>CM051624.1:31480661-36280661 GCA_028020825.1 Podargus strigoides | reverse complement strand
GTGTCTGTGTCATTCTTGGCCAGTATGTCCTGTCAGTCACATAATGAAAACCTGTCACTGCCTCTGCCTGCATAACTACACATATCCACCAACTTCCTCTCCGAATCTGGGAACAACTTTAAAATCAGTCAGGCTTTCTTAGGTAGCAACAATTTCACAGACAAGCTAAGACTCCTACAAAGTGCTTTCTGTGTGTCACAGTGTAAGGCATTAGACTTAAGATGTTAATTCTTACCTCTTTATCTTCAATGCTTAAATCAACCTTGTTGTCCTACTGGTATTTTAGACCACAGCAAAATAGTATCTACTGTCTAATGGCACACGCAACACAGGTGGAGCATCTGTTCCTCCCCAGCTGTGGTCACCTTACCTGGATCCTCAATGCCGAGATTCTTCATAAGCCACTGCACAATGTCAGCACCTTAAAAAAAAAAAAAAAAAAAAAAAAGAGTGAAGAAAGCATTAAACACAGACCTCAGGGTTTGAGAGCCACAGAGAGACATAACATTGAGATAGATACAATAGAACTGACATGGATTTTATTCCATTTTCCTCTTTATCTCCACTGAGGTTTCAGAATGTTTTTCTTTCTTGTGCCACACTGTAGTTATACAGTTACTGACAGGTATTAAGTCCCAAGAAGTATTCTGCTTGCTAGGAGACTTGATATACTTTAAGTCAGATATTACTCTATTGGTTCCATGTAACTACTGCTCTCCCAGTTGCTTCTCTCTCATGTCAGCATACAGGGAGTTATGTTTCTGCAAGCACTAGCTAGCAAAGAGATGAAGGAGCATTTACTGGCACCTTGCACCTGTAATGTCAGAGGCAACAATCTAAAAGTAAAGAATTGAGTTCAGACAAAAAAACGACAGAGGAAAGACTTATTTAGATCAAAGACAAGCAGCGTCTTGGAGAAGAAAGTGAGATTCAGCGTGCCTGTAACCAAGCCACTGCTGAGCTGTCACCTTCTAGCGATTGCACCAGCAGCAGAGTGGCCAGGAGCAGAGAAGTGAGTCTTTAAGGCCCAGCAGGTGTTTTATTAGGTTTTCAGGGCCCATCAAGTAGTACAAAGGTTGTTTCTATCTTATAAACAGCGTAAAGATGTCTAGGATTGATCCTCTGCATGTATACAACCTCTCTGTTGGTCACATGGAAATCACAGAAGTGGAAAACTTGTCGCTGTTCAGTAGAATCTAAGGCCTTTTACCAAAATACAACATGACAGGGCAGCAAAATTTAGTTAACCCTCATACTCAGAAAGTTAAGCTTAAAATGAAATGTAATGGTGTGTACAAGTCAGCTAACATGACTTGTCCAAAGTCAAAGGCAATCAGCAAAGGCACTTGGAGGCAATTTAGCAAGTCTGTGCCAAGTTGTGGCAGCTTGCAGCACAACTTAACGATGTCATATTTGGATGTAGACAGAACACCAAGCCCTTCTCAGCATACAGTCAATTTGTTGAGAAATATTTGCATTCACATACAGTAGGCCAGTAGCCCCGGTGACACTTACTGCTATGCTTTGTGATAGATCAGTTGAAGATAGCATACAAAAAGGAACTGATCAACCATATGGTTCAGGCTCACTAAACAGACCCCTGAGGATCTTATTTGTGTGGAGCACTTCTGAGTTCAGACATGGTAGGTACTTCAAGAAACAGCATAACTCACACGATGCCTCTTCCAGAAAAGGTCTGAAGAACATTTTGCTTTCCACAGGCCCAGCACATCCCCACACCCTCAACAAACCTTAAATACAACGAAGGCCAGGAGTCACAAGTATGATGTGCTACAGAGAGAGAGACAACAGACACTGGTAGTGTCCCAGGGCCCTGCGATACATTCAGGTCTGAGTGACTCTCCCACACAGGTGAAATTCCCACTAGAAACATGGGCTCTACCCCACGCAGAAGGGGACAGCGGCTCTTGCTCCCAAAACCAATGCAAGTTGACCCATGACTCTGTAAGGAGCACCAGTAAACTCTCTTCAAAGTCAGGCTTCAGTGGCAAGCAGGAATATGGACCTGTCCCCCCCGCTCCCCCATCCAAGGCAAGTGAAACAGCTTACTTGCTCCCCACAGGCAATGAGCAGAGCTCCTGAATAGCAGGGAAACATCTGTTTTCACTTAAGTACTGGGCAAACAGATGTGACCAACAGGCAGCAGCTGAGCATTGTCTCAATCTGCCTTGTAGGTATCAACGAATCAGATACTAAAGGGCTGATCTCACAAGCTTGTATTCTCAGCTCTGTGGTCACTCTCCATACCTCCCAACTCCATCTAAGTGCAATTTAAGTTGCCACTATCCTATTTGGAAAGTTATTCCAGAACCCTTTTTTTTCTTTTTAAAAATTATTTTATAAATAGAACTCTTCTTGTAACTTCCCAGCCTAAGGTCATTAACATGCAGTTTATATGCATTTGATATCAACCTGTATTATCATTTAACTGAAAGAATTATTATTCTTCCTTGATAGTTCCTCCTCAGTGTTCTTACAGAGGGGTGACACATTGCTTCCCTACCTCCATTTCACTAAACCAACCAAACTCTTTTAATGTCCTCTTATGATGGTCTGTCCCTCTACATTACCATTCAGCAACTTTCCAAATTTCATCTCCATTTCCTTGCACTGGGGTCACCAGAACTGCAGGCAGTATCTTGCAGAATGTCTGAACAATGCCTCTGGTGATAGTACCAGCACTCTTCCTGTCTCTGCTGAAACCAGCTGGCCAGGTTAATCCTAAAGTCACACTGTTTTTTTTGTGAATAGTAAATTTATTCAAAAAAAGATATCCAAGGGGTCCAAAACTACCTGCTATATGAGAACACATCTAGTAAGCAGTGCTGCCTGAATAACACATGGGGAAAATGTTCAGAGCCAGTAGCTGATGTTTTGACAAGTTTGTTAATAAAATACTGTATTTTATAAACATGGATGTTCCCCTTTTGCCTTTTACAAAACAAAAACATCCTACAGACAAAGCAAAACATTTGGAGCTAAAAAACCATTTCAAGAAAACTCTAACTGAAGTGCTTCTGTATTGTTAGAAACAAAACTAAACCTCACAAAATGCTGTCTTGGTTCAAGCTAAATCAGAATCTTTCTTGTTTTTTCTGTTCATCCCTCAAACTCAGAAGTCTACCATTCCTCCTGATTTTGGTCTCAGATTACAGGCTTGCAGGATCTTATTGACAAGTGACATGACAGCTGATATCTGAAAATCATCTAGAGTAGTGCGTTGCTTTGCCCAAGGGAGGTGAAGCGCATTCTGCACAGTCCTTTTCCAGATACACAGGAATACTTAATGCAGGATTAAGTCCCACTCCATTTTTACACAGAATGATCATGTCCCCAGCTCTACGCCTCCTTTGAGGAATCTATTCAATTTTCATCAAACTACAACAACAAATTTGAGCAATGCTGAAAGCTGGTTCCCCAGTCTTTCTTTCCCCTGCTATTAAGTTTAAAAAGAAAGGTTTAAAGGGGCAAGTAAACTGAAGGCACCAACTCAACCAGAACTCCTGTGATTAGCCACTCCGGAATATAAACAGCACTTGAGATCAGGGATTTTCATTTGTCTCTGTTAAAAACATGAAGTCATTCCTGAATGTTGCCAAGAGCCTGGAAGATTTTATAGCTTGTTCTCCAGTTGTCCTGAGGCAGACAGATTATCTTTCTGCTGAGTTTGCTGAACCATTATTTATCACCTGCCAAGACTGATTACTCATCCTCGGGACAATGACAAGTCTTTCCTTCCTCTGTTAATTACTGTCATCATTAATAGCCATGTCACTAATTAATATTCAATCATAATGAAAACTCCTTACTGCCATCTCCCACACCACCTTCAGTTTTTAGGGTTACCCTCACACACTGGCTTTTTCTCTGCTTGTGGCTGTTTCAATCACTGCAACCTACTTTCGCCCACGTAGAAATGCTAGTTACGCGCTTCCTCAAATGAGAACATTCAGATTTATCCTTATAAGACACAGTGAAGACTTGAGTGAATCCTTTACGAGACTTCTCCTCTGTCAGAACAAGACAGATGCCTTTAATTGTAAGTTTTCCAGAAAACTTCATCTTAACTGTAACTTCATCTTAACTTAACTTCATCTTCATCTGTAGGTTAAGCCTGACAGATGGTCCTCACATAACTCACCTTCCCCAAAAGATCTTTCCTGGCTGATTTTTAGATACTGCATTTCACAAGCTTTTTCAGAAGACACCCAAGGGAAACCCTTGACCCTGACATGTTCCCACTAAACACTAACTGGGCATCTGAGGTCTTCTGAAAACGAATAGTTGGACGTGTTTTCATAGCAGAAAGTGTTGCTGGACCCAGGTAGAGGAATGGCTCTCATCTCCTCTATGCTCCTCTCCACACATCTACATTTCCTCTGAGGCAGTATGCTCAGTTCAAGGATAGTCAACAGCCTGTGAACATCTATTTCCTCCTCACCTATAATGAAATACATCTTTTTGCTTTAGGCTCTTCTTTGAAGCTGAAGTAGATCGAGTTGCTTAATACCAACAGAATAGTTGTATTTCTATGCTCAAACAGATTCACAATGACCATTTATCCAGCTACCTGGTTTAGAGACAGACTAGCAGTTTTATATTTCTTTTATATTTTCTCCATTTTCTGTTCGGCCTCAGTGATCCCACAATAGTAGCTAGTGTTCTCAGGAGGCCGTTGCCTGTCAACATGACAAATGAGTGGCCACCCATGAAAAGATAAATTAAAAAGAAAAAGTTCATAAGGTGTGAGGCCATCGGCAAGATACAGTTAATGAGGTGAGTCACCACCATTGTATTTCATACCTTTTCTACACCGCCTAAGTTGTTCTCTCTCTTCCAGAAAATCCAAGACTCGCCTGGAAAATGTATAGCCACCTATAATCAGATTTTCCCATCTTTTACGCACTGTGTGAAATGCCAAAGGCAGACAGAACACCGTGCTCTTCTCCAGCAATTTATAAAGATTTGCTGCCTGGAGTGGAGACTGTGCTGCTGGGTCTGGGCAAAGGAGCAAGGTCTGCTTGTGGTCCAGTGGACTGGGCATGTCCCTGACAAGGCACAGATACGTATGTACACACACACACACATACATGTATAAAAATAAAAAATAAAAGAGTATTTCTGAAACTTCAGCAAATACGTGTATCGTTGTGTCTCTTTTTAGGCCTGATAAGACAACTGTATTTTTTGCTGAGTGTCTTGAGATGGCAGAGCTGGTCAGCACTGCCAAGTGGAGCTCCACACTGATTTGACATGCGATGTCTTGTACTACCCAGGTGGGGCATCAGTGACCAAGGACTAAAGTCCGTCCATTCTCATGGGAGCTGCTGAGCTGAGCCCTGATCACTGGATGCCACGCAGCAGCTACAGCCAATGAGGTGGGATGCTTTGGATCTTGGGCAGTTACACAGCCTCACATCTCACTGACAAATACTAACACTAAAGAAAGTAAGGTCTTAAGAACAATAAAAATGTCTGATCATGTTACAAAATAATTCATCATGTATGTCTGTTCCTCTAGACACGTATATGACTGCTTGGTTATTTCCTGTCTTTTCCAGCATTAGTGTAACCCTACTATTCTCTAAATGCATTTTAATGTTTTTTTGAAAAATATTAAATATTTTTGCATAGTACTAATGCCTTTTATTTTACAAAAGGAATATGAAAAACGTGAAATGTTCAGCTCCTTCTGAGACCTTATCTACACACTCCATGACACACTGTATGGGCAAACAAGCTATGTGCCTAGCCTCTGTTGTCAGTCATCTCCAAATTCAAGGTTCAGACAGTATTTTGATGAAAGGGTGAAAATGTGTTCTCCTTCCTGGCACTTCATTCTTGAAAAAAGATGAACCCATTTTAGCACCAAATTTTCCAAACAATTTCTTCCTGAACTCAGACCGATCTTAAAATATTTCTATCAGAAAAGCAAGACTGAAAAAAAAAAAAAGTCACAAGCAGTCAAAATGACAAAAATATATGCACAGGTGTATGAGCAGCCACTCAAGCTACTTTCTACCCTGCCAATAATGGCAATCACACTATTAAATGAAAATAATGTGTTTTGGTCCCCTCCAAACAGCACCGGGTCCTTGGTAAATCTAGGACAAAAAGGTTAATTGATTATCCACACTTTTACTACTGGGCTTACAAAAATAAACAAATGAACATCACTCATGATAAAGGGCAAAACGATTTCATACAAAATTTCTCAAGGCCTCCAGCACTCCCTGCTATTATATTTTTACACAGAGCCCCCCACTGGCTCCCACAGTGATTTCAGCTAGTTTGGAAGTACGGACTCCTGCTTGCAGGAGTAATTTGATGCAAAGTGCCAATTTTTATGGTGGGAGGAAAATAAATAAACAAGTAAGTATCTAGGTCTCTTGCTAATACTCTGTTACAAATATTGGGGAAGCACTTTATAGAATTTGCCTACAATAAGCACATAAATAAATACCAATGCCGACTAAAAAAGAATCTCAGCAGTTGACTCGGAAAATGTGGTAATTGCAGCTCTCCTCCATCAGCATGTGGTAATTGCACCACTCAGTGTCAGCAAGGAGCATCATCAAAGCTACAACAGCTTAGAGCTCCCAGCAACAGCAATTTTCCTTTAAGTTATATTCACTTTAAATCTTGTTTGTGAATTATTAACAATCATTAGCAGCAGGAGTGTTACCCCTTTTTGATCAAAGCAGCTAAAGTTTCTAAGGAGTCTTTTTGTTCATTGTAACTTTTGAGTGCTTGAATTTACAGTTCACTTCCTTGTAATAAAAAATTTGAAAATATAATACTTTGTGCAAAGTAAGAATGATACTTGGTGGGAAGGTGGAAAACAGCACATGGAGTTAAGTTGTGCATGAACATTCTAGGATGATAAAACAATGACAAGGACAGAATATTTGTAAATATAATGCATTCAAAATCTCCAATCCTCTGCCTTTTCCTGACAACAGTGCGGGTTATTTAGCACAATGTTTGGACTGATAAGCCATTCCAACCATTTCTTCATCCCTCCTCTGTCTCCTTCACCACGTGATATTTACAGAAAGCTGTTCAGTATGCTTGTGCATTTAACCCAAATGTTGGTATTTCAGAGATGAGTCCCATATAAATACTAGTCACGGGGGTTTGTATGTTGCTTGTGAACTTAGAAAGCATCCTGTACTTCTATTGCATGAGTGTCCACATATCTGTAAATAAAACCATATGAGAATCTGATCACAGATTTATCGGAAGCCTATTAAAATTAACACCTCCGATGTCTGACTCTTGTACATCGTTGTCCCTGACACCAAGCCCTGAAGCAAAATTAACAGCAAGTCTATTAATAAATTCTTTCACAAAAGGGAGTGATGACCCAGACACATGGCTGAACTGCAAGGTCTTGATAGATACTTGTGGTGTTGGGACAGTGACAGAAGATAACCTTCCAAGGAGAGACAAAATGCCACGGGCTCCTGCAGTCATGGTGGGGAAAGAAGATGAGCCCCTGAGGGAATCAGCTCAGGGAATGAGACCAGGCGGAGGGCAACACACTGGAGTCACAGAGCTGCTCGTGTGCCTCACCAGGAACTGAACAGGAATTTCTAGCAACCAAGTGCTAATTCACTTTGAAATAGCTTATGAAATAATGGGCTGCAAATTCACAATTTAACCATCAGCACTGCAGTGTAAATTTGATCTTTGTCTCCAATATGTATTTTACATTTAAGACACACACACATAACCTCTCCTGCCTGCATTTTAAATATAGATGGATAGGAAAGATGAAAGACCGAGATTTGGATTTGCAAAATTCCTTGTGTACTTTCACCCTACTAATAACTCCTTCTTCTGAACTGCTATTTGGAGGGACTTTTGCCTTCTCATCATATTGGCCAGGCTACCAAAGAACACGTATCCTCTAAGATGCAGACGTGTAGAGGGAGATTTTCACTAGGCAGGAATCAATAAATGATCAGACGTGACAGCGCAGAGCTCTGTGTGGGCTAATTTACCCAGAGAACAAAGATAAATTAGATCGTAAAATCTTGGAGATATCACAGCCAGACTGCTTTCATTACAATGCTGCCCATCTAAAGAGAGTTCAGGTAGCTTTACAAGGCATAAAAGCAAGCAATAGAAGAGATACCCAAGGACAGGCTTCTGGCTTGCAATACCCTCCCATCAACAACAATTAAAAGCAGGCAGCCAGTGCTGAGGGGCAGAAGGATGCCACTAGCTGAGAGCCCTGGATTTAAAATGATTGCTCTACAGTGGTATTAGTAAGGCTGAGTTAGCAAACCTCTTAATGGACACAAACCTCTTAATCCCAGTGAGAGAGGTCTGCCAGGACAGCTTAAACCAGGTCCTCAACTGGAAAAAAAGCGGTACCAGCAAAAGGTCCTTTTCCAGTTGACCTGCACCGATATAAAGCGTTTGGTGCTATGCCAGCCTCAGCCTTGTTCTCACTCCACTTCGACAGAGCTGTGTCATGCCAGCCCACTGCTCAGTGCCTCTGACTGCTTACACACTGGCATTTACTTGCACTGGGAGATGCCAAGCAGTAGCCTTACCACAGGAGCAGCCACATGTATTTGTTAATGCTAAACATGCCTCACCTGCCTTGGAAAACCTGAGCTGCTATCAGGTCTGTGCTATCTACAGACAGGCCTGGCATCAATAAACACACTGACAGACCCAAACACACACACACATGCACCCTCCAGAACAGACCATAACCCCAGTGCAATCCCCTCACCATTGCTTTGCTTGGCTAGAATTTGGCCTGCTCTAAATTAGAGACATATTGTGTGACCTATGCCCAAATCTTGTTCTCTCCTCAAATGCAACTCTGAACAAACTGCTGTTACTACAAGTATGGGAGAAAAAATGCAAAACAAATAAAATTAACTATTCCACACTTTGTGACATCCAAACCTGTACCCGTTCGTCCTATAACACCCACACAAGAGGAGCACGTTGCCTTGAGAGAAATTACAGAGGTATGCAAGAGGCAGGAAAATTGTGCCTTGCAGTCCCAGCCTGCCAGCAGTAACAGCAACAGCATTTCGTAGCAGCATCAGAAGTTACCTCCTTTTCCAAATCGCTAACTGGGGATGTCTCAAGATGTACCTTTACACCTACAAGTGATCATAAATTTACAGTTGCTTTTCAGGCTGCTCTGCATTTGCATTACTCAGACTACTAAAGTGGCTGGTATAGCTTTGCAGTTTGGCTCTCTGCCATACAGTAGTGTTTAGACGCTGTTCCTCACGCTGTCAAAATGATTCAGCAACAAAACAGCAAGGGAAGCAACTCTGAGCACTGCTGGAATTGGGGCTTTTGAAGATTTCCGTGCCAGATCCTGTTAGGGCTGAAACATTTTTACTGCTATGCAATTCATGCACACAAGCCTTTAAATGAAAGGCAATCTGTCTGCCATTTCAATCATATATCAGTATTTTTCATAGAAAATTTTCTTCTCTATTGAAAAAGAAGATCGATAAAACACAGGAGCGACTGGTGTATTTTAGCATGCGACTATCGGGTCACTTCACACTGTGTCCTCACTCACAAAGTGGGTTTCAAAGCCTGTCACATCAAGGTCCTCCTTGCCCCCACCAGTGTTATAACAGCTTCCCTGCAAAGGTGTAAATGTCACCGACTGGTGCAAGACAGTGAAGTGCCCTGAAAGCTGCCGCATTTTAATGATTCTGGCACAATATTTCTTTACTAGGAGATCTGACCCTGTAGTCCTCACCTACGCTGGGTTCCTATGAATTTCCACAGCAATTCTGTTTGCAGAAGCACTCAATTTTTAAACCTCCTAGAGAGCTCTGGACACAACAGATCTCTCTTTCACAAGATCACATACTTCCATGTTAACCGCAACAACATTATTGTCTTGTGCTCTCTATTACAGATAAGGACAATAAGCACAAAACAAAACCAACTTCACCCTGACACGTTGCTACTCTTTTCCCTCTTATTCTTCAGGAAAGCTTGAGAACCACGTGCAGAGTCTGCAGTGATGCAGTAACAGTCACATTACCTGGAAAATCAAATAACTGGATATCTATAGCTCTTTTCCATCCAGGAGTTTGTTGTCCTGAAAATGAAATAATTGGTATTGTACAGCTTTCCCCACCCCCTGCCAGCCTTTCCATGCCAGGCCTTTCAACCATGTATAACTTAGAGTGTACTGGCTTGCAGCTGGCCTCGCTGGAGCTCTGTACGGGTGCAGCAGTCAATCAGGGACAATTCTCCAGCAGGATTAAAGTTGCACGTATGATTTATTTTAGGCAAGGGTAGTGTCAGATGAGTTATGATCATACAGCAATTGGTGACAATTTACTTACTGCCATGCTAAACAAAGAGACAGTATTGGCACTAACACTAGAGGCCATATTTTAAATGGGGCCCCTTAAACCACGTGTTAAAGGTGCTGATACTGGCAAGGAGCAACCGATTTTGCTGGCAAGAGCCCATTCCTGCATTTCAAATTTGGGCAGAGATATGTATCAGTGAGAATTTTATACGTGCAGAACAATTCAATGCTAACACTGAAACAATCAATAAGCATAAATCTGTTAGTATTCATAATTAAGTAGCAAGTTCAAAACAGGTGTCTTGTTTCAGAGAGCTTCATGGTGCAGCACCCGACAGCACTGGGACACATCAGACAGTGCTGCTGCTTTCCTATTTGCATCCAACAACGCCTCGATCGGAGGCTCAGCAGCTTCACTAGTTTCTTTCTGGAAACTTCATGAGGGTGAGGGTAAGTTGTTGACTGTCACCACTAACTCTTGACAAAACCCAAGCTGGTACTGCTCTTTGGAAACACACCACCAGGCACATTTGTGCACTCTGAACTCAGCTGTGTCCTGGCAAGTGCAGCCAGTACAGACCTCACGATGTTTCTCAACAGGCACAGTTTGCCTGGGCAAATTGCACAAAACAGCCTTACAGTGCAGCAAAACACATTCTGGCACTTTTAGTTTCCAAACAGGTAAAACTCAAAATCCTCTCTATGCAAAGCAAAAGCCAGCAGCGCTGTTTTCTGTAAGGTCTTGAGAACTATTTTAATTCATCAGAAGCTTTGCCATGTTAAGGCAGAAAAGTCTTAAAAGTAGTAGTTTCACAAGTGATTGGAGGAACTAGAACTATGTACTTCAACAAAAACCCTTCCCATAAAATAAGAAAAAAAACCCCAACAAATACATTTCATTTATGCTCACAAGACTTCTGTATTTGCTTTCCAGTAATAACAACCGTTTCACATTTATATTGTAATATCATCTGGGTGCTGGCAGTAGGCGCTGGGCAAACACAGAGGGAGTGAGCCCTGCCTCTGGATTTCATTCCAGCAGCCAGCTGACTGACAGGGCTGCCAGAGTGACAAAAAGCAAATGCTGGTGGTGTAGATCATAGAATCTCCTTGGTTGGAAAAGACCTCTAAGATCATCAAATCCAACCATTAACCCAGCACTGCCAGGTCCCCACTGCCCCATGTCCCTCAGCACCACACCTACACGGCTCTGAAATCCCTCCGGGGATGGGGACTCCCCCACTGCCCTGGGCAGCCTGGGCCAGTGCTGGGGAACACTTTCAGGGAAGAAATTCTTCCTAATATCCAATCTAACCCTCCCCTGGCACAACTTGAGGCCATTACCCCTCGTCCTGTCACTGTTACCTGGGAGGAGAGCCCGACCTCCCCCTGGCTACAATCCTTTCAGGGAGCTGCAGAGCGCAGTGAGATGTGAGAATCCCTGCTGGAAACACACTTTAAAAACGTTCCATGTACTGACCACAGAACGGGGACGGTACCACATGGATTTTGTGGAAAATCAACGCTTGTTACGACAAAACCACATCTTTCCTGGGGTTACAAATGCTCTTCAGGTACCTTCAGCTCCCGTTCTCATGTGATCACGTATTGCTCCTTCCCTCCTGCCACCTTTTGCCCACTGTCCCTCGGCGGTGACAGAAGTGTGGTGCAGGGTGGCGCTGCGCGCTGCCTGGGGGCGGCAGGGCTCGGGCGAGCGGGCAGGGCGAGCGGGCAGGCAGGTACCCGGCTCGGCCGGGAGGTGGTGGTGTTGCCCACGGAACGGGAGGCAGCTCCCCCCCAGCCTCGTCCCCGGCCGCGGGAGCGGCGGCTCCAGCGCGGCCGCGCCCAGGCTCGGAGGGGCTGTCCCGGCACCCGCACACAAGGCTGCTGGCACATCAGAAGGAGCCCGCACCTATTTAAAAGCATCGCTCATGATTTAAAGGTAAATTAAATTTTGCAGATAACGACACTGAACACAGACTGGGGCAGAGGAGCGGGCACCATCCTCCACCCTCCCCGGCAGCAGCACGGGAGAGAAGGATGCCATCTCCACTGAAGTCAGCCACAGGGTAAAAGAGCAGGGAGATGAAAGGTCCCAAGAACACAACACACAATTACAATGTCATGAGAAAACACAACAGGTCACATCATACCTGAGAACAGGCATGGAAAGGTGGAGGGAGGAAAGGCCTTGTTTATCTTCTGTTTGTTTTTCACTTTCACCTGAGCACCACACATTCGTGTGGAACACACTCAGATGTGCAACACTCTGCTTTTGCCTTAATGAGTCACCAGCATCTCACACCAGCAGTCCCCAGGAAAGATAGGGACAGAGCGAACATGGTGCTACCATCACTGCACCATCAGGGTGGGACTGCTGCCTGTCACCCATCCCAGCACAGCCAGCTCGCTAGCCTACACTCCCAGAGTAAAGTTAGGTACAGACAGGAATATTTGTAAGACCTAGGGGGAATGCCAAACTTTTTACTGTGCCATAGACCTTGTAATGCATTCACTTCTCTTTCACTGGGTAGGTAGAGGGAAATACTTGTTTCTGCAGATCTCAGAAACACAATCAGGTAAAAGCCTGGACTCAAGAGGAAAACCCACACAGCTGAACATCTGTAATCTGAACTTATTCCATCCTCCCAGAGAAAAATAAACCACCCAAGCCTGAATGAGTTAAAGCTTTGACTTCACGAATTAGACTGGATCATGAGAGGGGAAACATAAGCAACAAAAGATATAGAATGCATTGAGAGGAACAAAAGTTTTGAAGAAAATAAAGTTTTGGAGGTACTACAGCAAATGTATCTAAAGAACAGTACAACAGAAACAAGTAAAGAAAGTCAGTTCCAAAAGAGATCATAGAAGGTAATTCGGTCAGAGGCAACCAACCTATGAATCATAGAATAGCCCTGGTTGGAAAAGACCTCCAAGATCAAGTCCAACCATTAACCCAGCACTGCCAATTCACCACTAAACCCACGGGAAAAAATGAGACAAAAGTCACTTCTGCCTAACAAAATGTTTTGTCACATAGAGAGGAAGGCACTGAAAATGTAATAGAAATACAGGAATCCATGGCTTTGTCTCCATAAACCCCATACCAATCCCTCCTCTGGAGCACAGGTCAGAGTAATTTGCTGGACTGTTCATTGTATGGTCCCCACTGCAAGAACAAGCATGAAGGTGATGTTTGGAAGAAGTGGGACCAGAAACTCTGCTGTACAAAAGGAAGGGAAATCAGTGATGGCTCATCACGACACCTGATAAAGCATAAGAATACTGAATACATATATTAATTTTACAAATACTGCATAGATCTCAGCACTTCCAAAGGCCATCTAAAAAAACCACAATGCCAATCAACTCTGACATCACAAAGGCCTCCCAAGCAGTCTTGTATTTTCTATGAAAATGTACAGTTACCAAGTCCAAAACCAAGAGTTATATCAGAAAAGAACTGTCTTCGGTGGACTACCGGGAAGACTTTACTGGATCTGTCCTCTCAGGACTGCCAGGCCAGATATCTCGACCACAAGAGATTCCAAAATGAAGCATAATCAAGATCCCTCCTCTGTAAATGTTCATTTCTGGTTTTACTTTCACAGACTGAAACCTGTCAGTGCTTTGAAAATTTTGCTAGTATCATGCCCAGAGCAAACTACAGTAGGTCCCAAGGCAGGTACTCAGAATACTGTTTCCAACCCAAGAGACCAAACTGAAAGGGCAATATTGACATTCTCTTGCCAGTTTACTCACAGACTGACTTGTGCAAACTCAATCAGTTTATGACCAGGCCATGCAAATTTGAAACCAAGATCCCAATCAGGTAACTTTATCGTTACAAGATATTGCTCAACATTACTTTTACGTGGTTTAACTCTTCTCCTGCTCTCCCTCCAACCCACAAGAAACAGAACTGTGGCCTCCATCTAGACAGGTAAACCAAGGGAGAACAGATTTATCCCTTGTTTGAAATGTAAACACAAAATGGTAGGGATATGTTTATTTCACGACCATTTCAGATATAAGTTTGCAGAAACTGGCTGATTCAGGATATGCAATCAAGTTCAGGAAGCGGAGCAGTGAGAGCAAAGCAGAAAAGCATACAGCAGGCTTACCATGGGCAACAAAAAGGCAATTTTCAAACATTTGCAGATGCTCAGAAGCTAGACAGTTTTTGGTAACGCTCATCTGAAGCACTGCTTGCAGGGATGGTCAGCTTATGCCTTTTGGGCTACAGCGCACTCGTGAGCAGCTCAAGTGAGGTTCTTACCCCAGGGGACTCCCTTGCACAGGAGCTTCTAGGTCACCCAAATCCCTGACTGCAGGAGAAAGAGCGCCTGCAGCACTGGATTGTCGTCAGAGCCAGCACAAGGAGGTGGGTACCATGGGCACCTCCACCTGCTAATTGCTCTTCCAACTCTTATACTTCTGAGGCCTATAAAATGGGGTCAGGAAGTTGGCTGCCTCCAGTTTTTCAGTATGATCCTGTCTACCCACAGCACCAGAGCTGCCTAGCTAGCCCAGTGAACGCTTTGACCTCTCACCACATCAAGCTGTCCTGGCTGGACAATAGCTGGTTGAATTAAGATCTGGCATTAGGGAAGAACAGAATTACCCATAAATACAGACAAGTTTGACTACTAATTAATTCCTCCCTGAGAAGGAAGAACCCATAACACCCCCTGCCAAAGCACACACTAATGAAAACAGCCACACTATTAATCAGGCTTAGTTGCTTTGTTAATACTAAAATAATATAAGAAAAGTTCATCTATAACAACAACAAATAGGGGCTTTTATCCTTTTTTGCAGGAAGGATAATCAGGGGCTATCAGAAAAGGAGATAAGTAGATCCGCAGTTGGCTTAGATTCAACTAGACCTTTTTCCATGAAGATCTCTTTAATTTTATCATCTGGTTATTAAATGCACATTTCTGTCTTCAACCTTTTTTGGAGTAATTATATGGATTATGCTCGTTTAGAATGCTCCCTATTATGAAACTAAATTGTTGGGTATTTGTATGCTGTCTGTAATTTGGTATTCTAAAGTAGTAATTCTGAGAGGAAAACAATGCACCTCCTTGCCCGCTTCTCCTTTTCTCCTCTCTAGTTGTTTGCATCCCTTTGCCTCCCTGAATATACAGACATGGACATTTCCCGCAGACTATTACTGGGCCACGGCAGCCTAATAACCATTCACGCTTTTGAGAATTTCCCCTAGATGGATTTGTAACACGTTTTGGCTATCAAAGATGTCAACCCCAGACAAAATACCAGCACAAATATAAAGGTGTCCTACAGACGACCCTTCTGTGTTTTTAAAAGATGATGCTGGACCTAAGTTTCAAAAGTGCTGAAGTGACTTAGTCTCCTTTGCTCCATTTCCAAAACTGAAAGGCCCTCAGGAGCCTACATCCTATCGGTTTTCAACAAGATGTATCGGCATAATAGTTAGAGCCATTTTTTAACATCAGACTTACTTTTTCAAAGGCACTTCAAATGCTTCACCTGGCCATGTAGATATCGGAGGAGCTTATCCGTAGTTCCAAGCATTCAGCTCTTTCTTCAGCTGGCATATTGTCCCAGACTAAATTCCATAATTCAACAGGTTATTTCTCTTCCCTTCACAATTCTGTAGTCAGTATTTTTTTAAAACTGGTTAAGATTCTGGGAAAACCTGGGCATATTTTTTCTCTAGTTACACTCCCATGTAATTATATATTTAAAAAATCCCATCCACAACATGTAAATATTTTAGTTCATATACAGTAAAATAAAGAACTATGTAATTCACATCAGTCTTCCTTTACTGCAAAAATTTCTTCTAAAATGACTAACCATATGTATCAAAATTGTCCCTTAAGGCTAAGTGGATAATTTCTTGCCTGAAAGTACTCACTAATGCAACATTATAGGGACAAAGTGCTCTGTAGTTCACATATTTGATTAACTGTAAGCCACACACTTTAGACCTTGGTGGACATGTGGGGTTTTTCTTGATACATTCCAGGTATAAATCCAAAATCTAAAAAAAAAACATGAACAAGTCTTGCTGTGAGGTAAAAACATTTGTTCTGCATATCTGAGAATGAAAAACAATCAAATCCAAACAGACTGTTAAAACATCTGTGTCCCCCACTAAGTCCCTCCTAGCAGACAGCAGGAGACTGAGGAACATACCATCACAGTATTTAGCAATACATTACTGTTTTTCTTATATGCTACGCTTGATAGTCACTACAGGATCCTTAGCTAGACAGAATATTGGTGGGCACTCATCTGAGTCAGAGTGGACATTCTTACTACATCCTTTAGAGCCTACCTTTTGCAGTTCACACCTGCTAACTTGCTCCACATTAGTCAAGATTCTCACCTCAGAGAAACCTTCTGTACCCTCACGTCTCAACAGGCAAGACCTGTCCCTTCAGCAGCTGCAGGTTATGAGGAAAAAGGCAGAAGCAGGAGGGAAGGGACACAACTGAAAAGGACCTGTCTTATCTTCTGTTCCTCCCAGTGCCTACAGGGAGCTTGCAAAGGTATCATCTTCCCCATAATGGCCCCAAGGGCAGCGGCATGCATAGATGTCCACAGCAGCCTGGCTTCACTGGAAGCTACCCTTTTAGAAAACTTAGATCCCAACATCAGCAGAGATGCCGCAGAGTATTTCTCGTGACCCTCCTGTAGAAACCCACCTCAGACTAGAGTACTTGCACCAAATTCCCTAAACAGATACAGTGCAGCCCCTTTAGACTCCAAAGCCCCTTAACAAGTTCTCACTCAAAATATGGTATCGCACATTATCATTGCTACTACAGCCCTACCTGGCAGCTTTGATTATTTGTAAAATAGGCCATATATTATCCTGTGCCCCCATAACATACCATGAAATTACCATCTTCAACAACAAAAGCTTAACCTATAAAGCTCAAGAATAGAAAAAGGTAAGTTTATGTGACAAAACAAAAGGCAGCTGCCATTCATGTTAATGTGCGAGTCTATACAGGCTTTCATTAGAGGTAAGACAGTGGAATTCAACAATACCTCTCCAGAAATAAAGTTTGCTGTGCAATGGGACAAGGCACTCTGTGAGTGACTCCCTTGGCAAAGAGACACAGAAACAGGCTCGGTCAGGCTGATCAGGCACTGCTAAGTGACACAGCTGAAGAGCAGATGCTACCTTCCTTTAATTTAGTAACACCACAAGGTGGTTTGACAGACCCATGCAGACATGACGCAAACCAGCTGTGGGTTCTACCTCTCGCTGGGGCAGCATATTAATCCTTCTCTGTTGGTATCACCTGCAAAGGGCATCCCTCCTGTTCTACAGCAGGGCAAACCTCCAGGTCCACTGGAGTTAATGACCCCTGCTACCCAAAGGTAGCCTGAAGTGAAAAGATGTAATTGCAGGAGACCACAACGATCAAGATGTGATGGCTTTTCAGCCCCTCCTCACATATGCCCCAAGCTCCTGTGTGCTGTCTTGCCACACATTAGAGCATGTCTGCTCTAATCCCTGAGAAATGTGGACTATTTTAATTTCCCCCTGCCTAGGATCCTACTTGCCATGTCTCTGTTCTTGCAGCCATAGTGAGGAAAGAGGACAGTCTTGTACCTAGGTCTCCATGTTCACCTGCGTTACAGCCTTCTTGTCTAACACCAGGCAAGTCACTTGCTTTTTAATCTTGACTTAATCTTTTATCTTGTGTGAATGGATATAATAAAACCTCAGAAGAGTGCTGTCAAGCTGCACAGTTTAGCAACATAAGAGACAGAAAGCCCATATAACACCACAGGCAAGGAGCTCAGCTGCTTGTGTCTGACCTGCCTCAACTTCTTCCTTGGCAAGTCAGAGTGGTTAATACAGGCTTTCATTCCTGGGAAATGAAAGGCACTCGAAACACGCTAAGGCTTTCTGAAAGCACCACTTTGAAAATCATCAGTGTACCTGGTACGCAGGTTGTGAGAGGCTGCTCCAAGCACAAGAAGTGGCAGAGAAGAAAGTGTGAAGCTGGGAGGAGAAAGGGGACACCAGAAGGTGGCAGGGGTTAATGGTACTATGTGCAGAAGGAAATGATTGTGAGCTTGAAGTAAACCACAGTGGATGAGGCTGCACAGAACCTGCCAGTTGGGACAGGCACCACACAACTGCAAAAAGAGCAGACGGGGACTGACGGGTGAACTAGGAGGAGGAGCAGGATTTATTCATTAAAAAAAAAAAAAAAAAAAAGGCATTTTTAAAAAGATGCTAGTAAGGCACTTACTGCAGTACACAGATGCAAATCTCTAACAAATTGCCCCTAAAATGAGCAACCCCTTTTCCATGAACAGACTAGCCCAGGAATCCTTGGAAAGAGGAGTGGGTGGTGACAAAACCAGAAGGCTTTTTTTTAAAGCTATTTTCTTTCGACAGCATGGGCCTACTTTAACCCTACTTTAACGACAGTAGTCTGAGACTGACAAACCTCCAGCATGACACTGCACATGCCAAGTTTTTTTTCCTTAGTCACATCACTTTTCCAGTGCTCACACGATCTGCTTTTCTAGTGTTGGTACTATTTTGAGTTGCGTAATGTAATCTCTGTTTCAGAAAATGCTTCATGGCCTGAGACTATCTAGAAGAAAAGTCATGCAACCCCATCCCTGAATCTATCCAAACTGGTAACAAATGCTTCAACTGCTGAAGAGAGGTAGTGAAAGGGAATTTAATCTTGACATTTCTGGATTAACAGTCGACAGACAAGGAGTAGAGTACACAGTGGAACACAAGACAGCTGTTTCCAGTGCTGTGCCTAAATTGACAGAGTCTAGACATTATGAATGAGAGCTCGGCAGAGCTAGAGAAGCTTGTCACAGCAGAGGTGGAAATCCAAATTTTAATGATTCAGTTAAAGAATGTCAAGGCTGGTGGAAAACACTGAGCTATTTCTACCTCCCTGTCCTTACGACTGCCCTCACGCTACTGTGGGTGTAATTACATAAGACGCACAATCCTTTAATGTAAGGTGGAATTATTTAAGGAAAACAGCTGGCAAATTTAGAGCTAAGTAGGAGCACAGAAATGTCAGCACTGAACCACGAGTGTGTGTCAAACACGACCCAGATACCTAATTAGAAGTTATGTTCAAATCTAACTTGCACGGGGCTCAAGAAACAGGCTGACTGAATACAGGAGGGAGTCTGCAAGAGATATGTACACGTGCTTTATTGCCATGATTGCATTAGATACTGTTCTGATCTCCCCACTCTTCCCCAGCTTTAATTTCACAACACTGACAAATCTGATAGGGAAGAGGAGGGGAGGGCAGCATTACAGAATAATGATGCAAAGAGCCTCATCTGTGAGCTTTGAGGGGAGTGTCAAGACTTCCAGAGAACTTCTCCCAGCACAGAGAGGTGGGAGCTCACTTGGCTTCATGTCTGTCCCCAGCTGACCTGCTCTGAATCAGCACCTGGCCCTGGGGACTGAGGAGCTAGGAGAGGGATGCTCTCCTCTGCAGTGCTGGCTACCATAACCCCTCTGCCTCATGCACCCCACCGCAAAAAGCCCCTGCATCCCCAGAAAGCACCTGAGAAAAGAAAACTGGGGAATGTGGAGGAACCTGAAAAACCTGAACGCCACTCTGCCTTGAGTTTATTTACATTGAGACACAGAACAAGCATCTGCAGCCAAGTCCCAAGCCACCAAAAGGGCTAACGATATAAGGGAATATAACACATTAATTAATAATGGCTCCATAAAAGCGAACAATAATCAATCAAAATATTACTTCCTTAAAATACAGCACTCTACAAGAAGAAAGCTCTGGCTATGTTTATTTTAATTTTTCCTTATGCTGTTCTCCACTGGGTCAGAGAAATACATTCTTTTGTGTTTCTAAATAAAAGTATCCAAGTACAGAGGAATACACTCATTGATGTCTGCTCAGCTGTCTTGTATGAAAAATCAGGGGAACCCACAGACATCTTCACTTATCTGAATGAGTGAGATAGTCCCCATGGGAGAGCCTGTACAAGTTAATGGGGAAGAACAGTCTGCACAGAAAGACTGTAATGTTACAATGTGCTCTCTTATTGGAACCAAGACACAAAATAATGTTTGTAGACCAGGTATGTTTCTTAACTTGATGCTCAAGGACCGTTGCTGACAACAGGAGCAAAACGCTGAACAGAGAACAGATGAGCAGTATGTCAGTGAGAGATGGTGCTGAAACACGCTAACATACTACGTAAAAAGCAGAAACTCATTAATTTGATTATGTATCACAGATAAGAACAAAGGTAATGGAGTGCTTACCAGAGCTTTCTTGATGGGTATTTTCCTGTTGGGAATTTGCACCCAGTAGGCAAACAGGTAACATAAGCAGTCAGTGTGGTGCTTTCACCTCTGAGGGGGAAGGTGGTTGTGGAGCAGGATCAGAGAGGTTATGGTACCCCTGCACCTGGCACTACAGGAAAACTTCAGACAGTTCTGGCACTCACTGTTCAAAAAAGGTTGTTAAAAATTTGAGAAAGGGTCCAGGGGAGAAGCAAAAGAGGAATTAAAGGCCTGGAAAAGTGCTTTGTAGTCAGACATGCTTTCAGGGACACAATTTATTTAAAACTTCACAAAATGAAGTGTCTATTTCACTGCAGTGACTAAATATCTTTCAGGGGAGAACAGATGTCTTCATGGTCAACCTTAACACCAGGTTCAATACCAGAAGGTATTTCGGACAAGAAACAAGGAAAAACTTTTGGATACATTACTACTTGTTAAAGGGTGACAATAACTTTTTTAAAGGTTACAGCAGATTTTTTTATGCCAGGCATTTAAAAAATTGGATGCTTTCCTATAAGATCAACAGTTGTAAAGAGGATTTGAGGCAGGGAAGCTGTATGTAAGCAGGCCAAACCAAAGAACCATGAGAACCTTTTGCTTCACAGGTCAGGGCAAAGGCCTCCATCCCTCCCTCAACCCACCCACTGTCAGCCCTCTCCTCCCAGCAGCATGCACTGCACTTAAAACAGTTTAAGGACACAGAAGACGACGTGTGAGCCTTTACACTTCTGTTATTTCTTGGTGGGCACACAGCTGCAGTGTCTAAATTGATCCCTGTCAGCTCCCACTGGGCACAACTCGGTGCCCAGACACACCAAACTCCACACAAAGCAAGTTTCTGAAATCAGTAAACAAAGGCGTACTTTTGATTGGGGTTTTTTAGAGTTTCAAGTTGTCCTGTCTTTTCAACTTCTCGGCATGTGTCATTTCCAAGTACATCTTATAGTTCTCCAAGAAAGCAAGCTACTGTGTCAAGGACCTGACACTTAGGAGCTCTAAAATCAACTCTTCCTACTTAAAATCTGTAATGTAATGTCCATGTAGCAATGACACAAATGATGAATAAATGATTCTACAATGCAAAACTATAAATCACATTTTAAAATATCTAGTCTTCTGATTCTGTTTTTTCTACTTGACAAAAAAAATAAACTTTGATGAATATGCCTGTCCAACTCATTAGTTTCAGCAACGACAGCCTTGAATAGCCTTGTGATTGAAATTTTATCAGAATACAGTAAACTTTATTTGTTTTCTGTGGCTACTACTGCTCCCTTAGAAAGCTGAGCTGTCACTGTGTCTGTGGTAGGCGGAAAATGTAGACAGCATTCAACAAGATAACACTGGACATTTGGAAAATATCTCATTTGCTAAGAAGTGTGATTTGCCGTCAGTCTAACCTAGTCAGGAAACAGGAATGAAATTAACTGAATACTTAAGGCAAAGGCAAGATATCAAAAAAAGAAAAATCCATCAGAAATTATTCACTTAGGTGAATTGGATAATGATTTTGACATCAACCAGCAGTCAAGTTTCCAAAAAAACCCCAAGGGGTAAAAAAAACCATCCTATCCACAATAAAAATAGGTACAAAAATAACAAAATAAGACTTTCTGTGCAATACAACACAAAACTATGTAATAATTGGATGTAAAACCTTCCACTGCTGCAGACATACATTACTTTTCTTATCAGTCTATGTTCTTTATCTTTTCCCATGTTGAGTATAATTAGCATTTTACATTAACCAACTTCTCAAAGGCCCTTGCATGTTTTATTACTCATTTCTAGGTGAAGAGTTAATCTGCAGTCCTGGCCATATTGTGGAGGTATCTGCATGGAGAAAATTCCCATTGTGCAAGTGACCCTGTAATGGAGTAGAATCCCAAGACTCTCTTCTTGCAAAGCATGTGGCCATCACATAGGAATTAACTGAATGAAGACCTAATTGCTTAGTTTTATTTCTCTGCAGGACCAAAATATAATTTTCTTCCCTGCATGTGGTAGTGAATCATACATCAAAAATATCCAAGCTCATCAATTCACACGGTACTCAAAACAAATCCATGGGAAACCAGCATGCAATTTTGAGAGATTTATCCACACACAAAAAAGTTAAAGAAAACATGCAAATGTGTATTATTTATAATGATGGATATGCATGGAAAGCCTGAAAGCTTTTTCATTTTCCTATTTGCCATTTCTGATGGAAGATTCTAAAGCCAAATCCATGGTGTTCTCAGGTGCTACGTAGAGCAAATACATAATAGACCAAAGAGCCGAGTATTTCTACTGGAACAGGCAGAATAAAATAAGTTGTTCATCAACTGTTCAGGGCATCCACACAAACCAGGTAATACAGTTTGTACGCTCTAGCACTACCAAACCCCCATCAGCTACAGCATCTTCTGGAGATGTAATCTGTCCCTAGTGCAGCTTTCAGCAACAGTAATGTCTGACTGGTACGCTATTTACAGCTGGTAAAAATAAGCTGGTACACTATGTAATTTTTTGTACTATTTAAACCAAAAAAACCCACCAGTCCTTCCTTTTCACCCCACCCCAAACAGTTACATTAATGTAACTTCAATGCTGTAACTGAGATATATCATGCATAGAAGAATCACTCACCTATCAAAGCTAGTGTATGTGTAAAAAGAATAGAAAATGATTCATGAGACTGGATTTACAGCTATGAAAGTTAACTTCTGCATTTCATTAGAACAACACATTGAGTAAAGTCAGGAAATTTAAACTCCAGAACAAACTGTTGTATTTTGCAATTTAAGCCCTTTAATTAAAAAGCAAGGAAGAATCTGCTCAATAAATAATACTCTGAAATTTACTTTAACTAAATAAGCCAAAGAATGACAGATAAGAATGAACAAAATATACGTATGGAATAATGAGGCAGATGTATTCACCGAATAATGAAAGGGGTTTATTTTTCTAATGCTGGAATGGCATTGAATGGCAACAGATCCAAAGTAAGGGTTGCCAAATAGCACTCAAAGATTTGCTCCTTCACATTGCCGTTGATCACCATCGGGCACTTACATATAGCTGCTTTTGTGGTACCTCAAGGTAAAAATGGTTTGTCTCAGTCAGATCTCCACAAACACCTCGGTGGGAATGTGGCTTCTCAGACTCAGCGGGAGCAAAGCTGCTCTGCTGTGTATTTGATGCTTAGCAGCCCACAGGAGTGCTGGAGGCAGGGAGAAACAAAGCAAGAGGTGTGAAAAAACAAAACTGTGTTGGTAGAGCCCTCACCACGCAACTCCCAGGTTGCTATGAAGTGAAGACAGGAGAGGTGAAGTATTGCAGCTTGAGTGCAGTCTGCTCAACACTTACATCCAAAAATCAAAGCCACGCAGTACTTATAATTAATCTCTGCTCTTTTGCTGTGTCATTCAGAGCTGGAAACAAACTCTTGCAATAATGCAGTGCTTTTGAAGACAGCAGGATGAATACAGAAAAGCATTAATCATTCATTCCTGTGAATTTCTACAGGCATTGAAATATCGTTGACTTTTCTTTTTAATGCTTTATTCATTAGTCACAATATTCCATCAGCTAAATGCTGTGTTTCAGAATAAAACTGCAGTCAGCAACAAGAACGCTCTTAATATGTAACATTTTTTGTTATTCTGGCTGAATTACCAATTCATCTAAACACTGGAGTTCAGCAGGTAATTTATCATCAAATCTGTCTCTATTCCAGCTTTTAGTCTCAAATGAAAGACTGAAAAGGCCTAAAAGCAATTCTTGAAAAAAACCCACAAAACTACAATTTTTAATAGACCTGCTTTGTTCCAGGCTTATAGCTTTCATTTGATGCCTTCCAGCCCAGTAATTTTTATGCTCTTATTCTTCAATAAGATAAATTATAATTTTGCATTGTTCTAACTTTTGCCCAGGTGGCTGGAAGGTGGTGGTCTTGGTTTTATTTTCCCTTTTGAAAACATCTCTGGTGACTAGGAAGAGCAGACAAGTCACTGCAGAAAGATAAAGCTGGACCATTTAGTGATTTTGGTGATTCTTCATTGTATTTTTATTGCCCACAGGAATATCCATGTAGCATGATTATTTAAGCTTCTGATTTATCATATCATCACTTCATGGATGCAGAGCTCCAAATCCAGCAAGGACAAGCAGGACCCAGAAGGACCTTCACAATTCTAACTTAAGGAAATTAAATTCTTCAAAATATTCAGTGCTTTTAAACAGCACATTTTACTGACTGAATACTAAATTCTCAGGATGTGTTTCAGAAGCTTTTTGCAGTGGCCTAAGAGAAATTTTAATGTGCCAACTGCTGTGATGTGCTTTTCCTCTAGTGTTTTCTAGTAGTAGTATGACTACTTTGTTTCTAGAAAGCAGTGTGACTACTTTCAAACGCTGTCATATGGAAGTACATGGCTATGTAAAATGTCTAATTTTGGTAATTTTCAAAGTGATGCTTAATTTCATTTAATAATTTAGGATTTATCCCATAATGTGTGCACACATTAAGGGATGCATAAGCTTCTTGTGATGTACAAGCACGCTTGCACATAGACGAGCGGTCCCAAAGAGAACAAAGACACATAGAAGTGGCATCAATGGCCAGCTGTGAAAACCATCCTTCCTATCAAAGTTCAGAGCAGCTGTGGAGTCAGGCACACTGCAATATCTGGGCTGGGTTCAGCTAGGCAGGGCCACCACTGTGGAACGTACACCACACACAACTACACCTGAGCTGGAAGAGCACAACACAGACACTGGGTGGCTTGTGATGAAGGTGAAGCTGCAGGAGCTGAACTGTAGCCTGGCTGCAGTAGAGGGCAGTGGCACACAGACCCTAGCAATCCTCACTCTACACAGCACCTACCAATGTCCTGGTTTATTCCTAGTATACAACACTTACAACTCTTAGGTTTATTCCTAAGAAAAATTGATGCTCTTTATATGCATTTAAGTGTATGCATGTGCAGACGCACAGAGAAATATATTGAATATTCTCCTTTTAAAATATTAATTCTGGTTACTTTCACTTATTTCTTTGACAACCATTTCCTATTCAATTAATCTACTATCCCCCTTGTCCTCTGAAAAATCAAATCCTTTAAACTTTTGCTTCACGAGGCACTGACTTGCATCTTAACAACAGGCAAAGAACTGCTACACTTCAGGGAGCTGATTTCCATCTTTCCCTCCCCCATTCCTCACTCTTTGAAAGGTAGGAAGCTGCACTTAAAAAAAAAAGATGGAGGAGGCGGCTGTGGATGAAGACAGTGTAACTCCTCAGCTCCTTAACTAGGTTAATTTGTCTCCTGGCATGGGAATAGAGAGCTTAAGAGAAAGCTACAGGAAAAAAACTTGCAAGGCATGCGCTACTTCTGTAATAGCTGACATGCCTAATGCTGTGTGATTCACAGCAGCTTTGAAATACTAGATTAAAAGGTATAACAACCTTCCTATTGAGGGAAGGATGGATTACATTTCCATTGGGTGCAATTTGAAGGAGAGATGCATAAAGAAGAAAATACAAGTTGTGATGAAGAAGCCCAGTCTTAACTTGAATTGGTTTAAATGCAACTTGCTCAGAGCAATTGATTTTTGATGAGAAATAAATGGATTTGTATGCTTGACCAGTGTTTGCAAGCTGGTTTCCACCACGCTATTGCACAGCACTGCTGAATTTACTGTGTAGCATCTGTTGTATGTAAACGTGGAAAACCACCAGAAACGATACAGTACTATATATGTATGTATAAATACATGTCAATTTTAACCCAAGAGAATGTTATTTATATCATTTATAAACCAGTAAATACACCCAAAATTATTTCGGATATTGACTTTTGCAAGTTTTTTTCATGTTTTGCCTTTTTTTTAACTAAATGGGCTCACTCATGTTTAAGGAAAAGATTGCACTTGGTTTACATTTAGAACTATCTGCACCTACTAACTTTGTCTGAAACAGAGTCAATGTTGCATTTCAAGTCTCCTGTTTCTCAAAGCAAAACTGCAGAGGAAAGACAAAATAAAAAGAAAAAGAGATTGACCTGGGCTAAAAGTTCAGATTCAGACACTCATTTTGATGAATGTTCCAGCTGTTCAGTTCAGAGACTGGTGCTGTCCCAGGGATGGGTGGTTTAGATCTAGAATGAAACTACCCAAATGTTCAGGGAAATCTATATCTGGCTCAGTCCTCCAGTTAAAATCCTACAATGCAAGCGGCTGGACAGACAGCCCAGGGGAAGCCAAATCCTTGTGCAGCCAACTTATTGGAGTTATTTGGGCCCAATGAAAGCAGCTTCTTTAAGGCACTGAGGCAAGTTTTACCCCTGAAAAAAAAGCATTAAGAAAGTTAACGTGGTGGCAAAGCACTCAGCCTTGCAACCAGCTCTCCTGGTCCTTGCTGGGTGATGGGTGCTGAATCTTGTCAGCACTGCCAGTCCTGGTTCTGCTCCCCATGCCACCAACATCCTTCTTTGTACAGTTCCTCTGAATGGGGACCTTTCAAACCCTGGAGATGAGGAACCTGCTCTTCTCCCTTGCACCTCTGGCTGCCACATCTGGATGACAGATGTGTTTGAGCTTCTCTGAAGGGAAAAGGCAATGAATATCCTCAGAATGGCACTGCAGGAGCTCATTTCGCAAAGGATATATGAAGTCCTCCAACAGAACTTGGCTGCCCTGAACTACACTGTCGGGGAACACTATCAATAATAAATTCTCTCTTTCCCAACACTATGGGATTTTCATTCTCCAGCCAAATGCATTTTCTTTGAGTGAGTGACATTCTGATGTGTTCTGGGACAACTCCGTAGGCATTTGCCAAGACACATGCTGGCTTCTTCAGACAGAGACACATGGCAGTTTAAACTTGGTTTAGATCATGAGTCTCGAGTAAAGACAGGCCATCTGGCACATTTCAGCAATACTGGCACTTTCTGCTCAGAGAGGTCTGGGACTTAAATAAGACAGACATGGCAGGTCAGGAGTGAAATGCTTTGGCAGGGCTGTGTGCACAAAGCTTGCATGGCAGCACTTCACCCATGCTGGCACAGCCAGGACATCACCCATCAATCCCTTCACAGCCACAGGCAGCTCTGGGAGCAAAGCAAGATGAGTGTTGGGGTAAGGGTCCGGAGCAGTGTGCGAGCAAGGTGCCAGCTCGGGGACTGTGGCTGGAAGGAGGAAGTATTGCTCAAAATGAAGCCGACAGGCCTGCTTGAAGTCAGTATGAAGCTGTATCAAATATTCTTTGGAGGAGGGCATAACAGTGCAAGGCTTATAGACCACGTCTCCCTTGGATTGCAGTGGCGAAAATGCAGGACAATACACAGGATTAGACAGTACACAGGACCAGGAGAAACCTGGAATGAGGTTGTAGGCAGACTGGGGAGTGTGAAGGAGGCTTTTTGCACGGGAGAGTTCAGCTGTTGCAGCACTGACTTCCTTCTGACTTGTTTCAGCAATGTTATATAGGGCCAAGATTGAATCAGTTGGAGAAGAAAGTATATGCATTTGGTCCCTCTACCAAACAGGAGGTTAGTTTTAAGGTGCAATTGTACAGAAATAAAAAAAAACCAAACAACTCAAACATTAGTAAGCCAGTTTTGTTGCTGGTTAGTAAAGTGAGATGTTCTTGCAACAGTCTGATGACTGGGAAAACAGAGAATTGCTGACTCATTCACAGAAACAAAATCATTACTGATGAAACTGCTTTCTGACTAAAAGAGAAATGTGAAACTCCACTTACTGCAGCAACTGTCATCGTGTGCATTGGCCAACAACCCAGTCTGGGCATGGATCACAGCACTACTCGATATGTGCTCTGACCAGTTTTTCCTTCCATTCACCCACTGTGTTTGTACTATACTCTAAACTTACCATCTGACAATGTCTATACATGCACACAGATGTCACATACATGCACACAGATGGACACACATGCACATGGACTGGTTTCATCTTACTTTCATCCTCTGTCTTGCCCATAAAAATGAAGACTTAACCACAAAGATAACGGTGTGATGTGTCTTCCTTTAACTGACCTACTTTGAGCCAAAAGCCAGGGAAGAGGATACACAAATCTACTTCTAATGCAGATTAAAACATCTCCCCACACGGACTCATCATACATTCAAAAAAGGTTTTTTCATCCTTCACCCAGACTCCTGTTGTCAAGAGAGGACCATTAATGATAACTCCCTGGGACTCCTTCTCCTCGTGTTACACAGTGCCTCATTCACAACTTGAGCATCAGGACAGATGAAAGCAAAACAGAGATGAGCGTTTTTTTCCCCGGTATTCAGACTTTAAGCCAAACACCCACTTTGCAGTACTATAAACAGAGTGGCCTGTTTAGAGCACCAAGGTGCTACTGCAACATTTCTTTTTCTTTAAGATTTTACATTTCTCCTGTGAGAAGCAATTAGAATGAAAGTGTCAAGCAAAAATAAAACTGCTGTTAATCACAGTCACTGTGAGCCTGCCAAGTAAATCACATTTCAGTGTTGCTGTTCCATTCTTCAGGTAGAAATAAAAAGTGTGAGAATGCCAGAAATTAAGCTCTTCCCAAGAGGGGGCCCAAAGTTTTTGAAAATACAAGCTCTTCTCTTGTGTTCATGACATGGAGTGAAATTAGACAAGCACTAAAATGAGTATCTGATGATCATAAGAATAAATCAGGTTTAAAGGATTATTTGGAGATCATCTAGTCCAACCTCCATCCAAAGCAAGGCCAAATGAAGAGTTATGTCAGATTGCCCAGGTCAGCTGTGATCAGGGGTTTTCTGACCAGCTCCAAAATGCTGGTTTCACAGCCTCTCCAGGCTGCCAGGCCCATGGTCAGCTGCCCTGACCATTAACAACTTTCTTTCTAAATCTAGTTGGGATTTCTGTTCCTGCAACTTGCCTATGTTGTCTTTTGTGCTTCCACCATGCACTCCTGAGAAAGGGTCTGACCCTGTCTTCTCTATAGCCTCTCATTCCCTTCAGCTTTCCCTTCTCCAGACTGAACAAACCCAGCGTCCTCAGCTTCTGCCCAGCTCCTGTCTCTCCAAGTGCTCCAGCTCTTTACCCATCTATCACAAATACTGAAATCATATATAAATTTCTTTTGGTTTTGGTCTACAAATAAGCAGGTCTATGCCCCTGAAAGGAGAACTGAGAAATGGAGAAAACCTTGGGCCCTCTGCTGAGCCATGATTTTCACATACTTTTCAAACTCGGAGGCTCCATGCACTGCCTGGTGCATCACAAGGGAGCTGCCTTCAAATCACTTGAAGGGAATGGTACTGAGCTTGTTCCTCTCCAAATCTGTGAGCTTTGGAGAGAGGTTTTCTTCTTATTTTGTGTTCATATTTTCACTATTCCCTGTGCTGTGAAAAACCAACCATTTCAAGGTGATGCCGCTGCAGCTGCTGTTCCAGAACAGCAGAGTGCAAGGTGGCAGTTTCCATCGTGCCAGGAAGCTGATAAGTATAATCAGTTTAAAGATACTGTGAGGTCTCCCATTTCCTTTTTTCTTTGAGCAACAGGTGGTGGCTTGACGACTAGATCAATTGCTTAATCAATGCTATGAATATTAACAGGAATATCAGGAACCTTATTTTAGCTGAATAAATCTTAAGACATCCAGTTTGTGTATTGCAGACTCGAGCTCATGGAACAAGTTTTTAGATTGGATAAATGGTTATTTTCCCCAGGAACCTTCAAGAACAGTTAACTCATACCTGCTCCAGCCATAACCTGAAATTTAGTAACACAATTTTCACATCTCATTCTAGATCCAGGTTTCTTTCCCACAGTAAAACCCTAATCATAGAATCGCCATGGTTGGAAAGGACCTCCAGGATCATCAAGTCCAACCTTTATCCCATCATCTCCCTAACCACTAGACCATGGCCTCAAGTGCTTCATCCACTCATTTTTTGAATGCCTGCAGGGACGGTGACTCCACCACCTCCCTGGGCAGCCTGTTCCAGTGCCTAACCACCCTCTCAGTAAAGAACTTCTTCCTAATATCTAATCTAAACTTCCCCTGATGCAAATTGAGGCCGTTTCCTCTTGTCCTGTCATTAGTAATTTGGGAGAAGAGACCAACACCAGCCTCACTACAACCTCCTTTAAGGTGGTTGTAGAGGGCAATGATGTCTCCTCTCAGTCTCCTCTTCTCCAGACTAAATAACTAAATAACCCCAGTTCCCTCAGCCAGTCTCCATAAGACTTGTTTTCCAGACCTCTCAAGGTGTGGTCTCACGAGTGCCGAGTACAGGGGCACGATCACCTCCTAGTCCTGCTGGTCACACCATTTCTGATACAGGCCAGGATGCCGTTGGCCTTCTTGGCCACCTGGGCACACTGCTGGCTCATGTTCTGATGGCTGTCAACCAACACTCCCAGGGCCTTTTCCGCCAGGCAGCTTTCCAGCCACTCTTCCCCAAGCCTGTAGCGTTGCATGGGGTTGTTGTGACCGAAGTGCATGACCCGGCACTTGCCTTTGTTGAACCTCATACAATTGGCGTCAGCCCAATTCTGCAACTGCCAGTTACACTGAGTCACCACCCTGAAATCAATTTCAGACAGAAAAGCCTGTTGCTCAATAAAAAGGGATTAACTGGACTGAGCCTTATTTAAGTAAAAACTTCATTCCAATTTCCATATTTCCTGATATCCCCAAGAACTCTGCAGATTTGTATTCCATTCCTGTAGCTTAAGTGGCACATTTTTCTGATACACGATATCAAATCACACTCCTGAATCAATCAGCACAACCTCAAACTCTGCTCAGTCCAACCATTCTCACAGTAAAGATATTTTTGAAATGCTTCAGCTCAGGTATGCTCCACTGCAGGGAACCCTCTTTGCAATGGCTTGACACCAGCTGCATTGCCAGCATCCCTGTTGACAAGAGTTATTTCCCCATTATTTTACAACAGTATGAAGTCCCAAGAGCAAGAAAGGTCCCTTTGAACTGCCAGTCTTCTCTCAGTTATTGGAGTGCTTCCTATATGCAACAACACAACTTTTGCATTTTTAGTGATCATCTGAATTTTACTGCAGTGAAGTCACAGTCACAGAGAAGGAAGCCATCCTCTTTTCAGACCAGGAGGGGAAACTTCCCTAAACAGACTCATCAGTGTGTATATCTGGTCTGATTTGGAGAGAGACTCTGCAGGACAGACAAAATCGTATTTACTTTGCAGAGACAAACACCACCATAAATTTAAAGACACAGGAGCAGTTAGGTATCTCCTAATGGAAAATAGTCTACTGGTAGAGAGAAGTAAAAAAGTAGGTTTGTGCCACTGTAGTGAATATTGCTACAGAGCTAGTGAAAGCAGGTACCAGAAACCTAAATACAAATCCTCCAACTTACATCACCCTGAATAAACTCATCACCAGCAAAGTTATTTGTTGCACTCTAAGATATTCTGTCTGGAAACAAAGGTAAGGAATGGTTTTGTACTCTGAATCCCAGTTCCCGCACCATCCACGCTTTTGTTCATACAGCTTTAATAAAACAGCATACATGCATAGGAGGTATTTTACATTCCTCTACCTGTAATAGAAGTCTGAAAAGAGTATCTGGGTGTGAGCGAGAAAGCATAGTTTCAACTTCCTGAGTTCTTCCCCAAGATCTTCCTACTCCTATCATAGGGAATGACTCTGTCGGGTTATACAGTAATAGCTAGAAAACCTATAATGACATTTTAAAATGTAACTCACCCCAAAGAAATATAAATGCTTGCTTACTTCAACAGAATTAAGAAATCTTGGTCCAGTACTTCACCCCATAACAATGACACACACCAAAAAAAAAAAAAAGTAGATGAGGGCATTTTTTTTTTCTTTCATTCCTTCTTTTTTTTGTGGCTTTAGTAGTATGTTTGCTTAGACCCAGTGAGTACCAGCTCACGCTCTGCTCCCTGCTAACCAGGCTCCTTACCAGTGACGACGCTGGGGATTTTGGACAGAAAGCTCTTGACAGTGCGGATGGGAACTCCACCTGTTTTGTCATCCTGCATTCTCGTAATGATGTCTTCAATCTGTCAAAAGGAAGGAAAGACTTAGTGGTTTATGCGAAACGATGACTGTACCATGTATATACCATGAGTGCTTTGGAGCTCTGCTGGCAGGACAGGCTTCAAATATACCTTGTGTATTACTGCACAAACACAGACCTGGAGACACAGCTGTTGCCTCCCAAATTTAAACCTCAAGACTAGAAATTATGAGACAACACAGACCAACTTGGAAGACAGTGGCAAGATAGTGAGAATCCAACTGCAACTGTGCTTTTGTTTTCTGACCAGGGGTGATAGAAAGGTGGTGTTTGGTCCACATGCGAATTGGGCTAGACTCTGTACTGCGACCAGCTGAAGGAGCTTTGCGAAGGCAACACTAGGGAGAACAAAAAGCCAAACATAAGCACAGTGCAGAAATTTGGTCTCAAAAAACTCTCTTCAAGTCAATAAGGTCTCAGAAGCCCAACAAAAATAAACCCAAAGCTGTTGGCTCTGTTAGTTCGAGTGGTTGGCAGCACAGCCCCTGCCAGCGGTGACAGGGGTGGAGGCCAACGGCAGCCAGACAAGGAGCATAGACCCAATTTTACCTGAGGAATTTCTTCTCACAGATTCTACAGAACACAACCTTGGCAGAGAGGTTATGTGGTGGGAGCATGGCCCCTCTCTCTCCTAAAGGCAGCCTGAGAGCTGAAGCAGCTCTCTCCAACTCTGAAGCGCCGGCTTCCTTTAGATGTGCAAGTGAGTTTCTTTCACAGATTTAACACCTACATTTCAAAACAAGTTTAATTTCAAGTCTTCCCGAGGCGGTAAGACAATCTCCCTGCCAACTTCAGACACTGAATTTGATCACTGTGGTTTTAACCTCAGGTTATCACTTACTGAACTGTTCACACCTTGTTTATATATTATGTTTGAGTTAACACATGCCCTGAACAAATTCTCAGCAGGAATGAAGTCACAAAGATGAAAATATCCTGAGATATTCAATGGATTACAGGAGGGCTGAGTACCTACAGTTAGTTTGTGATAGAATAATGCTATGTTTCCCCCAAATCAGAGACCACAAAGATTATTACCACCTTTTCCTCTTTATCTGAACTTTATGCAAGGCTATTTGCTGATCAAAACAGTTTCTTCCAGTCTGAGGATACCTGGAGGAGAAACTGTTCCTCTCAGGCTGGAACAATAAGTGTTTCACAGCACCCCACAGTGTTGAGAGGGGCCTGACAGAATTCCTTGTTGTAAACCCGACCTATGAGGATATAGTACTCTGGCACCAGACCTGCTGGGGGGACAGGATGGCTTGGTTGCCTGGGAAGGGTGGACCAAGAGGGTCACATCCAGTATAAGAACCACTTCAATAAGGCAATGAAAAAGTCTCTCTGTGGCCAACTAGTTATATGCCTTTGTCTGTATGCACTTCTGGCTGGCACCAAAGAGATTTTTCCTTGCATATTAGGAGGAAACTACTTTAGAACATGTTATGAGTTTCACATACCCAGGAACACTTAAGGGCTTTAAAAACACAAGCATATTTTTTTTTGGAACAATTGCTGGTTCTTCTTTTCTATTTCAATAAAAAGTTCAGAATGAAAAATGAGCTAAAATAACTCTTGATGCAGGAAAATAAACTCCTTTCTCTTGCCCACTGTAAACTAAAAGAAATACCAGACATGATTTATGTCATTATCACCCCAAGAAAAGTTCAATTTCAAGCAAAATATATCTTTAATTATCTTAAAAGCAAAATATATTGTGGTTTTTGTCCTAAACTATGCCCATTCCAAGCAATCAAGCAGGCACTGCTGTCTCAAATGGGGCAATTAATTTGGGTTTCAGTCACAATTACAAAAGCCTACTGCAATTTTAAACAAACAAAACTGTCCTGGAGACAACTCCTTCCCAAAAGGCTCCTTCTTCCTCTTGTCTCCCAGCCTGACTACTGGCACTTTGTGCTCTCCTTATTTCTGAGCATTGGCTGTTTCTTCTCTCCTTCCCTTTCTACTCAGACGCAACATCTCCTTCCTTCCCTGTCCTCCCATCTGATCCAGACAGGATTACATGTATCAGCCTCCAACAGCACGCCAGCATTTGCAGCCTGGGAGCCTCTGGTTGCACATCGTCCTTCCATTCCCAAAGTGCTTTCTTGTGCTCTCCAGCAAATTTCTGCCCTGCTCAAAGAGGGGAGTGTAGGCCGTTCAAAGAAACATTTGATGATGTTTTAGCCTTTCTTAAAGTTATAATCAAGTTTTAAATATTAAAAAAATGTATTTCATAACGTATGTCAAGTTGTTGTTCAGTCCACTACGAAGAGAAGATCTGACCCTTTGTACCAGCCTTTGTGTTTTGCATCCACTCGATGTTTACAGCTGTTACCACCCTGGATCCAATTCCTGCCTAACTACGGAAATGTTTCATGAAATAAGTGAAAGAAATCTGGCAGGGGGATTGGACTAGATGATCTTTTGAGGTCCCTTCCAATCCCTAACATTCTGTGATTATGTGATTCTGTGAAGTGATTCAGTGACAAATTGGGAAAAAAAGATTATCAGAGCTTCAAGTGTGGAAAAAAGCAAAGGGGGAATATCAAGCATGAAGGTCACCTTTATTGAAGCTCTTCATCTTAGCTTTTAAGAGTTACCTAGACAATTCACTGCTAATGATTCTCCCTTCAGTTTCTGCATGTCATAAAATATCCTTCAGGTTTCCCTGTCTGGCAGATAGGGGATGAGAGTCCTTAGTTCGTTTCATCAGGCTAGGAGGCAGAAATCAGTAAGGGTTCCTTGTATTTATCACTCCTAAATGAGTTTCAGTGAAGTAACTTCTGCCCAACAAAAGTCATAGTAAGAACAGGCAATAATTTGTTGGGTTTTTTTTTCTATTATGGGCGTCACTGCTGTTTCAAGCTGGTCTCATTCTGCATCAGTAAAGAACTGTTACTCTTCCCTCCAAGTGGATTCTGGGTCAGTATCTCCCTGAGAAAGCCAGAGCGATTTATGCATCTGCTGTCACTGATAGCTACACACTGTGATGTATGCCTAACAAACCACATCTGCCTTTCCTCCTGACTGGTTGCTGACAGCTCTGCTCCCTACATTTGTCCAGAATGATTTTATTTCACATTACCCCACTTTCAATGCATTGAAAAGGGCTTTTGGCTTCAGGGGCATGTTATCAGTGGAGACAGGACTCTACAGCAGGTAGTTTATGAGAATTTACAAACACAATCTGTTATACAGAATGTGTTGGGGATTTAATGCATATGTGGGATTTAGTGGTATTCATCAGACCTTCTTCTTTTGCACTATCAGCACTTCTTCTGGCCTAAGGAGGGTGAAGGCATGAAGTAGAAGACCTTGAATTTCTGTCAGAGTTGACATGTCTATCACTGGGAGATGAAAAGTCCCTTTTCTGAAGCAGGGAAAAATCAAATATTACATTTGTTGACGTGTTGTAATAAATAACTCATAATACAACAACAAATGCAACCACCACAGCCTGGTACCTTTGGGTCAGTGCCACACAGCACCCTTAGTGTTACCATTATAAGGGGGGAAACGATGACTCTTGACTTTGCAGTAGCTTCTCTTTCTCCCAACCCCAAAAATCAAGCAGGCACCCAGACGTGCACAGCCTTGCTGAGCCCTGGAAGCACCTTGCTCACAGTCAAGGCTGACCTTAGAGGTGACACATTGAGGGCAGGGCAAAGAAAAGCTAACAGCTCCCACCTCTCAAGACCCCTGTGCCGGGACACCAACAACAGCTAACTGGAGCTACCTGGCTGAGTGTGTTTAATTGCAACTGAGTGATTACCACATAATGATGTCAGAGGCCACCATGGTCCCCTTTTGCCAGCTCATTTTTGTGAGCTAGTGAGGGAAGCAGTGCCCTTTTCATATTCTAGCCTCAGAGTTAGCTGCACATACTCCCTTGAACCCTGCAGGAAAGGTCCTGCCACCTATTTCTGAATATTTTGGTATGCACTGGGCTCCTGTCCGATTACTCACGGCAGGTACCTGACTCTTGGGGATCCCTGTCACCAGCTAACCTATGGCTCAAGAGTCTCTGAGCACTGCTCATTAGTGCCAACTTTAAATGTATAGGGTTGGATAGACAGCTCTGTGTGATGCCAAATATCCTCTTCACCCTGGCAGATGAGAGCTCTCATGAATATTAGTGGAGCTGGAAGGTACATGGAGGAAAGGCTCAACCTGTTGTCAGCTAGCATGATGGCAACAATTATAAATACATCTGATCCTTTACTCTTGACTGAAAGGTAAGTTTAAAATAGACAGTTTTTCACATTGCCAACCCCTACAGGTCCCATAAGTGCCTCTGCCTAGCTCCGACGCTACCAGCGTGCCCATGCCTTCTGTGCCTGCTGACTCTTCTCACGCAGTCCCACGCATGCACCAACAAGGGAAGTTAATTTGACAGGATGTCTGAAATCAACTTGCTTCGCCAGTCCAGATAATTCCACTCCACTCAAACAAAGGAAGAGGAGGCTGGAAAAGGAAAAAAAAACCAACACAACTAATACACCTCCCTTGAGCACCCTTGAGGGAGAAAGGACAGCCTTGCCTCTGAGACAGTGCTGGAAAGCAGCAGAGCAGCACTGCCAGAGAATTACTGTGTGACCTTCAGCAGCTAGCTTCATCTGTCTCTGTCCAAGTCTCCTCTCCTGTATAACGGAGATAACACTGACTCACACAGGGGCAGTGAAACTTAATTCAAAGATGTCAGAGGAGGACTTGGAGTACCTCAGATAGTGGATGCTACACAACTATGGAAGATACGCTCCCCATCTCCGACAGCCTTTCACAAACCCAGAATGACAACAAAACCAAAGCGTGGCAGAGCACCGACATGTCAGCCAGCAGGGCCATTTGGCTGCTTCGCACATGCCTATCTTCTGACAGTGTCTGAGGGCAGGGGCACTGATGGAACCTGTCCTCTTCCCAAGGGAGCTTTTATCTCTGCTTCTTTTTAAATTTCAGAGCTTGTTTCAGATAAAGGCAGGGCACATAGCTCCCTCACACTTAAGTGTGTGTTAAGGCAAAAAGAAAGTTTATTGGGAGGGAGAAACAGAGCTAATAATGTCACCTTGAAACTGGTAACATTCTTTAGCATTTATATATCTCTATTGTGAATAGAATAGGAGGGTATCAGTGAAGGAACAACTACCAAAGCACTTGTTGTGTTTTTTTGTATACTGCTGCTAATCTAGCTAGACCTTCACAAAGTGAGTATCTACTCAGCAAGTCCTCATGTGGAGGGACAGGTTTCACCACATCAACTGAATTAACTAAAATGATGCCTAGGAAAAATCTGTGATGCTTTTTATTTAGCTGCTGAGGTGCAACACCAGAGTTTGGGGAGCACCAGGCAGCAGCGTTTTGATCAGACTCTCCCTCCCCATACACAGCCCATGCTGTCAGCTCTGCATGGCAGCCCTGGCTGGCCTGGGCTGCGTTCTAAGAAAATGTAGTCATGGAAAATGGGAGCTGGAGCTATTCCCCTCAGGCAGTATATGCACAGTTGCTAAATAAGGTTTAATATTCAGCAGAAAAACAAAGCTTAGCAAATTAATTCAGCAAACAGACATTCTCCAAACGAGCTGAACTAATGCAATTTTCTCCCTCCTCAAAATCAAGCTTTTTAGTCCAACAGCGTCAATAGTTAGAAGCAAAACACATCAATGCATCAGTGTTATGCAAACACAATTTTTCATTAAAAACATTTTGTTGAACAACTCCCGGTGAGCTCAAATTCGACATGAGCTATAATTTCTTAAAAAATGAGGCTATTTTGGCAGGTTTGAAGGCTGTGTAAAAAACTAAAAGTGAACTCTTGTTTACTGATTGTGCAACGGTAATTATGGTAGCAGATGCTTGGGACTCTTTCTGTTGCCTTTTACAGCATAACAGAAGTTTGTTGTGAACAGAGTGGTGCATTTTTTCCCCATGATTTCTATAGTTATGGTAACGATGTCACATATATGCATGTAATCAGCCTGAGAGATCTTATACCATTTAGAGCACGGCCACTCTAATTAGAATCCTTCTTGGGTGAGCTGCAAATTACACCAAATATTTACTTTGCTCCATAAGCAGAAGTGTTAAGCTTTTTATGACTGCAGGAAAGTATCGTAAATATCCAATGAAGATGATGTGAATTTTAAATAAAGCACTCCAATGAAAACCAAATGGCCATAGAATTATCACTGTGATGCAAGACACATTTTGGTGAAAGAAATACCATTACTGCCATACAGTATGTATTGAATAGGGGTGGCTTTTGTGTGACATGAACTATGCAAACACATATGCAAACATATGCAGAGATACAGGCATAAATGCACTGATTGTTTCAGCCAGGAAAACTGTAGGGTAGAATCATCTAAAAGCCACTTCTCAGTGTGCAATCTGAATTGGAGGAACCGTTTTGGGGAAAAAAGGAAGAAGTTCAGTCCCTCTGTCCCCTAAACAGTGCTGCTAAGAGAGCCACTGCTGCTGACAGCATCTGGGCTGTTGGCATCTGTCAGCTACTGACATCACTGAGCCTCTCAGAACATTTTACACAGGTCACCAGTCACCTAGTACTAACTACTTCTGACCATGCCATCCTCAGCAAGATGTGAATGGATAATCCCGAAGGGATTATCTGCAGATAGAAGACAAAGTCAAAACAAAGCAGCAGCATGGGTTGAAACATGAAGGAATAGCTGCACTTATGGTAATACAGTCACCACAGTTCCCTTATGTCAATAACCAAGAGTGGTTGGAGTGGGGGGGGCACAAGAGCATGTGTTTTCTTCTGATGATCTTTTACTGAAGTCATTGACTGCAGGAACTGACAGCATCCTGCTGCCTCGCTCCAGCCAGGGTCCGACGCACAAGTTGCCGTGGAAACAGTAGAGATTTTCTTTTCTGTTGCATCACTGCACTGAATGCAAAACTACGCAGCTCTCCAGATCGCTCCTACGGTGATGAATGAGAACAAGTGGAGCAGATGTGCCTACCACAGCCCAGAGAGGGACTACTGCAGGAAGAGTAAACTCCATACTAGACACGACAGAGCTTCTTTGCGTGCCTGCTCCCCTCCCTCCGGGCACATGTATGTGCCCTTGCTGTCCTCACCACAGGCAGGGCACCAGGGTGAAGCCCATTAACCCAAGCTCAGGAATGCCCAGAAGCACAGCTGTGACCCAGTTGCTGTCTAAAATAACGCTGCTCGAATTGGAAAGTGCCAAAATAAGAGAGTTTTAGTTCCACAGCTTTGATTTTGTGAGTTCTTCTTTTGTGGGGCTAGCTCCCACACCCTGAATTTCACTTTGAGTTTTGGCCATGAAGTAATCCTCATGGAAAACAGAGATATGCTGAAGCCTGGTTTTGTGCTGGAATGACTGAGAAAGCTCCAGGAATCTTAAATCTTCCAACACCACCATGCTGAGCCTCCAATTTGTAACGTGACTTGAGGCCAGCTTGTCAAGCCTTTTCAGAGGTAGCACATGAGAGTTATAGTGTTACACTAGATTGCATGAAATAATCAATGGATGAGGTGACCACAGTAGCCAAGCAGCTGCAGTTAGATACTAATTCCAGGATCCCTTCTAAAGACTTACTTGGGATCCAAGGCAGTGCTCTCTTCCCTACTGTGATTAATGAGCAGTAGCACACAGGCTGCAGAAACTAACTCCGTGGGAGTCACGATAAGGTTGTCGTGAGAATAAACACGCTAATTTTTCACACAGCTAAGAGTTGTCTCCTCCTGTTCAGTCCCTGGCTAGGGGTGATATTGCATTAGGCCTTCCACTGCCACTATGCCTTCGATGTTAATCTAGCACAGCTATCATTGCTGTATCCCATGTGTACATGCATTTTTTAAATCCTAGCTTGTAGGGGTCTATGCATGATGTGGCAGGAGAAAGCAGCACCTCTTTCCACTGTGATGCTGAACTGCAGTTTGATAAATACAAGCTTGCACAGGAAGATCACTTTCTTCTGGAGCATTCAACTTAAGGCACTTCCAGAGACAAAACCACCAGATTTTGGTAGATGACTAATCTGTTCCTATACAGGAACTTGCATCTCCCTAAATCTTGATGAAAACGAAGAGCTGGTTATGAACCGCAACCAAACTGCTTCAAACCACATCCATAAACCCACACAGACTCCCATTTGCACCTTCCCAAAGCTGGGAATTGGACAATATTCTCAAGGCTCATCATCCTTCTCTGGAGTTGGAAACCCCAAGCTGCCACCTCCCACCCTGCCTGCCTTCAGCATGAAGCTGGGGAGGACTATCTAGTCACCTCCTGCACAGCATCACCGGCATGTAAACTTGAGCCTTCCCAGGCAACAGGGTGGAAAAGGCCATTCCTGGCAGAAAATAAATTATTTTAAACAATGCTGAGCAGGTGTAAAAAGACAAGTTGTCCCTCAGGAGTGACTTTTTCTCCCTTCGCTTCAAAATGCAGCAACTGCTAAATATTTAACCTGAAGTATTTCATTAAATATATTATTTATTGACATGAAATACAGAGACGTAAATATTAAGCAGATAAGAAGAGGCGATAGAATTGGTGGATGCTTGATCAGCATTTTGGCATTGCTACTCCTGTCCTTAAAAATCTGAGTAATGATGAGCAGGGATGTCATTGTATCACCTCAAACACTCAGAGAGGACTGTGTCGTTCTTCAGTTCTCACTTTTTAAAAGCAAAACAGATTTTCTACCTCACTAGCAGATCTTTAACAGGGACCAAACTCTGCAGTTGCGAAAATAAAAATAAATATACCTGCTGCATTCCTGACCATATTCTGCATACAGAGGAAGAACATGGAAAGAAACTAACTCCCATTTAAAGTGACTATTTTTGGTTTAAAACTGTAAGACCTAAATTTGTACTTGGATTGAGACCCCACACTTGAGGGAAGATTCATGCTCGTACCCTTATGAAAGGGCTGAAAGGTATTTGTAGTGAGAAGAAGGACACATGAAATCACCAGACAGGACTTCTTCACTGCAGACTTCTTGTTTCAATCTGAGCTTCAACAAAGCACTATCGACTACAGGCAAAATTAGACTAAACTATGTATCATGAACTCGAGAATATTATGATTTAATAATGCAGTGTACCATTGTTTCCTATGCATTTTGCAAAGCTTCGTAAACATGTTCTGAACTTCTCCCACAGTAATGAACCTACTTGGAGCCATTTGGAGAATGGTTCATAAGCTATTTCCAATGTGAGATGCAAAAGTTTGGTTCTGCTGTTCCCTGTACGAAAGCTGTATCCCAGGCACCGACTCTCCACCATTACCTTCCCTAAGGAATTGCTTCCCTTCAAAACAACCAAAATGTGGGGCTCCAGGAATTGTTCTTTTCTGCCTTTTTTTTTTTTTTTTTTTTAAGCATTCCTCTGTGAATATAATACTGTGGCACATAATACAGTGTGACAGGTCATTTCATGCATCATTTAACTCTTTGCACTGCAAAGTGCCACACCACAATAAAGATCAGATACACCCTTCTCATCCCCAAATGCTGTGAAGGAGATGCAAAGCAGAGCAATTCATAAATTACAGGAAAAAGAGGAAATCCTATTCATCACCATGAAAAGGTTGTATTTTGTTTCTCTCACTCTCCAGGTGATAGTGCAAATCTCCAAGTGATAGTGCAAAAGATTGCAAATCTTTTTAAAGATTGCAATCTTTTTAAAACATAAAACTAAAAAATTACTTAAATTATTAAGGCAAAACCACAGAAAATCCCCCAATTTTTTCCACCCAGGATTTAAACATACCACTGCAAAAGGAAACATTGTTTTCATTTGAATTTCAGAACAGACGGAAGAAAGAGGCTTTGTGAAGATTTGTTTGTTGAAGAGCGAAAGAATGTGGATTTGGAATTTTTTTTTATACTTCTATGAACTTTTCTCCATAATGCTTTTTAATGCCTTTTAAATACATACATCAAAAACCTAATAATTTTATGATCACAAAAATGTACAAGATTACCAGTGTTGGAAAATGAATACCTTAGTTTAGTCCATGAAGAGACAAAGTTGAAGTGTTTACGCACCACGAGGCTTTCTGTACTAGCACTGGGAAAGAGTTCCAGACAAAAGGCAGTGATGGGCAGGGCTGATCTGTCCACCCACACCGTATCTAAACACTCTGCAAAGTACAGACGCTGGGTTTTTTAGTGAGGTAATAAGGTTTGGGCATTTAGAAATTATTGAAAAAAAACATGTTCCAAGTGCTCTACTTCACTCTGATTTGTAAGTGAGCAGCACTAAAATGAAAAGTATTAGAGAAAATTTAAAATAAATCTGAGCATGAATCAAACCAGATCTGATACTGTCTGACCAAAGTTATCTTCATTTAGGAATTAATTTATTCAAATATGCTAAGTTATGCTGGTAGGCTAGTTTGCGTAACATAGGAGTCCCAAAGCCTCTTGAACTGAGCCACTCAATGGCTTTGGCCCTTGACTTTGATAGCAGCTATTGCTAGAATGAAAAAAAAACAGACCTCACAGACTGCTAAATGGAAGGCATGAATTAAAAACGCACTGAGGATTCTCATAACATGATAATCATTGCTGGATTCATTAACATTTTCATGCACTGCAACTACCATTTATTATTCTAAGACCGACTAGTGCTTTCCCTTCAGCAAAGCAAATGTTGCAAATCAAACATTAGTTATAAGTTCTGCCAAGACTCAATTACGGTCCTCACCACGGGTGAAGTTCTTTACTTCTACACCAATTTTTTGCCTTCTTCAGCGGTTCTGACTGTTAGCTCTGTCCTTTGGTAGCAATGATACTGTCAGTTTAGTAAGAGGAATACTAAACGCAATTTTTTAACAACACTTTGGAAAAAGAATAATTTTTCTTGTTCATATAAAAAGAAATGTCAAATTCTTTTTTCCCCAACAAAGTTTTCCTTCTTCTGCTAATAACAAATCAAGGAACACATCACTTGCAGTAACCCTGTGGCAGTTAATAAAAACGATGCCGTGTCTGCTCTGCTTTCAAACCTCAGTATCAAACTGTTGTTTGATTCAACTCCGGCATGTAACGTCTCTAATACCCAAATGGGGCTCTGCTGCTCCTTTTAACCCTCTATTTTGTAATACATATTAAAACCTTTCCAAAATGAGCCAGAGGTGCCCCAGCTCTGCAGAACACAAGTGCACTTTGGTGGAGCAGAAAATGCTACAATTCCTGTGAACGCTGCCAGAGACACCAATGTTAAAGACTTCTACCTCTTGACACCTAAGAAGCACTTTTCTTAATTCAGGGGGCAGGGTGGGAAGAGTTACCTTAGAATGAAAGTTAGAAATCCTACAAAGAAATATATCGTTTGCTTTTGGTTGCTTATTGCCATCTTCTCTATAGGGTCCTGTGTAAGAGACAACCAAAGACACCACTCACACGGCAGAATTACCCAGCAAGAAGACATTGCTCTCTTGCCTGCCCCTGCTGCCAGCAGACAACACAAAAGCCCGTCTCTGGCCCTTTAATGCCAACTGGCTGTTTTATTCACTAAGAAAGGACAGAACAGAATAAAAGGAGCAGACATGGCATCCTGCAGCTACAGCTTGGTGGCTATTTCAACGTGGACATACCAAACGAGCGAGCGGGCTACCTACAGTGTACAAAATAGCTGCTCGTACCCTTTTTTATATCACTGTCACGTGGTACCTGTATATATACACTGGTTAGTGTTTGGGTTTTTTTTTCTGTTAACTGCAGAAAATATTAGCTCCAAAACATAAATAGTAAATAATCCTTCTGCACGACATAGATAATTTTTCCTCATGGACTTAATGTTCAATAACTGTTTTCATGATGTGGAAGGAGAACGTCTAGCACAGATAACACCATAAATGTATTAAATCTTACTACACATAAGCAACTCTTTGTACAACACAGACTTTACCTTACCTTTCAAAGCAATGGTTTCTGCACTAGTATACTTCTGCTTGTAGAATACTGTTTGATTAAACAATGGAAAAAAAGAGTAAATTGCCTACACACCTCAGTTGTGCAAGTCTACAAGAATGGTTATCCAGAATGTCTTTTCCACTACATTTTTAACTGCTTGATGCTGATGGAATTGTTAATACACAACTATGTTGCAAGAGTGAATTTTTTTAATTGTCAAATATCAACTGAGAGAAAGATGGGGTACTTGGTCATTGGTCCTATCTATCTAATGTACTGAAACAGAGCATACTAAGCAGCACACAATCTGAGATTTCAGCACTTAAGTTATAATATAAATCACATGAAAATTATTTACCTTCCTCATTCCAAGATGGATCAGAAGCAGCTCTACACACAGATGGGAAATACATTTTAGGGTCTTAGAAGTACACTGGGATCACTGTTTTATGATTTTTTAAATTGTTTTCCTGTTCCAAATTTTTATAAACACACTTACGACCCTCAGAGATGTGACCTTGACTTTTAGATACAAAGCAGATACACATTAGCAGTCCTGACTTCTACCTCTATGCTGTTAAATCTTACTAGTGCTGAAGTCTGACACTAGTACTTAATGGTGAATTATTAACAAAAGAGTATAAGATTTTTTCACCTTGCTATAAAATCATCTTCTTACCAGCCAGCTAAGGTCATTACTGAAGTCATTGAAGTACTGAAATACTCACTATTGAGGCAGATTCAAAGTCTCCCTGTTCCATAATTTTCTTTTTCTAAGAAATTATCTCCTAAGTTTCTTCTCGAACTGCAAAGCAATGTAATTACCTCTAAAACAGAATGAAAAGATACGTAAGACTTTCCAGCACCTCACATTTCAGTGGGCTAACTTTTTGTAGCAATATAGCTATAGGTCTATTTATAAACGGACAGAAACAAAGTACCATAATAGTTCTTAGCAAGAACAAACCTTGCACAGAAAGAGATTTCCTTAGAGCTTTCTCATCTCACAAAGACCAATATATTCTTACCCATAAATTCTACCTTAACATAAACCCATGTGGTCCCCCTGCAGCAGTGTTGTTTTTCTTCACTCACATAAGAAAAAACCCAACAAACCAATAACAAAACAATACAAAACCAATTTACTCCAGAGTATCTTTCTCCTTATGTTCCTCCCTCCTTGCCAGCTCCTTGTGCCCCTCTTTCCCCCTGGCTTGTTCCTCCATCCAGCTGCCCGCTCCTGCCCCTGTTCCCCCCCACCTCCCTCTCTCATTTGGGCAGGTTGTCTGAGGACTGGAGTACATGCAACTCTAAAGGGGTAAGTGCTATAACACACTGAAATGTGGTGACAAATTTAAGTCTTACTGTCTTCACCTTGCTATTAGTTTTTATGTATTAGCAGAGTAGATTGGCACAGACATATAATCAAACTACCAAAAACTTGTCTTAATGTTTGTCCCTTCCATTAGTAAAACTCCCTAATTAGATGTTTGCTATTAAAATATCCTAATGATAGAGTTCTGGGGGTTTTTAACCTGCTAGCAGAGGGCAGATAAAGATGTTTAAGCTATAACCTAGCTTTTATGAACATTTTTTCATTGTGACCAGCTCCTGAACCTAAAAATTTGAATTCTTCTATTACTGCATGAATATTGCAACTTGCATAGAACTAGGAATACTTATTTGAAGTAAAATGCTTCTGTGAAGACAGATGCACATAATTCTCACCTGTGTGAACATGCTTGACTAATGAAAAACACATGAATGTGCACATGTGTACACTGTAAAAATAAATCCAAACAACTTCAAGTATGAATGAAGGAGTGAACTGAAATTTTTTTAAACTCAACTATGTTTGAATGCTGGGTCTATTCACGTTTCCACAACCATGATGAAACACAAAGGATATTTAGTAAACTTCTCTTTACAATTTTTAATACAGAGCATTCCTTTAAAAGTGACATTTTATGTCCTATATAAATGCAACTAACTGTGAAACTTAAGAAACCCCTGAAATAAGTAGTATTGATAGATTTTTTCCTCTACTTATTTTACTGTAAGTGAAAAAAAAAAAGTGACCGAGCAGGATTTGGTGCTTAATGCTAACTTTATCAAAAAAAAAGTACTAATGAAAATCACCAGGTGTTAGACACAACTCCCATCTAACATGTCTCATGATGCCAGTTGTCTGAAGCACAAAGGCAGGACACATAAGACAGCATAAATCTGTTACTTAAATAGGGTGGTGGGGGGCAGTGGTAGAGAACCCTTACACCTGCTGTCAACTCAGCAAGACATAGCTCTGCATTTCTTACCCAGCCGACCAGTAAGATATTAAACAGGAAGAGAGTAACGCCTGAATAACTGCATAAAGAAGGGAGGGGGGTGGGGGAAAAGTTCTCTACAAGTCCTCTTCAATGTCTGTGCCAGTGTCAAGTAGTCCCTATTAGTGGTAGGAAGTATGCATGAAAAGAAACAAGACCTGACAGCCTGGAGATCAGCAGCACTGGCTCCACGCTGGTCTCTGCACCTGCTTCAGCTCAGTGGTGCACAAGGGCTCTGCAGGATGGTGGAAGGCCATCAATAATACATGTCTGAGCAGCCAAAGGGAAGAAGGGAACTGCATGCCGCGTGGTGATTTCAAAGCTGGTGTTCTTGAGAGTGTTCAAGGCCACTTCCGTGAGCATGGCCACCCTGTATTTACTGGTGTCTGAGGGACATGGTGCAGTGGTGAATTGGCAGTGTTAGGTTAATGGTTGGACTTGATGATCTTAGAGGTCTCTTCCAACCAAGGCTATTCTGTGATTCCATGATCAACAAGCTGCTGGAAGGGGCTTCCCAGCCCTGAGCAGTTCTCCAACTTGTGTGCAGAGAGATGGGACAGTCTCTATGGAAATTCAACACCAGTTGCCTCCTTTCACATTCAGGACTCAAGTTCATATGCAAGGAAGTCTGACTAAATTCTCACATATGATGCTGATATATAGGCTACTAGATACCAGATATAATTACAGTTCTGCAGGTTCTACAAAAACAAGTGCTTACATATTAGAGAGCGTCCATCTCTCATGTCAGTGCCACAGCTGTGGGAATTGCTGCAGTGAGCACTCAACACTCATTTGCCTTGAGAAAACCCACACAATTGAGACCTTATGTACAACCCATGTGAAGAGCTCCTGCTAAAACTTGCAGTCAACTCAGAGATGCAAATCTGAAACAAGTTGTGTTTCTGTGACTCACCAAGCTACCCAACAAGCGTGTCTTTCCAGTCTCAGCAGTCCTACGGTGCGCCCAGATCAACATCAGCATCAGCTACATGCCTCCATCCCAAACCAGGGCTATTTGTTCTTGCCCCTGTGTTGGAGTACGCCACCCTTGCCAAGGTACCAACACAACTAGTTGTGAATCAGCACATAGAAAAAACTCTACCTGGTTGCAGCACACAAAGTTGGAAGGCAACTACTTCTAAACATACCAGTTGGGGGTGGGGGTCAGGGGAGGGAAAATGCTTGAACAAAAATCAAACAGTCTGAGTTCATTATTTAAAACACAACTGGTTACCTGTGAAGAAATTCACAGGAAACTTGTCCTCAGTTTCAGACAATAGCAAAAGTTTTGTTGTTTTCAACAAGAACAATAAATGTTTCATATTTCAATCACAGAAAAAAAGTACTGTTATCACCTTGATAGGTAAGTACCACTGGGTACCACCAAGTTTATTAACGTTGGCTTATTGTTAAGCCAAACAAACAAACACTGCAGGAATCCATGCTTTCAATTTTACTAAATATCTACTGAAATAATAATACACCCTCACACAGTACAAATACAGGTGTACAACCACCCCCCTCCCCCGGCTTTCCATGCCATCATTTTATACAGCGGATTTAAGAACAAGTAATGCTGAATTTTTGACATTGCCAAATAACTTCAGTAGAAGCTGGGGCTCCTCCCTGGTTTTAGAAATCAAATTGCTCAGTTATCATATAGCATCTTTCAGTTGTTCTCTTTCTGATTCTTTGTGGGTTTTCCTGTTCATGGGAGTTTCAGAAGTAATTTGGCCATAAAGATTTTCTTTACAAAATACCATAAAATATCTTAAGAAATTAGTCCTTTATTATTTTTTAAAAAATAACTCTTAATGATGACCATCTCAGATTTTCCACACCTTTTTACATTCACAGCTGCAAATAATTATTTTCTGATAATTTTCACTGATGATGTTATTAAATTCTGTTTATTACTATTAAAGGTAATAACTCATACCACTGGAGTTATGCATATAGTTTGTTCACTCCCCCCAGCTCTGTTTCTACAAACATTGATCTTATGTAAACAGCAAAACTGCTGGACACTTCTGTATCAATTTATTGGTAACGTACTAATAAACTATTAAGTAGATACTTAAAGTATGTTGAGTATTACCCCAAGGAATGTAACAGTTTAAAGGGTCTGTGCTGAGAAGGAGGCAGGGATACATTCATGCAAAACCACTGAACTGGACTGGTTGCCACTGCCAACAGCTACGCTTTGGCTGATGAAAGTCTTTGAGCCAACGACTATTGCTATATGCTCCGCACGTGGAAATTCAGAAATGAATTATCCCTAAGCAGCATTACTCTGAATTGCTTTTGGCTTTTTCTTTACTACAGCCTTCCCCAGATCTCTCGTGTTATTTAAAACTATTCTAATGATGTTTGATTCATTTAAAAATGCTATGTGTAACCTCATGCATTTGCTTCATTTGAATGATGCTTAAAAGCAATTCTTGGCATGCCATAGTTGCCGAGCTCAAAACAAACAAGTCTTTCAGAGATGTATGCACTAACAGGGGTTCATTGCTGCATAGCTTTGTCCTAAGTGGAAATATCAAAAAAGCCACAAGAAAAACCTATCTTTTATGATCAAGTCCTCTGTTTTGATCCTCTAGGAACTGAAAACTAAACTAGCATAAAATACCCTTCTCCTCCCTCCTTTTAGGTCCCAGTAAGACACTTGGGCAGCAGCTGCAGACATAGGCAGAGATGAGCCACGTGCAGCCCAGAGATGAACACTGGATGGGACCCTGCTTCACAGAAATCAGGGCCAGAATTTTTAAAAGCCTGCATTTAGTCGCCAATACTTGTTTTCCTGTCATTGTTGCTGATGCTTTACCCGATAATTCTTTATCAGAATTTCCTCCTGTGGAGAGCAAAATGAAAAATCCATTCCTTTCCTACAGTTTATTCAGCCAAACAGCCTCAGTGTCCAAGGTCAAATGGGGACAGAGCCACAGCTCCTCTGCCAGCCCTCTCCCATTGGCCTGCTTTGCCCTCCAGAGCAGGGCAAACAGGGCTGTCCAAACAGCATCTGGACTCAAGAAGCTGTCTCTTAAAGCATGCTGCTGAGGGATCAATCTTATGCTCCATTTTCTTGCACAAGGTCAGGTCACAATCTGGACTCTTAAACCAGTAGCAGCCCTTCTACAAGTTTTTCTTTTTCTCAATAAGGATCTCAAGGAATTGTAAAAATATGTGGCTTAGATGTTTTTCTCTTTTTTAAACAAACAGAAATTCAGGAAGAGTCAATGTTTTGTCTTTTCAGCTTTATCCATTTACAAAATTTTAAAAATAACTTCTGACTACACAAGCTACAGAGTGCCATTTTGTACAAACTTCTGCTGCTTATGTTGCACTACATTACATTTATGAATTGGGTCTGTCATCACTAAGGCATAAGCAAGCTACCACTACAAAAGCAACTGATATTACTATTAGGAATCCAAAACTTAGTCCAGGGACATTTTTCATGGCAATTGACATGAACCTTGGACTTCTGCTGTAATTAACTGAATGAGAAATGAGCATAAAACTACATTTTGGGAGAGTTGCCTTACAAACCTGTTGCCAGCTAGGCAAGAAATAGTCAATGACCTTCACACCTGGGTGAGGAGTTATGGAAAAGCAAATCCCAAGAAGATACAGAAACTGACTCAGACACAGGTCAGAGAATTTAACCCACTGTTTGCTCCAAGTCACAGACAGCAGTCTGAGATGAAGAGAACTTCTGGCTCACCTTCTATTGGATTTTAAAGGTGCTTTGCTAACACAATTAAAGTTGAATGTCCAAACATTACCCAAAGAAACAAGTAAAAGCTGGAGCAGGCCCTGGGGTCCCACCATCCCTTCTCCTCCCTTGCCCCAGCCAGCCTTGGGGAGGGGGACAGACCACCACCGTTCCAGCAGCTCCCCAAGACTGGTGGCTATTTACAGTCGAGTGTTTCCAGTCTCTTCACAAAATGAAAAGGATGCAAATTTCTGTGTGAGGGCAAGGTGGACCCCGATTCCCACCACAGGCAAACTGGGGACTTGGGGACAAGGCTGTGCTGCCTCCTTGGCCCCATTCAAACCCTTTGCATGAGTTAACACGGAAGAATAGAGTTAGGCTCACCCATGCGAGACAGCGAATGAAAACAGATGCAGTTTTCTGCACAGAAACAGCAAGTAAAATGGCTCTTAAGTAGCTAAGAAAGTATCTTCAATTAGAAACACACCTTCATTAGAGAGTCTTTAAAAGGAAAATTCAATTTGCGCCTCACTTGAAGGTTTGTTACATTGCTTAATTAGTAGCAACTATCCTAGCTAATGAAAAGTAAATACCTTCTTCACATGCTCCTACTTGGGAGGTCATGAGGTACAGCTGCACACAGTGTCAGGCTTTCACGAAAGCACTTTGGAAGTAGAAACAGTGAGGAAACCTGGAGCTCACCAAGGGCTGATGCTGCCACTGAGGTGGCTTTTTGCAGGGTGCCCAGCCAAGCCCTCTGTGCAGCTCTTTGGAGTACTTCACTCTGCACAGCTCCTTTGACAGACTCTTCCAGGAAATGAAGACATGACATTTCTCACATTAGAAACGTCCCAGCTGAAAGAGGGAGGTTGCCCTAAGCATAACACCATGCCTCAAAGGGAAAGCTGTTGCATTTCCTTGCGCTGTCTCCATCCTGTCACACCAGGAAGCAGCTTGGTATTTTCAAGCTCCTGATCTGCCCTGAGCAGAGAGAAACACTCACAGGTTGTGTGAGGTTGCTACCTGTTACTCTCACACAGCTCTTGAATCACGCTCATAGTTTCTAGTAGTTGAAACTCCCTTCAGAACTGGCACAACATCATGCTTCAGGGATTGCAAGTCCCCAGGAGGATTATACAGGGTGCCTGTTGTACATACTGGATGCTTCAACTCACACTTGCTGAATGAACCACTGCAGCATCTTAGGATATTAGTGCCCCCACCTGTGTGTGTGACAGGAATTGCAAATTCCCCCCAGCAACATCTGCAGAAGCAAATCTATAACTACACTGCAGTCTGCACATTGATGTCTTAACGCAAACCCCATTTCAGAGTGGTTTTAAGGTATTACACTGGGCTGTGAAGGGGTGCAGCTAAGGCTTAGAGCACACATTCTTTCCAGTCTCTTGTACAGAAGGTAACATCCAGAGAAATAATATCTGAAGCCACTCTAGCAAGGCTTCCCTCAAGTTCATCCCTAGCACCTTCACCTTGTCTCAGCCTGCAGAGAACACTTGCAAACACAGGAATTTTTGTTACATATCTCTCATTCCTCCTTTAGATCTGACCTCCAGCAATACACTAAGTGCTTCTGAGGAGGGTACCAGTTTACCAGCTAAACCCTTAGCTCTTTTCAAGCTATCATTTGCAATCAGACTGTAACAGGTACAGCTGTTAGCATGTCTCCTATCATGCAGGTGACTTACAAAACACCAGCAAGTCATGGCAGTCAGCTAACTTTAGTCAGTAGTCAGTTCTGAAGTGGCACAAACACCAAATATAGTAACTCAAAAGCTTCAGAAGTTTGAGTAGATCAAAGTAGAGCAACTGCCTACAGTGTGGGACTCTTCACCTCTCTTCTCTCTCAGCAGAAAGCCCACCAGCTGAGAGCAGCCTCACAAAAACCCCAAACCATGGCACATGTCTAAGATCTTCTTGACTCATCCCATCTACGGCACATCCAGTCTGTACGGTGATTGGAAAAACAAATGCCTCGCTGCTCTCTGTGCCTCAGCCTCCTTCAAAGCCTCCTTTAGAGCCTCCAGCCACCTGAACTTCCTTTGAGCTACTCAGCTTCAGCAATTTCCTTTTGAGTAATTGAGAGATCATCTGTCCAGTTCATCAAAAAAAGCCTGCACTAGCAAAAATCAAGCATTTCAATTAAGAGATCCCATTTCAGAGGATCTGCTTGTTCTTTAGCTGTGCATTCCCTTGGACTGCGGGGGACACACACACCACCTTTGGCAAAGGTCTGGCAGCATTGCAGAGTCTTTGAGAGTGTTCTGAGAAGCAGCTGATTAAGTGATTACAGCAAGACCGCAGTGTGCTGGTCACATCACGTCCCTGACAGCCCAGATGATGAAAAAAGATGCTGTATTTGTTTTTGTTACACTTGGGTTTTATTTTCATCGCCACCACTCCATACCTGTCAGCTTCTTCCCACTCAAACCAGACTTTTTTTACTTTAAGTACTCATTTAAAACAGTGAGAGCACAGGAAGTAATTAACTATGCATATGCATTATATTACCCTGAACACTCTTGTTTTATTCAACACTGAGATAACAGGCATTCAAAGATAGAGATAACATTCCTCATTCAAAGAAGCATCTGAAAATGGCATACTTTTTAAAAATGAGACCTCAAAATATTGAAATGTACAACAAAACATCAAAGGTTAGTATCAAACTCTGGCCCATTTGACAATAGCATGTATTTAAACTACTTAAAAGCTTAATGGGAAATTGTGAAGTTAAAAAAGTACCTTTTAAGTGCTATACACATTTCCATAAAAATACTGACAATTAAGTAAGCTTACCCTCCTGTGGCAGCACTGACCAAAGAAAGCATATTTGCTGGATCTGTTACTACTGGCAATATTCAGTACAACAGAGCAAAGCAAAGAAAAAATTAAGGTCTTGTTCTCTGCTGGAATTTCACCCAGTATTTCTTAGTGAGACCTGGAAAGCCTAAAGCCAGCCCACGCTTTCGCTGGCAGGCGAAAGCCAGCTGGGTTTACCACGATTTCTCTTGCCCTACAGTTACAGCAACTGAACCATGAATACATTACAGGGATTTCTTGGAGTTCGGCAGCACAAGACAAAGACTACACCAAATTTACTCTGGACTGTTCAACAGCACCTTCTCCTTCCTTGGCACTGTTTCCCCTGTAAATTGTTAATATATTACCCTTATCCATTTTTTGTGCTACAGTCACTGATCATAAATAACACATGAGTACACAATTCAAGGAGAGCTAGTTGCTTCAGTTTATCAGCATAAATTTCAGCACTGCATTTTTCCTGGATATCTCTTATTACAAGTACAGGGTCCTATCATTCCCGGTTATAATTCTGTAAAACCTTTAAGAGATATATGTACATTTAAGCTAATTTAGGCTAATAAAACCAGATTATATTTCCTTTTCCTCTCCACATTAATTTACATTGTGTCATCTACCCCAGTACTGCAGATGTGGACGTCAGCAGAGTGATTTATGACCAGCGATAAATTGTGCGGAAGATCAGATCTGAGTTACGTTGGCAGATCAGTTTGGAAGTCTGGGCTGGAATAAAAATGTGGCACAAGAAGGGAGGCATGCTGTGAGAGCTGTGCCTGCATGTGCATCTGTTTATGTGCCTGGAGATGACCACGGTGGGGAGGAGGTCCAAGACTGAAATAGCACGAGGAATTGCTAAAAATCAGGATTAAGATGCACTGGCAGAGCTGTGAAGGAAACTCTGCACATAGGCTGCCTACACTGTGTCTGACTCAGAGCTCTTAGTTGCATTTGTACAAATAACATTCATCAAACACTCAAACGCAACTGTTCTTGGAACAACATTGGTGTGACTGGGCTGATCCAAACAGTGGAAGTGACTCTCCCCTCTCCAAGTGATTTCAGGATGAATGTAGTATTTGCAAAACCCACAGTAGGCTTCAGTTTCAGATACTGCAAGAGGCATACATGGAAGTATAAGAAAATACATTATTATGTTCCTTTAATTGTTGCACCTAAACAAAAATAAACCACGGAGGGCAGTGCAGCGAATGGTGCAGCAGAGGCCCAAGCTGTTCTGCACAGCACACTCCTCCCTGACCTATTATTCTCCAAGATCACTCAGGGCACCTGTTCTACTGATCAGTAAAATTTACATCTACTAAGGAGCCCCAGACACACATCAGCAGCAAACAGAAGGAAAGATCCCACTAGGAAATAACCAAATGAAAAGGGTAGGGTGAGAGAGGCACACGCTGGCAATGGTGAAGAATCAGAGAATAGCCTCGGTTGGAAAACACTTCTTAAGACCATCAAGTCCAACCATTAACCCAGCACTGCCAAGTCCACCACTACCCCATGTCCCTCAGCACCACACCTACACGGCTCTGAAATCCCTCCAGGGATGGGGACTCCCCCACTGCCCTGGGCAGCCTGTGCCAGTGCTTGACAACCCTGTCAGTGAAGAAATTTTTTCCTGATATCCAATCTATGAGGCAAGGGCTGCCCTGGGAGCCCATCACCATGGCTTCAGGCAAGGCTGCAGGTGGGCAGGGAGCAGGGGTGTGAGGCCAGGCTCTCAGCAAAGCGAGGGACAGTAGGTGCCAGATCTCTAGTGTGGGCCTAAATACTAAACCATCAGTCCCAATAGTCACTCAAACCCAGTAAGGGAGCTGCTGAAACTTTCTTTGCTCCCATGCGTCGCTTCGGAGGCAAGCTGTCTGTAAGGGCAAAGCACTGGTTTTTGATCAGAGTCTTCAGGCAAACACTGCTCAGTCCCGGTGACTTATGTGCAACCCCATCTCCCTCGTCCCCTCCAAATTTCTACCTCTGACAAAATATCTTCTTTTCTTTAAAAGGTAACCCCACAGCAGGAGACTGCTCCTCACCTTTAAAACAGGTAACTTGCCAAATTCTCCAGTCCTGCAGTTACTGAGTCTATGAATCTGAAGAGACAGCTTTGCTCTGCCCCACACATGAACATGAATACCTGACACAGGATTTTTGTTCAATTTTTAACCACAGACCGGGATGCAGCTTGGCTCTGCAAGATTTTAGCAGGGGGTGATGGGAGGACAAGCAAGTGAAAATCTTATACCTACAGTCTTTTAATGATGACAGCACTCATCCACATAGCTTCTTTAAGCAATAACAACAAAGATATTGTATAATAGCTACTGTACAAGACGATTCTGGGGGATATGGCTACTACGGAAAAATCAATCCCATGGGATTAGCAGTCTGTTGAGCCTAATGCCTTAACATCTGAGAATTATTCATCATCTCATGATAACTGTATTGTCTCTAATGTAGTATTACTAATATGTTAATGGTACCCTTACAGCATTTAAAAGCCTGTCACACCCAGCACCACACTGCCATTTATTTCCTGTATATATACCGCTTGCTGTCAGTGTCTCTTCTCAAGCCTTTTTAGCTGTTGACCCAATTTAATGCCTTGCTGGAGATTGTCTTCCCAGCTGTAATTACAGTAAAAAAAAGACTTCACAATAAATGCATTTCTCCAGTGCCCACAGCATCTGTTAAGTCTTTCCTCAGTGTATGTGCTTGCCTGCTAGACACGTTCCAAGGAGATACACGTTTGGTAGCATAATTCTGCATCTTCCCAGTACAATTCACCTCAGAATAAATATTTAGATCCTAGCAATGAAAACCCAGCTAATGCTTTAGCTGGCACTTTGCCCTGTGTCTACATTTAGCCTGTATCTGGGGCTAAACTGTAGCAGTTGCTCTATCACCCAATGTCCCCTCCCCAGATGAGAAGGGGAATTGGGAAAAAAGGGAGAAGCCCCTTAGGTTGAAACAGAAATGGATTTAACGAAATAACAAAACTAATACAAATAACAACATAAAGTGTAAAACAAGCTTATACTCAGCCTGGTCCTTGGGAGCAGCAGACGGAGCAAGAGACAATCCAGGAAGAGGAACCCCCACCCTCAGTAAACTCCCTCCTTTTATAACAAGCAGATATAATTGGTATGGGATACATCTGTGGGTCAGCTTGGGGCAGCTGCCTTGATTGGATCTCCCAGCTGACTCGGGGCTGCTCATGGCCTGCCTGCATGGCTGGGCTGGGGGGCTGCTCCTGGGAAACCAGGACACACTGCTATATATGCTTAGAAAAGAACTTAGACATACAGCAGTCTGTAGCGTGTTATCCAAACACTGCAACTAGCTTTCCTCAGGGGCGATTACAGCATGGACATCGGCCAGTTTAACCTAATTTGGTTGCTCTTTCTGTTACAGCTTGACAGTAAGATTGCAACAAGCCCTATGGTCAACATGATAATCAGCAACACACATCAGAATAAAACAGCTTGCAGGGAGCTGCAGAGCTCACCCTGTCCCCACCTGCTGACAACTGCCCAGCTCATCGCATGACTTACTAGGACTGCTTCACTCAACAGCTCCCAAGTTCTACCCATCTACCTTGTGTATTGCCCAATAAATAACCACTTTATGCTTTAACATTATGAACATCCTGCTTGCAGAGTCTTCGTGCACAGCAAAACATACCTCAATAAGCTGACCCACAGAGGAATGGTTACAGGGTTGTACAAAATTTAAGCCTGAAAAGTATGGGAACTGCTCCCACAATAATATCTCCACGCACATAGTGTGACTAAATTTCTTGCAAATCTGTTTGTAGAGGAAAAAGTGGAAAAATCTACGTTTACAAGGATCTTGAGGATTTATCAGATTTCCATAATAGTTAACAAATAAAATCCATGTGAGAAAGATCCCCTGAAAAATGAATTCTACTTCTCAAACATAATATGAATAAAACATTATGTGAAAGTGGAGCAGAAAAATATACCTGTTTTCTTCTTTATGGTGAGATCACTGTGCAGATAGCAAGGAGCTCTTATTAATCATAGCAACAATATTCCACCATATGCACAGTAATCTAAAACTCTAAGAGCAAGACTTTAATGTCAACATTGTGTAACTATTCACAGTTATTGCTTAAATTGCCAGCCAACTTGTAATGTGATTACTACAGTTCTGCAGAAAAAAACCCAAAACATACAGTGGAGAACACATACAGGATAGAGATGTTCCAGGGTGTTTACTAGCACCATGTCATATAAACTGTCAGGAGGTTTGCATGGAAAAATCAAAGTTATGACCAGTGATGGAATTCCTAGAAAAAAACAAAAATAACTTGTCAAATTAGGTTAGAGGAATTTCACAGTGGGATGTGAAGGTTCTGGTGTTCACCAGTCCCACTCCACTCACTGACTGAAATGAGAAGGTTTGGGAAAAACAGTTCTCATGAATACCTGACTTTCGCTTGTATCCTAGCCAAAATTGGGAAGAATCTCCCATCCTAGGTACAAGGAGCTAATATAACAGTATTAACATATTACTTTTTTTACTTCAGATAATTTGGGACCCAATTCTGCAAGGCTTTCATGTAGGGAATGAGAAATTGCACAGTAACACTGCAATTGCAAAGAGGATGGGAGAACATGTGAAAGTAACTCTCAGCCACTTCAAAGCCTCACCCCAGGACAAGAGGCATATGGGGCTTTTGCAAATACTGGAATCCTGTCCAATGGCTGCTATTAGATGGATGCAGAAAAAAAAATATAAAGTTACTTTTCATATAGACTCAGTAATCATGTTTAAACTACCAGGCTCAACTTTGGGCACTACCACAACTTGCTCAAAAATAACCTTTGAGCACTATCACATAAACTGACCTGAATCCAAGTTTGCATCTGGTTCCAAATGCTCATCTGACCATTTTAGCTTCTTTACATTTTAGTGGAATGGCTAAAAAAGTGAATTTTTAATTGTTTAAATGAACTGAAAAACAATGAGCCTGTTTTCTGGTTTCTTCCATAAACAGAATGTGATCTTGGAAAATGATGGAAGAAAAATAATTACTGTTGAAGTATTATTTTTTGCCTAGAAGGAAGAGGATATGCTTTTTCCAACACACTGTTTTTATTTTCCACCCCCTTAAAATGCATTTAAAGAAGATTTTAATTTGAAACACTGAGGTAAAACCCCTGGTGACCTTTCAAATTCAGGAAGAGGCAAGTGCAATGATCAATGCAAGTCCCTCCCATCCTCCTCCTCCTTTTTCTAAACATGGCATAAAACACCACTGATTTTTTTTCAGTTACAACCCTAATACACATTTCTGGGAAGCTAAAGTTCAGAGTTCATTCCTCCGCAGTTATATGGGAAGCTTTGCCATTTAAACTGAGGCACTTTTTCTGCAAAAAGGTGCAAAACGGGCAGCTAAGCAGAGTCCAAGACAGCAGAGAACACTTCTAAAAGATGGCCAATACTGAAACCTGAGAGAGACATGTTCAATTTTTTTTACTTTCTGGAGAGTGTGCACTTCTAAGAATTCCTCCTTTCCCTGTTGAAGCTCCCAGATCACATCTCTTGGGGGACAGCTGGCATTTCAAGGCTCTTTTTCTTCTGAGTTTCTGAAATGAGGTCATTCTTTTTTACTATTGTCACCTTTTAGTAGAGGAAAGTTTCTTTTATCAAAACCTTATCTTCTCACAATGCACTTCAGAGAAAACTTTCCATCAACTTTTCTTCAGTTTGGATTTTTAGGGAAACTTGCACAACTACTGTAAACCTTTCCAAATATAGTTTCTATATTAAAAAAAAATCCATTATTATCCGAGTTACTGTGTTTTGAGGCAATGCATTTTTTCCTCTGGAGCTCAGTATTTTAAAAAAAGTACCTAGCTGAGCAAGCTCCTCACAAAACCTGCACTGTTCTCATTAGACTTGGCTGGTACCACATTTGAGAAAGCTGCTGAAATAGCAGAAACGATTCTCACCATATTCATGCTGTATCACTAGTATTTTATTGACTTCACCAAACTACTCCAAGTAGGAAGTAATGGAAAACAGGGATATCTGGGCTTACTCTGCAGTGAGATTTCTGGGATTTTTATCTGCAGGCCATGAACCTGCAGCACTATGTTGTGCTGGACCAGGTAGTGATCCTTGGAGTGCTGCACCGCGTCCTGCTGCCTCAGCTCCCTGCTTGTGGGTGGATCTGGACCCTTGCTAGGTTATATACTGTAGACATTCCCCCACGTCCACTGTCTCTATACTGATTAAATATCACAAGATCTGATTCAGCAGCATATGAATCCCATTTCTTGTTGATCGAATCCTACTGGTTTTATTGGAATTAGTTCTGATTTGGACCAGCCTAAAGCAGTGATCAATTGGACAAAGTGCTTCCAAGCTCTAGTTCTGCAAAAGACCAAGCTCTACCATCCCTTGTTTTCAAAACATTTATTATCTTTTAGATGGTTTTCAGTTCTTTACAACTGAAAGACTTAATTATTCTGCTGGGTAAATTAGGAACACATACTGGTTTGCCTCCTGCATAATCCCTTCAAAGAACTCTCAAATATTTTCTAGTCCTTCAAAACAAGTGAGCAATTTCAAAATGTCAAGTTGAATTTGGCATGAGAATAAAATTAAGAAATTGCCTTTTATTTTCATCACATCATTGTACTGAGGATGCACACTGCAAATATTTTTTCCAAATAAAAAAACAGGCAATGCAAAAGTAACTGGCAATTTCTTCCTTCTGAGTAACTGTAGCCTCCCAGCGAATAATTTTCCAGCTGGCAGCTGGTCTGCTCTTACCATTTGCTTCCCATTTGTCCTGGTTTAAGCTTAGGGATATCAGGGCCAAGTGGGACATAGTTGCTATACTGGGATCTTCCAGTTCCCAGCTGATGGATGACTCACCAGGGCACAGCAACAGCCCACACCACCAAGGTGAGGCTTGGCATCATGATAGGAGAGCTTAAGGGAGAAACACATGGCTTCTGCACTGTGAGGCTCTACAGGGAGAACAGACTCTGGTCGAAGTAAGAAGAAACAGAAAAGTAACTTCCTCCATCTCCAAACTGTATGCTGTTCACATTTTACAGTTCTTGGTAGTCTCCACAAAATCCTGATCTGACTTTGTGGGGATGCGAAGAGGAGTAAGTTAGACTGTCAGGACTTAGGACCAAATGTACACTAGGAGGGAGATGTCTGCTAAGAGTCTACATAAGGACTGTATGATTTCAGAGACTTTTAGAATGGAATTATGCACTGTATCTTGCACATGGTAGGCTGAACTACGGGAAAATTTTTACAGCTATATCACAAGCCATGAGAAATTAACACAGCTATTTTTGAGTTGTGACACTTGCCAACACTTAACTGAAAAGCAGGAACCTTTTGATGGAAATGGTGCCTGTTTCAGGTGAGCGCAGCAAAGCATGGCTTGGAATCAATGTCACTCTGCTTCCGACCAGCTCTAAAAATGAGCTGGGAGCTTTCAAAATGGGAGATTAGACCATAAATATGCCCAGATGTTATTCAGTCTAATTCTTCTAGAATAAAAGCCACCATGTAAGTGACAACAGGGACCAGATTACCTTTTCCACCTAACCATTTCCTGCAGAGCAACAAAAAGGCAAGTGCAGAGACCAGAGGTTATAGAGGGATCAGATTAAATGCTGTGGAACATTTAAGCAGCTGGGGAGCCACATCTGGCAGAGCTGGCCCGAGGGCAGTGTGAGTCAAGCACTGCCTCCTCCCTCCCGGTGTGTTACAGGACACTGCCACACTGCCATAGCCCACAGGGTCTTCTCCATTTCAGACTCAGATGAAGAAGGGAAACTGATGGATGACTTTCTCCTCTCTTTTAAAGCAGCACAACACAAAATGCAAGAACAGAAAAACAATGGTGCTGGGTCAGACCAGAAATCCACCTACTCCTGCACCCTGCCCAAAACACTGGTTGATTGCATATGTCTAGAGAAAAGTGCAAGGATACTTCTTCTAAATCTATTTCTGTGCATTCATTGTGGCTCCTGGACATTTTATTTAGTACTCAGGCTTGACAGATCATTTGTTTAATTATTTTTTAAAGGACTCCTCTCCACTGACTGCAGAACAACATCTTTACAGGTACGGCCTTGACAGAGCAAGTATCATCATTGCTTCAACTGCCCCTTGTAATGCAATAACGTTACAGCGAATAATTTGCTGCTACTTCATAATTAAGGTATGCCTTCCAGCACTCAGATGAGTTCATAAAGCTACTTTGACAAATGAAGAAGTCAAGCTGAAGAGAGAGTCAATCACCTGCCCATAGCTATGACAAAAGTTAGCAAGAAAGTTAAAAACCAGTTCATAGATTTAGAGTTTTGATCCTGCTTTAAAACTAGAGTCTATCCTTACCTTCGCACTTTACTCATAAAGCCTTCAAAAACTACAGAAACTCAAGATTGTTACTGCCTTCACATTATGCTCATCCCAATGTCATCACAGATGGGGACAAAAATCAAGGTAATGGTTTGTGAAGTGTTGCGAGTACAGCCTTTTAACTGTCCAGTGACAAAGTCATCATTAAGGTCTTCATTCAGAAAAGCACGGAAGCACATACATACATGCTTAAATGCTCTACTTACTAAGAATGGTGTAACTTTAAGCACCTGCTTAAGTTCTGAATCACTTCTTTTGGGAGTTAGGTGTGTATTTACTGCCCTTTCAAAGAAGGATGGTTTGCTGATATGATAACTACACAAGATCATAAAATGCAACCACACAGGAGACAATTCAGTGTCTTTCAGGAATGATACCACCCCTGGGCAGGGCCTTCAGCTGAACCAGTAGAGGGAACCCAAAAGCTGCACACCCTGGCTGCCACGCAGCAGAAGGCACCTTACTTCTATGCAAACACAGTGATTGGAGCTCCCTGCTTTTTAGCTGCAGCACTTTCCACTGATGGCCTGGAAAGACACACTGTTCTTAGTTGCATCATGGCCTACTATGGATATATAAACCTTTCAGTCTACATTTCAGTCTACGTACATTGAATTTCTTCAATTCATTTTTAAAGGACAAATATATCCAATGCAGTGTATTTGTACAGCCTAATCTAGCCAATTTATATATTCCAACATGTAAGGACCCACTCCACAACTTTGCTATCTTATTTTTTATATACATATAGCTGTTTGGAAGCACATTGGTACTATTTTCTCACTGTATATACTGGTTTGGGGTTGTTGCCATTGATACAAGTTTTTCTGGCACAAAAAACTCACAAGTGGGAGTTTCTCCCCCAACGCCTGAGAATTTCTTCTGCTTAAGTGTTTTGGAAAAGCTACAGTGGGTTTCCCATGAGTTTTCTGGCAGCCTACATGAATCCCTTTTCAGCATCTTGAATTGAATTTGCATGTGAAAACAGATTACCCTAAAACAATTACAATGTCAACTGATTAAGAAACTCCTGCATTGTCTACGGTTCTTGAATTTATTTTAAAAGGACAATGAGGACTTTGTGGACAAGTGAACACACTTGAAAGACTTTAGCAAGCTTGAAAATTGCTTTTTTTCTTATAGCATCACATTCTGCGGGAAAGCACTATTGGCTTCTCCATAAATTAAATACACTCAGCCACACACGATTTCTTTCCTGTTGAACTGTCCACAGCAAAGTTTCACACACTCTTTCAACAAGAGCGTATCTGTATCTGTTCCTCTCGAGGCTGTGAGTACTCAATAGATACTCCATGGAGTGATAAAGGCAGCAGAGCCATGTGAAAATAGTGCATGGAGCCAGAGGAACCCTCCATCAAGTCAGACCAATGCAGATCCGAATAGTAAATCTGCATTCACTTTATCCACTGCCATCATGACTTGGTTAAACATAATCAACTCTCCTTCAGCCTTTTCTCCAAACCAAGGAATCCCAGCTATTTCAGCATCTCATAAGACGGCTGCTCTATGTCCTTGATGATTTGAATTGCCCTTCTCTGTATGTTCCTGAACTCCATCATCTCCTCCTTGAGATGTGGACACTGGAAATATTAGCTTGCATAGACTTCACATGAAGGGCAGAAGTATTTGCTGCTTTCCATAATGTTATGTCTGTCAAAATTTGTAATTCCCTCCAGCCCTGTTTCCTCTAGGAAGATAATCTGCTGCTGCCACCCGTGAGGGTAGGTTAACAGGGAGTGAGGGTACGTTAACAGGGAGTGAATATGATCTAATAAAACTGCTCTCAAGGCCACATGCAACTGGATTTCAGAAACTGCAAATGGGTCATCCTCTCGCACCCCCAGAAAAATAACGGAAATAGTGCAGTAAACTTACCACAGATGTTACTTGCCCTGATTTGCCCAGAGACAAAGGATAAACTCAAGGAGTTGGGAACCATAAAGTGGGAAGTTCATTCTACTAATGTTTATGTGGGGAAATAAAAGTATAACCCTCTTGTATTTTTAGACCAGAAACATGAGACCACAAGTCTTTACGTCAAGCACTGACGTAGGTTTGGGTAGGAATAAAAAAGTAGGTTCTGGCTTAATTTGGAAGCACATTGGATGAATCCAAAAGCAGGTCTGTGCCTCTGTGATTTATAACAGGATATTATAATAGCCAGATAGAAGCAGATTTATATGGCCTGTATGTAATTTAGATCCAAAAAGAGAGGCAGTGCCACTTAATAATGAGCCTTAGCTGTGAGGTATGTCCCCCATTCTCTTGCTTGTCAGGCATTTCAATTATCTCCCTTGTACTTTGTTATAAATAAAGCTGCAAGGAGATGTTCTAGTGCAGGCTGTCTGGAAAAACCAAGGGCTCAAAGGAGCCAAGATTCACTCATATTATAACCAGGTTTTAACTCAGAACTACTGAAATCAGCAATTATATTCATATGCAGAAGGAAAAAAAAAGTGTTTTACAAGACAAAAGAGAAGTTCTATTTATCCCACCAGTGATACTCAACAGTCACTGCCATCTCTTGATTTGAAAGGCAAAAAACTCTAAGACATCTTTGGTTTCCAACAGCTAGCTTTCTGGCCAAGGAAAGTTCAGCCTTACTCTCAAAACCACACAATTTCAGACACTGACAACTGTGCTACTATCTGAATTGCAAGACAGTTGTACTAATATTGACTTAGTTCTACAACCTTTTTTCCTCTCCTTTCATCTCCTCTCCAGAGTTTGCCCCGTGCTTTGTCACATGCAACATCTTTCTCACTTCAAAAGACTATTACATGAATAAAAAATTTTATAGCATTCATAATGTAGAATATATCTATTTTATGCTTCATATAATACTGTACATACATATGATAGCACCACTTATATATTACCAAGTTAAATGGATTCTATATTGCTGCTTTGCAAATACGTTTCTTGGCAAGTCAAGAGCTTTTTGCAGAGAAGATTACTTTCCTGAATATTAAATTCAACCTACGCTAACAATGACATTCTCCAGGCCCTTCTCACATACTTACTTGCAGGCAGCCTTTGCTAAGACTTATTTTCTGTTTGTTGAAACTCTTTTTAGTTTTAATAAGCTACAGCTTCAAAATATTAACTGCAATTACAAAACAGAGTTTGAAAGTCAACCCTTGAACTAAGACGACTACTATTTTCTCACCTGCACATGCACCTAGACCACTGAGATCCCAGAAACTCAGCTCAGAGCAGCAGCTCCTGCACCCAGCAAGCTTAAGAAAGGTAAAGGGAATGCGTGGAGGGGAATAAATAATCTCAGTCACACTCAGAAACAGGGCAGCCTCACCTGCACTGATTTCACCTGAGCAGTTGCTTTCCAGGAACTTTCCTAGAGATTATGTCTATAAATAGCCAAACAAGTAGTACGGATCATTTTAAACTGGGCAGCCAGCCACCTCTACCTTTAAAACACCTAAAGGTGAAAGGTACAACACAACTTTACCAGAGGTCACTTTCTGTTTTCACCTTTTAATGTGGTGTTTTAATATGACTGGAGGGTAGGTTAAAATTAACCTAATTCCTCTGCCACAGAAGGTGTCAGCATTTAGAGGCACCAACACCAGCATTTTCTTGCTCTCAGTTACTTATGCTTCTGGACTTACAACTTACTGGTAGCATAAGGAAGCCCATGGTGCTCCACTACTAATTTGTTTCAAACAAAGTAGGAATTAAATGTCCCATGGCAAACTCAAACATCACACAGCACTTTACCAAATATGTATCTTCCCAACAAAGAAAAAGTACTTGGATCCACTGTGTACTTTTTCATCTGACGTTGCTGTGTTTACAAAATTTAATTACCCTTCCATGACAAGATGGGAACTGCTACATTAATAACCTGTACTACTCTGGTATAGTGTCTTTAGAACCACAATAATGGTCCGGCCAGTTTCTGTGTTTTGCCACCCTGGGGCTGGTTAAGCACTGGAGGAGGTTGCTCCCACAAAGCTGAGAATTACCTTGCCAACGGGTGTCCTGAAGAGGCAAGTAGCCAAGCTAAGGGTAGGCCACGTCCAAAAGAAGGCATTTTGGAAAATGGTCTTGTTAGAACAACTGCGTGCACATTGGTAGACACCTCACAAAAAGGGTGCAGCCTGTTTTGTAGTTGTAAAAGTATTTTTCGAGAGTACTACTGTTTTCAGAAATTATACTTCACCTTAAAGAGGCTGCCGAACCACTGGTTATTACTGGCATTCAATAAATAATACAAATAACCACCATGGAAGTGACCCAGATTTACCAGTTTACCAGCTGTGCTGGGAACCTGTCTCCTGAACTGGCTGCTAAGCAAAAAGGTCACTTAAGTCCAGTACAATATTTATCCATGTACATCATATTGTTAATTGTGTGATTACACTGCTAGAAAAGAGAGGAAAAGGAAGCTCCCTTACACTTTGTTGAGTTGGAGCATACTTTGGAGTTGTGCTAAACTATAAAACGATAGGGACAGCAAATGAATTGGTTGTACTTGCAAGAGATGCCCTGGAATGTACCATGTATTTCCCAGCTCAGCATAGGTGACAAGCAAGCACATCTACATACACACACACGTACACACAACCCTTCCACGAAGGGATATATATGCATTTTATAAGAATGAAGGTGTGTCCCTCTTTAGAGAATGCTTTGCAAGTACAAAAGGAAGCAGAGGTTTTGCCATTATTCCGTTATACAGCATCTGCCTAAAAACACTTTAATTGCTTACCAGCTACAAATAAACGTACTGCAAGCAGACAAATATAGATTCATTTTGAGGCAATTGGCATGATTACTTTCCTTAAGTGATGAAAATTACTATGTAAACCAAACTCATAAACTGAGTGAAATGATTGACTCCCAAACCACCATCTAAGCATTAAAATCTCCAAATTGGTAGTAAACTACTTTTATGTTCAAGTAAATTTTTGTGGCGTCGTAAATTGCCCTGTTCCCACAAATTTTCTTCCTTCTACTGATGCTTAAACCTAGGAATTATTGCTACCACTGGAACTTTTAATCAACATAATTAGTAATGAAAACAACAGCAAAGACAACTGCTAATGATTATACTATAAATTTAATTAACAGCAATGAAAAAAGTGACATTTTAATTGACTCAAGTGTCATACACATGTGCAATACAGGACAGTCAGGCAACCATGGGACTACATTAATCCTTGTGATAATAGAAAAATAGTAAGTGGAAAGGTAAGGGAAAACAGTTTTTTGCAAATCACAAATATCAAGAATGCCATCTATATATTATTACTGATTTTTATGTGGTCACTATAAATGGCTGAAGGCAAGTCAAAGTTGGATTAGGTGCCTGGAAGATGTATACAGAAAATACTTCATGAAAGTACAGAAAGTATAGCAGTAGTCTGAAAGATGCTGTAATCTCCCCAAACAAATTCACCCTGAAAGAGAAGCAATGGGAACTGTAAAAGCAAAGAGCCACACATGGTAGAAGTTGTACGTGCTACTAAAGCTGCATTTCTGTAATTTAAAAGATTCAGAAAATTAGTGTAGGAGAAATACAAGTCAGCATGAGGAAAGGATTTATGTCTTTAATAAACATAGGGAGGATGCATTTGCCCAGAGGGAAGTCAGAAAGACAAAGCAGCCCTGGAGCAGAAAACAGGAGTTTCCCCATCCCCAACCAGTTCAGCTACCGGGGCAGCTGGGGGGGCTGTCCTTCAGCTCTACCTACAATTTCCATCTCCTGTTTTGTAACACTGACCACAGTTTTGCATGCAAGAATTGGAACCGCTTAGCTAAATTTCATCTGGTTTTCTTTAGGCTTGTTCAATGATATTACTGCTGTCAGGTACCTTGCAATACTCTGGGAGCAATGTATCTCTGCAATAAAGGGCTCAGAATTCAGCAGCGTGTCTTCTGCTGCAGTCTGATTTCACATAGCACTTACCACTGCGCAGAACTGCTGATGTCGTGATTTCTAAAATGTGCTTTTTTGCACAAATTGGACTTCCAAACAGTGTAGTACATTGCTATGCTCTACAGTTGGCATGGTTTGAGGAACAGCCTTGGTCTCAGTGCCGCAAGCTGGGGTGGGAAGCTCGGCTCTACGCCCTGGGAGTACTGTCCCCAGAGCACCCCCCGAAGGCAGCACAGAATGGCAGGAGCCCCCCAAGCCCTCTGAGGTCTTCAGCCCACACAGCACTGTTCTCCCTTCTTCATGTGCAGTAACCCTGCACCTGCCCTTCTCTGCTTTCTCCTCCCTCCACCAGCCACTCCAGGACGTGATAGGCTTCACAGCGGAAAAATATAGAGATTAACTCAGATCACATTTCTAGATACGGGTCTGAAAAGACAAGGCTAGGAAGGAAATTAACACAAATCACCCTGAGTGTCTGTTGAGGAAGAGGCCAACCCTGGCTGGTTCCAGCACTCACTGCCAGGATCTCCTCCATCACCCCAGGCCTCACCAACCCGCACTGCAGAGAGTAGCTGCACCCTTGCTGAGCTCTGCCCACACCTCTCCATCCTTACATTCCTCCAGAGGTGAAGTATGGATACAAGTGCAAACACCTGTGGATGTTCTGCCTGGGACTCAACAGCTGGGGTTTGAGTTGTGATGTCCCCTGCCTGGCACTCCACCAGCCAGGGACACACATCGCATAAATCCCCTGGATGAGCATTTACCCAGGGCCCTTACTCAGGATGCTCCTCCACTCCATCTCAGGGCTCCTGCTGTTAAGGACTATCCACACGTTTACAGTAAATATGACACAACACTTGGTTATGCAGACTTTCTGCAAAACTCATGATTTGGGGTTTGTTACCAGATTCCTGGCAGGATCCTGCAGACCAGGAGCTGAGTGCCAGGTTATCCCACTGTCTCAGCCAGGGAAGCCCTCTTGCTTTCTGCCTTCTGAGGCAGGAAATTTTTGCTCAGGTTCCTCTATCATGCATATCATCTGGTTTTCTATTTTGTGAATCCTCAACTATTTAATTAAAAGGAAGCTGGTAATTATAGAATTAAAGTTTAAACCTTTAAATTACTTCTTGAGAATGGTTTATTTGCTTATTTAAATCAGATGCCTGATACGTGCCTTCTAGCTTCCCAGCAGCCCTGTATTGCAGTGCTGAAGAAAGGGACTCATTTTGAGGTTGTTTTTTTCCCTGTGATATTCTGAATCATCATCCTTGAGCAGCAGATAGCTATTTACCTCCTTGACACAAAACAGAGGCGGTTACTGTATGTCTGTATGAAGCAGGCTCAGGTAAGAGTTTTTTTCTGGATTTTCTTTCTGGGGATTGGCTGATCCTTATAATGCTCTCAGTTACTCTGTTGACTGACACATTACAAAAATCATCTAATACCCATAATCATGTGTGAGACAGAGCTAAAAGTGAGCTGCTGTGAACACTGAGCACAGATTTGTCGATTCTATGCTTCCAGAACTAGAAAAATTCCAATGTTTTGATACAAAGAAGGGGTGTCTGACTGAAAAAAACTGTTCTCACCACAGTTTAATTTCTTACACGCTCTCAGTTGCTAAAATATTACTATATCTTCTGACACAGTAAGAGGTTTCAGCATGTTTGGTGGAAGAGCACACCACTGAACACAAGCACTTCGTCTGAGGGAGAGGTTATTAGATCTGTGTTTATATTTCTTTTAATGTAAATACTAAGGCACTTCAGGCAAAATCCTGAGGGGGCAGTGAAACCTCAAAACAAAGATGACTGAAGCATAACTACATATATACAACAGAGAGAAAAACCTGCCATTTAAACACGATATGCTTGAACATACTTCAGTGCTTCCCTGTTACTTGAAACAATTTGCATTATCTTTGTAAGGATGCAATAGTGAAGATGAGCAAGTTTACCAGATATGATATCATAGAAATTGTATTTTAGAATTAATAACTAATATTCTGATTTTACATAACTAAATCTCTCGTAGCAGACTGAAAAGAAACCTACATATCAAATCTCAGTTAAAACAACTTTTCAAACTTTCTCTGATTTCCAGAACAGAGGTTCCACAGAATTAAAATGAAAGAAATAAAACATTCACAGTTAAATTCAAACAACAGAAAACGTGAGGCTGTTAAATGATTCTTTCTTTTTCTACCAAACATAACCAAACAATGCTTCAAAACAGGCAAGCCAATGTTTGGATCAAAACTGCAAAAACTTGTTCAAGTGCAAAGTCATTTAAAAAAACCAACAACCATAAATAAAAACAATGAATTGTCGTTCCTAGCCATTTGTTACACTAGTGTTTCCCAAACATAAGATGAAGTTAGTTGGAGGAGAACTTGGTAGCCCTCTTATGCAGAATTCCACCAGACTCGGCAAGTTTGCCTTGACAGGATCAATGAAAATATCTCCCAGCAACTCTCCTCAGTTTTGCTCTGCTGTTCCCTGACTCCTTTCATCTGCATTTTCATTGAATCTCAGGATTCAAGAAATTCCAAATCTGAATGCAACGGTCTGCCATGGACTTGGTCATGTCAGTCTTTTCTCAGTGCCATCATTTGATCTCTTGGATGCTCTGTGAGTTTGATGCAAACCAAGACAAGCCTAGATAGTTTTAAATATGTTCACTTTACAAATGACCACTTTGAGCAGAAAAGGTCTGAGTTAAGATGGCCATGACATCCACAACTTGATAACTAAATAACGAGTGGCCATGATGACATGGCCCTCAATCCACAACCCCCTGATAAAATTCAGTTACTTTCAGATTTCAGTTCAAACACCTAAACCTATATGTCCCACCCAACTGCTGCTCAGCTTCCTTACATGAACACAGACCAGGATTCAATACGTCAAACTCCAGACCCCAAGACTTGGATACTGTATGTACTTCTAGAAGCAGTGAGAGATGGAATATCAATAAACCTGCCTTCCTCCAGTAAGCAGAAAATGTGTTGCATGCTGAATAAATTTGCCTTTCAAATCACCCAGTTTAGCTGAACCACCCTCCTGACCCACTCTGCGCAAAGCAACTGGAGTGTACATCAGAGACTCATCTGTAATGGCAGCCCTGCACACCACACTTGCAGGCGGTCGGTAAATGGCCCACCAGGCACAGCAGCTATTGGTACTCAGCCTTGTATATAATTTATTCACATGTATATGTGTGTAGATAAAAATCTGACAGCGTGCACAGGCAGAAATACTGGGAGCAGTTCAAGCGTTCTGTGGGAACACCAATGCTAACACCACCAACCACCCGTGATATGGCCCTGACTAGTGCCAGCAGCCCTGCTCCCACTCCCCCAGCCGTGGGGACACAAACCACAGCAGTGCTCTCCACTCATTGCAAGAGCTTATTGTACGCAGGTGGCACTGCCTGCCACAAGAGCTTTACTTTTCGTCAGCCTACCCCTGCAATTCTTGGACTCTGTATTTTGGAAGGCTCTTCTGAGCAAGAAGAAACAGCACAAAGGACAGCAGCTGGAGTTTTGAAATGTTTAGTCACTACTGTCCTCAGAAAAATGACTGTGAACATGACAAGCTGCTGAACATTGGCTGGCCACAGAGGGCTTCAGGCTCGTTATTTCTGTAATGGCAATCTCTCATGGGAAGGTAGAAGAAATACTCTTAAGTAACGTGCTTCCTCCCACGTCACTAGCGTATTTCTGTTGCTCAGACAGTAAGAAATGGGGTAGGAGCTGCGAGTCAGGCACCAGCCAGCTACCACCAAAAGCCCAAGCAGTATGAGTCTGGCACAGCCACCTTTGTCTTCCAGTACTGCCACTCTGCAGCTGACATAATTTGATTTCAGCAAGTCCCTTCTTACTGATAGTAGTTTTAAATTATATCAAGTTTTGCAAATATTTCCTGCTTTAAGTATTTGCTGCACTCACTGCACTATGCTTTCATTTCCCTGAGCAGGCTGGGCATCCTCTTCAAGTAAGAGCATTACAGGTTGATACACAACCTGAGGACATCCAAATAGAATTTTTCAAAAATCTCCACTGTTGAAGCCTCTTGCTACCACAGGGCTGTCCCCCACCAGTATCCCCCTCTTCCAGTCCATCCACTGCACAAACTAAAAAAAGCAACAAACACTCAATGCCATCTTGAAAATAAAAAGCCTGATCTACACTGATCGCACAGTCCTAACAATTAACATAACATCAGCAATTAACATAACATTTTCTAGCAAAAAGCAAACCGTCTGGCCAATAGCCATGCTTCAGTAGTTTCCAGGGCTGGCAGCTCAAAAAAAACCCACCTCACTACACTCATTTCCCTTCAAAGCTGGGGGAAAATATACATTCACTATAAAAACGTACAAGGAAGTACTCAGCAAATAACTTACTGTACTGCTGCGGTTCTCTTGTGTTACACCTATTTAGTGGTCAGGTGTTGTGTCTGGGTTTGGAAGACTCAAGGAGAAAAGGAAATTTATGTTATGAAATATACTTGGACGTGAACCTAAATCACAGAATATGCTCAGTGGAATTCCCCTTTCATAAGCATAACTTATTATTTACAGCAATAACTCAACCTATAAACTAAAATATTAGTCTCTAAAGGTCATTTCTTAGTTGCAGTTATGATCTCAATCAAAAGCCCAGAGCTTTGCCTGGAAGATAACTAGAGGCGAGGGGCCCAACAAAGCCACATTACTTATGTGAACTGTCAAAATGTGAGGCACAGGAGATTTTGCTTTTATTCATGCCTCTTATTTAAGACTTTTGCTTTTCTATAGCTCTAGAATCAATGAATATGTAAGGATAACAATTCAGATGAGATTTTTCTAAGCTGATCCTTCCAAGACAAGTTTAGCAAGACTGCATTATTTTACACATTGTTCTTTAAATGTGGCCTCTGCCCTCTAAAAACCTTTGCAGATGATAAGCTAAAGGAAATTTTTTCTACCATTCAATTTCTCACTTGATATTTTAAAATATAAAACCTAAACTACAGTGTAAAGATAAAGAAGCAAATTTATAAAGCATGGGAGGAATTTAAATAAACTCATTACACAAATCATTGTATGGGGCTTACAGAGGCCAATATTTTGTTTAAAGGAGATTTATATTTAGTGAACAGTGAAGACAGGGAAGCGGAAAAAATTTGCTGTTCCAGACAACTTACAGAGTTATTAGACAAATTGTAATTGTGCAGAAAGCTGCAATGAAAGCTCTCAGCCTTCATCTCCAGAGGTACAGCATCCCCACACCGAAGCTAAAAGCTTCCGCAGCCCACAGCAGCAGACCTGGCCTCGTCCTCTCTTTGCCTCCCTCCAGCCTGGGAGGTACCTCACCGAGAGCCGATCCCTTCTGTGCTTCCCCAGGGAAGTTGGTGGGTCTCTCCGGCACCTGAAGACTGAGACCACTGCTAGATCCATTTCTCTCCTTCCTGCCCTCTAATTTATTTACATGCAGACATACACCTGTCCCCCCACAGCCAGCCATACACGTGTGGATGTGCTCACAGCTTCTGCTCTGATGTAGGAGCCAGCTTTGTGCTCCTGGGGTAAACATGCTGAATTTATGAGCTAACTGCTGAAACAGAGACAGAAGGTTTCTGTGTATTGGGGTAAACAACAGTATTTTTATTCATGTACATCTAAAAGCTATCATTAATATGGGACTCTGAACATTGCTTGGTGTCAGACTTTCCCCCTCCTTCCTCTTGTGTCATGAGAACAAGGGTGAGAAATTGCTCACCCACCAAACTCATCAAATCTGACACTCAGCTCAGTGCTGTCTTCAAGCTTACAATTTCTTGCAGTCTCCTGCAACCAAACCATTCTTATTTATAGCAGACGTTAATTATTGTTTCCTTATCATCAGGGTTACAGGCAAACTGATTCACGCATCTGTAAGCTTCATGTTGGTTGTTTCTTCGTTTGTTAGTGACTAATTTAAAATGTTTCATCAAGCCTGAAACAAAAGAAGTGAGGCAGGAGGTTAAACCATCACTGTGGGATTCCCCTGCCCTCTGACTACTGTTGGTATTTGAAGAAGACAGAAAATCCTTCGGATGCTGCGGATGCAATCAGACAGCCCAGCCTTTCCCCCTCACTGAATTTACAACTTCCAGTTGTAGCCTTTACAGTTTGACATCCCTTCAATCCCTTTGCATGAAAGAACTGCCATGTATGGTTCAGGCCATGCTCTTCAAAAGCAAGTCACGTATTCCTGCTCACTATAACAGAATATACTACCTTATCTTCTGTCTGAGCAGGGCCACACTCTGGCTTTATGCTCAGACTGCTGTCTTCGCTAAAACCAACACTGAAGCAAGATGTGATTTGTTTGTAAGGAACAGCAGGGTTTTGGCATCTTGTATCCCTCAATCTAGATCATTTCATAGGTGCCATCTCCCAGGCGTCCTTGAGCCATGGCTCTAACGTAACCTATCCCATATACTTCAATTTCATACTCGACTAATAAAAGCTGTTCTATAGCTTTCATTTTATATCTCTACAAACCTCCCACTTCTGTGCAAGTGCATTGTGTGAGTACAGGTGTATGGAAAGATGGCAGGAGATCCTCACTCTGCTGCTGAGTGACCTGTTGTAATTGAGTAACCTTTTCTTGTGGGGAAGGGATGGACAAGGAGCCATGCACAGGGGAAGTCAGACCCCTCTCTTACTGTTTTTGGGGTACGACAAGGGAAGTACTTGACCTGATAAAGTCCCATCTGTTTCTTATTGAAGTGCTAAAGACATGATCTGAAACCATATAGTTTTTTAAAAATCTCCCCCCTTGTCAGACTGCTATTTGGCATCTGCTTCAGGTTGTCAGAAGAGCATCCCCCATGGTAGGTTTGCAACAGCTGCTGCCACAGGCCCAGCATATACAGTATAGTACATATACCACTAAAGGCACCGTTAGCTACCTGTGGCAATACGTTAGTCTGATCTCAGAGGTCTCTTCCAACCAAGGCTATTCTGTGATTCTGTGAGTGTCTTTCTGTTTGCTGTGGTTCTGGTCATTCCTCTCTGTTTTTATTTCTCTCTTTTTCCTTTCCCTAGGACAGTACCTCTTCTCTCTTGGAATAGGCATCAACTTCCACAACCATGCATCTAGAAAATGAATACAGGTTGCCCAGGAAAGTTGTGGATTCCCCCTCCCTGGAAGTGTTTAAGGCCAAGCTGGATGGGGCTTTGAGCAAACTGGTCTAGTGGGAGGTGTCCCTGCCCATGGCAGCGGGGTTGGAACTAAATGATCTTTGACATCCCTTCCAACTCAAACCATTCTATGATTTCACAGAATCGCCTTGGTTGGAAACAACCTCTAAGATCATCAAGATGATTAACCCAGCACTGCCAATTCACCACTATACCATGTCCCTCAGCACCTCACTTCAGCCTAATTGATACTTCATGCTGTACTGTAGATACCCTACAACAGCAGTAGCTGCATATTAAATAAAGCCAGCATCCTCCATGAACTATATTCCTAGGCAACAATTTAGTCAAGTTTATGAAGGGCTTCATAAAAGACACAATCATGGGACAAAAGGCATTCAACAGCCAGAACTGCAGTAGTGGCTGATGACAACCTGTTCAAAGCAAGTGAGACAGACTGGGATCAGGAACCAACAATTTATCTTTCTTTTAAAGGAAAGTATGTGAGGAAAATATGAGATCTACCTCCCAAATTAAGCATCTAAGTCATCACTGCTAGATGACACAATGCCACACCCCACCTTATCAGCCTGGACTGCACTCTTTGGCATCAAGGTGAAGACCACACGTTTCAGGAATTTCAGTTGTAAAACAGCTGAATTTCACATGTTAATAAAAATATTTAGTATTAATGACAGAAGATGGGTTGACATCTCTGGAATCTTTTATCTGTTCACCAAAAGGCACAACATTAATACAGACTACTCTTGTGAAACACCGTCCCACTGCTAAATGTCTCAAAAAACAATGTATCGATGACGTCCATTGATGAGTGGGGAAAATCCTCATCATTGACCAGGCAAGACTTACAGGCATTCAGCACTCCACACTTCAAGATAATTCAAATATTTCTTATTCTATGGATTGTACAAGGCTGTTGTACTTCATTTGCACTACATTTGTTTAATATCAGGCCAACGAGCTTGTTCTGTAATTTGCCACACAGAAGATAAAATCCCTAATTCATCAATTTCCAGTTCTCTACTTCCTGCACACCACAGGCTTCCCTCGTTAGGATGAAGGTGCTGAATCTCTGCTACAGGTGGGGAAAGCTGCACGAGCTATCCTGCTTTTCAGTGAGCCACATATATTGAATTGCCTAATTGAAGTAGCATTAACAATACAGTGGCACTTTCCACTTCCAGAGCACTTTACCACTGCAGAAATCAAAACACTTCAGAAAGATGTAGGTTACAAAATTCCTCACTCTGTATGAGCCTGGGAATAAATTAGCATATTTCTGATCAAATGCTCTTGTGTTTTTAGACTGACTTCCACCAGTCTGTGCAATTTGAAAAACTGCAGCTCACAGCTACATCTTCTGTGAGGACACCTTAATTTTGCTTTTCTGACCTCTGAGTAAAACAGGTCTTTATTTCCTTGTTTTATTCAAGTAAAGGGAATGCAGCTTATAAGTGGAGGATGAATTACCCAGTAATCTCCTGGTAAAGTGTGAGAATGAGCTCAGGCATCTCCGATACCCCAAGTATACTGTATAGGAGCGACATTTAGTCACAAACTGGTAGCGTAAAGACAACCCACTGGCTCATGAAATGGGGGATAAGAGCAGCAAGAACACCACTGACTGTGTGGATTAGAATCATGGAACCACTGAACAGTCCAGGTTGGAAGGGATTTGAAAAGCTCATCCATTCTGGAGGCTTTAAAGAACAATTTAAACAAACTTCTGTCAAAATTTTTTGAGCTGATTTGATTTTAGAGTTTGGTATGCCTTGATGACCTTCCGCTTCCTCAATCTCCTACAGTCCAGGGAAAGGAAGCAAAGGGAAGTACCAGAGTAGTAACAAGAAGGTATAAATGGGGAGATGCTCCTACAGCCACTAACCAGCGGAGAAGAGCATCAGTGGCCACATTTCCCACACTGTCACTTGGGCCAAGGACTAACTTTTGCTCTGTGTTTCTGCTGTGGTTAGCACAACAGGCTCCTAGTCCACTACTGCTCTCCTCAGCAGTACACAAGCTCCAATTCCAAGCAAATGACACACTACCCTGATTTTCCCTCTTTTTCTACTCCCACAATCCCTACCTCTATCTCCTATCCCATAACAGAGTTGTACTGCTTCCATATCACATTTCTTTGCTTGGGTGTTTTATACACATCTCCCTACCCTTCAGATGCTTGCACCTTTGAATCATAAAGTCTCCAACTCACGAATTCATGCAAAATTCTCAGTACAGTCAAGTCACAGTGTTAATTAGGATCTTTAAAGACCATCATAATTTTTATTCCTGTTATTACTACTAGTAACTAAACATAACGGAATCTTTTCTCAGTTGTCCCACTGACAAGTAATTTACATGTACACTGCTTCTGCCAATTACAAAATAAGGCAAATAATTCTACCCTATCATTACAAAGCATTTTTCTTGCACCAAAATCTCAAGAGGGGCTTACAACAGTTTGCTTACAACTCACTGGTAATTCCTTTCATGAAAGAATAAAGGAGTATGAAGAGAGAAGAAAACTCTTCTCCCTTGGTTTTCACTCCTTTGACATTACAAGACAGTTTTTCAGTATCTGGTCTGAAGGGTGTGCCAGCTGAACATGTGCATGCTTGAACAACACAGTTACACCTGTACAAAGAGTTACTCTGGCACGTGTCCTTCAAAGTTCCCTGTTCTTTATACGTATTGACAGAAAAGATGAAATTAAGTTTTTGATTGTTTTGAGTGACAACGGCAAGTGCAACAGAACACTAATTGCATAAGGAAATCTTAAAGGTGACTGTTACAGTATACCGGAACATCACCTTTAAAAAACAAAACACACTGAACGCATAACATCCATATTTTGAGCTGACTACTCCCAAGCAAATTTTAAACGAGGGAGTCTGATCTGGTACAGTAGGTCAGCAGGTCCTGCAATCACCACTGGAAATGAGCGGGCAGTGCTAACCCCAGAGATGCAGCACAGTAGCTAGAGAGATTCTGCACAGTTCTCAAAGGTATCATCCAAAGTGCTCTAATGGCAAGACCCCCTGGGCTCTGCCACAGCCTCTCAAGGGGAACAGCAGAAGCCCACCACGTGATGCATTTAGGATAAGACCACAAAAAATACAGGGAAACAAGACTGCAGGGAACAAAACTGATGGGCTTGAGGGGACTCGGTAAGATGGCTTAGTGGATTTGTCTCATTTTTAATTTCTGAGATTCTGAACCATTGCGTGACTGTATACAGAAGCTTTGCTTTTCTCTTCATGTCCTGCAGCACTATGTACAGTACAAAAAATCATAGCATGTCTGATCAGAGTGGCTTACGGCATACATTAGTAAACGCTCCCATGGCAGACCAGTATTTCTTTTCACATCAACCTATCACCCTAAAAGTGAACTGGGAAAGACCCAGACTGGTTTGACGTACTGCTGAGTAGTTTTTATTCTAGCCAACTGGAGAATGTGAAGGCAAAAGCAATATAATTTTAAAGAGAGAATGAGAGAGAGCCCAGAACACACAGATAAACAGCTAGTCTACTGGGAGATGGTAGTAATGAACAGTGAAGCACTGGAGTTTGTAATTACCCTTTTGATTAGGAAAAGGAATGAATGCCATCACAAGCAGCTCTCTACCCCCATTTCCAGTGGCCTGTGCTGTACGATGTTTCACTGAACAACCCAATACTCCTACACAAAACGAGGGATCTGAACACTTAGCCAGGGGATGGCTTTGCAATATTCAAAGCAGAAGCCTAACTTCCTCATCAGGGCTGCGCTTATGAACTGATGGCTGTGGCAGTGTCCTCCCCACCACATCAGCTCACAGCACTGAAGTGTGTTGGTTATCTTTGATATTTCCATCTCTTCAGGTGTTCACTAATTTAAAAACCAGACTGTTGTCAAATGATTCCTTGAATGCATTCACCTTCCTTCTCCGACTCCCTGAAACACTCCTATCCCTTTTTTATTGCTGCTACCAACCATGGAAATTTTTTGACAAATGGATGAAAAATAACTACATGGGGCCTAATTCATCTTTCCATTGCATCAGTTTTCAGCACTGTAACTGCACTGACTTTGAGCAAATATCTCACCTTTTGAGCACAGTCACTAAAACAGGCCCATAAATTCTGTTGCTGTCTTGCTGCTGCATTAAGTTACTTGACTTAAACAAAGGGACAGGTATGAATGCCACTATGGACAGAAGAGGAGGAAGCACAGACCAGTGACAGCAGCAGACAGCAACAGCGTAGGAATTTCTAACGTTAACAGCACTCAACTGATGTGCAAGATTAAGTGCGACAAAAGCCTGTATGTTTTATGTTCTGCTGTTAGGAAGCAATGAATAAGAATTCCCCATAAAAGATGGAGCTCCAACCTCCTGCTGCTGAGGCCCAGCTGTCCAACCAAGACTCATTTATAGATGTGTATATATACACACACAAAACCACAAGTAATTTTCCTTCTTTCTTGATACATTTCCAATTATTTTCTCTTCTGCTGTGTCTTCTTGTGAACCAATGACCAAAATACGGTATTTTCACCTCTCATATTCCTCTTCCACTGTATTTCCTCAACTAATAGCTGTTACTTAAGTGACAGCTTTTACTTTTATCACCTCAAGCAATCCCAGGGATTCAGGTCCTGGCTTATAGTAGAGAGCTCTAATCATATGCAACCTGACTGACCAAATAGCCTGCTTCCAAATTCTGAACATACAGAGAGCCCCACAATACTTAACATTTTGCATAAAGAACAGCATAAGGTCTCTCTAGTTCATTTTAGACATATGAAGAGAGACACAGTACCCGAAATAAGTGAAAGCTCCTAGACCTGCATACAAGCAATGCTGACAGCCAGTGGCCATGAAAACTGAAGCACTTTTTAAACTAAGGCATAAAATATTATGGAGTTAATTTTATTACTGACAGTAACACACACTTTACATTTTTAAAAAAAAAGGCAACTCTGTTTCATCTCCAGATCCCAGGCTGAATATGAGAATCTGATAGGTAAAAACATTATCTTATAAATAGGCACACTGATAAGAAAATACTGAGAAAAGGGAAAAAAGATTAAATCATGCTGTGTCATTTTTTTAATGTTTAATTCAACACATGGAAGGAGCAGACCTGAAAGTACTTATGTAAGAGTCGATTAAGGAAAATATACAGGCTCTAAGACCTACTCTAGTCCCAGAGAGAACTATCATAATCTAGGGCTTGCCCCCATGTCCTTTCCTGTTACTGAATTGTGCTGGCTTTCAGCTAAAATGGGTTCCAAGCCAAATACTTCCATCTTCTGTTTAAGAAAATTATTCACACAATCTTGTTTTCTTTGACTGATTGCTCTGCTGCAGCACTTACTATCACCAGCTGGGTTGCTCCTTGCATATTAGCAACCCCTCTTAGTAAGTGACCACCTGAGATAAAGGGTACGTTTCTGAATTGGACTGGAAAGGACAAGCTACCAGAGTGCTTCCCTGAGACACAGTGATGGCATATGCCTGGGATGCTGCAAAGCAGTGAACAAATGATGTAAGGCTGGGAAAAATACCTCTTGGCTTTGACACTGCAGCATTTCCCATGAGCCCCAAGCTATGACACATAGAAGGGATGGAGAGACAGTCACCCAGTAAGAGGAATGATGGGTGACCACACTGCTGGATGACAACATCTCACCAGTATTTCTGCACTAGAACATGGCAAAGTGATGCATGTAAATACACCCAATTTTACAGGTCAGCATTTAAAGAAACCAGGAGGAATCCATGATCTTACTTTTGAAGCCCTACTATCACCTGTCTACTCCCATCATTTATTTTAACACATTTATCAGCGTTTTGTCTAAACACTGCAGTAATTGTGGGATTTACCTTTTATGAACAGAACTTTGAGCCACACTGTCTTTCCAGGTGCTTGTAAAACAAGTATGAAACTTTAACAACTGCTCATCTCCATCTTACCCCCCATCGCTGGAAAGGAGTTCACTCTTTCCCCCTTCAGGCAGGAGAAGGACACTTCAGAGAAACACGAAAATGCATCACCTCCGTCTTAATTTCCATCTCAGAATCAAGAACTAGTACATAGAGTAACATCAGACATGTCTTACTGTTATGGTATGGTTTAGGGAGCACCAGAGATAAGGCAAAATATGGCCACCGTTCTTGGAAAAGGGGTGATCAGCTCTTCCAGCAGCTGTTGGTACCATTAAGAAAAAAAGCTTTGCTGCTTGCTAATAGTCAGGCAGCAGGGTAGGCTAAATAAAGAGACACTATGTCAGAATTCACTGAGTAACACTGTCAATGCATGAATTTACACCTGTATTTAAACCCGAGTGCAAACTGAAACATTGTGATTACCAGGAAAATAAAAACCCCAAATGCAACGATAATACCTTAGACCCGGCAAATGGAAACAGTGGCAGACAGATTTTGCTATTTACTTGGCAACTGGACATAACACTTTTTGATACTGGCTGTAAACCAAGTGAAAAAATTAGATAAGTAGCGATTTTAAGCAAGACTGCTGCATTAAAGGCCACATGCTGAGCAACTGATGGACTTCATTGCTAAAAAGATTGGAGGCTCTTAATGGATTGTTAAAATGCGGTTATGAAAATGGTCCACCCTCTAGAGAGATGTAAGGGCATTACTTCCTACACACTGATTTGATCCTCAAGGGTGTGCACACATGGGCATATAGCACTTTCACACGGTTGTAATTTCTTGTGAGGAACATAGAGTGTATATCCATTAAAAAGCAAAACCTGCCTACGCAGTACCTCGCTGAAATGAGTTGGTACTCTCGGCTGTCTTTACAGTTATGTCTACATAGATGTGACTAAACAATTGAGTTTGACTTCAGTCTTAGAATGGGATCACACACCACAAAACTATGTTCAAACCTGATATCCTGTCCTGCATTACACCCTGAGGCTTTCTAATGATAACAACACACTTTCTTTTCCATCTTCCATCTCTACAGTAAAGTGCTGACAAGCTTTGCTGATGGGCCTTGCTGATGATCTTTTAGAAAAGATGACACAGATATATAAAATTTAAAGATAAGAAACCTCAAAAAATAGTGCATTTTCTACCTGCATGATTATGAGATGCTCCCACTCAATGCCAGGCATCTGGTTGCGGCTGCTAGCCCACATTCCCAGAGGGGCTAGCTGCAAGTGCCAGGTTCAAGACATCTGGCTTTTTCTTGTGGATACAAGCTATTTTTAGTAACACTTTAAAGTTCAAGAACAGTGATATATTTCTGAACCTCCATGTCTGGTAGTCTGTCAGCCTCTGCAGGGTGGTCAAATATGGAGTGGTCTAAACATGCTCACATCTCCTCTGCCACTCCTTGAAGTGGTCACAGTCAAGTAATGAAGGACAGCTTGGAGAAAGCCGGTGTTACTCTGGTGCTATTGTCAGCAAAACAGTGAATTTATTCCGCATCAGACTTCTCAGACCTTGCACTACTCAAAAGTGATTCTCCCCCCTCCCCCACCAACACCAAGATTTCTTCCAGTTTCAGTTTTTTGTCACTCTCATCATTAGAAGTCTCCCATTCTAAAAGGAGACTCCCCATTAGCTGTGCTTCCAGTGAGTCAGGACAGGACAGTGGCTTTTTTCATATCTTATGAAATGTGTTACAATTATCATGGAGGTATGTAATCTGCATAGTTATGCAGACAACTCTCTCCCCAACAGAGTTATTTTCAGACTTAATTTTTCCTGAGGAAGCAATGCTCATGTGGTGGTATGGTCTATGCATTGTTCTGTGTGTGTCTGTGTCTTACAGACCTCTTTTATCAATTGGTTGGTTTCAACCCAGCTAAGCAGACTGGCAAGAGTCTAAAAATTGCAAAGTTTATAGATGTGTTTTGAAAACACAAGTGACCACATGCAAGAGTTTGGAAACCCCATTAGTGCCTGCAGGAAAGGCAGTGAGGGGAATGCAGAACTTGGCATCATCGGACAATTACCAAAGTAGGTTTTGTGGGTCTTGTCTCACAGGACTATTTCTTAGTCATCCTCTTTAAAGAAGGATCATAATTACACATACTGCAGCAAAATCTAACCACAAGTGCCTTAAGAAACTCGATAGGCAAGAATACCTTACATGACAGTTATTTAATCCAAGTAATGATAACTGCTGCCCCTTCTCTTTTTCCTTATCATAGCAAGGTGATGTTTTCCTACTACTTACATAGCATTCACCTCATTCTCAGTCATAACAGCTCCAATTCATCAGTGACACAGAAATTATATAAAACTGCACAAGAATAAAACGAGATCCCACCTGTTCAAAAGAAAACAACATCCGAAAGCCAACATTTTGGGGAAAAAAATAAAAATCAGGAGAATATTCTAGCAACAGAATGTAATGTCAATGATGGAACCAAGGCTATTCTATGATTCTATGGTACAAGTAAACTTTGCTGTTCATATTTTTCCCTGTCCTAAAGGTGGAAGTTTAAAAAAAAAACAAACCCTAGTGCCATCTGCCAAAGCTAGTCCTAACTTCCCAAGACCACCCCAGGGTCACTAGCTTGTCAGCAAAGAGAGAGAAATTTGCAACAGCAACCAGTGTCGGGCAAAATACGTTACCCAAGGAAAGACCAGCAGTGGTAGCTGTCTGCAGGCAGAGATTATAGGAACCAGGGAGTGCTTCAGCTAACACTTTCTGACAGCAGACTTACTCCCTCTGCCAAGCTCTGCAGAAACATGGTATCAGGAGTCTGCAGAGCAAGGTCACAGAATAAAAGAGCAAAACCAAAAAAAGCTGTCTTCAGTCACTGCTCTGGTTATTTGTGGTTTCATTCTCCCATGACCAAGTCCCCTCCAAAAAAAAAGAATTTCAACATAAATATTTAAATACACACATTTTTATTAATATGGCAGTTGTAGTAATGCTTGCTTAAAAGATCACAGATTCAAAATTCACAGAAACCTTGGCACTGACCTTTATACAACAGGCTATTATCACAATGCTGATCTGCACTGTAAGAGCCAAACTTAAAATTTCATGAAACAGTTTTCTTTCAAAAAATGCCAGTCAAAATAAAAAGTATTTGCCCCAAACATAGTCAATTCAATGAAATGGATAGAATTTCAAACTAAATTAATGAGTATTGGTTCATGGTTTATCATTTTTCTTCATCTCTAACTTCTAATTTTTGCAGCATTTTAGACTTCTGTGTATTTGAAACTTATTATACAGCGATTCAAAACCTGTCTTACAGCAGACACTTTATACAACACTAGCAGGCACTAGGAGATATTTAAATAACAGGAGCTTCTCTTTCAGGTATGTATAAAATGTTATAAACTAGTTCAATTAATTATTTTTTCATGTTTTACTACATGAATAGGAAATCTAAAATAAAAATAAAATCTTGCGTGTTACTGTGATGAGAACACAGCTTAACCCCTGACATTAAAAGAATACACAGATCAAATGAAAAGAGTTTTGCTCAAAAGAGCAAAATTACTTTAACCATAACATGTAAAATTACTCTAATAGTCTAAGACTGAATGTTAATGATTTATGTACCTAAAACACCCTCAGGATCTGGGATTTTTCTGGACTGCAATTGAAAGTTACAAATTCTCACTAGAATTTTGCATGGTTTTATATTTCTCATCATTCTTTCAGCAGCTATCTATCACTCAAAGGCTTTTCAAATTTTATTTAATTTTCAGAAAGTTGTTCCTTTGAGAAGAGTTAATTATGGAACCCTCGGATAAACGTTCCTGTGCAAGGACAGGCTACCTGCAGTGATTTATAAAACAATGATGTCAAAATTTAGGCTCTTAAATTTAATTTTATTTATTTATTTATCCTGAGATAGCAGCTTGCAAAGTCCAATGCGCCACCTTAGTTTGACTTTGTACGGCAAAACAGCAAATATACTTGAACCAACATTTTATATTTCAAGGAGCACCGTGTCTGCCTGGTTTTGTTATTATCTGGGAATATTAAGATTTAGCCATTTAAAGTTAACTATAAGTAATCACTAGTTTAGTGCATGTACATAAGAGCATAACCTTACAGATAAGGAATAACACCAAGGAGTTTACTTAAAAACAGAGTACACCTAAAAACATGAATTCCACTGAAAACAGAAAGATGTGAATTTAAGCCAGGAGATGACACCTGTGTGAGGTGCCAGGGAAGGTTTAGACTGGATATTACGATGCATTTCTTTACCGAGAGGGTGGTCAAACACTGGAACAGGCTTCCTAGAGAGGTGGTCAATGCCCCAAGCCTGTCAGTATTTAAAAGGCATTTGGACAATGTCCTTAACATGCTTTAACTTGGTCAGCCCTGAATTGCTCAGGCAGTTGGACTAGATAATCATTGTATGTCCCTTCTAACTGAAATACTCTATTCCATTCCATTCTATTTGTGGGAATGAGAGGACTGTGGCAGTGACCCAAGATGAAACTGCAACTACAGTTACTGTAAGATTTATTATTGGATTTAAGGGTGACAAAGTTTGTCCCTGGAGTATGAAAAACATTTCAAAGAAACATGAAAAGTAGTGCTGTAGGCATGGAAAACAGAAGAGGTACCAACGTGGCTCATGGGACATCCTGGTAGAGGCTCTTCTGCACACTGAATGACTACCACTATATTTAATTTAGGCTACCGGGACACTGAATCCCCCTAGACGGGGCTGTAGACAGCTGCCCTGGTTTCTGCTTGCTTAAACGAGCTCCAGGGGATCCTGTTTTTACGTAAGAGTAGAGTGTAATTCAGGTTGGGAAGTGACCTGTGGAGGACGCCTGGTCCAGCTCTGCTCTCAGAGCAGGACTAACCTCAAAGGCAGACCAGGTTTGGAAACCTCCAAGGATGGAGCCTGCAGAAGCTCGCCAGGTGCCTGTTCCAGTGCTGAACTACTCACACTTTTGTACATGCGTTTCCTGTAGTGCATAAAAAACCCCCTCAGTCCAAGGCTCATTTACAAAAGTACAAACAATAAAATATTTGCCAATATCAGCAAAACGCTTTTGAGTTAAAGGGATCAACAACTATAAAATTAATGTAATTGAAGAAAGATAAAGGATGCTGTGAAAGTACAAATCATTCACTCTTAGTCACTTGTTTCTACATATGTTTTTCTGAAATGAAGATACTGCAGTACTTCTCAACAAAATCAGAATAGCCTCCATCTTTGGTCCCTTATGCTTTCAGGACTGCCTTGCTTTTCTTCCATTAAAACCACTGCCTTAAAAACAAGCACAGGCTTGACTTGTGGCCTCTAGCCCACTACAAACATCCTAGGGTGTTGCAGAAAGCAAATGATACTCAGTTGACCATTTGCTTTCCCCAAGATGATGTACAGACTGACACTTAGAAGCACCACAGTTTGCTGAATCTGGTCCTCCTCATCTGTGCACACAGTTATTTTAAGGGTGCAGAAACGGAGACAGGGAACAAGAAACTGAGGATACTCAGGCAACAGCCCAATGAGCTCAAAAAAGGGCGAAAATAAAAATTCAGGGGCAGACTGTGTAACTTAATATGGTGAGGATCCTAGCTGCAAACCTTGAACTCTTACTGGGTTTTATATCCGATCCTCCCAAGAGGAGGAGAATGCAGGCTGCAAAAATACAGGGCTGATCTCATGTTGAAAGGCGGGATGCCCTTTGGGACCTTCAGTTGTTAGCAAAGATTACAGTCATACTCAGGGTATCTTTGTTAGGAGCAACACACACAAATTGGCTGAATCCTTGGTGTACAAGACCAATCAAGAGAAAATAGAAGTAGGGACAAAATTCTCATTTAGTTTTAGTCTATTGATATTAACATAATATCATTTTGTAGGTTTAATTTAAGCAAAATACTTCGTATGTTTCAATACACTGTTGATATATTTAATTTTAGTTCCACATTATACAATATTGCTATGGTGTTTTTTTCCCTCCAAACAAATACATGACTCATTTTATATTCCATGGACACACAAATGGAAATTGCCTTCTATCACAACAGCTAACAGACTTTTGTAAAGAAAATAATAAAGCATGTTTTCAAATTAATACATCCACAGAACTGATCCTTCCTACTCCAACCATGCTACTGCCTGGGCTCCCTGCTAATGCTCACTGTTCTAGAGCTGGTTAACAGCTTAAGAAATACCTGTTAGTATTATACGCAAGCCAAGGCACAGATGATGCGAGTGACGGGGGGGGAAAGGAGTCTCCCACTCCCTTCTCTTGTTAACTTTCCTTCTGCTAGAGCTAGAAATTCCCATGTTCTCAGCAAACCTTCTCAAATTATCACCACCCCTTGAGGAGCCACAAATGAGCTGGAGTACTGCACATGGGCCAGGGAAGGTCTCTATGGGATGCACAGGGAGCCTGGGATGTCTTCCCAAGCAGTGGGGAACAGTGTGAACTGTGTCTCTACCTCACATCCAACACAGGACAAGATGCAAATACATGCCTTGTGCATCAGAATTTCTGCCAGACATCATCATCTGCTGCTGGGTCACATCAGCACTTTTTCTTGCCCATTAAAGTTTTCTGACTGTGGTCATCACCAGATTCTTTGGAGGAAGGAGCTGAACTCCCCAGATGGAGTTCTATGCAGAAGCAGCTCAAAAAAAAAACAGGGCTGGAGATTTCACTGCATGTTTGGTTAAAAGTCTGCTCTAGGAAATAAAATGCAGACCTGCCTCTTTGTAGGCAGATTTCTTCCACTATATAGTCTCAGCAGCTGTTGTGCAGTGCTATCATAAAAAAATTCTGACAGTGCAAACTTCCTCTCTATATAGGTCTTCAAATGAGCATATATATGTATGTGTATATATATGCACTTGTATGTGTATTCATGTATGTGTAAAAATAGATAGATACAGTCATACACAAATGTTTTGATCTCAGTGAGGCTGGAATATTGTTTTAAAATATTTTATGATGAAAAGGTCTCTGGATGTTTATCACCCAGTTCTGCTGACAGGCAAGTGGGTTTCCCCAACTATTTTTGCATTTTCAGTTATGTGATGGCCCACACCTTATTCTAGTGAGTGAGAAAGCCAAAAGCAGAGATCTTGAGTAGGATCTACAACGGCCCCAGGACTGGCTATTTCTCAGACTGTCACTTGTTAGTGCTTCTGAGGAACACTTTGCTGATATGCATTTAAATGAACTGTATATGAAATGAGAGCTCATACATCTTCCCAAAAGGAAGGAATGAGGAAAGAGAAACCTATGGTGGCCTGTGTATAGAAAGGAAGATGAATGCTTTGTGAGACCTCACAGAAAACAGTAAGGTTTCATTTCCAAGTCACACCAAAATGGCTGGCAATGACATCACTAACATCTTACTCATGCAGAGCACCCAGCAGCACATGCAGGACATGGTATGGAACTGCATAGGTCTGTGTTACGAAAAATTATCTCCTTACGTCCCTTCACTATGATATAAACTGCTCGCAGACTAGCAGTGAACTTTCGCTGCTATCTCAAAGCAAGCCACAGTGGCTCTTCTTTTATCTCTCAAAGGACATTTAGGTTTGCTAATTGCTTTTCAAAAGGCCAGTTTGCTCCTAACAAAACGGCTAATGGAAAAGAACATCATCACGTACTACTTCCATCATGATGACCTCACTAATATTATTATCTCACTCATTTTATTCAACAAGTATGAAACACAAGCAGTTTATGCACCTAAGTAACTTTGATTTTATGTAAAGAGAACAGTCAGTTTGTTTCCATCGCCAACAACCTGTATATGTGGTGGATTTGTAAGCTACCTTGTTCACCTCTTTTGTTCTGCATATCATAAAAGCATGTATAAAAGCCTTTTTTTCGTTTTTTATTCTTATAATCAGCTCTTGTCAGCCATTACTCTCTCATGTGGTGAGAGCTCCTAGGAGGGCAGGGGGTGTGAAATCAATCAGGATTCTTCAAAGGGCCTGTTGTGAAAATTCCTGCCATCTCTATGAACTCTGAGCTTCTAGCTTTCTTTCTTGTATCTTTTAAAAATCATTATATACTTTGCAAAGGCAAAGATCTGAAACCCACAGAGCTTACAGAAGCTTAGTGAAGAAGGAAGGAGCATGCTCTCTGCACCAGTGCAAAGGCCATACATTTCAGACTATTTATTGTTGTTATTCTCTGGTTTTATTTTTATTTGTTTTAATCTTTTGTTAGATTAGTCATACCCTTTAAACTACCTTTTCCCCTCAATATTACAAATTTATATACTACTTACATGTCAGTAGTGAACTGCATATTGTGCCTTTGGCAGGAACCATACTTAATTTTTCTACAATAAATGAGTAATAAAACACTGCTGTTACTGAGTAGCATAAAAATGCAGTTTATTACCAGCCTTACTGCCTGCAATTATTCTTGTTAGTGGTGTAATAGCAATTTACAGACATGTGCTGCCCGTTATGGGCCCGATCACTGGCCCATTATTAAGCCAAATATACAAGAAAATGCACAGATAATTATGACCTCACACTTTGATCTAGGCTACACACAAATGCACAGTTCAGACCTGTAAGTTGAGACAGTTTTGAGGGCAGAAGCAATTCAGATAGATCCAGACACCAAAATAAATGCACAGAAGGAAACATCCCGGATAGTGTAAATATTGGCATAGCACATTTTCACCTGCACATTTTATATTTGATGGTATTAACATCGCAACTTTCCATTTCAAATGTTTAACCCTTTCTCATACATAACTGTTGTTTCTGTGCTTCTGCTCATGTGCACGCACAAGTGTAGGAAGACGGATGGGGGGTATCTAGTCTACCACAACTGCAGGAAACGCAGCCATTGCCTTGGTTCGAACACTCCTCCACAAACATTTTGAGACTTGTAAATGTTAGATGACAACTTCCATTAGATTGGTATGGCATTTGGTCGCTTCACACATATCTATTTCTTTCAAAACTCCAGGTCTCCAGATTAATATGAGCAAACAGCCATCTCAGTGGGAAGAGAGAGGGCTGAGACCATTGGTCTGTTCACTGGCTGCACCAGTCGGCAGGGCAGCTCCACTGGAAAACACCACAAACTTGCAAATGTGTGTGATTACCTTTAGCCTCCCTTGTGACTTTTGAAGACAAAACCACACAGATTACTTCAAAGGCAAACAGGGAAAACTCCTAAAGGTCCTGACAACACAAAAGGCCACCATTATTTTTCTTGTCTTTTATGCTTGCACCTCTATATGCACCACCACCTCCTTGGGTACTGAACTTAGCCTTTACCAACACCTTCCTTTCCACTCTTGATTACAGCTCTCCTTTCAGATTTCAGCTTGCTGCACACAGAAATAGCCATTCCTTTCATTCTTCCTTTTGCACAGAAGCATCACGGTGCAAAAGTCTCAAAGTTCCGAGTCACACACTGATTTCAAGCTGTAGCTCATGACAATTTGTACATTCATCATCTGCAGTCTCTCTGCTCTCCACTTTGACTTAACATTTGCTTCCTGTTGGCCCATTCAGTTAATCTTGTTGCTGTTAAATACAGTAGCCTTCCTCTCTGCAAATCCTGCCATCTGGAACAGTCTTCTACTTATGCTTCAGCAAATCGCTTGCTTTTAGAAATCTGGAAGCGTATCTTGTCTCCCTTTGCTTGAAACTAAATTTTCTTTCTTTAGCACCAAGAAAGTGCTACCACTGCACATAGGGCTGGTTTGTCCCTCATACCCAAACGTACTCCTAAACTGCTGTCATGAACCAATCTTTCCAAAATTACAGACACACAAAGCAAAACCTAGATCTTTCAGATTGGGTTCACCTCTCTTTCTTAAAAAAAAAAAACCAACCAAACAGCAGACCATATGACAAAACCCATGAGGCATCTGGGGATACAGTTTGCAGGAAAGCTTTTACACAAAATAAAGCTGTCTTACTCTCTGAACAAGTATTATGTGTTCTTGGAATTACTTGTGATGAAACAAACAGCCTCCAAACCAACAGCAAAAGTCAGTTATTTGTGTTGTCTACTTTGAAAACATTTGCTTGAAATAGAGCAATTAGTAATTTGCCAAACAAATGGTGACAGCTGATAACTGCTGGCATTACTCATGTTTTAGAATCAAAAAATAGACAGTAATGTACATATATTTCAACACTTTGTGCATTACTAGCCATCTCTTTCAAGACTCAATATGCTATCAGAATTTTAACTTAACAGCCCTCGGTTTTTTAACATCATTACTCTGTAAACATGGCATTGTAATAATTCAGAACACAGCGTTAGCCCTGGCTGCTGAATAGATAACAATATAACCTTAGGATGGCAGGGAAAGATACAGATAAAGGTCTATAGTCGAGATCCTCAAGTGATGAAGCCTCTGTGCATCAGGCCAAAGATTTGTATTTGGAGTCATAAGCTGAATTTCAAAGAGAGTACCTGCTGCCCTGATGAGTAAAGAATTGAGAGCCATGAAACATGTTTGATACAGGTATGACCAGCTGTCAAAGGAAAACAGCAGCTTTAAGCAAGTGATGGAAAGGTAAGGGGTACTAAGCCCTTCCGGCTCCCAGAGAAAGCACTTATATGCTGCTGTTCTCCAGTTGATCTGGCCTTCAGCTAGGGTATGACTTCAAATTACTGCCATGGAGATAAGTCCACATATGAGTTATCACACTGCACAGCTCCAGTGAGCTTTTTCTTTACAAAAAGAAACAACCACAGTAAGAGAAAAGAGATGGTACCATCTCCTGCCTCGGGTGCTGTGCTGCACAGCACAGTCAGCAGTCAGTTTTTTTCTGGAGAGCTGCTCCATCCTGGCTAGCCTTGCCCGGTGACCTTGTCAAGGGCGAGCGCCTCATGCCAGCGTGAATGGCTCTGGCTGAGATCTGATGCAGCAGGACTGCAGAAGCCTTCCAGCTCTTTTCATGGGGTCTTCATGGCAGGCCAAACTTGACTTAATCTTCTGTGCTTTTAAAAGACACATTCATTTTATGAAGTTAAAATATTAACTTGATTTCCCTTGCAGTTATGGTACCATAAAAGTGCTAAGACACCATTTTAAGAGATGTATTTCTACTTTAGTTTTTAAAGTTTTCTTACATTTTTATGTTATCTCTGTAAATCACAGAATATATGAATCACTTAGCAGAATATGACTATCTCCAGTCTCAAGCACAGGAACTACAAGTAGGAAAATAAGAATGAAACAAACTCAAAGTTTCTTTTCTGCTACAGATGTGAGAATTTAAGAGAATGCCAGTGGAATAAAGCTGTTGATTTTACTCTTCGGGCATATAAAATTGATTGTTAAAACTTACAATTAGAGAAAGGAACTGAAAGCAATACAGGTTTTGGGATGGAAAATTCTTCATGGGACCAACAGGAAAAAAACCATGGCATCAATTTAAAGCTAATCACAGCCTGAGATCTGAGAGAGAGAAAACAGTACATAGGAGGGCAAAATAACTGAAGAGTCCCAGTACAGGACTCTTGTACGTGTCTAGGACAGTACACTAAGTTTTCTTAACACCTGACCTAGAGCACTACCTATAGGATACGTGAAGATCTATACTGCAGTGGATACTTTCTGGGTAGGCAGGTAACTCTTCATGCAATCGCCTTTGGAAATCTCAGCCTGTAATAGGCTACAAAATGCAAACAATTAAGCCTTCTCTAGAAATCCTCATACAAGGTAAGCATAAACAGCATCATATGTATTTTGCCTTGATTCTTAATTTCTTTGACATCACAAGAAAATCTCTTCCCCTACGGATCTGGGGATTATAGATCTATGTTTGGCATTTTCTGTGTTTGCTTTAGAAATTGACCTGAAAAATGGATTCCAGGTCCTTCTTACAAAGAAAGTAACTTTTACATTGCTGTTTGTAGAATCAATGTTGCCACTAGAAACTAGCCTGACTTTCACTTGCTGTTAAGTACTATCCTGACCCATTACACAGCTATTCTTTGTAAGAAAGGAAATCGTAGCTCCTCAGCTCCATCTCTACACTGGAAGTAGTAGCCTTTAATCAGATGTGAAATGGGCAAAGGAATGAATTAATGTCACTCAAACTGCACAGAACAAGAGAAAAGAATTAACATGATGAGTATTTGCTACTCTCAAGACAGCACATTGCAGACTAGCTGAATACAAATACAGAGACAATGCACTACAAAAGATGGCTGATTGGTTATTCTTGACTGCCAAAAAGCTGATCAGGATGTACTGAGAGACAATTGCTGCTGCCAGAAAAAATCATTTCTGATGCTGATAAGAAGAGAGGAAAGGAATCATTCCCTCCCACCCGAAGCTTAAAAACACCTAAAGGTTCTGGTGTTAAAGAAGAAATCACATTGAATCTGATTAAAAACAGATTAAATTAATCAGTTGCATGTATTCTGTGATGAAAAAGATGCTGTTTGGTGACTTGGAAATTACTTTAAAATGCGTATTTTAAAATACCTTGGTTGGACTTGCTTTTTTCTTGCTTTTATGCTTCTTCCCAAAGATCAGAATAACAGAGCTTAAGTCTAGGTTTTTGTTCACGTGCTGCATTTAGAAGGTTATTTCAATAACATCACTGAAAGGACACTGCAGCCTTTCTGTTAGGAATACATCTGAGGAGAGTAATTGCTTTTATTTTAGCCAAAGATAATGTCTGAAGTCATTCTTTTTATGTATTTGGAAGAAACACCACTAATTTTTATGGAGTCTTCTCCTCACAGTGCAGTATTAGAAGCTGCCTGACAGTGGCTCTACATCCGATTTTGAAAACCTTGTATGAAGGGAAGGAGACAAGAATAAAATGGAAAGAATACTGCATTCTCAGAAATAGCTAGAAATTCTGGATTTAAACCTTGCACCTGCTCCTACCAAAGCCTGAAGAAAACCACAAATACTTCCTTTAAGCCTCATTATTTCTAGGCTTCTCTGTACAAATAGAGGTGGAAATATTTAGGCAGTCGCATAACTTCAGGACACTGACGTACCTTATGCACTTCCACTGCACAAGCATGTTCTTGGCAAGTTCAGCAGTGACGGCACACGTGGTGATTAAATCAAGTTGGCCAGCGGGACCCTGAGCCGTGCCAACCCACTTGGGCTAAGTGCAGCATGACGGTGCCCAGACCCATTGCGACTCTAGGCACAACAGTGAACTCAGCCTCGCAGCAATCCGATTCTGACAAATGATGTCTTCATAGCACATAAATAAACTTTGCTAATAATACATGTATTTATAATGCATCCTTCCTCCAAGAATCACAAAGCACTTTATGAATGTTAATGCATTCTCTGTAATAGACTTCTTGTTTAGCAGTCCCAGGATTTATATCCCAGTACAACTGGCAAACAACATTTCACTTGAATGAGAGGTACTCCAGTGGCATCATCACTTGCTGGTTTAATATAACTAACTACTCTGTCTTCCTTCAAACTAGCATTTCAACACAATCCCTGTGCTTTTCTGAAAGAACAGAACAGCTGAAGTCTCATCTCTGGCTTAAAGGCTGTTGGCTAGGTTGAATGAAAAGGCGATTTCACTAGAACTGGTAACAGCTGGGAATAAGAGTAATCTCACAGTAACATCTGGGAATACATGAATATCCTGGATTTCAGCCTGTTCTTTCAATGATAAAATTCTTCTGAAGCTGTAAGGCTATAAATCCGAGTAGAATAATTGGACTGTATTGCCAAACATGTTTATTCTCTTAAAGCCATCTAAGCTTTAAAGCTAAAGGGACATTTGCATCATTATTTACTGAAATAATATTTCATTTCAGCAGAGTGATTAAGACTCCAGAACTATTTGGACTCTAGGTTGGTTGCTATTGCCCATGTTTATACCCAGAACACGTAATTTACCCTCAATTATTTTTCCTCATGCCCAAGGAGTGTCTGATCTCAACAAAGTAATTTTTTTCCATCATCTCATTGACTGGTGTGATTTCTAGCCAGCCAAACACAAGCACAAAAACCAGCACTTTCTTTATGACCGACACTTGATGACCTTGAAAAAACCTGCAACAGCAGCCTGTGGGAAGTCTGGGGAGATCAAAGAAACAATTCAAGTTTGTATTCATTTGAGTGCCATCCTATGTCTAGCACTGTCTGGAGTGATGCTACAAGAACCACATATTACTATTATGCTCAGTAAGCACAGTAACAGAGCTGCAGAAGCCAGTAAACAAAAAGCATTGTGCTGCACTGAGTGCTCTACCTCTGTCAGCAAACTGCCAGAAATCCCCAGAGAACAAAAATTACACTGTGTACATCTAGCTACGTTTCTATCCACAACCTCAAATGACCTAAGAACATTATACCAATGCGTATTTGACACAGATTGTGGGAGGGCTATATAGGTACCACTTCACATATCAATGAAAATACATTATTTCCAGGGTAGTACTACATGGAGTGCTATTTTGCAGCTGCTTAACATTAGCTCTGGAGAACACTCTAGTTCATTTAAAGTGCCAGGAGATTTTAGGAAATTAATATGAAACTGAAGTCAGGCTCACCTGTAGATTTAAAACTTCTCCATTTACAAAGCATATTTAATGAGAGCTGGTAGTCAAGACCTCAGTTTTATGTTTCAGGCAGGTGATTCTGCCTTTTACAACAAAAAGCTGTGGTCCAGTCAGGCTACCCTGTCTGGAGAGAGGAGGAAAGAGGAGCCAGGCACATTGACAGATCTCCACACTGGCTGCTTCAGGAAGTTGGCAATAATGAATAACTATCTATCTAGCATTTATACTGCTGAGGGGACTTTCAAAGTATGTGTCTGCTCCCACCTCCTCACACAGGACAGCAGACAAGCACCAAGGTGAGCAGCAGGAAGCTGGGGGGGACCCCTGGGGTGCAACTCAGAATTACATGGGTCCTCTAGTGGAAAATAACTAAAATTCACGACTGGGGATAAGGAAGTCCAGGGAGAAGTGTCCATTCACTACCACAGGGACAGAGAGGTTGCACTTTGCCTAGGGCAACCAGTTTTGTAACAGTGCTGCAAAAGCATATCTGGAAAGATTCCCAGATTGTACATTTGATCCTTTAATTTAAACCTCTGAGAACAAGGGTGGCCACAGAAGCAATGAGAAGGATTAGAGGACTGGTTTCCTTCTTCCCCTCCGGCGCTGTAAGAAGAGGATGTCGCGTACATATTCCCTTAATCACTGAGTTACAACCCACCTCCCTTCTCTTTTCTTCTCCCACCCTCCCAAAACCTCCCCTCCCAAATGTGTCTGCTATCACCACGCAAATACAAGACCAGCCCTTCCCATGATAGACATGTACAGCTGTCATTAAACAACAGTAAAATAAGATGCAGTCTTCATTTTCCATGATCCTAGAACTCTTTCTGTGCTAGGCAGTTACACAATTCAGTACCCTTCCTGGAAAGGAAGTTAATTCACCCAACTAAAACAGGAGGTGAATCAATGATGCTGTTATCACAATGGAAATGTGGCCAAGATACCGAAATGAGCATCCTTACCATCACACTGAAGGGATGTCTATGCCACTTCTCATGTTCAGGAGAAAGAGGGATGGCATTGGCAATGACTTTGGTTAATTTGCCAGCTCCTTCTCTTCTCACTGGAGAGAGTGAGAGGCTGCTCCAGGGTGAAATTCAGAACAAAAGTTAATCTCTTTCTCTGAATTGCCCTCTCTTGGAATCCTATGTATTCTTGCTGACAGGCAAAGTAATATCCGCCACCCAAGTCTCAAGGTATCCTTTGTACATATTTCTTGGAGAAAGACTATGGCATTTATGATTTTCTACACAACGCCCAGAGGAGCTTGTTTTGCCATATTTCAAGCCTCTCAAAATACTAAGAGCCTATTTTAACTTTTTGTGCTTTTAAAACTAGTCATGCTGAAATTCCCAAAACAGTCTGCAGATCCACTGCCCATTTTTTTTTTTTTGAGTAAAACCATAAAAATTATTAAAAATCACTACTCTATCCACAAATATGAGGGTTATAAAATAATCAAGCCTTGAAAAACAGGGTGCACAAGACAAGAAGTTCACTATCAAACATACTTGGCACAAGTGTGCATGCTCTCATAGCTATTATAGGTGAAATGGTTGTTTAGATGATGACTTTCTAGGGTCTTCAGGAGCAGAACACACATTCTCTAACCCCCAAAGCTTCTTTCTAGTGAAATGAAACCATAATTCAATTATCATGAGAGCTGAGCAATGTGGTGTGTCCCATTCATCAGAGGGCAGCTTATATGCTTCGTAGTAGCTTAGAAAAGTACTTGCAGATGTTCAGATCCTTCTCTAGACAAACGTGTCCCAATATGACAAGTATCCCATTTTCTAATGCACTAAACATGCAGCACTGATGTACAGAACCTCCAAGCAAGATTGTCCTGACATATTTAAAACATGCCCACATACAGCTATGTCAGCGAATCCGGACTCCTTAGCCTCCTCATTTTCAGCACCATGTCAATTTTAAATGATTCTGGCTGAGTGAGATGGCAGGTTGCTGAAAACACTGTCAGCAACTGGCAGGATGACTCCATTAAAGCACTCAATATTGCTAACATTGGTTCAACAGAACTTAAAAATGCCTCCCCTGTGAAATCAAATTCATAAGGTTCTCCCTCACGCTGCCCACAGTGTGAATAGCTCACAGATTTCAATCTACACAAGCACAGGCCTTAAGTGCTCCCCTGACCACGGATCATTTTGCACCCAGAGTTCAAACAAAAATAAAATTGCAAATGGAAAAATGACTGGAACTGCAGAGGATATCATTTTGGCCATTAGTCAAAAATTGGTGTAAGTTCACACAGAACGCAAGGTGATTCACACACTGGCTTTGCAATGATATCCACAGCGAAGCCGTGGGCAGGGAGTGTGGGCAGGGGAGTCCCAGGCTTTAATGAAAGGCCTTTACTGAGCTACAGCAATGTCAGACTTCCTCACATAAAAAGAAGTTTTAATGCTCAGAATTGCACTGCCAACTCCACAGACGGCTGAAGGAGATTACACCGCCCAGAAACTAGGGTCTGCATTCGAATGTATTTAATCACTGAATTTCATACGGCTTCAAAGTACAAAAATGTTTTCCTCATGCTAGTAAAAACCCACCAAAAGACACGTATTTTGTAAAAATGGTAATTCTGAAATTAACAGCTGTGAGTATTTAAGAACATCTTATCCTGTCTCCAAAGCCAGAAAGGTTCCATGGGTGGCCTTGGAAGAGTCTACGAGTGCCCAGAGGCGGACCACTGAACTACTCCTGCCTCAATCGCCACTTTCTAATACTTTCTGAGGTCAAATGAAGCCCCAAATCCTCTACTTGGTTCCAGTACACAAAGCTTTATAGCTTGTGACATGTACAAGCTGGAAGAGACAATGTTAATGGCCCAGCTTTTAAACCTCCTTATTTGAGCTTGAAAACTGCACAAGGCAAACACTTCCATCATCTCACAGGGAGTGTGACTTTGGGCTCAACTAAACCCCTTGGAGGCAGCACCCTCACTGCTCATGCCAGCTGCAGGAACATAATGCTTAATTTATCTCTGTATCATTAGATCAATAACGTTAGCAACCTACTTTAAGCAAGCCTGGCTGCAGCTTGGTAAGAGTTCAAGCTTACACTATCTTTCTTCATCCAAAACATTTTGCATTCTACTGGTGTTTAGGCTAGACTCAAATACTTTGTTCTTCAGTGGGACTGCTCTATTTCTGCATGATAAGAGCTCCTTGAAGAAGGAAAGCAATTAACCTCCAAGGAATCCACGGAACATATAAATCTTCTACACCTTCCTTTTGAATTCACATGCAAATTGTAAATGGCCAAGTCACAACAAGAACCTTATGAAGGAGTTCTTTTTTCCCAGAATTAATCTGTTCAATATGTTCAATATGTATGTGAATGTCTGAACAGAGTCTCATCTGACAGCAAAGAGAACACACTATATATCATCTAGTATCAATATGTTTTACAGAGAAAGAATAAAATTAATCTGCAAAATGCAGATAATCCACATATTACCTCACCTGAAAATTTCCAGCTTTGGAAAGCTGGAGCTTCCCCCCCCCCCCCGTCCCTTACTTTAAGATTTTGATAGCACGACCACTTTGACAATGAATGAATTGTTCTGTACACATTTTATCCTAATGTACTTGCTGAAGGATGGATCCAATTGTGCAACAAATAATCTCATTTTCTTGTGACTACTCAAGCAAGGTTAGTGAATACTTTAGAAAACTGTGGTTTGTAATTTTGAGGGCAAATGTGTAAATACCCTTCTAGCTATTCTCACTTGGACACTATAGGATATATAGGTTTGCTGGATTAAGTCAAGTCTATCTGGAATACTGAGAAAAACAAGCTGTACAGCAGCAGAACATCAATACAAAGGAGAACTGAAATGATAATGGCTCAGCTATCAACGCCATAATCTAAGAGAACAGATCACTGAAGCAAAACCTCTGAACAAGCTCCATCCATCTTCACACCCAAGTATAAATAATTTCCCAAGCAATGGTGAGATGTTAAGTCATTCCTGCTGAAGTCTCCATCACATCTACCATCAGTCCCCAACTCTCTCCTTCTAACCAGAAGGGAAAAAAAAGCCCTGCAGTTATCATCCTAGTTTGTTCTTCATCCATAACAACTTCTCTACCTGTCATTTTACTCAGAAACAAGAAACTTCTTATTAGTGCTGTAAAAAAACCAAAACCAAACAACAAAAAACTAACAAGCATTTCATTCTGGAACAGATAAAGAAGTCTCATTACTCATGGTCTACGTTTAACCAGTACCTGAGTCTAAATTGTAGCAGCTGCTCTACCACCCAATGCCACCTCCCCAGCTGAGAAGGGGAATCAGGGAAAAAAGGGAGAAGCCCCATGGGTTGAAGTAGAAACAGATTTAATGAAATAACAAAACTGATACAGTCACCAACATAAAGTGTACAAGGTTCTACTTAGCCTGGTCCTTGGGGTCAGCAGCAGGAGCAGAAGGCCAAGAGAGAGGAGCCCCAGGAAGAGGAACTCCACCCTCAGTGAACTCCCTCCTTTTATAACGAGCATGATGTCAGTGTTATGGGATACACCTGTGAGTCAGCTTGGGGCAGCTGCCTTGATTGGATCTCCCAGCTGACTGGGGGCTGCTCATGGCCTGCCTGCATGGCTGGCTCATGGGTCTGTGCCTGGGGAACCAGGACACTCATTTCTGAAGCAGAGCTAGAGCTGTCCAATCTTTATGACCTTTAAAATAAATCCCAAGAAAGACTTGCATATTTAGAAGCTGTCCTGAATTCCCCACCTACAATAAGCAAGACCCAGGAAATACTTACATGAATTACAGTTTTACTAATTTATGGGTTTATATAGCTTTTAGTAGTTTACTAGTTAATAGCAAGAAGTTAGCTACTCATTACCTGGCAGTGGCACTGTGCACATGACCCTGCCCCAGAAACACACCCCACCTGGCATTGCCCACTCACTACCCAGTAACTCCCTGCCCACAGCCTCCATCATCTCACCTCTCTGGCCCCCAAAATACACATCATACCCTGCTGAGTCCTCTGGGGCTTCTCAACTCAGCACCCCAATCCCTTAAAGCCCTTTAGCCCCAAAAGTACTTCCAAACTCAGACACCTGAGCTCTTGCCCCAGACACTCTCATGCCTCCAGCCCTCTCAGTTCTCTCCACCCCTTGCCTCCTCCAGCTAGTCCACGTGGCCAGACAAGCCCATCCCCTCCTTGACCTTCTCTGCAGTGGTTTTAGGGGTGGTCCAAAAAGCCAGAGCCAGGCTGCGGCTATGCAAAACCCACCAAGACACAACTTGGAGAGCAGAAAAACAGAACAGGCCTGGGAGAAAACCCAGGCTGTATGGCAGCCCCATCTGAGATGCAGTCTCCATTGACCTATGCTGCTGCAGCCCAGAGAGCCAGGCTAGGAACGAAGAAGGTACACAGCTGCAGATATAATTGTAGGCATTACACCTGCAAGACCCAGAGCTGGAATATGACTAATGCATCTGAGGAAGTTGATGCATGTCCTGGAGGCAGCTTATATTCTGTTCTACCCCTAAGCAAGAAAGTAGGCGGCACAGGGAAGGAATGATCATAGCCATCCACTCTCCTTTATCTTGACAGACCCTTTTATTGGTGTAGGGCACATTTGCTGGCATAAGAGTCTCCCCTTGCTCTACAGCCTGAGGATTAGAGAGCAGCCAGGCAGTTTACACAAATGCCTTAATTTGACAGTAAGTCTCCTTACTTTCAGCATCTTTTATTACTTTTGTCTTTTTTTTTTCTCTTCATTTCTGCTCAATTCTTTTCTTAATGGCAATTGGCAAAGAATTAAAAGCAATTATTAGAAGAGAAAGACAGACATCTGGAAAGTGGTATGCGTCATACTAAACAAGCTTTACAACAGATTCCTGCATTACTCATCTTTATTTGAATATAGTTGATCAGACAAGTATATTTTATTTTGTATCTAGGCCAAAGTTTTAACACGATGCACTGAGATAGCTTGCTAGCTAGGTGCTCATCAAACCTCGAAAACAAAATTGGTGAAATCATGCCAAATGCAATTGAGTCAGATGAAGCTGTAACAAAAAACTGCACAGTGGCAGAGTATGGTTCATGTTCTGAGTCATGCATCACAAAAGGTATCTAAAATATAATGAGACTTCATGCATTTGAAAGACTGCAGTCAGTTTTTTAAAATTATGGAAGCTTTGTAATCAAGATGCAATGAAAGACAACTGTGTTTCCTGACCAGCAACCTTTCTGCCTCAGTAATTAAAGCCTCTTGTATTACTGCAAAATAAACATGATCTAGTTTCAGGAGCTTCCAAAAGCAGTTGGTTGAGTTTACAGGACGAAGCATATAGTAGGATATATAGAAACCCTCTTCCATGAGCAATACTCCCAGAAACCTGGAGCCCATATAGAGATGTGTACATAGAGACTTTGGTGGCAATAGTTATCTGGAGGAAAACAGCTGGACCTACTGAAGGTGAAGCAATAAATGCAAACACATTTCTTTCTGAGAGTGAAGGAATACTTAGCATTCCAAAGGCAGCTTCTTCATTTCTGCTGCCAGTGGACACTTTGGAAGAGATGTGCCAAACAGGGATGTCTGAGTGCACCACACTTCCCAAGCTCACCACCTCCTGCAGTCCCTGCACCCCTGCAGCTGACTCTCCTCCAAAGGACCTTCTTCCCCCAAGCACTGTCACTTGGGTACACCAGTGTCCATATCACCTTATCCTCAAAGCCAGTTTGTGCAAACAATTCAATACCATCTGGAGGTAGCGTCAGAAACAGATTTTTAACTAGAATCACAGGTCTATGCGGCCTCCAGATCCACAATAGAATTGTAAACTGATATAACACATTATAATAGCAGTAGTAAAATAGAGTTACCTCTTCAACAGCTGAAAACTTTGATGAGAAGCACTACAGTGACCACCCATTTGGCCTTCTGGATACCTAAGTCTGTACACTTGTGTTTGGACTAAAATGTCAGCAAGTTACTCTGTTTCTTTAGTAGAAATGGAAAAATAGTTTTAGCCCAAAACAAATACCCTGGTACATGCCAGGCACCCTTAGGGAGTCATGCCAGCAGAGAATTTTTAAAGAACAGCATCACCAACTATTTCTTATCCTCTGTTCTGAGAAAAATTGCCACAATTAGAATAGCAAGTGGCATGTTTCCACTTGCTATTTTATGTGTTTTATGTTTTGAAATGGATTTTTCAGCTATAGGTCTGGTCAGGTCAGTAGATCTGCCCTAAGTTTAAACTAAACTGCAGAAACTTCAGGAGGTTTCCCTGCTGTTACATCAGTACTTTTTTTGTACTTGCTTTGACCCAAAGGCTTCACTACTCACCTGAACAATTACTGAGAAACAGTGAAATTTTCTCTTTCAGATTGAAATAAAACTTCACTAGAAAGCAACCTGCAACTTTTATAGTAATAAATTCTCTAAGTTATATATTGGTTGTTGTACTCCATTTTGCATCTTTTCTTCAATGCCTGCGCTACCTGCTGCGCATGTGCAAGAACAGAAACTAATGACTAGAAGGACACAGGTCACCTCTCTTGTGAAAGCAAAATGCCAGGAACTGGCATTTTTAAGGTTCTGCACAACCAATTCATGACATAATTAAACAGACGTGGTTTTCTTTCAGAAATTCCTACCCCGTTTCAGTCCTCAGTTCCCAGGTGGCCACCTGCATAGCCACTTGGTGACCAAGCTCCCACAAATGGTGCAAGAGGACAGAGAATGGAAGGAAATGGATTAACAAGTCATTCAGGTCTAAGCTTCTAAACAATCTAAAGCCCTCAAAAAAACATTAAAACATATAAAGAAATAAAATAAATAAAGAGCCTGAGTGGACCCTAGTTCATTTTATACTCTCTTTTGACTGGTTTCTATTTTGTAAGCTTCTTCTAGGGGTGTAGTTTTTACTTTAGGTTGCCAGTCTAATACATTCAAGGAACTAAAAGTGATTAACAATATGAACTGCTTTCCATCACCAACTTTTACATGAACAAAAACTTTTTTAAATCAGTGTGAGCTAAGTAATACAATTCCTACTTTATAAGTGGTAAACAGAAACAGAGCAGTGATTTATGCACAGAAGTCAAGGCAGGGAGACAGTCCTGTGCTGTTCAAGCCTGTCTCCATCCCTAAGCAGGAGATAATCACACGTAATGTGCAACAAGAGCTTTTCTTCTCTCTAGATAAACTTCTGAGGACGTTCAAAGCACAAGCTGAAATTTGCCCCTCCTCAACAGTATTTAAATAAAATACAGAGACAGGCAGTGAAATGAACCTGTGAAGAACGATAGCTCGCTAACTATTCTAAAATATAAAACAGAGCCCATGCCCTGTTGCAGCAAGCCCAGTATTTCACAAACCTCCAGCACAGCTTGATGGAGCACCCAGAACAGCACTGTTTATTTACTATAGCAGGGGAAGCATAAAAAAATCCTGCCTGTAAATCACTTTCAGCAAAGTTACATATTTTATTCTAAATTATGGAGCTTGATTCTCTGTGGCCTCGTGTGCCTTCTACAGTCATTTACATGAGCATGAAGCACATCAATGGTCTAAAGAACCACTTCTTTTATGCAGTAGCATTTTTCCTACATGACAGTGTTATCTGCAGTGCTGTAAATGTCTTAAATGGTGCAAGTCTCTTGTGTTTTGGAAGAAACAGTAATCTGTTGGACAACACACAGGCATACATATATTAAATAAACCCCACAAAAACCAACACAAGCTATTGACATTAAAAATCCACCTATACATTAAAAAGAAAGTTAGGATGGGAAGAAAACAGCTAGCATGGAAGGAGTCAGTCTTTATTAATACTGTTTTATGAAGTTCACAAATATACCTTACACATGGAAACACTGTTAGAAGATTCTTACATTATAATACCATGCAAGTTTAAAACTTGCAGTTTAAAGCTTTAAAGAGATATCAGAATTACAGTTGCTGCAGCAGCCTTAATCCAGCTATCAAGCTGAAGTGGAATACAAACTTTAAATTCTCATACAGTTTTTTCTTTAGGGCCCTTCCCTCAATCAGTGCATAGAACTTATAGTTTTTATAGCTCCTAGACAACTATTAAGTGTGACTGCTTTCTCATCATACTTCTACATCTAGCCGCAGGTCTTGCTTACTGCACACTATTCACATTCTGCTCAGAAGCCTGAAGTATTAATTTCCTGCTGACCGTGCCCATGTTGCCATCACAACTGAATCCAACCACTGCACAAATATTAGGATTTTTTTGCACTGTATCATCCACATTTTACATATCTGTAACTGATTTTCAGAGACGTCAAGGTCAAAAATATATCCACTTTCAGGAACCCCAGCTGAGAAGCATAGGACATGATCATCTTTCTGGTTTAGGTACGACTTCATTCGTGGTTGTGGTGCTTAACCCTTCTGCAAACTAGGACCCAAGTCTCATCCAGTAAAAGAGGATTTTATCATTACTAACAAGCGAGAAGTGTGGTTTAAGCCACTTCAGGAAGATGATGCAACAGGCAGAAACAGGATGCAGCTCCCACCTGCCCTTAACCACATCATTTCTCCCTGCAGTCTCTTGCTTCAGACACTGTGAAGATGCTGAAGCAAATAAAATGCAACAGCCTCTGTTCTGTACTATAAATGAGACCAATTGTGGAAAACTCAAGGTGCAATCACCCAGTTAGAAAGACTATATCACAATTCAGAAACAACAGGGGGGAAAGCAGTCATGGAGATAACCTTCCTTCTGGCATTTCAGTTTTGTGAGCACTGGCCTTCATAGTCCTAAAAATATTTTTTGGAGCTACCTGGTTACTGGCATAACAATCTAGGAAATTCTGTGCTTTATTAATAGAGTAATTTCTTTAAAAACTCAAAGATTCTATAAAATCAATACCCAATCGCGTTTCAAATCTTGTGGTATCTGCAATTGAGTTTGACAGCCTTTTCCTAGACACTGCAAGGAGTTTAGGAACGAAGCAGGATTCATCCTCAGTGCTGGTTTTAGAGCAAGACTCAGTGTTGGAGATCAGGGCTGTAGAAGTAGGGACAGTGATAGTCATATAAAACCTTAGTTATTAAATTCAAAGAATTTAAAGCATACTGCATAGTTTTCCACCTAGATGACACAAAGACCAAAACCTTAGCTGAAAGGCATATTCTTGCTCCAAAGCACAGGATTGCTAGAGTTTTTCAAAGGAAAGTTCATGTAAATATTTACATGGGGAAGAGAAGATATTCTTTAATTTTGTTTCAGAAATGAGCCATCCATTCAGACCCATAATCATTAGCACAGAAAAATTCAGGCTTAACTGTTAAAGTGTGACAAATCAAATGCACCTGAAAATGGTCTTAATTAGGCAACACAAATAGGCAGTATATTAATGTTTTCCAGTCCTTAATGTATTTATACACTATTTTTTCTTCAGCCTCTTCTGATATCTGATCTAATGACAACATTTGTCCTTCTCTCAGCAGGAAGCTGGACTAGACTTCTGGAGGTCTCTTCCAACTTAACTCTACAAGGAGATCTGTCGATATACAGCTCTTTGCAGATAGAGACCAATCCTGCTTTTTTCATAAGACCAAGTGATATCAGTACAAACTCAAGTATCATAAGCAGTGCCTCCAAACTCTGAGCATGGGCAGCCACCAAATAAAATATTGACTAGCTTGAGCTCATCAATGCCATCAATTTCCCAAAATATGTCTTTTCACTATATGTAATTCTAGACAGGGAACTTTGTGCTCATTTCTTAAGTACCACCTTGCTAGCCAGTAACTATGAGTAAAAGTAACTCATCGAGTTTTTATAATCACTCTACGCCCTGAATTACTGTCTGTGAAAAACAGAACTGTCTAGGATCTCAGTCAATTTATTCAAAAGCAAGAACAATCCAGGTGGTATCAATTTACTATTTTGGTGCTATTTCCCTAAACCCACTGAAGCTGCAATGAGGTTTGCCAATGTGGCATTTGGTTCCCTGTGTACTTGGGGGCAAAGTGCACTTATTCTGTACATAACTGCACCCTTAAGCTTGACTGAAGTGTGCTTTTCATCTGACATCCTGCAGAGAATTTAAACTTAGCTGCTTTCATTAATACAAGCGCCTATGCAGCTAGAATTTCAGATCAAGCCCCTGAAGCATCCTGTCCTTGAACTTGCAACAAACAAGCACATCATGAGGAAAAGGAGTATAGAAGGAAGAGGGATGGAAAGGAGGGGAGGAGGAGCTAATTTAAATGTCTTCCCAATATAAAAAGGCCTTCCTGCACTCTAAAGTGTGTTGCCAGACCTACAGCTTATCTGTAGAGTGAGCTGGAGTCAAAGTTTTTTGCAGAACACTAAATATATTAAAAACTCCTGATGTTTAGCTTTGATGACACAGCACATTTTCTGTAAATCAATAACAGAACAAGGGAAGCAATGCTCTTCCAACCAACAATAATGCTCTTCAGTTATAAGAGATGGGTTTCTTGATATTCCATATATATATATTGATGAGGGGAACCTAGATACAGAGGTAGTAGAATAGAGAGGGTGCACTCTGAATGCATGCATTTTGAATCAGGATTGTTGCTCACCTCACTCACTTTATTACCAGGATCTTAAACTATGCCTCGTTACTGTAATTCTCTCCTTTTAATGTTTCCACATACTGGCAAGAGTGAAACAACTAAAACTCTAATATTTGGAATACCATGAACTGCATCATTCTGCAATACTATTAACTCTTTCCAAACAGAGAAATATTCAATAACAGCAATGCAAGGGAGAGAGTGGGAGCGAGAAAATATCCCATAAGGAAAAATCTGGAGATGATGAATGAAGAGGAAAATGGCACAGTGAGGAAGTGCATTTCAAAAGAAGGGTGGCACATGCCAAAGGCAGGATGCTCTTCAGAGGACAAGTTCAAAGAAAGAAAGTGGATCTGAAATGAGGGACTGACAAGCATGATGGGATATGAAAGCAACAGGATTTGGCTTAACACAAAAATGCTGAGTCCAGAGTGCTATTATGCATTAAATGTAACTCTTGAAGAAGGAAAGCACAGTCACTGCTAAGCAAAGGAGAAGATGCAAGGGAAGGGTGAAGGATGCTTTGGAAAAAGACAGAGACACATACCATAAGAATGATAAAGGATGATGACATGCTAAATGGTAGCGCTCAGCCTCCAGGTTAAGGGAATAGGAGGAAAAATGAATATCCTAAAATCACCTATACTTCAAAATAAAACAAAACAGCAGAGAAGACACGCACAAACAAGAGAAGGGAAAAATCCAGCTCTAATCTCTCTGCTTGCCAGCAGAGAGATTCTTGCCTGAGGAATAATGCTCTGGGCCTTATCATAATGAATTTCTCTGCTTAGCATTAGAAGAAAGCTTGTCTTTCTGTGATTCTTTACCATTGTTGCACGACTAATACTTCAAGCACTGTTAAAATAAGCTACAGGACAGCTGTCCTTTTTGCTGCTTCTTCATATTCACCATGCAACACATACTGTTCTCGTTGAGAAGCTGGTTTTCAGAAGGTGTTTGAATTGGCCATAAGTGTCCAGTGTGAAGTGTGTGCAGCACATAGGATTTACATAAAGCACTTGCACTCCAATGTTTGAATAGAGAAAAAAAACAAAATGCCAACTACTGCATTCCTCCATCTTTCCTCTTACTTAAAGCTCTACGTCTTCTCTCAGCCTCGTCCCAGAGGCACAAAAAGCATTACGGAAATAAAAATCCCCAAATAGAAAGTGGTACCCTTCTGCATTTCTCCATTTTCACTCCCTGCTATCTGAACATTTCAAGGACACCCAAAGTATGCATAAGGGAGCAAGCAGGAAGTCTTTGATCTGTTAAAGGAAGGATGACTGGTAAATGCAATTCAAGGAGTTGGAGAGTGTGACTCCACTTTGCACCACAGCCCTGCTGCAGGGAGAAGTGACCCACCACGAAGTTGGTCACAGCTTCTTCCCCCAGGCACTCCAAGCAATCTGCATTCTTAGATATCACTCACTACTGACACGAATGCACAAGCCCTCTCTCCCTCACCCAGACATTACTTCTTAGTAAAAGCTTTGCTTCTTGAATTTTGTAAACTTACTTCCCTGCAAGCAACAGGGACCAACTGTAGTACCTTTGGTGATATGGATAGATTAACCCAGCCAGGCAACCCAGCTCTTTGAGTGTGGAAGGCTCTGTCTGCAGCTCCAAGTTGCCCTATCTTTGCTCTCAGTCAGCAGAGAGCTTGCTTAGGAAGACTGATGAAAGGGAGAATTCAGTCTAGTGTCCCTTGCTCTGGAGTAACAGCAACTGACCATAAATCTGCAGCACAGATTAGTTCATCATCAAGAATTAAACAGCATCAGGTGGCACACTCTAGAAATGCAGCTCAGGGAGAGAGGATAACATAGGATAGGGTCTTCCTTCAAAGCTACTTGGAGCAGCATAGGAGGCACCAAGTCTGCTTCCCACTAACAAGAGGTGCTTGGGGCAGGGTGGGTGAGAGGGACAGAGCTGTCGGGCAATGGTTGCAGCCAGGCAGCGCAGTGCAGAAAGCAGGGCAGTAAGACTGTCAGCGTGCTGCAGCAGAGGAAAGGCACACTTGCTGCCTCCTGGCTCATCCCAGTGCTCAGGGCTCTCTGAGTTTGCTGCTGTACGTTGAACAAGAAATGAAGAAGCAGATCTGGGGAGGAAAAGCAGCAGAAGGTGTTGCAGACAACTGATGTCCCCTTCCCTCTATGGAGAGGCTGTCTTCTAGTTTGGAAAGCTGGAAGGCATGCAAGGGACCAGTGTCAAAAAGGACTACAGTTGCCAATTTCTTTGTGTGAAGTCTGGCAAATGTTTATGCTTCTCACTTAGAGGTCAGTGACAACTGTATTTTACTTCAGATGTCTTCAAGAAACTGACTGAAGAGATGAAACTGAGCATCTGTAAACCATCATGTTTCAATTCTCCAGCTTTTGCCCATGCTAGGGAAAAAAAACATTTAAAATTGCCCTGGACTAGCTGTGCTGTATAACATGGTGGGGTTTGGATCCAGAAGAACCCATATGAAGAGTGAATGAAGCCACAGCATTTTAAATAAACAAAAAATCTTTGGAAGGAGAGTAAAAACATAGTTCTCAAGAGTAGATGCTGCCACACCATATGCCAGGTACAACACACAGCTATGCTGTGCTTTAACAACTATTTTAATGACTGCATTTGTATTAGTACAGACATGAAAACCACTGCAAGTGGTGTCCCACTGCCTGTAAAAGCCTCTGTTATGCTGCAAGGTCTTGAAGTCAGGATCTCTGGCTGGTATTTGCAGATCTGTCAGATCCCATGTATCTGAGACAAGACAGAGAGTGGCCTTCCCTCACATCCATCTGCAGCGCAGCCTGGACCTCATGCAATGAAATCCTAGCTCCTGCTTCAAGGCCCCAGGGCACAGCCAATCACATACCCGCTCTCAGGGCACAATGTATGTATTTCTGTAGGAGAAAGGTGCCAGGTCTGCATTTGCATAGCACCTCATACAGTGGCCAGCACTAGGGAAGGCTCCTCAGGGCAAAGAAACAGTCAAACAGAAATAATCAGAGGACATTAGATTGCAAAATGGGTGCAGAAGCTGCACGCCAGAGTCCTCTCCGGCCCTTCTTCCAGCAAATACCTACCTCCAACAGCAATGATGGGGAAGTGGTCAGAAGAGCCTTACTTTAGAAATGGGGCTCAAGTATTTGTACTGTTAGCCCAGCAGGTTGCCAGCTTTTATTGTATCTCTCATCTTAGCAGGATTCACACAGCTGATCTCCTGAAAGCAATTAATCAGTGTCCTAAATTCCACCCACCAATGAGCACTTGTGCACAGATTTCTTAAGAGGAAAAAATTAAACTTTTTAATTAAGTTTTTTCCATCAAAAATCTAGTCCTGCTGATAATGGTCAGGAAGGTATGCAAAAGTAATTACTCTCACAATCTGTTTTTCACACGTTTGCCACTCCCTTCTGGGGCATCCAGCCTTCCTCTCCCAATTCACTAGCACCCCTGCCCTGCCCACAGGGCCTCAGGAACAGCAAGCCCCTGTTTTCCTTCTCTCAGATTAAACGCTTCGGTAAATTCACAGGTCAAGAATTTGGACGCCTTCCCCTTTGCCACAATTGCATAAATACACCTACATTTGTTGCCTGTTTGCTGGAGTTGGAGAGCAAAGGAGGAATGCAAGCCACTTGCTTCCCCGGTGAGCTTAATCAGCATGTCAGACAAAAACCAAGGGGAAGAAAATTTATTAAGATACTTTCAAAATTGCAGCCACCTGCTAGACAGTGAAACTCTTTAGCTTTTCCTTAGACGAGGAGGGACTGCTGGGCTTGACACGACCTTCAGCTCTCGTCTGCCAAAGGTACAGCCCCAGTCAGTCAGTGCTAAGTCAAATGTGAGATTTTGTGACAAGGGGAAAAAACCAAAGGCAACGTGACTACCTACACCACAGTTACATGTCTGCTCGACCCTTCAGGGGAGACAGAAACGACTGGTAACAGCTCTCACATTTTATGATGACCATTTAACTTTCAATATCTCCTACAGCAGATGACAGGCATCTCAGTTTATCATTTTTGTCAGAAAACACTATACTGTATGGTTTACTGTATAACCCGTGTTGTTCACCACTGTCAAAATGAAAGCAAGTTATCAAGGCCATCTATTTGAACATCAGCTGGTTTGATTTCACTGCTTGCAATGAAACCGCTTCCCCGTCAGGGTGCTCAGGCCTTCTCCCCGCTGCGCCGCATGCAGATTTTTACAGGGAGAAGTGATACTTCTTCAGCCCATTTGTGAAATGCAAACCATATCCCCCTCTCTGGGGAGTAGGGGCTGCCACAAGAAATCTGCTATAGGAAATCTTCCGGCCTTCAGTATCTTTAAGAAAGTCAGGCACAGCCTGACTTTAGGCACTGACATTTGAAAATTCGGTCTTAGCTTTTATGAAACATGATCTTCATGGCCAAGACCATAAAAACATGCTAGAGTAGCCAGAGTTAGGGTTGCCATCCCAAAGTTTCATCCTGTTCATGTTTCACATACTGAAAAAATTTTCAGTGTTTTACTCAAATCCCATTTTCAGAATTGCTGTTTAAGGCAGTTTGGGGATGTAGTATTCCTTGTCTGGTTTCTTTAAGCTTTCAGATATCTTAGCATTGGAGGAGAATCAGCAAATTTGAGGTTCATAAAGTGGCTATTAATACATTGTTAATGTTGAATTAATGACTCAGCGTTCATCTGCTGCATATATTTCTCTAACCACGGAGACTGAGGTTAAATGCTGCTTGTATAAATGCTACAGTTTGCTACATAAAATAATCCATAGATTATGGGTCTGGATGCATTGCTAGATCTGAAATAAGATTAATCCCTTCAGGGTAAAAGTAAAGGAAGGATGAAAATCTCCTGACCTACTTTTTCCTTCTAAACTTGAAAGCAGTATTTTTATAGTACTCTTATCTTCCTCTTCCCAAAATACACAGCAAATATTATATCCTTCCTTGACTGTCTCGCTTGATTTTTAAAAATACAGTTGACTTTGCATCTTTGACTAGAGTTACTTTCAGGAAAGCCTGGTTCACTGATGATGATTATTTTTATTTTATAGACTCCGAATATGGTCCCTGACCCTTAAATCCCCCCAGTACCTTTATGACTCTCCAAAGAGGTTTATGTCATAAACCCATAAATCCATCCATAGACAGCCAGCATCAGGGCCATCTTTTGTTTGGTTTCTGACGTGTGATTTTTGCCCTTTCTATCTGATGTAACCAATTTCCTAAGTGCTTATGTTTCTCTTTGACATGGCTTCACCCTTATTTGCTGCATGTCACTTTTTATACATTGATAAGGTTCACCTTGCCTTCCTTGGGTAACTCAGAAGCAGTTGTCCAAGATCCTAATAAGTTTTCAAATTCCCAATTTAAACAATTACGGATACCTAAGTGCTCAGCAGTCTCATAAGCACAATTCTGCCACAAGTTGTTGCTATTTAATGAACTGCTGATTAGAGAGCACTCGTTCCCTCTGCCTCTCTCTTTAATAGTCCCTGGATGGCCTTTACATACAATTTCCTTTCCAGTAATTCAAAGCAGATGGTCAGGCACCACTACACTGTAAGCGTGCATGTGAGGACACATACACATGCATTTGTGTGGAGAGAGATCAAAGATACGTATAAATAAAAATTAATGTAAATCAAAGATAGGTAAGGCTATTCTATGGAGGCCTATGATGAGACAACAGTGCAACAAGAAGAAACAAGATGATTGTTTATAGCTGTCCATGGATCCAAAGAACAAAAAATGAACAAAACCACTGATGGACTTAACAGAGCATTTTGGGGCCGTGCCATCTTTACATCATAATCTGTACATCTATTTTGATCCCCACTACTTTACTATTCCCCAGACGCATCCTTCACCTCCAAAAATAAGTGAATAAACACAACAGCACCACTTGGGAGGGAGAGAGGCAGGGAGAACACACTGCCACAAAGCCACCACTCTACATCAGGATCACTACCAGTGTTCTGTTTCTTCTAACACCTTTAGATGTTTCTTAACCCTCAAAGCAGCCCCTGGCAGGCACGGCTGCGAGGTCACCGCTCCTGCAAGCATGGGCAGAGGCTCATACCTCAGCTGCTCATCTACACTCCTCCTGCAGGGAGCAAAACAGGGCCATCCCTTAAATGTGCCTCTTTCTCTCCACTGACTGTATAGGAATGCAGGATAAACACAATGAAAGTATTAAATAAAAGCAGGAATATTCAAACATCTGCCATGTAGATGCTTAAAGTCGGATGAAACTAATTACCTTGTGTGTCAGGGATCCCTCCCCCTCTAACAGAGCATTTTTTTGTACACTGGGGAAAGCTGACAAGTCCTTTGAACCCCTCAGAGGAGCTGCTGCACTGCAGAATATCTTGTTTAGAGTATGACCTTTTCCTGCCACACACTGTAGTGGGTGTTGTGTTCAAGTCACTTGCCTTCAACCCTTCCCCAGGAATGGATATTCACATGGCATCTCAACTACCACCTTTGCAGTTCGGGGCAGGCTTCTGCACCGCTTCCAGCGAGTAGCTCTCCAGATAACCAACCCTTCCCCAGGTGCCTGAATCATTTTATGAGCAGGTCAGATGTATGCAATTTGCTTTATCCTACAGATGTATAAAAAAAACATTGCAATTTCATCTAAGACCTTTCCTTTGCGGAGCTCAATTAGCATCTTCAGTAGATGACGGGAATAGGAACAGAAAATTAAAAACACTAAGTGTAAATAGAGATTTTTATCATTGCTCTTCAGTAGGAAAACAAACACGCTGTGCTGTAGTTTAGCAATCTCAGCATAGCTCCTCTGCTCCCAGCAAACTCTGACCACACACAAGTTTCTTGCACCCACATATGGAGGAAGACTGGGGAGGGAGGTGCTTTCTGGACAGTTCACTTCCCTTTATTATTTGGAGACTTGTGTGTGTTTTAAAGCATACAGAAGAGACACAGAACTAATTAGGACAAGCATGCCTATGCAGAAAGCTTTTCTTTGATTTGTATTTCCTTTATAAAAAAAAAACCCAAACAAAAACCCTAACAGCAACAAAATAACCCCACATTTACTTGGACTGTTACCTTTTCTAGGCTTGAATGACTGTGGAACTCCCACAGGGAAAGCAGCAGGGCAGGACAGCCTGGCACAGTGAATCGGGAAGTGAGTTTTGGCACAGCAGTTCCCTTCCCGCACACAGAAGCCCTGCGTGCCCAGGAGTGCCATTTCTGACAGTGTGGCTGCAGCCTTCCAGCTCCTAATACTACTTCCGAGCTCACATCCTTCAGTGTCAAGCCCTTCCACTTCCACCAGTATTAGGCAGATAGAGAAAGAAATCAACACACACATTTCTAGTTTCTCTATGGAAGTCAGCAGTAGAAGAAACAAACCTGAAGAGAGATGCTGATGGAACGCTGACATAGCTACTTAGAAACAACATAAATATTCTTTCTTTAATCCTTTTCAGCTAGAGTTGTCCTAGTTAGCTGTAATATTTTTTTTAAAATTGAGGTGAAACTTAAAAATTAAAGTAATTTTACTGTAATTGCTCCTCCCCCCCACCCCCAATTTTTTATTATTTTTTTTTCTTTTCCCCTTCCGCTTGTAAAACAAGCCTGAGAATCCCTCAGGTACAAAAGACTGGTCAAATCTCATCTTTAACATTTTGCAATCCAGTTATTCATCAAAATCAATGAGATTTGGTTTATTTTTTTTATAGAAGAAAACCACAAGTTTTCTTGCTAGTTAGTTGGAATCCCTGTCTATTTTAAAAGCTTGAAGTAAAAAAAAAAACAATGCCAGTTTAACACAGTAAATGTTTGCTTACAGTTTAGAGCAGGTTTACAGTAGAAAAAACTTCCAAGGCTCAGCAGGAAAGCAAACATACATTGATTTATCTGAAAACCACCTGCCCAGCACAATGACATTTGTGTCACTATGAAGGGAAATCTCATTCTCCACCCTTATCCAGTTTCAAGTCAATCATAGTAATTTGTGTAAAATCCAGAAATGTCAAATTTACTGAACCACAATTAGATCTCAGGCAATCTCTCACAGAGCCAGCATCTCTCCAGAGGCTGAGAAGAAAAGTTGTAACAAAACACTGAAATACAGGAGTGGTCACCCATGGTGAAAGCAGAAGTCTGTCCAGCCCAATACTGATCCTCGGACACCAGACAGAAGCAAATATCTGAGGAAGAGTGAAAAAGTCAGAACTAGCACACCATAATACTTTGCCAGAACACCCTTCCAGTCTCAAACAACTTGTCATTAAAATTGCTTTATGTCTGATGAGGGCAGAAATGAAATAAGACCAGGATTAATAGAAAATGTTCCTTTCAATAATAGAATAATTTTAAAAAACCCAACCAAACTAACAAAAAACCACACAAGAATAAATATATTTTCTTTTAAAAACCCCCATATTTCCTAAGAAATAAGTCTAACAACTAAGAGGCTGCCCAGTTCCCAGAACACCTAGAGTAAAACCCTCAAAAGAGAATATCACATGTGCTTCTTGATTTAATGCAGGACCTATATATAGAAGGGAGTGGGAGTATTAAGACGTAGTAACACTAAGAGATATTACACACAAAGAATATCCTCCTTCTACCCCAAGTAACACAGCTGACTCAGCATCAATTATAATTGTACCTGAACATTAACTGAGTTTTCACTAATGTAGTGTTATTATACTATATTGCTAGGTGGTAGAAAGAGGAGAGGGAGTGGAAATTCCCAACTACTGGGACTAAGAGCCCAGATCAGGCAATAAAAACTATGTAGCTGATACTGGATTGTGGAGAAAAGACCCAGTAGCATTTCCTAACACAATGCACAGCATGAAACCCTACTTGGCAGGCAGAATTTCCCTACCTTCTCCCTATCAAAAATAAGCAAGCACCTGCAAATGCTGATAGGTGTTAGACAAGAGTATTTCACTGAAAGCACTGCCCTGGGACAGACTATAAAGCATCCCTGAAACAATGTGATTCATATCAAGTACCTCAAAGGGACCATGTTTTGAGTTTATCTACAGTTAAAACCTGTACCTTCCATGGATAAAAACAAAGCATTGCAAAGCGTCATGTCTCCTGCAGCTGAGGAGGGAGTGGAAAGACACCAGTCCCAAACTTCAACACTAGGATGGAAGAAAGAGAAAGCAAAATGGAGGTTGGACTAGATGACCTCTAAGGGTCACACTCCACCTTTTTTGCTCCTGTCTGCCCAGCTCAGCCCTCTGCAGCCACTCATCTAAGGACAGGAGAGACAACTGGCTCAGAAACACTACAGTGTTGTTTCCATAGACCCCAAAAATTGATTACAAAAGGCATTTATTGCAATATGCACTAAGACAGTGGATGTTCTGGTTTGCTCAGGATGCTTGAGAGCTTACCCATAGGAGAGGCAGTGACCTAAATCAGAGCTAAGCAGGCAAAGAGGTGCCCACCTTTCAACACATGAGCTGTTCCCATTAGGCACATGCTTAAGAGCGTGCATGTACCTCCTTGGATCAAGGCAGAAACACTGAGGTGATTGACACAGCTTGAATAAACATAAAAATCTCAAACACATGAGGAAGGTAATGAAGCAAATAGGAAAATCATGAGAGAACTACAGAATACAGTTTGGAAGTAAAAACTGTTGTAAAATATTTTTCAGACTCAAAAAAAAAACAAACCCTGGCAATGTTGAAGTGTTGGGAGAAGAATATTTGTAAGCTATAAAATATTAATTATCCCTTAAGAATTATTCCTTTTATATATATGTATATATATATATATATTTGGCAACAACATCACTTTTAAGCTTGAAAATGTGATCAGCTATTTTACAGATTTTTTTAATTTGTCTTGTAAACATTCTGTGACTTCCAAAATACAAATTAATGGGGGGGCAGGGATAAAAAAGAACAGTAAAAGCTGTTACCAATTTCACTGGCATTAATATTCCTCTACAGAAGAGAATGCAAATAATCCCAGGGATTATTTTTCAAGAGACATGAACAGTCATTTTAGCTGTACTTCTTAACGTTAGGAGACATGAAGTGACAGAAACATACACAGCGAGACACCTCATTCATCTCTGGGTGCTGATCTTGCCAAATACTACTCCAGGCCTTACTGAGATACTGTGATAAAAAAACAATGCAAGAGAAGGAAAACAGATTCTTCCTACACTGCCTTCTTTCTTAAACTTGCTAGTTTTATTAGTAGCTTATATGTATGAAAATGCATTTGTGATCATAAACATCATCTTGTGTTCTTCATTTAATTTGACTCTACAGTAACAGAGCACATAACCATACACATTTACTGGAGTGAGAACAAAGTTAAGAAGACCCTGGATTTAAAAAGATATACACATGCTTTTTATGATTTCACATCGTAATATCCCAATTTTTCTGCTCTTCTAGCCTTTCTGTTTGCATAAGAAGTATTTTTCTCTTATATACATTGCAGCAGAGACAGAAATCCACTTTGTTATTTTATTTGATTCACCAAAAGTGAACAATAATTACTCAGCCCATATAATTAACTCCCAACAGACATATTCTACATGCAGGAAGACTCTGTTTTGGGCAACCAAAACTGAGTTAAGCAGTTCCACTTGAGCAACTTAGCAAATAATTCAAACCAGGAGTGGGTATGGGCTGCATGCAAGATGCCAAAGTCTTCCTTTGTTGCACCTACGCTGTCCATCATTTTACATCCTTTCCATGTGCCCTCCCTTCATTCCTGCTCACTCCAGACACCATGGACACACCCTCCTTCGTTCCCATCCAGCCCATGGTGTTTTGGCTCTTTCCCCTGCCATACCTTTCCTCCATCCCCACCCTGAGACTGGGCAGAGCGAGCAAGCTGTGAGCAGGTTGTAAGAGATGCAAGTGAGACATTAGAAAACGCTAACTAAAAGTACACTAGAAAACTGGAATATGTTGCTCAGGACATATGCATCCGTGGAGATAAGGAGGTTAAACAAAAGTACATTAGGAATGATGTAGTTATAGTTGACCCTATCTTGAAGGCTAGACCAGAAGAACTCTGATTTTCCTTCCAGCTCTGTATCTGCTATTGTTACCGACAGTATGTTTTATATGATTAGGTTTATGCAAGCAGACTTCGATTAGAACAGAGTGTATATATAGTATATATGTGTGTGTGTATGTGTATGGAGTACCATGTTTTGGGGTATTTGTTTTTCAAATTTTAGCTTAATTCAATTATCAAAAACTATTATACACTGAAATACAATGAATTAAAAACAAAACAAAACAAACAAACAAAAAAGAGTATTTGCACTCTAAAAGCTTCCGACGTGTAGCAAGCTCCAGAAACCCACAAATGATGCTCAGACCTACTTAGAAAATATACCAGCTGCACATATACATGCAAGGATGAGTGTGAAACACTGAAATTAAATAGTGACTGGCCAGCTACTGCTCCTCCCTCCACTGATGTTATTTAGAATCTCTCTAATGAGATGTATACATAAATCCCTTTGAGTTTAGGTATGCCTTATTTTTTATTTTGCCTGACTTACACAGACAATATTTCTTCCCAGGCCCTGAATCTAGAGCAGTAGAAGCTCACTTCACAAGAAGAAACAGTGACAGTGAATTTGGAAGCTTTCAAACCACCTTTAGTTGAGCTTCTTCAAAGATTCTGTAAAAAGCTTTTAAGTTCCAACAAGTATTTGAGAAATATTATCCCTTAATCCAGAGATAAGCAAGCTGAAGTACAGAGCAGAAATTTAACTTTTCCAAAGTTGGTATCTGCGCTAGTAAGACCTTAGGTTTCTCCAGCTACATTTCCAGAATCTAACCCACTTGCAGCATGTGTTATATTATTTCCAAGTGATGAAGGCAGCTTTGATTTTACTCGTATGTTTCATAACTTCCCCATCCTTGATTTAAATCACTGGCTGAAAATGCTTTTGCCTACCATAACATTTACTTTTTACACTGACCCTGTGAACATACTTTACATGTCCATTATTAATGGTACAAAGGACAAACAATTCCTGCAAAAAGCTGAAACACAGTACAGAGGATTTTGAATATAGAAGTCTGGAGAAAATGGAGAGCACAGAGGACTGATGCAATTCACCACATGGATCCGATTCAAATTCAGCTGTAGGTCATTACCAAAGGGAAACATGTGCAAGTATTGTGAGCTCAGTCTACAAGTCACCAAGATGAGAAAATCAAATTTGGCTCTACAGGTCATCTCTTAGTGAACTAAAACAATAGCTTATGTTACCGTTTAGCAAAGAGACAAGCCAGAGGATGGGAGCATAGACTGGGCTGGCAGACAGCTTGCATGCACCAGGTAGCATTCTTGAAGTGAGAAATTTTGTTATGTTTACTCACAAGTTCTCAAAGCATAAAAGTCAGAAAAAACAGGAAGAAAATCCATGAAATAAAATATTTAGAATACATTTAAAAAAGCACAGCAGCAGAAGTAAAATGTTTTAACCCAACAGCTCTCTAACCAAAGACAAAGCATTTGTAAGTTATGGAAGAAAACAAATTTCATTCTTCTCAGTTCTTTTCAGACTTACTGAATAGTCATTATTTCGTATAATTCATGACTTTTGCTAGGAGGGTAATGTAAAAAGAATTTTGTTTCCTATAATCTTATAATTTACATCTCTTCCAGAAAACATCTTATACACATTTTTAGCCCCAACATTTGAGCAAAGCCCTAGCTGAAACCAGAAAGCTGCTCTTCTTTTTTAAAATCTTCCATCATCATCTTCTCCTTCGACTTGACCAGGGACTTTCAAGTATTACCTTTCAGGAATCTACCCAAGCCTAACTAAAAGACTTGTTTAGCTCATAGTCTTAAATGAAATAATCACAAATTCAGCCTTCATTAAACACATTCCTTGATTTTGTTCAAAGGCTGTAAGTGAAAATACCAACTACATTTGCTCTCAAAAGTGGTCCTTGACAAGTTTTGTTAGTAATCTTCCTCCACCTTTCAAATCAATGTTATCCTTTCAGGTGATCAATTTCTAATCCACCTTCTAATTCTCATGCTAATCTCCATCCTCTCCCATGCCTCTTCATTTCAGATGCGTTAATGAAGTCTACAAGGATAAGCACTTCTGCACTTCTCTCCATAGAAAATTATTTATTCTCAAATAAACCTATAAGGAGTTTTGAAGAATCTTCCAAATGCCCCTTTTCACCTGGCTTTGTGTCTTTAATTAATCTTCCCTTCAAAAGTGAATCAAGAGCTCGCCATTTGCTGAGGAACACCACATGCAGCCATGTGGTGAACCCAGCCACCTCGGGTCTGCAGCACCTGTGCCAAGGAGGCTACTTCTGTGCCTGACCATGCACAGCCAAGGAAGTGTATGCATAAAGACTAAGAGATGCAGAAGGCCAAGGGGCTTTTGGTGTGTAAAAAAGGAGAAATATGCAGTAACAGCAAGTTATGGAACAGATCCCATGAATAATATTATCTTTGCTGTTTATGAAAATCAGGGAACACCTCCTAATTTCCTGCTGTTTTATCTCATTTCTCTTCTGTGGTTTATCTTCCGTAAAAATCACAGAGCAGTTGTCAAACTGTTGGTGTAGTTCCCTTGCTTGTGTCAGCAACACATTCAATAAGCTTCATTTGAATGTACCAATTTCAATATCAATAGCGAGCAAGCATGACACTCCTCCGTACTCTCAGCCAGAGTAACAGTGGCACCAAAAAGCTCTTTCTTTAGCACCTGGAGAAACAGCAAAACTGCCTTTGATGTTTTTCTTTGAAGTCAAGGCAGAATCAGCTTTTTAGTAGCATTAGGCGTGATTCATTCGCTTTAACTAGGATACTCTGACATATTTATTTTTTTTAATCTTTGTGCTGTCAGGGAGGAGACAGCTCTCCAGTTAACTCCTCCAGGAGTAATGACATTATCTTAAGGATTCTGCATCCATGTCAAACTTGCTGATTCTCCCTTAAAAGGGTTAAAAGAATTCCCCCATACCCATGCATTAGAATTCACTCTAAGCTAAGTTCAAACACAGACAGATCAGACTATTCCCAGCAGCCAGACCTCAACAGCATGAGGAGGTCCCCAAGCTGCAGTGCAGTGCTGACAGCACCTCCAAAAATCCATGCTATGGGAGCCCACTTCTCAAATCCAAACAGTGAAAGGAGGCAAGTGCAAAGAAATTATCACCAGCAAAAGCCCTATATTTCAGAGACTAAATTCATCTACACTTGCTATTCTGATAGTGGTAAGGAGGGATTTAGGACCCTACAAATTTCATTTACATCCGTGGCCCCTTCTGTTCTCCCAGTATGCAAACACATGAATCACTGGTGTAGGAGTTCAAAGATCTCCTGACATTTCTTCAAGGGTAATCATCCATATTACATGCGGATGTCCAGTCAACATTTGCACATATCCAGTTAAAACACAACCAGTCACCAAGACCAGCATTTCTGCAAGAAAGTCGATCACTGCAGAGGTAAAGGAACAAATTCTTCTGATCCAAACAGCCACATTCTCCCACAGATACAGCGTCCTGTACAAACAGGGCCATTAACGATGTTGGTGCAGGCTTAATTAGTGGGTCACAGGAAGAGTCTGTTCTTTGCAGCAGATGGCAAGGGCTCCCATCCATCGTCAAACCAGGACCAGATCGTTACTGTAATTGCCATGTTCTACTTTCCCTGAAAGACTTCTCTAAAGACCACCATTTCTTCAGCCGAAGAAGGACTGAAAACCTCCACTGCTCTTTTCCTCCCACAATGGCTGATAACGAACCGGATTAGAAAAAAGCAGTAATCCCAGGAAACACACCATTTCTCGACCATGAAGGACAAGTATTGTGGCTTCTTTCATAAAGTACTTACAAGCCACTGTAGTAAAGTCTCCTTAGAAAGTGAACAAAATAATTTTCTCTCTACAGTGAAGAAATACTGTTACCCTTCACGCCTGAGATATTCTTTCAGCACCATGGGATTAATTTCAGTGTATTTCAAATTAAAATTCCTGGCTTTATACAAAGCTGGCACCTAGAGAAAATGAAACATGGTGGGGAAAAAAAAATAAAAATCTATGGATTTTCTTTCCTAAATAAAAAAATGAGAATGTCCCAAACCACTGCTTTGCTTTTGCAAGCTTATTTTAGCTTCTAACATTAAGGTTTGTTTGGGCAAGGAGGCAAAAGTGCTAATGCACTTGTCTGTTTTTTTACTTGAAAAGAAAGATCCAGTGATACATCTCACTGGAATTAAGCAAGAACAAAACTTTCACCATATCACTCCATGAATGCACCTGCTTTGTAGCTTGCACTCTTGAACCTGTCCTGACAGATGTTACGTCTGCCACAACCTCAGGTTTTTTTGGTCAGGTCAGTGTATGAGGTCAGTTCCTTCCCTGGCTTACACACTCCCGTAGATTCCACTGATGTGAGAAGGGTCTCAGGTTGTGTAATGACATTATGCAATGCTGGTGAGTGCCAAGCAAGCAGGTGAAGATCAGGCCCAACACATTTACTGTGTAATCAGAGCAGATGTTTGAAGCTTTGACCTTTACTATTCACATGGTGTAACTTCCTTTATCTTTTGTATGTTTATCACAGATGTTTTTCAGCATGCAGAGAAGGGTCCTGGAGTAAGATTCCTTTAATACTCAGCTTCAGGAATCCCACTGGAAGGTTTTGGGTATCTCAGGCAGGATAGCCTAACCACTAAACTATTTTTAAAATAGAAGATTAAAGTGGTCTTATAAAAAAACCCACCCAAACCCACCCAACAACCCGCCACCCCCCACCCCCCAAAAAAAAACCAACCTCAACACAACAAAAAACACCTTCAGAAAACTAAAAAATGTTTCGCATTGACCAAGTTCACAAAATACACCAACAGCAGGCAATGTTGTGCTGCATCACAACAATTTGGCCAGAAAATGTCTCTATGAAGATGGCTGTAATTTTCAGATCACCATCTGCTTTGTTAGCCCACCAATTAAAGAGACAGGCAGTCAGTACTGCAGGCAGACAGTACACTTGATCACCATCTTAAAACTGAGAGCCAAGAAAGATGCTGATTTACAACCTGCAGGAGGATTCCTCTGCCCTACCTACTACAATTTGGTTACAGAGACAGTGGAAGACTTTTCAGAGATTCCAAAAACTGGCTATTTTTAAAAAAGCCCACAGGGGAAAAAGAAATACAAGTTACAATTATTTAGAAAGATAAGTTTACTGCTATGAATCGACTTGGAAAAGATATGTTATCACAACAGGACAGCATGAATGAAAACTGTATGGTTCAAACTCACAAATGGCAATACACTGGGTACTGAAAATACATGCACTGTGATGACACCATAAATCAAGCATACATTTAGAGTAGGTCTATAAAGAGAAAAAATTATGATAGTAGGAAGGCTATCAAAGCCAAGACTAAAATTTAATACAGGGTAAGAAGAGAAAAATTAAGGCATTTGGTTAACAAAGGGCTATAGGATAAAAATTATTTGATTGTAATAAATCAATACTTATGCCAAACTGTCAGGGGCAAACCAACATGAAATAACTAAAAAACTTCAGAATTAATTTAAAAGAAAGAAACATCATCACAAATATATCTCAAGATTCTGAAATAAATTGGCAAATAACAGGGACAAAATTCTACATCTATCTTATTCATGGGTTTTAATAAAACCCGAGGATGTCTCTAATTAGAGATGTCACTCAAACAATAAACAAAGCTTCAGATAATACAGAAAAGTAAAAGCAGAGCTCTACAACATTTACATCTAAAACGAATGCAAAGATTCATAAGAGTTGCTAAGCATCCCCATCGGGTAAAAACATGGGAAACAATATTGGGTAGACATCTCCACGACACCTAAAAATAACCCACAAAGAGTGAGCAAACTGGAATCAGCAACCCTCCTGTGCAGAATGGCGATATTTAAGCAAACCATAAGAGAGTTTTGCATTCACCCCTAACAATTAAAAATAAGTATCTTCACAAAATGACCATTTTCATTAAACACTATTTACTCTTGGAAGATCTGAAAATCACTGTATTACCACGCTACTCTTGGTAAGCCTAGACTCTGGGTAAGACTCTCACAGGTGGTACAAGAGCAGCAGCAGAGTACTAACTACAGACGGTTTCCAGGAGACAAAAATATGTCCTGTCATCTTCCATACAGCTCTGATCCAGCTCCAAACCGTACCTTTTAGTGTGCCATATCTGAAAAGTCCCAAATGTCACGATGGATGGCTAGTCACCTGGGGGGTAACATCTAGGAAGCTCTGGAGCTCTTCCTTCCAGAATGAAGTAGGACACATCTCCTCCAAACTTGGATGTACCCTAAACCACAGGGTTATGTGGATTTTCAGAAAAAAGAGCCCCACATAACCATCTATGCAAATCCAGAAGTCCACTACTTTCTTCCTTGCCCGTCTCGCAATAGTAGAAAATACAGCTGCAAATCTGGTTTAGCACAAACCAGTGGAGAACTTGGTGTACAGAAGGGTGAGGGCAAAAGCTGTGGGCTGCAGGGGCAGGACATGCATTTGGACAGCAATCTGCTACGTTCTAGCAGACTCCTAATCACCAGGCTGTTCTGCAGTTAAAGTGTTTTTAAAAGAGATCACAGGTTTGTCTCAATTCAATGCCCAAGAAGATACTTCATTCCAGACCAAAATCTTATGCAAAAACCCAGTAAAAAGCCACAGATCATCATGAAAAGACTCAGTCACAATGTATCAGCATTTTGAACAAAACTCCCCCATCTCTGGCTAAACCTTTGTAGGAAGATGCATGTTTTCCTGCAGACCTCAGACCCTTTACTGTATAAGCCAAGTTCAAAATTTGTCACTAAACCATTTGCTTAGGCTGGTCAAATATTTTCCAACTATACTGGAAGAGGATCTTTGCAAACTATGAAAGTCACTAATAGAGAGGGTGAACCAGCAATTCATTATATTTGTCTTCCTATTCAACCTCAACTTATAAAATGAAACAAAGATTGCCCTTGGAAGTCAGCACTCAGAAGTTCGATATATCCATCTCAATGATACGCTGCAGGGCTGCTCCACTTCTACATATTTCATGCATATGGTAGAAAAATGTAGGCACACACAAGCAGTTAAATGATCACTAGCACAATTAGCTATAAGCCTGCCAGCAAGACAATGTTTTTCTTGTCTACTGCCAAATGCAATTTTATTTTAATTACTGATTGCAAGTTACATAGAAGGAGACGAAGTCAAGATTGTCTGTTTCCCTGATAACACAGTATGTCTGACAAAAACTTCATGGCCAATTTCTCTCATCTTGTTCAAGTGTCTATAGCCGACTTCAGCTGATTTCTCTCTCTACTTCTGGTGCAAACCCACTAAAATTATAAATACCCAGGCCAGAAGTTGTAGCTTTATAGCCCTGAACTCATTCCTCTGGTTTTCTCTGAGTTCCTCCGCACAACGGCAGGGCAGGAATTACATTAATTCAGTTTTTTCATAGAAGGATGCCAATCTGGTACAAGTTGCTGTGGGAAGAGTAGAAAACAGAGGATGTGATTAACTGAATATAAAATGACCTGCGCACATTTTTTTCAACACTTAACCCTCTAAAACTAAACATAGGTTCTCAACCAAATACAGAGATTGCTGAACAGCTGCTATGTATTTTTAGGGACAGAAAACAAGAAGAAACCTTGTGAGTCTTAATTTAGTCCTGTGCTTTTGAAAACTAGCTTTTGTAAGGGAAGTTACAAATTCCACGTTCCTCCTACTGGAAAGCTCTTGAGGAGCTCATTCCTTAGAAACCTTCTCAAAAGTCTAGTCCAAATTTTCTTACAGCTATCCATTTCCAGACAGCCACACTTTCTACTAGACTGAAAGGATCTTCTCTGTGCACTCACCAGCTCAGCACACTGATTTTTCAGTCCTCTGATCCTTGTCTTTCCTGCAAGTCACCTTCTGCATCATTTCCAGCTTTAGTATGCTTTTCTTGAAAATATGAGGTATTAAAGATAAGGCCTTGATTGAGAACTATGTTTGGGTACAGCAATCTCACCTTACATTTTCAGTCCTTAACTAGAACATTGTATGATCCTACTTTCATCTGATTCATTATGTCACATTGGTCCTTCATGGCTCCTTTGTTTACTACGCTCTAGTCCTCTTCAAAGGATGTACTTGCTACAGCTAAAGGAAGATATTTATGGTTTTGATTTAACATGCACAGGCTTGCACCTTGGACCAGTCAGTTCCACAGATTATGGGTTTTTTTTAATTTATCTTTTTTTTACTTCTCTAATCCTCAGGCTCACCCAGTTCTCCCCAGAGCATCCTTCAGTATTGCATCATCTGAGCATTTTGTACTCAGGTTGTCAGGGAATACACCAAGCAAACTTGTTCTTTAGAAACTATCTACAGTCTTCAATTTAGTAACTTTTTTTTTTTCCAATGTTTATCTACTGTTGTGTTTGGGCAGTAGTGTGCCCAAAGGAAAAATGGTTCAGTTCTGCAGCCACAGCAGAGCAGGAACACTAACGTCTGGGGAATTCTTTCCTGGAGAAGACATGCAGAAGAGCAAAACACTGGATAAGAAGAATAGAAAGGCTTGCTGGAACACACAGATTTAATCTTTAAGTTTAAAAAAAGCACAAACAAAAAACCACTATTTAAAAGTAGAGATTAATTTTCACCAATCAGTATTTATTAATATTGCATCTGCCTTCAAAGAGGAAGTGCAATGATTTAGACAAATATCTAGTCAGGTCATCTAGTTTCACTGCAGTTTCTGGAAGCACATTTGATAAGGTCTCCTGGGAATGCTATTTTGAAACTTCCTATTGTAATCTCAACAAATTTATCTCCCTCTGCAATGTGTATCAGAATTTGGTCTGCTCTTAGAGGTCTTGCAGTGAAACCTAAAACTTGTGCAATTTGGTCTAAAATGTCTCTCCAACTTTTACTTAATTCAAATTCAAAATCTACACAACACGACAACCAAGTGCAAACTGAGGTAGCAAAACAGACCAATACAATTCTTATTTAACCATATTTATTTATATTAGACTATTAATAATTATTAAGTTTCAAAAAATTAATTTAAGGTCTTATTTAATCAGGCAACAGAAAGTCACTGGAGCCAAGCATGGAAATAAGGAGTTGTGAGTGTGTGATAACAAGAGCTAATATGTTACAGCCATCAAGTGAGTTTCTGCTACAGACAGTGCAGTTTTGGCAAAACAAATTTATTACTGATTTGTCGGTGCTGGAACATACCTGTCTGCAACAAAAGTTTCAAGACAGAGATTGGCCATGCAGCACTACCCATGTGTACTTGTCACTCCTGGAAACGTCCTTTTCTATTCCGGACTAGGTTACTTAATTTCATAAAGATGTACTAAGGTTTTCTTTGTTCTGGTTTGGTTTTTTAAGGTTTCTGCAGCAGCTGGGCAGTGACACAGTCTGGGATAAAGTTTACAGCTTTTAGAGGATGCCCTGGGTATGCTGCTGGGGGACAGGTAGTGGGGAACTGGTAACTTACCCTACTATAAATGCAAGACTGACAGCAGAGTAAGCTACCTCCTACTTACCATGCAGTAAATACACATAAAGAGAGGTAGACTTGTGTAATCAATGAGCTGTGAATCCATGGCATAGCTTTCTTATTACTTGCATGTATAGTCATACTATAGACAATATCTCATGCATAAAATATTATTATAAATAGAATCTTAGAATATCAGGTTGGAAGGGACCTTAAGGATCACCTGGTCCAACCTTTCTTGTTTAGACTATGCTTTTGCCAAGATGGCCCAGCAGCTTGTCCAGCTGAGTCTTAAAAGTGTCCAATGTTGGGGAGTCCACCACTTCCCTGGGGAGATTATTCCAATAGCTCATTGCTCTCCTTGGGAAAAATTTTCCTCCTGTGTCCAATCTGAATCTCCCCAGAAGTGACCTTTACCCATTACCCCTCATCTTTTCCATGTGATTCCTTGTGAAAACAGAGTCTCCATCTTCTTTGTAGCCACTTAAAAGGTGGCTACAAAGAAGATGGAGACTCCCTTGTTATTAATGATAACTAATACTATTTTCACTAACTGCATACATAGTGTTTGACTGAGACATATTCCACCTCATCAAGTCTAGCGCTACGAACAAGCAGCACCATATGCATGTTAACTAATAAAGAGGTAAAAAAAAAAAAAAAACTTTCTCAGAGGCCAAACCAACACTAAAGACTTAGACATGAGTAGCAGTTATTCACCGATTTAAAAGTCAGAAACAGAAAAACTGCAAAAAAATACATTCCTTAATTACCTTGTTTCTGCGTAGGAATCACAAATAGAGCTAAATGAACCCTGCAGTACTCAAGTGATGAGGTGCTTGCAGATGAAAGCTTTCTTAGAAGCTCAGTTCTGTACTCCTGCGGCCACATGAACTCATTGCCTCCCATAGCTGAACCCTGACTTGGCCAGAGCTTTGAAGTGGAAGTGCTTAAGATTTCTCTAGCATGAACTTCCCACAGTAGGACAGAATTTAGAGCTTAACATTAGAAAATCTTGGGTTTATATTAAATCAACTCAAGACAACTAGGGAAGATAGAAAATAAATCAAAATTTTTGTGCAAAATGTTTCCCCAAACCTGGAAGACCCTGAAGGCAATTCCTTGCTACTGCACTTAGTTGCAATTAACTCAGTGGCAGTTGACAAATTCTGTGTAGTCAAACTGTTTGTCTTTCCAAAAACAAACTAAAAAATTGCCTTTTTTTTTATTCACTCTTACTTATTCTTAGCAATACATCCTGTTCTTATACATCCTTCAGACAGTACATGCAGAATGTGATTTGAATATATGCTGGAGTAGGAAAGGGGAGATGTAGGGCTTCTTTCTTTCCCAGTCTAGTTTCTTACAGGAACTCTCACCACAGAAAGTGATGCTTTCCCTGCACCTTTACGTTGTGGCCTTGGCATAAACACATGTGCTGCCCTCAGCTCTGACAACTCAGGGAAGCATAGCCTGTGACTGCAGTGTTTGTATATCTCTACAAACAGCTTCAAAAAACAAGCATTGATTAGAGAAGCAGAATAAAAAACAACTGTTACTAAACATTACAAGAATGTATTTCTTCAACCAGAAACAAACAAAAAGGTTAGAATAAAAGTCACAACAAAATTCATGCTCCAGAGCACATGGTAGAGCTCAATCTGTCACCAAACCAGCCCCAAAATAAGAAAACTCTTCAGAATTAGAAAGCCCTAAAAAGATTAGATAAAAAGGCCATCCCCTAAAAGCAATGCACTTCTGCAGAAGGCCTCAGTAAAAACAGAGAGAAGTTAGGAACTAATGAACCTGCAGGAACCAGAGCTCACAGACTGACATGATCGTGATGAATAGCCACACACAAGCTACTAACCCACGCCTGACGTCCTCTGCCGCACGACAACTGTGGTAGCTGCTGGGAGCTCGTTACCTCCCCATAATAGTTAGCTCATTCCCACAGTGGAAGGAAATGAGTTTTGAACTGAAAAATGAAGTGTTCCCAAGCAGATGTGTCATTCTACAGCAGACAATTTCCTGCCCAAAGGAAAAAGCCCACATTCATCTTACAGAGCAGCTCGGAAAAGGTGCTCGTGCTGACTGCAGGTGCCGGGTGGGCACGTGGGCAGAGCCTTCAGGAATCCACAGTACAGATCCCATGGTCACCATTCCAGGCTCAAAACTTGTACTCATGCATCCTCCCTTGCCACAAAGGATTTTGTTTTGCTGAGCATTGGTGCTCCTGGAGAGAAGGCACTGGAATTCCTCCACAAAACATACACTGCAAGTGATTCTTCCCTATCAATCTAGCAAGTCTTGCATGCATTGCAAAATACTGCCACTTCAAAGTAATCCCACAGAAGACGAAGGAGACGTTGCCAATTGCTGCAACATCAATAGTCACCTAACGTAAGCATGCTCCTGTGCTGGTGGTGGCTCAACAACGGCCAGGGTGAGGCAGGTGAACTCACCCATCAGAACTTTGGCAGGGACTTTTCTTTCAGCACTGCCATTCAATGAGCCATCACTTCCAAATTCAGCCAAATGGCCTGGACGGGAAGCGCAGCAGATCTGGCAGTTCAGCAATGTGCCTAGACATTTTCGGAGCACTTGAAAGGTGCTACTGACACCACTTCGATTGTATCCATCCACGGCAGCAGCTGCATGCCAGAGCTCCTCCAAAACACTTCCTTTCAGTCTGGCTTTGCTGTTGTTCCATGAAAGGATTATATGAGAACTCAGAGATAATAAATTCACAGTGACAGTTGTAACTTCAATAAAAATCCTTTCAAGACTTCATGGCTAGCCTAATTAACATGTTGGAAGAAATGATTACCTGAGAAATGTTATCCTCCAAAACAGTGTTTGAAAAGGCTCATTTATTAACAAGCTCTAAGCAGCATCACTTCTCCTGTCCTCTTCCTGCGTTTAATCTCCTGAGGGTGGCATGATTTAGTCTAATTTAGGGATTAATGTAAGAAAGCAATTTTCTAACACATATTTTCCTGTCATACACAGGTGGTCAAAATCAGCTCACCTCACAGCCCTTTCTAGTCTGAAAGTGTAAGAAATTATCTATTTACTGAAATTACCACCAAAATATGCAACATTTTGGAACAAGTCAGTAAATAACTTAGATTGCCACTGTATTTAAAATGATCATAGGTGGTAAAAACTGAGAAAGTCTCAAGGAAAAGTTATCCTCTGCTCAATGCAATTTGCTCTTTTGAGGACTTCTTTGTTTGGCTTTGCAGCATCAGAAGGGAAGGGAAACCCTCTGCAACTGATCAAATGTTTCCTGCCTGGTGCTATGACTGCATGCAAAGTAGTACCCAACATCACTTAACAACAAGAACTACAAGCTCCAGAGTGGCTGTGTGGTGCTCAAGGAGGAGCTGCAGGTGTGCTCAAATACGACCATACATCTGCTCCATTTTGCCAGCTATCCTTGGTAAGTATTGCAGCTTTTAGTATGGTGAATATGGAACAGTGTAAAAAGGATTGCAGAATTTTTAAAAATGAGAAGTCAAGCATTTTCCTTCTAAGAGTGCAAATTTAATTTTATGTACCATAACTTACTAAAAATTATTACTATGCATTTTTCCTCAGCTTAAGAAGCATCAGTTTCATATTCAGGCAAGGACCAAACTTTAAAAGATTCAACCTGCAGGGGAAGTTTTTGAATTTTTAAACGTATATTTTTTTTAATAAAAACATTCCTGCCCTTACAGTGGCACCCAAGAAAATGCAAAGGAAAAGCAATACAAGGCATGAAAATTGTTGCTGTTTACTTTTTTCTTGCCCCTCTCCATATAAGGTGAATAATGTCTGCAGGGGTGGAATACAATCACAACCAACAGGTTTTGTAATTACGGAGCACCTTAGCTTCACTGTACATTTAATCACCTGCAAACGCCATTCACTGCCTCACATACTCCTCCACTATGAACATTATCCTATAATTAAGCAAGATGAAAGTAAACAATGTCATAAGAACATGAATCTCATTTTATGCAGTGCAGTCTTAAAAAAAGAAAAATGACTGAAAGAGAAAACGTGTCATCCCACACATTAAAACATGCAACATGGCCAAGTGAGGTATCCAGAGAAAAAGGAAAGTATTCAAAGTGTAAAATGCCAACAACTGGCAAATTACATTATTCAAACTCAAGACAGCTTATACACTTTTTAAAAAATAAATAAGTAATATATATGTCTGCTGTAGGCAGAGCTTTGGGTCTCTCCAAGCTTAACCAATGCAGGATCTTTTCCCTGTAATTGCTTGGGTTAACGATACAGAAATGCAAGTGCTCAATCTTTGTTCATTTTTAATTCTGAGTATGCCATTACTTATTAATCCCTCTATATTTCTTTTATGAAGGGCTTTTGTTAATGATCCTGTACTATATTAGGAATGATAGTGCATGAGGAAAATGAAGACATAAAAGCATACTCAAAAATAGCTCAAAACTTTACAGACTTATGTATCCACTTATTTACCGAGATGAGCAACCTTCATAAAGGCAATTGTATAAAGCTATAAAGATTCCCAGAAGCTCTCAGTATATAATATGAATGTACATTTTTGATCTGAGGTTTCATTACCTGAAACAGTAGAGTGACTTGGACTGCGTCACTCTAGAGCTCTGTCAATTTAATTATTCCAGTATTTGGCTGCCAGTTGTAGATGTATCTTAAGAACAGCACACTAAAACTACTCGAGAAACCACTAGGCAACTGGCTGGTCATAAATATGACCTCTAGATAACTTTATGATTGCCTGCCACGTTGATCCCTCCATATTTTTTTGCACAGAGCCAATGCCACAAGTCTGGTTCCGAAGACAGAGTAGTCATTCCTACATCTTTCTCCCAAGCCATCAAGCAGAGAGGATAACAAACCTGCTCAATACGAAAGGAGAACCCATGCTGTCTGCCAGCCTGACATCATCTTCTGGTACATCAAAGAGATGCCACCAGACAAGACTTTGGTAAGGCCCCATCTGAAATGCTTTTTAATCAGGTCATTCCTGTTCAAAAAAAGAAGTATCCAAACTGGAAAAGGTACAAAGAAAGGATTTGAGGATAATCCGGGAAGTGAAGAGCAAATTTTTCCTAGATTACAAGATTGACTTGTTTAGTCCTGGGGACTGAAAGCCAAGAAAAGCCAGGATTGCTCTTCCAGCATAACTACTGGGGAGGGGGGAAGCATGATTACATCAAAGGGCAATGACAGTAGTGGAGCAAATAGGTGTAAACTTGCCCATTAAGAAGCTTAGCTTGGAAACGTGAAGATTCATAAACAGGCTTAAACTTGAGATTGATTACTTTATGAAAGGCATTATATGAGATGCAGAAGCAAAGACTAGAGTCAGAAGCACTTATATTCTCATGCTTTGCTGATTTTAAGCAGTTCAGATTAGGGCTTCCTTCTCTCTCCCCACAGGGGCACAAATGAGGCAGACTAGCATCCTCAAGGGCTCTTGTCTCCTCTAGGCAAGCTCAGCTCACTCCACAGTCCACGCTGCTCCAGGACCCTGGCCATCTGAACCCCAGTTCCCGACTTCTGCCTTTTGTCCACCTCCTGCAGAACCAGAAGGGCAGCCTGCGCTGCCATCTAAACCACCCAAAGGTCTGTCCGGGCCCTGGCAAAAATTCTTGAGTTCAATAGCTTAGAAAAAGGTTCAACATCAGCACAGCACACTACAAAGCCTGTAAACACCACCAGGAAAGCTTACACCTTTGTACTTTGCTTCAGACTTCTTGCAGACTGAATGCTCTGAGGCATTTTCTAGATTGCACACATTTTCAAGGGTTTTTTTTCCCACGAGTATAAGGAGCAATTAAGAAAAAAGAAAACCTGAAAATTCACAGCACAGGTTTGTGACACAGGCTGAAATCTGTACTGCAAGGTCAATCCAAAAAACACAGGATGACTTGGATCCTGCTTTGGTTTTTTTTGTGTAAAATGACATGGCTTGGGTAATACGACTTCATTAACTGGGCAGCTATATGAAATCAGGCAATACTTGTCATCCTCCTGTATCCAAGACCAAGCACATAGCACCAGGTGTTGCAATCAGAATGTTATTTCACTGCGATTATTTTTATAATTTTTTATTATTTTTAGTGAACAAAAGCTGATCTCATTAAAAAGCAAACAGGAGCAGATGACTACTTGAGTTAAGAGAATAAACAAAATTAAAGAAAATAGAGACCATGAGTGTTTCTTGCAAAGTACCACTGCTCTTCACAGTCAGAGCTTAAACGAGGTAATGTTCACCACCCTAATGTCTTCACTGGTTTACTCAGACCCAGGGGAGCTGGGAATGCTGAGTAACTGAGCTGAATTATTCCTGCTGCTTATTAGTAAGCAGCCTAATAAACCCCAGAAGGAGAAACAGTTTCCAGTCATGATGAAGATCTTCACAGGTGGTGTGCAAGAGTCAGCTGTGCCAGCAGCAACGCAGGAAAAAAAACAGAGGAGGTGTCTCTGCATTTAAAACTGCCAGAGGTAAAATATAAAACTGTGTACATCTAGTAAAGGCAGGGACAGCAGCACAAGAAAGGTGGAGAGCAGTAAGAGTCTTGCCAAGGGCTTTCAGACATGAGGCCACACTAGCCCTGGAATGCAGCCAGTCCAGGAGCTGTAGCTTCCCCATCCAGTACTTGGTTGTGAGACACTACAGGAGTAAACGTTATCACTAAAAAAACCTCACTAGAGAGATTCTGCACCTTACAGCTGTATTGTTACAATCAAATTTCTGAACACAACAGTATATCAGTTATTATTTTAAAACTAAAACCTTCCTCAGCCCTTTACCCAAAGCCCAAACCAATGAACCACACTGGTCCTTTCTGCAGGAGCTGATCCACTGCCTCTGACTGCCATAGAGGTATTCAGGAACGTTTGTCGAGCAAGGGTTGCAAGTGGCTGAAGAGCCGTACCGTGGATGCTCTGTAACAAGAGCAGTGTGTCACTATGCGACAGGGAGAGAACAGCTGTGACTCATTTCATAGTCTACTGAACATGAAATGAGTTTGTTTCCATCTGTGATAAACTGTGCTACCACTTGCGATACATATTAGGCATTGCTGCTATCATGTCTTCTAACACCATGACAAAAATTAAAGACTAAGCAGCACTGAGTCCTGAGACACAGTTTTGGCTGCCACTGGTCTCACTTTTAGACTCAGTGATCAGCCCTGTGAAAACAAGAGGGCCAAGTATTGGTCCATCATTTGTAAAAATGCCCCATTTACATCAATACCAAAGGCTCGTTCACCACTCATTGAGAATCCCCAGCTCTTTTACTCGCTTCCCACACAGGCTAAAAACAATGCATCCTCAGGAGTTCCCATAACCACCTTCCTACCACATGGACCTAGCGCAGCACCAGGCCCCACAGCCGTGAAAGCTGCCCAGGCCAGCATTAGTGTCAGGTGGCTGGTGACCAAAGAGACACACTCGTACGTTCATTGGGTTAGAAGTCTCCACGTGGTTGATCTGCAGTTTGTGAGTGAAAATGGGATGGCATGTAAAAGTCTAATGAATACACATGGAATTCAGCAAATATTTAATGAAGTGGCATCCAAATTAATCACGAAATGATACCGTGAAACTAAATATTTTGACAGTCAAACAGTTGGCTTCATTACCACTGTCATCCTTCCTGTAACATATGCAATTATTATGTTATTTCATGTTCTGATAGTCAAAATAAGTTTATGTGTTAGGACACAAACAGCTAACAGCCTGCTTTTCTTTCCAGTTCTGAGTGGAAAAACCTGAAATATTGTGACTTCCAGGACACTGCAAATTTCAGTTTATGGCTAACCCAAACTGTTGAATCTTGGCAAATCAGTACATTATCTACCTTCTCAAGAAGTATTCTCTTAGCAGAAAGTATAGTTACTTTTAATGAAGAAATAAAGCTTCAACAGAAATTCTCAGCAAGGTTTCAGAGTTGTGTGCATTTGTGCTGCCACCATGCCAGCAGTGTAATTGTTTTATTCACATTGCTACAGAAAAATATCAACATTAAAGAAAAAAATTACTTTTCCTCCACACCAGAACATTTAATGGGCCTAAGAAACAAAACCTTAATTTTTCCTTAGGCTCAATCAAATACCAAAGATGTGACAGATGCAGTATAACTGTAGGAGGCTCCCAAACTGTGATACAGTTGTACCACAATCTACCTCAAAGTGGTACCCAAACACTGCCTCAACAGCGTAACATCCCTTCCTGAGCACAAGCATGGCTAGGCACCGAGCCAGGAGCCACTGATGCTGACAACAGTAGCATCTTTGCAAATTTAATTCAGGAAAGCCAGGTTTTTTAGTGTAGGACTGGAAGTCACAGGCTTCTGAAGTTTAACTGCAGTCTAAAAATGCTTCCCTGAGCATCCTCAGGTACATCGCTATCTTTCATCCATACACACCCTTATTTTTCATCATGATTTCATCTCAGGGCCTTTTACAGCTGGCCATACAGTAAGATTTCATATAACCAAATCCAAACACCTTGACAGTAATGAGTGTTGTGCTTCACTATCTTTTTAAAAAGGTGAACAGACATTAGACCAAGAGTGCATCCTGCTTTTGTATCACACAATGCACTGGTTTCTCGGGAATCAGAAGTGCTGAATTTCAGTGTTGCTCAAAGCAATTTTCAAAGGAAAAATAAATAAGCAAAATGCAGAGGTCAAATATCGTGGAAGTTTTTAGACATTTAAGAAAACCTTTGCTCAAAGGCTGCTCAAACAAACAGCAATGTACAGCCCAAACACCGTAATGGAGCTCCGCAGGAGCATTACACCCCAACCCGGGTGCAGTTTCCTGCTGGAGGACCAGGACACGGCAGTGCTTGCAGAGAGAAGGAGCAAAAGCCCAGGAAATCCCCTTTTTTATTTCCCCGTTTAAGCAGGCTAGACCCTAACAGACAGTGACAGAATGATGAACAATTCATTTAATTTTTAGCATTTTACTAGGAATTTTTTTACTCCGAAACTTGTTAGATACACAGGCAAAGTAAAAGCGTTCAAGCTTGGATAATTGGAAGCGGGGTGAAGCCCTGTGCTTGAGAAGGAAAGTCATCCCGAAGGGAAATTCTGCCACAGCTTCGCCTATTTCAGAGGCCAAAAATTTTCTCTGGAGAAATAATTTTTATGAGCCACTGATGATTCATCCTTGGCAGAGTGATTTAACTTTAGTCAGCAAAGCTGAACTCCAGCAAGAGAAGGAAAATCAACCTAGTCTTTCTGTCATTTTGATAGCAGAACTGAATAGCTTATTAGCAAGTCTCCTCCAGAGCATCACTGGATGCAAGGAATGCTACAAATAGAATTTACCAAGGACGCACTAACGCTGGCAGTAAGAAGCTCACTAAGGGGAGTAGCTATCATCATTAGACAGGTAATCCCACCTCCAGGATTTTCCATGGCACAAAGCTCCTACTACTCAGCTCGTCTCCAAGGGTATAATTACCTTCTGGAAATGAAGTGTGGTCTTATGGGGGAAACTTCTGGGAAAGATTCAGTTTCATACAAATCAGTTAAATGCTGAAGGCTTTACATGTGCTAAAAGGCTTTAAAAGACCGTGTCATTTTGTCAGTAGGCTATTTAGCAGCAAACGTTTGCTGTACAAAAATCATTACCTGATTTAGTCTTTTATTAGCTTTGTCACCACTCCAGAGAAATGAGACTAATACCATTGCAGTTGCTGTTTTACAAATGTACAATATAGGCTCAAAATTAGCAAAAATATCCTTCATAAAACCAGATCTATTCTAACTTTGGCAAAAATCATTAGAAGAGATCTGAAGGCATGATAATCACATCATTTTTCTTCAGTTAAAATTATTTAAATATAGAAAAGATCCTTTGCTGAGAAGGACTAGCAGCACTTGTGCAGCTAATCCCTGTGTATCACACTGCATATTTACCCCTTGATATAATAAGATCTGTGTTTCTCTAAATAAGAATTCATCAACACTAATATCATTGGCAGAAAGAGGACAGAGAATGTAAATCTCGTAAATAGGCTTTATAAATAATACCATTAATGTTTATTTTCTTTCCATCTAGCTTCAATTCCAAAACCCATTTGTCACAACATTGCCAGCGTTACTGTGCTGCTATCTACAGCACAGGTGACATTTTAAAGAAACATCACCTCCAACTAGAAGACATTTGCCTGAGGAAGCCCCTTCATCACTGCAACCTCTGTCCTAATCTCAGACATCTTGGGGAACCTCAATATCCCTACGTGAGGCATGATCTTCCTAAAGCCCAGACTGAATTTTAAATATCTTTGGTGGGTACACAATTCCCGTAGCACGTGGCTACAGAGATGCTGATCTACAGCTCCCAGATCCAAGCTGGCTCAGTGGCAGCTCACAAGCAGTGTGCATTTAGGTCAGCACACACTAACACATAGCTCATGCTCCAGATAAAGCTCTCTCCCAAAATTTATGTTTCCCAGCATGTTCCCCTGCTATAATCCAGTTGCAGGGGATAAGCCAGAATCACAGAACGTTAGGGATTGGAAGGGACCTCAAAAGATCCAATCCCCCTGCCAGAGCAGGAATACCTAGATCAGGTCACACAGGAACATGTCCAGGCAGGTTTTGAATGTCTCCAGAGAAGGAGACTCCATGACCTCTCTGGGCAGCCTGTTCCAGTGTTCTGTTACCCTCACTGTGAAGGAGTTCTTCCTCGTATTTATGCGGAACCTCCTATGTTCCAGCTTGCACCCGTTGCCCCTTGTCCTATCATTGGATGTCACTGAGAAGAACCTGGCTCCATCCTCATGACACTCACCCTTTACATATTTATAAACATGAATAAGGTCACCACTCAGTCTCCTCTTCTCCAAGCTAAAGAGACCCAGCTCCCTCAGCCTTTCCTCATAAGGGAGATGTTCACTCGAAGGATGAAATCTCAAGTGTTTGGTGCTGAAATCCAGACCTACACCTTCCTTCCTCTTTCCCAGGCATCTTTGCTTGGGCTTGCAAAGCCCTCTCTTCTCCTGGAGGAGGGGGAGAAGAGGATGTCATCCCTAGAGAAGTTCTCCTAGTGTGATGGCATCCACACTTGCTGTCCCCTGAGGAAAAATGACAGGTCTGTGTGGTTGCCTCAGGAGCCCCTTACACAGCAAGTCTGGTACAGCCCAAAAAATACTAGTGTACCCACATGACCACTGGCCACCTGCACAGTGTCCATGGTGAACGCCATGCAGTAACCAGAGAGTACAGTAAAGGAGAAAAGGGCATTCAGGTGGCCAAGGGCAGACAGGTTTCTGTCAGAGGTTCCCCATCCTTCTTCTAGAGCTTCTCGTAACAGCGCTCAACTTCAGCATGCTACATGAATCGCAATCCATTTATCCTTCTTCCTAATGGAAATTACAGACCTGTTAGAACCATATCAATAAAGGGAAAGAAACTGTTTGCTGAGGTTAAGGAGGTGAGCCCTGAGACAGCTGAACAAGTTGAAATGTTTGCTAACACTAATGTTTCAGATGGTGTAGCAGTCTATTTGAGGAGCAGTACAGAGTACTGCCTAGAGTAATTTGAAATAAACTGGAAAGGTTTCAAATAACAAACATGAGATTTATCAGAGCAGCACAGGTCTTGGAATTTGTGCCTCACAATCAGACAAACCTGTCCTACCGTCTCCTTTAATGTGGTTATTTAATTCCTTAAAGTCAGACTAATACAGAATGGTCTAATTTTGTCAGCACTTTGGAAAACAGGAAGGGTGGGTTTGGAAACAGCAAGAGAATCCAAACCCAAGTGATGTGTAGGTAATATTTCACTGTGATTCATTATGATTTTCTATAACTTAACTTTAATTCCATCATCTAACTGCTTTAAGTTAAGGACTGCCAATCTCCTGAAAATCCACTGGATAGATCTTCTGTAAAACAGTAACTTTTTAACTTCAGAGGACAGGTGGGGGGTTTCATCCCACTACATGTTCCACATAAATTATATCACCAATTTACAGTCATCTGCTTTTAGTATAAATGCCTTCTCTTTGCCATACCACAAACCAACAACCAAATGATCTATGTGCAACCACCAACCAACTCAAACTGCTCTGCCAACTCAAAGCACTAAAGAATATGGCCCCAAATGCCTCACTGCATGATAAGGAGTGAAAACATACTTAAGTCATGTTTTCCACTTCAGAATTAAAAAAAATTAATAGCTTACGCTTCTTCAAGCTACGAAGTTTATGTAGTCATCCAAGCCTCCCATTGCCCCCAGAAAGGAAAAGGAAGATGTTTTTCTTGCTATAAATTATCACAGAACCGGTATATCCTGGCAAAACATCTTCCAGTATAAATTGATTTTAAACTCCTGTACTTTCCAAAGTAGACTACTCTGGATCATGCCCAAAAGCAAATACTAGCATCAGAAAAATTTTTCCAGACACTTGAAGTTAAATTTCAGTTAAGTATTAATTTTTCCTCTTTTTCCTTCAACCTTTTAACTGCTTTATTTCTATTTTTGAGGGGCCACAGGAAAATCAGCATTTAACTATAAGCTTGAAATTGCATTTCATTATGTTTTATTTTTTCCTGGGAATAGAATTATTTCTTCCATTAACTCCAGATCTGAGTTACTGACAGTTCATTCTCAGCATCCTGATTTACTGCTAATGATGACACAGTGAATGAGACCGTTCCTAAACACTGGCTAAATAATCAGCAAAACAGCTTCATTCAAAACATCAACTCCTTGTCACCATATAATTTTTTTCCCACTTTTAGAAAGAGCAACACATCATTGGTTTAACAAAAAAAATTAAAAAAAAAAAGAACAAACTCACTCCTACTTCAAGTTTCCTCCCACCCTTGCTGCATTTAGCAATCAACAGCACACCAAAGCCTTTGTGAAATCATCCTTCAAGGCAGCAGATAAAGCCCTTATGAATTCTAAACATAGCCTTTTATAAAAAATTAAACAACAGTTATACAGAACTATTATTAGTACGCACATTCTTACAAATCAATACTTACTTTGAGCCAGAAAAAATAGCTGTAAAATTATATAGTTAATGAGAGTGTTTCTGGTAAGTGGGTATTTTAATCCGCACCAAAAGTACCTTTTTAAAGGTGAGAAAACTCAAAGTAATGAAACAGAGCTGACCTGTGTCACACTTCACAGACTTTGCTGAGAAGAATAAACACTTTTCATATTAGCCCACAGTTACCTCACATCTCTTCAACTCTATGGCTGATTGGAAACCACATTGTTACTATACAGTAGCTATTATTTAGCACCTGCATTTCAAAAGAGTATAAAATGTAGTCAGAGGTTCAGGCCTGTGCAAATACTACAACCATTAGCTGACATGCATTTCTTCATCATCATTTCCTGCATGTAAGGGGAGCCCCAATGAAGACACAGCAAAGGATCCACCAAAAGGATAGATTCAAGCTGAACAGCGAGGTGATTCCTGATCTTTCCAGAGTAAAAGAACTGTTTATGAGGAGAACAGAAGGCCCCCAATAAACTGGTGAGGGATCTTCTCATAGAGATTTCGCTGCTTACATAGTGTTACATCTGTGTCAGTTTCACAAAATGAACAACAAAAGATGCATACAGGAGAACTGTGAGCTTTTAGGTTGGCACTTGTTGACAGAAGATACGCAGGAAGTTGTGGTTCAGAGATAACAACACGCCTGTTGCATCCCAGGCACAGGAACGAGGGGCAAGTGAAGATCATAGAATGGTTTGGGTTGGAAGGGACCTCAAAGATCACCTAGTTCCAACCCCCCGCCATGGGCAGGGACACCTCCCACGAGACCAGGTTGCTCAAAGCCCCATCCAACCTGGCCTTGAATACTTCCAGGGAGGGGGGAGCTACAACTTCCCTGGGCAAGCAGTTCCAGTGCCTCACCACCCCCACAGCAGATGGGGAAAAACATGTCCTTGCACCTGTTGAGCTTTACATTGGGTGAAAGCATAATGACTCTGTGAACCAACAACACAAACGTAGCCCTGGAGTTCCAATGGACATCAATCATCTGTATCTGGAAAGGCTGCACAGATGTTCCCCACACTGTAAGTGCTAAATGGCAACATCAATTCTTCCCTGTGAAGCATGGTTGAGAACAGAAAACCAGAAATGCTCATCTACCTCCAGAAGGACACCCATGGCAGCATGACAGCAGCCATACACCCCTAAAGACCATGTTCGAAACTTCTGAACTGGCCAGAGGCAAAGACTGGCCCAGCACATACAAAACTGAGGAATTTCAGGATCTTTCTTACCCCCTGCCCACTGTTTGTCTTCTCAGCCTACTTGTGGCTTCCTCGGGTGAGAGAAAGGTCTGAAGCCCCTGTTCTTGGTGCTGCTCAGCAGAGAGATTTGGCTGCCTGAGACTGGCACATACCCACCAGCCCAGTGTCAGGAGGCTCAACACAAACAAAAAACAATGACAAAAAACCCCCAGGCTTTTAAATGAGTCTGCACCAAAACATTTCAAGAAGCTTCTTTCATGAAGGGTTTAAAATCAATAGAGCAGTGCTCTTGCTGTAATTACTCATTGATAGCACAGGACAGAAGTACAGGCTGCAATGGGAAGAGAGGCAGAAGGCCAAATTCATTCCTGATATAAGCAGAGGTCATATAGAGGACTAAAAACAACATAACCTCTCCTTACATATCAGAATCTGACCCAAAGTGCTCAAAGATCTCTGCTGATGATCACTCAGGTGAGACCATGGTGAGATTCAGCCATGTAAATTAATCAATGAAGACAAAGAAAACCCAAAATGCACCATTTATTCCCTTTGCAATTTAATTACTCCTTTAAAGAATAGTTGCAAGCCTTAATGGGATATTTTCAATTAATTCAAATGGTTTCTGAAGTGCTTGCATATGCTCCATTTTTGTGATATAACTCGTTTACAGCTGAGGGAAGCCTCCACTTACAAGGCTACACCTCTCCTCTCTGTCAGAGTTAATAGCAGTTCCTACCGCTGACATTCAAGCTGTCAGTCAGACAGACATTTGCTATAAACATCTTCATTTCCTTTTATTTCTGTAGACACCTTTAAACAGCACCACCTCTCAATTCATAAGCCATATTAATGCTGTTACTGTAGTGCAACATCTCCCTAGACAGTCTCACTTAAAATTAAATGCCTGTTTAGCAGCTTACAAACCTTACAGCAGTTGGTTTATTTTCCCTCTTTATTGTAACAGAGTAAGCAGAGCAGATTATTATTACAACATGGCTTCTCCATCAACTCAGTGGCATAAAATTAAATGACAATCTGAAAGATGAAGTAAAATACTCCTATATACCTGACAGCTTCATGAGGCTACTAGGCAAATAACCACTGCAGACAGATTTCTAAAAATCAGGACAGCTCAATTTGCCAAGGGTTAAACTGATCACGCATCAGGGCCTAAGCCTCTCTCTTGCTTAAGGACTGTTTAATTATGTATACCAAGTGCAATAGCTCCAGCAGGAAAGATTAAAACAGACTCTCACAACATAACGTGAGGACATTTAACTAGAACATTACAAAGCTGCAGACCAATGTCTCCCACGTTTGTGTGGGTATCATAAGAATTAGGGTAGGAATTTCATTCCCCACGAAAATAAATAAAGAAATTCTAAGGATCTCAGTTGCACACTGAAGTAAGGTTTGAAAACAGCTTTCAAATGAAACCGGATTATCCATTCCTGAACGTCTCATGAAGTGCTTAAAAAGTGCTCGGATGCTTTTGAAGTACCAAAGAGAGAACACGCCATGTACACAGAATGATATTTTTCATTTGCATGGAAATAATAAGGTCCTTTAACTTAAAATTGATTTTCACAGGGAACAAAAGCCCTCAGAACCAACCACTTAAGATGCTTCATGGCACCCCTCATCATTTATTCCATCAGCAGTTTGTCCTCAATACATAATGATTAAGAATACTTTTTGAAACACTCTCAACACGTGATCCAACCCAAGTGATAGAGGACATCTTTATGTTACCTATTTTTATTTCTGCAGTATAATATGCATTTAGAATATTCCTTTGACCAAGCCACCTGAATCCTGTCCACCTTGTCCAGACCAATCAGGACTGTTTTAACACAAAGTTTCTGAGCGGTTTGATAGTTAATATTTATGGACGTGGGAGGAAAAACTTCCATGCAACTACAAAACCCAAACCCATCACCTCCTCCTAACAAATACAGAAATATGCCACGGTGGGGGGACGCAGCGCAGCAGCAGGCATGGAGGCAGCATGCAGAAGGAACCTGCTCCCTCTCCATCCCTAGAGAGCACTGAGGCCTTGCAGAGCCTCTAAAGAGCAGAAGAGACTTACCCTGAACTCAGCACACAGGGCTACCACATTCTGGCTGATGCTGCAAGCCCTGGATGATGCCAGGGAATCAGCAAAAACACAGCACAGCTTTTCTCACTTATGCTGCTCTTTCTTTATCTGACTACTGTAGCATTTTCTTTTACAAGTACTGTAGCAACACATTTGCACCAAGCTGAAACAATCATGCATATGAATGTGCAGTTCTTTGCAGAAGATGCTAAAATTATTTCTGGACTGTTTTCCTATTCCAGACAAAATTTGGTTGAAGAAAATGAAATTTTCTATAAATTAATGGAAAGCAAAAAGAATTTATATGGTGGTACAATCAGATAATGGGTAAAAAAACCAAAATATCGTAACAAAAGCAAAACAGGTGCATAAAGGAAAGTCATTCTTCCCGTCTCCCTTTAACCAACTCCCAGCAGAAAAGCCAAGCAGCTCTAGATAAAGATCTCCTCTTTTTTCACCCTTTCTATCCATCACATTAAATTTCAGAGAGAGAGAGAAGGGAAGCGTCTACAATTTTATTTTACAAGCCCTCTGGAAAAATAAGAGATTTCTCAAGCAACAGGAACTCTTCAAGTCTCTTTCATATCTTCTCTCTCGCAAACAGATGCCTTCAGGGAGCCCCCCCTCACTTCCCTTTTAAGCCCAAGTACTGATTTAAAAATCAAGAACTCTGGGCTGACATGCAGCAGATTCCCAGAAGCCCGGCGTATATTAACATGAAGCTCTCCAGCAAGGCCTCAGAGCTTTCCAGCCCAGCGGTTTTATTTTCTGTAGTTTAAGGTGAAACAGTTACAGCTACAACACATGCACTGAGTGGACCATAAGGTGCACTGGGAGCAACCTTCTCCAGACTCCGATAGCTCCATACCAAGAGATGCATTTACCAAACCCTGTTCACTGGGGGGATTCTATTAAACATGAAAACAACAAAAATGTAAAACGTGGCACAGAGCCAGTGTAAAAATTATGGTATTGGAGCATGTGTGCTCATTTTGTGTCACTTTTTAACAAACACTAAGCAAATTCCAAAAAGTAAACTACTAGGAAAGCAGTGAAACACTTGTGTGGACCCTCTCCATACTGCACTGAAGTTTACTGCATTCTGGTCTGTTCTTTTTTTGAGCCCCATTTTAAGCATTCAACAGCAGCTTGGAGCTGATCAAGCAGCTCAGTTCCCTGAATACATTCATTTCAACAGCAGTTTTCTCCTGAACATCCAAGCAGTGTAAATTGCTGCCATTTACATTCACAGAAAGCAAAAAATCAGAGCTATATATGTCAAAAGTTACTGAAATTGCAGCTGGGCTTCGTTGTGTCTCACCGTAAAGTGGAGATGTTACTGGACTGCAGCAGCCCCTCACAACTGGGTGCTAAATCTCACCTTGTGGGCACACAGCGAGCCCATATGATAGAGTATATTCCCACCGGTGAACATTTTATCACCTTGGGCTGCTTGCTGATCCCTAGCTAGCAAATATTGAGACACCTCTGGGCAACCCAGTTTTCCATCAGGCAGCAAACCTGCCAAGCCTAGCCAGCAATGCGTGCTCTGTCATTAGGGACATACCTTACTTGAGAGATTTAGAAGTGCCAACTGGTGCAGTCCAAAGAATAACAGTGCCATTTATTCAGCATACAGCACACTTCTGAGCACATTATTAAATGCCAGCAAGTTTCATTTATATCTGATATAGAAGCATCCAGCTGGGCTGTGAAAAATGCAGGTTCATATTGTTTCCTAAGAACATAACTATGTTGCTTGCAATATAAATTCATTTCTACACTTGCTTCATCTTTTTGTGCTCAGATCTCTATCGGAATTCAATAGGTCAGCTCTGGAAAGTACCGATAAGTCGCTGTTCGTGCTTATTCCTATTCAAATCATAGCATGCCTGAGCATTCCCCTCTAAGGGCCTGGTTCTCACAATGATGAATGCTGTGGTGATTCAGTAAAAGACCATATGGCAAGATGAATAATACATAAAACCAGTTCTCAATAGTGAATATCTCACAACATTTTACACTTACTCTACAGACAGAAACAGAAAGAAAACAGGTGCAATCACTTCCTGAAGATGTCTCAGCTGGTCAGTGGCAGAGCCAGCAACAGTAAAAATTTAAGCCTGACTCTTCTTCCAGTGTTCAAACCACCATGTTTCTCCATAATAAGCATGACTATAAGCTCTCTTCTTTATCCCTTTTTCCACAGCCAACATAAACTGAACCAACCTGAAAAGCTCAGATTAAAAGTCAAGAGTCAAGTGCATTTGTACAGCAGAACAATTCATTTTTTTCAAATATAAAAGAGCATTTAACTGCATCAGCTCATAAAAGATGTCTCCAGGAATGAGGTACATCACAACTTCCGTAAAAGATGTGAACACCAACAAGAAGGAAAATAAACGGAAAACTGAAAGGTTTTGACTAAGGTCTCGTGTTGCAGTTTCAGTTGGTGTGTTTTGTTATTTTTTATGAGAACCTTCTCTTGCAAAGAGCCCTTGAAAGTAAGAAAGCCCAAACAATCTCATGTCTTCTCTCTGCATTGGCTTACAGGACAAAACACAAAAACTGAAAAATGTGATTTTGTAAGCTTGAGCTGGCATCAATTGCATTTGACAGTTCATCCACTTGTTTCCATGTCACTTTTGTGAGCCCTTCTCACCAAACCCTATCCACAATACGAGGTCCAAAGAATCTCAGCTCATCACAGCAAGGACACCTCCAACACATAAGCATGCCCTGCTGCTATTTCCCAACTTAGTTCTCCTGGCGATGAGCAACAGTCCAGTTAAAAGGATCTTAAAGGTTAATAAGCAGAGACTGATCAGCTCCCTATTAAAATTCACCATTCCTAGATAAGGACAAAGCAGAGAGAAGGCAAATTAGATGCAGGTTCACAGGTCCTGCAACATCATGGACACTTTCTTCAACATTTCATCACTGAAGTGTGACTACTGGGCCGCATTAAACAGAAGCACGTTAAATGCCTCACCTTAAAACCTGGGATTACTACATCCTTCTTAGAATACAGGTGTTCCTAAGACATTATGAGGAAGGCCAAAGCTCTGCATACATATTTCACAGATCAGAGTAATGTGGTGTTGTCATTGCAAAAGCATTCCACTTCCTTGACAAGAGCAGGAAAATATGGAATTTTTTATCAAAATTTGGAAGTCAAATATTAGAGATAGCAAGTACAGCAAAATGCTTACACGCATTTTCTGCAGCCATTTGTGGTACGCAAAAGCTATTTTGTTTACTCAGTTACTGTGTATGGTAGGCAGGCAAATGGCCAGAGTTCAGTCTTATGCCTCTCCTTTCAACTCTTCCATCAGTCTGGATACAACTATATCACATATTGTCTGATCAGATCTTCATCAGGAACCACTCACCAGTCCTTTTAGCCTCTCTTATATAGCACCACAAATACAGTCATCTTAGTGTGGAATTTTCCCCAGCACTGTGGGGAAGCACTTTGCCACTGGCACCGTTATATTTCCTTTAACATAGCTCTGGGTTTTGCACCCAAGCTTAACAAATACTAACAACAGATGGAATTTGAACTTCATGCTGACACCATGATAAAATCTAGACCGTCCATTCACCCCTGAATTCTATTCTGAAAGCACTTCCATATAGATGTACCATGAGTTGAATGAAGTTCCTATTATGTTTGCAGTTGCATTTCTGAACTCTAGCACTGCCCCAGAAAAAGAAGAAAGGGTATAGCCTTGTGAGAACACTAAAATAACAATCTACTTTCTTTTTTTGAGCTATCATATATAAAATTTAATTTTGAAGTGTTTTTCTGCATTGCTATGAATATGACTTAGAAAACACAAACTACACTTGACATACCATAGCAGTGTCATGCTTAGTAGAATCCCAAGCCAAGCCTGTGATAACTGTGAACAATGCGATCCACCCTGACAAAGCACTCAAACCTACAGATAATTCACATGTTCCCAGCGCTTCACCACTGCTTTGGGGAATGTATAGCAAGGCACATTGGGCAGTACTGACACCTGGACATCCTCTCAGACCAAGCAGCTCCTAGATGTATTCCCCAGGACAGCAGCAACAGTGCTCTTGAACACCCATCAGAAAAAAAAAAAGTTTTCCTTTGAGGCAGATGTAAATTGTAAACACAAACTGTAGCTGAACAAGTGCATGCAAAGAGCACAGTAGAGAGTTTTGCACTTCGCAGGCCAAGTGAGTTTCTTCTAATCATTTTGATACTCCTTTTTCATTACAGATTTCCAATATGTCTGTAACAGAATTTCTGATCTGCTGCATCAAAGCACTACTGTATCCAGCTCCAGTTTGATGCATAATAAAAAAAGGCTGTGCTTGCTGCAGAAAGAATGAAACCACTGTGTTTTAGATACCTTAGCCCTAAAAATGTCCATTTGAACTCTTTCAGCATACATCCATTACTAAATCAAGTGTACCACAGTTCATTTTATTTTTCAGTTCTGAATACGACTTTATGATACAAATTTGGTTTTGTTTATATATTTGACATAACTGGAATGTAGAAATAATAGCACCAATTGTCACTGTAGTTTTAAAAAAAAAGGAAAGTAACTATTAAGCTTGATCATATAATAGAAAAATAACAAATGGTAAAATTTGAAATGAAGTATGCTAGCTCTTTCCACACTGCCCCTGAAGAGGCAGCCAAGGTTCTGTAAGCTCACAGATCACCACACCATGCTGTGTGTTACCTTGCCTGGGCAGACAAGCCCTAAGCACCAAGACCAAATAGCACCAGAGCATACAAGGGAGGAGGAGTTCTTAAATTAAAATGCAGTATATAGGAAGCTGTTGAAACAGATCAGCTGGATAGAATGGCTACAGCCCAGAAATAGCCCATCGTACTTCCATGCCACCTAACTCAGCTCCAGGGAAGCAGAGGTATTAAAAGGTATAAACATGATATTCCACAGGTATTACATTTCAGGCATTTTCATGGTCTCCACTATAAGGACAAAGGAGCAAAGTGGGAACTATATCTTCATCCTTTTTAAAGCAGAAAAAAAAGGTCAACAAGTTCTTCATAGTGATCTCAATGCATCTCCAATACTAACAGTAAGCAACAAGTAACAGGATTTTAAAAAAAAAAGAAAAAAAAAAAAAAGATGATGATGTGGTCCAGCTCCTTTAAGTCTTGGTAACAACCAGTGTACTTCATCTGTGTAGGAAGTTATGTTTCTCATATCCTTCTTCCTGACAGTCTAAGGAGTAAAAGAATTATTTGCGAATTCGTTGGGTAGTGGATAAGTAAGTGCCACCATGCCCAAGACAAAGAACAGATACAAACATCTTTTCAAGAAACCATGGATATCCCATATCGTAGTCAATAAACACAAATAAGCTTAGAAACATGTTGTTTTGCATATATATGCATAAGCCTGGTTTTGGTTACAGATATATACATGTCAAAGTACTTAATTAGATCAAAGAAAAAAGAAATATAAAGATGGTTAGGTTTCGTCATTGGCTAGACTGCATTTCTGCAAAACACGTTCTTGAGAAATCCACTAAAAACTTAAACACAACAACATTTCTGAATAAATAGCGTTAACTATGTGGTAGTCAAAACCATTTAAACCTGAATCTTGCTTACACAGATTTCACGGGGAAATTAGCCTACATTTGAAGCATAAGTAACAAGCAAATCTCACAACTTCCTAAGCATGACTACCCCATCCCTGGCAGGTTATACAGAGGTCAGCAGACACCGGCAGTGTATCTTCGACATTACAAGAAAATCATCCATTATTTCTCTCTGAAGAGATGACAGCTTCACAACAGCCATCAGTCACTAAAGAAGTCACCCATAAGGTTTGACCGGCAGTTAGCAGGCAGAGCCCAGCACTTGACATAGTGCCAATGAACCCGATTGCTACACCTGATGGAGAACATCAAATTTCTATGCTCAATCTACTCTTAGTCTTTGGGGGGGCAACCTGTCCCCCCCCAAACTGCCCTCTTGAGAAATACTTCTGATAAATGTGCTACTACCCGTAATACTACAAGCAATATCCACGGTGGTTAAGACACAAGAAACTTAAAACACTAACACAAAGTCACTGAAATAAAACCACGTAGGTAGGACGTCTTGCATCACTATATAGTCTGAAATGCATCACTTTTCTCTTGGTAAAAACAACTAAGATGCCTCTTCAGAAGAATATACTGACACCACCAGATGCATAAATCCACTGCCAATGCACAATGCACTTCTGTTGCGCTGATGGTTGGGCTTGAGTTCTTTGGTGCAGTGCAAATGTAAAAACAAAGTGTTTCACAGAATTTCATGCATGGAAAATTCATACTTTGAGACCATTATTTTTCTCTTTTCATATTCCATACATATGTTTTGTATGAAGTAGGAAAAAAGTTTAAGAAGAGTCTAAGAACTTACCCAGGAAAAAAGAAACAAACAGAAAATTGATTTTCAAATAGCGATCTTTTTCATAGTGACACTCTTGTTCCACACCAACTTCTTTGTCTAAGATGAGTTTATCCACTTTGCAATTGGATTATATGAATTTACAGAGAAGAAGTGTGTTATCTTGGCTGGGAATAATAATTAAATTCTCAATACTCAGATTTCTTAATATCTTTGCCACACCTTCCTTGTGAAGACAAGGTCCCCTGGTTTTAGTATTTTTAATATCCTGAAAAATCAAAAGATTTTCTTTGGAATCATTTTCTCAGAGCTGAGAGAAAACTGATGGGAGCACTTTTGGTGAAAAGAGTAGGCTGTGAAAAGCTCCATTGGACTATACCTGGGGAGCAACAGACCTCTGCTTATACATGCACCCACACCAGACAAGAGTAAATGAGAATGGGGATGTTTCCGATTTAGCACCAACTGAACTTTACAAAAGTTGGGGCCATCCAGAAGTTGTCCTCTCTAAGCAGTATATGTGCTTTAACCAGCTTCACTGTCCTGAAGACTACAGTGAGTATGATCCCCACCTCCATGCTGTTTAAAACTGCAAGGTAGTGAAGCTATTAGAGTCCTTACCAAGGGTACCTGCATTGTAAGGTAACCACTCAAGCAGTAGCACCATGCTAATGCAACCCAAGGCACTGAACAAGTCATCCAGGTGCCAGGAAACACGCTCATTTATGGTGCCACCCACTAAGGGTCAAACAATGAGGAAACGCACAAAGAAAGAGGATGTTTACAGTGGCTCGTGCACCAAGCCACAACCCTGAAACTTCTTCAGACTCTCCACGTTCATACTGTATTCCCACTGTAAGAGCTTTAATAATCGTAAGTTAACCACATCCCCGTGGCATTACAAGGCAGCAGGCAATGGCGGATGCCTCTAATCCCTCTGGGGTGTAATTATTTCATAACCACTACACTTCAGGGTTACCTGATTGCCATTATGGAAAATTTTATTCTCTCTCCTTTCTCAACCCAAGTATTTTAAAACTAAATACATCTCTGACCTATTTTACACAATCCTCATTCATTCCCTTAACATTCAGTGTAGGACTTTGTTCTTTTCTTTAGACAGTAGAGGAAGGCTAATCTCTTGTTTTTCCCCACTTCATGGCATGTCCAGCACAGGGTAAACTACTTGGAGGCAGAATTTTCAAAGGTGACAGACTGGATTTGAACAGAGATTTATTCACTGTTTGATTTAGGAAGGATTATGATCCTCAGCTTCACAATGAAAAGTTTAGAAGAGACTTGTTGCTGTAAGAAACCAGAGCCAAATGCATGCAGACATGTTTTCAGCTGCCGCTTACCACCTTTTTGGTGGAAGGGATTTTTGACATGATCACTTGTTCCATAAAATAAAATGGGATGTGGATCAACGTGAACTTTTTTAAAAAAAAACCCAACTATGAAGCCCTCTTTGCTTTCCATCTCTAATCTCAATATCCTGAAGGAAGAAACATAAGAAAAATCAATCTCTTGAGGAAAGACCAGGTTGGGAATATAAGGAACTTCACAGAATTCAGGAGAAATGAATCCTCCTTTCCTCATGCAGCCGCTGGCAGAGTACCCTAACAACTTCCCATATTACACCCAAGCCTCTGAATGGGAACAACCAGGCCAAAGTCAAGGCTTTCAGAGCAGGGGATTGCTATTTCTAGGTCTTTTCAGTACCCTTCTATGCAGCTCTGGCAAATCTGCAAACCAAGAAATTGCAACAATACAGTTCCCTCATTGACACGCATACCAGAGCAATAACTGGCAGTGATATGATGGCCTTGGTGGGGCTCACACCAGTGTTCAGTGTCAGCAGAGGAAAACGAACTAGACTAAGTTTGATCTGATTATGGAGATCTCGGAATATGCTAAAAATATCACTCTTCCTCTTAAAGTTTAAATATCTCAAGAGCTGCTTGAGATTTCAGGCTTTCTTCTCCCTGTTTAACAGGTTTGAGGTCCTTATGCATTTGTTGTGTTGAGTTCCCACAGGAGATTAGGCCAAAGAACTAGTAAAACAAAAGCAAAGGAGTGAAATAAAAGTACATTTCAAACTGAGTCTGCTTGTTCAGCAAGAACCCAGGGAAGAACACTGTCATTCTTTGGCAGAAGCAACAAAAGGATCAATATAATTGTAAGATGCCATTAGATGTCAAGCACCTTAGCCAAATCCTATGGCACTCACCATCTGATCTCACATCCTGACTTTTTTTCCCCCCCTCTCTCTAAAGTACACTTTTAGAGCAGGACTCTGAACAAATGCTTTCCCTTGCAGTATTCAGCAATAATGCATTGACATTTTAAACTATACCAGCGTCCAAACAGCTAACAACTGCCTCTTGCTAGCACTGTAGCTATTTGGCATGGTAGCAAACAGATTTATCCAGCTTATTTTATGTGATATGCCAACTGGATAGTTACGAATACTGTTTTTATCTGAAATTGTCAATTTTAAAGCATTTTTTTTAGACACTTAGGAAATCTTAAGTATTTAGGATCTTAAGAGTTTTGATTTTCAAAAACAATACTCAAGAGTTTCCTTTCTAAACTCATTGAGGGTTCCAAGACATCACATCTTTACAATACCTGGATATCTAAGTAAAAACTTATGGGCTGAGATTTTCAGAGTGGTGTTTTAAAATCTGGCTACAGGATAAACCTTCATCTCTCCTGCTCTACAGCTGGTTTAAGTTGCCAGCCAAAGTGTTTAGAGTAAGCTCTGCAGTTTGGATGCCAAGCTTTCTCCTATAAGGATGACTGAAGAAAGACTAGAAGGAAATTGTTGCTGGGCAGGTAACTCGCACCAATGCTCCTGAGGTGAACTCAGATGCATTGCATAGAAGCAAATAAGAAAAAAAAATTGCCTGCAGTTCTTTGTTTTCTTTAAAGTATTGTTAATCTTCTATAGATATCCTACAACATTAAGACAACAGAGGCAAAGACGTCATTATTTCAACAATAATGATCTAGGCTATGTAATGTGGGCTATGAAGTGGGAATCTTTACTAAACTGTGTTAGAGTTTGAAAAGGGATCTATCAATGACTTTTAAAAGTCCTTCCATCTTATGTTCTCCAGTGATTTCTCGATCCATTTCTATAAAGATTAAAACAAAATACCCATCTCCTTGATAATGGAAATATTTTTTTTCAAGATTAACAACAGAACAAGGAAAGTGCTTGAGTTCACTGACTTGAAAGTCCATACCAAAGCAAGGTTAATGTTGTTTCATTAATTGGCTAAAATATGGTGGGAGGGGGCCGTTTTAGCTACTTCACTATATATCAACTCAGTATTCCAGGAAAAGAGCAGCACTGATAGTCTTCCAAATCATGAAAACTGAACGTCTTATCTTTCATATGGCTACAGCTCCCATAGAACTACAAACACCACTCTAGAAGCCTGAAAATAGCACTTTATCAGGCTGTGGGGTTTTTTACCTTCTCTGATTTAGTTATTTGACACTGTTTCTTTCTTCTCAAATGGAGCAGAAATGAAGACAGCTGATCTGGATGGAAAGAACTCAACACACTGGTAAAAAACAGTTCACCACACTTGTATATACAGCCCTCAACCTCCATATAATTGCTTTGAGTCTGGCACTGAGAGGGCAAATAATAAAAATAAAGGTATTTTACTTTTATCAAGCAAGTGAATGGGCCTGATTTGGTGGGGTTGCCATTGTGTAACTGAGAGTCAGCCATCACAGGAGATCATAACACCTTATTTAACATCAGAATTGCTATCTCTGGCCGTCTCAGGGGAGAGTGATAGACTGAGAAGAAATGGAGATTTTTACCATCTATTGTAAAATACATGCAAACATGGAAGGGAACCTCAACAGAATGAGAGCCCACAGAAGTTTGACCAGAGGACTCTGAACTCAGTCACAGCAGTTGGAACTCAACATCATCTCCCCTTTCTGTTTGCTCACCTCAAGATGGTTCACACCCAACCTGAATGGTAGGAGAAATACTTAAGTTTCTTCTAAAGCACAAGTTCTCATTTAGAAATATAAAGTGTTGATCATTTCATACTATTTGGCACTGAAGAGCAAGGACTCAGCAGTTAAGAACATTTAAGACCTGGTGGAGTACGTACAGTTGCTGGCTGCTAAGCACTAGAAAGTATGATGAAGAGCAGATAGCTGGTAGTGGTCAGCTCCACAAGCCAAAATGCTGGTCAGAAATACAGTCAATTAATCACAGTAAGCTGCAAGTGTTTGCTACACTGCCTTTAAAACTGCAATTCCACAAACCTTAGTTATTCAAACCACAAAGTCACTTAAACATTCAGATTTCTGTCACCACTGGACAGGAGACAGACAGGTAAATCAGCTATGTTTCTGCTACACAAATTTAAAAGGATATAAGCTTTTTTATTAATCAGGATTTCAGTTTCTATTCCATTTGATTTCTAGTTTTAAAGGAACACAAGACCACTTTATTTTGCTTTAAAAATTCTATCTGTGATAAACCACATGTACATCTCAAGAATTCAAAAACATTACGACCCATCACGAGGTGAATGCTACTCTGATTTTCCAAGACAGCTACAATTAAAGTATTATAAGCATCTCCCCTTGCGATTGGGCTCCTCCTCTGCCCAACTCAGAACCAGAACTGAGCTCAAGTCATAGGCCATTAGCCTAAGTGCTGCACATGCACAGGGAGAAAGGATGTTCCTCTTCTAAAGAATATGCAGAAATACACACACAGAATGCTAGAGGGGATGTAGTAATGCTAACAGACTTCTACAGAGCTTTTTTCTTTTTTTTTTTTTTTAAAAAAAATGCTTTAGAAGTTAAGGCTTTTAACCAAAGTAATATAGGGCAAAAAGAAATATGAAATGAAAGAGAATGAATGGAAGTGGTTACAGATGAGAGGCTGTAGAAGAAGAATATTCATATGCACAGCAGGAACTGACTAGTTTAGCTAGTGACAGAGCAAAATGACAGGTTAAAGGCTAGACTTAGTCTGCCTAGATACAGGAAGACAGAAATATAGTGAGTGTCGTCTTCAATTTATGAATGCAAATTTTTATCGGTGATCAAAAAAACAGAGGGGGCTGTGCAGAGGCGCAGAGCTCCTCTAGCAGCGCTGACCCTGGACTCCTCTCAAGGTGCCTGCCTGCAGGGCCGGTGGAAACCACACCTGGGACTTGGGGTAAGCTTTAGCCAGGACAGAATGCTCACCTACTAAGCTGTCTGATACTTCAAACTTATAAACTCAAGGTAGTAATAAAGTTCTTGTAAGATTATACTACATAAGTGCAGAAATGCTTTCATGCAATACGATTATGACTTAATTTTAAATCCAGGATAGCAACTCTAGAGGAGCATCTTCATTTCATCTTTGATATTTTTATAGTGTCTTCGTTTTCCTTGGCATCAGAAAGAAATGCCAAAGCCCTCTCAAAAACAAAACATGAGCTGTCTTCTGGCAAACTGTACTAGCAAGGAGTCACTGATAGAGGAAGGGAATGACAGGGAATACGGGAAAAGCGGTGCTTTTGATATTTTTCATTGAACGGACTGAGGCAGAATGAAGTCAACTGAACTGAAGAAAAACAGAATCCCAGACCATGAAATTTCTCTCCACTACCTACATCACAGGATAGTTCTCCCTCTCTTTTCAAATATGATAAACCCTATGCACATGTACACATATATTCATACACTGTACCTATGCAAAACCCAGACATACACATGCATACATACGCATGCACCTTTATGCAAAAGTATGAATATTGTACATATGTATGCAACCTTTACTAACAGAAGACATTTTCTGTACTGCTATTATCTAACAGTCCAACGGGTTACTCTTAAGTTTCCTCTTCCTGACTAATTTTCTATCATATCATTTCTATCATATTACTATTCAGAAATTACATATAGAGGATTTAAGCTTAGAACAACTAAAAAAAAATATTTGTCCAAGTATTAGAATGATGCCATAGAGCGATACCAGCAACTGCCAGCCCCTTCCCACAAGCCAAGACAGAACATGTAAAAGGTAGCAGAAGGGGCTAGAGCCTTTATTCTCACAAGTCCCTTTTGTCCATTTTCAGTAGAGCACCTAGGGAACCAGGCTGGCCAGAAGAGAGCACAGGAGGGCCTTTCAGCCACAGTCTGCTCCAGACAGGCTGCCATGGTCAGAAAACCTTCTCAGACATCAGGTTCTGTCCCTCTGGTAACACAGTCAGTGCAGTACTGCCCTCCTAGCAAAATTTTCTCTCCCAAGCATTCAACCTGAGCTTCCCAAGCTGTAATTCACAGTCCGTGTCCTTTGTTGTATCAGTTATCTACCAGCTCCCACAGCCTGCCTTCATGGGACACATGCTGTAGATTGCTGGTTGTCTCAGTAGTCCATGCTACCTGTCACAGTGGTGGTTTTTACAAATTTAAAAAACCACTCTGGTTCCTGTCATACCTGACCTGGCCTCTCAGTAAAAATGGACTTTAACTTTCTCACTTTTTTGAGCTCCTTTTCATTCACAGCTGATATTCAAGGATAAACATAGCTCAGCAAACATCAAAGCATACATATACACACTCACACTTTTCTTCATTTACATGAAAATTATTTAGGGTAAAATCCAGCAACATGTTTCATTTGTACTAGCACAAGACCTGATCAAAAGCTTGCTGAAGGCAAGGGGAGCATATCCAATGACTTTAATTGGTTTTGGGTTAAGCCATTAACAATCCTAAAGACAGCCAAATCTGAATTAGCATTTTTGCAAGGAAAAGTCCAATTAGTAGGTGGGAGAACTCCAAAGTAGATGCTGTGTGCTTTAGAAGCTGCACTGGTAATACACTGGGTAAGATCAAATCCCTTGCTCAGCATGGTATTAAGGCAGCTCTCAGACTTTAATGTCAGCTACTGACTGAATACTTATTTTTGTTAATGATAGTAAAGGTATCAGTCCCAGCATCTGGGGCAAATTCCAATTTGCTTTATTACATTTTGATCCAGCTGAATCTTTGTACAGCATCTTTGCAGACAGAACAGGTTTTCAGCTCTCAATATTAAGCAGCTTTCAGCTTTGAACTCCATACTTATTCAACCAAGAGTGGCTGCATTTCAGTAGTCTATGAAATTATTATGTACAGTAAAATCTCTAGAAACATTATGGGTATTTATTTCATTTTAATTTCAACCCATTAGTTAGAAAGAAGCCCCATTCTACAGAGGCATACCCAATTCAGCAAATTTAGCTTTGATTTTTTTAACATTACCACCACTAAATTTCTTTCTTCCAGAATTATAGTAGGCTGAAGCAAGATACTAATTTTTTCTGAGACTAAACTACATACTGAAAGCTACTGGCTACTTTAATTAGTTCAGCACTCCCAAAATCACTCAAATTTTAAAAAGTAGAGGAAAACTATAAATAAGCTGCATGCCACACAATTTCCTCTGCAGTTTCATACTGCAAGTTTGATGTCAAAGACGTTAATCAGCAATAACAAGGTATCCAAACACGTGACTTGCACAAATAGACAATCTAAAACCATTAATAAAGCCACAGTAACTTAAAAGGCAGGTGACAGAACACAGACAGCAGAGTGAACTATAGGGACAAAAAGCACAGATATGGAAGGCAGCAGGACAGTTTATTTACCCTGTACAGCTCAAAACATCAAACCTCCCTCCCAGTTCCCAGTATTACAAAGCACCCTTTGTCCTCAGCATCACTATGATGTCAAACACCTCAACTGACCTTCAATGCATTCACTACCTAGAAACTGTAACACAAGGCTTTTGCATTTATTTCTTTGAAGCTTTGCTCTCAAAGGCTCTGTTAGTAGAGCCAGCCAGATAACTAGGACCACTGATGCTGTTAGTATTACTGATGCTTCAGCTGTCGTGCATACAAATAAGTAATGTCAGCTGCTTCTTCCTGAGGATTTCAAACATTTTCACTGGGATACAGGCACAGAGGAAACAAAGCTAAAAGACCCATTAGCTTCCCCACATACCATCCAGGAACCAAGGCAGGCACGGATGAACACTCAGGTCAGCAAGAAATGTGCAGGCTAAGAAGCTTCCTGGATCCTCCTATACCTATTCTTACACCACATTACTTACAAAGATCCTCTTGCACAGGCAAGCTGGAGGAGCCACAGACAAAATGTGCATGTCCTAAGGTGATGCTCCCTGCACCATCTCAGAGCAGGAAAGGCCACCAACCTCACTTTACCTCCATTCTTACAAAAGGTGTCAAGATAGTAGCTTTGAAGGTGCAGCTGGGAACACCAGCACAGACTCTGGCTGTACTTCATACATACTTTCTTTATCTGCCTGCCCTGGGAGAGCGCTTGCTGCAGCAATGGAATACCCTGAGAAGCAGAGCAAGCTGTCCCTCTGTGCCCCCATAGTCCATGTACACATGCTTCCTTTCCCCCAGTGCCTCTGTGCTCATTTACAGAGAGCATCACTACTTCATCAGGCTTCAAAGCATTAAGATCCACTAGAAGTAGTGGAGGGTTCTGTCCTCATATGCTCAAATGCTACCACACAGCAGCTGTCTTGCCTTACTCTGCCTGTCCAGCCAGTCATAATAAATAAAAAGGATGATCTACAGCATTTTCCTCCTATTTAAAATTGGCTTTGAGGGACCTATTAACCTGTGCAATTATTCTGTCTCCTTGCTTCTCCACAGAACAAGATGTAATCCTCATGTTTCTGTAAATTATCATGATGAGGTATTTCATGAGAAGTTTCATTTCAGCTCTGCATGTACACTGCTTCCAAAAGACGTACTTTGTACATCATCACTTAACTACTAGCACCAGTAGATTTGTGGTCTTTGATACGTCCATCCTGCTGCATGGAGCTTGGTACACAGAATCTGACAAACACATCAACTTCATCAGATGCAAGTATTTATTTATTTTTTTTTCCTCTTGTTGAAGTCTGCACTAGCCTCTCAAAGAAAAGAAATAGTTATGTTATGAAATGTTCAGATGCTGGAAACTCTTAACAGCTTCTCATTCATTCAGAGGTGGCACTAAGGCAGCTGACTTGAAGGGAACTACTAAGACACAAAGTCAGTCAAGAGTAACAAATGCCAGGCAAGTTCATGGTAACATTTGGATTAGAACACTGAAAACCAATTTTATGAACATAGCTAAACCAAGTAGCTCTACAGCATTATCAGTGAAGTACATCCATTCACTGCTGCCACTCCAACACAGCCAAAACAAATATTCCGACCCATTTCATTGGAGGGTCCCCTCTTTACGTAGTACATTTGATGCTACCAACTATTTCACCTTCAAGGCCAAGCAACTCTAGGATGCTATTTAAGCAGGTCACTACCTATTCTATGTGTTCCCAAGTGAAGCAAAATTAGCAAATTATTCTTTTCTCTCCATTTCAAAGACAAAGGGGGGAAAAAAACCCACACAACAAAAACCCCTTAAAGTAAGAGACAACCAATTTTGTCATCAAATTCTTTATACATTGGACACAGACCTTGGACAACAGCATCACAACAGCACTACCCATCTGGGGTTTCCAATGCCTTGAAGAACCCTAGGTTTAACAATTTTGAGATGCACTTTAGCAACCCCAACAAAACCCTCAAAACATCAGATGCATAAATTGAGGCCACTGTATCCCAAATGATTAAACCAGAGTGATCTAATATTCATACTTTCCCTAGAGTATGTCTCTTTGTTTTCGAGTGCCATCTTGAGACTCCTTGGCAGAGAGGGAGACTACGAAGTGCAGCCGAGCTGTTCTCTCGCCTCAACTGCTCTCAAGACAGCACTTTGAAACAGGAAGAGACGGGACTCAGGAGAACATATAAATATCTTATAAGGTGCTGGAACACTCAGTAATTAATTTTTCAGTAAGGAGAAGCTTTTATTTCAGCAATGTGTAAAAAATAAATTTTGAATTCCATACCCACTGCCTGGCTACTCATGCTCTGACCCGAAGTAACAGCAGAAATGGAAGAGTCACGATTAAGGAACCTGCATGAAACAGGCCAAGAGCCCCTGCTTTTACTTAACCTGATTTCCACGGCAGTAGATGAGAGCTACATTTCTATTACAGAACTCTGTGGAAAATTTTCTTTCTGTATGAACCTAAGAGAAAGAGTACTCTGGCTTTAATTAGGACAAGAAAGATCCTGAAAGCTTTACCTGCTTCAGCACAGAAATGCTTCTGTCCTTCTGGAGTAAGTTAGACAAAGCATGAAAGCATTAGCCATACCAAATGGGAATGTCCAGTTTTTCTGGGAGCACTACCTTAAAAGTTATAGTGAGAGAGACTCAACACATAATCTGATGGGTAAAAAGAGTGCTCCCCCATTCTTCCTCTCCTTCCTGAACACCGATTTTGCCTGAGGCACTTCCTACACATTTTTTAACCCATCTCTCAATACATTGCTCTTCTAACACTTGGGACCACTTGCCCCATTCCAAGCTCTTCTGTGCAGTCCCTAGCAAACAACTAGTGATAGCCTCAGTTAGCTCACTGATTAGTTGCTATGTCTGCCAAGATCCAGTGGACAGCTTCAGACAGGTACCTACGTGGTTTGCTACACATTTCCATTTTAAGCCAGGAAGCCACAAAGAAAAGAATCTGTTTCTTGGAAAAAATTGCAAGATCAAGAAGTCAGACTGGGATATAAAGCCAAAAAACACTTAATTTCTTTCTTCCTTACAGTGGGATTAAGGGACTGGGGAACTTAAGTTCCTACACCACTGCTGCATCCCACCTCTGATGCAACAGTTCCATAATAAGGATGATAAACAAGATTGCTTTTCTAAACAATCTATTTTGACATATTGTTTCATTCCACAAAACAGAAAGGTGTTTTTTTAAAAAAAAAGTTACAGGAGGAAGGAAAATGGCCAACAGAAGTCAGGAGTTCAGCTGTGACAACATGGACCTGTTGCCCCAGGACTGGCTTCAAATACCTGCCCCCAATGCAGCAGCAAAAGAATTTAAATCAAGGCGATGTATTGGGTGGGTGCATTGCAATACTTGAGCTATTCTAGGTTTCCATCTCCAGATTTGATAAACACACCACCAGGAACCCAATAAAAATCCTCATGATACCTTGTACACAAATTTTCATTAACAGTTTCTTGAAATAAAATTCTCATCCTGATATCCCCAAACAAATGTACCTCACAGCATTCAGTTCCTCCGTGAATTACAGAGATGTAACGATTCAACTATTTGTTCAGCTGCTTGCAAACTTACTGAACTAACAATGAGCAACGATTTTTATTAAATATGTCAGAAGTTTCTTTCAAAAGGTCTCATCCTTAGGAATCCAGGAATAAAATACTGATTTCCATTAGGTAAACATTTTGTCAGCAGTAATTCAAGTTTTGTACACTAAGCATTCCACAGAGGTAAAGAGACATTTCTTGGATCAGATTCCAGCATTAGCGACGAAGGCTTAAAGTTTAAAGCAGAAACGTTTTCAGGGGGAAAACCACACAAACCCCAAACTTACTAAATACATATGGACACAGACAGCGAGGTGGCTGTGTTACCAAAGACAGAAGATCACAACACAGATGAAACATTCAGTACCTCAGGTAAAAGCAGCCACACTGACTGCCACCTTGCTCTTAGTTACAAACTGCTCACTACAGGCAGTGGAAAGGTCCTTTTCCAGCAATCCCCAATCACTTGATTAGGCATTTACCACCACACTTACCACCAGCTTCACTCTGTTGCTGGTGGTGTTTTTCTTTGGGTTTTGTTTTGTTGTTTGGGGTTTTTTTTGTTTTGTTTTGTGGTTTTTTTAACATCAGAGGCAGCCAGTACTTAGTGAAGCTTTGACTTCATGGATGGCAACAACACAGACGAGGAGTGGTTCCTCGTGCACCTCACAGGCACCCTCCAGCTTAAATCTAGGGCTGGGTTTTGACCTTTCCAAAAGCTCTTCTCAAATTTTGCAGAAGTGAAATTTAAATAGAACTCAAGATCTGGGTGTGTTTTTATCCAAACTACTGGGGATGAACAGAAGAACATCTGAGAAGCCCCTTCAGGAGTTAACCTTGGCAAGGTGAGAGGGTGCAAAAGGAGCCAGAGGGGTTCCTTTGTGCTGAAGCTGCTGCCTTCCCTTCCAAGCTGCTAATTTCCCACAGGATCAAACTGTCAGGTCCTTTGGATACAGAATCCAAAACCATCTGAGCCAAGAGACAGACTGGTACTTTCTGGACATTTCACTTCATACCACTTCAATGTCTCCAGGTTAATTTCTTTTGCAAAGGGTATCTGTCTGCTACAAAATCAACTGCAATGAAATTATTTCCAAGAGACCCACAAAGTGGTGACAAATTGTCATTGTTTTCTTATACTTTGGATTTAAGTCTGGCTGCAAGGTGTAAGCCTAGAAGCTACAACAGCCACCCAGTGTCTTGTTACAGCCTCCCTCCATTAACTCATTTCCCTGCCTAATGGTTTTGCTTGCCCTGTTCAAAATACTCGTGGAATGGCACAGCTGGCAAAGAAGGCTGGTCAACTGCTGTAATAAGTATGCAAAAAAGGCACTATGGAGAAAATAATTAAAGTAATAGAGCTGGTTTACCCATACCCTGCACATTTTTGTAATTCATTTAGAACGATGCATCTCAGCTGCTTGTCCTTCAATGCCCCAGGAGGCTCTCTAACTTCACATGTTTACATAGTTTCTCTGGTCATTGACTCTTTTTCTCAGCACTTCAATTGAATGCATCAAAATCAGAGGAGTACAGCAGTGTCCACCATGGAGCACATGCCCCTGCACATGACCAGGTCTCCCTTTCATTGCTCTCCCTGAGCCTGGCAGATGGACTCAGTGCTATTTAGACAATGGCGGCTTAAAGGGCACCCATCCTTCAGTTAATTTCCACCAGCTTGAAACAGCTACACCACAAGAACAGTAAGACTGTCAAAGGAAACGTGGGGGGTGGGGGGTGTTGCAAATAAACCTGAAAACTGCAAAATGGAACAGGAGCACAGAGCTTCAGTGGGCCTTCACCTGCACCTCAGAGATGACTCAGGACCTCATTCTATGGCCAAACGTTTCTCAAATAAATCAAGTTTACACAATTAAAGACAATGATGACATCAACAGACTATAATTAGAGCTTGTATGGAGCCCACAAGTGGAGTCAGATACTTTTAAGACAAGAACTGCTTTAAAGTACTTCTAAATCTCTCTTGCATTTCTAAGTCAGCAAATGCTGGTTTTTTTAAAAGCAATCTTGAGTCTTAACTCCCTCTCCAAAATGCATTACCCTTCCAGTTCACTTATCATTTCTGCCCACTTTTGGTGCATTCTCCTTCAGTCCTCTATTTTTCCTTCAAACACTATTACCCATGAATGTCAGACACATACACACACAAAATGACCGGTTTAGCACAGACAGAACCAGAGCACAGGCCACCTCAGCAAAACTTTTAGCATGTCACAATGTCATTCAAGTTTGGGTCAAGGTCTTTCCTATGCCCCCTGAAACTCTGACATCTCTTAAGTGGGAGGAAAAAAAAATCACCACTGATGTTGAATACACTATGAACAACTTAAATACCATTTTTATTGTGGAAAAAGAAATGAAGGTTTTTTTCTTGCATGCAGAAAGGCAGAAAGGAAAACTTGTTATAACTCAACATAAGTGCTTTCCAGTCAAAAACACTTCAAAATCACTACTAAAGTAGGTCACCTGTCCTGGTAAGAGGACCAAGTCAAAAAACACTTAGGCTCCCTGTTTCCAAAGAATGGATGCTTTCATGTTATTAAAAAAAATGCAAGTTTAGTCACTGCTTTTTCCACTAATAACCTTCCAGATACAAGTCAATGGTTGGACTATCTTTAGTGTACAAACAGACAACAGCAGTGCCATTATTGTAGCTCTGTTTCTCCACTCATAGAAAAAAATACAATTAACACAGCTCCAGTTAATTTTACTATTAAAAGCCCAGAGGGGAACAGTGCAAGTGACAAGAACCCAGTGCTGCCAAGGTTTATGTGACATTTTGTGCAAGTTATTGAATGAGCTAATTTGTACTTAGCTACAAGCCCATGTTTAACAAAACTGTGTGGATTTACTGATGGGAAAAGGCATCTAATTATAGCATCAGTGAATTAAATACTCCCTTTATCTGGGGCACCACCGACATGGCTCCTGCAGCCATGGTCATGCCAACAAGCAAAGGAGAACTGTGCTCACAAATACAAAGGTTGTTAAACAGCCTCCACAGTCCTCCAGCTTCAGGTGTCCTTGCTAAAACTGCCAACTCATGCAAGACAAGGAAAAAAAAAAAAATCTGTGAAACAGTAACAGAGCCAGAGAGAAAAACTCTTAATGCAATGGCCACCAAACCTATTTTCATCAAATGGAGAAAAAAACCACAGCTCAAAATACCTGGGAGAGGAGGACAACAGAAGTAACACCTGCAGCATTATAGTCTGAGAAGACTCTGGTACACAAAACCATTTAGAGTTTCCATCTAGAGTCTAAAAACATAGCCACAAAACCATTTCTATTTGACTTCAATTTCACAGAACCTCATTTTTACAAAATTGAAATATGAACAAAATTGGAGTTGATCTGTTCTCTCTCTCTCAACTAAGAAACAGATCTGAGTAATTAACACAGTTCTTGATTAAATTCTTCCTACCTATTCCACTTATTCTACTCTCAATTAAATAATTAGAAAAATGAATATAATACTTCATCATTTCTTCTTGTGTATGCCACAAATATGTATAACTTTACCTTCAGAGGCACTGAATTATTGGTCCAAAGTATAATTTCCAAACACTTCAACGCAAGGTAATATTAATAAGCTCCATCAACACTGAAGAAAAGCAGAGTAGGAAGACATCTCATTTAAATGAACACGTTTGTTCATTAACACACACACACACACACACACACAAGACATCTAAGTCTTTGCACTAAAATATCAACTATACTCAAGAATGAGAATGGAATTCTTTATTAAGCAGACCTATGCACTTCAGTGTCTGGTTAACCAGTTATTTTTCATTTTCTTCAGTCCATTTAACTTTGGCGAGACAAAGAAAAAGCAGATACAGGACAACAGCAGCAGCAATAAAGAAGAAAGAATAAAAGTAATTGTTTCCCCTTGAACAAGGTATGACAGCTTCTCATGAAAAAAAATAAAGCGTGCTTCAAAATGTCTTAGGATGCAAAACGTGAGTTTTTAAATGGAACTTCATTTGCATATTTTCATGGTCCCGCACATGTAATTCTATTTATTGAAATGAATCCTCCCACTCCAACTTTATTGCAGAGCCTTATGAAAGAAGTTCATAATCCTCTGAAGTGATATTTTATTAATCAGGAGAGAATAAGAGTTTAGCCGAAGTTCTATTACAAAACAAAAAAATATGGTTCCATGTGCATTTCATCCAGTTCCATACAAGCACTTCTCTCTTTCATCTTACTATTAGGGTTCAAGATTGCATCTGAAACAGCCAGAAGCTGTGTCCTGGAACAAGTCGGGCTGGCAGCTCTCTACTAAACTACTTCATTTTATTTTGTTTTTAATAAACAAAATAGCTAAAATAATGCTTTAGGCAGAAAGAAAACACTCATTCAGCATCTTGTCCAGAACAACATGCAAAAGCAAATCAACAAACATACTCCAAGACCATAACCTCAAATGCTAACAACAAATACTCTGAGAATGACATGAGAAAAATACTGTGAGAATAAAAGAGAACCATTTCCAAAAATGCAAGGCATTAAGTGTTACAGCTAGAAAAGCACAGTCTTACCCTCCAGCTGAACCTTCCCTTTTTATCTCCATATTCTAAATTTGCACTAGTTGTTTTGCTAAAAATATACATTGAAGTTGTCATAGCTATTGGTCCTAGCTTATCTTTCTTCAGCCTCTCAGAACAGCTAAAGTAATAGATCACTGCAGTCAGACTTTTATGGGTGCGAGAGACAGTTTGTTTTGGCTACAAACAGGAACAGAGAAAAGATAAGCCAGAGAGGAAAGAAAACTAAAGAAGGTTAAACAAGACAACTGCTTCTGAATATGGAGAAAACCACAAAAACCAAACAAGATAGCTATAGGCTTATCACCAAAATCTCTAACTGCAAAGAGGGACACAATACATGAGAGCTAAGGACACCTTCACACTAGGGCTAAGGCCACCTTCCAAGACCAGAAAGACAGACTCCCATGTGTAAAATGCAAACAAATTGTTCTGTGCATGCATTATTTGAATGGAAACATTTAAGGCATATAGGATTTATAAGAAAATACATATATATCTATCTTATATATGTTCTAAGAATGTATCTCCTGTATTAGGCTAAACAATACAGCCAGGAAAAACAAAGGTTATTACCCAGGGCTAAACTGTAGCAGTTGTTCTACCCGATGCCCACTCCCCAGCTGAGAAGGGAAATCGGGGGAAGGGAGAAGCCCTTTGGGTTGAAGTAGAAACAGATTTAATGAAGTAACAAAACTATTACAATCACCAACAAAGTATACAAGGTTATACTCAGCCTGGTCCTTGGCAGCAGCAGGAGACCAAGAAAGAAGAGCCCCAGGACAAGAAACCCCCTACCCTCACTAAACTCCCTCCTTTTATAATGAGCATGATTAAGTGCTATGGGATACACCTGTGAGTCAGCTTGGGGCATCTGCCTTGATTGGATCTCCCAGCTGACTCGGGGCTGCTCATGGCCTGCCTGCATGGCTGGCCCATCATTCTGTTCCTGGAAAACCAGGACAGCATGTAAGCATATGTGCGTGTGTGTGTATATATATATATATATGTATGTATTGATATATCTAAAAGAAGAAACAAGAAAATAATTATTTGAGGGTCTACCTACCTACCACATGTGTTTCCCTATTTGTAACTTTGCACACCACCTACTAATCTGAATCTTTAACCTCAGCGAAGTCTTAACTATTACTACAAGACAAATGATGGAAAGAAACAGCAAACCACAAAGTGTCCTAAAGCCCTTCCTGTAGGTGGATCACCTCCACCTGACTCTAAAAATACATTCCTACCACTTCGTGACAGATTTGTGTCTAAACGATGACGCAAGTCAGATTCTGAAGTCCTCTTAGCACTAACTTCTTGCAGTTTTACACTAATGCCTTAGATCGTTAATCTATCATACATGTCTTACAGATGTGGAAATCAAACCCACAGTCCTCAGCTTTACCACAAACTTTCCCTGACAGCTACAGTCAAGCCCAGCGGCAGCAGCTTTGTTCAAGGACACCGACACGTGTCAAACTTCAGCAGCAGAAATTGCTTGCTATTGCACGAATAAAGGGCGTTTGCAGGTATTTTAGACAGTCCCTGTCCAAGGTAATCTGAAGAAAGTACAAACAAAGCTAGAAAGACTACTTGGCTCATTGTGTCTCCTCTACTTTTGCAAGAAACTATGTCACATGGGTGTCTTCAAAAACATGCCTATATCTATCCTAAAACCAGCTGGCTTCCTTGGCACTACTCCATGCGGTGGCTGCTCCAGAACTCCACTTTTCTGAGACTTCAGAACCACCTCCTAATTCCCAGACTGCATTTATTCATCAGAAATTTATAAAAACTTAAGTGCACACCAGTACTACCCTTAGCTTAGAAAGGTCTTCTCCCTGCCTGACATTTACTCTTGGAGCACTCTTGCAGAGTAATTACATCTCTCCTACCTCATTTTGTTTCACTCAGCTAAATAAGCCGCTTGTTTCTAGTCCATCCTGTGTAACCAGGTCATGTTTTCTGAAGACACGAGATGAGAACAGAGAAGACTACACCATGACTTAGATGAAGGCATATCACTGGCCCTTTGCATAATACTACTGACACCTGTCATTCCCTTGGAAATATTTCTTCAAGACACTCTGGCATTATATTTGTGTTTTTCATTGCCATTGCACAATACTGGACCATGACTGTCCATGATGGTACCAGCGCACTCGGGTCTCTCTTCTCTGCTGCTTCTACCCAACAGACCTGTTGCACACAACTGTTCCCATCCTTGTCCCCCACTGTACAGCCTCTCTCTCTGTAGGACTAAATTTAATGCCACTACTGTGATTCCTCTCCCCAAGACTTTGCTATATGAGGTATAGAAAGGAGAATTATTGAGTGTTACACCTGTTTTAACAGGAAATGCCAGGAGTGAACCTCCTAGATAAAAACCATCCAGCTCTCCCTTTACTGCAGCCACAATTTAACAAGTTGTGCACACAGGCATTTCCCCCTCTCTATGCAACACCCTATGCAAAGTTGTTGACAGAGTAAATCAATTGGATAAAGAAATCAGAAAGGTTTCAAGAAATGGTTAACTTTGTTTATGGCCAAGGCATATGAGTATTTGTAGTGATAAATTAACTGAAAACTCCTCTTCAACATGCAATACAGAAGTGCAGAGTTGAAGTTGCCATGCTGCCCAGCATGTATGTTAACACACCATGGTACCAAGATTGGGGTTGCCTCTAATGACAGTACAGAAAAACCTTTGGGTAATTTGAAGACTATAGGTCTGCACTGTTATTAACTCATGCATTATCATCATAAGTTTATAATTTTATGTTAAAGAACCAATTACAAAACAGAAGCAATTGTGTGAGAATCTCAGATTTCATGTACAAAAAAAAAGTTCAAGGCCTTTACATGGAACAGAATCCTCAAACACAACCCAAGAGACAAAAAATGAATGTCAAAAGTATTCAACAGTTTAAATGCATTTTAGGTTCTACTGCCTCTCACTAAAACAGCATAAATCCTTGGAATGGTTAGCAAACCTCAAAAAAGACGCAGATTGCTTTCATTTAATAAAGTATAAGAGTTGTATGCATTAAATCCATCTCATTTTAACACACTGCAGATTTTTCTTTCTTTCCAACAAGTCATCATTTGGACTATACCCTTATGAGTTTTGTCTGCTTTTTGTTGCTTGAACAGTGTCCTATCGAGGACATGTTTTTCATGTGCTATGTAGCAGAAATTAAGAGGGGAAAAAAAATAGTAGTCTTGGTCTTCTGACTAGCTCCCAATACCAGCATTTTTATTTTTTTTATCTGAACAGCTAATTTCAACAACAATCTCTTCCTCCATCTTCTGCTTCATGGTCCATACATGTTACACATGCATGTATCTGTCTTCAGAACTGCTTGTGCTCCCATTTCCCACCCTATCACCACATTTGACCAGGTCTGACAGCAACACTCTAGCTACTTGCCAGGACTGGAACCCTGGAATCTGCCTGCAGAAAAGCTATAGGGTTGCCTTTTTTAAAAAAAATTAAAAAAAATAAAAAATTACAATTCAGATGTTAAACCAGCATTTAAAAAGAGGGCAAGGCTGCCAAGTACTGAAGATAACAAACAACTCAGATTTCTCTGAAAGCATCTTGCGGCAGCTGCAAGTTTGTATTACATTTACTTAGAACAGTAATTGCCTTTGGAAATTAGATTTTCCTGCTTGTTCAAAAGATTTATGATGAGTAACCATAAAAGTTCAAAATTTAACTCACTAAGTGCCAATGTTAGCAAGCAGATACAGATGTGTCTGGCAAAATTAAGCAGAAAGGAAAATGCACCATCAGATAATCCAGGTCACTTCCTTGACAATACCTTTTGATACCCCTTAGAGCATGTACGCTCACAGTGGTTCTAAACATCTCTAACAGTACAGTTCACAAACTCATCCCTATCCCAAGAGATATCTCTCAGGAACAAGTACACCTTGCTATCCAATCTAGATCTTCTTTTCTGTATATTCAACTTCATTTTTAGATTCCCCAGGAACTCCTAAACAATTCTTCTCTATTGTTATTTTCAGTTCTTATTTAGTCAAGCCCTAAATATTTCAATTTTTCTTTTCTTTCGGTGACATGACAATTTTCTACCACCCTTTCTGTAAGACTTGATTTGCCAAAATAATTTGGCACTAGATCACTTAATAGTCCTGGTGTCAGAAGGTGTCTGTGAAAAATTTGTATTTCAATACAGTCTGCAGAAGCTGAACTTTCAGATCTGTATTATTGGAATGATGAGCCAAAGAGCCCATGGGACATAGTAACCAGCACTTGGAAGCCAGAAATGCAATCAAGGGTGACTGGATTTCAAGGGAATGCGACAGGCGTTTAAAATCAGTTGATATTTTCTGTTACTGTTTACTTGGAGTGTTTTTCTCCTCTCATTGGCTTTTTATTGCCTTTTTTTTTCCTTCCATGCTGCAGCACCCACACAACACTCAGACTGAAGTGAGGACTGGGATGTCACTCACTTCCACAGACGCCCTTGTGTATTGACATTACCTGCTCCCATGAAAAGGAGGACAGCGCATTTCAAACAGTCTTTTTAAGCACCACGTACCACTCTTCCAGTAGTAATCCCAACAAAAAAAATACATCAGCGTCTTCTCCAGATGTAGCCAGACTGATTAAAGAAAACATGGTTCCTACGTTTTACTCACGGAGCAGTACCTAAATGGCAATGCAATTTCTGCAGCACCCTTAAATTTTTCATTGTGCATGACTATGCCGCACAAGATAAATGACAGCACGTCCTTACTGCGGCACTGCTCATAGCCCGATAACCAGCCCAGGGCTAAGTACTCAGACACACAGAGAGATGAGAGGAAGCAGAAATCCGTGGAGTGGGATGCAGCTTGCTTAATTATAGATGTCTATCATATGACACAAGTACCTGACAGTTAGGTGTCGAGGCACCCATGATAGCCAGTGGAGATCTAGTCAATACAGCTCATGTAGTTTAAGATACAATTCATTTTAACAAGTGTAGGGTGAGACAAATCACACCCTAAATACTACTTACCCTAACAAGTGCATCTGTACTACCTAATTCACACACAGATGTCTTCCAGAACAGTAGGGCAACACTGAGTATTTTGGATTAAAAATAGCCTGCCTCACAATTTGATAAATATCAGCCCCCAAAAGGTTAACCCTGAAGGTAGAAGAAAATAAGACTTATCTCATTGAGACCATCTGCTCTAGCAATCAAAGCAGTAAGAATCCATTTGCTTGCAGGAGTCCTTAGAGAATATCACAAACGAATTGGAGTCAAAATAAATTAGTTTATTTTGTTCTGCATGGCCAAAATCCATCCCACTTAGTTTTACCTACCTAAAGAGAACAGCCTGTTCTAGGCTTTTCTCCATAAACAAAACAGACAGAGGTTCCTCCAAAGGGACACTCAGCACCACCTAATATCTGATTTGTCCTTTTGTGTGTCTGTCTCTCACTAGTGATTATAAAGAAAATCAGGATACCACAACCACCTTGGCTTATAAATTTCAAGTGCACCTCTGTGAGTCTCAGTAAAGAAAGCATGAACAATTTGGTGTTGTACTTCTAGGGCTTTCCTCCCCCAAACCCCACAAATGTGACAGTTACGACAAGCAACAAAATAGTTGACACAGCAGAAATTGCTGTGGTCCTGTTATTGAAGACCACCCTTATTTCTTCTTCCTTAGGAGGGAATCAATTGCATCTCAGGATCCCTGCCGAGAGAAGCAAGCCTTTTATTTTCCTGTGACACACCACCAGCCCTGAACTGTACGGTATGCTGGCAGCTTGTGCTCTGTATTTCAGGGAGTCCAGTGCAGTGTTTTTCTCATTCATTACTGGCAATCAAGCCATTTGAAAGGAAATGAGAGATGAAGAGCTAAACACTCATTTGGAGAGAGGAGAGATAATCAAGAGAACAAAAGTCTTCTCTCTGATTTTGCATTTGATTTCCCAACACTAAGGAACATATAATTGATGTGTAATACATAGAACTAATATCAAACAGCAAATTAGATTTACAATCACCAATGGAAATTAACTTTCAAGAATAGGTAATATTAACCCTATTCATAAAAACAACAAAAACCCTCAACAAAAAAAACCTGACAGATACGTGTTAGCTTAATACTGACAATACAGAATATTGTATTACTGAACAATGTATGGGACATGCTATTCCAAAAGATAATAGTCATCTGTCAAAATATGTAGTTACGAAGGGCTGCTAATACTGACATCTGAGGAACACCAGTAAGGAGAGATGAATCAAAGAGCATGAGAACATTCCCTGTTGATACCACAGAACTTGCAAGCCTTATTCAATACTGAAAATGACAATAATGAAAGACTAAAAGGCAAAGAAATGGAGAAATCCTTAAGTAGAAATGCTATGAGATGAATAGAAAGTGAGGCACATTCAAACAAAACAATGTTTTCAAGAAAAGGTAGGTGGATTCTCTGCAGAGTCACAGCTTTAATGCCCTAATTCTAGATCATGCAACCAGAAACTTCTTTCATATCCCATATCTGCTTCAACCTGCTGAGGTGTTGGACCTCTCAGCAAACAGGTTCTAAAAACATAATCTGACTAACTGACTGCTGCTACTTCCAAATTAGCAGCCAATGTGTGTTCATAACACATTCAAAACAAACAAGCCTACACATTACCCAGAAAGTTTTCCCATGTTAACAATTCCAGATTCCAAACCAAATATGCAACAACTAAACCAAAATCACGGTTATCAAAAGTAACACTTTGAACAACTTATGCTCTATATGAAACCTAAATTATTTTCTCAGCATATGAAAGTCATCAAGATTGCAAGCACGCAAGCAGAAAACAGTACCATGTACATCCAACACATTTTCATTATTTATAGCTATTTTGTAAGATGTAAAAATGAGTGAAAATATCAATTTTACCCAGGACTGTACTACACAAGGAAACTTGATTTGAGCTAGCATTGTAGCTCTCGAGTTGAGAGAACAGTAGCTTATTTGAGCCATACAAGAAATGTTATTTTTGTCAGAACTACACAGCACTTTCGCATGCTACATAAGAAACATTTTGCAGGCTAAATACAATATATTTACATGGTTTTCATGAAATTACAAGACTCCATTTCATAGATAACAGATACACTTATCCCACAGTAAAACAATGCCTTAGGAAATGGGTCAATAGCTTGCTTTCCTTCATCTTATACACTACCTCCAGAGTACTTCAGAGTAAGACATTTTATCATGGTGAAAGCATGTTCTTTGACATCATGCATTTCTGAAATTCTACCTTTGCCAAACTTATTTTTCACCAGCACTTGAGAGGTTTCTCTTTAATTTAAGCAATGCAACAGGAAGTAATAACAACTACCTGCAAAGAATCAAACTGTAAACTAAGCAACAAAAACCACAATGTGAAAATAGAAAAAAAAACATACTGAAAGATTGTTGTATGCCAGCTGCTTTATGCTCATTGTGATAAAACTTGGAAGGCACGCACAATTATTTTAGCAAGACTTAGTAAACTTGAATGATTAGCTAAAGTCACATCACAATTACTCACAAGAAGCTATAAATTTCAAGTTATTCGTTTGTCATCAAATATTTTATATAACAAGCTTACATGCGTCCACTGAACAGAATAAGACTTCCAAGCTCTCAAATGCTATAGTTTTAAATACCAACTTTCCTGAAAACTATTTCAGCTATGCATCCAAGCAGCCTGAAACATACATTTGCCTTCAAAAGGGGCATGGGGGTCTTTTACAAGCCAACCACACGAGATTTTTGCAAACAGCTCCAAATCCTTACCTTTCTGTAGACTATCATATTCGGAGAACTCTCCTCTGGGTCACCGCTTTCCACATTACTTGGATCAGTGGGTGCTTGGGCCATGTTTGCCTCTTGTCACTCGAACTGCAAAGACAAGAGCAAAACTCAGCATCACTCCAGGAGTACAGTGAGGACACGCAACTATCTCCAAGGCAGACAGACAAGGATGGCACATAGGGAACCATGGTCCAGACTTCACCCTATGCAGGATTTTCACACCATGTCAGACAAATGCTTTGAACTGATTTGTCTAAAGCACAATGCGCCAAGAGCAAGGCCCGCCAAGGCACATTCAGCTGTGGTTTAGGTCATCACACACACACACACACATTTCTCCCCCAGTTCTGATCTTTTATAACAAGCCCCGTTCAACACAAGACCAATTAATACTTCACATGCTTCCTTTCCTTGCTATAAAGGCTTAGACTTTTCTAGGAGCCTTTGAGGTACCCTCAAAAAAAAAAAAAGCCAAGGAGGATAAAAGGCTTGCTGTGAGACAGAGTAAAACCCCACTGGAATCAGTGGGTGCAGCAGACTGTCGGGCACGCTGCCAGTTGTCACCTGTGGACACTCGGAACCACTCTCCCCAACCCCAGGGCAGCAGTGGGAATTGGGGAGACGTAGCTGCTTGCTCAGAGTAAGCAGCTTCCCTCACCTCTTCTCATGATACAGCCAGGAAGAGGCAGTGGGACGCAGGCAAACAACCCTGCATAATACTCCTTAACTAGAACTATCTTCTAGAAGCACAGAAGTGCTGCCTTACCATCTTCAGGTCATGCCAGGCTTGAGGCAAAAACATTCTTTTTTTTAAAAAAAAGAAAAATAAGGGCCCAATGCAGGGAGGACACTTCAAATTCTAAGTCAAATGCTGTATTTTAAATGTAACCTGTCAAATGTGCTGGTGAAAGAAACATCTTAAACTAAACGCCACTGTGGGGCCATGCGGTGACCTTTCCTAGCCTAAGAGGTAACATTGCCTCTTACAGATACTAGCATTAAAGCTATTTGAAAAGCTTGGTTTCTTAAACATTAAAAGTATTGAAATTTCCCATCTCAACATATTGTATTAAAAATTGAGACAAAAAAAGTCTAAGTATATTCACACATGTGTAATCTACACATTCACTCCTAAAACACAGTTCACCACTAAACCACCTCCCTTATTTAAGGAAGAAGATACTTTCCTATTCCTTTCTCTACCTACTTTTCACATTCCCACAGGCAACAAAGTGCCCCAGCATATAATATACATATAGAGTATACAATTATATGTATAATACAGCCCCAAGCCATTCTAGCTGTCAGTTACCAGCTTCCAAGGACAAGTCAAGCGCCAGAACCAGACAACCTCAGACTACATCCCAGCTCTGCCCTGTCTCAGCAGTGAAAAGGCTATTGCTCTAACATGGCATCCTCCACTGGAGCCAGAAGCAGCTGAGATATCCCTTTAAGCAAGGCACAATAGAGACCAAGGTTAAATAACCTACAGCAATCCAGATTCCTGAATTTCTTTCTTTTATAAAGTACGCACGCACACACACAACTGTGGGCACAAAGGCACTTGCACATGCAAATACCAAGTTTGAAACTCAGTAATACAGTTCTAGCTCAAATTAAATACTACACATATATATCACCTTTCAAAGGAATGCTCAGACCAATTTAGACACTATTTTATATTTAAAAGACATAAATTGATTTTAACTTCTATTAAATGCTCACATCTTCTTAGAAGCCCACTGTTGTGCCAGGTCACGAGCTAAAAAGGAATTTTCTAAGCAAAATTACTAGATGCCAAAAAATTAAATAGCACAAACAGTGAAGGGTAAAGCATTTTAAAATTATAGCACTTCAAATGATTTACACTAATGTGCATTTTCACAGCACTCCTTAGTCATGATTTCAAGGCACTCAGGAACTAAGCTCTAGGTATCATCACTCAATTGAAGGGAGCAGGAACCAGGCAGAGACTTTATGTAACTTTCTGAAGGCAACTGCAAAGCAGAGTTGAAAGTGTTTGTCAAGTCACCCGAGTTTCAGCTTCACCTGCAGTATATAAAGACCACACTCACCACTTACATTATATATGCATACTTCAAAAGAAAACAATTGCAATTAACTTTTAATTGAGCAATGCTCATTTAGAGAAGAAATTTCCAATTTCTAATTAAAAAACCCTCTGAAGCATTACTTAGCCACTCGTTGCATCATTCACTTCAACATCCACATTTACAAATTCTGTTGTTCTTGATACACTGTCAGCTCTTTTCTGATACTTCAGCATTTTCCCCCATAGCACATCTTGAAGCTTTTCATCTACTCCAGTGCAACAAGACAAGAACAGCTTGCACAATATGCCGTAGTGGCTGTCATGCTGTTCTTGGTGACATTGAGGGAGTCACCAACTGCCTCTAACGATCTAGAAAGATCACCCAGCGATGCAGGACTGCTTCCCTGCACTCCTGCCATGCTGAAGCCTGGTTTCAAACCAATCCACAAACAGGGCGTTCTCGCTAGCCTGAGGATTGTGGCACTGCTTTCACTCCCCACAAATGCAGAGAAACCGCCAGTCACACAGCAGCAATTCCTCTGACCAAGCAAGGAGCAACACTGGCACAGCCCCAAAGCAGCACCGCTTTGGCTCTGCCAGGGGAACAGGTCACCAGGGACAAGGGCAGAGAGCGCAGAGCCAGGGCTCCAGTGATGGAGGCAACCTGCTGTGAACACAAAGGAGACTGCTCACACTCAAAGTACAGGGTTTTTACCCTAATACTACATTAACACGCTGCATTTGCAATCCTTTAATTAATATAATGGTATGTGAAAGTCTACAATTGACTTGCATGGTTCTCTGTTAAAAAACAAACCAACAAAAACCCAGTAGCCTGGTGTGAAAGAATCACAGGACCAATTTTTCAAGGGATCCTATTGAAATCTATTATTTCTACACATTTTTTTTCCCCGCTGCCAGCCCAGCCTACTCAAGATGCAAGCAGAAAGTCAACCCTATGTCACTACATAGTTGAGAACAGTTTGCCCTCTGAACCTTCCTCAAAGCACATGTTCGCGATGCATCAGCCAGAAGAGAACCCAGCTCAATCTTACACAGACACTTCAGCTACCCAAGGCTGAGAAGGGCGAAAACAAACATTTTATTCAGTTTTATAAAAAAAATTAAAAGAAACCATGCACAGCCTCCAGTTAAGAGTCTCATCAACTACTACCTGAAGAGTACCATCAGCTCCTTGCTCCTACAGGCAGTTCACTACATTACCAGTGGCTAACTCATACTGGCCTACATACACACACGAGCAATCTAAACCCAAATGCATATCTTCAAAAAATTCCAATGTCTCCAAATTCCAACTCTCAAGTTCCAAAGACGCTGTGTTCCCATCGCTGTTTTTCTGACAACAGCCATATTTGCACTAATCCAGACTCCTCAGCAGCAGAAGTGATAAAAATTGAAAGCTATCTGCGCTGACCATTCTCTCACTCTGCCACACACCAGGAGCAAACCAGCAGTCTTCAACTTCTTCTTTATGGATAAGATGGCTTATGAAGACTTAAAAAAACCCCTCCCAAAAATAAACTAAAAAGAGAGGGTGCATTTGCCCCTTGCTGATTTTTCTTTTTTTTTAAAAAAAAAATCTTTATTGTAGAACAGTTCTGCTTTCCCCCCCCCTCAAGAAACACAATCACACTGGAATAGACAGGCAGACATTGACAAAATGCACTGAATCATGGTAAGAGTTTTATCTCTCTCTTATCTGATTGTGCTCCTCAAACTCTCCCAAAAAACAGAAGCTGCAAAGAGATATGGCTCCCATACACTAAAAAGAGGATCAGTGAACTCCTTTAAACTGGAATAACAAATTTTAAAAATGCCCTGAAAAGCAAGAGAATATTTTTTTTTTCCCAACAGCACACCTCTTTACAGTTTCTAATACAGGAGTTTAATAATAAAATTTCAAAGACAACAACCTGTACATTTTTGTGCATAAATACTGTCAATATTTAATCTCTAGATATACTTATATTCAGTCAAAACAGCTAAGTAGTAAATTAAGAGCTTCCCATTAATATTCTAAAATACCTTGAGTACTGTAAGAAAAGACTATTTTAAACAAGACTGCTGTAAGAAAACTCTTACAGGAACAAGCACTCATGTGCTTCACAGAAACTATCCCACCAAGGAGCCCTTACAGACTCTGGGTTTTATAGAAAACAGAGAAAGAAAGAAGTACAATGTTAGAAGAAATTCTGCAAAAAAAACTTACTTCTTGAAAACATCACCAGCGTTTAACCACCCCAATGCGGGGTCATATTCGGACATTTATCCTGTATTTTAATACATAGGTTGTCAATTTAATAAACAAAATTGGTATGATCTTTTGAGGTCCCTTCCAATCCCTAACATTCTGTGATCCTGTGATTTCTTGTACATCAGATACAGAATGAGATAGTTCATTATAATATGCGTAAATTTAATCTTGGAAAATAGAATCTACTATATGAATCCCCATGTAAGTACCCATCCGTACAGCTCAGCTGAAATACAATTTTGGGTGACAATAAGTGGAAGTTACCCTTAAGCTATGCACTTAATGTATTTCAAGGGCAGCTTATCATTGACATGTAGTGCTCAAGTAAAATCATGAGATATTGGAGCTTTAGCACACAACCACAGAGTAAAATATAATTTTATGTCATTAATACCTAGTCAATTTCTTCCCAATTAGTGAAACACATCTAGAATACATCACTTTTACATGCCCAAGAAATCACATAACCACGTTCCTTGCTGAACTGATAATTACCTAATAGCAAAAACCCTCACCTGGTCTGCTAGAATATTTAGATCTAATAGATCATCTTATTAAGGTGACAGGATGGAAAAGACTGAGGGAAAAAAATATAATCAGTCAATCTGAATTCAATTAGTCCCCATTAATATTAAGTTGGTATTTCACATCCATTACAAAAGTCTCTCTAGAATTGCACTGGAAAGAACAAAACTTGTAGCTTCACGTTCCTCTCCTGGTTAACCACCACTTCATTAAACTGGGACTTAGGCATGGCAAGCAAGGTGTGTGTACTAGAGGACAACATACAGCATATCATAGAAGTCATCATGTTCACCAAGGTGAACACATCAACCAGAGGATCTTCAGGTTCAGGTCCAACCCAGGCAACGCAGACTGCTTTCAACCAGTGTAACTCAGTCAGAGCACTGCACAATTCACCTCTGCTCTTCCTTCAGAAGGAAACCCGTATGACCAGCGAAATACCTTTCCAAACAGGAACTGATACAGCATCCATCTGAATCAGAGAAAAGCTAGGAAGTCTGGAGCAGAGATCAAAACTCCACTATCTCCTCCAGTGTCCTTACTGGTGAGGGGGGTGAAATGCTGGTATTACACAAGGCACTGCTGTCCACTGCGCTCAGCAGAACAAGGCTCTGCAAGCACATTCTCCTCCTGAAACAGATGTCAGGGAGGACATAACGGCTACTGAAACAGGGGCTGGGCATCCCCACATAGGGAGCCACACCAGTGTTAGCAGTGACAGACTGAAGGGTCTTGTGCCACTCTGGATACCACGGCACTGCTCCCCTGCATGGAGAAGCAGGAATGGGAGTCTGCTTTCAATCAGTGATGCTCCCAAAGCATCTAAAAATCCTTTTCATGACTGTTTTAAATTGTAACTGAAGTTACTCTGAAAATACTTTCCCAGTGGAAGATCATTCCAGATCTTCTGCCCCTCCTAGCAAGTGCTGAACACAGCAGTATTATCAACAACATTCAGTCTGTTGCCTTTTTTAAGGAACAAAGTATAAACACTTCCAGCAACTGCACTTAATGTTCGAATTTTTGCCAAACGAATTCCTCTTTGTTTATGAGAAAGCAGTTTTATTTATCCTGGGAGAATTGATAGATTGTAAAGGACCCCATTCCTCTTCTTTGTGAGATACCAGCTCACAACGACCCTCATGCTGATGTACTGGAGCTCAACACTTCTCATGCCCCACAATCAGCAGGATGAAAGACTGATGTGCATCTAGGTATGGAAACAGCAGAGACTTCTGCCTCACCCTGCTGGAAAAGGAAGAGAGGAACCAATTCTGGGACACTCCCTTTTTCTTCTCTTTAAGGAAACTGGAATCCTGATGAAGACTGGGATTTCCAATTTCTACTGCTCTTACAGACATTTCCTAATAGTGCAGTCACCTTCCACACATGTAACTAAGTCTTCCTGTGAAAAACTGGCCTCAATACATGCTACAGATATGTCCACATTTCCACACAGTACTAAGTGCAGGAGCAAGCTCCAGGCTCCTGATCACCAGCACTGCTTGACTGCTAGTTTGCTCCCAGGCTCTCTTTTGTAGAGCTCCAAACCAGTACGTGGACATAGGTCTGGAAACATAGTTCTCACCCTTCACCACTTGCTCCCACCAGTACAGATGACCTTATACAAGGTTTGGTTCCTTCTTATCCATTCCTCCAGCAGTCTCCCAATAGGTTCTGCAACCCCACGCAGCCTCCCACCATGTCCCAAGTCATGCAATGCATAACCCCATCCTTCTGGTCGGCTGCAGGACATTCTCACTTTTTTTAAACACTGTACTTGCAAAAAAGTGGACAGGAGACCCTTGTGGCCAAAAATACACACTCTACAGCCATCTCTTAGACAGAACTCGCTCTCAGACACAAGGCAAGCCAAGACACTTGCCTTCGTGCAGATAGACACAGTCTACAAGTTTAAACTCAGACCACCATGTAATCTAATGTGAGCAGCTGGCTTTTCTATGTACTCCAATCCATTGCTGTTCCCAATTATGTGTGTCCATTAATAAAATGAGTAAATATTCAAAGTGTGGCTGTCTAAGCAGAACATGGCTAACCAGGGATCACCAAGGCCTTGTACCACCTCCAAAACTGGGTGCTCTCTGTGGTCTTGAGCAATTTTCTCTCCATCTGTGACAAATGTGGTAGTACTCCCTCTGTCACATAACTGTATAGCAGATGACATTAAGGATAGACAGTTCCAGTTGTTTCAGTCATGTTAACCAGAGGTGACCTGTGTCTCAGTCACCTGGCAGATGATCAGGCTGCTGCTTGATAAACCATGAAAGATGATTACTTTCTTCCCCTTTCCTCAGGGAGCCACACCCCATTTTAATTCTATATATTTCTAAATCTGCAGATATTTGTAGCTATTTTAGAATGCTGAAAATACTGTCTGCAACTGGATGTTACATCCAGGAAACCTAGAGGTGGAAGCCAAGATAAAGTCACTTTCTTGGCATCTGACACTGACTAGGTCCCAAGTTCCCTGATACCTAATTAGAGACACGCTCTTTTTTTCCTCTTTACTCTCTTTTATAAATAGAGAAATACACACTACTTGTTTTCTGGTCTGTCCACCCACAGTGTGCTGGAAACATTGCTGACTTAAAAGGAAGACTTTTCCCACTTTCGGAGTTTTCAATCTATTATTTTACTGATAGATAAACAAGGTGAGCAAAACAACCAAAAGGAAAAATGGAATGGGGATGTGTGGTAGCGAGTAGTGACACATGAATTCCTTATTAACAAGGCACATTTTCCCCCTTATGAAATCAATTGTTAAAATGGCCACTTGCATACCGAATTTACTTCTAATGGACCAGAATGATGTTATACTCAGGAAGAAACTGCCTCCAATACATCCGTCCTTCTTCCAAAGGACTGAGAACAAAATGCAGTACCCACCTATAATCAATCTATCTTCCAATAAAAAAAAAAAATACTGCTCTGAGTGCAAGAGCTCTTGGAGAGGCTCTGAGCCAACACACTGTTACTAAGGATAGCTACAGAGAATGTAACAGCAAATATATGCTGAATATTTAACTGAAACAAGTGTTAGTGCTATACAAATTTAGAAATGCAAAGAGATAGATATAGCCCAACTTTGAACTTCATCTGAATTGGTGATCCCAAACTACTGCAGTATTTATAAAGTGCTATCAGTCTGCAAGGAGCAGTTGCAAAGGAGAGAGCTGAAGCTGTATTTTGTTGTTTTGCAACAATGCCAACTTACTGGCCAGAGTCATTCTCTGTGGAAAATGAGTAACTGCACTGATAATACAAAGCCTGAGGGCAGATTTCCAATCCCTTCTCCAATATAAATCCTTCTTTGAAAAATCATATTCTTGGATCAGTTAAGGTGTGCTAAGAACATCTAGTCCATGAAGCTGGTCCACCAAATACACCATCTCTGAATAAGCCTTGGACTTTATGCCCCTTGAAAGTATTAATTGCAACTACAGTAAGCCACTTCTGGGGGGTAGACTGCATTTTCTATTTTACACTGTATCCAGCAAGTTGAAAACAACCAAAGACAATTGATTCAAAGAGAATACTGAATGAGAAGAAGCACAAACTAATGGATGTTCTAATACAGGCTGACAAGAAAATCAAAACATCAAAATAAAAAAATATAGGCCCCAGTATGTGTTAGATTCCAAATTCAGAATTACTCCACCTAAACTCTCAGTTCCAAATGGAGCTTGCTAAAATAAAAGCTCCCTTCAAGTAGTCTAATGAAAGTTGATATAACAACCAATCCACCTCTGCATTGATCACTGACTGCACAGTCTCATTTAAAACACCCCAAAGTGCTGAGAGCTCTTGCTGGTTGTTCATTCTCCACAGGATGAAAAATTGCAAGTATCCTGCAGTCAAATAAAATGCAAAATTTGCTACCCAAAAGCACGGGTGCTTTTGAAGACACAGCACCATGCAATAGCCCTGGTGCATCTGAACACAACTGGTTGCATCCCATGTACTTCAAGGACATGATGCAATACACTATGATTTCACTGCTCTGCTGTTTATCCCAACAACACACAGCCTTTTCAGATGCAAATTATGTCCAAATCACTTCAGTAATTGCAATGTACAAGCATCTACGCCACTCCTGAATGAGTTAGCTCAAGTTCACACACCCACACAGCTCAGCAGAGTCTACAAATCCCACCGCAGTGGTTCATCTACCCTGAACTCCACAACGCCATAACTGGACTACTATAAATACCAAAATATGCTATGTATATTATAAATACTAATATACTTTACTCCTACTACTGCTATAGTATAACGACAGTTCCTGTAATTGAGCTCATACGTGTCTACGCCAGACTGCCGTTACACTAGTGAAGGCATAATCTAAAACTAGTTGCTCATCTGTGACAAGAGGCAAATATTAATTTCTTTTACAAAATGATAAACTAAATCACAATGAAATTGACTTCCCACACTCGCATAATGGATGACTGAGCAATAAATTGAACATATAAGCCCTGACTTTCAAACCATTAGTTACCATTTGCTCAATACGCATCCCCATAGCACAGTAGATCTGTAGTAATCAACCTGAAGAGCTTTTAACTACCCTGTGAACCTTTCACTGCTGATGCCAGGTTCTTTAGGTATAGTGAAAAAGAAGAAATAGTGTCTCTTTCCACTGGGATGACGTTTGGAACGTGTAATTGAAGATCCCTGGCAAAAATAGAGTACTAATTCCTCTTCACTGCCAAACTACCTCCTGGTCCCGCCACCCCATGCAGGCAAAGTGCAGTACCTGTGTGCCTTACCCTGCTGCTGAGCCTAGGAACAGACAGCTGTTTCCAGCATGACAATGCAGAGCTCCTGGGACAAAAAAAATGTCAGAACCTTATTGCTCACCGAAATTTTAATCTAACTCTCTTTCTCTCCACATTCTTTGCCATCAGCTACAGAGATGTTAAAAAATAGTATGAGATCTGATGTAACACAAGTGGGTAGCAGCAGTCTCTCTTGACTCCACAATCTTTCCAGAGCTTGACAACCAATGAGGAAAATACAAATTAGCTTCTCTTTCTCGCTCTTCTTCACAGAAAGAGCACAACAGCAGAAATTAGCTCGTTCCCCAGTCATCATAATACCCTGTTACTCCAGCTGGAAACTACTGAAATCATGGAAAAGTCTTTTCATGGTAAAATTTATATAGATTAAGAAAACACTGTGGATTCACTAACATTAATATCATCCTTTAAAAACTTTAAAGTCACTGTATCATTAAAGAAAAATTGTAATCAAACACAATTTAGAACTCTCAACGACACATGTATTATTACCTTTTCAAGGGTATAAAGATATGCTACATTTTTCAAAGTACTTCAGACTGTGTGCATTCTAGCCACCTCTAAACCCCCATAAATCTACCACTTTGAGGACACAGCGTGAGCAGTGCTTTCACAGTCACTACACAGAAAGGTGAGACGAAGAGTGGAGGCAGAAATTTGCAGGGGAAAAAAGAAGTTAGAGACATAGGAACACAATAATTCAGTTCAGAATATGAAGACAGATGTTCAACTATATATAAGTGCTCAAAGATGCAAAGAGGAAATTGTGTAGCCTGAGGAAGTCAGATGTGTAACTCCACAGGAACCAAGTGACTGACTCATTCAGACGCTTCTGAAAACCCAAGGTGGTGTCCAGCGTCCATCAACACCTACAAGCACCTAAACGTTTCCGAAATGTGCTTGGCCAGCACAGGTCTGCTCAGTTATTCTCTAATAGGCAGAGCCACAAGCATTCAGGGTTAAAAGCCCTACTACACCTTCAGTAGTAACACAGGACCATGATATCTCGCCGACATCTCGTTTGGTACTTCAGATGGCAGAGCGCTCTGCAGTTCAAAGGCTGACGTGAAGAAATACCCTTCCAAATCATCAACGTAATGTTCTTATTCTGCCCAGGTTTTCTTTGTAATTATAATACTGTGCTATGAATTGACACAGATATTAATGCAATTGTGAAGAAGCTGAGAAGAGTCCCATGAGGAACCAGGAGTATTTCAGTTCTGACAACTAGATGCAGTATTTGTACCCTGAAACAGTCCAGGGGCTGCTCAGTGAAGTGGACCTGTTTGTTCATAGTCTCCCCCCTGGAGAGCCTAGATGTGCTTGCAGAAACGTGACTGAAGCTCCAGATAATGAGCAGACACAATGCAATAATCGATCGTAAGGGCAAAACGGCACTCCTGTAACACTGGGCATGGGAAGACTGGCTCACTCTTGTTCTGCTGCCACTTTACAACTGCAGGGTTTGATTTGGGTATCAAAGGTACCTCTGGCTAGAGCCTCTGGGTTAGCTACTCCTCATTCTTGAAAAGCTGGAGACTTGTATTGTTATTGAGGACAGCAAGAAGACAATCATCCCACAACACCTTTGTATTTCCATTAGGAAGCCTGAGCCACAGCACTGCAAGATTCATAAGTTTCAGCACAGACTAACACAGCATCCTAACGTACTGTGTTAGGATGACACACTGCAGCTATTTTGTCTTCCTACTACTCCACAGACAGCAGCTTCTTTTCTTTCTTGCCATCTGCTAGTATGCTGCAGTCTGCTGGGGCAGGACTGCCCTCTCCTTTTCTTCCCTTCTTGGCTGCTCAAAAGGACGATGACAGATCCTAGCTTTTCCACTCCACACACTCAGCTTTCCTCCAGCTGCCTCAGAAACGTTAACCAACACAGAGTTAAGATACGCCTGTGAATGAGCAGTGCTCTGCTCACCTCTGCTGTACCAGTGGGCTCCACCAGAATAAACACCTTGTAAGGTGTAACTGCCACTTTAAGAGGATACACTTTTTCCTCTTATCCTCAGGTGTCATCGGAACAGAATCTGCATTACCTGCATCACAGGGTCCATCAGAGAAAAACTAAGGCAAGCAGTGTTGAAAATGACTATATGCAGATTATTATTATGCCTTTACTTAGAAGGGAAGGGCAGTAAGAAGCAGCCAGAAAAAAAAAATCAGCCAGGCAGGTAAACAGAAAACTTCAAACACCTGTTCCTATAAATATCAGCACAGGATGTGCAGCAAATAACTATTTCTCTTTCTGATCACTATTACAGTTCAAAATGGAAAAAATAAGGGCTATCTAAACTCCACCAGACTTGTGGCCAGTTGGGAAAGAAACTGGAATGTTTGCCATCAATTATTCTGTTAGTCAGGTCATTAGAAAAAGGAACAGCTCATCTAAAAATAAAGTCAATATTAGCCAAGTCTAAACAGTTTCTTCAGCATTTAGCACACACATTCAAGCAATGAACACTATTATTCTGTGCTCGCAACCGTATGCCCCCAAGCGAGTCACTGCTCTTCAACATCTGACCTCTTTTTAAAGCAGATTTACAAGGAAGTACACACAGTGAAAGTGTTTCCTATCAAGTGGTGAGAAAGTATTATAATCATAAGTACACAGCAAACAATTGTTAGTTCTTCCAATCTGCAAGATTAGGATACATCTAGCATTCAAAAAAAAAAAAAAAGCAAAACAAAACAAAGAAAGAAATGGATGACAGCAAGTATACACAACCTTCCACTTTCAAAATAAACCCAAATCGACTTTGGAGAATATTTACAATGATATCAAATGCTTTAAATCCCCAAAGCTTTGAACTACAGTTAACCTCCTTCTCTGTGTTCTTCAGCGAGCAATTACAAACAACACTGTAGCTTTACAAAGCACTCTTCACACTCGCAGCCCTCCAAGCGCTGCCCACAGAAGCACACAAATGAAACACAGCTTGCTTTGGGATGGGAAGCCACCAACACGCAGCGTCACACGCCAACACAAAGGTGAGTTTTACAGTACGGCTTTATTTATCAAAGATCAACAAAAGATGCTTTCCGACCCTGACACACCGGCAGCCAGCAAACAAAAAAACAACAAACCAAACGAACACAACCAAAAGCAATCACGCACATTCAAACCCTTTGGTTCCAGGGAAGCGCTGGGAAGCTCCAGGCTGCTCTGCAGCGCGGAGGCTGCAGCCGGGATGCCGCTCCGGCCACCCCCGCCGCTCGGCTGAAGGAAGCCCCGACTCACCCAGGCTGTCCCAGCGAGGCTGCGGCGGGCGGCGCAGGCAGCACAGCGCAGACGGGACGACACGACCAGAACCGCGGCGCAGGCAGCTCCCCGGGGGCGGCAGCCCTGCCTGCGACTCTGCCTGCACTGTACCAGCGGCAGCGTGCCGCGACCTACACACAAACCCGCATCTTCCGTAGAAAAAAATACTTGAAGCTCCTCTCTGGCCCCGCAACCTACTCCTCTGTTCCAGCCGCCGCAGCAGCGGCTCGGGAGGTGCTTCCAGCGCCACAGGAGATGCAGGCGCTGCGGGAGAGCACCCGGCACCTCCACCCGCACCCCCGCCCGGCGGAGGGAAGTCTGTCGGTGCCGCACACCGCCGAAGCGGAGCAGTTCCCAAGTTTCCCCTCCCCCGAGGCACCGTGCCCCGCCGCTCCTCCGAGGCCTCCCCCCAACAACTCCGCGGCTGCCCGCCCCGCACCTGCCCACCGCCACCAACTCGCAGCAAACTCCCGCTCAGGGCCGCCCGGGCACCCCCCCCCCCCCCCCCCGCCGGGGCAGAGCCGAGCAGCAGCCGCTCCCCCGAACACCTGAGGGTGGAGAGGGACACGGGAGCGAGCAGCCCCTGCCCCAGCCCCGCCAGCAGCCCGCTCCCATTACCTTAGCAACCGCGCCGCCGCCGTCCCCGGGCCGCCCCCCGCTTCGCCTCTTCTCAGGGGCGGCGGGGAGCCCGCACCATGGCGTGAGCCTGCGGGCGGGGCCGGCGGTCTCCCCGGGGCTCTCCCCCGCGCCTCGTCCGAACGCCTCTCCTCAGCGCTCCGCAGGCTGCGGCGGGGACGGCGGCGTAGGCGGTGCGGGCGATGTTGCCGCCGGAGCGCCGCGCCCGCCCCCGCCTCGGCCGGCCCCTCGCTGCCGCCGCCCGACCCTCCGCCGAGCCCGAGCCGGGCGGGCGGGGGCGGTGGCTCGGGCGGGGCCGCGGGGGCGGAGGGGACCCGGCCCAGGAGCGCCCGCTGCGGGCAGCGCGGGCACACCTCCGCCGGCTGGCACCGGGGCGGGCACACCTTCGCCGCCCGGCTGTGAGCCCGCAGCCCTTCGCCGGTGAGGCGGGGAAAGTTCGGCCCCCCCATCCCGCCGCCTCCGGCGGTTCTGGGCGAGTTGGCGCGGCGCTGAAGGACGGGCAGGCGCCGGGGACAGGCCTGGAGCGTGCCTCGCGCCGCCGCCCGCGGTACCTCCGTGCTCCGGTGAGCAGCCCGCATCGCTCCCGTTCCTCTGGAGCTACCTCAACCTGCCTTCGCCCTCGCGTCACTCTCCAGCCTGTGCAGTTCGCCCGTGCTCACTTCTTGTAAGCGCTCCTTCGTCTGCACAGGCTGCGCACTCATTTCCCGGTCTGCTGTTCGAAAGAGACGGCACTTGTGAAATGGCACGAGGTATTTTTTTAGTACTTTTTGGAAAAAAAAATTAATCGAAGAATATTTCTATTTATGTCAAGTTTGAATTTAAACCGCTCACCGTTCCCTGGAGACAGACCTAAGCGTGTTACACACCGCTTGCCACATGAAGTTAACTGGCGAGGGGGAAGGCAGAGAGTGGCCTCCTGTGAAACATGGGTGTTATTTTTTTCTTGAGATTTTCTCAGCAAAGCATTTCAATCATAGAATGGGTTGGGTTGGAAGGGACCCTCAAGGCTCATCCAGTCCAACCCCTGCAGTGAGCAGGGACAGCTTCACTCGGTCAGGCTGCTCCGAGCCCCATCCGGGCTGGCGTTGAATGGCTGCAGGGATGGGGCCTCCACCACCTCCCAGGGCAACCTGTGCCAGTGATCCACCACCCTCACACTGAAAAACTTTTTCCTTACATCTAACCTAAATCTACTCTTTTCTGTCTTAAAGCCATTACCCCTCATCTTATTGCTACATGCCCTTGTGAACAGTCCCTCCCCTTCTTTCTTACAGGCACCTTTCAGGTACTGGAAGGTGCTATAAGGTCTCCCTGGAGCCTTCTCTTTTCCAGGCTGAACAACCCCAACTCTCAGCCTGTCTTCACAGGAGAGGTGCTCCAGCCCTTTGATCATTTCTGTGGCCCTCCTCTAGACGCGCTGCAGCAGGTCCACATCCTTGTTTTATTGAGGGCTCCAAAGCTGGACACAGTACTCCAGGTGAGGTCTCACAAGAGCAGAGGGGCAGAATCACCTCTCACAATCTGCTGGCCACGCTTCTTTTGATGCAGCCCAGGATACGATTGGCCTGGGCTGCAGCTGTGCATTGGTGGCTCATGTCCAGCTTTTCATCCACTACTACCCCCAAGTCAATTTTCCTCAGGGCTGCTTTCCAGCACATCATCTCCTAGCCTGTACTGATAACGAGGATTGCCCTGACCCAGGTGCAGGACCCTGCACTTGGTCTTATTGAACCTCATGAGGTGCACCTGGGCCCACTTCTCCAGCTTGTCCAGGTCCCTCTGGATGGCATCCTGTCCCTCTGGCATATTGACTGCATCGCTAGTTATATCAAGTTATGCTGGGGTATGGCTTCATGTAACATCAAGTGTGAAATATTTCAGTGATTTATATCAGCTCTATTCAGGAAAAGCTGTTTCATCTCCATACTACACAGTCTTTATTCTCCCAGCTGCCTTGAAGGAACATACATGCAGTAGTTAACAGATCTAAATGCTTCAATTTATCAGGTTAACTGAGACTAAAATACAAGTTCTATCGAAATGCCATTTCAAAATACAAGATTGACAGAAAACATTTCACCTGTATCTTAAAACTGCAATTCAAAGAAATTATTAGTATGTATCCTGGCAGTGTTTCCAGGCCATGTGCTGTACTAGGATAGCACAGGATGCTGAGAAAGGAAACTGACTGGAAACATTAAAGCAGAAGTGACCACTGTGCTTTATAAAATTGTGCTCAACAGAAGAAATTATAACCAAAAAGTACAAATAAAAGAAAAGGCAAATGATAAATAAAAATAGTTTCAATGGTATTTTGGTTTTGGATAATAGTTCATGTCTTATTGCCACATTTTATACTATAATTAAATGAATCTTTGTCTAGTGGGTTCTCTCAAGCAACAACTATGCTTTGGTCCCTTGAAGTAAGAGCTGCTATAAAGAAAAATGGCATAGCAACATTTTTTTTTTTCATTTCATGCATTAACTACTAAAATAAATGATACATAATTCAAACCCACAGAAACCAACCTAGGTTTTTATTTGCCTTGATCCTTATGCTGAAAACAATGTAGTCAGACTTGGTTCATCACAGAGATCATTTCTCAGTTTAACCTCTTCCCCAGTGGGAGAGTCCAGCAGTTTGAGGCGTGTGATTAGAGATGCAGGAATAGTTCCATTCAGATCAGTGAGGCATCTCTAGCTGATGTAGGACTAAGTGCCTACAGAAATGTTTGCAGAAAATAAACCTTCCATTTGAAATGCTTTGTTACACTCAGGGAGAATGAACAGTGAAGGACTGCTCTGCCTTTTCCAGCCAGGAGGACAGAGTTTTGTTGTCCCCTCTCTGCTGTATGCTCTGATAAGATTTTAAAGCTAGAAGAGACCACCACGGTCAACACTAGCTATAGAACTTCACCTGTCAGTAATGATACATCATTAAAACCAAAAGAAACCAAGATAGATTTTCATTTTCACTAATATTTACTCTGAAAACATTAGTCAGCTTTACTTTATCATAGAGACTGATTTCAGTGACCAAAACACACCTTCCACAAAATTATCCTGTCTTTTACTGAAGACTGCAGCAGTACAAAACTTCCCCCACATCTAGTAATACTCTCCTACAGTTGTATTACCCTTATTGCTGTCAAGGGGTCATTTTATCAGCTTCGAAAGGTACAACTTTCAACCACTGTGTGTGGCTCTGACGCTGGAGTTACACATACTCATGGGGCCTGTGCTAACTCTCATACTCACAGCTCAACAGTGGGAGTCTCCAGGGTATTTCAAGAGCTTCTTCACATGGTGAAGGGAGTCACAGCACAGCATGCTTCCCTGTGATTCTGACAAAAGATGAGGTAGACACGGCTACCTTTCTGCCAGCAGCATCCTCCTGCTGCTTGAAGCAAACTCTGAAAAGCAGAAGCTGCTTCAGCTGCGGTGGTTGCCCTGCTCCAAGGTAGGGCCAGCACTTTCAGTTTGCAAACCAACAGAGTTGTTGATCTGATGAGTAAGTGTTACCCCGTGGCACTGACTTCATAAATATTCAACAGTTGTTAATTACAAGAAAAAATGGAGCCGCTGGCTCGGGGGTGGGTGCTGAGATGTCACTAAACTGATGCTTTTTCCCATGAAGGCAGCAAAGCGTAGTAACTGCCTCTCGCTGGCTGAGTGCATGAAAAAAAGCAAAGAGGTTTTCAGAGTTGTTCAAGGTAGGTTCTATTTTTCATAAAATGTTTAATTTAACAGTGACCTAGTTTTACAACAGCTTTCAGTGTCATGGCTTTTCTCATCTCCTGTGTCTTAGCCTACATTATTAGAACAACAGAGCAATAGGCTTTACAGACTTTGTTAAAGCAAACTAAATAAGACTTTAGCTGATGGATTAATTCTTCTCTCCTATTTTGTTTCAGGCAGTCATTATGGCACAGTTTCTTTGTAGCTTTAAGGAGGTTTTAGCACATCTTTTATGGCACATATTGTAGATTATTTTTTTAAAAAAAGTCAGCTCAAAGTCCTCTGCTTATTTCATGGTATATTTTTGAGCGATTCAATTAACTGCATGGAATTGGTGGCTAGATTGACTAGCAAATATGGAAGTTTACAAGCAGTACAGACTCCTGCTAGCATTCAGGGGGAGCAAGCTGTGGGGTGCCATCAATTTTGCTGACATTACTTCACCTACCAGAAGGAAAAAGTTATTCTCCATCTTGTCATTGCGACCAATAAAGGGCAGGTCAAGCAGTCTTTGCTCTGCACTACATACAGTACTCTCAACTACTGTTTCATTCCTAGCTTGACTTTATGGAGGTATATTTTTAAAACTCCTAATACTCTATTGTGTGTGCTATGTTCCATATGGATTCAGCAGGAAAAGGGAGCAATTAGAAAAATGCTTGATTTCAGCCATGCAGCCCCAAAATGCATTAGGTCTGAAGAATAAATAGCTTTTCCTTCCACCTCCATCTCAGAAACTGTCAGGAAATTTTATCATTGGAAAGGCAAGTACAAGGAGCCTTGCTGTGGTGGTGAGTCCTTCCCGCATATCCTTCCATGGAGGGAAAGCCAGCGAAGGAGATGCAGTCTCATCTGCCAGTTTTATACGAGCGCGAGTGCTTTCTCTACAGGGAGAATTCTCCCGTAGGGATCTCAGCCCACAAGAGGTTTCCTTTGATCCGTGTTAACGTGTTTTGCAGAAATTGAACGTGTCAGGCTGAGGAACGCAGGTAATGTATACTGGCAGTTTCTGAGCCATGAGTTAAACAGCATCAAGCCAAATGTGTGCTTCTACATCTACAAGGATCATGCAAGCTAAAAGAACAAAGACAACTCAAGAAGAACCATTCAGAGCCAGTGTGCATTGGACTTGTTGAGCTACACTGAATTCCTCCTTTTGTGCAAAGGGATTTCAGCTGTCTTTGCAAACATGAAATTTGTGTCAGCACTAATGCTTCTTAAATTTTGCATGACTTCTGACAAATTTCTCGGTGACTTGTTAGCATTAGGAAAAAAAACAAACCACCAAAACAAGACGGAGATGAATTTCAGCCATGGAGGAACTTGTGCCTTGGATCTAGGGAAATCACAAAACCAAAAGTATTGAGAAAATTTTTTTTATAAAGCTAAAAATATCAGAATGGCATTAGTAATGGTCCCTCTGTTCATTTTCATCAATAAGAAACACTGTGGAAAAACAAAATTCACAGTCTTTGTAAATACACTTGTGACAGTCTAGAAGACCTTGTTTGCTGGAAGTATTAATCAGAGGTTTGTGTAAGAAGCTTTGCCTCATACTGTCTTATCTGGAGTCCCAAAATGGACCAGGAGCAATACAGCTAATCAGAAGGGGAAAAACTCAGTTTCCTCAGTATTCTGGTTCTTGGTCAAGCACAGCAGAGGCATCCTTTTCTCTCCTGCCTTAGAACTCACACATCTGAACAAATCAGAGCACCAGCTGAGTGAGCAGATCAACAGCCTCATTCTTTTCTGTGCTAAAGGCAGGTCTTTAGAAGATATTTTAATTTTTTCTGTCTTTAACAGGTAGGAATCGGCTAAGATCGCTCCACCACTTCTTTCAGTTCACCAGGAGATTAATTCCTTATTATCTAACAATGTAACAATGTTTCCTCTTTTCTGTCCTTTAGTCAAGAACAGCCTTCTGCCCAGACTCCACCAATCTATCAGAACTTGTAAAGTTCTCCCAGACCAGGTAGGGCTTCCACTTCTGCCACACTGAGTGTCCAAGTATTATGAAAGCTCAGTGCCCTAACTGGCAGAAATGGGCAAATTCCCATAGAATTCGTGCTTTCTCCAGTCAGTCTATACCTACTGGACTGAAAAAGGTGCACAAGGAATACTTACATTGAATAAATCACAACATTCCTGGCCATTTTCTTCTGCAATACTGCAGAAGTTTCCTGTGGATTTTTTTCTGTTTGAAATAGGTTTTATGATGATTAATTACATAAGCTGTGATGGGAGCTGCTGCGCAGTGGGAATGAGGAGCCTGAAGTGTGGAGGAAGGCATGAAAAGTGTTTAAAAAAACCCTTAAAACTAGCAAGATACAGTATGTGCCTTTCATAGCCCTGATCATGCTGTTTGTGTGCTATATCCCTCTCTCACCACTATTTATCTGTGTCTTATTAAACTATGCATTTGTCACAGCAGAAACTACATCATCTCCAGCTTTTGAAAAAGCATTTAACATATGGAAGAAACTGCAAACATCACCATAAAACATGTTTCTTTTCTGTACTTGCATGATTTATAGTACCCACCAGCACAGTTCAAGTATTGAAACACGTCTGTGTGTTTATTTATCTCTATATATTCACGTTGTGTACACACACATTTTTATATGTAAAATCTTTTCTCTAATAGTTACAAAAATATGCAGGGTGTTGATGATTTATCTAAATCACATGGTGCCACTTTTCCCTCTTTGGCTAATTTATGTAGCTAAACATCACAGTGCATTTTCTGGTTTTCACAAGGGAGTTTAACATTCGACATTTGCTTTTGGTGAATATTCAGTTACTTAATTTTGTCGTGGGGTTGTTGGTTTTTTTTATCCCCCTATTAACAGCAGTAAAGCCCGAGCAGTCAAACATTTCTACAATTTGAATAAGAAAAGTGCCTAAAACTCACTTTCAAATTCAAGTGGCTATTAATAGATTACTTTTCAATTATTGTTCCAGCTTGTCTGCTGCTGAGAAAGTACTGCACATGGAAGAAATCTGGCTGAGCGAGGGTCACTAAAATGAGTGGGAGGTGTGAGGCAGAAGGACTCAAAAACCAGATATTAGCCTAGGAAACCTGATTTTTCTAGGCTCTCACTAGGGACAGTGGGTAGAGACGCTGGAGCATAACCTCAGATGCTCAGAGCTGTGCCAGAATCTTTCTTTTTCTCTGCTGAACACAGGAAGACCATAAGAAGGTTTGCCTCACTGGACTGCAGTCAACCTTCCCTAGCTTTGTGAATCCCCCCTGCCCACAGTGCCAGGAATCTAGATGCCAGTTTTGCAAATCTCAGCACTGTGAAACATGAAATGGATCCCAGGACTCAGTTCTGGTCTCATCTTCCACCTCTCCAGCCAGAAGAACTCTACCAGCAGCTTTCTATTTGAAACACACTCCTTACTTCAATACTCAGCTTGCTAAGCTATGACAATAAAGAGACTGTTACAGCCTGATTCAATTAAAACAGATTTCAAATGGTTCTGCTCTGCTAAACTAGAACGTGAGAACAACACCCTTGCAAAATGCATAATTCAAAATAATGCATAGGGCCTGTTTTTAAAATTATGGGCTTAATTATATTTTTTTTTCTAATTATCCAAGAGATCTGTATCAACATTCACAACTCCACAAATCTTTAAAAGATGTAATACACTTCATGTCAGGATCTCAAAGAGCATTATACACACCAACAAAACAATGAGTCCTCAAATCCACTTGCAGGGAAATAACTATGGCAGGCATGGTTGAAATTCTGCCATTCTTCAACTGCTTGGGCTGAAACATTTCATTTTATGGACTGGTACAAGGCTAGGTTCTTATTTTCAGGTGGTTTTTTTTGTTTTTTTTTAATGTTTCAGCAAAACCAGTTTAAATTGCTTCAAGGAGATTGGATGAAAAAAGATTTTTGCCCATGTTAAATATATTTGTATAACTGAATATGCTGATGTTTTGAGGCTATTGTTAAAAGTGTATCAGGGAGATGGGCCTTGGTGACAAGGATATGCCATTCTGTGAAAGTGTGCCCAAATTTTGACAAGTTACAAAGTCTGAAAATTTCAACTTGTTCCTGCTTACATTCTTAGAGATTGAAGCCTAAATTTCCCAGAAGCTGATTGCAGTGATGCATATTCAGAATAGTATAGTTAATTTTAACTAAACATGTAAAATACTCAGTGTTTTTTTGTTTTTTGGTTTGGTTTTTTTCCTGCTTGTTATTATGAAGTCGTAGCACTGAAGTGGACTGAAAATCACTGAGTCTGTCCCACTTCTCAGGGTAGGCTCAGCTATGCCTGAGTCACTCCTGATATATCCTTGAAGACATTCAGTGCTGGAGATGCCGCAGACACTCCAGGATATTTAGTCTAATGTTTGGTGAAACAATCATTTGCACAGTTTCATCCTAATACTGAAGATGAATCCCTCCTGTTAAAATTAGAGCCCATTATTTCTTGTCCTCCATCATGGATGTAGAAAACAGATTATCCCTGTTCTCTTTGGAGCAGAATTTCACATTTTTTAAGACTTCTACACATTTTTCTGTATCAGACTAGACAGCATTAATTTTCTTTCCTTACAACTTGTTTTTTCAATGTCTCACCATTCTGATTGCCCTTCTCTGGACCATCTCCAGCTGCTCCACATTTTTCCTGTATCCAGAAGTGCACACATTGCTCTTGCTGTCGCCTCATGGGTGCCGAACAGAGCACTCTGCACATGCACAGGCAGCCCAGGGTGGCATTCCCCATGTTTGCACTAGCCCAGCATTATTGCCTCCTGTTCAATTTGTGGTCTAGGAAGCCTCCTAAATGTTTTTGTACAGAACTATTGTGAAAACAGTTCCTTGCTGTCCTGTGTTTCTGCAGTTCCTCATTCCTGTCTAAACATAGCTCTTATTCATATTGAATGCTACCCATATTTTTCAGATCATACCTGCAATTTATCAAGATCACTGAATTTTAATCCTGGCTTCTAATGTACTTGCAGTCTCTTGCTGCTTAAAATTATCTGCAAATTTAGTAATGATTCTCTTTGTGCTATCGTCCAGCTCATTAATGAATTTAATGAATACTGCCAGACCTAGCGCAATCCTTTGTGGAACTTCATGCAACTCATCCTTACATATTGACAACGAAATATCTGTAACTGCTGTTTGCATGTGGTCTGCTCATGCAATGCAGCATCACGTTTTCAGTACAAATATTTACAAGTTCACAATTTACCTTCTCCAAAATAGTTGTTTAACACTCTTCTTTTTTTTTTTTTCCTTTCTTTTTTCCTTTTGCCAGGAAATTCTTCTATTAAAATATTATTGGGACTCAGACTTCACAGGAGATTAGGCAGAGGTGAAGTAAATTTCATGTTTCATTCGAATACCTAGTTGTGGGGAATACCTTAAGGTGCATTTTTATTAGCATTCACAGAAGGTAGTCACTCTGTTAGATACTGACTGGCGCTCATAGTCCTGCCTTCCACAAAGGTTTCTCAGATTTTAGCTCAGCAGCTGATGGCAGTAACACACAGAAAAGCCTAAATATTGAAACATGGAGAAAGAAAGTCCTTAATAGTGCACTGGACCACCTTACTTTGAGTAAAATCTTTGTATTTCCAGTGGCTTAGAGACCTTACGCTAGAGTTTTGCTCCTTTGAACCCCGTATTGTGCAAAGGAATAATACACTCCATGAAAGTTAGAATATATTTAGAAAAGGCCCACAGACCAGCTCATGTGGCTGTGAGCTATAATCTACCCACACGTACTAAAAAACCACAGCTTTTTTCACTCTTATAATCAGCTGGTCCTCATCCTTTCAGAATACAAAGGAAAGTCTCTCTTCCTTAGATGCTCAACTATTTAGTTTTTGCAATGATCAGGAAAACACAAAAGTATTTCCAGTGTCTCTGCCTCTCAAGCAGGCTAAGTTTTCTTTGCTTCCACACGTCTGATACGTGGACTTTCCAAATTTAATAGTTCTAAGTAAAATACCAAGAATCAGAAGTGTAGTGGCCACCTTTGGAGATCTAGCCTAACTGGGAGCTCAGATGTCACCTTGAAATGACAGCCAAGCTTCTGTTCTTTATTAGATCTCATGCTTTTGTTTTACTTTGTAGCTCTGAAAGCTCTCAATGAAGATGAAAATTTTACCATCCTGTCCACATCTGCAAGGAGCTGTGTGTTCCCCCAGTTCCACCCCCATGGATGTAGCCTCCAACAACCAGTCCAGCTCACCAGTCCACTGGGGTGAGGAGTGCAAGTTCAGCATACAACTGATGTAACAGTTACCTGCTACCAAAACGCTTTCTTCTCACCCAGGTCCTGGCCACACATTCCCTGCACTTCCATCAGATCGATTTAGTGGCCACATAGCTAAGAACAGGTCGATTTGGCTGGCAGATCTGATGGAAAACAAAGGCAACAAATGAAGATGACTGCAGCTGGAACAGGGGGGGCAGACTACCACTGAAAAAGACTACTAGTTTTTAGCTAATTTTAGACGCAAACTGTCACCTCTGCCTTCTCTCTGCATATTTATCTCCTTCCTACCCTCTAGCCTCTGCGCATAAGCCTCTGCCCACGTTTTTTTAAATAAAATAATAATAATTAAAAAACCCGTATTTTCAGTGGTTTACATTTTTATCTGCAGTTTAAAATCCTATGCTCCATGACAATACCCAGACTCAGCTCTTCCCTGACTTCCCTGGTAGTGCACCTTTTTAAAAACAGACGCACTTCTTTGCTAGACCAGTGGGTACATTAATCTTCCAGTCAATTTCACAGTAATTTAGATTATCAGAAATTAATTCCAAAGAAAGCTAAAAATACTCGGCTCATTCTCCAGCTCAGCCTTTAAGGACTGTGTTATCTGGTGGGGACGGTGCACAGACCCATGTAATAGGACTGCTCTCTCACATGAAGTGACTGATCCACCTTATGACCTTTGCTGGGCAAAAAATTAGGTCCTTCTCTAAGACAATGTCCCAAACTTCCTCTGTAGTCACTGGAGAGGCAAATAATTCACCTGTTTTAGATACAGATTTGACGATTGGATGTGTTGCCACCATCTTTTCCTTCTTTTGAGGGGGCCTGGACAGCCAGCTCAGACAAGTTGTTCGTGGCTGGGCTAGAAGAAAATCAGATAATGGATTTTAGTCAGAAGGAACCTATTTCTGCAAAGCACCTCGAACTCTTGTGGAAGGTTTTGGACAAACCACAGGATTGTTTCCTAAAGCTGAGGAGAAACCAAGCATAAAAAAAGTGGGCTGAACCATGGCTCACTTAATTCTTGGGGGCTTAATGCTTCTTCTCTGACATTTAATGACCTATCCTGTTACAAATTTTTAAAGGAAAGTGGTAAAAATTACAAAGGAAAATGCAAAAGGAAAATGCAAAATTACCATAATACCGCAACATCCTTACAGATGTCATGTAGTAGGAGATCTCCAGAAAGCTAAGGTTTCTAGATTTGCAGTCACCATTAAAATGAGATAATGAAACCAGCTGTTCAACGCATAACAGTTTTCATACACAGCAACACTGACTACTACAGTAGAAAAAAAAAATAGGACCAGCTTCAAAGATACTTTTTGCACACAGCATTGGCTGATATTACTGACAAAGCCTGCTATCCCTGCAAACAACATTTCTCTGTAGCTGACCATGCAGATGAGAATTTTCAGTCCCTGTACACTGTATTGCTACAACTGCCAGACTGTCAGGAAGAACTCCTGAAAAGGAAACTGATAACTGCAAAGAAAACATATGAGACAAAAACAGAAGTGAGAGACTGATCAAAAACTCAGTTTTTATCTTCCTTACCCCTTCACTGGCTGCCTTACACCATCCTAGCATGGTCATGCTATAATCCACTGTAGGGAGAAGATCTCTTCCTAGTTTTCATTTGATTGTCTTAGAGCTGGTTTCCCCCCCTCCCCCTCTGAAGTGTTACCAACCCTGGATATGCACCAGCATTTTTTAAAAGTTTCCTATGCAGGTATTCAAGTTTTAGCTCTTGCAGTTTAAGAATACATCTTTGGCAAAATTTTAACAGACTGCCTTACCAGAGAGTTTCAAAGAGCTGGAAATTATCTGGTTTCAATATAGCAGCTAGACCCATCTCCACATTGGAAGAATTTTTTGGTCCAAGACGGATTAAGGTTCCAAGTAGCCTTAGGCAGGGAAAATGAGGGGGTATAGAGGCCATGGGAATGTCCTGTAGTCTTAAGCTGCCCATTGTCTATCCCACAACTTTATTTACACAGAGAACACTTCTACAGCAACTGCTGAAAAATATCCAGAGCCAGTGAAAGAGAGAGTAAAATCCTCTTTTCAGAAGTGTTGTGCCATCTGGTTGTTACCATACCTGTGAATACTACCCTTTTACAAAACTCCCCAGCATGTTGTAAGTTTTACTCAGTCTCTTCTTCCTTCATTGCTTCTGCCTTAATTTTAACAGGTACTACAGTTTCTGAGAATATATACATGTATGGTATCAGCACCTTGCATTTTGCCCAACCTTATTATTAACAAGAAAACTGCAATGTTCCCTTTGTAAAAAAATGCACTTCCCTATTAAACCTTTGCTTTCACAGAACTAGGACACTGCATGTAGGGTGCTGTTTACTGCAATTAACAGTCTTCAGAAAAAAAAAAGACTACAACTAATTTGTTGTTCCAACAGGATTCCTATTTCTCATTCTCCCTTTATTTGGGAAGTAAATGCAATGCTGTTTGCAATAATTTTTTCCAGCCTTTTGTTTTTGGAAAGCAGGTAGTTCTATTCTTAATTAATTCACTTAATTGAAGCTCTGTCTAAAGGGCACCATTCATTCTCTACTGCAATGATTCGCCTGCTCTCCTCAGATGTTATTCTGTCCATGCACTCCTCTCCACTACTCCCCATCACCAAGGGCCAGCTCTGACCCTCCATACCTGTATGAAAGCATGACCTCCTATTTCTCTTTGTCTACACAGCATGTGAGGACTTCAGACAGACCACAGAGAGGTGGCCAGCCCAGCCCTTCGATTTCTGTTCATCACAGATCATAATGAATATGGGAAAGTTCAGGTAAAAGGGCATTCCTGAACACTGTTGTTGTCTACTGTCTATATGCAATGCCCAGCTCTTCAGCCAGCTCCCATGTTCTCATACTTACCATGACTATGGCATCCATGTCCTGTAAGTTGTTTCTGCTATAATATCAACATGGAATTATGCATTTCTCTGAAAAGAAATGGGGAAACTTGCATTGAATCACTTACACATTCATTTTCTTACTGTCCAGAAGTTATAACAGCATTTCTAAACACAGATTTGGGTCTATCTTTGCAGAATTCATATTCTGAATTCATATTCTGAATTCAGAATAAATAGTTCATATATGAACTATGGCTCATAAATACAGAGTAAGCAAACACAGTTCATAAACTCAGAATTCATAGCTCATATTCCCCCCACCAAATCACTACCTTCTGTCTGCAATGCTCAGCTGTACAGAACAGTCCTTGTTATTCCTGTGTTCATTGGTGCCATCATTTCCTCAGGACTCAGTGAACATAAAATATTGGGCTGCATGAGGGAGGGAAAAACAGAGCGTTGGAAGCTCTCATTAAACATTTATATTATCAGATGCAGACTGACCAGGACTAAGGACTGTTATGACAGACATTTTTTAACAAAGGTAAACAACTCTCACTCCGCATTGCTTACAGCCTGTGTCCTAAAACAGGCTCTCCTTCTCTCCCAGGCACACGAGCCTGAGTGTACCTGGCAGAGCTGCCTTGTCTGCCCTGAGCTGGGGAGACAGACACCTTACCCAGCTCTTTGGACAAATGTGGTAATTCACTCTCTGAAGTCTTTGGTGGTCTGACTACCCAGCTACAAACAGTACAGCAATGGGCACATCCAGAACATACACAGATAAATCTAAACCTCTTGTCTTTCCAGAGTATAAACTAAACTCTTACAGTGTATAGACCTTTTCAGGATATAAGCAAGTCAATATACCCTCTTGTACCATCAACCCTTCCTCTCCCCTTGCTTTTGACAGAAAAATATCTGGATTGTAATCTGAGATGACATGTTACAAATGAGGGTTATAAGGGAATTCAGCCAAAGAAAATCTCAAAGACTACTTTCCTGTAATAAGAACGGAAAAAGAAGGGCTAGCAAAATCCTCACATGACCCCTTTCTCATCTTCTTCCCTCCCATCTACTGGAAAAAGGCTTTTATCTGTCTAGAAATGGGGATGGAGAGAGGACTCCAAGACCCATGATGCAGGAGGGCTCTCTGTGAACCATGGTGAATTTTATGCTCTGTAGCACACAGTGCAAGTCAGTAAAAAGTACCTGAAGTTCTGTAGAATATGGACGTGGAGTCTGAACATTCAGTTTTGGTTCAGTTCAGAGGTACTTCTTGTCCAAGTCCGTTCTCTGGCAGGGACTGAGAGCTTCAGCATGTAGCTTCAGCTCTTATCAGTTACCAAAAGAGGACTGCTGGGATGTACTGAGTTTTGAATGCTGTATGGGCTTTGGACTCTGAGGGAACAGTCACTGGGACATCTCAAGTTGATAAAATGCTTGAGATTAAGATCCTTTCCTAGAGAGTGGCAGCCTCTCAGCCTCTGAGGAAGGGTGAGTAGAACTACAGGCAGCATCTGCCAAGCAGATCCTTCTCTCATGTCTTTGTCTGCAGAAAGCTGCTCACTGAAGCAGACCCTAACGCAAGAAATTAATAACTGGAAAAACCCCAAACCACCTATGTATTGTCACAGCTAAGTTGGAATCGGGACCTGAAGCCTCCCAAACTCTTGGCATCCTGTGTGTAATGAGAGAAGGGAAAAATCTTTCAGCAGTCTTCATATCACCCAACACACTTCAATAACACTTTCCAAGGCTTTCAAGGAGGATGAATCCTGACACAACTTTGCTTGTCACAGCATCCTTTGTGGTCAAGCAGTTATTTAACTGCCTCAAGGAAAGGGACTGTGTGACTGCTGGTCTTGAATTCCACAACCCTCCTGAAGAACATCTCACGGCAAGGATTTCCATAGTTTAGTTATGCAATGGATAAAAGAACCCCCTTATCTCTCTTTTTTCACTAGTTGTCCTCCATTTTCTTTCAGCACTCTCCTGTTACTGCGCTCAGGAAGCTTGCACAGGACCTGCATGGAGTTTCTCTGTATTACTCAGCATTGTGCAAACTGTATACACCATAACTCATCTTCTCAGTACAATATGCAGGCTTCACCTTCTCGGTCTGTTCTCATACAGAAGTCTTGCCATTCTACAAATTATTTTATTACCTGTTTTGAGGCTGTTCTATGTAGCATGGATTTTTTTTTTTTTTTTCTGATGGATAGCCAGAACTGAGGGCTGTATTCTGGGAGAAGATGAGGTATTTTTCCAGAGGCAGCTGTACTTGCTATTCTTCACTTTCCCAGAAGCGGTGGCTGTATATTTTCTGCTAGGTCATATTCCAAAACTCTTTCAGAACATGATTTTCCCCCGGTTCCCAAATTTTGACTTCACAGCCCCAGTGGGAGTTTTCCCCATCAGTTAAGGAAAAGCTCAGGAGCAGCTAAGACAGGGCCACAACGAAAAAGGACTTCCAAGCCAGGAGCAGCAGTGCCATGTCACTTCCTCTCTGTACTGCAGCTCCTCCAGATACGCCACAGCCCTGGGACATTGACCAAAACAGCACTTACCTTGCACATTTCCTGACCTTATGGAGAACATCAGCAGCTCCGCCTGCCAAAATGCAATGTGGATGTTTGTGGCTGGTGGTACAAGACTGTGTCCACAACAGAAAACAAATCTCTGCAGCCCAAATACTGCAAACCAGCATGGGGCTCTTCCTGTCTTAAGGGAAGGGTTATAAAAGATCATTAATTGTAGAAATACACTGGCAGTCTCCCTGTTAACTGTTTTGGAGATCGGGAAATGCAACCACTCCCAGAAAAGCTGTAATTAACTATTTCTGAGACTAATTCCCTGCTTTCTATTTCAACAGGAAAAGAAGTTTTGTCTCCCTGATACAATTAGGTGAGCATTCTGGTTTGTAATGCCACAGAAAGACATATTTTAGGATGAAACTTTGGCATCCCACACTGTGCTAGACTTGTGGGGTAATATGTTTTTAAAAAACTTTTCACACTTTTCTTCCATAATGGATGAGAATATTTGTTTAGTACTTCAAGTAGCTGGGGAGAAGAAAACCCTGTTCCTCTTTTCCTCTCAGGACCTCCCAGTCCCCTACAAAAAGGGTAGATATAAAACTGTCAGAAATAATGATCCATGTTCTAACATGCTTTATTGCTTCTAGGGACAGACCCAGTTATTTTTCCTTTGGATATATTGGGGCATTAAACAAACATAACATGTATTAGACATTACATCTCTGAGCATCTTGCCTAGCACACCACTAGAGGAGCTAAAAGATGGAATACACATGTATTATTGTTCTGCTCATTCTTTGACAATGTATTGTAAAATAGGGTCTTGGAGAGCAGTAGGACCTAAAAGGCTGGACAATCTTTTCCCAAGGTTCAGGTTTCTTACAGGAGCTTGTGAGAGCTGTGTCACCATACTCCCATCCAGCAGGCAGGCTGGTAACCAGCCATCAGCCTTACTCTTGCTCTAGACTCAGCACTGCTTTGACATTTTGCAAAGCTTTGAGCTGGAAGAAACTAAAATTGGTTTTTTGCTTGCTAAAGGAGATGTATCAACAGTACATTGTCATAGTAAACTAAGGATGAAAAATGGCTGCTTTCTTATCTTGCAGACATCATTCATCCTGAATATATTTCCATCTTCTTGAAGTGCAAGAACACAATTCAAAACACAGAGCAGGAAAAAAAACATAAGCAACCAGGAACTCCATAAAATGACCTGATTAAAAAATGAACATCTTAACACAGCTTCAGTGGAAGCAGAGATCAGCCCCATGGCCAAAAAAAATTCAGCAGCAGCTGCTGAGAGGCAACTGTGGCACTCAGCTGAAGCAGCGTGTGACAGCTGGGTGACGAAATACAAGTTGGTGACTGCCCTGATCTGCACCATCTTGCCCAAATGAAGGGCTCATTAACCTCAACAAGAAATAAATGCAGGTTTTTAATTTACTCAAAATGTATGCATCGGAGCAATGACTCGAGGACTGGGTTTGTTTGATTTTCACTCAGCTGTCAAGGAAGACACAAGTCCAGGCAATTGTTATGGCTGGTAACTGCTAATTTGATTCATGCAAAGACATAAAAATCTGTGCTCCAGGGAAACGTCTTTGCCCTCGGCTGTTGCTAGTTTTCGGAGATGCAAGGTCTTACCCTGCTTACAGCACCTCAGCCCTGTGAAATCGGGTACTTCCCAGGCACAGCAGGTACACCTAGTGTAACACCTCTCCAAACCTAACCTCTGCAACCTCCAGTGCAGATATATGTAGGTATACACCCTGTCCACTGTCTTGCCCTATTCAGGGACTGCATCAGTCATGATGCAAGCACTCAGTAAATACTGAATAGCAGTAATGAAACTGCTCTATCAGGTAAAGTATTGAACCACAATTTTGGAGATAATTTCCCTCCAAAACTTGAACTGTAGAGAAAAAAGTAGGTAAGTGTCACTGACAGAAGTCCCCATAGCCTGGTGACAGAACTTTGTAAGGAATGTGGTGGGCAACTTTTTAAATGTCAAATTTATGCAAGGTGCCAAACAGCACTGTGTGAAGGGGCGAGCACCAGGGTCACCAGTAGTTTTGGCCATCCCTGTTAAAAGCAGAACTGACAGTCCTGTATTTCCTTCTAATTTGGCTTTAACAGCTGAAGTCCTTCAGAGCATAATTAATGTTTATACATCCACTTATGAGAGTAAATTAGTCAGTTCCTCAGAAAGACCATTAACTTGATTTTTTTGCCTGTGTGCATTGTAACCCATTATGAACCCAAGATTTGCAGCTATCAGATTCACCTAGAAACTCAGAAGGTGCCCATATGCAAACTGTAATTTAACATAGAAAGAACAAAAGATGGACAAATTAATTCAGATAGAATAAGAAATGATCTGAATATTTACTGAAGTACTTAAAATAACTCAATTAGAAGCAGGGATATCTGAGTCTATCTCTTCTTTAAGTAGTTTTCACCCCATTCAGCCTGACTTGGTATATCCACTTTATTCCATGGAAAAATCTCTGTGACTTCAAAGTGCAGATGGATTGTGCTTTTAACTGTACACTGCACACTTTAGACTTCATAGAGGGCATAAAGCACAGCAGCTCTGCCTCTGTGTTTGGAGATCCTGTTATTTTCAGGAATCCAAATTACCAAGAGTAACAATTCAACCACTGGATAGTGAAAACACGTAGGGAAAAAACCAGTACATCTCAGAGTGTCTGTCCTGAATAAGAGCTGGAAATGTGCAAGGAAGAGTGCACATAGAGCTGTCTTTTGTTTGTTTTTTTTCTTAAACTAAAGTCAGTATGCATACTGTATGATGTCAGAAAACGCTGTACCTCTGCTAATATTTGTTTCCCTGTAAAGATTTCCTGGTAACGTATGAAAATACTGACATTGCGGGCCAGATGCTCTGTTTCTGTATTCTAGCTTTGCAACAGGTTGATTTGTGTCTGCTTCCAGTTTTGGATCACGTTTCATGTTTTCACTACTTTCAAATATAAGTAATATGCTCTAAAGTATCTATGTTTTTAAGGTATCTAACTGACTGTTCAGTGCTTATTGGTGAGGACTGTGTTTGTTTTCCAATGTGCCACCTTTGCTTTTCCCCACAGTATAGTTCAACAGGTCAGTATTGTTGTTTCCAGTTGTTTTCACTGTGGTGAACATCAGGAGGTCTGGGTGATTTCAAGTTTTCTATTCTTGGTGACAATGAGCCTCTGCCTATCTGTCCACAAGCTGCAGGACAGGGATGTACAGGCATTGGTTTGAAGAGTCTCAACAGATTTTTAGGTAAGTTTATGCCACACACCTGACTCAGTTTCCTTACACATTCCTCTCTAGGTTTCCTTTTGGATTTCATTTTCCCAAGGCACTCATAATGGCCACTTGAATACAAATTATGAATAAGGTATCTGATGGCTATAGAATAAGCATATCCATTCCAAAAACCCATCTGTCTTACAGTACTGGAGATCCAAAGGTCAGCTGGACTAGTGGTGGCACCAGCTGGGATCAGTATAGTATATAGTATATACTAACTCTTTACACTGCAATTAAAAGTCAAACTCTTTTCCCTACAAAAATCAGGCCAGAGAGTGACAGGTGGGGGCTTGGAGAGAGAAAGAGTGGGAGAGAGATTAAACAGCCTCTGGTATTCAATGCCTGTGGATGACAGTTTCAAAAATATTTCTAGGGATATACTTGGCAGGCACTTGCCTGCGATTTCCTTCTAGATACATACAAACAGCAAAAGCACACAAACAGCCTCTTATTAAGAGAGATATAATTATCTTAATTTTTGTACATGTACAAAGACAGTTCACAAGCTGGCCAAGACATGACCCCCATCACTGCCCCCTTCCTCCACCCCAGGGCAACCTGCCCCACCAGCAGCTGGTACTCACCAAGCAGAAAGGCAAGACTTGAGGCCAAGCCCTTTGGCATGATGAACTGAAGTGGTTTGTGTTCCCCTGGTCCTTCCACAGTACCTGCCATCCCAAGGTTTCAGACAGGGTCCTGCAGTCCTGGGGGATTTAGGGGATGAGTTCCCAATGCTTTTTAAAGAGGTGTGAGTGCCTCTGTTCTCCAAGAGCCTCTGAAAATCGTACAGACACAGACCCACAAAGAAACGTAAACCAAGTGACAATTTCCTCCAGTGTGTAGAGACAGTTTGTCTCTGGGTTTAAAATCTAATTCCCTGGGAGAAAAATATTAGATTATAAAGAAGAGCATAAACAGATGGAAGTAGAAAAAGAAAATTACAAGAGGGAAGGATGGAAAGAAGAGAAACAGGGAGACAAGGAGAAGAGGGAGAGTAGGAATAAAAACTGCAAAGAAGTCTTTCACTGTCTTTCTGTTGCTTCCTACTCAGTTCCTATACATTTTTATCCTTATTTTTGTTTGTTCTTTATTTTGCCTGGAAAATCAATAAGGCATTTATAGGCATTTGAGGGAGAAGAAACGGAGGCATCCGAGGCAGAATAGGTGCAAACAACTTCTGCTGGCTCTGTGGTCCTGTGCCAGCTGTGTGGGAGCTGTGCACGGCCACCCCCTCCTGATCTGTGCTGGACACCCAGCTCAGGATGCTGGGGGGAACAAGAAGGGGATAGGGGTAAGAGGAGAGAAGGAATTGCAAAGGAAGGGGAGAGCGAGGTGCACAGGGCTTTGGAAAGAGGTTCTGGCATGGGGGAAGAAGAAAAGCATAGAGGAAGAGGTTGTTGGCCTGGCCATGCTGCAGTGGCTCCAGCCTGGCTGAGGAAGCTCTTCAGCAGTGACAGACCTTCACTGCCAGCCAAGCTGCTGCTGGTGGTTACAGCCAGCAATTTTATCGGGGGATAAAGAACAAAGGCAGGAGAGGAGGGGAAGGAAGGAAGCAGGGAGCTGCCTCCTGCCACCTTCTAACATCAAATGGCCGCAGGACTTCAGCCTGGGAACCCTTTGAAGTGTGACTGATCCTCATAAGCTACTAAAGTGGGCAAAATCTTTTTATTTAAAACCAAAAGCAAAGTTACATCAAACTAATGTCACCATTGGGAATGCAAAGCCATAATCCCTAAGTGGATGCCAAGCCCTGCTGAATCCAGCAGAAGGATACCCACGGCTCTAAAGAAGGGGCAGGAAGGAGGACAGCGATGCCCTTTGTGATTTTTCTTCTGGTCCCACGGATTTGCCATGCGTCGTGAGCCTTGCCAATCACTTGAATTGTAGGCAGCTCCAGATGACCTCTAAAGCAGTGCACACAAAACAGAGGCTTGTAAAAACAAGAGTCAACCCCACTGCTGCTCTTAAAGTCTTTGGGGTATACACATGTTTCAGCAGGACAGGGACTTCAGGTAGGACTGATAAGTGTGCATTACCAGTCTGCATTTTGATTTATTTTTCGTTGACCTGACATATTACTGCCACACAAACAAACATGTGGCATATACTTGTAAACAGGCTGAACTCAATCATAAACTTAACTAAATACAAATGAATGCCATAGAGTGAATCCTCAGATACATGTGCAAAAAGTACCATTGCAATTAAAATGTGAGATAGTAACTCAGAAAGCAGACTGATAAGTAATTCATTCACTGACTTAACTAACCTCCTAGCTACATGAATGAATGGTAATTATAGGTATCATGAAAAAGTCACGCAGTGTAACTGCACTGTAATTATATTTGCTGTATGAAAGTGTGACCCCGGTATTACAACGAGAAATAAGATGAAAAGCAGAAGAAAAATCCCAGCTCAGGATCCAAGCAGGGGGAACAAAGCCACAATGATACCTATTCAGCTGCTTTTACTGTCTCCCTGCCAGAGGTATGTTCCACATGTCTCTGGAGGGATAGTGCTGCTATGTATATCACTACTGGGATTACACACAAATTGTTCTTGCTTATTATCATCCTGGAATCACTAGTCTATGCCATTAACAGTGACAAGCAAACTCCATGACAGGAGTAAACTGTCTGTACAGATTCTGTATTTTCCCTGCAGTATATTTGGTTCTAGCAGTCAATGTTAAATTAACACATACTGGGCTGGTGCCAATGCACTCTTCCCCTCCTGCTCCTTTCTGCCTAAAGCTAAAGAATTGGAAGGCGGAGGGGAGATTGTTTTTGTTGGGTTTATGGTTGTTGGGTTTTTATATATTGCTTTTGCAATGGCAAAGCTTGCTGATTAGCTCCGTGACCTTTCCAGTACCCAGTCAGCTCAGAAGAGGCATGGGAAACACTCTAGTAAACACTAAGAAAAAGAAAAAGAGACCTGGGAGGAAAGAAAGCATGGGAAAATAGTCCCCAAAGAAGAGACAGGATGGGAAAAGAAAAACTAAAGGAATCTGGTCAGAAGAGCAACAAGTACATGACAACAGGACTTACACATACCCACTCTGAAAAATACACATTTCCAGTCATAGGCATGGCATGCTTTGTCTTTACTCCCAAACCTGGAAGAAAGAAAACCTGGTTGAACTTGTGTAACACTGCCATCCAGTGCTGCCAGTGTGCCCCAGGCTGCAGCCCACCTCTGTGCCCTGACCTATCCCATCCCAGAGCAAGGCCACCATCCCAGCAAGGCCCAGTTATGACCATCCTTAGGGAAACCTCCTGAGCTGTATTCCCTTACCTGTGGAAGTCCTGGCAGGACTCTAGCCTATGAGGTGTGGAAAGGATAGGAGGGTGCAGCTGTCCTCTGTCACTGGGATGCCTGGAGCATTGTTGATCACATCATCTCAAAAGATGAACCCATCCACATATTTTCTCCCCTGTTCTAACTCTAGAATGAAAGTTTCTTATTTGCTAAATGCAACAACAACTGGTTTCTCTTGGGCTTAAGAACTGATCTGGTAACTGGTGTCCTTTCTGGAAGGGTGACGTTGTTCAGCACAGCGGAGATGGAGTCACAGACCGGTCATGAGGATGCTGGCTAGATTTTGTTCTAATGGTCGCCATAGTTAAATTTGATGAGAGGTGAATTTCCTAGCCAGAAGGGATATTCTTAGATATTTTTCAGCCTTGGCCTGATTTTTTTCTTTGAACTGGCTAAAACCATCAGATAATATTTTGAGACCCATTTCAAGACCTCTCTCGTAACAAATTAAATAGGTTGACTAATACAATACCAAATAACTTACCTGCAAAAGCCTCAACATATGCAAAAGACAGTCTCTGTCCTTCTCTTGCTTCAAAGCAGACGTTTTCTTTCTTGTGATGCTAGTCAGAGCTGCATGCAAGCCTCTCCCAGGCTGGTTCACTCCCTTTTGCAGAGGAACAGTTTTCTTCTGGATCTATTTATCGACTTTCATCAGAGAGGTGCCTGAAACTTTTTCACTGCTAACCAAATTGATAAATTTGCTACTGAATAATTATAAAAATAGCTTCCTTCAACTGAACAGCAGCAGAATGGTCTGCAATGAATCACAAAAATAGATCTGTTAGCTTTTGAACATGCTTCAGCAAGAAAAGTGCAGCTGAATTTGATAAAATACAGCCACTTTCTCTGCTGACTTGCATAGTCAGGAAAAACTCTGGCTTTCAAATCAGGTGAATTTGAAAGGAAATCTTTGATGTAATACACAGAATAATGTCCTGCATAGCTGAGGGAGTATAAACAAACAAATGCTTCTTCTTTATTTTACTGTAGCTATATTTAGTTAATATTGAGTGGATGAATTGAAAATTTAATGTAAGGATTGATAGTGGGGATTGTATTTTTATACTTGATCTGCAGAGGTACATCATTATTAATTAAAGCACATTCTGTACCTGTTGAAGCCAAGTAGATAGCACATAGTATTTTCTATTTCTTTATGCTTAAAGTTTTTCAGTCAATTTTCTGGAATATGCTGAGTAATAACAGTTTCTGGGGGGGGGGATAAAAAAAAAAATCTAACTGCTGATTGAGGTAGATGGAAAGATACAATAATTATTACTTTTACCTCGGAAAGCAAACCCCAAAAGTTTGGTTTTGGTTGCATGCTAGTTTGGGGCATTAGTTTGGCTCACTCCACGATATAGTGTTAAACTCCAGAAAACTTTCTAGGTATTCCTGCTCTGGCAGGGGGGTTGGACTAGATGATCTTTTAAGGTCCCTTCCAATCCCTAACATTCTGTGATTCTGTGATTCTGTGAAAGATTTCAATCAAAAGCTATCAGGAAGGGATCTGTGTTCAGTTTTGTCTTCGCTCAGCCTCTATGCTTTTCCTGACCTATTTATGTTGCTTCCACCTGCTCTGATAATCTTCAGCCATTATATTTCCCATTTCTGATAATTAGAGGACCCTCTTTTGGTATTTGACAGCAAGGGAACACAGCACTGAGCATCCCTGTGATGTCTTTCCACCACCAACCTCGCCTTGGATGCATGGACTGTGCTCTCTGTGCTTCACCAACCCTGACCACTTTCAGATGAGAGTGATAAATGCCAGAATCAAAAGGCTGTTACAGAATTATGTGCAGTCCATTAGAAAAAAACATTCTTTTTCAAATGCAGTTCATTACTAGCAGCATGCCAGAGGATTATTGCTCTAGTTTTCTTAATTTTCAACTTGGAAGAGCATCTCCATTTGGGCACAGTGACCTCTGATGCTTTGTAACTACACAAAAAGCCACACGGAAAAACTGTAGATCTTTGGAACAAATGTGTATGGTGTGCTGAGCACAGTAATGACAAGGTGAAAATCCTCACTTGCAGAGAGCTCACCTGTAAGGTCTGAGATGGAAACTGTGTCCGTGTTTGTATAGAAGGGCTTGCTGGTCCCTATTAGCATCAGCCCATTACTGCGCTGCTGTCAGCATGGGCAGTGACAGCTGCTAGCTCGGGTTCCACCATTGCTGACTTCCTTAACCCTGCTGGCAAACGTGATGGAGAAATATTTTGTCTTAAACATGAAGATGGGCCCTTCTGTTTTTAAGTTCCCAAATCAGTGCCTCAGCAGGACCTGATTAACAGAAGCAGCGCCTCTCCAAAAATCTGGTCCATGAAACAGCTCAGCTGGGCAACAAGTGGTCAGAAACTGACCTTAGATGAAGGTCAAGTCAAGTAGTTGCCCATGGCAACATACATGCACAAGGGAGAGATACTTAAGGCTCACAGCAGCAGGAAGGCACTGGTCCAGTGGCAGGACCACTTCCCAGGCAGCAGGACACTCGGACCAAACACGCTGCTCTTGACCTCTCTGGCTTCTCATCCTGCTTTGCCCGTCTTTGCACCTCTGCCAGATAAATTTTTTGGGTACGTTATTCCTCTACCACAGTAGAGCCAAGCCTTGTCCAAGTCACTGAGACACCTTGAGCCACCCCTGATCATGGGTATCTCTAATGGGAACTAACACGTATTTTATCTGCTTTAGCCTCCTTTTCATAAAAATTTTACTAAAATTAAACTTTGGACCTCAGCCAAATGGGGGTCCCCCAAATGCATCATAAAAATGAATGTTTCACATGCACATTTTTTGCCATCCTCCAAAGACCATTGGTTGCTCTTCCCATCATTCTCTGTTCCCAGTATAGCACTACAGTTATGTCCTGCAGGAATTCAGGCTTTCATACTCCATCTTTGTATTAGCCCTTAAGATGTTTTGGTGCCAGAAATGCTCCCAGTTCAATAATGCAATTACATTGAAAGACACAGGAATAAAGGAAAGCAACTAAGTTTCTGTGAAGCGGAATCAATTTGCAGCAGATTTATGTATTTCAGCTACATGCAGTGCTTACCTTGTAACCAGACCCAGAATCTTAGAGGGTCATGATGGGAAGTCCTCTTCATTTCCATCAGTCACTTCTCTGAGGTCCAGGGGAGGAATGCTGCCCACAGTGCATCTTGGAGGACTTTATCACATGTATTTATAAATTAAACAGTCTTCAGCTACTGAAGAAGAACTCTGACAGACAGAAGAAGAGCACTGAGGGGAATTTTAGGTTTCCCTTTGCTCAAACAATTAATATAACATAATGCTGGCTCCCCATTGCCTCCCATGCTTCATAGTTATGCAGGCTAAATCTACAGAGAGATTTTTCCTTCATTCAAAATGCAAATCCTCAGAGCCCCCTTTTCAGCTGTTGCCTAACTTTGGAGCTGGCTGAATCCCCGTGACACCTAAGATCCCATCAGTAAAGCTCTCTGGTTGCTTAAATTTCTGCCTCTGGGCCTGCCCAAATATACTAAAGTCCTGACAGCACTGAATAACTCAATATTTCAGTTCTACAGGGATTCACAGATAAGACATTCCTCTTCTAGCAGCTGTATCTGTTAACTGGGATCCCATAGGAATTTCAACAAGCTGGAGCTAGCGCAGACCATAGCGGCAGGAAGGGGAAGGTGGGGTGGTATAACTGCCACTGTAAATGAGGAAGACAGAGGGAAAAAGAGGGGAAAAGTATTCCCAAAGAGCTGGTTGTGGTGTGTTTCTGTCATTCCTGGATGTACCAGCAAATCCCTAGTCTAAATCTTGCAGAAGGAGGGTGAAAGTAAATATTATGGATAACAGCTGGGCCAGCTGCCTCAGTAATCAATGCCTTGGATGAGCAGCATGAATAAAGGGAGGTACCCCCATCATTCAAAATTAAACATGTGGCTCCTGGTCCTCCCTTGGCATTTGCTGCTGACCATCTCAGAGTCTGACTCTGCATGGCAGCTTTTGCAGCTCTAATTAGGCACCTAAATACCCACTTAGCCAGGCTGTTCATTTCACTGGACATCAGGACACCCAAAAACTAGGCACTGAAATGCTAAAATCAAGTTCTTTGCATGACTTGGCCTCTACTTTGCAAGTGAGCTTTGCTTGGGAATCCTATTTTTCCCCTTGGATGATAAAAAGCTTGCAAAGCAGCAAAATACCCCTCTGGATTTAATTATGCATATGCATTAGCAATGAGAGTAATTGCACTATCTCAGTCACATTGCACAGTGTACTCACTTGAAACCAAGCTGAGGAAATACACTGGCAGCTATAGGATGACAGACCAGATAAGAGGACACCAGATGCCATGAGGCTACAAAATTGTCATATCACCTGCTCTGGTAATTAACAGCCACAAACTCTCATCATGCAGATCATGATTAACTCTATCACTCCCTTTTGATGAAGGGCTACTATGAGATTGTCATCTCTCTGCAAGACACCCTCTTTTATGAAAGCTAAATAGTTGCAGGAGGAAGTTTATCTCCTTACTGTATATTCACTAAGAGCCTCAAATTAGCTGACTGCTTCCCAGGAGGTGCCTACAGAATAGGGGCATGCACTGGGCATTCCAGGTCCTAAGCTGAAACAACACGTCTGCACTGCTAGTCCTGGGCTGCTGTGAAAAAGAAACAAAACAAATATGCAGGGGAAAAAATTCTCTTCATCCACCAAGGAGTCCCAGGACACAACCCTCATCCTGCACTAAGCCCAGCAACATGTTACACAGAGCAACATGGGGCCCCAGCCGTCTGTTCACTCCACAAATTATTGAAGTTGAATTGAATGTACGAAGCAAACCAGAAGTGCTCCCCATGGGCACTGTGTAGTGGTACAAAGAACTGGAGATGGTTTGTGTGTGTGACTAGTACAGGCTTAGAAATGGAAGCTTGATTTAGTCCGAATTTGTGAAAAGTGCATCTTTTTTTTTTTTCCTTCCTAGTGCAAACACTTGCTGAGGCAGAGTCCTCTCTGTCAAATGCAGTTTTACCTATTTTGCAAATCAAACCCTCCTAGTCCTTTGTGGTTTCTCCTAGAACAGTCAGCACTGCTGCCCTGTTTCAAAATAGTCACTTACCTCCCACATCCTCCTTCTTTCTTAAGGCCTACAGGTGTTTTCATCTTTGATACCACACCAGGTTTTAATCCCTTGATCCCAGCAGCAACCTTGGAGGTCTTCAAATGCAACCAGTGTCCTCCAAGATCACTCTCCTCCTGTCTGTGATTTTGTAATCAGTAACTCAGAAAATAGCAAACAATGGAAATTTGGCATAGTTATCCTGTCATTTGCCTTCATCAGATAAAGTTTAAAGACCCATAACAAATTACTGAAGAAACATGTTTTCAGATGACACAAAAATATTACATTGAGAAAGGGATGTGTAATGGCACTTGGGAATTAAAAAACTAGACCCTACACTCCTGAAATGACAATGCCACTGTCAACTTGAGGTTTTATTTAGAATTATGTCTACTTTTAGCCAATATCCCAGGGCTAACCCATAGCAGTTGTTCTACCACCCAATGGCCCCTCCCCAGCTGAGAACGGGAGTCAGGGAAAAAGGGAGAAGCCCCATGGGTTGAAGTAGAAACAGATTTAATGAAATAACAAAACTAATACAATCACCAACATAGAGTGTATGAGGTTCTACTCAGCCTGGTCCTTGGACTCAGCAGCAGGAGCAGAATGCCAAGAGGGAAGAGCCCCAGGAAGAGGAACTCCACCCTCACTGAACTCCCTCCTTTAATAATGAACATGATTAGGTGGTGTGGGATACACCTGTGAGTCAGCTGCCTTGATTGGATCTCCCAGCTGACTCGGGGCTACTTATGGCCTGCCTGCATGGCTGGCCCATGGGTCTGTGCCTAGGGAACTAGGAGAAATAAAGTGAAATAGCAAAATTTTAGGAGTTGAATTTTGTGCAGTACTGACAATATCGAAGATAAATTCTTGGGCTGGTCACAACCTTCTGTGCCAACATGACCAAAGTTAGCCATTTGCTGCCAAAAGGGAAGTGTGGTTCTGGAGTGCATAAATACAAACATATACAGTGATCTGGAAGAAACACCAGCCCTTTGGATAAAGATGACATTTCTTTCACAAAGCATAGGCAGGTCTCACGAGGTGAGGTGCTGATGGTAAGGACTGACGGATCTATGGAGTTAAAGCATGTGGGGGAAAACTTACCATACCAAGCCTAAGGACAGCAAGCAGATCGCATGCTTCACCTGCAGGGAGTGTTGTGTACAGGTGACAGGGTAATAAAATGACTTGACAGAAGTTGTTTAATGCAAAAAAGTTTACTATCTGATTCTCCATCATCTTTCGTGTTATGCTGACATTTGTCTTGGCAAAGAGAGTTCAAAACAAGTGCCTAACACAACCTCCATCTCCAGTGAGTGGAAAACTTTGAATAGGTTTTGAGTACATACATACCTATTTTCCGTAAGTGTAAGCAAATATAAAAATTACATGACAAAGAAGAGTCAATGCATTTGTGTATGGAATTTGAGTGAGTGACACCAACCCAAGAACAAAAAACATCAAAGTGCCACTCTGTATACACACATGCTAACGGGGAAAAACATGTCACATTTATACTCAACAAACCTTCTAGAGCTGTGTATTTCAAGTAGAATGGTAGGCTACTGGATAAAACATGCTCCTGTCACTTTTTCCTTCTGTCTGTCCTGTAAAGCCATATGCATCATCTACTTAAACACCTTTGGCCAAGACCCTGGAACTAACAGAGGGGATTTTTGAAGAGTACCAAATCTGTTCTCCATATACCTAAAACACATCCCTGCAGTCCTAAGTGTGGAATGAGCTTCAGCAAACTGATCACACAGGGTCTGGCATTTCTCTTCAGATGTTAAAGCAGAGAGGAAAAAAAATGCATACACAACCCAAGATCTAAATAATGGAAGGGACTCTCAGCACAGTTAAAGTATTGAGGTTGTTATCTGCCAGTGTTCACCCATCACAACAGGAAATACTGTCCCCTCTTTCAAAGGTCCCAAATTATACAGAACAAAAATGCATTCTTTCATCCTCCTTCCCTCTCCCCCTTTCTACCCTTTGCTGTAAAGATTTGTTTTACTTCTGAGAAAAACAACGTCTATTTCACCATATACTTTTAAGTATTTATTGGTGAATTTAGTGTTCTTTAGCTTTCCAGCTTCCCCCGTCATTTTCCCAGAGCACATCAATCCTGACTGGTGAAGACTGGGAAAACGTTGTGGGTTGGTTTTTTTTTCACTCTTGCTCAAATCAGTGTGATATAAACAGCGTGCATAGCCAGTGAAGCCTATGGTTCTTCATCAGCCCAAGGAGCAAAGACAGCCAGGACTTACTGGCCTGTGGGAAGCTCCAGCTGAAACAGTGGTAAACTGCTGCTGCTGCACTCGGTGGTTCTTGAAGAGATCAAATATACATACATGCATATGTATACATGTGTATAGATATGTACACACACATATATATACATGCACACACAGAGTAAAAGAAGAGGAGAAAGATAGGTGAATTTTTAAAGTGATGGCTCTCCCTTCAGAGAATTATCTGAATAGCAAATGCACCACAGGAGTGCTCCATAAAGCTGGAGGCAGTGCTGGCCAGAGGGACAAGGCTGGTGGGGTCCATTCTGAAGCAAGACGTAAGAAGACACTGCAGACATAAGAAGCCACTATCTGAGAGCAAGGCATCATACAGGATGAAATAGCAGGGCAGAGATGTGGAGAGCAGACACGTGCTGCCCTCAAACTGGTTCCCTGCATCCCCCTGCTGAACTCGTTCCTGACATTTGAGAGCTGCCACTGCTATTTCCAGTGCTGGGAAGAGGGCAGAGCCTGCTCCCAGGGAGCTGGGAGAAGATAACTGCTCTTTGGGACTGCAAGGCTAAGCAGCATAAGAAGGGAAAAAAGGTCTAGCCATCCTTTCCCCGTTCAGAGAACATTTGTGAGCTCTCCTAAGAGGTGACCTAAAGGTAATTTATTCTGCATTACACTTTTATTAAACATTAGTGTCCTAATTAAAATGATTCACAGTCCTTTTTTAGTTTTGTCTCTGTGTTATCCCAGCTGGTGTTGGCAATCAGGATGAAGGAGGGATTTTAATGCCCTTTTATATCATGGAATCAAGGAATATTAAGAGTAGAAGGGACCTCCAGAGATCATCTAGTCCAACTCCCCTGCTTAAAAGCAGGATCCCCTAGAGCACATCACTCAGGACTGCATCCAGGAGAGTCTTGAAAATCTCCAGAGAAGGAGACTCCACACCCTCTCTCAGCAGCCTGTTCCAGTGCTCTGTCACCCTCACTGAAAAAAAGTTCTTCCTCATATTTAAATGGAACCTCCTATGTTCCAGCTTGTGCCCGTTACCCCTCGTCCTGTCACTGGGAACCACTGACAAGAGTCTGGCTCCATCCTCCCTCAACCCACCCTTTAGGTATTTGTAAACATTAATTAAATCACCCCTCATCCTTCTCTTCTCCAGGCTAAAGAGTCCCAGCTCTCTCAGCCTTTCCTCACTGGGGAGATGCTCCAATTCCCCCATCAACCTTGTTGCCCTCTGCTGGACTCTCTCCTGTGTCTCCAACTGGGAAGCCCAGAACTGGATGCAGTATTACAGTTGCCGCCTCACCAGGACACAGAGGGGAAGAATGACCTCCCTCAACCTACTGGCCACACACTGCCCTGTGCAGCCCAGGGTGGCATTGGCCTTCTTGGCAGCAAGGGCACATTGCCGGCTCATGGATAATTTACTGTCTACCAGGACTCCCAGATCCTTCTCCTTGGAACTATGTCTGAAAAGAGACAGCTTATCTGCTGTAGCCTGTCCCAAGGGTCCTGTTCAGCTTTCAGCTCTGCTGCCACATCAAAAGCCCTCAGCTTTTAGGGCCAGATTTCCTTTTCGGGGTGGAAAAGACAATGAAGGACAATGGGAACTTATTCCTTTTCAGCCATGTGCTGGCGGGCATCTCCACCTTCTGGCTCTGAGTTGCTGTGTGGTCAGCCAGTGTCACTCTCTGAGGTGCTGCCAAAAAGGGCTGGTGGCCCAGCTGTCCTACAGTGAAAGGGCAGCCCCATGGTGATGGCTGCCCACCAGTCAGTCCTGCCACCCACATCCTCTGCCCCGGGGCCAAGTCATTGCAAATACTAAATCACCCTAATTAAACAATATCAGACCTTGAAAACTACATGCCTGATGCTAACATCACATCTCAGAATGAAGAATTTCAGGTTTTCCTCCAGGTGAAACCAAAATTCAAGATCTAGGTCTTGACCCCCAAGGGAGCCCAGACCTCCTTGCAGACAGCCTACATCATTACTACAGTGACAAACCCCAATGGCATCACAGGTTTTATTAGCTCTGTGTTTCGCCTCAGTTGCTGAAGTGGTCTTTCAACACTGTACTGAACTGCTGAGTGGCTGATTTATAGTTTGAACTCAAAACCAGTCCAGATTTCAAATAAGTTTCAAAAAAATTTCAGGCAGGTCAAATCCATATGACTATATGTCTTGGAAATGGCTGCTCACAATTCTCAGAACAAATCCCTGGGGCTTTCTACAGCTTTTATCCAAACAGTGGACAAATACTGCAATTTTTTGATGTAGAATCTCCAGTATTCCCCCTTCATCACCCCTTCAACACGTACGCTTGAAATACAATTTTCAGAATGGATCCAGAAAGATTATAAATATAAAAGGTAACAAATATACTAGTCCGATGTACTAACTACAGTCCAACGCCTAAGGATATTTAAGATCACAAGATCAGTAACACTCACATAAAATAAACCAGACAAGAAAGAAAAGAAATAATTATACAAAAGAGATGAGAGTAAAACAGAACAGTGGGGAAGAGGAATGCTAGTGTGAAGTTTAAGATCTCTGCAGAGCTCAGTTTGCATTGTGTCTGGGATCTGTGTTCAGGTGGAGCCACGTGCACATCTTGCTCTGTCTACAAGGAGCAGTAAAAGCTCTGCTGACACCCTGCAGTCAGCAGCTATATCTATTTTGGGGCTCAGTGCAAACAGACTTTGTGAAGAAGTAACGAGGAAGGGAGCAAGAATAAAGGCTATCACCTCCAAAATCTACATACATTCAAGTGGGAGTTACTGCAGTAACAACACGAGCAGTACAAATCCCAACAGAAGTCCTGTCAGTTCTTCATACAATTATCTCTCAACCTGATTCTCTGTTCCACCTCCTCCTTAGCTAGGCAATATTTAGCAGTGGTCTGGTAGCTGTGGACCACAGAAGATCCTCACAAAGAATTTTCCAAGCAGGAGAAAAACCCACTGATAGTGCATAGGTTCAGAGGGGATTATCCCTTGTTCCTACAGGGAGCTCCACTGATGCAACAAAATCAACAGGAAACACTGTAGAAATTGGCAGTGACCATCATTGCCAACATTGCTCAAGAAAATTCAGTGTAAACAGTAATAAAAAAACAGTAATAAAAAGATGTTCACACCCTGAACTGTGAATGGCATCTCTAACTGCCTTCTGGTATCTTTATTAAGAAGTTACACCGAGTGATCATATTCAGGAAAGAGCTTTAAGATTCTGGTAACAGAAATAAGCAGCAGCAGGATGAGCTGTGGAATGGGTAATAACTTATACTGTACATCATAATCATCTTCTGTCTAATATAGCCACTGGAGAGTGTTTGCTACCAAGAGAACATGAAAAAAAATTATATCTAACCGAGTCACAGGGCAATGACTTCCTTTGCTACAGTGGTCAGCTTGAATTACAACAAGTGTAGAGCATAAATTATGACAGACAGTCTATGCCATTGTCCCTGTATTTTTAGGAAGCACCATCTCCATCAACTTTCTTGGCCATACAGGAAAATCTTTCAGGTCACTCATTAAATAAGAGAATGTCTTCTACTTCTCTGAGAAGTACAAAGGTGGCCAGTAAATTACGAGTACATATGTTCAATTACGAGTTCAAACATTTCTATAAAGGAATTCCCTAATAATTCTAAAAACAAGATAAAAACAACCTATGTTCTAAACATTCCTGAGAGCTCCCAAGTGATGGCAGATCACTCAGGAGTGAGTTGGTGCCACACACCCAGGAGTCCCTGGGATGCAGCTGTGGCAGCTGCTTGTCCTGCAGGACCAGGCATGTGCATGGGGACATCTCTGTGTGACAGTGCTCAGCTCTCCTGGCTGTGTTAGGGAGAGCCAGCAGGATAACTCTGAGCTGGTTTAATTCAGAGCAAATAATCTCACTCCCAGAATGAGCATGTAGTCACAAGGGTACAGTGTCTGTGCCTTAATCTATCCCTCTCCATTCCTTGGGGGGGACATGCAAATGTGAAATGATCCCCTGGTTTAGCCAGCAATAAGTAAAATGTTCTAAAGCTGTTCACCATGGCTCAGCCCTGCAAGGAACCTGCAGTAGCCACTGGCTCTGGCAAACGCTGTAGTTCCCCCATCTTGGATTGGATAACTCTGCCAGGGTTTTTTGGACATCCTTGTGGTTTCCACAGTTATTGGATCCTGTCATGAATAGGTCTGCATTTATTGCCAGACTCGTGATGTTTTCAGTCCTCTCTATGAACACAAGGTTTTTTGTTGCCTTTCCAAAAAAGTAGAGCTGCTAAACAAGGAAATCACTGGGAAGGCTTCCACAAGTGCTGCTCATCCTGGGGAAATCGTAGCAATTAGTCTAATAAAGAAATTTCACAGAAACTTTCTAGTAACTTTGTTGCACTAACTGGACATTACCAGGGTTACTCACAGTAATTTGACCGTGCTATAAACTATCTCACCAGAATACCCTGGATTTTCTGCTGCCTGTCACTAGCTGATATGAGACTCAGCTATTCAATCCTTATCCACTTGCCACACTGCTCCAGAGGTGAGGAGCGGACGCAGCAGAGAGGGGGAGCACATTAACAATGCAAAAGTCACAGAGAAAGCAGATTAGGAGCTACATTTATTAATTTCTCTGCTACAGTAATACATACAAATATAAATCTGACTTACTGGCAGTGGACAAACTGTATGCCAAGTCTGCAGGCAACACAACAAACCCCCTAAACAGGAGAGACTGGCCAAGAGGTTCTGGAGCCACATATGGGCAGAATGGACAAGTTGCAAACTGGAAGCATCTTCCCCTGGCATCCCCCCTTCAAAGGGGATGCTGCCAGTTGTGCAGCTCAGGATCAGCATGGGGGGAAGGTAAGCTGATGAAGCAACACCATGTGTAGCCCACAGTACACAGGACAATCACATCATACAATCATAGAGTGGTTTGCGTTGGAAGGGACCTTAAAGATCATCTAGTTCCAACCCCCCTGCCATGGGCAGGGACACCTCCCACTAGAATATAAGAAGAGATTGAAGCAGTATGGAATTTCTACACATATAAAATGTTAATGAAAAACAGTTTTCTTTTGCACAAAAGATAAAAAACATGAGACCTTGGAGAATTACATTAATTCTCTTAAGATTCACTTAATGTGTGTGTTACAGCAGAGGCACTTACTATTAAGTACAAGCCATTTACTAAGGTTTTTTTACATTACTGTAATTTCCTCTTTTTAATGGCTTTGCTTTATTGAAAAACTTTAATAGGAAAGTTGATTGTTATAAGTCACCCTCTTCATGTAGAAAAGAGATAGTCAAGTATGCAAGGCAAGAGGATTACAATGCTCCTAAATTAAACACATGCTTAAAGCGCTTTGGTGGATGGCTGAAGCTTTAACCACTTTCTTGGGACTGAGCCTTGAGCACAGGAATACTTCCCATTCATCCTTAGGGGGAGCTCAGCCACTAATTTCTGTGACAGTGTCTGCAACACAGATCAAACAGCAAGAGGTGCCAAGGTTGAGATTATGAAATTGCTTCGTGCTTACGTCCTCAGGAAACCAACAAGTCCCTAAGAAACCAACAGGACCAGCATCAAAAGGTGTCAGTTGACAGTGATGATCAAAAGGAAACTTCACCTTGGTTTTTCTTTTTTTCCTCGGCACATAGTAATCCTGTAAAAATTAATTTCTAAAACTTGCAGGTGGATGTGTAATCATTTTCATCTGATGGGTGTTGTAATTTTTTTGTGCCCTGTAAAGGCATATGGTCCTGTAGTTACCCCACTGGTGCTCCCAAAGTGGAAGAGGGCAATGCAGAAATTGGGAACTGACAGCTGAGGTCATCTCATGGTTTTACTACTCTCCCAGCTTGCTCATGCTATGTGCTGCCCTGCTGCATGCGCCATTTCCACCTCCAGACACGGGGAAAGATGGATGAAATCAGGAAGGAGACTGCTGGAAGAGCCATCAAAGACTGGCAGCAGTGCTGACCATAACCAAACTAGGGCCTGACCACAGGGCAGCCAGACTGAGAACAGCTACTCAAAGAGATTTCACTATTTGTTAAACCTTCAGACCTTTATCCATTCATGGTTCAAGCAGGACAGCCGAGGACTAGACTGCTCTTCTGACAGGGTGGTTTTGCTATACCATACCATTAATGCTGAATTTATTGTTAAACTTGGGTTGGTCTCTGGTATATTGTAACTGTTTTTCACACACAAGCATGCAACCTGCTAAAAACTGGTACAGAATTAAGTCAATACTATAATGTTGCAGTCAAAACTGTTATTTGGCAGCATGTGGCACAGCTCCCTTGCCAATTTCAGCATCCGGGGCAGGACGGTGGGGTGGACTCAGTACTGCTGACCTCCACACATGGTTACAAGTCCCCTTCCAACCTGCCTAATGAAGAGAACTTATTCTGGAATACGCACAGAAGGAAAAAACAGTAAATGTGATTGTGCCATTTCGATGAACCTAATTAGCTAATAAAGGTCAGTCTCATTAGAAGCTCTTCAGGGAAGGATTCACTGAAAGAAATTAAACAGCAAAAGAATTTTAACACACTGTCCTCCCTCGCCTGCACCAGACATTTCAAGGAGGACTCAAGAATCCAAGTTTCTTGAGCAAGTGATGAAGGAAGGTGTTGATACACAGGCATTCTGTGACAATAAAAATGCATTTCTTAACTGTCAGAAGATCATTCAAGGTCACACAGAGGGGCTCTGCTTACTCAAGCACAAGAGATATTGGCTGTTGATATTGGCTGGGCAATTGAGTTCCTACACAGCACCCTGATAACCTATTCTCTTTGGTTTCATCCCATTCTGCCTCCTTCAACCACAGGTTACTAAAAGTTGTTGTCTGCTCAAGGACCTGCTGTCCTACTGCTGGGATAACACCATTCATGTATTATTTCACTCCCGTAAAGACCACTCATGAGTTATGTCTGCCTCCTACTTCCCTCCTCAGAAAAATCTACCTCCAGAAGTCATACTGTGTCACAATACAAAATACAACATGCAGCTACATTACACCAAATATTTTTTCAAAGCATAGAACGGATCTTTGCCACAGTCTCCACTTTGATCACCCCAGCTAAAGAAATTCTTTTCGCTTTTTCTCTGTTCTGAAATGGCTTAGATCAAAGCTGTAGGTGGGCTGGATTTCTTCCCACGTTGCTAGAACTTCCTACAGCATAAAAGGGAAAGGGAACAGGTCAAGCCATTTCGGAAGCTGAAAGTTTAACTGAGCACTCAGTCCCTAGCTCTCTGACTTGCACTGAGCACTGAAAAAAAATGGAATGGTGAAGGAAGAGAGAATCATTCTCTGTTTTTTCCATTCCTAGACCAGAAGAACCCAGGAGCAGCACTCCTAGTGCTAAAGTATGTTCTAGTTTCAGATGTCCTTTCGTCTTCTGTGGTCCTTCTGCAACAGCAGAACCTAGAAACACAGGGGTTTAGAGGAACAATGGGGAGACAGTCATTGCTTTGGACCCAGAATATGCACCGATGTTAATGGTGACTCATAGCACCTCAGAGATTTCGATACCTATACCTTTTAAATGAGGCATGAAGATATTTTTTAGCTGAACCACTGTCTACATTTAGCCAGTACCCAGGGCTAAACTGTAGCAGTTGTTCTACCACCTGATGCTCCCTCCCCAGGTGAGAAGGGGAATCAGGAGAAAAAGGGAAAAGTCCCGTGGGTTGAAGTAGAAAAAGATTTAATGAAATAACAAACTAATACAATCACCAACATAAAGTATACAAGATTCTACTCAGCCTGGTCCTTGGAGTCAGCAGCAGGAACAGAAAGGCCAAGAGAGAAGAACTCCAGGAAGAAGAACTGACCCCTCACTGAACTCCCTCCTTTTATAATGAGCATGATGAAGTGGTATGGGATACACCTGTGAGTCAGCCTGGGGCAGCTGCCTTGATTGGATCTCCCAGCTGACTCGGGGCTGCTCATGGCCTGCCTGCATGGCTGGGCTGGGGGGCTGCTCCTGGGGAACCAGGACAGCCATGTTGATGGGCTCCCACAGGCAGAGCTTTACCACATTTTCTTGTTTGAGAAATTTGACCTAGTGCTCAGAGAGACAACCATTTCATTGGAGCTGGACTGGTGCAGAGACCAATTTTCCATGTTGACAGTCACAGGAACAGACTCACCACATCAGTCTGTCTGTCTCACAGACATCTACTGCAGATCCCTCCAGAAGGTACAGGCATGTCTCAGCAAAGCAGAGTAATAAATGTATAGGAAGGGTGTGAGTTCAGGGGACCCTCGTTCCCACTGGGGACCAGAACAAAATAGAATAGACTTTCCCTCACAGGGCTGTTGTCCCTCCTGTGGTTAGACCTGCTTCAGCAGAAAGGTCTGGGACTAGTCCAAGAAATCTATGCATAATAGATGCATAGCTGCTACCCGGACAAAGAAAGGGATAAGGGGAGTGCCATTTCTTTAACTATTATGTAGATGAACTTCCTTACCACCGATCCTGTGCTGCTCAGCAGGCCCTGGGGATCCCGAGTTGTGCTTTTGTATTTCTCTACTGGACACCTTCCCCGTAGGATGGAGCTGGTGGTAGCTGTGGCATCATTTGCTCCCGGTGGGCTCTTCTCTAGATGCTTTGTGCAGCTCCAGGGGAAAAGAAAGAAAAAAAATAGTAAAAAACTCCTGAGCATCCTTTAAACGCCGCTGTCTGTGACAGAATGCGTGTGGGGGTGTCTTCCCCTACTGTGGAAAGAAGAAATATGTTTTGAATTTGTTCATTCTTTTGTAGTAACCACAACAAAGATTCAGATTTTTTAACTATATCCTGTCAAAACGCTTTGATTTTCTTTGCTTTGTTTACTTTCTAATTTGTTACTAAAATAAAAATTTAAAATCCCCCTAAATATTCACCTTAATAGCACGATTTTACAGAAAATTTTTTGGATTGGTCTTGACTAGCTCTTTTCACAGCCATGCAGCCCTCTCTGACTGATGCTCAGCCTTAGTGCTACAGCACTAAGTTACTGATGTCACAGGGCTTGCAAAGGTAACATTTGGGAAGACTTGGGCTTTTATGTTTGCTTGTTTTCTTTCAAAGACAGAGGTTAAGGGGCTTTGAGGGCCTGAAGTGGCCCCTTCACTCACCATTAAGTGATAGCTGTTCATGGAGACTGGTTGTCCCACCTTGTTTTTATAGAACAACATTTGCTAGCTTTTTTTTCTGGTAAAATTCAACTTTGTCCCTAGCTGGGCGGAAGCAGTTCTTCATTCAATGTGGCCTTGTCCCTTCCCCGTCTCTGCTTTCTTTGTGTTTTGGACCACAGCCTTTCTGGAGACGGAAGCGCAGCCAGCAGGCAATAAGCAGGGAGCTGCTCCACCCAGTGGGTGTGAGCAGCAGGCACCACAGAGGCTTCCTCGGCAGAAAAAGAGTAGAAAACCCAAAATAGTGAAGGAGTCTGAGTGAAAGATGCATAGCCCCTTCCCTCAGGGAGAGATCACATCCCATCACATCCCATCTTCCAGTTGCTCCAGCTCCAAGTGGTGTGATGCAGTTGGGAAATCAGGTCTGGACCCACAGAAAAGCTGCACCCAGTACAGTTACTTGTAATGCAGAAGCTGGATGCTAGTTTGCTGCCTTGGGCCTGTCTACCAAGGCTGGCCAGTTGTGTGGACTCTGCTCTGGCCAGCCAAGGAAAGCCAGGGTCCCCGGGTGGAGATTGGTGGGTCAAGAGCCGCAATCAGCCAGCCCAGCTGAGAGCATGTGTCTGCATAGCCCTGGCAAGGGAATGATGGAGCCACGACAGCTGGGGACAGCCAGGGTTTATTACTCCAGAAGTAGCACAGTGCAAACGTATTTGTGCTAGTCTGACCCCATGAAACCTGGCTGCAAATAAAAGCAGTCCATAATTTTGGTAGTCCAGTATATGAAAGCTTCTGTGTTTAACACATCCCCACAAAGCATAACCACAATATACTAGTAGGTGGGGGCCAGGAAAAAATGCTTCTGCCCATGCCCTGGCCCTTTTCCTTTTACGCCCTTAGCACGGGGCACAGGCAGGTTTTTGTGTCAGTCCGTACAAGCAGCTCTGCAGATGGATGATGTGAAGCCCAGGCAGAAGCACTACTGCTCTGCTGACTGACCCAGGCAGGCAGTCCAGGTCAGCCTCAATAATGTCAGCTCTGAAATGTTAAGCCCCTTGGTGGGACACTAATAACTCAAAGGAGGGACAAGGCCAGAGGACACCCAGTTCAGAGAAATACTTTAGGGTTCAAACTAAGTACAGTACTATTTTAGAAGGAGGTAAGCTCAGACAATAAACCAGTGAACACTAGAGGCTACTGAAAAATAGTTGTAGAGCTGGATTTCTGTCTATCTCTTTCTGCAAATGGATAAACCTAAAGGAGATTGAAAAAGCATGTTGTGACACAAGCAGCCCAGGATGGAAAGAGAAGACTTCTGTGCTCCTCACATAAACCGGCCAGTTAAGACTTGACCCTCAGATGTACTTTACAGGAGACTAGATCTACTCCAGGCCACCTCATGCCAAAACAGCTCTTAGTTCATGATCTAATCCTTCTACTTTTAGGTAAGAGTCTGCAACATTACCCCGTTTCCTGTGATAGACCAGAGTGCTGTTACCATTATTATTTGATAGCTTTATACTGCAACGGCTGCCAGAGCATCAGGAAAGTTCATCTGAATTATACAAGGTTACACACAGATTTATAATTGATGGTGCCCCTTGAAGCATCTCCAGTGCCTTACAGCAGGCAGGCAGAACAAGGTGGTTCAGGTCGGTCAGTAACAAATCACATCAGGCACTATTCTCCGCTAACCAGAAATCAAGAACAGAGCTCTTTGATGCCTTCATCCCTCAGGTCTGGGTGCATGGAGGGCCTGGCAACATCAGGCAACTTCGCTGCTCACACTGTTGCTCTCACTTGTCACTCCAGTCACATCCTCCATCTCCCCCAGGCTTCTGGGAACACATAGAATCATAGAATGGTTTGGGTTGCATGCTGAACATGCCACTGCAGGGGTCTGGAGGAGTGCTGGAGCCTGGGATCACCCAGGGTTAGGCTTTCACAGAGGGCAGGCTTCTCACTTCTAAGAAGACCTGGGCCAGGCGAGGAAAGTAAGAAGTCAGGAGAACCCATCCCTACTGTGCCTTCACTACAGCATTAAAATAAGCTTTTAAGCAGGAGATGCCCCTCTCTACCTCTCCTCTTCACTATCACATCAGTTTTTAGCTGTGCTCTCAACCTGGGCTAACTGGCATGGTGTGAACCACATGCTCGAGAGAACTGTTGGTTTTGCATAATTAATAATCAACTCACCTTGGCAATGAGGATGCTCAAAACCCAGATTTATTTCAGCCCTACAGCACTAGGCTTTATGAAACTGCCCCATAGCTACTGCCTAGGTGAACAAAATTTTTGTAGGAAGGTTTAAAACTTCCCAGTTGCAATTGCACACACACACGTTTTCTACCCTGTAATACTGCGCAGTGCTGGCTATGCACTCACTGCAAAGTACGTGTGGGACTGACAAGCCTTTTCAATCTGGCTGCAAATGCTGAGAGCTCTGTGGGGCAGGGGAATGTGATCTGCCAGAGGGGCCATTTTGGTTTGAAGGATGAGCCCAGCAGGAAAATAAGATGATGTGTGTCTAGCTGTCCCCTTGAGTGTCAATTTGATCTCTGGACCAGCCTTGGTGAATGCATCACTTTTGGCCTCCTGACAGGCCCTTTGGTTGCTTGTGGTACAGCCGATGGGCTCCCCAAAAAGAGCAGCTAGGGAACCTGAAATAACTTGCATTGGATGAGCATTGGTCTTTCTTTCTAGAAAGACCTTCATTGTTTAATTACCCTGTGTCCTCCTTGCTGGACTGCAGCATTTGCAAACATTACATAGAATAAGGAACAACCTGGTGTCCTCATGCAAGTAGCAATGGTGCAAAGTGCTGCAGCTGTTGGGAGGACAGGCAGTTGCTACTGCTAAGTTATTATACTGTCTCTCTCCCACCACGACATTAGCAGGACTCTGGGGGCTTGCATTTGCTTACTAGGCTTTGGGCACAAGAATTGGATTATCAAAACACATCTTACAAGCAGAAAGATAATGAAGATGAAAGAAGCAAAGTTCATCAGAGAAATAAACTAGCTTGGCAGCTTACCTGTTGGTATTCACTCACTGTCATTTTGACGGTAGGAGTGGAGTCAGTTTCTGGTGGTACCTCCAGCTTTCCTGATCCACATTTCCTTTCAGCAGAAGCAAGACAGGTGTAGGAAAAGGATGAGCTCCCAGCAGCAGGGAAATGCAGTTTTGTCTCTGATGCTTGCTGCTTGTTGCCACAAGGACTAGACTGTACTACATATAACCCCAATACCAAATCCTGCATCTTGGCTTTACTCCACTTGCCCTGGGAGGACTGTTGAGATAGACTGCTCTTCAGCCAAATCTGTAAGGACAAATTTTTCACCAGGTGAAAAATGTATGCTTACATAACTTTACTGGAAGCATCAAAAAAACACTAAGCAGTTTTCTTTCAGCCGAGGAACACTTGCAGTAGCAATTTTACAGATTATGTTTATAGGTTAAACTGGCCCCACTGCCACCTTTTGCCCAGCTGAACAACTGTAAACTTCATCCTATGAAACCCTAAGGCACAGCCAGGGTGTGCTCTGCATTTGCTGCTGCTTTAAGATTAGCAACCACATCCATTAGCTCACAACAGTGGATGTAAAAAGCAGGAACCACACATTTCTTATCACTTGACAGCTGATTCCACCCGCTGAGAAGCTCTGCTGTCTACAGCCTTGATTCAGCACAGCGGGAGGAAAATGGCCTATGACAACCACACTACACATCTAAAACACTTCACAACCATAAAAAGGTAGGAGGAGAAATAGGGGTTGAGCAGAGCTGCCACTTATAAGAAGTTGAAGGAGCATTCTTGAGAAGAGAGTGGGTTTTGCAAGAAAACCAAGATGTGTAATTCTTTTCATCTCCAGCCTGCATCTGTAGGAGACATGAAGCGAGAGGAGAACAGGGAAATCATGCATTTAAGAGCATTACATGCTTTCTTTTACCAGGGAACTTCTGCCAAACTACCATCAAGCTTTCTTCTTGATCACGACAGCTATGTAATATTAATAGCATTTACTAGCTGAGAAACACACAGTTACCCCTCAGAAACACAGCTGCAAACCCAAAGATAAATAAGCCCTGATTTCTTAAAGAAACAAATTGCAACTTTCATGCTTGACGTAACGTGTGCACACGTAGATTAAAAACTATAGTTGTAAGCAATGGGATCTTTTTCCCTACAGACAGTGTTCAGGCCTGCAAAGAACAGTTAATTACACTGACCTGGGCTTCAGCACAGCCCCCGAGATGGTGGAGGGGGAGAGGTCATTGGAAACCGCTCCTGAGAGCAGCACAGTCAGTGCCGCCAGCGCAGCCCTGACCTCTGGGTTTCGCCCTTTGGTTTTTTAGTATGCATTTATTATCGCCACAAATGACAGGAAAGCTGTTCGGCCGGCGGCTGTTCTTCACACAGGGACTGTGGAGAAAGGGAGTGACGCTTGCGGAGGGTGGAAAGCAAGTGAAGGGAGAGGGCTGTGTGTAAAGAGAAGGCAGCGACAGGAGATGAGGGGACCGCGGGCTGGTCAGAGTCATCCTGGCTCTGGGGAGCCACTCTGCCCGGCTCCCCCCTCAGCACCTCCGGGCCCCGCTCTGCCGGGCCTGCAAGGGGAGGAGCAGGCGGGCTCGGGGCGAGCTGGGCTCCCAGCGCGGTGTCCTGCACTCGGGGAAGGGCTTTCCACAGGCCGGGATGGGGCAGCGTGGCCTGTCCGGGGCCTGCCCGGGGCCCCGCAGCAGGGCCGGCTCCAGGCGCGCTGCCCGCGGCGGTTGGCGGCAGCGCCAGCAGAGGGCGCCCCGGCCCTGCCCACACACCGGGCGCTCACACACACCGCCCCCCCGGCCCGGGCTCTGCGCCACCATCCCCGCACGGGGCCTTCCTGAGGGCGCGAAAGAACGGCGGGTCAGACCCCCTCAGGGACAACCTGGCTGCTCGCCCAGGTGTCTCCGTGACAAGCGCTCAGCCTCTGGACTGAGCAAAGGGTGCACCCCGGGAGTGCAGGGTGACAGTGACCCGCGAGGTCCCAGGCTGTGGCCTCCCTAACCCTGTGTCTCATGGCTTGACTTTCCGGGGAATACAGCCCATCCTGCACGTAAAGGGTCCCTCAGGCTGAGTCCTACAGGCTTCTTGTTATCAGTGACCAAACTGACCACAGCACCTCCCTCCCTTTTCTCTCATTTTACCTCATGAGATGGGAAAAAAACCCCTCGGCTTCGCTCACCAGGGTGTTCGTTTCTCCTCTGCGGCTCACCGGCGCCTTCCCAGTAACGTGTTGGATGTCTCTCACTGGTAAGTGTGCGTGTGGATGCAGACTTAGAATTTCCATCCTGGTGAGGCCTCATCTGGAGTCCTGTACCCAGTTCTGGGCTCCCCAGTTCAAGAGGGACATGGAGCTACTGGAAAGAGTCCAGTGCAAGGCCACTGAGATATGAAGGGATTGGAGCATCTCCCATATGAGGAGAGGCTGAGGGAACTGGGTCTGTTTAGCTTGGAGAAGAGGAGGCTGAGGGGGAATCTCATCAATGCTTATAAATATCTCAAGAGCGGTGTCAGGAAGATGGGGCCAGACTCTTCTTGGTGGTGCCCAGTGACAGGACAAGGGGCAGTGGGCACAAACTGGAACACAGGAGGTTCAGTCTTAACATAAGGAAACACTTCTTTACTGTGAGGGTGACTGAGCACTGGCACAGGCTGCCCAGAGAGATTGTGGAGTCTCTGTCTTTGGAGACATTTAAAACCCATCTGGACGTGTTCCTGTGTGATCTACTCTAGGATCCTGCTCTAGCAGGGGGGTTGGACTAGATGACCTTTGGAGGGCCCTTCCAACCCCTTCCATTCTGTGTGTGTGATTACCTGTGATAAGTAAGAGGACACAGTCCTTGCAAGGCCAGCCAGAAAAGCCTTTGGAGGTGCCTGAAACCTTAGGGACTCTGAATTGGCAGCAACTAAAAGTAGCCTGGTTTAAAGCATCAGTCCCACTTAAAAAAAAACCCCTACATCTGTGAGGTACGGTAGATGTGTTCTGGTCAAACTATGGGAAGTGCACTTATACAGAAGATCCACAGATAGACCTGGGCTGATTTATTGTGGTCAAGGTCAAAGATCCTGTGTTCAGTGGACTTGGGCTAGAAGCCCTAATGAAGCTGCTACAGGAACAGAGAGTACATGACACCCTTTGTGTTGGTCTAGAGTGCCTGTAGCCACCTCTCTTAGAAAAGCTAACATTTCTAACAAAGTTTCTACCTTCTCCTAAAATCTAGATATGCAAAAATTGCTGGGCAAAGGTTAGGTATTTCTCAGGTGTTACATTCTTCATCTTTCCAATGTTGGTTTTTTTCATACTACAGTCAGAAAAACATGCTAAAGACTAGGTTAGTGTTTTGTGGCTTCCTCCTACCTCTCCCTTCATCATTACAAAAGTTGGTGTTCTCAACTAGGTCTCATCCCTCCTACTGCATCAGGCTACCACCCAGCTGCCTGGCAGGACACAATCTGCTCTTCTTCTCCCAGTTCCTGTCAGCCACTGAAGGACAGAACATCGCAATCTGACAGCCATGCAAGCTGCCAAAATCTTACCCCATGTGAGCCAGCGCAGCCTGAATTCACTGCAGATCTTCCTATTAGCTTCAGTCGGCACAGATCAGAAACTCTTTCTACTGTTTAAAGTCCTTTCCAAGTCAAGGGGCTTTTACTCCCATCTGAGCAGCTCCCAGCCATTGCAAGGCTGTTCCCACAATCAGCCACTTGGAAAGTGCAGCAGCTGGAGAGTTAAACAGAAGGAGCCTTGTGGCACTCAGAAAGCCATTTGGACCAGGAGATTTGCAAGAGTATATTTGAAGACATCATAGCAGTGACAAGACAAGCGGTTAGGTCCAAATTACTATCTGAGGCCAAAGGGAGTAAAAGAGCCCTGAAACCAGATTCCCGTCTCTGTCTTGGCAATAGCTTACTGCTCTCTTCTGCCTGCTTAAAAAGACAGAGGAAAGCTGCCATGCACAAATATTTTTATCATTGTCTCTCAATACCGGAAGTAGCTGACACAGCAAGAAGAAACTTCTCCACAGAGAACGTGCAGTCCTGAAGCACATTTTGGAAACAGCTGTCAGGCCTCATGAGTAAAAAGTGAATTACCAAGTGCATTAGAGTATCACTGTGTCAGCTAATACCCTACTAAGAGTTTCTGGCTTTATCACAGATCTCAGATACAGAAAAGATCTTATTAGGCATAGCTCATCCTTGGGGAACACAGCAGGCTTAGTCTCTGTAGGTTAAGTGCAGGTGCTTTGTTTTACCCAGGTAAGAGAGATCTGTGACTCATTTCCCATCTGTGAGGTGTAAGGATAGGAGTGCCGAAGAACTGAGCTGGGCAAGTGCTTCTCTACTCCTATCCAGAGCTTTACACCATTACTGCAAGCCCAAAGGGAAAACAGTTCCTTTCTGATCAACCATCATTTGACTAAATTATAATCCTCCTATAACTACCTGCTTTCAGTCACATCCTTTTTTCCCTATTGCCTGGCAATGTTCGTCCCCGCTTTCCCTACCTCTGCCAGGGGCTTGTGAATATCTGCAGTGTGCTTGCTCAGAGCAGTGATAACCACAAGAAAGGGAAATTCTCTGAAGAACTGCTCAGGCACTGACCTTTCCTTCCAGCCAAAAGTGGGGCTGAAAACTGGCTTGTAGCTTGTTGGAGCACTGAGGTGCCTCAAACACGGTGAGTTGTTAATGGTGAGCTCCTCCACACCTGCTAAGGACTCTTCATTTCCCTCAACACACCCCTTTACCTATTTTTCTGCTTGCTGTGCTGTCCTATCCTTCATTCCAGGGATTACTTGCTGGTCCTTCCCCTGTGACAGCTGTATGTGCCCCAAACCTGACTTCTCCCCATCCTGTTTCCTTTTATTGCATCCTGTTGCCTTTTATTGGGTTTTCCAACTTCTCCTACAAGTGCAGTGCAGGATTTGGTAATCGTCCCTGTTTCTGGGGTCTCTCCTTTCAACTTGCCTGCTAGATGTTAGGGTCCCCATTCCTTTCCCCATCGTAACAGCTCTGGGCACACACATCCCTGCATTGCTCCGGCTTCCAGTGGTTCTGTCCCCAACCTTTTCTCCATATGCATCATCAAAGCGTTTTAAGACAGAGCAAGTCTGTTCAATAGATTAAGGTCTTCTCTGGGAGGAGGCGGAGCAGGTGGATGATGGAAGCTGGACTTTGCTGTGAAGGAGGTGGTTGAGGTCTCTCTTTGGCAGTGCTGCAAAAGCCAGCACAAGCCTTTTCAGATCTACATCTCTCACTCTCTCTTAAGTGTCCTCGTGTGTGGGCTGTAAGCAATTCTTCTGTCAGTCTCTTTCACTGCCATTGGTTCCACTTTCAACTGGAGCAATCAAATATTCACTGAAACAGTAATGGATAAAAAGGAACCAAAATGACAGTCACCAGGCTAGAAATTCCTATCCCTGACACAATGTGTATTTTAAGCCAAATGAAAGAGATCTAACAAACATTAAAGAAAAGCTGGGAGAAAACACCCATTAAGCTAATAGTCTGGTAGTTAGGATGCTTCCCTGGGAGATGCAATATCAAATCCCCTTAGAGAAAGGAGGCAATGAAGCAGTCTTTCAGCATCCTGGACAAACTCTATACCCGCTGGGCTGTTTGGTACAAGGGAGGTAATACTGGCACTCACACCCTTTCTCTCCCTTTCCACCTCCCACGTTGCCTTGTTTGGTCTTTGAAGCAGCCATCAAGTATGTGGACAAGAAAGACTCAGTGCATACAAGTGCCTGCTTATCCCACTGAAGGACCTTGAAGCAAGCTTCTTCCCCAAAGGTTCTTTAGGAATATAAACTCTCATGGGATAAGGAATGGAGGAATAATTAGAGGGGGAAATAAAAGGTGGAAATAAGCAACAGTCTTTCACAACGGAGGGAGTTCACCAGGGCAATATCAGAGGGATGGGTGTTGAAGGCTGTGATGTTTGGTGGACTCAGTAAATTACCTGGAAAACGAGTGGGTAATAAATGTGACAAACCTCCTGGTGGCATGAGGACATGCTGAGTGAAAAAAGAAGGGTTATCTGTGAAGAGCTGCAAAACAACCACATGCTACCAAGTGACAAAGTGAGAAAAGAGCAGAAAAACTGCAACTAGAAATGGAAAATAATAGACCCGGGAAAAGCAGTGCTGACCTCGTATCATTTCAGTTTTCCAATTAGTGTAATGCAGTGATCAGCTCATTTAAAGCTGAGAAACCAATGGGAAACTGAAGGAGGAAGGCTTCCCCCTGCTTTTTCTAATCCAGGTTAAAAAAGATTTGCAATTCCAAAAGTTATGGGACAGGGGAACCTGGATCAATCATTTCAATTAACTAACTACAAATAATGCCTTTTCATTTCAAACATAAAGTAAGGTCTAATAAACTTACTTGTTTTTCTATTACGTCTTACTTAATGTTACTCTTTTTAACTGACAAAATTTCCAGGTTTGTTGTACTAAGTTTCAGTTTCCATACAAATGGACACAAGTCAGGCATGTAAACTAATCAAATTTAAAAAAGGAATGCATCATCCATCATTTTCTGACATTAGAATGTGAACATCAGAAATATGACTTGTTAAAATACATATAGCAATCCGCATTTCAGTAATTAATGTATCCCCTGGTTAAGGAAATATATTGTAACTACAATACAAAGGATTATGTTTAGTTGCAAACCAGTGTGCTGGAGTGCTGTGAGACACACTGAGAATCAACACATGTTTCTTCAGCAAAATATCTGGAGAGTATAAACATAGGACAGAATAAAAAAAAAACCCTTCCATAATGGACTTGTGTGCATCCAAGAACAATTATGTTCAACTGTTTAAATAAGCTTTCTTTAAATCACCCTCCTGGTTTATTTCTTACTCCAACATAAAACCAACCCAGAAATGTTCATCCAACCCTTTCAGCACAGGGTACAGGATCCTGGCAGGTGTACCCAGGCTTGCTGCTGGCTGGGCACCTCACCTGCCCGGGCCCTTTGGGAGACCCCACTTGGGCTCCATCAGCCCTCTTGGGCCCTCTTGGGCCTTTGAGAAATCTGGCCCCATTTTCTTGCTTTCCAACCTTTTTTTCAGGTCTCTCTGTAGTCTCCCAAAAGGACTCAAGTTGTCCTGCTTTCACCCCTCACCCAATGAGATGCTCTTCTGAAAGCTTGACCTGTCCCTCCAAGCCTCCTGTTTTGAGCTGATCAAGGCTACAAAGCCCACAAGTACAAAGCTACATAAGGTGAAACCTTGTTGTTATTCCCCATCACATGGGGACAGAGGTGGAGATCAGGAGCCAGCAGAAATTCAGCATTTCACCCACTTCAGCACCTTGTAAAACCAATACAGCCTTATCTGTATATTTAGATATTGCCAACTGATCTTTTCAAATCTGCCCTGTATAAAACCTCTAAAATATAGTATATTTTAAAACAGACTAGGCTGCAAGTGGATAGTATGCCTTAAAAAAAACCCAAACAACTCCCTCTCCCCTCCCCAAAACCTCATGAGGCTGAAGCAGTTTTCCCTGTGTTCCCAAAGGCACACGCCAAGACTAATTTGTCGCTTCTCACTCGGGAAATGTCAGTAATAGAGAGACTGGTGTGTGCCTACACTCTGAGTTTCACTCTGCCTCTCCCTTTTCAATGGTCTGCGTCTTGCAGAGAGCAGCCCTGGTTTTTCCTGTTCTGCTGGCCACTAGGTTGCTGGGAAAACACCTCCAGGGTTCTTGTCTAGGCTGGCTGCAGCTCCTCTATTGACTGTTGTGTGAAGAACTTGTCTGCCTTTTCTTGACCTCCGACGGGGATGTTTTTGCCTGCCAGCATCTTTCTACAAGGCACTTCCCATCATTTTTGCCCATTCCAGCCACAAAGATGACACGACGCAGCATACTCAAGACCCACAGGAGTGGCAGGACTTGGGGAGGACATCTTACAGCAGACCAGAGACCCACACTATGTGCTCCAATACTGATGTGCTTCCTCAATATAGGCTGAGATATGTCCCATATTTTGACTGTCTAATGATGACAACTCAGTTAGAAATCAAATCTCATTAAAACCTGCAAGTGGAGAATGTCAGTTGAGATCTAACTGGGAAATCAGGGCAAACAAATTAGAACTCTGGAACTGATGCTAGATTCAGTGTTGTTTTGAGGCCATGGAAGCCTTGAAAGAGAAATCAAAGACAAGAGGAAGACTCATGGTTTCCATGCTATAGGTGTAACCTCATCAAGCTTCTCATCAAGAAGAGACCATTTCTTTGTTGGTGCTCGAACAGTTCGCAGGGTATCCTGAGCAGCTCTCAGATGTTTGCCCTCCATGAGGGACTTCCAGGTCATCTTGAAAACTGCACACATGTAAAATTCTCCACTTTCAACAGTCCTACATATGGCAAAACACAGGCAAGCACTGACATTAAGAGGCAAAGATTCAGTAGGCAAGAAGCCAATTCTATGTACCCCTCTCTGCCCTTTCTTTTTCCCCAGCCCAGGCTGCACATTGAGCATGAGCAGAGGAAGAATATAAAGCAAGAAAGGTCACAAAACAATTTGCCAGTCAATAATAGTACTAGGACTTGCAGGTTGTAGTGACTGACAGGTCTACAAATGTGAAACAGTCACAAGGAAGAATAGCATTTGCCAAATGTTCATGCACAGCTTGAAAAAAACTTAACTTTTAAAAAAAAGAACTGCAAAGAATGTTAAAAACAAATAGGTATGTGTTTATATTATCCCACTATTAGGATCAAATGTGACGGGTCAGCAGGAAACGAGATGAAATCTCCCCAGTCATCCATGCCATGCTTGCAGCAGGAGTTGGCACGGCAGAGCTCTGGGCCACTCCCCGAGCTGGGCTGAGCTGGAGCCCCTGAGCGAGGAGGTGCCAGGCAAGCACATACTGGTTGTTTCTGCTGCATGTGGGTAGATACATCCCAGGCGTTATCTTTGGCACATAGCGCTTTGGGCATGACATAGCTTGTTCCTTCCATACAGATAAGTTATCAGCTGAGCCTCCCACCTCAGTTAATCAAACTCAATTTTGGATGTGAGATGCAGAATAGATGCAAATTTGTCTCGACCCCTTTCACAAAATCAAGTCAGCAGTCAAGCTCTTCTGTTCAGCCAAGTGCTTCAACCTCTCGACTCAGCCTGGCCTTTCAGCTCAGCCCTGGGCAGCCCCAGCTCTGCTGCCAGGACCAGCACAGCAGTCACTGGTGCTGCACCAGATCCCGGGCGCAGAACAGCAGCCACCAGGCAAAATGAACAAACTCTGCTGGAGGAGAAGTGCAGGAGCATGTGGGAGGAAACAAGAAGAAAGAACAGGAATGAAAACAGCTCCAGGACAAGTCCCTGCTTTTTTTGCCCTTGTGGCATGAAACCTCTTTTTAGTTACTGGTTGGTGGCGTTTGCCACTATCACAACATGAGATCAGGAAACCCACATTCAGTCCTAGTCCTTGAACACATCCTAGTTTCAGTCTCTGACTTTGTCTGCCAAATGCTGACAGGCTTCCTTCAGCTGCTGAGAGCATCATTGCCTGCCCACAGCAGTGCCTCCCCGCCTGGCAGCATGTGTGTCCTTCCCACAGGCAGTGCAGAGCGAAGCAGAACCAGGGGCGCTTAATCCAGGTCTTGGTTAAAGCATCAGTAAGCAGCACTGAGTACAGAAATGAGAAATCTCTAGGAAAAAAATAAGCAGAACTGTACTGTAGGAAGTTCATTAGTGGAGCAAATAAAGCTCAGCACACACCAAGCCATGGAGCCTCCTTCCTGCCAGGCTCGACAACTGGAAAGCAAAAGCAGAGGCTCTGCTGCTGGCCCCAGGCAGGGGACAACACACAGACCTTCAAGGAGGTACAGACATCTGTGTCATGAGCTCCTGGAGGAACATAGGCAAAACATAGCCTGCAACTGCTGCTCCGGTTACACGTTTCTACTAATAAACCTGATGAAAAGAGGAACTTTTTTATGCTGAGGACAGTCATGCTTTACCCAGCGAGACCATGCAGTCTCCATCCTTGGAGGCTTTCAAGACCCAACTGGATAAAGTTCTGAGCAGCCTGGTCTGACTTCGGGACTGACCCTGCTTTGGTCAGAGATTGGACAAGAGACTTCCTGAAGATCCTTCCAAGCTGAGTTACCTTGTAATAGACCACAAATTCTGCAGCCCCTACCCCTGTGGTTTGGGAAGGCTGTGCAGCTTGCTGCAGCACCCCAGTTGTATTCCCCATGGAAGCTCCCACTTGAGTTATCCGCATTTTGCTGTGCCACAAACAGCCCAGCCCACTTAAAATCATTCATGCACCAAACTTCTGTGAGAAACACAAGCTAGTTGTGACACTGAAATCCCCTTCTGGAGGGAGACAGGTCTGTGCAAGTGCAGGAGAAGCTGGAGAGAGTGACTTGCCTGCTGTGACCTTGCATACTGAGTGGGGCAAAACTCTGCAAGGTCCCCTGGCATCCAGCTGTGTCTCCCCAAAACTGAGTGTGACTCCCCCAGCCTGCTGCGGTGGAAAGAGGGAGAAGGTCTGCTGCAGCCAGTCTCCATTGCAGAAACGGGGTGTAGGTAGCTGCCACCAGCCACCATCTGGGGAAACTGGGCTCCAGATCCAGACCTCAGCCTACAACAACTCCAACTCATACAAACTCCTCAGCCTCGCTCCCCTCATGGCCAGCCGAAGCTGAAACCTCTGCTAATGGAAGGAGCTTTTACTGCAGAGCTCTGAATAATTCTATGAGCTCCTTCCCCTCCAACTTCACCTCAAACAACACAGCAAGAATTTCCTCACCACTGCTCATATAAGAAAGAGGTGAAGGCATCTGTACAAGCCTCATCATCTCAGCTCCTGTCCATTAGTAACCACCCCAGCAAAGCCCACATTTCTGCTCCAACTGCAGCAGTGGAGGAGGGACAGTGTCATCTCTCCTCCAGGGAATCCAATTTTGGATGCCATACCAGCTGGTAAACAGCAACCGCCTCTGTTCCCCTCCTGTCTTGCAGCAAAGCAAGTTGCTCACATGCAGGACTAACACCATACTGAAGTGTCTGCTAGGAGATAGTCAACTGTTTTAAAAGAGGATCTCTTAACCGTCTACCCAAAAGGCACTATGAGATGAGAGAAGAATTATGTAAAGGTTTTAAAAACAGACAAGACAACTGTCCCAGGCTGTGCCTGGTTCATGGGGACCTTTCCCACAAAAAGAGAAGCTGGAGATAAGGCTCTCTCACAATACCCATTCATTGGCTCTGGAACACAGCTTCTGACAGAAACATCAGGCTAATCGTATAGTAACCACGCTTTTGGTGGAGTAAAACCTGGACGTGTTGCATTTCATCCCCATAACCTCTCCCTTAACCCCATAACTGGCTCCCCAGTCCCCTGCATAGAATCACGGAATGGTTTAGGATGGAAGGGACCTTTAAAGGTCATCTAGTCCAACCCCCTGCAGTAAGCAGGGACATCTTTGACTAGATCAGGTTGCTCCAACCTGACCTTGAATGCTTCCAGGGATGGGGCATCTACCACCTCTCTGGGCAACCTGTGCCAGTGTTTCACCACTCTCATTTTTTCTTATATCTAGGCTAAATTTACCCTCTTTTAGTTTAAAACCATTATCCCTGGTCCTATCACTCAGCCCCTACTATAAAGTCTGTCCCCATCTTTCTTGTAGGCCCCTGGAAGCTGCTGTAAGGTCTCTCCAGAGCCTTCTCCAGGCTGAACAACCCCAACTCTCTCAGCCTATCCCCAGAGCAGAGGTGCTTCAGCCCTCTGAACCTGCTTCACTTCTGATTGTGTATTACCCATCATGTAAGCTGCAGCCCCCCCTGTGGTGACCCGCCCTGATTTGGGGCTTTGGAGAGAAGACAGCCTTCTACTGCTGTACCAGCCACATCTGGCTATCCAAAACACCATCACAGAGAGAACAGCACCTTTGCACTGGAACACGGTCAAGGAGTGCAAAACTCTTTCCAGGACTATAAAACATCACTTTCTTGGGAGAAATGGGTGAAACAGGAAGGCAGCCTCTGTCACCCATACTCCTTCCACAGCCACCTGCCTTCTTAGGCCAGTAACTACTCAGGCTGCAAGGAGATGTCTGCAAGTTGGATCTTGCCCTGGTCTAGGCTGACCTAGCAGCGTGCATGGTGGAGCGTGGGAACCTCTGGCGTGAATTCATTATGAACGTAGGCAGGGCAACTCCTTGACGTGCAGGAAACTTTCAGCTTCAACTCAGTTACCAGTATCCAATGGCAATGGTAAGACAGCATCTTTTCTTTCCAAGATTGAACCCGTTTTTCAATCAGATGCTTCTATTTGCTCTTGCTGCTTCAGCGCTCTATAGCAGTGAAGTACCTGACCAAGAGAGAGACAGATTTTTCTATCCCCACATGCCTTTTGAGGACCCATTCAGTCAACCTGGAAGATGCTTTCCTGCAGACCGACCTAGTTCCACATTTTTGAGCCATGCAGAACAGTGATCCACCAGGCCAAAAAAAGATCTATTCAAAACATGTCCAAGGTCATCTCCCAAGTCAAGTTTCCAGGAGGAGACCTGGAAAACAGAACAAATGTTACACCTAATGTTGCATGCTCACAGGTTTGGCTCTGTGATGCCCTGTGCATACCCTTGGGCAGGTGTGCCAGGCAAGTTTGGTTTTAATCTAAATTGGCTTCAGTTTTTCCAAGTAAGTTCTCAAATCCTGATAAATGATAAAAAAACCACCACCCCTCCTTTACCACATCAGCCTGGTGAAGCTCAGAGTCACTTGTTAAAGGTAGCAAAACTTTATAAATGGGGAAAAAAATACATTTGTGCAGCAATACAAGTAAAAAGTCAAGTGGTGAAGTGCATGTATACATACCAAGTAATGGCTTTCAAAGGGATAAAAGGTAGAAATCTGATAGAGAATGAAACTCTTCTATTGCTAAGCACTGAGAAAAGTGGTACAAGAAGAAAGCAGGCAGAAATGGACATGCTGGAAAGTCTCAAACAACAAACCCAACAAAATCAGAAGAAAATGGTTTAGAAGAGCCTTTAAAATGAGTTTTATTGTCAGAATTTTACAAGTAGCCTTCAGTGGCATCATACAAGAAGAACTCTGTTGCAAAACTCTAATAAATAGTCTGCCCCAAGTCCCAAAATATTTTTTGAAATAAAATAAAAACCAAACTTAAAAATAAAAGAGAATAAAAGCAAGACTTCAGGATGCTCAGAGATGTTAGCAATATTTCCCATTTACAAATAATATCAGGCATTATATAAATCTCCTTCATACAAGTCATTAAAAAACCCAAGACATTCTAAACCTTTACAAAAGCACTCCAGAAATAGTTCCAAAGAGATCCATTTCCATGACAAAACATTAGAGAAGAACTCCATGGGGATTAGCATCACAAATGAAGTTTGAGGTTGAAGTGTGGTGTGTACTTGTGTGGAGCAAGATTAAAGAGCATGAAAAAAGGATTTGAAAAGAGCATGGAAGTTTCTGTGACAAGACTATGCTCGGTGATTTTAATCTGTCTATTTGAGAATGTGGTAGAGGGGAGGGAGTGGATGCTCTTGAAATTAACCCCCAAATATACTGCACTTTATGCAAGGCAATATTTATTAAGGTAGTGACTGTACCCTCAGAAGGGAGCAGAAAAGGTTTCTCAGCACACTGCAAAGGTCAATGCCTGCGCAGACTGCAGTGCTTAAAAGTCATATTCTGACACCTAAAAGCTCATTTTCTGGAGAGGTAACATGTTGTGGAGAGTTAGCTGTTCCTTCAAAGAACAAGAAATTAACTTTCCTGGCATGAGGCAGTTTGGGAAATCTCACGCTAGACAGTTTCACTGGGGACTGGGGATTTCAGAGTTCCAATCCTGTCCCAGTACTTTGAAAAATATAATTCTCTAAGTCACCTTTACATATGCCTCTGTCTACTATAGTAAAAGATTTATAAGACCTCTCATGTAATAAAACACAAGTTGAAGAAACATTTCTCGAATCTATTGCAATTTGAGAAGTCCAGAGAAATGGAATGGGAGGGCAGGTGCACGGAGATGGTTTATGCGGATTTTCATGGAAACAGTTCAGGGGAAAGAAATCTTAATCTCTTTACAACTTCAGCCTAAGTCTTCTGCACATAAGCAGGTAACAGATTCCCCTGGAAGGGAAGGGGACCATACTTAAGTGGTACAGCAACAGTACTCAGTATCTCTCAGCCTGCCTGATACAGTATGAACTGCAGCATGCTTAGTTTTGCTGTTTGGAAAGTACCCTGCAGCCGTTGTTTCCACGGGAAACAAAGGCTACCAGAAATGCTAATGCAACGGATGTGTGATAATACGCCTCACCCATGGCTCACGTCTCTTTTCTCCCTCCAAATGTTGTGATGCTGGTTGTACTGCACCATACACGATGGACACGCGTTCTCTGTAATGTATGGGAAGGTAGCACTAGCAGTTAAGCGCAAATTGCTAAGGAGACACCTAAAACATTGCATTACATCTCCTTGTCTGTGGCATACTTCAGAAAACAATGTAAGAAGAGCGGTAAAATAAACATTTCTTTTTAATTTTCTAGATGTCATAATATTTGCCAAAGCTGCAAGGAAAAGCAGATTACCTGAAACAGAGAGAAAGGAGTTAATGGAAATAGAGGCAGATGGAACAGCAAGCCTGATCCCGCCTCCAAATCATTTTGTACATAACAGATAAAGAGACAATGTGCAAAAAATAGACATTCACATTTTAGCAGTTAAACTTTTATTTTACCTTTTTAAAATTATTTACTTTGTTTTTTTCTACAAAAGGCAGACATTGATTGTTGATCTGCAATTGTTCTGAGTGCGCGCAGAGATGCAAAAAAGGGTTATTGGAGGATGAAGGACAGGGAAGTGCTCTGACTATACTTTCACATGTCATGATTAAGGTGGCATTAAAGCTTAAGTCCCAGTAATAATATTCGTAACAGATAGTTTCCTTCCCCGTACACTGGTCTCAGTTCATATCAATTGTGTTGAAAACCCATTCGGTGAATTTCTTCAGTTTCTCGGTTGCATTCTGGGATTCCTCCTGTAACCTCAAGTTGTCTTCCCGCAAATGTTGCACTTCAGCCTGAAGACTGGCCTTGTCCTCTTTTTCCTTAGGCATGAGGAAAAATACACACCTTAGTGGAAATTTCAGGTCATGCTTCCTACCTATATAGAGAGGCAAGAGTCTCATAAGAGAGCATGAGTCTCTTACATGTCATTTTGTATCTAAGGGACATCTGTGACATTTCATTCTTCACTTTTTTTCTTGAATGAGCAGGATTTCCCTATATTAAATCCTAATACAGAAGCTAGCTCCCCAAGTGGTGAAATAAAACTAGGCGTGCCCTGTTCTGTATGTATAGCATGTACGTACAACTGATGACAGTTAACTAAATAAGGGAAAGGAACTATTCCTGCAAATACTTCCCTAGCTAAGATACTTTTCATCTAACCACAGCAGATCCTTCTTGGACCAAGCAGGTAGTAACACAATACAGGAAGTTTCCACAGTAGAAATTATATGTTTAGATCATACTCTCACTTTTCAACATCAGCAGGACATATTTACATGGGCTAACTTCAAGCCTTTCGCAGTGCCATCTGAATTAGGAGTGGAGGTACTCTGAGTCACCCTCCCAATTTAAGCAGAGGAATCAGATGCCTACAAATTCAGGCACTCCACCCTAGCCTTGCATAATTAAAAGTATGGTCTGAGCAAAGTAGTAAAGAACCATCTTTTTCTCATACAAGGATAAAACTGTCACAGGCTCAGGCATGGCAAAGCAGGATTACACAGTTAATAACATCACCTATCAGCACTAAATATATGTCTTCCAGATTTTCTGTAGATGAAATGTTTACCTTCCTTAAATCTTCTTGCAGCATCTTCAGCAAACCTTCCAGTTGGTCCACTTTAGAAGCGAGAGTTGGAGGAGATTCTTTACTGTTGAAAGCAGGAAACAAGAACAGGTATTGATATGATTTACTATCTTCATATTGGGTAGCTAACAGCCTTGTCTATACCAAGTGGTTTTATGGAAGTATGCACTCAGGTATACTAAAAACTCACAAAATGAACAAAAAGAACCTAACAAAGAGTATATGAAACACATGCAGCAAATTAATCAACAGAACAAACTCATGATTAATTTGAGCCATCCCATCACTTGATGTCTCTCCACCACTTCTACTCATTATATATGCCTTGGATTACCATTGCTTTGAACGTGTTCATGAACATCTCAGACAAGAAAGAAGCTGCAAAAAGGTTAAACTGTACTTAAAATTCTTCTGTTTTCACTTCCCACCTCATCTTCATGAGAACTTGTGAAGAGTGTTGTGAAGCCTAGAGAAGGCTTCCAAATAAAGATGTTCCTACTCTTTTCCTTCGTTTGCAGCTGAGGAAGCTTGCAGACCTGCTGTATTTACTTACCCTGTATAAGGCTTTATCTGTGCAGTAAGCTGGTCCTCAGCCTGATCACTACTGGAGGCAGCGCTCACAGGTCTGTGATTTTCATCAGCAGCAGCAAAGAATGAAGCTCGCTGAACTGAGAAGGCAAACAGAGAAAAACAATGGCAGCAGTAATGATTATCTGTTCATGCATAGCACAACAGCTACACTGCAGGATCTCAAAGTAATCTAAGAAGTCTGTCTCAAGCAAGATAAGCAGATGATATGACATACCAATATCTACTTGACAGAAGCAAACTGGCATTGCAGGTATTTGCACCAGGTTTTCCGCTGTATTGGATTCAATAAGCAAGTACTAGCTCTGGCAGAGCACTGTGTGCTCACACAGATCATGCATCACCCTCAGGCTAAGCAGCTCTCCAGGAGGGAGATGCTGGAGAGTGCAAAACAGAGATACCCTGGTGGCGCCTGCAGAGTCCACCCAAGGCCAGTTCCAAGTGAGGCAAGAAGCCAAGCTGGAACAGAAGAGCTGCGCAGAACTTCCTGGTACAGCTTCATGACACTACCCAATAGCTCAGTAGATATATTTAGCTTCCTTCACTCCATAAAGGATCCCTTTATCTTAAGGAAAGAAAAGCTCACTGTGCACAATTTACATGTGGAAAGTAAAATGACCAATGTAATTTTTCAGAACACAAAATTTTTTCCTTATGCCTTAGGAAATGTTTTCAGATTGAAATGTGAAACCCCTTTCCTGCCTTGTGGCTATATTTCTTTGTCCTGTAACTGCTCAGATGTTCTAATGCATCTCTAAATCATTATCACATGTGGTGTGACTGTAAACTACCAACTGCCCCTACCTCTGGAGTTTCCTAGCACAAACAGTAACATAAAGACTTTTTAAGTTTAAAAAATTAACATCTCTCTCCCTCAGCAGCTGCTGGTCCCTCACTAGAAATAGGATCGTATTATCTTTTTCTGTTTGGCAAGTTTTGATTCTGTGCTTTCCAACGTGGCTAATATTAATGTGCCTTAGTATTTGATGGAAATTTTCCTGCTCTCTTTTTTTCCTTTGAATAAAAATACTGAAGGTTGGTGTAGCTCAGGGATCCAGGCAGCTTTTGTTTCAGCTGTTTGCAGATAGCACTATGTGTAACTTTGGGGGCTTGTGTTGAAGACACCAACCAACGATGCAGAAGAGAGGTGTCCAGAATCCCAAAGCAGAATTGAAGCTGCTTGGTACTTGTCAATCCCTACCAGCACCTGGCAGAGACTTGAGACTGGGATTATACAGACTGCTGTTCCCTCTCCAAGTCAAATCTGAACATATTTTTACAGTGGTGAGATGAAGGTGCCAGCAATCACATTACCCCAGCTTTTCTTCATTGGAGCTGTCAGTTTGTTACCTTCACCACACTGACTTTGTTCACACTTCTAAAGAGAAACACAAGTGAGTTTGGGGCCTACAAAAGCAAGGGATTCAGGTTAATGAGGACAGTCAAATAAACCTAACCAAAAAAGAGGGATCTTTTAAACAGAAATTGCCAACCACAGTGGAATGCATTAAAACTTGGGTTTCATCCCTATGTGGTGGTGAAAAAAACATCACTACAAATTCATCTCCCCTAGAGGACTAAGGCTGACTTTGAATACTCTTTCCTAAGACTGCAGAGCAGAAATGAGACATGTTGATCCTACAACTCCTACAGCAATAAAGCACAGCACACATGTACATCTTGAACACCAGCTTAGACATGCACTGTCTTAAATGATGTATATGGCTACTACCAGAGAACAACCAAGAAAGCAAGTTACTCCACAGCCTTCTCCAACCATACAGAATAATGTCTAAAAGATTCAAGATCAGCAAAAACATTTCCATGAAGGTGGGACAGCATTTATGCAGAGATTAGGAAAAGGCACATCTGTTTAATGCACCTAGAAGACTTTTCCATCGGATAACAGTAACTGTAAGGTAAACTCCCTTTGGGCTGAAGTGTATTTAATTTTAAATTGGAATACATCTAGGCAGCTTACAAATTCTCTTCAGTTTACTAAGTGTCAAGGAGATGGAAAGTGTCATAGGATGAAATGACACTTATGTGCAAGTCTTACGTATTCAGACTATGCAAAGGGAAGAATGGCAATGGAAAACTATATACCAACAAGGCAAATTTCCCAAATTACCTTAGCAGTGCCCTTCAGCTGCACTACAGAAACTTCTTGCCAGTGCAGTAAAGAAGCACTCGTTAGTGTGCTCATGTGCTTTTCCCCTGCTATTTGACTTTACTTTTGCACTTTTGTGCCAGATGACTCTTCCACCCTAGTTGTGATGTCTGCAGCTGCTCTATATGAAATGAAAAGTAGCCAGTTTCACAGAGATTTAGCCAAACCACAGCATAGAGGGATTCTAGTATGAAGAAATGGTATCTGAGTATTACATACAAAGTTTTAGGCTGCTAAGACTTGAGTTGTTGTTTTAAATAAGCTTAAGCTTCAGAGTTAGTAGAAACAGTAACAAGAAAAGCAAGAGTCAAGATTTAAAAAAATCCAAACAAACTCACTCCTTAATGAAGCATGCACAAAGACCAGCTTTTTAAGTATTATATTCTGAAAACTTACCTTCAAACGCTTTGGCAGCATCTACCAAGTTTGACCAGTCCAGATCAGAGGCTGAATCAGGCAACGGCATAAGACCAGGGTCTGGCATGGGCTGCCGTCTTTGCTCCTGGATATCTGTGAGGGAGCTGTCCGAGGCAGAAAACTCTCCTACAGTAATGCAGAATAAAACTCCATAAAAATGCCTGAAATTGGGATAGCACTTTTGGAACCTGAACTCAATAGAGTGTGCGATCAACTATAGTTGACCAGATACAGCATGTTACAAGCCAGTTTTCTGAGACACTGCTTCTCACTCTGACATTCAGCTCCTTTCTAACCTGCCTGAATCTTTGCAGCTTAGCACTTCAAAAACCAGACTTCTTTGCCTCCCCCCAGGACTGGGGACAGTACTCTTCTATCCAACAATTCCTGCCTCCGCATAAGCTGAAGACACTTCAGAGGGCTCTGCAGCTTACTGGGGCTTCTACACTCCCTGGCACCTATTTGCTCCTGTAAAAATACAAAATCATGCAGTTTTTTTTTCCCCTCCCCTCTTTACAATGTCGTAAACCAATGGGAACAGACTTAGGCCTACTGAGATGAATCAGAACAAGAAAACCCTTAAAATGACTTCCAAAGCATTACACATCTAAATAAGAGGTTTAGTGAAACCTCTTGATCTTTAGTGAAAAATACCCACACCCACCCATAAGCTGGTGCGAGGCCTGCTATGGGTAAAACATTGGCAAGCTTGAAAGGAGGATATAAAATACCTGTAATTTTTGTGCAAACTGATGCCTAGCAGAGTGAAACGCCTGAATTATTGCTGCTAATTAGGGAAAGACCAAACTGTGAACCAGTAGTTACCTACTTTATTTCAATTTACTGGCTGGACAATCAAAAGAAGTGCCATGTCTGGTCAGTCAGCACATGTGTGAGCTCAGAAGCAGCAACAACCTGCTTCCTCATGGCCCTTTCTCAGGACATGAAGTTCTGAAAAATTTGTAGGTGGTATTAGAAGCACCAGAGATGCTGGGGTGAGAAGGTGGAGAGGGAAGAAGCTGCAGAGAAGAACTGTACAGTGAAGAATCAGAGAGAACACAAACATAGTGTGGTGGGCAGGATACAAACCTATGAGAAGACAAATGCCTCTAGTTGTGTTGCTTGTTCTCCTTTCCCCCCCCCCCCCCTTTTTTTTTTGATAGTCTAGTAACTATATAACTTCAATAACTTAAATAACTTGCTAATAAATTTAGCTAAATAATTTTGCTGCCTGGGAAACAATGATCAGAAAAGCTTCACTGCACTCACTTTGCTTAAAAATCATGACTTTTTTTTTTTTTCCTGTGTGTGTTTACTTTTCACAAAGGTAAGTTCAGCTCAATAGTAACACGGAGAATTCTGGTATTATCTCCCCCAAAGAGGGCAGTTATTCAGGAAGTTCTTAATGTGAAAATATTTACAATTAGTGAAATGATACACAGAATTAGAATAAAAAACTAACCATCTGAAAAAGTACCTGTTTTAAAAGTGTGAGTTAAGACAGATGAGTTAGTAAGAATATTTTTAGCTCATTGTTTTCCCTCTTCAAAACAAATGAAGGTGGTCTGGAATGGCTGCTTTTTGTTATTAAGAACTTTGAATTCAAAGAATTTTGAATAGCTGGAAGCCAACAAATACTTGTGGTATTAAATATCCAGCTGTACTTAATCCTTCTCTCAGTAAAGGCAAGTGTGTGCGTGGGGGAGACAATTCGTATGCCACTCAAACAGCGGGTCCTTTTCTCATGCAGGCCCTACATTTCACAGAAAACGGAAAATCTTGGGTTTTGACCAATGTAGAAAGCTTATGTGTTAGGAGGAGTAATTGGTTTGGGGCGGAAGAGAACGTGACAGTGAAAGAAGGTTGTGGTTTTCTTTTTGGAAAACAGAAGCATCTAAACAGAAAGAGACCAAGTGCTGCTTTCCACTTCTACTCATATGGTATCATTAATCTTCTGACCCCAAGCCCTCGGAAGCCAAATCCACCAGCCAGTTATGAGCGTAACCAAGTCTGCAAAGTTATTTTAGTGCATATAAAAAGCAGAACTGAAGAGAGCTCGGTTTCCTAACTCTTACGCAAGGAACGTTATATAGAAACAACAGCTCATGAAAATGTCAGGTTCAACACTGAAAACTGATGCGTGGTGATCACAGACAGATGAAAAGAATTTGAAATATACTTCTTCAGGAGCCTTCGCTGTCAAATGTGTCCTGTGTATCTAAATACAGACCGTGCTTAGGGCCCACTACAGTGAGTTGAATCTATTGATAGCCTTGTGTTTTCCTCTTGAAACATACTAAAGCATGAATAAATCAGACGAGATATGTACTTCTTCAGAAAACACTGCAGAATCCTACCTACACTGTGAGATCCAGCTCTATTTCTGGAAAACACACTGAGTACACATTTAGTTATGAGGTACAGTGGGAACCTGTGAAAATTCCCTTTCTCACCGAGACATTCACATGCAGCAACACACAACCTATCAGATAATCCTGCTGAGACTTTTCAGTAAACTAACAGGAGAAAGCTGAGTGCCTTCTTGACAGCAGTTTGCCAAGTAACTTTTTCTTGTTAGCTGTTGATGTGTGATTAAAGTAACTCAAGTCCTGTAAAATTAATGGGGTAAGGAAGTTAATTTAAAAACAGCTGGTGCAATAAAAGCTCTATCTAGTGTAGTTGTACATCCAAATGTCCACTAGTGTTTATTCACTTTTGTATCATTATTTTCCTAATAATATTTTGTTCTCATAATCCCACCCTAAAGGAAGTGACACCTGAAGTTGTCACTGGTGGATAACATACATTATTTGCCCATTGGTCCAACTGGTCCAGGTGACTCCTGGAAGAAATGGTGAAATCTTACAGGCAATAAGGCAAATTTTTTATGCTCCCTCTGCAAGGTAACTGCATGATCAGTCAGGCAGCCTTATACCCACTGAAGTGAGGAAAAAACAAGAAACCTGGTCCTATTTGATATTTCCAGGTGTGTGACCTGACTTTCATTTTACCAAAATCAAGATGGTAACATGATCCCCTAACATGATTCACAAAGGATTCCTTTGAAAGTAGAAAAATGGGAAATACACACTTACCATGTAGTGATTTCATTCCCAAAGTATACGATGGTCTCCGTAATGGCAGCGACTTTGGGAGAGAAGGGTATGTGCTGGTGAACAGTACATCATTTGGCATGGCTTGGTCCAAGAGCGAGGCCCGCGAGGTGAAGAAGTGATCCCTTTGACCACTGTAAATACTCTCATCTGACAAAGTCCTTTGCAAGGCACGCCTTGTGGTAGGAGTGCTGGGAAAGGGAGACTGACAGGACAGAGTGTGTGACTATACATTCATAAAAACAAATAAAAAGAAATGAGAAAAAAAAAAATCAGAAACTTTTGAAGTCCATGTTGAAATAGTTTTTTATTTTTTTATTTTTTTTTTTTAAATCAGAAAGCAAGTGTTAACATAGTATTTCAGAGTGAACAGAAAAAAGAACTAAAGGAATCTGCTTTGAAGGAGATTATGACTAGGTAACATATATAGGTCTTTTTTAGCCTATCCCACATTCTACCTTTTGAATACCCTTCAAACTTCTCCAGAAGCGTACATCTCGGGCAGCCCTCGTGGATTCTGGAGCTGACGTGTAGCAGAGAATGTTTACCGAAACAGACTGCTGCATAAACCAGAGCTCTCCCTTGTGCCTGGGGGAGGCTGCCTTCCTGCAGGCAGCGCACCAGCAAATGTCAGCTAATTAAAAGCCTCATATTACTGAACAACTAGGAACACCCACTGCTGCTTTGATTCTTCAGAAGGATCAGAATCAAAATTAAGTAAATCGTCCCATGAGTAAGAGACCTTGTGCCTTACCCCCACCATCATCCCAGCTTCCTCCATGCTCCTCACAGGAGAAAGCAATGCTGTGGTGAGCCTGGAGTTACGTACTCCCTGGCCAGCACCAGTGAGCTGCCATCAAAGAACACATAACCAATCCCATCAGCGGAGACACTGACTTTCAGGAAACCTGTAGCAACATAACTATCTCCAAGACACACATTTATTTACGGTTTGCTTAAAATTAGGTCCAAAGGCTTTCATGGAGAAAGGGTGAACAGAAAGGAAGATCTCACCACCCTCATTTGCTCTGTAAGCAAGTTTAAACAAAAAAAGGAGATAATATGATTTCTAGAAAGAGTGGTTAAACAGAGTTTCTCATTTGAACATAAAAATAGTTCTCTTCTCAGAAAGAGAAAAAAAAATGTTCAGACAGTACTCTGTTCTTGTGATCAAAATCCCACACTGCACAGTGGGAGAAAGGAGTGGAGGAGAGACTACTGGAAGACAGTGGAAGACAATCTGCCAGATTTTATTTTTTTTCTCCAAAACATTACAAATTTTAATACTAAAAGACTGTTGCACGTTTTGGTTTTACGATTAAGTATCAGAAACAATTTAAGATTACTTCCAAAAACCTGCTATCATCAAAAGACAAGGAAGGAAAGAGAAGCCATGTCCCATGCCAACTTTCTATTATGTCAAATTCTCCCTTCTGTGTTGCCTCCCTTGGGACATGTCCATCACAGCATGAACCTTGCATATACAGTTAGCACTACAGAAATGACAGCTTCTGGTACACCGTTGTCACTGTGTTCCACTGAGGATCAAGCTGCTTTTTTATTCTGAAATTTAAAAGCTCAATAAGCAAGTTTATGTTATGATCCAGTGAAATCTCCCAGTACTTGTCCTGATGTGGCAAAGGAAAAGAAAGAGCTGCTAAGTCAAGCAGCATTTACTCATTGGTGGTATTATTCAATTACTGTTAAAGAATTAGGAGCAGGAGCCACCCATTAATATTGGATGTTGAGATGAAAAGGTCGTCCAGATATGAACATCTGATGGAGTCAGAACAGAGGACATATGAGCAGGAATTGTCTTCTGGTAACAGAGTAGAGGGAAGATATAATGCATAATAATAGGAAAGGAGATAAGGAAGGCTGGGGAGATAATAAAAAGACGCACAAGACCAAAAAAATCACAGCCTAGAACAAATTCTGCTAGCAAACAAAGCCTTTGTCAGCCAGCAGACAGGAAAGAGCATGATTTTTTTATTTTTATAGTGAACTAATGAAGGGCATTATAATTCTTTTTCCTTTTTTTTTTTTTTTTTTTTTTAAATTGTCAAAAAACCTTTATGCCATAAGAGCAACTTTTTGGTAAGATGAAATATAAATCATACAGTGGGCAGTTAACTTGCTGAAATTCATCGAAAGTGCAACCTAAGTTAACATACTTGTTATAATCACCAGGAAATAAAAGATCAGGGTAAGGATGGATTCACTAACCCCAAGGCAGAAAAACAGCAAAATTGGGAACATACACACTTTCCACAGTCTTCAAGGCACCTCTTTAAACAGAATGGAATTTCTTGGAATGAGAACAATCCCCTTGCTCAAAACAACCAACAGGAGATGCTCACATTGCCTATGTCCCACTTGGTTCAGAACTACCACACACCTAAGAAAAAGAGATCTTGCCATTGGCAAGGTCTTTTTTCCCTCTGTCCTCAAAGGTAACATCTGAAATAACCTGTGCACAGAACCCAGCAGTTAGAAGTTTTAATAAGCCACTTTGGGTTTTTACAAGCAAAGGAAGAAGTTGCAGCTCTCTCTTCTGCATGGTTGCTGTGGAAACAATTTGGGCTCTAAGTGATGAGCCTGAGCTGTTAAGCATTGACTGTACATGGAAATTGTAGAAATCAAGATGTTCTCTTCAAAATTACAGATTTTTAAGATTAATATATGCACTTGTGTTGTTATACACATTTTGAAACACGTCAGAAAATGTTTCTATTTACTCTGTATAAATATTTGTTTAAGTTAAGGGAGCATTCTCAGTCCTTGTGCAGTAATAGGGTTAGAAAGGCATAAAAGTGTGGGTTTTGCAAGGAGTTTCAATACCATCGACACGTCACTGTCTAGTGATGCAGAGAAGAAAAATTCAAATGCATAAGACAACACTACAGGATCTTCCATGAGCCAGTAGTCTTAAACGTTTGCAATTTGGCATATTAGTCCCTTGAAATTTGCACACAGAACTGTAATAATATTGCAGTGACTGTAATAATGATATTGATCCCCAAATGTATTTCTCTAGTAGGTAAGTCTATGACAAACAGAAGGCTTTCTGTCCATGATGAGAATTCAGGGAATGCCTTGCATTTTATTTTCCTGTTACGGTGAGAATATAAAAGATACTATCTGAGAAACTCTGGAGTCCAATGAATGAACGCTTCAGCTTTGACAGCACTCAGCATTTTATACACAGAAATCTTAAGAGCTTCATGGCCATCACCATCTTCCAAACTGCAAAGCGTTTGCTGTAGTAGTTGATATGCCTAGGCAGCAATGAACTCAATCATCAAATTCTTATAAAGTGTAACTTTACACATTTTTATTCTGTGACAACAGAACTATGACTCGGATCAGAAGAGGACCTGTGCGATGCTCCTCAGGTGTTCTCAGATTTCACTGAACTGTGACAAGAGACAGCCAGATGACAGACTTTCTCCTCAACATACCTTGAAATTCTTCTGGGATTCAGGTGTTGGGCTATCAAGATCTATCAATTTCTTTAGGTCTTCTTCAACGGTGGACTTGGATGCTCGTTTTGGTGATGCTCGTAGATCTCTTGCTGAAGCACGTAGCCGAGGGTGGGCCATTTCATTGCCATCACTCTGGTGACGTCTATAATGAAATGGAACAGACAGATTCAGATCTCAAAGCCCTGAGGCAGGAAGCATGAATGAAACAAGAATAATAGCACCCTCACGATTTTCAAAGAAAAAAACCTAGGTAGGGTGCAAGGAGGAGGGAAGGAGTTTCACTAATACAGCAGAGCCTCATGTTAAGCAATACCTTTTGAAGCAAAAAACTCATTTAAAAACATCAACTGGCAATACACTTAAAGGTTATCATAATACTTTTTCCTAATACGGAACTGAATCTATGAAAATAACGTGTATTTTGTACCAAACTAAAACCCTGAAATGTCTTCAATGAGCCCAAAAGCAGCAAATCACTACGTTTCTTCATTCTTTTAACTGACTTTTTATAATGCAGTTATCACAAAGTTTCACCACCTCCTTTTGACAGCCAGTTATTGGTATCACCTAGGGATACTGTGCTTGACCCAATAAAAGTCAAGAAGGGTTGAATAAGTTACTCCAAAAATGGTCTTTCTGAACCACTTGCTTTCCAAGTCACACCAGGCTTAAAGGACCAATATTTTCACTAGTAAGTTGTTTCTCAATTTCTCTCCCAAAAGAGACAGTTGCATATTTTAATGCAGAGAGATCTTGGTTTGCTTTAAGCCAGTTAGACTGGACACTGGCAGCAATCTAACACTGCAACATGGAGTGCCACAGAGCTGAGGCATAGCATGCATGGTACTACTACATGGATGAGAGGCTTAAGGAAAACTCAGGCTCGACATTAAGCGGATTTTTCATATTTGCTCAAACAGCATTTTGAGTCACCTTTAAGACGTCCCAAGGAAAGATAAGCTTTAATAGGACTGAAATCCACACAGCTCTCTAGAAATGATAGGAAAAATATCTAACAGGGAATGAGACGATCTAACTATCAAATATTTACCTAACTGCAGTACTTTAGATTAGAGATTAAGTTCTACAGAAGACTAAGCATTCCATAAGTAGTCTTGAGCTCTTCTATAGAAAGAAGCGTCACAGATCTCTATGCTTCTTTACAATTAAAGAAAATAACCAAACAAGAAAAATAGTCTTACTTTCTTGAATCCATGAATCCCACTGAGTTTATTGTCCCTTCTGGCTTTTTCCACCCGATCAGATACTTGCTAGTAGCACCTTGGCGAGGGTAGAAAGTCCTAGGACCAGATGAGGAGGAAGAGGAGGAGGAGAAAGAAGGTGCGAGCTGGGGAGAAGTAGCAGAATGAAGCTCTTCTTTCGGCGAGCTTCTGGCACTGGTGAAAACCACGGGGCTGGCAGAGTGTCGTGAGCTCATGGTACTAAGAGAAAAACATAATAAAGACAAAATTTGCCTCGAATGTGTATATATGCACCTTGTTTAACTATTTTTAATGCAGAACTCTAGTCACAAGAGATTACTCGTTATCAGCAGAGGACAGAGTAGCAAAACCAGTTCACTCTTCCTGAGGGCCTTCCACCAATGTTTCATTAAAAACATCTCGTACAGCAATGAAAAATTCTATAAACAACCTCTAAGGATGCCATATACCACCGTCCCCTCATTCACCTTCACAAATGGGAAATCAAGGATTCACAGCCATTAGGCAGCCTAAAAGTAACACAAGAGATTATCCTGAATTAGCAAAAAAAGAACCCACGTCCGATTTCTTGCTGGAATTCCTGGCTGTGGAATAAAACATATTTTGAAGGAACTTCAGCAACAGAAAACATCTCTTTAAGACCCCACAGCAAACCAAAGAAGAAACCCACACATCTTTCAAAAGAGGACTTACTGGATTTTGCCTGAAAAGTAGTCACCATTTGCAAAAAAAGGCTCTTAAATTGAGATGTCTGAGCAGGTCTCTAACATAAATCACAATTTCTCTAGACAGAAAAAAAGAGTTGGGACGACCAACTGCAAATTATTTTTGGAAGAAGGAGAGGGGCTTCATATGGGAGCTACTCTTTAGTTATGCCAACATTCAAATCTGATGCAACTTACATAATACCAGGAGCACTAGGGCTTAAGACAATATTTACTATAACAACCTTAAAAGGTCAGGTGTTTCTAAGTACAGCTACAGGAAAACTTTGTGTACAGCCCTATTACTGAAATAGCATTATATATTTGTAGATGAGTTTTCTAACGTCTCTCTACATGACTTAGCCACATTTTCCTCCTTGTATTCAACACTACAAGGAAGGAATTTGAAACAGATGGTCCCGTGGTAAAGAACAGTTTCTGACTGAGAAATAAAAATTAGCTGGAAGGCTGAATAAAGTAACTGAATAATCTTTTCTTTCTTAGCTTAACAGAAAAACCTTCACCACTTTTTTCGTATCTTGATAAAACAATGCATTTTCACATCTATCTCGCTTATTGAAACAGAAAAAATAATTTAAGGTTAGATTTATGTTGCCACCTGGGAAAATAGACTCACCTACATTTAGCCTTATAGAAGTCTCTTATCTAATCTATGCCACTTGTCTGGCTCCTGCTGTAGTCAACGGAGAAATATCCTTAGGAGGTGATTCTCCTCATCTTAAATTAGGTGTCTCAGGGAGAATTAATGCTTTGGAGTTTCCCCTCTCTCCACTGACAGCAGATGGAGTCTAAAAAATCACCTTCAACTATGTTTCATTTTCATATGGCTCAAGTTAAGCATCACGAGTCCCAACAGCAAAGTGCTGTGGAATTAATGAGGAGTGAGTGGACTGTAGTCTTCCCACCTCAAACAGCATCAGCTGCTGCAGCCTGTGCTTCCACCCAGTGTACACGGGGATGGCTGTGAAGTCCCTCACATCAGGGGCAAGATGCATCTCCACATATGTATGCAAATCTAATGACAATAATATAGATTCTGTATTATAGAACTGTGGTGGTTTTTTTCCTTCCTTCCACCTGTATATTTGAAAGGCCTGTACAAACAATGGCAGATTGGAAAAATACAGGAAGAGGTTTTCCGGCCCATCAGGCCTGTATGTTTAGCGCTGCACATCACAACCTTCATATTTGTAACAGATATAAGTAAACATGATTTAGATCAAGAAAGCAGAGAAAAATAGGGGGGGAAGGCAGTAAATTTCTCTTCATTCCCTCTTCTCTCGTCTTTTTCAATACTGAAAGAAAACTCCTACACATACTGAGTAAACCAGCCCATCTGTGAGGCATCACCACTGCAAAATTAAAGCGCCAAGACTTGGGGAAGATGCACATCTTTACAGAAAATATATGAGTCTTCTTTTTTCATTTTTACTGCCTTTTAAATACACTCAAGAAATGGAGAAGTCTTTTGCCTCAGTGTAGGAAAAGGGAAGTTCTGATCATATTTCAGAATTCTTTAATCCATCAGGTAGCTCTCAAGGAGGTGCTAGCTGTGAGAAAACATTTCTTGATAAAAAACAATAACAAGTAGATATGCTGCTAGTATTGATCCTTAATATTATAAGGCAAAGAGGGCAAAAAACTATGTTTAGTATGCTCTCTCTATAAAATTTACATGTAAAATGCATATGTATATAATAATAATATATCATATTCTATGTACACATTGAGTATTTTAAGTATTACCACTTTAATATTTAATACGATAATATGTATCATATGCCAAGAGCAGCCTGGCGAGTAAGCAAGAAAATTAGCATCCAGTTTTAAATATACTTTTCTTCAAAGAGTATTGCATATTTTACACTGTGGTTTTACAACATAGTATTTTGGGAGGATATTCTGCTTCAGGGACTATGTACAGAACTGTGGATCTGACTGAAGCCTTTCATCCTACAAGTAAACCCAAGCAGGTCAATAGGATACTGACAGATAAAGAGACACACTTGTTCACTGAGAATTTGAAGAGTAAAACGCTTTGGATAAACTCTAGGAAAACTAAATGGGAGCTGGAGCACTATGGTAGTGACGGGAAGTTATTAGAGTATTTAACACCAAGAAGCATGGAGAGGGTTCCTTGTAATGTATCGTACACCTGGACCAGCTTGATAATACCTGAAAGAAATTCAGCCCTCATTCTCAGGACACACACAGAGCTAACTCTTAGTCCCCCCACCTCCTACCTCAATTATTGAGACATCAAGGATTTAATTAAGGAAAAATTCAAATACTACATCACAGTCTGCAAAAATTGCAGATGAGCCATTCATAAATTATTCTACAATCATTAAATAATATTTTAAGTATCATAAAATGACTGTAAGTAATGAAAAAGATACTTGATTAGAAATAGCCATCATTTTCCTTTCAGTTTTGGTAAGAGGACCACAAAAAAACATAGTTTAGGTGGAAATGAAAGTTTGATTTTATTTTTTTCCTATGGAATTCATGCCATCAGCGCATATGGCTTCATTTAATGACATTCAGCTATAATGATTCTGGATAATTACTGGCCTACATAATGCAAATCTCCTGGGATGCTATGAGAAATCTGCACAATCATCAGGAAGGACTTTGAGAATGGGGGTGGAGAAGAAAAATAAAACCCAGCCAGAAGCTCTGCTGTAGAAGTTAATCACTATAATTTACATTTTGCCACCAATTCTCAGGTACAAGTTCTTTTATGCACCATCAAATGATCTGAACACTAATTATCACTCCTGTCTTCTACAGACACAAACACTCTAATTTGTGGTTATTTTCTTTTGTCACAGAGCTTTTTAGGGCTAAACTCCTTTTCTTCTTGCTCAGAAACCTGACTCTAAAGATGTTACAGGCATTCTGGTATCCACAGGCAAAAGGTAAAAAAAGTGAGAAGCAACAAAGGGTAACAATTTAGAAACTGAAAGAGAAACACACCAATTAAGCTGTTCATTTCTCACAAAAAGTCGCCTGTTCAAAAATCACCCTTCAGTCTCCCCTCCTGCACCTCTCTGAAGCAGGCAGCTGTGGTTCCGTTTTGGAAGTGCCAGTGTAACAAGCCTCTGGCTCCAAGCTGTTGTGCCTCCGTGGGAAGAGCTATGGGAAAGTGGGAGCAAACAGCTGGACCCAGGGTTTCCTCAGGTCAGCACTGCTGTTCAGTGTGCAACCACCAACCGAGGACACCATGAGAAACAAAATGAAAGCTTTTTAGCCCAGACTGCACCTTTGCTTTATGGTGAGGCATCAAACACATGGTCTAGTCTTCACAAATACGACATAATAAAGAAGGAACACTAGTCAGTCTGTTTTTTCGCCACCAAAATAAACTATGTGGGTGCAAGGATTGAAGTATTTCTCAAGTATCGTGCCCCATGTGTTCTACAAATTGCTACCACTCCTCTTTGCAAGGAGCTGCACATTTAACATCTGATTTTTTAAATGAAACAGGAAAACAACCAATCAACTGTTTTCTTTAGCATAAAGCTTAGGAAACCTTCATCTGGAAATTTCAGTAACAGCCCAAAAAACCATGTAGAGAATCATTTCAGTATCATCAGAGAAACATCACGTAAATCAATCCAAAACAACCACAGAAAATACCATGCTTGCAGACACAATGCTATCATATAATAAATAATGAGACAACATCCTAGACTTCAGTTTGCAATCAAGTTACAAAGTATATTCATGGGAGACAAAGATGAGAGCTGCCAGGGTATGCCTGCCCTGTGAAGATATATTTCTTTCTATTAAATATTCTTGGCTTTTCTACTGAACTAACCCTATCTGGTGCTCAGAGAAGAGGAAACCAGAACCTCAGATGTACAAAGATGCCGTTCCCATCAGGCCCACCTTTACAATAAAGCTTCCAAGTGTTACATATAAGTTTTCCAGGCTGCTTTAAGTCGCTTCTGAAAAAATCCTTCCAAATGGAAATGCTACTGACAACTTTACTACCATCAGCTTTTTGTATAAGAATCTCACATTTAATGCTATGGCTAGTTACATTCAGACACGTACTGCAGGACATGTGGTAAATTCTAATTAACATTAAAAAAAGCACATAAACAAGCTTGTCTTAAAATAAAAGGGATAAAACTGTAGATAACCACTATATAGATTTTTACCTTCAAGAAAGGAGCATATGCTAATATTGCCCCAAATCTAAGTAAATCCCTCTGCATAGTGTTTTCTACAGACTCGCTGAAGTCCTTCCTGCACGCATAGCTACAGTCTCAACAACCTGGGTGGGATTTATACCATGAGCTTTAGTGCCAAAAATGGCCAACCAAGAGAGGCAGAAAATCAGAGCAGGACCACCACTAATAGACTACTTAGTCAAAATTACCATGACAAAGTACATGGAGACCGTTCACTAAGTTACAGTCTCTATGACAACCCCTATTTGCAGCTACTGTATGAGGAGTTGTTAAACTGCTTGATAAACATCGAGCCTTGCATAAATGTAGCTTTGCTCAGAATGATTAGCAAAAATTGCTTCAGGCTCCCAGCATGTATTTTAGCTGCACGCTCAAAACAGATGTGCCTTAAGAATAAAAATACGATATGCTCTGCAAGGCTGACGAATTATGATGATCACACATCTTCCTTGAAAGAGTTGCAGTTTTTTTCTTGTGGCTAGTATGACACAGTATGAGTATTTTTCAAAGAGGGCACTGAATACTCCTTGGGAAATAGGTTAGGAAAATATTTTCTGCCTCTAGCAGCTCTGATTATCTTGTAAAGTGGGTATCTTCCACCTGAGGTGTTCAAGCACATTATATACGCGTACTTGTTATTACCAATTTTACAAGTGGCAAAACCGAGGGAGAAAGGGAAGGTGACTGTAATGTGTCATACCCATGAGCTTGTAAAAGAATGAGACTAAAATCTACAAGCTAGCACTCTCAAGCAACTTGCTCTCAGTCTTGATCATACTGACTGCAAGTAGATTTCTAAACAAGACAACTAGGGGAAAAAAATGCAAAATATCTGAAACGCACACTTGCAAGACTGAAAAAGAGCCTCACATTAAACACATTAAATATTATGTGCATCCATAAATGGACTCATCTCCTTTCTGATCTATATATGAGCTGCAGTTCTCACAAGATATTCCTTACAAACACATCAGACATGAGTCTGTCACGTTAGTTTAACAGCAGCAGTATGGAATACACTCTCAAAGACATTCTTTAGTGTTATAAGCAGTAGCAGATGTGAATACTGAAGGTGGTCTTAATTTTCAAGCATTCTGCACAGTGAGATCTTCCAAAACGTTAGTTAACATAAGTAGCAACCTCTCTTCAACATTCACTTCTCACTTTGGATAGGCTAGAGTGAGAATGGGAAAATGAGCGTGGAGGTGTCAATCTCATAAGACGCGAAAATTACCTTGTATGGGAGACGGCATCACTAAGGCTATAAGCACTGTTCTCCCTCGTTAGAGGATTGGAGGCTGGTTGACTCTTGCTGTGAATATCCAGGCTCAGTGAAGACTCTGCCTTTCGGTCCATGTGGCTCTCTTTTTCCAATGTCCTGTCTGCAATGGAGACCACTTCGCTGGAGCTGTGCCACAGCGGTGCCACTTTCTCCTTTGTTAGCCCTGTACGGGGAGATGTTGCTGCTCCCAGGGAGGCAGTGCTGCCATGGCTAGGTCCGTAGGAAGTGGTATCTATGCCACTGTCAGCTGAAGTCCCTTGAAGGTAGTTGTAGCTGTTCAGCTCCGATTCGGTGCGCTCTCCACTGTCATACCATTTCTCATCACTGTGAGCACTGGAGGCATTGCTGGAGAGAGTATTGCTGCTGGAATGGCTGGAGTAGTGGCTGTCAGACTACAGGAGAAACAACAACCCAAGAAAACCACACTTGTACGTTTATTACAGAATTATGGCAGTAAAGAGGAGGGGGAAGCAAACTATTACAAAAGTCACCACTGCACAATAGGAAATCTTCTACCTTGAGATATTTCAATAGAAAATTGAGGAGACTATTAGTAAACTCTAAAAATTTCATTCCAGTACAACACATGTGCTCTGTTCTGGGTGCACATCAAAACCTTTCATGTTGTTTTGGAAGCCTTGGCTTAACTATTCAGGGAAAGTCAGAGCTGTTCGTATTTTGTCCCAAAATACTTCACACCATTTCCTTTCAAGCACAGTTCTGCTCAGCCCAGTCCAATGAAACTGACTGAGCTGTGTAGACTTTGACTTGGTTAATAACTACTAAAATTAAAAATGTTCTGTTTAAGACTCCAACGTTTTAGAACGGGAAACATAACTAATCCACAGAAAGCGCACATTATTTTACTAATCCAATTGCCTATCAAAATGTTAAAAAAAGTAGAGCAAAATAATCACTGCTCTTCCTACTCCTTTGTAGTATGGTGTATTTCCTCCTCAACACGAGTGTCCTTTTCAAATGACCACTGAAATGCCATTTAACTCATATGAAATTGTTTTCCAAAAGGTAGAATTGTAAGAAAGGAAGCTTTAATGCAATGCTTTGAAATTGTCCCACCAGGGCATGGCAATGGCTGGCTGGTTTGTGTGCTCTCTCCTTGGTTACAGCCAGCTGTTAGGAAGAAACTGAATGCCCTCAATTCCACAGTGGGCATTGTTGGAACATCCCATTACAGGAAGAGTTTCTTGCCATACGCTCATCATTGCTTGGTAGGTCACCTACCTTTGGGGTATTTATACCCATCTGAAATCCTTAATTTTAGTTTCCATCTACAGAATTTACCTACTTTCTGATCATCTATCTAATCAGAACTGAAGCAGTTTTTCAGTGGGCAATGGGCTTGTTTAGTGACCAGGTGGCCCAGGAATAAAGGAAGGGATGGAAAGGAGACTTAGAACCACCTTTCCTATTTGTCTGTCCTGGAAGTTTTACCAAACGGGCATGGGCAGAGATCCCAGCCAAATCAAAAGATTAGATACTGTTTCTGTTTTCACTGGAAAAGAGGGAAAATGGAAAAATGGATATATATCGAGAGCAAAAAATTTCAGCATCCACATTCGTTATTAAACTAAAGCAAGAACTGGCAGAAAAACAATAGGAATATTAAGTTGATCTGGACTCCTAGTTGTCTCCAATTAAAGTTACTGGTCTTCATTAGGAACTGCATCACTCCCCCCATCCATCTGTCTATATAATAAAGACTTACTTTAACAATGACTAAACGAGAAGAATGTGAGCATTAGCAATTCCAGTGCTGCACTTTGCTTGCAAGCTAATGAGTTATGTATTACATCATTATACACTCAAACACATCTCATGGAAAACAGGTCAATCTAAATATAAAAACTAGTTTGTGCTGCTAAGAATATGAAGACAGGTGTGGTGGGGTTGGCTTTTTAAGAAAAATAATAATAAAGATGTTTTGTTATGAATTTATAACCAAAATGCAACACTGTCAATTGTATTTAAGGAAGAATGCTGGTAAGCAGAAGCAAATAACAGGAACCTTTTAAAGACTTGATCACACCTAAATAAATGTACCACACTTTGAGTATAACCATGCGACACAACTCCATATTTTAGCTGATTTTACAAATAAATTAAAAACCCAAGTGATACAGTTTAATGGGTAAAGTTTAAAGGGCAGGGGTTTTTGAGCCTAGTGACTTAGATAATTTTCAAGACATTTTATATTTATGAACATTACTGCATTTGTCTGTGTCTCTGTATGTGTATCAGGAAATGACAGTCTCCAAAAGGTGTGAGTACCTAACTCTGCAGAGACAGAAAGGCACAATTTACCATTTAGATACTAAACAAATAAAACAGGAAAGATTTTTTTCAGCAGGATTCCAGCACACCTTTCAAAATCTTCCAACAGTGTGCAAGGTAGGTTATGGAAAGGAAGTAATAGTTACGCTAGATGAGGAAAGTGCAGAAAATACAAAACCAAAAGCAAGACTGTTATTCTGTTTCAAAGCAGCAGCGGAGGGTTGCCTTATAAAATATATTAGCAAAGAAGTCTCACATGTGAAGCCTAGGAATAGCTTTGCAAACTCCCCAAAATCCTCTACTTATCACAAGATAACAGGCAAGAAATTGCTGTTCAAGTGGCAACAAAACTTTATTAACTAATAAATATTTCAGTAGGCTGTGCTTAGCTTCTGTAGGATTCAGGAGTGCTGCTGCTTCCTCCAGGAAACAGGGCCTGAGGATTTTTTTAAATTTTTTTTTATTTTTTAAACTAACATTCTAAATGTAACTTTGAATCACATTTTTGGTATCAAGAGCTTGTGAAGCAAAAGCAAAACATTAAATAATTCCTTTTTTTTAGGATAACTTACATGACCCTGCTTATTTGGAGACAAGTGAACCACAGGATCCTGTCTCATCAGTCTTCCACTGGGGCTTTCTCTGAAGGATGGCAGTACTTTTGATACTGCTGGGAGATGGCATGTTGGTTCTGCAATACAGCACACAACGATGTACTGAAGAGCGTATGCAGTGCAACAAACCTAATTTTACACTGCAATTTTTCCAATACTACCATTAGCCAAAAACTTTGGATACCTAATACGAAATTCATTCCAAATAAAAAAAACACATATTGTGACAAAACACAGGTAAGTAAGTGAGGGCCCATTCCTGCCTTGCATAAATCAGTAAGACTTCATGAAAAACCAGCAGCCATTATCCTGGCCTTTTGTTAGAACCTGAATGGTGTCATGCCCCCATTGTTCAATAGCACTGTATCAGAGCACTAAAAGAGCAGAATATTCATTTTCACAGTGTATTGACATTTTTTCTCTATATGCACGTTGCCTGTGGACAAGAGATTAAAAAACCTGAAGATCCACATTTCCTCAAATTGTATTCTATGCAAGGCAGGACAATAACAAAAGTCTACAGTGGTCACTTAAATGAACACATTTTCTCCAGTACAACTACTGCACATATTTCTTGTCAAAGTTAAGGTGAGTCAAATAAACATTTTCTAACTGAAGAGATGGCAAAAAATCTGTTGAAATCACAATACTCCCTTAAAAATTCATGGCTGTGAATGTGGAAACTACACAGATGTACAAAAGGAATACTTACTAAATAACCCTGACACAAATGGATGGAATTCAAATCACTTGGACACTCACAGGAGTGCTCTTTACCAATTAAACTTATCTTTTTCCCAGGAGATAACCACAGAGGCCTAGAGAGTGTTCAGACACAGCCCATCACTAGGCAATTGCCTTCGCAGAGCCCTATGTCAGTATTTTAAAAGAATCTCTCCCAGTTGTGACTTTTTACATGTATCTTCTCTCCCGTGGTTACGCAATATTCTGCACTTCTAAAAATGCTGCTTTTAAGAGTAGAAGATGTGCTTATGAACATCAAGTACTTAACAATATCCATGGTAATGAACAGTGCTTTCCCCAACACAGCTACAGTTTGTTCATCTTGCTCTGCAGCATTACTAGGTTTTTAAAAAACAAATTTTAAAAGTTGGTTTTTTTGGGGTTTTTTTGGTTTTTTTTAAAAATAGTATAAAACCCCCCACAAACACTTGATTCCCCCTGGCAAGTGGTAGCAAGCGGTGTTGGTGCACCAAGAACAAAGGTCTTCTGTAGCTAAGAATGGGCCAAGAAGGAGTGAGGGTGTGGATTCACTGCACCTAATGCCTTATTTACCTTGAGACAGATTATCCCAAGTGGAAATGTGCTTACTTGGCATAGCACCAAGCTTTCACCTAGATTCACCAGACTGGCAAAAGCCTCCAGTCAGAGATGCAGCTCCCAACTGTGACTCTATGAATGCAGGACAATACACAAGAGATAAAATACAGGGATTATATGTCAGTATGAATTTCTCAGCCTTTGCCAAATGCTGGAGCCACTTTTACTACCACACATTTTCTCCTGTTCTTCTTGGCCTTATTTATTTTGCTAATACGGTGACACCTGACATTGTACAACAGAACTCGCTGGCAGCTCCGCTCAGTGCCGGCAACACCACCCAACTGTTGGTCTGCAAAAGTAATGCTGAGCAAAAGATCAGTTTTACATGTGTCGTTACCATCACAACGGTATCAAAACATATGCGATTAAAAATCGTTCTGTCAAAATGAGAACTGCAGATCAGTATAATCACAGCTTTTTGGTGAGAAGTATGGGGGGAGTTGTGAGGGAGGGACTGACAGATGGCTTCAATAACAAGGCACAGCTCACGGAGGTTGTGAAGGTATGTGAACAAAGTACATCTCCAGAACTTGAGGTTGGCATTTGCCTTACCTCCTGCTGATCTCACCGAACCTTATTCTGTTTTCAAAACCAGCCCATTTATATAGAACAAAAGCTGTGATGCAGTAAAATGATGATCTATATGTGCAACAGAAAAACTATGAAACTATTTAATCTATGGTAACACAGTTAGGAAAAAACCCCATCTAGCAATCTTGACCATGGTCATCAAGTTGAATCAATGGTGTTTGTAGACAGGACATTTCCATTGGTGTCAATCTCATTGGTATCCACTCAAGTCAAGCCATAGCTATAGCAAAAGGACCATGAGCAGAAACTTCAAATGAAAGCTTAACAATGCAAATTCTCAGTACCCAGCTGTTTTATGTAGTTAATATGTTCCCTCAGCTAACAGCTTAATTGCCAAGTGCAATGCAACTGTATATGCTGGTGGAAGGTGATTACCAAGCTATAGATTTACCTCACTATTTAAACTTTAATTGCATTTTTTCCATTTTGTAGATGGTATTCTTATACCCTCAATGATCAAACAATCAATTTACATTTATAGAGCACCATTTGAAAGGAAGCATCACAAGCACTTTAGACAAACTAAGCAAAAATTAAACTAAGCCAAGCCACTCGGGAGAGCAGGTAAGGTCAAACAAGTCCTCAACAGCAAGACAAATTAATAAGTGTGCCTACCCAACCGCTTCTAAAAGGACAGAGCATTTCAGGGTAAGAGCATTTAGGTAGATTTAGTCCCACAATCAAATGAAGAACGAAACAGACTGCAGAAGCTAGTGTATGCTCCAGGCCTACTTATTCATCCCGATGGACAAGGTTAACTTCCAAAGACATTGAAAACACAGTGCTTAAGAGGGTTCTCTCTCTGCATGGAGAGGTATTGCCAAAGTCACCTTGTGGTTATCACCGCTTGCTCATTGTAAAGAATTCATTACCTACCCATCTGGTCAGCGATACTATCCTCACTTCTTTGCCAGCTGGGTGTGGATTTGCCGCTACCACCAGTATCTGACTGCGTGTTCTGCCTGTCAATGGAAGCAGGGGATCTACGGCTAATTCCAAACCTGTTGTAACACCCCAAAAAACAAAGCAGATAATGACTGTAAATATGTATAAATCTCACATAAGGGGAAAAGAGCACTTTTAAGAAGCTAGTGTCAAAAAACAGGGCCGAGCAATGCATAGCACAACTGCTTGAGGGATTTATGATACTTTTCCATTTAATTTCTCTGGAAGCTTTCAGGACCCATTTAGCACCTTTAATGCATAAGATTACAGTACACAATAATTTATTGAGCATCTTTGATCAAGAACATTGGGTTACAGTGCATACAAGTAAAAAAAAAAACAACCAAAAAACAACCAAAACATCCAGAAAAAAATTTTGTTAGTTTTCATTTACATAGATGTTTACATGGAAAGGTGAGCAGACCATTACACAGTTACAGAAAATTGACCACAGTGAGTAAAACTTAAAAGTTTGGATAAAAGCCACATTTGAGCAGACTAGTGTAAACTGAAGACAGCTGTAGGGAAGCAGGGAGACACGTATATCTACTGCTGTAGAAGAAAGCATACAGAGCAAAGCAAAAACTGTGTTCAATGGACTTTGTTTGTAAAACCTGCTAGATTAGTCAGATGGATTTCTGAAAGCTCAGTAAAGATATAGTAAACTCAGGGAGAACACTCTGATGACAAAGGACACACACAGTGCCTCTGTGCCATCCTGAAGTCTACATGCTTTATATGCCTAAAAGCCTCTAAGAATTAAATCTGCAATTCTGTATTACATACAATACACTTGTAAGTCTGTAAGAATTACAGTTGGGTTCAGAATTAGCAGATCATTAAGAGTTTATCAAGAATAATGCATTTCAGTGTAACACCCAAAAGAATTACAAGCAGCTGATATATTCTCTATATATCAAGGAGTTTCTCTAGCTCTAAGTGTCTAACATAATAACAGAAAATATAAAACCCAAACTGTGCTTTCTACTCACTGCACTAGCTACAGACTCCTCCGCATGGCCCCAGTGTAAAAATGGACATCTGCCCAACTGCCAGAACAAGTTCAATGTGGTTACCCCATGGAAGGCTCATGTTACCTCAACCCCCCAAAAAAACCATCATATGACTCAGAACCACAAAATGCCACTCCCATCCTTAACAACACGACTGTACATGCAGCACAGCTCCAAAATGTCATATTTTGAAATTTTACCCAAACATGACTCTGCTTCCCTTTTCTTCACTGCTCCCTGGTATAGCCAACTTACGGTTTTATGAATTAAAAAAGTGAAGAAAACCTGGATACATCTGCCTTCTGAATACAAACCATTTAAACTGAAATTGCATTAAGTAATGCTTTTCCTTTTCTATTCATGCAGACTAGCCAGGATCTCAATCAAATACTTAAACACGACGAATTCAATACCAATTCAACAGATGCATAAAAAGTCTAAACAAAACATTTCAAAAGCTGATTGACTCTTTAAACATTGATCTGAGGTAGTTTTCAAACTTAAGACTTGTAAAGTATTTTGGGAAGAGAATCTTTTCATGACAAAATAACTAAGTTGTTATCGAAAGAAAAAGTCCAAACTCCAAGAAACCTTGGTATGATGAAGTTGCGCTGCATCAGTATTTTACTTCCTATGCGTTGTCCTCTTACCTAAACCCCATAATGTTTGTATGTATAAAAGCACTCATTTCTGCACTAGGAATATTTTATGATATGGGATCTTCTTTTAAAGATTAGACATATACAAACCAACCATGTTTCTAATTTTATTTCATTCAAATCACTGCTCTACTAATTGAGCAGCAAGACATGTCTTTAGATTGTCTTTTTAACATGAAGTGGGCTATTTGAAAGCAGGAATAATAAATGCAGGTGGTGCTATATTCTATGCTGCTTAAATATATAGCCCATTAGGGTATGTAGGAATGAACCAAAAAAACTCAAAGGGGAAATCAGTCTGGATTAAAACAACTGTGAAATAGTTTAAATATACATTTTATATATATGCCATAAGAAGAAATTCATTGCTTCGGTATTTTATAATTTCATTTTTACATACTACAATCATTTATTACATCTACGTACCTTCAGGTAAACACAGGATAAGTACACAAAACACACATATATACATCAAGACCAGTCTGCATATTCTGGAACGCAGTGAAGTTTTTGCCTATACCCAGCTCGGTAAATGGACCAATCATCTAGAAGAGGCAGCAGTTACTGCTCTTACCGATGTGTGACAGAGGCTGGACTCACACCCACGCTTCCAGTCATTTAAGTTTCACAAACTTTCCAAATCTGTCATATCATGCAACAAGAAAGAAATATATGCACACATTATGCAGTTGAGTTTTCCTGCACTGGGATATCTCAGGGACTGGCACACCTAGAGCACACTGGAGCCTCACCTCGGGAGCCCCTCAGGACATGGTGCCCCCTCAGCTAGGTACCTACTCCAGCCCATCCTTCTCTCCAACATCTTGACAATTGACTACTACAATCTCTCCCCCCTGTTTTAACAACATATAGGTGTTCATCACTGACCAGCTGTAGCTGGTACATTGAACATCACTACAGAGCTGCCCTGAATCTGGTGTCTCAGACAAATGTCAACGGAAGAGATGCACATGGAATTGCAATGATATTTAGTAATGTGACAGACATTACATTGCTTATTGAAGCAAGTGAAAGTTTATTTCATAATTACATTTTTCATGCTTTCCATTCAGCCTGGTAGAAAATGTTTGCAAAGTCCTGAGTAAATATGATTACTATGTATAAGGACAGTATGGGAGGCAAAGTGCTTTTCCTATAAGAACAGAACATCATAGTCAAATAATTCAAGTTTAATAAGTGATTTTTTTTAAAAAAAGGATCCAACAAAGAACATGTAACGTTCATGTATTAATTACTTCTTCTATTAGTCCATTTAAACAGTGTTTCTCTGCACCAAATTAAAACTTCAAAACCAAAAAAGACTGTCTGCGTAAGGTTTCTAGGACACATCTCTTTGCTGAACTTGCAAAACGCTCAAAGAATGCTGTAGTGAACATATGTGTACAATTAACTTAAAAGATAGAAAGGGGTTGAGATGGGTGCTGGTGTGCTCCGAGGTCAATTCAAAACAAAACTCCCAGCGTGTCTGAAAATCCCTTCTGACTCAAGCAGTTATGGTTGTGATGGTCTAAGGACATATGGCAGCAATACCTTTTTTTGTAGAGCAAATGATATAGTTGGAAAAGAGCAGACAAGACACTGGGAGCACAAGCAGCTCTTCAGAACTCAAGGCAACACATAAGTGCTGCTGGCACGGATGAGCCAGGAAGTGTGCAGTATATAAAGAGGTTAAGTGACTTTTCCAGCTGCAGAGCTGTGGAGACACTTCTGTTCAGTTTCCTTACAGCAAAGTTTAATTAATTTAGAGCAAAATCTCCTAATGTCAGTAGGACTTAAGCACAAATTTAAATAATGACCTGAACAGGCCTGATAGCCTCATGAATCAAAGCTTTCATGATGCAGCAGAGAAGAGATGGCCTCTTCAGTAAACCTCAAACTGAGCTGCAAGGAGAAGGACAGGGAGGACAAACCTTCAGTGTTCTGGAGCAAGAAGCAGCACTTGTTCAAACACACGCTCAGAACAGCATTCTCTGGACTGACACAGAGCAGTGTCCCCTGATAGGCACAGGCAAAAGACAGTGCCTCATGCTAACCAGTTCCTGACAATGGTATTTAATCTTACTAAGCATATATATATTTTTTTTAAATAGAGAAAAGATATTTCTACTTTATAAAAGACCCAAAGCAGAATGAATTACACACAATGACTTGCAGTGTACTCAAGAAGACTTTAGAGGGAAGCTTTGCAGTGTGAACTATCAGCAATTTTGCCCCCTTATCTTCTCTATAGGAAGCAATTTGGAATGTGGCAGACAGCTCTCCTGCTGCCAGTTATTTTTTTTCCCCTATTTGGAGATGCTTGATTTATTGCTCCTTTCACAGCACTCTCTGAAAATGATACAGATTTAATTTCTTCCTCTGCAAGTTGCCCCTTACATTGACATTGGATCACTTCAGAGTTTGAAGATTTCTGGAAAGTTGGAAGAGAGCACCTGAAGACAGGATCACTGTGAATATGTGAAAAAGATGCTAGCTATGGATTAATTAGCACTTTTGTGCCTACACATCTGAAGTCTTAGTTGCACTCAACACTACTTTTGCTTCAACTATTAGCACAGACTGCAAAGTCCCAAATCTATTCCTTTTTTAAATTTTAGAATCTAAACCTGTGAAATGAAGCAATTTGCAACATGAAACCAGTGTTAATGAGTATTTCTAACTACATAAAGGTCCCTTTGTATAGTAACCTGAGCAGTCGTACACTAGGATCAGAGAGAGAGGTTAGGTCGCAAAGGGAAAAGGTGGAAGCAAAGGATTTTTAAAACTGAGTTTTTCAAGAAGCGTGACAGTGATATTTGAGAACAAACACACTTTAATGCGTGTAAACAACAGCTGACAGGAGGCTGCATAAGCACTCCTTTAGTTTATATACATTACAACAAATGGAACAGAGAACAAAAAACCTGCTTAAAAAGAATATGAAAAAAATCTGGTGCCTACCCTTCTGGCATAGATTTTTGTCTGTACGTGCCCCCACCAGAGCCAGTCTCACTTGATGACGACAAGTTGCTTGGAGAATTACGGCACTGCTGCGATCTGGCTAAGGCAATGGATGAAACTGTGACGTAGACATCAGAACCAGGAGACAACCTGTTTAGAGCAAATGGACCAGTCAAATCAGCAACAGTGAACGTGTTATCGTGCAAGGTGTGACGGACAACATGCAAACGGTCACATCAGCAAAGAACATGGCATCATGGAGGTGGCAGAAAAGAAGTCCCTTGAAGCCACTTTGCCTTTATTAATCTGCTGGAAACCATGGAAAATCAGCTGTAAAAATCTGGATGCAGGGGAGTAAATGAAGAGTGGCAAGTGTGGGAGGAAAACCCTGGCACACACTAGGAAAACAACCCAGTCTCTGAATTTCTGACTTGTTTTTACAGACTGCTTGTAAGGAATAATGAAACATGACATTCCTCACCCAAATACCAAACAGAACCAAATATTTCTTTTTCTCAGAACAAAGTCTTGCTTGGAATTTAAACGAACTGTAGTCAGCTGTCTATGCAAACTCTTCGAAGAGTATCAAGCTTACCTCTACACCACCAAACTTGTTGACATTAAATCACAAGGACTAAAAAAAAAATTATGTTATAAATAAGTACCTTAAAATCCCCTCTAAAAACCTAACATTCTAATATAAAACTATCTCAACATATCAGAACTCTGAAACATATCAGACCTGAGTCATATGAAGCCTTCTGTTGGAATAATCATACAGCAAATAAATGGGCTCGAATTGCCACACGTGCACCTGGGCTGGAAGCAGCAGGGTTGTAATGCTCCCCTCGTATATCCTGTTCTGTAGTTGAAGGCTTTTTTACACCATTTTTTGCTTTGTGTATTTTGTTTCCCAAACCCCAACCAAATTCACTGCTGCTAGTTCTTTGTTCTGCTTGGTGGTGACTGAAGCCATTCAGAACTTCTGCACTGATTGAAGTGGACTTTGAATTACATCATCCACGAACATCAAAATCCTGCTATGAATGCAAACCTTGACTCATTTTAACTAGGAAAAATACTGTAACTCACACAAGTTAAATAGTAATTTAAATTGAGAGAAAGTGCACATGTGCATATATATTTATATCAAATGTGCATTTGCCCCCCTCAGCACTTTGCAAAAAATCAGTAAACTAAAAATCTTTAAAGGGAAAGCACAGTAGAACTGGACCAAACATCCTGATCATCTGGAATTTCATGAAGTGCATATGAATAACACCAACTCTTTTTCCCAGACCAGAAAGAAACAATCTGATGCCTGACGATCACAAGTACCATGCCAAATCCAGTAATTCCTTTCTGTCTACCAAACTGAATTTAACTTCTCACATTTATCAATTCTGAAATATTTGACTGCAAAGAACACAGTTCAAGGGTTGGAAACTTGGGGAGCCATGAGCCAAGCAGTTTATTTTCCCAGTGGCACTCGTACAAAGAGAAAAATAAATAGTTCTATCAACAAAAATGTGCTTTCAGTAGCATACACCCATCTATAGAGGCACACACACTTAAACTCAGTTATGCTTGCAGAGCAATACACAGTTTAAAAGTATGACCTTTTCTCCCAGTACTAAATTAGAACTTATGGCAAGGAAACCAATTACTTCTCGAATAATTTCTGTAAAATTATTTCCTGTTGAAAAATGCTTACATTTTCACTTCAGACTCAGCTATGCTTTTTCTTTACTTCCTATGCCTTACCAAAAAGTGACAGTGCTGTTCAGAAGGAATGTCAAGATTTCAGAACTATGTCATGGAGTTATAACTCATTTACAAAGATGAAAGACCTCGAGGGCAAACAAAATTGTATTATAAATGTGGTCTGAAGAACAGCAATGAACAATCAGCCAGGTAGGACATCCTGTTATTTAAAGCAGCAATACATTTTGTTGGTACAGTTCACAACAGCACTAACATACATTAATAGTGAAAGACATTTCATTTTATGTGAAACGACAAAAGAACTTTAGAGTAAATTAGTTTGAATTGACTTTTGGAGCTCCTTTGAAATCTACTGATGAAAGGCACTTCCCAAGACAAAAGGAGTATTGTGTTAGCAGTATGCCCCTATAGTTAAGATATTCTGTGCTTGTCTTTTATTTATAATTAAAAACCAAACTAAAACAAACTATTATTTATTTCAAAGACAGCTTTAAGAAGAAATTCCAAAGTGGTTCAGTGCATGAGTCCTATAATTGAATTTTAAAATAGGCCAAGCGTCCATGGCATTAAACAGATACAATTACATTGCAGTCAATTGAACTGGGATTACACTAGGCATGATTTAGTTCTAACAGATCTAGTTCATCCTGAAAGGACTGGTTGAGTCTTGCCATGTATGGGAAGAAAATCACCTTTTGTGAAGGCAGTGAGTGGGATGGGCGTACATTTATTTTGTTTAGTATGACAACACAGACACCAAAAACATCCATCTTGCTCTTAATAAATTAATTTCCACATCATTAGCTGTAATTTTCCCCCTGTCTTCAGTATGCATAGGCATGTAATGTATACATCATAGGAGAAACGTCAGTCTAGGACCCTTCATGCCTTTGACCTAAGGCAGTCTTTAGCTATATGATCATACACAGGTGCCTTCTCCCTTTGGACCTCTGCCCCACAAGGTTTTATTTCGTGCTACAACTTCTGCAGGAGCTGCCCGGCTCGGGAGCGAAGGCGGCGCAGGCTGGCAGCTGGCCGTACAGTCAAGGCACTTCAGTGCTGACTTAGCAAACTGAATTCTTATCTTGCGCTTGCTGCAGCACTCCCATATGACCACTGGCATATTTGTAAAAGAAAATTTTTCATTCATTGTCACTAATTGCAAGTTTCTCAAAGGTCTTATTTGATTCCAAGGCCCGATTTACTTCTGAGCTGAAAACTTAACAAAGCAACTGAAGTCAACAGAAGCTGTAATTTGAATATATAAAATATTAACAATGCTGGGCACACTTCCAAACATGAGATGCCCAACATAAGACACAGCAAATTATTACAACAATTTCTCTCTATCTTTGTTCTTAATCTGAAGAGGGCCAAAGACATCTCTTCTCACACACGAGTTTTGAAAATTAAGTTTAATTAATACCCATGAAGCATTCAGAAACTATAGTAATAGGCACCACTGTAAAGCTTAGAGGGGAATTAATAATTGCATCTTTACAGCAGGATTTGAATGCCATCCAGTAAATAAGGAACGGAGTAATGAAGAGGAAAATAAAATATTAAATAGCTCTTCTTTAATGAGCTGCATCCACTGTGTGAATTGAATGAGGCAGATGTCCTCTGTTAAAAGAAGTTCTTGTAATTTAATCAAAGGAAGTGTCAGAAAAAAATGGTTACACAAGAGGTCTGAATAAAATTGCACAGCAAATCTTAATTCTGGCATGCTTACCTTCCACGTGTTTGATTTTTGCAATCCTAATAATACTGCAAGATGTGACAGTTCTCTGAAAACACTGACTCAATGCTCTCATGTTAAAAAGGAAACCAAACCATCGCCAATTTTGGGGAAGGATACTTGGATATTGAATGGAAATTTGGATAGCAAATGAAACAGAAAACAAAGTTATGCTGTCGTATTGTGCCTTCTCACACCACACTGTATGCCTGCTCGAATATTCTTCTTCAACTTGATCACCACATTTCAGAAAACATGTATTACAACATGAAAAGACAGAGGCACGCGACAGGACAACCAAAGGTACAGCATGGCTTCTGTATGAAGGAACGCTGGGTAGGCCATATGGCTCCAGCCATGACACAGAATTTTGTCATAGCTGCTTCAATCTGTCCAAATGTGAATTACATCGGACCAAGCAAACAGAACAATCATATGTTATCAAAAGAAGAAGTAGGAAACCTGGAAGAATGGAGAGACCAACGAGGAGGCACCCAGATGAAGAGGTACCACCCACAGTGGTACAGGTGCATCCAGCTCCAGGAGATCTTAAACAGCAGCCAGCCAGGAGGCTGTCAGACCTGGTACGGAGTCTTCCTTTATACTTGTAAGCATTTCTTATGCGTTTCCCCAGCCCCTGCTGATGGCCCCTGTCAAACAAGAGACTAACTCTTGGCCATACAGCCAGGTGTACCAACAAACCTTTGATTTTCCACCACTACAGCCAGCTCTAGGTCCTGGTGCCAGTCGGAAACGCACAAGACATAACCTCATGTTAGTACATGTGTTAAAATTTGAAGAACCTTATGAAAACTTTAAAGCAACAAATCCTCAAACCCTGTGAGAGAGGCAACGCGTGTGCTGCAAATGCTCACTTGACAGGTGGCAAGATGAGCACAGACACCTGCTTGTTTGTATTAGGAAAAACGCCACTCATCCAAGCTAAGCAGCAGCAGATTAGAATCTATCTGCAGGCATTAACCTATAAACTCCTGCTGGCACAGTCACCATCACTAACCACACACCGGCATCGTTCAAAGTACTCTGAACTTTTAGGGCAGGACTGTGCTCCAAAGTCCTCAATATGACTTAAATCAGTCTTAATGAATATTGTTCTAATACTTCCATACTCTGGAATTTCACAGCCAGTGCTTGACTGCAGTCATGCTGCACTTCAGTTTTCCATTTGGTTTTAAATATTGACTGTGCTCCGAAAATTTCTAGTTTGAGCCTTGAGCTTTCATCCAGAACAGTACTGAACTGTGCACGGGAGTGCACGAGTCCAGCTGCATGCTTTCCTCACTAGTTTTCAGACTTTTCAGATAAATGTTGAACCAAGTTTTAGTTAAGACTGGTTCCAGTTTACAATAAATTAAGAGATGATCATCTAATGTGATCTTTTTCTCCTAATAAAGTCTGGAAACCAAATGTACAAGATAACAACTGAAAATTGGGAGGGGGGAAAAACCCAGCAAGCTCTAAAATTATATCTTCTCCAGTAACATTAGCTCTGGCATACTTCACATATATGTGGTTTATTGTTGTTTTTCTTAATGTATCACTCTGGTATTTATTCTGTGTTATAGGCTATACAGTGTCCCGTGTGAACTAATGAATGTTGAGAAAGAAGACAGAACTTGGAATTTATTGCATTTATATTATTAGATTTTTCAGTCTTAAGGTTGCAGTAACATTAGAGATTTACTTTAAGATTAATAAAGTTTGGGGTTATTTTTCCTGTCTAAAAATATGCACATCAATCATGAATACATAAAAGGACCCAGGATACTATGAGGAACAGGGAGGATTTAAATATAAGCTAGTGAGCTGGGTACATGAAGACAATCCAGTAAATGCAGATTTAAGTACTCTGCTGGTTAGGCACGGGACTGGGCATTTGTCTGCTGTCTCAGAATCAGGGACTGAAGAACAAGCTACTCTCCCACCCACAAAGCAGTCTCCATAGGGAGGCAAGATGTTTTTATGCATATGAAGTGAAATCCTCCTGTTCTCAGGACCAGTAATGCAGCTTTTACTTATTTTTAACAAAGGTAAATAGACTAAACTGAAAATACCCACGGGGCAAAAATTAAATTTATTTCACTCATTATGCATATTTAGAGACTCTAGCTATATAAAGTGATCATCAGTCAAATATCACGAGTAGGTAATTCAAGAAAAGTTACACCTCTACTCCCCGTACTCCGAGATCACTCTGTACACAAAGAGGGAAACTCGTCTGTTACGTTGGTTTTGTTTAAATTAAATACCTCAAATATTTAGGTTTTTTTTTTCCCTAAGTACTTAATGTAAGTCACGGATTTACTCCTGATATGTTACCATTAAAATGAGTATCATGTCAGGTCTGATAGTTCAGAGATATTCTAATGCCTCTATTTCATTCTGTGAAATCCCACCCGCTGGAGCTATGGTTAACAGCAGTACCGACCCTTCTGCGGTCCTGAGTGACTGCTACCAGCCCTAGTTCCACAAACCATCTTGGATTCAGAACTCAAAGAGCCACATGGATCAATTTACTATGGTTTCCTCAGCTGGCACATCCCTTAAAACACAGATCACAAACTATAGATCGCTGTTTCTTAGAGGCAGATGAGATCCACCATCACTGTCACCGTGCCCAGCGCACTGAACAAAGAATGTGCAGTCAAAAGGCAGGAGCACAGAGGGGTAAACACCAGCTTCACTCTCAAAACAACAAAGTATTAAGATCAGACATCAGCTAGTCTGAACTGTGGCTCAGCACTGCAGAAACGCAAGTGACAGCTAGTGACATCCAGATTACCATAAAGATTAAAATTGAGGTTATAGCTATAATTTAGTACTGAAATGACTTGCTGATGCTGATTTTCATAGGTGAGTTTCCAGCCCCACTGACACCCAGGCAGTACCTTCTTTTTGAAAGTGAGGCTCTAATGGCCATAAGGAAATCCAGAGTATCTGTGCCACTTTGCTAATGAGGCATAATGACAGGTACTTTTTTCTAAAAGCCCTTAAAATTGCTCTATAGAACATAAACACTGCAGAGAGATGCTGAAGTAGCCATCTTGTATATGGTAGTCATGTTGATAATCATGTTAATTAGAGGGCCCCTTTGAGATCACAGGGACCACCAGTATAGATCCCGGTTACCCCTATTACCAGGTTGCCCTTGGTCCTCCCTTTCTCTAACCGAGAGCTGAACAAAGAAAAAAATCATAGGGAGCCAAGCACAGTGGAGCACCATTGCTGCTACCTGCACCAGAAATAGGCCCAGATTCCTGCACCTCCACATCGGCCATCTTTACACCATGGAAAGTATGAAAGTTAGTGGTGAAAGATTAAATGAGACAGCAGTTAAAAGGGGTATGAAAATGTCATCTATGTTGATTTTAGAGATTTTACACAATACGAAGTATCTGTGCTTCCCCAAAAGCAAAGCGTTCTTTTATCATGCAAAGACAAATGAGTCTTGGAGGGAGCTTACTGCTTCCCCCCCTGCCCCCCGCTCCAGTATTTCTTTAAAATGACAAAAATGTATTTTTCTTCACTTTAACTGGAAACACATCAGCCTTATGCAGCTGCTCTTATATTTAAACTTGGTCCAGCCAAGACTAACATCTTTAGCAGACCAGGAAGATAACAGAGGAGACATTTTTCAGGCATCTAAAAAAATTCCCAGCCAAACTTAAAAGCTACTTTGATAATTTGCTTTTAAGGATGAAAAGATCCAACAGAACCCTTTTTGAATAATAATTTAAAAAAATACTTAAAAGAATGCCTAGAGGAGAAAAACCCCAGCTACATGCCTTGAAAATGAAGGAAATGGAAAGTCAAAGTTTCACTTTTTGAAAATAAATACTGAGTATATGGAAATGTAATTTTCACTTTGCAAACATTTGTCAAGGCCATAACCCCCCTCCAGAAGCATCCAGTGACTGGATCAATCTCCAGTGCTTGAGGAGTGTGATGCTGCCCACATAGAATTTTATGCACCAGCAGACAGTTGTTAATATCCCGTCTCCAAGTGCAGCCAAAGGCTCACTCTCCTCAGCATGAATCATGGAACAACCAACTTGAGACTCTGGACAAAACTCTTTGGTTAATACCACGAAGCTTCTGAAAAAAAGACCAACTCAACTGAATCTGATCTTCTGCCACTGCCTTAGACTCTGCCAAGTTATTACTATGCCTTCCGTAACTACAGAGTGAGATTCTACAGCACTACAGTGAGCGAAAAAACCCAACACCCCAACTCCTATTCCTTCCTCCTGAAGCCATGCAATATATCATTAGAGAGCTAAGTCCAGCACCTCACTGGCTTCTACAACCTTTTTCGCAGACAATCTTATAAGGTTGTCAGTGAAATTATTAGTGCTTTCAGTATTGCCAACTTTCCAATGGGAGCTTTAAGTACACATCTATTGAATTTACATGAAGTAACAACTGGGAGGGGGGCACTCTCTCATCGAGAGAGTAGGAAAATGAAGCCCTTACCAAATATTATAATTTCTTAACAATGTGTCCTACACAGAAGTTTCAATTTCACCTTGGTAGTTTCTTGGCCTCAGCTGTACCATCTTTGAACACTTATTTTTTTAATCTTCAGTTCTTCAGGATGTGAAAAATGGTTTAAGTTAACTCATTAGAACTCTCTAAATTTTCTACAATATGCATCTTATTTCCCCTGCTTTATGTTTTTCAGCAATGTAAAGCATGATCAGCATCTGTCTACAGCTTTTTTTAAGGAATTGTCCAAAATAAGAAATACAAGCTATGAGCTTGTTTCCCTTAACAGATCAGTTTGTAAATGCAGAGACAGTGACAGATTGGTACAGATAATCAAAACAGTGGCAGTTCATTTGAATACTACCAAAAGCATCCTTTCTGTGAAAGCATGAAAATACTGTGACAGGATGTGCCCGCTACATTTACCTTTATAACTGCTTTCTTGTTTTAAAAATCCAAAACAACAAAAACCTCCAAACCAGCCTGAAGAAATGCAAACTTAAACCAATCTCTTCTCTAGCCTAAAAAGTTCGACAACTCCCCAGTTAAGTTTGCTTCCTGTGCTGGTCAGAATTCTCTTGCTAAACACTGTTAGATGCTACTTCTGCCTCGGGAGCTTTAGGTGATTCCATCAAGCCTATAAACAAGCTAAAATTTTTATGTACTTCAAAATGCAGAAGTTCAGGAACATTTAGACCTAAACCATCAATCGTAACTCATTTAAAACTTGAACAATACAGCAGTTTTAGAGTACCATCCAACACAGGGAAACAGAGCCTAAGAACCCTACAGCACTTCATTTTGAGGTTAATCACGCCAGGAAAGGTACTTCCTTTTGGCTAATGTTTCTCTCGTATTTGTGTTGCCTTTTGACTAATTAAAAACGAAGATGAAAAGCAGTCTTCAGACACTTAGATAAATCTACTGTGCTTTTCTCCAGACAAGGTTCTGAGCAGCAGTGAAAAGCCATTCGTGATGATGACACGTACCTGCGGCTCTCCAGCGGGCGCCCGTCACTCGAGATGCTTCGGGGGATGTTGGCTGCTCGTTCTGGGGGTGCCATTTTCCCTTCTCCTTTCCCAGAGCCAATCCTAGATGTGACTGGACTTTGTATTTGGGATGGTACCTGAGCCACATGAGGTCCCTGTCCTTTGCTTGCATTTCGCTGCCATTTGTTATTATTTCTGAAGGGAAATTTGAATTCATACGACATTCCTTCATTCACTTTGTATTCCATCACTGGCATACGGTAGTTTTCTGAAGAACTCCTGGGGAAATGAAGAAACTTAACATGCTGCTATAAAAAAGAAATATATCCTGTTCATAAGGACAGAAATCTGAAGACAGAAGCTGAATCAATTCTATGAAACAGTAAATGAAAGATTTTGCTTTTTAGTTAAATATATTTAACAAAATTTGATACACCTCATCTGATTATTTGGTTATAAAAGCTAAGAAATCTGCTAGAAGGGTATCTTCCATTGCTAATTTTAAAAAGTCATGGGTTTTAGAAATTACTGGCAGGCAGACAAATAAGACCTGAAATGTTTCTTCTTTTTGAGATAAATCTTTGATACACAGACATCTATGAAAGGATAAGATTCCCAGGAAGTAATGCATTACACTTCACTTTCACAGATCTTTGGCTTTGGAGTACCTCAGTTAATAAATGTGCACATTATGAAAACAAAACACTTGCTAAAAATTGCAGATGCCAAGCCCCAAAGATGCCCTTTTCTCCCTGAGGATGTACTGGAACAGGACAGCATAAAAATAGGAGTAAAACAGGACATAAGTTAATGCAGTCCACTTAACATGCAGGGCAAACTCCTGCATACATTTCAGATGGGAGATTTGGAAAGTAGATGTGACCTTCAGCTTTGGCGAGGATAATATTGGCATTGCTTTTGACAAATGTACCTACCTCCATTTAAGAGTACTTTTTATTGTGATTACTTTGTTTATCTATACACATCATTATCTAAATGGGAAGGAAAAGTAAACAATCAGTGCAAAATTTTCTACTGCTAGCCTTTCCTCAATGTGATAACCCCAACAGTGCTGAGAAATATCAGTATCTCTTCCCAGCTAAAATACAAACCAGGTAACTTGTTATCTGGCTACGCTACGTTAGCAAGCCTTGCAGTCTAATAGGAGTAGACAAAGTGACATACATATTTTGTGGTTTTACTTTGGCGCACCCTCTAGTCTTGACCTGCAAATTAAATTAGCAGTGGGAAGGCAGGAGGAGTGCTCCTGTGAAGCACATGTAGTTCAGCTTCACCTGAAAGGAAATCCGTTCCTGTGCTCCCAGGCCACTCTGATGTGAACCACTGCATGGTAAATGAGGATGATCAGGAGATTTGTTTTCAACATCCACTCACAACCTAACTAAAATGTTGACACCCTGGCTTTTTTCCCCCTTTTTCTTTGTATTTTACGCCTGCTATTCTTTCCCTAGTGATTATATACTTGAGTACTTTGGGTTTCTCTTTTTTTTTCCCCAGACACAGTTTAAGAAGCAAGAATACACAATTTCCTCTTGCTGCTGTGTCCTTAATTTCAAGGTCAGCAATCAACCCAAATGAGTTCAGTGGCAATGTTGTAACGATCATCTTTCAGTACAGTCACACAAGGCCTGCCTCTGTACAGGGCATTAGATTGTGAATGAGGGTGTTTGGACAGATTTTTGTATCTGCTACTGACCTTGTACGTGTGCCTGTTGGCACGACACCCCGTCTAACTGCACCCCTGCTCCTCCTCCAACTTCATGCCAATCAATTTATTAGGATAGGGACTGCTTCTCAGACAAGTGTACTACACCAAGCAGAACTCATCATCATTTTAGTTACGGTCTGTAGGAGTTACTGCAGTAGAAATACTAAATGACCTCCAGAGGACACAATGAAAGGACTCTAATTTTGGAGAACTGATTGCCAAATGAGAAACCGCTTTGCGCAAAGTCTAGTCTAGAGTAATATACGTAGGAGAGCTACAAATTCAAGACACAGTTCCTAAACCTTAATGATTCTGGATACAGCAAGCAGGATGAAGAGTTGCTTTGTGAAATTTTCTAACGAGGCAGTAACCCACCATGAACATTTGCTCGCTACAAGACAACAACAAAACTTGCTGATGCTGAGTACAGTGTTTCAAAAAGTGCAGTAATTTCTCTTCTGCTATGGGTTTGGATACACTAAAGCTAAGCCTGCTTTTGCCTGTACTTAATTTAGTTCAGGAATAATGGGATCTGTGCTTTCCACACAGATTTTTCTGCTCTAATCCTTTTGCTATGATTGCAGCTGAACTTTCCATTTGCTCAGGCTGCTAAATACTGTACAAAAGCTTTCCAAATACCTCATGGGTGACCTTATGCCACTGCTCATTTTAATCCCTGACATGTATTCAATCTTCCACTGACAATTAAAGGACAAAAAACTCCTTTTCTCTCTGCTCCTGTTTTGCTACCAGTTACAAAAGCAGTTAACATGGTTCACCATAAAAGCAGACAGAGATTCTTTTATGCAAGTACAAAGTTTTTGCTCCGAGACACAATTTCATATTTATGTGATAAATATGCATTTAAGTTCAGCCTTAAGTATAGAAGGATTTAGCATGCACCCCTATGAAGATATCACCTGATTAGACAACAGCAGTGCAGAACACTATCTCTCACTGCAAGGAACACGTTCAACTTTGATAACTGTACTTCCTTCTTGGTAAATCTAGCATAAACCTTGAGATTGCCTGCAGGCAAATTTAGTCTATTAAAGATCATTCCATTTTAATCATATAGCATTTGCAAGATACTAATATAGGATGTCAGGAATATGGGAATCGGATTTAGTGGTGTGGCTGAGCATTACAGACAACTGCAGAGAGTTCAGATGTGAGCAGTAAAAATTATGAAAGTTTTTGGTCTGAGTTCAGGAAAAATGGAGGGATTTAACATCCAATTTGGAAGAAAAGCATGCATTACTGCTTATTTCTGATCAAGCAACATTTTAAAGCTGTAAAAGCAACAACACAGTTGACACAATCCTCAGGCTTAACATGGATGGGAAGTGAGAGAGATGCAGCAAGATCTACAATTGAGTGAAGAAGAATTACAATTCCAGCAAGTTCTCTGGCCAGATCCATACCTTCGATAAATTCTCATTATTTACAGCTTTACTTATTTATGAATAAACTTACACTCTTCTACTTTCACAGCTTTCAAGAATTGTATCACACAGACACTGCAAACTACCAACAAATGGGGAAGTAGGGAGGGAAATGTATAATTAATTTTGATGCATCATAAACACACAAATGTCAACAAAAAGTTTTATTTCCATGCCAGATTCCATGGAATTTAAAGGATACATCAGATTCTTCACACATTTTATTAAACTGTGGTATTCAGTGAATACTTTATGGGAACTGGAGTCTGAAAATGGGCAGTTTTCCCTGCCATCCTCCTTCACCTTGCAAAACTGGATGCTATATTATAATCATCCCATGGTTTTTGGAGGTTAACACTTATTCTGTGATGTTTCTTTCTCCCCCAGCCCCACAAATCAAGACACCGTTTCACCCCAGATGTAGCTATTCTACAATACCTGCGTGGTGTGCAGTCCTCATACGGGGGGACGATGACGACCTTCACTGTTACGGATGTTCTCAGAAGATCAATCATTTGCTCGTGGCTCAGGGTGGCCACAGCCACCTTGCAGATTTCCACCAGCCGGCTGCCTTGCCGCAGTCCTGCCTGCCAGGCGTAGCCGTAGGGCTCAACGTCTGCCACAATGCCTTCATAGTTTACATGGAAACCAAGCTGACCCAGACCATTCCTACGCAGCGTCATCTCCACTGTTTCACAGCCCTTAGTCACAAGCTGTGAATTGAAAGGAAGACAGAATTTAATGCACAGGGAGACCTTCAGTGTTAACAGAGGTTTAGGGGCTCCATTTTTGTACAATCGACCAACTCCCAAGACAATGGTGGGACGTGATCAAGGAATATTTATCACAATCCTGGGATAATCAGCTGAAATGGATCTTGTCACTCAAACTAATCTTTTCAGTAGAGTCTGGTTACCCGAGTTCTGCCTCGAAATTTTTACTGAAGCCACAGGAATTTTAGAAGATACATGGCAGCGCACAACAGAAAAACACACAGAGTTACACAAGCATCTCTACTTCATCTTTTACGCTTTTGTAACCAACCAACCATTCTACATTTCTAGCTGTTTCAGTGAACTGCAAGATTAGTTTCAGTCAGAATGTGGTGGCATGCAGCTACTAAGCACAGTGAACTGGGGGTCTCTGCCAACTCTTTTAGATACCATGAGCATGAATACTGTCAGGAGCAATTTAACAGGGCCTGGTTTTCCCTTTTCCCTGGTCATTATACAACTACAGTTGTGAAATTACAGGAAAGACAGTGAAACATAGCACAGTCTGTCATAAATTCATTGGATAAAACATGAGTACAGACAGATGTTTTATAGGCAGATACCACGATTCACTGAATTTTTAGTTTATCACATGCATTCAGAGCATATCTGAAGGCTGCAGTAGGGTTTGGGATTGCACCCTGCTGGCAACATAATAAGTCAATCTCTGATATTACAGCTTCATTTGAAACAAGACACAACAAGCCTATAAAATACAGAAAGGAAAACAAGGAAAAGAAAAAAGGTGACACTTCTGTATTTATTGTGCAGGAGTAATTCATGCATCTGAAGGCCCTGCCTCTTTTTTTTTTTTTTTTTAATATGGAGACATTTTTGACACACACACAACCAGCTGAGGTTGGCTGATACCTGATAAAAGTGAAAGCAGTATTGGATTTCAAGAAATAAAAGCAGGAAAGTCCTTATACATTTCATGACAAACAATAAGAACAGTTCTAAGGATCCCAAACATTACTTAAACTGAAGCCTTACTTGACCATGGGGCAAGAGGAGAAAGCAAAGAAGGGGAACCAAACAAGAGAACACATTCTAACCTCTAGCCTTTTGACGATCTCTTTGATATCATCAATGTTGCTGATGAAGCTCTCCAAAGAAACACATTCACCTCTCTCATAGAATATTTTGATATTTGTGTCCGTTGAAGTCCACCCTATCACATCTCGACAGGAGCAATTGAACACCACGCTTTTTGTGTCCTGTTCAATGAGGACTACAAACTCATTAGAGATGCCTAGGAGACAGTCTATTTCCATACCCTTGCTGTAGTCTTTTGCATGGACACTCCATACAATAGCACCAGAACTATAGATCTCTGCTCCTGGATAAGGCTTGGACTTTTCTTTCTTTTTCGAAGCAAGTGAGATGAACGGGAACTTGCCAGAAGGGTCAATCGGTGTGTTGGTGACATTCTTTTCTGCCAAGTCTTTCAAGTACTCTTGACGGGTCCTGGTGGCCATCGCACGAAACTTTTCTGATTTATGAGCAGCATTCTCTGCATTAATGACTTTGGCTAGTAAGAAGTCCCTGAACACATTTGATTTAGGAAACGTGACACCTTTTGGAATAGGTGGTCCAAAGGATGGAACATCTCTGGATCTTGTCACAGCAACGCTAAAAGAAATAAAAGAATAGGGAAAAAAGCAGAGTGTTTCACTACCTGCAAATTCAGCAGTTTTTGAATACAGAAAATACATTTCCTTTTTTCCTTAACCCCCTCAATTTTTCTCTGCTTTTCTCAGCTATATGCCTATATTTACATTTTAATCTCACCAGTGTAGAGATTATATCCCCTTCACTGTATAAACAGAAGGGAATTTATTTTTGCATCTCAGCATTTTTGAGTCATCCTCAGTACCACACCTTAAAGAGAGCTTCAAGTGCAAAATTGTGCTTTTGTTTGGTTTCATTATAAACAGAAAATTTCTGACACACAGTTACAAAGGCTAGCTTATAACTTAGCTACCTAAAGCTGAAAGGCTCATCTGAAGGAAATGCTAAGTGTATAACCAATACTAGAAATACAGATAAAAGGCATACATTAAAAAGATAAAGACAAAGTCATCTCACAAAGTCAGTTTCACTGTGACTGGTGACTGAATGCATATATACCTCACACTATTCATAATGCTTTAAGTTTTTGGATCAAAAATTGCACTATCCGGTATCGCACACAAGTGAAGGAAGGAGACTCCAAAAATACTAGAAATAAGAAATTTTTTAGACGTTTGGAGATATATATTATAAAGAGATGCTTTCTTTTTCAACTCGTCCTTTTAGTTTCCATACCAAGTGACAGACTGACAAAAGGATTGCATTTGGCTTTGCTGTTCTCCCTGGTCAATCCTCGTCTGATACAGAGTGGATGAAAGTGGTTTGGCATCACTGAAGATTTGCCCTTCCAGCCCAGTACCATTCACTTGGCAGTTTGTCCTAAGAAGAGACTGACTACTGTATTGCAACAGTTTTGTAACAAGAAAAGCTCCAACAGTTCCAATCTCATTTACCACAGATCTATAACTAGATCTGAAAAAGCATTAACTAATTCTGGCCAAAATACCATGGTAATGGGAGTTTTATAAAGAAAAATAGGGTGAGATTTGAACACACTAGAAATGTATGTGGTGGTTCATTTGGAAGGCTGGCTGGTATTATTTCCACATTTTGTTCTAACTTATCTGAATCCTTAAACATAATCAGAGAAATATCTCCCTTCCCCTTACCCAATCTTTAACCATATCTCCTGGTTTTGGGTGGTGGGTGGGGTTTTGTTTGGTTTTGTGTTTTTTTAAAATTACATTTTCTGGCAACTGATATTGAAAGATGTCATTGACTGTCATATTTCTGCCAATATATCTAAAATATGCAACAGGGGGTGCTCATGATGCAACCATCTGACTCCTGATCATCTTCAGTGGTCTCAAAGTATCTAAGAGACAGAAGCCTAAGTGTTAAATACAATTACTGGATGTAATGAAAAACTAACAGTGACATTTTGTTTGATTAGGTTTTCAGTATTATGAATCATAGGGGTAAGGAATTTAATCTTTAACATATGCTAGAGAAGTTTTAAAAAGTGAATGATGCCAACAGAGAAGCCAGACTTTTGAAAAATTGTTTATCTTAGTTGGGAGGGAGAATCACTGGCCAAGACAGTGCTTGATTTTATTCCTTTTATGTAGTTTTTAATATAAATTCCAGCACTTTTTAATGCTATATGGCTTCCTGTTTTGTCTAGAATTATGATTCTATGAAACTGTTCCAAATAAATTTGGAGGTCAAACTTACTTTGACAAGTTTCCTAGAAAAACTTTTCATAACAGAATTCTATAAATTTACATCAAGTGTTTGCATTGAGAGTAAAAACAAAAAGGAAGGATTTTAATCTTAAAGACAGTGTATAGAACATACAACACTGGTGATCCACTCTATCAAAATGAATATTGACATCTCTGCAATTTTTTTTCCTACCTGCTCCCTCTCCCCTTAAAATTTAAGCCTGTAGCATCACTAAAGCTGAAATTCTCTAATTTTATTCACTAACAGTAACCAGGAAGGCTCCAGCTCTTGCAGTTGTGAACACTTGAAAAATGAAAGCAATTCAGATGTCTGAAAGCCAGAAATAGAACCCTGAGATATTTAAATTTATGACAGTATAACAAGTATAAATCTTTCCCATGCTTTTTAAAAGGAAGAAACTGAAAATATGCAGTCATATTATTTAAAATAATAACCAAAAGCAGATCTTTCTCTGGGTTTCCAATTCAAATGGAAAATGCATCTGTAGTCCTTGTGAATGTATTTCCTCCTTTCCCTTTACTTTAGAATTAGATTCTGAACAGAATAATAGCTGAAACATATGTCTAAAAGTTTAAGAACAAGCTATGTCACCATAAATTATGTAGCACTAGAATTTGTTAATAAGCTGCCCTGAAATGAGTATCAACACGATACTCCAGGGAAGTTTAATACATGTACAAAGTTCAGCATCAATTCCAGAAGTGCTGTGAGGGAGCTTTACCAAAAACTTACAGGCAAGGAAAAGCCATCAAACCTTACTACACTGACTTGAAAAACAGGAATACACCATCACAGACACTGCAGCCAACTGCCTTAGCTCTTCCTCTAAATAAGCACTTGACTGAATGAAACACTTTGGTGAACATCTGTGTTCCAGTAAAGACAAGTTAATTCTAAGGCTATGTCATTTCAAGGTAACTACTCTAAATCCACTACTCTGATACTTCATCTTTTAAATAAAGAAGCTTTAGAAAAGTTTGTTTTTAAATGTTGGCTGATTTCAGCAAAGAGACACTAAGTGTTCAGGATACAAGAAGGGTAAAAAGTTTCATTGATCCTAAAAAGAAGTGTACCTCACAGACATGATTTCTATAGGCTTTCAATATGGTTAAAAAATTTATGCTAAATAGGAATCTCATTTTGCAATTCTTTATTTTATGTTACTATCAATTATCATTTTCTATTTTAATCATATTGACTTTAAGGTCATACTAAGAATTTTTTGCTGCATAATGCTCTGCAATTTCTTTGTTGGACTGAAATGAGATAAGAAGGAAGATATTTCAGACAAGATCTTTCAGAGAGCTTAATTTCTTTCTGAAAGGTTAGTCATACTTTTTCACTGTCTTCATTTCAAAAACAGAACGTAAGCTCAGATGTCCACATTATTCTAACAGAGTGCATTCATAAGAATCAAAATAGAAATACTCTTCTAGCATACTCTTAATGCAGAGAATAAAAAGTGAGAACGGAATTTTCAAATCATTCCCAAATGCTTGACATTATACATGTATCTGTGTGTGTGTGTGTGCACACATACTGACGGCATTAATTTCCTCACTGGGTGTGTTTCCTTTACATAGTCACGTGTGTCTATTTACTTTTTAAAAAGTGTTCTAAAGTCACATGTCCCAAAATCTCCTCAACCCCTACCTTTCATTATGTTTCCCTATTGAGACTTCAAAACAGGAAGGACATCTCCCTTTGGACCTATGTTTTCAGTGAAAACAGTGATAGCTACCTGTAACAAACGCTGTCAGTGCAGGGCCCGTGCACTCTCACAATGACAAAGACGTGCTGGAAATGGGATCGAATGTTCTTTGGGCTGAATGGTTGTGCTCCAGGCTCCTGGAAAACTATTGTCACAATATCATTTCCAATATGTCGTTTTCTCAGAAGCTGTAACAAAAAAGAGAAGCATAGGTCTTTTCACCATTTACGGTTCTTTATTTGTCATTATTATAAATTATTATTGTTCAGTTTTTTATTTCAAATGATACTTCAAGCTGAAAACTGAAACAGTTGATGACTTGTAAGTACCAGAATGCTTGTTATTCATCTAATAAATTTCAGGTATGGGTATTTTCATAACTATTTCATTTCTACACGTAACATATCGGAAGATCTTGTTAGGGCAAATTTCAAGCTAAAGATAGAGGAAAAACAACAACTAAAACTTGCTAGTCTCAGAGTAATCAGTGATACGTGGAAGCTGGAAAACATTCCCCACTTCACACACTTTTACAAGCCAGAAGTAGGTTCTATTTCAAGTTGAAAATAGTTGTTGCTGTCCTTAAGACTATCATAATTTTCTGATGGTGGTCTCTCAGTAAATCCAAACCTCTGATACTGTGCACATTACAATTTGCTAAATGCAATCCTTAAAGTGCAATGGACTTTGCTGCTGAAGATTGAAAATCATGTTAAGTACACTATGGTCCTTTTGACATAAGACATGAACTCCGATTTATGTAATGCAGATGTGCTACTGACACTATTGCGGAGTATTTTAAATCAAAGTTTCAGTAAATAATGAATAATTAAACAGGAAACAATCCTATGGAGAAAAATCTACCTATGATGTACCTACAATGATCCATTTGCTCATCTTCCTGACACAGAGATGGCCAGTTGTACTTTTGATACTTTAGATTCTTTAAATTCTTTGCTAGTAACAAATGAAAGTTGTCATGAATGTTCAATAGTTCACCTATTTTTGAGATGGAGGAAAAACTAATTTGAAATAGGCATGGTCCATCTTACCTGTTGCTTGTTGTTTGGAGTATATGGCAACATAGTAGAAACATGGAACATGATTTCATAGTCCTTGTATGTTGTGTATAGAGAGTGAGTACCTGTTGAATCAGCTTCAGTTAAAGAAAAAGAGAGAAAATAAAAGCATTATTTAAAAAGAAATTTAAAAACAAGGTTTCATTATTGAAGACAATCATCAGGCAAGACAATTCCTATTCATCCTCAATCCTAGCTGAAACATCAGCAAGTAAAAACTTACCCAGAGTTTATTCACATACCAAAATAAATGACACATATAGATGTCATGCATAATTTTGCCTACTTTTCCAAACGAAGAGCTTGTTAGGAATCAGGAATTTATACTGGAAAACCCTGAAGAAAGTCTATTTAAGCACGAAAAGTCTGCAATAGTTTTCAGACACCACCCAATATCTCAGGCTAATTGGAACGAAACTGAACCGTAAGGAATGTGAAAACCTGTTTTGGGTTCTGGCCACCCTATTTTAAAAGTTATAGAAGACAGAGAAGGGAGCCAGAAACAGGTCACAAAAACGATCGTATGCGGATGGAGACACTTTCATGTGGAGAAAAAATGATAAAAACTAGGAGTATGAAGTTTAGAAAGAAAAAATAAGGGATATTATTAAAGGTTATAAAAGTGTTGAAGATGATATTGATTACAGACAAATTTGGAACTTCCATTTCTACTTTTACTTTCTCAAGAAGACCTTGAAAAATGTTCCATTACTTTAAGTAGTAACACATTTAATGCTGAAATAGTAAATATAATCTATTAAATAAATAACTGCTGTCCACAGTGCTAAGAGCCCATTTTCAAATAGAACTTTAAAATTAATTAGATTTATATATGGAAAAAAAGCATCTTGGTTTTATGAAGTTATATAAACATGCTACTGTATTATGTAATCCCAGCTATTTATGTCAATGTATTTTAGAAAGCTGTTAAATACTACACCTTGGCATTTTTTATTAGGAGAGAGATCATGTTACTAAGGAGATAACAGCTCTGAGATTTGTGAGGCATTTACAATTCCATAAATACACAGTTTATTTACCCAGATTTTGGGTATGAGCTTTGACAAGTTTTTATTTTCTGTCAAATTCGGAATAATAAAAGAGGCAGCTCTGCTATAAATGAAAAACTGTAACATCATCCATAAAATGAAATGGAAAGTTTTCTACTTTATAGCTGCATTGATATTTTGTATTTCCAAATCATATATATAGAATAAAATGGGAATAAGGATAAAAAAGTTTCCTAGAATCTTATTAAAAAAAATCTCAGTTAATGTTTCAGAAATTGGTCTCTTTTCCAGCACTCAACATTGCCATTATAAAAAAATAGCTAACTGCTAAATATTTTCTTTTTAATGCTAATTACAACAACACAACAGCTGAAGTGGAATCATTTCATCTTGCACTCAGTTCACAGCAGCCTCTATCGTCTGCCTGATCATTGCAATGCACACTGGAGGAGGCAGATGCACCTGAAAGTCACCTAAACATCAATGTAACTCCTTACTGGCGTGTTTGGTTTTTTTGTCTAACTAAGTATGCTAATTTGTATATCATCTTTCATAGGCAGAGCATACAAAGACACTACAAAGAACTGGAAAGTGGGAACAGGTGTTAAAAAAAAAAAAGGGAAGCGGGTAAGCAGGCAGACAGGGGAAGGAAGGTTCAAGTACTTCACAGCCTAAATCCGTATTATTCAAATCCATCTACAAACAGAATTCTATAACCACTACAGACTGTGCATCTTTCTCACCATTCAGATTTCTTCTTTCTTACAAGTCCAGAACACTTTTCCTGAAGTACAACACAATAATTAGAGGTGTTTGCTTTAAATCAAACCACTGCCATTGCAGTAAAATCCTGGACTGTGCACTGGAATAGTATCCACCACTTCAAAGTCAGAACTGTAAGCCAGCATTGCAATCTACTTGGCTTTGCTGGTATTTAACAGAGGCCTGAGGGATCTACAAATTCATTAGCATGGTTTTACACTGAAGACATCCCCTCCTGCCATCAGTTTATGGCATACCTATTGATGCTGCCCTCTCAGTCTTGTCTCATTACTGGGTTACTTAGCCGAGGATTTATCTGATCTTCCTTTCCTTTCATCATTACTCACCCTTAAAAATCCAACTTATTCTTCTGTCCTTACAAATGTTTCTCAGCTATCTTCATAAGGACTGCCTTAACAGACTCCCATTTAAGTGTTTTTTCCAACACCAACGGTGCTCAAAATTGTGATTGACACCAACAGTGTACTGCTGATAAATTCACCCCACTGAAGCCACAGGACTTGGCCAGCCTGCTTCTACAGCAGCTTTTTAAAACTCCATGCTAGAAGACTGTATAATGTCGAGTAGAAAATCCAACTCAGTGTTTCAAGGAAAACATGTTGCAAGAAATTGTAGGGGGGGAAAAAAAAAGATACTGATGAGACAGGAGAAGGTATAGCCACTGCTACAAACTGCAGCCATGCTCACAATAAAAGGCACAAGAACAAACAGTTTCAGAGGTTAATGTTGTTCCCATCTACTTTTGCTGTTTAAAAGCCCTGCCTTATTTCTAGTTTCTACTAGTTATTGGTCCAAATTCAGCACCAGTCAAACCTGCTCTCCCTTCAGTTAGACACAAGGATGACACCAAGCACTCATGTTCAACTTCTGTAATATCCAAGTAGTTTTCAGACACTATTTCTGAAGGCAGAATCCTTTATTTTGTAATGTACAAAAGTATATGTGTAACACAAGGACAGAGAAATGCAGATGGACTTCCCCCACCCCCATTTCTGCTTCTTAAGCAATCCAGAAACCTCTGACCTTCTTTGGTTATTGGTCTTCCAGCAAATGTCTTGGACCCAACAGTAAATCTATTCTTACTTCCACATGGCTGAAAGATGTTAAATAGTAGAAGTTAAGAAGGTCATCTATGTGTATTATTTCATTAGAGACAATGGGTTTTATTGACAACCCCTCAATGAAACATCAATTTGAAGTCCATTTATTCCCTAGATTTTTAATCTATTTCATATCTTCCGTGATGGTTTTTATATTCTTCTCATGTCTTAGCCAAAGTCATGCAGTGTAAACATCTAACACAGAAACCTACCATTATTAGCTAAGTTTATAATCTCATCAAATAGATAATTCAAACTCCTACAACACACATTAATGCACCTCCTTCACTTCCAGCCATTGCCACACACACCAGGTTACCAGGCCTAGCATTATCCAGCTGATCCCATTTACCAATTTAAAATACTGAGAAATAAGACTAAGTGAGGGGGAGGGAAATAAAGCATGCGTTACAACTAGAAAATAAAGCAACTGAAGTTGTAATTTGAAAGATTACTGTGATGTTTATTAAAGTGATGCCCATAAACTTCCTAGCAACCATGGGATAGATGACATTTTCAAGCTCTATTTCCTATCCAAAGTCTGCAGGCTGCCAGGAGATCGACTGCTTCCCCTCTGGTAATTCTAGAAATACACAAACACAACTTGAAAAGTAGCAGCACTTTTCCACAGTGGCACTGGCAGAGATCCAAAGCCCTGGAAGGATCCAGTATACTTAAATAGGCTTTCAGTTAATAGGATGCATGAGATTCCTCCTTTTAAAAATTGGCTCTGTTACGGATACTTACCAATTAGGCCCCTAATTCTAAAAATTAAGAAGAACAACTGTTCTGAAACTGTCTTTTGCTAGAGCAACTTTACTTTTCCAGATTTGCACAGATTAAAAACATCCTGTGAAAATTTCCAGAGTACATATACAAATCAACTTCCCTCCATGCTAAGAAAATCTTCCATTGTGTCTTACATCATACATCTGCTTTTCATAGGCTGCAAAGTATTGTCAAAGGGAGAGGAACCAGCAATGTAGTCTACACAGCTCTGACCTTTCTTGCAAGTTAATGATCAGACGTCTGTTTTTAAAAGCATCTTTGCAATCAACTGTGCTGACATTAAATAGAATTTTTATGCAGGAAAATTTCCTGAGTAATTAGAGTAATGAGTAAAACCAGGAGCAATTCAGTCAATTAAAAGTGTACATGTGTTCACACAACAGGTGCTAGATTGTAGTACGTAAAAAGCACAACCTGACAAAGTTCTTTCCTCAAGTCAAATGCAACAAGAAGAAACTCAACCATTACTGGAAAATTCTCCTGTTTAGAAGAATATTTCAAACAAGTCCTTAAGACACAGTTACAGCTTTCATGGGCATATCTGAGCAGATGAATCAACTCTTAATCATAAAGCATTTCCATGCACTAGAAACCAGTGTGTGTGGACTGACGCCAAAAAAAAAAGGTGTTTTTTTCAGATTTCTTAACTAAACCAGAAAAAAAGGGAGAGAGGATTTTACTTCAGCTACTGAAAGCAACAAGGAGGTCACAATATAAACCCAGAAGTTATGAAATAATAAATACTTTTTCTATTTTCCATACACATTTGATTTTTCACCTTTATTTTTCTAACTGATAAAATAACACTTCATAACTGCAGGAAAGGAAAACCCAGCCCAAGAATTATTGTATATTTCCAGCAAAGGGAAGAAAATGTTACAGCAAGAAACTGCTTGGATCTCATGTGGAATCATGTATAATTAAAAAATAAAAATTAAATTAAAACCAAACTAAAATTAAAAACTAAAATTGAAGAGACAGAATTCACACTTGGATGAGTGCAGAGAAAGGCTACCAGGTAATACTGGGGAGAAGCAGAGAAATCCACGCTTTCCATATCACTAAGGGAGACTTGTTTTATTAAGGGTAACATCACAAAAGCACAGAGGAGACAACTGCAAAATGTAAATGCATTCAAGGGAGTAAACACAACAGAGGGTACATAAGTATACATCCTGGTCTGAGTTAAAATACCTTGACAGTATTGCAACTAAAAGAAAGCAGGCTCAATGGTAAACCTGTGCGAAATAGGTCTTAATTTAGGTTTGCAACCACGGAAAGTTTTATAAGCCTCTGAGGAGTGATGATTAGGCTGATCAAGAATAGCTCGAGAAGATGGCAATGAGATCTATGTAAGAATCAAGGACACAAGGTAGAATGGTGGAGCACTAAAGCACAGCAAGTAGGAGACCTGTGACAAGAGCGCAGTTTTTGCTGCACCGAAGTTTATTAATGCTTTTCAGCTTTCATGAATCAACTCCTTATTTAATTTCCATTGCTGTAAGTAAGCAAAATAGCAAAAGATTTCCATAGGAACGAGTTAGCGCCAATACTCACGGAAAAGGAAGACAAGCCAGAATTTCCCTGAGTATTTTTAAATAGATTTACAAATCAAATGACAGCATGTACTTGCTGATAAACAGGTATTTCACAAGCATGATTCCAAAAGTAGGGAGTTTCTTTTATAGATACTGTCACCCAAGATCATCTTTCCACTGCATTTTTGTTGCAATATGTTTTACAGCTAAAGGTGATAGTAACTGCCAAAACCAGTTTAATTTCCATAACTCAAAAGAAAAATCACAGACCGAGGAATACATTTGATAGCAGGAGGAAGACAAAACCGGCTAGAAGAAAAACTACATGCAACAGACAGCAGAAAAGCAATAGATGATCTTGTCAAGGCGGAGTTACATAGATAGGTTCTCAAAACATTTTTGGTGACAGTCTATTGGCATATCATTAAAAAAAAATTATGACATAGCAACTGTAGTGATTACTTGTTAGACAACACACTGATGATGGATTTGCAATGCTGAAAATGGTTCCATAGTTACTGGTTTCTTGTTGCAGCTTTAGTGGTAATTCCCTACCAAATTAGCACAAAAAGTCTACAGTTAAGAGTTGAAAGACCATACAGGTATGGGTCAAATTACATACTTGCTCTGCTTTCACTTCTAATACTGAGCAACCATCTTCCTATAGCAAAGAGGTTAGTTTTAAGAACTCTATAAAAAGTCAGTCAGCAACCATATGCTGTATTATGTTCACTTAAGGGAAACAAATGAAAAAGCCTTACTCTTTGTATCCAGCTGAGCACGATACTTTTCAAATCCTTTGAGTCGAACGCGTTCTCCCAAGAGCTGAAGAAACTCTTCAAAGGCTGGACCTGCTGATTCATTATTATACATTTCCTCTTCTGTGCTTTGCCCGGCTTTGCAGTACATGATACCCACCTTAAGTTGATAACTTAACTGCAAAGGGAAAAAAGATGAAAATCTTCTAAGCATACCAAGTGATGCAGCAACTTATTTATTCAATTCACTTCACAATTTTTAATAAGCCCATAATTCACAAAGAAAAAATACCTAATTACCAGTCTAATTTCAAACGTTAGTCAAGGTCCAGATACTCTCGTTGTTTTCCACGATAACTACCTCGATGAATTGCATATTTCATCTAAAGATGTCAAAATGTTTTCCGAAGTGAAACAAGCATTAATGTTCCTTACTCCCAGGAGGACAACACTGCAGCTTGCAAATAGTGAATGTCTTGCACTGAGCCACATGGAAAGCGCTGGCTCAGCAATGCCAGGAACTTGACTCTCACTCTCAGGCTAGTAGGATTGTTACCATTCTATACTAAACCTTCCACACAGAAGGGTAGGGCACAGCAGGTGCTCATTTCTATAAGAAGTGACAAAATTAACACTCCCTCACTTCAAAGAGAAGATAAAAATTATTCACCTATTAGTGCATTCACCTGTTAGCAATGTTGAAAGAGTCCAGGCATTCAGTTGGTCTGCTCCAATTTAAAAATGCAGTAACAAAGAAAACAGCTAAATTGAGATGCTGGTAATACTTTAAAAGACACTATTTACTCACATAGACCTTCAAACATATTTGTGCTTTTTACTTCCATTTTTCCTCTATTTTGGTGTTTGATGTTCCTAATACAGCAGAAACTGAAGATGCGAATACAGTAATTTTTTACCCAACCATAATTCTGATTCTTCAAAGCAAACTCTTCCCACCAACTCCAAACTGATGTGTACACAAAAAGGACCACATCTGTGCCCTTTATGTCTGGAGCACAGAAACAGAAGTCACAGAAGGGAAGAAAGCAGCACCACGGCCATTTACTGCTGTCTCCAAAACCAATTTCACAGGCAGGAACTCCAACGGGTAGAGCACAGAGGAGAGCCTTGGAATTTATGCATGTAATTCACCTAGTAAAAATGCATACTTATTGCAGAGCAAATAATCTTTCCTCCCACACATGAATTCACGAATTTATGCAGAGCCTCCATTTTAAATAAATGCCAAGCAGATCTGCCAGAGCAAAATCACAAGGAAGTCTATCAAACTGGCATGAGATTTACAAGTTTGGGTGAGAGGTTGGTGGGAAGGGGGAACAGGTATCTGCAAGGGCACTAGAAGCAAAGTCAACTGAATATACTGTGTTTTGCTCTCAAAGCTTATATCACAGGTCGTGAGACAAAATGTTTGGGAACTTGCTGGGATGATGTGGACACACATAATTAAACTGAAATGTGTTAATTTTAATTTATTACATTTACAGTGGGATAATTTAAAAGCTCTCAAAAGTGGTCTTAATCTGCCTCTAATTAAAGTAAACTTTAAAATTAAAAAACTCAGAATTGCAACTTTACTGTATTCTTTTATTACCAAGGACGAATGGTGACAGGGACAAAGTATTAGCAGCAGGAAAACAAGGAAGAAAAAAAGAAAGGTAAAGATCAACTTGGCTTGATTACTCCCATTGAAGTAGTTAAGCATATGTAATGAGTCATAGTTCTAGGCCATTTCTTCTTTCCCCTCCAGAACATCCCTTCTTTTATCATCTAACACAATGACTTGCATCTTCTAAATATGCCCAAATTTCTTATGAAAAAAATCTGAGCACAGCACAGAACTATAGAATGGTTTGGGTTGGAAGGGACCTCAAAGATCATCTCATTCCAACCCCCTGCCATGGACAGGGACACCTCCCACCAGACCAGGTTGCTCAAAGCCCCATCCAACCTGGCCTTGAACACTTCCAGGGAGAAGTCAGCCACAACTTCCCTGGGCAACCTGTGCCAGTGTCTCACCACCCTCATGGTAAAGAATTTCTTCTTAATATCTAATCTAAATTTACCCTCTTTCAGTTTAAAACTGTTGCCCCTCATCCTATCACTACACATCCTGATAGAGGCCCTCCCCATCTTTCCTATAGGTTCCCTTTAAGTATCAGAAAGCTGCTGTAAGGTCTCCCCAGAGACTTCTCTAGGCTAAAAAACCCCAACTCTCTCAGCCTGTCTTCATCTCAATCTATTTCTTATGAAAGACACGTTCACAGGCCAACTTCAAAATTGCAAGTGAAATGAAAAAATAAAATCAATTTTGTGCCTTGAAGTAATGTCTCTATTTCCTGTTCTCTCATTGTTAACTATTTAAAATGCTTTCTGTGTAACTATAAAGGAAAACATGCTCTTTCAGTATTAGAGACTCAACCAAAACCATTCATGTTTAAGAATGAAGACTGCATATTTTGGGCACTGAAGTATTAAGACAGATAGGACAGATATGGTCTCTGTCCACTCCCAGGGAAATACAATGGGTGGAAGTGTCTCAGAGGAGCACAATGCCTTAGCTGCACTGCTAATTACAGTAGTTTCTAGTAATTTTACTTAAACAAGCTAGGACAAAGAAAACCATTCTCACCAAGCACACCTACACTTTTTAAGCTTTAATTTCGGCTGATGGAAGTATTTGCAAGGGCATAAACATAAATGGGATTCACAACAGCCATGAGCAAACAAACAACTGTCCTTTATTGCTTTGAAAATGTCAGCCTAAGAAACTAAATAAGGACTATGCAAAGAGCAGGATAAGTCTTCTCACTGTGTTCTTAGACTTGCTGAACTTCAGAAGAAGGTGGTTCATAAGAACAACACAAGATGATATTTCTGAATCAAAAAAAGCAGACCTGGGTGAAGGCAGGCACACAGTCCCCACTACTACACCTCCTTCTGATGTATCTAGGGTCATTAGAATGGTATTAACTCCAAGTAAAACCTAAAAAAGCAGCTGAAGGATTAATTCTGCTGTGGTAAACCTCTTAATGTAGCAGGTTCATTTTAATAATCTAAAAGTATTTACATATTTATATATGTGGGAAAAGTGCACTTCAAGTATTTGCCTAGCACACAGTGAAAGACAGCAGAAAGCATATCTAGGATTTAACCAGTCAGCAAGTTTTTATTAAAAATATGGAATTATATTAAAAACTGACTGACATTTCTCAGTATTCCTGTGAATGAGGAATTACCATAAAGATAAACTTTCACTGGAATAAATCGGTAATTACCCCAATATTCAAATTTTTAAATCATATTTGGAAGTAAATCTAAAGTAAGTTACTATGAACTCTGCATTCAAGGCAAAGATGAGTAGATGGTAACCAGGCAGGAAGCTAGCGCAGCCCTACGGAACAATTGGATTTCTTTTTAACACAGAGCCATTCAAATGAATGCATTTTAATAAAGCCAATAAAAGAACAGGCGATGGGAGACATATGTACAAAAGAGCAGATGTTACCATGACTCTAGCAATCTAAGGGGAAATAAGGAACATGCAACTTGACATACAACACCAGTACAAAATTGGGGCATATTCCCATTCTGACACTGGAGGTTATATGCAGATATTGAAAGAGTAGAAGAGAGAGAGCCCAGCCTCAAAAGCGAGCTGAAATTCAGAGAAAACATGTTGCAGTGAAAAGACTTGAAAAGTGCAATCTGTTGAATTTATCATAAACAAGACCAACAGATGATTTAATCACTGCATATAAAAACCTTCGCTGGAAAAAATCTCACAGCAAAATGACTCTTAAGATGTAGCAGAGAAAGATATCAGAAGACTGGAAGCCAAAAGCACATAAATTCAAATAAAGAACTGCCAATTTTTAAATATGAAAACAACCAATTGCTTTAAAACCTCACTCAAATATATATATTAAAAAGTCTATTTTAATCACAACTGGTGCATGCGAGTTTAGCTCAATAAAGGGGTTACTGGGTGAAATTTAACGGCTAAGTCAGGCTGAAGTCACTTTATTTTCTTCTCGTAAATTTACAAAGCATCTTATTTGCTATATCAAACAAGCACCTGTTCGTACTGTAATGAAACAGTGCGACACTCAGCAAGAAGGGATAAATGTTCTGTGTACCTAATTAGTAGAGCAGCTGTTACCCAAATTTTTCTGTTAGCTTGGAATTGATAAAAAAATGCAGCTTCTAATTAGTACAGAGTGTGCTTACCTTTTTCTGTTAGAAGTGTCAAACTGTTTCATTACCATAAAAACAGAAAATACGTTGGTGTAGATAATACTTTTAACTATTACTTGTCCTTAATGATTTTCGAAAGTGTAAGTTGTAACAGAAAACCATACTATACACCACACTGTGGGAGCTTAGTGACATATACAATATGAAATAAGGATAATTTAATCTCACACTATTTTAGATATACCTCACTTCTGAAGCATATTATGCTAAATTAATTTTCAAATTAAGTATTTACTATAAATAATTTTTGATATTTTTTTTTAACAGAACATTCTGCTAGATTTTTTTTTTCCTTTCTGAAAATTTTCCCATCAACACTATTGAGATTGCAGGCTCTTGATGGGCATATCTGGAAGGTACTGATCCTTGAATCCACAGGCTTGCTTATGGAGCTGTGTTGAATTAAATTCCATTTTCTCCACTGCTGAACATAAACACTGCATATGTGCGTTTTTGGAATCACTGCTCTAATCGTCTAAGGAAAACACTCAGGCCTCCAACTTGCTAGGATCTGATCATGTGAAACAGAATAGTTTTACTGAGAGCAGTGTAAGCACCTAAAGATTCCGTCCTCCTTTTAGCAGGCTATACAACTCATCTCCCCTCAACCTTACATGTCTGCCAGCTCATTGCTGTGTTGTTCTCTGCAGGAGCCAACAAGCACTCGCAGGAGATACAGCTGATAGAGTATACTTGAATTTTCAAGAGACATTTAACAAAGCTTTTTCTTTAAAAAGTCTTAAAACCCCTAAAGAGCCATGGTACTGAAAAAGGAACTCGCTCAGACATGTAACTGGCTAGAAGACAAAAAGGAGCTGAAGAAAACGATCAATAGAGTAAGGCAGGGATCTGAACTTGGACATACAGCATTAAACACACACTTCAGCAGTTTGATAGAGGTGATGAACAGTAAGGTAACCAAGTTTGCTAACACTACTGAGTTATTACTCTGCAGTACTGGAGTTGAAGACTGGCTATGAGAGCTACCTAAGGAATTTATGGTAATGGATAACTGGGCAAAAGAATGGCAGATGAACCTCTGTGCAAGTAAAGCTTGAAGTGATCCACGTGGTACAAAGATACTCAACTTGGCATCTACAGCAATGAGCTCTGACTTATACCCTTAAGGAGCAAGACCTTAAGAGTACATGAAAAGACACTTTCAGTGTTCAGTAGTAGCCATAAAGGAAATAAAATATCAGTAATTATTAGAGAGGGAGGCAGGAGATAAAGAAATTATACTAAACCAAAGTTTACCCCCATTTGCAAAACTATACTGTTTTAAAACAGATGTGGGAGAGGAGGAAGGGAAGACTCCAAAGAGACACAAAAGTATGACCAGAAGTACAGAAGAACTACATGAGAAATTACTAACTAAACAAGGACTCAATGAACTGGTAGAGCAGAGGGATAGGATAGAGAGCCTTATACAATCCTACAAGCTATCATGAGCTAGGGAGTATCACTCCATGCTCGTCATGTTCTCATATTCTTTAGGCAGGCACCCACTGTTGGTCATGGTCAGTGGCAATACTGGGCTGCATCTACCTTTGGCTGACCACACATAACCACTCCCATGTTAGTCTGGATGCTCAGCAATAGCCACAGCCACCCATTTCTTCATCCTCCTCTGTTCTTAGTGAAATAGATGAGGTTCTGAAATGAACTAGAGGACAAAGCATTTTGGTCAAGTTTTGCTTCTGGGAGATATTTATTTGGGGATTCTATCTTGTTCATTTTAATAACCAAATCACAAGGAGGCTGATGAAATCTTCATGAGAGTCACTTATCAATCTGTTTAGAATAGCTATATTGTTTCCCTTGTGGGGCAGATAAATGATTAGACCCTTTTCAATTTCATGATGGCAATATCAGACTGATAGCAAGAAGAAATAACAACATAAATGTTAATTCCGTGCAGGAAAGGCTGACCATGAGAACCAAAAAGGACCAGGAGAAGAAAACAGTCTCAGTACTCAGAGCTATTAAATGTCACTGTCAAAGTTTTTAATCATAAAATTCACTTTACTCCATAGACTACCATTTTGCTAAGTCTAAGCTACATAGCTAACGAGTCTTAGTTTCATCTCTAAGATGGGGGACTATCACCTAATTGAAAACCACTTGTACAAAGAAAAGGCTTAGAATATTTTGCTGTGTAGTGCACCTTGGTAATGTTTGTACCAATACAATAAGAAAACATTTAGTAACATGGGAGATTTCTATTCTCAATATAATAGCAATAAGGAAGCAAGAGCAGAACTCCCTCCTCCCCACAGTCTTTCAAAAACAATCAGTCTCTTTTAAAGTAAATTAAAACGACATAACATTAATCGAAAACTTTAGACTATTTAGAGCAATGAACTTGATTTCATATATCCCAAACATTCTGCAAAACTTGGGGGAAAGACTTGCAATATAACTCTTCCTACAGATGACAAGCTTTAGCTTAAATCACAGAATCACTGACTCTAAACACTTAAAGCTAAAAGATAATTTTGCTGCCCATGGCAGTAATCTGCCAGTTTAACACAATTAGTCTCATTTTATAACTCTGCACTTACCCCCTGTTCATCCAGCTTCATAAGCTGCTCTGTGACTTTCGGAGTGTTGAAGGCCAGCCTTAGGCAATGGATATTCAGCTCAGGAACCACATACTCCAGCACTTCTTTTAGGGGAAGTCCCCTGGCTGTGCAATGCTTCGCAGTTGAAGGGATAGCATCTTCCAGCACAGAGCCCCTTAATGTCATAAGCTAAGCATAAAAAAACAAAAATAGCTTATATATTGAATTATGCACTGAGAAAAGGTTGATTAGCAACAGCAGTGAAACAACACGTACTATTTTTCCAATTCTCAACAGAGATTGAGGATGTTAAGTAACTTATGTTGCATGAAACAGACACTGATATCATCACTTGCGAAATGACAGTGTCACTTAGCTAACAGCAGTCAGAATATTTCAAATGATTCAACAGATTTAAGTTACAGGAAACTAATACTTGGAAAAGATTAGTAACAGTATTTCTAGCAGAGCATTTCAAAGTACAAAAGTATGCTTCTCAGGTCTATCCACTGTCACATATAAGTGGAGGAAGTAATTTTCCTCCTCTTTGCTTGCTTCTAGCTAATACAGCTCTCAAGCTTTAAGCAAAACAACCTTCAGTTTCCTCTATCTTGCATGTTATGGAATAACTCACCAGTACACTCGTATTCTGTGTAATATAAACACACAGCATAAATTAGTCAGGAGATTCCTGGGTTATATGTATGTAGAGGAGACAGAAATCCATTACCAATGCTGAAGAGCACACAAACCCCACACATGCCATCTGGTTTTGCCTGCTCACTTCTAGATGCCTTTACTATCATTCCTGAACTGCTTACCTCACTGGTTCTGAATATGATCCGGTAGTTGTACTGAGGTCCATTTTCTTTGATTTCTTCTGGCTTCTCTCTTCTTATACTCACAGCTACTGGACCCAGGTTCTCATCTGCCCCAAAATAGTTCCAGTGTTCTTGCATACAAAAAAATAGAACACACAAATAAAAGTCTGTCTTTCTTCTTACACTTCAACTATATTTTCAAGCTCCACCGTTATATTGGAAATAATTTGCCAGCTCCACTAGAGCCAGTAAGAGCATGTCTGCAGTGGTACCAGGATTTCATTCTCATGCTTCAGTTCTCAAATGAACTCTGCTTATACAAGAAGGCTGAAATTCAACATTGCATCTCTGCTTAAAGAGCCCTAAAACAGGGTAGACACATCTTACACAGGCTCTTATACTGAAATCTGTTTCATTCACACTGAGCTAAATAAGTACAACCAATTTCTCCTCCCTTAAAAATAAAAAAAAAAAACAACAAAACAAAACAGGAAGCCAAATGCACTGAAGCGGAAAACTCACCGTTCTGCATTACAATGGGAGTGGCAAACAACTGTACTCAGCAAAGGATGTAATGTATGTATTTGTGTACGGAAAAAGCAAAACAGTCAAGCAAGTTACTCAATTATAAAAGGGGAAAAATTGATGAAGCTGAAAAAGAAGTTAAAGACTTGTTCAGAGTACAAAAAAAAAAATAAATCAAAGCATAGTACCATAGAAGAACAGAATAAAGCAGAAGAAAAGTGACTAGCATAAACATTTAACAGTGAAGTGTCAAACAACCTTGTATTTGTTTAACTCTACACATATAAAGCCAAACTTACATGAAAAAAAATATTAGAAAAATGCATTTACAAAAATTAAAGCTCAACAATTTAAGAGATTGGTGCTGAAGGTTCTTCTAGTGAGCTTTCTGAGCATTATGAACTACCTTGACTGATGACAGGTACATCACCACGAATGCAGCAACATACGAACAGAACTGCACATATCTCAAGCAACAACTGAATTTAAACATACAATACCTGAAAGCAAAATCTAAGAGAAACTGTCAAAACCAGAAGTCAAGTGCTGTACAAGAAAAATAAGTCCCATGTCATCACTTTCCATATGCTGCATAGATGAATGAATTTATACACACACAAAGTGAGAAAGTTAGAGCTCTCTGCAAGTCCAACAGTTCAAAGAAGTGTGAAATTCATTAGAATCAAAAAACGATGTAACTGCCCTGAAAGAAAACATAACCATATTGCCTAAACTACTATATACAATTACTTGTTATTCTTAAAACAACCAGAACTTTAAAAGAACTTTAAGTCGTCTAATATGAGCTGTTCTGCTATAGAGATAAAGTGTACAATATTTTAATACCATCATCAAGAAGAACTGCATCTTTAAAGACACTAAAAATAGACCTTGAACTACACTCCATCCAAAGTGAATGGCAGTCATTTTTCCAATGAATAATCACTTGCAGTGTTAAAAATTTGAGTGTCTCATTTTTTTATTCTACTTCTTTTTAAAGTTATACTTACTTGTCCTTGCTATACTTTCCTCCAACGCACAGAATGCTTTACATGTAGGTGCTTTAACCTTATGAACTTACTTGTGACCTGGCATTACACCTTTGTCTTCACACACAGCTTTCCATCTCTTTAAGCCCTTAGGGGGGCTCTATTCTGTTCCCCAGTATCTGGTATTTTATTACCCTTTCCTCAATGTTTTCCATTTAAGATTTCAGAGTGTGCAAGACCTAAAAGAAACATGCTTGCAGAGGAAGAATTTCTTCACAGTGAGGGTGACAGAACACTGGAACAGGCTGCCCAGAGAGGTTGTGGAGTCTCCTTCTCTGGAGACATTCAAAACCCGCCTGGACATGTTCCTGTGTGACCTGATCTAGGTATTCCTGCTCTGGCAGGGGGATTGGACTAGATGATCTTTTAAGGTCCCTTCCAATCCCTAACATTCTGTGATTCTGTGATTATAAAGCTTGCTTTCTACCAAATTCCTCTGCAAGTCATCAAAAGCCAATACTCTGCACAGAGGTAATTGAGATTCAAAATTCTTTTCATATCTTCTAGAATATCCTGTAAATATTGGTGTAAATTTTGGGTGACCGAATTAGTCATGAGTGGGTAAATTATGAATAAATTAGACCACCCATAATTAAATCTTTATACTGCTCCACTGATATGAGCCCTTGTAAATGCCACAGAGATCTTCTGTTGTTTAAAAACTCAAACCATCTTATTAGCACCCTAGCTTTTCTTCTTCCTCCATTATGTAATTTGCTTTTTTCAGGACATTTATAGCAGAAATGGTCAATAGAGAAGCAGCGCAGTCATTGAGAACGCGACATCAATTTTCTGTCAGCATCCGATGCAGCTTCCAAACCCTGACACAGCTTACTCATCACCACACTAAACTGCTTAGTGACTTAAAAACATTGATGTACCTTTGCTTATACAATAGAAAATTTTAAAGAATAAAGATGTGTTGGCAATATATACTAGAAGGGTTCAAGAACTGCACTGCATTAGTTTTCTGTACTGACAAGCGCACATACAATAAAATTTGTGTATCTTGTAACCAGTCTAGCCTGCAATTCAGACAGTTTTCTCATGAGAAATTATTCTACATCTTGAGAACACATTTAGGAGGGCTGGCAAGGGGAATGTTTGAAGGAAAGAAGACAGCTTTCTCCTCCACCCCACACAGAACCTCATGGAAAGCAACACTTCAAGCTTGACATTATTTGATTTAAACTACTGTTGAAAAATCAATTAAAAGACATTCAGGAGACAACTAGCAACAGCCATAAATTAATTTATAAACCCATGCCAAAAAGAAATAATTAATTGTGTGTACCTGATCATTAAAACAGATTACACACACTTTTAAAAATAGTTAAATATTTATCATGTAAATAAAAAAAGACTTCCAGTGAAGGAACTCAAGTGAAAATACTCATTTTCCTGGCAGATATTTACAAGTTTCCATTGCAAAGGAAAACCAAGTAAATGCACTTGATTTTGAGCAAGGAGGTCCTTTTGTGCTTTTATCCTATTTATCTTTGGATATCATGTTCAGTTGATGTATTTTGTTTAATCAGACTAGAAGTAAAAATCCCAAACATTTTTCTTCAGAATGAAACTCTGCATCAGGCATTTTCCTCTAATCCTACCACAGCATTTACAGCACTGGAAAACTCTGCCCAGCAGTTCTCTGGAAACAAGAGGGCAGCATTTTTAGAGCTCAGGCCCATAATGGCTTCAGACTGTTGCTCATGACCAGACTGTTAACTATAAATTTTCTTTAAGTCTAGCCACATACTTGAAAGGTGACAGAACTTGATATACTTGATTTGGGGATAGAATAGGTTGCAATTTAAAGCATTAGAGCAAAGGGGTTTTGTACTGGCTGCCAACAGTTAGAGGAAAGCTGACCAACAGCTCATTCATTATAAAACCAGCTCAGGAAACTACTTACTTCTCAGTCAATTCTTACATTCTAAGCCAGTAACTCAAATTTGTCCTATGTGGTAACAATGTTAGCAACTACTGCCTGGTGATGGATGCTCTTGGTTCTTTCCATGAGAACCGTAATTCCCAGACACAAATGGGAGGACAGAGAGAACAGACTGCTCCTCTGGAGCAATATGCTCTCTCTTCTAAGCTGATGGAAACAAGTTTTTCCATCCCTATGGTTTTATTATTGATAATAAATAAGTGTTTAATATCAAGCTATAAATAGGCTAATAAGCATGGCTCTCCCTGAAAAATACTTTATTTATTGCTAATAACTAACCCATTACCTGAATGTATAAACATTTATAAGACCTCATCCAGAACACATATGCAAGGCCTTTTACCTACGGATGGGAAAGCAACTGAAGTCCCGATGCCAAGGTATGGCCAGACATTCAGAATTTCTACATAGAAAACAAAACATTATGGTACACTACATAAGTCTGTGGTTTGCCTTTTTCTTAAATACTGTGCCCTGATCTCAACTAGAAAAGGTTCAGAAAAGGGCAACAAAACATAATTGAGGGGAATAACACATGGAATGACACATGGCAAGGTGAGAAAACCACAACTCTTTCACCTAGCAGTGAGACTGTTGAATTTGATGACTCTTTCATTCTGGAAGGCAGCAGACAAAGTCAGTAAAAATTGGCTCCTGATGACCTATGTAGCCAAGCTGCAGAACTCCTTGCTGCTGCAGGAGTACTGTGAATGTTAGAAGTTTATACAGGGTAACAGATAACTAGATAAATGCCTGGAAGGTAAGTCCAAAGACTACTAAATACAAAGGACATGATCAGCAAGTTGAAAAGTCCATTTATGTGCACATCTCCACAAGCTGGGAAAGTACAACCAGAAAGTATCGCTATGCCTTTGCCCTATTCTTACCTTTTCTTCGGTACCTGTTGCTGGCCTTTGCCAGAAGGTAGGATTAGACATTTGGGGTTAACCTAAAATGACTCTTTCCTTCTCTGGGAACTGTAATTTTATGTTCAGGAGCATGAGTTCAAGGGTTCTGCTCCTCTCCCTCTCGTCTTTTTAAATGAACTGAAACATTGTAGTCAATAATTCAAAACGAATTGTGGAGGGTAGAAAGTTACGTATTTAAGTAAGAAGCTCCCTTTCTCACACAAAAAGATATCTTTTCTTACATTTCAGTAAGAAAGCCTGTTCCTCCTTTCTGTCAAAAAAATTACTTTTTATCAAAACTGAAGTTCATCAGCTATCTTAACATGTGTTTCCTCAGAAGATTAGTTGCAAGGTTTTATACACATCAGAATCATAGGACAAACAAAAGTGTCAGAATACTCTAGAATTATTAACGATCTTGTTTTGTGTATTTCAGCCAATATTCGGATTTCACTCCAGAGGGTCCAGATTACAAAGCTGCCCTTGGATACAACCAAGTATCAAGAGTTGAAAGTACATATACATTAAGGCACAAGTGAGATAGCATTTATATGCAAAGGAAATGAAACAGACATTAGTATTTTCCTTCATCGATGAACTCATCCATAAATGTCACATGTCTATATTTTACACTAACTAGATTAAGATATTTTAACTCATTTGGACCATGTTAGTAATACTCTAGCTCGCTGATACCTCCTCTACACTGCTAAAATTTGAGATGCATCTATTATCCAAGTAACAATACCTGTAAAGAATGAGCTACTACTTCCACATAATTAAAGATTTCACTCAAGTCACCATCAGCACCTCACTAAATGACCTTAGAGAAATTAAAATGGACTATATCAGTGCAATGGCTTTCATTCTTTTTCTTTTTTTCTAAGACACAAAAGATCAAGTGTGGGCTTTTTTTGTGACAAGACCTACTTTTTGTTAAATCATGCTGACTAGCATCATTAGTGATTTTTAACTGGCAGTTCTTTGATGATATAGTCCCAAATTACTTGCTTTGTTATTTCAAGTCGGAATGAAAACACACTCAAGGATTACAGTTCTCTGGCTCATCAAGTTTTATTCTTTACAAGCTCTAGGTTTACTTCAGTAGTTCTCCAGTTCTGTGAAATTTTCCTTGTTTGAGATCTTTAAAAGTTATTGTTGCTGAATCAGAATTCTGTGCTTCATAATTTTAAGACTACAAAATTACCCAAGGCCTGCTGACTTGACTAGCTGATCCCATTGAAACTGCCTTTTGTCACTGTCTACTCCATTTATAACATCAAAAAGATCCAACCTCCTCTTCAGACAAGGAAGTTTCTGCATCATTACTTGCTTCATGTTATAAAAACTTCCAGTTACAACTGACTTCCTTGATTTATTTTTTTTACTGTTACACTGCTTTATGTTTTATCACTATTTGTCTCTTTCAGATTAGTCTCAAGTTTGCTTGGGGAAAGATGATATGCTGAATGGTCAACAAAATGTGTTTGGCACTCGTAGAACTGTTGGGTTAGGGCATATCTGATGCAGGTTCCGAAATACACCGCTTTTCAGACAAAAATCTCTGGTAGGAATAACGCCCCTGGCTCTTTCTTGTTGGACTGAACATGAGCACAGTAAATTTACAATCCAGTTTTAGGGCTTAAGGAAAAAAAAAAAAACCCACAGATTCTTCTCTCCCTCCACATCCCCTCCGTACACATGTTGGCACTTTTATATCTGGTTACCCCTCACCAATACCCTTAGGACTGGGTTATGTCTATTTTATCTAATTCATCTTACTTATGACTAGAAAGAAACGGAGATATAATGGTGACTGGCATTGTAGTAGCATGAGGGTGTGGCTTCCCTTAAGAATAAGTCAAACTAATAAATCGCTGTTGCCTAAGGGCTGCAATCCCGCTTACTTACACCTCCTTCCTCTTCTGCTGTTGATTCTCATTGTGTACCTGGCATAAGGCTTTAGTACTTCCCTGACTCCAATGAAAGCTGATTCAACTCACTAAAACTGGAGAGAAATAACCAAGCAATAAAAAGCAAATTTACTGTGATTGCATCATTTCTGCTTGGTTAGTAACCTGAACTGGCTTATCAAGCTTTTAGAAAACAAGAGAACTGGTACAAGGAAGGGGGAGGAAGAAAGTCTTCCCCTTTTAGTGCCAAAATGTTGTTAAATTAGGTCAGCTGTAACATGAAACTGCACCTTTAGTGGCTGATTGCAAAACTCACCAGAGTGATAAGGAATCAAATTGTTCCGGAGGGAGACAGATGGGAAGGCAATCGCAGGGAAAGGTCTCTAATCTCAGGCTCTCCCCTCCAAACAGACTTCATCCTACATTGCACATCTGGCTCACTGTTCTCAGAAACCCAGTATTTTTCCTCACTCCTTTCTCTCTAAAGGATGTGGATCAGCACTCAAAAACCATGCAGCAAAGGCTGCCTCTCAGGCCTAGAGATACTGCAGAGAGAAGAGACTATGGAGAGCACGACAAGAGCCACCCAACCATGAGACAATGCAAAGGAAGAAGAGGAGAGAGACAGACATGTTTCGAGGCAAGGGGAGAATGGGAGATGAGATGATTAGCTGCAAGACACAGTTAACAAGTTGAAGTTGGTTTTGAACTGACTATCCACTTACTTCAACCAGGCATCTCTGTTACTTTAATCTGCAGGAAACAAGCTCTTTTGAGCCGCTTTCACTAAAGAGATGAAACCCAATCCTGATCCTTGGCAGCTAAGGAGCAAGCACTCTTCAGGTGAGACTGACCAGTTCTATCCCTCTAGAGATACCATGGCAAGGCACACAATCCTGCAGACAGAATTGTTTGAAACTTCACAGGACTCTGGAGTGCACTCTTTCTTGATCATTTTCAGAATGGGGAAGAGCAGTCAGTGACATCTGCATCTCACAGTGCCAGCATCATTTTGGTGAGGGGGTTACCTGGGTAATATTTGGGTTTTGCTTGTTTCTATAGATCAAGCAGCTCTGATCTTAATTTCCCCCCCCCCCCCCCGCCCCACCCCGCATATCTCCATTAGAAATGTGATAAAACAATTGTGTTCTCCTTTTTCAGATACATTGTTGTCATTGCAACATATGTGTGTGTGTGAGAATATCTACAGTTACGTACATACAGTGATAGTTTCTTTCTGCAGAATCTGACAAAGTAGAAGTTTCTTTCTAGAATGTTGGCTATAATTTGTGAGGGAGGAAGACAGATTTTTACCTCTATTTATATGATATTACTGCCTGAAAATTAATTAAAAAAACCCCACACATTTTGAAATGGATGATTAAGATATTAAAATGTGCAAAGATTATTGTAAATGCTAACTTTCCAAGCTGTGCATTCCATTAAATCCTCAGTACATCAACTCTTGACGTGGAGGGAAGAAAGTTCTCATATCTTAAGATTTTATTTCTTTTTTTTGATCTTTCAAGTGCCAACCTCTGCCCACTCCCATGGATACCAAAGCTGTGTTTCAAGACATTTATGATTTGTAGCCATTGCTGTTATGTATATCAGTCCTAAAATCATCAACTTTTTTTTTACTACGACAATGTGAAAGACTATTAGACATAGCATGTACTGATTGGTAAAATATCCCATGTTTAGGCACTGACAATTAAAAAAACCCATAAAATTCTTGCAAATATTATTAGACATCAGCTGAATTTTGCGAATCGTCAAAACAAAAAATCACTAATAAAACACAAGGAGAAATAAAATGCACCTACCTTTCTGATAGAAGAATTTTCGATAATAATATGCACCAAGGTCTACGTGTTCAACGATGTATCTTTTCACTCTGTCTAGATGTAAAATCAGATTCTCCTTGGGAACTTCCAGAACTGCTACTCCAGCATTCGTGCAATGTGAACTCAGAGTCGACTCAAACGAGGCACTTTCACATCCACTGAAGGAACCTGAATTAGATTTGGAAAGGCTGATCTTCCTCTCCCCTTCCCCACCAATCTCATTACGAAAATAAGGACAACTCATCACAAGTTCATTGCTTTTATCATCCCCCTGGTCCATATTGAGACTTCCTTTTGAATTCAGGTCTTCAGTGCTACCCATTGGAGAATTGAAACTTGCAGAATGGGACAAGGGTCCAGAGACAAGTGATGCTACAGCAGCAGCAGATGCACCTGTGGTTGTGTTCCTTCTTTTAATCACATTATGCCTGTTGATTGCCGCTTCATTTAAATCAAATAAAATACTCTGTACATCATAATGAGCAAAACACTTTGGACAAGTCCAAGGCTTGACACTATCTTCTGACCTATTATCTTCAAGATCTGAAGACTTCCCAAGCTCCCCTTCACCTTTGGCATTGCGCAGCTTACGAAAAATGGATGAATCTCCCGTCTCTGACTTTGAGCGTCTCTTCAGTGGCTTCTCCCTTTCCTTAAAGAGTCTCAGGTTTTCCCTTTGAGTAATAGGTCCATCTATCACATCTAGAGAGAATCCCGAACCCTTGCTTCCACTGGCAATCAGGAGTTCACTGAGCTTAGTTGTGGCTGGGCTTCTCTGATCAGACTTTTCATCTTTATAGCCCTTCAATAAGTCAAAAAAACTTTCCCCTGAAGTTCCCTGCTTATCTATGGAAGATGTGCTGCCATACTCCCTGTGCAGAGATGGTCCCGATTTAAAAGTGGGTGAAATACATTCATCAAAACTATCCACGTCGAGCTCACTTATGGTAATGTCGCTGTTGCTGCGCTGTCTTATTCTGCGAAGAGCTTTCCTTGGGGAACTGGGATAGCCATCAGGTGTAAGAAACCTGGAGTCCAGATTCTCAGATTGTCTGGTCTTGCTTTTAAGTGTGCTCTGGATGCTCTTTAACATGACAGAATCGCTAGCGTTCAGGTTAACAGAGCTTCCCTGACTCCCAGGACTGCTTTTAGAAGACATGCTGTCAAGGCAACTAGATGTTTCAATATCTTGACTAGGTCTGCTTGTTTCCTTGATGTTCTCCTTCCTGGGGGGCCAGTCAGCAATCCTTGCCCTGACTCCCATTTTAGGGACCCCAGGGGTAGAGGTAATGTGATGGGAACTTTCATTGCGAGGAGGTCCAACTGGCGCCATGACTGCAGATCCTAAGCTGCCATTCTGTGACCTAAAGCGCCTCATATAAAAGTCATCCGAGTGGACTTTTGAGGTGCCATCTGTTCCGACTGATACCCCAGTGGCAACAGCCCTTTCGGTCTGGGACCGCTTCAAGCTGGTCATGATCTTTCAGTATGTTCAACCTTAGTAAGTTCCAAGAGAAAACACAGTCATTGCTGCTTTTTAAATGCACAGTCCTCTTTTGGAGAATAGTCTCCAAAATATCCAATGGTTGCATGAGATCTTAATCATGGACATTTAAAGGACACAGTTAAATGCAGGATGTCTAGAAAATTCAGATAGTCAGTAGGTTTTGATAAGAAATAATCTCCTTTAACTTTTGCATTTTAAGAAGCAGCCATGCTCCAATACATTCAAATTGTTTTAACATCACTTGCACTCCAAAATGTCAGAGCTGTAATCCAATCACTTATGCTTCTTTTAAGTCTGGAACAGAAAAAGGGAGATAAAAGCATTAATCATTTCATATACAACCTTTTTTGTAACTGAAACTATCAAAGTAATTATTACAAAAAAATTAATATTTCTAACAAACATGCTTTTAAATCTCATTGATCATTATCTCAAAAATGCAGAGCTGTGTTATATGGTGGTGAAGAGTTCTCTAGATAAATACATTTTTTTTCCTTATGAACTGATTAGTGATAGTTTTTAGTTGGGTTAGTGGCCAGTTCTACAAAGCACAATTAGGGAGCTAATTTCCTCAGCTGAAGGACACAGACAGCATACATTTCCTGTAGAAACTATAGAGGAGCCAGATCAGGACTCCAAATTTTGTTTATAAATGCTTTAAAGAATTTAGCATTTACAAGTCATACATCCTTGGCTGCAATGAGGTATTAACAATGCCTATTCAACTTTTCCATTAATGTAAATAACTATGATAAGCTAACAAAAAAAAAAAAAGGAAGGAAGCTAATTAGCAAAAAGATTACAAAATGATAGAGAATGGCTGTCAATAACATTTATTCTGTGTTTTGCACAGCCTCATTTGCAGATCAGCTGCATAGCCCAGAAAGCATGTATTACCTCAGATTTCACAATATACACAAAGACTAAAGCTAAATAGAAACACACACTTTTAAATAACTGGATATGAAAAGCCCATTTATTTCCCTGGCTAACAAAATACCGTCTGCCACAGCTCCTGTATAATCCAGCTTTACAGAACTGTGGAAATTAAATGCTTTCCCATACCTCATCAGTATCAAAGTGATTGCAAAGCATTTAGTATACTACCCTTTGAGGAGCTAAAAAAAATAATCCACAAATACATCCTTGCTGGTAGAAGACAAAAGCATGAGATTGTCAAGATAAAATCTTGCATTGCTGTGTACATCCTTTAACACAAAGAAGTTAATAATTTTCAAAGGCTGAACCAATTACACAAAATGTGGCCTTTAAATATTTGCCAAATGTGTGCAGAGAGATGCTGCTGAACCAGCACCACATTTACAATACAGTATTGTCTACGAATCAAGGCTTTCCGACGCTTCCAGAAAAATCAGTACGGCAGTCTCTTCTCAAAACTATGGAGTACTTTGCTCCACACTAATTAAAGACCAAGCCAGGGCACTTTCCGTCTCCAAATGCGGCACCTTTTAACTTCACTTGCCATAGACAGCACCTCTTTGAAATAGCTGCTATTTATATAAAGCTGAAGACATAAGGAATACTTAAAATGCAAGCTGACTGCATTACAGGTCGGTGCAAGTGATCTACAGTATTATTGTATTTGCACAGCCATTTACATAAGCACAGTTACTTTCCTTGTAATTCTGCTACAATGATACTGCTGAAACAATAGCTTTTTCTACCTACATAATTAGAATAACTTTAGGAAGGCAGGCTAGCCACACAGCTGCTACAAAACTGACTTTTCAGCTGTAATTTTCACAAATTTCAGACACTTCAGTCTAAGAACTGATCAAGCTGATGAAACAACCTTATGCACAAATCACATCAAGGAAGGAAAAATGCAAACACTGCGCACCATCACATAATCAAATGTTCTGTCTATGCTTTTCAATGGTGTCAGAACAAATATTTATGCAATAAGCTCTATGAAATGAGAACACTGCACATCTCTTTCTAAAGGGCTATACAGGCTTGCTTTTACAGGGAGAATGGAAGGAAAATAGAATGAAAACTAGGAAGGATTTAAGGGCAGGAGGTAGACAGGCTAAAAGGAAGAGTGAAGGAAGAGTCAAGCTGAGGGTGAAACACAAAACAGGCAGAAGTACAAGTGACCACTACCACACACTCCTCTCTTCATAGCCTGCAATGAAACCCAAGGTTTCTGTCCCCCACCATTCCTCTTCCACCATCAATACCTCTGAAAGCAAAGTATATATCTCCTCCCCCTCAAGTGCTGCTCCTAACAGAAACAGATAACCTACTAGTACAAGTTTCTCATTAACTCAAGGGCAGAAATTCATGCAGTAGCTCTAAAAAATTCCCAAGCCTACTGTTAACCATATAAGCATACAAATGCTACCAGGTGTCATTGTGTGTGCCCCCAATTATTCTTTTTCTCTTTAAAAATATCAGGGACAACCGTCCTAAATAAAGATATATAGCTATATAATCATATGTTCAAAAAATAAGGGCTCTGTGGAATTTGTTATTGACCTGTTGTATGTATGGTACAGTCATTAGTTACATGACCACACAGTACATTTTCTAAAGGAAATACTTCCCACATTCCTGCCTCAGCATTAAGGATGTTGTACTCTGGGGACCAGATGTTACATGTTCTGCAGGTTTTTGCAACTGTCCTACTTCATCTGCTGTAGCAGCAGGAATACAGGCAATAAATGACTAACATAATAGTTGATATCATACTCTGAAGAACTGAATTCCACCTTTGCCTGTGTCTATTTTTCTATGAAATAAATCACCTAAGGCAAATTTTGTTGAGACGGTAACTACCTGTCTGCTGTTGTCTCCTTAGTCCTTCCCTTCCCCATGTCAAATTTGTGATCTAACAATCTGATCTAAAAGCTTTGATTAGCTCTAACCAAGCATTGTATTTAATAACATTAAAAACTCAAAAAATATAGTTCCTGAGTACACTGGTGACCAGATTTAACGGAAAAGGAACAATAATGGCAATCTTCACTTTATTATTTTCTCATACTCTTTACTTGCAAAACATGACAGCATTAAAACCAGCATGAACCATGGCTGATTTCAATGACCAGTTACCAATAACCAGATGACATTATGAACTGGAAAACCTGCAGAAACTCAAACATTAAGTAACAGAATTGTTAACAGAGAATATGTAGTATATTAAAATCAGGTACAACTACAAAATAGGCAGTACGGTACCTACTTCTAAAGATGACAGCAGTAATACTGAAGAGTAACAATTCCTATTTTGTTACTATTTCAATGTAGAAAAAATATAACTGAAGGTAGAGCTATGAATATCTAATACGAACAGAATATGGCGAGGACAAACTAGCATAGTCAAGGAAACATATGCTTCTCCAATTCATCTAAACTTATTGAGGAAGCCAACAAAATACCCAGATGAACTCCCACATATAAAAAGCCATAAATGAAAAACACATGCAAAAACTTCTAAAGGAGGTACATTTAAATTTAGTACTGATTATATCAATTAAAAAGCAGTTAAGAGATCAAGCTCGGAAAACCAATGATCTGCTTATCAGATGGTATGCAATAGCTAGTAAAGAAAGCCAAGGATCTGTTCAAAATGGGTCTCAAATCCTTAGGACAAAGTTTATTCAATGTTTTTTACCAGCACCAGCATACTTTGCACCTGTAGCTCATTTTAAATTGAGAATAAGCAAACCTGTTTTCATTCTTTCCCTTTCTATTTGTACTTCTTTTACCACTTTGCTCCCTCCTCCAAAACTGAGGTTTCAGCCATAGGACAAAGGAACATCCTGATCAAACTAAAAGCCCTTGTAGATGAATCCCAAGACAGTTTTGCAGTCCTATATCATGCTGAAAACAGAGGTAGGTCACTTTGATTTATTATTCCTCATGATTGAAGTCAGTCACTAGAAAAATGAAGACAACCTACCAGTCAAGATTTTACTCAGAAGCCTTTGGATAACAAAGCAAATGTAAGCAGTTGATTAAGAAGAAAAGTCTCAAATCACCTCAGAACAGTAAAAAACCTCAATTATGACACGCTAATCAGACTCTATCTTGGATTCAGGTAGCCAACCAAGATAATTCAACATCTACTCTGTCAGATGAATGGAAAAACAGATCAAGCCTGATGCATCAATTCAGAGACCTTATACTACAGTTCTTCCTAGATTTAGTTTATATGGGATTGTGCTGGTTTTCTTTAAAGTAGTGACTTTACCCACAACTGAGTCTTACTTGAAGAGATTTAAAAATCATTCTGTTATCTGCTGGGAAAATGCTGAGACTTCAAACTGTAGGATCACAGATGCTAATAGTGGTAATACTCTGATGTTGACAGAGATTGATTTTGGGGCACCAAATTATTTATGATTGATAATATTCCAGAGGAAAAGACTTCATACTTCACCATCAGCCCTCATTAAATAGTGTCATTTTCTAATTAAAAATTTGTAACAGCATTTTACAGTTTTTTAAAATAAATGAAATCACCTCTGTTCCACAGGGTCTACTGAAACTTAGCCAACTAGGAAACTCAGTGCAACAAACACACGTTACTGACAGCAATCCTTGTTAACTTTCACTGGGAAAAGAACTGGCATCGCCATAAAACCTGAAAACTAGCAGTTCCTCTGAAACCAGAAAAATAAGTGAGAACAATGAAAAATATTTTATATATAAAAGCTTCATCTATTTGTGTCACAAATTCTTACCTTAATTATAACACAGATCAAATTCCAAGGGGGGAACATTCATTTATCAGACAATTAAGTTATTATATGTACAAAATAATGTCTCATTTCACAAAATGAATTCCTCAGAGGAGAAAAATTCAATTTAATCTTTAGAAATACTTGGCTTTATGTGGTTAGCTATTATTAACTTCATCTTTTTCTTCTCAGGATTACTTTCATCATTATAATTGAAGGAAAGTTAAAAGGTTCATCAATCAGAGAAAGTTTTTATCAACTGAAAAGCTATTTGAAAAATATTGCTTGGTGTTTTAGTAGCTTACCAGTTTTGGTTTTGTGGAATTGCTGGTTTTGTATTAGCTGAATTTCTGAGAATTGTCAGCTCTGCATAAGATGAAAGATAGATTCCCTGCAACTTTTCTTTCTCCTTCCCCCACCTCCCCAATTTATGTTATCTACAAAAATCAGCCACTGATCTACACGTAAGCAAGTCTGTGTTTCTGTCTTTTTCTCTAAATGCTTCCTTGCTCCCTAACCCTCAGAAGAAAACTTCTCTAAAGGAGAGTGCCATCTGTTGCCATACACGCAATAACCACCTACACTAATCCGTTGAGATTTAATAGTGTTTTATTCTTAACTTCATTCTCTGCTGAAGTAGCTCACACTAAAACATATGAACTTAGGCAGAGTAACACTGATTTAAGATGCAACAGTAATGAATGTGAAATACTACCATCAGTTGCTGCACTCTGGCAGTATGCCGTTCTACAGGCAAACACAAGCTTGCCCTGCCATGTGGTCACACAACTAGAAGGTATGCGGTCACTAGAGAAGGGTGTTGAGGTTTAGCTCATGTGCCGTGGCACTCAGCAGAATTTTCTCCCTCAGATTTTGAGCCCTGCTAACTGCGGTCGTAAACCATCCATCGGCTCAGGGCACACCAAGCCAGCTGGCCTCCCTGTGTGGAAGACCATGAAGTCCCACTCAATAATCATACTCGCTTGCAGCCAAGGCTAAAGTGATCATGACATAATAGGATGGTAAATGAAACATAATAAAAGCTATCAAATTGAGACAGATACAGAGACACAGGGGACAGTAATCCCCTACCTGTACATTTCAGCACATTTTGCTCCATTATGATCTCCCACTCATTATTCTCCATGTAAACACTATAATATCTCAAGCCAGAATTGTGTGCAGTTTTCACATCAATGTAGTAACCATTAATCAAGACAAGGATATCACAATACTGAAGTGTACAAGTAACTGTTGCTGAAGCAAACCCTTTAAAACTCCTTTTAAGTGAGACAGAGAAGGAGAGAGAGAAAAGATACTGCACATGGCCCTTGTTACTTCAATACTCATGTTCCCTTTTGGTACCAGTGTCACTCAGTTAGTTACACGCAGAATCCCTTTCCTTGAAGCTAACTTACAGGATCTGGTAGACAGCAGGCTGACCATGAGCCAGCAATGTGCCCCTGTGGCCAAGAAAGCCAATGGCATCCTGGGGTGCATTAAGAGGAGTGTAGCCAGCAGGTCCAGGGAGGTTCTCCTCCCCCTCTGCTCTGCCCTGGTGAGGCCTCTGGAGTACTGTGTCCAGTTCTGGGCTCCCAGTTCAAGAGGGACATGGAGCTTCTGGAAAGAGTCCAGTGCAGGGCCACTGAGATAATGAAGGGATTGGAGCATCTCCCATATGAGGAGAGGCCGAGGGAACTGGGTCTGTTTAGCTTGGAGAAGAGGAGGCTGAGGGGGGATCTCATTAATGCTTATCAATATCTCAAGGGTGGGTGTCAGGAAGACTGGGCCAGACTCTTCTTGGTGGTGTCCAATGACAGGACAAGGGGCAATGGGCACAAACTGGAACACAGGAGGTTCAATCTTAACATAAGGAAACACTTCTTTACTGTGAGGGTGACTGAGCACTGGCACAGGCTGCCCAGAGAGGTTGTGGAGTCTCTGTCTTTGGAGACATTTAAAACCCATCTGGACGTGTTCCTGTGTGATCTACTCTAGGATCCTGCTCTAGCAGGGGGGTTGGAATAGATGATCTTCGGAGATCCCTTCCAAGCCCTACCATTCTGTGATCTGAAAAAAAACCCAAGATGCTGACAAGTCTTATTGTATGCTATACTGTATTATATTCTTGGAATGAGACCGTTAACAGCAATAGTTTATTTTTGATAGCAGCATTTGCTCTTTAGGAAGCAACTCTAAACCAGTGCCAAAACATGAGAGGAAAATATTCTAGCTCCCAGATACTATCTCTCAAGAACGAAAATTTTTAGCAACTACAAAAGAAAGTCCTGCTTACTCCGCCCCAACCCCCGCCCTTTCTTTTTAAAAAGTGATGTTTCTCTTCTGTGTTTCTTTTTCAGCTTCTAGCTTTTGACATATTGCATACCTGGGTAATGGTTCCAAAAGCAAACAGCTTGCTCTTTCTGGTGTGTGGACTCTTGTTAAAGTTATTTATCTGCAAAGTGCCTGAGTTAGTTAATGACTAATTTCTGATACTGTGAGACTCTGACCTATGAATAGTCACAAACCATGACCAAATACACATACACACACACAAAAGGGATCAAAAAACAAACCCCAAAGGAAATGGGCTGATCCTTGCTGGTATGGATACAGCTCAGCCTAATTGCCATATGTTACAGTAAGTACCATAGATGCACTTTCCTGAGGTTTGCATCCTTGCTCATACTTCCACAGCAGAAAGGCTTGTGCAATGCCCTCCTCCTCCAGTCCAGCCACAAGTTTGCTTCCAGCATAACTTTGGTACCAATACAAAGACAGAGCTCAGCCTGTGGTCTCCATGCTGCACCACCAGCCACATTCCTGCTGGCCATGTTCCTGCCAGCCACACTAGTGCTGGCAGTCATCACCAGATGTCTCATGACATCCCACAAACATCTGAGTTGAGTGAGAGATCCCAGTTTGAAAGAGGAGGAAGAGAAGGTGTTTAAGCTACTACCTCCAAACTTCCAGTTGCTCCTAAGTAGTTTGGAGTGCAACTTAGAGCTAATTTTTTCAATGACAGGTGTTAGACCATGTCACTAATTTGATAATAGGATTATTAAAAAATATAAACCCATCATTTTGATAGTGTTTAAAATATTTTTCCCAACACCATTTTATTCCTTTGCTCTATCACTGCAGTCACTTCTCCCTAAACTCACAATTTGGCAAAAGAATTGCAAGGAGCTGTTCTGCTGTCTTCATGGAAGTGATCCAGCTTCCAAAACTCCACAGAGCACCATTTCTCCACAGGCGGATGGATCACACAGTCATGTGTTTAACTGAGAAACAAAGGCAGCTTTTCAGAAGTGAAAGTTAAATTTTACCTAAAATTCATAGGCTTTATTCCCAGAAACCCCCGTATTAGCTGTCTAGAGAGTGTCTCATATTGACACACATTCCTGAACATGCTCCTGCAACTATTGCTCCTGCTTTAAAGGTACTGCTGCAGCACTGGAGAGCAGAACTTGGAGCAGGGAGATGTCCTATCATCCAATGATAGGACAAGGGGCAACGGGTGCAAGCTGGAACATAGGAGGTTCCGCATAAATGTGAGGAAGAACTTCTTCACAGTGAGGGTGACAGAGCACTGGCACAGGCTGCCCAGAGAGGTTGTGGAGTCTCCTTCTCTGGAGACATTCAAAACCTGCCTGGACATGTTCCTGTGTGACCTGACCTAGGTGTTCCTGCTCCAGCAGGGGGACTGGACTAGATTATCTTTTGAGGTCCCTTCCAGTCGCTAACATTCTGTGATTCTGTGATTATTCGATGCCCACATGAGGTATTCCCAATTCCTGCATCACCATCGCTCCTTCACCTGGGCCCCAGGCCTCCTCACCAGCCAGTCACATACTCTCTTTTCACTCAAAGCCCAGCTGCTGGCACTCTCAACTACAGTCCTCTAAAATCCCTCCATCTCAACCCAGGGACCCTTCCACCACGCAGCAGCCCCCAACAGAGCAGAACAGGCTCCATCGATTGCAATTTTAGACCTCACTTTTCTCCCCCAGCAAAAGCCACTCAAAAGACAGTGGAGCATCTCATCAAGCAAACCACATTTTTTATTTTCAAGCTTCCAAATAACTAATAGCTGCTCAATGAATTTGCTTCCTTATCTACTGGCCTGAAAACATAAAGCAGATTACTACTCAAGTCTATTGTAGTTCCTGTATATTAGAAAAAACAACAGACAGCAATTGGAAGTTATACAGATAAAATGAAGTGCTATGTTTGTAAAGTGAAGAGTTGAAATACAGTATTTTGAAAGCAGACAGCTAGAAAAGGGGTTTTACCCTCCCTCTACAGCCTATTAAAAATGTCCATTAGTCTACCTAAATGGTGTTCTTTTGCGTAAGCGTACACAACGTTAAAGTATTTTTCCCTAAAAAAGGTGTTTTGCTTTTGTGCATAAATATATATACCATGTATATTTTTCTATACATATATCTACATATATTTACACACAAGATGTTTATGCTGTCTCTCAAAAGGAAGTTTGCATATACTATAGACAAAAGTACATAAATGTAACATAAGCATATGCTGTAATCAATCCTGATGTCATTTAAACAGTTCCTCCTGCAACTACCAATGGCTTATGCACTTAAAAGAATCTGCATTCGCTACTGTTATATGAAGAAAAGCAAACAAATTTAAACCTAATGCCACCAAATTTTCAGCATATATTTCTACAGGAAATTTTGAATTACAGAACCTAATAACCTGGGATAGGCTCCATAGTGGAAATATATTAAGTATTCAGATTATTCAAACTTTAGCCATGTAAAGACAGCATAAAAATAAGGATAGCAAAAAACACAGTCCAGACTATAAAGTCACACACGGGCTACAGAGAATAAGAGAGATCTTTTTAACAGTTTGCATGTCTGGACAGATAAGGAAGCATGTAATCCCCCAACAATCCTTGCAAGAAGTACAGTGGCTTCTGCTTCAAGAGACAGCCTCAGACAGTCAAGGGTGCAGCCCTGACAAAGGAAGTAAATTAAAAACCTTACAGGAAGATACAAACTTGCAAGCAAAAACTTGGATAATATTTTGGATTTTTTTTCCCCCGCTATGACTGTGCAGAACTGGGACATTCCAACTGAAATGCACTCAGCTGAACCCTCTGCAGCCTTCCACTAAAAAAACTTTTGGAAAAAAAAACCCACCCTGAAAACTCAGTAATATTATTTTCAACAATACACAGATTTATTTCTTTTAAATGACAAGTTTTGTATTACTATACTTTTAAGCACTCAAAAGAATACTGGCATATCAGTGTGAAGAACTTGATTTAGCAGTACAGAATTGAAAAAATCAAAATAAGTAAGACCTGCTCAATAATAAAGTAGGTTAAAAAACCCCCCAAACTTATAACTGTGTTCTCATTTAGATACTGATCTTGGAAAAGCAAAAATTAGTAAAGCAACAGAATTTATACAAAAGCAAGAATAATTTCCAGCAACTCTTCACTTTCTCATGTTTTTCATTCTTTTCATTTTTCTCTTAGACCATCAGCTTCATACTTCGCCTGCAATCATTTAACTGGCAAACATTCCATCCCATTTACAAACCAGACACTGGAACAGGCTTTGAAATTAGTTATGTATTAATCTGCAAAGCATTCTAAATCACTATCACCGACAAACATCTAGATCAGTATTTTACTGACGCTGATGGATTACTGGATGCTGAATTTCTCCAATATACTCCACCCCAAAGGGGGAAACTGAACACTGGGTGCAGTCTTCTTTCTGGAACAATGTTTTGTGTTTTCTGAAGCCTATTTTATGCATACATGCAAATAAAAACTATAACCAGATGAAATAATGGTTTTCTTCAGACAATTAAAACTGTTCACGCAGAAGGCATGGCAATTGATTCAGCAAGTCACTACATATTCTTTGCGTGGTGCTTATGGCAACCCCTCTCAGTCCTCTGATATAATGGATACTCCTAAACCAAAAAGGCTGCGCTCTCTGTCCATGGAAGACATTTATTTACTATGCTTGATTTCATTCAGAGCTAAGCATGGGGATCACCCCACAGACCAAAAAGGAAAACCATTTTAGATTACCATTTGAAACACATGCTGTGGATATCTAAACTTAGGAGGCACCATAAATCCACCAGAAAAAAAGAAAAAGCTTTCAGGCTTCCAATTCTTACATAACATAGGCAGGGACAACACCAGAGATCCCTGGGGATAATTCACTTTGCTATTTTTAAGAAAACACATATAAAGAGCTTTCTGTCCTTTGACAACCACATGTATTAAACATTTATTTTCCAAAATACCCTCTTTATGGCTACAAAGGAATAAACAGCTCAACCTCTACACAGGAATCCACATAGCTTTTCTTGTTAATCTTCCTGTAGGTACTTCCAATGTCCTTTAAAATTAAGACTAAAAGAAACACTGTTTCAATCAAGCACTCACCAATTTTTGGGGTACGAAAATCTATCAGAAAAATATAATGGGATCTGTAAGCAACTGAAATGAATTTCTGAGCCCTAGGCATCTGGTGATAAAAAGATGAATGTGTTTTATCCGTTAATGATACCACGTTAGAAACTGGAAGAGATGTCTGAACCTCTCAATATGAACTGCAGGAGACTGATGGATAGACCAGTAAACAGCTCTAAAAACCTAGCAGGGAACATAGTACAACTACACAAGCCTTGTACTTTGCTAAATGCATGAATATTGCAAAGGCACTCTCCTCCTTTAAAGGGAACGTACAGAAGAACACAGAAGTCAGACTATAGAAATTATTATTCTATATCTCAAATATTTCAAGCCCCTAATAAAGGTGAATAAAACAATATAGAAAGAGGAAAAGAAGTTACCTGCCAAAATATGCAGTTACTCAGCAGAAATCTGCATGCTGCACTACTGCAACATTTATAGTTTAGGAAATAATAAAGCTAGATATAAATATTTTGGTTGATTCATTTCTTGTGAACACTGCGCTACGAGTGGGTGTTCAGGTTGTATTTCAGAAGGCTTAAATAAAGGAAAAATTCTTTACATGCAGAAAACCAAGGGTTTTTCTTTAATTAAAAATTCTCTCTTGTGTAAATATCTCAGCAGTGACCAACAGGTAGATGACACCCTTTGGTTTGATGATGTAGGTACATTATGCTATATAGTTCTAACGTATAATATGTAATAAAAGCAACTGAAAACAACCAAATAGGCAGTAGTTAAATTTTACAGATAGCTATACAAGTCACCTGCTGAAGGCACAGAATTATCTCCAGTAACTACAAAGGGAAAATAACACCTAGCTGGTCATATACAGCAACTCTTAAAGAGTGACTGTGAAAATATGAGCACAGCCCACTGTGTAAAGCAACCTACACCAAGCTGTAATACCAACATCAGTAATTCTGGTCACGAATCCAGACAGTCAAGCTGACAAAGCAGGATACAAACTGAAAAGAGCAAGCAAGGTGGCACTGACACCTCAAAAACACACTTTGCAATTTAAATAAGAATCAGTCTATTACAAGCACACATATGCCAGCAGTACTGGCACTTCATCCAGACATCTTTAAACATAAGAGGCAAATTTGGATGGATGGTTGGATGTTGGTAGTTATCTTGAAGCAGAAGTAAATTTGTGTGTGTCTGACCTGCCCACCTGTCCACACAGGTACACCTCAGATTTCACAACACTACAGCTGTCTTTCACCAACTGCCCTTACAGCCCAAGACCATTGAATTTATTCTCTAGAAGATTTATTGTATTTTATGAAGGCTGGGCTACAGTATCTGGCAGGAACAAGAAAAATAAACCTACCTCTTTCTAACACAATACCAAACATAGTCCAGTGTGTCTACTTGAGGTTTTTGCATTAAAAACCTCGGAAATATGATGCAAAAGCCTTTTTGACTCATGTGATTTTATTTTTTTTCTAGCTATGGTCAGTAAAAGGAAGTATCTACATCTGTTCTTGGTTTACAGGCATGCAAGACATTTTATAAAATGAAAACAGATTTGAAATCATTTAGATTCCAACACTAAACCTTCAAAAGCAAATTACCTACAGAGAGTACATGTGTGGGTGTATTCCCATTTCACTGCACCAACAGCCTTAATCAGCCCTGCATACTATTTCTGATTATGGTTCATTATATAAAATCATGTTGATACCAGTTCAGCAAGAATGTTTATTAACCCTTTCTGAAAAGGAGAAATGCCATTCTTGTACTGGTTTTCAACTCTTGACATGTTCATGTGTGGGGTAACTTTGCCCAGACGTGCATGACGTTGTAAAAGCCTTAACAGCCAACTTTGAACCACAGGAATCAGGCTGAACCATCCATTGGTATTAAGGCTGTGGCTCGTCCCCGCACCAAGTATGGTGGCACCTGCAGAATCCTCCTTAGCTCCGCTTGCCACCACAACCCCCAGGTCCTTGCAGAGCCTGCACGGAAAGCAGACTTTGAAGGCTAATGCACCTCCCTGCTCACACAGAGTTGAAAAGCTTCCCACTGCACCAGCTGGAACCACATCTCTCCTTCACAAGCTGAAGGCCCCGCTAGGATTTCTCAGGAGATTTCAGTAACACAAACAGTGCTTCGAAGCCAAATGTGCCTTTGTCAATTTGCAGGGCTGCGTTTTCTTAAGCATGCACACTTTCTTTCTTGTTTTTTAGGTACTCTTCTACTTTGAAATGGGAATTTTATCAATATCACATATCTGTTAGGCAGATCTACAAAAAAAAAAAAAAAATCAGCACTTTTGAAGCATCTCAAGTAATTTCTTAGTAGGAATCCTGATGAGAAAGGGATTGTGCCTGTGTTCCACAACCTGCTTGTTACATTTCAAGACAAATCAGGTCTTGATTTCACCCTGTAAAGACTAAATGACTTTACACCTCCTTCCTTAAAGGTAACTTCACTTGGTGATACCATCACTGTTGAAAGCAACTTATCTTTCTGTACTGGAACAGAGGTTTTTTTCCTGGGGACAACCTTTAAGAAAAATGCTGGTGTTTTATGACAATTTCAGTAACCACTGTGATATTAGAACTGCTAAGTCTTTGTCATAAAGGAAAACTTCCCTTTAGTTACAATAAGCAGCAGCATCCTTCAGCAAAACCTACCCCCAAAACAAGGGGTTTAAACATAGGCAAAAGTAGTAACATCCCATTTAAAATGGGGCTTTGTGAGTGCATGGAGACACTGGTGCTACCAGCAGACTTCTAAAATTCAGTTTCTACATACTTTGAAGAACTCTGTTGTGTTACCATTATTTCACTAGTAAGGCATAAGGCGTCAAGCCACAGCCTCTGAATGTAAGCAGCAACATGAATGTGACAGGTATCACACACGAGATGAGGCTGAACAAAAGCCCTTCACTGCCAGTGAGGGCAATTTCTGCATTTCCACAGGCCTGGTGAGAAGGGAGATTTCCAACAGACAATGAACCCAAGAAGATGGAGAAACCAGAGCTCCCAAAACATAATTTATCCTCTCACTGGAGGAAATTCTCTTCAGTACCTACATAAATTTAAGTCTCTAGGATTTTACACAAAGATGCCACTGTGACTAAGCTGACTTATATGCACATAGGTGTTTGGGGCGGGGGTGGGGGAAATCAAACCCATCTGCACAATTTGGGTTGTAACCCTCACTAAACCTACTCTAATCCTCAAGTCTACCTTGAGCACAGCAATGAGATGCAGCAAAAAGCTGTTACACATAAAACCATTGTATGGCTAGTTCTACAGATACTTTTTTCTTTTTATTACTTTGTTCTTTGTCCTAACCATCCAGTCATCATTTACCAAATTCAGTGAGCCAAAAAATTGTTTTTTGAGTAGTGAGAGATGGCTCAAAATGAAAACTCGGTCTTTAAAACTGCTAGGTGAGCATGTATTCCCAAGATCACAGAAGTGCTTCAAAATACTAACTTATAATGAAAATATTTGGTTTTCTTCAAAGTAAAGCTTTTAGATAAATAGCTGCTTACCTGTACTTTAATACAGACTTGCAAGTGATCATTATAGTTGCATATTTCAAAAAACATGATCAGGAATGAATAAGTAATCTCTCTCAAATTAAATACATGAAATATCTAATATTCTTGAGTATTTCATTACCTCATACGAGAGTGTAAAGTTGAATCTTTTTTTCTTAATACAACAAACAAATACAATTATTGGAAGGCAGAAATTCTGTTTCCAATTCATTTAAATCTTTATTATGCAACAACTACTCAGGGCAACTCACCCTATTGTATTTGGTTCATAGGCCAACAGTTGAAAGTCATCCTTTCTTACAGGCCAACAGTAGTAACAAGTAGATTAAGAAAAATTAATAGTTCTGAAAATTCAACTGTTTACATACAGTTCATACTCCTTTATATTGCCAAGTTAAGATTCATCAAGAAAGCAACTGAAAATATTACCGCTTTAGAATGTTGTAGAACATAGGGCAAGATTTCTCCCAAGGCATTCATATTGCCCATGATGTTCTTGACTGGTCAAAAATTGTTGCAAGTCTCCTATGTGATCGTTAAGCTAAACGTAAGAAAAATAAATATAAAAATTCATTTTGTCAAAATTAGTACATCAAAACAGAATGAAGTAATGGGAAGAGAAATCTTGCCTTGCAGATCTATTATAATTCCTTCAAGGATTCATCTAGTATGAGACATGTCTGTTTCACATGCAACTGGTTTCCTAAATCCTCTAATAAGGTTACGTGGTAAAGACTGTGAAAGAAAAAAGGACCTTTAGAAGATGAAATGGGAAGTCCTCATGAATGATTAAATTAATAAGGGCAGGATATAAGAGAAAGGGCTTTCACACTATCACTTCCACAGAGGAGGGAGATTACCAGCACTGGGGAACACGCAGTTCAACAGTATTGTGTATAAACCTGGAAAAGACAGTAAGACACCAGTGTCTGATGAGGTACAGTTATTTGAGCTGGTAACAAAAGATTCAATAGTGAAGAGATTGAACAACAGTCAGAGTGCAAAGAGTTGCAGAGATATCTCTTGATAATGACTGAATTTTATATGTCACTTTATTGCATCTTCAATGTTGATAAATACACAGAGGAGCAACATTCCCTAATTATACATAATGGAATTCTTAAGAAAGAATTTGTAGATACTGCAGACAGATATCTGAAAATATTAGTTCAATGCTCCTGGGCACCAAAATGTAAAAAAGAACCTTAGAAATTCTGAAAGTAAAAAAGGGGCGGGGGGTGGAGCACACAGACAAGACAACAGACACAAACTTGCAATACACTTGCTCTAAGTTTAAATTAAAATCTTGGCTATTACTTCTGTCTCGCAAATTTATCTCCCAAAATCAACATGCTACTCTACTGAAATGGCTTTAAAAAAGGGTCATTAGGACAGAGCAGGCAGACTGAAGAAGACAACAAATAAAACAGTAAGGAACATATTAGGAAATGATGCCAACAGCAGGTTTGGGGAAGTATAGATTAATGCAGCTTCTGGAAACTAAATTACTCTCACAACTTAGTTCAGTTCAAAATACTCATTTAAGACCTGTTGCTCAGATGTTACCTATTCACAGACTGCCTGTCAAATCACAATAAATAAGCATTTTCATGCTTTGGCAATTTGCAAATGTATACAATCGCAGTAAAAGAAATATATTTAACAAGGTATTTTAAAAGCTAGTTTGAGGACTTATCCTGCCACAGTAACTGCTCTAACAAAAACCTTTTTCCCTGAAACCTTGTCTGTCTTTACCCTATTCAATCTAAACCATGAATATCTAATTCGAGTCATCTCTGAATTGTCCCCTAAAGGAGGCTTTGGCTCTCTCCTCACTGATTACAGATGAAGTCTACGAAACCACACTCTCTAGGCTAACATTTGCTAGTGTAAGTGGCACCTTCTACCCACAGCTCCCAAATAGAAGACCTTTTTGCAAAGCCATGTGAGATAGTAGAAGACGTAAATCAAAAACAGAGGAGTGGAGAGGTACAATATTATTTTAACAGTATGAAAGGATCTGGATAATAATAAACAAAGAACAAAAGAGATGTGCCTGGGCAAGACAGAAACAAAATAGGCAGTGGAGGTTTTTTCCTTAATGTTATTTATCCCATCCACTCATCACAGCTAATAATAAAGCTACTACAAAGCTTTCTTTCTAAACAGAAAGGAAAATTTTTATTTCAAGGTGAGAAGTACATTATATAGCAAGCTACATCATCAGCACCTATCTTAAACAGAAAAATCTGCATACACTAGATGTCAGAGCTATGCACTGCTACTATGCCACAGTACTGCATAACTGATTTTTTTTTTAAAAAAAAAAACAATTTGTGATGTTGCCATATTATAAATGAAGTGTGCAAATAGTGCACTGGGAACAGACTGATATCACCATTTTTCAAACCACAAAGGTTTTAGTATTAATATAATAACTTCTCACTCCTACAAAGTCATTGCATAAACCCATACTAACTCTATTTTACTTAGAATCATAGAATCACTATGGTTGGAAAGGAACTCTAGGATCACCAAGTCCAACCTTTATCCCAACATCTCCCTAACCACTAGACCATGGCCTCAAGTGCTTTGCCCACTTGCTTTTTTAAACACCTCCAGGGACGGTGACTCCACCACCTCCCTGGGCAGCCTGTTCCAGTGCCCACCCACACTCTCAATAAAGAATCTCTTCCTAATATCCAATCTAAACTTCCCCTGATGCAACTTGAGGCCATTTCCTCTCATCCTATCATTAGTAATTTGGGAGAAGAGACCAACACCAGCCTCACTACAACCTCATAAGTCATCAGTTCCAAGTATGGCAGGAGAAAATACTTTGGCCATAAGTTTACATGGAATGTGTACAAAAGAAAGTGCAGTGAGAGAAAAACAGAATGTAAGCTGGATGAAAGTTTTACTGAGCTTGGTAACATCTGAAATCTTTGTGAAAACTATTGATGTTCCTAGTACAGATTCAAAAAAACCTTTTAGAGGAATGTAAGAATATTTTAATTCTTTAGTTCTTACTCAGCACTCCTTTCACCTAAATTACACACCCAAAGTAAATTAAGGCAATCCTATCCGACTAAAGCATTTGTAGAAGGGATCAAATAAACTCTAAAAAAAGAATGTTTACTTCAAAGTACAATAATACAAAAGTTTCATTTATTTTCATTGTTTGGACACTGTTTTCATTTTGATACACTTTCTGCTGCAGCACATTAACCTGCAGAACCTAACTCACATCCACAATAACTCAGTCATCCCTACCTCACACGTGTCCTCAAACAAGTGGCAGAGCTCCTTAAAGACACATCCACAGAAAAAAACCCAAAAGAATCAAGAAACAGTAGAGACCTAAAACTGAACTTTACAAAGATGGAAGGCAACCCAAAGTGCAGAGATTAAGTAGAAGTCTGAGAAACAGAAACGATGATGAGAACTAATTGTGAAGGAGTGTGAGTATATCCAGAAAGATTAGCTTCCAGTTTTCAAGTTTAACACAAAAAGTTAAGTTCCTTAATAGAAAACTATTCAAGATATTAATAAGTAAAATATTTCTTAACCAAAATTATTATTTATCAGCACGGCATCTAAAAAGCATGTTCTTAAAATACCATAAAAATACAATATTATCATTTCTGTATAGGAATTGCTGTACAGTCAGGCCAAAATAATTACACCTGCATTTGTGAGAAACAGAATCAGTGGACAATGAATTACTGCATTGTTTTTTGAGTTGCTAGTAATATATAGTGGTGTAACAATCTGGTGAGTAGTCTGAACAGATGTTGACTGACAATGAGAAGTAGTGGCAGCAGTGAAGTGTTGTATTTCTCAGGTATTGATCCTAACAAATATTTTAGATCAACAGCCTAACATCCAGCAGTGAGGCTGTATTAGCGCATAATCCCTGCAGCTAATGATCAATAGTTAATCAGCAGAGGAGAAAATGAGCAGAGCGAAGCCTTTGGTGCATGTGAAGTCTTACCAGATATCTTGAAATACTTGCGCAAAATGAAACAACTTGGCAACACGAGTGGGGGAGAAGACAGCCCTGTTCTACAATTATTCTACCAAATAAAGCACTGGAAGGCACTAGAAATTAAAACAGAAAATAAAACACTGGTTTGTCCAGTAATCTCTTACTAAACCATCTAAAGAAACCTCAAGAATCAAGTATGTTTCACACTGAAACTGGGTATTTTGATACACTGCAACAGATAAACATTGTCAACATTAATATCTCTGCCTGACTACTCACATTATTGGACAAACCTGACAAGGTTCAAAAACAACCTGGAATCTGTTTCAGAAAAAAAATATCCCAATAAAATGTGTATTTTCAACCTTAATGTGTCATTAGAACTAAATAAAAATGATATTAAAAAACCTATTAACACAAGAGGGTCATTAATCCTCCTACATATCATGCACCTTTGTTTTTAGGTTCCATTTTTAGTACTCCTGTACTGTGTTTTCATCATCATGTATCCACCATTATAGCAGCAGGAGACAAGAAAATTCGTAAAGGGCAGTGGCATTTCAAACATTTATGGCTACGTGGATGAAGAAATTACAGTAAGTGGGAAAAACCCCACTGACACTGAAGAACAGCATGAGACCAAATTTTTTTCTCTGCCTTTTGCAGAAGTGTATTATTTGCCTTGGTTTAGTAACAGAGAGAGAATTCACTGCAGAGATTCAGGAGACTGAAGCACAAATCCTGTGCATGGTGAAAATCCTACTCAGAACATTCATGTGTGAATCCCAGCAATGCACAGAACTCGTGCTGGCCACCCAATTAATATCCAACTAACAGCTTTACCAACCACTTTTATATCCAATACCAATAGCACTGACAACCAGACAGAAAAAAGTACCAACATTATCTACACTTCCAGATTTTTCCCAAACTAAATTCTGTTTCTATGATTCCTTACAAACAGAAAACTTAGTTTGTAAGGTGCCAGAGATGGCTCCATAGGCCAACTATTTTACAAGTATTTATGGTGCTTTAACAGCTGCTTTTCAGTTACATTAGTTGAGGCAGTTATAATCTAGAGGAGAGCACTAATCCTAATTAGCGCTGATGCCATCGCCAAAAAGGGATGGATCATCACTCCTCATCTACAGTCATAAGGTTTCTCAACTTAGCGCTTGATTAAGAGCTCCCCTGCCAGGAACTGTGTTTATTTTGAGTTGTCTTGTGCTGCCACGAGTTTCCTGAGTTTCCATGTGCATAACAAGATTCTCAGAGAGGATAGAAACAAAGGAATCGATAAAGTTACAGAAGTCTCCTGTCAAACATAATTGGCCGTGACTGTAGTACTCACAAAAGGAGTAGTGGTTTGGGTAAACCACAGGACTAGGAGCAGGTGTGTGCAAAGTAAGGAGTCTGTGTTCTGCTCTGTACCATCTTTTCCTCTCCTATATTGTCTTTCTAAAGGCAGTGGGTTTCTTTATTACTTTTTTTTAATTGGACTCCAATAATGATAAACCAAAGATAACCGAAGAGTTTCTACACAACCACAGCTTTGTTTTGTTTTAACAAAGCTGTAGGTTCCAAATTTCAGGATAACTGAAGGAACAAGATTCTCAAACACCACTGGCTTCAGAAGAACTTCCCAAAAGGAAGGCTAGGAAAACTTTGCATGACAGTACTACTTTTCACATGCCTTTAAAATGTGAAGCCACTAGTTGCTAATTGGTAAGAGCGAAGGAGATCCCACCCAACACCTGCTTCAGCGATTCAGTTTAATAGCAGTCCTTCACCAGCTTTGACAATTACTCCCACACTCCCCTGTAAGAGACTAATGGTTTGCTAAAAATAAAACAGATTAGCATCTACAGGGAGCAGCCTGGGAGATATGCTATTTGACAGAAGGTGATACTAATCAACCTTGTGGTGTGCTGATGTCCAGACTTCACTACAAAGGATTTCCTTTGGTATCTAGAGATTTGGGTGCTTGGTTAAAATGGCAGCATGCAATATCACTTTTTATTCATTTTATTAATTTCTACAGCCAGCATCTTGGTATGCAGTTATAACATTTTATACTTATATAGTGGGGAATAACAACATCAAGCCTTTGTGTACAGCAGCTGCTAAAAGCTGAAGTTGACAAGAAGCACAAGATGGTAAAGCAGAACACAAAATCCCTTAAATGTACCCGAAATTCATGACATTTTCCCTACTCTGAATCGTGCCTTTAGCAAGCAGACCAAGACTTATCAAGTCAGGGTGGGAGGGAAGGATGGGGAAAAAGAGCAGAAGATACCTTTTTAATTTTTTTCTGAATATGATATGTAGTATGGTTGTCAAGAACAACACTCCATATCTTGTATGTAGGATGCAAGTAACCAAGACAGTATCAGTCTTCTAATCTTCTTATCCATTTTAAGGTAAAGCCAGATAGCCCTTACTGAACAGACCATAAAAGCAACAAATATATAAGAGAAAATATTTTTAAAAACCAAAATATGAATCAGTTCTGTAAAAAAACAAAAGTCTAAAATGATAAAAATCATACAGATTTTCTTAAGCTTTGCCTTAAGTTAAATAGTAAGAAAAGGATCTAAGTTTCTAAGTTTACAGTGGAAAAACTCTCATCTTTTCTCAAACACGGGGGGGGGGGGGGAGGGGGGGGGGGGGGGGGCAGGGGGAAGGCTCTAACCTACCCAAACCCCACAAACAATGTTGAGCTTGTTTTCTGAAGGTGAGTCAAATGAATTCTATACTTCAAATCTAGAAGATAGCTGACTTAGGTCACACAGGAGAAACACTTTACATGAGTTACAGTTGCTCTTAAAAGAGAGTGGCCATCTTACAAAATCATTACTACCCTACCTGGTCAAGTGGGTTAGGATTAAGAAAAGATACCAAGAACTAAAGGCCTGTATTTCACCCTCAGAGATGAAAACAAGGACATTTCTGTCTGTCAAGGAAGATAAAAAAACAGACAAAAGTCCATATGTTACTCAGCTGTATGAAAATCTTATATTTTTAAAAGAGAAGGAGGCATCATGGATGAGATCACTGGCAACAAATATATCTTCCTGTACAACTAATATGTCATCACATCATAGATGCTGTTGTCAGAAGGTGAGAACACTCAGAAGGCCTAACGAAATTAAGGGCAACTCCAGAAGAAGAGAAAGGAGGTTTGTTGGTGGTTAAGAGGCAAGAGAACTGCAGCCCAAAAGCTGCCTCAACTCAGGCTCACTTCCACCACACATGCATCTCCAATGGGTGATGTATAGGTTAAATGAGTGGTACCACAGCATTTTACAACTCTTCCCCTATCAGCCTGAGATGTGATGCCCAACATCAAACCAACTGAATGAACCCACCTCATCATATCATACCCCTATTTGATTTAATAATCATTGCCTGTGAAAAATATCCATTTTCAAGTCACATTTTTAGTGCCTTTTATTTAGCTCCATAGGTAGCAACTATTTATTCTTCAGAAAACTGTTAAAACCGATCAGAAACAAGATAATTAATATTTAACCTTAATGCATCAGAGAGAAAGGATCTTTCATTATGGGCAAGCTTCATTTGAAAGGTGAAGGTATCACATAAGGGTATTTAACATATGTAGGTTTCAATCCCACAGAAACTATTAGGTTATTTATTTATACCTCAGCATTTACACTACAGCAAGAACGACTACACAAACTGCATTAGTATGATGCAAACACCTCTTGGCAGTGAGCCATTTATTGATCTCTCCAGCCTCCATTAAAACATTGAGAAAGCTACAGTTGAAAATGTGAACTGCAGATTACACACAGTTCTTGTGTAAACTTGGTGGTAAACTGAAAAGGTAAAATAATCAAGTTTTAAAGCTAAAATTTACATTTCGTGATTTTCCACTTCAAATCCTTTCCATTAAAAAGATTTTAAAAAAAAACCCAAACCATCAGAACAACAGATAAACAGGACTTAAATGGCACACAAGGCTAACATTCATCTCTATAAAAAGATCCTCTACAGAATGACTGTGCAATCCCTACTGGGACAAACTACATTTTACCGGAGAGGAAGAAGTAATTTAAGACCAAATTGGCAAACGTCACTGTTACTGCAGAAATTTCCTTTCAGAACTGTGTGAAGAAAAATATTACCAGCTTGTTCGCAATCCATGTCTCCCACATGATTATTTAGCACACATGAAAAATAATTTGTTGATTCTAAAGCTTGTATTGATTCCAGATAATCTGCTTCTGCCTCATAAAAAACTGATGATTTTATGCAAAGAAATTCCCTTTACTGTATTTACTGCCATCCAAAGAGGTGTCCCCAATTTCTATTTTACACAGAAAAGCAATCGGCTCCAGAATATATCAATTTATACTCAATTTTGTTTACAATATCACATTTTCTTTTAATCAACTAGGATTCACTTTAGTATCTGACACAGTGGAAAAACGTTTTCATTTCAAACTTAATTGCAAAATTACAGAGCAATAGGGATAAGGTTTTGATGCAGGTACTGGATGGGCCAAGCCAGGGTTGATGCACGGCTAGATCTGCTGCTCACAACCCAGGAAGACCTGGCTGGGGATGTGAAGCTCAGTGGCAGCCCTGGCTGCAGTGACCACAAACAGAGGTGGTTAAGAGCCTGAGAGGAGTGAAGAAGAAGAGTAAAAGACCCCAGACCCTGGTCTTTGGAAGAGCTGACTTCACCTTACTCAGGGAACTAGTAGGTGGGATCCCATAGGAAACAAAGATGCCAGATTGGCTAAATAGGAAAGTCCTGAATGAGCTCCAGGACAACATAAAACAGTACACAGAAGGAGGAGGCAGGCAGGGGCTAGCAGGCAAGGATTTGGAAACCCTGCCCAGTCACACAGGCTGTATCGGGAAATTCATATATGGTACCACCACCACATGGAACTATCAGTAATTTAAGACATCTAAATAACTTGACATGAAAACAGATTCACTGTAGTAAGTGAAATAAGAAATAAATCAAAATGTCAGAGCCAAAAGAATATAAAAAGCAAGCTTGTATCTTGATCCTTATTGCTAGCACTTCCTCCAGACTGTTCTGTTTGTTTTTTCCAGATTTTTTTGTTCTTAAAAAACCATGACAGAAACACAACAAGGAACTTCCTATACTGGAGAGTCCAAATGTCGAACCACTGAATTATCTTCCTTTGTTTTCCTCGGCCACCCAGATTTCAAGAGTATTCCACACATCCAACTTCACGCTCTAACTGTTCCTCTAACACACCCTGAGGTACAAAGATACTACATAACCATTTCAGAAACAGCAGACCAATAGGTATTATACCTCATAGAATAAGGCTCAGAGAAACAGGTTGTCCCCTTCCCTAATTGGTTATCCAGTCATTTACAGACATGTGTACACCTTATTTCTGGCAACAATCAAACACTAAAACTCAATTCCACCTTATGTTACTGACCTGTAGCAAAAGATCAATGTTGAATATAATATATTTGCTTAAAATACTAAAAAAAAAAAAATATATCCCAGAATGAAAAGAAGAAAATCCACATTACTATTTAACCTCAAAGTGACCATAAGTGACCCACAAAGGGACAACATTCATTTGGACTTTGATGAGCTGGAATCAGCTATCAATCAAGCTTGCTAAGAGGAAAAGCCAACAGTTCATAAGGAACTGGCACAGTCACTCAAAGAAAAAGTGACATTGCGACTGTTTACATGCAATTTGTTGGCAAGTTGCTAGAAAACCTATGTATACTTTTCTCTTTTATAAAAAGAAAACAAAAACAAAAACATAAAAGCCAGCCAAAACTGTTGCAATTACAGTGGCAAATACGGCATAACTAAATTTTAAGAGGGGGCTGGCAGCAATGAAAAACTTTATGTATAGCAGATTAATTTTCATTTTCCAAGCTGAAGATGACATGACTCAGCCTGTACTCATCGTCTCTATGAAGACATCACTCTGCTGGTGAAATGTCAGCTCCTCAGCTTCAGCACCCGGCAGAAATTGAAGCACAACGTTTGCTTTCTTTCATAACTTAGCATTTTGGCTTGAATTCTCAATAGCTGCGTACTTTCTGGAAGTTTGAAGTGAAGCCAATGCAGCACTTTACCCACTCCCAAGTCACACAAAGAAGAACAGATGTATTTCCTACCGTTACATTCTGCTCCATTCAGCTACGTGGTGGATTGCTCTAACTACTGCGGAGTTTGGTAACCAGTTGTGCTCCTCTCACCTTCACCAGCCAGTGTCAAAAAGAGTTCAGCACATAAACACAAGCTCTTCCTCAGGAGCAACCACACTCTGACTGTTGTTAAAGACAATTATTTGCAGCTTCTAACCTAACACACTAAAAGACATGGACAGACAGTATGCACTGGAAACCAGAATAAATGTAGATGTCTGTTCCATCACTTTTTTTGGATAGATATTTCAGATGGGTAGTTTTCACTACCAGTTGAAAAGCAGTCAGCAAAATAAGTATCCAAGCTGCAATATATCACAACACTATGCTTGTGTAAGCCCAGGTAGCATCTCAGATGGTTTAAGACCTTACTTTTTTGAAGGGCAGACACACATGATATTTTTGTATGTCCTTTTTTAGCCTCAACCCAGACATACACGTTAATAAGCACTATAGTACAGGTTAGCTTCAAAGTATAAAACCCATGGCACTATTCCCAAATATTTCATCATGTTTATCAATTCAATATTTTGGTTTCAGAATAAAAACCATTAACAGAATTATTGTATTGCTCCTGAGTGACAGAGGAGGTTTTATTCTACATATAATACACTTTAAAATATACAAAGAAACTAAAACAACAAAAAAAAAAAAAAAGAAGCCCTCAGCATGCATTTAACAATTACCTTGTGTTGTTATGGTAACTACATATCTCTGAAGAAGCAAGAACAAAAGGGGAAACAATCCCACTGCAAATCCTCCTATAAGTTCTGTAGATATATTTTTTCTCTATTGTAGATTCAAATGAATGCACGGTGCAGTATTGCTCTAAGCATCACACCCCCCCCGAGACGTAGGTAAACATTTTAAAATGCTGATGGACATACTGAAGCATGAAGCTGAAGCAAAATTTGATTCCTCTACAAGGAGAATGGCTGCTCAAATCAGCTCTTCCATGAGACCACATCAATCGCCCAAATTCAGGTCTCCTTTAAGAGGCTCCCAAGGAATCTCCTCATGCAATTTCTTTGGAGCCCACAGCTAGACAATGCAAGCACAGCTAAAATGGGGTGAAACTACTTTCTTACAGGAAACTACACCAAAAAAAGAGGGACAAGCCAAGACCTCTCTTCCCACCCTCTGTGCACCTCCTTCCAAGAGTTTTGGTGAAGTTATCCTGATTTAACCGATATCCAAGAAAACAGAAAACCCAATGAACTAAATACAAAGCAAATCAATCACCTGTTTTGCAAGGATTAAGATGAAGTGTCAAGGAGATTTATTTGAACACACATATATATGTATACATATATTTATCATCAGTTTCAGGATGGAGACAGGAATTCATGATGTTAAGCAACAACCATAGACTCAAATATTTGGTTTAGCCAGCCCAGAATCATTTTGAGAGTCTACAAGGGTTGACTGGAGGGGGTGTCTCCTTTTCTGGAATTAGAAGTCTTCTGTTTTAAGTTCAGTATCTTTAAAGCAAGCATCAGAAAGTTTTTCATTACAGAATTATTAGTGTACACATCTGAATGATTACGCATGAGGAAAGCTGCTCAGTTTTCCTGCAGAGGGGAAATCAGGTTCAGAGTATGGTCAATAGCAGGAAACAGAATCTGTTTCAAACTGTATCTATTGATACACTGTTTCAACTCCTGAGAATCCCTTTGCATAAATACAAACAATTGCTTAAGGTTTACAAATATTACCACTTTTCTGGAAAAATTTCACTGAGGCAAACTGTAAAAAGTCACATCCCTTACAGCATTTTCCAACTGTTAAGTTCCTATCTCAGATTTTAAACAACCATTGTCTAGGTTCAAAGAACAGTAGATTCATTTTTTTAAACTTAGAAAAAAAAAACATCAAAAAACCAACAAACACCCCTCAAAACCCTAAGGTTCATTCTTGGAAATTGCTGGATCACATCTGAAGTCAGTTGAAACACGTAAGGGACTTCATTCAAGCCCTTACAGTGGGGACTCTCAAACCTAATCATAAAAAACAATGTTACTAACCTTGTCAAAAATGGTTTGTACCATCTACCAAGTGCAGTTTTAACTGCTTAACCTAGTACCTGGCATGTGCTTTACAAACTGGCAACACAATTCATCAGTGCCATCATCCAATCTACCCAGGATTTTAGGAAGGTTACAATATATTTGCAACTTGTGCATTTTGTGCTGTCATTCCATGAATTGACTATAGAACCACCACTTTTGGGACAACTCAGTCAAGTTTTTCCAAAGCATTCAATATAACATTGCGCACTGCAGATGAAAGTATGGCATAGGAAGCATATCTAAACAATGAAAAAGATAAGGTGGTATCTGCAATTATGACCCTTAAGATACTTCAGCAACTAGAGCTCAGGCAGAAAAATGCTAATGACAAACATGACCTTGAAATATGAGGGTAAGAGACAGCTATTAACAGAAGGCTAATCTAAAGTCTCGCTTTACATAATACACAAAATTGCAATGAAGTCAAAGTTCAATAACAGCAACAATGTACTTCAGAGCCTTAGCTAGGCTGATGATGACAAGAATGAAAAATTCTGAGAATTTTTAAAGCATTTTGTATCTGGAAGAGTTTATTCTTCAGGCCCTTGATAGCAGCATTTAATGACAACTTGACATTACCAAAGGGAAGTTTCTCTTGACCACTCAAGAAACTACTGTAGTTTGCCTTTTCCCTCCTCTCTTCCTGGAGACCACAGTGAAAACACAAACCTTGTGCCTTTGTGGCAGAATGCCTTGACCCGTATCCTGAGCAAATTGTACAATTTCTGAGAACGTCATTTTGCAAAACTCACCAAAATCAAAATAAACTCACGCTTTATGTTCACTGTGATGCAAATTATTTTTCAAGAGGATGCTTCAGGAAAAGGATAGTGACTCAGGTGTGAGTAACAGCAGAGTCCTGAGAACATGGTTTATGAACAAGTTTATAAATATTTTTCAACTGCAAGGTCAATCTTCCAGCCAAGATGGAGCCAGAAGTGGAGAGCAGAAAGCATCAGACATTCCTCATCTCTGGGGTTCACAAGATTACAAACACTGCCTAAGCTGTGAAGCCAGACACACTCTTTGACCACTGACATACATCTATTTATTGTCAGCATTTCTCTCAAATTTTGTTAAAAACTACAAACTAAGCAGAGTTTAGTTAGATATGGCCTTCTATATCTTTGAAAAGCTACAAATGTTACTTATTTTTGGTAGTACAGGCAGATTTTAAAAGACTTAAGCGAAGGATGGAGCAAGCTAGTGTTTAACTTGACACCAGTTTGGTGGTCAAGGCAATTATATGCACATGAAATCACGCTAGGTAAATTAAGCAAAGCTCATTGACTACTGAAGATTTAACTCAATGTATTAAACTGTTACTCAGTAACCTTAATACATTCTTTCAAATTACTACTGCTGACCCAAGCTCCCCAAAGGCACAATCTTACAAAGCAATTATTTTCCAAGAATTAAAGTGGTTCTTGAAGCCCTGAGAAGTCAGTATACCAAGAAAATGACAGTAAGCAATGAAAGAGTTTCTGCTCATCACTGAATCATGGAAGATACCATCCTGCCTGCTCAATTACAGTCAGTGCAGTTCCATATTACACGTAAATATTTTACTACCTCCCCATCACTTGGAAAAAGATAGGATTTCTCATTTAGTCACATTTCAAACATGAGCTATTTATTCTGACCATTTACATTTTTTATTCAGCAAAACACTTATGGTAAAGACTGTTTATAAAAAAGAAAGCGATTAACAGTTTCAACTTGCCATTACCTAGTCAATACAAACAACAATCGGCAAAAAAGGGATAAGCCATTTAAACTCTGGACCACACCACATGGCTTTTCCCAAACCACTGCAGATGGATTGAAAATTGAAACAGTGCTAACCTCAGTGAATCTTACTTTATTCCATTAAGTAATCAAGAAACCTAGACAACCCTAAAAAGATCATGAAATGAATAACAGAGCATACAATTGAAGGGTATAAATGGATTTTTGTCCAGGCAAAAAAGTATTTAGTAAAACCTCAAAGGACTCCTGTATCAGATTAGGAGAGTCACTTCAGCCAAAACTCCCAGGGGACTCCTGAATTTTCTTTATCTGCTGGAGTACTGTCATCTAAAGTTGAAAAGTGCTATCCACTGCTTAATGCAATGAAAGCTGGAAAAAGCCATGAAGTTCAGCGTCACTTGTTAGTCAAATATTAGCACTGAATTTGCCAAATAAAAATCAGCAACAACTCATCAATTTTTATTGACTCTAGTAATTTCCCCAGTGATCAGAAAAAACAGTATGTTAAGTCACACACAGTAAATATCTTGGCTGATTTACTTTGCTAGCAGAATAGATAAGGAGGGTCTTCTCCAGGAAAAGCCAAACCTTAGAAATGGAGACTGAAGTCATTGCTGAATGACAAACTGGTTTCCTGTAGCAGAAAAATCTTGTCTAGGCATGACATTTAATTTCTCTTCATGAAATACTTGAAGGGTTAGTACCTGTGATGATCAAATACAGATATGTTTTCAAGAACATTAATGTCTCTCATGCTTTAAGGAGATCAAACAACAGATTTTTCTAGTGCTGTATCTGTAGAACAATAGTTGCATAACTGACCTGGCTACACAGGGGCAGAAATGTAGGAGTCAAGCACGTTTAGATCATATTAAGAAGATGAGAGAAAAATCTTTGGGAATCAGAAGGTGAAATCTTCTCTGATTCATTTGAAGGAACGGAAATTTCTCCAAATTACAAAAGAAAAATTAATGAGCCTCTAGAAAATCAAAGTCATCCTTCTGAATTAAAACCAGACTTATAAATCCAGCAGTCCTGAAGCAAAACCTTCAGACTAACTAGAACGGAAACTTGAGTCAGAAATGATGACAGCTCCTACCCTGCAAAAATAAAGTCCCAAGGAGAAGAGAAGGTGCAAATGCCTCCCATCAACTCAGAGGGAGTGTGGAGCAGAGGCTCTTATCTACTGGAATATCGGATCAAAACCAGAAACTTCAAGAAACCACCAACTTGGAGAACCGTGAAGCATGAAAGAGACATAACCAGAATGATTTAAGGCATGTAAAACTACTCATAAATGGGTCTCTTTCCAAGATAATAATAGGAGTAACAGCCCTGTTTAGAAAACTCTGTCCTGACTCTGCTCTACACCCTTTTGGATGTCTCAAAGATCTGACAACCTGGATCACACACAATTCCTGCACAAATTGGAAGATTTTGGAATACTTTTATATGATACAGTCTTGGACAGGAACAAGCAGATTCACTGAGAGTGGAAAAAAATCATAACAGATATCAGTCAAGTGAATTCTTAGGGAAACCCTAAAAAATAGAGAAATTCCCACCAAATAGAAGGACTGAGTAAAGACATTAGCTCAGACAACATTCCACATGCGCTTTCTTCTCCTAAGCACTTCACACATTTGGTACAGACATTTCTACTCAAGTCTGCTCCTTTTCTCCCTGACATTAAATGATATGCAAGGAAAAGCAGGAAAGAAAAACACTAAAAATGGTGTATACTCAAAATGCATTTTCAAGATCTTTGCAGTTTACTAGATTTACTATTGTCCTGGTTAAAAATGTACCACTGCAGACTGGATGCATACAGAGTTTATGCAGCCCATAGTTCTGCTAATCACAGCAGCTGAACAAAGTGATGATGCTAAGGGTAACTGCTTACTCTAGCAGAAGAATCGCAAGTGGCTAGAGTCTTCCATGCCCTCCTCTGTCCTGACAGTGCATGCTTCTGTGCCTTAAGTATCTGCTCCAAGTGCAGGTCCATTTACCCATGTCAGGCCACTGCTTTCTAGTTGCATGCAGAACTCTAGGTTCCAGACAGAACCCTGAAGTGATTTTCAGACACCATGAACAAAACAGTTTGAAGATCAAATTACTGCACTGAGTAAGGATTCCAAAATCAACAGCATCTTTTCTGTCAACAAGCAATTATATAGACACAACTACAGCATTTTTAGTGTGCAGAAAAGACAATCCATATTTTTAGAACAATGATCAAGTTTAGCACAGCAAGGCAGGAGTAGAAGTTGCTTTTTAATCCAGCAGCACAAATGTTTGTTTTAACTAATGCCAAATTACCAATAGTTTACATCAACAGAAGAATTAACTTCATTTAAAAAAATAAATCTGAGCACAAAACAAGAACTACACAACCTACACTTGAAATATAACAGAGCATACCATTCACTAGTTTACAGATTTTCAAAACATGCACAGACACAAGCACAGCACAGTACAATCTCTTTTCTAAAAGCCGGCACAGATCAGCTCAGACAGCTGACGTTCCAAGTGGGCAGCTGAATCCATTCAAACAGGGAGTACACAGCGCAGTGAGTAACTCTACACCCTGCAGAGGTACTGAGTAGCAGCAAGAGACAAAGCATGAAAAGCAGAAAAATAAGCAGAGTGTTTCAAAGAGAAATGCAGAGAGTCATCATAAAGGACACAAAATTGACACGGTAACAAAGAGGGCAGACAAGCATCCAAAGCAGCAGACTTATTCTAGTTAGCATAGCTATCACACAGCAGATGATGATAAATGAGCTGGGTGGCTATTCATTGAGCAGATACAGCATTACTTTCACACCAACATGAAATACTTCACCCCGTCTGTAGCTGCCTTCCAAGGCTTCTCCATGCAATATGAGCTACACTGAAAAAAAAATCCATATGCATCAGAAAAAGAGCAGCAATGGGAACCTGAAAGTAAGACACGTTCATTTTAATTGTGAAACTCCACAAGTGATTAGTATAGCAGAAGTGAAAATCAGGTAAATGTGTTAGTATAGTTATTTTCAGTCTCTGAATCTCAAAATCATAAAACCCATTTAATCAAGGAAGTTAACTCTTTGAAGTAACCAGAACTTCTAATGTGCTCTACTTTTTGAACTGGAAGAATCTTGCTTTTGAAGTCCAAGAGTGTGAAACATTGGCATGCCCACCTAGCCTTCTGAACTGCCAAACTTATCAATGTTTTAAACAAGGATAAACCATTTTAAGGATAATTCATCCTAAAAAGTGTTCTGAAAAACACATCTGCAGCATTAAAATCTGGGATAGCAACACTGTCCATCATGAAGATTGTCAAAAACTTCTACTACAGAACCTCATTTTAGTTGATTGCAACTTCCAATCTGAGCTGACATACTTGTAAATTCTGGTTTGTTAAAGGAACACGGCACAGTAATAGCAGTTAAAGGAAATGACAAGAATAATGTATAGAGAAGAAATTCTATCTTCCTGCACACCAGATACTGACATTTATTGCAACTCCTGGAAAAAGACTGGGGAGATGAGAAGCAAACCTAATAATTGAAGATGTCCACTTGAGAAGCTTCAAAAAAAGTTATGTGTATGAAATACGTATGTACAACTATATTTCTGCACAGATATATCAATGTAGACACATCTGTGCAGATGCTATATATATATTTAAGATAGATCAACTATCTAGATGCAGGTAGACATCCTATGTAGCTCACTGAGCACCCAAAAGAAAATTTTGCCCAGGAAGAAGGACAAACATCACTGTGCACCAACAGTTCTACAACAATTTCAGTATAGTATTGGCAAAAACTCCACAAAAAGTAATGAATAATACATTGCTTGCCAAAGGGGGAAAAGGTGGCAGGTTTTACCAAATATATAATAATATACACAAAGTCACTTTAAGAACTGCTCTAACATAAAACCATAGCTTTGTAAATATATTAACATTAATATGTTTAATAACTTTAGATATTTAAATAAAAGGATAATCCCAAAAATCTGGCAAGCATCTTTTAATTCAGCTTTCTACAGAAGTGCTGTTTCAGGGAGAAGGGTATGAGAAATAAATCCATGCATTTAACTAAATACCTTAGTAATTTCATTCGTATTCACCTTCATTTGGGTAGTATGTCAGGATAATTATTAATACTCATGCATAAAGAGATCAATTAAGAGTTCTGGCATGGATCACAACTTTTTATTATGCCATTTACACTGGAACAAGCAACTGCCACTTTTCATTTTACCACTGTGCTGTGAATTTTGCTGTGACTGCTGGAAAAGACCAAGTTTAACACTGGTACTAATGAACTGAATTTCCTTGCAAGAAGACTGCCTATGCAGTATTCTCATTAAAACCATCACTGAATTTATTACTAAACCACATATCTTCAGGGATTCAACTACTTACTCCATCACTTCTCATGACCACCCATGAGAACAATAGTGACAGAGAATCAGGACATTGGGGTTTTTTTTAAGACACCTTTGTATTAAACTAATAGCTCACTGGACGAGTCAAACTTATCACTTCACAAGAAACCTTCAATGTCAGAAGCTTTAGTATAGAACAGTGTTTAAAATATAAGCAAAAAAATTTTTTTTATGTTGCAGAAAACTTTGGAATGCTCTAAGCTCCTCAAGGAAACTGCGCTTACAGAACCCTGAAGACAGTAACTGCTTTTGTAGCTTGTTTTTAGAACACAGAGGAACCATGTTACAAAAAAGGATTTTCCCACAAGATGTGCCAAAACAATTTCTGTAGTAGACCAAAAGGAAATGGATGGACTTTTTGATTGTTACTGTTGTTTTTCTTCTAATGTTACCATTTAATTTAAAAATAGACTCGGACCATGCAATTCTAAAGCAATACAGTCCAGCAAGAAGTATCAAATTCTTTTTTTTAGTCCAAGATGCCTAAAATACACTAAAGTCCACCTTCCCTGTTACCACAAATACTTTCCAAGCAATTTGGGTGTGAAATGTAAGGGAAGCAGCAGCTGGAGGCTGGGAGACAGCTGAGCATCTGCTGGAATCGATTTCCTTAACACCATCACATAGCACGTGCCAACCATTATAGATATTATACATTTCACAGAAGTGGTGTGTTTTATTAGCTAGGATCTGCAGTTTCAAACACTGAAAACTCTCCTGGCTGAAGTGTGCTGTGTCTTTGGGGAAAAAAAAACAAAACTGAAACCTGCTCTCAAGCAGATTCTTTAAGATGCACCAAAAAGTTCTGCAGACACACTTTCACCAGAGCAACCTACAGAGCTAATAGTGAGTAATCACTACAGCAGCATGACACTGAGCTAAAAGCAGAAAATGAAAATGCCATTTCCCTACAGAGAAACAAAAGCCTCATTCATTTTTTTAAAACTTCATGAAATACAGAGATAGATTGTAACACTTCTCTACAGGTAAAGAAAGAAAAAAGATGTAGAACAAGGGAGATGTTTTCTCTGCTGTCTATTCATATTAGCAGCTGAAAGACACCATACCAAATGGTGGACTGACGACAAAATAAGACAGGGGTGAACACTACATAGCCAAGGGAGATGCTTCGGGGGAAAAAAAAAAAAAAGAAAAAAAAAAAAGTCTTGCATTTTTTTCAGCAACATTTTATTGAAAGATTGGAGGAATTAGGTAAGACTCAGTCAAATGCTTCCCTAATTTTGTTGTAAAGATGAGAAAAAAAGAACAAGAACAATATGAGGCATGCCTCTTGTACATCATAAAGCAGCTAAAATTAGCCCTCTGCAGGTTAAATAGCTGTAAAAAGCAGTAAGCATCTGATTAACTTAACTGGAAACAGACTGCTGGAACCAGTGCACAAATACTACAAGGCTCTCAGAGCCCCATCAATATGTCTCAGTCCTGTTCTGTATATAGTCACCTTCTGGATTTGGCATCACTGATTAACTTACTCTCACTCCCCAAAACTGCCAAAGGTCTCTACTGCTAGAAACTCCTGTTTTCACCTTAACACCACTCCATTAGGAAATTGTTAAACAGCTTTCAGCTGTGGCCATATTTTTTTCTTTAAATCTGTGGGTGACAACATTGAGTAAGAAAATACACCTTACTAACCAGACCTCTTAAAAAAAAAAAACACATTAAAGATTAGTTTTAAAGCCGTATAAAATGTTTACAAAGATTCTTCTTAAAAGCTCAAAATGTACATTTCATTTAGCCATTAAAAAAAGCAAGTAGTATTTATTATACATTAAGCACTACTATGCCCTGAGGTTTCTGCTCAGAGCTCTTACATGTAAATGTGACTGATAAAACGGATGTGACTTGTTAGCCAAGGCAGCAGCAGCGGTGAGGGAAATGTTTCATCCTCGCTGGGATGCAGCACAGCATCATGCTTCTGCTGTTTCTGCTTACAAAGGGAGAATTGGTTCCTGGGAGGACGACATTTAATTAGCTCCAAAGACATCTGTGAAGTACTCATTTTACAAACTGAATAATAATGCAGAAAGCACAGGTAACCCTATGCACAGAGCACTATAAAGGTGACTTCTTCACTGCACAGTAATGGAAAGCCTCAAGGAGAATCACATGGAGAAAGATGTAAATGCTGTGCCACCACAGTTCAGCCCAAATTCAAGATCTCAATGAGACAATGATGTCCTATTACTTAAGAAAGCAACGTTGCTTCTCCAGCAATTTTACATTCATTGACTCACACCATTGCATTTTCAATCTTTTCTGCATTATTGCATTATACTACCTCATATGACATGTTTGTGTCATAAAAGGCACGTTTCCCTCCTCTTTGCTCGTGATCCATTGGCACTTTCTTTTTAAAGCCAGTAGCCAGTAAAGTCCACCTTAAAGATGATCTCGTTGGCAATGGGAAAATTTATGAAGTGCCTCAACTAAACATTTTTTTATTAATGTTTATACATATAGAGGGTGAGTGTCATGAGGATGGAGCCAGGCTCTTCTCAGTGACATCCAATGATAGGACAAGGGGCAATGGGTGCAAGCTGGAACATAGGAGGTTCCACATAAATGTGAGGAAGAATTTCTTCACAGTGAGGGTGACAGAGCAGTGGAACAGGCTGCCCAGAGAGGTTGTGGAGTCTCCTTCTCTGGAGACATTCAAAACCTGCCTGGACATGTTCCTGTGTGACCTGATCTTGGTATTCCTGCTCTGGCAGGGGGGTTGGACTAGATGATCTTTTGAGGTCCCTTCCAATCCCTAACATTCTGTGATTCTGTAACTCAACTAACCACTGGCAGCATTTCAGGGGAGAAGACAAAGCTGGAGGCAAGAAGTGACCGTAGAGGAGCAACAGCCGCAATGCGGCTCTGAAATGCTCCTGGAAGTACGACGTGAAACAACAGTCCCCATATAAAGTATAAAACGTAATTAGCTGGAAAGCATGCTGCCTTCCCTCTTCTCTCAACTGAAAACAAGAGATGAAAGCTTGTGCAAAGGTACACAGTATCTGCAAAAGACAGATGGGAAAGCATTAAGCCCACAATGTTACAGCTACCATGCATATGAAAAATACCACTTGTAGACAGACCTCCATTCTGTCCTGTTTTACAGGGGCAGTGCATAACCAATTTCCTCAGCTCAGGGGTTAAACATTTACTTGAGAGTTCTGTTGCATTCCCTGGGAGTCAGCTCTGTCCCCAGGGGGTAGGTGGGCATGGGTACCCCTGGGCAAGAGACAGCACCTACCACAGAAACCAGCAGATATGGGGCACCTGATGTATTATTCCATAAATAGCATTCATTATTCAGAGTACCAATTTTCATTCACCTATATGACACTTGCACACAGGCAAAAGAATCTCTACCACATTGGAGGAAAAAAAAAAAAAAATCATGTCAGAAGATTTGCTTGACATACACCCTTTGTCAGGACCACAGCATTTTGCTGTAGCCTAGCAATTCATACTGCAATCCACCTTCAGTTTTCTCTAAAACAAATGATCAAGTAAAACTTCTAAAACATCACACCCAAAAGATTAACCTGGAAAAGCTGTTGCATTGTTATTTAGACAAACTTTTATTTCACATACATAGATTACTACTAAACAATTGCTCAATTAATTCTTCAAATAGCCACTTTTTGCTACAAAATCTCTGCCTCGTTCACCATGTGGTTTACACGGCGAGTAAAAGCATTTGGAAGAATTATATTTGCTATTTTAATTACTAAATGTAACATAGACAGTACTTCTGGCTTTATATGAAAATACATACCTCAATCAAGACCTTTCCTGGGACAAGACGTGTGCAATTTGAGATACCCTACCTACTGGTCCTCAAGGATAAAATTATTAAAGAACGACATTTAGGAAGGGGTGTCACCACATGCTGTCAGCTCATTGCTCACAGCAATAAACCACACCTTTAATGAAACTTGATGTCAGTTTTACATGGGAGATAACTGAGGAGACAAGAAATCTACACAAAAAACTGTTTATCATTCCATTAGCATAAAATTGATTTTCAGGGGGAAAAAAAGTATTTTCTTTCACAGAAGTTTTACATACAGAGTGGGCATTAACCAACCGCAATCATGCATGCAAGTTTAAAAAAAAAGTAACACATTCATATGCATTTAGCTGGCCACAAGCATTTTAGACAGTTTTCTGTACTGAATAGCAGCCAATGAATCTCTCCTGACAGATGATCATTTTATTTCCATTTTGAAATTCCTGGAACCTTATTTACTAAGAAAAAGAAGTCTTCACTTTGCTGTCTACAGTGAAGCGGGTGAAAGCATGTCAGCACACCCTGGAAGCGCTGACTGCACCTCAGGCCACACTAGGTAACTCAGGTGCCAAAACCAACAGAAAATAAAGGTATTTTCTCATCACTTGGCCCCTATATAATTCCTCCACACACATTTTCACCATTTCTACACATATTAAGCCAAATTAATGAGAAATAAGTTAATAATTGTCCCTATACACTAGGTAATGTAACCTTCAGTAATATTTGTTACTACTTCCCTAGGCTTTTGCATTTTCAACCATTTTTTTCCAAGTTATTCAAGCATTTTTGTTATCTTTGCCACAAACATGTCAGATTATTCAAGCAACGACAAAATTCACATCACTGTTTTTGCAATTTGCCTGCTACTTTAAGCAATCAGTATGTTTAAATGAAAATTGCAATCAAAGATAGCTGATAATGATGCCCTTTTTTTCTGCATCAGTAAAATATCCTTTAACAGTTTCATACTCTTCCAAACTTCTGCAATTCATTGTGTTCTATGACTTTCCAAAGAACAATGGTATTTTCAAATATGATAATATAAATATTTTCATTACTGCAAACAAAGTTTTCATTTCACTTGCTTACATAAATGTTCAAAAGTCTTCATGGGTGACAGAATGAAATTAAGGTTTGACACATTACACAGTAAATGCAGGTGAATCCTTCTTCCTAGAATATGCAGTAAAACAAAACCTAAGTCTTAAAGGTAAAAATCAACATGAAACCACCATAAACAGATATGCCAACTAAAAGTATTTTACAGAATAGAGATTTTAAACATCTATAAAGGTGGGACACTTCTACCAAAAAGCTGAAGACAGTTCTTTGCGTTTTGTTTTTCCTAACGTAGTGTATTCTAAAACTACACTGTCTAAAAAAAAAAAAGAAAAAAAAAAAGAAAAAAGTAGTTACTGCCAGAACTATGACAGCTGGGGATCCAACAATGCCATGGGTTGCTGGCCCCTCGAAACAAGTAGCACTGAGGAAGACTAATTTCCAATAGACATATAGCTTGTTGATTGATTTACTACGTTAATTATACTTAAATTGGAGCCAACATTTTCCCCATGTCCATTAAATCTCCTCTTTTTTCCCCATCAGTACTACCTAGAGTCCCTACTGCAGTCCCCCCCCAGCTTCCAGCCCAAATTCTAATCCACAGGGCAGTATTTTTAAGTTTCCACTTATCCTTATCCTCCTGAATTTTCATAGAGATTCAGTGAATCTCCTGATGGTTTCCTGCTACCCACTCAACCTGTCAGCCATACAAGAGGGGCACAAATAGTATCGTAACCGGCATGATAGAGACACTGATCAACCCATTTAGTGACAGCATAGGTGCAAAAGTGAAACCACAGGAGAATTAAAATAAATAGGTGAAATAGAAATACAGCCAGGAGAGCCAAAGCAAATCTACAACCATGTATGACTAGAATAAATCAAGTCCTAACAGGCCATACAACAGCATGTATGTTATTTGCAGTATGTAAGCACAGACGCTACTCAGTCCCTCCTTTTGTTGTCAAGTCTGCTGTGGATTTTTATCTAACCTTAACAACACTGCACTAAAATATTCCACAACAAAAATTGTGATGCCATCACTATCACAGAAATCCACCTCTTGATTATCAATTCATGAGGTCTTTCACAAAACATCGCACATGTTCACAATTAGCAAAATTAGCCCATTCTTCCAGTGGCTTCATGGGATTCACCACAACTACCCAGAACTCCTAAACATAATCCTGCATCTGAGTATTGTTTGCATGCAAAATATTGTAACATGCACATGCTGTTATCAACTGAAAACTTCCAGTTTCATCAAGAAGTTCACTTAACCACTTCATAGAGTCTTATGTAGCTCTTAACACCCTAGACACAGCACATTCCTGGGTTGCTCAGTCTGTAAGATCTATTCATTGAACACTCTGAACCCAAGTAGCTAGCTCAAGAATTAGATCTCCAGCATTTTTATATAAACTTAATTTCTTAGTAACATTTTAGGGCTTTTGATCCTGAGTAAAGAATTCTTGCAGACTTTGGAGTAAACAGCATCTATTACTGGGTACTTAGTCTCCCCTCCAAGCAGTTAAAAATGAATGTTATTTATAATCCTAAAATAGCTCTCAGTTAAATCATTACCATTGGTAAAAAACACAATTTCAGTCATACGGCATTTAAGTTCTACCCTTAAAATACTGCACATTACAGGCCCTCCCTACCACTGTATTTTGTGGTTTGACATGCATTTTAAAATTCCTCTTCCCATGATTTCTCAATTTCTCAGTTTCACAAAAATAACTTGCATCTCCTTGGAAACCTGAACACAACACAACAAAGCCTACTGGCTCTAATGCTTGAAAGAAGGTTACAAAAAGATCTGCATTCCCTTGCTACTTAAGATAAGGTTCAACACTTCATTTCTCTTCACTAATGTACCTAACAAGAATCTGCCTCTCCCCTCCCATTAATTTTCTTACTTGCCTTCACAGCTGCTTACTTAAATCCCATCAACTCCTTCACTACTAACTTGCACTCACATTGAGGTTTAATGAGTTTTCTAAGCATCTATGCAGAAAAATGTAAGCAATTTAAGGAGGCTGGCAATGACCAAGCAATACTCCACTAAGGAGTAAGCCTCTCCCTGCAAAAATGGCAAGAATGAAAAGGACCAAGAACCTTTTTGCACAGATAGTTAATCTACATCCATTGGTCTCTATACCAATTGCTCTTGATCAGCTCGTTTTGGATGCAAGACTGCCAAGGGAAGCACAGACAGCCACCCCATCCCCAAAAAGGGACTCTCCCCCAGCCTTGTGGTCCTGTGTCACGTTCTGTTCAGAGCAGCACTTTGCTGCAGTACTGTCGCAGGTTTAGCCAGCGTTCCCCTTGCAAAATCACCTTCACCATTACAATAAAGCATATATTCTTCAATTAAAAGCTAAAATTCTGAAGGTATTTCATAAGAAATATACATCTTTAGTGGCATAAGATGAGAAAAATTCTCTATCACAGCAATCAGTTTTTTCTCAACTGAAGCACGGTGGGAAATTTGAATCATCCAATTACTGCAGTTTAGTTGAAAGACTTGAAGAGACAGGAACCAAGAACAACAAACAACACATCATTATGAAAGGGAAAATCAGGAACAATAATATCCCCCTCCTCAAAGGACAGAAAATGGCACATACAAGGCACAGCAAGAATTTCCTTCCAAGAACACTACAAGAGCAAGAGAAGGTGCTCAACTACATTGAAAGCTGACAAGTTCATCATCAACAAAAAGGGTTAACTTCATACCTCAACCTAAGGAATGTGCTGCAGAGAGATACAGAACTGCAAAGCCAAAAGCTCAGCAGCATTAAAGGGGAGAACAAAAGATAAAATTACATTTTAACAGAAATATTTAAGAACAAAGAGCTGGAAAAGACACAAATATCTTTGAGTTTTACCACACAAGTTGAACCAACAGGATCCAAGAGAGATGTATCTTGGAGCATATTATTATCATAACTGCCTATTGTATATTTGTTTGCAGTATCATCCCAAACATCTGTTACTACTCCTAATTAAAGAACAGATGGTCTGACCCAATACAGCAATTCCTATGACCCTATATTTATCAGCAGGAGGGGAAATTAAGTTTTGAGGTCTCAAGCAAGCAAAGCAAGATTAACAAAAACAGATAGCTAAATAGGTCTCAAAGCCATCTGGTATACGACACTTACTGAAAGTAATATTTTGAAGATCATGTACAACATATTTTCCACGGTCTCTGTACTGAGAAAAAAGCCTTCCACAAACTTCACCAGATGCAAATATGACTTAACTCCAGAAACACAGAGATTATTAATAAATGAATCCTTTTTCATGTTAAACTAGTGAAGAACAGCTATCCCAGCTGTACAGTGGAATTTGTAGAAGGGGAAGAACTTAGCTAGATGCCATTTTAAGTAAAAACCTCCAGTAAGATCATCCCACACCAGTAAAAGAAAAGAAGAATATAACACAGGCAAAGGAAATAAAAAGCATGAGAAGGTATACTTTTGCCTATATGTTTTAAGCGCAGGTTGAAAATGTGCAGGTGCACTATGGGAAACATCCCTCTTTCTTCAAGAAGTCTTTCAAGCTTTACACATAAAAAAGGGTACTTCTGGTAGTATGCGCCCAATAACACTTTGTTGGAAAAGAAAATTAAAATGGATGAGAAGTTACATGTTTATGAGTGAAAGAAGCTTCTGATGAGCCTATGTTCTCAAAATGTGCATACCAACTATATTAAGTGTCCAGGCAAATATTACTATTCTAACAAAATAAATAAAAACTGCCCTTTCCACTTAGAAACAGTCACAGGGAATGAGTTAGCACACATGTCCTTAAACTAAGAATCACCTAAAGGAGATCAATGCAACAAGGAGGCTGACCACAGCATTCTGTGTGAAGCCACCAGAAAGATGCTCTGCAGCCTAACTCGGAAGCAGCATTTAATAATTTTCTCTAAATAAACCAGACAGATGAGCTCATTTCTTGCACATGGAGAAATTAATGAAAAATCTCCAGATACTTCCTCAAAAGGAAAACTTGAGTCTCCAAGACGTTCCTATGCAGCAGATCTCTAGGACACAGAAGAAGGCTACTCTCATGCCCATCACTCCTTCCCTATTAGAAAGGAGGACATCATTAACCTGCATCACAGAAACACTGCTCACAAGTTTCTGCACTTGTTAGTTCATAAAAGTTTCAGGACTTGGAGGGGGAGGTGTGGTCAAGACATTCATAGTGTTTAATTCAATTGATCAACTCAATTGATTCAATTTTTAAAAAAAAGTAATTTCTACCACAATCTTGGAACTGATTTATAGATATATAGCTTTAAGGCTGTATATTAATAAAGCTTTAAAATACACTATCCCAAGGTTTTTTTCACTGCCATTTTTCTTTTCAGACCATCGTACCAGTCATTTACTTTGTCACACATTATTCTCTTACCATTTTAAAACCTACTTCTAACATAACTAGTAAGCTGTGATGTGATTGACTTTTGTATGGCTGTCAATTAAAGTGTACTCTCACTCAAGGAAAACCATTATACGTGACTGGTTCAAGTCAAACTCCCCATCATTTGGTTAACTGACACTTACTAGAGCTACAAATTCTTTGTCGGGGATGGTGACTCACCAGGGTGCCAGTTAAAAAGCACATTTCACACAACCATTTACCACTGAAGAACAACTTTTCTACTGTAGTTTTCTACTGTAAGTTAAAACCAACCCAAACTACCAAAAATTCATTCACTGTACAAAGCTAAGCATCCCCTTTGTGTGCATGTGGTGGGGGGCACACGCAGGGGGAGGAACAGAAATAATCATGTTTGGCTTGAATCCATTATTTGATTTCATTAACTGAAAAATACTCAAAGATATTCTTAAACATGGGAAAATTGACAGAGGAAAACTAGATCGAATGGTTGTCCGAAAGTACCTTGGGGGCAAGTGAGTTCAATGTGTACAGATGACAGCAATTGAATAGATGGAGTCATGCTGTACTGGCTCAGTTAAACCAATGTCATTCCTGTGCATAAAATACTCTTACATAAGGTTATACCCATTTTTAAATTTAATTTACTTACCACAAATATTTTTACTTTGAGACTTATCTCATCTTTTCTAAATTGTAGGGGGAAAAAGACACTAGACATCCCTATGCATTTCCAACAATGGATTTATAATCTGACATTCCACAACACAGACACACAGTTAACTGTGCACCCATACAAGCTGAAGAAAATTCTATGCAGAAACCAACTGGTTGCCTACAGATTTCTGATTCAATCTAAAAATACCTGCATTAGGTATTGAATTATTTTATGACATTAGAAAAAATTAGGTCTTGTAATGCTGTATTTCTGAAATATGAAAAGAATTCTGTATTTTTCCAGTTCTTCCCAGTGAGTTTAAAAACAGAAAGTAAACAAGCTTAATGCATCCATAACAGAAAATGTGAAACTCATGAAAAAAGGACTGTTGTAAAAAAGCAAGAAGCTGTGATTGCACATTTCAGGCAGTCTGGTGCAGAAAGCTGTAAGAAAATAAAAAGACCTGCAGTTATGACAGGTTCCCCCTTGAACCTAGGCACCTTTCAGATGGCAGACTATATTCTCACCCCATAATCAGGTGTGTTGGTTCTGGCTGGGGTAGAGTTAATTTTTTTCACAGTAGTTGGTACGGGGCAATGCTTTGGATCTGTGGAGAAAACAGTGTTGATAACACAGGGATGTTTTCGTTATCACTGAGCAGTGCTGACAGAGCCAAGGCCTTTTCTGCTCCTCACATCACCCCATCAGCGAGCAGGCTGGGGGTGCCACAACGAGTTGGGAGGGGACACAGCTGGGACAGGTGACCCCAACTGACCAAAGGGATATTCCACACCACATGATGTCATGCTCAGCATATAAACCTGGGGAAGGAGGAAGAAGGGGGCACGTTTGGAGTGATGGTAAGTGTTACATGTGATGGAGCCCTGCTGTCCTGGAGGTGGCTGAACCCCTGCCTGCCCATAGGAAGCAGGGAATGAATTCCTTCGTTTGCTTTGCTTGTATGCAGCTTTTGCTTTACCTATTCAACTGTCTTAATCTCAGCCCACGAATTTTCTCAGTTTTACCCTTCCAATTCAATCCCCCATCCCACTGGTGGGGCTGTGTGGGGCTGAGCCACTGGCTGGGGTTAAATCTCAACATAAGGGTTTTCAAACTGACACTGCACATCCCAGTAACAGTACTCCACTGTGGTCAAGTTCTGAGGACATCACACCACCTGCAACCCCTTCACCCCCTGCTCTCTCTTTTAACTGTGTCAATAAAATGAGAAATGGAGCAACAGATAACTTGCCAGCATAGCTAGAAAACAGAGTTAGGAAAAGATGAGCTTTAACACCTCTTAAGCTACTTAGGACACAAGAAAGCCCTTCAGATCTAATAAAGGAAAATAAAAATCTCCAAAAGGGAGAAAAAAACGTCTGCAGCATGCTCTTTAGGGCAATAATTAAGACTATTGAAAATAAAATTAAAATATGAATCCATAAGGTAATAACAAACTAATAAAATGCAACACCAACCTCATTTATAAATCTTCCACTTAATATATAAGTCACTAAGGCCCATCCCTTCTGTTCTTTTGTTTAAGCTTTCTGAGGTCCTCCTCTGGCACACACCAAGTACTCTCAGTTAAAACGCATTGTTATGCTGATGCAGAAATTGTGCTATAAAACTCGCATTTGAAAGTTCTTATTGTTTTTCAAATTTCTATAAGCCACAAAAGGTAAATTCTACATACATTTTATAGCACAGTAAAACATAAATATTGTGACTTGATGCCCAGGTGAATTAAGTACACATTTCTGACTTAGCCTACATCTTAGTGCATATGCTATTTTTAAGGAGGGAGCAATTTATGGGTACATTTTTACCCATAAAAATTTAAAAGGAAGTTCTCCAATTAAGATACTTTCCCTACGGATACAGTAATTTTTAATGTGCACACATGAAAAGAGCTGTGGTGATACCTTGACAGGCATCTGAAAGATGCTGACAGCCAGCAGACCTTTATAAAGAAGAAAATAAAATATTCTACAGTGATTAAAAAAATGAAAATACCCGTATAACAGGAGTATTTGGTTATACTCAGTTACAGCTGGAATCACTGTAAACTTGACTGTCATAATACAATGCTAAAGCTGCTTTCATTTTCCATAAAAATTCAAAATGCTGCTGCTAGGCATCAAGGAGGCACTTGAGGTGCAAATGTTCTTACTGAACCCTGCTTTGAGGGTTGGAGATAAACCTATCATACCCAACTTCTGTAAATATTAAACACAGCTCTAAGCACTGAAAATTTAGTAACAGGTAAAGCAGATCCACTCCATAGTTTCTGAAAAGTTTCAACACTTAATAGGAGGCTGACTGGGAAAAAAACTTATGAAAATAAACTTTACAGTAGCTATCTTCACTGCCTGTTGTTTCAGATGGGTATTTCTAGATTATTTGTTACAGAAAACCCATCAAATTCCTCCATCTATGAATACATCCCCAGTGGAATATATTTGTTTGCATATTCTTAAACACAGCAATTTTAAGTAGCCTTAACATATATTTGATGTCTCAGCTAATACTGACTATAAAGTAGAATTACCAATATCCATGCTTCATACTAATACTTTTTAAAAAGACCTCTCCTGTATCCTTATGTGCAAGGCAGTTTCCAGTAATGTCTACAGGAGCTTAGCAAAAGGAAAAGTCTTCTCAGGACTTAAGAATTCATGTGTTCTTCACTCAGCCACTCAATTGCTGAAAAACTGTTTTACTGTTAGAAACTTCAGAAGGTGAGCTCTCTCTTCCCCAGGTAAATTCTGGGAGGAAACAGGTTGTTAGCACCAGCTCATAAAAAACAACCTGCCTTCTTTCTAGTCAATTCTTCCCTGAAGCCCCCATACAACACCCTTGGCCTCATTAATCAGCCATACAAGTCTAAGGGCAGAGCTCTGAAAGGCATCACTGAGACATAAGAGGTTGAGGTGGGTGGGAACATGCACAACTCTCCACACCTTATCATAGAATCACAGAATGGTTTGGGTTGGAAGGGACCTCAGAGATCACCTCATTCCAACCCCCTGCCATGGCAGGGACACCTCCCACCAGACCAGGTTCCTCAAAGCCCCATCCAACCTGGCCTGGAACACTGCCAGGGAGGGGGCAGCCACACCTTCCCTGGGCAACCTGGGCCAGTGTCTCACCACCCTCACAGGAAAGAATTTCTTCCTAATGTCTAATCTAAATCTACCCTCTTCCAGTTTAAGGCCATTACCCCTTGTCCTATCACTACATGCTCTTGTAAGAAATCCCTCTCCAGCTTTCTTGTAGCCCCTTCAGGTACTGGAAGGTGCTATAAGGTCTCCCCAGAGCCTTCTCCAGGCTGAACAACCCCAACTCTCTCAGCCTGTCTTCATAGCAGAGGTGCTCTTGCCCTCTGATCATCTTCGTGGCCTCCTCTGGACCCACTCCAACAGCTCGATGTCCTTCTTAGGTTGGGGGCCCCAGAACTGGACGCAGTGCTCCAGGTGGGGTCTCACAACAGCAGAGCAGAGGGGGGAGAATCACTTCCTTCAGCCTGCTGGCCACACTTCTGATGCAGCCCAGGACAAGGTTGGCCTTCTGGGCTGCAAGTGCACATTGCCAGCTCATGTTGAGTTTTTCATCAATAGACACCCTCAAGTCCATTCTCCTCAGAGCTGCTCTCTATCCATTCTCTGCCCAGCCTGTACCTTCTGCAACCAGAGCACCGTGAGCACACACAACATACACAGCTCTATACAATACGACGCAAAAATATAAACAAGGAAGGAGGTTGATGACTGAAGTTAAATATGGGCAGCCCCACTGATGAGAAGTCAAAGATCAGCTGTCATCCTGCCTAGTGTGGGGACCACCAAGAAGACTATCAGATGCTTCCAAGCGGACCTTCAGGTTTTCTATTTTCTTTCTTTCTGATTATTTTGTTCAGCATTTTGTAAGACATATTGAATTAATTCTATCCTATTGCTCAGCTGCATGTTTATCAAAAATACTTTGGTCTATAGATGATGGACAGGCTCTAAATTGCACTGCTGGTTCATACACCACAACCACTGGTAAACCATATGAAATCAACAGATTTATTTTTTTTTTTAAATAAACATTGCGGTTTAATCTACCAAACTGACAGGGTGTTGGCTGCCCTTGCTTGTCTTCAAGTTGCTCCAGCTAAGCTCATTGCTAACCCATCAAATAATTTGCTTATTTCCTTATGTCTCCAGTTATTTTGAACTGAAATGTGGCAGTACAGGCTCTTAGCCATTGTCCTGTTACTCCATACGTTGCCCTGTTTGTGGCCATTTCCCCAGTCACTGGCCTACTCCTCTGATGTCTTGAAGTTCTTAAGTCCAAACTTCTAAAAATAAATTTAGTGCATTTTTTAAAAACTAAGAGTAACACTGGATGATTAGATGAAATTTCAGGTAAGAATTATATTCATGAAACCAAAATAGTTTTGGTACAGGTACAGAGTGTTTACATAAAGCAGGTAAAGAAGAAGGAAGCTCTGCATTTTTTATTGGATATACAGAAATCAAATCTTTTGTCAAATCCTTTCCTAGTTCAAGCTTCCTATACTCTTATATTTGAAAAACAGATCACTTGAAACACTATGAAATCTTTTTATATAAAATATGAACAATTAAGTCAGTAGCTAAGGCTTCAGGGGTTTTTTGTCACTAATGGCATGGGGTGTGGTTTTTTTAGATGGGACAAAATGCCAAAGGTTTCTGTGTTGGAGGCTTCGACAATCTCACTATTTGCTATTTTTACCACTGAGAGGTTTATGCAGTAAATCATCTATATTTGTCATTCATTTCATATACCAAAAAGGCTGATGAGAATTTTAAAATCTGAATTCTGTAGAAAGTAACAGAGATCACAATTCGCATTTTTATGGTAATTACAACTACTAAATTCATACACCTGCTTTCAAAACCATGGGCTGGCTCCCTCTCAAAGGATAGCCACTATAGACAGTCTATTTTTTTTTTCCTGTTTTGAGTAGTCTGTGAACTAATTCTGAATTCCAGAAAGGTGAGTCCTATTCCTTACCTATTCTCTAGGCCACATGGATGCAGTTTCCAGCTAGGAGTGCTGCACAAACTGTTCAGTTTAATAATTCTTGTTATTTTAGTAGACGGAAATCCTTCTTATTAACAGATGAATATAAGGGCCTGTTTTTAGTACAAGACAAACACTCTTAAGTTCTTTTTCTGCATGAAACTTAGTACAAAGAACAGCCACTATTCATTTAAACTCATGCACACAATTCTTTCTAAACTTTAGCACATGTACAAAACCACAACTGGGTAGAAGTTGTTAGTGAAAGGTAGGAACAAAGTACACAACCACAAGTTGTTCCAAGTAAGAAGCAGCACAGTATCAATCCATTACTGCTGCAGTTCCCAAGACCTTCATATTCAGACCTGTCTGCCCTCTCACACCATAGTGGATGGGGAAACTGGGCTGTTTCTGGCTTGCCCCAAACCTTTGAAACCCTCAGCCACCCAATCCCCTCCAATTTAACACACCAAATTGTCTTCTGAGTTCCTTTTCTCTCTCCACCCTAATCCCTGTAACCCCAGCTGAAGCAGTTCTGGTTCTGTCTAACCCAACTGCCCCCTTCTAAACTTTGGCCATACTTCTCTCCTGCTCTCCTCAGCTCAGCATCATTTTTCTGGCTTCCAGAAAGAAAAAAACTACGAGCTGAAGAGGAGAGAAGGGAAAATCCATCTCCAGTGCATGCTGTATGCCCTTAGTAGGCCCATCCTATCATAAAGGAATTGCTGTTTTATCAAATACTGTATAATTTTCAAGACACCACAATGGAGTCCTACCAGGGAGACTTTCCCATGAATGCCTAACAGCTAGGAAAACCTAAGATACCTACATCACAACACTTGCACGCAAAAGGAAATCACTATGGTACTACATGCAGTCTTACCTTTTAATAGCCATGATTCCAGAGAATTCAGTGTTTCATTTAAACAATCTCCTGAAATGTGCTGCAGCACAGGATTCCTGAGAATTATTCTACAGTAGGAAAACACACAGCTATATTCTCCTAGACGTTCATATTTTTCTGCACTGCCAAACTGTCAATTGAATGTCTCAAGCTGTCTAAATGTCATACCATTGACCTGTCTGATCTGTGTTAGGGACAGAACAGATATGGACATCTATGAGAAATGCTGGGACTCAGCTCGGTGCCCATGGCTGCAGTTTAACATCACAGCTTCAGCCTAGTTGACAGCCAGGTGCTGCCAGGAACAGGGAGACTGAATCCTCCCATCTCTTCCATTCCTACTTTCTCTATTTCTGGCCTACAGTCATCTCCTCGTATTACAGACACATTCAGCTTCCAAACCAGTAGGAAACTAACCCAATAACAAAACCTAGATCGGTCTTTTTGCTGAGATGATGCAGCAGATAAGTTTATGGTAAGTGTAAAAATTAGGGAGAGGAACAGAAAAGAGAAGGAACACAAACAAGACTTCAATCTTTCAGGGTACTGCTTACCTGTAATGCAAAACCACCAGCCATAATTTAAGTTCACAGACATTTTCAATAACTTCACTATATCCCAAAGATTTTAAGAAGGTGTGTATGCCTTCCAAGTTACAGGAGAAAAGGCAAAATATAACACATGTATATAGAAAACTCATGGCTCAACTAAATTGAAATCGTTCTGCATTACAACACTCAAAGGAATGTCTCCTTGTGAGCACAAAACAGATCTAATGGTCAGCCTACCCCACAAATTCCTACTGCATAGCTATTTGTGAAGCTGTTTATTTCCCTGAAAATGTATGTTTCTAAATTGGGGAGAAGAGAAAACTCACAATTCCTCTTACTCAAGCTGAAGCAAGCTTTGCTATAAGCATGCATAGTCCTTTATCCATACTGTACCATGTACTGCAAACATCATCTCAGTGGCTGCTCATTACTGTTGACCTTACATTATGAGTTTCAGAACAGAGGTAAGACAAAATATAATGTTTAAACAACTGATTAACATATACAGTGCATCCAAAGTGTAAAAATCAGTATTTCTAGAAGAAAGAAGCTTTGAAGACTAGCCTTCACAGTATTCTTATCTAAAGTAGTAAATACACAGATCTTCAACAATCCCAGTAAAACCCCACTTCCACAATTCAATGTTAATAATAGATCTAAGTGCAAATTAAGCTCTCACTGTGTGCCTGTCTTCGTGCACCTAGATATTTGCACAGATCTGGTTATCCATAATCCCGTGATGATCTAACTAGTTCTGAGACTGGTGGCAAACCAAGTTCAGTAGGCAGTTTAAGTCCCTCCCTCTTCCTCCTGCTCAAAATTTCTAAACCAGAAAAATAAATCAATCCATTCTTCTCCAAAATGGCTTTACAATCCAGAGGGGAGTTTCTGGCTTTCATTCCAGTACTTATTCCCAAAACACAGCTGTAAAGTATAAAAATCAATTAATAATGTTTTGATAGAAGACAGCTCACCCAGACACTACACAGGACAGATTTACTATTCTCATTATTAAATAAAACACTCAGGAATCTCCAGAGACTTGTTTTTCATGAATGTTGACAGAGACAAGTACTGCTTTTATTATACTGTTTAGGCTTATAATAAAAGTATAACATTGATTTCAAATGACCAAAGTAAAAAAAAAAAAGGAGCTTCCCCTGCACAGCGATCATTATTCTCAATTACCAATTGTGAAAACCATATTATGCACTAAAATCATCCAGTTTTTAAACTGTTCAGACTTCTCTGCACACCCACATTCCTATTAATGCAATCAACTAATTCATAATATGAATTTCATGTTCATAGAAAAGACCTCAACTTACAGAAAGATGGTTCCTCTTGGAAATATCACAGACATTTGAAGAAGGGCACAGCAAATCTCTCTCCAAAGATGCAGTAGCTGGTGAAACAGAGACAAAACTAAACAAAATATACAGATAAAATATTCTTGTTCAGAATTAACTAATTCAAGACCTAGATAGCCAATGAGTTGGAGAATAATATTCCTGGAAAAAAATCAACCTTCCACTGAGAGCATCTGCCACAAAATCTCAGCAGTATCAAACAGCAGTACTTTCACCTTGCTGCTTATAAATCAACTCCTCCCACCTTTCCTTGTCCTGTTCCCTCCCTCTTCTTCTTCCCTTTTTTTTCCTTTGAACAGTCTCTGGCTCTTACAGTCTTTCCTTCCTCCCCTTCGAGCGCCCGGCCCTCTCTCCCTTCTCCTTCCGTTCTGTTCTTCAGCCCTCTGGTATCTGAATCACAATCATTTCCTCCCTCTGCTCTGCACTGGATGCCAATGCAGACAGCACTACCAGTACCGAACAGATTGTCCCTGCACTCTCCTTTCAGAGACCCACAGCTCATGGAGGCCAGGATTTCAGAGGAAAGTGATGCGAGGAGAAGACACGCTCAGGCACTGCAGCCATGCACTGGGGTAAGCTCAGGTGCCCCACCAGCCCCTGCAAATTCCAGCCAGTGTTACAAACAGTGAGTAAAGCAAAATGAGGGTCCTTCAGCAAACTTAGCTGCCAGAACAGTAAACTTAAAATGAGTGCGTGAAATCTGTCCAAGCTAAAAGTCTTTGATAAAAAGGGCTTAAATTGGGACAGCTCTTTCACAGTACAACAGCCCCTAAATTCCAAGTGATGGGACTCCTAGAGCTACTCATCCAAATAACTGCAGATTAAGCTAAACAAAATATTGATTTTTCTTTTTCCTGCACTGCAAGTCCCAGGGCTCTGACCAATGAGTCAAGATAGTCCTAACGCTTCCAGAATGGCATTTAAGGCAAATCATCACCAATGCAGACTTGCCTTACAACACCAGGCTGTGAGCCTCAGCAGATGAAGGACTGACTGATGAGCAACCCCACCTCCTGTTCAGCAGGGCAGGAGAGGGCACACTACTGTCAGCAGCCAACTCAAGATATGCTACCCTCATTCATCAGGCAGAGTCACTCAGAAAAGGATCATTTTTAAGTAGTAAAAAAATTTCAAGCAAACCCCAACATAACAGTTTCAAGAACTAAACTGTACAGCTTCATACTGTGTAAGACAAGTTTTATTCAAATGCATCAGAAACTGTGCTGCAACACAACCCACCATGAAATATTTGATTAACTGAACTACGCAAGACACTTAAGAGATGCCCCTGGTGCTTAACAAGGCAATACAAGTGCATGTGCTGTGCACTGGAATTCAGAAGTGAACCCATCATCTCTCACTAATCCTGGGTGAAAGACCCTGAAACAACTATCGTATCAGCAGATGGGGGGGAGCCAAGACCACCACTTCCAAAACAGACACCAGTTTAAAACCATTCAAGTGAATTAGCACATAGGCCATACCCAAAGATGTCTAGAATCACAGAACAGCCTTGGTTGGAAAAGACCTCCAAAATCATCCAGTCCAGCCATTAACCTAGCACTGTCAGGTCACCACTGCCCCATGTCCCTCAGCACCACATCTACACGGCTCTGAAATCCCTCCAGGGATGGGGACTCCACCACTGCCCTGGGCAGCCTGTGCCAGTGCCTGACAACCCTTTCAGTGAAAATTTTTTTCCTAATATCTAATCCAAACCTCCCTTGGCACAATTTGAGGCCATTACCCCTCGTCCTATCACTGTTACCTGTGAGAAGAGACCGACCCTCATTTTTTTTAACCTGATATTTTACATTTGCAACTCCTATTATGTAAGCTGCCTACTTTATCCTCTGATGGCTTTACCAGCTGAGGGTTTTGCTTTTGCTTTTAAATCTGCAGAACAGCTATAACTACTATTTGAGTAGCAGGTTTTACTATTTCAACAGCTGTTCACAAGTAGAGATTAATTCCACTAATGATGGGGAAAAGAACATAAATAGAAAAATCAACCTTCATCCAAAAGCGCAACATTTTCCTAAGGTGAGTAACGTAATTCTGTTGGTTTAGGTCTTGCAATTTTTATTCTTAGCAAATATCCTTATATTTTCTTTCTAGTTAAAAAAGGCAAAGTAATGTAAACCTGTGCTGCATAACTACATTTTCAGTCCTCCAGCCATTTGGAATTATTTTCTACTTGTTTTGCACTTAAAATGCCTTCCCAGACATGACAGATCAAACAGAAGCCCATGCATCAAGCAGAAGTTATCAGAAAACTTACACGGAAAAAAATACTAAGCCAGATTGAATTTGCATCTGTTTGTCTTCCATTGCACTTGAGTGTCTTGATTTTACCAGGATAGTCTATTTCACAGAATTAAATAAAGGAAGAGATACAGTCTCTTCTTGGAGTAAAGGTTTTAGTGTGCTGTTTGAGCGCTGTAATTGGCAGGACCAGCAAAGGATATTCAATATTGGTTCAGCAATTCGCAGAAGAAATTTGTCAAACAGCAACCATTTAGGAAAAAAGCCATTAGGGATTTTTGGATCGTCTCCAATCGCCAGGGCTTCAGCTTTCATCACACGTAGCTGTGTTAGAGCTATTTGAACAGAGTTTTTGAACCATGGTCCTTTACTAAGTGGTTCCAGTCATCACAGGGGAGGATCCATCAGCCAGGCAGTCCCAAGATCTATATTACAGCATACATTTATAAGATACCTAGCAATGCTGTATGTTACTGCAGCTACAGCAAGTCTGCTCAAATGACAGATATAGTACAACAAAAATAGTCACACAGGCCACTCACTTGTCTGGCTTTTTATATCTTTGCAAGCCAAGAACCTCCTTCTCTGTGCTCTTTTATACTGTTCTGACTCAGGCAAGAAAACCTTTAAAGTCAGTCCTTGTCTTGCCCAGATAGGAACTGCAGAAAAACATCATAAATGCAAGTAGGTGGTTAGCAATACCAACACAAGATTAGTTGTTCCCTCCAAGACCTCCTCCTGAGTGAAATACCAGTTCAGAAAAGCTCTGCAAGATAGTTTTGGGCGTGGTGGGCTACAAGTCACACTCAAATACAAAAGATGAGGAGTGCTATCTTTTCAGTTTTGAAAAATACCAACGCTGCTCTCAAATTCATTAAGAATGAGTTACTTAATGGTGGCTTTTCAATAGCATGCTGGCTTAGACAGGTCAGATTGGCCTGGGTGAGATCCAGAACTATCGAAGCCTACAGAGAAGGCTAAACCTGTGGTGGAACACAGTGTTGGCAGCCAATTTTAGAATCTGATCTAGAGAATGAAGGACCCCGATACCCTAGGGCTCCACAAGGAAGTGGCCAGGAACTTTAGCAAAAGTAACACTTAAAATACATTCTCCTTTAAAAAAAAACCAAAACCAAACCAAACCAAAACATCTGATCTTTGAACTAGAAAAATTAACACACCATTTAATCCACCTACTATTCAAAACCTGCCTGAATGTGTTCCTGTGTGACCTGATCTAGGTATTCCTGCCCTGGCAGGGGGATTGGACTAGATGATCTTCTGAGGTCCCTTCCAAGCCCTAACATTCTGTGATAACACTAGTCTCAATAATTCCTAAACTATTACTGATTTGCTTTGAGAACTAGTAAAGCACAGGAGAGATCCCAGAGCAGTATGAAACAGGGTACATGTCCTTTGACACTAATGAAGAAGTAAGAAAAGACTTAAGAAGTGGTAAGACAGATAACAGAATTCTGAATTTCAGAAAGATTTTCACATATTGCTGGGGAAATAAAAGTGGGGTAGTTAGAAGACAAAGATAAGTTATGGTCAGGAAGCCACATCAAACCAATATAATATACTATATCTTAGTGAAGCAGCAGGTGTATTTTCTGTAAATGATGCTTCTGACACTGTTCAACATGACCTGGAGACTGCAGACCCAAAATATTCAGTGTAAATAAGCATAACTACTGGAAAATTTGCTTTCAGAGAACTAAAGCTGTGGCTCAGTGTGAAAACCAGAAAGTATTCCAGGTCAGTCCAGATAGAACTTGACCTGCTGCAAGTTTTGCTTAGTATTTTTGTTATTAACTTGGGTGACCAAACAGAAGCCTCTCTGAATAAGCTGCAAATGTCACCAAACTGGGGGGGGGTGAGAGTTGCAAGGAATATGGAGGAGATGGCCCTCATTTCAGGTGAGCTTGGGAGATCAGGGAGTCTAAAGCTAACTGGATAAAAGTTAATGCATGTAAAAGCAAAACGAAATGGTGTAAAGTCTGAAAGAGATAATTAAAGTAATAATAATAACACACACACTGTGAGAACTAGCTGTCTAAAGAGTAATAAAGGAGAAAAGAACTTGGGAAGCTGTATTGGATCACAGACTAAATAACAGTCATAAACCTGATGTTCCAGAAAGGCAAATATTCTGGAATGTGTTAAGAATACTGAGTACAAGAAGTTAAAGTGTTTCAAAGTCTACTCAACACCATCGTCCTAGCTTTGAAAGACCATGTAGATCATTCTTAAGTATTCTGAAGAACAGATACTAAAATCTGATTCTAAGGTTACTAAAAATAGATGGACAACAACTGAAAAGAAAACATCATCTTCTTAACACAGTTATGAATATTTGGTTTTCCAAGAGGTGTTTACAGAAAATGAAAAAAAATATTCAAAGTATTGTGTATAAATTCATTTTTGTGACTTAAAGTAACAACACAAACACATTTCTCTTCCCCTTCAGTCCCTCCCTTCTCCCAAACAGAAAAATTCCTTCCAACTTCAGTCTCTTCTTTTATTGGTTTTCTTGTAAAACTAACATGAAATACTTCAAATAGAATTAATCATTGCACTAACCAAAGAAGTTACAGACTCTACACTAATGCTGATATCCATACTGATTCTACTTCTTTTCCACATTTGAAAACTCATCTCTAAGCAGTCACAATTTCAGAGTTCCAATGTAAGGGTTTTTCCTTTTACTTACATTTCGTTTATAGCTGATGTCATATGCTGTGTTTACGTCTTTAATACAAAACAATTTAGACTTTACAGATGTGAATGTACACATCTATTTTAGCTCTGATTATGCATTTATTTTAGCTCTGATTTTCTTTTTTTAGCTTTGTTGTGAAACAGCAATAATATTCCAACTTGTACTTCACCAAACCCGACGTGTATTCCCATCAGGACAGACCCAGAGCATCTAGCAGAGCTGAAGAACAGCACATACCAAAGTATGACACCACCTTTCAGCCCTCTAAAGAATTCAGACTTTCACCAACTCTTGTTTAGATTTTATACCACCACCACCCCAGTCCCTTCATGGACATTCCTTTCCTCCAGAAATTTAATAATAGTAACTTATTAACATACACAAGTCAGTTTCTGTGAACCAGGAGATGGAAACAAAGTGACAAACACGCACTTATAATGGCCATAGAACTGGAAAAAGACAGCATTCCCCCCTTTTGCTTTAAAAAGATGTATGCATATTTACTAGTTCAGATATCCAAAAGCCATAATAATAATAAAAAGCAGTCTGAAACCCCAAGCCTCCTTATATATCATGTGAAAATATTTGCTGAAGGATTGAAAAAGATTTTGATTACATCTCCAGGACTATTCTAAACCATCTGTGAAACCTGACCACAAAGTCTGTGTCCAACAGACACGCACGAGAAGGAATGCAGAACTCCTCCACTTACAGGAAGAGTTATCTGTGGTACTGCAAGAGGAAAGAAGGTAACCTCTGGCATATGTACAAAAAAACCCCCAGTATTTCTCTTATACTACGGACAGAACGCAGTGTTTTCAGATATGCTTCCACCCATTTTCAGAAATAGAATTCAAACCACCCCAATTATCTATTTGGTATGTACAACAAGTTTTTTTAAAAAAAACCTTCTTGGCAGTTCTTTTTCCTTACATCTGTATTAACAGAGAAAACATCAGGGATCTGGCAAACAAGTTGGAGGAAAACATAAAACAACATGCTAAAAGAAAACAAGTTACCAACATCCACATGAACAGAGTGGCACCTGTTCATTACACCTGAAGGGAGGTAGGTGCTATGGAAAATAAGGAATAGTGATAATGTTATTATTGCTCTGCAGAAGGCTCATCTCTCTCCTAACATAGTATTTTCCACAAGAAAACATTTCTCAAAGTATTTGTCTCCTACATTTTGTTATTGCTTGGGAGTCTGAACAAACACTGGTGAGCTCATAAATATCACCACACCAATCTTACTCGCCAACAAGTCTTCACAACCACTAACTCGCAAGTTTGAGAAAGTAATCTGTGAAGTCCCAATGTCTCTAAAAGGCAAAAAAGTACTTTATATGGCGAGACCAATGATTAACATAGACAGCAGCATTATTAATATCTGGCAAAGTCAACAGTATAATTTAAAGTTCATGGTTCCTGGTCCAACATTGCCATTTTTAGACAACAGTTTCTCTACGTATCAGGTAAATTTTTAAGAATCCACCCTCCTAACCACAGCACACAAAGAAAAAAAAAAAAAACAGGGGTGGGGTGGGGTGGGGTGGGGGGGAAGGGGGAAAATCACTTCCATCCCTGGAAAGGTGATGGAACAGCTTGTTCTTGGCACTATCTCTAGGCATATCAAAGATGAGGGGGTCATTAAGAGCAGTCAACATGGTTTTACCAAGGGTAAGTCATGTTTGACCAACCTTATTGCCTTCTATGAGGAAATAACTAGGTGGATAGATGATGGTAGAGCGGTAGATGTGGTCTATCTTGATTTCAGTAAAGCATTTGACACTGTCTCCCACAGCATCCTTCTAGATAAGCTGATGAAGTATGGGTTTGGTGATCAGGTAGTAAGGTGGATTGTGAACTGGCTGAAGGAAAGAAGCCAGAGACTTGTGGTCAGTGGGACAGAGTCTAGTTGGAGGCCTGTGACTAGTGGAGTCCCTCAGGGGTCGGTACTGGGACCGGTGTTGTTTAATATCTTCATCAACGACCTGGATGAGGGTACAGAATGTATCCTCAGCAAGTTTGCTGATGACACCAAACTAGGAGGAGTGGCTGACACACCAGAGGGTTGTGCTGCCATTCAACGAGACCTTGATAGGCTGGAGAGTTGGGCAGGGAAAAACTTAATGAAATTCAACAAGGGCAAGTGTAGAGTTTTGCATCTGGGGAAGAACAACCCCATGTACCAGTACAGGTTGGGGGCTGACCTGCTGGAGAGCAGTGTAGGGGAAAGGGACCTGGGGGTCCTGGTGGACAGCAGGATGACCATGAGCCAGCAATGTGCCCGTGTGGCCAAGAAGGCCAATGGCATCCTGGGGTGTATTAGAAAGGGGGTGGTTAGTAGGTCAAGAGAGGTTCTCCTTCCCCTCTACTCTGCCCTGGTGAGGCCACATCTGGAGTATTGTGTCCAGTTCTGGGCCCCCCAGTTCAAGAACGACAGGGAACTACTTGAGAGAGTCCAGTGCAGAGCCACGAAAATGATGAAGGGAGTGGAACATCTCCCTTATGAGGAAAGGCTGAGGGAGCTGGGTCTCTTTAGCTTGGAGAAGAGGAGACTGAGGGGTGACCTCATTAATGTTTATAAATATGGAAAGGGTGAGTGTCATGAGGATGGAGCCAGGCTCTTCTCAGTGACATCCAATGATAGGACAAGGGGCAACGGGTGCAAGCTGGAACATAGGAGGTTCCACATAAATGTGAGGAAGAACTTCTTCACAGTGAGGGTAACAGAACACTGGAACAGTCTGCTGAGAGAGGTTGTGGAGTCTCCTTCTCTGGAGACATTCAAAACCCGCCTGGACATGTTCCTGTGTGACCTGACCTAGGTGTTCCTGCTCTGGCAGGGGGATTGGACTAGACGATCTTTTGAGGTCCCTTCCAATCCCTAACATTCTGTGATTCTGTGATATTTACAAAATCAAGTAATGCATACTGGACATCCATCCTGAATACACACTAGAACACAGAAACATTTTATGTGTCCAATCAGCTGTTTTTTTATAAAGTTACTTTCTCATAAATTCTTAAATGGCTGTAAGAGTTGAATTAAAGATGCACAGAAGTCAGTAGCATGGAGAGCAGGATAATTCCATGATAAATACCCAGATGGCAAAATGCAGGAATGAGAGGTTATTGTTTCCCTGAACACTGCAAACCAAGAGCTGCTGTACAACAATGAGACAATGTGCAACATTTGTCATTCTGCACAGCAGAGACTGAAAGGGCAAGTTGTGCCTGGCAGTAACTAAGCTGCATCAGCAGTATGGATTTTCACAAACACTGGCACCTCTGCACTATCACACTGTCACCAACACTGGGAAGACATCACCACCACCACAGAACATGACACCTGCCACATTGCTTTCTACATGGCACCTTGTAAAACAAATCTCTTTTTTCTAGTTAAAATAGATGCCCTTTTTTCCCTACCCCCCCTTTCAGAAACACTTCCTTGTCAAAAAGAATTCTTTGTTATTTTAAATAAAAAATAATTTATTCAGAAAAAGCCCCAAAACATCACCACAGGAATCAAAGCTCCAGACTCAAAATCTACAATAAATACTTTAAATGAACAGCCTTAAGAGGACATTACCTCTAGTATTTTCATAATTATTTTAAAATGCTAGGAAATTCCCCTACTTCTGAGCAGCAAAGAAAAACAGAAGGGAAAAAAAGAGGAGGGGGTTGATTGGAGATATAAATGAGCTTATCAACTGCTCAAACCAGGAACAAGACTTCTCCAAACACCACCTTCTTGTGTAATGCCAAGTGTAATGTTTTAGGAACACAAGGTACAAGGTAACATCTCTGTGCTCTCTATGATTTAATATTACATTTTGGTACTATAAAGCTGAAAAGAAACCAAACGTACTCGTGCATGCTTCTCTACCACAAAGTACAAAAACATTTTGGTACAGCTGTTTCTGATTTTTGATAATACTTGCTACTAAAAACATTTCAATATAGTTCTGCAATTCCTTGTCAGAAGTACTTACTGTACAAACACTGTTTTTCAAACACTGAAGTTGAAATTGTAGGTCTGGTGCACTTGCGCTAAAAATAAACTAATACTGTAAGCCACAAAGCTAAATTGTAAAAAAGCAAGCAAATACAGAATAAATAAGAAAAAAAGATGGAAACTATTGTTTATGCCTAGACAGATCAGCTGAAATAAAAAGCACAAAAGTGTATTTAATTCATTTTGGTGATGATTAAGATGATCTTCAGCTGCACTGAATCTGAAGGCCAAGCAAGAGGTACTATTCAGTTCCTCACCAGTCAATTTAGACCTGGAGCATAATCACTGCATAGGTATTAACACAGAATCAAATTGTGTTATAGATAAGTTGTATTTGCAGTTGAGATGACAGAACAGGCAGCAGTCTCTATAAGGCTCATAGCTGGAGCACCAAACCCAAACTCAAGGGTTGGTTCCTTTTGAGAAAGGGAAGAGAAAGGTGTCAGTTCTCTCTGGCTTACCAAAGGACAAGGAGGAAAACTTCTCATATTTTTGCCATAATGGAATTACAGCCCCCACCCCCACCCCCACCCCCCAAAGAAGAGAGACTGTCAGGAAAAAAAAAAAACCAAAAACCAGCAATTGCAGTCCTTTGGTTATAAAAGACTAAAAGTAGGTTTTGTAGCATCTTAAAATTTTGTCTAACAGTGATGGATGTTGAAACTTTCCGTAACAGAATTTCAAAGTATGTATTAATACAGTCTTGCCATTTCCCGCATGCACGGTAAAGCTCTAAGGGTCTCAAAAGATTTCTTATATTGATTGCTTCAGAATTTACTCATTTAAGGGAAAGGCTAAATCTCGATTTCCATTTAATAGGCGAAATTAGAAAAGAGCTTAAATGCCGATTATATAAAAACGTCAGAGGAAGGTCAGCCATAATCCTCTTTGCTCTGTAAATGAACAATTCCAGAAGTGACCTTAAAGCACCAGGACCATTTTGTTCATCATCTGGGGGGCCCTACAGACTGAAGGTATGTAATTGCACAGTTACCCTAGAAAAATGAAGAGCTGTATTATTTGGTGAACATGTAGTAACAGTAAAAAATAGGTAATAAAAATGCAGTAGGCATGCCTTTGGGTAGGTCATAGAATGGTTTGGGTTGGAAGGGACCTTTAAAGGTCATCTAGTCCAACCCCCCGGCAGTGAGCAGGGACATCTTCAACCAGATCATGTTGCTTATAGCCCCATCCAGCCCGGCCTTGGATGTTTCCATGGATGGGGCTTCTACCACCTCTCTGGGCAACCTGTGCCAGTGTTAGACCACACTCATCGTAAAAAAATTCTTCCATATATCTAGTCTGAATTTACCTTCTTTTAGTTTAAAACCAATCCCCTTGTCCTATTGCAACAGGCCCTACCTAAAAGTCTGTCCCCATCTTTCTCATAAACCCCCTTTAAATATTGGAAAACCACAACAAAGTCTCTCTGGAGCCTTCTCTCTCAGTCTGTCCCCATAGAAGAGGTGCTCCATCCCTCTGACCATTTCTGTGGCAGATATTATTTATCTAGAGTAAGCACAGGAAAGTTTACTTCCTATCTGTGAATACAGGAACACAAACCCTAGAAAATTTTACATGCTGCAATGACTCACACCTCTGAAGCACCCACTGTTAGGTGACTGTAACAGACAATCAAATATGATACACAGACCCATCGCCAATACTACTCGGCATTTCTCAGCTGTATCGATCAATTTATAATCCAACACTCAAAAAAACCCCACAACAACAAAAACCACCTGCAGACAGCATCAGGAATTATTCTGAAAAGAACACTGGTCCTTTGTCATACCACTATATAAAATTTCTACCTTCAGTATCAAATGCAATTCTGCTCTTTCCAATTCCAAAGAGCTATTGCAGAATTAGAGAGGGTAAGTGGAAGGCAACACAGAGCAAAAGTTACTGGATTTCCTGATTCAGAAAGTCCTAAGCTAGAAGTCACCAGACATTAAGTAAGCCTACAGCTACAAACCTGCCCTGTATTCCTCCATTTGCATCTGCTGCTGTGCTCTGCCAGAGGCAGCACCACTAGGCTAGAGGAAACTTTGATGTGACCTAATACAGTAAGCTAACCATAACATTAGATTTCTGGATGAAAGACAACAGTTAAGATTTTAATGTACGAGAAAATGCATCCCACTTGTCCAAATATTTAGCCTGCTCTTTTGAATATCTTTCCAGCATCTATAAAGGTAGTTGTGAGCCTCTACATTCCTTTCTATATCCAAGTCACTTCAGTAAAAGCAAAGCTAAAAAACCCAGATTAGCCTTTACTAATGAAGAAATGATGACTGCTTTGCAGAATAATCCAAGAGAGCACTTGGCCCACAACTTAATTCCACAGCAAAAAATATTAAATAGCTGCTGTCTTTACCTGCTCTTCTCTCTCAAGTTTTCAGTCTTACCAAATTTACCTCTGCTTCCCTTTTATAGTCAAGGACAGGTGTAAGGAGCAAAGATTTGTGAGGAACACATGTCTGTCCCCCTTCAGACCCTCACAGACGAGCATGTAAACGTTTAAAGATTGCTACAAAACTTCTGATTCTAAATTAATCCTGGCTGGGAAGGCGCTTGGGCCCCAGTCGTTTTGCAGCTCATCCTCCTTCCAAACCATCTCCTCTCAACAGCCAACAGTTTTCAGAGAGGAGAGGCTAAAGCACCAGTTACCCTGTTCTCAAAGAAGGAAGGCTGCCCTGGTTCTCAACTTCCACCTTTCTCCTCAGCCAGCCTCTGCAATGAGCTCTAGCATGGGTGCCAGAAGAGAGGAAAAGAGGAATGAAAAGAGAGAGTTATGCTGAAGAAAATAAATGCCCCAAAGCAGTTGAGAAAATAAAGGGAAAAAGAACACCAAAAAATAGTATTAAATTTAACTCTGAGTTTAAACAATGATTATTCAGTGCTTCCTCATATCCTGAAAACACATCTATACTATTACACATACACGCACACACTTGGAGCACCTCTGTGCTACGCTCTTTACAAACACATTACCGACAGCACAGCAGCATGAGGAAGCGAGAACAGCAGTGGCTCTTCCCCTTGGGTATGACTGTCACACAAAGAAACCAAGGTCTTTGGGAACCATGCTACACTAAATCCTGACAAGGCTGGTTAAAAAAAATAAAAAGCGAAGGAAAAAAGAAAGAAAAATATGTCTTCTCCAGTGCTTCTTCTATCACAGCTGCCCCAGCAGAAGCGGGACCAAGTGAACAGCTTGGCCCAACAGACAGACAAGGAAGCAGGTTTCCTGCCTTTATTTTGTGTGCATACAGAGTGTAGGAACTAAAGGCAGTAAAGGCTGGCCAGGCCAGCACCGCTATAGGTGCAGCCTGGAGTGGTTGAGACGTCCATATACTCAGGCTCACAAAAAACATGACACTGATGTGGATGAAGGAGAGGCCCGTCCTGACATGATCTGGGGTCTGCACATACACAAAACACCCAACAACCAAAAAAATTCACTACACTACACCCTGATTTAATTCTATCTCAACTTTAAAAGACTTTCTCACCCTGGGTTTCACAGTTAAGAGAAAATTCTCTTGCATATTTTCTAATATATATAGGTGCAAAAATTTAAGGAGATGTAATGACAAATCTCGCTCCTTCCTCCTTTCTACTCCTCTTGGAGCTGTACAGGCATGGGAGAGGTTGCAGCTCAAGCACACTTTAAGACATTCAGCTGACTCCTGTAAATATACCATATATAAAGCCAAAGCTGAGTTTTCATCTACTCTAATCAATCAGGAAATTGTTTGCAACTTCTGCAAATTATAAGCTTCCATTGTTTCATTCAAGGTACTGAATAACCATACCAAACCTTCAAATATTGATATGATAGAATTAACTAATGACTGATCACATAAATCCATCTAACATACACAGGCGTAAAACTAAAAAGACCAACATGCTAAAAAACCTATAGAAATTAAGATTAACAGGAAGCACTATTAATTGCATTGCTACTATTGTGAAAGCTATACAGCATCATTCACAGTATGATATGTATATACATGTATGCTATGCTATATACACAAAAAGACATGACTAATGCCTCATGCTGATGGGATCAGTAAAGCTAGCATCATACTGTCTAGTAGACACTGATTTTTATCTTTCATCAAATGGAGCAGAGTTAAGTTGTGGTCTTGCATTATGCATAAGCAGTGAATACAATCAGACTGAAAAGCAAGCTGATCTTCTCTGATCTCGAGTGGAAAGGGTGAACTCTGATCTTCACAGGTGACAGCTTTGTGCATTACTCCAATTTACCAGTTAGCTTCCTGGAACCTGTGTAAGCAACTGAAAACTCACAACACATAGTTATGGCTAATCTTATGCAATCCACTGATGTTTAAACAAGCAAAAATATCAAATAAGAGAGCAAAGCAGTTACATTACTTTGTTTGGCACAGAGAAACCGCAATTAGTTCTTGATTTTACAGTTCAAGAAGGATGTTGAAAAATCGGAGGAAAAAAAAAAATTAAAATGCCTATAGGAAAAGCACAAAGCAAGACAAGGGAGGAATTCCATATCTCTCATCAAGCAAACAGTAAAAACCCACCAGTAACTGGAAACTACACCTAAACAAATTCAGGCTAGAAATGAGGTTTCTTTAGTTTTCAGATATACTGAATCAGTTAAGAATTACCCATTTCCAAATTCTGAGAAAAGTTTTTATTGAAACTCTATGCTTTCAAAATGTTGCATTTCACCTTGGTGTTCGGAAGCATGAATTTAGGACATCTAATAGTCAGTGTAGTTTTAAGTTATAGCAGTTTCAGTTGTGTATGTTCTCAAAACACGTTGCAAAAGAAGAATCAAGTGTTTTCCCTTTACAGGAAAAAAACAAAGCAGAGATATAACACTACTAGTCAAGGGCTGCACAGGACTGACGTTTACAGCTCCCGATTCCAATTATGCTACTCCATGATCCCTTCTGCTGGGTTTCTGGGTTGGTTTTTGAGTTTTTGTGCTGTTGGGGGGGAGGAGGGGTGTTGGGGTTTTGTTGTGGGTTTTTGTTGTTTTTTTAAATTCAGTCTATGAACTTACTTTTTTTTCCCTGCTTCACAGATTGCAGGGTCTCAGATTTCATTGCCAATTCTTATTACTAACCTGCAAAAACATAAAATAATTTAACTGCAGAAATCTTGCTATGAAATTTAAGCAGCACAGCACACTCTACTTCAGTAATACTCAAGCCAAGCCAAAACTCAAAATACCAGGGTTGCTCATGCTCCACCAGCCCGTGCCACAAAATGTTAACATAGCAGGATCAACTACAGAAAACATGGTTTGTTAATCAGCATACATTTGTCATCATACATAGTACTAAGAACATATTTACTAGTTATACTACATCTCACATTTTAAAGGTAGAACTGGGAAATATTCATACACAGAATAATGTATGTATTTAATCTACCAATAGCTCTTCGCATTTATGCAAGCTATAAAACTCAACATGACTTTTATGAAACCCACTCAATTTCCATGGCATAGGATTGCAGTGATTAAGCACCCACAGACTGCTTGACAGCCTCCAACAGGCTATGCTCAAACCCATGCTGTTAAATCCTTACAATCTTTTTTAATCCAGGCTAGCTAGATTAAAGCTAACTTGGGTGTGCCTAACCATTTTGAAATCAGGAAGTTTGCAGACATAGCAAAGGCACCCTCGTTCCTGGCCTGCCTAGTCAACACGTGCCCATAACAGAGAAGAGCATGGATTGTTACAATCCATACCACTAAGTCTTCACTGATTTCAGACTAAAAAAAAAAAAAAAACAGTGATCAAAGCATAAAACCCACGCCAGTTTACAGGCAGCCAAAAATTAATGGGTTCCAGGCTTTTTTCAGTCACTGATATACACTTAGTTTCTGAATATGCAATTCTTTCATCTCTCTACACAATGAGATGAAGGTGGAGTTTTTCTCATGATCATTTCATCCATTTCATATTATAATGGACATATTTAGCTATTAGAAACATTATCCAGTTTTGCTCAATTCTCCAGTTCTAGAGTACATTAAATAATCTCCCAACTATCACATGCCAGATTCTGGTAATTCACCACACTGCTTTTAAACACTGAAGAAGGTAAAAATAGACTAAGCATCTTCTATTTATTTTCCATTTAAAGATAGTAACTGTAGCTATCATTGCAATACCACAGTAGAAAAACATTACACAGGGCAACTGCTAATTTGGGAACATAAATGCATTAATGGGAGTATCTAATACCCCTGTCCCTTTCTCTCGGGTACAGGCATGCACAGGTACATGTATGCATGTAATACACATACATTCATACCTCAAAGAACACCCTTCCTTTCTTTATAAGGAGATCAAGACTAGAAGCACTAATGGCAGGGGTTTTTCCCAACTTCCTTCAGACTCCTCATGGAAACGGCTTGCAGTACAGACCTACACCTTGCTAAAAACCGAAATTGTTTGTACATCAACTAATCTTGGGGAAATTTCTGAAAAAAATGAAAGCCTGCAAAATGTAAGAAAGGAACACAACTCTGCACATCTGCCCCTGGCCATTCTGAGAAATGGTAGCCATACAGCTGCCGTCTGCCATTCTGGGGAACACAGCACTATGGACTCTTAAACACATCCCTGCAAAAGAGCAAGAATCACTGAGGCAAAAATCTTTCCCACACCAACCTGGCTTTATTACTGGTGATAAATGAAGCCACAGGGCTCCAACCTGTCAACAGGAAACGAATAGTACAGATAAATCCAGCAGCTTTAAACTCTAACCTACAAAAGATAACTTAAGGTGAACACCAGCCACGTAGGCACAGTGACCATTCCTTTCTCTTCCCTCCCCGCAGTCCTCCTCTTTATTTTAAGTGCAGGTCAATAAGAAATAAGCAGTCTCAGGTTGACTTGTATGCAGAATTTTACAAGTTTTATTCTTATTAACAGAAGAATGTGGACAATCTAACAAAACTAAGTTTATGCTGCTGAATGTCTTGCACCTAAATATCTTTACAAATCCAGTTAGATTCAGTATTTGAAATATTAGCAAAAATCAGCTTGTAGCGATAGGATGAAGGGTAATAGTTTGAAACTTAAAGAGGGTAGATTTAGATACTAGGAAGAAATTCTTTCCTGTGAGGGTGGTGAGACACTGGCACAGGTTGCCCAGGGAAGTTGCGGCTGCCCCATCCCTGGCAGTGTTCAAGGCCAGGTTGGATGGGGCTTTGAGGAACCTGGTCTGGTGGGAGGTGTCCCTGCCATGGCAGGGGGTTGGAACAAGATGGTCTTTAAGGTTCCTTCCAACCCAAGCCATCCTATGATTCTATGAATTTTAGTAAACCAGGTCTACAGGACCATAGGCTTACGAGCTCATAAACAACCAGAACTGTTACTAGTGAAACAAATTAAGTTCTATATATAAATTCATATAAATATTTTATTTTGAGCTAGAATTTAACGATTTAAAAAATTTCACTAGGAAACAATTTCCATTAGTGAACAAAAATTGTGTGTGTATAACAAAAAGGAACTTTACACCTTCAGTAGGTATTGCAGCAGTATAATGCTGACATCACCACTGGCAAAACTAGTTTAATTACATGGACATTCTTTATGGTAAGTATATGACAAAAAAAAAAAAAAAATCTAACTGTGGAATCCAAACATATTGGGTGGAAAAACTGTTCACTTACTTTCCACTAGTAAGTTAAATTAATAGCTAAGAGACCACTTTTACTTCACTCAAGACAGCCCATTTTCACTGTCCATGCCCAACTATGCAGTGTTTAAGATCAAGATGTCTCTTGGGACCATAAACTTAAAAAACAAAACAAACTTTTGTATAGTGTGGTGTTAAAGAAATGAACACAATGTTTTTCCCTCTAACAGAGGGCCGTACATCAAAGAAAACCACAATAATGACTGCATGTAAAAATCAACACTAAAGATGGTGCCAAGTGAAAAGGTAAGATGATTCAAGGGAAAGATAAAGTAATTAAAATAGCCTTTTCCAAGGGCTCCTCTAGATCTGCAAACATGTTTGTTTCCAATATATGTGTCCTCTGAAGGAAAGGTTTTGTTGCTACAACAAACCAAACCTGAAAGGCTAAGCAGTCCTTTGCCAACACAGTGCAGCTTTGCTGACACTATTTCAGAACAACAAATTTAAATTGACACATTCGATACAACATTGTCCAAAACAACTGCAACAACTACAGGGCAGAGTCTCTGAAATAAAAGCCCATGTGCTTCTTTAGGCATCCCACAGACTGATGAATTAATGTTACAAGGGAGGTTTTTTTTCTTTAGCTGCAATGTTTATTACACTGCTTGTCCCTTCCAGACTGGACTTCCTTTGCATATCTTACATCTATAGCTTTCAACATTCCTTAATAAACAGATCATGAAAATCTGTTCAGTGGAGGGGGCTGTGTTTGTACTGTCTGGCTGCAAATCAGCTTAAACTGATCCAAGATCAGATCTCAATGCTGTTCTCCCTGCGGTCCCTAGCAAGAGTGCTGGTCACCTCCCCTTAGGCAGCACCATGGCTTGTGCAATGTGTTCATTCAGGAAGCCAATCCACCTGAAAACTAAACCACCTCTGCCCATCTTTGCACAATGAAAACCACTGGTCCCCATCCCTCCTTCCCCTGCCCCCTAAAACCACACTGCAATTTTCCAACCTTTGTGAAGCAGATCATTACACACCTACAAAGGACTTGCATTTCATACAAGGCAGTGGGAAGGCTGAACTGCAGCATGTCACACTTGCAGCATCCTTATCTTTTCACAAACTCCCTAAAAGTATTTTATTTCTCAGTGAAAGGATAAATCATTTACTAAAAGCCAGTCCTTTTCAAGAATCAGGCACATTCAAAATAATCATCCCTTTCTTCCTTACAACACAAGTTTAGTTTCACAAGTAGATTAAAAGAAACCACCTACAAGAACTACTGTGTTTTAGAAAATGTGACAAAACCAGGCATTCTGTCAGAGTCTGAACAGAGTCCAACCTGCTTTTAGGAACACTTCTACAAATACCTAGTAGAAAGGGGGGAGGGATTAGCCATCTAGTCCCCTTGCATCTCCCTCCTGAAAAAAGCTCTCATGTATAGAGGATGCATTCAGCGACAGACTGGGACACAGTCTGGCACTTGGCAGCAGACAGCTACCCGGGTAAAGCATCCTGGAGACCACCCCTTCTGTACTGCATGAAACACCACGTGCTATCAGTAGTCACAAAGCCAATGCTGATTCTGTGGCAACTAGCACTAGTCCAGAGGGAGACCGTCAGATGGTAGAGAAGTAGAGCATGCACTCTTACCTATCCCAGTTCCTGAGGAGGCAGGCACATGCAGATTCAGCAAAAACTCCTAGTGGCTGTCACGACCAGCTTCAGATGAATCATAGCATGGTGAAACCTAGAAGCAGAAAGACCAGCGGTATGAACAACTCTGAATGGGAGATGAATGGATGAAATCTTTTTCAAAAGGGAAATGGTGTTGTGGAAACTGTGCTTGTAAGAAGCCAGATGCAACAATGCAGGCTTATAAAACTGTGAACCCATTACGTTTTTGTAGCTAAACTTACTCATCTCAGAGAGTCCACATGAGAACTTTCTCACTTTAACAATCACAACCTTTCTTTCATCACCCTTTCTCTGGAACAAAGGTTTTTTTCTTCCAGAACACATTCTGCAAGGCATTTGGAGACTAAACAGACTTTGTTACACCCGAATGAAATGGGACACTTAACAGTGTCGTGGTCCACTTTTTTCCCCTCAGTACTCAACACAGAGCCTACCACGCATGTCAAACTCAAGGGGGAGCAGGAGTCATTTTATTTAAGTCACCAAATAGAGTCCTCTAAGAAGCCTCCAAGAGTAGCAAAGGAAAAAAAGTAGCAAAGCTGGTTCTTCCTATTTACCAGGCCTGTAATAAAATCTGTATTGTTTCAGCATTAGCCTTAACATCTGACCTCTGTCTATTGCTACAAAAGCCTTGCATCTGTAGATGATAGGAGCTCTCTAAAATTAGACTGGGCAAACAGATGTAACCATGGAGATTTATGCTGCAATCCCAAGAACTCTGCAGAGGCACAAGCTGGAGGTAGAACATATACCACCAATCAAATTTTTTTTTTTTGTCCTCCTCTACTCCCACCAAGCTCACGCGTTACAGGAGACGTGCAGTGAATCATATCAGACAGACAGATTAAAATCCAACTCTAAATAAGGATATTGGAGAAAACCTAGATCATTTCTCCAACCTGTTTTCCCCAGTCTAGTTCACTGCACAGCTACATACATCAGCACTTGTGCTGACATGAGGCAGAAAAGGCATGGGATAAGCAGACAAGGATGGCTGCTTTCAGCTGCAATGTCAGCATAAGCTGCACATAAGACCACGGTACAAGCACTGTTTATTTCACTATAATCATCTCTGAAACCTGATAGGTTGATAAGCAAATATTTTAGAGTCACCCTTTGCTACTCTCCCAACAGTTATTTCTAGACAGAGCTGCATAAAGTTCCAACACTTGGTGGCAAGAACATTAGCATCAACCAAAATTCTTTACAAAGTACCAGATGGCATTATCAAGAGAGCTCAAGAAAGTAATTATTGCTATATTCCTTTAAGCAATTAATAAAGCTTTCATAGTTGTTTTTATTGCAAGTTCAGTTTAGGTTTATTTACAAGATAGTGTGTGAAATTAAGACCTTGGTTAAACAAGAAGCATCATCAAAAGAACTGCAGTACAAAAAATTAAAGATCAAGTGCAACAAAAGCAGTTTCCAAAAGGCAGAGAGAACTAAACTGATGTTTAAAATAATGTAACATTCCAGGAAGAACTGCATTTTAACTTTCATATTACCAAACTGAGCATGTCTCTTTCAAGAACCGCATCCTAATTTTGGCATAGAAAAGTTCAATTATAACTCAGCCTAATGAAGCAAGTAAAATGTTTAAAATCTATCTGCCTGTGATTGCTACTTACATTTTTGGCAAGTCATTTGGGCAGCAGGTAAATAAAAAATTTCCACAGGCAGTGGCATTCTGGTCAAGAAAAATTTTCCTTGTGTTCTTTAGGGAAAAATTCTTCACCTATTCCAGCATTACTAAAATGCATCATAATTCTAACCCATAACTCTCCATTTTCTTTGGTGTTAAATTATAGACCTGCTGTGTAAAGACAACTTTTTTTTTGGTAAAAGATTGCCTGTGAAGCTCAATTGTGATTGGGAAGGCCGCCTACACAGCAGAGAGAGTGAGAAAAAACACACTTGCAGAGCTGAAAAAACATTGGTGTAGGCGTACGTAAGAGGGTAGGGAAGAAAGAACTAGGTTCTACTGAAAAAGGCTATTTTCTTACATCACCACTGGAAGAAGTAAACCATGTTACTTGTAGAGAATTCAAAGGATTGTTTGCTACATTCCAGATGTCAATATGCAGTACTAAAAGCAAGATGAGGAATCCTTGCAGATTCATCCCCCTGATTTCAGAATCTGCCTCTGCTGCATCCTGCAAAAGCTATTCTCACAGAGCAGCAAGTCACCTGCAGAACAGCAGTTCAAAGCTTTAGAAGCCCTATATAATTAATAACATTAGGAAGTACTGAAATTGTAGCCAAAACCTTTCAAAAAAAGAAGGGTTGCTCTCTAGAAAGACTAAGAATAACTAATATTTATTCTGAGTAGAATCTAACAGTATTCGAAACTGCTGAAAAAGTAGCTACAAGAAGTGCAAATGTTTCTCTCACAGACACTAAAAACCCCCCATTTTCCTCCCTAGCCTACCCATCCTTCTGTCCATTCATCTCCAAAGAAAAGTGAGCAGGCCTTTCATGATGTCCTATTAACTAACCTAGATTTTCAAAAGAAGGAACAAGCATTAGTGGAAAATACCCTTCTAGGCTTTCTTTAGGAAGGCACCACCTAGACGCATTACAATTTCTAAATAAAGATGTCTACATCAAGTAAGTATTCTCATGCCATCATAAAGCTATGAAAATATTTGTAATAGGTCTGGCTTTCTCTTCATAATAAAAACAAAAGGCTTTTGACATATATGCATTAGCTGATTATTACCGTAGTTACTACCAGAGAAATGAAAACAGCCAGGACAAGTTTCACCAATGAACTTCAACAAACATGAGATGATGCAGTGCAGGGAAAAGAAGACGCTGCTGCTCCCCATGGCATCGGACACCAGCCTGCAACCTATTTTGGAAATCCCAGTCACAAGGAGATAGGACTTCAGTGCCTAATTCCCTTGAGTGCTCAGGCTGGTATTTGTAAAGCTGAGTCTAGCAGATGACTGAATTCCTGCACCCAAAGGGTGCTGCCACAAGGGAAAACAGCCTACAGAGCACAACTGCTGCAAGGCCACCTCCAACCAGAGCTTTCACAGGTCTCAGTTTCATCTCCAGCCACACATACACCATCACTGAAGATGCTGAATACCAGAAAGTGATAAATAAATTACTACAAAGTAAACTCCATTTTTAATACATCTTTTCAACTCTATGATTGCTAAGCACTAATAGCTATTATTCATACACATTGGAAACACAGGTATGAGCATTTTAAAAAGCACCAAGCCAGCTGACTCGCACGAGCCTATATGGCAAGCAAAAGCAGCACATTTACAAGTCACTGCTGAGCTCTGAAAATTACTCTTAAAACACAAGAGAGTTGCTCCTGAAGCTCACTGAGGCACAAACTCTTCTGGCTCAGAAAGGCAGGAAAGGATGAAGTATCAAAGGGTGGTATAAAACTCAGCAGCAGTAAAACCTCCAGAAAAAAGGAGGCTCTGAAACAATGACTACGAATTAGTGAAACACACAGAAGCAAGGAAAGTAGTAAGGCAATGTACAAATAAGTACAAAAAAATAAAGGGGTATAAAAAGTAGTAAGAAATTAAATCCCATACTGTAGGAAAATTGGAGTCACTTATTATAAATGAAGGTCTATAGACTCCTACTAAACTTTGAAATTATAGCCATCTTGAATTTCACCCTGGTGAACACTGAAATGCTATTTCTCACACATTAATGGAGCCTCTCTACATACTAATACACATAATTGTGATAAACAAAAAATGCATGAAAATATTACACAACAAATGAATCATATACATAGAATTTGCATCCTAACAAAGAGCACCCTTTCGTGCTCAGCTTGTCAAGCTAAAAAACATCTGCTTCAAGAGTCACTGCCAGAATAATCTGATCTCTTGTATTCAAAGTTGTATTTCTTCTTAGTGAGAACAGACAAGCTCAAGGTAGTTTGGAAGGCTGCCTTGTACTGTTGGGCTCCAGTCAGACTAAGGCCATTAGGAAAGAAAAACCCTAGAAGAACACGGAGGGCTGTCAGGGGATTCTGTGCTGCTGATCTCAAAATTCAGAGAGAATATTTACCTTTTCCCTTCCAGACACTAAGACCTTCTCAGAGATATGCTACTAACAAGAAAGCTGAATTAGTGAAAACTTTTTACCTTCTCATACCTTTTTTGAAAACTGGCAGTATAGAAAAAGAGATTTTAAATTGAATTATACCTCAATTTTTGAATGAAGGGAGATTCAGCTGAGGTTGGAGGGATGTCTGGGTTTTTCTCATTCTGTGGGTTGTTTTTTTCCTCTTATCAAGGGTAAACTAGAAGTCTGATGCAGATTTACAGCCTGATACAAATTCAAATAACTTTGATATCATAATTATACAGTATCAATCAAAATTAGTAACATTGCATGTAATTAATTAACTCCTTTGCTGCCCTGTCAACAGGAGTCAATTACTGTAATTCTTAACATTTTTCTCAAAAGGGGTAATGGAACAAAATTTCATATAATTTCATTTCACCTGAAAAGGCTTCTAATGTTCACAACATCATTTTAGTGCAGTAAGCCATAACCTTTCTTGATTATTCACAGCCACCACAGCTTACAGACTTTCACAATGCAGACAGTTTTTCTAGACACACAGCCTATGACTGTAACAGTGTATAAATGGCTTCATGTTTACCTTTAATATAACTGCACATCCTACAAGTAAAATACCTGTACCAAGAAGATACTGCTGACCATCTATGAGCTAACAGTCCAGTGCTGAACTAACCACAGTGAAACATCAAGGAAATTGCAGAGCACAACCACAAAAACATTTGGAGTTATTCCTGACAACAGTAAGCACTTCAGAGTAAGGAATGCAAATACTTAAGTTTGAAATGAAGAAAATTAACAACAAATAGAAATGGAGTCTAATCACACACCCCACCCCTTCTTACATGCAGTGACCCATCCTTTTTGCTGTCCAAAATTCCTTCTTTAAAAGTTAGTTTTTCTCTTCAGAAAAGTTGTCCTATTGCTTGTTTTTCAGCCTGGCTTTGTCAGTGTTGTGATCTAACCCTAGTTTGGCAGCTCAGCCCCACACAGCTGCTCACTCACTCCCACCTGGTGGGATGGGGGAGAGAATCAGAAGGGTAAATGAGCTCACAGGCTGAGATAGAGACAATTTACCAGGTCAAGCAAAAGCCACGTGCACAAGTAAAGCAAAACAAGGAATTCATTCCCTGCTTCCCATGGGCAGGCAGGAGCTCAGTCATCTCCAGGACAGCAGGGCTCCATCACATGTAACACTTACCATCACTCCAAACGTGCCCCCTTCTTCCTCCTTCCCCAGGTTTATATGCCGGGCATGACATCGTGTGGTGTGGAATATCCCTTTGGTCAGTTGGGGTCAGCTGTCCCAGCTGTGTCCCCTCCCAACTCATTGTGCACCCCTAGCCCGCTCGCTGGTGGGGCAGTGTGAGAAACAGAAAAGGCCTTGGCTCTGTCAGCACTGCTCAGTGATAACGAAAACATCCCTGTGTTATCAACACTGTTTTCTCCACAAATCCAAAACATTGCCCCGTACCAGCTACTATGAAGAAAAATTCACTATATCCCAGCCAAAACCAGCACACACAGCTAAGCTATAAGAGAAGGACAGGATTTTCCACCGTAGAAGGGGTTATTGCTGCCAAGCAAAGAACTAATAATCTGTCCATGGCAGAACATACTGGAGGAGCAAGGATAAAGGGCAAATTAAGCAAAGAATTCACAAATTCACAATTTGAAAGCTCACTCCTTTTCCATTTTGCACTCCCCACACTTCATAAGTAATTTCAATCCATTTGACTGCTGTTAAAAGAAATGAAAAGGAAAAACTGAGTTGGCATCTTAACTGACTTCTGTGTGTAGAATTTTAAAGCTGTTTGTCCATGACAACAGAGGAAGCACCATAGAGAATATGCCGCTGCGAGGAAGTTTTTCTCTGATAAGGGTTCAAAGTGCTTTGCAGATAAGGTAAACATCATTAAACCAAATACAAAGAAAGGGAAATCAAGGCAAGAGAAAGAAAAGGAGTCGCTCAAGGTCATTCAGCAGCCAACTGGCAGTCAGAAATATCCGTCTTCCTACTTCTAGCACCCATGGCAAAGGACCATACGAAGGCTTTCATCAGCACTTTGATGAACTGATAATACACATAACATAACCAACAACACATCAGGTAGACAAATTAGATGCCCAAATTAAGAAGGCAGAGAAATGACTAACAGCGGATAAACAGTGTGCAGGATGAATGGCATCCCTGCACACTGATCAACCAGTGGGTTTCCATTGGCATGTACTAACATCTGCCAAAAAACAAAACATGAAATCACATTTCCTGAATCTTTCACAACATACTGGCACACTGCATAAATTCCACTACTTTACCCTTTACCACAAAAAGTGTTTAAGCCAGGCATATCCAAATAAAGATTTTGGTTAACTGGTGCTCCCAGCATTTATACTTCTGTAAGCCTCCAGCCCCCTCACAACACACCAGAAATGTACACCATATATCTGCTACAGAAGAAAGATTCACAATAAAAGGTGTACAGATGTATACTGCCCATAAAATTCATTAAAAGAGGCATTAATTACATCGCTATAGTTTAAAAATATCCAAGAGAATAAGAAAAATTCCACTCCATTGAGCAGAATTTATTCAGTCTTCAAAAGCTTTGAAACTGTGCCGAACTGAAAACCCTAGTAATCTCTAAGTTTCACACTCCATAAATCATACCTTCTTCTATCCCTGATTCAAAATTCAACTATAATAAAAAGACAGTTCTTTAGCTAGAAAGTCTTTTGCATATGAAACCAAACTTCTGCTTTTCTATGTTATAAGCCTTCCTTCAAGAAGAAAACATTCATCTACACCATCTTGGAGATAAAGCACAACTCGTTATTCCCATCATACTGAAAGAGAAGTAATTCAAGATATTCTCTCCTGCCACACACAAGGTTTCCATTTTCAATGGAGAAGACTCTTTTACACTTGCATTCCTGGGAACCAGTATCCGTTATGCTATAAACCACAAGCACTTTACGTTTCCAACCCCGTTTGACTCGCTTGGCAGACTTGGGAATTTCCATTAGAGTGGGAGTTTCTCTGCCCATTCAAAGACCTTCATGCTCTTTGCCAGGTTAAGATAAAATTTAAAAGGGTTCTTTGCCTGTTTTCCCAGGAAAACTACAAATGTTTTTGTACTCTTCTCAGTAGATAGCTCATTTATCAACACTTCAAGATATACTGTTCTATAAACAATAGTTCAGAGTTACCCTCTTGGTCACACAACTCTACAGGAAACAAAAAAGCATTTTTCTGTCTGCTTAGATGGCATCAATATTATTACAGCTTACATAAAAAGTTTTGTAAAGAATTTATTGAGAAGAGGCACAGTCTAGCAATTTGACCACATGTCTAAGAGCTGCTCATAATTCAAACAAGCAATTTTACTTGTCTGTTCTGCAATTTTCCCATTAATGAAAATAATATTTACTTCACAGGGGTCAGAATGATTAATTTCCATGAAGAGCTTGAATCTAAACCAGAGGGGTAATTTGATAGATCTCTGAGGAGAAAGGGTGAAGGAAAAACAAATTAGATTTCGTATTCAGTTTCAAATGAGAAAATATTTGAGTTGCAGCAGGAACAGCTACTTTTGCATTTCCAAGAGTATTAGCAAAATTACACACAATGAAGAAAATGCAATGCTAATTTAATTTCTCTCGAACTATGTGCTCAGCCATGAACAGCAGCAGATTCTTCAACACCACATTTTTATCTGAACAGACAAGTTCTGGGATCTGCCTTCATTCTTGTCCATTCCAGAGTTGCTGCAGTTTCACTAATAAAATGAGATGTAACATTTTGAGAACAAGATGCTCATTTATCCGTGGGAAGAAAGGGAACAGAGTTACAGAACACTCTGAACATATTACTTTTAATAAACCCAAACCAAAAGAGAAATATAAGAATCGTGAATCCAGAGACTATTAATACATGGAAGCGTATTCCCAGCTTCAACTGCTCAACTCAAGGCCAGGAAAATTACCCAGTCTAGAGCAATGTACTACGTAATTACTCATACACTATTCTTAAGGTGTTCTCACTATTATAGAACCATTTGCATCCAGGCTGACCAGGTATAGTTGAGAATCTGGTCCATACTTTTTCCTCTTTTGTTGAGAATAAAGTGATTTTGAATGTCTGGCTCTCAACATAAGATCCTCTTATTTGTCAGTAAATATAGAGAAGCATGAACTCACAAATACATACTTATCCTTGCTTTTTTTTTTAGTACAAGAAGCACTGAGAAATTAGGCTCCCCCATACATATTATTTTGAGTATTTTGAATTAATTTCTGAAATACGTTTGATAGAGAGTAAAGAGTCTTAAAAAAATGGTCTTTGTCAAGGCAAGTATGTGATGCATTGGACAGCATATTGTACAATACATACCCTGTTGACACAGACTGACACTAGACACATCATCTTTAAAAGTCTGAAGGTAAATAAGGATTTAGAAGGTAAGATAGAACTCGGGTTAGGAGATGGATACGTAAGGAAGTCAGGGGGGTTTTTTGCTATTATTTTTGGCAGGCAGAGAGGGCTAAAATGGCATATTTGTTTATTTACAAACACTGCAGTTAAAGCACTTTGTGTAACTAAAACACTTAGATACAGAGAAAAATACACTGTTGAACAACTCATGATTTTAATAGGAATACCAAAAAACAGACATCCTTGTTTCTAAAGAAACTGCAATTCTAGGAAAGAAACTAATAAAACTGTTAATACTGAAAATTACATTACAAAGAAATAAAACAGCAAGGTTATCCATTCTTAATGAAGTACATGAAATATTTCTATGTTGCCACAAATTGAGATTCTACACTCCAGTATGTATTCATTAATTCCTTGGAAAAACACAACCTAGATGTACGTACAACAGCAGGAAAAAAGTGACTTAATATAATGCCATAGCATAAAAGGTGATAACATAGGTTCTGTTGGGGGCTTTTGTTTAGATGCAGAAAATTGAGTTTACTTTTACTTTACAAAAAGATATTCTAAGGAAAGGTTCATGAATGTTAGTAACTGCAAATCTGCAGCACCAGGCCAATGTAATCAAACAGCAATTACACAAGTTGCAGCAACTACAGATGTTAAAGAACATTAAAAAAAAAAAGGACGTGCAAGGGCCATAACACTGAGAATTCAAGAGGTCAGTAAATGTTTGGGGTTTTCCTCCCAGGCACAGAACCCCGTGAAGAAGGCATGACACCTCTCAGCAGCAGCAGTGCTCCAGGAGGCAGCCACAGTGCTCCCAGCAGCTCATCTCAGCCACAGCAGAAGCACCCAACTCATCCACCAGCCAGAAGCACCCACTATCCATGTCCATTTCTCAATCAAATACACTCTGTTCACCAGCGATTTCCATTACAGCAGAAAAATCTCTGATCTTATGTCAGGCTAAAAAAATTCAAATATAAAAGGAGAATTAGAAGCACAAAACCTGTAGTCATTGCTAATAAACATTTTTTTTCAGGCAGTTTCACAATCGAAATAGCAACTTGTACTCTAGACCATTTGAGTCATCGTCCATCACAGTCAAGAATACACAGGAACAAATCAATTCTTCACCTGCTTTCCTATGTCCCTCAGGGCAGAACATGACTACTCTGCTAAACAAAAGCCTTGAGTAAAGCCTGTTCAGTGATTCATTCAAATAAACACGCCAGCAAAGGTTTATGGTCCACCAGCTGAATGTAAAAATAAAAAGTGACTATAAATCTTGAAGGGAAAAAATTAACACATTGTTCTTTAGTTTTTTCATACAAATGGACAAATACATTAGTTCAGCTCACTGAGATGTGCAACAGGAGAGCTAGAAATCAGCACTCTTAGGTAAAAGTTATGGACTCCACGTGATACGTATCTCCTTTGAATACGTACATACAGGAATGTAGCTTTAATAAAAATAGGGTTATTCTCTTACATTACCTAAGAGAAAACCCAGTGACAAGTAATCATTCTAAGATACTGTCCACATTAAAAAAGCTTTCCTGTGTGCCTGCAGTGAAACCTAGCAAGCTTTATTTAAAATTTTTCAATTTCAAGATTAGCTTTAAAACACCCTGTCTTTAGAACACACAAATAAAGCTTCAAACTGTTTCACAAATACAACAGTAATTCACAGAAAAGACCATCTCAGCTGTATTGTGGCCATTTGAACTAGCTAGCAGCAGATTTCCCCCCCCCCCATATATTTGGAAACTCATTTTTAAAATCTATAAGGTTATTATAGGATGCTTAACCACTACTGATGGTGTCTATAAAGAGCCTACAGCAGGTATTAAATTCTTTTTATCCAATCCTAACAACATGACAGCATCATTGCTACAAATGCATGACAGTTAGCTTCTGATGGGATTAAGAAAAACATGGGAAAGAACACGTTAGTAATACATCACATGGAATTTAAACAATCTAGAGCAGGGACACGGGGCACACGCACAACTTGAACAAATCCTGCTGATAAAAAACCCAGACATACCATAAGTGACAGCTGATTTCATGAATATCCAATTAAGGCCCTACAGAACGAGTCAAACCCATTATAAAGCACGTATGTGCTACTGGTCAGGGAGAGCTCTATTCCCTTCTTTGGAAGTGCTGGCTTTCAGCAGGATCGATCCCTTGCTTCGGCCCACCCTACAGCTGCACACATCTGTAAGTGGAGGAGGTAGGAAGAAGCAGCCGAGTTGGAGCAGGGAGACAAAAGCCCCTTCCCAGGGCTCACGCCAGGCTGGCATGGCAGCATCTCTGCACCCTGAGCTACCAATTAGAAAAATTCTCAATTTTGCTAGGAAAATACAGATCCAATTCAATATTGCTACAGCAGCAATCACCAAGAGAGAGGGCTGAGCTCCAAAACACATGAACAAATTATCTCATCCCATTGGCTTTATTAGTTACCCCAGACAAAACTATTCACTGATTTTGGGGAAAAAAGTCACACCCAAACTTTACCCAAAACACTAATTTTACTAGGTACAAGCAAGCTTTAAATCTGTCAATATACTCCAAAGCTAGGTTTGGATATAGCTGGACCAGAAGATTCAGCAGAAGCATTTGAAAAAAACACAGCAGATGTGGTTTTAGCACATAGCACAGTTTCCTTTTTTAGCATGACTGATGTAAAGGGAACTGAGGATGAGCTTCCGCAGTCCTGATGTCCCGTAGATGAGAGACAAATCAAATCAGCCCAGACTGGTGCACTCTCTTCCTGGATCTTTCCCTGACCTGTAGCAAGTACTCTCACAATCTATATGCAAAACTCCTCTGCTGAAGCAGTTTTTAGAAAGGTCACAAATGGTTATCTAGAAATTACATACAAGAACAATTTGCTGCCCATTTTCAAATATTTGGAAGATATAGTATCATTGGTGCATTACATGAAAAGGTATTTGAAATTCAGAATAAAGACATCCACCATCCCATATATCACTTCAATATTTGGGTGTGCAATAATTAGCAGTTGTAGTTTTGATTTGGGAAACAGGTCTTTTTCTTCATAAGGGAACATTTCCAAATCTAAAGACACGTATTTTTATGATATTCCAGAGGGTACCACAGAGTTTGTAAGATGATGACCTAAAAGGACTTCATCACCAGCATCTCAGCCACCACAGTCACATAAGTCCAGAGTGTTAAGAAAACAGCACTTCACTGCACAGGGAGGAGACTGTACAGCAAACCCATACTCAGCACAGGGCTGCAATCACCATGTTCATGCAGCACTCTATAGATGCATGGATTTTTTAACACATTTCTAAGAATTTTACAAACATTATCTCCAGATAACTGGTGGCACCCTGCTTACCCAAAATAGAAAAGCTGTCGATAATAACACAAAGTTTACTCCAGAGAAGGGACTCCTACCACGCTGCTCAGTCAGTTCTTTCTGTACATTGCAACAGGATCTCAATTTACAGTCTCGGGTTGTTTCCAAACACAAGAATACCTTGATCATAAGTATTCCTCATGCCTCCCTCACTTTCTGAAATATTTTTATATCAGTGGAGCACACGTAAGGGTTCCTTTCCTCATACCTAGACTCAACACATGAAAATCTCTATCACAAACCTCACCCAAAAACCCAGCTGTTACTCCCATGCACCTCTCCAAAGGGAAGTGTTTGCTTTAACCCAAAAGAACGCACCTTGTGATCCTTGCACCAGGCATCACACTGCAAACACTGTTTTGCTCAGGAGAGGATGAGAGTATCAACACAGCACGAGGCTCCGAAGGAAAATACCTTTAACCAAACCATGCCACCAGGATAGCATGTGCTCACCCATTCGGTGCTTTCCTGCTCTTCTCACTCAAGCATGTCACTTCGTTTTGTATTACACAAGTTACAGAAAATAAATCTTAGTACGTTGCAAATCAAATCTTAAGTAATGGTTCACTGTAATTAAAGAAAAACTATTAGAGCCCATACAAAAGGACCATTTCAGGAAAAAGAAATGGTCACAATTACAAACATCAGAGGTGAAAAAAGAACGTCAATGTAACTAAAGTAAAATATCCCTTCAAAATAAAGGTAACTTAACAACAAAAACCCTTCAGGTGAGTGACGTCAACACTCAAACACGAGTCCCAAAACCCTTCCTCCCCACGGTGGGCAGGGAAAGGAAACACCAGAGACGCCTGTGAAGCCCTGGAGTGATCTTGCAAAATCAAAGTAAACGCTACTCCAAGTCATTTCACACCAAGAAAAAACATGCTTAGTGTAATGGAACACTAATTTGTATGGTAAACACAGCCAAATAAATACATGAAATAAATCTAGCTATTTAGAGAATACTATAGGTATTCTCCTCTTAAAAGTGGTCTACCAGCACGAGTATGCTGCGTTTACACTTAATTTTCCACTATTTCAAATTCTGATTCACATTAACTAATTTGGCAACAATTGGGCTTAGATCTAGAAGGAAATGGGAAGAAATGGGAGAACAGCAAGATGCCAGATTCCTTACTTGAAGAAATTACTGGCTGAAGCTTACTCTCTTTTTTCAGAATTTTTGTGGACTTCAAGAAGTTTATAAATGTGTTCTTATATTTGAGAAGTACAACCTAAGGCTTTCAAACAATTTATTTCTAACTACAGTTGTTAATATTTTCTTAATCTTGCTTATATTCACAGTACACATACCACACTGCAGGACTCACAAAGGGACTTTTTTTTTGCTGCTGTATTTGTGTTAGGTTCATTTCACAAACCATCTGTTTCTCAGCAAAATACATCTATAATGGGATATCTGCCTTAAACCAAGCTCTCAAGTAAAAGGTCCTACCTTCCTCCTCCTTCCGTTCAGGCCTTAGTTGGCAGATGGTCAAGAGGATGTTTATAGTAATAGAGGATGTTTATCAACCAACTTTCATAGGTTAAAGAGGTGGTGCCTTAATACAAACATTTGACAATGCCTTTTAGCAATCAAAGTACTGAACATGTAAAGCATTCAAATAATTTTATTTTAAAATACTTGGAAAATACTTCTCCTGTGCTCACATCTGCAAAGCCGCTTTTAATGCTTATTTGGGTCTAAATCCTCAAAATACAACCTTCACTCAATCTTTGTCGTATTTAAGCATTACTTTAATTCAGAGTACATCTCAGCTCTTGGGAGCTGACAGTCTCCGATTACTTCAGGGTTTAAGAACAAAATATTTATGAATTCCTGGCTGTCTTCATACTGTAATTTTGATTAAACATCCTTTTTCTTTGAAAAACAAAAGGTTTGGTAAACTTATTAACCAGGTCACAGTCAGACTTGCATAAACTTTACTACAGTAACCACAGAAATACCAAAGCTACACTAACACACTGGATTTGCACGGGTTACAGAAGACATTGTTCAGTGTTACAGGCCAAGACTAATCCATATTTGAGGTGTAATGTCCTTACTGAGATCTGCAAGCATTCCTCCTTATTGCACTTCAGTGAAACATGAAGAATGATTTGATTTGAGAGATACAACTGAAGGCAGGCAAGCTGAGAGTCAGAGGGTCTCTTGATGGGGACACCCAGCCCCCTCAGGCCACCCCCCCCGAGGCAGCCAGCGCACAGCCCAGTACCATACACATCCCTTCATGCAAGTTAATCACCTCCGTTACGGGATCATACTCCATTTTGTGCTACTGCATTTTAACAAGATTTAGCTAGTCCTGCAATTACTCACTAATGGAGAGAGACCATCTTTCACAAAACCAAACGGCCCACGCCCCACCACACACTAAGATATGACATGCTAAAAAGCAGCACTTGGACACACAGATCCCAGTGGCACACAAAACCGTAGTTTTGCCCTTCAGGTTTAAACTGTCAGAGGGTAATTCCATGCTTACACCAGTCTGGAGCATGTGGGAGCTGCCGAGGAAAGAGGTCCCCCCAGCCTTTCCCACTCTTGTGGCCCTTGTACATGATGTCACCAGCAGCCAGCTGGTGACGTGGTGAACCAATTCAAGAGAGCCACTTCATCTGGAAGCCAGAATGTCATCTTTGGTAGGTTAGCCTTAACAAAAAGCAATTTCCAGCCACGGTCACTGAATGGCTACCAAAATGCCCATGTTGGCCAGAGGCTGGGGGGAGTACACCACCACAGTTTTTGGCAGCAAATGAGTCAATTCAGGCTGGATTAAAATTGCTTGGGCAGCTACAATATTAATCTACATTTGCACACACTGATTTCCCTAGCTTCTGTTCCTGTTGAGAATTTTGATTACCTTACACCCAGAAACACCTAAACAAGGAAACTGGTTTTCAAACAAGATCCTCTTCCATCACACCACCATGTACACCAAGGCCTACTCCAGCACATCCAACAGAGCCATCAAACCAGAGCCTAAGAGAAGTATATCTCACATAGATCAAAAGGACTCTGATACACAGGAAACAACTAATACAGACACAGCTAGGCAAAACTTCAGGATGAGGGATGGTTGTAATGGTTAGAAAGGGTAAGTAAGCATTCTGCAGATTTAAGGCAGTGCAATTGATTCCCTCCACCATGTACTTTTTGATTTAAATCAGTAGATTCAAGTCCTGCAACATACAAACTAAGACTTACTCTGCATTAAGCTGATCATCCACAAAGTGACTGCTCACAAAACTGTCTACTGAAGACTTTCACCTTTAAAATATGTTAAACTATATTTCAGCTCCTAAAAACACCCCAACATTCATTTATAAAATATTTTAGACATTTTTATATTAAATATATTCAGATAGGTCTAAAAAAGAAAAACTTATAAATAACTTGTGAACAAAAAATACCATATATAGAAATCCATAAAATAACTATTCAGGTGACATGTTCAGCAACTTTCAAATTGGATTATAAGCATAATTGTCACATGTATAAACAGCATACTAATTGTAAATATATTTTGCTCTAAGGAACAAATTCATGTTTTTAAAACAAGGGAAATCAAAAGAGTATTAAGGATTTTTAATTGTCTGTGACCTAGCAAGGATAACTAGTATACTTCTCACTGGATATCATTCTGATTGAAATACCAGTAATTTCCCTGTAGACCAAAGCAGATCTTATCAAATGACTACTATGCTCTGAAGAGGCCATAAATTAATAATGTTATGCAGTGACTTGATATTGTATAGGGGGAGGAAGAAGGTGGAAAAGGAATATACATGCTGTCAAAGAACTGCAATTTGCTTCTGAACAGTTTGCTATCACCAATTTCACCAGCAGATCCACCAGGTAAATGACTTGCAGGCTCCCACGTGAAGACACAGCTCTTAAAAGAAAGTTTCTATGCAAGTCACATCATGTTAACACCCTAGTATCTAGAAGACATCATCAGCTCTGAAGTTAGCGACAGCAAGTTACATCTTTTAAGGAGTGATTTGGCTTTATGAAAGAAAGCAAATTAATTCGTAAACTTTAAGCCTTGTAATGTAAGAATTGAGAGCACAGCTGCTGCAGTAACAGAGATGCAGAAGGCCACCTAAGCAGCCAATGCACTTTATCAGGGAACCAGAAATCTGGAATTTGTTCCATGGAACAAAGTACATAAACATGCAGACACCTGTACAGTTCTATAATCATCTGTGCTTCCAAAGAGAATGATAGATGGACAAGACAAAAATCAGGTATGCGGAAAACAAAACAATCTGAAAAAAAAGCAGCACTGTTTTCATATTTCAAAGTCATAGCACGAGAGGATTGAGTTTAACAAGCATTTTAAAAAATTCTGTAAATACATTCAATAGAGGGCTCACATCAGCAAGAACCACTACTTAATACCCGAGAAGTGACATGTATTTGAAAGAACTCAATTGTCACATGTACCAAAAGAGAATACGATAGGTTTCGTGCTTTGGAAGAACAAAAGACATACCAGGACACCACAAACAGTACGCAAGTGAAGAAAACTCCGTATTTCTTAACTAGATGCAGTTACAGGGAAAGACCTGGAAGTGTACCTTATGTGGAAAAGAACCTCTCTAAGAATAAGTTATCATGCAAGCTAACAGGTCTCAGAGAAAAACTTATTCCAATGTTAGGTGCTCACAGCATCTTATTCCAGCAGGTCTGGCCAGAACGGAGGACTGGATTACAGGAAACAGACAGGGACTGTACATCATGCAGATGGAAGGGGCACTTTGGGGCTTATCAACATGAGAGCTACTTTAAAGGAGAGATCTACATAGAAACAGGGCATTAAAGATACTTAAAAAAAAAAAAAAAAATCTCACCATTGTGATAGAAGTTACAAAACCAAGAGTGATCAAAACCAGGTTTCTTTTAGGTGCAAAGACGAGAGCATATATAAAACAAATTGACCCTCAAGTCTTTATGTTTTTCCTATTTTGTTGCTTATACTTTTAACACTTTTTTTCCAAACATTTTACATTCAGTGCTTGATGGTGAAACAGCAGTTGCTTTGTTCTGTTTCAAGCGCAACAAACGCAGGGAGTTAGCATTGAAGACCTGTACAGAGCACAAGATGATGCACAATGAATTTTCTAAACTCAAATGCAAACTTTGTCAAAGAGACTCACGATCTTCTTTCTGGCTGCATGCTGCTGGCAGGAAGAATGCTTGGCCTTCATGGCAAGACAGAAGCTGCAGCTCAGCTGTGATCTCAGTTCTTGCTGGAGGTGAGATGCTCAGTACACCTTGCAGGAAGAGCACTATCCAATTTCACTGTTCTGGAACAATGATGCTTCATTCAGATACATTTTGCTTACATTTGTAAACCCATATAAATATATTCATGCAGAAAACGTAGACAAATATGTCCAGAAGTGGTGGATATTTGCATTTCAGATGCCCCAGACATCTCATTCACAGCTCTGATCTGCACCCTACTGCATTCCACATGGCAGTTGCTGCCCAAGTCATTTATAGCAACCAAGCTATTCTCACCATCTTTCAAACTACAGGTTGGTCAACTATCAGCTCACCAGTGACAAAATCGAGTTTCTTTCTACATGATTCTATTTCTCACATCCAAACAAATTCTTTACAAATAAAGGGACTTTTTTTTTTCCAGATTTTTTTCATATAACCAAATCTGTATTACATTGATGGAAATCCATACTCATTTCTCATTTTACCAGACTTTATAAAACGTAAATAAAATGCACACTGCCATCTTTCTTTTGACTTAAAAAATAAAACAGAAACATTCATTAAGTGACTGGTTTTTGGAGGCCACTGCAGGACACTGCTACAACTCATTTATGTTGACTCTTTTTCTTTTTGGGGAGGTGAAAGAGGGAAATAATTATTTGAATCCTCATGCAATCCAATCAGTTTTACTCAAATACATGCATAAGTACAGGCATTATTGTCACAGCAGGGAAAAAGGGTAAATATCAACAAAAAGCTAAATCACCCAAGATTATTTTAGCATCGGGTTGATTAACCTTTAATCAGAAATCTAAAAACCACACCAACTCAAAACACGTCCTTTTGCCATGCAGATAAAATAGAGGTAATATTTGTAACTCCAAACAAAAAGGGATTGCAGTAGCTGGCGACCATGGTCTTTTCTCTCACAAGCTAAGCAGAAAAATCCTAAAACTAAAACAAAATAAAATCACAGCAGCAAATACTGGATTTGCAGGTGGGCTTTGTAAGCACCATAGCTTGATGTCAGATCCGGAGTGAATACAGGAACTGAACATATAAGGTATGACTATATTAAAGCCCACAGAGTTGGACAAAGAAAGCAAACAGAAGTATTGTTTCTAACAATGCAGAGATAATTGGGGAACACTGGTGCACAAGCAAAGTTACCAACAACTTTACATAAGCTTTACTCGACATAACTAGAATCTTACATTACCAGGCATGCCACCCTGCCTGGCTTTACACATCTGCAGCAAGGTAAAGTTGGCATTTACCAAGATTAGTTCTAACACAGAAATTAGCGCCTCTGAAGCCTTATGCCAACCACAATGATCTTGTCATTACCAGCGAAGGCACTGGTGGGAATAACACACTGTAAACCAAGCGGGAATTTGGAAACACTTAAACACACACATATAACAGAGGAAGAGTCGAGAGGGGCAAAGAAACAATTCTGCAAATCAAGCTCAAGGAAAAAGTCTTATCCAGTCTCAAGGAGAATGCTAGAGCTTAGAAATAAAGTATTTGTACATTGCAATGTTTCTACAAATATCTTCTTTTGAAGAAAGTGTCTGACCTTTCTTTGCCTCCAGCTTACAACATGATAAATGCTGCCACCTTAAGAGGTACTCTGAGCTCACAGAAAAGAGGGCAAGCCCAAAAAAAAGGAGGTTAAATTGGAGCAAGCTGTGAAACTACATGGAGACAGCTACTTGCTACGTAAGCGTGAAGACTAAATCACAGGTAAGTCGTCCTGCTTTTAAGAGAGCACTCATAAAAGGTATGCCTCAAGAAACAATGTGGGGATTTTAAAGTATGACCTTTATAAAACGTTAGATTTCCAGGTCTTGTGAGAAAGGGATAAGGGAGGGAGCTTTGCACTGAACTTCTGAAACAGGCAAACAACAAGAACTGTAATGCTCACGTGCAAATATAAATTAAAGGCTGTTGCAGGTTTTTGGCTTTTGTGGCTGGCAGAACTGGTCACTCAGCTTACACCAGATGAAAATTAAATAAAAGCTTCAGGTACAGATAACTCCCCTGGCTTTGTAACAAGGGAAGCCAGTGCCACAAGAGGCCTGTCAGTTTCTCTTCACAGTTCCACTAATGTCTCAAAACCAGAAGAGAACATGAAGTATTAACAGTTTTCAAACTGGATTCCAGAAAGACAAATTCAGTTTATTTTCTACCTCTGAAACTTTAGGTAACAATGCCACTTAAACTTTGACAAACTACCACTTTAGAACTTTACAAAACACAGATTAAATAAAGCAACAAATCAACAACAAAACCAGAACCCTATAACGCTCGTGAGTAATTGTGCTTACAGGAATATTCTTGCTAACTGGGCTGTTGGCAAATTAAATGCATGCCCTCATGTTGTTACAACCAGGAACAAACACAATCCTCAAGGCAGAAACCTCTTCTTAGATAAAAAACGAACTTTAAGTGACTGGGAGAGGGGAAATACCCAAAATAGAACACATTCTTGCAATATTCATCTGTTCATCCATTTGTATTACACAAGCTGACTCATTCATTATAAGCAAGTATTAAAGGTGACTATAAAATTATCACATTGGGGTTTGAACATAAAAGTATGCACTAACTAAAAAGCACCCTAAACCTCTCCCCAAAAATACCTGTAAAATCAACAGACAATAAGCAAAAGTATGTATACCCGACGTAAAAAAAAAATTGCATGAAATTTTATTTTGCAAACTTGTTCACAGATGTTGTCTAGAGTACCTTTAACATATTCATTCATTTCTAACACACTGTATTAGCTATTTCCTGCTTTTAATTCCAGTTAAGCTTTGATGGTAACTGTTAAGGTAAAAAAAAATTTCTGCTAAACTGTATAAAATTTACAGTATTTTAAAATAGAACAATTTTAATTTTTTTTCCTGTTCGGTCAAAGGAAAGCATCTTTGCTTTGGGTCAGCCCTAGATAATTAGAGTATTACAGAATACTAGGAATTCAGAACAACTTTCAGGTACTCTGCTCAGGAAATTCTGCCTATTCTCAAAGAAAAACTCAAAAAAAGGTTGCTATTTTATAGCTACAAATCAGATACTTTCATGGTGAGTTTTCCTTGTTTTTCCAACATTGCTTACACTGTACTAAGATGATGGAATTTAGTCCCACCTGACAAGAAGTATCATCAGAGATGCAGCCAAAAGTATATTTGCAGGACAGAGAAAGTCACATTCACAAAATTAGCTATTTTAGTTAAACAGCAATGCATAAACAGGGGTGTGCAAGGAATAAAAGAATGTTTTAGCAACTGCATTGCAATGTTGTTTCTGCGTTACCACTATCATGGAATACAGAGTCTCCCATTCCTCAGTACTAATGAGCTCTATATAATATATCAAAAAATATTCCCAGGATGTCCCAATTCTGTATGCAGGAAGAGACTGCGGAAGTTGCCTATTGAAATCTGAATGTTCTGTAGCAGGATTTAAACTGGTGAATCTACCAGAAGACATTATCTGTAATAAGATCCACTAAGCAGAAAACCTATCTTTGTTTACTAATACTGTTTCTTTAAACCTAGAGCGGGAATGCGAAGTCTGTTTTTACTTGAAGGTGTACTTTCAGTACAATCTGCCTCCAGATTTGAAACACTAAAGGAGAAATTATTTTAGCTGCTTCAATTAAAGCACTGGTGGAAAATGCCATCCCAATCCTATTTTTTAATTAAAAAATAAGAACTAAAACCCAAAAAACCCCTCTCAAGTATATTGCCTAGTTTTTTCTTTAGAAGTACAAGGTTTTAGGAATAGAATATTAGTAAACAAACAAATTAAAAATGAAAAATTTACTGTGCCATCCAAGGAAAATATCACCTTGTCTAAAAAACAATCTACAGTAGGCCTTTCACAAGAGGCTGAAACCATCTAACTTGTTTTGCAAGTATAAAAGAGCTCTTTTATAACCGTTAGCCAACAAATGAAGCAAGGAACATCACTTTCCCATCCAGAACTCTCCTGGTTGAACTGAGAAAACCAGTAGCTATACCAGATCAAGTGAGCAGTGCTCTCTATTGCTTGGGGAAAAAAAAAACCCAACACCCACAACAACAACAAAAAATTAAAAATAAAAAATAAAGAGACAACCACACCACAAAACACACACGTTCACGTGCCCATCATGTAAGATTAAATTTATCAATAAAAATCTCCTTTTCAGTGATGCCATGCTGCTATTGGTCCCAGGTGTATGCTCAGAGATAACCATAAGTCCACTAGTGTGGTCTAAGAAAGGCTAATGCAGCCTCACCAGGATCACGAGGGCACTTATTTGCTCTGGCTCATGTATGCACAGCTGCACCTCTCCTCTTCTCCTAGCTACACCCAGCCCTATATAAATAAGATTCAGCAGAATGCCACTGTAGTTCACATTTACAGGTTTGTTGTTTTTTGTTTCAGGTTGTTTTTTGTTTGTTGGTTGGTTTTGGGTTTTTTTCCTGACGATTCCAGATTTTGCATTTGTAGAAGATAACTGAAGTTTCCTTTTCAGTCCTACACCAGGCAGCTAAGGGTAAAAATAGATGAGCTAGGAGATATTCTTCTATCCTAAGATAAACTAATGAAACATCATGAGGAGGAGTTATAAACCCCCGATACTCCCTCAGCATACACCCTGGGTGCGTCCATCACATCCATCAGTCCTGGCACTCCCTATGGTTGCAGTTCCGATCTGAAATTCAAGAGCAAAACTGCTGTGGTTAGGCAGAAATGAGGAAACAGAGACTGCCATATTCATTTTCCTCACCTCACCCTTAGAAGATTTTGGAGCAAGGAAGTGGTGCGCAATGCTCGTAACTGCACCGGGGGAAGTTCCCTCTGGTGCATTCCAGCAGTGGAACATGAAAAGCACACTCAGATCTCTTATTAATTGCTTTTGTATATTCAGGCCTTTATTTTCAAATAGCCAGAATTTCACTGGAGTCATACCCTGTCAGTTAGCATGGAACCTATTCACAGTAAATATGTTTTAGAGTACACAGATGAGTCACTGAAATCATGATGTTCCTTGAGATTGTCGTTCATTTTAAATTCCCTTCCTGTTCTTGAGAAAAAGCAAACAGGTTGGAGAGGTGAATAAATATAACTGTTTGACCACAAATAAACCCATGCCTAGCTATCAAGTGTCTGTACTTCACTCTCCTTTTAAAAAAGCAAACAGATCTCCCTCAGAACAGAGACTTAAAAACATGTTAAAAGATGTGGTCCTTCTAACATCCTTTACATCAAAACACTTAAAATCACTATCTACATAAGAATTCTAGTGAGCAAAACACAGAAATGAAGGTAACGGAAACAAGCCAATAGATTTGAATTGCGATAACCCAAAAAGCAGGCTAGTTAGTGAAAAAAAACTAGCTTGAAGCCTCCAACTTCAGATTATTTCCATGCACCATAATATTATGGATGATTTTAACTGCAGTACCACTTGGAATTTTGTCTCCAATTCCAAGAAATTCTGCTCTTCGCCATTTAGGATCAACCTAAAATGTGACCTTTCTTTGTTCTTACATTACTACGACCATTCTGCTGTACTATTGTAATTTCCTTTTTCTGCATGCATTTCTGCATCCCTTTGAAGAAACCTTACAAAGCAGTCTCTATTTTCACCTATGCTACTGCGCTGTCATATCCCTTATAACAAGTGCTAAGCAAAAACGCACACCTGGAGGAAAAGTACACATAGACTGCAGAGGAAACGGCAACAAGACATGCCTTTCACCAAAAAGAAAACCGAAATGCTTAAAAGTGACAGAACTCAGAAAAGGAGCTACAGTAAGGCCAACCTCTAAGGCATATAGACAACCTGTTTGGAGATAAAGGGATGGCTTTTTTGTGGTTTGGTCTTGAAGACCTAAAACTCCATATGGCTTTAGTTGTTTGAATCGGATACTTCATAAAATTGTCAATGAACCAACAGGTCAGTCCAGCTCCCAGTCCCAGCACACGTCTAAATGTCTGAGTGTTTCAATGGTATTACCAAATTTTAGCCCACAAATAAATAATCTGCAGACCAAACAAACATACAACCCATCCATAATAAAAACAAGACAAACAATTTTGAAATGGAAGAGTACAAAGCTATGTTTCCACGAGGAACAGGGGCATCCTGTAATGAAGATGCCACAGGGCAGCCCCTCACAAGAGACTTAAAATTTTGATATGTAATTGCTTCGATTTGCACTCCAGTACCTGAAGATTTCCGGGTATTTCCTAGAAAGAGCTTTCACCAAAATGGGAAATGCAATGCAGTAGCTTTATTTTAAGGTGTACCTTCATCAAAAAACTGACTAGAACACCCTGGAACTAACACACATTTTCTTAAGGGGAAAAAAAAATAAACCACAGAACAAAACTGTACATTTCTTCACCAATGGCATATCTGACACTAACAAGGACTGCAAGAAACCTTGACAGTAAGAACCTCACTAAGAAATGGAAGAATCAACAGCTTGAGAACTGCCACATTTGAAAAATGACAGAAAACACCTCTTATGGAAGGAGGGGGAAAAAAAAGAAAGAAAAATTAAACTGAGGACTCTTAAATGTAAGACATCCCATTTTTATGAATAAAATGTATCAAACGGATCATTTTCTCAACTACATGATGAATTAACATTTAAAGATTTAACTACAAGCAAAAACTCTTCAAAATTATTGTCCACATCTCTGGCTTCCAAAGTGACATGACTACATGGGAACACAACGCTCAGCATTACGAGCTTAACATGTATCCACAAATCTATAAAATCTGGATTATGGAAACTTTTGCAATACTTGAGTTAAACAGAACACTTTAGAGCTCTGCCTCAGTCACCTGTAAAAGACAGGCTCCAGAAATGATGTAAAGGTATAATTAAAACTTCTCAGTTATAGACAGACACATTCTTTCATCTTGTAACCAAGGTTAGAATCCAGACTTGGACACCCACATCTGGCCACACAGGGGATATGCTCTTATTACTTAAGTTTCAAAGATTCAGAGCCCTGTGTGTCTCCAAGACTACAATTTCCCCCCCCAAATATTAGCTAATAGCTCCCTAGAAATACTACATAAAGTCCTAACATAAAATTTACAGCCCAACTAAATACTGTTCTCCAGCTTAACAGCTTCCCTTCTCTTGGGATGTCTCTTGGCAGTTATGGTTGACACAGTCACCTTTACAGGTGACTCACATGTAACTACACTTAATAATCCTCTAGATTTTCTTCTGTCAACACTTTAAAAATGCAAGTTAGACTACAACCACCAAAACAGTCCTAAATTTATTGCTACAATCATTACTTACAAGTCTTATATAACAATGGATTTTCCTAGCTTAAACTTACTGCATTACTAACAGATACTTTCCTCCTTAGACAAGACCAGCATACATCAGAAAGGCAAGAGCAATGTTAGATCTGATTTAATGAATATAAAATGTTGGACAAGAGATGAACAGACAAGAAGAAAACCTAGATCCAAGACTTCACATTTTCAGGCTTAAGTCTTCTGATTACTATCATAACTAATTAGAAAAGCAGCCATTCCTAATTAATTTTCTCCACATTCACTGTACTGTAATTTTTTCACTACCAATGAAGCACGAATTTTGCAACATCTCAAAAAGAAAGAGACCACAGCAATTCTGGAAATATGACTTATGCACTTAAGCTGTACGCCAAATGTGTACTTTACTTCAGTGCCAAATCACAATACTATTTCAAGATGCAACTACAAATGAAACTCTCCCTTGAGGTGTGACAATTACAATGACCATTCACTTCAGCTTTATGCCATAGAAAATTATGTTCAACCTGCACGCTCATGGGAACAGCCCATTCCAGAAGGAAAAGATGTTTTGTCAGTACTTGCTCTTCCTCTTAGATCAGATTCTTCAAGCACCAAGTTCCTCTTTTAAAAATATATACTGTTATTTTCCCATTTCAAATGAGTTAGTGAAACCAATGAATCTTATTTGAAAAAATTACAAGTGTATAAACTCTTGTTCTCATGGGTAAGAGATATACATTAAATGGCCATTTCATTCAGCATTTCTACCTTCACTTTGACCATTAAAGCATAGAATAGAAGTGCAAGGATAACGTGTTATTTGTAAAGAACTGTACTATGGAGCTCTTGGTTCAAGGAGGGATTTCCTTTATTCATTCCCTTTTTTAAAATCCATGAAACAGGCCTGAAGCACCAGCTAATCTTCTTTCTTTCAGATGTCAGTTCATAAATAAGAGGAAAGATTTGCTTTCAACTTTGAGCAGCTTAGCTTCCATGTCCCTCCCTGAGAGGGGCTTGGCTGTTACTCAAATCCATCCAGCCGCAATAAAGTGCCCAACGCCCCTTCAATATGCTGATGAAACCCAAGAAACACATGATATCATCACAATGGCAAACATCAGAAGAAGGATGGGTGCATGCATAAATACAGCACATCATGATTCTCCTGGTGAGCTACAAAACCTCATGTAACAAGTTATGCCACGTGGCTGTCTAAGGGCAGTCTGTCTTCAGCCAGCCAAATGGTAAATTAATACCTTGACATGCCATATCATACTGCTTTCCACAAAAAAAATAAAATAAAATAAAAATAAAAACCCCACCACCCTCAAGATGATTTTGACAGCAAAAGGTACAAGAGTTACATCTGAATGGTCACAGAGTAATTAAGGAATGTGAACACCATGCTTAGGAAGAGTAGCTACATGAAATACAGCGTGTTGCACAAAGTATTTGATTTTGTTGTGAAACACTAAGTACTGAGATTTCAGGAATAAGAGTACCAAAATGTTCTCCAAGGGACACAAAAATTCCCTGTCATTGTGATTTTAAAGCACACATAGTAGGAATTAAACACTATTAAATATTACCATAGTGCATAACAAATTAAATCAAAATAGGACCTACTTTGTATTAGGTGCAGCAAAAACAAAGCCAGTTCCTGAGATAATTAGCTAAAGTACTTGTCATACTGCGAGCATTAGGCAATTAATATTGAAACTGCATTGTCTCTGCCAGAGGGACGGATGCCATATAGTTAAGGATGTACAAGTTAATTTTCTATTGTGCAACACCTTGTTTGGATTGCTTGCTTTTATCAGATCTGCATAAATTCTGTAAAGTTATCATTTAATTATGCAGTACACAAATCCCTATGTTTCAGTTGGTTTAAGATGTTGCAGTCAGAGCACAGGAATTCATCGTCTCCCTAGTAACACACATCTGATCCAGAAAAGACTGACTCAGGCACAGCAATGCAGGCAGGCAAAAGCAATTTCTGTGACTTTAAAAAGACCTTACCCACCAGTGAAGGAAGTCTACTCCAGATTACTAAATCCACTGCCTCAGGCTTTTAAGCCCCCTCCACTCCGCCAATGGTAGAAGTGTTTTCCACCAACTTACAGCAAACTACTGCACCCATCATTTCTTCACAACGGTAAAAACCAAACCAACTCAAGGCATCCCTGAGAGCTACCTCACCACACTGTGACCTGGTGCTCCTCAAGCACCACTGCCCGAAGGGACCACATTGCAGGACAGTACCATCCTCTGCCCTGGTTGTCCAGCACCACTGCAGCTCCCCCTCACAGCCCAGTTCCCATACAATCCTTGACCTCATTTTCCCTTTGAGGATGACCGCTGGATAAATACCAACAAATACTGCTGCTAACATTCACGCAGAACATTCAAGTTCTTAATGTCTCCTGACTATGTCTAAAGTTAATTGGAGGGCGAGAAGAGGAGAGGAAAATCAGTTCAGGACCACCAAGACATCAAACACCATGCAACTCCTCATGCTGCTCGAAGGTGAACTTTTTCAAAGTTAACACTTTCCCAGAGAAGAAAAGATGCAGCAGGACTGCAATACATTCAATATCTCCAACAGCCCCCTGAAGCAACAGCACCTAATTCTACATATGTTGTTTGAAAAAGAACAGGAATAAGAAATACAGAAAAAGTTCAGATGATTCTGCTTTGATGTTGGGAAGCATCACACCCAAGCACCACAGACTCCTGAACTCCCTAGCAAAATAGATGTTGCTAAGGTTTTTTAGATGCAAATATCTCATCTTCAATCAGTAACAACAGATCTTCTAACCAAACTCTGTTTTAATACTCAAAATTTGAGCCTTTTTTTCAAGAAAAAAGAAAGCTGTTTTTCCATCATGCAGTCAATTAACTGTATTTTTTAATTAGAAAGTAAAAAAAAAACACCAACTTAGTTCTTTCCGAACAACTCGTATACAATTTCTCAGCGAGGCTTCCTCAATTCATCTCTATTATTTCACTATTACTCCAACTCAGGTGTGGAGGTGTTTTCCCTAAAAAAGGGTGCAGTAGAGTAGCTGTGAAATGCAAGATATTGATTATGACCACCATTCACAATGTGAAAAACGAACTGTCAGGAGAACATTTAATGAATTAGTTCTGCAAACACATGAAAAATGCTCTTTCAACTCTAATACTCTGAGTATTTACAACCCCCTAAAATTATCCCAAGGGCCAAATTACTTTACAAAATTAATTAGTGAAAAATCCCAGTGAACCAATTTTTAAATGTATGCAAGAATTATAAAGCACATTTTTTTCCCTTCTGCTATAAGTAGCAGCTGTCCTATTTATCTTTCAGGCTTTTTACTCCACACTGGGACTGTTCACACACAAACTTTGACAGAAGTGGGAGAATGCATTTTTAAAGACGCTAAAAAAAAAGACTACTTGCTTCAACAGTTTAAGATAAGCATCAGTAAAACCTTTAAGAAGAGCTGTAACTTTCATATTGTTTTGAGGTTATCCCCATAAACACTGTTGGCTAATTCCATTTAACTAGAGAAGCCAAGTTACCCTCCAGGAAAATGACAGATTAGCCTATGCTTACGAAAAGTGATTCTTTGAACTTTTAAATATATATATTTTACCTCCACAAAGACTTCTCCCTGACCCCATCTTCCACACAGCTGTCCTCTATAAGGCTCTATTGCCTGACAAATAAGACACAAAAGCAATGTCCAGCCAGCAGACATTGGGCCAAGTGATGGTGAAACAACAGGCAATCAAAGTACTAGTGAAATAGTTTAATGGTTATACTGCTGCAGCACAATTTTCACACGCTGTCTCAGAGTTACTCAAAATACTCTGCTTGCTCTGGTACCATGAAGGTAGGTGACATTTCCTTGAAGTTGTACCATAATTTATATATACATATCTATAAGCTACCAAGATTTCGCAATATTCAGATATTTATGAACCGTAACTAAGGCAAATAAAGGTAACACCAGATCCCCGAGTTTCCAAGCTCCCATCATGACAGAGAAGTGAGATTCCCTCCTCTCGCAGTGTCTTCAGCTCTCATTTCTACCACCCTCTCTTGGGAGAAGACATTAAAACACCAACCTGAATAAAATATCGTCAGTTAAACCCACACCCACATCCCACACACCCCTGAATGGACTAAGTCAGATTAATTCAAGCCACATTACCTAACAGTTTGCTATCGCCACAAACTATAACCTGACAGACAACTCATCTCCCCTCCACACCCCATCCCCTCTGGGTTACCTCTCTGCTGGCTCAGAGACGTGTGCAGTGCCAAGCCAGACACAGGCTAACACCATGAGAAGGGAGGACTTGGTAAGGATGAGGTAGTGGAGAAGTAATTAAGGAGAGATTTTCTACTTCTCTCATATTGGGGTTTGTTATTTATAGATAATAGTTATATATTGGCCTCTCTGATATCACTTACAAGTAAAACCCAACAGACTCCACCATGAAGTGCATAACCAAACTGTAAAGAGAAAGGGAGCCAACACGTACAATGCTCACACACGCAGGGTTAAAAAAAGACTTTATAAAAAAAGCAAGCAGCAATGGTTCCCAAAGCAGAAAGTTAAAACTGCTCAAGCCCAACTACCATAGGTTTGGGGTTTTTTGATAGGTGATTTTTAAAATCAGGAAGTTTCTGACTTACTTTCAGAGGGCACACACAGTGTTTCCCTGACTCAGCTGAGTCTCAGGCTTTCGTTCTAAGAGTAGCTTTAACTGACTAGCTTGGAGTTGAATAAAAAGAGACTCATTTTTTAAAAGATTACAATATTAATATTACATTTCCATTTCAAAAAATGGCAAAAGACCACAAGATGAATACAAAGAAGTAATGAGTTTTCCAAGCGGACGCAAAAGTTTCCAACAGCACAGAGGAAAAATTGGCAGTTGTATCAATACTACCCACCTTGCTCACAAGGAAAAGCTAATACCTCCCTGTTAACACAAAACAAATACTACATTTTTAAAAAGTCTATTTGGCATTACTTGGTACATATGAATTTTGGCCAACAAAACTGCTCAAGTTTACAAGGAAGCATGCTTTCAGTATAAACAATATAGTTTTAAAACCTTAGAATTTTTCATTATTACACAAGAAATGTTAAACCTTCTGTTGCATCTTACTGGTTTTGTTCCCTGGTTGCCTAAGACACCACTACTGCCCAAGCTGAAGTTTGTCATCTCTTATCAAATAGGTGATGCACACAGAGTTCATTTTCTCCTACCATTTCATCAAGTATAGTCGTTATGTTGGAACTCCAAGAAGGGAAAAAAGGTACAAATATTCCGAAGCAACTTTCACCTTGAAGTTGCTAAGACTGTGAATAATTTTCATCTGATATTGCATTTTCTGTCAACTGTCTTACTTCCACTTAACCTGGACTTATCACATCTGAAAATAATTGCAACTCATTTGGTTTTAGTGCAGTACACAATTGTTTTGTTACACTAATATCAGCTGGACTTAAGCTATATTGATTATGGTAATTGAAGAAATTCAACACTTAAATTACAGCACTATTTCTCTGTTAACTAAAGTTTATATGAAAAATTTTTGGTTTCATTTGTTTCCGAGAAGATGAAAAAAGCATGAGGTAAGGAAGCCAACAATTACAATGTAAATGAACAGGTTGATAAAGTACTTTAATTTCACATAATTTATTACTGTTATAGTTTAAAAAACAGCAAGAGTCAGGAAGAAGGTAGAAAGCTAACCCAAGGAAATGGTAAGTGATAAACTTTTAATTGCCTCTTGGCCACCAGCCTCTGAACTTTGGCACCACCGACAATTGTACAATGACTTGAAATATGAGTTGGCAATTACTGTTGGTCTCTGTATACAATAACTCCAACATATCAGCCAAATCTTTCATCAAGAATGATATGCCTTTTGTTTTCTGTAATTACTGTAAACACTGTCCTGTCACTGACCAAGAGTTCCTTACTATAGGAAACCTATACATTTTCACAACAGAGCACTCTGCTTTTCAGTTCCACCAGGAGTAGATCAAGTCCATCACAGCTAAATGTACCAATTGTTAAGAAAAAGTAGCCCATGCCCTACTGCAACAAAGAATAAATTTTAAATAGATTAAAATTTGAATCTACCCTGGAATTCTTTTTCACCTCCATCTGAAAGAAATCTACAACCCTCTCAACCCGTTATCACCACAGGCAGCAAGGATGATAGCATAGCAGGTCTTGGCACTCTGTTACTAATATAATGGACAGGTTTTAAGGAAAGTTTGGAGTTCATACAAGAGGAAAAAACCGTGTTGGCTGCTGCTGCCCCGTTGTCACAACCTGAAGGAAATAGATTTTGAACATAAAGCCTTCTTTACAACAGTTCAAGCCATACCTTTACGGTCTAGTTTACCTCCACTTCCCTCATACTCTCCTTTTTGTTGCATTTTCCATTTAATTTTTTTGCAGTTACGTGAAAATTTTTGTTTCACCACTCATGTTTCCTTGTTAAGAGAAATGTTTATTCCATTCCAATTATGTGTTGGAATTTATATATTCCAAACAAGTGAAAAGGTGTCTTAAATCTTTTCCATACCATAAAGGCCTGCAGAAGTATTGCCAGACACATAAAACATAATTGAGCATTATCTGCTGGAAAAAAGCGTAATGGTGTCTCTTCCAGCTAAATGGCGTGTCTTGCATGCTAAACTAACTTTTAACAATTTTATGTGCTATTGACATTCTGAAAAAAGAATGCAGACGAACCTAAGATGCCAATGAAACATTTTCATACATGTATGTAAATCTAATCCTGTAATTTAGGCTTTTGTGAACTAAATCACATGGCCAAAATACAATCTACAACTGCCTACTGGCCTCCACTTCAACCACAATACACGTTTCTATTACAGGACTTCTACCCAAATCCCCTCTGAGAAACAGTCTGTACAACTGTGCCACTGTAACGGAGCTGAATGTTTATCAACTAAACCAAAATGCATTTCACTTCAGACAAAGAAAATTTTCATGTTCTAAGGAAGAAGGTGAAGGGTTTGGATTTTTTTTTCTTTTTTTTTTCAAGAGGTTCATCAAGGATCAGCTGCTGAAAACTGTCAGTTTCCTTGGGATTACTTGCAGGTTCAGAAAGAACTGAAGATACTGAAATATCCTGCTCTGGCAGGGGGACTGGACTAGATGATCTTTTGAGGTCCCTTCCAATCCCTAACATTCTGTGATATACTTGAGCTGCTTCACTTATTCACTCACTACAAAGGCATTGTCTAAACACAGTATAAAAAGTAATATTGCTGTGTATTTCTCAAACACAAAGGCAAGTTTCTTGGAGAAATCGAGAATTTATTGCTCAGTGGTACCAATTTAGGATTTAAAAAGATTAAAAACAAGATCTTCTGGGAATAAACTAATATTTCTACCAAACCAACTTGCTCTTTCTCTCAGACTACACTGATGACAAAACTTTGAAGAGGAAAGTGTCCTGTTCATCACAAGCCTCCCACAGGTAAGCTCCCATAAAAGTGGTGGTTCTCCATTATTACCATTTTTCATTGTATTCCAGCATTACTACCCACAACAAAAATGCTGGCATGCACACTAAATGCTTGCTAGCCACCTGCAGCTGACAAGCCACATGTTATTTCTCTAGCAGAACTCTTATCAAGGGAAGCACTCCACACTCAGCACCTTGGTAGGCAAGTTTCTAACTTTTCCCACTGGGCTTCTGCCTCTCCTTTAAAAAAGGCAAGAAAAAAAGGAAAAAAAAAAACCCAGTACATTTTTAAGGACTCAGTTGCTATATACCAGCTGCAGGTGTTGGTAAAAGCAGAATACGGCAGAAACAGTTTAAATATATATATTAAAAAAATAGCTAAAACTGCATACAGACGCCCTACACTTTTTTCCTTCTTTTTTTAAAAAGTGGATGTGCTTCTTTCTTGTTTTGTTATTGATTTGGAAGAGATAAAAATTAGAGAGAAGCAGCAGACAAAATGATGTTTAAATGTAAAGACAGCATCTGAAAAAAGAACAAAGGCTGAAGTTTTCACAATGCTGCGAGAATTACATTGCCAATTTTTCTCCTCCTACCCTCTATTATTCTGTATGATATAATCACATATTACATACAGTCGTTAATCAAAAGCTTCTCACAGCTTTTCACAAACATCTAGTTAGGCCTTATAAAAGAAATAGTAGTTTTCCATCTTTCCAAACAAAGACAACTCACAGACAGGACGTGATCCAAGACAATGTCGTGTCTCAGCCAGAACCTGTCTATCTTCTCCTGACTGCTGTGCTGCCTGGCACTCACCTGGGTGTTCTTTCTGTTCTCCCTCAAAGAGCTCTGAAAACATTTACTATATACAGTTAAACATGCACTTTTGAAAGTATTTACCAGACCAATATAACTGCAGAGAAACTCTTCTTCACATGAACTACAGGGATTTCTTTGTATTAGCACCAAAGTATATTACACATTAGCATTCTAATTACATCTGAACAACAGCACTGCTAAAAACCAGTCTGGCTAAAACAAGCTCTTGAGCCTAGCAACGCACATTAAGATTTGTAGGAACTGAACGTGCCACAGAGGACATTAGCTGCATTTGAAAAGAAAGTTAAGATTTCAGCCCCTTCCTTTCCTTGAAAGCACATCACAAAGAAAACACGCCTGTACAAACAAACAAACCCAGGCTCCACTTCAGCAATATTCTGATGAATTTTTGGGACCTTTAAAATCGAGGTCCCAGGAAAACTTGCTTTGTACATGAGCAATTAATCTGGAGATATTAATATCCCAAACCACTTGCTTACAGTCAAGGACAACATGAGTGAGACCTAACTTACTAAGGGCAAAATCAGCCAGGCAGGTTAGGCAAAGAGCCAAGCCAGCCTATCTTAGATAAAACAGCACTCACATAATCCCGGCAGCTGGAATTGGGAAGATGGGGAGGGGGAACGATTTGGTGGTGGGATAAGCATAGGGCCTTTTTCAAAGACACCTTTGGCCTGTCCTGATATCATGTTTGTCTCCGGGAATTTGAGAAGTCATACCGCCATGGCATGCACCAACAAGTGCAGACATCTTTCTCACCTACACAAATGTATAAGGTGAAGAATTGTAGGGTAACGCTAATGAAAACATCCAACACTTTAAACCACTTCACATCATCCCTCCCGCCTTCATAAAGTTTTCTCAGGACAGGCAGAAAGTAGTCTCTAATAAAGCTTTGTATAGACAAACTCTCCCTTTCACCATTCTGTAATGTTTTATACTTTAAAAAGAACCGCATGCCTAAAAGTAATTTACCAGATATTAAACTTAAAATTAAAAGGCAACACCCTTTTCTTTATGGTGACCTGACAAAGATGATGAACAAATTAATAAAACTTCAAAAAAATGCATAATAAAATTTACAACACCCATTACGCTACAGTCCAAGCTATTATTAAATACCTCGCACTGCAGCTGAAGGTACAATATGTCAATTGAGAGTTTAGAAATACTTTTTATAATAAACTGAAATGCAGTTTCTCGTGTCTTATCATGTTTTAACTGAAGGAAACATTTATGAACACAAGCAACTCAGAACAAGCCTAAGCATCCAAGCCTTATTTCATTCCTCACTGCTCCTTATCTATTCGCAGGTAGAGTCTCACAATACCTGTAGAAAATACATTCAATTATGAGTGAGCTACTACGCAAAGGCAAATCTCTTGTGTCCAGTTCCAAAACAGGCAGTAGCTTTGACAGCAAACTGTCTGTGATAAACACTTCGGGGATGGGGGGGGGAAGGCAGATGATAGCCTTCCATGCCAACACAGAGGCCAGATAACTCTGGGTATAGCCCTGTGTCCTCTACACCATCCAAACGTCAACTTTAGTCTTGTTAGCTCCATGAAAAACTAAAACCCCAGATCCTCCTTAACTTAGAGACAAAACTGGAAATTCCAAACGCAACACTGCATTCAACACCAGTGACTGAGCACATTTCATTGCCATTTTTTTTTTAATAGGCTAAGAATACATCATGCTCAATAATCTAATTATGAGCATCTGCACCATCTTCACAGTAGCACTCATGTCTGCACTCTGGAAAATTATTTTTAGCATATTCATTTAGAAACCATCCCTATCTTTTCTCTTGCACAGCCTGATAATGTGCAGTTCTGCATCAACCACAAGATTTGGTTATCTAAAGCGCTAGACAAACTTTAGCACTTTAAAAAAGTAATTTTATTTTTTTTAAATGAATATGAACACTAAGGGAGACTAAGTCAAGTTCCACTTCATAATTACTCATTGCTATGAACATGTGTTGACATTTTTCAGCATATGGCCATTTTTTCTAAAGCAGAATTTCCAGTTAAATTTCACATAAGTGACTTAGATTGTTTCCCAGCACTCATGCTTTACTCTTATCTCTACCAGACATAAGACAAGATTTCCTGATAACCACCCACTTGGAAGCAAGGGATAGAGAAACCAACACAAACCCAGAGACATTCTGCCATTCTTGCTTTCCAAATGAGTGTACTTGGTGCCTAGATGCAGCTCTACCGAATAGCTCTATCACTTTTTTTAAAAAAGTACAAACAGGGAAGAGGGAGAATGCACATCCAATACTACCACAACACTGTTGCACCTCCTTGACCCGGTCACACAGGGTCCCAACACAAGTGGCTCCTTCCCTTAACAACACTTACATGTGTTGTGACTTTTTTGTCTTCTTGACACCTTTCTTTCCACAGCTGACACACATCCATTCTAAACAGCCCCCCAGTCATTTCAGAAATATTTGCTAACTTCACATTTACTTCTAGTTTTAGTCTCTCAAACCATCTGTAATGAGGAACAGACCAACAAGTCCTTATCATTAAATCTTTATATCATAAGATAAAAAGCATGAGAATATTCAGCGCAATGGCATTCACAAAATTGACGAGAAAGTATGGCAATCCACAAAGGTAAACAAACACCGGACATCCTTTCCATAAGGAAGCCAAGGAACAAACAAGTTACACAATGTGTTTTATAAAAAGCAACATTTGGTGTTTAGTGAAGGCACAATACAGTAATCTTCTATGGAGGAACAGCAAGAAAAACAAAATACTAAACAGGAAGATAAAGAAAATAATGAATTAAATATGCAGAAAATGCTGTGTGCCTTTTGAAAGCAATTACAATTTTGATACAAACTTTTACTTGAATATATGACCTCAAAAATACACTGTGATCAGCACAAAATAATACAACTCTTTCATGCTGATATAGTGCACTTATCACTAGTTTAAAATGAAAACTAAAACTTTTTATTTTAACTGCACAGCCCTATCAGCCAATACAGAATGTTCTTGTCTTAGAAACTTTTAAATCAAAAAGATACACCAACCTGTCATAGTTCTCTGCTTCTGGAAATAATGATCAGATACAGAAACGAAGTTGATGCAATAAAACTGCAGAAAACAGTTCAGATTCCTTTTTCTCCTTTATAAAAACAAGGAAGGAAAAGAGCTATGCAGAATTTGGAAGCTTTTCTTAAAACATTTCAGAACACAGATAAACTAATCAGGCTTAATTTTTATATACCTAGATTATTTTATTGTATTAAGAATATATGCAAAAGCAAATTTCTATGACACCATAAGCAGTAAAATAATGAAATTTCACAACTGCATTAGGACCATCCAACACTGCATTGGTTGGCAGAAGATGCTGTCTCAGCCACACAACCTCAGTCCTCCCTTGTGTCCACACCAGCATGTAGCAAGCAGCAAGCTGGATCATTTTGCTGCTCTGGCCGAGAAGCAAAAAACCAATAAAAATTTAAAAAATCAAAAAAAAAAGTGTGTGCAGACCCATGAGCTGATGTGATTCACTGGTTATATGCCAATCTATCAGTACTACTGCAAGAAAGGTAAGCAGAACACTTCAGCAGAAAGAAATCATGCCGCAACAGTACAATTTCAGGTTGCCTCCACTATGAAGCCTCACCTTACACATGGGATCTTGTTCTACCTTTGGCTGAAACCAAAGCTACACAAGACATTCCTCCAACTGCACACACTGTGGGAGTTGCCTTTTGAACACGACACACATTTAGAGGAGGTCTGGAATCAGTCAGTTCTGTAACCTACCACAAAGATCAAATCTCATTTTTCAGGTTTTAAACTTCATTTTAGGACTCTTCGCCAAATTTTAGCTAAATTACTTTTTTTGTTCATGGTTTCAGAACAATGCATTTCCACTAGGGAAATCAGAATCTGTATTAGAAAACTATGTAGTAGGAAATGGGATATTTAATGAAAACATCATTCTCAGACATTTCAAATCCCATTGCATTCATGAAATAACTTACATGATTTGTCCTTCACCCTGTCTTTTGTACTCACAGACTCCAAGTGCCTTATACAACTAACACACAACTTCGGGTCAAGGAACACGACTCTAGTATTATTCCCTCTTGAGGTAGCAAGCCAAATGCTGAAAGCATCTAATAACTCTAAAATTCTACTTAAAGACAGTAGCCAAACAGCTTCATAGAACTACATAATACTAACTTTTAAAATTTCCTGCTTACTCAGCACAACACTGAAATATTTCATCTTGTTATATTTTTGACAGAAATCACCCACAAATTTCAAAATGTCTTGGAAAAGGTTAAAATGGTTAAATGTGAAGAAACATCAAGCAACTGGCTTTTATTTAATAGGATTTCTATACTGAAAGACTAACTTTTTTTTTTAAAATAACAGACTCAGTATTGTTTTTTCCTCCCACTATTTGTGGCTTAATCCTGGCATCAAGAAACTTCAACCGAAGGATGGTATTCGTGCCGCCAACCCACATACACTTTTTGGCAAGCTATAAAGAAGTCGGTGCTCCTCACAAAGCAACTCTGTGCTACACAGTGACTGATGCCAGTAAAACATTACCCCCAAATCATGCCTAGTATACAAAATATATGCAAGCATCAGAATCCATACTCTGAAAATTCATGTCTTTTGAGTAACAAAGTCTTCAAAGGCCTTGTAACTCAAAAGAAAAAACAGAGTTTGTGTTACCCCACACTTCATTTTTAACTGGAAAAACCCATTACAGAATGTAGAAAATACAAAAACCACTCATGGAGAGCATGAGCAAAAATAGACTGAAGATTCCAATACAAGATATTTCTCTCACACATGCCTTTAAGTAATTATTGCTTTCAAAGCTCTTTGTCTATCCTTTGACATTGGAAACAGATGAGGAATTGTATCTTGAGCAGAAAGATTGGTTCTTAAAAAGAACAGCACCAGAAGTCTGTACATTAATTTGTGTTCCTTATAAATGCAGAGTAAGTGATAGAAGTTTTTCAGCTTAGTTTATCTTTTGCTGAGTAACATACTTCAGATAGGGCCATCACCAGCAAGATATAGAAACATTAAATGAAAGACGGTGAGAGACATTGTCTTCTATTCTCCAATTCCTCAAAAGCTGATTCCCTGAAATCCAGTAGTTCCACGCAGCTGCAAGCTTAACTCATAGCTCAAGCTATGAGGTGGACTACACAGATTTCTATGAGCAGATACTATTTTGAGGAACTTACGGACTTGTTTGATGAAAGAAGACTCATTAACCAGACATGAGAGTGAATAACCTCTATAGGTACAGTATGCAGCAACTCTTCTCTATAGTATGAAGATTCTAACCATCTGAAATATGCATATATATATATATAATACATGCTCATGTATGCTTATAATGATATACATGGTTATAATAATGTAGAAGCTGGCCTTGGTGGAATAATGTTTAACACATGAACCAAGTTGTCACATTGTTTTGCATTACTACTTATTCCTATCATTTTTCTAGAAACAGGTAGGAAAAAAACCCACACAATCTCTTTGTTAATTCAGTTTTTCTGTTTTAAATTCATACCTGGTTTTTACACACATATAAGCTAATTGAATCTGGATCAAACTGTTTGCCTCCAAAAGATCTTCTACTCCTACTCTATACTGCAATGTAAAAAAAAAAAATTTACCATGCAAAATATTGGAGTGTGCTCCCCAGAAAGAGAAGGCAGGCAGTTATAAACTAGGGCAATAAATAAAAGCTCAAAGCATACATTCATGATCACCAGAACCGGGTAACACATTAAAACAATCTTCTGCTCATTATCCACATAGAACTCTCATCAATTCAAACTTCTTGTGTAAATACCTGTGTGTTTGCATGTGATTACACTGTGGCAACAAGTGGAATTAAAAGGTCATAACACTATTTTGTAAGATCAGCTTTCTGCTTAAGGGCTATATTTTTTTAAAAGTAGTGAAAAGTCATTTTGAACAAAAGGCAACAATAAAACAACTTGTATTTGGCAAAATATAAGTTCAGAAATTAATCAGAGCAAATGTTACAATTGTAAATAAAAATCACTATAACCAATCATTTGACTACTTGCATACTCAAGATTAAAATATATGTTTGAAAATTCTCCATCAGAAATAAGAAAAACTTTTTGTGAGACTGTTACAACCATTTCAAAATTTCAAATAAAAAAATTACCCACCCCAGAAATGAAAAGTCTGAAAAATGAGAGAAGTCTAAAATCAGAATTCTCAGCACCAGTACTGTTCTCAACACAATTTGTTATGTAGTATAACAAAAATACCAACACAAATAATTTCTGGCAGTACAGCACCGTTCTACATTAATTGGTCATAGCAACAAAATTTTCCTTTTAATTTCATCTGATAACGAAACCTCTCCAGAAATCTGTGAATACAATGCTGCTTTTCTTAAGAAGTCAGGAGGCCTTATTATAGTACACAGATAAGACCCTGAAATATCCAGCAGACCTGTTCCTGATTATCAGTGGAGGTAAAGAGCCATGTATGCTTAATAGGCTTCAAGTTTTGTGATTTTTACCTGTTTATAATTCTTTTGTAAGTGGAATACTTTGAAAATATTTCAGGAAGAAACACTATTTTTTTGTTTTTCCAATTTCCCGATTTCAAAATCTTACAAACTATCCCTAAAATTTAATATATAGTTTTAGAAGAGAAAAATCCTTATGTCAAATCTTTCAACCTCACTAGCCAACTGCAACTTACCATGGAAAGTTCAGAAATGGACCCATTCATTAAATAAATACACTGTCCTGCATCAGGCAGCCCACAGATTCAACTCCAGTGCTCCTGGTGAGGCTTGAACTCATCCACAATTAAAACATACATACTTTACATTCATTTGTTTTCCTGAATGTGTCAGAAATGCCTCAGATTACCAGAATTCATTTCACAATATTTTTATTGCCAAATCCAATAACTAATATCTTCCTCATCTATGAAAAGCTCGCCTAAAACGTCTTTACTGGCACACAAAACTCCAAATGCTAAGAAAAGTCTTCTTGAATATAGGTTCAAAATTAGAATTTTGTTTTATAGCCCACTACACAAAATAACATGGCATACTAAGATAATACCACTTCTGGTTTCAAAACTCATCCTATTGTAGAAGTGTAACGGAAATGTAATTACTTATATTTAGCCAGTTACAACAGAGAACCATGTCTTTTTTTTATCAGTGAAGAACCATTATATACAACTATGGATTTAATTATTTTTAATGTAGGTTAGTCATATCACACACACTACTTCCTCCACCAGTGTTTAATAAGAAATAAATAGCAGAAAGTAGCACTGCTGTGTATAATAGAGTAGAAGGTGAGAAGTTTTTTGCATAATAAAATACAGTACATACTCATCAATGATAGTAGGGCTTTACTCAAAACCCAGGAATAGCACGTAACTTCCTAAATTTTGTATTCTCCCAGATTACCCAAAGCCACAGTTTCAAGAAATAATTGCAGCAAGGTAATTTAGAGGGACCATTTTCCCTCCCAGTAACTTCCTGGCTGAAGAGGTTAGTTCACAGATTATTTTCTGTTCCTTACAGCAGTTAATTCACAGATAATTTCAGTTCCTTACAGCCAGCCTGCAGTTTAAGGTCAGCCTGCAGTTTACATGTCGCCTCCCTATTCACAAATTGTCATGACTAACAATTAGCATCAGCAGAGCAAGTCAGTGGCAATAAATATAAGAACCTTATAAGCATCAGTTTCAAAATAAAAGCTAGATACAAGAGAACTAACATTTAATTACAGAAATTCACCTGTAAAATTTTTTTGGTGAGGTTATTTGTTTTTCCTCACTATCATAATACTAAGATATTCAAGTATCATAGGTAGATTTATCATTTACCTGCAGAATTCTTCATCTACGAAAGCTGAGGCAGATTCTTAAAACTACTGCTGAACTACAGTAGAGTCCTGGGACCTACCTGGGTATGGAATATCAAAAGTAGTAAAGGACAAGCAGTAAATAAAAACATAAATCAGGTAAACTGAAGGTATTCAAGTGCACAGAAGAATGACATGTCCAGTTCAACAGTTTCCTATCTTCCTCAGGCTTCAGACAGAACCACATTTGGTCACTTCACAGCAGTTCTATGAGCTGGCACATTTTTATAGAAACTGCCTTTTTGTGTTCTAACACTTGAGCTGCCATCAAAAAAATGTTTGACTCATCCCTTAAACCAGCGAAGAACTTCAAAAATATAAATGTATGCTTGCTGACTATCTGCAACAGTGATCTGAGATATAAGAATTCATTTCAAGGTAACAGGACTAGTAAAAGAAATGCCATGGGAACCTACAGACCGATGGAAGAGGCATTATTATATTACAAACATCTCCTTATTCTATTACTGAGCAATAATTGTGTTTGGGAACACATCTTGAGAAGGTAACAGTTATGTATTTTCTCTGTCAGGCACTATTTTCTAACTATAAAAGTACCTAGAAATAAAAGACTAGATGCTTTGGTAGCAAGCAATGTAGACACTGACGACAAAAAAAAAAATAAAAAAAAAAATCATTCTTTGGGTACAACTACAAGCCACGTCAGTGTTACTCCCCTGATTTCATGCCCAAGAACAGGTTAGAAAAGAAGAATTTCTTTCTGTGAATACCAACATGAAATTTTGGAGGATTTGTTTGGTTTATCTAGTAGTCATGTAATTTTTTTTCTGCAATAAAAACCAACAGACTTATCTCAGAAGTAAGTATCAGAGCACCATACTGTACTTGTAATTAATTTTCAAAAGAAAAATGAACTTAGACAAACATTTTTGCCATGAAACACTAATTACATTAGGATTATTATGTGATTTTTTAGAATATCATTCTAGAATTAACATATAGCACTTGACACACTATCACGAAACAATTTCATTCATGTACTACTTCACAAGTATTATATCTGGCATTTTGCAATCCCAGAGCCCAGCCAACAGAGACTTCCTTTTTTATGTTATCTAGAAGTCTCAGAGCAATACTTCTAAATGCAAACAGACTAGAATTATGCTGAGCATCTTCCCCTTCCTATCTGCAATGTAACATGATGCCTCTCAGATATACTGGAGATCTAGTACAAATGAGCATTTCACATTACCATACTGGCTCTCAAAACATGCAGTCTAGCCACCTCTCCACATAGCACTGCTCTGACCGTCAGCCAGCTACAGGGAGACTGACAGGTCTAAAATAGACCTGGGTATTTGCAGTATATTGATTCACACAGCCAGCGAGGAGGAAGGTTCAGGGAAGGCAGCATGCTGGGAGACCTCCCCACCACCTGAGCACAGGGAACAGGCACCAAGAGCTGCTTCAGCTCTATCACAGTACTACACGCCTTGCTAAACTTAATTGCAGTCACACATTTCATTCAACAGCTTAAAGTGTTTTATTCAACAGTTTAAAGTGCTCAAACAAAAGAAGCTGTTGAGTAAAGCTGCAATTTACAGTACTTGTCCCTTTGAAAAACGCCATTAAATCAGTTTCTTATTACACAGCAACCATGAGGAACTGTTTACAATATATTAAAAACACACCTTCATAAGAGTAGCAAACAAGTCAGGGTGTGGTTGCCTCACAATTGGCAGGGAACATGTGCCTTTCAAATATTTCCAGTTCTACTGCGCAGCAGCTGGGGTTTTAAGGCAGCGTACTGCAACAGGTTAAAACGCATTCAGAGTTATCTCATGCCACTGCCACAACTTCAAGGTGTGCCTTTTGGCTCTGCTGGAGATACTCTATTATTCATCTTACTTCGCCTGCCTGTTCAAAGAAAATCATCATCATCATCATTTCTTTACAATAAGGTGAATAGTAAAGCATGTTGATTTCCATACAGAGAAGTCCAACCACTTGGGATTTGCTAAAGGCGACACAATTAGCATATAAAAAACTATTAATTGCAATACATCTGAAAAGTTCAAGAACATATACAGAGAACAGCAAGATCTCTCACTGAAGGGTATTAAAGAAACCAAATTCTCATAGGATGAGAGAGTAACAAATCACCTGGAAATCATAACTGACCAACAAATACGATGTGGGAGGTACACAGAAGCAATAAGCTTTTTTAAATGGTGACCAAGTGAAGTGCTGGGGTCTGAACCCCAAGCCCTGAATTAAGGTTGACATATGGGTGGTCCCCATGGTCCTTTAAGAGGAGGGGATGAGTTTGCCTTTTGGCTTTCCTCCAAGGTGAGGCCGGCCTTGTAGGGAAAGCCCTTGGGTAAACAAGCCCCAGGTGCCCTGCATTGGGTAAATGAGTGCCAGGTGTCCTGCTTTGGGCATAAAAACTGGGACCACTTGCAGGAAGGGTTGGAGTGTCTGTCTGTGAGGTGGATGCACTTCACAGAGTTTCCTGTTGGGGAAGGACCTCCTGACTCTTCATGCAACTGGATCCCAGTCAGGTCTGGCACCTGCAAACGTGGGCTTTGTGGGGAGGCAACATGGGGCTACTTCTGTGGTATGTGATCACCTTATTGTCCTGGTTGTCTCCCATTTTCTCCATGGGTTACCTTATGTCTCTGTTTGTTCCATCTATTGCGGGTCATGCTGTGTCGTTTCTGGGGTCTCTGGGGTTGATGCCTATTGTTTGTGATCTGTCTGACTTGCTTGTACCCCCAGCGATCCTCCATATACTGACCCCTTTATGCGAAATAGAATCCACTTACTGGATTGTTCTTCTGCTGCTGGCTGTGTCCTTTGTACTCGGCCTACTAATTGGCAAAACACCAAGGGAGAAAAAAAGAAGGGGAAAGAATGATGCACTGATAACCTTTCTCAAAGACCTACACTTGAACCTATGCTCATGAACATGATGTAAACTGACAGATACAGAAAATTTTGTAAAATTTGCAAAGCTCAAAAGTTTGAGATTCAGATTCAGAATTAGTCAGAATAATCTCGTCTGAAAGTCACTTGTGGATAGCTACAGAAAGTTTGCACAGCAACAGGCTGATTGTGAAGTAAAACGTTAGATGAAATCCATTGCCAATAAATGCGATAGGAAGGAAAAACACCTCAAGTAAATTTATACATAAGCAGACTTTACATTTGTTTTTAACTCTTCAGAAAAGTGTTGTCATGATGGATAAATCACTGAAAATATCAGCTTTACACCATCAAAAGGCAAGTGAAAAGAACTGGGATATTTTAGAAAGAAAACCAAACCAGAAATCAACACCACATACAATCTACCACAGTTGTTCTTGAGTACTGTTTGTCACTCCTGTTGTTCAGAAAGATAGAGGGACTAGAGAAAAAGTGATCAACAATCAGAGATATAGCACGGCTTCCATACAAACAAAAATGACGAACAATTATGGCCTTGGAGGAATTAAAAGACACAGCTAAAATCATGAACACAAGCAGGAAATAGATATCCATGGTATACAAGGATTGGGTAATCAGAGTTTAAAAAGAAAGAGGAACAATTTTCTTCTCTGCAATATGTAATTGTGACCACAGGACAACATGAAGGTCAGAATTATAGTTTGATTCAAGAAGTGAATCCACTGAATACCAGGCATTTTTTAATACAACACCCTAAATGTGTCATCTCCAGCACTGGCAGTCCTGAAGCTAGTAGAACACTAAAAATAACTGCTTGTAATATACTGCTTCTTACAGTCTTCATCTTGTATTAGAGAAAGAAAAAGGGGGGGAGGAAGGGGAGCTGTTAGATACAGTTTTAGTAGTATTCAAGACCTAAGATTTAAGTCCCCAAAACTGATACCTATAGAACAGTTTTGCTTAATAAGTATCTAAGTCACTCTCAGATTATCAAAAGAAGTGTTGTTCTCTCTCAATACATACAATATTCAGCATTTCCTGAATGCTACCAGAACTTTCATTAAATCAAAGTTTTCAAGCCACCATTTCGGGCAGGGGAGGGGTGTGGAACATCACAAGGGTGGCCAATGAGTCACCTGAAACTAGCAACCAAAGTTGAACAACATGCTTCATTAAGGAGCCCCTATAAAACCTGAAACAAATCCCACACATTCCTGTATCATCAGAAGATTCATATTAGGTTGAACATTGCATGTAATAAAAAAAAAAAGTTTTTAAAATAAAGCCTGGGACCCTGACAAGAAGTTAAGATTCTTTTCCATACACCACATTTTCAGCTGCTCAAGGCTTGCATTCAATCCTTATAAACATTTCTTATTTGTAAAGCACATAATTTAAGATTATGCAATTGCATTAAGGCTGCCCCAAAATATTATGTGCTGAAAGCACTGAAGTGTTTACAGACAAAGCTTGCCAAACGATCATTCCATCAAAACCACAACTCAACCACTACTTGAACTAAACTTGTTCAAACTAGACTGAAATACAGATGTAAAGTATTATGTTCATATTAAATTGCAAAATAAACGCCAGGAAAACAAAAAACAACGCACCTGTTGGAATGCATTCACAGAAGCAATCTACCACGCACAGAGCTGGCAGTGATACCCGTGTCATTGTAATACAGGTTTGAAAGAGGAGAGAGCAAAAAAGCAGAATAGTAAGTTTCATTACAGGAACACAGAAAATTCATAAATACTTCAGACCACTGATACAGTTTAGGTGGGTAGTTCCCCCTCCTCCCCTCAGAACTGCACTCAGAAATGAAAGGAGTGACACACTCCCAACAGGAGATAAAGAAAAAAAAAAAAGAGAACCAAGGAATCTGTCATTTACAGATTTCAAGTACAGCTTAAAACATAACTAGATTATTCTCATCCAACAGCTGCATACTGTGTAAAGAAAGAGACTGTCTCATCCCAGTTTCTAGCATCCAACATGACCCACAGCAGCTTCAATTAACATCCTCATTGCAGAAGGACATAAAAACAAAAGAGTTACAGAATTTTTGTGGCTGTGAATTCTGTCAGAATGAGACAGCAGCTGCACCATACTCGCAAACTTGCATTTCTTACAACCTATGTTCTTTTTGTTTGGCAAAGAGACGATATACCAGCTTTCAGATTTTCAGATAAGTGATTTCCTCTTCCAGTTTGATTCCCTGCTCTTGTAAAATCCATTTACTAGCTTTGCTGGTCTTCAGAGAAGGTGACACAAAGATGCAGAAACACCTAAAGTTACCACACTGTTTTTAGGATGTGGTTTGATGAGCAAATCTTTTGGTGCAGCTTCTTGCCTCTCTACTGCCTTCTCAATTGTGCAAGCATGTACAAAGGCGTAGGAGAACAGAAAGACAGCAAAATGACTCAATGACTTGTGCAGCAGTGACGTACCTGAGAGGAAGGCCCAGAAGCAAAATCCAGCAGCAAAAGAGGCCAGTCATAATGTAGTTTCGGTATAGATCTGACACATAAGGCACCCTAGTTCACCATTAAGTATATTACATTAAGTTGTAAGTCCCTTTCCTAGGAGGTCAGACAGATTTAGGAGACATGCCTCTCAATACCAAAACTGAGAAAAGGAGAGCAAGTGAAATCCTGACCTCCATAACTTGCACTTCAGCATATTGCAGTCTTAGGTGCTTATATGAGCTTAGAGCTTTCAAATAAAAAAAATAAACCTATATTCTGTCTTAACGCCATGTTGCTCCTTTGGGCACATAAGACTGGCTTACTAACATTCCAAAAAGAAGGCCATTTGGCACACGACAGATTAACAAGGGATCTCTCTATAGTTTACCTTAAGTAGCAATTACTTAAGTTTCAAAAATGTACAAAATACCCTTCTAACAAAAACAGCCCAAACTGCAGTTGAAGACAAAGCATAAACCATTTTAGGGAAGAATAACTAAACTCATTACACTGAAGAGTCTAAGTACTTCTCCACTAAGGAAAAAAGTTATTAACATTTTCAATCATTTTCTAATCTGAGAGGAGCAAAGAGTACCTAAACTATTGTTGGTTTATCTGTAACACCACAGTGTATGTTAAAACCACTTTTTGCTCTTTCTTCAGCTGTCCTTGTTTCAGGAAACAAGAAAAAATCCACCTACAAACTGGCAAATCACCTTCCCCTGCTCCATCATGTCAAGCACAGAAACTCTTCATGTTTAAAAAGAAAAATTACGCCAAATCTATGTTAGCATTGCACTGCAGGAATTACATTTTCTTTGGTAGAAATAAAAGAGCTTCAAAGTATAAAGTCACTGTACTAAGTCAATTTTGCCACAGGATGATCCTTCCTGTTCATCAAGACCCTTCTAGATTCCTACAATGTATTTTTCAAAAAGTCAGTCTACTTTTCAGTCCATTAACAACATGAAGCCTGAAAGAACAAAAGGTCAGAAACTGTTCCAATGAATCGCCTATAGCTCTGAAGCTAAAGAAGTCAAGAGAAGTAACACAGAAAAATCCAGATACGGTTTAACTATACACTGTGGAATAGAACTTCAAAAGAAATGGGAGGTTCCATTCTCAGTCCACTTCTGTTTAAGCTTCTTCACAATGCGAGCTTTTTACTGCATGTCAAAAAAATATTAGGCAAAACTTTAATATCTGACAAGAAAAAAAGAAGCCCTTCGAATTCAAATTAAGTGCATTTTAGGGCATTTCAAACCCAAGGCAACCCCACAAGTTATTCCTCGGTAATAGTCATGACCTCCACGTATTAAAACTGCTTTGAAAAAATGCTCTGCTTCCCCCAGGTTTCATAGCCAACATAGCACTTCAATTTATTCTTAGATTTCAAAAGAAACAGACACCAAAAAAAATTCTCCTTCTTTCCCTCACTAAACTCAGTGTTCTGAGTTTATATGTCTGTACTGTGGACAGCACTTCATGTCTGCCAGTACCGTTTTCCAGGTTTAAGTATTCAGAACGATGATATTTCACCTTATGGCGGAACAGAGAAAGACTGAATTTGACTGCTGTCTTTACCCTTCTTAATGTCCTTTGTTCTTTCCACCTTCCTAGAAGGAAGTGGCACATTCTGTATTACAGTAGCCAAATAACTACAAAAGCAAGGTTTATGCAAGATAAGTGAATTCTTACCCTGCTCATCAATTCCTTTAAATAGTTGTAGGTCCACAAAAATCTTCAGATTTTCACTCCTGTCAAGAGTTAATATCCAGTCAAGTCCAAAGAATGGGTTTCACCTAAAATATATCAGAAGTTGGAGATTTGATTTAATGGCAACAGCATCATGACAACAAAAAAATGCCCTTTTTTCTCTGAAGTACTGTAAACTTGTTCTCCTGTAACAGCCTTTTAGTCACAGCTGTAACCATATAAGCAATTCAGAGTGAACTGATAAACTGAGTAAGACTACATGACAAGTTCAATTATGGATGCACCATATGCTTGAATATTCCTTTAGGTATACAAAAAGAATCAATTTGTGCAATTTGTTTGAAACACAAGAAGCCCTTCTAGCAAGACTGCCCTTTAGCTGAACAGTCAGTTTGAACACAACATCACCCATTTGCATCCTATAGTAACAACAGTAACTTAAGGCAGCACAGGAGTAACAGGGCTCTGAACCACTTGGTTCTGCTAAAGGAACAGATACTTTGAGATGACAGGAGAACCTGCCAGATCCATATGTTTATTAGCAGAAATAACTTGTGGTTTTGTACTTGATGTTTTGGGGGGTTTTTTCCTAATTAACCTACTCTGATACTTAAGGTGACCTCTGCCAAAGTCTCTCAGCAGTGGTACAGCAGTAGCCTTAGATGTAGAGAACTACTTGAAATTTTTTAACTGTTTCCCTCTTACTTTACACATGACCAGAACTGCAAATTAGTAAATTCTAAAAATGAAATGCTTATGTTGTAGCAAATGTATACAGCCAAGAAGCTTCTCACATACAACTTCACTGAAAGTCACTATCACAATAAAGTATAAAAATTATAAGCATGAATAATGTCTATTAGCCTCAATTTAAAATTATGGAAAAGTTATTACACCTGGAACACAACTTCTAATATCAGTTTTTACTTCTTTTTGCAAGCTGGAGTTAAGGGTATCAGTACAGTCACACTATAAAGAAGCATTTTTTCTTAGTAATGGCTCTCAACCAAAAGACAACCTGGTACAGATCTAGAGTCCAACAGCAGTACATCCCTCCTGCCCATTAATACCTCTCCTCTTCCAGTGGTCATTAGCCAGTGGTTCAGTTAATTAGTGTTTGATCTGCTCACTTACTGTGGATGTACTTATGCAAAGTAGAATTTAGCTTTTAAGAACATTTTATCTACTAAAACACACGAAAACAAAGACTAATCAAGCCAATACTCTGTATTACGTATTCTCCCACTAGTGAAAATGGAATGAAATGTGAAAAAAGAATGACATTTATTAATTCAAGCACTTTTTACACAACTTTTCAAAAGCATCTGTTTAAAAAAAAAAAAAACAAGCATCTGCTTAAAAAAAAAAAAAAAGCGTATCGGCAGTGCTGCCTACCTGCCCACAGAACCTTGTTAAAAGAATACTAGTGACCCACACTCCTCAGCACTAAAGCAATTCTCCTACTTGCTTAATCAATTTTAGACCAGTCCAATGAAGTCACAAGCAACTAAGAATACAAATTTATGATCCAAGTGTAAGAAACTTTAAAAACAGGCATCCCTTTGAGTTTCTGTGCATGATGTACAGGGACAGCATTCAGTTCAAACCAGGCTGATGCATTACTTTATGTCAAAGGCGTATCACAGCCTCTGTTCCACAGGCACTCCCTGGTAAGAGCACTGCACATGCTGTCAGACACACACTGAACCTTCTACAAGGACCTGGGCATGGGAAGAGCAGCACTACCATGCTGTATGACTGCCAAGAGAGAGAAGGCATTTCTCTTTTTTCCTGGTAGCTTTTTGGGAGATAGGATGGTTTTTCAGGTTTTTTGACCTTTTTTTTGAGGGTGTAGAAATCAAAACCTGAAACAAATTTACATTTGCTAGATTATTTCTTTGAATTTGCCATTTGGGAAGCTAGGGACTAAAGAGAAACAGGACTGCATTCACCATGTCTGCAGTTGCTTTAAAGCAGGTTTAGTTCCCATAATTAAACCTGCATTTGGTATGTACTAAAGTGCAAGTACAGCCAGCCAGTGAGACTGTCAGATTCAACCTTCTTGGCAAATGCAAAACCAAGCCAACTTCATAATTCAAATATTCCAATCAAGACCTACACTAAATGTTAATCTGGTGTAGACCACTGTCCTAGAAGAAAACGATGACAGAAAGTCATTTTAGAATAATTAGCACACATATGCAAACCTCCCTCTCCAACTACTGGTTGGTTTAGGCTACAAGTCAAATATTTCTAGCCATTCTGATATTTTGCCACTAAGAATATCCAGTCTTAACAACAAGAAAATGTTTTAAAAAATCACTTAGTAGCAAAGAAAAATTAATTCCAAGTTTGCCATACTGCAATTTGCTTCAGCTTATCCAGTTCCACATACAGAACAGTTCACACACAAAGGAAACTCCAGTCTGAAGTAACAACAGTTTTATTTCTACTCCTCTTATTTTCATCTCCCAATCCTTAAGTCTTCAAAAGACAAATAACGTTTGTATTTCAAGATATCCAGGACACCAGACAGAAACAATAACATCTCTAAAGCCTCCCATATAAAAGCCACCACTATTTCCTATAAATTTTGGCAGAGACTCCCCACCCTAAAATGCAGTATGATGATCTTTTAAAGTCCTTTCCAACCCAAAACATTCTGTGAATGACACGTACAAACCAAAAAGCAGGCTGCTACAATATTATTTCAACAGTAAGGTTAGGAATCTGAGCAACAAAAATGAAATCCACTAAAAAGTAGGAAGCACCATCATTACCTACAACATCATCTTAGCCGGTAAGCCTTTTCACTTCCAGTGTCATTTTAGAAGCTCTTGAACAACAGTTTCTGTAAGAAATGCATTTAATAGTTTCAAACTTAAAAAAATTTGTAACCATGAACACTGCAGATGTTTTTTTTCTTCAGGTGACATGAAAAGAGCAAAGGCAGGGGAGAAACACCAATGTTCACCTTAGGCCAATATGAAAGCAAATAAAATAAGTAGGCATGCACAAAAGTGGCCTAGACAAGGCTTTGACTGCAGTTTTAACAGACGAGTCTCTCATGAGTAGCACACACTTTTACAAGTTCCTCTAAAAGAAGAAATTGTAGTTTAGAAAGCCCACGCCTGTGATTACAGAAAGCAAGTTGCAGGTGCACAGGACAAACTTTTTTGTAATGCAAGTGATAAAAAAATAAACCTTCCTCATGGGAATAAAATAAACTCTAATAGGTAGAAAACTGGAGTTAGTTGTAACTCCACGTGACAACCCACATAATTTCATGGCAGATTAAAAGAATCATTTAAATAATTCAAGAAGCATGAAGCCATTCAAATAGGCACTGTTTACATTTTTATCTCATCTGCGTCCACTGATCAAATTAGCAGAAAAAAGTAACATTGTCATGATAGTGTAAGTGGCTCAATTAGACATAATTACGCCTGATAAATCTTTTCCCATGAGGTGAAAGGCAAGACAGCTGTGACAAGCAGAGGCTGCAAGCTAATTTGTCCTTGTGTCCTGAAACACTACATGGTATCTTAAAAACAAAGCAAGTGATCCGACCTGCCAACAGCCCATGGCACAAGTGCTGCAGTTGCCAAAAAATAATGTTGAGCAGGTCCCTGCAAGTTTTAGCTAAAGTTAGTCTTCAACCAAAATCAAAGTCACATGACTAAAAATGTCACCACAGAAGAGGTCTGAACCTAAACCAAGGGTGTGAGTTCTGGAGGACCTGGACTCCACACCAGGACAGCTTTTGTGGCAGTAAGTCCCTGCTCTGGCAGAGCCACGCAGCCTGATGGATGTCACAAGCAATATCGTAAAAGATACGAGTGGCAAGGACAAAGTGTCTTTCCTCACTGGTTCATGTAGAACATTGATCCATCCTTGACAAAAATATATGCACTATCTCTTTTTTGTTCTCCACCACTGCTTTGTTCCTCTGCTCACTGTTTCTCAGGATGCTCGCTTTCACATTTCTCCCATCAGCATTTATTCTGGCATGACTTTTATTGATTTTAACAACAACACATTAAAATATGGTGCAAAGCATACCCCTGCTTGTGGATCAAACTAACAGTAATTTATAAATTGAAAGCTGACACAAAGAATAAAGCATGCAGAAAGCGACTTTTTCCACTCAAAGTCAGACAACCGCGATGGTTTGTTTGATGGCTGGCTTGAAGAAATACAATATAAACCAATATACCATGCCACACAAGGCAAAATACATCAGTAGGATAACTAAAGTGATGTGCGACTACCCAGTTCAATTTAGAGAAAAAAAAAAAAACAACACTTCGAAGAGCAGAGAAATATATTGATTAAATTTGCAGCTGCGTGAAACAAGTTTGGCTACAAATTAGAAAGTCTACTTCAAGCCAGACAATGTAAATAATCCTTTCTGGAAACAGCGATAAAGTAAAAAATGACTCAATTAAAGGTTCCCCATACGTCTAAGAATAAAACCAGATATTTCTGAAAATACACCATCTCAAGCTATAGGGAAAGATTAAGTTACAGTATTTGCCTTGCAGTGCTTGTCAGTGCTCTGCCTAAATCCAGCAAGTCACATTCACTTCTACCCAGCACCAGTGAGACCTCAGCTGACCGAGTGTCCAGCTTTACACTGCCCAGTATAAGAAAGCTGGAGTGAAGCAAGTTCAGCAAAGAGACCACCAACCAGTTAAGGGGCTGAAGTACATGAGACACAAGGACAGGCTGAGACATCTGGGTTTGTTATGCTGGAGAATGCTTGGGGTATCATCTTGCTTTCTACATCTACCTAAAGGAAGATTACAGCAAAGACTAAGCTCGTTATCATTGTCCACCTCCACTTTACAGTGATCATGCTTTGAGTGTGGGGGGTTGGACCAGACAACCTCCAGAGGTCCCTTTCAGCCTAAACCAATCTACAGCTCTGAAATTATCCATCAAAATTTTCATCCCAATTTTTTAAGCCTCTTTCTGATCACTCAAGTTATTGAATTACTACAGTGCAAAGAGATATCTAGAAAATATACTGACTTTGTGTGGAAAGAGGAAGGTTTCCAAAACCACCTGTGCAGCCTCAGATTTGATACAAAACAACCCATGCCTAAAATAAGCAGCAAATTTTGCTTTAAATCTGAGTTATGCTTTAGCTACCATTAGAAATGGGGTAAACAGAAGAATGAACAGCAAGGCACACAAAATATCAGTTTCCCTAAAGAAGTACAGTTCCGACTACAGTACTGAGCTTTTTGGGAGGTACAGAGATGAAGTGGGAAAGTGTCTTCTATACAATTTTCCACTATTTTCATAAGAAAAAAAGATGCTGCATTTCCAAAAACAGAAAAACAGACCTCTAGCAGACTAACCCACACATATACATTAAAACTAAGTTTCGGATCTAAAGCATATGTGCATCAACCTTCCACAGAAAGACTGGACATTTCTGTGCATACCTGCAGGACTGTCTCCTGCTTCTACAGGACAGCAAAACACCAGTGATATGGATGATGTTCCTTAAAAGCTTTTCAGAAAGCCTAACACATTAGATAAGAGCTGTATCAGACTAGTAGATCAAAAAGTGAATTTGTGATTCTCTTCCTTATGTAAAGGAGATCCAATGAGTAGCTCTAGCTTGCAGCTGCTATGTAGCTCACAAACAGATAGAGAATAGAAATCAAACAATGAAACACAATTTTTAAATAGTATCCTGGAGAACCTTTTCCCTTGACTCCAGACCAGCACTGTGCTGAAGCAGTGTTTAGAAATACTTACAATTGCAATATGTTAAACATCAGAGACATCCTGTAAACATCAAAAACGTTTTACTTTAAAGGTGAGTGAACACTGAAACAGGTCATGCAGAGAAACTGTGGAGTTTCCATCCTCAGAGATGTTCAAAACCCAGCTGGATGACATCCCAAGGAATCTGCTCCAGCTGACCCCGCTTTGAGCAGCAGGGCTGGACCAGAGGATCTCCAGAGGTCTCTGGCAACTAAGAACACATAATTGTTCAGGTAAACGAGTCTGCAGGGTCAGCAGAGGTTAGCCTCCATGAAAACGTGACACTGTATACTCACATCCATCTGCAGAATCTGAACTACACTTGCACAGTATTTTGTGCATTTTGTCGGATGCCTCTAGCCATGATCATACCATAAATTTAAGTTACTGAAATCCAATAATCAAGCCAAGGAAAGACTTCTCAGCTTGTAGAAGATGTAAACGGAAGACACTCCTGTTTCAGGGCACATGAAAAAACACTAGAAGAAATAAGTATCTCTCCCTCTTCCTATACATTGCTGATAAATGCTGCTATTGGGGGGGCAAAAAAAAAAAAAAAAAAAAAAAGAAAATTTATATGGAAAGCCTACGAAAGTAACCGGATTTTTGTTTAAAACCTGCCATATATCAAAATAAATTTTGAAATAAACAAACATCTGAAGCCACATCCTTAAACATTTTGTCAGAAGTTTCCCACCATTACAACAGTTGATTCTCCTCACCCTGCGCTTTTTGACACTGTAGATTCAGAAACATTCTGTAGTACATGACACTACTTAGGAACCTCAGCACCTCCTATTCTGTTAGAAAGTGCCCTATGTTAGTTTTTTGAGTACAAAAAAAAAAAAAAAATAATACACTTAGTCACAACCCTAGAAGAATGTTTCCCTCTTTTCCAAAGAAAGATCAAAACACTTTAAAAGATAAGACCAATTCATGTATTGAAACACAAATAGCAGCTCATAGTAGAATCAGGTCAATTACTGAGAAATTTGAATATGTAAATGCCTTCAGAAGAGATTCTATTTCCAAGCCACATCTACTAAGACAGATGCAAATAGAATTTTTATGATTCCATTAAAATCTTTTCCTGTAATGGCCCCTTTTTTAAAACATTCTCCAGAAAAAAAAAAAAAAAAGAAAAAAAAAAAAAAGAATTACGGTTTTACATCTATCCAAAAAAAAAAAAGAAAAACCCAACCACAAGAAAGCACCTGCTTCATTAGGACTGATTTTTTTTCCCCCTTTTATGAAATTAGAAATAGGCTTTGGTTTTGGTATAACATTAAGAATGGATGACGAACAAAATGAAAATAAATGTAATGAAGATTAGTGTTTACCACAGCTAAAAGCATCCTTCCGTAACTTGGACAGTAGTGGCTGTATAATGCATGCAAAGAGCATCCCTTCCTTAATCATTCAAACACTGAACAAAAACAAAGTTATTTACTAGTTACTAATAAAACTGAAAAGTAAACTTTCTCAAACATTTGTAGAGATGAAGTTGTCAGGAAGTTCGAGAAAATTAAATGCTGGTTTCACAACCATTAACAGCAAACCTCTCCACTACCACATCACTGATGATGATAAGTTTTATCCAAATGAGACTTAGGCACATGATCAAATTTTATCAAGTGTGCCAGAACACGATACCAAATTGATATCAGTGGCAGGAAAGTACCTAATATCCAACTCAGTACAAAATCATAGTGCTCTAAAATAACGTATAATACAAGTGCTACCTGGTATGTATTTTATTTTTGTTTTAATCAAAGCAAACAGAATAACTCATGAGATCGATACTTTACATATGACCACTGTAAGATTTGATGATTTCTACACATTTCATTCACTTGTTTTGTGTGCAGTCTGTTTCATTCTTTTTGCAATTTTATAGACAGTCTCATTCTCTGTTGCTACAGGTAAAGATGTGTAAGACTTCACTAATATAGGGATGTCTAGCAGGCAATTAAAATCCAAAGCAATATGTTCCAGTATTACTTTAATTTGCAGCACGGCAGCTATTATGTTGGCACCATTGATCTTCTGACATTTGAGCTGAAGGCACTGGAGTAACACCAGAGCCAGAACAGCCGCACTGGCACAATGCTGTGCCTGAGCTGGGCAAGTCCCACTAAAGAGGACGGCTAACTTAGCTAGCTCATTTGCAGCACTGTGCTACTGCTATTAGATGCTATCGGGATGCAAGAACTCAGCACAGTGTTGCATGTGCCACGTAGACACTGAGAGTTAAAACTATAATAATAAATAAAATAAGGCCAGGGCACAGGTTTGACCACTAATCCTTAATTGTTCATGCCAGTAAACCATTATCACATTCTCCAGCATGGTTTTGTTCAAGTTTACTAACAGATATTGATGTAAAAGAGATCCCATGAGGGAGGGTATGGACTGTTCCCAGTCAACAGCAGGGGTTGGAGCTGTGCAGAGCCACTTTTCGGAGCAGAACAGGCTGCAGACAAGTGCATACGTAGCCACTAAACTCCTCAGAGCTGGCTCAGGAGTCTCCAGTGCAGCTTTATAGCTAGCTAAATTCATCCTCAGTAAGATGAAATCTAAAACCCAAGGCAGCTTCTGCTCTGAACACCATTACAGATTTCTCACGTGCGTGTTAAAATGACTTGCTCAAGGGCATCTGCATTTCCTTATTTCACTAAGTCAACGAGGTAAACGAATGAATGCAAGGTACTGGTATTACAGTAATATCACATCAAAATACTATCTCATTAGTACCCATGAATGAGTGAAGCTGAGTGCACTCAGTGCAGAGCAGCACAATTATCATACAACTATGCTGTACCACATTAGCTATAAAGACAACTCTGTATTTTGTCTCAGATGCCAGATGAGGGTTCAGGCCCTTTCCAGTCCATGAAAGTATAGACACAAGTATGAAATACTTACCTACTGTCAATGCTCTAATTATCCTGCTTGATTCACTTCCCATATATATAAAAACTATTTTTTTAAAAAAATCAAGTCTGGTAGTATTGTCTAAAACTAATCTGGGGGGTGCAAGGAAATCAAATTCCATCCCAAGAAGTAATTGTTTCTGCCACCAGAAGGAACAATTTACAAAACCTTCCAAACACACACCCTTCTTTCCTAACAGCCTTTCAGATGCAGAAAAGGATCAAATCATATTAACAGAAGCAACAGCCTGCTCCTCACATGTGATCATGAGACTGGGACAACTGGTTTTTGATCACAAGACAAGAAAAGGCCTAAAGAAGAGAGTACTCTCAAAACTGCTATCAGAAGAGTCCCACCCCCTGCAGCCAAGTCACTGACCATCTAGTGTCTCAGAGAAAAGAAGTGACTTGAGACTAGATGATCTGCTCCCAAGGGACAGTGACAGCTCAAGGGGCACATTGTAAGCCCTTCTCTATCTTTCTTCTGGGTAAGAGTCAAGCAACTTTCCAGTACAACTATTCAATGAGATGACGACAACAGCTCAATTTCACACACAGTTTTATTATATATTGCATATGTTCATCTTAATGACATTAAGCACTAATTGACATGGCTATGAACTGAACAGCAGTGGCACTTCAATAGTATCCTAAGTCTTCAACTGCAAATTTCAGCAGAGGGATAACATAACACATTGCCTTGCGACCCAGGGTGCCAGTACTGAAGTGACTAAACTAACTGAAGTTTCCGTACAGTTCAAGAGCTTTTGGCATCACAGCTAAATACCAAGGTGATAACAAAGAAGGGTTATAGCAAACAATACAGCTACTGCTATTAACATTTTTAAGTGAGAAACTCAGTGCAAACAACAGTCACTCAGCACTAACTTTGATTCAAGAATCAAAAAAAACACACCACCTTTAGAGAGATGATTTTTCTACCTGGCAAAACTGTGTTGAACCTCTAACATAGAAAGGTTTTTGTATCTCCTTTATCAGCAACAAAAAAATAGTGTAATGCAGAAATCAACCACTATTTAAGGGTATTTTGCATTATACTATACATACGATTACTTCATTTTCAAAAGTACTATTAAACACTAACATTAAACGACTTTACCTGCAAGCACATAACGCCCACACACTGTCACAGAGCCAAGAGTTTTTACTGCCACCTGTAAAAAGTTACTGAAATAGAGCAGCACTGTTCCACAAGCCCTTTTCCTTCCCCATGCAAAAAAGTCAATACAGAAGACCACACAATCAGGTGCATGTCTATGCTGTTCTCATGTACTTACCTGTTAAAAGCAATAAAGTTCTAATTTGTAGCTGTTTCAAGTAAGAATTAATTCTAGCCATGTTTTCTGACAATACCTGGGGAAAAAGCTAGTCATTCTGGAGGAAAGCAGGATTCAAATTTAAGCATCTAGTTTCAACTACATAGAGTTGTGCTGATTCTTCTCCCACATCCCTTCAAATAGATCTTCAATTCTTCTCTCACTTATAAAGCTAGAAAAATCACAGACATCTTTGGATCCTTCTTTTCTAAATTGTAACACTCAGGAAAAAAATGGGAGGGAGACAGAGAAACAGAAGATTCACTCATTCAGTTTCAACTATAATATTTAAACACAATTCAAAAAATTGCTCTTCCGATACTGTTATCTACCAAAAAGTATCAGCCATGCTCATTCTGGATGCTGGAATGTCATGGCAAATAGAAGCTTATTGTTCTGCCAAAAATCTTTTAGTGCTCCACATCAGAAAAACTGACAACTGTAAGGCAAACAGCACTACACTCATTTACAGTTCCTCCTCATTTGAACCCAACTGTCTAAATAGTCAATGATCTAACAATTATTATTATTACCCTCTCCAGCTTTCCTGATGTTCACAACACTACCTTCTAATCTGTTTGAAACAAGTCAAAGTGCTACTTTATTTTAAATCTGTCCACTAGCTCTCCATTTCATCAATTATTTGTTCAAGTTCAACCCTTGTTAATTCTAATTACCTCTTCCTATTATACATAACTGACAGATGAAATGAGGATTTTATCTACAAATTCCTTCTTGGAATCATAGAATCACTATGGTTGGAAAGGACCTCTAAGTTCTTCAAATCCAACCTTTACCCCAACATCTCCCTAACCACTAGACCATAGCCTCAAGTGCTAGATCTACTCATTTTTTAAACACTTCCAGGGATGGCAACTCCACCACCTCCCTGGGCAGCCTGTTCCAGTGCCTAACGACCCTCTCAGTAAAGAATTTCTTCCTAATATCCAATCTAAACTTCCCCTGACGCAACTTAAGGCCGTTTCCTCTTGTTCTGTCATTAGTAATTTGGGAGAAGAGACCAACACCAGCCTCACTACAACCTCCTTTTAGGTAGCTGTAGAGAGCAATAAGGTCTCCTCTCAGTCTCCTCTTCTCTAGACTAAACAGCCCCAGTTCCCTCAGCCAGTCTCCATAAGGCCTGTTTTCCAGACCTCTCACCAGCCTCACTGCCCTTCTCTGGACTCGCTCCAGCACCTCAATGTCCTTCTTATACTGCTGTCCTTCTTCAACTGCTCCTGAATTTCTCTCCATATACCAGTTTGTGAGGCTTGTCTTAATTAGCCCCAATTAACCAAATCCCCTACATCAAGAACCTGAAGAAACTTGTCACCTAAAGTTAGACTGCATCATAGTTGGGAATGTTTGGCAATTTCTATAAATTGCTTTGGGTTTTTTAAGTGCAGGTTTCCAAAAAATAAGGAACACCAAAAGTCTCCCTCTCTTCCTCAGCACGTCAGACATTTTCTGTCTCTGGGCATTTTGTACTTTACAAGAGGCGATATTTACCTCGCATACGATTATTTTTCACGCGGCCAGCTTTGCACAACTGCTAAGTTGTTCTGCATCAAATCGACTGTTCCCTCCACCCCAATTTTCAGAAGCAACTTGTTTTATCTCCTAGTTAAAGAGCACATTCACAACACTTGCACTCTTGCCCTTGGCAGGCATAAAGTTGTTGGCAGTTTGAGGTAAGTCATTACACTTAAGATCCAAGAACAAAAAGATACTTCAGTGATACCAGAATGGAAAATCTCAGTTCAGCTGCTCAGGTATGTAAGCATTGACTTACATACTAAAAAATTGAGATTTAATGATGCCAGCAATCAGCAGATAATGACTAACTTCTGTTAAAATAACAGTGATGAGCACCCTTCGCAACATTTAATTACTGCTTATTATCATACCTTTGTTTTACTGGAGATATGCTTCAAATTACCAACAAATTGGAAAGTCTTTACTGCATCAACACTACATATACAAGCGATTAAATCTGGAATATACAGCACACTGTTGCCTGTTCACACCCAATTCTAATGCTGTTTGGAGACAGAATAACCTCTTCTCAAATGTTACCTAACATATTAATTAACCTTAAAAAATTCTGGCTGTAAGTAAGAGTACAATAGTACCGGATTAAAATAAAGAACATCCTGACAATTTTAATACACAAATAAAAAACCACCTATGTAGCTCTGCACATCTGGCTTTGCATACATGGGGAGGCAACTGTATAAGGCAGCAAGAATTATCTTACGACTCTCAAATTATTCCACAGAGCTTCTACCACAGCTCAAATTTCAGAGTGAAGTGCCTGTTTCAGGCACTACTCCAGAATACCAATAGCCACCCATTTCACTGCACAGACATGCCCTAAAACCCCAAAATTCCAAAAAGGGCTTTTCAATTTTGAACGAATGGCACGTTTTAAGATTATATTATCGCTTTCCTTTTGTTTATACTAACAAAGGCATCCCTGCAAAGATTCTCCTACGGTCTCTCTGTATGGCAATACAATAAACAATACTAGTTTTGGGATATCATGGGAATTTCCAGAGTTATGTGAAGCATGAGTTGACGATTTCCCTGCAAGGTGCTGCAGAAGTCAAAAGGGGGAAGGTTAAAACAAACTAGCTTTCTGTCAACACTGCCTTCTTCAAAGACTGCAAAAGCCAAGCAAAAGAAGGGAAAGAATGAAGAAGAAAAAAAAAATCCAAGGAAAGGTCAAACTACATAAATAACTTTCACATAAGTATCTCCTTTCTTTTCTCACTTCTCAATGTTTGCTTCAGCAAAAGCTGGGGGAAAGCATCAGGTTTCACTCTTTATTCTGGCGGCTGTATAATCAATACAGCACAGTCTATTGAACTACTTTATTACAACTCATGCAACAAGCTGTTAAATACATTCACAAAGTAGATGATCAGTGCCAGTATCATGTCACTCATAAAGATATGTTTATTTTCAAGAGAATGTTAAATCATAACTTTCTTCTGCACAATTATACAGTCCTTCTGCATGGACTGAAAGCATAAAATCCAATTTGAGCCATTTTGATTTGAAAAAAAAAACCACAGTGGTAGAAATCTCAACTGCATCCAGCAGAAACAGGGAAGGCCCTCTAAGACTTAACTTGGTGGGGTCTAGTATTGTCTTCAATTTGACACATGCAACAATATTCCAAAATAGTATCAAACATTTTAGTTTTTAAAACATTAAAAAAAAAAAAAAAATCAAATTGGTAATTCAGAAAGTGAAAAAAGAAACCTTGTCCATGAAAGCAAAAAGAAGAGATCTTTAAATAGCCCAGAGATAAGAACTGCAATGATTTTTGTGTAAAAGTAACACAATTAAGCCTGCAGTTTGAGTTTCATCACCCATCATCCTTTTTTTTTAAAGATGTAGAGAAAGTCATGTTACACTTCAGAAATATAAAAGAAAAAAAAAAAAGCCTGATTTTTGCCACAGGTCTTCAGCAAGAACAAATTTGTGCTCTGCCCCTCCCAAAATATAAACGTTCAAGATGTGTACATTTCCTCTTACAATAGTCTCTTGCAGGAAAATAAATAAATACCCCCTCTTTCTTGCGTGCCTACAGATAAAGGAAATCGGGTTTCCTGTTGCAGGTTTGCAACCTGAGAGTCAGCACGAGGAAGCCAAGAGAAACTGACATCAGTCGTTGTGCTGCTACCCAAGCAAAAGACATGAAATAGGCTAGATACCAAAATAAAACTGTTTCACATTAGTAAATAAACAAACAAACCTCTACAAGGATGGTCTTGATTTTCAGTTGTTTAAACAATACCTATATCAGCATTTTGAACAGCAGTGGCCTTTGAGAAGGTCCTCCAGCTACCACTGGCTCACAGCCTGCAGAGCACGGAGCAGTTTCACCCAGGAGCCCAACCTCCTGCTCCGAGCAGGGCTGGCTTCCACACCCCATCAAGCTGCTCATGGCTTTGTGCCATCAAGCTTTAGAAGTCTCCAAGGATGGAGATTCATCTGGGGTGGTCTGTTCAATGCTTAACCACCCTCATAACGATTTATTTTATAGTTGTTTTGGTGTGCATAAATTGGATTTGTCCTAGAGGAAACTAAGCTAGCAAACCCTCCCCAGAAGTTCACTAAATGTGGCCCAACCCTTAATGGTCATTATAGTCCAAACCAACAAGCCGTGTGTGTGTTGGGGACATCCAATTTAGGAGACCAGACTACATTCTGTCTGAAGTAAAAATACTGAAATACTAATAGTGTAGATCTGGGAGACTCACCACCCCAGCCTTTAGCCAGAGATCCACTTTTACTCTGCCTAATTATTTGCTAGTGTAAGACCAAGTGACAAAGCCAAACACACAGATAGCAATATTGAAACTAGATGAAGGAAAGAAGAACTCTGAACTGGAAAAAAAAGTAGAGAAAAGTTATCAAAAAATTATCATCTCTCTTGTAAAACACCAATCATTCTGGATGTGCACCAAACACTTCATACAAAGGTGTGAAGTACAGTTATGATTTTGAGTGAGCATAAAGTAAGACCACTAGCTTATTATAAGAACTAAAAAAAAAAACAACAAAAAAACAAACTAGGCAATGAGAAAATACAATTTTAATCATTTCAAAAAGTCCCAAGAACAATGTAAAAATGTTCTCATACAACTTTTGGTCAAATCAACAAATGTAGGTGTTTAAAAGTGTTTGTTACCTCTTTACAGAGAGCTGCCTGTATTACCACCAACAAGAAAACCCAAGATACCTATCAGCGCTGCTGACGTGAACAACTGGCATGCACAAAGTTCTGCTACCACAGCAGTTGCTTTACAGATATTATCTGCCTCTATTAAAAAAAGTTCTGTATTAATCCTATTTCACATCACATCAGCATACAATAAGCCTGTCATTTAAATTCAAAGGTCAAAAGACAATTGGTTTAGCTGACGGTGCTGTAAAATACATCATGACTTGAGAAATACAGAGAACAGAGCTGTGCTACAAAAGCAGCCCTTGGCACCTCCTGGAACACCCCCACCTCCCCATGTGCTGCACAGAGACGGATAGCAGGGCAGGCTACAGCACAAAGGAAGATGTTTTCTCCCACCCAGAAATGAAAGCATGAAAACTCACAAAATACTACCAGCCAAGTATATTAAACAGAACGAAGTCTCCCAAGCAGACTCAATAGACAACTTTTCTCTAAGTTATGCTCAACTTCTTACCCACGCTTTCTAGCAGCCTGGAATAGGAATTTGTCTTCTACAGATTTTGGCTAGTTGAGGTTTTTAAACCACTGTAACATCATCAACTAGGAAAAATAGGATCTATTACAGGGTTAACTTGAAATGCTTTCACTAAGATAAAAGTCCATGTTAATGCACAAGTTCAACATCAGCATGTTTCTCACAGCTGCAGTAAAAACACTCTCCAAGTTCTAAATGAGTATTTTGAGGTAAAAAAAAAAAATGTTACCTCAAAAGTTAAACAAACAACACAAAGCAAAATAAACACCACCAAAAGGTTTTTGAGTACTGAAGGTAAACCATAAGGAATCATGAAGAAAATCCAACTTCAGAACACCTGACATATGCTACATGCCAGTAGTTTATTTAAATTTTGACAACTTATGAAATAAAACTGGGTCTTCAAAAATCACTTAATGTTTAACAACATGCATCTGAAGAAAGCATTATTCCCTTTCTACAGAGCCCAAGACCAAAGGCAAAAAGTGCATTAAAACTCCAGCAAAAAATTCAAAGTGCCTCTCAAGGCCTGAGCACGAACCACTATTCCTAGTAACTACTGTTCCTTCTGTATTAGGTTTTTAAATAACCCACACTCGGAAAAGTTGTTCGATACAGTTGTGCATTTGTCAGGAACTCGATCTCTCTACTCAAACCAGACATCCAGCCACTGCGCAGGGAACAAGAGCTACTACTATTGCACTGCAGCATCCGACAGGAGATTAAGTAGTACAAAGAGATGAAGCCACGATTGATTTTGATCCTACTAATCAAACACAGGGCTCATGAGAGGATCCACTAACAGACTCAGACCTTTGAATGAACACTGACCAATACTCAGTTTGCGATCATACAATTCACCAACTATCAAGATTATGAAAAGTGGTATGTTGCCACATTCAAATGAAGTGCTCTTTAAAACATGCTTGCATGAAGAAAACAAAGACTTGTAAATGCTTAGTCTCCCTTAACACTTAACATAAAGTGCATGTGGCAGAATCTAAATCACTCAGCAAACTGCTGCCACAGAATTCAAAATTAAAGAGACAGAGACAATGACATAATTTAGCTTTACATATGCAAAGACAGACATCTGAAACCATTTTACCTGCTGATTCATGTTCAAAAACACAGTTAAATAACCTATTCTAGTGCCTCTGCAACTCGTAAAGGGTTTCTCGGAGTTCACAGTGCAAAACTACTATCAAAGCTAACACAAATTGCTACAGACTGGGTTAATCCTGCACTGCCAGCTGTGTAAGGATTAAAAATCAGAATGAGTCAAAACCACAGAATTATTGCCACTCAGCCTCACCAATGGGCATATTCTCTAAATTTACAACTGTGCCTTCAGTTAACCATTGCTGGTAAGGTTCCACACCAAGAAAACATTGATTGCCTTTCATTAAATAGAGAGTACCTTAACTTTCATTGACCCATAAAATCCCACTTTAATAAACCTCTAGCTTGAGAGTCCTTCTTCCAGCATAAAACTGAACTCAGCAAAACATAAAGCTCAGACTATTTAGAAGTTGCTTTTAGAGGGAGATACTTGAAATCAAGTCACTGAAGTCACATCTCCCTGGAAACATAAAATACAGAACAATATAGCATTTTTCCCCTTGCTCACAGATTAACATATGATTAATTTTACATACCAAATCAATAAAGGCCTTGCCTAGCAGATTTTGAAACATAGGTATTTACGCTGAACAAATAAATAAGCAATTGCACTTTTTATTGCTGTATTTCTGTCATAACCTATTAACAAGAAGTTACAAGTGACTTTCAGAATAAATGAATAAAATATGGATAATGAAGTAAACAAAGCAAAGATAAAAAAAGATATTAACAGATAATTAAATCATGTCTTGTTGACTTTTAAAATATTCAAATTAAGGAGCTGCTGAGGAATAAAAGGAATCTGCCTGAGGCTAAGAAACCCAAGGAAACAACAGATCAAAACTGTTTGCCAGCTAGCAAACACATAGGGTCAATGAGAATAAATTTAAACCTCTAAAAATGTCAGCATTAGGGAAATCAACTTGTGTGACTGAAATTTTGATAAAGGCAGAAGCGCTGGTTCTTTACCCCAGTAGGGTATCCAGGATTTCTAACCAGTAGCAGTAAGAACTCAATAGCTTGCAGCAACTCCCTTGCTGAAAGGATTAAACTACTGATAGGGAGAAAACTATGCCTTTTCCTTCTCTACAATAGACATGCTATAGAACAAAACAGAGGAACAGGAAAAAAATTCAGTTGGGCCTCAACCCTTTCTCTTACTAGCCTACCTCTCATTTTCCCAATGTATTTCCAAAATTATCCTCCTTAACTGGAAGAACATGACCTTACTAAAACCCAAAGTAACCAGTAGGAATATTTTATATTCTTAAAATTAAGGTTTGTTCTCCTAGCCTAGAAATAAAAATGTGTTCATAGTAACAGAATTAATAATTCTGAAATAGACATTTTAAAGGATATATTTGAGACATTTACAAAACTTGAGAGGACAAAAAGAGCTACACAAGAACAAAACGCTCCTGAGGCAAGAGCATTTTGGAGCATAATCATTATAAGCATGATTAAAAAAATCTCCTTGAAAAGGGGGGGGGGACGGGCACACAGGGAAGAGGCCACATTTGGACATGGTTTCCAAAACAACAACTATCCAAAATCTTATCCCAAACTTTAAAACAACATTTTGGATAAACATGACAGGGGCGAAAGTTCTTCAAATCTAGAACCAATTATGCATGAGTGAAATGACAATCACACATTATAGAAAAAATAGATTATGAATGAGATTTTCCCATATTGTTTACTTCGTATTGCAGCTCCATCCTTCACAGTTCTGTGTCAGTGCCTGCCTCTATGCCTGCCAGCCTTTTTAGTCAAGCAACTTTTTGCAGCCCTACAAAAGTCAGAGTTAACATCCCATTTTGCTTCTGACTTCATGATCTAAGACATTCTACGAACCACTACTGAAAGCTAAGTATGCCTATCCCAAGTAGCAATGCTAAAACTAAGCATTTTATTAGCATCAGTAATACCTTCTTAATACACTGTTGAGCAACTAAGTACACATCCTTTAATCAACTGGCCATAAATAAACACAGTTAAAATGGGCAAAAAAAAAAAAAAAAAAAAATCTTCTGTCCCTAGTTACCTATCAATAAAGAAGAGACATAGTATTTACATAAAACGTTCAATCATGAAACTTTTCTTCTTAGCTTTACCTAAATAGAACACAGCTGGTTTTTATAAACAAGAAAAAAATAGTATCTGAAGTTCCCACACCATTTCTGGATTAATGACTGGCATGGCATTCAATGGCCCAAGACAGAAGCCTTGACAGTGAAACACAACTTACAGGTCTTTCTGCAATTACAGCTGCCACAAATTTGTACCTTAGAGTACTTTCACCTGTCTCTCCCACTACTCCAGCTGCAGGGAAACAGAGACCAGCCCAGCAATACCTTCCAAATAAATAACGACCAAACTCTCTACCAGAGTTACCCAGTTAGCACTTACAGCAACAACAAGCAAAAACTGGTAGGGAGAGACTGTTTCCCCTTTTACAAAACTGGTTTATACATGAAATTAAAGGAAACTAATGCTTCATTCCCTTAGTTAACGAGCAAAAAAAAACCCTCAATCAAAATTCCATCATGAAAGGCCAGCTTTCTAAAGAAAACGCCAGTCTCGGTTCATCCATACAGATCTGGAACCTAATGAAATCTGACACCTTTACTCTGAAAACAAATTTGCATTGTATTATCAGCTAAGGCTCCCTGTTCACAGATGCACTCCATTCAGCATGCAGCACCGAAGGGTTCATTAAAGCAGCATCACTAACGTTTTTTAAAGCCATTCTGCAGGCAAAATTTTTAAAAGCAATTTCATAAGCAGTATCATCCAAAAAATGCCTCTGTACTCTTTGGGTAAAAAAAAAAAAACGACATGCCTCCTCCATCTATAGCATAGAGATGTTGTGGCCAAGGTTATACAAGGAGATCTTCATTAAGTTGAGCAATTCCCACTTTGTGCCACTGCTTTACCACACGCGAATGAGTGAATTCCTCATTAAACGAGCTGAAGCTGCATCACGGTTATCCAGTTATTTTTAAATATAGCATGAGAACATTTAACATCCAGACTTCACGCAGCGTAAGGGGGGAAGAGCAAACGAACCCAGCTGAGGAAGGTTATCCTCTCCTCTTCTGCCCTTCCTCGCTTCTCCATCAATATTCCTTCCCCCCTCCCAGTAAGAGCCACTTTAAGGCATTCCCTGGTTTTCCACTTTTCCTCGTGAAGAAATCCACCATCCGCAAACATTTCGCTCCTCCACCCTCTCTCTCAGCAGCCGAGCATTCAGCACATCCCTACCGGCGCTGCCTCCTAATTGTGATCGCTACTGGGGTCTCGGCACCGGCTCTGCACACAAACCCAGCACAGCTGCACCCGCGCTGGCTACGGAAAGTAAAGAAATAAAGAAAAAAAAAGACTGAAGTACAACTCACAGCGCCAAGTTATTCACCGAGCCGTGAGGGCGAGCAGCGTGCGGTGCCGCCGCCGGGCCCGCTGGGGAGCGCTCCCCTGCCCGCAGGGCGCCCTCCGCCTCCGCAGGGGCCGGGCAGCGGGGAGCCGCCGCCGCGGAGCGGCACTGCGCGGATCGGCGCGGAGCGGCGCGGGCCGCCGACACTCACCGCCTCCGTCCGTCAGCCCTCCCGCCGGGGCTCGGCCGCGCCGCTCCCGCTCGGGGCTGCCTTTCCTAAAGGAAAAGAGACACAAATCTGGAAAACGGCACCCGGCGCGGCTCGCTCCGGGAGTCCGGCAGGGCGGGGGGCTACCCCGGGCAGCGACTCGGCGGGCTCCCAACGCACCGGAGGAGGAGCGGGGCTCCGGGCGCTGCGGACCACTTTCGGCCGACCCCACAGCCCTCGCCAACTCCGGAGCGGTAGTCCAGTCCCGGCTGCCGGGCAGGGGGCCGCGGGGCCGCTCCCCCCACGCACAGCCACACACCCCCTCGGTCAGCGGCACGGCGGCTCCCGGCTCCGCGGCAGGAAGGAGGGGGAAGGAGCGCAGCCCGCCGCCCGCCCCGGCTCGGCGCTCCCGCCCGCAACTCACCTAACAAAGTTGTCGCGGCGACCGCCGGCAGCTCCGCTCCGCTCGCCTGGGCTGTGCGCGGCGCTCCGCGCCCGGGATGAGCTCACCCCGCCGCCCGCTCTGCTCCGCTCCGCCCGCCGCCACCGCAGCTCTCGCGAGAGGCTGCCCCCAGCCCGCCCGCGCTTTGCCGGTGAGGGGCGGGGGCGAGCGGCCCCGCCCACGTTCCCATAGCACCGGCCACGCGCGGGCCTAGCGGGCGGCCGCGGCCTGCGCCGAGCCCGTTCAGCTCCAGCCACCCCCCGGCGCCGTGCAGGGCCCTCCCCGCCTCACCCGCGGGGCCGCCGCGAGTTTCGAGGCGGAAGCGTGTGGGTTGAGCTGGGCGGGTAGCCGCTCTGCCCCCGGGGGGCGGCGGGGCAGGGGCCACCGAGGCTGCGGAGCTGCTCTGGGGAACCTTGCGGTTGGCTCCAGGTGGCCCAGGGCCAAGGTCACCCCTCACAGCGACCTGTGTGTGCAGGGCTGGTGATGAGACTCCTTGGGGCACGCCCAGGACGCTTCAGTGTGGCTCCTCTTCAGAACTTTTTGCATTAAAATGCTCTTTTATATATGTATATTTATATATTTATTTTCCATTTCGATGATTGCACTGAATTCCAGCCTTCTGAGACCCGCTAGGGAGGAGGTCACTGTAGTTGCTGGCACACAGGCAAAACCTTCCAGTGCTGTACACAGTATACAGCGAGCTCTTCTACTGCCAGTCAAATTAAATTGAATTCTCTCTCTGGATATCCACCACAGATAACAAATTAGTGACATGGGTGGACACATGAGAATAAATGAGCGTACATCAGCATCACCTGCAGGAACACTACTTTCTAATGGCTAAAATTTGAAACAAGATCAGCTGTGGGTAACCCATTCTGCATACTCTGCTGGCTGTCACTGCTGCCCTTGGCTTGACAGAACATTAGCAATCTGTGAACCTTCAGTTCAACCAGTATAAGTGAAGCTTTCCCTGAGCTGTCTCTGAAATTAGGACGCTCCAGTAAAAAAATCTCAGATATGGGCTGGCAGTGTTCCAGCAGCGTGCGGCACGGCGATAGCTCAAGCAACCGAGCTGTGGTGAGCAGCTGCGCCGCTGCCGCAATCTTGGCTTCTTCTCCCCCATCCACTTTCCAGGAACGTCCGGACAGCAAAGACCAACCAGGCTTACACATGGATCCAAATGGCTTGCCATCTTCTGAAGACATTCCACGTGGATCTTCAATTCTGATGTTTAAATACCACATTGTTCGGTACTGTAACGATATCTGTGTGGATTTCCAGAGAGCAGTCACTCTCTTACAGGTTCCCCGGCTTGAGGACATAACTCCTGCAGGTGTTACGGGGTCACAAAAATCCTCCCTGTCTCATCTTGCTGAGCAGAAGAAATGTTCTAGATGGATGAAGAAACGATCCCAGTGCTGCTCTGGCATGAAAAAAAAAATAGAATTGGCAATCCAAAAAACCAAATAAGAACATTTTTGGTATTCAAATACATTTATATCACTCATCTGAAAAGCTTGGCGTATTTTACATGAATGAGAAGGGTTTTATTGGCAGCTCTAGCCCCTCTCCTGCAAAGGGAAGTCCCAAGAGGCTCAGACCTCAGGCATATATACACAAGAGAGCTGGATGTGACTGCAGCATTGGGAACTTGGTGTGCCATTACTGAATTTGTCTTCATCAGAAGAATTCAGATAGTGAGGCCATGGCTTGCAAGCTCTTTAATGAGCTTAATGAGGCTAGCGCATTCCCAAACCGTTTCTATGATCTTCCTTCACACATAGCTGATGTGTCAGATCATAAGATGAGGGAGATATCCAGAAGGGTCACGCAGGGAGGGAGAGGCTCTGACACAAAGCGCCAGCCCAGCCTACGTGCTATCTGAGATGAGGCCGTGGTGGAAGCTCACACCCATGGCCACAGTCCAGCACTGGAGCTGGCTCCTGCTCCCGGGCCCCTGCAGTCCCTCCCTCAATCCCAGGTCTAAGAGGTCAACATCTGCTAGTGCAGGGGTCCTGACATGGGGGCTGTCGGCATGAGGCACGGCCGAACCGCTGTTCGCACCACGTTCTTCCCATGCACGGTGTCTAGATCTGCGGGGGGGTGGGCAGCAGCACTCAGGAGCAATGCCTGTTCTCACAGGTCTCAAGATATCCAGAACTCATTTATTTTCTTTATGTGAAAGTACAAAAATTGTTGTGCCTTTATAATTAAGCAATAATTAACTAGATGGGGGGGGGGGGGGGGGGGGAGAATTTAGAGTTTACCACCTGCCTATATAAGTCATCAGAATGGCTGATCTACACTAAGAGGGAGTTTCATTCCAAAATACTTACCTTGCCTCAGTAATGCACAATTAATTCCAGAACAATTAATTCTTTTCCCTTTGATAGAGCGCTCCCACAGTGGCCTCTCCTTGACTAGCTGTTACAGAATGAAGGATGCACAGTCAGCATTCCAGCCAGTTTCCCTGTGTAGACAAGCCCCAAGAACCCCAAGAATTTCTGAATGCCAACCCTTCTTCTGCCACTAGTTTACTGTGTTACCATAGGCAAGTCACTTCATTTCTGTTTTAATATTCTCCTTTAAACAGAAAGGGAAAATGATAGTTATTTACCTCAGAGGAGCAACGTGAGAATAAATTAATTAACATTCACGTTTCTCTCTGAAGGTTTGGCTTTATGAAAGGGTAAGTAGTAGGACTGTTTCTGATTAGGGCTGGCCAGAGCTACTGGAAGCACAGGGAAAATTTGACTAAGAAACTGAACCACCCTGAAAAAGACTGCGTAATTTATTCATTGATGAACAATGAACATGTAAAAGTTTGTATATAGCACACCCTTCTAAGAAGCACTAAGATTTGGAAAAATAGATGAAGTAATTCACATAGAGATGATTTGCTAGAGCCCAAGATCAGTGAGTTTCAGAATACAAAATAGATCCATGTTCTCATTCATGGTCCCAGGAAGTCAGTATATGTGGGGAAGGTTTTCAGGTCTTAGAGTGTTTTCTAGCGTTACTGGCTTGGGGGTTTTAGAGGATTGTCTTTAATATGGATCATTTCAGTGATCCAGTTTGTAGCACACAGTTATACTGCCATAAGAAGAGGCCAGTTTTGCTCTGGGGCACTGAGGGCAGGAGTAAGGTAACTTCTTTAGCCAGCTTTGGCAAGAAAGGCAATGTCTTGTGAACTGTAACTTCTGTGTTGTTTTTTTTTCACCCACCACCAGGCCTTTCCTGACATGAAGCAGATATAAACACTCCCTGACTTCACCAGTTATAACTCTGTGCAACTCATACAGTCATCTTTGAAGTCTCTAAGGGACTCCACAAAGCATTTTGAAGCAGCCCTCTCTGCAGTTTACAAGAATTCACCCTGGAATAAATCCGTTCCATTTAATTGGTGCGGGTAATTACTAATTGGGCATAAAGTATTTGAAGTCATTAAAACTCAAGATGAGAAATACACATTAGTTAGAAGTGGGGAAAATGTATTTTTCAACAAATACAAATAAATGTTTCCGACTTTGGTATATTTAACTCCATGGAAATATTGCAGCATTTCTCTCAGAAAGGATTTGAAAAGAAAGGAAGGATACAGGAGAATTTGCAAAAAAAGCAGCAGCATGGAAGAAAGTGTGAGTGAGCCTGAAGGCTGGTACAAAAGGATTGTCAAGTAGTGCAAAATGAAATGATCAGTGTCAAGTCTGACAGGCCAGAATTGTGACCTCTCAGCTGTACTTGGGCTCACAGAGGCACCCATCCACATTGCAGTTTCCTCCTGCCAAGCCTGTCTGTCCTGCTTTGCAGCCAGAAGGCTCTTTCTCATAGTTTGCAAGGATCTGCATTATTCTTTTGCATTTCAGTGGACTGCCAAACCACTAGAATACAGAGAAGAGGCTCAGAAACTGTACTAATGGGAGCCACTTAGTACCTAGACAGCTATATAATCCTCAGACAAGAAATTGCCAAACACACACTCATAACATGGCTCAAGTCCGCGCTTACAGAGGCACCAATGCACATAGACATTAACTTTATGAATCAAGAAAGCTTTTCAACAATAAAGGCACAGTTAATAACCTTGACTAATGTAAAAAAAAAGATAAACCCCACATTTTATTTGGATGCACATCAGAATACTTAAGAATATTCTTTTGGTATTACCTTTTGTTTTTAATTCAGTACCTGGAACAAGGACATACTTGGTTAGACCAATGCCCACTAACTCAGCATAACGTTCTGAGTAGTCTTAGTACTACAGGCTTAGGAGAAAGTGCAAGAAAAGAGAAGGAAAATTAGAATTTTTCCTTGTCTGAGGAGAAAGTAATGCAAAAGGGATGTTTGTGGAGAGAGGGTTCTTTCGCTTCAAATTTCAAGTGGTGTGGTACAATGCCAGTCATCAAATCATACTATTCAAGTATTTAAAAACAACATAAGAACTCCAAAGTGCTTTTGTAAGCTGCATTTAACACAAAACTCCCCTCCCATGCATTAAAAGATTAGGGATGAAAAAGTCAAACCTTCAGAAGAGATAAATGCCACCCGCCATCTCCTTATACCTTTATTTCAGATTTCTTGGGCACCCTATAATGTAAATTGTAGTTACATTATTATTCACCTTTTCCACACTTTCTCTGAAGCCTGAGGAATCAGAGCACAGCTCAACACCTTCTTTCTACACGCTGCTGTCCACTAGCTCTGAAGACGGGCAGATGTATTGCCAGCTGGGCTGATGTGGAGCATTTATGGAACAGAATATTTCACAAAGAGCAACAAATGACTTTTTACCACTTTCCTGTAAGGTGATACGATTATCCCCATTTTACAGATCATATAGCTACCACCTGGTTTTCCAGTGCAGTTAGTAAGGGATAGCTCTTGTTTTCAAGGCAGCACACCTCCTCAGGAATTCACATGTAACTGTGAACGCTTCTGGGAATCAAACCCCAGGCACCCTGGAGTAAGCCTGTGGCTTAAGCAACACTTCAGGACAGCATACACAGGCATTGCTAATGGAAGAATAAGATCTCTCCACTCCACAAACCTGCTCCTTCTCCCTCCAAACTGCCTGTTCCTGCCCCTGTGCTGTCCCAGCCTTTGTGCTGCACAGATGTTCATGTGACTCTACAGCCAACTGACTCAGAGGACTGCTCCAGCAAGAAACCAATCCATCAGGGAAAATACCTCTAGCTTTTAGCCAGGTGAGTTTCCTGATCCAGTTTACAGTGTGGCCTCATAAACGCTTGTCTTGGTACAAGAGAGGACATGATACAGGAACAGAAACAGCCAGCCAGGAGGACAGGTAGGTAGGATTCCTTTGCCCAATGGTGGCGTCAGCTTTCTCTGGATAGAAGTGTTTGTTGAACTTCAGCATGAGGGACACAAAAACATTAGTTTAAATGTTTGGTTCAAGGACTAAACTTAAAGAAAATTCACAGGAACTGGAACAGAGTGTGGTAGAGGTGGAAGGGGTCAGAATTCCAGCTCAACTGCCCTTTTACCTTGAGACTACTGAACTTTGCCCGACTCTTCCTTTCTTAACTGCCTGTTTCCCTGAAGTCTTGCTTCTTTGTGCTTCTCTGGACTATTCTTCACTGATGGGACTTGCACACTGACTTCAAAAGTAATATCTAAATTGGCATTCCTCTTAATAGCTTTCCTGAGCAGCTTATATCTAGAGAAGGAGGGCCATTTAATTCTGCAAATGAGTGTACTATTTAAGACAGGTCAGCTGGAAGGAGGAAGTGTGTTTTGGTTCTTGCTCTAAGGGTTGTTTCTATCTTTTATGAAGAACATATTCTGGATGATATTCAGAAATAGTCCAAAAACAGTGTCTCAGGACTGACTTTTATGCTTTTTCTCTGGCACCAGAAATCCTGTCTTCCTTTCTAGGAAACGGCAGAATTTCAGCAGAAGTCATGCAGAATGTTCCCACCAAGAGCAGCTCACAACAGCATACTCATGGCATGTCCCTGAGAACTGGGAGGTGTAGCTAGTGATTCGCGAGGTTTAGAGAGAAATATATGCCTAGTGCCCCATATCCTGGGGAAGTTTTGTCCAGGAGGAAACAAGCAGCACCACTTCTGCTGGCAACATCTCAAAATGAAAGAATGGCCTCTCCTTTCAACTTGTAATAGACTTCTATCTTCAGCAAAGAATTCCAGGCTTGAAATACTGAGGAAAGGAGGTATCTCCTAGTCTTATCTTAGGGTTTAATAGCAGACTCATTTAAAAAGACAGGAAAACAGAATCCAATATCCTTAGCAATGTCTACTAAGTTTAAGTAGAATTCTTACACTTGAATGATTCATTCTGAAGAAAATATAAAATAAGCCTTCCAATACATTTCATTTTTGTATGTCTGTAATTCAAGGTGACTATTTTCTAAACTATTTTATACACAATTAGCCTGAAATACGGTTTTCTAGCTCTCGGTTTTCTGAGCAAAATATAAAATGACGCAGTTATTAACCTTTGGGAAACCTCTCCTACATACAACAGAATTAAATTCTACAGAAAACTGAATAGCATTGGGAGAAATTCCAAGTGACTTACCACTCATTTGTTTGATGGATAGTTGGGCTAGCTATCGCTTTTTACAGAGCTGCCAATCACCAGGAGTTCTGGAATATATTCCAAGAACTCTCTTAGACACGAATTGCAGTCACAGGCTTCTGTGGCTTAAGTTGTTATGGAAGAAACATTGCAGAGAAGGAGATGGTACTATTTCCAAGAGGGGTAATGTTGTGGTATCAGTGGCTTCAACTTTTCAGCAGAGTAAGTTGCTGCTTCTAATACGGCATTTAAAGAGATGTTATCTCTTTGGAAATCTGTTCTGTCTGAAGATTTCTCTAATGATGTTGAAACTCAAACTGAGATCAACATAATAGATAGAGAGGGGGAAATTATTGTATCAGTTTGTTTATTCTGCATTTGGCAACTCTCTGAACACTCAGTTTCATTCTTTCCATAGCAAAGGGAGTTAGTCATTCTGTTGTTTGTCTGAGGATTTCATATAGCAGGAGGAAGGGGGGGGAAAACAGTTATGATTTTTGAAATTCAAAAACTGAAAAAGATTCTAGACTGTGGCTAAAACACAAAATTATTTCCCACATTTTTTTTAAAGAGTTAAGGCACCTATAGTTGCTATGTACATTATAAAAGTATATTTATGCTCACAGAGTACGTTAAGTCAATGAAGCAAGTTATTCTAGGTAGTTAGACTTCTATAGCTGCTTCAGTTACTCAGCTGCACATGGCTCATCCTAGATCACTATGGGTCACCAGATTTTTCTGTAGACCTCAGGCTTGAATCCTATCTTTTCTGTCAGGAAAAGACCTTCCCATCTTGTGTCCACTCTGTCAACACAAAGATATTGGGGAAAAAATATATCAGAATTTCCTCTCCCCCAGTACCTGTCCCATAGGGTTTCCATAAATGGGGTGACTTTGCTCCAGCCACCACTCTTGCATCCTTAGGTTCTGGCTGGCCTTTCTGCCTCCACAGGGTCTGAAAATCTTATTGCAGGATTTAGAAGATTACCTGGAAGAGACTGATAAATTAAGATCACATAAGATCACTTCCTGCAGTCCAAAACATAGTATCCAGGTTCTTCTTCACTTGCTGTGTATGCACGAGGCTTCAGGTGCTTTGAAGTTACCTTCCAGTTATTTTGCCAAAGAAGCCTCCACTGAAAAAGTAGCGTGTTAGAACTGCAACTGCAGTTCAGCTTAAGAACAAGTAGAAAACTGAAGTAATCTTTAAAGGACAGGTGCATGGATCTGTGAAGGAAAATTGTCAAGTATATACACAGTTATACACAGTTCTTTTTTCCATTTTTTTGCAGTTTATATTTCATATGAAAGACATGAAAGAGGAGAATAGCAGTTTTGTCTTGTACCATAGAACTTCTTCACCATAAGATTCAACATGCTGTAAGGTCACATATATGTGTTGCAAGCTTTTTATTAACTAGTTATGTTGCAATAACAGCTGTATTAACCTATACCTATAGCCAGCATAATTGCAGAAACTGAGGAGTTATTTAAAGCAAATCAATGAGTACATAAGCATTTCAGTAATTCAGATGCACCAATATAGATTTATTTTTGCTGCTAAGAAAGAAAAGAGAAGGGTCCAGCCTAGCCCAGAGCTCCTTCAGGTCTGCTGAATCATGGAAGCTTTGAAAATACCCTGTGGCCTGAAAACAATATTCTCTAGGGAGATCCTCTTGCTACTTAATAAACCTTTTCTTTTCATGGTCAAATGTGCAGTCTTTCCTATTAGTCTTTGTTCGAGTTTCCCAGAAGTTTCACAAACAGACTGAATAATTTATTATTTTTTTTTTTATTGCAAACTATGGTTTCAGAGTACGAAAATCTGGTTTGTCAATACAAATGTTCATTCAGTGCTGAATGGTTTTTAAATTAGCTTATACAATCATAAAAAATTATTTACAGGAGGAAGCCCAAGTGTACTTGTGCAAACCTTAGATGGATGTGGCTACAGAGCTTGTTGAGCATGAACACCACGCTGGGGCTTTGAGAGCCTGAGCTACTGACAACATTTTAAGACTATTAAATCCTGGTGGTATTAGAACCTCAGAAAAAAACCCAACAAAACACAGGAGCTTGTAAAATGGGGCCTCTGGCAGTTAAGTGGGGGAAGGAGTCAAGAAAATAATTGCCTGGAGACCCTATTCTAAAAAAAAAAAATAAAAAAATCTGCAATTGCCAAGGGACTAATGAACTACCTCTCAGAATGCCAGCCAAAGCCCTGCTGCCAAAATGTGCATTTCATTTTGGTGAAAGCAAGGAAGAAATGTATTTCAATCTTTTTCCATTTTCAAAACTGGAAGACAATGGATTTTAAAAGTCAAAAGTTTTTTAAATTGAGCAAAAGGTTACCTTTAATTTTCATTCAAAAAGAAATTAAAAGACCTGTGTAATACTGTACAAAATCTATTCAGAAGTCAATAGGGCTACTTTACATGTATGTATATATTCCCTTAGAGGAAGGGTTCATTATTTTCTCAGCAGTTCTGGTCTAGAACAGCTGCCACACTTGTATTTGTACGCTGTTGTTATAACTGTAGAATTCCCTGTCCCAGTTTCTGGTGAGTAAATCCTTATGTTTCTTAGTTTTCTGAAAGCCCTCCTGGGATTAAAATCTAAGCCGGTCTGTCTTAATGAGACATCCTAGGGACACTATTGCATCCTCTCATCTCCAGAGTAACTTTAGATTTCCCTTCAACTTTGAATGGCCTCATATTTCCCGCACTGGCTCTACACTTACTTTCAGTTTCAACAAAATATTATCCTCCTTTTCCAAATTTCAGTCTTTGATGGTTTTTTAAAAACAACCAACAGGATTTCACATGCCATTCAGCAGCATAATAAATGCCCTTTCAGTTGCTGTGTCCCTTAAGTCACCTAATGACACAGATGGGTCTGCTGATCTAGTTATGAGGCATATGGATTGCAGGACTTCCTGTCTTGACGTCTTCCTTACAAGTTTTATGATTTTTGTCTTTTTTTTTTCCCCCACAACTTAGATTTTATATTGTTCATTTCTGCACTGGGAATACATATAGAGCTCCATTCTTGCCCTGCTAGACAGATATTTCAGTTAACATTTGCAGCAGTTGTTCTCCTGTGGTGGTGTGTGTTGGAGTTAATTTCTTTTCTGTAAAAAAACCCATAACCTAGCTGAATCACAGTAACTATGACTCATTAATCCGAGACATCTGTTGATAACCCCTGAAGTCACTCTATTTCGACACTGCAACAATTCATAACCCTTGCACGAAACAAACAGGGGACATTAATGGATTAGTAACTTTTATGTTGTGGCCTCCTGTGATCTCTAGACTTGTAGAAGAGTAAGTGTATTGTAAAAATGAGGTAAGCGTTAGTTGTCTAGACATCCTATATGTTGCCTCTCTCTGTGATAGTTGCCCTGGGGTAGTCATTAAACAATCTATACTTAAACAGATTAAAGTTCCATTAAAGTGGCATTGTTGGCAATGCACTCCAAATTGAAGGCGATAGTTGTAAATGCAGCAGTGTGTTTTTCCTAGCTTGTATTTCTTGCCTAAATACTTAATAGCCTTTACAAGACTTGACTTTCAAAACTACAAGAAATGAGTTTCATGCACAAATATATTTTTTCCCCTTTTCTAATTTGCTTTCCCCTCTTTATTTCCCATCTTTATAACCTTTTCATTATAAGTAACTGGTTGACAAAAATCATTAAAAATTCATTATTTTTCTACTGGGTCACTGCTGGAAAACTCACTTAACTTTAAGCCTTGAGGAAACAAATAAAACAATTATAAATAACACCACACATATATTTGCAAACAATTAAATAGTTTATGATTGTACATTATCTTTGTAACTGAAAATGCACGTGCAATATTTGCAGGTTTTTCCTGCTACAAGTCCTCCAACATTTTTTTCATCTTTATTATTTCTAAGAAATTGGGGGATGAAAGTTACTCAGTGATATCCATCACCAACATAAAATTTGACTGATGGGTTTTGAGATTTACGCTGGTTTAATAAAACTCAGATTCCTGGTCTAAGATCAGAGAAACATGTTTGGTTAAAAGTAAGATACGATTGCCAGTGGAGGATTCTTTTCTGTCTGCTTTTAGATAGGTCCCTGCCGCCCTTTTAAAAATGTAAACACGCAATTAATGCAAGCACACAGAATGAAATATTCCTGACGTTATCTTCCAGGTGAGACCTTTAGCGCTGTAGTGCTGTGTTCTATGTGGATACTAAACTTCCCACAGCGCTTCTGATTGTCTTCAGTATTTGCATTAGTGTCTTCGGCTCGAATTTTCTCTCTTGCATTGTACAAATTAGTTCCGTATTAGTATATATGCTTCATTTTCAAAGTGGCTATATTGATCTAGGCCCTTTCTGTGTCAATATGCACATGCTGTCACAGCTTAATGCACACAACAGCTCAGTTCAGCAGGAGTCACTACGCATTGAGTCCTGGCAGAAATGGGGTCCAGTTTGTACAGTGCTTTGTGGCTCTTGGCACACCTTTACCATTTACAGTAGTTTCTTATTGGCAGTGGAAGGATTTCTAGGTAACATAGTAAAGCTATAAGACATGAGTAACCTTGCTGCTGAACCTACCGATAAACCAATCTTGACTCTGTCAGGGTATTTTGTATAAACTATATGCAACCCTTTAGGGTTTAAGTGCTTGCCAATCACTCCAACATCAAAGTCCAGGACCAAGCAAGAACAAGACACTATCTGCTATTTTTTGAGACTATTGTTATCTTTTATGGCTGGTGGTTTGGAAAAAAAAAAAAATATCACATTTGGAGAAAAAAAAGTCAAATATTGTCATTAACTGTACTTTTATGGATTGGCCTCATGGGTTGCAGAATAGCATTCTGTGCAGCTACTGCAAAATTCAGTTTGTTATTTGATTTTAAGAATGCTACCTGAAGAGCAGCTACTCTGTAGCTGCCTCAGTTGGCTGATGAAATATGGGTTCTCGTGACAGGATATCCTCTTCCATCTTTTTCCTCAGAGAATAGGCACATGCTTAACTTTAATCATGAGCAGCCTCACAGAATTTAATATTCATCCTACAACTCACATGCTCAGGGTTCAAGTCACTGTATGAAGCTGAAATGGGAAGGCTCATCTCAAGGACTGCTGACAGAAGGATGTGAAGGAGCAACAATTTGTATAATCCTCTCTCTGTGGATTGACAAAAACCCACAACCCCAAAAAAGCTTACAAAGAAGGTAAACAATGATTACTCTAGGTGATCTTCAGAGGTCCAAGAGCACTACTAGCCAGAATCAGCCACTTCTCTCATGGAAACTACTGCAACTGTTGGCATCAGAGCAGAGTTTATGCTAGCTGGGCTGGTTGATTGTATGATCTCCTCCACAGATCCTGTCAAGGCTGCTTTAGCAATCAGCTAGCTGCAGGCACTTACTGTGAAGGGCCATGTTAAATCACTTCTCTTCCCCAGTGAGCCTGTCTTCCCATCACTCTGAAACTCCCATCCATGCCCACCATCCTGCTTTCCTGCATGGCAACCCAGACTACTGCTGATGTGACACTAGACAAGCCAATATTTGCTCATTTTGTTTAGCACTATTTCTGTTATCTTACTCCTAAAAACGCAGCTGTAGCCAAGAGGATCTCACACTTGGATTTGCGGGGCCTGATTGCTGCTCACACAAAGATACTCTGTGGCTCTGACAGCCTGAAAAGTGGGAATAAACAACATTACCAGAATGCTGTAAAAGGGGCAGTTCAGGGTTTACAGGAGTCATATCTATAATGAGCATCTGATACCATGGCTCAAAACAATATGGGAAAGAAGGGAAGGGAGCAATGGGATCTGAAAATTTTGTAATAACCTTTGAAGGGAGAAACAAGACTAGCAGGTGGCTGGTTATCACAGTAAAAGATGTCAACAAGCAAAACCACCAAAACAGTAGACCGAATAAACAGGGTTTTGAAACTGTATATTACAGTATATTACAACCTGGTGATAGTAGAATTTACCCAACAATTATTCATTTGGCATCTTTGTCATGTACTATGCTACCAGCAAATGAGATATTTTGTAATATCGAGTTGGATTAACAGAAATCCCATTCATCTCAAAGAAAACCTCTTGTGGGCATCACATTCCTGAAAAGTGGTGCCACTGGCCACAGAGGATTAGTATAAACTGTTGCAACAGGCATCTGTGTAATGTATTAGCAGAGGCTTTAAATATATCTCAGCAGGTTCTCTAGAGGAGATAGCATTTAATTTCCTCTGCCGTTCAAATCTTCACGAGTAGCGAGAGTGAAAATCCCTCGTTAGGTGTTTATGCAGGGCATCTTTAAAATCTCCCACTGCGCCATGCATTTCAGCAACAACTGAAGTACACAAGCAGCTCTTTGCAATGTGCTGCATATGAGAAACTGTAGCCACAGGTATGAAGTTACGTGGCTGTCAGCAAGCTGGGAGCCTGTTACAGAATCCACCGTCATGTAAATACAGAAACGTAGTCTGAGCTCCTCATTCCTCTGCAAAGATGCAGCCCCGTTTGCTGCAATCTCCACACCTGGCCTTGCCATAGACTATCTTAGTGTACTGTCCTTTGTCATATTACAGGAACTGGTGCTCTTTGCCCAGAAACAATCTTTCCCTCATTGCAGCATACAGGAAGGAGGCAGGAGTGAATGTTGCCAGAAGCTCAGTTTATTCCACGATATATCCAAAATGCTCTCCCACATCAATACCACCGAGTGAATTACTGTTGCGAGATCAGCTTGTGCCAGTTCTCCCTGCATACCTGCTTAATTCCCTTGAAACCTATGCAGCTCAGTTCTACCCATCTTAGCACTGAGCATTTCTTTTACAGCAGACAGTCCCATTGGTTTTGCTAGGACATCTCCTGGGATCAAACCCTCCGTGGTTTAAATGAGAATGGCAGACGCTGCCTCTAAACATCTGCTGGCTGCTGGAATGGCTCTCTGATTACAAGCAAGCAATGCCAGTGAATGTAAAATTACTTATCAGACAAAGAAAAAAGAAAATATTTGAACAGAGTTACACTAGGGTTGGGGGAAGGGTGGGAAGGCATTTTTGAGTGATCACAAAGACAACATTGTCAAAAATTGATTTGGCTTATTCAAAGCACTAAGATAAGCGATTGTGAGAAATTGTAAGATTTCAATCCCCCTATTCAGCTTAGAGTTTCTTTAGATTCTAATTACCACAGCTTAGAAGAAAGGAAAGCAACTAACAGAAAAGAAGATGACCTTTTATGGAATCTTGGCGTTTAAATCCAGTAAGGTTTGAGAGCATTATTGTAAGAGTTAATATAAAATACAACTAATATTATTTTATATAATAAAGTAGTTGGCACAAAATTATCTGTAACAATGGATGCCACCACTGACTTATCTCTGACCTACAAGGCCACTTGCTATCTTGCAAAAACACATGCTTTGAACTGGAGAGAAGAAATATGACATTTTTATGACAAAATCACAGTGTATCCTTGGACACTGTGCTGAAGACTTCAAAATGCATGTTTCAACCAGCCCTGTCACTTCATCAATGTGCTAGAGATGTGGAACCTCTCACAAAGGTCCACCACTGCCAGCTTACCTGGAGCAACTCAGATATAACTCAGCAGTGCTGCAGGCTGGGGCTATTTGTTTTGTGCTATAACTAGCTCCTTGTGTCCCCGCAAGCTGCTCTCTGTCTCTCCAGGGGAGTGGAGATGCCAGTGATCACTCAGCTGGTTGCTTCCCTTACAATGTATGGTGGTTGTACAAACAGCAACGCAGAAACCCAATTGGTTCTGCCGGCAGCAAAGAAAATGCTTTTCCCATAAAACCACCAAGAAAAAGAGCAAGGGAAGGCAAAGAGAAGTTGATTCCCTACTGCAGACCCAGTGTGGCTGATCTGCACTGAACTGTTCCACTCTGGTTTCCAAAGAGCTGTGCATTAACTAAGTCTGGTGCAAAACACCACAAGAATTCTGTCAGGAACACAGCATGTGCAATCCAGTCCTCTTCTTCACCACCTGCCCCAAAGGGGCAGGAAAATGGGGACAATCACAAGAATCAGCTGTACAAGTTCTCCATTGTACACTGAGAGTGCTATCACTGGGCATGCAGATGGTTTCTCTTGCCTATGCATTCAAGCAAGTGCCTCTAAAAGGATGGGAACAAGGGAAAGAACCTGGCCCATGGTATTGGCCTTGCAGCCTTTTTATCAGCCCAGCATTTTGTTGCCCCATTGAGGTGGTTTTCACCCATAACACACAGGCACACTCTCCTTTTGCACGGTGGAGCTGCTCTGCCTGGCAGGCAGCTGCTGGACCCAAGCCTGCAGCTGTCTCACACCAAAGGGCTCCTCAGCCCTCACACAACAGGACAGGGATTTCAAAGGGTACTGAAGTGCAGTTTGCACCCTCACATAGAGGAACTAACTCATCAACAGCAACTTGCAAAGACAAGCAAACCTCTGGCCAGAAGGCAATTTTATTGCTGTTTGAGAGGAGACTTTTACCCCCAAAGTGTGTTACATGGCTGGATTACTGCCTCTAAAGAAGGGCAGACAGTTATGGAGACTTCACCTCTAAAACCCCACAACACTTCAAACACCGCCATATACCTGGATCAGCATAGGGAAAAAGGCCTTTCTCATTGCACTGGGCATTTGAAATTCATCTCCAGATTCCATGGCTTGAACTCATCTTGAGCTACATCATATAACATAATACACTAACATGTACCGCCCTGTCATTCCTTTGATAAAACAACAACATAAGAATTAAAGAATGCCCGATTGAATCGGGCATGAGCTTCCCATGGGATAAAATTAAACAGAATTCTGCTAGTGCTGTGAAGGAAAATGCATCAGTTACCATTGCAATGATTTAATCACGCAACACTGGAAAAAGGATCAGCAGCATACGTACCACAGCAACATTAACAGAAACGCCAAAGCTTAGAAATACAAGACTTTTCGTTAAATAAAGAAGAATTCATCTTTCCCTTTCTGTACGATCTTGGAGATTTCTTTTTGACAAAAGAGTATTTTGTCTTTTTTGGGTAATAAGAGTTGATGAGGTGCGAGAAGTAAAAAGGAAAATCTCACCATTTCCATTCCTTCAGCAAAGCCCTGCATTAACTGAGGAATCAGCCTCTTACTTCTCCTATCATCCGTTTGCAGAAGTTCATTACTTAGTTCCCATTCATATCGCCTCTGTGGAGAATAACAGGCTGATGACATTTCAGTTAATCATAATCTTCCCTTTCTGTGACAACCTGCCAGCAGCCTTTTTGAAAATAAACTTGCAGAAAGAAATTTTTTAAAAAGAAGGATTTTTCTCACCCTCTTGGAGAGGGGATAACTGACAAGATGAATATGTTAGAATATTTCACAAATGAAAATAAAATTTCTTCTGGATTTATTACCATTTCCCTCTCAACATTTTGCTGTGCTATTTCATTGCCTGGAAGATTTTTATTGACATAACTTTACATTTCTGCCTTTATCCCCTTTAGAATATAGGGCCCCTATTGCCTCTGTAACTTGCCTGCTAGCAAGAAGGATACTTTAAGCTTCCATGGACAGACTCGATTATCAGGCAGCTATAAAAGTGCAAATAAAATCATGCCTTTGTGGTGTGCGTGCATAGAGAAAATCCTGTGTAGGGTAGGAAAGCAGGAAACCTTTTAGAAGATTTCAAGCCATTACTGCTAGCCATCTTACATGTCATGCAGTCTAATAAATGTGTCTATTTTAATCCAGTTGATGTACAAGTAAAGGAATGGGAAATGGAAGAGTGAATTGGAAAGAACTGAGTGAATTGGAGGGTTTGCTGGCAGCAGTGGGCTCCCAGAAGCCATCGCTGGCAGTTAAACTTAGGTCATAGCAGGTGTAAGACTTGGGTGGAAGCCACTGAAACCCAAGGAAATACTATAAGCTGGAGGCAAAACCACCACCAGGCATCACTGACAAAGAAAGAAAGAAAGTCAAAGGCAGTCTCATCCACAGCAACAGCTTTTGTGAAAGTTCAATCAAAGCTACACAAATGTCAGCACCATTTGTTCATGGCAACAAAAGACAGGACGTTGAGCTACCTGGAAATAGCTCATCTTGTAAACAGCTGCGATGTGATCAAGAAGAAGAAATTCAAGTTTCTATCAGCAACTGCATATTGCCAGCTTAATGTCAGGAAGAATATCCACCAGCAGGCAAAGTGAACAACTCTTTCAGTAACACAGTTATTTAAACTGCAATGTCTGAGCAAAATGTGCTTGGCTCCTTCCTGAAGGCCAGTCTGCAGTTAGTCTTTATAGAGGTAAAAAAACACCTTCAGAGGCAATCTAATTTTTGAGAGCAGGGATGATAATATAATGGCAATTCAAACTCATCATTTGTTTCTTGTAGATCTAGACAATGCTCAACCCCAAAGTTGAAACTACATGTTAACTCCTGAATGGCTGTTACAGCATGGATTTCAGACATCTTGTTGCAGGGGCTCAACTGAATCATCAGTAGGTAATTCCTTTGGACACATTGCTTGATACCTTTTCCATATGAGAAAAGCTTTTTAAATATGTCTTTTGGGGGAAATACAACTGAGCAAACCAAAAAGCACGTTTTGGCAAGGGACGGAGCATACGAGAAAACAAGATTATGCAGGTCCACAGAGAGCCTCCTGTGATGTCTACTATTTCCCTCCAGTGTTTAGTTAATATAGGAGGATGCTGTCAGTTAGGAGAACTACTTATTTAGCCTGAACAGCAGGGCAAATTTACACAGCATCAGCTCCAGTGAGGTCATCATACCATCAAATACATAAAAAGGTCAACGTCAACCTGCATTAATTGCAAGAGTAATTGATTATTTGTGCATATCTGCTTTCCTACTTCTTTTCTTTCCTTAGAAGTAATAGAAAAGTCAAAGCCATTTCCTTTACAAACACTTAGGCAATATTAGCATTGAAATTTATTTCTTTCAGAGAACTTTCATTCCAGCTCCTTCTGCATTGGGTAGGAAACTCACACCCACCACACACCCCCAAGGTCTATCTGACTTCTTCACACAATGTACAGTATAATCACTCTGTACTTCCACTACAGAAGGTGGCCAACCATGTGACTGGTAACCATAGCAGCTGCACCAACCAAAAAAAATTCCAGTGCTGAATGTATGCACAAGTCTGCTGTTTTAGCATTGCTTTATTTGCCATGAACAGCATCAATGGATATGCCTCAAAATGTCCTAGTGTTTGGTGTGGAAAGAGATGCTTTCATGCTCACCATCACATGGAAAACAGCATGTCTTGCGCAGAAGAATGTTTTCTGTCAGTCTCTTGACTTTTGTAATGTCTAGAGATATTTTTCTAGAGCTGTGATCTCAGGCATTCAAACTAGGATTTCTATTTCTTGTATGGGAAAGATTGGTCCTGGAGATTTTCCATGCTGGAATCACTGGTCTTTTTCCTGTTATATGCTGAGTGTTGCCTGCCAGGGACTGAGAAGCAATGACAGGCAATAACATCTGATTCTTTCCCAGTAAGAACGCCAAAACACAGTATCACGATACCACTGGCTGTCTCAATGCTGTTAACTCTTCCAGACAGAATCAGTGAACTTTCCCCAGATGGGCCATGCGGGTAAGGAATTTCTTCCTTTCCTCTCCCTAATTGTCCCTTTCCAGCTGATCAGAAATTTGGGAGAACTTCATCCCTTGGAGAAGGCTGCAGCAAGATGGGGCTCTCCTCCAAGACCATCCCACCTTGGTCTCCTGCTCCTTCTGCTGCTCCCGAGGGCTAGGCTGAGTATAAGCTTTATGTTGGTATCTGGATTAGTTCTGTTATTTCTTTAAATTCCTTTCTATTTCAACCCATGTGGCCTCTCCATTTTTCCCCGATTCCCTTTCTCAGCTGAGGAGGGGACATTGGGTGACAGAGCAACTGCTACAGTTTAGCCTGAGATATGGGCTAAACGTAGACACCACCTCATGGGATCTACAGACCCTTGTTGACCTGATACATGCAGCAGCTCTGGTCTGCCTGCTCCTCTCTATTACTGGAGGGAAGGCATCATGGATATCATAGCACACCAGTGCTATAGGGGAGAGTGAAGGAGGAAGAAGAGTAAAGGCAAGAGCAGAATGAAGCCAAGTAGTACCATGGCAAGCAGTGCAGTGAAGAGCTAAGGCTGTTGTAGATATTTTGACAGAATATCCTCTTAGCTTTGATAACAAATTTACTACTGTGGGCATTTAGAAGCCTGTTAGTATTGTGGTGCTGGTATACTATTCACTATCAAAAGCACTCAGTTCCCGACAGTATGTCACACTTGGATACAATCCAAAGCCAGTGACAGTCTAAGACCTGCGAGTTATAAAGCCAGTCCCTGCACGCTTATTTATATTAGAAAGCTCACATTTCAACCCAAAGCCCAAAAGCAAAGTATACCCCAACATGCAACAAACTACAGAGGACTCATAAAACCTGAGTTCAAGTCTTATGGACTCCAGCACAAAAAACTACCACCTAAGCAGTTGCTTGGCTGAAGATTTCCTTTCTTGTATGTTTCTTTAAAAAAACGGTGCCCTTAAGAATATCAGGAGCCTCAGAAAACTCAGTCCTATTATTTTCAATATGTTTTGTTTAAACACAAGTATACACAGAAAGAAATGATTACTTAGCAAGTAATCTAAAACAAAGTTTAATGCTCCAGATATGGTCTTGGCAGAAATCTAGAGCGCTCAGGTAACATTTTTACAGGAAAGACTTGTTTTGCTTTCTTATAAAACAGTGGAGACACATAAGGACATTTGGCTAACACAGAGAACAGCTGATCCACACACCTCCAGAAATAAAAGCATGAGTTACTACAGTTTTGGTCAAGGTAGTGTAGTTATTAGTTACAATAAATATTAATCTTTGCAGACTAGCATAGAAAAAACTTACCAGTTCCAGCCTCTCCTTTGCTTTGCAGCCTCTTCCACTGATGTGAGCCAATATTTGCCCTTGGGAAACCAAGACAGAAGTACAGAGAAGAAAGTAAGGATGATAACTGCCTCCTCCTTTCACAAATGGCAAAGGAAGGGCAGGCTCCCCACAAGCCTCCTTCCCTGTGAAGCAGGGCACTGCAAACAAACAGTGAGCCAGGAATATCTAGCTAGAAGAGGTTATAGGAAGAACCCAACACTCTTTTCACAGACACCTCCTTATTTAATCCCCTGACCAGGATTGATCAGCTGAGGAGTGGTTACACCTGCTGCTCCTACTGGAAGCTCCTGCGGAGCCTCACCTGAGCAACTCAGTCATGAATTTCAAACCCTTTGAAGGATCTCTGTTTTAGGCAGAGCACGAGCCATGCCAGAGCCTTCCTAGCTTGTTGAAGCTTGGGGTGATGACAACCCATACTGCTAAGGGTGAAAAACTAATTGTGTTGTTACCATATATTTTTCATTATTTTTATAACATAATAATTGAACTGTAAATACCAGCATTTTTATATGACTATGACTAACTATACACAAACAGAAGATAGCTTACCTTACCTTATTATATGTTCAGAGAATCATAGAATGGTTTGGGTTGGAAGGGACCTTAAAGATTGTCTTGTTCTCACCCCCCTGCCATGGGCAGAGACACCTCCCACGAGACCAGGTTGCTCAAAGCCCCATCCAACCTGGCCTTGAACACTGCCAGGGAGGGGGCAGACACAGCTTCCCTGGGCAACCTGTGCAAGTGTCTCACCACCCTCATAGTCAAGAATTTCTTCCTAATGTCTAATCTAAATCTACCCTCTTTCAGTTTAAAACCATTACCCCTCGCCCTATTGCTACAAGCCCTTGTAAAAAGTCCCTCCCCAGCTTTTGTGTAGCCCCTTCAGGTACTGGAAGGTGCTATAAGGTCTCCCCGGAGACTTCTCTTCTCTGAGCTGAACAATCCCAACTCTCTCAGCCTGTCTTCATAGCAGAAATGCTCCAGCCCTCTCATCAGCTTCGTGGCCCTCCTCTGGACCCACTCCAACAGCTCGATGTCCTTCTTACGTTGGGGGTCCCAGAGCTGAACACAGTACTCCAGGTGGGGTCTCAGAAATCATGTTTTCATGACTCCCTTGTGTAAGTGCTCCTATTCCCACAGAACAACAGTCTCTCAGTTGGTTTTTAATCCTGGGGAAACAATTAACTTAGCATACCATCTTTTCTAAGAAATTTAGCCAAACCCAAGTCCCTTATTAAAATTAGATTTCCAGTCAAGAGAATGATAATTATGTCTCTTCTACCCAGACATTTTCTATTAAGGCATGACTCCTTTATTCTACTGTCTTCCACACAGAGCAATAATTATTGAGACGATTAAAAAAAAAAAAAAGGTAGTTTTAAGTTTTGCCTTTTATTGAAAAAGTTTATTACTATACTGATACCTCTTCAAGACCAAACTTATCTTATAAAATTGCAGAGATTTCAAGTATTTGTCAGTCTAAGTGGTGTCACTATGCAGTTTGCATGTAGTTAGACAAAGTTGGTAACAGATGTGCTTACGTCAGCTCTGATAACATTCATAAAATTCATTTAACTGAGACTTCATAATGTCTGCAAAATGATATTCAAAAGTAATTACTTCCCTTGCAGCATTCAGTCTGTCTCGCTGTTGAATATAATCTTCACATATTAGTATATCACACATTTGGAGAGGAATTGGTGAAGTAATTGCAAGTACAGTGAGGAGTGATCATCTTTCATCTTACCCTACAGCCTTGCTTTAAAAGCCTGGCTTTTAAAAGGACTAGCCAAAAAAAGGTAACCCACGTTTTAAAAAACTGTGTCAGAGATTGAGCTATTTTATAATTTGGTTGGTTATGAATAATGAGTAGGCTTTCTATTTGTAACACTGTATACACAGCTATGGGAAATTGTGGCACCATGCCTTCCTTTAATTTGATGTTGCTGGGAATGTCTGTGGAAGTTCGCTTAACATCATTGATTTTTGAACACTCTGAAGATTCAATAGATACAGATGCACTTTTTAGAAAAGCCACGGGAAATGCCTGACTCCTCATGTGCTTGTTGCCATTGAGAGAAGGAGCCTCGACAGTACAAAGCAGAGAAGCACTACATCAAGTAACGAGTTTTGAAGATGAGACCCTCCCTTCATTGCTGTGATCATTAAGCTGCTCTTTTACCTGGGTATCTCTTCTTCCCATACATGCTATGTAACAAAATGTGGCAGGCTGTTGAGGGTGAGCAGCAATGGAAGCAATCCTTGCTCTTTCATTTGTAATCGGGATAACCCCCTGGTGACTGTATCTCACTTGTGATGCAGTGACTCGCACAGGTCCTTCTGTTGAGTTTGACTCAACAACCAACTCTGAGGAAGAGAAGTCAGCTCAAGCCCCTTTCCTTCAGAGGAGAGAGCAGAGCATGGAAACAAGACTCGTATCCTCCAAGCACAGAGCAACAACCCGCCCAAACTCTGCCGTGACGCCAGTTCGGTACAGCTCCTCACGAGCATCCTGGGGAGGTTTCCATGACCTTGGCAGGGTTGCAGAAGTCACCTACTCCTTTAAATAGAACACCATCTGGGAACGGGGAGCGAGAGAAAGCTTTACTGTAAAAGCTTCGTAGCCTTTACAAAACACTTAAGATTTCAGAGGAGGCTTTTTAAAAAAAAAAAAATTATGAACCGTCAGGAAAAAGAAATCAGAAATTACTGGTTTAGCTGTGACTCCAGTTCCCACATAAGAAGGTTAGAAAGTTGAATTCTCCGCAGCCTTCCTTTCACTTGAAGGATCAGCCTTCAATTACATACTGCTAAAAAGTTAATTGTTGCTCTGTTTCTCTTTGTTCTTGATTATCAGAGATCAATTGTGTTGCTTTTATAAACTATCCTCTTCAGTCCTCTGAGTCAGATTTTCTTCATTGCAGGAGGATTTGCACATTGTTAATATTATTTTTATCACATTTCTCCTTGTTCCCATTTTAAAAATAATTTTTGCTACACAGAAACTCTCTTACAAGCTGACCAGACTAAGCTGTAGTCCTCGTCCCCAGACCATTGTTCCCAGTACCCTAATCCTGTTCCCATCGCCTGGAGCAATGAGGAGGGCAGAGCTGTGGTGGTCAAATAGGGGTTCCTAGAGACTTTCTTCATGTCTCAGCCATGCAGAATGGTTTAGAGGCCCTGAGGGCAGTTCATGCAGCTGCCTTCCTTGGGTCTGGTCCAGGAAGGAGCAGTACACAGGATGCCCAGTCCCTGTTGTTCTATGCCAGCAGGGAAGCAGGGTGAGCAGGATGCTGAATACCCCCTCCAGAACCTGGAAGAGGGCTCAGCTACCACCTCTCCACCAGCGGGATGTTTCATCACAAACCCAGCTGGCCTTGCTGTGGGTGGGCTATAGGGCATGGAAAATTTCAGGCATCTTCTCCCTGACCTCTCTGTTCACTTCCAGAAAGGCAGGATAGAGCCCACAGAAAGAATCAGCTCTGTTTTCTCTGTACAAGAACATTAACACGCTGCCCTGGGTTTCTCAGCAGTCAAATATTTGCCTGGTGGGCTGTCTCCAAAGCTGCTTCCAGCAGCTGGGCTAGACTGCTTCCTGCAGCCACAGAGCTCCACTCCTCCCCTCGCCCATCCCTCCTCTCACACAACATGCCAGAGAGTGTTTAAACATCCACACAGAACCTCATGTTCGAGATTTCATCCAAAATACACCCTTCTACCACCCACTCGGAGCAAACTCATTTTATTTGTCTAACAAGAACAAAGGGCTGGGTGAGTTAACACTGCCAAGCTTACAGCCGGGAATCCAGACTTTCACATCCCATTTATAACACCCAAACCCACCCATTCAGCTAATCCTTACACAACCGTGACAAATCATCCTGTGTTAGAGCCATCACAGGAGCCAGTACTTTACTTTTACCCACTTAAAGAAAAAAAAAAAATGGGAAGAAGGAAAAACAGCCAGTGAAGAGCAGCAGAGACTCCTTTCCTTATCTGCATTCTGGAAAGGTGCATTCCAGCAGGTGCAGGAGATGTATAAAGCAGGATGTGTCGAATTAATAAACACAGGCCCTCTCCATATTACTAATTACATAACTAATGCATTTCAATTTAAGGAATAAAACATAATAAAAGGATGTCTTTTGTGCTGTTAACTCAGGATAAAAAAATCCTCGCAGAGAGGTGTGAAAGCAAAGCCAGGCAAGCTAGAGTTTAAGTTACACATGCAGTTGCGTGTGTGCTGCAATGCCATTGGAATAATTTTCCCACAGTTGGCAACCCAATATATCCCTGAGATTTAAAGCAGGGTATCAGAAGCATGTTGATGGAGGAAGAGCTGCGGAGGGCAGTGCTGGGGGGCTGGCAGAGCTGCTGTCAGTGTGCTGCCTGCTGCTCCATGGGTACCAACCATCACTCAGCTCACGACATCTCCACCTGGGAAGATCAACTAAAGATACTGCCAGTTCATCTATCTATCTAGACAACGTGCCTACAGGTATCCTGAACCCTATTAATAATCTCCTGAACTTTTAATAACCATTAACACTCATACACACATCAGTTTATGTGGCTCAGTGCTAAAAGGAGGGCTCTCTGGAGTAACAGTTTCCAAATGCAAAGGGAAAAACATGTACTTCCAGCCTGGATGATTTATTGCAGGTTAACAAAAAAAAAAAGAGAAAGAATGGAGAGAGAAGTAAAACACAAATATAGACCAGAATGAGCAGCAGTTCCATCTTGTATCAGCCCACAGCCCCACTGCTCCACAGACTGGCAAGCAGGCTTCTTCTTTCAAGACTGCCACACAGACAGCGTACACCATTCCGACTCAAAGATGACTGAGACTCTGACTGTTCAATTTATCAAGCCCCTCAAATAAACCTAAGTAAATACACTGCTTTCCAGAACCCTCTCAAGGTCAAAAATTTCACAAAGCCTCCCTTGCTGGCCTGCTGCTAGCTGATCTCCTTCCAGGAGAAAGTTCGTGTCCACTCCAGTAATTTTTTATCCAGCTGATTCTAAAACTTCAAAGGAGTTACTGATATTTACATGTCCTTGGGACCAGTTCCCTGACTGGAACATTTTAGTTATGATTTTTCCATGTGCACAGTATTTTAAATGTTAATAATGCACAGAAATTGTTTACAGAAATAAAGATGGGTGATAAGAAGAGAATTTGCAAACATGCTGCAATTGACAGTCTTTTATGGCCTTTTTCCTTTGTTTGGATGAGTGGGTGGGTGATGAATATTAAGGAAAAAGAAAATAACTTGCAGGTTTATATTAGCACCTGAAGTCCATGCTGTTTCTGCTACCAGCACTTGCTGGCTTTGCCTGTGCTGTGCCTGCACTTCTAACTGTGCTCTAGACACACTTTCTCTTTAATTACTTTGCTCTTTGCGACAAATTGGTTTCAAATCCACGTTTTATTTTTTTGAATTGTGCACACAGAAAAGTGGTACTAGTTCTCATTCCTGCAGTGCTGATTGCTTTCAGCTCCCTGCCCATCTGCTTGGCTTCTGCCCCAAGTAGGTTAGAGCACAGCCTGAGCCTGCATGTCCCTTCTTTGTCACCAGATGCACCACAGCTGTAAGATTCTGCTATACCAATGAGCCCGTCTTTGTCACCAGAGAGGTTTGCAAGCACGCAGGTTCAAAGCTGGGATGAAAACCCTCATGAAGAGAGCTTTCCAGCATCACATTCCCACCATGGAATGGATGCAAGCACAGGAGCCTGAATTTAAACCTGACCTAAACTTCCCTGGTGTTTAGGGATGCTTGTAGATGGGATTTTGGCATAGTCCATTAGGCAGACAGGATGCACTTTCTTACAAACAGAAAAACATCCCAAGAGCTTAATCAGCAGGAGCGGAAGGTTGTCTTAAAATATCTGGTAAATTCATTTTGGTACTGGAAGGAATACATAAACTTATCTCTCCTGAAAGAAAGTATCTGTTAGGATTGCACATCCAGTTCTTATAGTCTCTCCCATGGGAGGAAATGCGGTGTTTCTTTTTCCCCCTCATCCCGAGGATATCTTCATTATGTTCTACTAAGAGCTCAGCGTTACACGAGGATGTTGCTAATGAATGCCTCTAGGCTTCAAAGGGCAGAGTCTCAAGAGCTCTATGATTAAATATAATAATTTGCAGTTCTGCAGTAACTTCTATCTGAAGATCTCGTCTGTTTGTACAGATTCCTGTGAATTAAGCTCAGTTTCTCACAAGCGAGCTATTTCTGATAAATACCAAATACCCTGGAACACATTCCCAAGAGGTTAGAGAGGGTTTTGAGCACTTCTGACTGGGGTGAGAATTGAACCCAGGCACCCAGTATTCTGGGCAGGCCCTCTCCACAGCAGTGTGCGCTGATGGGGGAAAGGAGATATCCCACCTTGCCTTTGGGCAGTTAGGAAAAATGGTGACCTCTTCTCAGCCCTTTCAGAGAAGGCTGTAGATAGTGGATCCCAAACAGAAGAATATGACTCCTGGTAGACATCCAAGAATCTGGATTTAAGCCTCTCCTACCCTCAGCACTTACCAGATGGTTCATCATAGGCTGAACATAGGAAGCTCCATCCTAAGGTTTGTTCGGGTCCCATCAAAAAGGAAATTTAACTCTGTCCTTGCACTGTATGTAGGACCCTGTTGCCTAACACAGGGCTCTAGATTTTATGCAGTTCATTTTAATGTGACCAGTAAGTGTTTAAAACCCCCCATGTCATCTCCAATTACTCTAGCTGCCTTTGTTCCAGGAGTCAAACCTGAGAATAGGTTTAGAACTCAAATCCTTGAAGTCATAGTATGAAATGACACTATTCCATTAGACCAAAAGTTTTACTGCTAAATGCCTTAATTAAAGATTTAAAGCCCCCTGTATCAAGTAGACTTCTCATTCAAGTTTTTGTGAGTAAGATGTTTTTAGTAGCAGTGAGGTCACATGTCAAGTAGATGCACGTTCATGTTGCCAAGTTCAGATCCCTGTTTGTCCAGAGTTTTAACTGTTCTAGTTTTAGCTGTTTTGAACAGGAAACCCCACTCATCTGCAAGTTATGGAAAGGTCCAGAGTAGCAGAATTACAGTAATTAGTGAGTTAACTTTAATTAACACTGAGTTGTTAAAAAAGTACTACAATGAATCGATAAAATATGCATCAGTCTTAAAGGCTTTCTCTGCATTTTTTTTCTAGCACCATTTGATACATGCTAGAGGAAAACAAATGAAATTTCTTTCAGCAAGATGGGAGGAGAAACACATGGTCGAGGCAGGGCAGCTTATGGAATCCTGCCGGAGGGGGAGGTCTGAGACACGTCTGCATCCAGGCAGCTGGAGGGAAATGCACTCACCCAGCCAATGAGAAAGACTATCCAAAGGTCAGGGGGTAGCTAAGCAACAGAAAGGAAAAATCCTCCATCTTTTCCAGCTGGAAATAAAACAAGAAAAACCCCAAACTTTATCTGGGATTTAATGGCAGTGTTGTCCAGTGGGTGGGCAGCATAGCTATGAGAGCAGAGGGTGTCTAGTTCTCCTCTTTTTGCAGAGTTCCTATGTGACATTAGGCAAAGGAACTATTTTGTGCCTCAGTTTCCCCACCTAAAAAGTGTATCTGGTAAGCCTCAATGTATATAACACACCTTACCACCATAGGAGGGCTGAGATCTACATTTCTACACTGCTTTAAGACCCTCAGGTAAAAGAAGCTGCAGAAGTTGAGACTAATATAACTATTTTCTGTTTATTTCTAATAGGTAGACACACAGTAGGAACCATTTTACCATGTGATAGTGTAGGTGGGAATGACTCATTTGGCTGCTCTGGAAGCTAGCTGCTGTAGACTGGCTGCTACTGCACTCCTAAATAAATCCCATAAAACAGACCTTGAAAAATAAAATGAATCTTGCTCTCTGTTACTAATTACCTTAATATATTTAATGTGCATATCTGAGCATATGTGTTAATTTATACACATACACTTCCTATAGTGAATTCTTTCTTTAAATTACTTGTATAATGAACATCTAATGCCAAAGAGGGACCCAGTGGTTTTTTCCCCACTGTACTTATCAAGATCGTAAGATGACCTAGAAAATGCCATACAATAATTTCCTGTATGTTGCCTACATACTTTTAAAGAGACCTGTTATATCCAGAAGGGGTTTTAGCAACAAATGTATTGTAACAAAAATGTAAGAGACAAAACTAAGGCTCCGACTAAGACTAGAAAAGCTAAGGAGTTAAGATCAGAGTTTAATTCCCAATTCCATCAGGGATTCTCTTGGCTTCCCAGGGGAGGCAGGAGAGCTACAAACCACTGCTGAGCTGGGTCCCAGCTGGGGTGAGCTCCTGAGAATGGCTGTATCCAATGAAAAGCTCCTGCCAGCTGCTCCTCAGGGATCCTCCACTTCCCTACCTCTGCACAGTGTTCGTGCATACATTGTGCAAAGTACTTATCCAGTACTTACCAGTTTAATTTGTATCTTTAGGTCTGTGTCTTTCTTTTTTTTATGGGCAGCCTCTGCTGGGCTCCATCCAGGTTCCCAGCCCTGGGGCGCCCTGGAGAGAGCTGAGCACAGCAGTGGGGTGCGATCTGCCTGCGCATCCCTGCCCGGGAAGGGGACACGGGTGCTCGTCCCACACCTGCCCACCTCAAGGAATGGACAGCACAGGACACGTCAGCCCGCTCGGTTCCTGTTCATCTCCCAGGCACACACCTTCCCTTCCCTCTCCCACACGCTGTACAAAGACATTACGGCTAAGAGGCAGCTAGTCAGAGATCCACTGCTTTCTGTCACACTTAACGTTGGCAGAAGCAAACTTGGAGGTGGAGACAAGAATGTCTCAGTGGCAGCATTTCAGTGCCAGATTTAAAAACCAGGGCCAAATGTAAAGTAAAATGACCTAATTAGTCGATGGGCTAGGAGAGTTTTCCAGCTCAGAAAGGGCTGTAACTGCAGAGCCCTGCTCCGACGACAGCGTTAGGCTGCTGATGTTCACAAATCTCCCCTTGCAGAATGTCAGCGTGGTAAAACACTGCAGATAAAGCTGCTAAATCCTGCTCCAGGCTACCTCCTGCCACAGCTCCCAGGGGAATTCAATAAACAGACCTTCTGCCGTTGTCCTTGCCAGGAAGGAAAATTAATACTGCTAACTAAGTCTGCAGTTACTTTATCCGTTCCATGCTCACCCGCTTCGGTAGTCCTTTGCGCCTCCCATCAGTGTCACCTGCCTTGGAAAGGATCTCAGACACACTCCCGAGCTACAGAGCTAGGATTACATTCATATCTCAAATTTACTGTGAATATTTTTGCAGTGTCAAGCCCCATAGTTTCTAGAGGTTGCTTATTCAACTTGCCTAGAAACACAGAGCATGGAATAGCATTTTCAGAAGCACCTGATTTCCAGCTAAGTTGAAGGAAAGCAGTCATTTCCTATAACTCACTCTTTAACTCTTTCTTTCAACTCATTTCTTACAAAAAACCCACTTGCTGTAAGTTTTTGAATCCCAAACACCCTGGAGGAGAGGAATGGATGCAGAAAAGGGGTGCCTGAGACCCACTCTGAAGGCAAGGCCACAATAGCAAAACTGGGAGAACGTGACTGCTCTGTGACCTGAAGCACTGCTCCACACCAAGCCTGGGACTGACTGCTCTGCACGACAGTCCCAAATATTTTCTATAGCAAACAGGTCACTCCCAGTTTGGCATATGCAGCAGTGTGACCCACCCTGCGTGGTGTGAGTGGGGGGCAGCTGAGCATGTCATCGTGTGACTCACTGAAACAAGACCTAAGCCCTTGAAAACAGCTTCATATAACCTTTCAGGGGTCGGTCAAGCCCTCTGCAGGAGACTTTTTTTTCCCTTGTATCTGGCCTGGACTGTGCTATTACTAATGATAAAAAAAAGATCCCTTCCTTCATTGATTTGTCCTTGTGGTAAGCACCCAGATAGATGAGATTTCAGGCAGTGGCATCGTTTCCCCAGCCCGCATTTGCTTTTTCTTGTCCAGGAAGATACGTGAAGAGGATTGGGGAGGAGAAAGTGCTTTTCACTCTGGTGATCTGGGAGAGATAAAGAGAGAAACAATTTAGAAACAAAACTATACCCAGCTGGAAAGCAGAGGTTTGTCCTGAGAAAAGGCAATGTGAAGAGAAATTGCTAAACCTCTGCTGAAAATAATGACAAACACCTGCAATGTAGCTCCCTGAGGAGGCTAATTAAGTGAGAAAGATTGGTGCTTATTGGAACTTACAGACTCTCAGCAAAATTTAAAGTATTCTCTCTCACATGACTTATTTGCTTTCTATTTTAGGGAAACACATTTTTCCTTTGTTCTGCTGATTAGATGACAAGATTGATTGACTTCCTCTGTTACTTTGAGTGACTCACATATATCTATACCCTCCAAAATAGGTATGCACTAAATTATTTACACCTTCTGCACATCAGTGCCCAAAAAGCCCATTCCTGTGTTCAGCTGTGTATCCTGCCTACCACAGGAGCAGGTTTGTGCACTCACAGGTGGCCTCTTTTCTTGCACAAATAAGAAATGTGCAGTCATTAGAACCCTTCTTTTTTTTTGTTTTAAAATTGGGCCCCATACTTCAATTTTCCCCTCGTCTGGAATGGTGGTATTTACCTATCTCACAGGCTGTTCAAATCATTTCAAGCATATGCAGGGTGCTTTGCAAATACAGAAAATGACAGTCTCGACCCTGGGGGCTGTAGTACAGAAATAATTAAAACACATAATGGAGAAGAGAAAAAGGACAAATGTGCAAGCAAGCAGAATAAGCAATCACACTGCTAGTGTGTGCCCAACTGGCTTGTTCTGTAAAGTTTGCAACATCTATTTGGCAGTACTTTTTTTTAGTTCACTGTGTTAGCTGCTGCTTTCCTTGCCCCTGTAATCCATGGCAATGCACCTAGAACATATGGTACATGATGAATGAGATGAGGGATTGGCTGGTGTCGTGGTTAGAGTGAGATGAACATCAAGCTACACGAACAGATACTGTCCCAATCTGTGACACAGATTTTTTTATGTGACATTAGTTAAGTCATTCAGACTTTTTAGAGATTGCCAGTAGCTACACATTCATTATTTTCCAGGTGCCTGACTTAAGGCTTTGAAATTACAGGAGGTACTGAAGAACTAAAGGCAAAGCAAACCAGAGCTAGAGCGTGCAAAGTGCTGTGGGTCACCGAGTGCTGTGAAACGTGAAGTCCCACCTTAATATGGACACTTGAAGTCAGTGACTTCTCTTCAGCTTCTGCTCTCCATTCCTCAGCTCCGCATTCATGAAACACAGGTAGTGCCCTTCTGTCTCAGGGGGGAAGAGAGAAAAGAGATGAGTGAGTTAGTATTTGTGAGGCACACAGTTACTATAGCGATAAGCAGCACAGAAAAACTCAAGAGGAAAGTAATTGCCTTCAACGCGGATAGTATGTAGTCAATAAGGCATGGAGACACACTCTGAACAACGAAGGAAAAAAATACTGAGCAGCTGCTCATTAAGTGAGCACCATCCATCTTGTGCACTGGGTGAGGCAAGGGTCCTGTGGAGTGGAATGTCATCATAAAATTAACAGCGGTCTTTCAACACGTGTACAGGCAACCTTAACCCTGCCATTTCCAACTTTGGAAGGCCTGACTTGAAAATCTTTTTGGTGAGGACAGAGAGGTTGCAGCATGTAATTATCCAGATTATAAAAGCAGAAATTCCATATTTTAGCATCAAGCTGATACACATCATCTGGAACACTTAGGTCCCCTACACAGACCTCTATTACTTGGACCAAGGACTTAACAGAGCTGTAACAATCCCTCACCCTTGCAATGCAGAGTAATGTAAAGGTACAGAAATCTTGGGGTTTTTTTGTGGAAAGGTGATTACTCACAGAAAAGATTCTCCACCCAGGTTTTTTTTTTCTCTCTGCCCCTTCTTTCCCAACTGTCCATGCTCCTCCTCCTCTCCATCTCTTTGCCCAGACATCCCTCTGACCTTATGCGTGCTCCTGTTGTCAGCTTCACGCCCATGTTCTGGCTACTGCCTGGTTTCCCATCTAGGGCACCTTGGACAGTTTTGTTAGTCATCCCAGCCAGTTTCTAAACCATGGGAACCCTGCCTCTGAATCTTGGCTTCTTGTAAGCTCTGTCTTCATAGCTCCTAACACTTACTATTTTTGCCAAGTCAGCTTCAGATTCCTCTTCCCCATCTCCTCCTCCGATTCAGTTTTCATGACCACCGATTAGTTTCTATTTTCAGAAAAATCAAGATTTTCCTAAGAAGCCAATTGTAGCAAAGCTGGCTAACAAAAATACTCGGTATTTTGAGATGAATTAAAAGTCACGTGTACTGGCAGCACTGTAAACTTTGACAAACATATTTTTACATGCTAAAGATACACAAATAAGTCTTGAGATCAACTCCTGTCACAGGGTGTTGTTGCACGTGCTGCATTACAGCAGTTTTCTGTGAGTTTTTGGTAGAATGCTTTGCATATTCTGAGTGTGAGGAAAATCACTGCAGGCACTCAAGTAATTAGCTCTATGTGGCTTTCCTTAAACACAGTTTCAAGGAAGGAAAGATGAGCACTGTACTAAAAGCTGCAAACTACATAGCTGCATTTGGTTTTGTTTCCTGACACTCCTAACTTGCTTCTAAGAGCAGTCTGGTAGTGAGGTGAAAGGGGAAAAGTGTTCTTGTGACCCAAGCCTTCCTTCCACCTGCAGGGTAAAGACCTAATAAGGTGAGGGTGGCAGGACAGGGTGCCAGAAGAGGCCAGTCTCTCATGGCCAGTAAGGGATGCTTAGCAAAGGGCAAGCACGGGGTTATTCTGTCCCCAGGATACTCTCTAACAAGCTGCAACTTAAGGACTTATTGAGCTTTGCTGTACCTGCATCCACTGAACTGCCCTTGACAGACCTTTCTACCACAAATATAGTCGAGAATTTTTTATTATTATTATTTTGGGGTTGGTTTTTTGTTCAATTTTTTTCCTTTTGTTTTTTAATATGCATATTCTTCTAGCATCCAGGGCAAACCAGAACTCACAGCCACAAACTAAATGTGCTGTGGAAGAAAGCGCTGCCCTCTGTACTTTTGGAACATGCAGGCTGGCCGGGCTTGCTGTATTAGTGCACACATTAAGTGAAGACAAAATTGTAAACACACTTGAGAGGATCAGGAGAAGAGGGATGCAGGGACCATGATCTCATCTAGTTCTCCTGTATTGCCACTGACAGTGTGCTACCAACAGATAGGCAACAAATCCTGGGTCTTCTAGCCCCGGTCCTATCACTATTTTGCTGGGAACGACTAATTCTCAGGGTGTTGTTTCTAGTCTGTGACTTGTGGCTTTGTGCAGTCTCCAGGTCTCCCTCTATCCCAACTCCATTGTGATCTTATATTGATCTTTCTTTCCCAGTCCCAGAAGCACTATGGTTACCAGCTGGACACTGACCTGAAGAACGATGAGGATGCCCCGTGTAATGTTTGAGTAGCTCATCACAGCAAAAGAACAGAGAAAAAAGGGTGCTTGTGAGTACAGAAACAACCTTCCACAAATGCTTCCAGCTTTATTGACATCCAGCACACCCAATCTGATGCCCTAGTCAGGGTGTTGGAGGAGCAACCTCCAGACTTTCATGTAACCATTCCAGCTGCCAAATTCGTTTTTGCAGTTTACAGCTAATGATCAGTCATACACTACTCAGTTGTTAACTTCTTTTGTTTAGATCATTTGGATAATTACAGTACCACAAATTCCGTGGTGTCAGCGGGTCTCAAACAGACCTCCTGCTGGCTCTGCAATCTCTTTCAGAGATCAGAAAATAAAACAATGAATAATACTAGAAGATGGAGTCCAAGGAACTCATATTTTATGTTTCACGTTTTCCTAATGACAAGGTCATATAGTCAGCAGTGTGATCAATGCAAATACAATACGCCTTTGGAAAAAGGCCAACATCTGCCTGTGGAAAGGGCAATCAAGGGAACTGTTTCATAATGATGCGCTCTGTGGGTAGATAGCAGAGATCCCAAAACTCTTTACCAAAAGGAGCAAAAAAACAGTGACTCAATTTGCCAAGTTAAAAAAACAAGTCAGTGACAAGCCCCTGGATGTGTACACATGAGCATGATGTCCTGTCCTTTGAATGCACATCTCTCTCTCATGCATACTACATTTGTGCCAGCATCATTTTGCTGTGGCTCAGAAAGCCTATCCTCAGCAAATACCTAGAGCTAACAACTGTTCTGCATTTACTTGACATGCACATGGCCATGGTAAGCCTGGCCAATCACTGCTATCTCAGCTAAGACGCAGGAAAAAAACCATAATAAATCCACAGATGTTAAATTGTGTCAGCTCATCCAAACATTTGAAGTAATTAATTCTACAGACTATTTTTGACTAGGTCTACAAAAACTACATCATTCCTCCCTATTGCTTATTCTTTGCTTATTGTGTGCACTGCATCTTTCAAAAATCAGACAACACACAAATGCTGCAGCACACATGACACACTCAGCAAGCATCCTCTCTACTTTTTTTAGTCACCTCTGTGGCTTTTCACAGTCATGAGACTGAACGAGATGCTTCTCTTTGTCATCAGGAGTCTGTCCCTGTGTAGAAGATTTTGAAAGCAGATAAGATTCGCTTTTTCAAAACCTAGATAAGGTGAAAACAGTTGATGACAAAGGTAAAGCTAGGGAAAGATAAAGCAAGGCTGCAGTGAAAGGTAACAAGATAGAGAAAGATGGACTGCAAAGTCCGGCTGGGCTCTGGGAAGCAATGAGTTCCTGATCATTTATCAGACTGAGCAAAGGGACACTGGTGGAATAGGTTGGGGTTTTTTTGTCTCTTGGATTGGCCTTAATACAAATACACTGGCTCAGTACTCTGATCCTTTTTTCTATCCTTATGGCACACAGGACCCACAGAGAATATAAGGAAGCAAGGGCATTGTCCCCACACTCCAGCAGGACACAGCTCAAGTTTAACATGCTCTGGTGACCTTAAAATAGGGAGTCAATAATGGCGTGTAGACAATATTTGAAATCACATCTGCACACTCCTGGCTCTACCACTGCCCACAGGCCACTAGAGTGCAATTATACGTTTCCACGCTACATTAATCAATACACTTGCTGTCTAAGCCTGAAAGTCCAACATTTTTACAGCCTTGTTGGCCTCAGGGCCAACCAGCTGTGTGCCTGTGCAACCTGGACTCCTGGGGGCTCCAGGGTGAGCTGACCCCAGCTCCTAGGCTCAGCCACAGCATTACCACTGCTCTCACTACAGGGAGCCAGCAGCAAACAGCTGGGACAGCATCTCTCACCAAATCTTCAACCTTTTGGGCTTTTGGAGAGGACTTAGCTTCTCCTGTTTGCTTAGTCACCTGCAAATCCAGGCATTGAGACGCCTGGACCATTTTCATATCACTGTTGCTTGGCTGTGAGGAGGTTGCTCACCAATTGTTCATCTCCTCTCAGGACCTCAGTGGTGGAGGTCGTCACAAAAAAAAGGATTATATGTGGTTTGCAGTGCCTCACTAGTGCTCCCACAAGACACAATGCTCTGCTCTTTGTAGTTACTGAGTGAAGTAGTTATGGGTATCTATAAGCAACAGGTAAAGCTGTTACAGACCTTGGGGAAGAACCTAAGGATTAGAGAGAAAACCGCCACTGATATTTTGGTTTGCATTGTCATTTTAAGGTAAGCTCTGGAGTCATGTGGTTTCAGTTGGGTTGAACATACAAACTGCATTCTTTGCCCTCAGAGTTATGAGAATAGACTAGATAACATGAATTCTAAAAGCTCATGTACAGAAATTAAATGCAGATAATTCCCCTCCCTTTTCAAAGTCTCTCCGCTTTTTTTTTTTGGTCATCTTTTTTAAAGTGTTTGGAATTGCCACTGCTGAAACTTATGTTCACTGGACTTTTCCCCTAAATGCCAAAAGGCTAAACTAAACACCCAGTGAGCTGGAAATGAATGCAAAGGCCATAACTAATGCCAGAAAGGTAAATCACTGTGACAGTAATAGTCTGTGGTCAAGATGCTGTGCTCAACTTGAATAGGAAAAGAGAGGATGCAAAAATGCTCTTCCTTTGATTATGTGCTGGGTTAAAAAGCTTGGAAGTAATGAAGAGTTGATTTTAAATATGAAAAACCGAGGTTTGAGTTCAATTTCTGCTTGATTATCTTCACTGTTTTCTCTGGAAAGTTGATTTCCAGTCTAAAATTCTAACATTACTGGTTGCCTTTTCCTGCTTTATGTGCTCTTTCATGTGATTTGTTTTTCATATGGCTGTCTGCAAGCTTCAAGGCTGCTGACCCTGGTTCTCACATCCCCATGCACAGCACAAGGCTCAGATGCATCTCAAAGTGATATTGCAAGCTTGCATCCTTCAATATGGGCAATTATAGAAAGAAGACAGGAGGAGACGATGATGGACTGAATTGGTCTAAAGTATATTTACATGTGTTTATAACTGTCTGAAAGGGAAACATGAGAATGCCTTTGACCAGACAACGACCAAGAGAGAGAAAAGCGCCGAGAGACGGGTCTGTGTATGGAAATAAAGAGTCATTGAACACAAAGGTTAAATAGCCAGTGCTGAGCCTTCCTGGCCAACAGAAAAACAAAGACCTCAACAAAAAATACCCTTACTCTAACAACTGCATCCAGTCCTTTATTAGCAATGGGGACCTATCGGGAAACTGAAATAGGAGAGGCACATGAGACACATGTAACTGCAGAATTAAAAAACCCAAACAATTCTTACTTTCCTTGCCTACATTTAGCCTGTATCCAGGGCTCAACTGTAGCAGTTGTTCTGCTATGCAATGTCCCCTCCCCAGCTGAGAAGGGCAATCAGGAAAAAAGGGAGAAGCCCCATGGGTTGAAATAGAAATGGATTGAATGAAATAACTAATACAAATACCAAGATAAAAAGTACAAGCTTATACTCAGCCTGGTCCTTGGGAGCAACAGAAGACCAAGAGGGAGGAGCTGCAGGAAAAGAAACTCCCCACCCTCAGTAAACTCCCTCCTTTTATAACTAGCATGATGTCAGTGCTATGGGATACACCTGCGAGACAGCTTGGGGCAGCTGCCTTGATTGGATCTCCCAGCTGACTCGGGGCTGGTCATGGCCTGCCTGCATGGCTGGGCTGGGGGGCTGCTCCTAGGGAACCAGGACACTTGTGTAGCATGAAAGTCACCCTTTAAAGCCAGAGGGGTTTAATGCTGTTAGTACACGTTCTCACTGTGAATGGCTAACGTATGGAGTATTGTGGTCACAAGTCTCTAGAAGATTACCATGCACAGCCAAATCCAGTAGGAACTCCATCCATCCATCCATCCATCCATCCATCCATCCATCCATCCATCCATCCATCCATCCATCCATCCATCCATCCATCCATCCATCCATCCATCCATCCATCCTTTGTGTGGAGAAAGGTCTTTTCAACACTTGCAAGTTCCTTACCTGCAGTAAACAAGACAGAGACATTATACATACCTGGGATGTAAAAGTTGGACTGTAAGAACTAGTCCATATATATGTAAAGAGGCTGCAAAGTGAGGAGTGCTCAAATTAAGCCCAGTAGCTAGGCAAAAAGCAGAAAATGCGTGCTTACGTGCACTGCACCCAGGCACTGGCACGCAAACCCCTAGATGCAAGCCTGGGGCTTGCAGCATTTGCTAGTATACTCGGAGTGGCAGATTTTTCATTTTCTCTGGGGGACATTAGCAAGGACAAGAATTTTTGAAGAGTTCCCACCACCATAAACTATTAAATATTTATTTGGTTGGAGCTGTCAGCATCAGGAAAGAACAATTCGGTCAGGATGTTTGACACATAATGCATGAAGCAGTTGATAAACCTTGAAACTGTGGCCCCAGAGGCAGCCCTGCCTCTAGAATTAAAGCATTCCCACAGGATGGAGATAGGATTGAGCAGAGAGAGGAGGGTTGGGAGCATTACTGAGAAGGAGTGGTGTGAAAAGGCTTGGGCAGGGCAAAACAGGTCTTTGTGGAAGGCACAGATTCTGTCCCCCGTAGGTAGCTCTTCCCACGGTGGTGTCCTCTGCAAGGGCGTTTTGTACATGGGCGCAAACTGCTAACGCCCTTCCAGTCTTACATCCCATGAGCCTATGAGGCAAGAGGCTTGTCTTGCTGTAACTTGCTCCCACTCTGTCCTTATAAGTAGTGTGGAGGAGTGAGGAGCAGTCACTGTGCTCACTCCCCTTCAGGTGCCTTCACAGGCTGCCAGAACCAGCCCTGCTCATGCCCACTGTGAGAGAGGCAGCGGACACACGACACCCTTGGAGACAGCTCAGCCAAACATCCCCCTCCGTGTGACTTCAAAAGCACAAACAGCACCTCTCGCTCTCAACCAGCCGTGATGGCTCAGCCTGAGCTGAGGACTGGCTGGAAGCTCATCGCCGCTCCAGGGCAGGGGAGAGGGAGGGGGTCTGCATGAAGAAGAGACCAGAAGGAAGTTTAGTTAGCAACATGGTTGAAATTCAGTGCTGAATCGGCACTGTGTGCACCCCTGACCTGCAGCAATTGGCCACGTTTCTGTCCTGCCAAGCCTCCCCTCCATGTGTCCGTGTGAAATGCATCAGCTACTCCTCCTGCGGGTTTCACGGGAAGCCTGGTGCAGAGAGCTCTTTGCTGGGCATACAGAACCTCAAGTTACAGCTACTAGGCCAAAGCATCCTTTTTTTTTGGTGGAAAAATCCATCGAGAGGGCCAGGAAAACCGTGTGGTTTCTGCAATAGCTTTCTGTCTCACAATTTTGAACCGTTCTCCCTCTCCTGAGGCTCACAAGCCAGGTTTTCAGTGGAGGGGGATTGCCACGAGTTCTGCTTCTGGCTGCTACCTTTTTGGAGGATCATTTTAAGAGGAAAAATAAGTTGGTATTAATTTGAAGCAGATTCCCAGCTGGTGTCCACAAATAGGAGCCCATAGTTATGGCCCCAGTCACCACAGCTTCTTCCTTTGTCTGGATCCCTTAATCTGCCCAGAGGGGCAAGGAGAAGGAGGGAGAGCTGCAGGAAGGTGGCTGAAGTCCAGGTCTCAGAGACTTAAAAATTCCTCACTTCAAATTGCGCCTAGCAATTCTGCATCCATTCAGAGCTCAGGCCTTTCTTGGTGAGTGTTATTTTTCCACAATGCTGAAAAAAATAGTAATGCATGACTTTATGAAAGAGCTTCAGGCAGGTTTTAAAGCTTTTAGTTTTTTCTCCCCTTTACCCCATTTGAAAAAGAGCAGCCACTGGGATAAATGGCTAATTCAGTCTTCAGGAGCATCCATATATCCATATATCCCCTGATAGATTTTTCAGGGATTTTTGTGCTGTTATTAGAGGCAAATGGCTGCAGTTTTGTGCTATTAGTCCTGGTGCTTATATAGCAACACAGACATCCACCGTACACCACAATGATGATTCTGTCTTATCAGGAAGAGGACTGAGATCAAGGCTGAAGATATAACATCCTGGTGCACTCATAGCAGCCGTGTGCAGCTCAGGTCTCCACTTCTCAAGAAGGATGTAGCAGGATCAGAGAAGGGCAACTGAAATAGCTGAGAGGACAGAGAAGCTGCTTTATGAAAAGAGACTGAAAAAGCTAGTACTCCCCTGTTCGGAGAGAAGACCGAAGCTGGATATGATCAAGGTTTATAAAACCATGGAGACAGTAGATAAAACATGAATATAGAGATATTCATGAAACCTGACAATACAAGAAGTTGAGGGTGTGAGCACTCAATGAATCTACTAGGAGATCCATTTAAAACAGATTTTAAAAGTCCATCTTTGCACAGAGGGTGGTGAACTTCTGGACCTTTTTGCTGCAGGAGGACATGGAGTTAGAGAGCATTGGCAGGTTCAGAAAGGCATGAGGCAAATTCATGGACAACAGGTTCATACATGGATACTGAAATGTATACACAGGTATATACCCTCTAGCACCTCAAATATAATAGCTATGATTGCTGGGAAAGTTCAAAGCAAGGGGGTGAACTACAGAAAGTGGCCAGGTTCACACACTCTCCCTGAACAGGGTCTCCTGCCATTGCCAGAAACTAGGCAGAGGGCTAGGTGGATCACTGATCTGACCCAGTGGGGCATTCCTCATGCCCTGTGTTTCCCTAGGAAAAAAAACACAACAAAACAACACAAAAAAGACCAACAAAAGATACACACATATATATATACACACAGTGTACCACAGGTTCTCCGTTCTATCCAGCCAGTGGTCTGCCCATTGAGATTGTCATCGGAAAGGACAAATGTAATGCTGATTTCTGTCCTTCTGGAACAGGAATAAGACAATTTAATAACAAATGAATAATTGCCACAACTAAGGCTGCCTTGAACTTTGACAAGTGTTCTATAAATGAAATAGGATGTTTCCTTGCCAGTCCCCTTAAGGCTTCCAAGCTTCCGCCTCACAGAAATTTGTTTTGAATTCTTTTCGAACAAATAACTACATTAACAGATTTTAGCAGGTGCCTTAACTAGTCTCTGTTCTCAGTGGGAAAATTACATGAATTAAAAATCAAGGCTTTTATAGGTAGGGAAAGATGTAAGTGGTATTAGGTCACTGAGTAAAAAGGGATCCTTCAGCAGTCAGATCTCAGCTGAAATCCTGCAATTATGCAAGGTGGGGCTCTTCTGAAAGGTCTCAGAGGAAAACATGCCATTCTCACCATGAAAATATGCTTCCAGCAAACAAATTAGGGCCTCCGTGTTGCTGTTACTGCACAGAAAGGCAAATAAGTGGAAGTCCTGTGGGGGTATTGGTGAATAAAGTTGAAAAAAAAAAAAAGAACACCAAAGCAGATGCCCTTGGAGAGCCTTCTAGACCAAAACCACAATCTCTATGAAGGAGCAGAATGAAAAACAGGAAAGAGTGAATCAGCAAGCCTCTGGGCCCATTGCTCTGCTGTTGAAGCAGTATCTAGCCATGAAGACTGTAGAGCTGCAGTGTATCCTCACTGATTGACACATATCTAGACTATATCTTGTTAGAGTTTACTGCATTCTTTCTAATCACCTTCACAGCAAAAATGTGCATTCTGAGTTGCTCTTATTCACTTAAGACATCCCACTGGCTTGGGAGGGTAGAGGCTGGCCCTTCCAACTGCATGCTGCAGGGCAGGAGCTTGTCATTGTTACTTGTCTATAAAATGTCATTCTTTGTTGTTGTCATGGTATTTTACCAGTTGTATGAGTAATTAGCTCCCTATAGACATGGTATTGCCAACCCCAGCAATCTTTAATGGCTTAATTATCAGAGTCTTAAAAAAAAGCAGCATTGTGTTTTTTGCTCTCTGAACCATTGTGTTTCGCCTTCACTCTTCTCCATGTTCAAACAGACCTGGAAACAAGAAATCGAGCTGAGGGGCTCACCACATCAGTTCTCTGCAGAACAGCAGCTTTAAGTGAAACCACCGAATACTATGCATCTTGATACATATCTTAACGAGAAAAACCATCATGATAAGCATGGATTCAGCCATCTCCTCCAAAACTTACTTATGGTCAACCCATTTGTAGCTGATAGGAACCCCTCTTAGTCCTTCTGTGACTTCTTTCCTGCTCCTTGGTCTTAAGAGTCAGCCCAGATATTAAGGGGTATAAAGAGTCCTGTCCAGATCCCCTGCAGGGACACAGATTTTGCCCTTAGAGCCTTTAGGAAACACAGAGTTATTTAGAACCATACTGACTTTCAATGTAAAAGTGACATTCTGTTGCAGGTTTAATGGAAACAGAGGGAAAGGTAAACTTTTGGATCAAAATCAGAAAGAAGCATCAGTACATCCTCTATCTTACAAACAAGCTTTCAAAAATATGGGCTGCATTCAGTTTTTTATTGCTGCCTATCCCTTCCTAGGTAATAAAGCTCTCTGCAGGTTTAGCGAGGGTTTGCTGTGACATACCTATATGTTTTGTTGTTATAGAGACTTCTGTAAAATACTCCCCCTAAATTATTTTTAGCTTGCTATCAGCATGTTCATTACAAGCAGATTGGAACATGGCCACCTACTTCATAAACAAATCAAAACAAAGAAAGGGGGGAAAAAACAAACCCTGAGTCATACCCTTGTCCTCCTGACAATGTTGAATGCAATGTTCGCACTACTGCCTTAATAAGGGGTAAAAGTAGTTAATCTGTCTTTGGACTAGGTAGCATGACACTGAATTGCTGGCCAGTTTATTCACAGCCCAGCAGAGAATCAGTTGCAGATAAAAGGAACAGACCCCTCACCTCCCTAATAAGCTCAAATGTCTGCTATCTATTCCAGATAATTCATCTGTGTCTGCTGTGAAGTACACGTCACCTGTACCCCGCTCAGGAACAGTAAACACTTACTCATTGTAATGAAGAGGATTGCCTCTGGCAGATTAATTGCTCTGACTCTCCTCCTCTCTAAGTAAAACACTGTTTCTCATTTTTTTCTGGATATGTTATTTCAGTACTTCATCCAAACACTTGGCAGAGAGACAAGTGCCCTAGATGCTCCTTAAAACTCCATGACCAAGCTCCTCATTTTATTTAGGATTTTTGTAGGCTTGGGTTAATAAATAAAGTGCTTTATAAAGCTAAGGTTTCAAGGAACACTCTCTGATTATTTTTTTAATGATTTTGTTTAATTTTCTCCTTTTTATTTTTTATTTTTAACCAGTTATGTAACACAAATCGTTCATGAAGATATTCCTGTTCTTGGTTGCTGCATTTTTGCAAAGTCCTCCCAGCAGAGGCAACTTGAGTTACTTATGGTCATAGCACTGACCTTGAGTGAGCCTGGAATCCATGACAGCAGAAACACTGCACAGTCCATAACAGCCCTGCACTTACTGTCATGCAATACCTGGACTGGCGCAAATTGCAGCCATGTAGTAAGCTGAAATGCACAATAAGGGCTTTGGGCTTTCATAGTACTGTGAGAGAACTTGCTTGTCCTTTCTGGACACTTGGCAAGGAATTCTGGGAAGGCTATGAAGGACCACGGGTGGTTTATGGCAGTAGCCTGCAGCCACTCTACAAAGCAGTGTCATATGCCCACTTGAACATCTAAGCCAATCGATTCAAGCTACAGAAGGGTTTTGTGTGCAGATGGCAGCTAAAGTAGGGCAGCACCTGTGCTCTAGCTCAAGTTAACATCATTGCAAAGGGAAATACTGTCGAAGTAAAAGATAAAGGAAGTTTGAGAAGCCATATGGCCAAATGATGACAAAGGAACCGGGTGATGACATTGGGGTTATCTATCACCAGCCCCCAATGGGACATGCTTCAGTGAGTTACAGGTGAGCATCCATGTGGTTTACTTTAGTGATCTGCAGAATGGTGCTTTCCTGTTTGCTCATCTTGCAGAGGAATTAGGGAAGGCTAATTCAGCAAGGCAGGATCTGCAATCCTTTTTTGAAACCTTTGGGTGGAAGATGCACTGTCACATATGCAACGTTTGTTTCCTGTTCTCAGTATTGCCAGCACATATGCATGGGTAGCCTCAATTGATGGTGCTTTCTGCTTTCTCTGCAGTGATGAATGTCAGTTCCACGTCACCAGTACAGGATGTACACTGTCTGTAGCACAAATCTTCTTCCTAGCCCATGCACTTCAGCATCGAGGGGTGGGCTCCAACATGAGAGGCCAAACCAACCCTTTGCCTCTGGTCTCTCACACCCGCAGAGCCATGGAGTCGATTGCCTATGTGGTGGGAGTCTGAAAGATGGAACTGTGCCCCAGGACACCACTCTTCGGTAGCACATGTGATTGGAAGGAGAAGCTGAGGTCTTCCCTGGCTGGATAGACAACCTCAGGAGCTGGGGGAGTGTTTATCCCTACCCTGCTGTCCTACACAATTGAATAACACTCGTTTTGCTACCAGCTTGTCTTTGCTACTTGCCTTTTTATTTTCACGATGGTTTGTAGCCATGTCCTGGGGACAAGATGGTCTGTAGCCTTTGAGTCTCGTGTGGTTCAGCAGAGCAGTTCTGTTCTGACTCAGTACAGCAGAAACAGTCACTGGTACAGCAAGCTTGGACCCCTTTCTGGGAGAAGGCACCAGCCTGCCACGTACAGCGCAGACAGCTGGCTCTGCCGAGGGAGCACGTCTTGCCCTGTGGGCAGTGGCAAGATACCTCATACATCTCTGTACAAGGCATCTGCTGTGCCATCCAACAGCAGTATGTTTTTTACCAGTGATGAAAACATCACTATATAGTGAGTAAAGGGATTAGTAAGGATGATTCCTGTGCCTTAAAGGGTACAAGGGAACCAGCACATGTTATAGGAAAACATGAAACAAAGTGTGGAGGGTGAGAGCCCACTGCACTAGTGGTGCTGCTCTCTGGCTGACTTGACTTCAAAAATCTTCGTGGCAGTGTGACAACTAGCAGCATTAGCTCATGAAGGCTGAATCCAGGCAGTACTGGGGGCTTCTGTGCCATGGATGATGACACCTTCTGGAAGCAGGCAAGCATCCTATGAACTTCTGAATGTTAAAATCCTCTTATAAAAATAAATAGGCTTTGGAGGAAGCCCAAGGGCATATTTCAGAGCACTTTGGATTTTAGCCTGTTTCAGCCTCTACTGCCAGCTATCCATCTGTCCTGCTAATGTACTTCATTATGCAGTTAGGTAATGAGCCTACAGCTCCTTTACTGGTGGGATTATAATTGTGAGGGGAGAGGGAGACAAAATTGTTATGTGGGACTTGGGGCGGGGGTGGGGGGGGAAGGACCATAGGGGGATTTTCTCGTGTTTCATTCAGACACAGTTAGAACACGTATCATTCCAGTGAAGTTATCCCTGTTAGTAAGAAATTTGTCCCTTGTCCTCTCCATGGGGAAGCTGAACTGTGGTTCAAAGGACTTGCCACAGGGACTCTCAGAGGTGATGTTTCACTGACATGAAGTGGTGTCTCTGGATCTTGCTGTGCTGCCTCAACAGAGCATGGGAATGGGCAGACTGATCAGGGCAAGAGGAACAGGCTTTTTGTATTATATTTTCCTTGCACATTAAAAGACAGAGATTTTAGATACAAAGCTCAGAAATGCTCCAGCACTCACAGCTTGCCTTTTGTTCGTGCCTGGAAACTACTCAGCTGGCACAGGTGCCTTCTTAAGGTTCAACCAGCACGGACAGGATCAAGCTTTGGCCAAGCGCCTGCTCCTCCGCAGCTCCCCTTGCCTCCCACTGTTCCCTTGGCTGCCTGAAGAGATCCCTGCAGATGCCATTTACACCGGGTCAGCCTTTCCCAGGCTGCTTTGGGAATTTCCCCTTTTGCAAAGGAATGATAGCAGGAGGCACATACATCCATTATCACCCTTCACCATCCTCTACAATGGATAGAAACTGATCTTTGTAGTGGTTTATGGCTTTAAAAAGCTATTGTGCTTTCAGTTAAGTCCTTGATTTTATCTGCCTGAGTCATTGATGACCTGATTGTTCTGATTTTAGTGGCTTTTATTTTGTCTTCTTTGGAATGGCTTTGCCCAGTGGTAGGCAGTTTCCCATCTAAGTAAGCCAAATATAAAAGAGTCATTATATCTTGCAGTCATGGTGGGGAAAGAGAATTTGGTTTATTTTGATCAGTAGTCTAAATATTTTTGTATCAGATTTTGGCATTTTGAATGCAGAAATGGCTGCCTTTGAACTCCACTTAGTGACTGAGAAATGGCACTTCTGATTTCTGTCACCTAGGTGTCCTCTTCTATAGATTTTTAATAAGGTTTGGATCTGACCTACTGTGAAATCACAATGTCAGAATAAGCTGGATTTCTCACATAAGCGCATGCCTTAGTTTAAAAATAATAGCTAAGTTGATATTTTAGCAATTTTACATTTCTCGTTGATTATGAGCTTCTTGTGATGATAAAAGTCAACTCTACTGTAGCCATGGAGCACAATTATACAAAGCTGGTATAATTAAAGAAAAAAAAACCCCAGGATTATACGCATGCTACACTTCTGGAAGAAGTCAAGAATAACAGAAGCTGAAAATTGTAAGCAACTTTGACAATACAAATCAGAGCCTTCAGGAGAGGCATGTGAACACTGAGACTTTCAAAATGAGAGGTTACTCAGAAAATACCTTGATCCCAGGGGCACATGCAGGCTGCCCCCATGGGCAGCTCAGGTCTCCTGATGGTCAGCAACACCCCTCTTTCAAGGTAAGAGTCTCTTTCTCTTGCACTGTGGTGCTTGGAATGGAATTCAGTTTATGCTTGACGGAGCAAAATAATGTTCTAATTGTTGAAAGATTGGCTATTGGCCACAGTAACTTAAAAAAAAAAATAAATCTGAATTCTAAAATAGACAAAACAGCTTATATTCAGGCTGGCTTTAATGCCACCAAACAGACTTAGTGTTAGCTGTAGCTCTGCCTTTAAATATCAGCTTGTATCCAACACTGTCAAAGAAATACCCCCCCTCAGAGAGCCCAGTTCTCCAGCAGGACCACTCTGCTGGGGAAAATGTTGAAGAACAATGCTCAGGCAGACATAAAAGGCCAGACTGCTGTGGCTGCATCGCTTGAAAAACAGAAGCCCACACAAAAAGAACAGGGCTGCTGTGGACTGCTTGGACAGCTGATACTGTACCAATAGCAGGGGTCAAAGACAAGGTGTAATTCTGCCATCAGCCACCCAGTGTAATAGATTACAGTGGTGATTTCATGACCTAAGGCACATTTATGCTGCATTCTGGTTTTCCATCAGGATAAATACCTAATTTGGTTCATTTTTGAGAAATTAATGACATTTATTGGTTAATTGGGTTAATAAATAGATGTTGCATACCACATATATGCATACTGAACGATTTATCTCATGAACTCTTCCTATGCCCTCTGAACCTAGCTATCTTCTCATCCTTTGTGCACAGTAAATCTTATGTCTAATGACTATTGCTCTTCAGGCAGATGCTAAGTATCAAATGCGTAGGCAATGATGAACAGTGACACAGGCACCCACGTACCCTGCATTTATACCCAGAAAGTCCCACCACCCCTTCACCCTGGCTCATCAAGCCTCAGAAACCAGAGATGAGCTGTTGACATCCCTGGGAGGTACCTCACATAGGGCAGCATCTCTGCTCTGCCAGGCTGGCCTGGTGCTATGGAGGGCTTGGGATGCCCTACCCAGCGGGGCAGCAGCTCACATGCACACACGCTCAACCCCTTTTGCAATTGCTGTGCAAATTATTTCTCACCTCACTGGGGCTTTGTGTGTCCTTTAACAAACATCTCACAGCTTAGGTGGTCTTTGAGAGAACTAACTAAATCCGGATGGATGAAGCCTGAGACCCTACGCTTTTGGATTTTTTTTACATTTTCAGGCTCGTTTGTCATAGGAAGAGTGAATGACACCCATGCTCATTTTCCCCTTGCTTTTCCCTCTGCTCAGGTTGTCCTTGGTCCTGTCAAAGCTAGAAACAGTATCTGCAAACATGCTGGAACAAGTTCCACCACCGTTTCCTTGATTCAAATCAAGCAGAGTTTAGTCCTGCTGAGAATTGCTTCAGACCTGTGCTGGAGGCGCCTGTCGCTCTCAGACAAAGCAGGAAGCTCCTCAGGGCCAGCACTGCTGAAGTCTCATCTGCCATAGATTTGCATCCTATATCCTTTAGCCTTCCCTGCAGTTTTCCCTGTGTCCCATCCCTGACCTTTCCTGATCTTTTCCACACCCTCCCCTTCACTCCAGCGATGGCAAGTCCCAGCAAGGGCAGCCCAGAGAGGACAGCCGTGTTGGCACGCTGCCTGGGAACTGCCTTTGGCACGGACTAGGGCTGGGTTATTGCTGCCTACCTGCCATCAGCAGCCTTACGACCCTGCATGTGCATGTGTGTCTCTCACCTACCCACATGCCAGTGTTGTGAGTTACCCTTCGCAGCTCTGAGACCCTCTCAAATTTGTTTAAAATTAGCTTATGGATGTACAAGCTGTCAGTGCCCGTGTGTGAGGGGCAGGGAGGGTAGGGCTACAGAGACTTAGTTGTGTAAGCATAATTCACTTAGGAAAACAGGCTAAAAATAATAAAGCTACGTCATCACATTCTTTCACAGTGCTTCAGAAGAACTGGAGTGGCGCTTACAGCTGCCATGAATCCCTGTTAAAACCAAAGCGAAGCAGGTGAGGATGGAAAAGCAACCTCTGTGTCCTGCTCGCTCTGCCAGTCAACACCAGACCAGGGTGCTGGAGCCTCCCACCTCATCCTGCTTCATACATCCCCACTTACATGCAGGTTGCAGCACCAGAGCTGAGTAAAGTCCTTGCTTCACCTTGCCGAGCCGCTCCTGGTTAGTGCGCAGAGACCTTGTTAAAAACTCCTCTCTGCTGAAGGGTTCCCCTGCCTCCTGAGCAGGTTTTTGAAGACAGCTCGTCAGCAGGGATGAAGCCAGGTGTTAATCTGTGTTCCCCCCAAGCACGCTGACTAATTACCTAACTTCACAGGCTGGGTCTCTGGGAGTTCTGCTTGTATTTGTATGATGAAGGATGAATATGATTGTTCAGGAAAGGAAAGACAGTAGGAATAGTAAAACCGTTCAGACCAAAGCTCTGCTAATGTTTAGGATAGTTGAATGCAAAATCATGTGTGTATTCACCCCTAGTTCTGGCTTTTTGAAACATTGCTGCCCTAAGGTGACTATTCCTGTTATCTCTAACTTTTAGTATTTTGTGGTTCAGCAGACTTTGCAGATGGAGGTGGTTGGCACAGACACACAGAGGATAAGATAGGACGTATACAGATAAGAAAGAGACCACAATGAACTGCTGAGACTGTATCTGTCAGTACATGAGGCAGTGGTCTCAGCACACTGGGAGCTGAATTACTGCAGAACGCTGTGTAGTGTAGTGTAGATAGGGGCTGAGCAGCTTCTTCAGCAGAGCCTGAAGAAAGAGAAGAGAGAGGCACTGGGTATGGGCCCCTGCACAGCAGTTCAGAAGAAAGTGCTTGGCTGAAAATAAACCTAGAGGGCAATGACTAATGGCACTGTTCAGAGGTGGGAGTCAAGTTCTCTGTGAGTGATGAGCAGGGAAGAAAGGCCACTTGTTTCTCTGCTCCCATTTTCTGCCTGTGGAACCAACCTGGCAGTGTCAAAAGGGATGGGAGCGGGGCTGTGGACTCTGTTTTACCCCTTGAAAATTTGCTGTACCTAAGATAAGTAGACAACTTCAGGATGCTACAGTTAATTCCTTTCCTGAAGCTATACCTTTCTGTGGAGAGACTCAGCTGGTCCCATCCCCTAAGCAGTAAGGGATACTGCTGTAGGGAGGGCACTTACATCCCTCATTTATATCCATCTCCTGGGGTGTCTTTATGGCAGGTTGGTTGGTGCAAAGGAACTGAACACCATGCTGGGCGTCTGTGCTACACGGGACCTGAAGGAAAACAGGACAGATGCTTTCTGGTTAAGAGAGGAAGAAAAAGCTGACAATTCATGCGGTGCACTGCTGTGAGGGCTGCAATAAAAAAAGGAGTTGTCATTTCTCTTTGACGGAGCCACGTTCCAGTAGCTAAACAGGCTTTATAGTCAAGAAAAAGCCACATTTACACTGCAGCAGAAAACAGTGAGTGTACACTTTTATTATCTCATTAACACCCTCTCCCCTGGTCCCCAAGATCATTTGGCTCCTGGTCTGGCAGCAGGGTACAATAATGTTCGCAGCAGAAACAGCTGGTAGGGAGATGGGATATTGTTTGAAATGGCCTGAGAGATGTTGTCACCAGGTGGCATCTATCAGCCTCATGCAAACGCCGTGCTCGAGTAAGGTGGTCTAAGAAAGGGGATGTATCCAAAAAAAAAAAAAAATGAAGTATGACTTAGCAAAGAGAAGATTTGTATCTGAAATCTCCTTTTTGGTATAGATGGAAGGGGGGGAGTAATAAACAGTCCTGTTAAGCTAGTCTGTTGGCTTTAAACCAAGGTAATGAAGCATGCGGGTGCTTTGACAAGGAGCCAGAAACTGCATTTTGCCACCAATTTGACTTCTACCTTTTTTGTCTCTCTTAAGCTGACAGTAAATTCCTCACAGTCCACTGAGCATATCAAAACGGGGCTCAGGGTAGGTCTAATGCACTGCTAATTGGGGATATAACCTTTTAAAGCACTACTAGGAAAATAATTCACTTAATTAAATATTTCCAGTTGTGGAAACCACCCTCTGGGCATATTGCACCACCCCTTCCCTCCTTGCACACACAAAATGTAGAATAAAAATGGATGTGCTCATTTTTTTCCTGTGCACAGCATTTCCCCACTCGCTCCTTCTCAGCTGTCCTTCCTAGGGCTGCTTCAGCAGGAGGGAAGGTGACTCCAGTGGCTGGGTCAGAGGAGTGGGAGGGTGAGCTGTGAAGCACATGGGAAAATAGACCCAGTCATTTTGTACAAATCTGCCTGACACTTGAGAGAATCTCACCGTGAAAGAGAACTTGGGTTCCATACAGAGACAAAGCCTCTTGAAAGGAGAGCATCAACTCTTAAACCCTCTTGCAGGAGTACTTTTTTTTTATCTCCATATGCAGCACTGTCACAGCCAGACAGAAAACGTCACCACTGGGCTTCTGGATCGCTTGCATGAGATGAATGCAAAGTTTCTACCAGAGAACAAAGCCATGTTAGTGATCCTGTAACAACCACCTCTAACTAACCCGCAGTACTTGCCCTGCGGTAGATAGGCTCCTTAAATCTAAAAGGTGCCCTGCAGTGAAAAGATTGAATCAAAACACACTCGTGTCTTTGTGCACAGTAGCTGTTCAGTGTATAACTCACACCAGGTGTCCAAGTAGTTCCTAGTGGCTGTATTTTGTCCAAAAGCACTTTGGGGCATCCTGAGCTGTTCCTCAGCTGGCGGGAGCTGCTCACCTTGGAGTTTGCTCCCTCCTCACAATGAGAGAGCTGGACGGCTGCAGCACAGAAACTGTGCTTCAATCTGCTTCCCCAAAACCAAGGAAGAAAGAGATTTTTTTTGACCTGTAATGAAAACAAAGGGGAAGTGGGGAGGCCATTTATGGGTAGAAATTTTACTACCCACTCTAACAGGAAGGGTGTTTTCTGACAGGCTCTTTAGGACACCTGTTTTTTGCCACAAAGCACCTCCCAGCAGTGCCGGCTCTATCGATCGCTGCTGTGTTTTGACAAGGAACTCTGTGCCTTCCGACACTGTAACTTCAGAAGAGGGCAGGGTAATCTCCTTGCCTGACCTCCTGCAGGCCACAGAAGAGCCTGAGTTCATTCATATCTGAATTTATTCTACACGAAAATTAGTCTGGAATAACCACTGCAAAATTTATTATTACAGCCCTCAGAAATAAAAAGTCCTCAGAAAGACAATGTTCTACTGTCTCAGTGTAGCAGTATTTATTTGATCAGGTGGGACATTTCAGATCCTTTCATATGCAGCTGTTATGAGTTGTCCTACCTGCGCCTGTTTCTGCGTGAGTTTTAAGTACATTAATTGATGTGGCACGCTGCCTCCATAAGGAACACGTGAGTCACTTGGCAGACCAAGCGAAGGCAGTTGGTGGGTCTCAGCCCAGGTCATAGTGGAGAGATATCAACATCACAGGGTGCTCCCAAGTGTCCATCCTGCAGCCTAAGGCCTCACTTTAAAGAAAAGCCTCGTTACAGAGGGGTGTGTAACATCTGGATAGATGCCTCTGGTCCCTGGCAGTGTGATACCCTTCACTGGCAATGAGCTGGAGCTATTTTTAGGATTCAACGGGGAAACAAACCTTCCGGTGGTCTTGTTGCTTAATTGCTCTCTATTGCCTTAAGTATGATGTCTAATAGCTGAAATGGACTTTGGGGTGTTGCCTACACAGCTCTGTAATGGTTTCCTGCTTTTTCTCTCTATTTGCAAGCTATTTTAAGTTGTCCTACCTTTCCTGGGCTGCCCAGGAGGAGCTGTGTTGTGCACTTTCATCAGCTGATTCTGGGAAATGTCAGTTATGCTGCTCTTCTGTTAGTAATATGTTTCTTGAACGCTTTAAAAATAGCGCAGTATGAAACATTTGCATCCTCTCTCTTCTGGAGGAGAACTGAGGGGGAGTTAACTCTTTTCTGCTTCGCTGGAGCAAGTTGTTGTACAGCGTTCAGGTGCTCGGGGGCTGGAACCAGCTACTGGTGCTGGCAGAGGCAACGCGACAAGGGCGCCTGGTTGGAACCTGAGCTAAACAAGACCCTTGCCGTTGTCAGTGCAGGACACGGCAGGACTGGGCATCCGAATGCTGACCTGCCTCTCTGCTGCTTTTACAGCTTGCTCAGAGGGCCTCCCAGCCAGCACCACAGGGCCAGCTGATGCTGATCATGTTAAGCTCCTCTCTGTGAAGGGCTCCAACACCGGCTAACCCTGAAGTCTAAACCTAAGCTGGGAACTACATCTCTCAGACATCTACATCAGTCCTATTGTACCATCCCACTTTTAACACTTGTTGGAGTCCCTCATCATTGACTGCTTGGTCTGTGCCTTGTGTTCATTGATGTCTCTTTCCTCAGCTGTTCAGTTTATTGTTAACCTCTCCTCCCGTTTTGTTTTGTCCTGACAGTATCTTTTTCCTTGCTTTTTTGGTTCTTTCCCCCCCTCCCCAGCTTACTCCTTTTTGCTTCCCCATCTCTGACATTTCCTCCAGGGGCAACTTCTCCCATGCTTCCCATCTGAAGTGCTGAGGGACATGATGTAGTGGTGACTTGGTAGTGCTGGGTTAATGGTTGGACTTGATGATCTTAGAGGTCTTTTCCAACCAGCGCTGTTCTGTGATTCTGTGAAGGCAGCTTGAAAGACAGTCATCTACGGTGCTGTCCCAGAGAGCAGCTTGGCAGCAGGCTGCTGTGACAAACCAGAAAGCAGAGAGAGAAGAAAGATTCTTTTATCACACAAGTAGTAGAAGCATATGCTCATCAGACACAGCTTCCCCTATCCATTTGCACTTGCCATGCACTTTTCCTCTGGTCTGTGGCCCCTTTGGGACTACTCTGGTAACCACAAGGTTGGGAAATACTCTTTCAACCACAAAATGCAGCTTCCTCTTTCAGATGACAATTAACTTTTCCCTGGTGCCTGTGAACAGCCTAGAAACATTTAAACAACAGCTGGTCTTGGCCTGTTTGTGTAAGCACCTCCAACACGCCCGCATGGTCGTGCAGAATTTTTTGCTGGTGGCTTTCCTTGGACACTTGTCTCCTCCAAACTGCCCCTGCTGAGTGCAGCCCCTTCCAGCTTTGCCTCCCCGGTGGTGTGACCCAGGTTCTCTAGGTGCAAGAAGCTGGTGCAACCATCCAAATGCAGATAGCCCACATCACGCAGAGCTGGAGGAATAGTAGAGGTCGGTAAGAGTATACTGGCACGTGGTGATGGTGGAGGGGTGAAGAGATGAATCAGTGACACAGTTAACTACAGGTGAGTTGTCCCAGTTCTGGCTGAGATTTAGTGCTAAAGGAAGTGGAACACAGGAGAGCATTTGCTTTGGAGCCCACCCCATTGAAATGAATACAAATATACCCCCCAGGCTCCTGAGCATTTCTTTTCAGATAGATAGCTAGAGCCACATCAGGGTTTCAACCTGCTTCCAGAATGATGCTGTCTCACTTTTTCTTTCTTTTCTCATGGGCAAGTATGACTTGTGGTAGGTCACCCTTGCTTTCTCTGCCTGCCCATAACTGCTTTAAAGCACTGATTAGATGGTTATAAATCCCAAGGGATCTACGGTATTTTGAATAACCCCAAACTTTGGCATTATAGCTGAGGTCTTGAATGCACTCTCCAGCAAATCCACTCAATATTAGTTTCTGTTTATTCAGCAGTGATGTCGTATCAAACTTTCTGGAGCACTCTGACAGAGACTTAAGTTTATTAAAAGAAGCCTGGATAGCAGAGCCAAGTTTAGCTGCAGCCAAGTTATTCAGCCAGATAGCACGTTAGGCAGCAAATCAGAAGGATAACTCTTGCCCCTGTGCTATCTGGCTTGAGAGCCTGCATCTGCTCCTTCTGCAAATGCTGCCATTATCTGCACTCACAGTGACCCAGTGTTTCAACCTTAGCTCACGTGAGGAAGACACCTGTGTGCTTTATTTGTCTCCACTTGAAAATAACACCAGCCAAGAAGCATTTTCCACCAAATAAAGGCTCTACAGACATGAGGAGAAACACTAGTAAAATTTGCAAGAAAATTTTTTCCAGTGGGAAAATATTAAGTTGCTAATATTTCTCCGAAACAACTTATTTTCCACGAATTTTCAAACAACATGAAGGAAGGTTTCCAAAGTTGCTTGGCCAGCAGCATTGCATCAGTACCATGCACGGATTTTCCCCCAAGTTTCCTTGCTCCTCAGGAACCTGACAGTATTTCCCACACTTCCCCAGCCCTTCCCTGAAAGAGATGCAATAGCTAGGAACACAGGGCTTTTACACTCCCTGACAAAGCGTTTCCTGGGAGACTCAGGAAGTCCTTGACAACTGCTGACTAAAACTGGCATGGTCCTCGTCATCTCCACTGCTCTTTGCAGCTGAACATCTGCACTCAAAACTCTCCACTGTACCAGCAGAGATTGTGTCTGGGGCAGCAGCTACCCCAGGTCTGGAACTGTGTTTCACCAAAGGGGGGGAGGAAAAGAAAAAAAAAAAAAGTAGCTATGCCTGCAGTATGAATTTCCTGTGATTTCTGTTTCCTGGGCAATTCTGAAAAGAGTATTTTCATTCAAGCATTGGATCAAAGCCAAGAGTGATGGCTTCATACAAACAGTAAACCCAGGACTAGCTGCAGTCATGGCTTTCAACAAGCACAGCTCCGTTTCCCCGTTAGAAGGTAGTTGGGTTGCTCTAGAGGGTTGAAGTATGTTTTACAGTGCTTCATACCTGTTCAAAATCCCCCAAGAAGGCCATGTGCTGGTGGCCTTTCCGAGCAGCCAGGAGGGGACCAGTGGCTGCTGCAGGGCCAGGGTGCAGTGCCTGTGCCGGAGGCCCCTCTTTAGGAGGTTTGCTGTGCACCCTTAGTTAAAGGACTTTGATGCTGCCTGCCAGGCTCTCAGGCAGCAATAGCATGAGCTGCCTCACACAGGGAAGTTGGGTGAAATTTAATGTTTATAAATTACAAGCAGAACATCTCAGGGCAGCACAAAATAATACCTTTTTTCCTTTATCAGCACTCACAGGAACAGTTAATGCTCAGTTTGGATAGAGCTGCTGTTGACGACTCTGCTGTTGTTCGTCGTTTATCATCTCTAGATTATTGTGGTTGCTAATCATTTGGCTGACTTCTCTTTTTTTCTGTTTCACAGATGGCAGTGTCTGTGAAGCATGACACCCTTGCAGGCATCTGACTTACTGCGAGGCAGGAAGCTCCAGGACCTCTGGGGATAAAACGACCCTCAGTATTAAATGACCTCTAATGTTCATGGACTGATATGCTGCGATTTGCACGCACAGTCCTCCCTGATACAAATTCTCTTTCTCTGCCTGGGTCTCTGCTTGAAGACCATGCTCTTTCCAAGAGAAGCCTGTGCTGCTGATGGGCTAGCACACATAGGAGTGTAATTTTATTGCTCTGCTTCTTAATGTTCATGGTTCAGCTCCAGTTCAACCTCTTCCAAGCTCTAAGGCTGTAGTTTATAAGCTACAGGCTCATAAGGTGTAGCTAGACTAAGGCAGCATGGAATAAGCCCACCACTGTAATTTTATGTGAAAGGGAACATGCAGAAGCTGCACTTCTCCCAGTGATGCCCTGTTTTTTTCTGAGATGGATGTCCAACAGAGCTGAGCAGCTCCTGCAGCTGCAGACAGAGGGTGTTTCCAGCCCCAAGACACACTGAATCAGTCAATGTGCTGTTCTTTGCTGCCTTATTAGCAGTTAAAAATTAAGAAAACACAATGTCTTCCCCAAACATCTGCCTTCCCCTCAGCATAACAACAGCCCCCACCACAGACCAGCCCTCATTAGGGCAGCTTGGGGGGAAGCATAGGTCAAATTCTTCTCGCATAACGAGCTGCAACCCTGTGATCTTTAATAGGATTATACTGGGGGAAAAGGACAGGACTCAGCCTTGTGATTGCAGAGCAACTTATGATTCATGGACATCAGTGTACTATCTGGGGACATCCTGGACACAGCCTCCTCCTCCCATTAAGATCTCTTTGTGCAGAGAGATGAGGTTTGTTCAGCTGTCCCTGACCTCAGTCCCTGACCCTACACAGCCAGCACCCTCCAGCTGCTGGGGCTGGGCCAGCTCCAGAGCAGAATGGAGCAGCCTGGTGAGCAATAGAAATGACCAGTCACGCTCTCTTGGGGTTTGTGCCTTGGGGTTGACTGGCTTTTGAACTGAATTGTACAATTTGGTCTTATCTCATCCTATCCCTATAAAATACATCTTCTTGTTGCCTTCCAGCTCTCCCCTGGAAGAATACTTTGGTGACAGCATGCAGGCTAGCACGTGCTGCAACACTGGTGATTCTCAGAGGCAAACTTGGGAATGATGCCTCCTCCCTCCTGCATGCAACATTTTTTTGGTGAAACTTACAGGACCCTTGCTGGTTTTGAGGCCCCCTTAGCCAGTTTCAACTGAATTTGACTAACAGGCTCAAATGCAATGGTGAAAAAATGGGTAGTCCATGAGATCACATGGAACTTCCATAGGAAACAGGTCTAAAACATACCTACAACTAGGCAAAAGGGTGCAATGTGTTAGGAAGAGACACAGACTGACAGGACAGAGCCAGAGCACGTGCAGAGGAACATGCCCCTCTCCCATAAGCATCCTTCTGGATCACACTCACAGCCAAATAGCCCATTCCCACCCTCAGTTAAAAGCTCTTTCCTCCATGTATGATGGGCCTGCACTGAAGGGTAAAGACCTTGGCAACGCTGAATCATGCGTTTGCCACCTCCCACCATCATTAATGCACCGTACGCCACTTAGGAACGGAGGTTTTGGGTTTCTAGAAATAGAGTGAAGTAAAATATCATGTCATCTGCCTGAAGATTCAGCAGCCCACATGTTCTCCCACACACGCTGCTGTGAAGGTACCACAGGGTGCTTTGGGCAGTCCTCTGGCTGGTCCTTTCGTAGCAGATAAGATTCAAGCTCTGACTCCTGAGCAGGAGCATGCTTCAGAGACAAGCACCCACATCAGCAGCATTGACCAGGGGCAGTCATCCCCCCTGCACCAGGGTGAAGCTTGCATGGGTTCAGGGCAGAGGAGTGCTACCAGCAATATTATCAGTACAGCCTTCATTTTTCTTTCTCAGAAATGGGATGATCTTACCTTAACCAAACCTGAATATATGCCCCTGTCTTATCAGTTTAGCCCACCCCTTCACTGCAAAAGTACATAAAGTTACTAAATAAAATTCCTGACATATCCTAGCAGGGAGAAGAGTTTCTCCATAAAGCATCTATTTATATCATCTCTGCAGTGCTCAGATACCATGGAAATCAGTAGAGTAATATCCTGGCAAGCCTGTTGCATTGCAGCTTTATGCATCACTCCCTGTTTGTTAACAAGCTCAAACATCTTCCAGGGTTTCTGCCCCCAGGCTTGCCCCAGTGAGTAGCTGTATTTGGGGACATTGCATTTTCCACAGATTCTACCATATTATTTCTAGCCATTTTTCCTTTCTCTGAGCCCACAGCTCCTCCCTTTCCAGTACCCTCCAGGAACAGCAGCCACGTGATGCTTATTCCTCCACTTGGCTCCTGCACAGGGATATTTCTGAATATGGATTGCAGACTATTTAACATTGCACATCCTAGTACCACCCCACGATTCTCTTGCGCTCTCCGCAGACACCTTGCTGCCGGCTATCCTTTATTTGCAACACTTTGGACAGTTTTTAAAATTGCCAAGTCTTTGTCAGAGCCAAGACAATTAGAAAGAGTTCCTCAAAAATCTTTCCAAATGTTTTACTGAAATTCAAATGTATTCCACCTTATCACATGCCCCCTGAATCTACTAAGCTTGCAATTCTAGCTGGTAGATTCATTTAAAACTCATTTTCCTGAGGCATATGTACATGTTTTAGATTGCTTATCCCCTGTTCTGAGGAAACTGTCTTTTAGGCAGCCTCCTGTTGCTGGGAAGCCTAAAGACCAAAGCCCAGACAGGTTTAGTTCACATCCAACACTGTGGTGGTTCACTCATTAAGAGATATTTCATCTCTGTATGCAAACTTCATGCTGCCTTCTAATGGGTCATGGGCTTGTTACAAACTCCCATCTTCTGCTCATTTTGTGTGATGGATTGTGATTGGAAGCTCCAAACCTTGATCCTCCTTTTGCCATAGTCCAGCAGGAATATCTGATTTCTCCTCAGCCCTGGCAATTGCTGCAGAGCTCATGGCAGCTCAAGTCAGGCAGATGGGCAGCATCCAGAGGACCTGCCTTAGGGGATAAAGACTAGGCTACAGCTTTACATGGATGGTTTACCAACATATTTATCTGATGCCAGGGAGGTCACATTCTTTTCTTTAAGCACTTGGGACACTAAGAAGAGGCTTTGGACTGTCTGTAAATACGTACAAAATATGAATTATTCAGCACTGCTGAAGATAGCTCTGTTATTCAGGGAGCAGCCCAATTCAAAAAGCTCACCAGGTGTAAAGAACCATGAAAGAAATACCAGAATAGAGAGGAATATGTGTGGCTTGAGCTACAAACAGCCATGTTACTGAAACACATGACAGGTCCTAGCCCTGGGTTTGCTGGCCCACTGGCCCTGGGTACACACGTGTTGATGTGGCAGCTGCACACCCCCTGAGGAGAGAGGGATGTACTTGCCCTGCACTTCAGGTGACATCATTGCCTTTGATCCCTAGCCCTTGTAACTTAATCTATGTGCAGGTATCCACATTTACAGATTGTTTTGAAGCAGGTATCTCTGTACCCAGCGAGCTCATGGTTTGTCAGCCATGCAGATGTCCTAGTTAGGAAAGTCCCAGAGGATTGCAGAAGGGAAGGTATTTTGTTGGAGAAGAGAGGCAGATCACAAAATACTTGGGTCCTGAACACAGCAAGGGTGTCCAAGTAGTGACAAAAGGAATCCTCCACCACACAGACAGCAATTTGAATGTACCACAATCAATGGTGGAAGATTATCTTTTAAATACCTCAAGTCCTCTGGCTGTTCTTCCCCTGTAGCAGTCTGGGGGGCTTGTGTTTGAATAAGCCACTTCATAGGTAAAGACCAACTCTCTCAGCCAGCTGCTTCAGTGAGTGACGGTTGGGATGGCTCCAGTCTCTGCACTGCTGGTGTGTTCCATACCTGTCCCAACAGACAATGCAGAGACATGTCCTTCAATACATGCCAAATGCACCTCCTCCCAGTATTTACAGTGATCTATTGTGGCTTCTCAAAGAGTAAAAATGCAAAAGAAAGCTTTCATGCTGTAGGCAACTGTAAACACTAGGTCATTTGGGCTATTAACCTTCTTACTTGTGGGTATGGCAAGCTTTTAAAGATGTACCTGGCTACACACCCTTTCCTTCACTCATGTAGCTGTGAGTTAGCAGAGAGACACAAACAAACCAAGCAGAACACAATCAATTACTGCAAAGAAAATCTAAGTAGACTGCTAAAAGCAAAGTAGTCTTATTTCTCAGTGAAAAACAACTTGTTGATTAGACATTTATGTATGTGTTGATTAAATTATTCCTCAAAAGGAAACAAATTGCTCTATTCATGCTGACATTCTTTTTCTTTCTTTTTTTTTTTTTAAACCACAGTGAATCAAAGAATAAATTCCATCACTCTGCCTATGAGGCAGGTTTGGAGATTTGCGGTGTTGCCTCTTAAGTCAACAGCAAAACTTTAATCACCTGCAGGTGGAAGGAGACCAAAGCTCAAAGAGTTAATGCTTGTAGCACAGTCAAGTGATGACAAGGAAGATCTTTGAGGGTTTAAATACTACAAATAGCAAGGAGCCAATTAGCAGACTGGGCCAGGATAGAATTAGCATTCAAGGGTAAAGATAGGAAAGGAAAATGTGGAATATCAGGAAGGACTTCATGGCAGTAAAATATGTCAAGTTATCTCCCAAGAGTAGAGTGGCCAAAGCTCCACTGCATGGTACAGTTAAAATTAAGTTGGACAAAACAATAGCAAGTGAATACAAGATAACACCTCTGCTTCAGCAGGGAGACAGCTCAAGTTACTTTCATCTTGAGCTCCTTGGAGCTGGCTGTTCGCATGATCAGCGGGAAGTTAAGCATTCACCCAGTAGCAGGTAACAGAGAGCTATTACAAGCTCTGGCAATTTTAAGACATTTTGCCAGGCAGATTTATGAAGAATAGGAAAAACCACGAGGACTGATACTGCTTTTCAACTCTGCTAAACCAAGAAAAATCCAACACAAAACAAAATTCTATAATAAATACTGTAACAGAGGGAATTAGAAGTAGATGGAAAACAATAGAATATATACATACATATAGTGATCTAATCAGTTTACTACTGTCTACATTTAGCCTGTACCTGGGATTAAACTGTTACAGTTGCTCTATCACCCGATGTCCCTTCCCCAGCTGAGAAGGGGAATTGGGAAAAAGGGAGAAGCCACATCGGTTTAACCACAAACAAATTTAATAAAATAATAAAACTAATATGAAAAGTGTACAACAAGCTTATACTCAGCCTGGTCCTTGAGAGCAGCAAAAGACAACCCAGGAAGAGGAACCCCCACCCTCCCTAAACTCTCTCCTTTTATAACAAGCAGATATAACTGGTATGGGATACACCTGTGAGTCAGCTTGGGGCAGCTGCCCTGACTGAAACTCCCAGCTGACTTGGGGCTGCTCATGGCCTGCCTGCATGGCTGGGCTGGGGTCTGCTTCTGGGAAACCAGGACAACTATGTAATAGACAGTCGTGACAACATCCTAACTAGAATTTCCACCTATGGACTATTGATGATGCTCCCCTAATGTGCCATCAATATTCTCTGGTCCCAGACTAAATTAGGCATTTTTTACAGGAGATGTTGCAAAAAAAAAGTCTCTCTCGTGGCAAGGGGACATCAGGGCTGGGCTGTGATGGGTTCTACCACTGATTTCCTGCACAACTTGAAATCGCTTCCTCCACCTTCCCCAGGGGTAACCCTGATAACATGATGGTGGACAGGACTGTTTAACAAGTGTGCTTCATCTTACATCTCGTGCTCAAATCCTTCCAAAGACAAAACTTTCCCAGCTGTAACTAAATATTAGAGTCATGCACAGAAACAGGGACTTCAGTGAAGTGTGGTTAGCAAAAATCACAGACTACCATGGTGAGAATTTAATATGAGTATTTAAACTCCCAAAGGTTCAAATAGCTCCCTTGCAAAGCAGCTGAGCCAAGTGCTGAGTTGCCAGCAGCATTAACATGAAGCCAAGAAGTTGGGTGGGAGGCAAGGGTGGAGGGCAGCTCTCTGCAACCACCCTCTGCAGCATCTGATTTAAGGCACGGTGTAATACACCATGGATCTGGCTCTGTACCTGTTTGCATGTGTGGTGGAGGGGCTCTAGGACCTCTGATCCAGCATTGCAAGAGAGAGACAACCCTGGGGAAAAAATGGAAATTGTTGTGGAAAAAGCCTACTATAACTCACAAAAGCAGCAGGCAGCTTTGAACTGGCACAGATCCTACATAATAAAAGCGACCTACTCATTTAATGCATTTCCTTCAGCAATAGCTGGGAACTATAAGGCCCAGCTGTGCAGTGCAACACATCACCATACAGCCAAGTGGGTACCTATAGATCTGACTTCAGCAAATTAAACAATCCATTTACTGCCTATTTCTGCTGCTACTAAGACTTGCACATGGGTAGTACATGAGGGGAGAGCAAAGACACAGCGAGTTAGATTTGTGCTGCTGCCAATGTCTGTTAGCACAGCAGAGGAGCATTGCTTAGGTACTTGTCTGGGTCTTGAGATCCTGACCAGAGTCATGTTGAAGCTGCAGGACAGCATCAATCAGCAGCAGCTCCCAGGCATGAGGTAGGCTGACACCATCACCAGCTGTACAGGGAAGGACTGGCCAGATGGACATCAGGCCTGATGTATTTTATGCTTGGCAAATGTCACTGTTAACAGTGATTGTGACCACTTTTTCCTCAATCCACACTTTCAAGACTCAAGCTCATGTTGCAATATGATTAATGCTCAGAAGGGAGAAGCAGTCATGTGCACACACCCCTATCTTTTTTTCTGGGAAAAGTCACAAGGTTATAACAGGAAAAATGGGTCAAACCTGAAACTTGTCTCAGCTACAAGCCCTGGCCAAGTAGGGAGAACTGTTAAACAGTGGGAGAGTTTTCAGGCTGAAAGGACAGAGCCCAATCTCATACTTCATTCAAAATCAGGCTACCAAGAGCATTGGAGAGCATGCTGTAGGCCACAATCTAGCAGGGAGTCCAGAGGACAAGCAAACAGAAACTCAAAAAATAACCATAAAAAACTCCAACTATTTCAATTTCCTAAAGCTCCACAAAACCATGCACAAGGAAAGCTGTCTTTCCTGGTCGAGGCAATCTTGTCTATATCATATCTAGGCCTGTTGTCCTGGAAGACCATTTGGAAGTAGCTGGTACTACGTTCTCCATTGGGCTTTCATGGCTGAAATATTAGAAATACACATTTGTCACATATATTGACGTTCTTATTACCTCTGCCATTAATCTCATTACCTCTCCTAAGGCTAAGTTATTGCCTTCTTAAGCAGCTCACTGTACTTAATTATGGACTAAGCTGTGTATATCAAATCACACAGGTTGGACTTTTCTTCCTTCTCTGAGGAAAGGTGATTTTAAACAAAAGTTTCTATTAAGTGGGGTTGGAAAGAAATTCATCCTGGCTTTTGTCTTAATGGTCTTTTGAATGTCACCTTTCCATTTAGATCCTCTTGTGATAATCAGGGACTCCCCACTGACACACAAAGGCTTTGGCAGCTCTTTTCATAATACCTGTCCCTTCAGGCAGGGCTCTAATTCAGGGAGCTTGAGCATCTATAGAAAGAAAAGCAGTGCTTATTAAAAAGAGCATGCAAACTTCGTCCACTCTGAGCCTCGTACATTATTCCCCAATGAAAAGGATTTCCAGTTCCTCTTTATGGAAGTGGAGCCTCATGAATACAGAAAACCCAGTGGATCAGTCTGCTAGTCATGCCATGTCCCCTAGCCTTCCTCTAGGATAATAGCAAGCCTCAATTAGGTGCAAAAAGAATTAGTAAAATTATCAGCACAAGCGATCAGACATCAGATATCTATGTGAGACTTCATAATGAAAGAATTAATTTTTGTCTAGAAGGGTGTATCTGTTATGCTTACATGGCATTACCAGTCTTGTCTGAAATGCCCTCTCCGGACCTTTACAAACTCTGCTTTTAAATCCCTCTTGAAAGCAATTTTCTTCCTGTCCTTTCTGCAATGAGAAAACAGCAGGTACTGGGTTTTTTGTTTGGTTTTGATTTTTATGTATGTATTTTAATATGCCTGCTGCCAGACCCATCGAAAAGTGCACCTTCACTGACAGTAACAGATTTCTTTCTTCATCCTGTCTTAATGCCCCTCTTCATCATCACCTCCTGCTATGACTTCTGAAAAACACAAGAAGTACACACAGGGAGGAAGACAGCAAATCTGCTCACATCTCTTACCCAACTTGCTGTCATTATGAAAAGAAGTCTCCAGGGATGAGCGCTCACCCCAAAGAGCTCAGTGAGGTACAGGGAGAGGCACACACAAATTATTCCTACAAGCAAAGGTGTGATCATCATGGCTTCCCCTGTGTCTCTTCACAGCCTCACCCAAGAGTGATTGCTTAGATCATTGCTAGTGCTGTGGGCAATTAATCCACCAGTCTCACGCTTTTTGCAGTGTTTTGAAGAACGCTGCATTTGCAGGGCCCTTCACAAGGCATAAACTGATGTAGCTCAGTTGTAATGTGATGGTCTGGCCTAAAGCAAATAAAAAAGTAAGCATAGACGTATGTTGAATGGAAAGATCAAGCTGAATTGCAATGTAATCCTCATCTAATACTGACACAGAGGCATAGTCACTGCCTAACGGGGTACAGACAACCAAGAGCACAGAGCTGCTGATTAAACAAATAAAACAGCTCTGATGAGCAGAGAAATGCCGAATGCTTCCATCAGCAGTTCATTGAGGCAAGCTCTCAGAGCACGAGTAAACAGATGCCAGATGCCCCCCAGAGCAGTGCAATGATATCAAGAAAAATTCAGGTGATGGATGGGTATCTAAAGCATTAAAAAAAAAAAATCGATTTCCTTGCACCACTTTAGAGCAATAAAGGAAGTATATCTGACACAAAAACTGGCCAGCAACACTGGGAGTGCTGCACTTCTGCCTGCTTTCTGCCTATTTCAGTTCATCAGCAAGATTCTCATGAAGGTCAACGCATTTTAATAATGTCATCCTGGCCAGAGAACAAAGAGTTTCCAAATTTGAGCGACTACTTTGGAAAAATCTCAGGCCAGCATCCCCGACCATTCACAAATTTGTCATTCTGTGGGAGTACCTCAAATTGGGTGGAAGGCCAGATGATAACCTTATGACAAAACCTCCTTAGACCCTGCCCTCAACAAGAAAAGCACTGCTCTTTGCAAGGAGAACAGAGCATTTTCTGTCACTCCTGTACAAAATAGTGCATGGGGAGAAGCTGGCCCAGCAGCAGGGCAGCTGTATGATGCTGCTCTCGCCTGGTGCCCCGCAGCTCTTGGGGTGCCTTGTCTCAGGCTGTGCTAGTGCAGCTCCAGCCCATCTCTGCTGCTCTGGCAGGTTGGCCATGTGGGACAATGTTATATTGGGTTTGGTCTTGCACTTCTCCCTACACTGTGTGGCAAAAATTACTCCAGCGTGTTATTACTCCTCCCTATCTAGCTGTGCCATGTCCTTTCCAAAAAGATTTCTTGCCCAAGGCTTTCCTTTTCTCTTAGTATTAACATGCTGTAAACACCCACTTCTCAGAAAGTGGCGACCGCATTCGATCCGCCCTCACCCGCACCGTTACCGTCCTGCCCTTCATGGCAGTGCCTCTCTAAGAAACCCAGACTGAATATTCAGCCTGGCAAGTTATTCTTTTGGGGATTTGAAAGGATGCTTGTGTGATTCGAGATATAAAACCCACAGGTACATATGGTTTCATCATTATCTCACCCACAAGTGGCATAACTCCTTCAGGTACCAGTGAGGAAAAGTGATCTCAGGTGGCAAACCCAGGAATTTCACAGGTGGAAATAAATCATCCCTTTCTGACCTCAGCTCTTGGGAGAGAACAGCTGCGAAATGCCACCTTCAGCATTTATCCACACGGAAGACATTAGCCCAGCTTTCTGAGCTAGCTGTCACCTTGGAGCCAGGGAAAGAAAAAGCTCGCATGCCCAGACTCAGACATACAGACTTACTCATTAAAGGTATTGATACCTGACATGGAAAAATAGCCTCTGTTTTTCTGACTCGTTAGTATTTTGTTTAATTACAAAGCAGGACAACAAGGATAAAAGACCTTTCTTTCCCCTCCTACCCGGACCAAAGCCATTTGAATACACTTAAATCTTTCCATCAGGTGAAACAAATGCATGCTTGCATAAGTCCCATTTACAACCCAGTTTGAGGGAAGAGGTGTCCTTAATTCTTTTGTTGTACAGCTTGCATTATGCTTACATCGTGTTTGAGTTAGCCTTATAAAACCTAATGACTTTAACTATAAGGTATTAGACACAGTATTTAGTTTAAATTGTTGACAAAATGCACATAAATTATCTACAGGTCCTAATACAACTGCATGTCCAAACTCATGCAGTTTCTTTCTTCGTTAGCAGAATGATATGAGTATTCTCAAACACAAGAAGAACATTTTTTCCAGTCTTTGCTTTATGCAATATGTATGCATATGTATAAGCACATGCACCATGTTACAGCATAGCTGATTCAGGTTAGTTATCAGAGGGCACATGGACCTGAACATTGAATATTCAGCCTGAACTAACACGTGTGGCTTGTAAGGCTAGCTGTGTTACCCAACAGCCGAAAGCGGTTCTCTCCGAAAGAAGGAGCTGTTCGAGGATGGTTGTGAGAACCATTGTCACCCCCGCCTGCCGATGCTGATGGCTGTCGGGACGCAGCTGGGTCCCTCAAATTGGCTCCCAGGGGACTGCTGAGCAGGACGCTGACCGACAAAGTTGTTCACCTCGACATGCTTTCTGTTCAGTGTTGAGCTGATGGTGGGTTGGGGTTTGAGCTGCTGGTGCTCTGCTGGTCCAGAGAGAAGAGAAAGGTTCAACAATTGCATTAGAGAGCCCCTGGTTTCCCCTGCCAGCATGTGCAGCCTGTGCTTTAGGGAGGATGTTTCCTCTCCTCAGGAAGCACATTTGGTTGTTGGTTTGGTAGGAGACCATCATTTTTCTAAGTTGTGCAAAGAAAAGAGGGGAAATAGTTAACAAGCTCAGTCTACTGAAGTGGAATTGCCTGGGATGGGTGAGGGTTTGTTCTTCCTTCCACAGCATGGCTGGGAGCTTCTCAGAGAGAAAAATCATAGAAAACGTTTGTACCAAAAGTGAAGGCACCCTGAGCATAGAGGCTGCTGTGAGACTGAACACCCATCCTCTGATGTTCAGCTTTGCTAAAGCTACAACCCATCAAGTAAAAAGGTGAAACTATGTTACAGAACTACACTAAGGCAATACTGGGCGTATTGCAGAAGTGCTAACGGGTCGTGGCAGCGAAGTGCGCAGGGTTCAGCTGGCACAGATCTGTCTCACCTGCACCTGTGGGAAGGTGAAGAGGATGATTCCACTCTGCTGTAGAGGGATCCTGCGGATCACTGCTCGCTGCAGCAACCCAGTGGCTTGTGCTCAGTTCTGCCCCTCACTGGGTGACCAGATAACCAGCTACTGCTAACCAGAAAAAGGTGTTTGGTACCTGCAGTGTACAGGAGGAGATGGGATGATGTGTCCTTCTCATGCGACCAGGGGAAGGAGGCAGAGCCTGCAGTATCCAACACAGGCACGGGCCTTCCTCCTAAGGTTTGTGTTCTGGAAGCCTTCTGTAGCCATCCCTTCTCTGGGGAGGGAGGGAGGGGATGTCCAGTAAGAAGCAACCCCCTGGTGAGCAGGTCTGTCTGCTCTTCATCAGTGTCTGCTGTGTGTGTATCCTGCTGCACTGGGGCTGTGCACAGAAACCCTGTGGGCAAACAGTTCTCTCGTCCAGGATGGGATGTGGTAAGCTGGGAAGTTCATTTTGCAGGGACTTTATTTTGTACAGAAGAGAGTTTGTGTATTGTAGCTTAGGCAGTTAATTAAGAACTGAGAGCAGTTTTCCTGGGGCAATGTGCTTGCTGGGTAAAGATCTTCCTTAGAGAGGGTGGTTGGTAATATTTACGGCTTGGGCTGATCTAACAGCTTGCTGCCAAGGAAAGAAGTAGTCCCCCTTCTCCCTCCCTGCATTGACACCAGCCCTGGCAGCCCTCTGAGCTGGCTCTGCTCCCTGGGCTAGCAGAGGCAGCCTCACCAAGTCCCAGGGCAGCAGAAACCAGGAGCAGGAGGACCCCTTGCTTGGCAGTCATTAGATCAGGTGAGCTGCAAGGTGCAAATTCCCCTTAGGCGCTAAACAGAGGTGAGATGAAATCTGCTTGAAACACCTTGATCGGGCTTCTTGGCAGACACGTATAACAGCAGAAGCTGATTACAGCATTATTTTCCTGCAGGACACCTGCCTCATTCACTAGGCAGGGTGGGCTGTCCAATACTCTGATTCATTCACTGCACAACACACAGCACGTTAGGCGAGAGATGTGTGCCAGAGGGACATATAATTAAGTAATGAAGCAGCATTGTAACAAACAAGGCACTGAATTACAAAGTTAAGGAGGGAAGCACAACTTTATTTCTGTAAATGCCTTAATTCTGAGTGCTTCCATTGGGAAACGTGTCCTTTTACAAGTAGCTTTTAGCATAAGACTTCCTATTTTTTTCATGTTAAGGAAACTGTACCCAACGGAGCGATGTACCAAACTGAAGCAAAGCCCAGTTGTGCACGAGCTGTCATAAGAAACAGTCGGGTCTGGGTCTTTTAGCTAATTGCTCTCATGCTGCTTGGACCATTTTAGGGGGGAGGAGCGCTGCTGGCATTTCTTGTAGCTCTGGTTAATGGACCAGAAATTCTTCATGTTTGTCACCCCAGCATCTTGGCACAAGTCTTGAGGATTGAAACTTTAAACTGAAGCACCTGTAGCAACCAGTAGCATTTTCTAAGTACTTCTGTGGACCAGATTTCAGCTCCTGTGAGTGCTGAATTAACCTATTTCCATGACCTAGAAATGATATTTTTTTCTGCATACACAGCATTGCTGAGTCTCAAGGTTTATTGTGAATATTTGGTATGTTTCTTAAATCTCTTGCCTGTGAAGAATGTGAAAATCTTAAATTCCATCAAAAAATACAAAGTTTTGATTATCCTGGTTGAGAAGAAGAACCTGCAGCCTGGGTGCTGTCTGTAGATGCAGCAGCAGAAGGCAAACCTGGCCAGGGCTGCTCGGCTGCAGGCGTCATTCCCAGTGTCCTCTCTTCAGCCACTTGCCTCAGTACAAAATGACAAAAAGCGGTTTTAAGGCCTCAGAATTTTACAGGCAGGAACTCGGATGACGACAGGAAGTACAGATTCACACAGGCACATTGTGGAATGAGAGTGTCAGGCAGAAGGTGGGTGTTCAGGGGGAATGGTCAGCCAGCAAGTGGTCCAGTGACATGAGTGAGACCCAGCAAGGCATCTGTCCCACACCCACACCCCGAGGACCCAGCCAGGCAGGACTCACAGGTGGTGGGTGCAGATGAGTTGGGCACCAAACTGCTGATACAGGCACTCCCTGGCTGCAGGATCTGCCCTGGGTCAATGCTCTGTGCAGCTGCAGCAGGTCTGTAACTGGGGTGCAGCAGGGGGGTCTGGGGTGAGCTAATGCAGCGGCACATGCCTTTGCCAGGGATGCTGCTGTGGTGGCTGTGAGCAGCATTTTGGCTCTGTCCCATCACCACACTAGCAGCATCACTGCTACTAGAAAACTACTTGGAGCGTGCCACTGTATAAAAATCTTGGAGACATCACCCGTAATTTTTATGCAGTTTGTATTTAGAAAAGCCAGGTAACTGAGGAACCATGCTTTTCCTTGTGATCCTCATTTCTTGCTGCAGCAATGCTGTGACTTGAGTCTGGGTGCAGCGGTCACAGACACTCAGAGAGCGCTCTGCCTGTGCTGCCTGCTCCCCAGAGTTCCTGTCTACCTCCTGGGCCACGCTGGCTTCCAACCAGCAATGACAATACATGTCACTGTTTTTTAACACAGAAGGAATATTTATAGTTTAGGGCTTTTGTACTCTCTGCCATAGCTTAATTAGCGATATAATTTCCTGTAGACCTCCCTGTACTTGTGGGAGTCAGGGAGAATGGCAATTACTGTGGAAAGCCAGGGGCAGGAGGGAGAGGGAGAAAGACACAGCTATACACACAGAGCCATTTCTCTGCAAGTGGCGTAATGAGGAGATGGCAGTGAGCTAGTGCCAGTGGAGGGGACGTGTACAGCGGCTGTGTAAGGGAGTGATGACTCATTTCGTGCCCGACTTCAGGAAGGTTCCTATGTTGCATAGGAAGAAATCTCATACATATTGAAATAAACTGGCTTTAGTCTGCATTACCAGCACAGCCTGCCTTGCTGATACTGTCACATTTGAAGAAAAAGGATCTAAACAATATGATAACTGCCCAGGGAATCTGAACAGCCGCCGATGCCCTAAAATAATTTCGTTACGATAAGTGCTCAAAGGCCATACTGTCTAAGGAGCTGTACAAACATAAAAGGCCAGACCTGTGCACTGAATCTAGCTGATGGCAGGTTACAATAAGGGAAATGAAAGGAGAAGTCAGAAATAGTGATATGGGGAAGGAGGTCCAGAGCAAAGGATTCCCCAGAGGCACTACACCCTTGTTGAGACCAGCCTAAGCAGATCCCCTTCCCCTGGCAGGCATTTCTCCCAGAAAACCCTTTTCTAGCCTCCAGCCCTGTCATGGGCAACTGCACTTACACTGCTGCATTACACGTTTACATCACTGAAGGCTTTCCTCCTGACCCCCATGAAGTGCATGGGAACCCCCCCGCAGAGCTGTGCCTCTGGCTCTTGCAAGGGAAGGGGCTACAAATGCAAAATTCAAGGCTGTGAGTTTGGATTTCCAACACCCCCGAGCATGGCAGCGCTCGCGGAGCTGGGCTGCTCTCTCAGCTGGCTGCTAGCTCTGTGTCGAGCGCTTTGATTCAGAAACCCGTCCTCCCCCCAAAAATGAGAAAATCTGAAGCTCACATCCACATCAGTATTACGAAAGCCTTTATAGCATGACAGATATATGTAGAAATTGCTTCCCACAACACTTCTCTCCCCTGAGGTGGATAAAACTGTTTTCACCTATGAGAAGGTATGAAAATGGAGGTGGAAAGAATGAAAATGATCCAAAAGTCACCATAGCAGCAGAGTTTTGACTGCAGTCCAGGCCTCCATGCCTTGCTGCTCAGCTTTAACCTCTGCACAGACAACTTCTACCCCGGCATCCTTGGCCCCTGGTACAGCAGCTGCCAGCTGAGTCAGAATTCATATTTTAAGCAGTTCTCAATCAAGCAATTATATATTTTACATGTCTGTTTTGTAATTATGTGCAGAATGGAGGCATAGTTCCTTTTGCTGCCACCCTTTGCATCCTCCCAGGTGTCATTTAAAATCAGCAAGGAAAACATTTAGAGAAGAGTTAGGAAAGGTGAGCATCTGCATGTTTATGAATGAGAGAGAGCCGGTAAAGCCATGCTTGTCCCCAGGCATTGTTTATAAATCGTTTGCAGGATGAAAATGAAAACGCAGTTGTGGCACAGATGTGAGTGCCCCGTAGCAAATCCCTGAGCTGGGCTCAGGCAGAAATGCTGAGCTACAGCTACATTTTTCTCTGAGCTTTCAGCTCATGCAGCCCACATGTGTTCTGCCTAAATCCTTGTGAGATGCCAGCTTTGCTGCAGACATCCCAGGACACGGCTCTGTAAGGCAGCCTTCGTTTCAGAAGCTGGTGTATATATATATATATATACATAGAATGATGTGTCCTGGGATGTCTTCAGCAATGAGGGCCTGCCCCTGCACTACTCTGAGAGTCCCAGAGACCAGCCACAAGGCTGAAGCATTGCTCACCCTGCCCGAATGCCTTCCACAGCCGCGTGAGTGAAGGCTCCCAGCCTGAACACACTGCCCGGTTTATGCTTTGCACGATGCCTGTAAACACCCCCTCCTCTTCCTCCGTCCCCCCACCCCTGACCACGAAAACGCTTTGGGCAGTGACACGCCACAGCAAGAAGCAGATTCCTGGGGCAGAGGTGGGGACTGATGGGTGCACATCAGGCGTTTGGGAGCACGTGGGGCAGGTAGCTGGGGCTGGGGCAACTCTGAGGGGCCGCAGTTGGGCTGCTGGGGCCTTTGCGGGGGGCGGCCGGGCTGTGAGCAACCCACACAGCTGGGGGAGGGCAGGGGGTGCTGGGGGCGAGGGGTGGGTGGTGTTTTCACCTTCCTTCAAGGCACTCTTTATATAGCCAGTTACATAAAGCTGTGCAATTTGGCTCCTGTTGGGAGAGAAACACGGGCGTAGGAGTCCGGGTACACCAAATCCGACTGTAAAAGTCATCTGTGCTGTTTGGGCTTTTTTTCCTATCATTCACCACTAATCTCTAGAACAGTCGCTGTTTAAGTATTTAATAAAATAGAGAATAACCGAGCAGTAAGTCACGGCATGCCTCTAACCCCCAGCTGGCAGCCGGAGGATGGCCCCGTGCGGTTTTCCAGCTGTGCCCATGCCAAGGCCTCCTGGAGACAGCACAGTGGTGTGTGCCCCCCTCCCACAGGAAGGGAACCAGGGGCAGTGAGGAGTGGTGGTGAGCTTAGGGGGTGCCCGGATGAGCAGTGCTGACCAGGGGTGAAAGAGGAAAGGGGGTACTCCCCTCCATCCCCCTCTCCCTCGCGTGCTGACAGCTCCTTGGCCATAGGGAAGGGTGAGCACATGTTTCTAGGCTTGGCACGGGAGTGGGAAAAGCACCGCTTCCCCCAGGCTTGCGATGGCACTTACTCCTGTTTACGTGATGCGTTTCATTCCCAAGAGGAAGCCCAGCTCCACCGTGTTGCTGCGTGGCACCGCCGCCGTTCTCCATCAGAGAACGCATTTTCCATAATGGAAACTGTGTCAAAACTAGTTAGAGAGCCACGCAGCGTAACATCGTGTGCAGATGAAGGTGTAATCCCGGCCAGCACTGCACTCCGAGCCCATTATTCATTACACAGGTCACTTCCATTCATTATTACCCACGAGGAGGGTTTATGGAGCAAGGTGAGGGAGCGGAGTGGCTGGTTGCTCAGGGGAATCCACTGGCACACGTGTGGGGCTCCACAGGTCTCCATCCTCTGCTGCAACGGTGAAGCCAGGGCAGCAGGGGTGGGGCAGGCAGAAATTTATAGGGCTTTCAGCAAATCGCCCCTTGGGTTGGTCCTGCTTGGCTGTTTAACATCAGTCGTAGCTGTTTATCAGTTTCACAGCAGGTAACACTGTTTCTGCTGTCTGGAGCTCCCAGCTTCTCACATCCACCAGGTACCTTGCCTTTCAGTATATAAAGGAGGCTTATAAGAAAGAAGACCCGGCAAAATGCCTCTCTCCCTGTAATGACAGGACAGAGGGCAACAGTTTTAAACTGAAAGCGGGTGGGTTTGGATTGGACACAAGGAAGACATTTTTTATTATGAGGGTGGTGAGACACTGGCACAGGTTGCTCAGGGAAGCTGTGGCTGCCCCCTCCCTGAAAGCGTTCAAGGCCAGGTTGGATGGGGCTTTGAGCAATGTGGTCTGGTGGGAGGTGTCCCTGCCCATGACAGGGGGGTTGAACTAGATGATCTTTGAAGGTTCCTTCCAGCCCTAACTGTCCTGTGATGCTACCCCATGCAGGTACCCATCTAGCACACTTATTTTCCAGTCACAAGCTCCCAGGCAGCACCTAATCCTTACTGATGCTGGGAGTTTGCACAGCAGATGAAAGACCTCCCCATGCGCAGGATGCCCACTTGGCTCGGAGATCCCAAACAGTAGCACCTCCATATGATGTCAGGGCTGTCTCCTCTCACAGGTGCTGGCTTCCTTGGTCCTAACGCACTCTGCACCATGCCAAACTGGGAAAAAAACCAAAAAGAGGTGGAGAAGGCAATTCAGCCGTGGTCCAAGTGAGCTAGCAGCAGGCAAACGGGCTGGCAGGCACTGTGGTGGGGCTGCTGGTGGGCAGCACAAGCAGAGGGGTCAGCAGGGGAGGTGGGTGCAGCACGTGCAGCTGTGGGATGGGATAGGGGGAGGCTCAGCGCAGCTGCTGCTCTCTGCCTGGCCAGCAGTGACAGGCTGGCGCTGTTTGTCCTGCAAGGGATGTGTCGGTGGAGCTGCAGGCTCCCTGGATGGCAGCAAGCAGCCCAGGGTGGCCAGGGGACCTTTACCCGAGGACTTCCCTGACAGCAACAAACTAACCTACCTTGAAGTACAAGGCATTTTTCAAATGCAATTATTTTTGTTTTAAATCAGGTAAGGCACCTACAAAGCAGATCTCCCAGGCCACAGCCAGAGGTCCTTCCCAGGCATTGTTCTCACAGATCCGGTGACAAAAGACAAGACTGCTGCAGGCAGCTACAGCCCAGAGGTTTCCAAGCCTTAGGCAAAGGTGATGGAAGAGCATTAAAACCGGGATGCAGCAAGCAGATTGCCTGGCTATTCATAGAAAAGAACGTGAGAAGGTAGAAGTAGAAGCTGCTGGGCTGTGCTGCGGCCGGGCAGGAGTCTGGGAGGGGCCGGGCAGCCGGTTATTGCCAGCACCACTGCGGTAACTTCTGTGCAGCTCCAGGGGAGGAAACAGCCCCAGTCGTGCTGTAGATGTACACAAAATACACCGATGGAACAAAACGCTCCATTAATAGCAAACAAGAATGATGAGAAGAGAGGAAGCCGCAGTTTGCAATTGCTCCTGACATATCAGAGTGCTGCTGCCTCCAGGCTAACTGGTGGGCAGCGCTGCCGGGCCACTCTGCTCCCATGCCACACGGAGACTTTCTCAGCAGTTTTCACTGACGGGCGTGGGAGGCTCGTCAATATTAATATGTGGTGGCCCAGCCATGTTCAGGCTGTGAGATCCCCAAATGAAGTTCAGCCTCTTGCTGGAGGGGTTGATGCTTTGCCCTCTGCTGTTCCTGCTCTGTCCCTCGACACGTTCCCATTGCGGGGCCGCTGGGGTTGGGGCTGCATTCCCAACGGGAGGTAGGGAGCAAAGGCTGATGTCTTCAAAGCAGGGTCAGTTCCCTGAAAACATTTTGATTGACAGCCGGCTGAACACGAGCCAGCAGTGTGCCCAAGAAGGCCAAAGGAATCCTGGCCTGTATCAGAAATGGTGTGGCCAGCAGGGGCAGGGAAGTGATCTTACCCCTGTACTCAGCTCTGGTGAGGCCGCACCTCGAATACTGTGTTCAGGTTTGAGCCCCTCACTACCAGAAGGACACTGAGCTGCTGGAGCGTGTCCAGAGAAGGGCAGTGGAGCTGGGGAAGGGTCTGGAGCACAAGTGTGGTGGGGAGCGGCTGAGGGAACTGGGGGTGTTCAGTCTGGAGAAGAGGAGGCTGAGGGGAGACCTCATTGCTCTCTACAGCTCCCTGAAAGGAGGGGGTAGTGAGGGAAGGTCGGTCTCTTCTCCCAGGTAACAGTGACAGGACAAGGGGTAATGGCCTCAAGTTGTGCCAGGGGAGGTTTAGACTGGCCAGAGCAGGCTGTCAGACACTGGGACGGGCTGCCCGGGGCAGTCCCCATCCCTGGAGGAGTTTGAGCCGTGCCGACACAGCGCTCAGGGACGCGGTGTGGCCGAGGGCTGTCAGTGCTGTGTTGATGGTTGGACCCGGTGATCTTTGAGGTCTTTCCCAGCCAAGGCGACTCTGTGATTCCGTAAGGCAAGGGGGAGGCGGCAGCCCCAGCACGGGACACGAACCGCCCGGCGCTGCCTGCGGCCGGAGCCCCATCCCCGCGGGCAGGGCTGCAGCGCCCCCGGGCAGGACGGCCGGGGCAGCTCCGCACGGAGCGGCTGCTGCTCGGGCTGCGCTGCTTGGAGCAGCTGGATGCCTTGGGGGGTGCATATTAAAATGGCACCGCTGAAACAAACCCCGAGAGCCCGAGGCTGGCTAGAACAGACGAGCGAGCAGAAAGCCAGGTGGGGATGTAGAGCCCCGCTCTGCACTCACAGCCATTGTGCTTCGCCGCGCCCCCTCCGGCAGAGGCTCGGAGGCACCAAACGGGCCGCCTCGAGCCCCTGGCTCCCCGCGTCCTCCCGGGAGGACCCCCCGGGCCCGCCGGGGCAGCTGCAGGCCCGGGCCCCGGGCGCTCGGCGGGGCCTGGCAGGGCCCGCGCGGCCTCCTGCGCCCCCTGCCGGCAGCGGGGAGAGCCGGGCCCGGCTGCTGGGGGCTGCGGCGGGGTCACAGCAGCGTGCGGCACCGTCCCGCCGGTCACCCCGCACCCCACGGCTCGGCCGGCCTTCCCCCGCCGCGGGACAGCCGCGACCGAGAGGGGAGGCAGCGGCCCCTCCAGCGCCCGGAGCCGCTCCGAGGGCGGCCATTTTTAACACTCCGGAATCAGACGGCTCTGTTCTGTCCATTTCCTCCTCCCCAGCAGCACCTCAGGGTTCCACCATCCTGGGGCACGCTTATTGACTTCATACACCTGAACACCGAGCACATACTGCTCTGCAGCTCTGCTCGCTGCTGCCCGGTCTGTTCCCAGAGCAAAGCCCAGAAGGTCGGACTGCCACGGGAAAGTTAAATCGGACCTCTCCCACCAGCAGTTCAACTGTGTGAGCTCATTTGTTAACTTGAGTTTCCACCAGCAGCACCTCAGTACCCTGCAGCATCAGCGCTGGATGCTGTGATACAACAAGGTGTTCTGCACCAGCATCCAGGAAAAAAAACCAGACCACTTTCTGATGAGTAAGAACAAAATCCACTGAAGTGAAAACTCTCCTGAGAGATTCTGAAAGGGAAGCATGGCAATGTTCTCCTGCAGCCCAAGCATCACCTGGCTTAGACCCTGGCTCCTCCTTTCTACACAAGAGTTATTTGCAGAGGAAGGCCAATTAAAAACAAAACACAGGATCACCTCTGGCGTTACAAGCAAGCCCCGCAATAGGCATCACACTCACACAGATTAGGAGAGTGCTGTTGAAGCAAACTGTTCCCAGACACCGGCTCACGCAGATCCACAGCCTTGGAGCTCATGAACTGGATTCCTCTCGGGCAAAACTAAACCAGTAAAGAGACTCCAACCACTAACTAGTGTTCCAGTCGACCAGTTCTTACCCATTGCAGTCCTTTGGCTGATACAACAGCAAGAAACAGCTGACTACAGCATAAATCCATCTTCTCCTCTGCCACCCCTAAATTGCATTGGGATTTGCCTTGGAAAGGAAGAAATGCTCCTCTTGTCCTGTTTTGATATTGCCACTGTTAAAAAGACAGCTAAAACCTCAGCAGCTTTTTGTGAGCACATCAGTTACAGACCTTTTTAACTTTTCAATGAGACTCACTAGCTTTTAATAAAAAGGACTTGTTTACTCTTAAGAACACTTGCTGTATTTGTACTGTCCTAAATTAAGGCCTGAAAAAGCTGCTGGTCAAGCCACCTTGTCTAGTACAGGCAAACAGAAGCAAGTTCCAGGCAGGAGCTGGAGAAGAATGCTCTTTTTTTTTTTTTTAAAAAAAAAAATCAAACCAAAAGAGAGAGAAAAAGAAAAGAAACATCCAATCTTTATTTTAGCAGCTAGAGCTGCCTCATGAATAAATTGCCATCATTTTTTGTTTTAAAAATTCACTTCTAACTCAGAGGGACAAAACGATGCTGTAACTCCCTGTACTAGCGTGAAGACATTTGAGACAGTGTACAGAGGGCAGCTGAGTATTTTTAAATTAGTGTCACTGTATCAACAGGCACAGCGTTCATCAGGACTTCACACAATGCTGCACTTGGCCATCAGATCAAGGACAGCAGAAAGTTAGAGATCACCAATTAAACCACACTAGGTAAAATATTTCCCTGGGAAGTATGAAGAATGGAAAATTACTGAGCAGAGAGACGGTACAATAGTGTCCTGGGCTTTGAAAAGATTCAGAGAAGGGAAATCTATGGTAAATACAGAATCTGCTTCAACAAAGAAAAACAGGTTAACTGTAGAAGAGGGCACACAGCACTGCAAAAGTGTAAGAACAGGGATGATACTGGCAGTAAAACAGGAACAGCTGAAGTTCTCCTTTCTACTACTACAACTACATAAGAGAAATAAATTGAATTCATTAAAGGGAGATTTGAATAAACTTAAAACAGTGATTACAGGGAATTGGTGAGCGACATGTTAAGAGAATGTAATAGTGCAACAAATGACCACAAGTGAAAAAAGTTTTTTTTTTATTTCTCAGTGTTTCTCCACTGTCAATACTGTCCTTTCACTGCAACATGTTGCAAAAAACTCTGCCTTTTCCATTTTAAACAGCTACAATATTTACAGGCTGTTTCCAATAACACACAGACACATACACGCTCACAGACACGCAGGTACATGTATCCCTATCCCTGGCAAGGTATCCGTTTGCTGGTAGAGGCAATATATATTTTCATTGTCCACTAAAAACCAAAGCCATCCTCCCATTTACGCTCTACTCCCCTCTCCCTCCCTTTCCTAGCCAGCAGCTTATCGCCAAGCCTTTGGGGGCGTCTGTGTAACACGTTCACATATCCAGCTATTTGATCTCCATCTTTCAGGGTTGTGGACTAGGTGTACTGGGATTATCTACTCAAACTGTACAGACCAGAAGTCATAAAAATTGCTCAGATGTTTGTAACCGAGTGATGTATGTATATTCCTGACAATCTTTTGGAGCAGCCATCTTAATCACCTTTTTGGAAATACGTCTATCATGCTGGGGTAAAACAAGCTACATGCTTTACTTTCCACCAAGGTGTTATGTACCCACTTTTTTTACTAAGGCACCAGAAATTACCAGTGTAATTTCTGAAGGAGTCCAGCGTCACCGAACGTACTGCGTTAGGTTATCAAATAGCAAGCCAGACAAGAAGAGAACAGTCGCCTATATAATAGGTATAAAATTCCTTAATAAAATTAAGTACATAAAACCTGTGGTGGTATAACCCCAAATCCAAGTTGAATAATATTTGAATAATATTGTTAATTGTAAGAAATGCAATCTTACCCTGCTCCATTTTGTGAATGGAGAGTTCTGTAATTGAGAAAGATTTTTTAAAGCGGTGTCTTTGTATCTACACTCCTAGGTCACATGGTGGTGCGTGCATTATCAGAGAAATGATCTGAAGTGGAAACCAAATGTAAGGCATCTCTTCTCCCCCCTTGCCCAAGTCTAGGCAAAGCTTTACAGCCAAACAGCCAAGGGCATGGACCTGTGTCACCAGTCTTCATCCTGCACCTCACCAGTCATCTAGGCTTCTCAAAGAATGCTTCAGTTCCCAAAGGGGTTGTGAACAAGGGGGTAAGGAATGCTTGGTGATGAACTGCATAGCTGACTGGAAAACTGAGATCACCACTCAGAAACATGCTGAATGTCCCAGGCAAAGTGGCTGTAGGATCATTCACCCTACAAATAATTACCTTAAAAGACAAAAAAATAAATCATAATCATAATGATCTTCCCCCTTGCTCTCCCCCAACACCGAAATCATCTCACAAATGCTGAATCATGAGATGCCCAGAATTCATCCCAAGTATCATATAGTGCCAGTGGCACAGAAGTCCAGATGTCATCAGTGGTGCCACATACACGTTTTAGGGTTTGGTTGGTTTGTTTTAATCAGGACATTTAAAAAGATTTCACAGAGAGGTGAAATGGGAAGAGGTTTTAAAAAATTAAATAGCAGGCTTTTTACCAATGAACATAATCTGATTAGTGGGGTTTTCAAGCATTTTTCTGTAATTGAGTATGTGTTTCAAGGAGCAGTAAATCCTTATGTACACAGAGATACCACCTTGGAAGAAATCAGAGAGAAACAGAATAGATTGTGATCTACTTGGAAGCTAAAACAACAGGACTTAACTGGAATGTTCTTATGGCAAGAGAATATCACACAATGCAAGCGGACAGAGCAAAAGCACTCCTCTATAATGGGTTTTCATGAAAACTTAGAAAGATCTCAAAACAAAAAGATCTGCTCTGTGCTGAGCTCAATCTGGACTGACAGGACTGATTTGAAAATAACTGTCTTTCTCAGTCACAACAGGAAAAAGATATACATGAAGACAAAGGCCAAAGAAAAGAAAGTAAAAGATGAAATTATCTCCATCTAGAACAGAAGTTTCCACGGGCAGATCTATCCTGTGGGAAGTTAGAAGAAAACAGACATGGTTTTGTCACTTGCACAGTGGAAACTGAGACACAAACTTTGCACAAACCAACATACAATTGTATATAAACCTTAAGAGTTCAGAATACAGGCAAACTTTAAAAAAGGTTAATTTTCTGAAGCATTATTGAAAATTTCAACTAGGCGGCTTCTGTGGAACAGATCTGGAACAGGTCTAACCACTATGTGAATGGCTTCACAACAGGTGTGTGCTGAATACCTGAAAGAAGGTATTAACCTGTTAACTGGCCACATTAAAATCCATCTCCTGAAGGCAACACACCACAAAGCCTTAAGACTAAAAAAAAATTAACAGAAAGATCCATCAGTTCTCTTTGCCTTTTAAAAAAAAGCCTTTCTTTTTCCCCATCTGCTGTTTGTTGATCCAATTCCAGGCAGTTACACATTCTCTAGAATTTTTATGTTAACAAGCCATTAATTCCTATCATGTCTCTCACCAGCAATGGACATTGTCATTATCTTGCCCTGAAGAGAGTGAGAGAGACTGTTCAGAGCCAGGGTTAACATACTGGAAGTCAGTGAAGTTTAAGAAAAAAACCCAAACCCCTACATATTTTGTTTTTCAGTCATTTGTTTACCTCAAGGCTTCAGTACAGGAAAAAACACTTTGTGCAACTAATATCAAACGAGGGCCTATTTTCAAACAAATTCCTCCTTCTAAAATGAAGCAATACTCCCAGTGATACATGAAACCCTGTAATTACCTGAAGGGAAAGACACAGAATAAAACCTTAACACCTTCAATTCAGTACTTACATATTTTCTTCATTCCCGACAGCAACATGACCAGACTGCTGAAGAAGGTTCACCTACTGTACTATGTTTTCAGATATGCAGGAGATGAATTCAACTATACTATAATGTGCACATACAATAAACTACGTGGAACAGCAAAATTATTTCAACGGTGGCAGATCTAGAACTGTGCATTTATACCAAGATTAAATGGGACTGCATATGCATAAACCAAATACTAATATGCAACTGTAAGATGCACAGTACCTCAAGTACAAGTTTGCATAGTATATGATGTAAGCAAGGTCCCAGTATAATTCACTGGGAACAGTATCTGGAATGGACTAGCTACCAGGCACACAGACTTACCCTTTCATGGCTAGATGGCATACAATGACTTGAGTTGGAATATCAATATTTCTTAGTAGCTTTTTCGTGCTTTGTTTTTTCTCCTCCTGTATAATTTCACTCTGACATTAGGTACGTAATGGACAAGGTTTCTCTGATGTCAGAGAAATAACGACAATAACGTCTGTGGTATATTAGAAGTCTCTTCTGGTTACGTTACATATGAAGAAGCAGAGGTGACTGGGAAGAAGATGGCTGCTCCCAAAAACTAGGACTGTGTGCAGTTCCCCCACAGAGTCCTACGTGATTACAGGTCAGAAACAGGAAACAATCACAACAGGTACATTTTTGTCTTAGGGATTAAGAGAAGTGAGTCATAGGAACTGCAAGTCAAGAACAAACCAGTTTCCCTCTCACACTCCCATGATAGTTCTGAGTTACTTGTTTCCCTGAATACACACTTTAAAAAAAATACAATAAAACCTAGGATATGTAACACATGAATAATTCAACTTCAGTTATAAATACTCAAATTACACTTACATAGAATATATAATCACAGAAAATAAAATTCAAGTCATAGAAAAGAATGAAGACTAAAGGGAAAGAAAAGGCAAGGTGGTAAAAGTGATACAAGTTTAGGGCTGTGCCTTCTATAAAAGCTCTTTAGAAGCTGAAGTCAAGTTTTTGTTGTTTTGTTTTGGGGTTTTGTTGTTGCTGTGTTTTTTTCCTTTTAAATTGGATGGAATTAAAAAAAACCAAAACAAAACCAAAACCCACCTTCAAGCATCCATGAAGTAATCACGGACCTGCACCTCAGCCTACAAAACTCAAGCAACTGCCTCTGCCAGAGAAGAGCCAATGAAACAACATAGCCAGCCAGCTCTGGGTGTACGGAAGCAAAGTAGCCATGGCTAGCTACAGGAGGACAGATGAAAGGTAGTATACTGGGGTCCACTTTAAAGCTAGACATGTTGTACAGATTTGAGGTACCACTGCCACCACAATAGAGTCTCATGTAGTACAGGGATACTCAGGTGCTTTTCTATATATTTGTTATTTTACCATTTATTGTGAAGAGGATGCAGCAAATGCACTTGTACGAAATACAGAACATAGAACCAAACCCATGGCACAGCCCTTACCATCAACATGTATATGGAGAGGGAGGGGATTAATCCCAAAGGCAATTTAAATAATGGTATTTTATATACTTATATTTATATATATAAATAAATGTTCTCAGCAATCTCAGGGTTGTTTTTAGTGCATTGCTGTAAAAAAATTAGTGCAGTTCTCATTAATGTTTAGCTCATAAGGAATAAGAATCTATACATCTGTTCAGTCTCTTCTTGCCACACCTGAAACCTTTACACTGTTTCACCAAACTGAAGGTTTGTAGTCAATTTCTTTAAAATAAGGTGGATGAATTCCACACACTCTGTGACAAGACATGGCAATTTTTGGCAAAACAATTAGAAAAATATGAGGTGCTCTGATCTTAGAACTGAAAAGTTTGTTGATTTAAAGCATTACGCAATGCATAAACAAAATTTATAAACAAAAAGATATGTCTCAACAAATCTATCCTTCATGCAAATGTTTCTTCAGCAGCTAACAACTTAAAAAATTTCTTACACTTGTTTATTTGGGGAAAGGGACTTAAACAAGTCTGTGTTTCAAGTCCTTTCCCACAACGGGACTGAAGTTTCATGTCCTGGGGGCTGCTGCTTCCGGACCCTTCTCTTCTGAATCACGGGAGAAGGGGAAGTTTCAGTCTCAGAGATTTACACTTCAGCCCCAAGTTCAAGGACTCCAGTTTCAACAACAGCAACATATTTATCTTCGATTTGAACCAGCAGGATGGTTTTATCTATGTGGGACCGACTACTTGGATCTCTGCTGCAAGGCACCCAGCGGTGAATCACCTGCAGAAAAAAAAAGTATAATAAAACATAAGTTCCATAGGGAGAGCTGCCATATCAAAGTTGTGGCTGATAATTCAAGACCCTTACAGGGCAAAAGGAAACTATAATTTAAGTGTTGTACTGATTTAGCTGCCCATTTTTCAGTGATAGCATACCCACAGATAAGCTACTCATTGAAGTCTTGCTGGAGATCAGCAGCTTACCTGAGAGGAGCCAGCCTTTGATTTCAATTCAGCAGGAACAAACTACTTGACCCAAATCAGAACCAAACAGTCATGCAAAGTGAGGAACAATTAGGAAAAAAAAAAAGTTTACACTCACGGATTTAGGATATTTTGATGCTCTAGCTGTAACAGGCTTTGAACATCTCCACGTTGTGCAGCACATAACAGCACAAAACTGTAGTTTATCAGGACTTAGGTGTAAACTCCTATCTCCTCAAAGTCAAATCCCTTGCCCTAATTTTGTTCCCTACTCACTGTGAATTTAAGGTTGATCTTTAAAGTTAAATTATTTAGAGATAATTTTAAATGAAAAAATATTACAAAGAGGAAGGGTTTCAGAAGCAGTGCCACAAACTGTTGTTCCATACTCCCTTGGATCTACAGAATTCAGGTACTTTGATCTGCTGCTTCCAAGGATCTCGCCTGACACTGACCATCAGAAGGTCCCTTTTCCATACAGGTTCTTGTATGACCAATTCTCTGCTCAACTGCCTCCATAAAAACACACCCTTAACTTCTGGGTGCCCCCAAAAGAACCACAAGGATGCACCAGCAACATGGTTTTAAGTATTGCCAACTCAATAGAAATAGTATCTCAAATTTGCCAGTTCTGGGAGAAGAACCCTAAATTCAAGACAAAGTAAGGTAAAAAGCAAATAAAATTAATTTTTACAAAATCCAGAACAGTACAGTTCAAGAATTATAAAGATACAGGCGGGAGAAAATGGACAAAAAGCCTCAAGTAATCTACAACTTCCAAGATCAAATACAAGAGACCCTCCCCTAAATCCTCACCATACCCAGCTGACAGCTGCCAATTTCTCTAACAGTGGGTGAAGGAGATTCAGCTTTGTCCACTGCATGAGATCTACACTGCATCCACGAGGAGAGCGTTTCAGCCAGGGAAGCATGGCATCCTTACATCCCCTTTGTTTGCTGCACAGCATGATATTTAAGGAGTCTGTTCAAACCCGACTTCAAAGTCTGTCCAAGTAAACATTTTATGCTGCTATATGGAGTGAAGCCAGGAATATTCTATCCCTAGACAGATCAAACAATCCCCAATAAAGTGCTACATCCTGGTTGTCCAACTCAAAACTGGCGCCTTTGAGATAGTTCAGGGCTGTCTCCAAAGGCATCAAGATTGTGGCTACTTAAAAACTCTGTGTATGTAGAAGTTGTACATAGATCATAACTCACTGCAACCATCCCCCCCCTGCTCAGTTTTACCATCTATTCTATCACGATTGGCATTTATTTGATGCCCCTAAATGACTGATAACATGCAAAATGATGTCACTAGACAGTCAAGAGGTAATGAGAATCTCTTGGGGGGAAAAAAGTTTCTTCTGCATGCCAGTGTCAGGTATCATAGAAAGATAATGCAGAGTATACCTTAAGCTCAAAGTCCTGGAAAAAGTAGCTACAATACAAAGAGGACTGCTAGTGTCTGTGTGTTATATAGACTCTACTGTATGCTCAGCAAAATATAAGGCAAAGTTCGGAAAAATGTTTGGTTTTTTTTCCTATGTAGTAGAAAAGTTTTAAGCAACTGAGATGATGCAGCACTCAGAAATTCGCTCTTAGATGTCACCTGTAATATCACCCTTAGATGAGTATTAAGGGTCATATCATCAGCATGGGGTCTAACACAACCTACTCTTCACTCATCACAACAATAAAATATATTTTGATACTTTATAAAATTCAAGAAACCAGATACAGAACACCCCCAGTGCAATGAGCCCCCAACTTTCGTCATAACTCAGGTCCTGAATCCCTATCCTATACCCCCAAGCACAAAACCCAGGAACAACTGGTTGCCTCTTTACATCTATTTTCTCTTTCTTCTTGTCTTTTACTATCTTCTTCCAGTCCTTCCTTTGCTTACTTCTTTCTTTTTACTAATGCTTCTTTCCCCTTGACATGCAACAGGAAAACCTATATGCCACTCAGAACGTGGCCACAGTTATTGGTACATAGGTAGTACCAGGTGAACTTCATACCGAGAGCACTGATATAAGGCTCTGGCTGGTAAACTGCTTGATAAGCAGCATCCCAGCAGGTAAGAATCATTTCTGCCTGTTTTCAGAGAGGACTACAGTCTCAGGATCAGAAAGGGAAGACTGTCCTAAGAACTAATGGCTTTACTGATACTAGTATGTGTAACCACAGGCAGTGGAAATTAGGAGGACAGGATTTAACTTGATGACATAATCACACATAGGATAATCAGGTGCTTTTATCCTTTCTTCTTAGGTTAAAAGACCCTGTTCTAAAAAAACAAGCCAGTATGGTGCACCAAAAATAGATGGGAAGCATTCAGAAAAGTCGCTTACTCTGACATTCAAATCCTCTTAATCTGTTTGGAACATCAATCACTGTACATGTCAGCATGCTGCAATTTGCAAAACAAACTCACAAACTCCTGAAAGAAAATTGTTCAATGATACCAGGCAACAGGACGTGTTTTGTTATAACCCTTTACATCCACCATCTTTACAACATTCTTGATCTGCAATGGCCAACAAGGAAATTTCAACAGCATAACATCTAAACCCAACATAACTAAGAATGTTTACAACAGCATTCTACTCCAAGGTGTTACCTACAAGGTAACCTTACTATCTTAAGGGCAGACCATCAACTATGATACAATTATTTGTGGAAGGAATTTATACCCAGGGCCTTTCCTTCACTTACATATAATATCAAGGTAGATTTGGCATACACTGTGTTGTCAGCATATTGCCATTTCTTACCTGAAGTTTGCACATGCATCCAGTGATGTGGAAGTGGACTTTCAGACAGCAATATCCAGCCCCTGAATCCAATTTATAAATAACGTCTAATTGAGGTAAGCAGTCAATCAAAGCAAATTCTTATAAACTGTCAGAACTGACAAATTCCAAATGAAAATACAGTTGTATTGATGAACTGATGCAGATACAATGTCAGTGACTCTTCCCTTTTACTATTTATCACTGAAAGAATACACACTGGAGCATCTTTATAGGCACAAAGGACTAAAAGAGAATGTATGCGTCAGTAAAAAGCTTCTAAGATAGAGATGGGTTTTCTTCCTCTAAAGAGAGCCTAAACTGGGAGGTATGTTTTCTACCTAATGCAGTGAATTTTTATAAAATGCAGGTGTAACACCCCTGGGGAAAAGGGAGATGGATTTTCAAGGCACAGGCTTTCACAAGTTTTAGTTACAGCACATTTCCTGCTTAGAGGAAAGCGAACACTACATTGTAAAGGGACATCTACAGACAAGCTTACTTGGTTCTATTTTCATCAGAATAATTTCAAAACAAATACTATTAACGATTCAATTAAGGACTCATTGGTAAATTGACCTTCTGTATTAGCTCAAGGATTGGCAGTTTAAGGAAAGGAAAATGAAGGCTGGATGAATGAGTGCAATGCCTGAGAGTTCATGACAAGAGCTGGAAGAAGGCAAGGAAGGAGAGGTGGTTGACAACATCTGAATCATCACCCTGCATCTTTTGGATACAGCTGCAGAAATATCCCTCTGCTTCAAAATAGGCTTCTAGATCTAGTCTTCCAGCAACAGGGACTTGGAGGACAGCTGCTGATCCAACTTACTACTACGTCTCTTTGGCCTGGACATCTAGGGCCAAGATCAAGACACTGCCTTTTTTAAAATTAGCTTGTCAACTTCTAAGTAAAACTTACATGGCCTTCCATGCCTTCCTGAGGACTCCAGTCTTTCCAGCTGTTTCTTCCAGCTTTTAGCCGTATCACCTCATCTGGCCACTGCAGCTCTTTCCTTTTTGACACGTTGATCCCTTCCAGTACTTGACTGGGATCCATTAACTATAAGTAGGAATTGAGTTTTGACTGTTAGTTCAGCCAAAATTTAAAAGAAACAGATAAACTGTAACCTTTTGCATACTTCCAGAGAACTGACTTAAACCCACAGAAATCTATTTCTGACCAATTTCAATGTTGGAAACTCAAGCTCCAGGCTAGGAAAAAGCCCAAGCAGCACAGGATTTAGAAGTTAGGCTGTGGTTTCAGACACATCTGACAATACCCCAGTTCACTGCTGTCTGAAGCAGAAGCTCCTGTTCCCCTTCCCAACCCTTCTTTCAGTTGTTACACTGGCTCACAGCAGGGTCTGAGAAGCTGGCACAACACAAGCATTGGCAGCACATGGTTCAGTAGCAGGAAAGAGTTAAATGATGATGAGCTGTTAAAACTGGCTCATCACCTCTTACAGAATATCTTAAGAAACATGGTCTTAGAGAATTTACTGTTAGGCTGAAGAGCTACTCATCTACTAGCATGGTTAGTTGAGACCCACCCCATGTTTTGTAGTAAACTGGCCTTTCCACAGGGGCAGCAGGAGAGAACTCCTGAAAACTTCTTCCTATTTAAGGACAGAGAGAACCACATAATGTCCACTATCCAAGGGCACATGCCAAGTTTGCCTGTGTTCTCCTCACACAGCAAAATTAAGCAGTTTCATAAAAGGGCCCTTGCAAACAAAAGCTACTAAGCACAGACCTGCAAAATTAATTTGTTAACTGTGCCCACTATGATGTAGTTCACTGTTTACTAAGGACTACTCTAAAATGAGGCTATATCAGCAGTGAAATCACATTTGTTATGATCTACCCTATTAAATACACTTCTTGATGTTTCCCACTCATATACCGCCAAAGACATATATGTGGGGCTAAGAAAATCTAGAAGAACAAGAATACAAATTTCTGGATTTTCACAAAACGAGTACCATGATTCACCATTGTCAATGGTGTAATGTTTCCTGCTCAGTAAACCCAGCCTTGCAGCAATAATCAAAGAATAAATACATATTAAAACAAATAAGTACATATAAAAGTATTTTTATACTTCTCCTGAAAATATACTTGGTTTAAAAGAAAAAAAAAGCTAGTTTAGCTTTACATGTTGTAACAAATAAAGGCAAACTAAGTATGAAGTGGAACTAAGTTCAGATGATATTCTCAAAGCTGCACTACAGTAAAAGACAGAAGTACTGTAAACAGGGACGCCTAAGCATGCAGGAAGGCTGGTTGTCCAGAAAACCTTTTCCTCAGGTTAATTCTCCAAATGTAACTGCACAATAGTCATATCCTGAGACATTCCAGGCCGTGTGTATATTTAACAGTAGTGATTTCAAAAATATACAGGGTAACTCTAGCAAAAGCACATGGAAGCACATGGTTAACTTGTTCTTCTGGACTATTCACCTGGATTCTGTAAATAACATCATCCTTTTTGGCTTGCATTTGATTTGCAGGGCTTGCATTGCCACCTGACTGAGTTTCAGTTGCATTACTCCCTCCTTCTGTCCCTAGAAAGCCCACAAGGGCATGCTGTTTACAGGCTGGGATGCTTTGGCTGGAGCTGCTAGAAGAGGGCAGTCCATGCTGCGTGCTGACCCCAGTCTGGCCAGTAGGTTCCATTTGGTTCACCATGGATAGGCGGGACTGGATGGATGATGGGAGGTTACGAAGGGAGATCTGACTGGTGGAAGAGCGCCGACAAGGCACAAAGCCTGTTGTGGATGTGCGAAGAGATGAATGACGACTGCCGTAGCAATAAGATGAATGGCTAGCTACTGAGGCACGGGCAGGGGAATGTCTGACAAGGCTTGACTGCACAGAGTGAGAGCTGTGACTGGTGCCTAGAAGTAAAAGATACAGAATCAGGAGAGTTTGATAAAGCACATTAGATTCCCAACACACAAACATTTCAGCACTTAAATGCAAAATTGATGGGTCTAATCAACATCATCCGAAACATCTGCAGAATGATCTCTGTTGCATTTCATATAGCAGAGCATTTGAATACATTCTTATCTTGGAATACATCTTATCTTGGAATGTCATATTCTGTTCAATTCACAATCTCTGCAAGACAAGTAGCTTGAAAAATGCTTCAGCCTTGCTCTTCCTTACCACATTAACAATTTGTTTCTTAATATTAGCACTTAAGTTTCCCACACTGAAGGCATTAAGGAAGGTAGAGATGTCCACATTTCAAAATACCAAACATTCTTTCTGGATTGACTGGATGTTCAAAGATTGAGTCAGAAAATTTCTTAGAGCAAAAGCTCTTTTTAAACAAATCCAGAAAAATTTCATGCACTTAAAGTGAAAAACAGGAACTGCAGTTTATGAGCATTGATATCACGTGTTTTTCCTACACTAAGTACTTGTAGATGCCTCTCCACAGCTGACAGACCTACTTAACTTGTCTAAAAAAAGTTCATTCAGCTACATACACTTCAATATTCTTTGTGAGTAAAGGCAGTGTTTGGAAACCTTTTTCTCAGCTTTATGTTTATCACCTCCTTAACTACAGAACACTATGGACTCTGGATAGGATTCCCTTAAAATACTAAAGAAACAGAGAATCCGTTCCACTGTATAAATGCAATATAAAGACATTCACAAAAAATGTCAAGTTTAGCATTTGGAGACAATACAACATAAGAGATCCAATCCATAGAGAAGTGTCATAAAGCATTATTTAATCTATTTTCCAGTGCAACTATAACCCCATAATCCCTACTGTTCAAATCTCTCTCTGGGAACCTTTCACTGCATAAAACAGCACTGCAGTTTGAGATGAATCCAGCAGGTGTTAATACTACATAAGCACATCACTTTTGTTTGCTTTTTCTTTTAACTTAGGCCCTATCCAAAGAGCTGAAAAAGGCCAGGATTGTACTTGTACAAAATTGTTGCTTTGTTCTATTTTAACTTTACCCAGAGTGGAAGGATGAGTTGGTGGATGAGCTGCAGGAAGAGCGGTGGGGTGAGGTGCAATAGGAGGGTGCTGTACTGCTCCAGGTGCCTGCCCTGTAGTTGCATTCCCTCCTCCTTGCGACATGCTGCTCTGCGACTCATTGATAGTTGCATTGTTGCTTGTGCAAGAAGCTCCTCCTCCAGCATCTGAATCTTCAATATTTCCACCACTATTGCAACCAGCTCCACAACCTTTCCTTAGTCTGAAAACAATGTAATCGACACACTAAGTCAGAAACGCCTTATGATGACAAACGAACAGCTTTACTCAGCACAATCCACAACATTCCCTAAAATCAGATATAACTCAACATTATTTTCTCAGAATATGCTTTGCAAGTATAAATACTGCTTTCTAAGAGATTGCAATTTTCTTCATGACAGCTATTCCAGTAACAGTTATTTATGATAAGCCACATGCTCATATAAAATAGCTTTTGAAATATCAAGCCTTCTCTGAAGTACAATAAAGTGATAAAATTCTAAATATAAAATGCTGGCAGAACACCTTGGTTATTTTGTAACAGTTCAGTAAAATTTATGCTCCTTAAAACATTAGTCATATGTGTATTCTTCTATTGCAAAATCTTTGTCTCCTCAGATGAGCAGTAAAAGAATGTCTGTTGGTTTTCGGTTGTTTTGGTGGGTTTTTTCCCCTTTTTGATCTATTTGGTTTCTTGTTACCTTCAGTAATCTACTGACAGTTGCTTGAGGCACATATTGCAATTACTTGTATCACCAATTCTCATGTGAATTTTGAGCATTCAGACAGTAGGTTATCCAACGCTTTCCAGTGTACATGCAGGCTTTTCACCACACTGTTTGCATTAACAAACTTCAGATGGACGTAAGCACAGAACATTCCTCCTCCCTTCAATTTCTACTTTTATATTATCGTTCCCCTTCTGTTACACTCAAATACACTGAGCACTCCTTTCCAATTTTACTTGTCCCTAGGATCCAGAACTCTGAAGCATACACAGCTTGGATCCAAATTCTATTCTGTGTTATTCTATCCAGGTGTTGGACATGCAGACGGTGAGAGATGACAAATACCAGAGGCTTCAGCAAGCTTGGTATAACTCGGGGTGAAGCAGCACGTTCCCCATGGCAGGAGAGCACAAAGGCTACAGCCAGTCTTGTTCCAAGACAGTGTCACACATCTGGAGTAGGCAATGCTGGGGGACCTTTCTGGTCCTCAGCTGACTGCCTGTTACCCTTAGGGAAGAAACCCCCAGAACAACAACATCCTGACCATCAGAACAGCTACAGGACTGTTCCAGCTATGGCACCTGCTGCTGAAACTACTAAGAACTGGGATGCACATTTCTGAATGCCACACAGCTGTCGCTGTTGCTTTTGGAGCCACAGTCACAAGGGGCCAGAAGTGCAGTAAAAGTTCTCATGGCCTATAAAACACAGCACAGCAGGAGTTTGTACTGGGTTACTGAGGGGTCATGTGGAAGGTGGGTTATATTATTATCACTGCAGTTACTTGTTCTGGCTCTGACACAGAGGGTATTTATAAGCACTCGTGAAATTCTTAACAGCTACAGCTTGTGTTACTACGTATGAGCATTAATAACATTAATATTGGCACTTGCATGCTAAATATTTGTCAGACAGGAACCTTACCAAATAGTCCTGACACTGCAAAGATGGTATTATAGACTGCAAAAGTTACGGTACTGGAAAAAAGTACTACAGAAGTTGCATTGTCTCTCATTATCAGACCTGACATCAAAACTGAAGTTGTAGTTCTTGCATCTAGACTTTGTTCTGTTTTTTTCTGAGCTCTCATTTACATAGTTTGTGGCATATTACTTATATGCCTCAAAGATTAATCCTGTATCAAAGCAGCTGCCATATGCTACAGATGTGCCTGAAATAAAAGTCAAGGCTTATTTATTTTTATGTGACTGAATATTATAAATTATACTGTGTTGGGCATGTACGAGACTAGTTAACGGAATATGAGAGCGTGAACACATACTAATGAGAACTCATTTCCTTAGCTCACCTGTGCCATGTAGACACTATGAAGTTTCTGATGTTTCCTAAGCTGATAGCTCCTCCAAGAATCTCCTTAAGCTGTTCATGACTATCTGAATAGGAAGTAGTCAAAGGCGAGACATAGATCGGGTATCCAATTGGCTGGTCACAAGAGGAGTTGATCATGTTCCTCAGAGCTTGTTTTGCATTTTGGATACTTCCTCTTTCTGGGTTCCGATTACGCAGGAAGACAAGCTCCTGCTGCTGTCCTGCCCACAGGCCACGCACACACTCCTTATTCACCTGCAAAACATGACAGACAGAAGCCAAGTAGAAAAACTGTGTCAAAGTGAGTGATGACTGCTTTGCTATACCCTAGGCCTTCGCCAACGCGTGCAATATCGCGCTGCAGAACTGTAAGCATTCATATTCGCTTCTTTAAAAGGCCGAGCTTACAAACACAGGCTGCAACAGTGAGAATAAAGCAAAGCTAAGAATGGGATGAGAAATAAGATATTTTAAGTCAGTAACTAATTTTCTGATTAAACACTTCCATTATATAAGAAGTAGCCCTAGCAATGACAGATCAGTAACAAAAAAAATAAGGATTTGAGTCGAAGGACCATTTTAGTATAGTTATTACAACATACCACAACATATAGTACATTGTGGAACATGCACAAAGCTTACCTTAATGACCCTGAAACTGAGATAGCGCTTATTCAGCATAATGATTTTATATTCATTGGTGCCATCATCCATCACGTGACGCAGAGCAAGGAGGGAGGGAGAATTGGAAAGAACTGCACTCCGCCAAGCAGGGTCCCCTTCATGTGCTATAACTAGATTTTCTTCATGGGTTGTTATGGCTTCGTAAAGGACAGAAGGATCATCATATTCATCTGGAGAAGTGAAGTGATCCTGTTTCCAAGAACACATGTTCAATAAGATATGATTAAGATTTCAGATGTAGCTACTTTTAAAAATCAAACATCTCACACCTCAAATCTTGAAAGGTTCATTGTATTGCATAAAGTTAGATATAAAAAAATATCAGACACCTACTAAAGAACATTGTTAAAAGACTACCTCTTTTCCAACAGATTAGTTCTGTTTGCTTGTGTTTGCTTCCTTTTTCAACTTAAAACCAAAATTATTGGAAGGACCTGCCTCTTACTGATTCAGGTAAATTTCTAGTTGAATTTTACACTAGATTTATATCTATTTATATTGCTTGCAGAAGCATTTTAGTTTTAGCTTTTTTGCTTATTCATAAGTCTCCAACTGTTAAACACACTTAAGTAAAGCACTGATTATTCACTAAGACTGTATTATATGAAAATAGCAATAGGAAGAAGAACAATAAGGTTTATTTGTATTTTCCATTAAAAAGTTCACATTAATACCTGATGACAGACTATTTCAGCACCAGATAGTATCACACAGCTTACATTACTGCCACTCAAAGTTCAATTCAGTATTAGGTCACATTACTTTCTGGTTAAAAAGGATAGTGGTTAATAGCTAAATTCCCAACACTGGCTGAAGCTTCAATATGCTATTGCACTGCAAGTGAATAAAATCATCCTTTATAAAATAATACAATAATGTTTAAAAGAATCTTCTTCTGTTGATAGAGATGTTTTTATTTTTCTCACTTTTCATTCTCTGACTTAATTCAAGCCCCTGTACAGTAACCCAAATATTCTGAGCACACTTCAGAATTGTTAAAGTGGTACTTCTGCTGGTTTCAACAATGATTTTGTAATTATTCTACTTTGCTAGATGTACTCCTAACACTTATATGTATTCTGCTAAATTCAAGGAGTCTGTGTGACGTGAAGGAGTTGATTCAATCACAGTGAGCTTTTGGGGACTCCTAGATGCTACAAATGAAGGCAAAAATTGCAACTTGATTATTTAAAAAGTGCAACTAAGATTTGCCTACTTACTATGATTTTTCAAGCAATCTGTTCTTCTACAGTAATGACACTTCCCCCCTCCCCTCCTCACAGTGATTATAACTCAGTAAATGCTTTCTTGCACTTGCTGAGTTAACAGACACACCGGACAGGTTTTGAGATTGTTCATCTTCACCCTTACTTCACTATAAAGACCGACCCCAATTTCAGCTTACTGAAAAGTAACTGTCTCATTCGCACCTGAAACCTCACTGACAGGATCAATGAGTAATGTCAAAGTGTCTGTTATTGCAACACTTGAAAGAAAAAAAAACATGAAAAACAACTCCCATTGGACAGCTGGAGAGGGCTGTGCAGCTCTGAACGGCATGATAACCTTTTAAGACAATTACACATATATGGAGTGAGGAAAAGGAAAGGAAAATTATCAGAGAGACTGTTCATAAGGGAATTATCTTTAGAAGGATATGACATGTCCTCTGATCTACATCTGATGTAATTCCAGATGAGCTATAATAAAACAAAGTGCAAAACATGTGATAATCCCTCATTTTCAGTTGTCCATGTCTATCACATGCCCTTTTATTTGCTTCCTTTTCCTTCTGTCTCCCAGCCACTTATTTTTAAAGGAACAAACGCACAGAAATAAAAAGAACTGGACACATCTTCCTGTGTCATCTCTCACCTGATGTAGCTTAAGTGACATCCGTATTCCAGGAACCACTACCTTCCTCAGCAATTCCATGTCAGCAAAGATCCATTCATCTCTAATTGAAGATATACGGAAGTCACCCTTAAATAGGGCATGCAGGCCATACAAGAAGGATTCCAGATTACTGTTGAGGGGGAAAAAAAAAAGAAAGCAGCCCAAATATTAACAGAAATACAAACATATCCATAATTATCATCACTTGACAAGAGCAGAAAATACTGAGCTGTTCAGAAGAGCACACAATTCTTTGCTAGGATAATACAAGATAATACATAATTACAGGATAATACAGGGAGAAGAGAACATGTAAGGATGTGTGTGTAAGCAAAGCCTGGACACTAGATGTCTATGTGCACTGAACAGGTAATGAATAAACCACACAGGCAACTGACTATTTACACTGACTAAAGTAAACAGGAACACTGCGAGGAATGCCTGACGACATTCTGAAGATTTTTAAGAGAAAATGTTTCAGGGAATATTACACCACAACGGACCAACCAGTTAAGGAGGATACGTAGCTTCAGTTGTGCATGCTTTAGAACAGAATAAAAATCTTGACAACTGCCTCATGCTTTAAGGCATTGTTTTGTTTTACTAAGCTAACTTAAGAGTGAAAAATCAAATATGTTCCAATCACTCTTGCAACTGTGTATCTGCAAGACCTTCAGGGTGCAATTGGCTGAATTAGAAGAATTAGTTGACCAATAGCTTCCACATGTAACTACGCCTCTTTTAATTTTCTTTTTAAACCACCACCTTGTGATTTCCTGAAACATACAACTATATTTTACACTGGCTTTCTAAAGTAAGTTGAGGCTGTTAGTCTGCAAGAAAGAGGTTGCCATATGATGACAGAGGTGAGCTGAAGGAGATTTATACAAAACTGCTTGCTACAGAGCCAGCTGAACTGTGAAACTTATCACAACAGTCTGATCTAACTTCCCTCAAGACACTAAGAAGTTGTCTTCTTCCCCTTATTTCCAGATAGGGCACATACTTGGGAGGGAAACCAGCTCTTGGTTTTTTTTCATTAGTTATCACTGGTGCTTACCCACATCACAATTCTCATCTTGCATTAGTTTGACAAAACAAAATGCTCAAGTTAAAGTTCTCCCTCATTCGCTGTTCTTTGGTTACATTTCATTGGCTGCCATAATGAAGACAGGTTACATAGCATATCTGTCCAGTTTAAGGGTAGATGACCTTAAATCTGTTCCTTTTATGAAGAGGTACTCATCTAATACTTAACCTAGCAATCCTGAGGGCTTTTGAGGAAGGGCAGCTTAAAAAGTTGGTATTTTATTACCTAGACATATGATGTGAAGCTGTTCCCAATGCTCTCCGCCCTAGAACACACAGTCCATAACACAACGTCACCAGGGGTGAGTCTTTACTTGAATCCAGTGGCTTGTAGTAACAAAAGAAAAAAAGGAATAGTCAGGTGAACGGAGTAAAGAAACTGTCACGGAAAAACATTCTGTCAGAAGAACTAGAAAGACCCAAATGCATACAAAAGGTACACAAACTCTACTGTGCATGTGTATCTACCACACCAGTCACTCTTGCTCAGACTTTCAATAGGAATTCTTTATTAAGTTTTGCATGTAGAGGACTTGTAAAGGCAGACACACACGTACTATATTTGAAATAAGACAAATTGTAAGCTGAACAGATGCAGGCAACACTCCTCATGGATACTGTGCTTCTTGTGTGCAAACTGTTGATTAGCAAAATTATGGGGTTAAGACAAAAATATTTTTAGTGAATAAAGTGGATTCTTACTGGTTAGGAGTATATAAATCTGAGTCAACTGAAAGCTTCCCTGGACTACAGCTTTATTTGGCTCAGAGCCACTAACAGCTCTATAGGGTACATAATGCCCTAGATAACAGTATCACTCATTTAAGTGATTAGACCTGATTTTCAATACCTACAAAAAATATTTCACAATATCGTGACTTGGAGGAAAGTTTTCTTGAGCTGTTGTCATTTGACTGCAGAATGCTTTACACCTGAATCTTACAGCTGTTAAAATGGGGATTTAATTAATTTTCAACCTCCGAAGTAAAGCTCAACTCTGAAGTCTCAGATCCTTCATTAAACACATATATTCCAATTATATTCCTGTCCCTTTCATCTCACTCAATTTCTGCTTATTCTTAAAGGCAACACTACTTTGACTAGATTGCATACAGTTTTTTGTAAACTGTAAGAAGTCAAGGCAATCCTCTACAAACATGCTAATGTTTCTATTCAAAAGGTGGAAGGATTTGGAGAAAGGAAAAGGGCTGAATATGGGATGATCATTTTCACAAGCCAACAATTCCAGTGATCGAACAGAACAGTACAGTATGACCACTAAGAAGCAGTCAGTCCTATAATCTGGTAACAGGTATTTGGGTTTTTGTTCTGTCTTGGGGGTTTTCATTTACGTTAGGGTTGATTTGTAAACACTGACATCTAAGGACAAAACATCAATTCTATCAACATACCCTTTTGTATGTAGATAAATGCCTGACTAAGATTCAACTGATCCATTTGAGCTGGTAATTGAAAATTCATAAATGAACAGGGTAAATCATATACTACTTGGAGAATTTATTTAAATTAACATCTCAAGAGCAGAAGGTCAAAGCCAGTAAACTATAAATCAATATTTCAATTGTAAACCTTCATTTTAAAAATCAATATTAAATCATCCTGTAAGTCAAACCAATGGGGAAAAAAACCAAGACCATTCTAGAATAGTGAATGGCTTTCCTCACATGTTCATACTTACCTTTTCTCTTCGAGAGCAGCAATATTCTATCCAGTTCAAATATATCATACAGAAACTCTCTCTCGAGATCCCCGCTAGACGGTGGTCATAATCCTCATCAATATTGGGGTTAAATGTTGGGTCTACATCAACATAATTGCGGTCTGTGCACAACCGCAGTCCTTCCTGCATGGTCTCATTAGCTAACCATTCCTCTAGCTTGGGGGATGTTGTGACATAATAGATGATTCCCTGAAACAGCAGTAGTTAAAAACATGAGTCAGTATTGTAATTAAAGTCAGCAATCTCAATTGTTCCCACTTTTTTGAATTATTTTCCTAGTAATGAATAAAACTGATACACAGTAGCATTTATTTAGCTCACATATGCAACAAATTTGCACAGAAAACAGCACACGGGTTTGTATATAGGTATATTTTTCAAAGACTGTTGAGATTTCTGAAGCATCCACTGAAGGAACAAGGAAAGGAAAAAAGGAGAGGACTCTCACTGTAATTTTGCAGAAAAACAAACAAATATATCGGATTTTTTATTTAGTTAACATGGAGGCTTAGATACTGAATTCCTAAAGAACTTGAATGCTAAAAAAAAAGATGTATTTGACAATAAATAAAAACAACAACTTGTGCATGTGTGTGTATAAGTATCCTGGAAATATTTCAACCTGAATTTTTTCAGCTCTCTGAAAGAAGTTAGCTTATTAAAGATCTTGATTAGTAAACTGATTATCTGAACGCACCTAAGTCCTAGAGTCCTCTTATAACTGCAGGGATTTTTTTAAAGAAAAAAGAAAAAAAAAAAGACACCAAAGCAGCGTGGCTTTCTCCGAGAGAAACATACTATTTCTTTAACCTGTCAATTACAACACAGATACTATATCTGGGTAACAGCTTTTTAGTTTCTACTCCAGTTTCAGCTAATGAGTGTCCTCTCTGTTCTAGACTACAGAGTCACTGTCCTGCTCATGCACCGGAGTATCAAGTAATCATCAACAAAGCAAACTCTGTCCTCTTTTGATGAAGGTGTTCATAACATCTAGAATTTGTATCACATTCTATGTTCCTCATATGAAAGACAATAGGCGTTAAAGGCACTAAGCAGTTCCCAGATGTAATCCAGTTTGCCTCCCCCCAAGGGGCTGTACCGATCTGAATCATACCTTCACGTAGTACGTGGTGAGAATTTTCCGGAGATCAAAGACCTGAAGCATGGAAGCTGCGCTGTTGTCAGTGATGCTATAACCCTCCAGGACATACTTTGTCACAAGTACTTCCCAAGCCAGCCAACGCTGCCCAAAGGCAGCATTAAAGGAAAGCATGTGAGGAAGATGGCCTGGTTCACAGCAACAAAAACCTTCATCTTCCTCTACACCTTCAGTGATGGCCTCTACTTCTCGTTGCTGGCAGTAAGTTCCTTAGGAGAAAACAGAGAAAAGAGAGTTGAACACTTTATATGATTGCTTTAATGCTGACTTGTGTTTTCAAGTGTTTAGAATCCAACCAATCTCCAACTAAGTTTCTATAATACCAAGTGAACTATCTGCCAATGAACACAAAAGATCTGGATAGCTTAATATATCACTCTAGGGTCCCATTTTGGTTAGGTGTCTTCAAGAATTGATTATGGTGCCCATGTTGCACTAAAATGGAAAGAGGGATTTAGCATCAACTCTGCTAGAGCAAGCTAGTTTTCCTCACAAGTGATGGGGACATAAAGAGGCCCTGCAGCCCACTTTCAAAGCAATTAATTTACACGATAGAACTGAAAACAATTGGAAGTTTCCAAAGCAGAAGTCCACGTTTTAGTACAGTCAGTTAAGGAAGTGTAACGCACTCACCTCTGAATTCAAGTCCCCTCAGCTGGAAGGTGACCAAGCCATTTCCTATCTCTATAAGGTGTACTAGTGCATTGAGGTAGTCAGAGGCTAGGATGAAGCAGTCCCCAGTACTATAGTTTCCCCACCGACCCAACAACAAATCTCCACATAGGCTGTGCTGAAGGGAACGGGTTAAATGCTCATAGAAGATTGAATTCAGGTTGTTATCATCTGAACCTGCAGGAAGATTAGATTTGGGTTATTATTTGAATCTGCAGAAAAACATCAAGCTTGAATGCCGATTATCATTTCACATTGAATCCTACGCTTTTCTTAACAGCAACACTATTTCAAGCTCATCCTCCACACATACCTCCCTCTTTTTTTTTTTTTTTTAAGGGCCAACAACTCCAATCGAATGGTAAATTACATTTAGTATCTTTGACTGAAATTTTTCCCTTCTTTCCCTTTCCCTTCCTTTCTTTTTGACCTTCTTTTCCCTTTTTACTCCCTCCTCCATTTTCCAAATTATTCCTTCAGATCCACTCATGCATCTCTCAATCTATTCCACATAATAAAGTGCAAAAGCAAACAAGCACAGAAATATCTCTAACTGTTGTTGTACTAGTCCCATCACCATGACACTGAGACACCCTCAATGCTCAGCTTTTTTTAATTACTTAAGAATAAAAAGCAAAACAGCTTAACGCATATTATGATTATAAATAAAGTAGTAAAAAAAAAAAACAAACAACCAAACCCAAACCAAACCCCAAACCCAAAAAACCCCTGACCCCACCAACAAACCCACCAAAATGCAGGAAAGCTACCTGGATTTCGATCAAGCTGCGAAGCCAGTCTTGTATTTGAATGATCCACACGCTTTGTGCTGAAAATAATAAAAATTAATCATATTTAACACAGAATTCATTACTGCAGGAAAACCTAAAGGAAGAAACTACTACCAAAATAGAAAACTTAAAAAATATTCCCACTGAAATAGTTTTAAAAAGTCATTTTAAAATAATTTTACATGCAAATTTACCACTCTTCTCATAAGGAAAAGTATTTTCTACCTATAATAGCATTATGATCCAATACCTAATAAAGTCTGTCCACAGTAGGTAGCCACAGAATAATCTTTAGCTTTACATATAAGTGTAAATATTTCCTTAGACAGACATCCTAAAGCTTTAGATGTGACAAATGAACTTAAAAACAATTGAGTCAAAACAGCTAACGTTCCATAGACTTTACTGAGAGGGCAATTTTCAGAAAGTTGTTATTTTATTGGCTGAAGTTACAATCTTAACCCTTTAACCTAAAATATAGAACTTTGCCTTTAAACTGTTCTAGTGTTAAAAGGAAAAAAAAGCAACAACGCAGTCAAATGAAAAATTAATTCTCCATAAATACCAGAAGGATCTGCTTATCTTGCCCTATGCTATTTATCTAACATCTCACTGGTCTGATACTCCCATCAACAACAGTAGACTTTGGAGAAATAAAACACAGCGAGGTATAATCTGACATGAAAAATCTTTTACCACTGATTTCACCTTGATCAAAATAGATTTACTTTAAAGATTTTTACATCGAGGCTAGCCAGTTTTAGCTGCAAAATGATCTGTGTTCATTATTGCTCAAATACAGTTAAGAACTGCTCCCCCCCCCCCAACCTTTTTGTACATAAATTCACCTTCTGATTAAAATTGCACTTTAGAATAGTGTAATTTTTATGTTTAGAAATATTACCAGGATGGCATACCTTTAAGTAGGAATTACTTAAGAAGGTAAAGTTAATGTTGCTAGTATAAAAAAGAGCTGCTACAATATTTTAGAAACAAGTTCACTGAAAACTTTCAGTGCTACAAACTAATTTTCTCTGGGGAAAAAATAGAAGCACTTGGACAAAAAAAAGATAACCCACACCAACAAAATCAAACCTATACATTAAGCCATAGTTACATTATTAAAAATAAAGGACCCACGCTTTAAAGGGTTTATTTCACCTACTTGTAGTCTCTTTCCCAGAATTTGACAGGCCTGGCATATGAAGTGATGAATATTGCACTTCCCAGAAACGGATTCAGTGGAGTAGAGAAGAAAGCTGACACAGCTGCTTGGACAAACAACATTGCAGAATCTGTAGGATAACTGAATTAAGGAAAGCAACCACTACTTTTGTCAAGCTTCTGTGATAGTACCCAATTAAGACAGCAACACCAATAAAGAACAAAACAAGATCTCTACGAATTTTTACGCAGCAAAGTATCTTTACAGTATATCCAGCAGTACGGGGATTATATTTGTTTTTAAAAACAGAAATAGGTGAAAACTTGGCACTAGACATTGTGGTCATTCTCTTTCACAAAATTCTAAGGAGAACACTAGCTCAACACTCTTTTCCAACCAGTCTACAGAAGCTTAAAATGCAAAACAAAAGAATTTAAACCATAGTTAGTGACTCTTGAAAAATGACTCTTGAATGACTGTCAGAAGAAAAACTGTGTCATTTTCAGAAATAACTCCTGCTCCAGGCCTCTTATGTCAGAATTCTATTCCTACTCTATCTGCTTCTGTATAATTCATAGCATTGTAGCAAGTCAGAAAGCTTGCAGAGTTTTTCATAAATACAATGAAAACCTGTTCATTCAGTAGATTCAGACCATAATACATCACCTATTATAATGCAACATTCAGAAGTCAGAAATACACAACTTCAGGAGATTGTCTGCATTTTCAAAGGATACGTGGCACAGCAAAGGGCTGGGCAAAAGCATGGAAGGCAGATCCCCACGTGATCTGCCAGGGAGCAATGTAGGTATATACAAATCTCAATTTATAAAAGAGTTCCCAAAGCTACAAGGAAAAAAAAAAAAAAAAGAAAAAAAGAAAAAGAGAAGAAAAATTTAGTGACTTGGCTGAGAATCAACACGCTTTGCAGTACACAAATATCCTGTAAAATTTACTGGTCGCCCCAGAGTCCTTACTGGTCTACCAGAAGCCTTGAGACTTACAAAAAGGATGTAATAGTGAGGCAAGTAACATAATATGCACTTCACTGTTCCACTAACTGAAACTCATGAGATGTACAGAAAGTTACATATGCTTTCTCAAGCAAATATAAGTGCTTGGGGAAGGAGAGCTCTTAGCTGTCTCACAGCATATTGATTACAGTACCAACAGGACTGATGATCTGGAAGATTACCTATCAGTTAGGACTATCTGTTTTCCCTTTTGGATGACCTGAAACACCTAGAAACAGAGAGTTACAGTTACCTTGCTGAAGAGTATGGACATGAAGAAGAGATCTAGCAGCATGGTCTCAGTAAAACTTTTGTAATCAAAAGTAAAGAAGAGCACTGTGAAAATAACAGTGACATACTGGCACGTTGGGCTACTGAATGATGAACGCAGTAACTTCAAGCCAGCTATTGTGATCATTAAAGCACCCAACCTGTATAAGAAATTCACACAAAACAGTTACTTATCTGCTGTCTGAAAGGGGTTTAAAGACCACCTAAATTGTTGCTGTCGTGTAATGCCAATCTCTTCAAACTCAATCTTTAGATTTGGGTTTGCTTTTGGAGTTTTAGAGGGGTTTGGTTTGATTTTTTGCTTTACTAAAGACTTTATTTTTTTTTTTTTTTTTTAAAGGTTACTATCCATGTCTTTCTATCAGTTTTCTCAAGCCAACCAATGTTCAAGGATTAGCATTATTTTAAGAGTCCTGCTAAAAAAGAACTTTAAAAAAAAGGTGAAATATCCTTGTACTCTGAACAAAAACCTGGTCTTTAATTTATGAATAGTGAGATGCAAAAGTGCTATAAGTGCTCTAGATTAATCATCAAGAGGATGCTAATGAACATTGAATTATCATTATTTCCTCATGACTATACTACTCTAGCTTATATTGGGGGAACTGCAACTTGATAAAGTGATGATTTTTCAGAGATAGTAACTGATAGATCAAAAGGTTACAAAAATAACATTCAAGTAATGCAACAGCAATATTCCTCTCAAAGGCTGTGTAGTGACAAGAGTAAACGAACACAAAGTCATAACTTACTAGATCCATGGATTATTAAACATTAAAAAAACCTAACTCGCACACAAAAAACCCCACCCCACATTGGTATTCCATTTTGTTTTAAGATTTATTTTCCCTAACACTTCTGATTTGAAGTTTTCTGATTTAGAACAAAGAAAAACCACCTGGTCATTGTTCTCAGAGGGAAAAAATGCAGGGCCTATTATTGACCTAATTTGCTAGTCAGCTGGACTGCTTGTGGGATCATAACTAAGGCTCTATTTAAGAGGCAGTGCGCAATTCCATTGGGATATAGATTATACTTAGGGGCTGGAAGGCCTGGAGAATTCCTTGATGAGAGCAGAAAGCAGCAGAGGGGCTGCAAGCTGGCACACCAACTCCAGGGATGTTACACAAGGCTTATGTTTACACCTGACAAAACTCCAGAATGTAGTGGCACTATCCTGAACTAGCAGTTTGGATAATCATATTATAGACCCTGAAGATCAACAAGGAAATTCTGAAACCACACTACTAGATAAGATTGCAGGTTGCAGAATTATAATACACACTATGAATTCAATGATTTATCTTCATGGGGGTACTAGTTTAACATTGTAATACTCCATTCAGTTTAAATCAGCAAGGTGACTTGGTTCTGTAAGAGCTTTCAAATGAAGAATAACTTTATTCATTCCCTGCTTTAGTTTTAAGGCAACAGCATTAACTGTCTTCCCATTGAGGCCGTATCTCACTATTTAATTTCCCACCACATTAGACATACACTCAGATGACTTGACAGCTTTTTCTACTTACTCAGTATCCAGTTTCTTTGGACTAGCAATATTCTTAGCGCTGCTACTAAGCTCATTGAGGACTATCAGTGGATAGATAACATTCTTCTCTACAAAAAGGAGCCAAATGTGAAGTTTCTCAAACCACATAACATGTGCAGCATCTATCAAGATATAATAAAAAGAAGAAATTGTATTGCACTGGGAAATCAAACTCAGCTACCAGAATAAAGATTCTTAATCACAAATTACTTGGATCAAAAAAACCCACGTACCACCCTTTGACAGGGAGCCAAACACTAACTGAATTCTCATACTACACTTTCATATTTTTATCTAACCAAAATAAAGAGAAGCTCCTGCTAAGGCACACTCAATAGTCCCAGTAGAGTTTTTGCACTGTTACACATCTATACAAAATGTATTATAATACAGCAATTAGCAAGTTGCTTACTGCATATGGCAGGAAACAAACTGGGTTGTCAACCTCTTCAATAATATCAGCATTGATACAGATGATGTTGTTTGACATTATGCATTTTATCTCATGTAAAAGGCTGTTTCCCAACTATATTAAAACCCAAAGATTTCTGGTTTACGACTCCATAATATAGAAGGGCATACTTAACCTGCCAACATAAATGCCTGAGACTTAAGAACTTCTTTTAAACTTCTACAATAATTGCAAAGTATACAACAGGATTGCTATGTTTCAAATTAATGCAAGTGACAAAAGAGAAAGTTTGTTTTACAAGGCAGTACAAATATAGGCTGGAAGAGCCTGACAGAAATTATGTTAAACATTGCTGCATACATAAAGGGTTCAAGGTACACTCAAAAGGGGCTAGACAAAGGCCCACCTCTCTTCATTGCTATGAACGACTGCACATGCCTAGATGAACCCCAGGAAAAAGCCAAGCTCCTTTTCTACAATGGAAGCCGTAAGGACAACTCATCGACACAGCATGAATTCTCTTTACGTTACAGGGACCAGACTGGGAGATGTTACAAACTTATATTTATCATTATTGGATATGACTTTCATCTTTCCTGAAAACACTGCTACATATGGAAATCCTGAAGTTGGGTATCAGCAAAAGGGCACCAACTGCAGCTTCTCTAGATTCGTAGATGAAAAATCTAAGGCATACAATTGCACTTTTCACTTCTTCCTCCAAACAGTGCTTGGCATCATATTACAATTTCTATTCATATTTATCCATCTTTACACCAAATCACTGAAAAAAAACCCCACAATTTAGACATCAGTGAAGAGACCACACTGCATAGCTGCTACAAAGGTAGGAAAGTTTACAAATAAATTCTGGTAATTCCCTGCTCCTTAAAGCAGCAGAATGCTCACTTTCTTTTCATAACTGTCTTACTTTGAAAACTAACTGAAGAGAAAAAAAAAATTGATTAGGTTGTTTCTAAGCCAGTTTTGGTAGAAATTTCTTAAGTCTGCTGTTACCAATAAAAACATTCCAACAGTGGGGATGCCACAATCTACCGCTGCATCTACACATAACTGATTAGTGGTATAAATAACTTAGTATTTACTGCAGCCTCCAGGGAGAGATTTCATGGAAACAGACTTTAATACAAGGTGCAAGTGTGTCTATGCAGATGAACTAGCATGACTGGCCCCTTGGCACGTTTTTCTATCAGTAGGCCATTTGCACTGCTTTCTGTTGTTAAACACGTCAGCAATACCATTAAGAATCAAATCCATGCCAAAATGAAATCTCCGACAGCATTCACCATACTTATTCCTCCAAAACATTTGAAAACTTACTATCTTGAAGAAATACCTGGTTAAATACGCTCTACCTTTATAAACAAAAAAAAAGATTAAAGCAATTAAGCACAAACTTTGAAACTTACGATTTTGGAGACTGTGCTTTAATAGAACTGCTCTGAGATAATGTTAGCACATGTAACACATTATCATCATCAGTTAAGAGACACACAAAATGTCACGGAACGAAGGCATGAGGAACTGAGAAACTAAGGTATTTTTAGATCAGATATCATTATTATTCTCACCACTGGAGTATTTAAAGAAGAAATGTAGTGTATCAATAGGTAACACAAGGTGGTCAGCAACTACAGCAAGGTCAGAAAAGCATCATGAATGACACTTACTTCGGACTTCAAACTGATAGTACTCCTTGGTTTTCAGCAGCGGGTGAGAAAAGCAATGCCAAGGAAGTTGCTTTCGGAGTTGAGGCAGAACATAATGGGTCACAAAGCCTACCGTACCCACCAATGCATAGAGAACATAACTTAAAATAGGCTAAAAAGAGAAGAAATGAAAAATTAGATTTTGTGCTTTATAAACAAAATCATACACTAATAATGCAATGCCTTTTCTAGCATCTCAGCAGGTGCTCCTGCTATAGTAAGCTGGAAATGGATTTCTTCATGAGAAGCTGTACTACCAACTTAAAGATCAAACAAGAAATGCCTGTGAGAGAATAAAACATTTATTTCTAACAAATTTTCACTAGGTTGAGAAGTATTTTAAAGTAAAAATAGTATAACAATATCCCTTCATAGTCCATTGCTTCTGACCCACCTGCATTTTGTTTTAAAAATGATAAAAAGTACTATCCTTTAAAGTTTGAACCCAATTTACATTTTTGTCTGCTGGATAAAAGGAGGTATAAGCACAAAGAAAAAAAAAATCATTACTCCCATATTCTCTTGAGAAGGAGGCCAATAAGAAGCCTCCCCCCAAGACCAAACTCTTCCACAGAAAACACAAAATATTTCTACATTAACACCGTATGACGACTGGATTTCAGTAACGCTTTCTACACGTGAAATTTTTCTCTAAATTTCTAGATACGTCATAGCAAAATGAGGATTGCATTACCTTGTTATAAGCTCTTGATTCAGAAATTCTGTGAAGCCTAAGCCTATTGAACTACACAACTGGTGATGAGCATATCGCCAAGTTTCTCAGTTGTTGGGGAAATTAACATTCAGGAGGAGTACTGAAGTCCAGTCGTACAACAGAAGAAATTCTCCTTAAAAAAACCCTAGTAAATCTGCTTAAGGAGAACATTTCACCTGAAAACCTGAAGCTACTTAAATGCACATGCTTTTAAAAAATTAGTTTATTTTTTCAACTGTAGGCAGCAGAAGGGAAGTAAAATTATTCTGAAATACATATAAGAAACTTTCATTTGTCTGACACGAGGCTGTTCATAAGCTAAACAACGGTTCTGTTACAGGGATATCCAAATAAGAAATTCAGTAGCTGCAACTCTTTATGCAAATGCTTTACTTAAATTCAAGCACAGGATCTGGTCCTCTGTCATCATCATCAAGTAAGACTCATACACTTTAAGGGTATTTGAAGTAGTAACATTAGCTAGACTGACAAGTAAAGAACTTGAAACTCAGAGGCTTTATGAAGTCCTGTAAATAACCATTCCTGTAAAGGGGTACTCCCCTATACTACATTCTACAAACAGCCACGCTAGCATGCAATTGCCGAGTCAAGGTTCAACCCCTCAATCTTTAAGAACCAAACCTTTTACACTTTCTTATTTTAAAAAGTTTCATTTTATCTTACACCAAAATGATCCTGACACTATTTAACTGAGAGAGATGCAGCAAAAGAGAGCATTTGTGTCCAAGACTAAAATAAAAATCCAGAATGTTACAAGAAACTAGGAAAGAGCAGGAGAAGAAGAGTTTATGAGTGCATAAAACTGGAATGTGAAGATCTTCAGTCATGTACTTGTCACACTATATGTTTAAAGACCATCTAGAACTAGCCAGGACACTCAGTGTACTACCAGAGTAAGCATCATATCACTAAATTTAGAGTATTTGTACACAGAAACAAATGACAGACATGATGGAACACCTTACCTGTAAAACTGTAAATACTGTGCTGACGTGAATTGCAAAATAGAGTACACCAATGACTATACACACAATCAGGTCAGATTGCAATCGTTCGCTCTGGGGAGGTAAAAAAATCATTTAGAAAATACCAGCTTTGGCTGGTCTCTTCAGATTCTTAATGCTCATCTGCAGTAGCACTGAAACTGATTAAAATATTTTCAAATTATGCCATTTTCAGAAATTTCACAAGAGAAGTGTTACAGCTAAAAGCATTAGTTCAAATGAGTTTGCTGGACAGATATACATCCAAAATGGGGCAGGACAAATTAATATACCCAATATATTCTCTCTCTTATTCTGGACTGCGAGGGGGTATAAGGACCCTCCTACAGCACTGACCAAAGAGCTGGAAGGGCTAACCAAATTTCCCATTTATCACCTAAGAATTCCTTAGACTATGGCAGAGCTAATGACCAGGTGGAAGAACTAGGGTCTCCAAACACCTTTTCCCCCCTCCTTTGCAGAAGGGTAAAGGATAACTTTGGAATGACTCTGAGGAATGAGTTTGAATTTTCTGTTACCTCTGAAAAATGGAGACAAGCTGTTAACAGGCAAAAAATAACAAAACAAGTAATGCCAGGGCTCAGTCACAAGGGGGCAATACGTACTTAGAGCCACTACAACTCAGTCTCCAAGTTTAGACCTGCTTACACCCTGTAAATAGAGTAACAATATTTTCAGCCCAGAAAATCATTAAAGGATTAACTACTCCAAAATCAGCCAAGTAATTACACACAGCAATTACTGCTGCAAGTTCTTAATTTCTTGGGATACAGCTCATTTTAAAATCAGTAAAACCTGATTTAAAAAACACTGAAAGAAAGAATGTATGATAATCCTCAGCTCCCCTGCCCCCTTGGTGACTAACACCACTGTTTGAGAGCTTTGAGGAGCCTGCAGGTCCTGTGGTCATTCTCTCCTGTTAAGTGTTAAAAGAACAGCAGTTTATCTGCTGTAAAGGTTTACTTGCAGTTTCCACACACTGCACCTTGTCATACTTGGGCCCACTGTACTAGGAGAAACTCATCTATACTGTTATTCCCCTACTGCTAAGCCCTACAGAAGGTTAAAACAATGTTCAACCTTCTTGTGTACAAGTTAAACGTACTAAGCTTCTTAAGTCTTTTACTTACTGCTCCACTGTGTGAAAAATAATGTTTAAATAGTAATGCTTTCCTAAGTATTAAGAGTGGATTTCTAATAAAAATTCAAAGTATGCGCTAAAGTAAATGGAACAGGTTACATCTGCTCTTAAAAAAAACCAAAAACACAACCACAAAAAAACAAACATTTCCCACCATTTTTATTCTCTGCTTCTGGAACCTGGAACAGCATGCACAAAGCTCTTGCTCACAATTACAAAAGTACGGAGTTAACATAGTTTTGCCACAATTAAGTCTTTCCTATTAACTTGTGCACAAAAGCAAGTATCATATTATCACTGTGAGCTAGAAGAAAATCCTCATGTTGAATTCACACTAGGGAATTCCAATTCTCTCACATGCCTCCTTTTAAACAACTTAAATTGCAATGTAAGCATTATACTCCTACTGTAGTACATTGGTTCATCTGCAGATTTAAAGGAAACACTTTCATAGCCATTCTAATCAACACCATGGCAGTCAACGAGTGTTGCGAGCTACAATTAAGATTGATGCTATACAAACCAACATAAAATAAGTGCTTAGAATGAATTAATAGTAATTCAAAAGCTTACTTACCACAGAATTTCTAAGCTTTTCAGGTAAAGGATCTTTCACTTCAGACAGAGGATCCTCAGGGTTTTTGTCTTCAGAATTAGGAAAAAATTTTGATTGCACTAAAGAGCTTAAGAAAGACAAAAAAGGAACCCACTAAAAAGCATGTATTGTTCTATGTGGTTTTAAAAAAATAAAGTCAAAAGTTCCATTACTAGTTGATTACAGGAAAAAATAACCCTGGCATATTACTGCTTTCACATGGCTGAGCAACTTTACAAAGATGAGATCTCCACTTTATAAAATAATTAGTTCTCTGGTTGCACACAATGATCACCATTAAAGATGAGTAGTCAGATGTTTTTGAAACACCAGTTTCTTCAGTATGAACAGAAGTGACTGAACAAATACTGAATTTTAAGTGGAATTCTTAGTACTCCTGAAACAGAGCTTCAGTTTATGAACTAAACAGAAATGTAATTTGGTGCATATTTCAGAAGTGGTCTATTTGTCAACATCAAATACAAAACCAAGGATTCCTTGGTTTAATGCAAACTTTAATAGCAACAGAAAAAATCTATACTATGCTGATTAATTCATGAATTAGTACTGTCAAGGTCTGCTAAGAATTTAGTAGTTTGGTCAACATGGCTAAAGCCCAGAAAACTTATACCTAAGCATTTAGAAGACCATATGCAGCACTGCTAGCCATACCTAAGTGTCTTGTAACCCCTCAATGTGATTTTTCTTACAATATCCTATGTGATACAGAAATATGTTATTATTTCATTTTATGGACAGGAAGCTCACTACAGAACCACCCTAGACTGTCAAAGGCAATTACACATTGCAATGTATTGCAGTGCTTAACTGTGCCACATCTGGCTCAACAGGTGAACCTGCAGGTCAAACGTAAGCATCCAGGCTACAGTACTTGGCAAGAACAGGCATCTAGTGACAAGGACCTCATACCAATTGAGTAAAGTCACCTGTTCCTTCTGTGTGAACACTCATGAATCATTAATCTCCCTGTTCACAGAAGAAGCTCCTTAATATCTACCCCAGACTACTGCTTATCAAATCCAACCAACATTATGGCTTAATTTAAATCCAAGTTCAAGCTCTGTCTAACCCAGGTATGTGACCGAGCCTCTATTGGCTATTCTGTGGGAGGTGTTTCTCCTACTGGAACTGTTTAGTTTTACGCACATAATTATTAACTGAATCAGAAATAGTCACATCATCAGATCAATACTCCAACTCAGAATAGCAACGTGAATACACGTTTCCCTACACTGGATGTCAACAATCACCACCAAAACAGATCCTTATTGTTTTGCACCTGAAATGAAATTATTTGAACATGTGCTTTGAGCATACAGTCAAGATAAGAACACAGTAACAAATTAAGTGAAACGGTTCAAAAAAATCCGCATGTGGGCTTCAGCTTAAACTAGTGTCTTGAGCAGCTCTTTAAATATAGAATGGGTACAGGTTGTAGATGGCACCCAACTGGCACTTTGGAGAACACTAGCAAGCAGTAAAATTTGATTTTGGCAAGTAAGTGATTTGCCAGAAGTCACAAAGAAAGGTGGTTGTTAGAGGAGGAATTAGATGGAAAATTTGAGAATTTCTAACTACTGAACCAGTATCATACAAATTTTTTATAATGCTGGCAACTACCAGTTCAAACAGTACTAATATCTCATATTATAAATAATGTTCCCTTGTGACTTGATTCCTCCTTGGGGAAGGGACACAGACAGAGTCACTTACAAAAGTACAGAAGGGTCACTACTTTGTCTGCTGAGATGATACGATATTGCCACTAACAAACCACAAAATATGGAGAAGAGAACTGGAATATGCTGCCCATCCCAAGAATCCTGGAGACAGAAGTGAAACGTTAATAAAAAGGAGACAAAGTATGTAACACTTATATGTCAGATAAGAATTACATATATCGTAGCAGAAGAATGGAAACAACCCCTACAGTTGCACAAAAATGAAACAGGAATTTTAGTACGAAAATATTGTTCAGTATTTACCCATGTCTAGCTGTAGATCAGAAACTCTACCATAGTGTACATTGCTTAAGCCTACACCATCTTAACCATTGCAGTCATCAGTTTTCATAACCCTAACAAAGAATTTCCTGCATTCCTTGAGACCACAGGTTCTTAACACTTGCATCGAGTCACTACTTAATTTTGAAAGTTACCTACATTTTTACTCAGATTTACTTTTTTCTCATGTGTTGGGTTCAGATTAAACCATTGGTTTTATTTTTGTTTTCATGCCCTGTACTGGATCTGCAAAGATGAGACAGTAATTGTTTGCTAAAGCTTGTTTATCTTGAACAGATGTGTTTGCAAAAAGCTAATGAGACAAATATACAAATTCACAGAAAGCTAATGATGTTCTGCGGGTGACAGCATCATGGGAATATTTGCTCTACCAACTTTTTACTCTCTGTGACAGAGTGGAAAAAAAGCCAGTCAACTCTGAGTTGGAAGGCACACACACTACAATTAATTGCAAAGTGAGAGCATCTGATTATTGACACACTTTAAACCACCAAACAGAACCAACACCACCCTGTTTTTAAACAGAAGGCATTTCAAGCAAGGAAGAGCTGTTGGTTTGGGGTTTTTTTTCCTTCCCCTTTGCCAGCTACCTCTACCTTTTAGATAGGCACACATCTTCACTGACACTACAAAATTTCCTGGTTTCTTTTCAAGCAAAGATTAATTTCAAAACACTATTTCTGGTTTGCAGCACTGGAAAAAAATATTCACGTGAGCCATTTTGAGAGGTTAACAAACCAATACATGAGGACTGTGCTAGAAACAAGCCACTTACATGATTTTTTTCAAGAATCAATCTAGAACAGAACTGAACAAATGTCATATGTTTTTGGCCAAAAAACCCCCCAAAAAACCAGCCTGTTAGTGCAGGCACAAATCATACACCTTTTAAAAACAAAAAAATCTGCATTGTTTCTCCTTTATTGACATAACAGCTGAGCAAGCACAAAACCCTACCAAATCAGACTAATATTCCTAGCTCACTTTCTGCATATTTAACTATCTAAGATACTAGCAAACCCAAAACATTAACGTATGCTGTGACTAAAACTTTGCTTACCTTCAGGGCACCATAACACAGTCCATACAACAATGCTACTGCCACAATACTACAGATAAAACTGTAAAGTGCTGCGAGCAGGCTTGTGGTAGCTGAATAACAGAGAAAAGAAACAAAAATTAAACAGTGTTATGTAATTAGGTTAGAATACAAAATACTTCAGACTGTTTAAGAAAGATATCAGCCCCTTAGTTGTAACATCCCTCTGATACAAAAAAAAAAAAAAAATCCAACCCATAGCAACTACTTGTATTTTCCTCTACAAATGATTTTTTTTGAAAGAGCAATTTATGCAGCTTTATCTACTTCCTCATTTATTCAACTGCATTACCATGGGAATGGTTAACAGCTGCAACAGAAACCAGCTGAGGAAGAAAGTATACTTTGACAGGCTTACTAGGACAGCAATTCTATTTCTCAGTAACCAATCAGAAGACCTTTAGCCTTTTTAAAAATACAATTAGTATTCTGTGTTTAGAGGGTAGGAATACAAATAGTGTAATCACTAAATTTTTTAACTAGCCTACTAATCTGATGGCTGCTTCTAATCTAAAGCTTTTGCCACTGACATAAAAAACCCACTCACCATTGCCACCGAAGACATGAATATCCAGCTGTTCACAGAGATACATCACAAATGTATTCACCTGAGGCAGGAGACCAATGAAGAATACTATAGGGAAACATAGTGTAAACACTACAGAGGAAAAAAAATAGTTGAAAAAAGTGGTGAATATGAAATATAGTGTGGGAACGTATTCTTCAGTTTAAGTTCTAGGCTTACATACACATCATTTAACTCAACATCACTGAAGTATTTTTACCTTTATTTCTAAGGAAAACATCCATTATGTAAATCTGTACTTCAGTGACTCAGAACTGACTGGATACAGAGGTTACAGATCAACAGTCAGAAGATTACTTGCACTTCCGTTTTAATTGCTGTAGAAATAGACACAGGCCAATTCAGGCTTTCCACTTTTATTTAGCAAAGTTTAGCCAAGAGTGCTTACAGATTAGAACATGTGTAAGTTTTCACTCATTGTAAATGAGGCTTACCTGAGGCTAACTGCCTGTCTGGAGTTACAGGAGCAAGCTAACACCAGGCACACTGACATAAGAAAGGTCAAGCAATCTCTGGGTTTTCTGCTGCTAATAATGTCTGACAATTTTACTCATTTTCCCACACTGCTTCTGAAAAGTTCTAATCCTAAACTACTTATTTTCATTTAAAAAAAAAAAAAAAGGTAACTATGAACCATTAAAACCCCTGCAAATTACACAACTTAAGAACCCAAAAATAAATGAATGCCACTTAATTTTAATACAGAGAACGGTATGTCCCAACCTGTATGTATTTACTTCCCATCTTGAGGAATAAAAGATGCAGAAATAACAATCTGAATAAGCAGTTCAGATATAATTCACAAGCAGCAGCCTAAGTTCTAGGTTCTGGCAGATAAAAGGATCAAATAATGAAAATAAACCTAGCAGACAAAATCTGACAGTTCAGGGAAGATCTTCTATAACCTTATTGATTTGTAGCTTCAGCGACCAAAACAACAACTAATTTTTCAGTATCCTGTAAAGGATCACAAGTCTCAATTTTAAGTTTCTAACTTTATATCCACAGAATAGTTGGATACTAAAGGACATCACATTAGAAATACCTAGAGTGAGAAAGGTACTGAGAATCCAGTGGGTTTTTTTTTTCCCTACTCCTTGGTAAAGTTAAATAACTAAATGTTTAAAAACATGTAGGCTCAGGGCTTAGGAAAAACATCAAGTTCTGCATCTTTTTACTGATACAAATTCAGAAATATAAGACTGAAGACACTCAGGACATGACGAAAATATTCTTCAGAATTCTTAAGGCAAATCTTTATCTCAAATCATTACTCAAGGAAGCCCACACAGGAGGCAAACAAAGTGTACTCTCACAGGCTAAAAAGTTGTTTCATGAATGCCTTTCAGTTGAACTATCTTGGGTCTATTAAAAACAAAATTACAAAATAGATCTTGGAATACACAATTTCTGAAGAGTAGTCCAGCAAAAAGCCGACATTACTGATGGCTTTTAAAGTCCGTAACAGAATTGCTCTCTAATAGGGACCACCCAGGTGAAAACAAAGCAATCGTTATAAATGTAGAGTAGATTTAGATCAACTGATCAAGTCCAATACATGAGACACAAATTAACCTAATAAAAAATTTACACCAGTCCTCGCTTGTCTGTTGGCAAGGACACAGCAATTATGTTATCTAAACACAAAGTTTGCCTTGCTCTGCAGCTGTGTTGCTCTAGTAGCTATGCCTGGGAATGGGAAAAAAGACAGCCGAGATTTTCACTGTTTGCTAGCAGCCAGCTTGCTTTCTGATACATGCAAAGCTTTCTGAAACAGTGCTTCAGCGACATTGAGTTGCTCCAAAGACAAGAGTGTGCATGGTAGGGGAAGTAGGGTTTTTATTTTGGTTTGCTTTTTCAGGTTTTTTTTATTGGTAGAACTGCTAAAAAATACAAACCACATAAGCTGGTGTGAGATACTCAAGAAGAACAGTAAAACATAAGGATCAAAAAAGCATTTGGAACTCTTGAACTAAGAAGTTTTAAAAGGTAACTCCAATATGGACGTAGGCTGCTGAAGATGCCAGCACATTTAAAACTGGAAAAGACTCCTAAGTACTTTTTTAAAAGTAGGTCACTTTCACCATACAACACACCACCTACATATGCATTTATGTATTACCTTATGGGAATGCATTATGGCAGTGACTCAAGGTGATAGGAAAGGGAAGAAAAGACTCATGAAACTGACAGAGCATAAACATGGGAAAATTATGCCGGTTTCACACCTTGAATGGGTCAAAAGTATTTTCTGTCTTAGCTTATTTTTCCATCACAGATACAGAATGAAGTATGCCAATGCATGAATAGATCCACAGAATCTGTAGAAAAGCACCTCTGGAAATGCCTGGTCTGTTCATAAATAAGAGGCTTAGACCATTTCCCTCTGGACATTTAAATTTAAATAAAGATTTAATAGCAGAAAGTCAAAGGGACAGTGTGAAGTATGAAATTCAGAGTTGTTCCTAAAATCAGGTAATAAAAACCCATTTCCAATGGGCCAAGTCAGTAATTCTTATTAATCAATTATAAGTAAAAAATAAATGATTTTTTTTTAAAAAAAAAAGGAAGGAGAATCAAAACCAAAACCAAGTTTTAATTTTTCTTGGACAAAAGACTGTCCAAGAACTGGAGGCATGCAGTCATAACATTTAACTGCTGTAGTTTTTTCATGCACAGATATTTTGGTACAAGAGAAGAGGAAGTGTGTTAAATTTAGATGAATTCTTACAGATACTGTGCTACTCAGAATACAGTTACTTGAAGTACCTCATAGGGCCTGGAATTTTATTTTTTGGTATTGCTGATAGGCCTGTTCTGAGAAGAGACACGTTAAATTATCTGTCTATAATGTTTTTTAAATTTTTGTCCCTACTGTTCTACTTGATTGCTAAACACAAATAACCTGATTTAAGAGAACTCTCCTCATTTGCCACAAGCCCCTCTAGAGAATATGAAAGAGTCCAAATCAAAACATTTCTTTAACTACTGAGCAGCTAGGTCTAAGCACAGGGCAGCATATCCAGGTCCAAGTTCAGAAGAAAGAACAGAAGATTCAGGGATGAGGACTATGATACTAGCTAATTAAAAAGCTACATTTTTCTTTTTCCTATGACACCATATTAGTTGACATCTTTGCAGTTTTGTTACAGCAAAGCTATATAAGGGGGGAATTTTCCCATAAACTTCAGCAAAGCTAAAACTACTCCTTTCAAAAGAAACTAAAGGAACTGCATTTAGAAGGTGATGATGCAACAGTGGCATAATAAGATGCAGAGTGGAAGAAAGAAAAAAAAAAAAAAAATCCCTACTGTGGTGAAGCAAACCATCCAAATCCTTGAAAAGGCCACTCACCTATAACTAAGTCCCTGGCTGACAGCAGTAGCAATGGGTTGGTGAAAGCCATTCCATACAACCTGAATCTTGTTGTAGATATGTTTCTGCTGCCATAATCCAACAGCCAAATAAGACCACAACATAAACAGAAATATACAGGCCTACTATAGGCTATGATACGATTATGACCCTGTTTAAAAAACAACAAAAAAGAAAAAAAACACAAAACATTTATTTCATTATTAGCAGAAAAATTGTTACTCTTCTGTTACAGATAATTTCAGAACCAAAATTAATCATTGTTCATCAATTCATGTGCTGTGACCTCAACACATCCTTTTGTTCATGAAATCCTTAGTGCACTGCCTTGAAGTGGTGTAAGTAGTCTTTTTTTTTTGTGTGGCTTTGATATAACAAGGACACAATAGTTAAGACTATGTTATGTTTATCCTTATTCTCCACTAAGTTTTAAAGTATGTTTCTTGTAATACTAAACGCCAAAGAAATGCTGACTAGGCTTCATGAGCAAGACAAAATATATTAATTCTGAAGAAAAAGCAATTAAACTTTATTCCTTATATTGTTCCTCCTGGAAAAAAAGAAAATAAATCTGCATTTGTGTGTTCATTAAAACATACAACTTATTACCTAAAATAACATGAATGACTTGCTGCAGAGGAATCATTCTTTTTCATATCTTATTTAGGACCTAACAAAAATAACTTGTCTTGGCAATCTAGCAGATGCCCAGTAGAATATAAACATATTGTACAACATTAGCACACCAACATTTCCATGCCTGAATGTTAATGTCCACTAAAGCATTGTGCACTCAGCTTAATAAGAGTGAAAAAATAGGACAACTCAATGATCTAGAAGACCAGCATAGAACATCAAAGCTGAGTCAGTTCATACCAGCATAGCAAATTACAATAAGAATACTTCCCAGTATAATTGCTTGAATACTAAAGAATCATCAAAAATTCTAGCATGGTATGGCTCTATAGCAAAAGCTGGGATTAAAACAGGGAGGATGTAATTTGCTAACTACAAACAAAGCATATGGGGGGAGAAATAGTATCATTTTGCTTCTCACACACTAAGAAAACATAAGCCTCTTGTGCCTTACGAGAATGCACGTAAGAGAAATGACAAAAAGATCAAACCAAAAATATCAATTCTCTGTGGAAGTTCTGTATCTGCAGGGTTAGTAGAGTGGCATAGGCCCATGACTTACATGTCGAGGGGAAGAAGAATCTGGCTGAACGCTCTGAAATGAAAATGGAAAGAGGGAAGTTACCTGATCTACAGATAAATGCATTTACCTTCCCTCCCCCTCAGCACACTTTCTTGATTAATGTTCTTTTAATAATACCTATAATTAATTTTAGAGTTGTCAAGATACTCTATAGCCTTTAAATAGTGCAATGTATTAAACCTTAAAATCTACACAGAGTACATGTCTATAACCAAAGTTGTTTTTTTTTAAAAAAAACCCTCATTTTTAGAACTTCTACCTAATTTTTAAAAGCATGTGTCATGCTCTTCATTTTTAAATCTAATTTCCACCCTAGTAGTCTAATCATAAGGAAATAAACAATCATTCTTAAATTACAAAAATACCATTATCAGTTTTCTAATAAAAACTAAGTTTCTGATTTAAAATATGCTTCGAAATAATTGCTTAATACAAATGCATTGAGGTGTTTCCACTAAAAAACCCAAAACAAACCAATAAAACTTCAAGTTAAGTTTGTAAGCTGTTTTCAGCCAATAAGAATGTGTTCCTCTTTGGGAAAACAAAAAGCTCATGAGAACAACAAATAAAGGGTTGTTTAACAAACACACGCAGAATCATTCTAGTGAAGTGACCTTTGTATGACCATCCACCAAACTTTCCACGAAGCTGAAATTTACTCATTTCTTTTTAAACGATAAACATACAGTTTTTCCCTTACAGCTCTAACCAACCCAAACCACTCAACTAAAGTTATTTCTATTGTTTATAGGAAATGAAGAGAGAAATTAAAATACCTTCAACAGTGAGTACTGACAACTGGCTATTACCAGGCAGAACTGGAAGACCCAAATATCCTTGAAAAAGCCCTCTATAAGAAGTACAGAGCCAAGAAATGCAACTAGAATAGCTAGGATGACAGCTAACACATTTTCAAGGATCTCACGATTCCTGTATTAGAGGGAGAGAAAAAAAATAAGAGATAGAATTAAAAGCTATGTCTAAAAAAACCTGCAAGGGAACAGTTAGGGTCAAAAGTTAACAGGAGTTGTGCTGCTGGTAGGAAAGCAGTTAAGAATAGATTTGAACTTGCACAGACTATAGTAGCACACTGTCTTTTTGCAAAGCTAGGAGCTACCAGGATTTCAGTGATAGCTGAAAGCAATTAGTATCTTACAGAATTGACCTTTAAACAGTAGAAGGTAACTTCAGCAGATAACTGCAGAAATAATTCAAATGGTCAACCAGAAGCATGGTCTGTAACACAAAACTATATTCACAGCCCATACAGGATACTTACAAGCCTGTGAAAGATATATGTGTGATGGCTTATCTGTATATACTGTGTCATTCATGATTTCATAATGAAGAAACTAAAACCACTTTCACTTGGCTAAGATATGCCAAATAGAATAAATAAAGTTCCGTGATATTGGTAGTGCTTAGGAACAGAATTAACAGTATTTCTGCCTGGACAGAATCACTACTACATTGTTTATCTCAAGGAATTTAATTACCATAAATTTAAATACTCTATATATTGCGAAATCTGGTAACTGAGGAATCACCTTCATTTTATTCCCATAGGCAAATGGAGCAGGGACAACAGGGTACAGTATTAGATGACCCTTTGGAAAAATACTTTGAAACAGCAGGCAAGTTATCTCTACTTTCTGAAATAATGTAAGTGTGTGCCAAGTTCTAGACCCTTTCAATTAGCTTTTTTGGAGAATGTTATTTTATAGCTTTAAACATTAGCAATAAATCTCTCTTTTTGGCCACTCAAATAATTTATTTGCCTCATTCACACAAAGTGAGTGTGCATTTGTTTAGTAGTTGCTTTTTTTTGTTTAGTAGTTGCTTTTTTTTTTTGTCCTTTTTAGTGTTGTCAGAGAAAAAGGGAGAGTAGCCTTCATTATTTTAGAAAAAATTGCATTTTATGTTATTCTTTCATCTTTCATAGCACAGTAAATAAGTATTATTTCTCCAAGGATAGCTTTATCTGTATTACTCACAGGTTAGTTACCATTTTTTAATCTTTACTTGCTGAAGTCTAGTAATCTATGAGGATCTCACCTATCAAATAAAGCCAGAAGAGTTAATCTATCAAAATTGATGCTAATCCAAAGCTTAGGCAGGATCCAAAAGCGATAGTACTGCTTGACTTTTTGAGCTGCTTCCTCTTGAGGTTGCATGTGGTCCTGAAGGTCAGGGCTCAGGTCAATATCTTGCTGCTCCAGCAGATCTGTATCCATGGTCAGCAGCCTGTTCAACCTGATCTGAGGAAGAGAAAGCTAAAAGAAAGTCAGTATTAACAAAAACTCTTTTTTTTTTATGTCACTGTACTCCACTGACAACTACTTTGGAAAACATGGCTAGAATTATTTAGTTTCACTTTTAAGAAGTTATACACTAAACACTAAGTTCTGAGGCTTCTACTGACTTTCCCTGTCCTTATCATGGCAAATTAATAGCACCAGTAGCAATAATAGTTCGCATATTAACAAAACCGTTCAGCAATTTTGCATATGCCTTATTTCAAATGAAGTATGAACATATTGTCCAAACACATTATCCCATTTACCCAGAAAACTTCAAATTTGAAGACAAGTAAACTGATAGGTGAACAGCAATAACAGACTACAAGAATAATCCAATTCTGAATTTAAATCAAGTACCACATATATCTTACAGTCAGCTAATCTGCATGCACATCCATGCAGAATGGTTGGTTTTGCATGACAAAGCAACTTATGCATGCATCAGTGGTAAAATTCAAACTCACTACATTCAGAATATACTCAGAGACAAACTAAAAAAAAAAAAGCTCTTCCCCAACTAGTCAAGTACTATTTATGACTGACTGTATTTCCCACTGATTTTGTAGTTTGTCACTCTAGAGTTATCTTGAAACCACAGTAATACTAGCAACCATAAAGGACATTTAAGGAGAATATTCAGGTTAAAAAGTTACTTCAGTATGTATGTGTCATCTAACCCGCTTTATAAATTTCAAAGAGGCTAAGAAACATCTTAATGCACTGCCCTTTATTCTTAAACAGCATCATTGTGAAAATGTCATTTAATGAAAAGTTTGCACAATCTTTTAAAACAAAGCATAAACTTTAAATACTCATGTCACCTTTAAGTGTCAAAATTAAAGGTTTTGTGGGTTTTTTTACAATTATCTTAAAAGTTTAACATTCAATGTTTTTCATGACTCCTTAAAGCACCTGTGTATTTATTTACTACACTCAGCCAGCTTTTTCTTCCTAGAAAAATACTAATAAAAAACAAGCAAGAGCTCTCCCTTTCTAAAGGCATTTCAAAAATACAAAACATACTATCTAAGATAAGCTGTGTCAGAAAACAGGTGCTTTTTTGACAGCTTTTTAAAAACTTGGTTTCTTAAAAGGTAGAATCACCATAACATAACCTTCAATGCACTAATAATAAATTTCAGTGGAAAATTCCATTTCGGCACATGGGCTAAGCTTTTACAAACACTAGTTTGCCTTAAACAGAATCATTCCCTCCCATGGGACCGCACTGGCAAATCAACAGCACATAACAGGCAACGCAGCCTTTTTTGAATGCTACTGTTTTGAGGGGGATGGTAAAAAGCAAAGAAAGTTCCTCCAGCAGACACCAGGTTTGAAAAACACACACTCGATCAAAAGCATGATCAGGCAAATGGAGGTCTCTTGCTCCTCTGCCAAATGCTGAGTCCATATTTCATTTTCCTGCTGGATTATGTCATTAGGTACTTCAATATACTTTACTTTGGTTTCCTAGCTTAAGAATCATGACTATTTGCACTGTTTTCATGACACAGCAGTACAAGACTACAGAATTAAGAGTACAGATATATCTGGACTTGACAACAATATAAAATGTTTGAGACTGCAAAACTAAGGAATTCTAAAGCTATTTGCATTAGGAAACAGCATAAGCCTGTGACTTTTTTCCCAGTCACTCCTTGCCTGTGAATTAATCCAGCAACAGATTTTTAAATTCCTGCCAGGGAAATTAGTGAGGTTTCCGTTGGTCAGAACATGAAATTATATTTTTTTTTCTGCCTGCTAATCTTAGTAATGCACAGAAGGAAAACTCTGTCCAAGTTATCATGGAATCATAGCACAGAATAGTTTGAGTTGGAAGAGACCTTAAAGATCACCTAGTTCCAACCCTCCTGCCATGGGCAGGGACACCTCCCACTAGACCAGGTTGCTCAAAGTTTCCAGTCATCTCTGGAAACCTTCACACGGTATCTCAGAACATCCAATTTCCATGTGGTTTAGAAGATCACTATGCTTTAGATCAGAGGAAACCATTTATATTTAGATTTTAAAGTGCTATGCAGAAAGACGAATTTGCACGTATATATGAAGACACCGCAACAATAAATACCTTCATTTAAACCCAGGCAAAAGTCCACCTTAAGAACAAAGAACTACAGCGCAGGATGATTAATCAGTGGTATAAAATTGGAACGTCTTCTGATTTTTTGCATGCTTTAAAAATAAATAAGAAAAACTTACTAGATCGTGTGGATAAAAGCGAACTGAGGTAGAACTCGATACGTGAGAGTCCGTGTCACTATAAGAACAGGGGAAAGACTTCAGATTATAAAACTACATTTTATTTCAACAGGCCATTCTAACTTTCTAGTGTCTCTAATTTTGACATCTTGCAAATTTTATCTAAATATCTTTAAGTTTTTCCTTCAATCACATATTTTAAATACAAGTATCCACTTAGCCTTATATATTGTGGTAAATAGTGTAGCTATAGTAAATCAGGAGACTCTTTACCTTGGTATAAATTTCTCAACACATAGTCCCTAAATTGTCCAACAAAAATTATCACGATAGTAATTATTTCACTTGAAAAAAAACAAAGATGTTTAATAATCTGTTGCGTAAACACACGTGGCACCTCTAAAGTAGCACAGAGTCCGCTATGCGTTCACATAGAGATTTTGTCAATTCTACCCTTTTTAACAAAGGTTCCAAACTGCCAAAACAGTATATACGTAACATGAGTATACAGAGTTACTTCATCTTCAACTGCTTTTGAAAAGTTTAACTTCAAATAATCTTAAACTCCTGGTAAGAAGAGCAAAATCACTTTGCAAACTCCATTCATTAGAGATGAGGAGAAATTTTTCTTACTGTATGAGAGTCCATATCCAACCACTGCTTTTTTCCCCAATTTTGGATAGCTTATGGATGTTTGTTTCCCATGTAAATCACATGGCTGTAAGACTTGTATCAAATTTATGCAACTTTCCTTCAGTTCCTTGCCTTAGGATAAAAACATTCTTTGTTATCAATCTTACTTCACTGAAACTCAAGTATTCTTTAAAGCTGAGATCTGATTATTTCGATGTGGCCAGCTTGTTCCTTCCTTTAGCACACAGAACTTCCTAACAGCAGCCAGCAGCAAAGCCATTGCATCTGGAACATGCAAGCAGGAGAGGCAGGCATTGGCAGCTTTGTGCAAGGAATACAGAACTTTTGGTCAAAGTTCAACTCTACAAAAGGCACTTGCACACTTTCACGAGAAAGATTTGAAGATGGGAGCTTTTATAGTCATTACTTCATAGTTCCAGTAGCTATTCCACCTACACGTGGTGGGAATTTGTAGCACTGAGCATGATGCAATAGCTTCAGAGCAGTTCCATGTAGTGAAGTGGATTGGGGAAAGGTGCAGGAGGGTTTGCGTTGTTTCTTCTGCCTCCTGTCCTTTCAGAAAAAGGACATCTTTCCAACAGCAGATGAACTTTCCAGTATGTAGCTGGCTACTTCAACTGCAAGTCAAATTTTAACCTCAGGCATATTAACACTTATATGTATTGTTTCATGCCGTTTATGAACTTGAGAACAAATTTATCAGTTTACATTTGCTTCACAATTGGAAGTTCATTTGTAAATAAGTTAACAGCCATTATAGTCAACAGCCATCTACTTACCCAAAACCTGAGTTAAAGCCTTTTAGAAAGAGTTTCTATAAGCCAATCAAAAATGCATTTGTCAAGTTCTCAGTTTGTACATTTATTAAGCTAATCAATCTCAGAAAATGAAGACTACTAAGTGAGGAAGATTATCTATGCAGTTAGTGTCATCTTCTAGTTAAAATCCCTTAGGTTTCAAAAGTAAAAGTGTATGGATAATATTTTATATATATTTTTGTATCCATATTAAATAGCCTTTTAAAATTAAAATAAAATATTTTGTTGCAGTAAGACAAGAATCATCACTCTTGACTGGCCTTCACACACACCAGATGTTGGATGCTCTTCTTGCAGCTGGCTCAAAGTTCACAAGTGACATGTCGCAGCCCCCTGTCTCGTAGAGCGTAGAACTGAACTTACCTATTAAAGAAAAGGTCAAAAGCAGGTCAAAATTTCATAATGTTTCATCCCACTGGCACTAGTTTCTATTTATTAACTTACTACTGACATCAATTTAGACATCTAAATTTACATCAGTGTCAGAATATAAAATGTGATTACACATTAATGTGTCACCGGTGCAGACAAGACATCAGTTACTCAGTCCTCTTTCATACCATTTTATGTCATATATACACAGTAAACTAAATACTGAACTGCATTTTAAGAGTTGGTATTTACAAGATGTCACTGTTAACACATCAGAAGCATAAGGTAAGGGGTTTCACCCCCCCTTAGAGAATAACCAGATGAACAACTTGCAATGACCAGCTTCTTCAGTTCTTCCCTACTCCCCTGCCTCCAGTAGAACAATCATTAAATCACTTGCTATCAGCATTTAAGAACCATGGCATTTAGCTAAGGCAGAGATTCCTTGAGTGTTTTGAATAAAATCCTTTTTAGAGGCATATGTCTATTTGAAAAGAAACAAAGAGTGAAAGAAGTGGCCAGAGATGCTTCATAAGTTAAACCTCTACAAAAACTTAAAGGAATGGCAGACAGGGATTTATTCTACACGCCAGAAGCAAATACTTCAGTATAAGAAAGAAGATTGCAAACTAACTTCTCAGATAAACCATTTGGAGTTACTGGAACTCCATTAACCATAATTTCCTAAAGTTGTTATTAAAAACATTTTGAATGAACAATATCAAGCTATTCCTAAATAGAACTAACAACAAAGTAGCCAGATATTATAACTCAAATGATAGATTATGTTATTCACAATATGATGTTTTTACAGTGCCTTTCTCCCACAATAGCCTGATCAGAGAGATAAGCATTGTAATTTCCCCTGAAGGCCTGGTTCAATATATTTCAGTTCTGAATGCAGGAAGCTGATTTTGCAATTGTGATCTCATATGAAGTGTTCTGCCAACTTCTCCATCTCTTCTAGCTCAAAACCTTTCTTAAACCATGATGCAACGCACGCAATATTTTAAGATCTACTTATACAAAACAAAAAAAAAATCCCACTTTGGAGCATGTGAAGCAAAAGCTGTATACACCCCTCAGCTGCATGTCTTACAGCTCTTTTATCTTCTGTGATACAGGAAACAAACAGTTCCAGAAGAAATAACTAACAAGACTAGAGCTTCCAATCTTTCCCCTTTCTGTGAGAACATAACCTGCTTCTGATATAGGGGGGTTTGATTCTGTTTTTTTTTTTTTAAAAAAAAAAAAAACCCACAACACACTCTAGCTTCTCTTCAGACCCACAGACAATTAAGTTTGATTTAGAAGTGTTTGAGAGCGAGAAGATTAAAAACCTCTAACTGGATGATAAGAACCAGTAAAACTAAGGAAAAACACTGGTATATTGAAACCACCTTCATAAAGCTTTCTACCCTCAGAGGGTGCACTTCAGACCAACTAGACACATGCCACAGCCGTGCTAAGACCAACCATTCTGACAAGACAGTCAGCTCCACAGCTCAGGAGTCACGTACAGTGTGCGTCAGAGCTTGGTAACACTGCAGCTCTCTCTGAATATTTAATTTCCTCTGCTATAGGCATTTGTCAGGAAATACAAGTAGAAAGTTCACTTGTTCGGGTTTTTTCCTCAATAGTTCAGATTTTAATGAAGTGCTTTATTTAAATATCCTTTGGTTTTAAGTGCATAGTGTAGCAAACAGTTGTTATTGAAGTTTAAATTTTAAATTAGTGCAAGACATTAGGAATCTTCCTCCCCACAACTAATAACTAACCTCAGTTACACATGACTACTTCTCAACTGCATCAGTAAAAAAAAATTTCAACAGCAAACATGAAGGTATCAGATAACACACTGCAAGTACTAGTCGGGACAAAAATTATGCATAACTTATTACAGAAAAATTTTCCATGCAACCAGTCCTTAAGAGAGACAAACGAGTTTGAGTTAAATTCTTCATGGTTTTGCACTACCAGGTTGAAAGCCTAGAAATTAAACTTTCGGATTTTTAAATTAATGAAATTCTAGTCACAGAAATCAGAATATGCTACTTGCAAGACATAACTTCCCATTCTCTTGGGCTGAGATAATACATCAGATATATTTGTTTCAAAAGAAGTCTCCTGAACTGTTACACTCATGTCAAATGTCTGAAAAGGGCCTCAAACTGAAAAAAAAAATCAGCATAAAACGCTTTGCTTCAGAAAATATCCACAGATCCTCCACATCCAACTTATCTTTAAATCTGTCAAAATTTACTGCATTTGTGCTGCTCTAAGTACTGCATGGCTGTGGTGGGACAAAACGAACCTGGGTAATAGAGACACAGCAAACAGAGAGAACACAATTCCAATTGTCTACGTGCAAACTACAAAACGGACTCAGGTTTTGCCATACTTGCAGTTCACCTCCCCCTACTTATATAGGCTTCCTATTGAAAGTTAGCCCTCTGTCAAGAAAAGTATGGCTTCTCAATAAAACAAAGTTGCCCCCTGCTTTTTTCTGGGTTTTTTTGACAAAGTAAAGATGACAGGACTATTCTGGAGATTCTACAGCTGAGCTCCAAAGTCCCATCAATTAAACACTTTTAAAACTGTGCAAGATAACAGAAGCTTCCTCACAGCACACACCAAGTCTAACGAAGGATCCCAATGCCCACAAGATTCAATAAACATGGATATACCTCGTGGTTTTAGTTACCCTAGTAATTTTCTCTCCCTCCCATTCCTAGCTTTCCCACAGCATTCTCTGAAATATTTTTAACAGCATCACACTGAAGAAGCTTAAGAAAGTTTTTTCTTTCTCTAAGGACTGTAAGTTTATCAAGTTATGAACAAATGGCAGACTCAAATTTTTCAAATTAAGAAATACAGCCAATAAAATATTTGTTCACTAAACAGAAATGCTTGTAACTTCTCCACTTGCCTTCACTCAAAGGGAGAACTGCGAGTTCTTCACAAATTAAAGTCACCCAAACAATATTCTATTTGGACCAGGTTAGAAAAACAACAAAACCAAGTTACTGATACTCGGGCACAGAAATCCAAAATACATCTTTGTTCTGACATGGAGAGAGGAAAAGATGAATGCACAAAAATACCTCATTGCCAAGTCTGGAGACAACCACGTAACAGTTCACACTGTACAAAGTGGTGTTCCCACAGTTACAGGAATCAATGAATGCACAGGCTGATGAGCTTACACAAATGAAACCTAGAAGACATAAGTGGCTCAGAATTCCACTAAAATGGTGCTCTGATGATTTCCTCAGCCAAGTTATTTTTGGCACATTTCCGAATATTACTTTGTTTAAAATCTCTCAAACTAGTTCTGAAAATTGCTAGCGCCTTTTCACATGACACTATTTTTTAAATCCCAGTCAGCAAAACCAATAAAGCCATCAGAATCTGAACACTCCACAGCATGCAAGGAGCCACCATTTGCAAATGTCAAAATTCTACCTTCAGCTGCAGTCTGAAAATTTATAAGTTCAGTCAGAACACTTCGAAGCGGTTCATTTTTTATTTCTATATGAAGTTTGTCTAAAGAGCAAGTTATCCATTATGCAGAATTCCACAGCCTACAATAGGGATATTTTCAATAGGAACAACGGGAAGTGAGCATTTATTTTCTATTTGTACCTTTGAAAACACTCCCCCGTCTATCCCAAATAAATTAAGTCTACTTAATTATAAAAAGGTATTGAGGAACTGACTCTAAATTGTTTTTAATCAAGTAAGTGATCAGTGTATATATACACTTAGAGAAAAGTTTTGGTCTTCAAGACCATCCAAGTGCCTTCATAAATTGAAGGACTTCAATAAATCTGAAAGATTATCACTTGCATGTAAGTGACACAACCAGAAGTCCAACATAGCAGTGTACCTGTATTGTAAAGCTCCAGATGACCACTTCCCTTCAGTCACAAAAGCAATATTCCTCACAAAAAAAAATTTTAAAATCATCTACGGAGAACAAAAGGCTGTTATTTCACCTCAGCTTCAGAAACCATGCCTCTGTTCTACTAACTCAGTACTTGGATTCCTGGCTACTTCACAAATTGTATCACCTACAGCCTTTGCTTCAAGTACTGAAAAATCCCACCCATCACCTACATGTTTCAGGAATCAGATACTAGAGAGAATAAACGGCATCAGCACTGCCACACTGTGCTCTGAAGACTGTCATTCACTTAAGTCATAGTATGTGTTTTGCTGCTTTCTGGATTCATATTATATTTATCCTGCCTATAATTACAGTATTTGGTCTGCTACCTTTTCCTTCTGCCTTGCATTCCTCCTGATTTATTTCATGTTTACTGTTCCACATAAAGCTCCTTTTCCATCCTTTCAAGTTCCCTCTCCCTCATCCCTCACAAACCAACATAACTGATAAAAGTCTTTCTACTTCAAACCTGGAAGAGCACAGATAATGCCTCAAAGCATCTCTTGCCTTAATCAGGTATTATCCTGAAAGTAAAGATGACTGTATAGCCACCAGACTGGATATAGGCTACATATAATACAGTAAGGTACATATTTTGTAAAATAAGTCCCCAGAATCAAGTTAATAGACAAGAATCTTTAAAACAACCAACAATAAAAATTATATGTCTTGTTAAGAGCTGCAGCCTGACATCAACACATAAATGGAAATAATGTACTGCACTGGTGCACAAAAACCAGTCCTAAACATGTGGGCTTTTAACAAATTAACACATGCCCTGTTTGTCTTCCAGAATAGTTGGAATATGCTAATAGAATTTCAATAAGAAAATAAATTCTTCTATGCATTGTAAGAGAGATATATAACCCTATCTACTACATTTGTCACATATTTCCAGTTGCTGTAAATCAGCTTTTGTTTCCGTACCTTTTCCCCAGCCTCTATTTTCAATTTTTTTTCTGCCCTGGGCAGTCACAGCAATTTCTCCAGTGACAAAGAATTGGTCATATTGCCTGCACTGCTTTGATCAGCATTAAAATAAAAGTTAAAGAAAAAACAAACTACTACCCTCACCCAGCCCCAAACCATACACAATCCAAACAAAGTAACAGGGTCAGCTTTCATTGCAAGGTATCTTGGGACAACAGCAACACCAACAGCCTTACACTTAAGGGAAACAGAGCAGTAATGTCACTTCATCCCTGACTGAGGATAAAAACAAACATCCCAAAAAAACCCAAACCACGTACCAGTTATAAGATACTCTCCCTTCTTGTCAGGCCTGATAAACAAATCGTGCATATGGAAGCTTGCACTATTTTACTCAAATATAAGACAGTACCTGTCACACAAAGCCTGCTACACAAACTAGAAAATTTGATTTTCCTAAAACAACAAAAACAGATCTCACCTATAACAACTGCTTTCATGCATGGAAGGTTTGTAAACAGATGCTCAGAGCTTCAAATCAGGAATAAATCCCTATTATTCATCAGACTTTCAACTGAGCAGATCCTGGAAGTTTTGTGCCTCCCAAAGGCAATGTGCTGCCCTATATAACTGTAAGCACAGTACACACAAGTTTCAGCAGAATTTAGCTATATAAGTTTCTGAAGACTCCAATACACACCTAGTGCCTTTTTCAAGAACCTGAATGCAATGTTGAATTTCTTAAATGGTCCACTTTAATTTCTACAACAACATAGTAATGCATGTTCTTAAATAACTCAGACTTAACTAGATTGTGTAATAAATCTTGAACTCTGTAAAACTTGATTGTATTATTTTGGGTAAGATGAAACAAATCCTTCAACTACAATAATGGTGACTTTAAGAATAAATCCCAACAATAACCTTGAATAGACATAACCAGTATCCCTGAATTTGTTTTATTTCTTGTTTGAAAAAAAACCCTGGAATATAAGAGTCCAAATTAAAGAAATCTGTAGTTTCGTGTGATAAATTTTCATAGTTCAGAGATATATACAAGCATGGAGATATAAATCTCGAATTTTCTATCTAGAAACTAGTAGAAGCACAGACTAAAACAAAAATCATCAGGTAAGTGGATTGCGTGTATTTAGCACAAGTGTAGTTAAACTTTACTCAGAGAATGTCAAGGTTTTCAGTTTTGCTCATACTCATTTTTTTCTTCTACTTCAGCTAGATGGTGCAGAAGAATGGCAACTTGCTAGCCAAACTAGGATTTACATGAGAATCACAGCCTGGCAATTCATCAAGCCTTCCCCACTAGAGGAGCAAGATGACAGTTCACTTATCTGTTAGTACTGGGTCACACTAAGGTCTCAAACGAGTGTTTTGTCAGTGTTCTGAGCTAACCTGTACTTCTAAGTTATTACAGCTGACAGCTACTCAAAATACTGTCACTAATAACTGTCAGTTCTGAAGATGCCCTTTTTAATAATTCGAGGAAGAATTCCACATTAATGCTGAAGTCTTAAGTAATTCAGGCCATGTATAGATAGCTGCAAAGATCCTTGCCAGGAATTTTTCCACATCTGCCCCTGCATTACTGTGTCACAGGAGGTCAGTCACCTATTATAACAATCTTAACTTCCTTCTCCCTAGCAATTTTATTACCTGCATAGAAATTAATAAATAGTTAAGAATATTACATAAAATCAATCATGAACAACTAAGGGGCATCATAAGGCTCCATGAAATGATGGCATTGGATATAAGAAAGAGTCCGGATTTATTCTAATCTCAAACTTCTAAATTAAGGGGTACATGAAAAATCAAGCTCTCATTTACATGAGGATTTCTTTTTCCATACAGCAGCAAAGTAAGACTCATCTAAAAAAATAAGAACAATAATTCCTAGGGACCATAACAAGTATTCTTTTCAGGAACCAGAAGTTCCTCAAAGTTGGTATCAATCTCTGCCCAACTACCTGTGACAGTGAAACAAAACGTATGTGTTACAGATGTTTCATTGTTCAAGTCAGGAAAGCTCTCACACCGTCACTACTTGTATTTAAGCATCCTTAAGAGTGCTTCCCCTCGTGCATTTGTTAAAGAAAGTGCCTGGAAAGGCGACTGAAGGGCAAGGAATTTATGAGCAATATGGTCTTCTAAGAAACGCACCTACAAGATTCAGAAACAAAGCTGAGGTTAGCTGATTTTCACCGCATTATTACCAATAAATGTGCCGTATTAAAACTTCCATGTCACCAAGGTTACATAAGGCCTGCATACCAAGTTCATCGTGCAAACTGCTACCGCCTACAGCAGATGCAGTGGCATGTGATGCTTCTAAGTGGACACTCCCATTTCTCACCAGCAAGGAGGCGCTAGGGCCGAGCACAGCTGCCTGGGAAGGGGGGCGGGAGTGCACTCTGACCTGGGAGGAGGGCTGCTGGCCTTGCTGACCATCTTGAAGGCTACGAGAAAACACGGATTGGGGACACATTACCAGGAAGAAGAGGAAAATAGCCAGAAGTGAAGCAAAACAAGACTTCGTAGTTTAAAGAGGAAAACTTAAAAGAGCATAGCATTAAGAAGCCACTTAATAGGGTTAAGATAACCCATGAGTTCTGTATAACAGAACATCTGGACACTAGTTATGTCAGTAATCTAGAGATACAATTCCTGTCCTACTACTTAGAAGTAGTATTGCTATCTAACAGCTCCCCAAGTCACTCTCAAGTATATTCTTTAGAATGACTCTTTATTTGTGGGTGCAAAAGCAAATTACTGGTAGTTAGTCTAATTGTAGCCTAACCTGAGGTGTCACCTACATACATCAGTGACTATTCCAGTCTTCTCACAATCGTTAGGGTCCTTTTTGCTCATTCAGGTATGGCTTGATCAAGTGTTTAGTTGGCCGTTTGGGTTTTCGTGGGGTTTTTTTGGTCACAATAACATCACCTTTCTTGCTATTAACTTGCACTTTAACTACAAGATGTCTTTAAGATTTGTTAGTAAGCCATATGCTGGCACAGACCTTGTAGATAACTGTAGTCAAACCTCTGGATTTCGAATTTTAACATATTAAGAATGCTTATAACAAATTATTAATTGGCAAAAGTTTTCAGTCTATTTTAAAGCTATTTCAATAGTACAGGAAAAACTTTATTACTCAGTACTTTCACTGCAGAGAAATTCTTCTATACCCAGACACATCTGCACCAAAAACAGTTTTTAAAAATCAACTTGGGTTAGCGAGAAATTTGCAAGTTTACAGCCGTACGAGTAGACAATGCTTGAAAGTGTTAGTTGTCCTTTTCACAACCTTTTCATGGCAAAGCTACTTTATAAAGCTATTTAACAAAGTTAGATTTTTTTTTTTTTAAAAAGCTTGTTTAATATTAAACATGGCGAAGTGTCAGAACACGTGACGTTTACACTTGCTTATCACATCTACTTTGCAAGATTAGCGTTACTATCCTTCAATTTGCGCATTTGAAGACGTTACATGCCACGGTTGTTAGCTGTGGGACATGATGAAATAAAATTATTTTTTTAGACATAAAAGAATTTATATTTTAAAGACTACAGAAAATATCTTAAATACTTTGGAAAAATTATCACCTGTTGTTTTTAACATTTCACTGTTTACAGTGTGATGCTACAGCTGGCAAGTGAGGCAACTGAAAAAGCAAGATCTTACTAAGAGCTGAGGGGTTATATCTGATGTACTTGCTTTTAACAATATTTTCCAAAACATCTTTTCAGCTTTTTTGTTAGAGCACCACCGGAAAACAAAATATGGATATAAGGTGTTAAGAAAAGCTCATGCAAAATAAACCAGACATGCACTCAGCTCATGAGGTAGAAAATTGCAACTCATCATTATTGCATTCTAATATATTTTAATCTGAACTTTAAATTCAGTGTTTTGATGCTGTAGACAAGGCTCTCAGTGAGCTACATGGCAACAGAAGCCCTAAGGACGCTCACAGATGTGCCAGCCTTCATTGTCTCCCTTAACTATGATCAGCAACACCAAAACAATACTGTTTCCCTTAAATAGTAGCTATGTATCAAAGGTACAAAGCTGCCCTTTCAGTGGTTACTCATATAATTCATAATTAAAAAAAAAAAATTGACATTAACAGATTGCACAGATATGCAAAAAGATACATTTATTCACTGCCTAATTAATAATTATAAAAATAAAATTCTGCTTCAGACATTCACATTCTCATATCAGACACACATGCATACACCATTGACTACATAGGATGCCAATGCATACTTATGTTTAAAGTGCCCAAACCACCGTTGACATTTAGGCAGGGCAAAAGCAGGGGTGATCAGTTTTGTTGTGGTTGGGGTTTTTTTGTTTTAAGTTACCAGACAACCTGCTCTTGTGTCTAATTTCGCAAACCAGCAGAATTTACTAGACAAGGTTTTACTAAAATGTCTGCCATTGCCAAACACATATATAAAAAATGCCATTGTCTCTTACTAAGTATTCCATGGTGGAAGTTAAAAGTAATTGCAATAATGGATAGGAAATTTAAAAAAATAAAATCAGGTGAAAACTCTACAGGTTCTAAAGGAACATCCCCACAACATTCAATTTTATGCAATTTTATGCAAGAGTTAAAGTTTCGCTGGCAAGAATAACCAAGTAGTAACATCAGGGCAACTAAAGATTAGTGAATCTAATACCATTAGAAGTTTAACATCTGAAGTCATAACATACTACATATCGATTAGCAGTATCAGGAACTACGCCAAGGCATCTCACCACTAGCATATACTATTCATGCCAGTACAGTTGCAGTGACCTTTTGAAAGGATCTTGGTGATCACTGGCTAAAAATCTCCATATTTTGTCACCTTTCTTGTGCACAATTTTATTTATTTTTTTTTAATCTTTCTTAGGGGTCTCTTCTTCCAGCAACACACAGAATTTACACTGAAATTAGGCTACCCATATGAACAAAGTTTTTTTCCAAGCTATTCACCTAGAAGTCAGAACAGTAATAAACACAATTTTTCAGACACATTCCACCAGAACGGAATTCAAATGGAATTTATGTCAAACAAATGAGAAAGCACTTTGGTGTTTGGTTGGACTAAGGCAATTTAACTGCAAGGGACAATCATTTAAGTTAACAATGCTTTGAGCAAAGTAACCTTACTAAGTATTAGATTCTGAACATATGTTTTTAATAATAGTATTTTTGATAATGTATGTTATTATGTCAGAGCAGAGTCTTGTTTTGTTTGGTTGTGGGGGTTTTTTATTTAGAAATAAACTAATTTAGATAACTGGAAGATGCAGAGAGGAAATACTAGGCTAGAATATTTGTTCTGCTTTTTCACCCTAGAACATCTTGTCTGATTAAAAAATTACTTCTGTCAACTTCAATTTTCTCATGATCTTCCACTGAAGTCCAGCTTAAGCCACAGGAACCTTAATGACTGCACTAGCATGTGAAAATGAGGCAGCTGTCAAAACAGTCCTTTATTTGCCCTACTTTCTTCTACCTAAGAGAGAGAACACTCACTGCTTTCTGGGTAATGCACAGTTAAGCTCTGATCAGTCTGCACAGTCTCCTATGAACCAATACACAAAACTATACTACTTTTCTCAAAAAAAAAAAAAAAAAGCAAAACAAAAAAAACAACAACAACAAAAAACCACCAAAAAAACAATTGGAAGCAAGTGAATGCAATGGAGAGTAGAGCAAAAGTGATCTAAGAGAATGTAAAGTTTAGCATCCCTGACTATAAAGTACATCACTAACTGAAAGATGAACTAGATATGCCCAGCAAGACCAGAAGCTTAACAAAAAATTATCTGAAATGTGATTACTGCTACATGGTGCACTAGCCAGTAAAAGCACATTAATAAGTTTCTGGCCTTGATGTGGCAGAAGGCAACACTTCATTTGCTAGATTTTAGGTACCATTCTTGCCATCCTTCTGTCTGAGGAAGACTTAGAAACTTGGTCCTTGATTACTTCAGTGGTGCCATACAGATGGCACAATTCCTCTCCTATCCTCTACTGTATTTTCTTTTTATTTGCTCAGTTTCTATAGCTTTTTCCAGTTTAAAAAAATTACACAAGTACTGCTGAAACACAAAAGCAGACTGCTCCTATTATTAAAAGATAGCTTAGCATATGAAGGAAGTTCATTAAGAATACAGAACATATACAATTATTCCTGTATATTTATCATGTAACTGGAGGAAGAACTACTTCGGTACGTAAGGGGGAATGTTCCTTCCTCTACAAGCAGTGTTCTGCTCAATAGATTCTCCAACACCATAGGCAACCGTGGGACTTAAACATTTAAAAAAAAAAAAGCTTACTGTGGTTGCAGTTTCTAGTCTTCACACTGACAGACCAAACAGAGGTGCTGCATGTAACATATCACTAGGCTTGGTATTATTAACAAATGGGCCAGTGAAGGTTGGGGACTCCTAGGATACATGTATATAGTTCATTTTAAACATGGCCAATGTATGCAAAGTGCCACACCATTAGATTTAATAAGGAGCAATACTGGGCATTCTGTAACGAAGGCATTGCTTACTTCATTATTTCTCTTCTGTTGGAAAAAGCTGCAGGATGTTCATACAATGGTTTACCTGTATTTTAGATTTGGGGCCTTTGCATGTATGATTTCACGCTTTATAATATTCTTCTATTTTGTTATTATGTTTCTCTCTCACTATATACATACATGAAAAGTGATTAGAGTACTAGTTCCCTAATGCACACTTTCTTAAAGGCAAGAAAACCAAAATGAGGAGTGACAAATATTTTCTTGTGGTTTTTTCATTGCTTGAAATTAAAAAGTTTCTAAAGTTTTTGATAAAAAACACTGAGTCTAAGTTTGTTAGTGTTAGTTCATTTTGTTATCAATCTGAGATCAGCTATAACATGTTAGAGACTGGCTATCCTGATCATTTTGAAAATAGTGCCACATATACATGCACAATTCAACAAGCCCACAGTGACATGCAGTGACAGCTCAAGGAGGTTATGGTGGGGAAGGAAGTAAAAAAGTGCTTTTCTGGCAACACTGGTGGGTGTGGGGAGAAGTGGTCTGCTGCATGCATGCTAAATATGGTGGAACATTTAGATACTCTACCTGAGGGGTGATCCGATGAGCAATGTAGGAGGGGTAGGGTTACTCCCTGCATTGTGCCGGCGTCGTACTGCCTGACGCCTAAATGTGCTGCGTTCACGGCGAAATGTGACAGTCTCCTCGCTGGCTTGTGCTGCTGCATCAAGACAGACTTTAGGTCAAATAAGAACCCATCCTAGTTACGTACACAGTAACTTAAGACTCCTTTCTTCCCCCTGACCCTCCCCAAGTTAATGAACTTGACTTGCAACAACAGAAGTAGCTTATGCACTGACTGTTCAAATAACCTGCCTCAAGACAGGATCACAACACACAATTATTAATAAAAATTTGAGTGGTTAGGTGTTTGGGGAGTGGGGTGTGTCTGTTCTTGAATATACAGCTTACTTTTTTTTTTTTACCCCAAGATCCAAATAGCCAGGTCACAAAACAGGTTGGATATCCCAAGTCTCTTCCATTTGCATAGGGCAGGAAGAAATAAAACTGGTCTCACTCTTTATCTCATTTAGTATATGGTTAAAGGAGAAGCCTAAAGGACAATCTAGAAAGGTTGTCCACCACTCCTCACCATAATATTATCTTGTCATTTTTATAATCTGTGCCCAACAGGTAGGGTTGGAGTTATTGAAGTTAACCTCATCATAGCTCCTCAGGGGACAAAATAGAGTTGCTTTATTTTTCCTCATAAGCACCAAGGGATAGGTATTACTCATTTTAGACTAGTTACATTATGATTCAGAGGAGCAGGGGTGTGCGATTAAGTGAAAGAATAACTTTTGTAAGGACTGGTGTTTTTGTTATTTCAACTCCAAAATAAAAACAAATAAACAAAAGGTTTGGTCCACTTATAATGCAATACTATAAAACCCAGTTTGTATGTACTCAAAAGAGCCCAAGATTTTTCAACAGATTACCCCCAAAATCCACCCATGCTCCCTAAACTTGACAGTCTGAACAATTTTGGATTTGGACTGCTTCATGGTGTCTACATCATCAGAGTCTTCCTCCTGAACCACAGAAGTTACTAACCAATTTGAATGCAGAGCACTAGAGAGCTCAAATGAATGGGTCACAGAGAAAATAAGTTTTGGCAGGCAAGTGAAGGAAGAGAAGAAAAAAAACCCACAAACTTGACATGAAGTCAGTGCAAGAGAAGAATCACAATCTTTAAGGGGAAGGCACAACTTGGTAGCCAAAAAGTCTGTTACTAGGGTGAGAAAAATCAAGGACTGTGTCAAGCCAAAAGAAAAAAAAAAGAAAACACACTAAGGGAGCAATGATTTTTTTTCTTTATGGCAGAAAGATCACAGGCAGAGTAGTCCATGTTCACTTAAGCACATTTCAAATTACAACATTCCTGTCATTAAGCTTTCAAAACTTACCAGGAAAGAATCTAACGCTTGTCTACAGTGAACAGACCTACAGCAACCCACTACTGCTCTGTATTACTGCCATAGCTCAAGCAATGAAGACTGCATGGAACAAGAGTCTAATTCCACCCATGAACCACAGTTATCAAGTGAATATTGATATGAAACCTCAATCCGTACTTGCTTTAAAAGCTAAGAAGCTACATGAAGAGACTACTTTAAGACCAACAATAAAGTTACAAGCATTTCATTATCAAAACACCAATGTTAAGGACATCCTTAATTCAGTCCTTTCCTGTAATTTCAGGAAAACTGCGGGATTGCTCGCTTTCTCCTCAGTCCTCCACAACTGTTTTTGTTATTCTAAGCATGAATAGATGATATTTCCTGTTCAGTGTATTTCAGCAAGAATTAAATACATTACTCTTGTGGTTTAATACACCCTTTTATGCTTTGATTCAATATGCAGCCTAATTTCTTCAAGGATTTCTGTATAGCATTCATATTTGAAGTACTAGGAAAGTGAAACACACTAAACAAGACAGTATGGATCCTGATTTTTTTCCCAGTGGATTAAGTTAACACCCAAGAGGTCAAAACTGCCCACTAATTTTGTGTGCCAATTTGTAAAGCTCAATTTTTCCTACGCATACATCAGCACATACAAACTTCTATATACACCACACAGCTTTCACTGACTTCAGATGCAAAAGCAATTCCACACTTTTCTGCTAATCAGGTCATAGCTAAGCACCACAAATGTAAAGATCTTAATTACCATTAAGACGGTAAACATCAGCATTACATCTTAATTACCATTTGCAACTACTTAGCAAAAGGAACATTCAAGTGCAATTTTTCAAAGCAGCATACTTGACACTGACAACATCTGTTTTTCTTTTCATATTCTTTATCCAGTAAACATCACCTTCTGCAGTAACTAAAGCCCAGATTACAGAAACACTGGAGGTCCTTCCTACAGAGCTCCAATTTATCACTAAAGCAAGTCTACTTCAAGCACTGACTGAGGCAGTATCCTGAGAGGAAAACAGATATAAACATGTTTGAAGATAAAAAAATTTTCAAATCAAAATCCATATGTACTTGGTGATTAAATTCAAAGCTGCACAGACAAATAGTCCTGGCATTTGCTAACTTTTTATTTCAACCTTTATAAATCAAAGTAGATTTTGGCATAGCTTTCTATCTAATCTACTAAGGGATTTTTGATTTATCTTGAAACTTTTGTTCAATGCACATCTTCTATATACACTCTTCCTGAATGTAGGAGGGGACATTCAGGAGCACTAAGCAAGTTTATAAATTCTTTCAAAAAGGCTGCAGAGCTTTTCAGCCCAACAAGCTCCGAGGCTGCTAACATTATGCAGCACCTCAAGCTACACGTTGAAACCATGTCTAAAAATTTTTTTAAAAAGCAGCTAGTTGAGCAGAAAGGATCATTGTTTGTTTGAAGTGTGGAAAGCCAAACCAAGCAAATTTTGGTTTTGTTTCTTAAAAAAAGAAAACATCTAATTTTAAGGAACACACAGCATTAAAAACTATACCAGTACAGAAAGGTACTTATGTTAATACATATTATTTGTGTTTCTGCTTGTCCTTAATAAGAAGTACAGCTGCTCGTGAGTTCACCAGTAGCACATAAGATAAAGCTCTTGTTATTCTCTATCATGGTCCAAAAGCAGTTTAATCATGAGGGAAATAGTTTTAACATAAATAATCTTCCTTTAAGATTTACAAAGTAATAGTGTTTTGATGTTTAAAAACAAAACTAAACAAACTAAAGTATCCCTGTAGGACAGTTTTGGGGTGGGTTTTTTTTAACATATTTTTAAACCATCACTCACATTTCTCTAATGCTGCCACTTACAACAACTTATTCTGGACTGCAGAAAGATAAAGATCCAACATCTACACTCACAGTCATAATCAGATCTAATAGGGAGAGATAACCCAGGTTATACTTTTACAGTTCCTGCTTACTTTAAGTAAATCAGTAAAGGAAGACAAACAGTATCACAGAATGGTTCAGGCTCGAAGAGACCTCTACAGATCATCTAGTCCGACCCCCTGTCAAAGCAGGTTCACACACAGCAGGTCACACAGGATCGTGTCCAGGTGAGGTTTGAATGTCTCCAGAGAGGCAGCCTGTGCCAGTGCTCTGTCACCCTCACAGTAAAGAAGTTTTTCCTCATGTTCAGATGGAACTTCCCGTGTACCAGTTTGTGCCCATTGCCTCTTGTCCTGTCACTGGGCACCACTGAAAGAGACTGGCTCTATCCTCTTGACACCCATCCTTTAGATGTTTATAACCTTTCAGCTTACAGACTGTTGTTGAAGACTGTTCTACTTTTCAGTTTATTCTAAATATTCATGTTGAAACACTACACTTCATTAATGCCAAAAAGTTTCAGTATAAATCTTTTCTGCACGGTTGTCGTAGGAATTTCAGCCCTCAACATTATCTGTTCTCAAGAACAGAAAAATCAGGTTTGAAGTTCGAAGTGCACAAGTTAGAAATACAAAGCTACATCCCAGAGATCAATAAAGTAAGAGAAGGAGACCTAAAAACTTTGTAGCAAACTTAACCCTCCCACACCTATTCCCAACTATAATACACCTAATTTCAAAGAGGAAATAATTTGACTTTTGTATTTGTTAATGCAACAGTGTATATGAGCATGTATTTATTAAAATTCACCCTTTTTTTTTTCTTTTATTACACTTCTGATCACAAGAAAGCCAAATTAGCAGTTACACACTTAAAAATGTGGATAATCAGGATGAGGATAACAAGGATATAATTTCATCATCACCTATTTGGAATGATACTTTCCCAACAAAAGAATTAAAATTTATTGTAGAGAAAATTCTAGAATAACAAATAATTTGCATCTCTGCCAAACAGCAGGCAATATCTGAACAGAGGTTGAACTATCTTGCCTCCAGGTTACACCTTTCCAAAATATCTATTTCTAGACTACATGAGTGTTTTTGTTATAAACCTCTATTTCCTCAGTTTTAAACAGAACAAAGACTCAAAGTTTTACACTACAACTATAAAATTGTTGTACAATACAACTTTAAGAAACATAAAATGCACTATTTTTTTTTAACAGGAACATTTACATATACAAGCCAAAACATTTACAGTATCACCCTGTGTTTATGTATCACTGCTTCTAACCCAAACTTAGAAGATGGAAACTGAAGAAGCATGAGATGAGAAAGCAGAATTTCCAAGTTCTATTGCATCAACAAATCCCATTTAATTTTTCCTAAGCAAAAATGCTAAACCCAGTGCCTCAGCTAATTTCTGAAATACAGGTAAATTCTTCCCAAGAAGATTCCTAGAAATATATGGTATGGAGGCAAGACAGAGGTAAAGCACCCATGTGAAAAAGTAGAGTTCTTAGGATAAAAAACTGCAAACTTGAGTCTGACTTAAAAGAAAACAAAAAACCCACATGCAATGGAAACACAATGTTCCTCACTCTTCTCAGGAAAGAAGAAGATACATCACTTGAAGTCTAGATGATTTTGAACATTAGTCAGGTTAAGCATGGTTAAACGCATGCACGAAACCTGAGTGATGCTTGGACACGCCATCTCTCTTCCTACCAAATGGGAAATTGTCATCTAAGTATTTTCAACCACTTGTAGTAACCAACCCTACAAATTCTCAGTGAGAGCTGAAATGAATAGTTTTAGGGCTCAGGCAATCACATAAGCAATGAAATCTGTCTTCTAACACTGAACATACTTTGCCAAACCAAATCACTGAAATTTTGCTCTTCTGTATCGAGCATCTGTATCTTGTTTGTGTTGAAAACCTGAGAAAAGCCATACTTCTCACACACATTTATTGGTTAACACCACCACTCTTCTCACAGTTGAGGCATTCGTAGTTTGTCCTCATGCACCCTAATGCTATTTTAAAAACCATACTTGCAAGACACCCAAGTATAAAGGAGTCCATTCAGTCCATATCTTCAGTATACAGTTATTAATCACCATTATAAGTCCTACAATTGCAAGGATTTCTTACACTGCTCTGATGAAAAAGCATAAAATATTGGCTTATAGTATTATAACTTACTGTGGACTTTTAATGAAAAACATCACTAATGTTATTTTCTGAAGAATAGGGATGTGGGCAGCAAAGGAGAAACAATGAAGAACAGAGGGACATCTCTAAGATAAAAAAGTTTGCTAGAAAATAGGGCAGAGGAAAACAACACAATTTAGAAAGGAAAGCTTGTTCAAAAAAAAAAAAAAAAACACCTCCACAAACTCAAAAGAGAAACACAGGAAGTCCAAGACTTCATTGTTGTGGCTGAATGTATGAAAAAAACAAGTTATTTACAATTACGTCAAAACAGTCACTACAACAATCTGAAAAGCAAAACACTGTCAAGCACAGAAGAACTGGGATAATGAAACCATCTGTTTTGAATTCTGAACCAAACATTTTTACTGACCAGCTTGATAGATAAATTTCCATGCTAATGCCAAAGATAAAACTAGGAGTCTCAGTTATTCTACGTCACTGTATTTCCCACTTGAATTATTTCACTTTTAAAAGCATTAGGTCTAACTCACACAGAGTTCTTAACTATAATGTTGATGGACTTAGGATCAAAAAGCTAAAGCTATTACCTAATCTTATCCCCTGCCCAATATAGTCCCTATATCCAGGGATATTTCCTGGGTATCAATAGCTAGTAGTATGTTCATGCAGCAGACAATGTTCATAACCTACATCAATCTTCATGAAACTTAATTCTGATTTTGTATTTGGATTTATTCACCTTAAGGAAAAGATGGTTTCAATCTTTAGAACACACAGCCTTTCCAGCATAAGAGGTATTCTATACATTATACACCTGAAGTCATGTTTGCTTTAAATGGGCTTCTATTAACACTAAATGTTAATTAGTAGCTAACTTTGATATACCCTGGAATTACATCTCATAGCTACATTTGGCAGCAATGCTAGTGCTTCCATTACAGTGCCTTGTAAACTTAAGTTAGTAGACACAGTTTCATTTATACCAAGTATCAAAAATTCTTATTCAACTCCTGTTTGAGATGAATACTTGGCAAAATTATGAACATATGCCACTTGTCAACAAAACTGAAACATTCTTTACAAATCAAGTAAAAAGTATTGCGAGAAGTAGTTGCACAAACACTGCCAATCTACGACATTTAGATAACTCATTCCTACAGCAATGCACAGTGTTTTAAAGGAACTACTATTTCTGGTTTCTTTAGGAGGCTTGAGAGAATTTAACCAGGGCCAAATTTTAGAAATAATATTCCCAGGGAAAAAAAAAAAACAACCAAACAATCAAAATTCTCTGAAGCGTATTTTGGTTCGTTTTTAACTTTTCGTATATGCTGTAATGCTGTGCCACACATTTTTCATCAAGCATCCTGAATTTCCCTTATGCAGCCCTGCAGAACTTTAGGTAGAATATCGACTGTTCCCTGTAGAGGACAGACTAAAGGAAAATGTTTCTACCAAATGACAGGAAGTATCTTATCAGTAGTAGTCAGGGCTTTTGCCAAGCAATTACACACATTCCTGGCTCTCAAGGATATTTGTTCCCCATCTCCATCTTTATGGAACCATGATGTATCAGAAAGATGGTAGTTATTTTGGCCATAAATCATCTATTGGAAGCCCTTGTATTATCCATAAATACCAGAAAGGGGATAAAACAGGCAAGACAGAGTCCCCACATTAGATCCTAAAACTGTATTTTGCTTTAGTAGGTAGCGATTAACGACTGATAGGTGCAAGACTCACTCCAAGTGTTATTTCATTGCTAAGTTCCAAAACTGCAGAGTTCCATTTAAGCCTTGCACATCACTCCTAATGCTGTTTCTGTCTTTAAGTGTCTAACGGTAACATCTCAGCTCTACTGAGATGACAGAATATTCAAAATCATGTAATTCTGTAAAACTCAACCTTTCCACACAAAAGCTGTGACAGAACAACATTACGCTTTCCAAGACAGATATTGGGAAGGGCTAATGTTAAAATCACTATGTCATTCTCAAACCAAATGCTGTATACATTATGACACTGCTAGCTGATGTCTTAAAAAAAAAAAAAAAAAAAAAAAAAAAAAAAAATCAAGTAATGGAACAGTCTTGGTTCCAATAAAGAACCTCATATGGAAGAGAGCCCTTTCTGCTGGCTAATCTGCTTAACCTGATCCAGATACAGGAGGGGTCCTGCTGAATAGAGCAGCTGACACACACACAACCAGATTACAGTAAATTTAGAAATTAGAGAAGCTGAAAAAATGTGTAAACTCTTTCAGTTTGATTTCTCATGCAAAACTGTTTAGCAGTCTAAATGTGAACTGCTAGACTCGCAGAAAAGAGACCAGAAGCCCCATCTATAACAACTGTATTAATTCCACCTGCAGAAAATATATCAAACTACAGCCATCAGAAGCATGGAACAGCTCTACAACACAGGCGAAGTAAGTAATGCCTGTAGACCACATGCAACATAAGCATAGTAGGAAAACAGTGATACATTGGTAATGGCTGACATGCCCATTGGCTGCACAGCAGAGACTTGAATTGTACTTTTAACTTGAGAGGATGATTACAGGCAGATATGCTAAGCATATATGTATGAACACACACAGACTAAAAAGATGAACAGGTTTCCAAATGCCATGTGAAAAGCAAGATTTTAATCCAAGTTCACAAAACTATTTTGCCTGCCTGTGGAGATGTACTGCAGACCACAAAACACAAAAGAACAGTATGAGCTGTTACTTCGATATTGTTATGCAATGCACAGAAGGAAAATGTGCTACATAACATGCAGTTTTATTTATAAAAGGGTATGTAACTCAAGAACTTAAAGTAAATAAATAAAAAAATTACAGCAAGCCATAAAAGAGAGTGGCAACTTAAAGAGTGCATCTTTTACAGTCAACACAGAACTGGGGGAGAACACTTGACCTTTCAGGTCAGGTCAAGTTCTATATAACATCAGTGTGTCATATTCAGCATTATGTTGGTTCTTTAAATCTTTACAAAAAGCAATCCAGAAATAGCACATATCTGACAGAAACCAGGCATAGGAGAGTATCAAGGTGGTATTTCCAAAACACCACTAGACATCTAAACAACTTCATCTGACCCATACCCATCAATTCACTAGTGTTAGAGGTTGAGTAGTTAAACAAGGATAACAAATATTCCAAGACACCTTCCATTTTTTTGTTATACATCCACTACACATAATTACACAATTTTGTCTGCATTAATGAACTGCAATTTCTATTCAAATGCACAAGTTCTCGTAAAAAGGGAGTCATTCACCACTTCCTGACATAGTAAGATAGAAATGAAACTGCTAAGTTGTATCTGCAGAAGTACAATATGTCCAAGTTTGTATAGCATCCTGCTTAGTAAAAGATTACCAAAGGCAATACCTATTACGAAATACATTCCAGCAGTTACACAAACAAATAAGAATGTACTTTTTAGTTTACTCCCTAAAAACTTAAGATAAATGAAGTGACAATTATTTAAATCCTATTCGAAAAAATAGGAACTGAAAGCTACTGACTGAAAAAGAGGAGGCGGTATTAATATTGGTCTTTTGGTTATCCAGCATGCATCTGTTAATTATTTGTTTCAGAAAGTTATCATAAGCAAGGACAGTTATAAAATAATCCTTTCAGCAGATGTGACCAGACAACTTCTAAAAGTCTCATCCTCTGATCTTATGAAAATCTGAACCAAGTTTATTCTGCAATCATCTGCTACATGTAAATAAAATAACTTCTTAATTTTCTCTAATAACTTATATACACATACGATGTATATTTATATAAATTTACAAACTCTAACATTAAACACAAAAAAACCCAGTAGAAACAGAAGACAACATGAAGGAATTATTCAGATTGATCATGAACAGATACATTCAAAGTAATTACTGGCTTGATGCTAGACATAACTGCATAAATATTTAAGTAATGCTAAAGAAAAAGTGATATTTTTGTTCTGCTTTCAAAAAAAAGCAGAATGTCATTCATTTCTTACAATCATGAAGGAAACATTTCCTGTGTTATTGGTAATAAGAAACATAAGATACAGCAAGTGTTATTAATCATATGTCATCATCAGATCTGAAGAACCTGAATCCAGATTGCTTCTTAAAGTCAGCCTGAAACCCATGGGCAAGTAGTACTTGGATGCTCGTGTTTCATTAAAAATACTAACAACTTCAAAATGACCATTATCTACAAAAGTTTAAAGGGGAAACTGATAGTTAAATAGTCCAGCGAGAATGACAGCAAAACTTCCCTGCTTAAACTGCTACAGATTATCTTTAAGATTTCTTTTAAATGTGTTAAGAGTTGGTCTTCCTCACCATTTCACTCTTTAAAAGAGCCATCAAAATATTTGGCAATATACAGCTATCAGTCATGCACTGATTCTTTCAGACTATTGATGACTGGTGAGTGCATATAAAGTCTGACATGTTGTGTGAGGTAAGGTATATTAATCCTCCTTTGCATATCAGGAAAGAAATTTAACAGTTTTAAGCTGTAATAACACAAACCAAAATGAAATTAAATCTTGTGCTAAGGAGAGCACAGAGTCAAAACTGTAAATATATAAAGCAGATCTTTTATTAGTCAAATTGTTCTCAGTAGACAAAGACGAGCTGTCATTTTTAACAAGGCAAAATAAGAATGTGTGTTAAGTGTTTAGCTTGCAGAGTTAGTACTAAAAGAGCAACCTGGATTTTCATTACAGCTACTACTGCAGAGTTCTGTAATAGGAATAACAGAAAGTACCAATTTATGCAGTTATTTTGGTTTGTTGTTGTTGGGGTTTTTTTTCTCCAAGCGAAGGCATCTCAATTGTAAACCAGTCAAACCGAATCAGTAATCGATACACTGCTGAACTTCAGTGTAGCACACTTCTTTTTCCCCTGCAAAAATTAACTGTACTGATTTTTAGACTTTGCTCTTACATCGGGGGGGGAGGTGGTGGCGGGGTGGGGAGAGCAAACCACAAACTATTGGTCATGTCTCATCTACTGTGAGTTAAAAGTCTCTCCTTTTAATATGGAAGAGTCACTATACTTTGCTTAAGCAGTCTAAGTAACAAGGACAGTAAATTCACCACAATTCTTTAACAATATCTATGTCTGGTTCTAAAATACAATTCCATGAAGCATCATAACCAGATTATATGGTAGGTATTCTCCTCAAACAATCCCAAGAGTCAGTGTGGTAATTAGCAATCCCATACTACTCTGAAAACATATTTTAAACCCACTTATCTTCCATGACACAAAAAGCCTTCCAGTTAAGACAGTCAATATGGCTAACCAAGAAGAGACTGAAACATCATAACAAGTGATAAACTACTAAGAGCTCCAATTTGTTTTTTAAATCCCCCCTATTAATCCATATTAATACCAGCTACTACAGGTAATCTTAGTACTCACACCGAGCAAAACAATAGTTATAGAAAGCAAGAGGAAACTATATTCCTCTCTCTAGCACAGGAAGGTTATTGTTTTCTCACAATGAGAAGGAAAAAAAAGTAAACCACACTGTCTAGCCAACAATGGCAAGGCTAAGCAAAATCAAATCCCTAGGAGAATTCAGCTTAGTAACTAGACCATCATAAGACTGCACAATTCAAGGCAGCATGGTAAGGGGGGTTTGTGTTGGTTTTTGCTAGCACCATGCCAGAGTTCATCCATGAGCAGTAACTTTCAACAATCACTTCCAAGTGATTCCCAGTTTTCTAAACTGCACAATTTTTCAAACAAAAGTAGTCTCTTGCTGTTAACTTTTAAACTAGTACACATAATTTGAAGTTTGAGTAATACAATGGAGCAGGTCTGATTTGATCACAAATAATTTAAGACACAGCTCTTGTTAACAAAGATTGCCAGTGACAAACTCGTAGCACCTCTATCTATTGATTTCATGACATTTGTCTGAATTCATCTCCCATTTCTGTAGATCTTCCAAGAGGTTATGAAGGAAATGCTTTGTCAGTTTTACTAGGCAAGAACAGAAAAATAGGAAGATGCTTAAATATAGTTAGTTGTGACTTAAATCATAGATGCCAGACTCATTAACAAAATAAGGCAATGTACTTCTGGTAGGTCATCTACTTACCTCCACTTGCTGATTCTTGCTCTTCCCCTTCAGGAAATGTAGCCTGGCTTGGTAAACTATTCCTAGAACGAGTGACTGACTCTAAGTGTGAAGCCCTTCCCAACAGAGATAGCTCATCTAGCACCTCTCCCTCTTTGGCTTCCAAATCAGATTTTGAAGTGGTTAACTGTTTTATGTTACCTGGTGCCATTAAACTATTTGGGTCATTCAAGCAAGCTACAGTACCACTGTCCAGGCTCAATACTCTGGCACGATTCTTGGCACTGTTTGTGCTAGAAGTCCGACGTGTAGATCGTTTTTTGCTAATTCCTTCAGAGCTTACATGTGTTTTGTGAGCATTTTCAGGGTCTGCACCCCCACGTTCTTTAGAAACATATTTGGTCTTTAGAGCACTGTACTTTCCCTCAGGAGACTGGCATGAATGGGAGGTGGTGCTGGAAGAGCTATCACTGCTGAACTGGTGAGCTGACTGCATACTTGACGTCCTGCTCAAGTCACTTTGATCACTGGAGTCCTCATCGTGACAAAACACAGTACTGTGAGGTTTAGTACCAGATACACCTCGGAAGGAAACATATTCCCTGTGCCGGCTTGAATCAAAACTACTAGCCCGCTTTTTTCCTGTCCTTCTCCGGCTGGACTTGTGGGTAGAGGCTGTTCGATGTATTAAACTAGAAGATTTTGGTCGAACATCTCCTTCTTTTTGTTTCCCACTCGTTTCTTTAGAAGCTCTTGAATCTACTAACACAGCTAGTTTCTCACTCTGCTCATCCCTTTGTTCAGCAGCCTTCTCAGATGGCCTGTCAGCTTGAGTAGTCAATTCATTGGCATGTGGGTTCTTATTGGCCTCTTCTGAAGCAGAGGCACCAAGACCTTTCTGACTGTGCATCTCATCAGATGCATTAGAACCCTTTACCTCTTGAACACCATTGTTAGTGCTCACTTCCACAGCAGTCCTTTCGCTACTAGTCCTTTTGTCAGTAGTAGAACTACTGTCATCTGAGTCAACACCATAGTCCTTTTTCTTACCATCTTTTTTCTCTTCTCTAGGAGACTCCTCCTCATGCTCTGATAATACACTTTCTATATGCGTTGAGCTAGTATGTTCACTTTTATAGCTACTGATGGTACTGTTAGTGTCACGATCAGTCCCACTGCAGTAGCTTTCTGTTGAACCACTGCTTCTAGTACTCAGGCTTCTCAGACTGTCCACACTTTTGTCTGCTTTCAAGGATTTGCTCTTCCCACTCTTAGCCAGTGGTTGAGGGCTGCTACTTTTCAGAACGTCATCTAATTGAAAGACTCCTGAAATGCAAGAGTTCTCAGCCAACGACTCTCTGGATCCAGCAGGGGGCTTGGAAGCTTCTAACTCTCTGACAGGATCTAGTCCTCGTCTTTGTTGATAGAGGGGGAAGTCATTTAGTGAAGCATCTGGAAAAGCGACAGCAGAGCTAGAAGTCCTTGGTACACCTCGTGGTCTATGATCCTTCCTATAGGAGTGAGAATGCAGAGTTACAAGCGAAGCTACTTCTGTGTCACATGTGCTGGTTTTAGACTGGTCCACAAGCTGGTTGTTCGAGAGGCACACTTTGTCGCTGTTGTCTCTTGGCAAATCCTGTCCAGACGATAATGAAGGTTGGATGGAGACAAACGAGTCATTTGACACCAGACGAAAAAGCTTCCGATCAGTTGCCAAATCTGTTAAAAGTATATATTTAAAAATGTTCATGGAAGTTATACAATCTGCTTTACAACTGCTTGCTTGTATCAGATAAAGTAAATAGTACTTGCAAATGGATTTGCCAGTTCATGCATCACTTTACCATTTTAAAAGATTTCCTAGCATCTGGGCAAACCTGATAGAGACTTCTTTTTTATAAAAAAAGAAGCCATCAACACCAGCTTAATCTCAGCAGCTAATAAAAGACAACACAATTCTGACAAGTCCCCAGTCTCTTCTATTGCTCATGTATCCCAAAGTTGCTTAACTATAAAGAGATACCCTGCTTTTATTTCCTTCATGCAGAGAACCATGTTTCACACAGACTTTAAAATGATTAAAGAATACAGAGTAAACACTATTAACTCTGAAGTACCAAAAACCCCAACAAAAATCACCTTTCCTACCAGATACCAAGTAAGCTCACAGTTAGCAAGGATGCAGGCACTGGCACGAGTTTATCAGTACTGTAACAAACCTCACTACAAAGTTACTGAGAGAATAGTGCTGAATTCTGGTTTTGGAGAAAGAACAAGTACTTGCTGCTCTTTCTAAGCTGATATCCTACCTCTAAAACTGGTGCTGTTAAAACAAATCATGAAGATTTGCTGTTAGCTCTTGCTCAGAACAATTGTTTCTGTTATCCGTCACAAGTGGTCTCATAAAAATGTCCACCTGCAAATAGTATTCAAAGTTAGGCTATTTTCCTTTTTGGTACTGTCACTAAAACTAGGAGATCTGGAGGCCAAGTTAAGTTACTACAATTGCTGAATATTTGTAGAGTGTACTTACACATATGTAACTTAAGAGACTCCACAACCAGCTCCGTTACTGAGCTGAAACTAGTAGAACCCTGCTGCCTATTACAACAGCAGGGCTTTAAACATTCATTCTGCGCTGAATTGCACAGTAACAACCGAAAGGAACCCATCAGTCTGATGAGACTGGCCAAAGTGAGCTATAGTATTCCCAGAGTTAACTTCCTGCTAATCACCAGGTACTTTAAAAATCAGCAAACAAAAGATTTCCCTACAGTTTTATGCTCTGTTTTAGTCTGAGCAGATTTTTTTTCATGGCAATAAAGCTAAATGAAAAATGAGATCTGAAACAAAATTGGACAACTGAAGAATACAAGCTAGCAGTATCCTTACATATTAGGAAAAAACAATTACAAGACTGAGAGCTTGAGTACTAGAAGCAGTCTATAGCTCCAGAAACACAGAACTCTGCAGGATTATTAACTTCACAGAAAAGCATGCCTGATTTAAAAAAAAAAATAAATAAAAATCATTTGGCTGTACTGGAAAGCAAAAGCCAATTAGTCTACAATGAAGCCTATGAATCCCAGGCCACTTTCAGTACAAGACAGTCTACAGATATGTAAGCTGGCTAGCTTTCAGCAGCGAGGGGACAGTAAATATTTATTACCTGCTGGAAGATGTCAGAACAAGAAACATACAGCCAAAGAATAACATTAAAAGGATTCAAGCTATGCATTCCCAGGGAACTTAGAGTAATTAAGAAAGGAAACAGAGCTTCAAGATATCCTTTTTTAGAGTCTAAGAACAAACAGCATGAATTTATTATGTTAAGCACAGGGTCTTGGTAACAAAATACCATGTTTAATAAGCAGGAAGAAGGAATTTTACCTTGTTCTTCACTCCCTTCTTTACACAGGCTAGAACTCTGGCCAAGACTTAAACTGATATCATCAGAGGTCTTGGCAGTGTCAGTTTCTCCTGTGAATTTTAAGAAAGAAGAGTACTAGTGCTTAAGGTATTAGCATATACATCTATATACACAACAGATTTCTCACCTGTCATGAAAAACTGTTGCTTTTATTTCTTCATTTGAAGGTAAACATCAAGAATTACAAGTAACACAAGATTTCTCTTATCTTTTAGAGATAAGTATTGTCTATTTCTTTTATTTTGTATATAAGAAAGTTTTCATTCAACTACACAGATCTTCCATGAAGAACTGGGAAAGTACCTTACACAGAACCCAATAGAAATAATGATTTATTTTTTTTTCTTAAAGATATATCTATTTGAATATTCCTTTTTACATGGTTGCCAATAAAAATAAGGGGTAGATTATAACAAAATACTTGTAAAGATAAAAAAGGTAAGGAAAAAATCAGGAAGGTGACAAAAATTCACATCTCATTTTCTTGTGTCTTATTACTGGCTTAATAAATTTACAAGACAGCAACTTTGCAAATTACAAATAAATTATTTTCTCATCTCGGAGAAGTTCACAAGGACTGTCCTGGACAATACTTCTGCTAGATGCCATGTGACCAGAAATAATAGTCATTGAAATATAACACAAGACAGGCAATTGGTTGCACAGAACTCCAAATAGTAGAGAAAAGTCCACTGAAACCAACCCCTTGGCTCTGCATTTACAAGCAGAAGAAAACCCTGTTGTTACATGGAAAACAGCACAGATTCCAGGATATTCTCTCCTAGTGCTAACAGGCACATAATTTACAACTCTGAGGAAGATTTCTTCCAACTAGTAAATGCTGTACTTGGCTCACAAAAAAGTTCTGAAGATGAACAAGGTAGATAGTATTTGGAAACAACACAATAAATAGTGATCTGAAGTGTTACTGCAAGGTAATTTTAAGTAGCCAAAAATCTCACCTTTGATGGTTGCTGCTGTTCCCAGACGAGATAACCCAGATCCAACCTAGAAACAGGAAATTATGTAAAAAGCTGTAAACTTTCAGGAACTACCCATCTGTTGTTTCATATTACTACAATGCATGTATTTGCCTATACACCTAGTAGAGATTTTCAAAGGCACAAAAGCATCCAACAGCACAGTGCTGTAAAATCCTTTCTGACTCAGAATGTTTCCACTGCAGACAGAGATGACAGGGCATCTAATTACACATCCAACTATATCACTGCATTATTCTGTTTTATAGCCAATGTACTTGCAGATTTTACTACACTGATTTTTAAAACAGTTTAATTTAGGAATTTTCCTTGAAGTACTTCATGTGGAAACAAACTGCTGGTGTGGTGGTACACGAATAACTGCTGATTTAAAGCTAAATGTTTAAGGCAGTGATCACTGTTGCCTAAAATGCTTAAAGAAAACACAAGGTTAATATAAATCTTATCTGTTCAACATAGTTACACCAAGCTAAATACAGAAACTGCTCCCATTGGAAAATGTGCATATTTTTACCAGGGTTAGTTTTCAGGTCTGTCAGAGTTGATCCAATGACCAGGTAACCATAAGAACCTAAGTGGTGGTATGTGGAAAGAGGCAGCAGCATGAACAGGAGATACAGCAGGATGACTCTGCTGGCAGCTGAATAAACTTAAAGCAATTCAACCTAATCATTTTATTGTGTCTTATTCCTCCCTCTCATTCCTGCAAATGCAATTTTTCTTTCGAAGAGAGTTTCTGAGTACACAGATTGCAGCTAACCTCGAAGCAAGTAAACGGGTTAGTGAACGACTGTGCAGTATTCCTTGATCTATTCTTGGATATTAGTTACAATCGCAATTTGAATTTATAGTATCTGCTTTTCAGCCATGTTCAACGGCCAACCAGCAGGTATGTGCCCACTCATACAAAAACTAGCTAGCTGTTTAGGTTTGCAGTCTGCTTTCCACATACGTCCTGTAATCTGCAGCAGATTATCTGGCAGAGGTTCTAAAGAGAATTTAGTGTTTCCTTCAATAGTATTTCAAACACCACCTCTCTCAAAGAACTCTGAATAGCACACAAAAATGGACTCAGAAATAAGACAGAAGAGCAAAGTCAAAATCTGAATCCAAGATACATAAAAATGATGGCAGTTTGCCTTTATTGCATACTTATTGGGGTGCTGCTTTTCAAAAATCCCTAGTTCAAATGACTCAGGAGAAAAGACAGCCTAATTCTACCAATTCTTCTCTGTAAGCACAGCAAATTTAAGGGAATCTGAAGATGCGTGTAGATTTTATTCTGTCATACTACAGAACAAGAGCTTTGCTACGCTTAATGCAAAAAAGCTGCTAAAGCTTGTTTGATGCATTTTCTCCACTACACTGTTATGCACACTTACGTAGTCATTTTGCCATGTTTCACCTTTTTTTTTTTTTTTTCAGTAACATGCCTTGCTGAATGCTGTAGCTAAATGCAAATACATCAGCATGGGAAAGCTATTCACACAAAAAACTGAACAGAACTCGTGTGCTTACTGTTCACATGCCCTTTTGATGCTGCAAATTCAAATCACAGGGGACTAGTGAGCACTAATTTTATCACCATAAACACATTTTAAACACTATACTTCATTTCACAGTAGCTTTAACTGTGTTATAGTGTCAGCATTAAAGCACACAGGAGAAAATACAGAGCTTCTTCACATGCTTTAATATTAAAACTGTCATGAGTATGTTTGAAACACATTTTTTTCCCCAAAGACCAGCCAGAGAAATATGATGTCCAGCCTAGTTCTATTTTTCTACACAGATCATTGCTTCCTATTCATTTGAACACTACCAAATACCTGTTCTCTTCAAAGGATAAAAATCTCTCAGAGTATCAGTATTATTCAGACAAAACACCAGCAATTAGCATAACACTGCACTACATTATACACCACTTGCTCAGAGAGCTAATTGTAATTAGAGAGCTATTGTAATACCACACCAAGGATTTCCACTTCGTTCAAAAATAGCTTCTGTATCTTCAATTCTGCCTTGCTCATTGTCAACTTAACCTTACAGTATAGCTACTTGATCTACTTGTCTTCATGAAGAGTTGGTAAAAGAAAGCTGCCACAACTGGCTAAACGTCAAAAGCCAAATAAAAGGAACTGCACATGCGGCGTTAAGGAAGTTGAATGCATAAATCTAGCAGCCATACTAAGGAAACAGAACAACGTTCCCAGTGAAACTACAAGGCAACTAGAGCATAATGAAGTTGCATTAAAATTCAATAAAGCCAAGTTCTTAGCACTTCCACCTGTTGCACAGTAGCCCCTATTTATTGCTTTCTTCCCATCCCTGTTGAAGTGTCAAAATAGTGAAGATTTTGCAGAGGTCATCCAAAAGTAAACTGGTTTAGTATTTCCATTTCTACCAGTTTATCTTACTTTGTACTTTAGCAAATGAACATTTTTTGACAGCAGAGTCTGAACTGTCAGGAATAACAACTTTCAGAAAGCCGTTTAACATTGCAAGATGTAATCAACAGTGGCTAAGTTCTAAGATGACTTAACAGAACCCTCCTCAAATGTAGCACAGCTGAAGCTTGCCAATTAAGCATCTAACTGACAGATTAAACAAAATTAAGGAAGGAAAACAAAGTCAGAACATAAAGATGAAGTTACAGCTTGAGCTATCTAATGGCTCACCAATACCAAAAGGAACAGGAAAGCCCACCATGAGTCTTCATACTTGTCTAACTGTGCTCCGAGCCAGTCTGATTTACTGAATCAGAAGAATGCTAACTGAGAAAAAGGGAATACTTTCTGATAGGACAGTAAATTGCCTTATAAAATCCATTCCTAAAACAATGAAAACAAGTTGGAATGGGCAAAAGTTATGCGGCTGGGAGAGTGCAATACCCCCCTAATAAAGCAGTTAAATACAGAAAGGTAAGTTGTTTATCCTAACAGAATTTAGGGGGAAAAAGTAAAATAAGAAAAAAATGTCAAATATTACTCTGTAGATTACAAAACCAGCAGTACTAAAGCAACAACTGCAGCAGCTTTAACTCTTACCTGATTGTTTGGATCTACTCCAGCATAAGAATTGCGTGAACTACAGCCAACAGGGGGAGTTGCTTCTCGTATGAACTCTGACATCTCAATCCCTCCACCAGGGTCACTGAGAAACATAAAAGAGAAAGAAAAAAAAAGAAAAAAAAAAAAAAAGAAAAAATAAAAAAAAACGAACACAAAACGTTAACCTACCAATTAAACAGAAGTTTGTCTGTCTACGCTGTGTGGATTCAAAACAATTTTTCCCTTTTCAAATATATCCCAGTATCTCAGATCAATAGTCCCATTTGACACAGGAAGCTCAGTCAGAGCTGGAATACCCCACATACTGTCACAGAAGCTGTTGCCTTGTAAAGTCCACTGTCACCAGTCAACACAAACTGAAGACTTAGGAGCTACAAGGCATTTCGAAATGCTAACATATGAAATTCTGTCTATACATACACACATGTAACTTTCAGATCATCTGTCCAACTATAATACCCAGAAAATCAATCAATAGAAAAAATACTAGACAACTCTTTCAAAGAGCAGGGAAAGGACTCAGATTGAAGGCACTTGTCATTATCCAGATCTCTTCCTTAGACTGGATCTAGAAGCAGCAGTAAGGATGGGTTAACCAAGAATGCCATACGCTGTCAGTAGAAGTTACTGGAAAGGCAGAAACATACAGGGACATGGTATCCCTCCCAGGGATACAAACCACTTCTTTCTACCAGAAAAATAACTTCCCTTCAGATAATTTACAGGCTCTACCATGAAATATTCTGAGGTACAATACATATGTCCTAGCAATTTAACCTTTGCAGGATTAATAAATATCAGTTTGAAAATATTTTCTAGATCAACATCACTAAACTGTAATTCAGCATAATTCAGCTTGTCAAAGGCAGATATTTATGAAATAAAAGCAAGGTGGGCCTGTCCACTAGGACAACAAGGTGTGAAACAAGTTGAGGACTACAACTCAAGGATCCAACCTAACACCGTTTGTTAATTACAAAGAGGGAGAAGTTAAGGCATCCTTTTTCCTCTCCCAATACAGTCTTCTTCAGCCATCCTGATACAGGAGACTTCTGAACAGAAGTAACTGCAGTGTAATTTGATGCTAATGTTCTCTGCTCCTTCCCAAAGATAAACAACTGCCTCCCAACAATCAGTGGTCAGAGCTGAGGCAAGTCCAACACTTTGCTGGAGAAAGAACACGTGCACTATCATTAGCTGGACTACAGAAACTAAAAATGAAGCCACCCTGGAGAAGGGGACAGAAATAGACAGAAGCACTACAGGACCTACTTAAGAGATAACTAAGTCTCATAGGAAAGTCACATGCAGTAAGATCAACATCTAATGATTTTTGTAATAGATGGACATTGATCTAGGCTATTGTAAACAAACAGTCAGACTGAAGGACCTGAGACATCATTCATTCTGCAGCATGACATTTCAAGCTGTTGTCATCTGAGAGAGGCATAAAGGTACAGCCTTGGGAACCACTCTAGATCATACAAAGGGTCCCTAAACCTTCCTACATCAAACAAAAATGACAGTTTGAAGTCAGAAATATATTACTTCAGTAAAAATAAGTTAGCTTAAGAGACAACCAGCTATGAGTAAGCAGAACAACTATGGTACTACTCCAGCAAATTGAAGAAAGAAGTGAAAAACCACCATTTTGGTACAGCTCAGCATTGAGACATAAGCAGGCTCTTATTGATGGCCACTTACAGAGCCCTCTCTGACCAGATATTATCAATTATGCTAAAGCAAAACCAGGCAAGGAGAAAAACAAAACAAAACAAAATTAAGCTTCAATAATTTCCACCAGTTTTAGCCAAAGTATTGCTCATGTAAGCACTATAAGAACACAGAAGGATGCAAGGTGAAGTTAAAAACTAAACTGAAAAATTCACACTTAATGTTTAAGTTCAGCATACATTATGATGACAACTGAAGATATCACAAAGGTCACCTTTCACCAAGATGAAATTCCTTTCCTGTTTGAATAATTCATGTTAATCATATGCAGTGTTTCTAAGTATGTCCTATGAAGTAGAAAAATAAGTCAATGTGAATAAGCTGTCGTGCATAGAACGGGGTAGTTAGGCAGGGTAAGTTTGTCTAAAAGTGAACCAGACATCAGCATAAGCAACAGTACAACCCAATACCACCACTCTCTCACCACTGCTATATTCTGCGACAGCACGCACACACTAATGGATTAACAAAAGCTAGTAACAAACAACAACAAATAAAGTCTGCAGAAACAAGCAGGATGTACAGACTTCTAGGATTAATCATTGTATGCGTAGGGATCTGGACTACAACAGCACATAGAATCCTTTAGGAGCTATTTTCTGCTAGTGCCATGGCCATTCCTTTCTGCTATTAAGTTTTACAATCAGTTTCTTACAGTTTGCTGACTTCATATCTTAGAGCATGGGTTATGCTTTTCAGTTTGCAAGCAAAAAACCCCTGAAGTTAATACACAAATTGAGAAGACTGAATAAATTATGCCCAGCTACAGAGACTGCAACAGATTGCTGTGGAAGAGATTCTGCAAAACAAATTAAAACTAGATTTTCTAATTATTAGTAACTGTCCTATCTAAAATTATTATCTGCATCTATATTACATTAGTGTCAGACTAAACAAACGTCTTAAGAGGCTACCTGAATTCAGAAGTTTAAAACCTGATTTAGGCTGATTGACTAAAGAAATCTGATATTTGGACTAGAACTTTCAGAGCAAATTTGGCATAAGCAATTCTGATTTCAGGACAAAGCACAGGAAGAGTTTTGCTATTTTCTTTTGAACACAACGTTCTGTCCTTAATTTCCAATCAAAACAACAGGATAACTAGTCAGGAGGCTGCTCTCAAAACACAGAAGGACCACAGCATGTACTACAAATGCTAAACCACAACAGTTTCAAGTATTATGAGAAGTCTTCTTTAAAGCTTGAATCACTAATTATAGAGTCAAAAAAGGCATAACAACTCCAAGCTTAAGAACAGGGCTGCCAGCCATAAAACTGCAAGGAGAAACAGTGACGGCAGGGCAAGAGTTGCAGAGATTACTTTTTTTTTTTTTTAAGTTCCTCTTGCTCCTACTTGTTTAAGTAAACTGTATGTAACTCAAAGACACAAATTAGGAAACTACATTGTCCAGCTGCCAGGTTTTTTTTTAATTCATGTAGTATCATGATTACAGCTCCCTCATGCTGATTGAGACCAGCAACAGCAGTGTTACCAGGTTAATGCTTTATGATACTTTGGACCATAGCAGTCATCGACACAAGGAAAAAAAAAACCAAACCAACATATTCATATCCCTAGAAGCAAGACTGACTTAAGTGTTTAAAGGTATTTATGCGAGTCCACTGATACCCAACAAAGATACACTAGCACTGTTCCTTCTAACTTTCATGTGAGATTAGGAGCCTGTATCTTCATGACTTGTTTTCATGAAACCTCATGGGAGCATTACTAACACCAATCCCTTAAGTACAAAAGCAACAACTGCACTAGAAGCTACAGAAGACGACAACTCATATTCCTATCTCTAAATTTAGACTAGTTTCTTTCAAAAATATTAACACACTTTCTTCCAAGACAGTTTTATTAGTGTTCTGATTTATCTTACTAAGAATGTGACACCTCAATATTAAACACTCATTCTATATCCCCTCTACTGGTTTGAATGTTATCCCAGAGTTCTTGTAAGCTTCCAGGCAAAGATTAGTATATACTGTACATCCCACTTACCAAAAAGTAACTCCGTAATTTCTGCATTGACCTTGTTCCCAGTTCTAGTTAAGAGACCTGAAAGTGGGAACAAGGATCATATAAAAGTTAATGGAACTTTAGTTGGCAAGCAGGACATACAGCAAACTAACCTCTACTTCTGAGCCACAAATGCTTATAATGTAGTAACTTGTCCCATGTCAACTGCTCCTCACACAAAACAGAACTTCTGAAACATTCAGAAGTAACAACACTAGTAGAAAGAAGTCCCTTGCCAAGTCTTGGCTACTGTTTTGGAAGCAAAAGCTACACGGATTAAAAAAGAAAAAACTTCTAAGAATGACAGCTAAAACATGTGTTAGCAAGGCTGCATTGAAACAGAACAGACCACTAGTTTACTTTCATGAATTTTATTAAGCAGTATATGCATTAATATACATTTAGGCAAGCATTCTGCCAAAACAGCTCAATACAGTTTTAGTGATGTATATGGTGATCTAAATGGAGTCACAATTAAAATCAGCAGGTTCAGTTACCAAACACAACATGGAAAAAGGGTCAGGTTATAAAAGATTGATAAAAGAAGCTACTGTATATCAACTTTAAAGGAATCCAAGACACTGGTTTTGCTAACAATACACTCCCTAAGCTGAGAGCAGATACAGAAGAACTTAAGACCTACCTCATGAGAAGCTACCCCATAAGCACAATGAAGTCCTTTTATTTTGAGGCTGAGCATTTTAAAAAGCATCACTTTAACACTTCCTTTCTTTAAGCACCCTGATAAACAGACTTAAGAGGCTTCTTTCAACTACATTTCCTTATAGCTCGTGTCTCCATGTTATTAAAAAAAACAAACCCTGAAATTTTACACACACATAACCTTTTAAGAGTCAGGACAGCATACTAATTACCTGACTTTGAAAACTATTCATGGCTACTAATACCAGAAACTCACAGACAAGAGAAAGGTCTTCTTTAAAAGCTAACAATTCAAGGTTGATTTATTTCATGCACTCTTAACTCTTAAGATGACCTCAATTATCTGGAGCAAGGCAGAGGCTTTGATAACAGAGCTCATAACACATCCCCAGTCTGATCAGACTGGTTAGGCTGGTCTTGCTGATTAATCATCTTTTGCTCTTCTTTCTCCAAATATTCTGGTCAGAGGAGGAAATCCTCTGGGTTTTTTTGATGCTGGCAACAGCAAAGATGATCTGTAGAAACAAATCGCCTCCTATTGCCCATACTTCAGAATCACCATCTTCATTCCTGACCTGAGCAATTCCAGCACTTCCAAATTCACATGACAGCGTTCTCCTGAAGTAAGACTATGACTGGAGTCAATCATTGTATTTGACTCCTGCTTTTGCAAAACTAAGCAAAACCCAACCAGACATCACCTAGTATGTAGCATGTGGTCTTTGACAGCTAGATTTTTAAAACTAAGTCTAGTGCTGAAATAAGATTACTTGTGTTCATTAAGTATTTAGTGACCTAATCAGCACACACTTTCCATGCTATTGTTTCAGTGTTTCCAGCATTTTCAATATTGTTCTGGAACTCCTTTGTGGAAGGAATCAGGAAATTAACATGAATCCGTAATTTCAAACCTAATACATAAATAAGCCTGCTTTTAAAGACCAGACTTGAACAGTCTTTCAGAACTATGGAGGTCTGCATCTATATTCCTCAGTGTTTATTTCAACAACCGTTCCGGTTACATAGCTGATGAAAACAGGACTGTTTATCATTTGAAGCAGTACACAAACATCAGCAGACACCTTACCTGGGCCCATTGCTGTCTTTCCTCTTGGCTGAAACACTGCTTTGTTCTGTTTTTGCACCTCTGTCCATATGCTCACTGGCATTCCTCTCCACAATTTCTCCCTCATCCAGTGCCCTGTGCAAACGGTAATTCACCATCTTCAAAACGATAAAGAGAGCTGCTATCACCGGGCAGTAGACAGCTACTATCATCATGGAAGAAGGAAGGGCCTTTCAAAAGAGAGTAAAAAAAAAAAAAAAAAAGTTAATGAACACAAGGTCAAATGTCTGTAAGAATATATAAAACTATCTCAAGTTTAGCAGTTTCTTTTATACGAAAATATTGGTAATACTGAAAATGAAGGTTTGAACACACATCCCCTGCAGTCAGACTTTGTGTGGAGATTGTTAGAAGTCTAGCAACATAGGAAAAAGGAATAGTTGGACTACAAAACACCAAAGCACCACAGCAGCATGCTAAGTAGACCTATCACTGGAGCTTGAAAACAAAATTCAACTTGTTCTTTTTCCAGGCTACTGGAATGTAAGACCTAGATTAGGAAACCTAGAGCTAGCATGATGTTTTGTGCCACACACAATCATTTTTGATTAGTTATTAAAAAAAAAAAAAAAAAAAAAGGAAGAATTTAAGCAACTTCAAAGCTAAACTAAGCACAAGGGTACTGAGCTAGTACACAGCATCAAGTCCCTTTTGGAACAACTGATGCAAGTTTGACAGCATGGTGGATTGGTAGATGGGAGAAAACCTGCTCAACTACCCAACATAGATATTTTGACTTAGCTTGTTAGCTTCCAACAGCTACTGTTGCACAACAAGATACTGATCAGTCACAAAAGCCAAACTTTTCCCTACCTGCATACAAAAGAAAAAAGGCCGTTTACATTTGTGGCTCACACATTTGAGGAGTCGTCCACAATAACCTGTAAGACCACAGGCTGCAACGATTATTTGTGCTAGACCATTACGTGCCCATGGGAAGGCAGCCAACAGATGTTCCGAAGAGAATTTTTCAGCTGTGTCAAAGGTGGCCAGAAGCCACATGAAAAACCTCAGTCCTGAATTCAACTTTGGAAACTCCACTCAGACGTTAAGTCTTCTCATGTAACTTTTGCTGAGGCCCATAAGGCTTTTACAGATCAATCACTTCCACAGATATTAAGAGTGGCCTAAAACTAGTTAGTGTTCAGAGTACTAGTTAAACTTTAGATTTCACTTCAATGCGTTCACTCGAATTCACCTTTTATTCACGTTTATAGTTTTGGCATTTCCCCAGGCAGTCACTAAATAAAATGAGATATTAACTCTTAGTCTTCATCCACAAATAGACCACTTGCCTTACAAAAGCAAAGAGTCTGTGTTCTCAACTGCTGCATCACTATCCTTTACCCCACTGATGGTATAGTTTGATATCAAATTCTCACACCCATAAATACACACACACAGCAAACACAATTAAAACGTGTTTGCTACCTAGCATGAACATTAATTTAGTAGATGAGAAGAACAAATTAACTGTCTTTTTAGACCTCCCAGCCAAAGGAGAACTCCAGCTTGTTTCACCCACTAGTCACCCTCTCTGTAGAGACCACTGCAACAGAAGAGTCTCTGTGGTGAACAAAGCCCCAGCTCCACACACATCTTGCAGAATCAGAAAGGGAATGTGACTGGAGAATAGACAGAGCACCCTCTCTATTCTGCACATAAAGCTAGATTTAGTCATTTAAAAGAGATCCAACTACAACATTAATACTTTTACATATTCAAGCACTTAGTCCTAGAAGAAGTGGTAATGCTCATCACACAATTTAAACCATTAATTTAGAAAAAACACTGTTGAAGAGATCTCCAAATACAAAATATTCTACTAATAAAGAGGACAAAAAAATAAACATTTCTAAATATTGTATTGACTGTTGACTTCAGAACAAAAACAATCCTTAATCTGGCTGCTCACTTTCTAGCAGTAAGCAAAAACAAATAATAAATATAACATTTCTAAAGCCAAACAATTATGAATAATTGAGTCAGGAATCAATCAGGAGGCAGGTTACTTGTTAGGATTCTTCTCTTAATGAGATCAAGTTTAACCCACCTTTTCCTTCAAAACAAGTTAAGTCAACACCTAATATAACATTTGAAGTAGGACAGGCAAACTAAGCCCAGTTACCCTAACCTAGATTTTGCAGGCTGAGGTGGACAAGACCATAATGGACAGAGATTCCCTTACCAAGCACCACCTCAGGAAGAGAAAGAGGAAACAAAGCTATTTTAAAACATCATCAGTAAGCAATCAGGAGCCACAATGATGCTAATGGAATCCATACAACCCCTGAAGCAATGCTACAAGGGTTTCCTCAAGCAATTGCAGTGCTTTGGCTTCCAAGAACTTCAGAGGCAGCTAGGTCCCTGCAGGCAAGGGCAAGCCCTGTTAACTTTGGCGAAACGTAGAAGCCTCCTGTACCTGCTAAGCAGTCTGCTACCTAATCACAAACACAACTTCAACTATCCTCTCCTTTACAAGTACCTACCGTCTGATCATACTTAATATTAAGTCGCATGCTGTGGTACAGCAGTGCTACCCATTGTACCAGCAACTCATCTGCATTCCAGCCTCAAGAGGAAGTTACTGTAACCCAACCTAAACCACTGGTGCCTTCTCTATTTTTCTTTGCCAGACTTAGAAGCATTCAGCTTCCATTTGGGGTCTTCCCTCCACAAGCCAAGGCAAGTTAAAGTGAGATTAGTACTTTTAAACTATGCTTGACGTTTTACCACATTTGAGGAGAGACACCAGCAAAACTGAGCATCCTATACAATAGTACCTTAAAAATTGGAATACAAATCTAAGTCCTACAAAGTTGCAGCTAGATCTCATTTCAGTTCTTCTCACAAGTACTAAAGTATCTTTATGGGGCATAACAGACTAAAAGCCTTAGGTTAGAGCTTGTTAGCAGACACCAGCTAGCTACAAGTCTGTAGCTGCAACAGCATTTCAGAAAACATCCTATTTTACTGCACATCTCCAGTCACTTCCATTAGCACCAAAAGAAAACATACACTGAACAGCAGTAGTCACAACTGAAGCTCTTGTAGGAGAGAAGAGCGAGCTAGGCATGACCATACAAAAACTGTCTGCTTTAATTACTTTCTGTTGAAAACTTTAGTCATCTAATGGCTGAACAAACCCAATCATTAGATAAACTCCTACCTGAAAGTATTTCCCTAAATCTTAAAGGGAAGTAGAAATCTCAAAGATAGAGAGGAAAGGACACTGATTTTCTACCACCTTTCCCTCAAGAGTTACTGTCAAAATTTAGACCTTTCAAGACAACTTATGAAATCCATACTGTATGTGTGGACAAAGGTAAGACGCAGGAATGAACACTTGAAGAGTGGCACTGTCCCTTTTGGAAGCTGCTGGCCAGTAGGTAAGCTCAGTTGTAACACAGCACACCTTCTGTGAAAGAGTAGGCAAAAAAACCCAAAACAATCCAACCAATTTTAGGCACTCCTAGATTCCAGTGGTCAACCTAGAACAGAAAAGAAGCCTCAGACCACTAAAACATTTCCATTTGAACTACAAAGGTCACTGTATATTGATGCAACATTTCAAATATTTATGTGCCAGGTACGAGAGGGAATTTCATTGATCACAGGCTGTGCTGCATACTTATGAAGAAACAAAGACTATACGGGTCTTACCTAATCACACCTAGCTTTAGCTAGACACTACAGATGCACTGAAGTTTCCAGATTCTTTTCAAAAGGAGATGTGTAGGTGTTACCTGTTGAGAACATCCATAGGAAAGTCTCCCAACCCAAATCAGATTGCAAGTCCCTACATAAAAAGTGATATCAATCAAACATTCATTAAGCAGTGAGTTGTCCTGCAAAATGCTTTCAAGTTCAAGCATTTTCAGGCTAGTATTTTATAGAAACATTCTTACTGGAGAAAAGATCAAGAAACAGCAGATATTGTTTTGTCACCATTTTTTTGTTTGCAAACAGCCAGAGCCCTTCAGAACTGCTGTTATTAGGAAGTATGTTCAGTTACAAGTTACCTACTTTTTGACTGAAACCTCAAGGTGTACAAACGAAACTTGAGTAGCCAAGAAACCAGATGGGGCTTCAAGCAATGTGGGATACCAGGGATTCTCATCATATGTCCAACTTCAAGCACTTAAACTCTTAGTTTAAGAAACAGCATCTGTTTCAGAAACTTCAATGGAAAGAGACTTTCACACAAAGTTACACTTATATGACCTACTTCTACAACTATGTACACAAGTCAGGAAATCAAGTGCCTATTAAGCAAACTGTTGTCTAAATGAGCTTAACTTTGACAGACAAGTTCTGTAGGTACATACAAGCTCATCACCCCAAACAAGGTACCATCCTGGCTCCTCTTTAGTCACTGGCAAAGTTCCCTGAGTGCCAGAGCCAAGACTTCACCCCCTCCTGCGCACGTGGTGGGGCTGAAACAGCATTCCAACTAGGGGAAGCTTGGCTTTGGCAGCCTACTCTCTTCCCCTCCCCCTTGAAACACTGATGCATAACATTGGCCTCTGCATTTAGGGTATTTCTTCCAACTCTACCACTGTATTTTACAACCTAGTTGTACAGCTTCCCCATATTGTAGCATATTTTCTACTCTCATCCGAAACTCAAGTTGGGAGAGAAAACAGGGATCAGCTCTTACGACAGATATGCAGATCAACAAGCACAGTTGAGTCTGTTACTGAATACAAATACCCAAACAGGATCGATTTAACTAGTCTAGAAAGCAGTATTTTTGTACGTATGCTGCCAAGCCACAGATCCAAGAGTAAAGAGTCAAGCAGCTTCACTCAAGCAGACACTTCCTCTACATTCCTTCATTATCTGCACTACTCTTTTTGCCACACTTCCAAAAAGCACAGGTTAAGTGTATAAATACACGTAAGAAAAAGTACCCAGATCTGTAATACAGATACATTTATGTATACATCTATCTCTTCTCCTTCACACAGGGTACAGACCTCACTTGCACATGCTTAAGCTCAGAAGGTAGATGAGGGACCAAGGAAGAGAGGCTAGCTGAATTCTACTGCTAATTTCTTCAGTTGGTTTGCACCATGTGTTAAACTCATCAACCCTAACAGCACTGGCATACACGTGCAAAGAAACACACAGATTTATAGTATTACTTGCTGACCACAATCATTACCAGATTCCATTCTGAAAATACAGGATCAATAGAAGGAAAGCACAGCCAAAAGATTAGCAACGCTGGGTGCAATAAACCAAGTCTTTAAGCAGTTAAGTGCATTTAAATTACCATACCCAAAAGAGATTAAGTGCTTCGTTCCTGTTGGGGGCTAAATACCATTTGGAAAAAAAAGTTATTAGCTTGCTGTAAAATGTATTCAGCCTTGAGAGCCAGCTACAAGCAAAATTCTTAAGGAATCCTTTTGCCTTGGTCGCTACAAAACAATTTAGGAATAAATACAGTTATTGCTGCCCCAATGCATCAAAGCAACACTATGATCTTGGAATTCCTTATCTGAGAAAGTTTTAGAAGTAATACAAAACCTACCAGCATTCTAAGTACTTCTGTATACCTTGTTTTTAAACACACAGGGTTGTCTGCCAGCAACAAGTCATTTGAAGCTAGCTTAGAAACTCCCTCCTACACACCAGTGAGCCATGCTCAGAATTCAGATTATGATTACCTAAGACTTTTTAAGCAAGTTCTGCTTATTTATGTATGTCCTACAGCAATGCAACATTTACTGCTTTTTATTCTGAAAAAGAGCTTAAGAGATGCTAAAGAGCTAAGATGACCATCATAGTTCTGCCTGTGCAGTTTATGTCTAGACAACACTTAAACTGCAGAGGGTGGAAAGAGGGAAAACAGCCAAATATGATTCAATCTGCTTTAACTTGTGACTAATCTCCCTCCTTATTCTCAGGGAAGTTGGCACTTGTTGCATCTTTAACTTGTCCAGAGCTATGAAGCAAGAGAATTTCTCTGACCTCAACAAAACCCGAAGCAGCTTGCTTTTGCCCGTCTTTTCCCTCTGCACAGGAAAAGAACAAAAGTTTAAGCAACACTGAAATTTACCCCACAGTATGAGCAACTGATGCTTAACTGCTGCTTTCAGAGCAGCAGGAGACTCAAAGGCTGGTCCAGATTTATCAGTTCTCAAAAGATCTATGTACAATATAGATCAGCTCCTCTCCAAAAGTCTCCTGTGAATGCAGGACATAGCTCACCACACCTTTACGAACAGCTTTCAGCTTTCTCAGCAAGGCAGTTCTAATTAAATAGACTATTCTGTCAAAGCAGAAGAACAGTATTTCTAATTAAAAAAAAAAAAAAAAAAAGCTACATTTGAAACCAAAAAGACTCTCCTCTTCCCATATTCAGTAGAACTCCAAATAGCTACATATTCACAGTTTTTACAGAAATAACCCGCTTAGTTGAAAGTTTTATCTAGCTGTTGTCACATTAACTTTTTTTTTTGAAAAGCACTGGTTTAAAAGCAGTTTGTCTCAGCCTGCGGTTTCCTTGCCAGCAGTCTAAAGTTTTCAAACAAAAAGCCTTGGAGCTACCTTTTCCAAGACATGGTATTACCAATTAAAAACTAACCGTACAGGGCTGTTACCTCATCTTCCACATTAGCCATTTCTTAGCATGAAGTGCCTCATCCTGCAATCTTACAAATTGCTTCTTAACAAATCAAATGCCTGACCCCAGAGCTCTCAGCCTCTGCAACTGCACTCATATAGTTTTTCCTCCAAGGTTTCATTCACTAAGCGACATTTTTTCCCAAAGCAATTTCTACTTGAAGCTGCCACAGCATCTGCAAACAACACTCTATGTCATGTGCTCACAACTGGTCACAACACACTTTGTATGATCTTTCCTACTACACTTTGCTGCTGAGATATCTGAAGTGAAATATTAGTATGTCATAAATTACACACAACTTACACAGAAAGGAAAACACTGGCCAACAGCAGACCTCCCCCTTCTCTCGTAACTGCTCATACCTCTCCTATATTTCTTTCCGAGTCCAAATGTCACAGAAAGTTTCTGGGTTTAAAGGTCAGTATTTTAACAGCTTTGATTGAAGCGTCAGATACATCCAACAGGAATTCTCTCAAACCAAGTATACTAAAGCCTGGACACAAGCAAAAAAGCCAAAGTAACCTCTTGTCAGCAGCACACAGCCCAGGCCCACGGGCAGGCAGCGCACAGCGCTCTACAACGTGGCCAAATAAACTTCTACGTCCTGGACCCCGAAGCACGTCCCATCGCAGCCTCGGAAGTCGGAACAGAAAGCGACACTGCTGCCAGCCAGAACACTGGCTCACTCTGACAGCTTCTACAGACACTGCCCCTTGTCCCGCCCTGCCAGTCCACCCGCGGTGGAAGCCAGCAGAGTTATGCCCAATTTGGAAGGAAAGTAAACAGAAGAACAAAGGCCAAGTGCCAGGGACTGAAGCCCTGCCGCGCCCCGCCACCACCCACCCACACCTTCCCGGTAACAGCTCCGTGCTTCCGAAACGCCGCCGCCTCAGCACAGTTCCAGGCGGCCTCGTTCGCGGCTGCGGGGCCTGCAGCGAGACACCGCTCCCCGCGGCGCCCCTTCCCGGGGCAGAGCGGCAGCGCGCAGGCGGCGCCGCGGGCAGGGGGCGCGCGTGCGACGGCCCCGGCCCCGCGCCCCCCTCCCTCCCGCCCGCGGCCTCCCCGCCGCCGCCGAGGCAGGCGGCCCCCCACAAGGCCCGCCCGCCCCGAGGCCCAGCCCGGCACCGCTCCCCCGGGCGCGCCGGCCGCCGGTGCTCACCATGTACAGGGTGAAGGGGAAGCCGAGCAAGAAGAGCCACAGGTAGAGGTGCAGCGCGTTGACCCCGGGGCCCTGGTGCGGATCCTGGTACCAGCCGCCGCTCAGCGCCGCCCACACGCCCTGGCGCAGGATCTGCAGCACCTGGGAGCCCATGGCGGCCCCGCTCCGCCGAGCCGGCCCCGCTCTATCCGCCCTGCGAGCCCGGGCAGAGCTGCGCACCGCCCGCGCTCCGCGACAGCCCGCACGGCCGCAAGCGCCGCCGCCGCCTCCCCAGCAAAGCCGCCGCCATCTTATGTCCGGGCCCCGGGCCGGCCGCCCGCCCCCGCGCCGCCGATAGACCGTCAGCCCTTGCGGCAGGGGGACGCCCGCCCCGCGCTCTGTCGCCGGGGCGGGACAACGCTGCGAGGGTGGGGGCGTCTGCTACTGCGTCTGCGCGCGGCCTCTCCCGCGCCCCGCCTGCGCCGAGGGAGCAGCGCCGCCGGCAGCGCCCCCTGGAGGCGCGGAGGAGGTGGAAGGCGGCGGGGCGGCTCGGCGCTGGGCCGGGGAGCTGCGCCGGTGGCCCTGATCCCCTTCCAGGCCCCAAAACCCACCCACGCGGCAGCGGCGGGACAGGGTCCGCCAGCAGCACCGGGAGGAAACGTGTCCCCCGGTCCTCGAGGCGGCCCCACGCCTGCGGCCTGGCCAGGGTGGCTCTGGGGGCTCATGGCCTGTCAGAGCACTCCTAGAAAATGGAGGGAGGCTCAACCATAGCAAAGGGCTTTTCCTGCCCCTCACTCGGGCCTTGTACCTGGGAAGGTGCAGTCTCACATGGACACGGCAGGGGGACATCATCCCATCATACACCTCAATTCTCCAAAAGTAACACAAAATAACAACCTTGCCTTTTTGGAGTCAATAAACATAAGGACTTAGGTGCCTGTCCCCACCTTGGGGTTTGGCCGTTACTGCTTTCAACACAGAGCCAGAGTCACTTGGACTTGCTTCGAGGCAGAACACAACACGGCGGACCCTGGGTACACCATGAGCCTCTCACAGATTCAAGTCTCAGCTTCCACATGCAGCTGTTTCTACAGAAGGTCACTAGTTCTCATCGAGTCCCATCTTTGCAAGCTTTCTCCTCAGACAAACATGTCCCCAACATCACACGTCGGAGAGAAAGGGACAGATTAGTGAAGGAATGTTGAGAGTGCTGTCAAGCAGAGGAAAGGAGAGGTCTCCTTTAAACCCTATGAATGAGTAATGCATTAAATTACCTGGGTTTCCAGTCATATTTGGGAAAAAGTAGCTTTGAGGGTATGCTGTGATACTGTCACTGTGGTGGCAGAAGCATCCCTCATAAGCTCTGTCCTAAAACCAAGTTACTGCCACACTCCAGCAGGTACGAGACAGGAGAACAGCACCTTCTGGGTCTCTGCTGCAGAAGAATTGCAGAAATGAAATAACCCGAGCACTCAGTCATGACTCACGATGAACATGCATTTGGGCTGGTGTTTTCAAGAGGCTGCGCGTTAATGCCACCATCTCCACTGTGTTTTTCTCCCTGACAGTTAGCGAGCCAATGGCAGCATTTGGCTATTCTTGGAAAACCAGAAGACAGAAGTGACTGATTCAGAGCAGATGTAGCAGATCTATTTTTTCTTTCCCCAGTGGGAAAGCAGGGAGAAGGGATGTTCACAAAACCCCAACCATGATGGCTGTCTCTTCCCCAGTATAAACAACAACAAAAAAGATTTTAATCTGTATTGTTTCAAATAGTACATTTTTTAATACAGGACTGCTAGCAGTATTTTGCAAAGGAGCATTTTTTCACCTTGTCAAACAGGCTTGAGATATGAAAGGAAAACAGAAGGGGTGGAGAGGGGAGAGAAGAAGAAAAAAAAGAACCAACAGATAAAACCTACAGAGGATTATCATGGATGGGGAGGGGGAATTCCCTTTATCCTTTCGGTATAAAAATCAACATGACAAGCCTCACCAGTTACAGTAGGCTCAGAGAAAAAAAAAAACCAAACTATGAAGCCTGTTTCAACTACATTATTTGCCAAAATACTATTAAAAACTGAAATTACAATTACAGCTGTTAAAAGATGAAGTTTTTCAGATGAGTTATCCATAAATACACTATGATATCGTAACAATCAGGATTATGAAGCATTAGTTCTTCCAGCAGCTGTTTTATGAATGTTACATAAAAGCTGTTCACCTTCACCACAAAAAGGATGAAAGATGGATAATATTCATTAATAACATGTCTGAATGCTGCAGTAAATGCTTTAAAAACCTTTATGCTTCTGTTTAGGAGCCATTGATTAAATCTGGACAGATTAGCCTCAGCCTCATAGTAGTGATTCATGTTAAACAGTGCCCTTGTGTGAGAGGCTGGATGCTGTGGAAGCTTATGGCTGCTTCCCCAGCCCCGCTCCTAGAAGTCATCAGACCAGCCATGGAGCGATAGAGGTTTGAGCAGGGGTTAAAGCAAAAAAAACCAAAACCAAAACAAACAAACCAGAGGAAACAAAGTGTGAACATTACAGGCTCAACCCTGATCCAAAACAGCATAACCTAGTTTAGCACAGATAGCCCTGTTCAAGAGCACTTCATCATGGATGATCTAGTTTGAGTCCAGTAAGATACGCGAGAGAATATCACGTGCTTGAGAGGACAACTAAATTTCACTGTTTAGCTATTTAAATGCAGACAGGCTGAAAACATTAGGACACAACATGGGGAAATAAATATTATTGGAATCCATCCATGTCCAACAGTAAAATTGATAAACAAGCCTAGTTGTAGGCATCATCATCAAAGTAAGAGAAAAAATAATCATTATTAGCTTTTAAGGGAAACAAATAAACAATCCACATCTAGAGAGTAAGTAACAGTGGTAGACTCAATCTATGCATCAAACCTCTGCAATCCAACAAATAACTAGCTTAGCTTCTCCCCTCCAGCCTTACAGTACTTCCTTAGGGTGGGTATTGCTCTCTGTAGAGGAAAAGAGCATGCTCTAGGAAAAATAGAGCACAACATTGGTGAAGAGTGAACAACTTATTAGATAATATATTTAAGAGAGGAGGCATTAAATCAAATGATTGGAGATCAACCTATTTTTCTCCAGCATTTCTCTTATAATTCAGCATGCCAAGACTAAGGCAAAAAAGTCATTTGCCACATAAGCCAGCATTACACAGGAGGAGAACAACTCAAAACTGTAACTGTTATTTTGGCCAGACAATATTTCAGTTCCATTTTTCCCTCACATTCTTTATATATGTACACGGTCAAGTGCCCTCCTTCAGACTGCAGGCTATTGGGGGAAGCTTCTGTAGCAAATTAATGTTGATGGCTCTCTTAGATATGCCATTACGTTAAAGGTAGGGCTGCTTTGACTTGGACTTGGCCAAGGAAGAAGGATCTTATAATCACATACAGCAACATTTTTCTTTACTTCATGCCACACTCCAGTGGGTTGAAAGGGCATTTGCAAAATCAGGGCAAGGCTGTATGTGGTACACAGTAGAATGTAGGTTATACCAAATACTCAGATGGATCAACTAATCACTACCTCTTGACCAGCCTTATGAGCACACTTTTTCCAATGGGTGATATTACAAGAACTGGAAGTTAATCAAAACAATAACAAAACACTGAGGCCTGCCACAAAAATGCTTCAACACGTTGCCATTTCTAAGAAGAATATTGCAGCATGCTTTGCGCCATTAGTAGTACTTTAGTCTCTCTTACCTTCTCATTCAAGGGCATGAAGTTCCATCCTTTCCCCCTCCAGGCATCTTTTATGGGATACCCAAAATTACCATTTTTAAATTAGTCATCAAGAGAATTCCCAAGTTTTATAAGAACATAACTTAGATAATTAGGACAAGAGGTGAAACAGAAAGTTAAAAAGAATATTTTGCCTAAATTGGGTGGAATTTATTATGTCCAGAAATAAGCTTATGGTTGGGACTTCCTTGTCATTTTTCATTACAGTAATCATCACAGTATGGTACAAAGCTGTAAGTAGCTAATAAAACAATCATCTCAAAATAATAAAAACAACAATTTACTCACTTTATGAGGGTTAGCACTTCTCTCTCCACACTGGAGACAGCGTTTGTTTTCAGATGAAAATTATACAAACTAGGCCTTGGTGGCTCACTACTAGCTTTTATTTACTTCTTCCTATTGATTCCTTGTCTCAGAATCTATAGCTAGACAGCAGCATTTACCACCCTGATTTTTGGATCCTGCAGACACATACCAATTACTGTGCATCGGATACAGTAGCCAAAGCAGCAACTTTGCCTCCAAAAAAAGAAAAAGACAAAAATCAATTTTCTATACAATTTATCAGCCTAGAAGAGAAGTGCACCTACTTTTTGATTTCCTGAAGAAGCAATAGTTAAAACATATACTTTCTTCTTGGGCGTTAAGAATCTTCTTGTAATCTTTTTTTCCCCCCAACCATTTCCCTGTAATTGCAACCTGATTAAAAAAGGGTTTATTTGAATTCAGAACATTGCCATAAATGGCGATGTGTGTTTTATTCTCTCATAGTCTTATATGAGAATTAAGAAGTAGGCTTATTTACAAGGGTGACAGAAAGCAGAAAGTCATTCTACAATAATATTTGTTAGCCTGGTTTCACCTTAATTTTCTTATAAAACCTGTTAAGAGGCTGTTCTAGATTTGCTTTTAATTACAGTAGAGTGGGTTTTGACAACTGCAGGACTCTACTGAATGTGTTGCCATCACGTTAGCATCTGATAGCAGCTTTTCTACTATTTGCACAGTTTTTAAACAAGATCCAGATCCTTTCAAGGACCACACTCCCTTTCTAGCAGAGCAGTCACACCATATTCAGCCTTGCACACCAAGAGATTACTTTGAAATTACTCTGTGAAATTCAGTCCTGTATATTACCCTCAGTCCCAACTGGAACACAGCTTTTAGAGACAATGAGAAAAATAAGCCTATTCTCTAGGGTACAGTACAGTACAGGAATGGATTTACCAGCAGGAAGGTTACCTGGCAGGAGACCTCCTCTCCCTGCTGTGCTGGCAGGTTCACTGCTCACAGCCACGATGCAGCTCCAGCTGTGTGCCAGGATACATCCTGCACCCACCTTTATCACAGCTACGGCACCAAAAGCACTCCCAGATCCTCCTGCCCTTTCGGGATACCCCCTGCCCAGCAGTGTGGGAGAACATAGTTCTTGCCCTCACACACCGAAAAAAGGGAAGAAAGGTTTGGGTTTTTTTTTTCTTTTTTTCAAGTATCCCTATGACTAATATGGCTCTCCACAGTACTCCACTGTGTTGCTTAGGGAGAGATCAATTCACTGGGTGGAGGATGCTAATTACTGATCTGCAAACAGCTGAACCATGGAGCTCACAGTCCCATTAATCCTGCCCTTGCAGTTTGTCTCAGCTGCCTGCTGCACCTTTTGAGTATTTAAGTTCTTCTCCTATGCTCTCTGACCTATGTGGTTTTCTCAAGACAAAATAAGCAGACCAAAGCGAGATTCTCCCCAGAGAAGAGCCCTTACGTAAGTTTCTTATTATCAGAGAGTGCTGAAAGGGGAAAACCATTTAAAATAGATCCATGCAGACAAAGAAGTCCCATGACAGCTAAGAAAAAAGAATTCTTACCAACTTGTTGATAGTAACCTTCTGTAACTTGCCACTAGAACAACAGCATCTTCAACTCCCCTCCTTTTCTTTGCCTAGAAGTTCTCTCTACACAGCTTTCTGCTGTACATTTTTAGCAGCTACATGGGCCCCAGTCTCCCTATCCTAACCCCTTGTAGCTGCTTCAGCGTGGCTGAAAAATCAATTGGAATGGCTTAACATTCCCATTTCTAGAGACAGAGCACAGTTATAAGATGAACTTTCCTCCTAAAGATGTTTCTGTTAGTATGTCTTGCAAGAAAATTGCGACAGCATCATCCACTTTCACGTTACAGGACGTAATTCTGCGAACGTGTCCATACAGAAACCACACAGAGAAGTGTCATCAGTGTCCCAGTGACCACAAGGTCTCTTTGAAAAAGAAGAGTTTGCTAGCATTGCTGGTACAAGAATTGCCTGAAAACACCATGGAGATGAAACATAATAAACAAGGCTAAAATTAGAATATTCAAGCACCCAGCTGACAGTATTTTAGCAGCATTTATACCACATTCTTTAAAGTACAGCACAGTGGTGCCTCACTGTAAGAAATTTCTACCAAACAATGATTCATGATACCACTGGGATAAATTCCTATTTAAGATCTTTGTTCACAGTTATACTGTCTGTCTGAAGTACGAAGCATGCAAACAAGTCCATAAGACCATCTTCTCAGTTTTAAAGGATTTCCTCTCTCTTATGGCTCTTTTTAGCCATTTTTCTAAGAAAGTTAAACCTTTTGAATTGGTCAATCCCTGCCTAGGAGAGGGACTTTCAATTTAAAGTCCATTGTCAGAGGCAGAATTATAAAAAATATCATAAAAAATAAAAAATATTAAATGCCTATCAATTTCAGGCCAAAATTAGGAATCCCAAGGAGGAAATGTGGGCAGAATTTGAAGAATAGTCTTAAAACAGCTGGCTTATCAACAGGGAACTGTGGAAATCTGTGCAATAACCAGTGGCATGGCAAGGCAACAATGTCATAGGGGATATAAGTCACAATTTCGTGCGACTGGATTTTGTACAGGTACAAGGGTCCGCTCGGGCAGATTAGTTGAGAGGCCCTGCTGCCTTGGCAGCTTCCCTAGATCTTTCTTGGATTTCAGCTTCATTCTGAATAAACATAAGACTATATTTCTGACTGATTTCAACTCCTGTGCTAACTGTGTATGTAAGACTCCTCACTGAATACAGCCTTGTCTGAAGTGGAATATGGCAGTGACTGTGTGCTTCAGTAGGAGGTGTGAAGAATAATTTTGACATTCAAGATTATTGGAAACAGTATGTAATTCATTGCCTTGAGATGGAATGTGGCCATAGTTAACAACCTGCATTTGAGAAAAGAACTGCAGAATCTCAGTTTTAAATCCCTTTTGGAAGGTGGCATCTCTAGTCACACACTGCTTCAGCACCAATATAGGTCAGTCGCAGAAGAAGCAGTACTATTTTTTAAACAACCAAGGTTTAAATTCCCAGAGATGTTGCATGATTTATACTGGCAAGAAATCTCAGCTACCTCACAAGATCTGTCCCTTCCTGTATTCTTCTTTCTGTTCTCTGGAGGTCTCCTGGATAAATATTGAGCAGGTCAGACCTGCTTAGTGTAGAAGATCTGATGAAATCATGCCCTTAGGTGTTGTAACTACTATTTTTGTATTATTTGCTTGAATTGGCAGTGCCTGAAGGTACCGTTGACAGATTTCAGAATGTGAAAATGATTAATCTGGGGGGAGTGCCCTGAAACACTGCCACTTTATGGCAGATCTAAAGGAACTTGGATTCCAGCAGCCCTTAAAGAGCTGTTTAAAAGGAAAATGCATATGAGCTACCCAGTGAGCAACATTCCAGGAACCACAGAGGCTCAGACCCAGGCTGTCTCAGGCAATCTTTCGTTTTTCTCTAGGCCATGTTTTCTGTAAGCACTCGCTTAAGGAAGCCATCATCCTACAGCCGTACCACTGCATGAACCAAATGAAATCAGGCAGAAGTACAGCAGAATGAGGGAAGCCTGAAGGAGGTGTGATGAGAGCTTTATTAGAGAGGACATATGGCTTTTAAAGAAAGGGTCTTTGGCAGCCAGCTGGAGGTGGCATAATTATTTGTCAGGAAAACAACAGCAGCTACAAAGATCTTCTTCCTCCCCTGCTGGCTGAATGGATTTGTTGCAGCCGTTCAATGGGCAACTGGTTTTAACCTACCCTCCACAAACAGCATTTCATGTTAAGCTGATTAGGAAGACACTCTTGCTGTAAAAGAAATCCAGAGCTATACAGAAACAGAAACACATACACAGAAACACATACACACATTCAACTCAGCCTATCCTGTATCCCCTACTACCCCCCTACCCCCTATAGCTCCTTGCTATAACCCAGTCAGACAGTCCCTGAGAACACAGCACACACATATGCATGTATATAGACCTGTGTGTTCATGTACATTTAGAGATACACCACAGGTTCTGAAATAGCATGATTTTTCATGCGAATATTCATTCAGCTGCATTAGCTGATAGTCTTCAGCCTGTTTTTACATCAGACTGTGTTTCACTTTTTACATTTATCTTTGTATCCATGAGGTCTGTCATCAGAATTCTTTGCCCTCAACTGTGCAGGTAATGCCTGATGATCCTTAGCAGCAGCAGCACAGTGGCACAACATTGAGTAGGGAGCTATGTGCAGCCAAGAAAAGTGGATTTTAATATAAATTAACTTTTTGTAACTCCGTGTTATCTGTTAAGTGGCACTGATACTAATGCATGTGTTGGATATAGTTTTTTCATCTGTGGATGAGAGCAACTTGCAAAGGAGGTATCCTTCATTCCTCTGTACAGGTGTTAAAACTGTTGCAAATTGAGTGATTTACTCCAGTTTATGACATAAACCATTGACAAAGCCAGCACTCAGATCTCCCAGGTCCTGATTCACTAGACAGAGTGATGTTTAACATGAAGAGCATCTGTACAAACTGTCACAGCTTCTGCAGAGCTAGTACTAGACAAGTGAGCTTTGTCTTGGTTCAGAGACAAAGCAGTGGGGTGAAACTAAGGCTATTCATTCCTCTAGATTTACTTATCACATGAGATTGTTCCTCACTTCATATCAAGAGCAGATACTGAACAGCACAGTAGCAGTGGAGTTCACAGACTGGAGAACTGCAGGCAGATTCATTCCAACTCTCAGCCAGCCTAAAGGTTTTTCTATAAACACTGCTTGTTGGTCTGTACCTTCTGTGGAAAAACCCACAGGAGACATGCTCTGAGAAGGTGGATCCATGAACAACCCTTTGCAGAGTTTCTTCCTGATCTTTTGCTCAGGAATGAGGGATCTTGTCCATCATGGAGCAACCTGTAAATCCCTTATGGCAGATTCTTAGGGATCTTCAGGCATCCAGAGGCATCTGTGTTTCCCAAGGCCACTTCCGTGGATGCTGTGTACAACTGCTAGGTTCTTGGCTCTAGGTTTGGCTACAGAGCACTGTCCTTATTAATACCATTAGTCTATTTATTTCATTGGTGCATTCTTTATCAGTCCACAGCATGGAAAGATATATTCAGCCCCTTGGGAGATCTTTGATGGATTAAGCAATGAAAATGAACTTCTAGAGAGCAAAGGAAGGTGTATGAGGCTGATGACAGTCATACATTTCTGACCACATCTGCCAGAGAAACAGAAAACCTTCACCTTTTCATAGGCCTTCCCAGAACAGTGATGACTGCAAAATGGCCTGGAAACTTTTTTCTGGAGATAAACAATGGAAATGATCTGACATTCAAAATAACCCTAAAGGCAAAAAATCAGAAAGGACTTCAAAACAAAGGAAGGGTGGAGTAAGCAACCCTTTTGAAGAATTTTATACTCTGCTTCTTGCTGCTTATAGAACCCAGAAATGCCAGTGAAAGTTACATCAGAATTCTGTAAGCTCTATGTCTGTAGCTGCTATATACAGTGTTCTAAATATTATAGAAGTTAGTGAACCTATTAAAAAAATTGCAGCAGTTAAAATTAGATTTGGAGTGATTTATTTTTTTGCCATTGTTTCAGCATGTGACATGACATGAAAAGAGGAGGTTTTGTTGCAAACAGTATTTTAACCACAATAAGCTATTTTGCAGCAGAAAATGTACTTCCAAGATTTAATTCAATACTGAGTGTTACACAAATCATATGAAAAACAGTCTTATTGTGGTAACAGCAGAATTAAGCTCAGGTGGCCAAAGTATGTTGACTCTTGGACTGTATTTCTGGTACACACTGCTGCTTCACAGTTATGTTGGTAGCAGTGCAACTAAATGTTTTCTTGTAAATCTTTAAATGGCATATGATGGCAAACAAGCAAGACATTTTAAATTTAAAAAAGACGAGATACAAGTCAAAGCTTCAGGCATAATTTCACAAGCTATATATTGAAAAGCATCTTTATTCACACGTATTACTTCTCTGGATATCAGGAAAACTGCATGCAACTTGATTTTTTTTAACGCAGAAAGTCTGTAGGATCTAGGTCTTAAAAGCAAACTGTTCAAAGTTTATAATAATCCAACTTTTCACTAGCATCCCTTCTGCCTCACTCCTCACAACAGATCTAAACAACACATACTTTCTCAAAAAGACTTCTATGTGATTGGCAAGCCTGGTAGGAGCTTCTGTCAAATGCTGTTCTCACTAGCTAATTGCACCTCCTGGTTCTATGAACTTCATAATCTCATAAACTTTTGAGACAAGTGCTTAAATTGTCAGATTTGCTCATAAGTACAACAGAGAAATTACGAGGGACTGAGTTTAATGGAGTGATGGAAAAACATGAGCTCCAGGCTAAAAGTGTTTAGTAGGAATGAGACTGATGTCACCAGAAAATCCATCAAATTCAGTTAGCTAGAGTGACCTTCAAGGAAGTTCAGTAGGAGGTGGCAGCACAGGCAGCGTGTATGGCCTTCTGTAGTCTAGAGGAAAAAGAGTTTGCATTACTGACAGCTTATCCTTTATAATAATAGGTTGTCTTCTTGAAGTGCTGGGGTCTGAACCCCAAGCCCTGAATTAAGGTTGACATATGAGTGGTCCCCATGGTCCTTTAAGAGGAGGGGATGAGTTTGCCTTTTGGCTTTCCTCCAAGGTGTGGCCGGGCTTGTAGGGAAAGCCCTTGGGTAAACAAGCCCCAGGTGCCCTGCATTGGGTAAATGAGTGCCAGGTGTCCTGCTTTGGGCATAAAAGCTGGGACCACTTGCAGGAAGGGTTGGAGAGTCTGTCTGTGAGGTGGATGCACTTCACAGAGTTTCCTGTTGGGGAAGGACCTCCTGGCTCCTCATGCAACTGGATCCCAGTCAGGTCTGGCACTTACAAACGCGGGCTTTGTGGGGAGGCAACATGGGGCTACTTCTGTCGTATGTGATCACCCTATTGGCTTGGTTGTCTCCCATTTTTTCTGTGGGATACCTTGTGTCTTTGTTTATTCCATCTATTATGGGTCGTGCCATGTCATTCTTGGGGTTGCTGGGGTTGATGTCTATTATGTGTAATCTCATTGACTTGTTTGTACCCCCAGCAATCCCCTATATACTGACTCCTCTATGTGCAATAGAATCTGCTTACTGGATTGTTTTTCTGCTGCTGGCTGTGTCCTTTGTGCTAGGCCTAGTAATTGGCAAAACACTTCTTCCCACCAGTAAGACAGCAAGAGCCATTGCCTTTTATGATCTGTCTTTCTTTCCAAAATAAGGGTAGAAGTGTGCTTAGAGTTAGTCAGTCTCTGTGGGAACAAACCTGGAAACTGTCAAGTTTTCTGAATTTGTTGGTAGCAGAGCTGAGCAAGAAGCCAGGAGTCCTAGATGTGTATAGTTACATTTGAATTAAGATTAATTTATTTGAAAATTAATTAACCTGCATCCCCCTACTGCAGTTTTTAAGAAAGAGAAGCAAGATTACATCCCCAAAGCATGTGTTTCTTTTTTCTTGCTCTTACAGCACCCTCAGGATTTGTAATGCCACACATAAGTCCCATAGAAGACTAAAAAGGGTAAACTGGAGGGCAAACAGGAAAGAACTGAAATCAACTGCAGCTCCAGGGGATAAAAGGAGTTGTTCTGAGGGGGAAGGCTGAGGGAAAGTATGGTAAGAGCAGTATGGAGCATGGACCATGATAAGGGCTCTTCCAAGGAGGAGCTGGGTGTCTAGGGGAGCCTGTGGACCTAAGTCTTCCAGACCTCCTTATGGACGTAGATACGGCTGGGTTCAGTGGTGTTGCTCGTAATAAAATGCAGGTAAAGAGTTTGTGCTTTTCCTGAGGGCCGCTCTGTTCCTCATACATGCCAGAAGATGACTAGATACAGTTTTATTTTTGGTGCTATACCCCTGGCTGGGCTTACTGGCTGTGGGATGCAAACAGGGCCTGGCAAACTCCCTCCTGGATGGGTGAGAACTCCACCAGATGAAGCGCTCAGGAGCGGGGTGACTCACACTACCTCATTCCTTCGCTATTACGCAACTTGCTTTTTTTTCCAGAGTAAGGTTTTCTTCTACATTCTTTCAGTGATTTCCACCCCCCCACCCCCCCCCCAAGTAAAAGCGCCTGCTTTTGTCATGATTTCACCCTGAAATGGGCAGGGAATTCAATAATGCAACCTGGCAGAGTATCAAAGGTCCATTTTCTCAAGGGGAACAGGAAAAGGTAATAATGGTTTGAGGAACTGGAAAACAAATATGTCCTATGTAGACTACAATTATTTCATCTCAGTGAATGAAAACAATGAGCTTTGAGCCCCGAGGAAACAGTGAGCGGCTCCAGCAGGACCAAAAATAGCCTGGGCGAGAATTTCTTCATTGTTAACCGCAGAATGGAAAAATAAGCTGTCTCTACAAGGCAGCACGGGCAGTGAGGGGATGGATGAGTGTCTGCAGTGCTGCAGATGGGCAGCACTGGGAGGCTCCAGTGGTGCTGTGGGGAGAGCAGGGGTGCAGGCTGCCAGGGGGCTCCTAACACCCCAAGGCAGCACTGTAGGGCCCCAGGGCTTAGAGAAGGGGGATTTTCACCCTCCCTAAGTCAAAGGTTTCATCCATCTGCTATGTTAATTGAGACTGATGAGAGTATCAGTGCCAATTAATTAGTTACGGCTCCTGCTGGTGAGGTGGTCTCGATTCTCCTTCACTTCTAAGAATGGCCAAAAAAAAAACTACTGGAAGATTCCTGTAAATGTCATGTCATGGCTTGTATCTCCAGGGCGGGTCTGAGGAGAAGAGAGACTGACACTGCAGCTCCGCAGCGTGGGTGACATTCCCCTGGCACACCCATAATGAGACCTGCCCTGCCCCATCAGAGATCCTCCTCCCCAGGCAGCTCTGGAGTTTGTTAACCCTTCCTTTCTATAAGCCATGTAAAGAAATTCTGGCACAGTATTGACAATTTAAGGATGGGTACCTTCTACTAGGGTTAAGTAAGCAAAACAATTCATACACTAAAATAGGGTAGAAATAAAGCTTATTTCTTTGCTGGTGGTGAAGCAGCTATGCTGTACTAGAAAGAATGAGATAACTGTGTAAAAATAGGGAAGTGAATGTTTTGTGGCCATTAAAATAGTCTCACTCTAACATATTTTACATCTGCATTCAAAATAATATAGACAAATAGCATGCTAGGTTTTCCTGAAGCTTATTAGAAAATGGTGGGTTCTGTTCAGTGTTTCAGTCCCACGAGGTGCCTGCGTGCAGTCCCGGGGAGGTGCTTGCTCATGTTACAGGCTTCAGTCCTTTCAGACTCCCGTGGGAGCACCATGGAGTCTAAAGAGTACATACTTTTCTGGAGTAAGGGAAAGGCTCTGCTGGCATGAATTTGAGGAGAACACCTAACAAGCATTAAAGCTGTGAGTGAATGATGTAGCTCATTCTGTTGAGTGTTGGCTCATCCTTACCCCATTCCCTGTTAGTTTGACACAAGTTAGAGGAAAAAAAAAAAAAATTAAAAACAATCTGAGAATTGTGAAACCTTTTATTCTGACTCTTTTTCAAATCCCCTGTTCCTGTAAACCCAAGTATCTTACTTGTTTTGAATACAGGGGTCAAAGCTGACTTCAAGAAAGGTCTGATTATTACTTGTCTGTCCATAAACATTGTAGGTAGAGTCTTACCTGAGACCTTTTTATCAAAGCTGAGACTCTCTGCTTTCCAGTGATACAGAATTTCAGATTTTACCAGCAGGGCAGCAGGAAGACTTATGCTGGAGGAATATGTATGTGCAGGAAGCCTGTCATTTATACTTTAACGAATCTTACTCTTACAGGCCCTTTCAGCAGCATAATTTGGAGGGAAAATACCATGCCATGAGAAAGAAGGAGGCATGTATTCTTCAGAAGTTAATTATGTTTAATGTTATCTTTTGAAAAAAACTCAGGTACCAATTAGAGTCAGAGACACTCAGCAGTCTGCAGTCTGGGACTGATCTGTGTAGGCTAACTCCATGAATCATGCTTGCCTCATTCTACAAAAGCTTCAGCTGCACAGTCACCTGTACAGTGCCGTGATGGCGTGCAGGACCAGAGCCCACCAATTATGACCACCAATTAGGGAAAGGAAAAAAAAAAGATAACGCAAATTAATTCTGGAGTGTAAAGGCAGACTCCTTGTGGAGGTTGCAACAGTGCAACATGAAATCCCTGCTCAATGGGTACATGTCTCTGGCAGTCTGTGGATCTGCTGCTGCCTGTACTGAGAGGTGCCATCACAATAAAAACATGATGTGTCTCTCTGCCCACACATAGCTAAAAGATCAAAACAGAGTAAAGTCCATCTCTATGTAAGTACAAGGACACACCCTTCCAATTGCCTTATGAAATATCGAATGAGTACAGTATCGTATCTGAGCTTAGTCACCTGGCAGAGAGTTCATGCTATATGGGAAAATCAAGAAAGAAAATTTTCCAGTAGAGAGTCCTACATTTTTGTGAAAGAGGCTTCTCTAACTAATTCTGCTAAGGATTTAAACTGCAATTGCAAATAAAAGGAGACAGCAGGCAAATGTTGCCTATTCCCTCAAGACAATATGGGAAAAAACAATTACTACTGCACTGACCTAGTTGGTCTTATTTTTAAATTGAGGTTTATTATTCTGAGTAGTAAGTTAACTTACTAAATACAATTTAGAGAAAAAAAGACATCAGCCTCAATCAACAAAATGATTATTTTACTCCAAATGAAATGCCTATCTATTTTATGTCCATGACTTAGTAATGACAGATTTTGCAGAGTTATGACTTGGGTGTAAAGCTATGATTTGGATATGAATGCTGATATCTAATGGATGTTGTATGTCTCTGTATGTTGTAGAAATAAATTTTGCATATGTCTCCTATGGTTTGAATTCAGATGCAGGAATCTTCACGCTTGTGTTGTGTTTCTGAAGCTATTCAAGGGTGGCACTGAAGGGTACCATGCTGCCACTTCATTTTTCACGTGAAACTTAAACAGTAAGATCGAGGCCAGCAGCACCTATAAAGATTTCAGAAACCCGAAAGGTTTGCTCTAGTGTCTTTGCTGAACCCAGGTGGGAACATTTGCGTTGTACAGATCCTGAGATCCTTTATTCAGTTAAGTTAAATTTTTGTTCCACACACTTGCAAAACTGTGGCACAATATTGCCAATGTGGCAGTACCATTCTGGTGTTCATCTACAGGAGCAAGAATTCAACCAATGACAAATTAAACAAGAGCTATAAATGTGGCTTGGATTGAGATAATACACAGTATGCAAATGGTAGTCATTACTAAGCCAAAGTGAAACATTATTTCTGTGTGCTGTGTATCTTTTGTGTAGGCACAGAAATCTCATTTGAAAATCTTCCTTTGTTTTATTTTTCTTACAGGTGTGCTGATAAATGTATGAATGCTTCATGTAACATGTGAAATTATACTGTGACCTGTAATAATAGTCATGTAATCATTGCTATGTTTTATTATCAAAACAAATTCAAACTAAACTTAAAAGCCAAGTCTGTAAAATCTACTGGAAGCTCCCAGATTTTGGCCCAGAATTTCCACTCTCCGGTGTTTTTAGACTTCTTTTATTTTCCAGGTCATCTGTTCTATGGAGAAAGAAGATATAGCCATCTGGGAGATTAGCATATATATTTTATGAAGCAGAGCAGAGCTCTCTCTTTTACTGACTCAGATGCTAAAGACCCAGATTCGCAGCCTGCCTCCTAGCTAGCACCGCACAGTTCATAAAGCTTCTGTTGCCAGGGGCTTACCTCTCTCCCGTGCATGAAGAGCAAACCTACACCAAAGTGATGTTGGCAAAGCAGTACTGTTCTAAAGTGGGGGGAAAAAACACAGAGAGGCAGTTTATAATGACAGAAGAACCTATTTGTCAGTAAAGCTTACATTGTTTGAGGAGAGATTATCAGCAATTGATCAAACAAATCTGTCTGCCGGCATGAGATACATCTCCAGAGTGGTGTATATGGTTATATCTGTGGATATAACCACGGAACACAGCAGAGATATATCCTCTGAAATGTATAAAAGCCAGATGAGAGCATTAGTGCTGGGTTAATTTAAGATGCAATATAAATTACCATGGGATATAAAAGGAGAGAGCTGCACTAAGCACATGTCCCAAGGAGCATCTCCTTAATCTTTTATACTTTCTTACTGTGCTGGTAGAGATGTGCTTTCAACGTAGCTATAGCTGGAAGTGCAGTGGTTTTCTAGTACTGCGATGTAGTTGGACTGCACTGGACTCTTTTTCTTCCTTCTGGACATTCCTCTTCCTTTTTTTCTTTTTGATAGCATTTATTTTTTTCCCCACCTCACAGAGCACAGAGACTAGGAGCCTAGAGTGCCAACATTTTGATATCCAGTGTACATTTATAACTATGGACTGGCACAGTGGTAACGTGTTGCTTTGGAGCTGCTAAGCCCAGTGAAGAGAGAGGAAAGGAGTCCACTGAAAGAGGGATTTGATTTCAGTGAAGCATTTGACACTGTCTCCCACAGCATCCTTGTAGATAAGCTGATAAAGTATGGGTTTGGTGATCAGATAGTAAGGTGGATTGTGAACTGGCTGAAGGAAAGAAGCCAGAGAGTTGTGATCACTGGGACAGAGTCTAGTTGGAGGCCTGTGACTAGTGGAGTCCCTCAGGGGTCGGTACTGGGACCGGTGGTGTTTAATATCTTCATCAACGACCTGGATGAGGGTACAGAATGTATCCTCAGCAAGTTTGCTGATGACACCAAACTAGGAGGAGTGGCTGACACACCAGAGGGTTGTGCTGCCATTCAACGAGACCTTGATAGGCTGGAGAGTTGGGTGGGGAGAAACAATGAAATTCAACAAGGGCAAGTGTAGAGTTTTGCATCTGGGGAAGAACAGCCCCATGTACCAGTACAGGTTGGGGGCTGACCTGCTGGAGAGCAGTGTAGGGGAAAGGGACCTGGGGGTCCTGGTGGACAGCAGGATGACCATGAGCCAGCAGTGTGCCCTTGTGGCCAAGAAGGCCAATGGCATCCTGGGGTGTATTAGAAAGGGGGTGGTTAGTAGGTCAAGAGAGGTTCTTCCCCTCTATTCTGCCTTGGTGAGGCCACATCTGGAGTATTGTGTCCAGTTCTGGGCCCCCCAGTTCAAGAAGGACAGGGAACTACTTGAGAGAGTCCAGCGCAGAGCCACAAAGATGATTAAGGGAGTGGAACATCTCCCTTATGAGGAAAGGCTGAGGGAGCTGGGTCTCTTTAGCTTGGAGAAGAGGAGACTGAGGGGTGACCTCATTAATGTTTATAAATATGTAAAGGGTGAGTGTCATGAGGATGGAGCCAGGCTCTTCTCAGTGGCATCCAATGATAGGACAAGGGGCAATGGGTGCAAGCTGGAACATAGAAGGTTCCACATAAATGTGAGGAAGAATTTCTTCACAGTGAGGGTAACAGAACACTGGAACAGGCTGCCCAGAGAGGTTGTGGAGTCTCCTTCTCTGGAGACATTCAAAACCTGCCTGGACATGTTCCTGTGTGACCTGACCTAGGTGTTCCTGCTCTGGCAGGGGGGTTGGACTAGATGATCTTTTGAGGTCCCTTCCAATCCCTAACATTCTGTGATTCTGTGAGTACTAGTTTAGTAGTCTGCACAAACATCAAGAAAAGACAGGGCAAGAACTGAGATGATAATCCTATTATATGAATAATGGAATCGAATAAACAGGGTACTTTCTATAGCTTCTTAAAACAAGGGCTGGGGATAGACTGGCCTTTTTGTTTATCCTCTAATATTTTCTTGGGTTTTTTTCAATGTAGATGCAAAAATAAGTCTGAATCAAAATCCTTGGTCCAAAATTCCCAGGTAGGAGGAAGTCTGAAGTGCACTCAGAGCATATCTGCATTTTGCAGATTAGACTCTGCTTTTTAAACATATTATAATAGAATCTATATCCAAACTTTGGGAAGCATGGAGTATGTGTTTAGATACAAACTTTGAGAGCTGGATCTGTTACATCTAGAATCTAATTCCCATTATTCAGGTCTGTTGAATAATAATGGGAACATACACAGTTTTATTAGAAAATGCATAAGAAAAAAAACCTCCAGTGTAGCACTTGGGCTGTGTGTTCACCAGAAAGGCATGCGCCATTTCAAAAATCTTTCTGTATCTTGCAAATGCTAAAATGTCATGTTTTCATTCAGAAGCCAGTCTCTGACATGGCTGGTAAAAGATGCCAAGAGAAGTCTGTGAGAAGGGAAATGCTCTGGAGAGCCATGGCAGGATTTTCCCCTGGATACTTTCCCAGCTCCAGGCACTGGCTGCTCTGGGCTTCCAAAGACAGTCACACCATCTCTGTAGAAGCAAACACATCATCGTTAAAAAAAAAAAAAAAAAAGGAGGAAAAAAACCCCCAAAATGTCTTTGAGAAGCAAAACTGTGTACTTCAATATCTAGGCGTTCCACAAGATGGCAGGGTTCTGTCTTGGCAGGTCACTACTGCAGGCAACCCGAGCCTCAACACAAGGCGTTTTTCTCCCATCATAGTTTTCACTGTCAGTGATATAACTCTCTACTTTAAATCTTGTAGTGTTTTATAGTAGTGATCAAAATAAGTATCAAACAGTTGATAGAGAGGAGACCTTTATTTTTCTGATGTCTCACTAAATTTTTTATAATACAACTTTTAAAGCATAATATTCACATAAAGCATAACAATTCCCCACTGCGTGAATCAAAGAAACCATTTTTTCTCCTAAATAAAATTGGACAGAAAAGTATTGCATGCAACTGAGGCTGCTTTAACTAGGGACGTTAACATCAGTCCTCCAGATTCCACCTCAGTCATCTATTATATGAACTCCAAAAATTATGAATGCAGCTATTTATTACCCCTCAGCTTCATGATCAAGATACGGTAACCTAACTCTGGGCTGTTGCTGAAAGGGTCTGCTGTCCCTTTCACCTGTCCTGTCCTGCTTCCTTGCACTGTGCTGGCTTTAGGGACTGTGTGTACAGTCCTAATGCAAATCAAATCGACCTAAAAAGCTGATTGCAAACTAACTGCTCTTACGTGGCAGCTTAGCTCTCAATTAGATAAATGAGCTGAAATGACTCTACAGCCACGCAGTCACTATTGCTGCAATCAGGAAAGCGGGTCAAGCATGTGACAAGGGGCAGGAAAGTCCCTTTCAGCAACAGAGTAATATTGGATAAGCTTATCCTGACTGTGAAAACACACCCTTAACAGAGGAACACAGAGGAACATCCTCAGCTCCACCCTCGCTGGCAGGAGGAGGTGGAGGTACAGGAAAAAACCTGAAGCTCATTTCTGAGACAGGTTCAGCTGAAAAGCAGTGCTGCAGCGTGCCTGAATCCTGTGTCTCGTGTTGAAGTGTTAGTTCTGGCCTCCTCTGCTGTAATTTATTTGTAAAATAAGGATATTAATATATCAGCTTTTTCTAGGCAAGGTATTTTTGGTTTATGTCAGAAATAAGGGCTGTGAAGTTCGTGAAAAAAAGAAAGGAACTAGAAAAATGTCAGTTCACTTGTCGCGTAGTTTCGGTTGGGTTTTCCCAAGTAAGACAAGCACATCCAAGTAATTTACAAACGACGGTAAGGGTTCTGAAGGACCTCTTACGCTCAGAGCACACCGTTCTTAGGATCGTCATCGTTCTTCTCAAAGCCTAACCCTTGGTGCTCCCTAAGCGCAGCAGCGTCGTGCTGGCAGAGGGACAGACAGACAGACACCACCGCACGGAACGCCTCCAGGTGTGCCACCTCGGTGTGCCACCTCAGCGCGCCAGGCGGCGCCCGCCGCTCCGCCGGACAGAGCGCCCCGCGCGCCCCGCCCTCCCGCCGCCGGCAGCCGGAGGTCGCTCGGCCCACTCCGTGTCATGCCCCTTTCCCCAGCCAATCGCGAAGCGGCGGGGAGGCGGAGCTTGGGGCGCGCACTGACAGGCGGCGCGAGGCCCAATGGGAAGCGAACGCTGACGAGGCAGGGGCCAATTGGGGAGACGCCGGTGAGTGCGAGGCGCCGAGGCCGGGGGCTGGGCGGGGAGGGGGCGTGGCCAAGAGGGCGAGGGCCCGCAATCAGGTGAGGGCGGTGTTGACGGGCGGTAGCGGCGGCCAATGGCGACGAGGAGGCGGAGCCTGCCCTCCCCTCCCGCCGCCGAAGCTGCCAGAGAGTCAGGTGGCTCCGGGATGCGCGGCCGCGGCGGCAGGCGGAGGCGGGCGAGGAGGAGGAGGGGGGGGATGCGGCGGCGGCTCCTCGGCGGCACGCGCTGCCTGCCCTCGCCTCTTCCCGCGCTGGGCTGAGGCGGCCCCGCGCTGGGCCTCCCCCCCGGCGGCGGCACCTGCTGCCGGCAGGCGCCGGGCCGCATGAACAATAGGCGGCGGTACCGGCCCCGCCGCCCCCCGCAGCGCTCGGCTGCCGCGGGCGCCTCCCCCTATGGAGCAGCCTCGCCATGGAGCCCCTCACAGAGCTCAGCCAGGAGGGCGCGGGCGGCGGGGAGCCGCCGGGCGGCGGGCCGGTCTGGACCGCCGTCTTCGAGTACGAGGCGTGCGGCGAGGACGAGCTGAGCCTGCGGCCGGGGGACGTGGTGCAGGTGCTGTCCCGGGACTCGCACGTGTCCGGCGACGAGGGCTGGTGGACGGGCAAGATCGACCAGCGCGTCGGCATCTTCCCCAGCAACTACGTGAGCAGCGGCGTGCAGGGGGCCGGCCCGGAGCTGCGGGCCCGCTACCCGCCGCCCCCCGCCATACAGCGTAAGGTGGCCCGCGCCCGGGGGGGAGAGCTCGGCGCGGCCTCTCGCCGCGGACGGGAGAAGGGGAGAGACCTGGTCCCGGGCGGGCTGGGGTCGCCATGGGGGTGACCGGACCGGCGGGAGCCGAGGCTGACGGGGTGGGGTGGGGGCAGCTCCGGACCGGCCCTCCCGAGGTCCCCGAGGGGAGGCGGGACCGCCGCGGTGGAGGAGGCCCAGCCCCGTGGGGAGCGGCTGTGGGAGGCCGCGGGGCCCGGCCGGCGGCGGAGGGAGCAAGGGCGAGTTGGCCCCGTGAGGCGGGAGCGGAGGGGGCTGCGGCGGCCCGGCCCCTCGCACACTGGGGCGGCCCCGGCCCCCTCTCCGGTCCAGCTCCCTTTCCCATCCGCAGCCGCATTCCTGCTGCTCCAGTGCCCTTCTGCTGCTCTCGGGGAGCCCGGACCGAGCGCAGGGCGTTAGCGTGGCACTGGCGCCGGGAGCAGTTCCCATTGTGAAGTGGTGTATTTCCAGGGACTGATAAATGGTCACCGAACGGCTGAAGCTTGGTGGCTAGGCAGTGGCGGAGTCACCAGGGGCTCTGGTGGCTCTCCTTGCAAGAAAATCCTTGAGGAGAGGTTGCTGGATAGGAAGCAGTTGCCTTCTGCAGCGTTGAATCACTGCTAAGATGTGTTCAATATCTTCCTTTCTCCTAACAAAAAACTTACTATTTCTGACTTAAAAATGCTGAAGTTGGCTTGTGTTACCAGGTTCCTCCTTAGCCCTTTGCCTGCTTACAAATTCTGTTCTAAAATACCCGTCAATGAGTTTTATCCAAGTTTATCCACGGGTTGCTTGACTAAGCTGTGATGCTAAAGGCATGAAGGGATTGTTTCTATGAACTTCAGTGCAGTTTTGAAGCCTTTGTTGGAGCCAGAGTATAGGGCCATTTCATCTCTACATTTTTTTTTTAGCCACTGTGTACAATTGTGGAAAGAGAAACAGTGTGGAATGACTGTTTCTAGATCCTGTTTATCTATCAGTATTGACAATTCAGGGAAGAATAAAGCTTTTTTTGGGCAGCAGAGAAAAATCTTCGGACTAGTAGACCTTTCTAGAAAGTAAAAGGAGTAAAAAGATGCTTTGTCCTATCTAGGATGTATCTCTAAGGAATACTACTAATAGCTTTTTTCTTATTCTGTGTTCTGCTTGAAAGCATTTAGGTAAAAACTCAGGTACTTGTAGTATTGCCCCTGGGGTTGTGAAGGGATTAGGTTGAGCAGCGTTGGTGCTTGCTTTCGTGCCAGAACAGTACAGATGGATTATTTTTTTCCCTACATTCTGAAAGCACTGTGAATGCTTACTAGGTTTGGCCTTTGAGGTAGTTAGGAGAACCATTTTTACAGAACTACTTGAAGCCTCAGCTCCCCTCCTGTTTTCACTGTTCAAGTGCAGACTTTGTAATGATGGATTCTCCTGCCTTACTGCACTTTCTATGGTTTGATAGTTAGGAACAGTGGTGGAGTTTCAGCTTCCCCCTTTGTCTTTGTCTTACCCTTCTAGTGCCACAACAGGACTACAGTACTTCTGTTCTCTCAAGTCATCAACCATACGTTCATGACAGAATAGCATTTATTGCCCTCCAATAAGTTTTTAATGTGTTAAAGGAGTATATTTCTTTTTTTAAAGAAACAATGCAGTTTGGGCAGGGGGTAAAGTTGTCTGCTGTTGCATTGGATTTTTGAGTTTAAGGTTAGAAATCCCTTTGCAAGGAATGACACCTGCTTTTAGAGCTGGTGGTGTTAGTTTGATAGCCGTTTGGGATAATGGTCTACTGTTAACTTATTGAACTATGAAGTGCTAAGGTTTTGCAGGAGTAATGCAAGGTGTCATTCTAGACATGCAGAAGACATTCTAGACATCTAGAAGCTGTTTTTTAGTTACTTTCCTAAAGTTTGTTTGGTTAAGGTTTTGGAGTCTAAGTCCTAGAGATTCTGCTTCCACTGAGAGCTGTAGCATTACAGCTAGTAATGAATGATAAAAGTAGCCTGTTGAGGCTGTCAGCAGTGGGCCAACTTGAAGGACCCTCATCTGTGCTACAGGCTCTTACACACTGCGGACTGAATAAAATAGCTTAATTATATGGTATAATAAATGCTGATTAAACAGCAACTAACTACTTTGCAGTTGTCAATATGGCCGTTGGTTCATGGAGTACAAGCTCTGTAATTCCCAGAGGGATGGCAGCACTTCAGTTGCTAAATCTAAGGCTAGAAATGCGTATTAAGCATTCCCATTGCCCTTAACAGTCCAGTCCAGTACCAAATTAAATGGGAGTTTAGAAAAGGGGTTAGTGTGTTTAGAAAGGTGAAGAAAACCAAGTATTTTGTGCACTGATGTAGCTGTATAAGTCTGTGAAAATGAAGAAACTAATTCAGCACGAAATACCTTTTAAAGAAAAAAAAAACCCAAACAAAACTTCTTAAAAGATGAGTTTGTTTTTGTTCTGATTAGGTTACCCTAATGAGGGGGAGCTGGCCAGTCCGCCTTAAAGAAACGTGTGTGCCCGTGTGTGCCCGTGTGTCGGTCCGGGCGCTGCCCCGCACCCCGCCGTCGCCGGAGCTGTCCCTTCAGCACCGCCGGAGCCGCTCCGCTCCCGTCCTGTCCCCGCCGAGCTGCGGCACTGCGGGAGCCGCTCCCTCCCTCTCTAAGGCCTTTTGAAACGTCCGAGCGAAAGTGTGGTTGTGAACGCCACCCGAATGCTGTGTGTCGGGAGTCGGGGGACGAGCTGTCAATCTTGCTTTGTGGCTGACGTGTGTGTGTGTGTGTGTGTGTGTGTGTGTTTTCAGTCTTTTAATTGACCTTGTCTCTAGGAGCAGATTCTGCCAGTGCAGAAATTCTACTGACTGAAGGTGATGGGACTCAGCATCCGATTTCTTTAGGTTTTTTATCCCTGAGAATTACTAGAGGAGTTCCTTTTGTATATTGTCAGTGACAGGATAGCCTCATATCTATGGTTATTGTCATTACAGTCTTGTTCTAAAATTTCAGTGTTTCTGAACTCCTTCATCTTGTCTAGTAATCTGTAGCTCATGAGCACTTGAACACCAAGGCTGCTACTGTAGGAGTGAAACCTTCTTTGTTGTGTAAACTCTTGAAGTTCAGAGTATTACCCAAAAGATGTACACACAGTAACAGACATTCTTTCTGTATTCTGGACTGGAAAGGGCCTTTCCTCCTTTTTGGAAGGCTTTCCTGGGCAGTTTTCTGTCTTGCTTCCTGTTAATATTTTGTTCATTCAATAACTAGGAAAAAGAACACAGGCATCCTTATTACACTAGCTAAGGATTTGGATGTATTGGCTGTACTGCATGGGAAGGTTAAAGATATAATTCCTATTTGTAGTTGGCTTCTAGCTCATAAGTTTGACAGACTTACAAAAATAAGCCAGACTTAAGAATCATGTTCATAAAAGATAGAGATGAGTGTAAAAAAAGAAAAGTCTGCAATTATAATAGCTGCAAACAGTTATAATTATAATAACTCCATATGGTTTTGTGACATCTGGTACTATAGGCTTATACTTATGGAATATGTTTGATTGGAATAACTAAAATATTTTACTTAACACAATCTAACTTGCTCCTTTGCCTTTTATGACAATGTAATTTCTTTTAAAAACAGTGTAGAGGCTTATATATACAATTGATAACTATAAAACCCAGTAATATAGTAGAGTACTCTGAATTAATAGCTACATCAAGTCCATTACAGACTTAACTTCCTTTCTGCGTCTAGGAGAGCAGGGGAGCCACGTTAGATTTGGCATTTCAAATACAGGGAAGTATTAAAAGTCTTGGTGACTTTCTGCTAAAATCCTTGCATTATAGTATTTTTCATTTAAATCTTTAAAAATTATTTTGATTGTAATTGGTAACCACCAAAATGTCAGACAGATTAGCATCAATGGTATCTCACCAGTGGCCTACCACTACTGTAAATTCAGCTGTGTCAGCATGTTTGCATTGGTCAGTATGTGAGTTATGCATTCTACATTAGTCAGTACTGGATGGGTTCTTTCAGCCATCTGCAATCATAAACTGTGTTTCGTGTATGGTTGTACAGGATACATTTTCTCACGTCTTTTGCTTCAGATGCAATTTATATGCTGAATTAAGACATCTGCATACTTTTGTTAAACAACACCAAGTAGCCACCAGTTACTGTGGGAGCCTGTGAAGTAGAACTGTGAGTGCATGGGAATGGAAAATGATGATTGTGTTATTTCATACAGTTTCTATAATAAAAATGCACTATGCATTAATCAAAAAATGTTGTTCTTATTGCTAGCTCTGCATACTCAGTATGTGGCCTGATCCATCTGTTTGTCACCCTGTCGTCAGTAGTGTCAGAATTGGTTAGCAGATCTTTTGTGAGGAACGAATCTGTAAAGCTTGGAGTAGAGATGTGGAAGACTAAGTGTGATTTGGGAAGGACTAGAAAATTGTTAGTGGCAGTTGAAAAAGGGACAAATGCAGCAGGAGCGTTTTGTGTTGAATTTTAGCTATGTCACATTGATCATCGTAGAGAAGTCAGTGAAGGTTATCCTGTGGGTGTGTTTTTCTTTTTTGGAATCTTGTGCTGTCATCGAGGGCAGGAAATGAGGGTTTATCCTTGAGGAGGTGTCAGTGTTACAAGGGTTTAAATGTGTTACGAGGAGGCTGTCTTATTAAGTGTGTCATTTGCCACCATTAGGTCAAATTCATCACCATTCACGTGAGTACTTCGTACAGGTTTTATGATCCTGCAAGATCTGTTTTAGCACACTGTTCGGCAATGAAAGATTGTCAGAAGGGACTACTGCTTTAATTTGTATTTTTTGGAGTTAAAATTGGTCCTTCCTTTGAGGGTAAGGATGAGGTTGGGCAGCATGGACCTTCAGCTGATATTCAGGCTGTGTAGTTGCTAAATGTTTACATCTTTTTTTTTCCTCTTTCCCTAGTCCTGGAGATCGACTTCTCAGAGCTTGTTCTGGAGGAAATCATTGGCATAGGGGGCTTCGGAAAAGTGTATCGAGCTGTATGGATAGGAGATGAGGTTGCTGTCAAGGCAGCTCGCTATGACCCCGATGAGGACATCAGCCAGACCATTGAGAATGTCCGCCAAGAGGCCAAGCTCTTTGCAATGTTAAAGCATCCCAACATCATTGCCCTCAGGGGCGTGTGTTTGAAGGAACCTAATCTTTGCTTGATCATGGAGTTTGCCCGCGGAGGATCGCTAAATAGAGTGTTGTCTGGTAAAAGGATACCTCCTGACATACTGGTTAACTGGGCAGTACAGATTGCCAGGGGAATGAACTACCTGCACGAGGAAGCAATTGTTCCCATAATTCACCGTGACCTGAAGTCCAGCAACAGTAAGTGCTACGCAGTGTACAGCCAGGGTGCTGGGATAGGGTTTTGGAAAGAAATTGTACAAAGAAAAGAGGAGAGTAATGTTAACTTAGCTATCCTTTCTTGTGAACCACTGTATCCTCTACTTCAATCCCAGAGGGGTTTATTTTTCTACAATATGGTGATACAGACCACAGGAAACATGTAAATGCTTTCAATTTATAGAAGCAACATAAATGATTGGATGCAAAAGCAACTCTAACTGGAACATGCTTCTCTAGTAGTTCATATATGTACACAGTGTCTTAGTTTTGTTGGTGTTTCAGCAGACTCCTGTATGTTGGAAAGTCTTGTTGAACTCAATGTGTATTCTCCTTCCACTTTTTGGAAGGATAAATGCTCCTTTGGAAAGATGAATGCTCCCAGGCTTTCATTTTACTTGTTAGATTTTGCTGTATAGATGAAATGCAAGCCTGTTTTTCCTTATGGGAGATTTAACCCATCCCTGTTGAATTGGATCTTCTCTCTATCCCTCATAGAGCTGGTGTTGTCAGAAATATTAACTCAGGTAAATGAAATGTCCCACTGGATTCCTTTGTACACCCAGAACTTCAGCTGATGTTTGTGGTGCTTTACAAGGGATTCAGCCGCCCCATTAGAGCATGGGGACTGAACTTTAGGAGTTGGGATTTCAGAAGTCATGGTGTATAGCTACTCTGTAATACTAATAACGTTATTGTCTGCTGCTTGGGTGTTTCGTAGTGTATCTATTTTCCCAAACTTAAACTTGCCTTGAAGTCAATCACGTGTGTAGAACATTATTTATGAGTGTAGGAACAAACTGCTGCAGTGGTTTCAAGATCATTGTCTCCTTTCTTGATGCCTGCATGTGGCTGTCTAGCCTTTCTCTCTGCTTGTCTACGTATATATGGCAAGAGCAAACACATACCTGCATGTTGGCTGCAGTGGTTTAGATAAGAGTGTTAGTATGAATTCATTTTCATTTATGGCTTGAGTTCGTAAGAAGCACCATGGAATGGGTGGCTGGGATGCAGGCACATGTTCTCTTTTGCTGGGAGGACAGTAACATCTAGTAAAGAGGTCTTTGCTTAAAAAAAAAAGAAGTATTTTTAACTCATTTGGGTTTGAAAATATTAAGTACGAGAGCTTCTGAATTAGTTTCTATTATGATATTCTTATACTATTAAAGTTTTCCTTTTTCTTAGAGCAAGTCAATCTTAATGTCAATAAAGATCTAATATCTAAACTTTCCCCTTCCCTTACAGATGGCAGTATATATATGGGCATATTGATAAGTGCTGTAAAATGAAGGATTGATGGGCTTGGTTAATGGATGAGTGGCTTCATCTGTGAATAAGGAATAGTTGCCTTTAAGTGTTGGTACTTTCCTGCTTACCTAAAAAACAGCTGTTTGGCAATGTAGAGTTCATTCTGTGCTGTGTGCTGGAAGAACTACACTTAAACATTTGAAAAGATATGTTCTTTTCTGTGTGTATCTATAAAGCAAGTATCATAAATATTAGATTATGACAACAGTAGATTGGGGTGGGGTGGGGCAGGGGGCGTGTCTGCTGGTCTTTCCTGTTTGTGTTCTGATTTGGTTGTTTGTTTTTTTTCCCCAAAAGCGTATATTACCTATACACACAGGTAGACTTAACTCATGGTTTTCTGTAGGATAAACAACTTCGGGCTGCCCAAGTCATGTCTTTCCTGAATGCTTTGTCACTGCATTGCTGAAATCCCTTTTCCACTATATGTATTAAGCATGTTTCTCTGCTCTGTTTTTCAATGGAAAGTTTTTTACAAATTTTGTTAAAATTAGTGGACTAAGTATGTTATTGCATCCTGATTTATAGGTGGCTTGTGTTTTCTGTGTTTTTCTGATGTATTTAGTTTTCTCAATTACTGTGGATAATTGAGAACAGGTTATGTTGTTAGCTTTGTGCCTGTAGAAGTACAAGCTTGTAGCATTTTCTCTGCACAAGTTACCACCCACCAATAGGCAGTAATGTGTCTCTGGAGAGAGAACAGCTGTTTCTTGGAAGAACTTGGAAAAGATTCTTGCAGACACATTTCTTTCATGTACTAAACATCTACAAGTACTGTAGAGCTGTCATGGGAGCATCAGCTGTATTGATCTACTGATTGGTACTGCCTGTGTTTAGTGATTCTCATACATCTCATCTTGCCTTTGAGCACCAGCTGGGACCTGCACTATCTGTCTGAAGCTGCAGGATGAGTTGGTTTGGGAGTTAGGGAACAAGATGGGGGAGTGGGAAAGAACAGAGCTGCCTTACTTAAAATCAAATTTTCTACTAGAATAGAAGAAAATCAGAGAATGCCTTGCTTTCAGATGTCTGCCTATATTTAGGCAGATAGAGAATGTACAAGGACAGTACTTCATGATGAACCTTTAAGAAGGTCACATTGCATTTTGAACAGTAAAATAAGTCAAGTGGGCATTTTAATACAAATCTGAGAAATTACCCAGTTATATATGCATAAGGATTTGAAAAAAAAAATCCTTGTTAATCTAAAGTATTGCAGCCTTGTGGACTCAGGTAGCAGGTGCCAGAACAATGCTCAGAATAGTTCTCAACATTTCTGACGGCATAGTAAAGAACATACAGTTTTGATTGCTTTGGGAGGTGACTTCATCTTATATAGGGACTGAACTTCAGGGGATTATTTGAAGATTCCAGGAGGTGTCTTTCTTGAGATCCTCCTCATCAAAAAGCACTCTCCAAACTAATTGTCTGTTTTCCTTCTTTTAACCAAAAAGGTGAACATCTTTTTTGTTGTATCATTTTTCTTCATTTTTTAAAATCCTTTTTATTTTCATAGCTTTATGTTTAATGCTAATACATTTAGAGGGTAGGAAAAGCACCCTTCATGTTTTAAGTTCATTTTTTGTTTATTTGAGGCAGATTTTTATTGTAAATCTTGGAGGTTCTGAGGTCTGCCTGTTTCATTGTTTTGGGGATGCTGTCAGGAAATGAGTACATAACGATCTTTACAGAACAAATTGCACACCTGTGATTTATTTTTAGAGACCCTGAAGTTCTTTTGCTGAATGTCAGTTCAGTTGGCAGTGAGTCTGGTAGGTGAGTGTTCCACTGGCATTACCAACTCGACATGTCAGTCGTATGATTACAAAAGAAAGAAGATAACCCAGGACAGCTATTTTGTTTTGTTGTGTGAGGAGATAAGTATTTCTTTTTTTGGTATTTGATTCAAGAGATTCAATTTATTTCATATGAAAATTTGTCTTATTAATCTGACAGAATCCTCTCTGGCTTCTTTTTCTCCTCTTCATCTGGTGATATTGCTAACCTTTCCGTCTTCAGCTGCATGCTGATGGTCCACTGAACATGTTACAGAATTGGTAGTATGTGAAGGCTCCTGAATAATCTATATGCTGAGCTATAGAAAAAAAAAGGCAACTAGGCATGCCCACTGAAGTCCACATCACCGTGTGTTTAGCACAGCTCTTAATGTTTCCCTTTTATCTCTTATATGTGATTTGAGTCTCGTTTCTGGCCAGAGGAAGGTGCTTGGCATATAATGCTTAGAATCAAAAAGGGCAGTCCAGTTGGTTTTAGTGAAGTATTGTAAGTAATGAGGTGAGTCCTGTTTGTTTCTGTTTGTCTGTCAATGTTAGATATGCCAGCATTGCTATAGGAATAATGCCAGTTAACTAATGCTGCAGAGAACTAGCAAAAGCATATTTGCTCTATTTTTTGACTGGCTCAGCAAAATACGCTTATTTGCACTACATGGAAAGATTTTGCTGAGGGTGTTCATGCCAGTTAGCAAAGTGCTTTATAAAAGTCACCATGTTTGTGTTCCACAAAGTGGCACAGAAGATTAGGACCAAAGTGACATGGCCAAGGTCAAAGAAAGAGGTAAAGATAGAGCTCAAAATAAACCCCAGCAATTTATTTTGGTCAAGTCAGTAATTCTTCCCTTCTAGTTCTTGAAGGGGCACACCTCTGATACTTTTTGGACCACCAAGGTAAGCTTGTGGTATGCTGAGATTCAAAGCTCTAGTATTCTAAAGAATTCCAAGGTCTGGTATAGCTGTGTTTATTTGTTTTATGCAGTAGTTAAGCCTTTTTCTGTTCACAAAGTTGCTAATAGAGCTTTCACATAGGCTCTGGACAGTTGTTCATAGGACTTAAAATATGTTGGTCTTTGCAGAGAAGGAAAAGTACTTTATGTAAACCTCTTCCTCTGTCTGGCAGTGTCATAGAGGAGAGCTCTTCCAGATTCGGCTTAAAGTATGTTGGCAGAGCAGTTTGAAAGCCTGCACTGTTATTGCTGCTTCTGGTACTTCAGTGTAATTTGCTGACTAATTCTCCAATGTTGTACCTTCTATCAGAATGGATTTCCTTTGTCAGTACAATTAAATGAGTGTGAGTAATGCTTCATGTAAAGTATAGTGAAACTATTTCAATGGCATCTGAATGCTTCACACTGGGTGAATAATTGATCAGGACTTAGTTGGGTGATCCCTTGCCCTGTAAGATGAAAGTGATAAAAATGTGAGATTTTTTTGGGGGGGCGAGGGGGGAGGAAACAGTTGGGAGATTAATTTTTGCAGATGTTATCCAGTTTAGTTCAGGGAGCAAAAATCAGTAAACTTTTTTTTTTTTTTCTTAGGTTTAAATGTGTGTACAGTAGAAATCAAGCCTTTCAAACAGCCTAAGGCTGATTAAAGATGACTTTTCAGGTTCTGCCCTGAAGCAATTATTTGATTCTATGGACTTGCTATACAGTATTGCTAATGGTGTGTAATTCCTGGTTCTGGTTACTCTGCTTATTTCTCTGTCTCCCCAGAGTATCAGCCTTTGTGCCCATATCCTGGTCACTTGTATTGTCATCCAAAAAAATTCCAAATTACTATAATTTTTTGCATGTGGTAATATGATGATGAAATTCATACCAGTAAGACTTCATTCAGTTCAACAAAAAGTTGTAAAGAATATTTTGTCACTCTCACGTCAATAAACTTAATTTGAAATTTGAGAGATTTCTGTCAGCAGCTTCTCTTTTGCTTTTCTTGTCAAACAATTCCTTTCAGAATTTCAACATATCCCACGCCGCTCTTGAAGCATCAGAAGTTAAGTACAGTTTTGCTCTTTGAAGTGATGATTCATCACCTAAGATGATTCCTTAATTTTAAGTAATATCCCATTTTGAAGACGGTGCATATTCCCTTGTGACAAGACAAGGAAAGCCTTAAGCTGTTGGAAAGAATACAGGCTATAGCACGTGATTTTGAGTAGCTGCTTTTTCGTACGTATTTGTTTTCTGGCTCTAGGATAGTTTCAGTTAGATTGGTGTGACTTCATTTTCCAAAAAGTTGCCAAAGTTGACTGGCATATCTGATCCTTGCTTCTTAATTGGAAAGGTAAATTCAGCCTTCCTCAGACCTGAACTTTGTCACGCTATGAAAAAGAAATAGTAACAGAAGCTCACACACTGAGAAGAGAAACTATCGTAATGTAAAAGGGTTTATAATTATGTTGTTTGATTTCATCAGTGTTTCTTAAGATCCGGGAGAAGAGGACTCACTTGCATAATAGTAAATCTTTGAGTCCTAGCCTGTTATGATGGTAATGGTGGGGTGATGCAGCATCATTTAAGGTTCAGTTCAGAAGGAAGTAGCCAGAGGACAGACAGCCCTCTTATGAGCTGTTTGTGTGCAGCCCTTCCACTCTGCTTTCGAAAAGCTTTGCTAAATTACTCAAGCATTTATTAGAACACTATTTTTTATTAAAAACACCCTCCCAGAACACCAAACTTTATCTAATGCATGTATAGATTCCACATTATCTCTGAAATCCTCTATGTGCTTAGAATGCTGTACGACTTAAGTCCTGGATGTTTTTAGAGCTACAAGCCAAGCTCCTAGTTAGCTGTACAACATCTTCCTCTGATGCTTCATCAAACAGGCTTCTGGAATTTGCTTTGGCTCTTGAGAAATGTTAAGATTTGCTGTTTGTATTACAACGGGAAACCTTCATTTAAAATGTGAGCATGACTTCAGCTTTGCTGATGGATTTAATGTTTAGATGTGTAGCAAATGATAGTGTGCCAGTAGCTCCATTTACTAGTAAGAGGTAAATACTTCTGCAACTGAGATTTTGCTTATTACAACAATTTCTATGCTTAAATTTGGGATTCCTGGGGGATTCTTGGGGTACTATGAAGAAGTGCTAGCATGGATAATTGCTGTAAAGATGGTAGGGGTAAGAGCAGTGGGATATATATGAACCAGGCCATACGGTCCACCTGCCACAAAAATTATTATAGGATTTCCTATTGATTCTCCTCTTTGAGTATGGGCCTAGGAAAAGATATTAAAGAGAATTGTCTTTAGTTGCTTTTGGCTTTCATTGTTCACGAATCTTGAAAATAAGAAAAATCTCATAACTTTGATTAATAGAACTTGATATGCCTAATTCTGCTTGTTGAAGTGTTGTCAGTCTTGCCCTTAGATTTATTGATTTGCTTATCAGTCGCATGGTATGTGGTTTGGATGTGATTATGGTCATCTGGTAACTGGGAGATATTCTTAACACTCCATTGTGGTACTGTGTAGTCACCTATGCTCTTTGATCACAGAGTAAGATGGCTCGGAGAACTAACAGAAATCTAACACATCAAAAAGCAAACAGCTTTCTGATAGCTTTACTGTGTGATCTGTTATCTTGCATGGACTTCCATGTGCAGTAGTGCAGTACTACCCTCCTTTCTCAGCAGCTGGCAACTTGTTCTGCTCAGCTTAAGGTAAAACTCTGCAGTATTCAAGAAAGTCTTAATCTCGGTGTTGTTGGCTGTAGCTTGGTATTGATTGTGCATCTTGGAGTCTTTTAGCATTTGTTCTGATGAATGGAAATACACCTCTCTTCCTTTTGTTAAGGTTTTTTAATTAAATCTGATTTAAAAAAACCAAACCAAACCAAAACACCACAAACAAACCACCAAAAAACCCAACTTCTGGTGTGGTTTGTGCTGCTGCCTGTCAAGTTTTCATGTCTTCCTTACTTTCTGCATTGTGGAGTACCAGTCTATTCCAGGAATGAATGGTATTTGGTATTATTGACAGTTTCATAGAGATGTCTTTGTTGAAGCCAAAGCAAAACGGTCCTGTGCTACTTTTTCCTCATGAATTTCATGTTTCTGTTTGCCTGGAAATGGCTCCCACTGAACCAGCGTTATTATTAAATCTCTTTTCAGGTAGTCTCTTGAGTGACAATTAATGAATGTCATGCATGTGATTTTACTTTTCCCTTCCCTTTTTTTGTTGTTGCCTAATACAGTTCTTCATTTGTTGCTAGCTTTCAAACTGATATGATTTGGCAAAGTGCTGTGTTGGGTACAGATGTAATTATATTTTTTCCTTGGAGCATTTAACTGATTATGAAGAGTAAAATAATCCATGCTTGAGCTAGAAGGTTATTCCTCTGTAAGAGTATGGTAGGATTTAGTCTGAAACCAGAGCTGAACAGCTCAATTTTTTCCAGGAATCTCACCTGAGTCTTCTCCAGGAGCATTCGAAGTGTTTCATACCAGATCACTAAAGCGGTAAGACTATTTTCAGCTTGGCTGGGTGAAAGGATCGATTCTAAATATATCGTTGCTCTGGAGGCCTTTCCTATCCCCTCCCCCCATTCTGCATTAGCTCCTTACAGTTACTGTACTGCACGGCCTAAAATCCAAGAACTGCTGTGCTGTCACATCCATCACCACCTCTAGGTTGATAGAAGAGGACAGTCAGGCAGCTTTATGGATTTGCTGAACCCTCACACGTGCCCAATAATTAAAAAGCTTTTGCTTCCAAAGTGTATATTTTTTGTAAAATGCATTGTTGCTGGACGGTTAGTAATAAAAGAGAGAAAATATTTGCTTACTACTAGAGACAATATTTGTATTCTTTGTTTTTCCTTCTAAGATGTGAAATTTTGAGTGAGTCTTAAATTCTGTGCTCTACAGGATCTTATGCAACACTTAGCCTTCTGCACCACAGACAAATATTAGAATAAAGATGCAGCTGTACTGATAGGAACGGCAGAGTACCCAGCAGAAGGTAGGTAAAGGCTGCATGCGGAAAGCCCGGGCTCAGTCCATGTGCAGATCTGTTAATCACTTTAAGTGCTTTGAACGCAGGATCAAGAGCAGATTGCTCGTTATCTGGATACTTGTGAAGCAAAGCTGTGCAGGCTGACTATGGAAGGTAGAGCTAAAATTGCAAACCAGATTTTGGCAAACCGCTACAATATGAGGTCTCATTTTGGAGCGAGTTTTTGACATTCTTTCCCAAAAGCTTAGTTCTGCCCTCAAGGCAGTGTGCCAGTGTACTGGCAATAGGATGTAATAATTAAAAAAAGGGAACACCTGGCAAGTTCAGTCCCTTGTCCTCTTTGCAGTAATGCTGCTTTTTTGACTTGTTAGGCAAACTGCAGACTTACTAGCTAGCTTCTGGCTCTCTCAGACCATGACTCTCAGGCAATGCAGCAGCATGAAGCAATATATTAAGGCTGTCTTTTTATCTAACATCCAGTATTTCCCACTGCCACCATCTGAGCTGAAACGTATCTTTGGAAGTTTTGCTTATTCATGGGAAGTGAAAATGGGATTGGAACAGTCGTAAGTTCAGCGAAGGCATCTTCTATGCAAGAGCATTTTTGTTTGATCTGTGGATACTTTTTTTCTTTAAATAAGGACTGTTCAAAAACTATAGGACTATGGTTAATATTTGCTATTACTATAGCACATTCTAGGTAAGAAACTTGAAGATTTCCGTTTCTTCAGAGTACAGTGGAAGTTTTTATACATTTTTCAGATAAAAGGTAGTAATTGGCCCATGCAAGAGGTAAAAGGTGCTTATCTCATTTTTCTGAATTAGTTTCCATTTAAAAAAATAAATCCACATTTGCATGAATTTCATAGTCTCCCAGTAGCTGAAAGTGTTTGGACTGGAAATAGAACTAGAAGGCAGTCAAAGGAATTTGGACAAAGCAAAGATTATACCTAGATTGTGGGGAGATGAGCACAAAAAATACTGTAAACTGAAATGGGCTGTCCCAGATGGGAAATTCCAGGATGTGTGTGGCAGGGAAGAAACTGAAATTTAAATATAGTATTAGTATTTTAGTGTTCATGGACCCTCTGGCTAGGAGTAGAAGTTCTCAGAAAGTGTCTTCAGAGCTGTCCTAGCTCACATAACTTCATTCTGTGGTCTCAAAAACAAACCCTTACAAAACATACGGGGCTGAGCGAGATTGATTGTTCAAGACAAGGTTTCCTGTAACAGATTGGCTCGGGTTTGGACACATTCCGCCATGAGTGGGTGAGAGAGTCTGGATCCTGTGATATTAATCAGGCTTTTTTCCTCTCTGGCACACCTTCAGCTTCAGTAAGCCTTTAGCTGACTTTTGAAACTTGTGTAAGGCAATTTTTTGATAAAATTGGAATTGTTTGGAAATGGAAATATTCTGTTTCCTTCAACTCTTGCACTTGAGATTTCTGCTGTATTGCTGGCAGAGAGAATTTTAATGGTAGTACCTCCTCATACAGGTCTGGGTTGCTCTTAAATCCTACCATGGAAAAGACTTGCAGCTTTTGGAATTGAAACCATGCTCATGTTTTGCATTAAGGATCTTGGAGTGAAAAAGCATTGGTTTCTGTCAAGGTTTTACTCTGTTCTGTTCTTTCTGGAAGGCTTTTGCACCTGGGATTTGATGGACTCGGTATCTGATAGATTTCCTTACAGTTCTTGAATTATCTAAATGGAGGAAGTGGATGGGCTGATGTTTATCCACTAGCTGACAAAACTTTTTGCTGTTTTACTTTTCGGAAAGTGAAGCCGCAGTAAGCTCTTCTGTTTGCAGGATGGAGGAAGAAATAAAATATGTCTAATATTCCCACCCACAATGAGTACTCAGTTGCAGCAATGGTCTTTCACAAGCCAGCTATGACAGGGTGAGCATTAGTTCCCCTCTTTGTAGCTGCCTGTTGACCTTACTGCTGTTGAAAACAGTGATGGTACAGTAACAGATGAGCAAGGCTTATAGGAAAACAAGTCCAATACCAAGCTGTTCTGTTTATAGGTGGTTGAGTTGCTCTGGAGTAATCTGCAAAAACACCCAACTGCAGGAAAAGTGCGTGTTTCTCTGGGGAAGAAAAGATAAGTTGTGTCATTCTGTGTGAGTTCGACTTCCTTTGGCATTTTTCAGCCTTTGAGGTCTTAAGTAGTGGTCTTCTCACTTCTCAGTCTAGCAAAAGAAGAATAGATATGGTGAAGCATTGGGACTGAAGGAGAAATCTAGTTGAGAGTCCAGAAAAGAATATGGGACACTGGGGAAGAAACTTCACTAAGCCTGGGCAGGTAGTTGGATGGCTACTTAATGATTTAAATATTAGAATTAAATGTTTTCACACCAAGTAAAATAACAAAGATGACACATTTATCCTATTTACAGTCCTTCCTTTTGTCACCGTCACCCACCCATCACTGTTGCTGCCATCTAGCTCTTGGATGGCAAAGCATTTGACCTATAGCAGTGCTAATGTCGGTGAAGACTGAAACAGAACTACTGAAGTGCACTGGCATTTACAGGTATTCAGATATTTCTACCACCTTTGAGTTTTTCAGGCTTTCTCAATTCTACATTGTCAAGTTGCTGTGTGTATTTGCTAGTCAGGGCCTGACCTGGGACCTCCACCATCTCCAGGTCCGGGAGCTCCTTTTAAGCTCTGACCAACTTGAAGTACATTCGGAATAAGGTTTTCTTACATTTCTGGCAAAATAGCTTCTGATACTTCAGATTGTTCTCCCAACCTGTTTCAAAGCACCACTATCCACCCTAGAAACACTGTTAGTGGTATGTGTCTCCATGGAGAATTGATAAAGCTTCAAAATATAACAATAAAACACATGAGATAATGTTGCTTTGTCATCAGGTGGTAGCCCTGTTGTTTCATGATCTACCTAGAACTGTAGTATTTAAATAAAAGAATGGCAGTATTTAAATAAAAGAATTCTGTCACCAAAATACTGACTGTATTGTCTCAGTTGGGGAAAAGGTTTTGTGGAAGTTAAATGTGAAGCTGGCAATCATCCGTCAAGTCGGAGATACATCCCTGTGTACCACAGACAACAAATTCAGCTTTTCCCTACAATAGGGATCCCTATCTTCTAGCCTGTTCCCTTCTGTATTTGTTCCTGTATGCTTTCAGTTCTCATTGTGCTCAGTCCCTCTCTTACTTTTTTCATTTGTCCCTTCACTTAGTGGTTGTAACTATTTCCTTCAGGCTTGATGTTCATTAGCTAATAGATTGCTGTTCTTGAATGCCAGGCTTACTGAGTAGCATCAAGCACGGGTAAATGACATAGCATAAACTGTGAGCTGAACAGTGACTGTCTTGGTTTTTTTTGCAGTTTCTTTCCTGTTTCTCAGTGCGTGCACACACGCTCTGACTCTCTGGCCTGGGAAAGGGAGTGTGAAGTAGCTGATGTAGCTGTTGTCATGAAATGGATGGGGGCAATGGGCAGTTTGGTGGTTAACTGTTGTGGTGGTATTGCAAGGTAATCTTGCTTTCCTTGCATTCTGTCATTATCAATTTTTGCCTCAAGTCATGAAGTTTGTTATTTTCTTGGTGTGCTGTGTGCTAAATTGGGAATACAACAGCAGAGAAGCTGAAGCCAGTACAGCCAGAAACTTTTGGTATGCTTGGCTGTTCGTTTGGTTTTTTGTTTTTGTTTGGGTTTTTTTTGTTGTTGTTGTTGTTGTTGTTTGGGGGGGTTTTTTGTTGGGTTTTTTTTTTTGTGCAGTAGACAACAGCCCCTTTTTCATCTATAAAAATGTGCTATTTTTGCTGTGGGTGATCACACTAGTAGTAGTAGTTCCTCCCTGAATGTTTTTCTGCTTCTGAAGTGTTGAGTCAGCTTTTAGCACAAGCAAAGCAAAGGCATGTTCTGTTCAGCACTACACTATGCAAATAAACCTAATCCTTTCTCTAGGCTGAGAAACCGGAAAAGGGCAATAATGAGACTGTATTCTGCTGCTTTATCACTTAATTTTCACAGCGAGATGAAATGAGGAGTCACTTCCTACCAGATCTTTGATGTTACTAGCAACTGGATCAGCATGAGTTAGTGTTTACTTTTCCCTACTTGCTCTTTCCCTGTGCTCTGGCCCACTGGAGACTAAGAATGCTGTCCGAACTGTCCAGAAGTGTAGCTGAAAACTAAAATAACCCTTTCAAAGTAACAAGCAAAAGATCTGACATCATTACCTTCTTCCGGGGGAAGTTCATGTTTGTGAGAGGATGTTATAACGTCTGCCTGTGTAATATGAGCAGAACAGAGGATTAAAACAGCAGCTGTTAATTTTGTTGCCAAAAAAATATAATTGTTTAATTTCCCTTGTGAAAACTTTCCTTCTGTGAAAGTAAACTGCCTCTTTAAATTACCTTTTCATGCATACTAGAAGTAGTATAGTGCTGGATTAAAAATAGGAGGTCTATTACTGAGGTGTTTCAAAGTGACCAACATAGAACCGAAGTAAAGCTTTATCATACTTGTTTTAGTGATTGGATTGAAAGATTGAGTGCAGATGGTTTATCTGTTTATGTAGGGTAGAGGAGTGCATTTGGAATAAGAGTAGATGGCTTTGAGAAGAAGAAAATTAAAGGAAAGGGACAGAAATGTGTATGTTCCGGCAGAAAAAAATAGGGATGCAGACCAATTAGTGCTTCTAGCATAATTGGAAAGGGGAAAAAACATGTTGTATTAAAAATAATTTTGGCTAAGCAGAATGAAAAATATATCAGCAATGTGGTTACTTGCATTGGAACACTCTAATAAAGTTGAGAATATTCCTAAAAGAAAGTTTGCTCAGCAATTTTAAATTTCTTACTGCAGTGGCTTAGAAAGAGAAGTGATACTGACATACTAGATGTGGTTTACCCAGCCCTCTTAGGGTTTTCTTGAACTGTAGGTCAAAGGATATACACTTTTATATCTGTATCTTTACCTTTTCAGGGTATATTTGTGTATCTGATCTCATGTCTTTCTAAAAGATGCATGAGTAATGAAAATAAGCTGTTTAATACCTGGAAACGAGGTCCTCCTCACAGTAAGGCTTTGTGTTCAATAAAGAGGTTCACCATTGAGTTTTCAAGTGATTCAGTGATCATTAAGGTGAGTGCAATATGCAATGAATTGTGTCCTCCAGCTGCCTTTGTGGGCCAAGGGACAGTTTTATTTAAGACTGGTGTAACAGTCATACCAGTTTGACTTACAGTCAGCTGTCTGACTAATAGAACAATATACTTCTGAAAACTTAAAAAAATTCAGAGGACTGATATGAGTAAATTGGTTTTCAGCAGATGGCTTGCTAACATCTGGTGTGTTGGGGAACTTTTATAATTGCTAGCTTATACCAGACTGCAAAGATTCAAGTGGTTTGAGTTTGGGCACTTAGCACAGATGTGTCTCAAGAGAGGCTCCTGCAGAGAGTAATTCAGAACATGTATACTAGACTTATGCTTGGAATCCACTTCTGGAGAGGCTTTGTCCTTTCTGACTGTGTTGGGAGCCTGGGGAAACTGCCTTCTGAGATGCTGTGAGTTTGTTTAATCCAAGCCAGCTTTCAATGTAATGATCCATGAGGATGGAGGAGAGGGAAGGGAAAGCAATTCGCCTTTTGAACATGTGAGGCTGTGGTAGGTGTGCATCTGTATCATGCATGCAAGACAGAATTTCATCTCTATAGAAATGTTTATCACTTGCCTCCTGGGCAGCCCTTCTGTAGTCTTACATAATAATTTATGGCACAGTATGGCTAGCATTTAATCTGTTCAGTTTTGTAACTCCAATCTGTATTCCTTTAGAATTAATTTGATCTGCTGTTTTACTTACTTAGAACTAACCAGTGGTTTTGGGTACTCGTATAGGAAGTTGAAATTTGAAAGCTGCAGGTTTTGCTGTTTTCACTGCAGTGATTTTCCCTTTCAAAAGGACATTGAACTTTCACTAGCATGTTTAGGAACAGGGCTATTACGTATCTAGGACTGTTCAATGTTCTAACATGAAGCTTCACCTTTGGAACCATCCTTAAAGGTCTCATTAGACCAACAGCAGCCTTAACTCTATCCTTCTATTAAATAATCCTGCACTGTCTAGTGCCCTACAGAGCAGGCATCTCCGCAGTGACTTGTGATGACAAGACAGAACTGAAGAACCCATAGTAGCAACTATGTGAAGGCTGAAGGATAAAATGCTATCTTAGAAACGTTAAGTTACTTTTTGTATTGCTCTGAATACTAAGGCAGATGGTTTTTGTCTTTCTAGTAAAGCATAATAATGTGGAATGGGGTGGAGCAGGAGGAAGAGCTGACTCAGTGTCAGATACCATTGTGTCAGTCATACTTCAATGGGTCTGTTTCTTCAAGGTCTATTTTCAGTACAAATCTTTGTCTAAACAAAAGCATGAGTTGGCCCTGGCTGTAGGGAAAAAGCCCCTCATTCTTCTTGATGTCACTGATATACAAGTGTGACTCACAAAACTGAGAATCATCCCCTGTGGGATCTGTGGACTTCTAAATACATGCATACTTTCAGTAAGACTGACATACTGGATTCTGTCAAAAGCCTGCTAGCTTTTAATGCACATACAGAGTGATACTTAAACTTCAGAAGGTAAATTTGGCTTCACCTGACCTCAAGAAAGTTGATTTCAGTCACTGCCAACTCTGCTAGAAAAACTGCTAGCTCAAATCACAAATAAGGATAAGAGGATTTTGGGTACATCACCAGTTCTTTGCCCCCCCCCCATTACTAACTGAGAAACCGTCTTTAAATGGTACCAGCATTTGCTGAGTTCACTCCCCATTACCCTTTCTGCAGATTGAGACTGGAATGAGAAACTCCAGTTGTATCAGGAAAGTCTCTAATGATACTTCTGTTTCAGCATCTGGTGTTCCCTACTAACTGGTATTAGACCTGGTGAAAGGTCTGGTTAATGGCCAGCATTCAATGATCTGCATAACGCACTGAAGATGCTCTTTGTAGACTTTGTCTGCTTTGGCTCTGGCCTCTTAACTATTGCTTCAATAGTCAGAACAAGGAAATCAAACCATATCTTAAGCAACTGGACTTGTTCATGTGGAAATTATACTCTTCCACGTTGCTGTGATTCTGAAGGGGTAAATGCCGGGACTTGTTGATGAAGGATAATTCTCTGATAATATGCATATTGATTGCCAAGTTTACTCATGGCAACAAAGATAAATTAAAGGACACAATTAAGAAAGGCTGTTCAGTATCTGGGATGGTCTTGCAGGCTGGGGTGCTACAGTCAGTACTGTGAGCATGATGGTAATTGTCCATGAAGTATCAAAGTCCCAAGCATAGAGTATCTTAAATCTTCAGAGAGTAAGCTACCAACTGCCACCTATAGCTCTGAACTACTCAATAATAGGACTGAAAATGCTGTGAAGTTATGATGAAAGCCAGCTACGCAGTGCTGCCCTTTCCTCTTTGTTACTGCAACTTGTTTTGCCCTGAGCAGAAGCCAAAGCAGAGTCCAGCAGAGGGCAATGAGGATGATTGGGGGATCGGAGCATCTCCCCTATGAGGGAAAGCTGAGAGGGCTGGAACTCTTTAGCCTGGAGAAGAGAACTCTGAGGGGTGATCTAATTAATGTTTACATTAATCTAATCTGCAACTTGTCTGGCTCTGTGTATCTTGGCTGCCAAATAATTTTTCTTTTTAAGGCTTGGAATGTGAAAGATTTTTAATTCAATTCTCTACCTATTTTTAAACCTCTTTATCTCATGCAGATCTTCTAAATCAACAGACCAGAATGACAAGATTTACTTCCTTGGTAGATTAGCTGCATTCTTGGTGTAGGTGCTCTATATTTGTGTCTGATTTTTTGTTTTTTTTTGGTTTGGTTGGGTTTTTTCGTTAGACTGGTTTATTAAAAACAGCTGTTCATCATCTGGCCACTGTTAGCTCTATCCCGAGTGGTCAAATCTATTAAAAAAATTGAAAGGTACGTCAATTCTGTAAGTGTAGGAAGTATGTTGCTTATTTGTATTTTGTATTATGGTAGACTAATAGAAGTGCAGAAGAAATAGCACTTCCATATGAGAACTGGAACTGAAAGTATTAAACAAGGAGCAATAACTGGTTGTAGATAAAACTCAAAGAGAATGAGACCATGTTGATTAGCATGAGTAAAATGCATTTGCAGTGTCCTAGCAACCTGCCTTGTGTTCTCCATAAAAGAGATTTTTAGGGAGGAAAATGAAAGTTCATATTTCACCTCTTTACCATTGAAATCTGAGGAAATGCAACAAGGAGAGTCAAGGTTTTTGGTTGAAAATGTGACAGATGGGCTAGGGAGACTCTTAAAAGTGAGCCTGTTGATACTGACCAAGATAAGGAGAACTGAAATATGCTGGAGAGAGAAATTATTCTTAAAATTAATTTTTACAGTTTTGGGTTGCAGGATTATTATCCCCAGCAGTTATTATAAGGAAATAGAAGGAGAGCAGAAGATGTTACTAAGGAATCAAGGACTTGCAGTAAGTCCAGCTCTTTCATTGTCCTTCTCTGTGGTCTTTTGTCATGGTAATTTATTTCACTTAGCCTACATCTGACAAAAGAACAAGTTCATGGATACAAAAGATCTGTGTAAGTACTAATTATTTTGTTAGAACTTAATACAAATCAAGGTAATTAGATTTAAATAACCTCTTGCCAGGAAGATCTGTGCAACCCAGCTGTGATATCTGGCTCAATGTCCTGCTATTGAGCTTATTCAGACAGAATCTGATCTACCAAATTTGCTTATTGCTCGTTGTGCTTATGGAGGGAAGCAAAAAACCCCCAAATGCATCTTGTCTTATTTCAGAGTTATGCTTCACCTTTACAACTTCACTGTATATCTATATGTTAGTGCATTTAAATTTAAAATTAGATTGTATTATTCTGCCAGCTCTTTGGGCAGAGTGGGTACATGCTAGAAGAAACTTAGAATGTATGTTCTAGGAAGTTTTTCACTCTTGCAATCAGTCAGCAACCTGTTAGCCATTTCTCTTAGCAATTCTTCAGCTACTAGAAAGATGGAGGCAGGAAGGCAGCTGCCTTCTGTATCTTCGTTTCTGGTGGTGGTTTTGTTCTACACTGAAGTGTGGCTCTAAATACACATACTTTTGCCCAAAGTAGGAAAATAGTAACTCTTGGCCTTGAGCTCCTTCCTCTGCAGTTAGGAAGATGGAGCATTCAGTAATGTTAGAAAGGAATTTTGCGAAAGAAGCAAGAAGTTCATTCAGAACTTTAGTTGGCCCACAAAAATCTTTAATGAAATAGTGTTTTGTCAATTATGAAACCTTGTAGAAAGGGTAGCTGATTTTTTTTTTTTTTTTTAAATTTTGAGAGAAGAGACAGTTTAAGTTTTATTAAAATAAATGCAGTATTTTAACATTTTGATGTGTTATAACTTATTATGCAGAAGGGTCCAAATAACACTTTTGGCTTTTATTTCATTGGATAGCCTATTTTGATCCATGATTGGTTGTGGGGTTTGGTGGTGTGTTTTGGTTTTGCTTGGTTTTTGTTTTTTTTTTTTTTTTGCAATTCACACACACCTACATAGAGAGGGAAAAACTCCATCTTGTTTTCTAAGAACCTGTATCTGTAATGACATCAAAACCAGACTATCTGCATAATGATAGAATCACAGGATGGTTTGGGTTGGAAGGGACCTCAAAGATCGTCTAGTTCCAGCCCCCTTGTCATGATGCTGTATTAGTGGCTTGATGCCTTTTGCTGTGAAGTCATTTGACTAATCCTAATATAAATATTTTTTTCTTTGCAGCCCTTTACAAAATGGCTGAAAATCATTTCACAGGCTTATGGTGGCTACATTAGTTATGGAAGTTTAGTGACCCATTATATTCTGTTGCTTGATGTTACATTGCTGGGGCAACTTGTCATCACTTTACATTAAGATAGAAAGGATAACGAGGTGCTGGTAAAGCAGAGCAGATGCTTCTGGCCTCTGGTTTACACTCATTTCACAGTGGTGTGACAGTACAGCTTTCTAGGTAAAGAGGAGCATGTGTCTTACACCAATGCATTCTTGAGTTCTGCCTCAAGGGTTTTTGAAAGTTCTCAGGTATAGACTCCTTTGCCACTGAAACATGGTAGAAACTTTGGCAGCTCAACTTAAAAAAAATTGTTTCATAATGATGGAGGAGGCAATCTATAACATGGTGGTGTATATGAAGTCTTGAATTGGACTTGTTACTGATCATCAATCTTTATTTTTTTTAATTGTGACTTTCAAAAAAAATAATAATCTATATACATAGAACTTCCACTCCTAACATATTTACATGAAGGGTATATTAGTCTGTGTGTGTACCTGGATTTATATTAAAAAAAAAAAAAAAAATAAAGCCTCTAAGCGTTTCAAGAAAACAACGCTATTGGCTTGCTGAAAAAGAATTAATCAGGAAATGTCTTCCCTTGTCTGGATTTCTAGAAGTTACAGTGGTTCACTTCCTCTTAGCAGAGAATTATTATACAGAGTAACACTAGGCACTATATTAAATAATTATGTTGTTATCTGTTTGCTCTCTGGGGCTTGGTATCTTGGTTAAATTTGAAATTATTTGCTAGACAGCTGTTTGCTCGTAAGATGAAGGGATCAGCTTGTAATAACTTGTAACGGAGTGTGATATGTTTGAATAACTGAAAGTCAGGGAGGATCTTGAAATTTGGGACATCTCCAGGAAGATCATCTTTGCGTGAATACTAGCTTTACTCTGCATACCTTTTATTCCCCCCCTTCCCTTTTCTCTAGTACTGATACTCGAAAAGGTGGAAAATGGAGATCTGAGCAACAAGATATTGAAGATCACGGATTTCGGCTTGGCCAGGGAATGGCATAAAACTACCAAAATGAGCGCAGCTGGGACATATGCCTGGATGGCTCCTGAGGTCATCCGCTCCTCCATGTTCTCCAAAGGCAGCGATGTGTGGAGGTATTGACTTGGCATTAAGTGACTGGGTACTTAAGAGTAACTAGACCTGCCAGGAAACCTCTTTTATGTTTAAGAATGAGTAGTGGTGAACCAAATGTTAAAATTCAGGTCTTAAGAAAAGTTTATCCACCAGCTTTTCATCTATCAGACTTTCAGACTACTTTGTATTAATTATAAACGCTGGGGGTTTTTTACTGTAGAAAGTGATTGACCAGCTCCTGCATGCCTCTAAATTTTTGTTCTTTAAATTTACATTCAGATTATCCTAGGGTTTGTAATCCCAATTACCTCTGCTTTATCTAAAACAACCTTTTTGTGCTTATTTGGCTATTGGCTGATATAATCCAAGGCCATAAAACAACCGCCGAAATACTTAAAATTACCACTTTTTTTACTGTTTTGCCAACAGTAAGATCACTTTGTGTTTTGGTAGTTATCTGTCACTGATGTATATGTACACAAATACACTGTACCTAATTGAATTCCCCCTGCAGTTTCAGCCTGAATACAATGTTTTTCACTTTCATAATAATCTTATTAATTATTTCCACCCTTCTAGTCTTTCACATAAATAATAAATCTCTTCTCTAGGTCTGAGTATGTAATACATGAGTAGTAATTTTCATGTATATATTGTCTTTTCCATTTGTGCACTGGGATTTTTGAGAGTAGCACCTACTCTGGTGTGGAAGTGTTGACCCACAGACTTCCAGAAATTGAGTTTGAGTATGACCATGAAGTGAATTGGTAAATGCAGAATTCAGTAAATAGCTCTAGGACAGTGACTTATCTGAATGCTGTGTGACTTAGAATCAGTACTGAACATCTGAAACAGATGAAATAAATAAACAGAATTTTGTATTTTCCTGTGGGGAGAGAGGTATTGAAATGTCAGGGTGACTTGGTCTTTAGAGCAGTGTGATTCTGTCACTGGCCAGTGATGCTCCCACACAAGGATGTGTATGCTGTGAAATCTATCAGGATAAGGAAATATCCCAGCTGGCAGAATTGTCTGGCTGTTATGCTAGAGACTTGGTGGGGGATTTTCATTTTCCTTATCCCGTTTAACTGAACAGATAATGTATTGCCCTGTTATCTGTCTGTGAACTTGTATTTTGCACACTAATGGTGTGGATAAAATTCTGGCTCTCTAATTAAATGTGGTAGCCTGTGTAGTTAATCTGAGACAAACTGAGCAAGTCTGTCAGAACTGAAAACCTCAAGGCTGTGTACCTTTTCTGTGCACATGTTGACAGTGCTGATTTGTACACAGCTTGTCAAGCTCAAACCTCAATTTGCTCTTCTCTGAAACAGTGCCAGGAATGGCCTTTAAGGGTACCCTGGGGGAGAGGGAGAAAGGAAGGGGGAAACAATTTCCCTGTGATTGTAACTTTACTAATCCAGGTACACTGTGAACAGATCAGTAGATGTTCTGTACCAGTATGACCTCATTTTAGAAAAGGTATGACTGAATAGGTCAATTGTTGATTTTCATGAAGGTAACTCAAGTGCCTTTATACCTGTGCAAAAATATCCGTTTGATCATTGATTTAAGGACTGTAAATCACTTCAGGACTGAAGGATTGTAAATCACTTAAATTATTTGTCAGTTTTTCAGAATACTGTGTTTCTATTTTCAAGATTCCTTCCTCACTTTCTCTTTTTATAGTTACCAGTCTTCCCTTGAAAACAGGTTGAGCTCCTCTCGGTGCTCTTCCTTAAACAGAGGGTCATCACCATTAAGAGAGCTGTTACGCTGTCTCTGAATCAGCCTTCTCTCTCTGTTGGCCAAAACCTTGAGTCATATGTAAATAAGCTGAAAAGAACGGTGTTTGCAACCTGTATGCAGAGGACAAATACTTGCCAGTGCAGTCACTACTATTGTATTCAATGATTGTAAGCACTGGATTTTATAAAAGCAGTCATACTACATCTTAATAAGATGAACTTAGACTTGCCCCTCTTCTTGTCCACTTCAACCTCTTAGTTAGTCACTGGAATCGAGGGAGTTTTTTGCCTGATAACCTTTCAGTTAGTCTGTGCAGCATCAACAAAATTGTCTGCCTCTGTCCTTAACATCCACAAACCCTTTTATTTCAGCACCTTTTCTGTAAAGCTTATTAGGATAATACTGCTGGCTGAATTGTTGCCCAGCCTTTTCACAAGAATCTCGTTCTGCTTGTGTTCTCACTGCACAAACAGGCGAAGAAGAGGTTAGAGAAGATGCTTGCCAGGACTGAAATTTCCCGAGTCAGTCTTATCATAAATAACTACTTCATGTAGTTCATTTCAAAACATGTATCAAGATCCATTTAAAAAACTTAATCTGTTTGTGTTTTGTTTGTTTTTTTTTTTCCCAGTCTAAAGGAGGGTTGGCAAAGAACTTACAAGGTTGAGAAATGCTCCCACACACTGGTGTCTGTCACCAGGGTCTGGGCCACTGTAAAGCTTGTTGATAATAACAGTACTTAGTACATCTTGCTAGTGAGCATTTGTTGCTATGAATTTTTCTGTGCTGCACGCACAAGCTTTAGATACACAGCAGAAACCTTGTGCTTATATTGCACAGAGGACAAAGAAGCTATGGTTTTATTTAAATGTCAGTTCCTGTCAATCTGTTTGTGATTGAGAGGAGGTATACCTGTTTGCTTTGGATTTACAGGGGTGAAATTGAAGCACAGAAATTGCAGCTTATCCGGTACTGTACAGCAAGCTAATGTTAGTAGGCATATAATTTAAATTTCCCTGTCATTTTAACTTCTTAAATATATTTCTTATTTGCTGCACACTTCATTTTTGACTTGTGCTGCTTAAGACAGTCATGTTGTCAGTATGATTGGTATGCAGAAGATAAAGCCTCCATACATCCTTCATCCGAGTTCCCTGTGTTCCTCAATTTAGATGCTTTTAAGATTAGACCAGTAAAATAATTAGGTATTTAATTTTCCTTTAGGATTGGAATACCAGAACTACCTAAAACCATCTGATTAGCAGATCAAGATGTTTCAGGCATTCGGAGGTGGGTGTAGGAACTTCAGTCATTAGAATATTTCATTTGAATCAAGTGTTGGCAAGTGCTTCCATCCACAACTGACTGCTGGCAGGCTTCTGAGGTCTTCTGTGTGAAATGAAGCACTGTCAAGACTACCTGGCAGATAAGTGTTGACTAACAGTAATGGTAGAAGCTCATATGGGAGAAGTATACACAACTGACTGTTGTGAAATAAGCAGGAAATGTCATCTCTGAAACTGCCACTCCAATAACATGCAAAATGCTAATAGCCATTAAAATGTAATGAAGGGCTTTTTTTCTTAACAAAAATAATATTCTATTTTCTGTTATTGCTGGGATCTCCTTGTTGAGCTAATGGTTCCTTTCTCATGGAAAGTGCTGAACCTAGGGCAATGGAGAAGAGGAACCTATGGTACAAATGCCTTTAAACAGTAACAGTGAGAAGAATTTCCTCGGGTTTTTCCCTAAGTTCACAGACTTACATGGGATGTGGCAAAAATCACGTGAAATCCTGCAGACCTTCCCTCCCCCTGAAAATCCCATGTGTTGGGTTGAACCTGATGTTAAGTGGCTTAAAAGATTACTGGATCACTGGGAGATGGTCAATTATTCATACAAGTGTCAGTTGACTTAGATGCGTGGTCTGTATCGCATGGTTCATTTCATAATTAAAGTCCAAAAATTACTCCTGGGCGGTGGAAAAAATAAATGAGTTTGACCAGTTTTTCTTCCTCCCTGTTGAGAATGAGGAGAGACCCTTAATTCTTGCTATGCCTTTTTTATATAAACCTCTTCTATTTCTGGCTTTTTTCCTTTTTAATTCCCAATCCCCTGCTTGAGAGTTAATGGAAAACACTCTGTTCAGCACCTCCCTTGCTGTTTAATCGCTTGGAATGATTATTGTTCAAATACCACAAAGCAGTGTTTCCCTAGTTCTGTGGAAGCAGTATTCTCAGCAATGAACTGTAAGTCCCTGAGGAAGAGGTGACATTGTTTTGTCAGAAACAAAGTGACCTTTCCTGCAATATATACTTCTAGTGTCATGTTAGAAGGCACGCCAATCCGTCCGTTCCTTTGTCTTTTAAAATTTACCCTGCGGAAGAAATGCTTTGAGCACATCAGTAGTGCTTTCCTAACCATTCCATTAAGAGAAATATCTAATACCTGCTTTATCCAGCACTAGTAGTAAAGTAATAACACAATTCTGGTAGTTTTTCCTACCTTTTGATATTAACACTTGTGTCCAAACTGCAGATCAACATGAACGATCAATCAGATTTAGACAGGCCAAATATATATATTCAGTCCAGTGTTTATTTTCTTTGGGTGTCTTATGAATCCTAGGAGGCCAAAAAGAAAATGGGAAATCCTTAAACTCCTGTTTATTTTTTTTTTTCAAATGAGGCTCTTGATACAACTTGAGTTAGAAATTGAGAACCTTGATGGAAAGAAATAGTTAATTATAATTCTAATCATTATAATATCTAGAGTATGAATTACATAGGAAAAATGCAAAAGATTATATAAGTGAAAAAAGATTATATTTTGCTTAATAAAGTAAACTAGCTGTGTTAGCAGCAAAGGTGGAATTTCTGCTGACTGAAATTCGATATATAAGTAGAAAAAAATGTATTAAGACTGTTCAACTAAGGTGGCAGTAGTTACAATGAATGTTAAAGACTTGGTGGAGTGGGGGGTAGGTTGCAAGAGTATGTTATGATAATGAAAATTTTTATTACTCCCAAATAGATAGGGCAGTTGAAAGAAGAAGAGATTAATCTTTTAGCTTCAGAAATTACTTTTTTATGGAATAGCTATTCTGGGAGCTTTTAGGAGGAGAAGCAGTTTTTAATTTGGTCTTCAGGTATGCTTAGGAGGCCTTCAAAATTGTACAATTGTACCATGGTCAAAATATATATACTTAGATTCAATATTTTTGCAAGCACAATTAAGAAAAATTAGTCCATTACAGTAGTGTTTAATCTCACGGAGAGTAGTAACAACATTGAGGAATTTTGTGTAAAAACAACAAAAAAGGAATGTGCAACATGGATATCTTTTAGGAACACCAAGTTAAACCTCAGAGCAAATACATAGGCAAGACTTTAAATGAATGAAGAAGACTATGTAGAAGAGACTACTGGAAGACATTCTTCAAAAAGTTGAACCTGTATCCAAATAAGGAAAATTAGACATGGACTTAAGTGCTGGCAAGTTGAATATAAAACACTCAAGAAAATCAAAAAGCTTTTGAGGAGAGTCTTGTGAAAAGCATAAAAACAAATAAATTGCTTTCAAATGCAGCACGGGTGAAAACCCTGCAGGAGAACGTACAGCCCAGAGGTCACCAAGGTAGAGAGGGCAAAGAAGATAAGGCTATAGCAGGAGAAACTTAGTAAAGGTGACTTGTGTCTGCTAGGATGGAGCAAAGAGAAGCATTTTAAGATGAAAATTCCCCTTTGACGGAGCTGCACTGGAGGACATGTCGTACGGAAATACTGTCCACAGAGGTGTTAAAAATGGCTGATTAAATGAACAAATTGCCTGGATTTACAGTAACACCCAAGATTTCTACAGAAACATGGGAGAGCCAGCTGAGTTAGTAGTTGTGCTGTGTAATCTGTGGCTTAAAGCTGCCTTAATACCAGAGAAATGGAAGGCGGCAAACATGATGACAGGTCTTAAAAGAGCTTCCTGAGGATCAGCAAGTCTGATTTTCAGTTCTACTAAATGACAGAAACATCACTAAAGAGCAGGGAGCTGGCGGACATTTGAGCATATCAGGGGAAGCTTTGGTAGAAGGAAATCATATCTTGTGAAAAAATGAAAATTCTTGAAGGAATTACTGAGTATGTGGGTAAGTGGTGAGATTGCTTATCCATATTTGGATTTTTAAAAACTTTCAACAAAAGCTTTTGTCTAAAGCTGTTAGAGAAAGTAAATGGATGTGGGAAAAGAGGGCAAGACTGTGTCCCATCACTTAGACAGTTCTTAATTACTAAAGGAATAAATCTGTTTCTTGGTGGGGAATTCTGTATTCAACATAATCAAACATAATTAAGTGATTTGAAAAAGCAATAAGTGGTTAGGTAACATTTGCTTATGATACCAAGTGATTCAGAAAAAGAAAAAATTATCTACTGCAGAGAGCTGAGGAAAAGTTTTACTGTACTGAATGATAAAATAGATGCAATGGTAATAAATACAAAGTAGTACCCATGGGAGAATTTCTCATGTACAATGTTGGGCTCTAAATTTTATTATGATTCAGTAAAAAGATATGTGAGTTAGTGTGGGTAACCTGGCTCATTTTATTAATAAATAAATAAATAGGAGAACAGGAAATACGGTGCCTCTCCCCATATCTTTAAAACTTTATATGGTTTTGGTCATTCCAACATAAAAAGTTTAAATGGAATGAGGTGGTACAGAAGATGTCAAGGTCAATGAAAGACAGCAAATGGCTTCTGTTCAGGAGAGTAACTAGATCAGGGTTTAACTAGATTAGGATTTTGGGGGCTGGAAAAAAGATGGTTTGGGCAGGCTGTAGTGGGAACTTGCAAAGTCATGGATGGCATGGAAGGAGCTAATAGGGAAATACGTTCACTCTTCCTTGTATTGGAAGAAATACAGGGAAGAAAATGAAACTACCATGTGACGAGCTCAAAACAAACACATGGAAATATTTTTTGGCAATGTATTGTTAAATTTGTGGAACTCTGCCACAGAACACAGTGGACAGTAAATGGGTTCAGAAGAGAATAAGACAGATCAATGGAAGAAAAAACTGTCAGGTCACCAAGTATGAAGAAGCCATCTCTGTCTTAGGTTTATTAGAAGCAGAGAGAATATTCTAAGGATATGTTGTTTGTCACGTACCTGGGGGGAGAGCAGTCCTGGAACTATTTCCCTAACTTCACAGTTAATATTTCATAGAAGATCTTAAGAACAACTTTATTCTGAAGAAATATTTTCACTTAATTTTAAGAATCACAACCCACCAAACAATCCTCCTTCACATTTTTTAGAGTTTCAATGGGTTCTGTCTTGCAATTTGCTAAATTAGAAGATTTATGTTAATGTTTTTCAGATTGTTCCCAGTATCCAGAGAGAAAATGATTTTTACCTAAAAGCTGAAAATGGCATCTTGTTTCAGGCTTATTAAAAAAAGGCAGGTAAAACAAGGTACTTCAGCTTGGCAGCCACGATGAGCTTGTCCAGAAAACTGCACTCTTCAGTGTACCAGACTCACATTGATAGGTTCAGGTATTTTCTTGTTGCTTAACAAAGAATGTGTTGAAGTCAAACATCTATTCTCTTTTCTGTTTTCTTCCTGGTAGTTATGGCGTGCTGCTTTGGGAACTGCTAACAGGAGAAGTACCGTTCCGAGGAATTGATGGTCTTGCAGTAGCCTACGGTGTTGCCATGAATAAACTTGCCCTTCCAATCCCTTCCACATGTCCGGAGCCTTTTGCCAAACTCATGGAAGGTAAGCCAGCTGTGGTGTGAGTATGGTTTGTGCTGTTTCTAGGGTGCTGTTGAGCTTTGTCTCCTTGTGTTGGTTTTGATACCAAAGAGCACAGATTTCTCAAATGGCTTTGTTCAGTGGTGCAAGTTATTATGGGAACTAGGCTTAGCTGTTAGCCTGCTGTGACAGTTACTATATTACAGAAGTAGTATGTGAAAGAAATTTCCTTGCCATTTTTTAATCAACTGGCTTTATAGGAAAACGGAGGCTATTGCTGTCATCATCTAGCTGCTTGTTTTCTAGTATTTGAAGATTCACCAACACCAAAACTTCACTAATTTTGGTCTTTGAAGTCTTCAGCTTGTTTTGAAATTCATAGCTTGAACATCTTGCTAGGCAGTGTCAGATTGATTGGAATGAAACTTTTTCCTACTGCCATTTCAGGGAGAGGCTTTAAATGCGGCTTTGACATTTGAAAACAACCCAGATATTCAGTCAGAATGATGTGATTTTTCTGCTTTGTGTGTGGAGATAGTTCATGCCCAAGGTGGACTATATATGAATGAAAGAAATACAGGAGTTTGTCATCAGAGCTGCTGTAGTTATTAAAAAGGATTCCATGAGGTAGCTTTTGGGGTGCACCTAAGTCATCTGCTCTGATGGCTATTGCAACTACTTACGTATCTCCTGAGCTTCAGTTGTTCCTCCTTTCCTCCTTCCTTTCCTCCCTCTTTCACAGTGGCACCTTGAGTGTTTTCTTCAGTGCCCCAATTCCCAAGCATTTCCAGGTGTTTATATGTAATAAACACTTTTATACCTATCTGGCAGAAAGAAAAATTGAGGTAAAGACAAATCAAACATGTTTTATAGTCTTGGTCATCAAAGAATGAGTTCTAACACAAACCCGATATTCTGTGGCCTCTGATGGTGTTTTTAGCACCAAGAAAGGAATTTGATTTGTGCAAGAAAATGTTTCTGATGGATTTCTCTGCTTTTAGAATACTTTTGTATTTCTGTTTGTTTTTTTTTTTCCTGTAGGTTACAGGCTTAAGTTAAAGTAGAAAATTTTGCATACTGTTGTGCTAAAAAAGAACTATCCTACTGGATAGTAAACCGCAGCAGAGTTGCAGATATAGTAGCTGGGAAGCAATGTAAAGCAAGAAGCTGCATCTGAAACAGTTAGTGGAACTACCAGCTCAGTGTAGGGCAGTTTACTTTGACATGGTTCCCTAAAACAAGGACCCTGCCTTTATTCTATGTGAGGTATCTGCTGCTGGAGTTAAAAATAATGCCCCCTATGGGGAAAGTCAGGTAGAGGCATATGGCCTGTGCTTGAACCCAGCAGCGCAGGGGTGAGGACCCAGATGGCTTTGGAACGCTTGGCTTCTCCATGTGCAGGGGGAAGGACAGAACAAGAAAATAATTACTTTCTGCCCCTTCATCAGAACTGTTTTTTAAACAGACTGTTTCCCGTCTCGGATGAACTCTTGTTCCCCTAATGCTGCTTTTACTTTTGAATTACTGCCCTGGTGGTCTTCACTGCGACAACAAAGCTGAACTTTCCCTCTTTGCAGAAAAGACTTGTATGTTACAACTGTCCTCATTAGTGCAAATAATGGCTGATCTAGGCCTGGGAAAATAAAAGCCATGGGCCACCTGCATAGTTATCCTGTTCACTCATTCATGCATTTGGCTGGCTGCAGCATTTTGTTTTACTTTGGGTCATGTTTGCTTTGCCATGCTGAAAACCTGGGGTAAAGAGGCAGGGATTATGGCACTGACAGTCCAGCTGTATCACCCATTGCTACTAATTGGTCAGCAGCAGGGGACCTTCAGAGCACTCTTTAACATCCTCAGTTCTCTATTTTGGTAAGAGAAGCAATTTGAAATCCATAAACACAAATGTGTTCCAGCTTATGCCTACTGGCACCTGATCAGATGCTTAAATACCAGCGTCTTGATACCAGCAGTTTTGAATCCAAAGCTCCCAAATGCAAAATCTCAGTAATGCTAAAATCAAAGAAAAGACCTTTAAAACCAAGCCTTGGCAGTTGCACAGCTTTTGTGAAGTGTTATCTAATTACAGTTGCTCCTTGGTGTATTACAATCCACAAAACTGATGAATGAAGGTCTTTTAGGACATCACCAATTATTTTTTGAAGAATGCTTTCTTTTTTCCAACTGTAAGGTCTAGGAAACTAGAAAATTTTTATAACTCCAGCTGCGATAATGTGTGTCTTAAATCTGGTGACAATCCAGAGCAATGATAGTATGAGCATGTTGAAAGAGACCCATGTGTTAGTTTCTTCCATTCATGCACAAAAGTTGTATCCCCTAGAAGTCTACTTGAATGCTAAGTTTTTGTGTTTGGTTCTTCTCAAACTTTTGCATGCAGGAATCTAGCAGTACTAAAGAGAATAAGGATACTTGTTGAACAAGAACAATATAGAATGACAGTGATGTATTCTGCAGGAGTAGAAATAAGGGTGAAGTAAGAGGGAGGACTGAGTGAGTAAGAATTCCCATTCCAAAGTGTTAAGTCAAACATTTTGACTTAATGGCTTTTTAAAAACATGTTCTTAGTGATTTTGTAGCTTGAGATGTTACTTCATAGCATTTTCTATTTCCATTTCTGTTTTCAACGTTCAGTTCCCATCAGTGTAAAAGGAGTACCTTTTTGTACTATTGCTAGTTGAGTTGCCTCGTGGTAAGAAGGGTACCTTAAATTCTGCAGTTCTAGAGCTCAGTAATTGGGTAAGTCATTGCATTAGATTGTAAATGAAAAAGCTCGTTTATCTGTGGTTTCTCTTAAAAGGAAGAGGAGAAAGACTGATCAAACACATTGCTCTTAAGTAATAAAAAAGAACGCTTAAAAATAAGAAAACTCCAAATGCACTATTAGGTGTCATTATTTACTTAAATCTCCTATTTTCACTCAAGTTATGCCCAGTCTGCTTTGCAGGAGAGGTTTTCAGTTCTGTGGAAGAGATTCATAATGACTCAGCTTAGTATTGGAGTTTGGCATTAGAAAGAACTCTGATAGTCTTCTGCAGTATGGCTGTTAATTCTGCAGTGTAAGTGTGATAAAAGAACTGTTTACAAGAGTTTTGCATAGTGTCCCCATTCTGTGAGCACATATAACTTAAAATATTTAAGGAAATTCTTTATGATTTTTTTAATATATGCTTGAAAATGTAACTTTTTGTAAAATTGGCTATTTACTTGGCATATTATTGCAATAGAACCTAGAGACCAGGTAGTTCAAGATCTTAAGTGATGTTGGATATTGTATAAGCACGAAAGCATGAATTCTGTACTTTACTTATGATCAGACAATAGTCAATGCAAGTGGGAAATGGGAAAGATGGGGTGACACAGATAGTGTGCATGCCACTCTTAGCCACTGGGGATCAGTAAAGTACTACTCATCCTCTCAAACCTCCATACTAAGAGATACTTAACAGTTGCTTGTCCTTGTCCTATTCTAGATTGTTGGAACCCTGACCCACACTCACGACCCTCCTTTACCAGTATCCTAGACCATCTCACTGCCATAGAAGAGTCTGGTTTCTTTGAAATGCCCAAAGATTCCTTCCACTCCCTGCAAGAAGACTGGAAACAAGAGATCCAAGAGATGTTTGATCAGCTCAGAGCCAAAGAAAAGGTAAGCAGAGAAAAACATTCCATGCTTGTGCTCTCTGGCTTATAATTTCCCATTTCATAATTCAAATGGGGATCATTGTTTAGCGCATCCCAGAGTTAATTTTGTGTGTACTTTACTGGAGCTTGTAATAAGTCCCCCGAGTCAATGGCAGGTTATGAGGCACACAAGGGCAGAATCATGAGTAAAATAACTATCTGCATCCTGAGCTGCTTCTCTTTCTAATATTGTAATGAGCTTCCATTATACACTGTGCAAACTGCTCTAATGAGTTGTCTACATTGTTTAATGCATCTGCTAGCTGTTCCACTGTTAGCATCTTAATTGAGAAGCCCAATGATAACTGTTAACAGTAAAAGTAGGAGGGGTAGTTTCAGCATAGCAAACATGGCAGCTTTGGTTCTGTCTGGTTTGTGTTTTCCAGGTTTTGAGGACAGCCGAAGTGGATAGGCTGTAATAAACAGGGGTGCTACCAGGGGAATGGTCCAGTAACTGTTACAATTGAAGCCCATCTGGGTAAATAACAGGAAATAAAAATGCTGCCAGGAATAAATAGAATTGTGACCATTAACCTCAAAGAGTAGAGGTGAAAAAGCTGAAGTTTTCTTCAAGTGTACTTGCAGAAAGCACAGCTTGCCGCATCTATGTCAAGGTACTTAGAGACTGTCTTTACAGTTGTTGGTATGAAATACTGCAGTGGAATTACTAAAGTAATCATATTTTTGTAAGTTCGTGGTCTCTTGCCTAGAAATAAATTCGTAATAAGCAGACAACTTGATTTGGGCTCAGAAGTTGGGTGTAGGAGGCAGAGAGAGAGAAAAGGAGACATCGGGGCAGGGGAGAGAAGTCCTACAAATATACTTAAAACATTTCTATTTACATATTGTAGTAGCTTTTGGGAAAAATAAAATAGCTAATAGGCATTTCCCTGCTGCTGTTGTCCTGTGTCATAACTGTGTTGGAACAGTTTTTGAAAACCAGAAACTTCAACAGACAAACAGAAGTCCAAACAGTAGCAGCAAGACTGCCCTCAGGTTTTGAGTACTGTGTTTCTCTGTAGCAACAGGCAAAGAGAATTTTGTCCTATTCATCTCATGAGTAAAACGTACCAAACCTCTGTGATGATGGGACAGGTAACAATGAAGTTATTAAAAAAAAAAAAAAAGAAAAAAAAAAAGAAAAAACTAAACTAAAGTTGATCTGATAATCTATCTGAAGTTTAACTTGAATTCTTCAATTTTTACCTTCTGCAGGGGAATTAGCCAGCTGGAGATAATTACTCTGAGTGCTAAATTCTTTTGTCCTTGTGGTGAGAGGAGTGCAGTGAGAATACATTCTGAGATCTCAAGGACAATTTCAGTTGATTCATTTTGTCAACAAAGGAAAGACTGAAAGTTTGTCTTGTGCATCTTTGCGCCTAAGGAGCAGCCATGCTTGGTGGAAAATGATGGGAATGACCTCCTGATGATGATTTCATCATTCATTTTTATGTTAGAGCTGTGCTTTTTACTATTTTATGATGCATGAGATGACAAGGTTGTTTTTAAACAGTTTAAGTCAACATTGAAGCTAACATAGGTACTTGCTGAACAGGAAAGCAAGGATTCATTCTTTTTGACGTTATGAATATATCTTCCAAAATGGGTTCCCATATGCAAGGTGCTCCCCAGTGGCTCTTGTAAACATGTTCATGTCAAATATCCAGCATATTCTGTTATGAATTTAAGATTCAGTGCCTCTTCACAGAATCACAGAATGGTTGAAGTCGGAGGGACCCCTGGAGGTCATGTGGTCCAACCCCCCTACTCAGGCAGGGTCACCTAGAGCCAGTTGCCCAGGACCATGTCTAGATGGCTTTTGACTATCTTCAAGAGGAAGACTTCACAACACCTTTGGGCAGCCCATGTCAGTGCTCAGTAATGCTCACAGTAAAAAAAAAGTGTTTAGAGAGAATCTCCTGTGTTTCAGCATGTGCCCATTGACTCTTGTCCCGTCACTGGGCACTGCTGAAAAGAGCCTGACTCTATCTTCTTTGCACCCTTCCTTCAGGTTTTTATATACACTGATAAGACACCCATTCTCCCCCGCTCAAGCCTTCTCTTTGCTAGGATAAACAGTCCCATCTCTCTCAGCCTTTCCTCATAGGAGAGATGTGCCAGTCTCTTAAACATCTTCATGGGCCCTTTGTTGGACTCCCTCCAGTATGTCTTTGTATTTCTTGTACTGGAGAGCCCAGAACTGGACAGAGGATTCCAGATGTAGCCTCACAAGTACTGATGTCCAAATTTTAATACTGATATGAAGGGCCTTGAATGGCAAGCACAGAAGTTCTTGAGGATTATTTTTGGCTTTCAGTTGAGCCTTTAAGCAGTGGCACTGTCTAGGTTTAGCCTGTATCTGGGGTTAAACTGTAGCAGTAGCTCTATCACCCAGTGTCCCCTCCCAGGCTGAGAAGGGGAATCAGGAAAAAAGGGAGAAGCCCCATGGGTTGAAATTGAAACTGATTTAATTAAATAACAAAACTAATGCAAATACCAACAAAAAGTATATAAGCTTATACTCAGCCTGGTCCTTGGGATCAGCAGGAGGAGTAGAAGGCCAAGAAAGAAGAGCCCCAGGAAGAGGAACTCCCCACCCTCAATGAACTCCCTCCTTTTATAATGAGCATGATATCAGTGGTGTGGGATACACCTGTGAGTCAGCTTGGGGCAGCTGCCCTGACTGAAACTCCCAGCTAACTCAGGGCTGCTCATGGCCTGCCTGCATGGCTGGGCTGGGGGGCTGCTCCTGGGAAAGCAGGACAGGTAGCTAGCAGTGCTGAGAGCCCAAGACATTGCTGCTGTACCTTCAGAATAGGTAATGTTAGTCGTCACCCACAGGTCACGAGGTAGCTTTTTGTTTCTCATTTCTTGTCTCTCTGCAGGAGCTGCGCACATGGGAAGAAGAGCTGACTCGTGCTGCTGTTGAACAGAAGAACCATGAGGAGTTGCTACGAAGGCGGGAACAGGAGCTGGCAGAACGTGAGATTGACATCCTGGAAAGGGAGCTCAACATCATCATCCACCAGCTATGTCAGGAGAAGCCACGGGTGAAGAAACGTATGGGCAAGTTCAAGAGAAACCGGCTCAAGTTAAAAGATGGCAATCATATCAGCCTGCCTTCAGGTTGGTGATGTTAGACTGTGTCAGGTGAAATGGTAGGAACCAGGGAACCTGTAGCTTTGGTAGCTCCTTTCTACTGATTCGTACGCATTAGAAAACATTGGATGTACTTTATGGAAAACATGAAGCTTTGGGTCAAGAAACTAAATTTGATGCTCTTGTGGCTAGCATTCCTCCAAGTTCCAAGTGTGAAGGCCAAAAGTGAATTTGAAATGCTACATATTTGTTAGTCAATGGCTGGAGATGGTTCGTGATAAAAATGTTGGTGTTGCAGTTTAATGTATTAATAATCAAAACGATCAGTTTAATAAAGGATGTGCATAAAAAATGATGGAGGTTCTTGCTCTGGGAATATTTTACGTAATGCTGCAGTGGAAACCATAATTACTGGATTTCTTAGTGCAGGAATCTAAACATTATCAAAATTATCAAAAATACATTGATAGCTGCGAGACTACAGCCCTACATTTTCTAGTTCGTGTCAACTCTTATGAAACATACAAGTTACCTCTAATACCACCCTTCAGGAAGAACTGTTAAATATTGGTGAGATGTCAGGGACGCCACGATGATGATTTTCAGAAATACTGAATCCTTAGCATTTCTGCTGCGGATTCTGTATGGATGTTCAAATTTGTAAAAGAGCAAAAGTGTAGGTTTTGTAAATCACTTGAGGCTCATTGCTACCTCGGGGATGATGACTTACGCTGTGTTCTTTTTTTTTTTTTTTTTTTTTTTTTTGCTGAGAGAGGTAGGCTCTTCAGAAGAGCAATGATAAAATATGAATGTTAACTAGTCCTTACTGTAGTTCTGTAAACACCTATTGCTGGTGGTTTTGCTTAGCTTAAAAAAATGAGAGATAAGGTGAAAGAAATTAATACAGAAATATACTTTGGCATAAATGTCAGTAAACACATGGGGTTCTGTGTGTGTGCATGTATGTATCTCACATACGCTAAGAAGATACATCTTTGAGTGTGAGCACACATCTTTGTGAAGTAACTGCGTGTATGATGGGGATAGCAATTAGCTGTAAAACTTCATTTCTACATAGATCCTCTTTGAAAGTTACCATAAATTATTATTTCTTTTTTCTTTTATATAAAAAAAAAAGAATTTTAACTGTGTCTTTCTGCTTTTGATTTGACCTTTTTCTTTTGGTAAACAGATTTCCAGCATAAATTCACCGTGCAGGCTTCTCCAACGATGGATAAAAGGAAAAGCTTGATCAGTAGCTGTTCCAGTCCTCCTGCAAGTCCTACCATTATTCCCAGACTCAGGGCCATACAGTGTAAGGAGCTCAATGTAGTATTGAATTTGGGAAATGTGCAGTCTGTCAGCGTGGTAAGATGCCAAGATTCCATATCTAGGACAGGACTGTAAAAAAACAAACCAAACCAAAACAACAGTTCCTAAAATGTTTACCTTGTGCCCTGCATGTATGCATTTAGAGATAAAAATGGAGTGTGTTGGTGATGGGGGGAGTATCACCACCTTTGGAGTCCAAACCTTACTTACCTGAGTTCTTGAAATATTGCTGTTTGATTGTATAGAAAATACATTCCTTCAGTGTACAGGTTAATTTTTACAAATACTAATTTGCAGAATAGATCTGTGAAATATTATTGAAATGGATTAAGTTACTGTTGGAAGGAAGGAAGGAAAAAGAGGTGCTTGCCATGAAACTAGTGTTCCCATAATGAAACAGAATTAGGCAGAAAGCCTGTATTAGAAGTACAAAAGGAACGTTAATTAATGTGTAGTTTTGGTATTGGATATCATGACACTTGTGTGTCTGGTATCAGACTGATAGCTCTAAAAGAGAAACCAATGATGGAATAAAGCTGGAAAGCCTATCTATACTAAATTTGAAGGGATCTGGTTGTTAGATCTGTGTTGATAAATGGTCAGAATTATGGGAAAGCAGCCTGAATGTTTTCATACTATTCCTGTTCCAACCTATGTTATATTCTTTATGTTGCTATGGAACCAATAATTTGTGTGTCTGTTTTTCTTTCTTGTTTTCCACTGTTCTTCCCACTTGTGAAGTGACTCCTGCTGAAAGCAGTAAAACATGGGGACGAAGCTCAGTCCTTCCAAAGGAGGAAGGAGAGGAAGACGAGAAGAGAGGCCAGAAGAAAAAGGGACGCACTTGGGGACCGAGCTCACTTTGTCACAAAGAGCTAGGTGCAGGAGAAGATGGGTAAGAGAGGGCCTGGAACCAGACAGGTTTCCAGGTTCTAAAACTGGTTATGAGCTGGCTCACAGGGGATTTGCCTATTCTCTTGCAAGGACTTTTCTGCTTGACAAACTTACTTACTGTACCGGAGATGTTAGAAATTCAGAACAGGTTACAAAACTGCATTGCATTCAGTCCCTTGCTAGAGGTCCAGCACTGACCTGATGCTTCCACTGTCAACTATTACCTTGTTATGTGTATCTGTAAGCAGCAGAACTTCTTGGTTTAAGTTTTCATACTGGCAGTGTTACTGGTTTTATGGAAGGTGACACTGGATTCGGGGTAGTCATAGTCCTTCAAAGGTACTGGAAGCTAAGTAGGGGTGAACCTGGGAACAGACACATCTTATTCATGATAGTATTGTAGTAATGCCTCAACCTGGTGTTACAGAATGGTATTAAGACAGTTAAGTAGAGAAATAGAGAATGTAGAAGAGGGGAATGAAAATTGGTTGTGGGCACAGTACATTTCCTCCCATCTTTCTATTGTTTCAGTCTGAAAGCTCTGGTAGAAGGATACAAACAGTGGTCATCCAGTGCACCGAACCTTGGGAAGATCCAGAGAACTGCACCTGCTTTCCCAGGATTCACTAGCTTAGCAGAGATGGGTAAAGGAATTCCCTGGACTTCATGTTCTCATCTCCACTTCCATTCACATTTGAACTAAGCTCTCCTTTCCTGACCTTCACCTAGTATCTTACAGCAATGTTTTCATTTTGGTGGTATCCGTTCCTCTTTTTTCTTTGTGAAGTAACTACTTTCTCCTTCTGCATTTTTCTTTTTGTTTGCCTATCTGCTTATGCCTGTTACCTGTCATGCTAACAAGCTTCTCCTAATTCCCCTCTAGCTCCATGCTACCTCTCAGCTACTTTGCTGTTAATAATACTTATGTGCAGCATGGTTACACCTTTGCTTGCAAGGAGACATCCTTGTTTTCCTATCTTTTTCTCCTCACTGCCAAACATATAAATTTACTCTGGAAGTAACTGAGGTGTAGGTTGGTTCTGAAATGCTGTTCTGCAATTGATTCCAAACAGATTAACGTGTCATTAATTTCTTCCACTTTGATAGTGTGTCCAGTTACTTGCCTCAGCCTATCTGCTTAGGAGATAATAGCCTGTGAGTATTTGGCAGTTGGTGAATGATGCTTGCGATGAGAAGGCCAATTGCATCTTCTGAGGAGAAGCTTAATTTTTGTGTATATTTGTAAGACAGTGAAATTTGCCAGTGAAAATGTTACATTCATGCAAAGTCTGTTTTCATTTGCTTTCCAGATGACGAAGACAATGAATGTCTTAATGGAGAGGGAAAAGTGCACCCTTCACCTGGGCACAATCAGTCATACCTCTGCATCCCGTTTCAGAAGAATGAAGACTGGGATGGCCCTTCTAGTGATGCCAATGAGGAGTCCACCCCTGTGAACTCTGCTACGAGTACCCCACAGCTGACACCCACCAACAGCCTCAAACGTAGTGGCTCCCACCACAAGCGATGTGAGGTTGCATTGCTTGGCTGTGGAGCAGTGCTGGCTGCTGCAGGCCTGGGTTTTGATCTGTTAGAAGCAGGGAAGTGTCAGCTGCTGATTGAGGAGGAGCCAGAGGCACCCAAGGAAGAGAAGAAGAAGCGTGACAACATTTTCCAGCGAGCTGGACGCCCACGCAGGAGCACTAGTCCACCTTCCCGAAAGATCTTCAAGAAAGAGGATCCCATGTTGTTGCTAGGCGAGCCATCCACGTCCCTCACCCTTCTTTCCCTGTCTTCCATTTCCGAATGTAATTCTACCAGGTCCCTGCTGCGCTCAGACAGTGATGAGATTGTGGTGTATGAAATGCCTGTCAGCCCAGTGACAGTCAAGGCTCCCTTGCCAGCCATTACTAACCCACTAGTCAATGTCCAGATTGAGAGGTTCAAACAAGACCCCAACCAGTCCCTGACTCCCACACATGTGACAGTCTCTTCCCACACCCAGCAAAGCGGGCACAGGCGCACACCTTCTGATGGGGCCATCAAAGGGAGTGGACTAGTTGTCAATGGGTGCCCAACCAGTGGATGCCCTTCCAGTAGCTGTTTAACTGGAGCGCTGGGAGCAGGTAGGTTTTCAGCCATCTTCCTTTTCCTCTTCAGAATTAAGACCCAAACAGTATAATTATTTGTTAGGAAGTAAACATGTTGCTTATAAAGCATCCATTGTGATGGCCAGCCCACAAGACGGAACTTATGGATGCTATCTTTACACAAATAATGAACAGAATACTGCAGTAACAGTCTCTGTTCAGACATCCCTGTGGTAAGGAACTCTCTCTGTTCCCCTGTGCTGCAAGGCAGAGTGTAGTATTGTTTCGTAGACAAAGATAGTACTGAAGTACAAATATTGCACATTTTTAGCAGTTCCTTGGGATTCTATCTCCATTGCCTTTATACATTTGTTTGTATTGCTGTTAGAGTTTCACAGTAATTCAGTTTGGGGCTATGCCGCTGTTGCTCTTATTTGCAAGCAAGAGGGATCTTCCTGGATAGGTAGTGTTCTCATTGTTGCAGTCTTCAGGAGTGGCTGTGACTTGATAACTTGAAAAATGCTTTCCTGTTTTCTTGCCCTAGTAATTCAGGGGAAAAAAGAACTAGAATAATAAATTAAAATCTGATTTAATTAGATTTTTCCCAGTGGTAAAACAAAATGTGAGGTTGTCTGTTAAATGGTAGTCTGCAGTAAAAATGTGGGTTAATGCAGCTGAGAATACTCGTTAAAATGGTATTCATGAAAATTTAAAAGTTGTGTTTATTAAAAAAAAAAAAAAAAAACAACAAAAAAACCTCCCAAAAACCCACACACCATCGCCCACCCCCAAACAAAAGCAAACCATGAAGTGTCCACAGTAGGAAGTGTTAAATGGCTCTCCCAGGAAGTTGGTCCTGCTCGCTGCAGACAGGTATCACATATCCTGCTATGCAAGTATCTCCCTGATCCATTCAAGCTGTTAATGGGTAATGTGCCCTCTGAAGGATTTGGAGAGTCCTCACCTCTGGTAGGAGGTCAAATCCATGTTCTCCAGCCTGAAAATTGAAGAAAGCAAGTGAGAGAATGAACAGAACTTGCTGCTTGTGCTAGGTCAGTGAAACAGGTGTCTTGCAATGTGCTGAGAACAGTGTAGGGATAAAGAAGCCAGTTATTCACTTCAGATTGGTGTAATCCTGAAGATACGGAGTTTGTAGGTTCTGAGTGGAGGCTTTCTGCTTTGAAAATGTTTTCACAGTGTACATACAGTAAACTAAGATCTGTTGGAACCATTTAGCAGTGACATCTAACATGTTTTCCTCTTCTCTTACATCCTCTGTTTTGGATAGGTGTATTAAAAACACCTAGTCCAAGTAGAGATCCCAATGAGGTCCCTCGCCTGCCAGACCCCAATCTTGTTTTTCCTCCAACCCCGAGACGATGGAATGCACAGCAGGACCCCACACTGGAAAGACCCAAGACACTGGAGTTTCTGCCCCGGCCACGTCCTGCAGCCAGTCGGCAGCGGCTTGATCCCTGGTGGTTTGTGTCACCCAGCAATGCCAAGGGTGAATCTTCTGCCAACAGTTCAAGTACTGATACTCCAAGCAATCTGGACTCTTGTTTTGCTAGTAGCAGCAGCACTGTAGAAGAGAGACCTGGACTGCCTGCACTGCTTCCTTTCCAGGTGGGTCTTCCTGTGGAGGAGCGGACACTGTTGGACATAGATGCCGAGGGGCAGAGCCAGGACAGCACCATTCCGCTATGCAGAAGTGAACTTAACACACACAAAGCTGCAGCATATGAACTCAAGCAAGAATTCTGGTCTTAGTATGAAATCCACTGGGGACAGTGATCCCCTCTAAATTCAATCCTACTTTTTTGCACTGAGAATGCACTTTGAAGACAGATGAGATGGAGGGATGCTACAGAGATCATATGGTGCTGCCTCTGCTGAAGATGTGGTGTTCGACTGCCTGATTTTTGTCTGCAGTTGGATGTAACTTGGCAACTCAGAGCTGCTGACTTTTGCTGTGGGGTTTTTGTGTAGTCTTCCCTGCCCTCTTATTGCAGTTTGAATCTGCAATGAGCTAAAATTACCATATCAAAGTCTTTGTTAATGACCTTGTAGGATTTGGCACTTGCAGTAAGTATATTGGTATCTACCCTGGTATTAATCAGTATTTTGAACATTCAAATATTATGCTAAAGCAAACACCAGTGTTTGATGTTTTCCCAGGGAATCCAGGACATAAACAAGTAAATATCTGGAGACTACCTTCTCTGAAATGTATTGAGATCATTAGATAGGCCTGAGAATCATGGTACCCCCACTGAAGGAGCAGAAGTAGCTGTCTTTAGACTCGTTTGTCCTCTTTTGCTCTTGTGATAGCGCAAGGTGGAACAGATTGCAGAGGAGGGGCATGGCATCTCCACTGATGGAGGTCTTTGAGAACAGACTAACTTAGACTGCTGGGAACGAGTAGGTGTAGTTGATCCTGGCTTCAAGGCAGGTTGGATGGACCTCAATGATCTCTTGAGGTCCCTCTCAGCCCTATTTTTCTATGACCCTGTGCTTTCAAAGAGATGAAGGCTTATGGTATGGCTCTTTACTCTAGCGTGCTTTTTTGTTACAAACTTTGGTTCCATCAGCCTCCTTTTCCCACCCCCTATATCCCAGGCTCATAGTCAAGCTCCCTCAGCTTTGGAAAGGGAATTAATGGGAACTCTTTCTTTAAAGCTGTGTTGGCTTGCAGCAGTAATTTGTGTCCCCTCATTCTTCTTTTTTTTTTTTTTCCTTCCTATTTTTCCTCCTTTCTTAAGCTTTTTAGGAGTAGCTCTTGAAACACAAGATTGTTCTTATGCACACTGATACTTGTTTAAGGCTCTTTTGAAATTGAGGCTTGTGTTGTTAGTAGTTGGATTGTGCAAACAGGAATCGGAACATCTGGATTCTGTTTTACTTTGTCACTGACTCACTGTGTGACCTTGGGCAAATAATGTTACCTCCGTGCCTGAATTTCCCCATCTGTAAATAATAGGGATAATACCTACCTCACAGGGGGAGGGGTTGGGACATATGTAATAGGTATAAAGTCCATTGAGATCTTTGAGTGAAAGGCACTATAGACATGTAAAACATTATTCCTGTTCAAATATGTAAAAACTCCTAACTCTGGAGCAAGAACAGACCCCTGTCTTGAAGGAGGAAGTCACACAAATGGAGTGTCTGTGCTCATTGTTTTCTATATAGACACTGCAAGTGTGTCTGTGCCTCTGCAAGTAAATCTTACTGGCTTTAATGAGAGCTTCACTCTTCCCAAGTTTTGGCATTATAAATAAGGGATGTGGCCTTTATATGAGTGTAATAGGGTAGTCTGCTTTATCGCAGGGTACAGCATATCTGTCCACTCTTTTTGTCCAGATCTGTGCTCATTTTGCTAATCTAATGGCCATTTGGGTGCAAATAACTGATTTGACAGTGCTGCCAATGCAATGCTCAGCCTGCGAGGGCAGCCCAGTCCCATTGTGAAGGCAGTGTAGCTGAATACTTTCAGCACACAGAGCCTGTGCATTTGGATGCTTGTAACCTGATGCTAAAAAACAGCACGTGTGGGGAAGTACTGTACTTCGGGTCTGTTAACTCTGTTTGAGGGCTAAAATCAGCATGTTGCCATTAGTCAGGTGCACCCTTTTTTTTTTTCCCCCCAAGCAATTACAGTATGTTTTCTTGTTTATCGTGTTCCATGAAATGTGTTCAATGGCAGAATTGCTCTTTGATGCCTTCCCCATTGAATGCTCCAGAGCTAGCTTTAATGATGTTATGCTAGCTGCTGAAGCTTGATAGACTGTGGACTATGTAGGCAAAGTCCTAGTATTTGTGGGGCTAAGATACTTTAAAAAGAAAACTTGCATTTCTGACACTTTTATTAAATGTAGACCTTTAGTATTATTGATTTCTCAAGCATTCTTCCTCTTGCTTTCCATTTCTGAAAACTCAATTTGTGATTCAGAGACTAAAAAAACAGACAAAACCCACCCAAACCAGATGGTTAATTTTGATTGTGCTATAGAAAACTAAAAAAAAAAAAAAAAAAAACCTTCACAGAAAGTCCAGTCAGAGGCTGTGTCAGAGGGACTTAAAAGCAGGAGTTTAAAACTATCTACTTTTCATAGTGTTCCTTGCCATTTTAAAAAGTCTGAAACAAACCTGGGTCAGCTCTTCCAAAATGTAGTGTTTTCTACCCAAAAAGTATTACAAATGTCATAGGAAGCATCATCTTCTCTGCTAAGACATCACCTGGAATAGCCTCACTCGAATACAAATCTTTAAAATTCATTTGCCTGCATGGAAAGGGAGGTTACCTTTCTAGGTCACATTTTTTTAACTCAGCCCACCAAACTTTCTGATAGTTGGCCAGTTGCTTTCACTAAGTGAACTGTAGGATTTGTGTCATGTTTCCAGCAGGCAAGACAGCTGTAATGCCAAGTTGTTCTGTCACCTCTTTTGCTTAGGAAAGTTAAGGGTGAAACATCAAAACCCCTTCCCCCTCTCTTCCTTTTAGATAATCACTTGGTGAAGGCAATGTGTAGCTTACCTTTTAGAAGTGTTTTGCTCCAAAGAGCATCTTCCCTAAAGCCAAATGGACATTGCTACATCAAAGGAACTGGATAGGACAGATGATGAGGAGTCCAGGATCCAGATCAGGGTTTCCAACCTAGATATTCTCTGTTACAAAGCTGCCAGAAAGTCTAGGTAGATGCATAATGTTTGGAGGGGGTTTGTATTTTTGTATTTGGGGTTTTTTTAAACACTCCTTAGGTGCAATTATCTTCATTGAATCTAGCATGTGAAATAAAATGAAGCATCAGCCCATAACTGTCTTCCAGTTGGGAGCCCGGTGACTAACCTGAGGTATCAAGTAAAAGGAGTCTGTTCTAGAAACAAAGCTATTGACTTTAGCAGGTGGTGAGGTGTTCTCTGACAGGCAGAGGAGGCTCTCAAGGCAGAGTTGTTGGGCGTTTTACCTTATGCATCCCAAAAGCTGTTGCAGCTGGTGTCCTGAGGCCCAGAGGCTATGTACATGTTTAAGCTAGCTCATAACATCTCCCTGATTCCATCTATCCCATCCTGGCTTGATTTCTCTCCTTTCTCAATCTGATGGGTTTTTTCCCTTCCCAGTTGTGGAAGCTGAAGTGCTCCAGATCTCCAAAGGAGTGCTTCACTGTAGTCCACTAGATGCTGAGAAGATACAAGCCCATCAGCCCATCTTTTTTTTTCTCCTGGTTATTAGTATTCCCATTTGTCAGGGAGACAGAAGTTTCAGAATACTGTTGATTGACATACCTTTCTAGCAGTGTTCTTGAGGAAGGTGGTGAAAATCTTGCTACAAAAAAATTCTAATAAATGTTTTGTTTCCTAAATATCTGAATAAGTTGCACTTTTTTTTTTTTTCCTGAGAAAATGATAACGAGAGCACAAAATCACTGAGCAGTCTAAAACATAATGATGAAAGAATGGAGTAAAATGTGTTAAAGTAATTGCAGGACTCACAAAGAGCAAGTGACAATTTTTTTAACTGATAGCAATAGTAGTAAGACTGTTGCTGAGGGATATTTTTTTTGGTCTGGAAATATATATGTATTTTCTTTTAAATAGTCAGCTGGCAGTATATATCCCTAAGTTATGCTGATGTGCTGGTTTAGGAAATGGAAAAAAATTTGCCAGCCCTTCAAAATATGTTGTCCTTGTGGCTTGTTTGTTTTTCCTGTAAAGTTGGGGGGAAAGCACAGACATAGCAACCAGTGCAAAAAATTACAATTTTTTGGATAAATTTCTACTGGTTTCACAGAAATTGAGTGTGGGACAGGTAGAGCAAAGAAAGCTTTTGTGTCAAAACTAAGGTGATAATAGTTATGGAAGTTTTTCTAATGCTGTTGCTTCCTATGGACTGCATACTGCCCTGTTTTGCCAGGGAGTAGGTCTTACCTTTCAATCTTTTTCAGATGTGCAAATCTAACTTTTTATAGGTATTTTTTTTCCTTCAGATTATTATTGCAATGGGTTGATGTTCAGTGTGGGACAGGGAACCTCAGTGAAAATATTCTTTTTGTAATGGTTTTCTAACAAAATGAGTATTTTCAAAGTGATTTTTTCGTTATTGATATGGAAAGACCTGTTCTGGTTTGGCATGCTTTTATGATGAAGTATCTTTCTGTACCTCTAGGAATGGGAGTAGTTGCCTTCCTCTTCATAGTATGCTGTTATCTTAAGATATGGACAGTACTGCATAGAGATGTTACTTTGATTTGTCATGAAACCGGGTACCCCTCATTCTCTTGAAGGTGAGGCAGTAATGGACAAGTAAAGAAAGGTTTTTGGCATCTGGAGTGTTCTCTTAAATAGGAAATGACAGGAAGTTTCCCACCTTGAGTCACCTTTCTATCTTGAGCTTAACTTTTATTTGAAACATAATGCATCTCTGTGGGATGAATAGGAAAGCTGGAGTCCCATTAGATGTATGGAACCAAACCTAATACTGTATCCCAAAATGCAGTGATAGCCTGTTACTTTTGTAAGTAATTTTAAGCTAATATTAATGGGTTTGTTTCTTTGGGGTTTTTTGAAACCTTTCTTCTTAGGAAAAGTGCTTATTGCTTTCTAACCTTTTCCATGCGTTTTGGAAATATTCTCAAGAATTCTTGACAGCTCTGTGGCAAATAAGGAGACTTGGAGAGTGATACAGGTCCTCCTTTTGGCTTCTCTTTTTTCAGTATGTTACAGGGACACCTATATTTGGAAATGAAGATTTCTGATCCTTATCCTGTCACTGCACAACAGCTTCTTAGCTTCCAGATATATAACTTGCTTAAGGCTATAATTTGGGTAAAACTGGACATTAAGAGGGAGGGGATAGGCATGTGTTAAACATATTTGCAAACCAGCGATAAATACAGCATGTATGTGCAAAAAGAGCAAAAATATATTCATGCTGTCAGCAGAGGATAACTTTCAGTCTTCATAAACCTTTGGTTGATCATATAATTAAGGTATATTTAGGAAAGAATGCCTTCCTATGTTTTTCTGTTGAGTTTCCTTTTGTAAGCTTAGAACACGGTGGTTTGCACAGCCAGTGGTATTGTATTTAGCAGGACTTGAAAGGATCTTTAACCACATTTTTATCCTTTTTTTTTTTTTTTTTTAGTCCTATTTCCAGTGCAGTTTGTGGTTTAGATTTCTCCCTTTTTTTGAAATGAGAGAGTCTTAAGAATTTATATTCATTGTTTCCTCAGCTCTGCCTTCACAGTATAGAAATGCATTTATGGCTTATTCTGCTGCTCCCTCTATTGAATGCACTAGAAGAAAGTCACATGCTGCAGTTCAAATGTGCAACTGCTTTTGTTTTTTCTCAAGCTCAGCTTTTTTTTTAAGCAGCTTTGCCATTGGTCAGAGATGAATACAGCTTCTGAAATGACCTACATCAGCTTTATTTTTGTATCTTAAAAATACTCATTCCCAGGCTAAGAGGTGTGTGTGCTTAATTAAAAGGTAATTTCCCACTGGTGACTAGGTGGTGGGTTTAATGTAGTTACTGGAATTATTGTTGTTCCTCTCTAACAAGGATTTCCCTTTCTTTGCAACTGGAAAGTCTTCAGCATTTCATCTGTGTTTGTATACAAGAAACACATTTCATCTCCTTCTGTACATAACTGAAAAATCTTTTTTTCTTTGGTTTTAAGGGACAATATAATTTTCCTAATGAAATTGGTTCTTGGACCATTTGGGGGTTGATTTGGGTTTTTTTAAGCCAGTGAAATACGTATGTATGTGTTAGGTGCATCCTGTACTCCTAGGTGCCTTCTGTCTCACATGCCTCCTTGCTAGGACCTGGGGTTGTTTTTTGGAGGGAACTCTTGGTTGTAGCTTTCAGTACTGTAGTGTTCTTCATCACACATCAAGCCAAATACCAGCACAGTGGACATTTCAACATCCTCCCATTTAGTTATGTGCATAAACCCCTGTGGAAGGAAATATGCTATCACTGGCTCTCCTTATCTCTTGATTTGAATTCTGCCCCTATCCCTATCCTAATCATTGGTTATTAATTCTTGTTACCATAGTAACTGGGGGCCTAAGATGGAAAGTGTGCTTTCACCTAAAATGTTTTCAAGCTAGAATCATAGGACACAACTGGGAGAAGTGAAAGTAGAGATTGGCAGGAAATAGTGAATAAAAGAGGGGAATTATCTTTTTTTTAATGTTGAAAACAGAGGATAGAGAGATACTAGCTGCCTGGTAATCTCTTGGCCTCATAGGTAAATTGGGTCCTAAAGAAGAATTTGAGGAATGTGTAGTTACTTAATTGCTGGTTGGTTTGTTTCATTTTACCCTGAGCTACCTCATTTGTAGAGATGGAGTGGGAAGAAAGCGTAAGTTTCACTAAGACTTCCTCTAGGTAGGCAGTTGAGGTTGGAATGATGGGAGGACAGAGGTAAACACATGTATTTGTTTTTTCGACATGCAAATTCCTGATGGAAATTGAAAACCAGCCATTCGGTTTTACAAGTTAAGATTATACTTGTTTTTACTATGTAGGGCTACAAAATAAACAATAAATGACAAAGCAGGGCATTTTTCTTGATGGTTTCCAACCTGTGGAAGAGCTGATTGTCCACAGACCAAAAGGTGGGGATTTCTTATTGGTCACTACTGCTTTTCAAAGTAAAGGTTTGATTTTTGAAAACAGTTTTTTTTTAATGTTTGGGTTTTTTTTAATATTCTCGTGCTGTTGAAGTGGACCTACATGCAATCCTGATTGTTTCCGTGTATTTTCAGTATTGTTTTCCTAACGTATCAGATCCTAATACGGTCCTTATTGTATCTGAATACCACTAATGTGCAGACAGCCCAACGTAGCTAATATTAAGAAACCATGACACATTTTTAGCGTGTAGTGTAGTAGATTTATAAGCTCATCTTGAATTGGGCTACTGTTAGGCCTATAGGTAATGGGTCAGATGGATGTACAGCTAGCAAAAGGGGACTTAGAACAAATCTGCAGGAGGAATGCCAAAGTTTTTTGTTTGCTTAAAATTATTTGAAAAATAATCATGTTAGGGAGGGGAAAGGCCTTTCATTATTCAGCAATACTTTTCTAGGATCTTGTCCATGCTCAAATTTTAGCTTCCAGCGTAGCTAGTGAGAACCTACATTGTGTTCAAAAGCTGTTGGCTGAAGCCCCAGCATAAGACCAGAATGATGCATTTTATATATGCTATTTCAGAGTGATTGACACTGTCTCCGTGTTCTACCTTGATTGTTTCAATTTAGCATTTTCTCACAAACAGATGTTGAGGCTGGATAAAGCTAACCTCCTTGTCTTGAAGAGAGACATATGGGCCTGAGAAAGAAGAAACATTGTTCTAGCCATGTCCCAATGCTTTTGTCTTTCGCTGTCTTAGCAGTAGAGGTTCTAATGGAACAGGAAAACATGCTAGTGTTTTTCCAGGCTTCATTGATAAGAATGCTGCTAACAGCAGATTTCAGTAGATAATTGAACAAGTTCTTTGGGAACCCTTGTATTTGGTTTCTTCTCATTGAGTTTCAGAACAAACGTGGCCTCTGATTACTGTTTGGCATAGCTCAGTCTCACACTGAGCTTCTTGAGTTCAGCTACATCTGGAGGAGAACTGAGCTTCTTCCTTGAGTTCTTCTGGAATTTGTGGATGCTGCCACTTCTCAACTTGAGTGCTTGGATGAAGTCATTTCTCAACTTGGGTAATGTGTTTTCTTCCAGGCCCAGTCTGTGTCATGAAATGAGTTGTCACCCTCCACTGATTGCCCAAATATTCATGGTAGGCTTGTTCTTCTGTCTCCAATGCTTTAGTGAGCAGCTCTTACAATGTCAACATGGTTAGCATTTATATCTGACTAGGACAGCTAATACCTCTGAGCTGACTTTTCACACTGCATCTCAAGCAGATGTTACTGCATCAGTTCTGCCATTGCTTGTTTTCAAGGTTATCTTTACAACAGTAACATCCAGAAATCCTAGACTGTAAAGAATAAAGCCACGGGGGGGGAGGGAGGAAGAGGAAAAAAAAAGAAAGCATACAAGTGCTTGCCAGTTGAATGGTTGTTTGGCCAGTGCTCTTTGCAGAGAGTAAAATCCATTCTTGTGCAACATAGGTCACTTCAGGGGATGGCTAAATTTGGTGGAAAATATACCTAGATCCATATAAAGTCAGTAGGCATCAGTTCCCCTCATATTTGGCAGTTGTAATAAGAACCGCATAAAGCCAGGAAGAGCTAGTAGTTTGTATTTAGGGTAATTAACTTTTAACTTGAAAGGGCAGAGGCCTCATTTCAAGAAAGCTCTTCATCACATACTTAAACATCACTGAAGTCAGTGGAATGTATCTGTGGGTCAAAATGCACAAGACCCCAATTCAGCAAAGCTCTTTTAATCTACATTGGGGGATTGTTCTGTAGAGTTTAATGGTGAAGGACCAGGCTCTGTACTTCGATTGTCAGAGGAAAGAGTCAGTCAGTTTACCTGAGGAAAGAGTTCCGTCACAAGCCTCTGGGTATATGCTGGTTTGATTGCCGACTCTCTGTGGCCTTTCCATGACTGCACATGCCATGCCTATTTGACTGCTAATTCTAACCATAAACAGGGTAAGCTTTGAGAATGTTTTCTGACACAGGAGGAGAGAACAAGGACTTCTGCATTAGCAAACTGCTAGCTGTAAAGGGGCAGTAAGTGGTGCCTGGAGGTTGTATGTGCAAACGTCAGTTTAACCTGAGGCCTTTTCTCAGGTGTTTTTTCTCATTACACAAATGCATCCCTCCAGGCTGGTGGACAGACCTGACAAGTTCAGCAGTGATCAACATCCACCACTAGAGTTCTTGGGTTCTTGTTTGTCAGCTGGTGGGGCAGCACTTCGTGCTGGTATATATGATTTCTTTGTCATAAATTCAGGACAAGCTGGAAATATCTGAGATATTTTGACTGACTTAAGTTGAGAGGCTTATACAGAGTGGGCAGGGCAACAGTGGTGGAAAAATCAGGGAAAATACCTGTGCTTTTAACAATGTCTCTTCTGTGGCTTTGAAAGTCCAAGAATTTCTCAGCCAGAGAATGTATTTCCTCCCTCTTTTTATAAGCTACTTCTTTATTTTGCCTTATTAATTGTGGATCTGCTCCTGCTTCTATTTCAAGCCAGATGCAAAAATCAGTGACCTGACTTTCCTAGGTACAATGTTGTAAGTTTGAAGAACCAGGTGAGTAGATTACTCTAGTGTAAGAACACGCCCCCATGTCTGTTCTTCTGAGATATGGGATGGTTCCTGCTTGTTGAAATCACTGTGTGGAGCGTGTTGGGTACATCATAAGGAACTCCAAACTCTGCAGGACTGGGATTTATCTTACAACTTAAGTATTTCAGTGTGGTTTTGGAGACCTCTGTATGTCTTGCCTTCTGTTCATGGTGTTCAAAAGTCTGTTGCTATGGAAGTAGCACCTGAAGGTGTGTTTTGCCCGAAGAATCTGCAATGAAGCAGTTACATTAGCAAATGGTAATGTACCCCAGAGCTGAGTAAAGTAACAGAGGCCACCAAGTTTTTCTTGTTTGTGTGATGAAATGTTGTCAAATTAAGTGATTTGTTGGAGCCTTCCTTTAACTTCTGTACAGCAGTAAGCTTAGAGGAAAAGAAGATCGCATTATTTTTTAAAAAAGCTTTATTTGGTACCCGGACTTGTTGCCTCTGACCCTCTTGGGCTTAAATAGTTAAATTATATTAATGTCCAGTTTGTTTCACTGTAGGTAACACATCAACTGAATACTCTTGTGCATAATCTACTGTATCTTTCCTCTGTTCTGTGTCAATGTATTATGTGTATTTGGATTACAGTTCTTTTTTGTATTAAATTATTTTATGTTATAGAACAATATTTAAGCAAAGCAAAGAGCTAATGGAAGTTGTTGGCGTTTTGGGATTTCTTTTCTCTTTGCTCTTTTTTTGGATGTACTGTAAATTGTAAACCAAGGATGCCAAGCAGGCTTGGTTCAATGGCTAAAATTATTGTATTACAGTGTAATGCTGATCTAGGCCTTGTCTCAACACTAGAGCACACAGACTTGAATAAAACTGTTACAAAAGTGATGGTCTTTAGGCCTTGAGTTCTTGGGTTTGTGCTCCAAATAATTTTGAGCAGATGTTTAGAATAGCAGTGGCGTTGCCTTGCTCTGAGGAATTCAGAATTATTCCCAGTGCCACCAGAAGTTTATTTTTCTTTGCTATGTATCTTGGTCCTGATCAGCTACTCCGGCTCTGGGTCCTCCATAGGGTTTTTAAAATCTGTTTTTGCAAAACCCCAGACAGCTTAGTATCAGTTTTGGCACACAGTGCCTATCTGCTAAGCCCCTTTCTGGCTTTTCTCTGAACAGGGTAATTAATTGCATGCTGTTTCTATTAAGGTTAATATTTCTGTTCTGTTGGATTAAAATTTTTCTATTCTTTAGTGAGCATCCCAGCCAGTATGTGAATCTGGATGCCTGGATCTGGAGCTGATGCAGTAACACGTTTTGTGCATGATGACATTTAACAGATGGTTTAGATTCACTTCTGATGCTGTGCCTTTGTCCCTGCCACATCATTCAATGAGGCGCAGTTGCTTGAACAAGGATCTTTCCAAGCTCTTTCATCTACTGGCAGTGGGAAAGCCAGAACAACATGACTTTGATTCCTAGGTTGTGTCTTTGCTCTTCTCTGCCACCAAGCCATTATTTCACATTTTTCCGCTTTAAGAAATGTAGCAACACTGATGAAGGACTATGCACTACAAGAACTTAAGTTTCATAATTTCCTTTGAAAAGAGATTTTTCTCTAATGTGGGTATGTGAAAGAAATCCTGTGCCCTTCCAGCAGATATGCAAACTGAACAGTGCATAGGTAGACAACCTTTAGTCATATATTCCATTCAAAACTGCTGTAGTGATGGTTTTTGTGATAACCTGGGAGGAGAGTGGACAGGCAGTCAATTAAGTATGCATGCAAAAGGAATTGCCTTTTTACTTGTTTTACCAGAAGGTGTCTTGCAATGTTTTATCTTTCAAACTGTCTTTCCCCTCCTTCTCCACAAATCCTGACTGCCTCAAACTAAAACAAGTATTTCTACCTTCTGTAATGTTCTGCAGAGTAGGATTTTGTCCTAAAAGAATCAGATTTTCTATCTGAATTTACTCACCTGTCAACAACCACAAGCTGGCCTCATCGGGAATAAAAATCTAGATACATCATGGCAGATAAATTTCTACCAGCAAATGCAGCCTCTGCAGAAAATGGCAGGAACACAAAGCATGGGACAGAACATAAAAATAAAACTAGCAGTTTTGTAAGCAGAGGAATCTAACCACTTCTAGCAGAGAGGGAGGATTCTAAATGAAAGCTGCCAGGGTCAGCACGGATGCAAAATGAACACACCAGCAGATGCTTCAGGCTGAGTAACTTTAGTTCTTCATTTGTTGATGTGTAGGCGAGGGTTGGGCATGCAAATTCTATGGTGCAAACCTTATGTAGGGGCCTTTAGCTGTAAATACACTCAAGTGAGGAAATTGTCACGTATTACACTGTTCCTCAGATGGCACATGCTGGAGTAGTACATGTGCTCTGAAAGCCCATTGCATACCTTGATGAAACTTCTAGAAGCCTTCCAAGGCTAAGCAGATTAAGGGGAGAGAGGGCAGGCTTTCCTCTACTATGCAGCTGCAGCTCATATGATGAATTAATCTGCTGTTTTTAGTGAAATTTTGACATGCTTCGCCCTTCTTACACGGAAGAAAAGGGAGAGGCTGTCCCACTAAAGCTGGGCTTAACAAGAACCTGATTAATTGTAACATGGGAAGTTTGCAGGCATATTGCTATCAGGCTCAAGCAGACTAGGCTTTAGAAAAAATGCTGGAGTGAACGTGGCAACACACATTAGAGTATCTTAACAAGAGTTAACAAGCTTTATCTTCATTCTTGGACACAATTGACACTACATTGTGCTCTGGCAGGGAAAGAGGAAACAATTGTGACTACGGATGAGCAAAGCTCTGAGGCTTTCAAGTAGACTTCAACGTGCTTTGTGGCTCTTTACTACTTAATCTGAAATCTTATTAAATGGCATGTGATTTACTTTCTGTTAAGTCCTCATTAATTGAACAAAGAACAAATCCAAGTGGAATGAAAAGAGGCAGGATCAACTGCTAGCACTCCAGCACAAAGTAGAACAAAACCATAATCGCGTTACTAAATATAACCAAAACCCGTACACTTCATGCCTGCAAAATTTGCTCTGAAATTTATTCCTTTCTCCCAAAATCATGCTCTAGAATCTGAACTTTAATAATAAAACATGGGTTTGAATATTCAAAAAAACCCTGAGTCACAGATTGCAGCCAATATTAAAAGAACCGGCTCTGATGGATGGACTCTGACGATGGAACATCTTACGCCATTCTGTTCTCCAGTGGCACCCCGAGTCAGGAATTGAGAATTGGTCATTGTACAAAGAGCTTGCTATTTTTTCAGGAGGCTGGCATTTTTGGTTTTGATGATCTTCCTGCAGTTGTAGCTGGCTCTTTAGTTTTTCCTACAGATATCCCTAGATCTTGCAGGACTCAGTCAGAGGTAAGAGGAGCTTTTAAGCTGGTGTGCATTCTGAAGGAGCAAGACAGAACTCGGTGTCCTAACTTTCAATTGCTCTTGTCCCAGTAACCTCCCCATTCAGCACAGTCTCCTTTTCCTTCTTCGCCTAAGACAGAGCCCTCACTCTTCACAGGGGCTGCTTCTCTGCCTTCCTCCAGGACTACCCTCACTCAGTTCGCATTTCATATCCTCCACCCTGTCCAAAGATTCTGCTCCCAGAGCCCTCCTAAATGAGCCTTCTAGGTCCCTTGCCTTAAAGTCTCTGTACTTGCCCCTGTTGCCATGCCACCTTCTCCTCGTGGGTGACTGGTAACTGCTCTGATGTTAATGTGTTGCAGCATCTGTGGAGGAGAGTCTGCTTCCCGCTTTGCTGGAGTAGAAAAGCAAGCCAGAGAAAGGAGAATTCCAAGAAAGACCAAACCTGGGTTTTTCACACCCAATCTGGTGTGGAAGAGAGAGGCAGAATTTGCATCTCTCTGGTTTTGAGGGTAGAAAGAGCAGGGTAAATGGCTAGAGTGACAAGAAGCAAATATGGCAGCAAAGGGAGATGCCCCATCATCAGCGTCAGCCAAACGGAGTGAGAACCTTGTCTCCACAGCCCCAATTATCTTACTGCATCTTCTTCCACACAAGCAAATGTCAGTGGTGTCTCAGGGCAGGAAGAGCCTCTCAGGCAGGCTCTGTAGCACACCTATGATTTCTGCTACTTCTGCATTTGTTATTTCTGAGGCAGTTTCAGGGTTATCTCAACACTAAAAGAATTTTAAATTCAGACCTGTCCAAGGCAAAGCAAAACCTGTAGAAGGGAGGAAAAGATGTTAGGCTACTCAAGGGGGCAGACACCTATTCAATGACAAATCCATTATAGTACGTAATTACTTTGGTTTGTGTTTGTCTAGGTCTGTAGTTCATCACTGTAATCACATGCAGTTAGAGGAAGAGAGGAGGGCCAGGACCCAGGAGCTTTTGCTACTGCTGGAGGTGTCAGAACCTCAGCTGCTGCCGAGTCTGGTGTAAGAAGCAGTGCTTAGTGTCTCCAGCACAAACAGCTGAGATTAAAAACCATTCTCTGCTGAATTTCTCCTTCTCCATGCAATTTTCAATCTTTATAATCCAAGCTCCTTTTCTGCAGTCAGAAAGCTCTCTCTGGAACAGTCTAACTGGGTTTGCCAACTGATTTCTCACCTGCACGCAGTTCTGACATCAGGACCATGCTGTTCTTGCAGCCACATCTCAGCTCATCTGGGTTAGCCTGAGGTATTATTCCCTTCACAAATTACATGCAAGATAGGGCAGCCACATTTTTTTCTCCCTGATTATACACATACCTTCAAGCAGTGCTATTTCAAGCAATGTCCATCATGCTCCTCTTGCCTAGAGACAAGGATGAGGAATCAACATTATCCATTCTTAATTCTGAAATGGCAACACAGCAATGTAGTGTTCAGGGTTCCTCAACTTAAATAGCCATCACAAAAACTGTTGCCTACCTCTTCATCACAAATTCTTTCCCATCAAACTAAACAAGGAATAGATTACTTTTTTTTTAAAAATGTTATTGGACAGTGCAAAACCAAAAGTGTCTGGAAAGACTAGGAATCTGCTGTAATAACCTGCTAGTTATGCAAGTCCTTTCTGGACTTGTATCTACACAGTCTTCAGGATGTATGTGCTATCTAATACCACTCCAGAACAACAGGGCTTTCAGGGCTAGGGAGGGCAAAGGCAGAAGCTGCCATGAGAGCTTTGAGCATTAATAATGTTAAGTATTGTGTGAGCAACCAGTAGAGGTGTCGGAAAAGGTTTTCCTTTCCTCAACTAAACCATGCAGTGGTTGGGTAACAGTTGGCAAGCTTGTGCACAAGCTTTCTTTAGAAGAAGAGCAGAGCTTGGGGACCCCGTGGTCAAGGAAATCTGAGGACCTGACCAGCTCTGTGCATCTCCTGTTTTGTCTCAGATCTAACAGAAGAATCCCCTCGGGGCTTTATGGCACATCCAAACTGCCTCATTTTGATGCAGTTCTTACCACTTTGGCCTCCATCTCAGACTGGCAGTCTTAACCTTGTGGCACTTTGTAAACGTATTTTTCTCTAAAGGTTTTGGTGTTCATTGGGATGTTGCCTGTATATATTCTAAACAAAACCAGCTGAGAGCAAGGCATGCTGGTAAGCAACATCCCCATCAGCCTCTCTTTTGTGACTGAAGCACTACGTAAACCATCACTTTAAGTGCCACAGACCTAGTCCAATAACTCATACTGCCATTCTCTTTGCCAATGGGTCTGCTTGACTTTGCTAGTATTGACTGCTGAGATCCACCATAGGAAAGCAGACTGAAGCTGGGAGACCTTATTGCTGGCTGAGTGCTTGGATTCATCTCCCTGATGTTTCCTCCATGGCTCATTACACCCCTCCTTTAGCCACTTTTAGAATGGGGACATTTATCATACACATACTTCTCAGTACATGCACACATTGCCAAGCTCAAAAGCTGCACAGAGTCCTCAGCAACTGCAGTGCATCCTCTGCTTGCTCTTGCCTATGTCCGGAACAGCACATGTGTGGGTATAGCAGCCTTACTGTGGGGGCTGTACTCCCAGAGTGTCACTGCTAGCTAGAGTTTGACCCTATAGCATCAACACTCCCTCTGTGTGTCTGGAACTGTCTACCCTGACCTCAATTCTAATCAGGAAAGCAATGAACTGGGAAATCACTCTGAAGCCCACACCTGGGTTCTTGTAGGCATGCAGGGGGGCTGGCTACCTAACCATGGGTGAATCAGAAATGCACTAATTCTTCTTGGCATTCTGCTCTGTGTCAGTTCAACACCAGCCTGCTATCCCTCTGTCCTGGTTCCCCAGGAGCACCCCCCAGCCCAGCCATGCAGGCAGGCCATGAGCAGCCCCGAGTCAGCTGGGAGATCCAATCAAGGCAGCTGCCCCAAGCTGACTCACAGGTGTATCCCATAATGCTTAATCATGCTCATTATAAAAGGAGAGAGTTCACAAAGGGTGGAGTTCCTCTTCTTGGGGCTTTTTCTTGGCCTTCTGTTCCTGCTCCTAAGGACCAGGCTGAGTAGAACATTGAATGCTTTATGTTGGTGATTGTATTAGTTTTATTATTTCATTAAATCAGTTTCAGTGTCAACCTATGGGGCCTCTCCCTTTTCCCAATTCCCCTCTCCGCCAGGGAGGGGACATTGGGTGATAGAGCAACTGCTACAGTTCAGCCCTGGCTACAGGCTAAATGTGGACATCCTCGAAGGCCTCATTCATCCTCACTTGCAGGTGGGTCCCTACCTTTGGCTTTTAATACAGCTCAGTGACTGTGCCATGTGTTTATTCTGCGATAGGAATGAACAAGGTATTCATCTAGGTCCTGGCATCAGGCTGGAGTCTGAGGGATGTGCCTTAAATTTAGTTCAAGGGACAGGCAAAATGCATGGATTTGAACATGCAAGGTGTATAGGATTCTTCCCCAGCTGTGCTAGAGCTTGGATTAAGAGCCAACACTTGATCACCCTGAAAGGCACCATACGGCCTGGCTACTTTCCTCCCTCTCCAGAAGGAAGGGTTTTGGCGAGCACAGTGCTGCTGCAGCTGGGAACTGCGCTTAAAATAACTTTGAGGCTCCAGCTCAGATTGGTAGCCTCTGGCAGCTGCACTGTGGATTGCCAGGAAGAAACAGTTTGCATCCTCAAACTGTAAAGGATGTTCTTACTGGTGCAGAGGTATTACTAATTGTAGAGCCTTTGTGCCATGGCAGGCTGGTAAGGAGGTGGATTTACTGTAAAATGGCAACCTGGGATATAGCCAGCAAGTTTGTGCTGCTGTGAGGTTGGATGACTCAGGCTGTGATGGGCTCTGTCCTGCTTAGGGACTTGAAGGACAAAATTTGCTGCAATTACTCTTTCATTTCAACAATTTAATGCCTGAGAAAATTCACCACATCTGTGTCTTGGTGCTATGCTGTGTCAGTGACAGGCCAAAAATAAACCAGTTTATTTTATTGCACGGGCACGGGACAACATGGCAAAGAAGCCTTGCTCAGACAGGTCATCGGGTTTAATTTGCTTTGGGTCACAATGTGGAAACCAGCAGCCACTGTTAGGCACCAGGCACTGGGTGGCTCTGTGCTGTATAGATTTTGGTTCCCCTCATCAGTCACAACACAGAAGCCACCATCCCACTCAAGACCTGCTGTACACCTGAAGGATGTTTTACCCAGGGTGTTGCACAGACCTGCTCCCAGCCTGGCCACGCAATTGCTCGGTAACCCTTTGTTAACATGCTCAGTTTTCCTCCCTGTGAGCAAAGGGCTCCTGCTCCCTCCCAGGACACTTCTGAGGATGGAGACTTCTCTGTGGGAGGAGGGGACATCTTGTCTATGAAGCCTTTCCCTTTACTGGTAGGTGTGATGGTGGGCTTTAATTACAGCTGATGATATGCTCTTTTTACTGCTAGTTGCCTTGCTCCTGGGCAGAGCTGCAGGACACTGTTCAGACAGGCTGAAGGCTTCTGTCCCAGGGCTGACAGCTCCTTATCTCCAGGGCTGTGCAGCAGCTCTGAACAGCAGCAGAAAGGGGATGTGAATACTGTAGTACCCATCTTGCATAACCATTCTGGAGCTTGTATTGGAACACCCTGGGAACATGTGTGCTTTTTCTTTCCTGTTTTGTGTTTTTAGTTACATTCCTTGCCTCAGTCCCTCATCTTTCAGAGTGCTCAGCCTTTATTTAAAAATAGATGAAGGGTTTCTTGCATGATTATTAGCCAAGAAGCAGTCTCTGATGTGGCTCGCTTGGTGCCAGTTCGGTGCAGATGAAAGGGAAGTGGGAAGAACCACACTAGCAGGTGACAAGTCACAAGGGGCCCCATGGGTGTCACCACTCCCTTTCCATTCAACACCCCTTGTCACTCATCTGAGCTGGCTGGCGAAAGGCAGCAGTTTCCCAGCAGATCTGGGCACTCCTCTGATCCTGGTCCTGGACAGAGCGTAGGGTGAGGGAGCAGCTCGGGCCCTTCCAAGGGTCACACAGCTGCGTATGGCAGATAAGGGCTGGGAACAGGAGGGAGGCTCGAATGTGCCTGTGTCCCTGATGTCTGTGGCTGATAGGGAGACTTGCTGATGGTTTTCCTGTCGGGATCCACATGCCTCTTCGGCAGCTGAAAGATAAAAGGGCTTCTGTGGATAGAAAGGAAAACATCCAGAGCTCCCATCTGGGTTCTGCAGCCTGAACCACCCCAGAGCAGGCTCCAGAGAGAAGATTTGATACCGTAAAAGATCCATGGGAGGAAATAGCTGGGCCCTGGCCTGTGTTGCCTGGGCAGGGTAGGGAGCTGTGGGTCAGCAGAGAGGGGGTGTGTGTGCAGTGCTGGCACCTCGCTGCCCTCTCAGCCGCCACGCAGCTTGTGTGGAAACTGCATTTCACCGAGGGCTGGAATTTTACAGTAGGCATTCGGCGACTCGCCAGCATGCCGTTGCTGCCTCTGAAGAGCTGAAAAATGACAGCTGTCTCAGGTGCCACCGGGCTTTTGGTGTTCTGTGTTCTCACATCTGAAGCAGCCTTACACATAGGTCAAGATACAGTGGTGAGATAGACAGAAGGATGCCTGCACATCCCAGTCTGGAGACTGGGCATCATGAAACCCTATGTCCTGCTGCTAACTCTGGGGGTGATGAGCTCCCCAGGTGCTCCCTATATTCCTTCTCTGTCTCTTGGTTCCATGGGAATGCATTTGGCTTTCCGGTTCCCACCCAAACCTCTCGGGTATGTTTCCAAAGCCTCGTCGGCTAGCACGCAGTCCTGCAGCTTATGTGGCTGTGCCTTTTTCTGTATTTTTGAGTGGATGAGATACTAATTGGTGTAGATCACATGTATTTCCAGCTGAGCTGACTTTCTGTATTTATAGACACCAATCACAGACTGGTAACTAGTACAAAACAATAACCAGAGTGAACATATGACCATCACAGAACTGGGCTTTGCTCTTGCAGCTGCTTACATTTGATTCTGTTAATGGCTTTTCTGATTTTTTTCTTCTGTTTCTCTCTATCAAGGCTCAGCCTTTTGTCAGTTTTGTCCCAGACACAGGCTAGGTCTTGTGCTGATTTTTGTCTAGCAATGAGCATCATGATTCAAATGCAAAATCATGTGCAAATTATGTGCTTCCAGCTCCCCAAAATGTCTTCCTGGCCCTTCTGCTTTCTGTGAGTTGTTCACTGACTAAAATACCTCAGTGAGCTGTAAATTGTGTTTTGGCTATCCTTACACATCTCGGAGGTTGTTAAAGCCATTAGCACATCTCAAAACCGAGAGCTTTTGCTTTCTATAGATTAAAGGGGAGAGCCAGATAAGTGCAGATCATAGAATGGTTTGGGTTGGAAGGGACCTTAAAGATCATCCAGTTCCAACCCCCTGCCATGGCAGGGACACCTCCCACCAGACCAGGTTCCTCAAAGCCCCATCCAACCTGGCCTGGAACACTGACAGGGAGGGGGCAGCCACAACTTCCCTGGGCAACCTGTGCCAGTGTCTCACCACCCTCACAGGAAAGAATTTCTCCCTAATGTCTAATCTAAATCTACCCTGTTTCGGTTTAAAGCCATTACCCCTCGTCCTATCACTACATGCTCTTGTAAAATGTCCCTCCCCAGCTTTCTTGTAGGTCCCTTCAGGTACTGGAAGGTGCCATAAGGTCTCCCTGAAGCCTTCTTTTCTCCAGGCTAAACAACCCCAGTTCCCTCAGCCTGTTCCCATAGCAGAGGTGCTCCAGCCCTCTGATCATCTTCATGGCCTCCTCTGGACCCACTCCAACAGTTCGAGATCCTTCTTACACTGGGAGCCCCCACCTGCAGTACTGTGTTCAGCTGGGTCTCACAAGAGCAGAGTAGAGGGGGAGAATCCCCTCCCTTGACCTGCTGGCCACACTTCTTTTGATGCAGCCCAGGATACAGTTGGCTTTCTGGGCTGCAAGTGCACATTGCTGGCTCACGTTGAGCTCCTCATCAACCAACACCCCCAAGTCCTGCTCAGGGCTGCTCTCAATCAATTCTCTGCCCAGACTGTATTTGTGCTTGGGATTGCCCTGACCCAGGTGCAGGACCTTGCACTTGGCCTTGTTGAACTTTGTGCAGTTTACACAGACCCCCCTCTCCAGCCTGTCACGGTTCCTCTGGATGGCATCCCTTCCCTCCAGCGTGTCGACCGCACAGCTTGGTGTTGTCGGCAAACTTGCTGAGGGTGCACTCAATCCCACTGTCTGTGTCAGATTGCTGAAGCAAGTTGTGTTCCTCCAAGGAAGGGGACTTCATGCACACATCCACATGAGGATGGCGTCTCTGACTTGGCAAGGCCATGCAGCGTGTCTCATTCCCGGCCACAGGTGCAGGAGCTAGTGGAGGCAAGGCGAAGCAAAGCCACATGTGGCAGGATGAGAGATAACTGGCATATGCTGCAGGCAGGAAGGCTGAGAGGCAGCAGTAAAGCGACTCTGACAGTAAGGACATGAAACCATGGCAGTGCACTGCTGTGACCTCCTTTCCAGCCGTGTGGCCTGAGGATCAGGAACACTTGGCAACTACACACACTAATTGTGTATTTCTGTGTGCTTGTCTCCTGGGGAAAATGATCATCACCTCACTGTCTTCCTTGTGAGAACTGCTTCCCTAACACCCACTACAAATGTCTCTGACTGCAATTTAAATGAGTGCACACAACATCCAAAAAGGGGGAAAAACTCATAAGAAGAAAAATTTGAGGATGGAGGGTGTGAGAAGGAAATGAATGGAATCACCGTTTTGGGATGAAAGCATTGTGATTAAGGCACACAGGAAGTGCAGACTGACTTTTTTGTGTGTGCACTTAGCACCTTAAATTCAGGATCTTTGCAAACACTGTTTAATATTCTAAACAATCCTCATCCATGGGTCATTCTACAGCCCAGAAACTGAGGCAAAAGGAGGTTGAAAAAATCTTTCCTAAGGTGGAAGCTCTAAGCAGGACTGCAAGTAGAGCCTGGGAGTCCTGCCTCTTAATTCCCTTTTCTGTCCACAGCTCTCCAATTTTCTACAAGTGTTTTTCCCTTGAGGTATACATTAGGTTTCTCTCTTGGACAATGATGTTCAGTTGTTAGCAAGGATAATGATATTAAAACAAAATGGCTGGATATCTCTAGAGGTCTGCAGGGAAGCACAGGATGCTCCAGTAAGAGCAGCACTACCAGGAAAGTGATGAATGCTGTAGGTAGGAACTGAGTAATGCAGCACAAGAACCAGCCTTTTAATGGCCCATTAAGAAGAAAAATGACATACCGAAGTTGAGGCTAATTTTGGGTTTCGATAATTGTTTCCTAAGAAAATATTGCATTCTACCCAGAGGGTCAGCTGAATGCTTTGTTGTGAATTTTGTGGGCTTAAGCTAATGAAAGGGAAGTTACTGACAGGTGTGTCAGTGCAGAATGATAAAGCATTTATCTTGGTCAAAGCTTAAAATATCCAGTGAGTATCAGCATCCCTCAGTGGTGCTGTGCCTTACAGGTAGCATTTCTGGAGTGCTGAGCCCACACAATCCGAGCTGTCAGTTTCCTTATGCACACCACCAGAGATTGATCTTTGTGCAGTGTTTACTGTCCCCCCCCCCCATGTTGGGGGTGGCAGGGTCTCCTTGCCCTTCGGAGAAGCGCATTGGGCCTCCTGAGCCCACCACAGCCGGGGGCCCAGGCGGGTACTGGTTAACTGTGGCAGATGGTGGTTATCTGCAACACAGTCTGGTGGGCAGGGTGAGCGACCCATCCTTAACATCCTGAGGGAATCCAAATTATTTTGTGATCAGAGTACATGGGATCTTTGCTTCTTTCAGTTTTCACTGCATGTGCTAGTAATTTTTAACCCTTGTTCTCACACTCTGGTCATATAAAAATAACCAGATCTTAATGCCAGATGCTCTTCTTCCCATTTTGCCCTTTATTTTGCTTGCATTTCAGGGGGACAGTCCTCAACATCCTCTGGAAAAGTCAGCATTGGTACCTCTGCATCAGCATGTCTCTGGAGACAGAAAGGCAGGGGCTGGGAGGTTGCCATGAGATGTATAGGGAGAGCATATAGATGGGTCTAAAGCTTTGCTGGGGGGGAGCCATCATTTTTCTTTTTAGTGTCCTCCCAGAGGCCACCTATATACATTTCATCTGTGTCCTACTATAGTTTGGCCATTTCCCTGATGTTACTGACCTGGGAAGACTAGACAAGTCTGGCCTCTAAGTGTCCTTTTTGGGACAGGTACCAGTCCTTCAGTGCATGGTTCTGGTACTTCTTACAGTAGCATGTTGCACGCTTCAGTGCTGATATCCTGGGGTCAATGCTCAGAACCTCTTCTGAATAAGCAATACTTTAGATAAATTAGGTGGGACTAATGAGATTGGATATAGTGGAAGGTAGAAAGCTATCTAGCTGGACATCTCAAATGCCCATTGCAAATACGGGCTGGGCACATATTTTAATTAACAGCATCTTCTTTCCTCAGGATTTAATGCGGCTGTAATCAAACCTGCATAAAGGACTGGGTAACATCAGAATTTGAGGGGAGAGGACAACTGTGCGGATATGAAATCTATGAGCTGCAGAAAAGGTAAGAAATCAATAACATGAGGTTTAGTGAAAGAAACGTAGTGTGATTGAATGTTTTCACTCCATACAATATTTACTGCTTGCAGTAATTTGTCCCAGATACAGGCATGATCTGCAGTTGCTCACAGGTGTTTGAGGATGTAGTTTCTATAAAAGATGCCATCCTAAATAAAGCTATATTGATTCAAAGGAAACAAATAAGATTTACAGACACGAAAGGAGCAGGGAAATGCTGATTGAGAAGCAGAACCTCAGAAAAAGATCTGAGGCTGGAAAAGAGTTGCCTCTGCTTTAACATTTAATGCTAACATAAAGGGGAAAATGGCAAAATACCGCTTGATGGAGAAAGGAACAGGGCTGCCCTTATCACCTAGGGAAGAAAAGTCCTGCTCAGCTCTACAACTCAACACCACTTAGGGCCCAGCATAGCAGCTAAAGGAGGTGAATGATACAGGACACAGGGACTTAGGTTGCAAGCTGTAATTGTAAATTAATGTATCCTCTGCTGAAGGGCAAATGAGTAACGGGACAGGAGCCCAGAGAACAGAAGGTGCTTTTGCCTTTGCTCACAGTGTATCCTGGAACTGCCATTACCATGGAAGCTGGTCTTTGGTGCTCTTCTGCATGTTGGAGATGGGCTTTCACTTCATGAAGTACCGAGGGTTCCTCTGTGCTAATTTCTAAGTCTTGATCACATTTAATACCCATCTGATTGGCATTATGAGATGAATTCTTTTTGCTGTTCAATGTCCCTTCCATGTGGGGACAAGGAGAGGAAAATATTTTCTGACCTCCCCCAACAGGTATTCACTTGCTGTGCTAGATAACATCCTCTCCTATAGTGAAGAAAGAGAAAGGCAAGTCCAGACCCTGGCACAACTTTAAATTAAAGGAGAGGAGAGAATTGGTTCACCTTGAATGGCAAGGGGAGGAAGAGATCCTCTTTTCCTGGGCATGTCCTGCTTCTCTCTATACCCTTGCCCTCTCTTACCTTTTTGCCTTCAGCAAAGGCGGATGATATTCTGTGCATCACTCCAATGAACAACCATGGGCTCATGCCAAAGAAGAACAAAATATAAAAGGTTTGACACTCCAGTCATATTTGCCTAGGGGTAAGACTGAGGGCAGAGTGGGAAGAGCTGAGCTGGTGAAAGAGCAGGGGCTATGCAAGAGACCTGGCGTCTGTTGGTGTCACTGAGGGAAATATAAAATACCTTTAAAGTGTATAGGTGCCTACACATTCATGTCCTTTCCTACACATGCACCCAAGCATGTGTGTGTCGGGGGAGGCATCTGCACCCAGCTCAGAACAGCACATCCATTCTTTGTTGTTTCCAAAAGGAAGTTTTAGCTGGTGTCACAGCAGCCACTAGAGAACAACACAGGACAGCTGTGGTACACTCTCAGCATCACCAAATCGTGAATTAAAACCAAACCAAAATTCTCTCCACGCTCCTAATGATATTAGTACTCCTAGTAACACTTGCTTATTATAGAATACAATTCTAAAAAAGGCAGTTTATTTTTGCTGATTTTTCTGCACTTCTAGGGAATATCTGTTTTCAGACTGTAAAACTTGTTTTAGATTAAATGTGATGGCAAATGAAAGAAAAAAAAAAAAAGTAGTAAAGCGTTTAGCTGCTTTCTGGATCGTGCTGGAGCAGTTTGCTTTCACAAAATGGTGGGTCCTCCTACAGCTAAAAAGGTGCAGTGCTGCAATGATACAAGCTAAGAGGAATTCACCACATCTCCCCCGCTCCTGCGAAGTCAGTAAGGTTCAGACTGAACTCTGGATGTCAAAAAATGCTGTCTATTTTTGTAATTGATTCTGGATATAATACAGAGCATGAAATGTGGGGAGGAGGTTACAAACCTGATAGGAAGCCTAAGGAACCCTGTTAAGAAACACACTGACAGTGGAAGGAGAGCTTGGACACTTTTTGCCTTAGGAAGGGAAGGGCTCTGACACTGCAGGCAAAATGTGCAAGGGGACCAAAACGTTTCTGTATGAACAAGGGACACACTGCAGCATCTCAGTAAGCACAGCCAAGCTATGATCAAACATATTCTCCTTATTGCAACAGATGACAAGACAGTTTTTCAGGAGACATTCAATTACTGTATGAAATAGATGGTTGAGCATAAGGGGAAAGTTCTCTTTTTAGCTAAAGCTGCTCTTCACTTGGGACTCCTATACTCAGAGAATATATTTGTAGCTGCCGGATACTCGTGCCTGTGCCAGCTTTTTGGATCTAAATCAGAATTTCAAAGGCACAGGCTTCTTAAAATATCTCTGAGATACTGGACTCTAATGTCAGACTAAAGTATTGAACATACTGCAGTGTAGGTAAATAATAAATAGTGCCTTTCCAATGCTGTCACCTTCTTAATGGGAATGGTAAAAAAAAAAAAAAAAAGGTGTTCTTTTTCTGCTAAATTTATCATCTGTCAGTGACTGCTGGGTGAAATCCACTGGTTATACAAGGAGTGAGAATTTACACTCCCACCATCCATTCCTCCTCGCCCTCTGCCTCCCTGGCAGTCACTGCCAGCTTGCATTTGCCCTGGGAGCAAGCCACCAGCCTGGGGGGATGCCCCTCAAAGCAAGAGCTCCCCAAGCCACAGCAGTACACCCACCACTGCCCTCCACCACCTTGGCGTGGGCTGTGGGCTGACAGCTGCTTTCAGGCTTCTCTTAAAATTTGGCAGTGGCTCTTCCTTCCACGCAGAACTTGTCTCTGATCCAGAGAGTGATGTTCCCGTGCTTTGAAGGCCACGTTAGGATTGCCTGCCTGCGCCGTTCCGAGCAGATACCCTGCTCACCTGCTAACCCACCTCTGCCCTGGAAGAAGGTTCCTTACTGTTAGAAAATGAAAGGATTAACCCCTTCTTGATCACTTGGTTTTGTGGCCCTTCCTTTTCTGATATATATGTTTGCCAGACAGGATGTCTCAAACCTCCAGGTCCCAAATAACCTTCCATATCTTCTCTGCAAACCTGCCAGGGCAATAGCAAACCCACAACTAAGTGCAAGTGTGGATCAGGATAAACGAGTACAATGGTGGTGCTGATCAAGGTAGATAGATATTGATTCAAGAAAGCAAGCCACCTGCAAGCTTCCTATATTAAATAGTGATTGCCAATTTTCTGTTGTCTCAAAAGCGACTGTAAAAATGGCATCAGAGGGTTTCTGGTTTATTCTTTCTCAGTGCTACTTCATGGTCAGATGTATTCAGCTTGCAAGTAAAATCTGCTTTGTATCTCAGTAGCTGGAAGGCACCTGAGAAGGTGAAAACTTGTTCAGTCTGTCTGTGTTACCAGCAGTACAATTTCTACTGTTAACGCTTAGGTGGCCAGATTACAGAGCTAAATCAGGGTGTCGAAAAGCCAAGAGCTGGTTTGCTGCATTGCTGAGTCTACCTCTGTTTATTGCTGCTGCGTTAATTCCTCCAGGCAGAATCTCCTGGAGAGTCGCTTGGATTCTTTCCCATTCAAATACATACATGGGTAAGAGTAAATAGATGGATTTTCATCCTGCAGAGCAAACCCATGCCTGCTGAAGAGCCTTTTCTTTCTCTGATAGCTAATCTTTTCCTTTGACAAAGTAAATAATGAGATACTTCTACAGATCTGATTAAGCTCCAAGTCCCTTTTTGGGTGACGGAAGATCAATACTATTACTAAATCCATTAAACAGTTCTTCACACTTCAGTTGTGCTCTCTCTAGGATATACGGGAAAGAACAGAAGGGTATTTTGGCTATTATAAAGAAAACTCATGATGAAGCCTCTTCTCATGTTCCACTGTCTCTCCCTGGCTCCAAGCCACCCATATCTTCCAGGCTCCCCATCCCCTGAATCTGGCTCAGAGGCCAGAATTAGCCAGAGACCTGGGATGCAGGAGGGACATTTGACTTGCAGTGTCTTAAGCCAGGCTTGAATTCATCAGTAGCACCTGGAAGTTCTGGGTTTTGTTTACTCTGACGACAAGTGAGCTGATGGAGGTCTCAGACTCAGTTTCTGGTTCAGGTTTTGGTTTAGCTTCTGTTTTTTGCTGGTACACCGAAAGCTTTCACGGTCCCTGGGTGAGAATCGGGGCACCACAGCTCTGTGCACATAAATGACAATAGAGTTTTGCAAGAGTTTTTGAGGTTTTATATCCATTTTCAAGTTAATGCTTGACAATGTGTGAGGAAAGGATATAACCTTAGGGACAGGAATGGGTTTTCTTCCCAAGCTAGAGCAGATTAAGGTTTTCTGTATGATTTGATGAAGAACAAGACTTGGCTCTAGAGCTCCCACACTGCAGGCTGGGCTCTGTGCTCCCTGGTATCTTTTTGCAGACAGGGCTCTGAGGTAGGCAATCTCCTTGGCAATTTAAAAAGCTTCCACAGAAAGCTTTGGTGTCCGCAACATGGCACGTTTGTTGGGAATGAGCAGCTATCCCCATTCCTCCTGTCAAGAAAACCAGTATTGCTGTGACAGGTCAGTACCTCCTGGTCAGCACTAGTTACTGCTTCTACACCCTTACCAGAAGGGTCAAGTACCACAAAAGCTGAGGACATTGAATCCCCTTTCTCCACCAGAGGTGGTCCCTCCAAACCAGATAATCCTTTAGTATCTCAAAGGTTAAAGGCAAAATGCTATAATAATTGAGAAAATGAAGTATGCAACCCATGCACATCCATGCTTGTCTGTGGCCTGACACCACCCCCAGCCAACCTGAGAGCTCCATCTGTATCCCGTTCCCTGTAGCCACTTGCTAATTATGTCTCATTGTACAGCATTTTTGTTCAACAACTGGTTGGCTGTTTTTCACATCAAATGAATTATTCAGCAGCAGACTGTGTTCTTGTCACTAACAACAGCAGCAACAATACTCCATGCTCACAAAGCCCCTTCAAAAGTGTGCTGGAAACTTTGTTTGCTGAATTCTTCCATACGCAGCAATAGAAGATGGGGCTAGTTCAATGCAGTGAGAAATAAGGCTCAGCACAGCTCCCTGACATGGGCCAAATAAAACAGGGACCTGCAGAACTAGGAGAGAAGTCCAGCTTCTACATCTCTATGCAACCTTTCTTCCCCTCTGAGCTACTTTTCAGCAGTGTAGCCATGTGGCAGATCCTCAGCTACTTTATTCAGCATTATTTCCTTCCACACCTTGAGGAGATGCCATTTATCTGGATCCAGCCCACATTTTCAGGCTAAATTCCCATGGATTTCCTGTGGATACTTAACATTTTTTTAGATGTCTTTAGCTCACTGCTTCCTCTCTGGGCAGAAGCTGAACCCCACCAAGCTGGGTTATGAGGACAGGCTGAGTTTATATGTGCAACACACTATTCAGCAAAGGTGTATACTGCATGTTTCTGCCTGGCCACTTTACCTGCACTTCAAAGGTACACTTGGAACCCGTGCTTGCTTTAAGATCTCACATAGCAGCGTACATCCCAGGCTTTGTGCCATCACTGTTAGTCTTGGAGAGGGAGGGACCCTGCCTACTCTTCAAGCAATGGTCTGGTCTCAGCAATTAACACTTTTAACATGAACTTGGGCATGGAGCCTGCGATACGTAGGGAGTTCTAGCAGCATCCTACAGCATGGTTCGATGTAGCCAAGCAGCTATGGATTTGACTCTGCTCTTGCCACAGATCTCCTATAGAGTATCAGATCCAATTCAAAGCTGGCTTTGCCCTGGAATTAGATGTTCAGTGAAGTTAGATCACTAACACCATTTCAACGCCTTCAGAAATGTCATATTACTTGCAACTTGTGTGGGACATGTTTCTTTGGTGTTCATAAAGAAGGAAACACTGGAATGTGTGCATTCAAATCCCATGACCTACCAGTCCAAGTCCTCTGTTGCACATGCTTTCTGCTGTTGGGAAAGATCAAACAGCAAGCAAATGTCTTTCTCGATGCTGAGCTACTCACTACCTGTGTGTACAGCATAAAAATCTATGAAGAAACGAATAGTATCCAAAGCATGACCTTCACTGGAATCTGGACATAGATTTCTTTTTTTTCTTTTTTCCCCATTTGTGTTGAGAATCTTCTGGTTTTCTGTTCAAGGTCAGGTGCATGAGCTGCTAAAAACCCAAGACATCAGGAGAGCTGGGGATTCGAATCTCTGGGCTGCATTGCCTGTGACCTCTGCTTAGAAGGTTTTGAAAGAAATACTTGTCTGACTGGTGGATGCTGGGGAAAAAATCTTGCAGGATGTGGTGAACAAGGCACTAGCTCTTGATATTTGTACCGTTCTTGAATGCTCCCATATTGTTCAGGCATTATTTTTCCTGCTTGCTTTGGATTATCTGAATGTGCCTGACTCTGCAAAGTAATCTGAAAGAGCAGAAGGAGTTGCTTTGCCTGGTGAAAGAGAAGTGTGAGTGATGCTTCCAACAGACTGTGACTTTCAACTGTCAAGTAGTGTTTTTCTTAGCTGCTAAAGCACTCTAGAGCTTGGGCAGCTGTAGAACTTGTTAGCAATACTGAACAGGCATGTTGATTTCCCCCCACCCCAAAGCTGGTACTTTTATGCTGAGTCTTACGTTTGCTTTGTCTTAAAATTTGATCACATGTATCCTTCAAAAAGTATCAAATAAGAGGCAACTCAGTAAGGAGTGTTGGTTGCACAGATACAAAAGGATCTGTTGGCAACACAGCAGAATAAAACCTGGGATGAGTCAAAGCAGTCTGGGACGAGCTTGAACATGAGGCAATGATGTCTTGCTAGTGCAAAGAATATATAAGTAGGCCTATCATACATAGGACTTCTGAAATAATGCTATATTGTGCTGGAAGGCCACACCTGGAGAACTGTCCTGCTTTCAGCACTGCACTCCAATGAAAATGTAAACCACCTGGAAGAAATCCAGAGGAGAATGAGGAGAATGACAAAGGAACCAGAAAACCTGCTGAGTTGCAGAGATGTTGATGGAAGCTAAAAGATCATAGTCCTAGAGAAGAGCCTTTCACACAAATCGGGAATTGCTGCAAAGCAAGAGGATAATTTTTTGTTTCAGCGACAGTAGATACGACCAAGAAGTAATTGGTTTAAGTCACTGCAAAGGAGACTAGTTTAAGCTTTAGTAACAAGTCTCTTAACTTTCCATCTATGAAGGCTGTGGTATTCTGTCATCGGAGGCTTTTATGAACAGGTTAGATAAACATCTCTCAGGAGCAGTTTAACTTAATCTGACCTAATTGCCTTAAGGCAATGGGTGATGTAGATGCTCTCTGGAGGATCTTTTCCAGTCCTATTTTCAGAGTTGGTGCTTGCTCAGATTTATGGTGTGAGATGACATAGCTTGGTTTGCTCATCATGAACAGAGCTGTGGAGTTCCTGCAGGGAATCTGTACTTATACTGGTGATGAGTGAAAAGGAGAGATTCCATCTTTTATTAGACAGTCATCTTTCATTAGTTAACAGAGTCCACCTGATATATGATCACAGAGATGTAAACATTTGGGATCCCTAAAGCTCCACATCAGCCTCTAGACTAATAACAGGCGGAGTGGGAAGTGGCTGTCCCAGAACACTGAAAGTGAGAGAGATGTCTCAACAACAGCATGTGTTCTAGAAGATGCATTGCTTGAGAAGAAAAACAGCTTGTTTTATAATGGGAACCCATACTAATGATGCTGTAGGGTTCCTCATTTTTCTGTTTATTTGAATTCTGAGTATGCTATAAATGATAGGATTTTCCTGACAGTGTTGTATTCCCAGCCATTGATCTGAGAGTCAAGCTTTGCAGTTACCTGTAATCTGCAGATTCAGACCCTCTTCCTCTGTATGGCTTTTCATCATCTTCTCTCATATGGAAGCAGCTTTCCAGAAGCCAGTCAAGACATAGTACAGCTTGACTCCCCTTGCTATGGTGGCCCAACACAGCTAATAGGGACACCAAAGCTAAAATGCTGCTTTTCTTCCTTGAGCAAATGAATATGACAGTGACGTCTCTTACTGGTTTTCCCTAAGGGGATGATGCTAGACTTTGTGAGCAATCTGTATTAGCCCCTCCACGTTGCCAAGCTCACATCAAGAGATAAATCTCCCAGACTGAGAGCCTTAAGTCTGCTGAATGGCAGCTGGAGCTTGCCAGGTTGAGGTGAAAACTTTGAGGTGCTGCTGTGACATGGTTTGGTGATGCTCAAGGTAGGCTTTTCTCTCACTCAGCTCTTCCATCTTGCTCAGCTGGGGACAAGGGTAGGAAGCCACTGTCTAGATAACAATTTTTCTGTGCTTATATGAAGCCCAGGCCTGTGTGACACATCAGCAAGCAGTGTTGCCTGCACAAACATTAAGAAGTGATGAGCTGAGCCCCTCTGAATAATGAGAGCTTAAAAAACCTCAAGGCTTTTCACAGGTTACCTGTTGATGTTTGAAGCCCTTACCACTCAGATTTTAAAGGTCTTTTAGAAACAGGCACCTAGCTGTACCTCACGATGACAATGCAGTCCCAGCACTAAAGACAGGCAGAGTCAAAAACATGGGATTTTTTAGCAATGGGGATATGCAGCCAGGCTTCATAAGCCATCCCCACAGCTTGAGGACCGGATGTCAGAGCCTGGCCTCTGGACCACAAATGGGTCAGACATCTGTTCTGCCTGGCTGGTGCTGAGACCTGAATTTTTGTGAGCATCCTGGCTCAGCCCCCATATCTCTCTCAGCCAGAAGCCATCTAAAGGACCCTGTGAAAGGGCTTGAATCCTGGCTTGCTAAGCTTATTTCAGGGAATGGGCTTAGGAGTCAATGCTCAGAGCTTGCCAACAGGCAGCCGAGCTTCAGAGATAACCTACTGAATTCAGCAAGCTGTTGGCTGGATTTAATTCAGCCCCAGCAAGATGCAGGAGACCAGCTCTGAGTGAAGGAATATGCCATTTGCATGTGGTCATTTTTCTAAACAGAAGCTTGTAGGAGGTAATAAGAAACAGCTGCATTTTATCTGATGCCAAAAGATTTGCTGTGACCCAGCATTGCTGCTGTTTGAAGTGGAGGAAGTCTGCAGAGTCTGTGGATCTACCACCAACCCTTTTCAGGGAGCCGATACCACAGCCCGTCCAGCACGTGACTTTCCCCTGAGGCTGTTCCAGGCCATACTAAGCTACTTTCTTTGGCCTGTCATCATGAAACAAGAGTAACACTGGCAGTCAGACTGGCTGAAAACCATCCATTGTTGGTTAAGGAAGTGAAAATCTTTGTGTTCCCAACTGTAAATCCCCCAGCTGTCTTTGCTAAGCAAAATCAGAGAAATATTTGGTCCATCTGTTTCATTCTGGGTAATCTGAATATGTACTTTTTTTCCCCTGATGGCCATTAAAATACAGTTTAATTGTAGTACCACATGCTCAGCAACAGTTTCTGTCTAGAACAAGAGTTTAAGATGCTGATGCAGGAGAAAAACGATGTGACTGCATCTGAGTTTGAATCGCTGCTGAAGCAGAGGTGTTGACAGCAAAAGTCTCCACCCACCAAACTGGAACAGCAGTGTGCTTTATGGGCAACTTTGGCAGAAGGGCTGGAATCTGAATCCATCAGGAAAATAAAATTCCCTTATCAGCCTTGGAAAAAAAACCTCTCATTTGCTTTGTTTCAGGTCTCAAAATAAATCTGTCCCTAGAACACATAATGAAGGTGGGTTACCTTTTCCAGCTAATACAGGTCTTAAAATGATGACCCTATGCATGTTGTCCCCATTCCCTGCCTTGGTGCTGCTGTCACATGTTGAAAAATACATTGATGCAAGGCAGTTGGTCTGCCTCTTGGTTCACTGTATGGAAAGCAATCCAAAGGCAAAAGCATTTCAAGGTCCAGCAGACAGCCACTGCTTGAGGTCTCCTCCGTGTGTCCTCAGGCAGATACCAGTCTCACTCTTCCTCCCTCTGTCTCCAGGGTCAGAGCTATGGTAAGGTCTGGTCAACCAGTGCCCAAGCCCTACTTGGTACAAGTCCTCCTTGTGTCATGGATGGGAATACTTGCTACAGCTCCATCTTTTCATTTTTCTACCTGTCCTAGTTTCACAGGAATACCTATGGGTATCTGTGTCTCCTCGGTTCCTTTTCCCACCTAAACTGTCCTTTGAGATACTCTCATTCTCCTTCCTCACCCAAATGCAATCCTGGGCTATGAATTGGATCTGCTTCGTTCGATTTGTCATGAGACTTTTCACCTAGGCTGGTTTCCACATTCAGCGAAGCTCTGCCTTCCCTTTGGATATCTTCTCCCTCCTCTCCCTCCACAGGGAGTGTGTGTAAGCAGTTGTGTTCACTGCAGATTCATGGCCAGATGGAAGCCTGCAGAACTGAAAACTCAAAAGCAGTAATGGGTTACCAAACATTTGCCCTGCTCTCATTTCAAGAGAGTGAATTCGTCAGTAAAATAGTATCAAGACTGGCTGAGCTAGAGCAGGTCCTGCTGTGGGATGGACTGGACAGCAGGACAAGGTCTGGTCCAGCTCTGCTGTCTCATACAGTTCTGCTCTCAGGGCTGCACCCCACATACACGCACACTCACACATGCATAGACTGAGGAATACCTCTGTAAATGCTGCAAAGTCACTGGTTGAGATGATTTAACATTAAATCTAGCTTCTGTTACCAGAAACCACGTCTTTTTCCTTTCCTTCCAAAGTGATTATATTTTTTTTTGGAAGAGTTCTTCATATGAAGCTTTGCTGTTATTTTCAGTGCTCATATTTTGCATTTTGGATGTCAGTATTTCCCAGTAGTTAACACCAAACCTTTACAGTACCGAGGTAAGCTAGGGTCTGATACAGAAAATGTACGCTTTCATATGAATCACAGTTTTGATTTGTAGCTCTGACAATAGACAAGAGAACATATGCTCATATGCTTCTGTTAGCTCAGCTCTCAGGAGAAAATAGTATAACAAAGAGAGTACGCTGGTGATTCAGCCTTCCTCTGAGCTCGTCTCCCATCGCCTCTGTAGGCTGTAGTGGGTGAGAGGGAGCTCTCGTGAATGCCGTGTAGGGCAGGCATCTGGGCATGTGTAATCACTGCAGGTCTGGTGGCACTACTTGTATGGGGATCTGTGTTGGCTCCAAAGCCCCACCCAAATCCCTCCTCTTATTCCCTAATTCCTTTGCCAGTTCCACCTGGCTAAGTTACAGTTCGTTTCCTTACCAGTGATGGGGAGCTGCCAGAGGCAGCTACGAGCTGGCACAGGTTCACACTCCCTGGCAGGCAAAACGGAGTGAAGGGGAGCCCTCTGGAAGGGAACAAAAGTTGTGGACGTTAGTTGTTGCAGAGCTGCTGCTATTTATAAAACTTGGCTGGCAATAAAGGAAAGTGAAAGGCTGTGGGTAGGGCCTGTCAACCTCTCTCGGAGAGCAGCTTCATTCACCACTGCCATGGTTGAATAGTGCCATACATGCCCCCCCCCATTTGTCCCTGTAACACAACAGATGCTTTCCATAGGATAAGGGGCAAGCATGAAACTCTGGTAACAAGGTAACTTCCTGGGCACTACACAGACTATTTATGTCCTGTTCCCCCACCACAGGCACTACTGGAAACAGCTGCTGTAGATACAGCTCCCCCGGCTGAACAGAGTTTGAGCTGGCCCCTTGCTGTGACAGAGGGAGCATCTGTCTCTGGGAAGCAAAAGAGGGGGGTTTTCTTTCCCCTCCCTCCGTCTGTGGGACCACTTACACCCCCTTCCACCTCGCAGGCTGCTGAAGTCACATATTGCCACAGGTTTCTTATCTTCTTATCAAATGTCTATGAATTTACCTTCCTTAAATTGTAGCTGTGAGAGGAGCCCAGAGAGTGTCTTGGCTTTTCATCACCTTCACTGAGGCAGCATGGAGGCTGCTGGTGGTGTGGTAGCATAGCCTGCAGCTTGTAGGAGCTCATAAGATGATCAGCTCAGAGCAATCTCTGGAAACCATCTCATCCCAGCTGCAGCAATACAAAGTCCTACTAATTGGTTATGCAAGCCCATGGGTGGTATTAAGGAACCTGACAATTTACTGCACCCTCCCAAGCATCCCATCTGGGTGGCACACTGGCCCACCACTGTTCCCCCTTATTTAAGTAACCCCTGCCCAAGCCTCTACCCAGCTACTGTGCAGAGCAAGGAGTTTTGCAGTAGAAACCTGTGAGGAACATCAGTGTGCTTCAGGGTGTAGAAGGAATGGTGAATAAACAAGCAGAGAAGAGGGGTAGTCAGCAGGTCCTGTGTGAATCTGGTTTGATTTCCCATTGGCCCAGTGCGTGCTTTTCCCCTTCCCTTCTCCTGCCCCTTGGGAAAAGAAAGGAGAAAGGGTATCATCCAGGGACTGAGCATAAAGAAAACAATGCAGACATAGCCTCTGGAGATCTCACGTGAAGCATCACGAGGACTCCTGCGCCTGCTGAGCTGTAGCTTGGGGAGAGCATTTACACAGATGAAGCTTGCAGAGAAATTCCAGGAAAGCTAAACCCTCCCCAGCTAGGGGGGGTTGCTCTGCACTCTAGATCCTCCTCTTCATCTTATGGGCTCCTGGGTTCCCTAGCAAGGAAGAACAGCCAGACCTTTGCTTTCCTGTCAGTTCTGGAAACCAGTCATACCCTCTTCTTAATTTAAACAAAGACTTCTTCACCCTGTCCAGGCCACTTTTACCAACTGCAATGGTTAACACATATTTGGAAAAATTCTGCAGCCAGCCTGTGTTTGTCTTCTCCTCACACTTTCAGAAATGATTGTGCTGGAGGAAGGAAGCCTCCCCCTCTTTTGCCCCCTCCAGCTGGAAAATCACTGCTAATCTGACTGCCCTTTTTCCTTCTGTGTATCCTGCCAATTAAAACTGGATCTTGTTACGAATTACAAATAATGTGGCTAAGCCTTTGGTCAGTTATTTTCTAGTTCAATTCTCATTCTGCCCATGAACCTGGGTTTGGCTTGTATTTTGCATCCCATAATCAGCTCATTCCTCTCTCATTTCAGCCTCAGCTCTTGCTTGCTGTCAGCTTTCCTACTACTCCGCCTGGCATCTGCTATGCCATTTCATTCCTGCTGTTTTCACATGTGATGGGAGAATGGGCTTACCTCCCATTGCACTGGGGACATTTTAGCTCTGCTGGGTACCTGGAAGGGCCCGTGTTCATTCCTCTATGTACTGCATCTTGAGGACATACGCATATACCACCTGGCTGAGCTAAAGGCTTGTTTGCTTGTTTTGGCTTCCAGGACATGTATTCTCATGTTGCCATTTGACTGCTCCACAGAAAAATATCCTCAACTTATAGTGGACATGACCACCTCTGACAGAGTGTCCTTCTCTGTCTCTCCAAGTCCCTACAGCAATGGCTGGGTAACTTGGGTGGGCTGGGTGGCCTCTGCCCACACCTCCACATCTGGCTGTTAATGACCACTCACAGGAAAAGGTGTGTAACTCCATTTAACTATGGATTCTGGAGGGTCTTGTTATAGACAGAGACCTCTTTCTTGGGGGCTTGATACTAGGTTCTTCCATTCATGGCCAATTCTTATTTCACTCTCCCATTTCCTGTTAAGGCAGTTCTTGGACGAAACCACAAGTTTCTCCCTTGAGCATTCTTAAATTCAGCAGTAGCCAGGAGATAAACCTGCCCATGCTCTATTAGGGCCTTATTCCTCCAGAGCTGAAGAGCCCCTTGATGTGCCGACTCTTGTTTTCTCTTTGGTGACTTCCTTCTTCCAGCTCCTGGTGTGAGTGTGCACTGCTTGCAGGTACCCTGAGTGTCAAGCTACGTAAGGACAACCACTTTCTGAGAAAGTAGGTTGTTGTGTAGCACCTGAGGCTCTCTGAGATCTTTTTCATATGCATGTTCACAAACTTCCCACTTTCCCCTGCACTTTCCAGTGCTCCTGGAGGGAAAGAGGCTGAGAACTGAGGAGACTGTATTTTGGAGTCTGCTGTGCCCTTTTTATACTAATGTATACATGGGACTGATGCAGTGACAGTATGTCAGTGAAGCCATTGCGAGAGCTAAAGCTGTTTCCAGACAAAATGACAGTCCATGGACCTACATATCCAGTGACTGGAAAACGCCCTTTCTCTTACATTAAGGTCATGAGTAACAAGCCTGCCTCTGCTTGCTTGAGCTTTCCTGGGGCAGAGACTGCTTGTGTGGGTGGTGTTCTCTCCTCATGAACTGTCACGAGCAAAATGAAGTAGGGGGGAGTCACCTCTATTTGAATTTGCTGCGTGCTGTGATGTATTTAGGATATGGAGGACTGCATGTGCCCGAGAACCAGAATCTTATTAGCTCTATGTTTTACACAGTACCAGGTACACCTTACATGCACCCAAGCACAACTCTGCCTAATCTTTTTTCTGGTCTAACTAACAACCACCTACAGAATTTCCTTCATTTATTCCCTTTGTCTTTAACTCAATTGTTGTCCTAGCAGCAGCTATAGCCTCATTTTTTGCTTAGACATGTGTAGTGGCGGGCAGAGGTGCTTGCTATTTCTGGCACAGATGTATGAACCATGGGCCATATGAAGAAGGTGACTATGCTGGCTCAAGGACACAGTCCTTTCCTTCACAGTAGCTCCACACAGTGTTCCCAGTTTTGGGAAGCAGCTGCTTTCCACTAATCACCTGAGGTACATGAACTTCTGGTGCCATCCCAGGTAACATAAGGTTTGCACAACTGATGTAGGTCCAGCTTATCTCACAGACTTATACACCACTTTAATATGGTCTCTTCACCACCCCCAATGTGGGCTGGATGTGTCCCTGACCTAAAGAATACCACTTCATTTTTTCAGAGACAATGATAGAGGTTTGCCTTTTCTCTTGATGTTTCTCTATAAACTCTTTCAAATTTTGAGTAGAGAAAAATGTGGCGAGATACCACAGCTGGAATGTGGGATGCCACAGCCAACTGTCTGCAGACACCACATCCACCAGGACCAAAGCACACAGCATTTGGCTGAACTTCGTCTGTTCAGCTCTCTGTGTTTCAGTTGCCATGTTTCAGCTGAGGGCTGAGTGAATTAGGTCTGGATACACTCACTTCACACTGACCACCATGGGATGAGATCACTCACGTACATCTTGTAACTGGGAGCAGGTCCCTGTGGGCCACTGATGCAGCAGTCACACTGGAAATTGTTTGTGGCACTTACTGAGCCCATTACTGGCAGTTTCAGAAAAGGACTCTTAAGCCAAGGAGCCTGAGGTCTTAGAAGTGATCAGACTGCTGGAGGAGGTCTAAACAGGCCCTATGGGCTGCTGAAATAGGCTACAAAGCTGTTGGTCCTGCCCTGTTTGTCAGCACCATGTTCTCCTACAAAAGAAAAAACAGGACACAGGAAGCACCAACACAAGGTGGGAGAATCAAGACCTCAATCCAATGTACTAATAATACTTAGCACTGTACATCACTCTACTGTTACTTACAAACATTAACTAATACATCCTCACAACACCCCTGCGAGGTAGGGAAGTATTATTGTCCCCAGTGTACAGATGGGGAAACCGAGGCACAGAGAGGCTAAGTGACTTGCCCGAGATCACACAGCAAGGCATTGGCAGAGCCAAGATAAGAATGGTGATGTCCCTTGTTCCCCACCCAGTGCTGCCCCCCACTAGACAATGTTGCCCGTCTTGACACGGGGAACCCAAGAGGCCCCTTTGAAAAGCAATGCCTGGACTGGTTGCCTATTAATAATTTTTATTTGCCTTTAATGAATTATTTCACAGTTTTTCCCTCACACTGTACACCATGCTTTCACAGTCTGTTCAGTGTTCTGTGGTAGCCCACAGCCTTCTCCTCCGGCACCGGGACAGCTCTGCAGGGGTGGGGGGGTGTCATAGGGTGCTCTGTGCTTTCATTGAGAGGATGTTTAGAAACAGTTTTCACTGGCATTAGGCTGGGAGTGTGTGAGCCCTCACTGGAGACCGGTACCACACAGTGGAGAAGCAGGCAGAGGGAACTGATGGTAAAAAGGCATTTGCTATTCCCTGTGAAATGACCAGCGGCTCTCTTGGTTTCTTAGCTCTTCCAAGCTCCAGCGATCACTCAGAGCAGAAACTGTCTCCAACGTGCCTGGTCAGGATGTTGTTGTTCTGGGGGTTTCTTCCCTAAGGGTAACAGGCAGTCAGCTCAGGACCAGAAAGGTCCTCCAGCATTGCCTACTCCAGGTGTGTGACACTGTCTTGGAACCAGGCTGGCTGTAGCCTTTGTGCTCTCCTGCCATGGGGAAGGGGTGTTACCATGGTTGGCAAGCAGCCATATCCAGCGTCTAAGTCTCTTTTTTTTTCAAAACTGGGATTCAATGAAGAGCAAGGGAGAGTGGATGGATGAAGAGATGAGGATGAGGCAGAGCAAACAGGAAAATCCACCAAATGGGCTTCTAGGAAGGAAATGTTCCCCCTTGGGCACTTCAGCTGAAGCGGCTTCATTTTCACAAGGCTTCTTTCTCTCTCTGGGAACATCTGCTGAGCTTTATCTCTGTCAGCTGGATATATCGTATGACATTGGTATCTGCAGGGAAAGAGCACACACGCACATGTACAGTGGTTACAACTCCCTGTGAAAGACAGACACGCTGCACCTTCATCCTTGGTGCATCACCTGGGGAGCAACACAGCTCCAGCACTGCCTGCAGGAACAGCATCACTTGGAAGGGGCTCTGAACCAAACCCTGCTGCTTTGGCTTTGGAGAACATGGTCTGATTTGTGCTCACCATCCCCGTTGCTCACGATCTTGCCTCAGCTGGTTTCTACCTTCTCTCCAAATACACTTGGTCAGTTGAAACTATCTAGGTCATCCCTGCCTGTTCCTGTGGAACCGCACCTCCATTGGCTTCCCCTCCCTCAGTGCCTGCATACAAGCCCCTAACCACATCCTGCGTACAATTGTCCTCTGCCTTTTCACCCTTCTATCCCTTCTACAGCCTGTTTCACTCTTCTCGCATTTTTCCATGAGGAATTGAATTGGGAAGAGCATCCTTCACATTCTCTTTGTACTCTTGCTCTTCTTAAATTTCATATTTGGAAATCCTTCCACCATGACACTCTATCTGCATTTTTGTCATATGCAGTATGCTGCATACTGCTTTGTCTGTCCTGCCTAATGAAGTTCCTAGGGGCAGAGAACCACTGCTTCATCCCTGTAGAGAACTGTGAGATCCCAGTACTGTGCAGGTGGTAAGCTGAGCCCTCGTCTTCCTTCCAGTATTTCAGTGCACCAACACATTACACAGAACATCCTCCTCATCCAAACAGTGATGTGCCCCATGCCAGCTAGGGAAATGAGAAGGGCTTCAGCTTTCAAAATCCTGAGTGAGGACTTCAGCATCCTGGGCCATTCATGCATTAGCATTTCATACCAGCCCAGCAAATTTTAAAGCAGTTTTTTAAAGAACAGAATTGGGTTTAGGCCTAAAATAACACCAGTGCATGTGGCAGGCCCTTTGGCTGGCAGTGAGCTGCTCATGGCACAGCTTCACTCACCTGGGAGATTTCCACATGCCTGGGAAGCCAGGGGCAAAATAAGGTGTAGCCTGATAGAGGACAGGAGATACTCCCATTGCGAGCTAGTTATAAAATCTCCCGGGCAGGTTTTGGCCTGTTTTGCTTCCTTTTTGTGGGCCATTATTTTACGAAAGAGAAACAATGAGAGCAGCACTCTCTTTACAGAAGTGGAACCCTGTCTTTATCAAGTCTTTTCCATCAAATAATGTTGCACCATACTAGACCTGCCCACAGAAGGATTTCAAAGCTAAATGTAAATGTTAATGAAGACTCTCATCTCTCAGTAAGGAAGAAGTGATCCCTTCCTGCTGATTTGGGCATAACCGGTGAGGACAATTCAGGTAACTGGCCAGACCCATGCAAAGAGATGATGGCAAAGCTGCAATGGGAACCTCTCCTGGCTCTTAGGACCATGCCTGTGTCCTTGTGCAGAGGGACCTCCTGCCATTTTAAATGGTGTTTGATATACCCAGGCCAGCTGATGGTCCAGTCTCAATCCCAGTCAGTACATACCTTGACGATGTGGCCCCACCGGTGGGAAAGAGCTGAGCAAACCTTGAAGGTTAGGTGTACGTTTGGCTGCCCATGCTGCACCAGCCTCTGCACACAGAGGGCTGCATGTATGCTTTGCAGAACTTAACAGCCGCTTCCCTCTCCCTTAGTAAGGGGGGTTATACAATTACTGTGTGTTATTTCCATCTGCTTTTGTGATTTCTGTTTGCAGGTAGCATAAGAAATCAGGCCAAACCCAACCTTCACCCTTGACAGTAAATAGCCATAAGGAGTTTGCTGTGCTGACAGCTCTTTAGAACAGTAAAACCCTTTGCTAGCTAATTCCTCCTTACCCTTTAAAATCTCCTCCACCAAAGAGAATAACTGTCAGTGAATTGTGCCCCAAAACATTCCTTATTAGAAAAAAAAAAACCCAAAAACCACACAGGACATGACTGTAATAATAACCCAGTGCTTTTACCAATGAGCTTACTGAAGCCTCAGATAAAGAAAAACAATCACTTTTTTGCAGATGGAGACACTGAAAGTGGAGACACTGACTTATTCCAGGTTACATAATTCTTGATAGTGTTACCTGTTACTGCTGTAACAGCCACATCCTTTCTTACTGTATGTATTCACTTCTTTCCCCCGAATACCCTTCAAATTTTCCATAATCGTAAATAAAACAGTAGAACAATGGCCTTGAATGGTCTAACAATAACAGGGAAGAGTCTCTGATGCAGAGCTGAAGGCCAGAACTGTTTTTTGTATACATTAAGGGCCTTTAGGGACACTTTCTGGTATGTTTTTGCAGCAAGCAGTGGTATTTGAAGCTGTTGCTGTTGAATAAATTAGTATTTATTTCAAGAAGCAATGAAGGATACCAAATAAATAGTAACATGGGGGGTGGGGGAGCACAGAAATACATATTTAAAAAAAGGAAGCAAAGTGGTTCAGCTACAAGGACTTTTTCACATCTGAGCCTATCAGAACCTCAAGGTGAGGATAACTTATTTTCCACTGACTATTTTTGCTCTTGCATAGGCTTCTCCATTTCCTGGTTCTGGCAAGGGCTGAATGCAGAAGGGCACACTGTAAACTAAAATAGACTAAACTGAGCTTTTAAGCACATTTCCTCAGGGAGTGTGGGGTGCACAGCTGTGCTGTCAGACTGCCCGGAGCCCATGGCCAAGCGTGGCAGATGGGACCAGGCACCCTTATGGGAGGTGGAAGAAGAAGGAGATCCCAGCACACCCCTCAGCGCACCCTCCCTGGTGCTCCTCCAGGGCACAGCCACAATAGTGTGGTTTTACCTCTCTGTTAGGTGGTTCTTTGAAAAATAAAAGCACTGTCTCTGCATTGTGGCCTTCTGCCTGCTTTCTGAGGCTGGGTAGGTTAGCAAAAAAGTGGTTACTCTGGCAAGGCTAAGTTGTATAAATATATAATTTCTTTGCTGTCCCAAAATGAATTGTTGGGTTTTGACATGCGGATGACAGACACTTGGATGATTTCATGGCAAAAGTTGAAGCATCCCGATGAATGCTTTGTGAGTAAATGTCTGTCTCTGATCAAATTACAATACTAACCCTTTACTTGGATGGCGGACAGTATGGCTATTGGGCATTACAAATAGTCTCCTAACTTTGCTAAGGGGAAAAAGCTTGTTCCCAAAGAGTCAGAAAATGTAATGGTCAGGATATACCCTTCTCCAACCTGCTTTCTTCTTCAGAAATAAACTAGGGAGGGAAAGAGAGGCAGGATCCCCTCTGCACAGACGGCATTCCCAGCAATACTGTCACCTTCCAGGTTGTGCTGCAGCCTCAGCAGTGGTTAATCTTTGGGCACTGCAGCCTTGCTGCACTGAGAGAGTGCTTGGAGGGGAGTACAGCTAAGGATACAGTGAGTCATGCTCATCCCTGTGGAAATCAAACAGTCTCATGGAAAGAAATGCAAAAGCTCTCAATGTAAAAGCCAGGTCCCCGCTCCCCCCCATACCTGTTGGCTGGCGGGATCTTGCCTCTTTCAGGTAGTAGAGGGCCTTGTTGAAGTCACCCAGGTGGTAAAATGCCACTCCCGATCGATAGAGCGCCTTGAAGTTCTCCCCTTCTTTCTGAAGCACCTTGAGGCAGTACTCCTTCACTCGCTCGTAATTCACCAGCTCGGCCTGGAGCAGGCAAGCTGCAGGGGATGGGGATGGGGAGAGACAGACAGACAGAGGGGGCAATGTTACTGCTGTATTTCTCCCTGCTCCTGCAATCTGTACAGGGGGAAGAGAGCAGCTCAGGTGCGGGAAATGACGCAGCCCCGTGATTCAGAAAGGCTGCAGTCATACGGATTGTTTGCCAAACCCGATTGTTCGTAATTTAAATACCAACGCTTCTATTTTTGGCATTGCAAAGTGAAGGGATTGTGTTTGCTCTGGGGGCTGGAGGGGAGAGCGGGAACGTGAACACCCTTCCACAGAGTGGGAATGCCGTACGGTCTCATGGCAGCAACTGGCTTAGCCTGTAGTAACACATTGCTGCTCAGACAGGGCTGGAGCTTGGGAAAGGACAAAAAGGCAGTGAAAGTCATCTGATGAGGGAAAAAGGGACTGAATTGGATCAAATTTTGTATTTGCCTTAATCCAAGGCTGTTAGATTTACAAATAATATGTAACTGCCTTTTATCCAGGAGGTCCTGTATGGAATTTTGCATGTATGGAAACAACAGGGACTTTGCTCTGTTGGAATGTGCTGCTAGCAGACGCCTGGAGCTGTAGCTCAGGGAACAAAGGTGCTAGGCTGTGTGCTTTCTGCAAAGTATTGCAACGTGAGTTCATCCCAAGATGTCAGTTCTGCACTTCCTAAAGGAGAAGGTAAACATGGGGAAGAAACAGCATGCTGAGGACTCTGTGTGCTGAAGGACCATTTTTGCATGTCAGGGGGCTGAAAGAAATCCCCATAGTGAGTTTCCCACAACTAGGGGTGAAAAAAAGAGGAAAGGGTGAGATCCTCAAGACATACTTTACTGCCCTGTTCATGGCTTACTGTAGTGCTTGCTCTGGTGGGATAAATTTCACTAGGCATATTGGGCATTAAGAATGGTTTGAGGAATGCTGACAAGAATAGGCCATGGTGCAGCCAGAGTCTTTGGGGAAATGAAGAAAGCTGTGCTTGTCCACAAGCCCACCTGCTGCTGCAACCCAAGGCAACTTTGGGAATGACAGGATTTGAGGAAGGAAGGCAGGATGCCATTGCAAGGATCAGCTCAGAGGCTGGCAATGTCAAGTGCCAGGGCATGGAGAGACATTTCCCATGGCAGGTGGTGTTACTCAGTGTGTCTCTGGCAAGGAGGAGACTCACTGCTCCTGGAAAACCAAGTCATCGCAGTTCAGGTGTCACCAATGAACAGCCAGACCTCATGTTTTGTATGGTAACTGCAGCCTGCAGCCGAGAGGATACAATGCTGGGTCATAAGTATGATACAGTTCTTGATTCCCTTCCCCTGCACCCCTAAAGTAAGCCTTGCACCCTCTCTGTATCTCCCTTTACATTTCTTGAGCAGGAGGTTGGCTAGCTGACCTCCAGAGATACTTCCCAACCTAAATTAGTTTGAGTCTGTGATCAGTTACTGTGGGCAGAATACATTCCTAACCCAAGTATGCATTTAAAGCTTAAATAGCTGACTGGGAACAACCATAAACAGGCTTTTACCGGTAGAGAACTGATGGTACGGATGTGATGAGCAAGGACTGCAGATCTAGCCCCACTGCTGGTACATTTGGTTGAGTGATGCAGTAATTACTAACGAGAGCTTTGTCTCATTTGCTTTAATGATGGATTCTCAATATATTTTAACAGCTCCTGCCATTAAAGGGAATAGGTATTTCAAAGGCATCTGGTCGCTCCCGATTCGATTGCCAGTTAAAAAACGCATATGTTCTAAAAGCTTTGCAGCATTTCCTTATCCACAACTTGTCCCTTCCTATTTGTCAAACATTGATTTTTCTCACTCTGTTTCTAAAGGATCTTGAAATGACTGTGCCTTGTTTTCCTTTATTTTTGAAAGCTACTAAAAATATGGCTGTGTAAATTTACTGCTGGTTTCACAGCTCTGGAAATGGGATTGCTTTGTTTATCTGCTGACCAGTAGCATATACAGCAGTGGCAGTAGCTTTCTGCATGCTGCCAATGTGATCCAGCCTTCCATGTTCTGTGAAACTGCTTTTCAGAGCAACTCTGGGGGGTGGTGTGTGTGGATTTCAGTCTCTCTGTTCATTTACTGTTTGGTATGTCCAGTTAGAGTCACAGAAATGATTCTGTGAAAAATGACAGGCAGTCTATTCATGTCTATTAACTCAGTAATTCCATATTGGACTTGCTTCATGGATTGGTTTAAAGGAAAAGAAAAGAAAAAAGTCTCCCACATCCTGCTAATTCATAAACCCAAATGGGCTTCCAGATATCCAGCTGGACTTTTTCTGTGACTCACACTCCCAGCAAAGATTCTGCAGGGCATCCCCACTAACCGTGCGGGTGGCAGAGAGAAGTCAGTATCGCATGGGCTAGCAGGAGAGACGCCTGTTCATCTGAATATGGCGAGCAGATGGATGTGCAGGAAACAGTTCTGCTGGAAGAGCTGGCCATTTGGAGAGCCAGCGTTGGAAGCGGCTGTTGGAGATGAACCTGGAGGGAGCATCTCCCTTATAAATATTTAGAGTTGCGTGCTTTCAGTTCTTGGTGGACTGAAACGATCTTAATGGACTGCGATTCAATGCAGATATTGAGGCTATTAGTAATTCAGCTTTCAGAAATGGAAGAGCCATGGAATCCTTCCTACCTAAGTCAGGGGAGAATTGCTTTGAAAACGTGTTGCTTTCCTAAACAGACATATGCGTCTCTGGCTGAGAGTGTTTGTTTACCACAACAAACACCTCATCACCCTCCTTCTTGGTTCATAATAGGCCCCCAGTGAATCCTTCTGAGGAACAGAGCTCCCTCAAAGAGACCCAATCGCGAGGTTTATCCAGCTCCTCCTCCTGGTTTCTTGAAACCAAATGGGCTTGGTTCCGCACAGCACCATCTCTAGTAGCAATCTGGCGATTAGAAAGCTACCCTTTACTTGTAGATGCAACCCTCTAGTCACCCATTCCCTGCAGCTCTTGTTGTCATTGTAATACAGCATCCAGTGGCTGCATCTCCAAAGCTCAGAATGTAGGGTGTCCTGCTTCCCTGCAGTGGGTGATGGTTATCCATCATACTTGGTGATCATTCTCAATTTGGCAGCTGATTTATTGTGTCACCTTAAGCAATAAGTCACTCCTAATTTTGAAAACCATGTATGTCACATGGTGATGAAGAGTTGCTATCTGCTGTAAAATAAGCCTGTTTGAAACTACCACCCTGAAAAGCTCGTCTTTGCTTGTTGCATCGGTACTGTGAGACTCTGATCAAGTTACTCCATCTTCTCTTTAGCAGCCTGCCTAAAGAAGTGCCTGGAATCTCTTACTGAAACACCCCATATTTTTCAGCTTTCCTCACTTGTATAGCTGCTCTCTGAGCCCTCAAAATGAAGTTCAACTGCTGTCAGTTAGCATCTTACCAGAGAAACCTCTTTGGTGTGAATACCTTTGCAGGTTATGCAAATAGCTCAGTTTGGCCTGAACTTTTGGCTTCTAATTCTGGCTGAGCTAAGAACTAAGTATGGAAGCAGGATGCATGGGTTTTAACATGGAGATTTGGAACAACAGTATCAAGAGCCTTGCCTAGCTGGCAATTCTCACCAAAGGGTAAATCTGCATGCCAGAACAATCCTCCAGACACAGTTTATACCAGTGGCTAAGTTCCCAATGTAGGCAAGGACCTACAAGGACCTCAAGACCTGTTACGGAACACGTAGGAGAGTGAGCCAAATTACTGTGCTAACAACGTTAGCATATCCCTACCCTGTGGCATGTTCCTTGGGCTCAGCAGTTAACCACAACAGGAATTCCACTTGCTGTTGTTCTGGGAGATGAAAATGCCCTTGCCCTACAGGAATATCTTGGGTTGCAAGTTCCTATTTCGCAAACTCTTGTCTTGTTTGCAGTTTGCTGTCACTCAGGTAAGCTGGTATCATTGTCCATTTTTAAGATTGCCTTGTGCCTTCCACTGCTTATAACTTTGTTGGTCTTTTAAGTTTTTCGACTAAAATATTCCATGTTCAATGTCTGCCTTTGATGTCTGCTTTTAGAAAATGTCAGCCAAGACTGTTCAGGTTCTTTTGAAAAACAGGCTAGGGAAACATATCTTATTTTTCCCTTGTTAAAGATCTCTGGTGACTGTCTCTTCGGATTTGTCTCATGCTCTCTCATAGTTTGGCTTTGCAAACTGAAATCTGGCAGATATCATTTGTGTCAAGCAGGTGCCTTCTGTTATCCCTGGGGTAATCTATAGCTGGCCAACTGATAACCTTCTGAAAATAAAACCACTATAGTACTGCATATAGTACTCAGTAGAGGTGCCTTAGAATTTGGTACCCAAATCCACTGAAAATATGGTCCAATCCTGAGCACAATCTGATCTAGCGAAAAGCAAGGATTTGCAAACCTAGGGAGCATGAAAATTCTCTTATTGGCTCACTGGTCACAGTATATTTCACAAACTGACAGTGTCATTCCCAGAAATAACCACAATTAACTCTGCAAAATACTTTGCTTTCTGATATGATCTTGCCATAAGTATAGCAGCCAGCAGCTCACTTAAAATCTGTTTAAACTCAAGGAGGATGGTGCATATTCTTGCTCTGGTTCTATTTTGGAAAACACATGATTGATGCTTTGATACAACTGCTTCAGGGTTTTATTCGGGCATTTGATTAAGACCTTTATAGATCAGTGAACAGGCTTTGTTCTCATATCTCTTTAAGACTCGAAATAACAGGGCAGACTAGGAGAGTCCGATACTTCTGTTACTTCAGAAGGCTTGGCATCTTTTAGGGTGATGCTCTTCCTCAGAAAACATGATAGTTCTGGTTTGATTTAAGTGTTTGGGAAGAAAAATTATTGGGATATAACGACGACAACAACAACAACAAAAAAAAACAACAGGAGGAAAAAAAAGGAAAAATGTTTATCTTTCAATAGACAATGATCTTCTAACCATGCCACTAATGGATATATGACTAATCTCTGTGTGCTGCATTCTGTGTAAATGGTGTTTACAACAAGCACATGGAGTTTACGGTGTTCACTGGAGGAATTAAAAGGGATACCATTACTACATGACATTGAAAATTTTGGCCATATGTTAGTAATTTCAATTGTAATTAACTTCTAAAATGAATCAGGTAAAACGTTTCATAACATGATGCTGAAAATGTAAAGGGTTATCTTGGAATAAAAGTCACCTTGGACTTAAGATACTGTGATTTTAATGTACAGCATAAAAAGATCTGGACTACTGGAATGCTTATCCAAATTTCCCTGCAGTTGTACTGATCCTGAGTGTGCAGCCTGCACAGGTTGCATGTGGGCGGCACAGCCCAGGTTTTAACCTATGTTTTAACCTGTGTTAAATTTTTAATCCGAATTGGCACTAGAAGGAGCCATATAACATGTGGGAATGTAAGAAGCCTGTATCAAGGAAGCAGAGCAGGGGTGGTAAAGCATCCATATCTATATTGAGCTCCATGAGTGCTGTGCCTTTCAAGAATGCATCCCAGCATTCCTCAAAAGAGGATGTTTAAAGCATCTTTTCTTTCAGAGAAATGCTGCATGCAGTTTCACTACAAGGCTGAGACACTAATTAGGATCCGCAGTTTCCAAACAATCTTTTCCATGAAATATTTCTCTTCTTTCTCTATAGTCCAAGCTTGCAAACAAAGAGGATTTTTTGGCTTCTCACCAATAAAAAGCTAATTATAGACAGCTTGATAATGTCTGGCAATAATCTGATCAGCTGACTCCTAGTTCCTGGACAACCTTAATGGAATGAAAAGGGAGTATCACAATGACAGTACAACTTTCCAGCCGGTGGCTCTCGTTTATTCCTCTCCAGGTACCAAAAAGGCCTAAATATGCCCGTATGTTTCTGCTTGCAGGGAAATGTGTGGAAAATTAAAATCCGAACTGTATGACAGGTTGTCTCTCTCTGTAGGGAGGGATTAATGCTAAATGAGGTGTGGATCCACAAATGTTTGAAGAGCCCAAAGAGGGCCACCTCTTCCAAGCTGCCTTCCCCTTCTTCCCATCCTGCCTTCCTCCCAGTACATAGCATGGTCTCCTTCATTTCTCTGCTGCTCTTGCATCCTTCACATCTCTTCCAGAAGAAAAACCCTGACTTCACAGTTCCAATTAGCTTTTCTAGGAGAGAGAGACAGTAGTAGTGACTGAAGAATGCTGATACTTCCACCATCATGCACGCTAAGAGGCATCTAGCAGTTCTCAAAGGAGCTGCTGAGCCTGTGTGTCAGGCTTTTTGTGGCTGGCAGCCCACCCTGAGACCCTGCCTACTGCCATCCCTTGGAGTGCACAGGCCTGAGAACAAGGAGATAAGTAAGTAATGGCTAATGTGAGCTGTCAGAACAAATCAGCTTAACTTCAGTCTGCGATAGGGTGATCAATCTTGAAGATAAAGGAGAAAGAGTAGGTGCTACATATCTTGGCTTTTACACTAGTCAAATGACAAATTCTAGTGACATTTTCTTAAGCAAATTGAATGAGAACAGTCTAAATGAATAGACTTAACTGTGTTAACAAAGTGAAAGACAATATTAAGTAGGGTTCTGCACTGATCTGTCCTAGGCCTCCTGGTATTTGGTACTGTCAATAAAGACCTAAATGACAGACTGCAGACTGCCTCATCAATTTGCACATAACGCCAAGATGTGAGAGGCTGACTGCCCTGGTTCCCCAGGAGCAGCCCCCCAGCCCAGCCATGCAGGCAGGCCATGAGCAGCCCCGAGTCAGCGGGGAGTTTCAGCCAGGGCAGCTGCCCCAGGCTGGCTCACAGGTGTATCCCATACCAGTTATATCTGCTTGTTATAAAAGGAGAGAACTTAGGGAGGGTGAGGCTTCCTCTTCCTGGGGTTTCTCTCTCTTAGCCTCCTGCTCCTTCTGCTGCTCCCAAGGACCAGGCTGAGTATAAGCTTGTACACTTCGTGTTGGTGTTTGTATTAACTTTGGTATTTCGTAAATGTGTTTCTACTTCAACCCATGGGGCTTAGCCCAGCATATAGGCTTTCTACTTGTTTTTTTGCAAAGGTTGTTATTGTTGATCTGCCAGGTTAAATCTGCTGGAGGTTTCCTCCTTTCTGGCTTTATCTAGTAATCTTTGACCTGTCTTTAAAAAGACTCATCTACTCCAGTCAATATGACTTCAGACATGTTTGGCCTTCAGATCTGCTGTTCCAGTTGCTATTTATTCCACTGCCCTTTCCTTGCTGTTTGCTTTTGTTTCACCTTGTGTTGCTTTACTCTCTCACTGTGGCACCTTCTCTACATTGTACCTTTGCCTCTTCTGGCCTCCTATTGATATTGACACACAGTGGAGGAATCTGGTCTCTTGAGTTGTTTTCCTAAGGAAAAGTACATAGAATTTTGTCAGGGATCAGTAACATCAGGTGGTGACAACCATCTGGTAAGTGTCTGGAGGCCAACAGCAGTTCAACTCTAACACGTGCGATCAAATAGTTTATGATTCTTACCAGAGTATATTACACAGTGAAATTAAGGTCTTATTGGAATGATGTTTCTTTTAAAACCCATGCAAGGCAAGGAGAAGATTTCTGTGAGTAGGGAGACACTTTGTAGTATGTTATGGATTTCAAGCTGCTTTCTCTACTGAAGGGTAAAGCATCCTTTGCTCATCATGGTTCAAACAACTGACAGCAGCATTGTGAAATGCAGCTGGACCACCTTGAAGGCTCTCAAATGAAGTAATTGACAGTTGTGCATACCATGATTGCCTCGAGCCTGGCTTACTGCAGCATGTTCAATTTGGGATGAAAGCTAGTGCTTTATTGTGTACCACAAACAGGGCAGGATGATGTGGCTGCGTAACATCTGCGTGCTGTGCCCTGTGGTGGCTCACAGTTCACCTCTCAGGACATGAGAAAGAGCTGACAATTGCAGAGTCTGCTAAGGGGTGGAGAGCAGGCTGTCTCTGGGGCCACCTCCTTGTGTATTCATGTCATGTATAATTGATAGGGACTGAAATGTTTTTGGTTTTCCCTTGAACTCTCCCTAGCTGAAAAGACTCATCTGGCAAGATGGAGAAGTCAAGTGGGAAGGAACATTCCCTTCATTAAAATAATAACCTATTCACATGTTTTATCTAGGTTCAGTGTAGTCCAAAGCCTTTCCATTTTAACAATGTTTTGAAACAGTAAAAGCTTTATGGCCTCTGTGGGAGGGATGGAGAGAACAACTGGCAGAATCAAAGAGGCAGAGGATGCTCAAGTCAACTGTTTTCTAACTAATTGCAGAGAGAGGCGTATAAAACAAAGCTCTTGAAATCTTATTTTCCTTAAAAATGCACTAAAACTTACACAGAAGGGTGGTTTGTCAGCAGTAGAGCCAAAAACCCTGGCTGTGTCACCTGGCTGAGCTTTGCTAGATGATATAAAGTAAGCTCAAGCATCACCCTTCTGTGTAGCTGGGCCTCGAGTGTTCTTGCCTCTTCCCTGCTGTCCATTTATACCTTATAAACCTAGTACTATTGAGATGTCTGTCCCTCCATCAAATCTAGCTGACAGGTTTGAAAGTTATTGAGAGGGGAATGATAGGCAGATCACAGGAAACATACTTGCTAATGACTCATTTCCTTTGAAATCAGGCTGAAAATGAGTAAAGAAAAGACCAGAGGAACAATTCAGTATATTATTTGCTTGAGAAAGTCAGGGTTTGAACTGTGCAGGAGTATATAAACCACCCCTCTAATAAGAGGTCTTCTCTTTAGTATAAACTGTGGCAAAGCATTTCAGGGAAAGGTCTTGGATCATTCCCAAACCTTCCATAAACCATGTCTGTGCAATGCATGGCTGGCAGTGGAGGAACAAGATAGGCATGCTCTCATCTGGAGCACGTGGAGGGCAACTTCCATGTCAAGTAGGGAGCTTGTTTTCAGGCACCAGGATCACCCAAATCATTGCATTGGATCAGGCCAGTAATACATTTCTGTCTTGACTGTGCCTCTTCAGTTAAGTTAGGGAAGATTTAAGTGCTGGGGTCTGAACCCCCAGCCCTGAATTAAGGTTGACATATGGGTGGTCCCCATGGTCCTTTAAGAGGAGGGGATGAGTTTACCTTTTGGCTTTCCTCCAGGGTGCAGCCGGCCTTGCAAAGAAAGCCCTCAGGTAAACAAGCCCCAGGTGCCCTGCATTTTGGTAACAAGTGCCAGGTGTCCTGTTTGGGGATAAAAGCTGGGCCCACTTGCAGGAAGGGTTGGAGAGTCTGTCTGTGGAGTGGATGCACTTCACAGAGTTTTCCTGTTGGGGAAGGACCTCCTGACCACTCATGGAACCGGGTCCCAGTCAGGTCTGGCACATTCAAACGTGGGCTTTGTGGGGAGGCAACATGGGGTTACTTCTGTCATATGTAACTGCCTTGTTCTCCTGGTTGTCTCCCATCTGCTCTGTGGGTTATCTCGTGTCTCTGTTTGTTCCATCTGTTATGAGCGATATTGTGTCATTCCTGGGGTCGCTGGGGTTGATGTCTGTTATTCGTGATCTATCTGACTTGTTTGTACCCCCAGCGATCCTCTATATACTGACCCCTTTGCGTGAAATAGAACCTGCGTACTGGATTGTTGTTCTGCTGCTGGCTGTGTCCTTTTTACTGGGCCTACTAATTGGCAAAACAAAGATGAAGTGTAAGAATTGTGAGGTGGCTAAAGAAGCTGAAATGGGTTCTGCTGATGAGCTGATTGGTCTGTAAATAGAGCTCACTAGTAGAATACCTCAGGAATTAATTTCAGAATTGAGCTTGTTTAGTGTCTTTGTTAATGTCCCGATGTAAAAATAGGAGTGCCCTACCAACAGTGAGAAGTTGGAAGGTACTGTTAAAGGGGATGAGGATGACAATATCATATAAAAAGAACTACATGAACAGCAGTAAATTTTTATTTGGGATGAAAATCAATAATACAAAGTGTAAGACCATGCTCTTTGGGACTAACAGGAATTTCTGTTAGAATTTGTGAGCTCATGAGCTGGAAACAACCAAAGAGGAAAAGGATGTGAATATGCTAGCTGATCACAGGATGACTGAGTCATGTATGATAAGAGAGTCATTGCTACAGATGTGGGGCAAAGATTCTGATTTGATTCTTTCCGAAGCACTAGGCAAGAAAAAAGATGCCTTTGCAAAGCGATGGCTAGGGCTGATTTATGATGGTTTTCCAGGGCATCACAACAGACTCCCTCCATCATTCTGCTTCTGTAAGATCAACTTGGTGGGGTGATGACCTCTCTGGGCAGCTCCTGTTCAGGAGAGGCTATGGCCATTCCATGGGACCCATTTATTCTCTGAAAAAGTGGATAAAACATAAATCTTTCTGCCCTCTTCCTCTCTGGGAGCAGGAGTGGAACAGAAGAATGTGAATTCTCAAAGCTTCTTCCCTGCAGTTGGTTGGAAGATTGTTCTTTATATCATAAAGAAGCTTTTTGTACCAGGTTGAATTTGTGGATTAGATGGTGACTGTAGGGATAGCACAGCACACCGGAGGCAGACATTTGTTAGTCACATCAGCCCAGGAATAGCCAAAGGAAGTACTAAAGGTCTGACATAATTTTTCAAGCCCCAGACACTTCCTCTGCTTTTAATTTGCTTCCAGGAGTAAATTTCCTCTCCCACACACTACACTGGGGAACGTGCAGGGCACAGATAGCCCACTGCTTGTTTTGTATTCTTGCCTCCATCTGCTTCAGATAGCAGTAAACAGCTCTGCTGCTTGGAGTCAAGAGCTAAGTCAGAAAAGACCTAAGATAATCAGCGCCCAACTGGGCTGATCTGAAATCAGTCTTTGCATGTTAGGCTAAGCCTTATAGGCACATCGGACGAGTAGCAAATTTTCACCACTGCCTGCTTATGTTCTGCCAAGAGGGCCCTGAGCCCTCTTGCTTTACAAATAAGGTGACTTACAGTAAGGCAGATACCTCACTTGAGTTTCCTCAAGTAGGAAATGAGCTGTTTAGATGACACTGATGTGGCTGGGCCAGAGTAACACCTGAGGCATGAAAATAGACAGTTGCAATTGGGGCATCACAGGAACTTTGGAATTAAAATTTGAGGAACCCTAGGTTGGTGGCTCTTCACTAGCTGACCCAGCTGCTCCTTTCCAGCAGCTCCCAGGCAACTAGATCGACGGCTAGATTAGCAGAGTTTTGCTGCCTGCCACTCTGATATGAAAGGAGTTGCTGTTGCCGTCGATACAGAACAATCTACATGACGGCCCCCTGAACTGGCAGCAAGTAAATGCAATGGGCAGTGCTCCTACTAAAGAAAGGAAGGGAATACTGAGCAGTGGCTAGAAAAGTATTCGCTTTAGTGGGGCAGGGATTCGACTTGTCAAATGTGAATGTATTGGAGAGGGAAAAGTGCTATAGCATTGTAACAAAAGATTGCTGTCCTGCATCCTGAAAGGGTTATGCAGCAGCCTAAGGATGGTTGTTGTTTCTCTTTCTGAGTGAACAGGACTGAGATGTCATGATAAAGTCAGGAGCCTGGGACACAGGACTTGTCAGGCAATTCTGGGTTCTTTGGCAAACTGCAACTGCTAGAATTACAAACAGGATGAGACTTGCATTTTCCCCTGACTCCTCTTGTGAGCCTGTCACAGAACTATTCTGGGGTGGTGATATACACAGCCCAGGGCTTTAAAGATGAGGACATGCTGCTGTGACAGGCAAAGTTGTGACCATGGCTACATAGGCCAAGCATGTGTTAAAATTCATGTCAATGATCAGAAGAGTTGGTCATCTATAACGGGGAATGACAAAGGGTGTGAAGATAAGGAATACAGTCACATGCTTGCACATGTACATGCTGTTGTGGAGAGGTACTCCTCCTTGTTATACATAAATAGGTCTCCAGCACCAAATGACTGGCTTCCTGTAGGTGTCACAGCAGAGATGGGCCTTGAGGAGAGCCTGGAAGGGAGAGAAGGTCCAGCCTGAACTAACACACTGCAGGCAAAATCAGCTCGAAGGAATCAGGTGCACTGAGGTGCTGCAGGGCAGAGTATGAGAACAAAGAGGACGAGAGGACCTTGCTGGCAGAGCAGAGGTGGGGAAAGCCTGGAAAGGGACAAAACTTTGTCTGGAAGGTCAAAAAGTCTGACATGGCTGTATTGCAACTGGGAGAGTGAGTACAGGAATTCAAAGGGGGAAAGACACGGACTGTGTAATCAGCCCCGAGTCCTGAGCTGAGAAATGTGATGGGAGAACACAGGACAAAGCCAAGGAGAAGCAGATGGTGCTATGCAGCCTCTGAGCCTCAGGGTGATGGCATGTCAAGAATTTTGAAAAATGGGGAGAATGGAGTGGATTTTGAAGTAAAGATCATGACATTAGCTGTTGCCTATGGACTGCAACAGATGAGCTCTGGCATGTCAAGCCATGACAGCTAAAGATCATTGCTCCCAGCTGTTGCTTCTGCCATGAGTTATCAAAGAGAGAAAATGTGACTTTGCTTAACTCATTTCCATGAATTGTCTTAGTATTGTTTCCAGCAGTGTCCTAAACTCCGAATGGCTATACTGAGACAGGCTTTCTACTTCAACCCCACCTCCAGTGGTTGCTAATGCCTGGGCAAGTGTGTTAGAACAGGGCAAGCTACAGTGTCCTACCACCACTTCGCAGCCTCACACAAGTGAGTGTGACTTGTGTGACCCAGCTGAAGCTACCTTCAGCAATTCCAGCAAAGCTTCCAGAAACCACACTGACTCCACAACCTTTGTTGAAGAGAACAGAATAGTAATGTTCCACACCACCACAAGAAGATTTACCTGCATTCATCGATCAATGTCTTAAGCTCACTGTTTCCCATCCAAGATGCAGTGCAGGAATGAACAAAAGGAGAGAGGTTCCTGAGCAGCCATTAGTAACAACTTTCTAGTTAATGATAGTTAATATTGACTCTTTTTCAAAGCATTTTTAACCCTCACTGAAGTCGACAGAGTAAGCTGAAAACAAGGTTAATAAACAATTGTCTTCCTCGTGTATCAGTTTCTCAACCACAAAGTGAGAGAACAAAGAAGAAAATAAATAGCCAGTAAATTTTCTCAAGACTTCATTATATATTTTCTCCGTTTCTTCATTTTGTTTCCTCATTTTCATAGTCCTTTGTATGGTATTTTCTGTGAGATGGCACAATGTCAAGAAGAAACTGGGTCCTGGCAACATTTAAGCCTCCCCTTTTATTTATACAATTTACTTTTACTGTTCTTGTCCTCACAGCAACCTCCTTTATCAGGTGTGCATTAGATCTCATCCTAAAATCCTAATGTGAAAACTTCTGATGACCCTTCATTCTTGCAGCATCAGTTGCACTGCTCAGGGGAATCACAGAATCACAGAATGGTTTGGGTTGGAAGCGACCTTAAAGATCATCCAGTTCCAACCCCCCTGCTATGGGCAGGGACACCTCCCACTAGACCAGGTTGCTCAAAGCCCCATCCAACCTGGCCTTGAACACTGCCAGCCACAGCTTCTCTGGGCAACCTGCTCCAATGCCTCACAGTAAAGAATTTCTTCTTAATATGAACCTGATGAGGAACTGGGGATATGCTGCTCAACTGATAAGCAGTTCCAGGAGAAAGGCTGGAAAAACAGGTCTGGAGTTGGGTTAGAAATTTCTGAGCCTAGTGAACAGAAGGATGCTCCATGTGCTGACCCATGCAGAGGTGGCCTAGCTCCCAGAAAAGGAGGTAACTATGGAGCTTGTGGGTATATTTAGCAATAGATTGGGAACCAGCTTTGATATTTATTTATTTATTTATAGCACTAGGTTTTATTGAACCAGCTGAACCATCGTCAGGACAGCACTGATAGAAATCCATGGAGGTTTAAGAGGCTGTAACTCATTGTGGGACTTTTGCTGGAGGAAACTCCAGGACAGCATTTCAGAAGAGGATGGAGTAAAGCTGGCAGTAGCTGTGCTGTTACAGAACTCTTGGAAAACATACCAGTCTTCTCAAGGTGGAGAACAACCAATACTCTTTAGGTAAGCAAATTGACCGCCACTCTGTTCTCAAGGAAGCTTTTTGATTTTTGACATCTCCTGCTTTATCTCCCATGGTGAGCTGGATGGATCTTGGCTCACCAAGACTTTAGCTCCTTGGGGCAGTATGGCAAGGGGCTCTATACCTTCCCAATACTCTCTGTTTCAGGCAAATGGTGACAAGGTCAGCTGGGACAGGCTTCTCATGCAAAGGGAGTCAAACATGTGGTAGAAGTGGCTGCAAAAATACTTCACCAGAGCCTCAAGTTTTGAAAAGGCTTGGGAAGAATAGTGACATTCATAGAGAAAAATGCATCTCCTGCCTCAGCAAGAGAGATGCTGTCAGACATCTATCACTTAAAGGATGGCAAGCTGCCTCCAAACTTGTTTTTTCTTCCTACCTCCCAGCCCGCCCAGCCATCCCATGTATTGCCATCCCATCCTCTCAATGCACAAAACCTCCTCCCTCAACAGGGAGAATTTTATCCCCCAAAATAAAAGGGAATAGGTAAATATAGAGTACTTCTAGAGAGTAATTCATGACAGTGGCTTCAAGTCCCACTTCTTTCTTAAATACTTATCAGGGTTTGGCCCTATCACTAAAAAACCATGTGTAGCCATCTGTGTTTGTTCTGTGCTGCAATTGCACCTACCTGGAGCAGTAATTGCATCAGGCCTGTAAAACAAGATATTTCCATGCACTCTGGCTGGGAAGATGTAACTAAACAAAGAATGTCAGGAAACTCCCCCCTCAATCAGTAAAAGTGCAGACCACATCCTGCTCTGTTTGCTGCTGCCTCTCCTTCCCATCACACGGCATCCTCACAGAGGGTGTTTTTTATTGACGCAGCACATAAATAAAGCTTCACATCAAGCAACAGTCCAAGAGAGCTTTAACACCCACAGCACCATGTGTCCTGGTAGAGTCTGTACTTGTTAACAGCTATGCACTGGGATGGGATTTTAGCAGAGATTCCTTGTGAGGAGTCCTAGTGGGTGGTCAGTGGAGACAAGTTTTACCAGCTTTTCTCATGTTTATCTATATTTTTACTTGGAGTGTTATAAATATTTTTACTTGGATTTCTCAGTGGGACTACTCACCAATGCCTGTGCAGCTGCTGATGGTTGGGAGTAGTACCCACACCCACAGGGTGCAAGGAGGTTCCTACGCTGCTGGACATGCCATGTTTTGCAGGACTATCGCTATGACCTTCACATAGTCATGAATGGTACCAGGGCACGTTTCTGCCAGTGTAGGAGGCCAAACCTTGTTATCCAGGTTGAGATGTTATCTTGGATGGCTACGTTTTGTAATACTCTGTGCAGGTATGTGTGCCCTCCTGCTGAGAATCCTATACTAAACTAAACATACCCGAATAGATATATAAATGCAGTACACTTAATTTACATTCATGTAATTAACAAATTGAGGTTTGAAGAATGAAAAGATTTGGTGAAGGTAATACAACAGGTTAGCACGGAGAGGGAGGATTAGAAACCCAGATCCCTCTGCACCACTCCTCATTCCCAGTTCTCTCTCTGGTTCCATTTCTCCTGCCAGGATTAGCTCGAGCATTTCTGTGTACTTAGGAAAAAACAACAAAGGTTTGCTTATCGCACTGCAACATTCTCTCACCAGATCAGCTTAAAACTATGCTTACCCTTAGCATTTTGCTGCTTTGGAACAACCAGGACTTGTTTCTCTCTGCAGAGCAGACATAGTCCTTTTGATCCTGTAAACTTTTAGGCAGTAATGCTGGAATAAAATGCTCGTTGCATTTAAGGAGAGTAATGGTTGCATTTGTAGTAGGTAAATGATCCCTTCCTGCATGCAGTACTGAAAGTGTTAAAGCTTCTTCTAGATCAAAGATGCTATAGGAGTGGAAAGGAGGCTGAGACCTGAGGGGTATTTGGCCAGTTTGCTTTTCCACTGGCATTCTTCATGCATTCATCTTTTTTGAAAGAACACAAACCATCGACTTTGGGGATACTCAGTTGAATGCATCATCAGGACGAGATTGTGGTCCCTGTTCTTTATTTTTCAATAGGTCTGAGAGAGCCAAAAAGAGGTCAAGTGACTTTCTCAAGGTCAGAGACCGTCAGTGAGTCATAAAGGAAGGACTGTTTGCCTTACAGCCCTGCATTCATTCTGCGAGGCTCTGTGCTGCTGGTAGGCTTTTTCTTTGCCTACCCTAGCAACTTCTGGGAGCCTCGATCGCGCTGCTGCTCTTGCATCTGGCGACATTTATCAGAGAAACTGGTGGTAAAATGAAGGGGTATCAGCAGGTCTGTGTATGAACACAGCAGCGCTGGATTTTGCAGATGTGAGGGAGAGTCCCTTTAACTCTTGGAGCTTAAACTGAAGCCCAGTTAGTAGCTTAGTGAAAGAAATGTAAGCAGCAGCACTGCCAATGGCAACTGGTGAAAATCCTAGGTTGATTTAAATTTTTTTTTTTTTTAAATCACAAGAACTTAAAAAAACTCAGCAGGTTTGGGATCCTTTGAAACAGGCTAAATAGCCTGTGGGGGTGCCACACAGCTCCACAGCAGGGAAACTTTAGAAAACACACCAAGTATTGTGGGGCTCTGGTTAAGTACAAGAGCTGGCCACCCCACCTCGCAGTATGAGAACTGCCTGTTGAAGGTGCTTTACAAAAGCAGCAGAGCTGAACAAGAACCTGTTGTGCACCTTTGTGCCTAAATTTACATTCTGCAAGGCAATACAAGGCACTGACAACAGTTTAGTGTTTGCCCACACATTCTTATGTAATCAGTCATATTAAAAAAAAATACCAAGCAACCCCAGCCTTCACCCATGAGATTGCCTCAAATCCCCTTTGGGTGTATATTTCTCACTTGCTTATTTGGCTAAGTGCATATTTGTCTATAGTTGATGCTCTCCTCTGACTGGTATGCTTCATCTAAACAAGTAATTGTGCGTGCATGCATCTACATTTGTGCTGCAGAACATCTGACAGGTGGATGTGTGGTGGCCACATGAAAAATGACAGTGCAAAAGCAAGGTGGGCTTCTTAAATGTTAAGCTTAGAGAGTAAGTGGAGGTGCTAAAACAACTTGATAATAAGGACACTCAGATGACAGCTGCTAATGATACCGGGTATAAATCAGAGCTAAGTGAAAAACTGCCTTCTCTAGAATTAAGATGTACTGCTGTTATGCTCTCTGCAGATTTAGTTATCTTAAAAACAGCTCTAGGCACCTATTCAGTGCTCAGAAGCAAAACTCCCTGCATCATCTTTCCTCCCCACGCCAAATAACACTCACTTCAACTCTTAACAGCATGTGCTGGTGCCTCTGGTGGAGCCCACTGTGTAAAGAAACCGGTGACTTCTGCTGCACTGCACTTAGAAATAAGTCCCACTGCTGTACGTCTTAAAGTCGCTATTAGAGAGGTATACTAATGATTATAGTTCAGGGAAAAGTCCCTCACTCCCCTTCAGACACAAATTCACAGATCGTCCTGCTAGAATGGGAGCTCTGGGACTGGGCTAGGAGTAGCAGCATTGCAATTCCAGTTTAACTGCACACTCCCCTCTCCAACATGTAGTCTCTGCTGGGCTGTCTGCAGGCAATTTAAAAAGAAAGACACACATGAAGCTATGCACTGCCGAGACAAATGCTGTTCTCCACTCTGTGCGTGCCATCTACTGAAAACATGTGACAACCGGCTGTGCAAAATGACACCTTGACCTGTGTGAGGTTATCCCAGGAAAAGCACTGCTTGCAACTCCAGGGTTAATTATACCCATCTCCTCCTGTGCTCACACTGGTTAAATTTAGGAAAAAAATCTGTTCAAATCTAGCTTAAAGATGGAGCACGTTTCTCACACTGATTGCTACTGCTGACAAGATCAAATACAACAGTGAAAAAAATCCCCCGCAAAAACATGAAAAAGTAAATAAATGAGCTGGACAATGACCATTACACAGGACAACTCCGTCAGCAGGAGCGGACACAGTTCTAGCAAGTAGAACTTGTGTACTCAGCAAAAGCTCCACAGAAGCAAACCGCATCCCTCCCTTCCACTTCATTTACCTTCTACCTACCACATCTTGTTTGTATCTAGCAGAGATATTGCCTCTGTGTACTTTTTCAAGCCCAGGAGCTCGCCAAGGTATATTGTTCAGAGTATTATGCACTCTTAGTATAACCCTGCCAGTCTAAAGGGTCCTTGCCAAATACAATGGATTTTAACAACCCTGTGAACAGAAATTTGGAGAGAGACAAAATTACAGCTGTGCAATTACGGTATCGCTCTGGAATCTCACCTGTGTCTCCCTCTATGCGATTTCAACAGGCATTTGAAGGAATAGTATGAGAAAGCATGATGAAATTGTGCCCCCCATTACATCCCAAAAGGCATATTGAGTATAACCGATTGGCATGGATTTAAGACGGAGAAGATTCTGGCATGGTGTTTCAAACCCTCGGCTTTATTCTGCACCTTTTTTAGCACTGGACAAGAGGAAACAAATCTAACCAACTCTGTCTAGAAAGCCAAAAGCCAAGTGATGGTGACAGCTGACACACTAAGGTCCTGATCTTTGCCAGTTTTCCCCCAAGAATATAAAAGGTAATGAGTGACCCTTCATCCTTCTGGAAAACAGCAGAGCTTTATTAACGTTGTCATTTTGTGCTCCTTGTTCAGGTTATGAACGCTCACTGCCCTATATGTACCTAGGCAAGAGTTTCTATTTTAGAGGTGCTTTCAGGCTTGGATAGAAAAAAATCCCTGCGCTGCTAGGGACCAAAAATAGCCTCTGATCCTGCAGTTCTTGCTTGGGTAAAGCTCCTTGAAGTCAACAGGAGTTCTGCCTTTGTAAGGACTTCCGAATCAGACTACAAAGTAGTTAAACCCCCTCTACCCCTAGTCTCCATCCTCCTGCAGCACTTCCAAACAGATGGCAGGGAGCAAAGGGAGTGACAGTCAAATGTCTCCTGACCACAGTGGTGACTGGCGGCTAGCAAAAAGCCACTATGATACTTGATTTCAGCTTTCATTGCTAAAAAAAATAGCTTTTTATATCTAGTACTATTTGGAGTTACTGCAGCAGCGCCCAAACCCTTCCCCTCTCTTACATCAGACGTGGCTGAAGGAGCCTCTCTCTGTAATACTGTTAATGACAGGCACCAGAACGGGAGCTGTGGTGGAGGGACTGAAGGACATCTCGGGCTGAAGGAAAAACGCAGCATGCAATCCTATGAGCAACGCCGTGAGCCCGAGCATCCCACGTACGCACCGCTGCCGTGTCACCTGTCCCCGGGGGAGGAGGGCACGGGGACCCATCGGCTGCGGCTGGAGAAGGGCTGGGGGCAGCGGGGCTGCAGACCGGCCCTGGTGCAAGGAGCTGTGGGGGCTGCGTGCCCCCTCCCCGGCGCTGCCCACGGCAGAGGGGCACCGGGGCGGGCACCGGCACCGCTTCTGTGCCAAACGTCAGCACGAAAATAAAAATGGAAGGCAAGGGAAGGGATGGGGATGAAGCGGGTGGGGGGGCAACACCCGGAGGTGGGGGACCCGCCGTCCCACTGACCTGCCAGGCTGTTGTAGCAGTCGACCTCGATGGCCTCCACCGCCTGCCGCTGCTCCTCGCTGAGCCCGGCGGCGGCGGCGGCGGCTGGGGGGGGCCGCTGCCCGGGCGGCTCCTGGCTGAGCAGCAGCAGCGCCTTCAGCTCCAGCAGGGCGCGGTGGTACTTCCCGATGGCCTCCCGGAATTTCTTCTCCTTGTAGCACTGCGCCCCTTCGCTCTTGAAATCCAGCGCCCGCCCGATCAGCTCGCCCGGCTCGGCGCTGCCCGCTGCCGCCGCCGCCCGCGGCTGGGCTCCCCCCGCCGGGCCGTGCCCATCGCCCGCCCCGCGGCCGCCGGCGTTCAGCTTCCCCGCCGCCGGGCTCGCCCTCTCCATGGCCGCGGCGCCGCCCGCCTCCCGCGCCGCCCTACGCGGGCGATGCCGCGGCGCCCGCCGCGCTGCCGGCCTGGCCCCCGCGCCGCTCCCCGGCTCCGCCGCTCGCTCCCATCCTCCGGCGGCCGCCGCTCCTCCTCCCCCGCCCCGCAGCCCGCGGGGCGCCCGCCTCCGCCCGCCCCCGCCACCCGCCGCCACCCGCCGCCTGTCGCGGGCACCGCAGCCCCCCGCACCGCCGCCGCCCCCGCCCGGACATCCCCGCAGACCCCCCGCAACCTCCCGCTCTCCCCCAGACCGGGGTCCCTCCAGCCCCGGTCCCTGAGTCCCTTCCCATCCCCGTGCATCGCCCTCCTGCACCTGAGGGTCTCACGTCCCGGTCTGCAGGCTGGGATCCCATCTCCCTTTCCTCCTTTCTCCTCCTCACCCCAGGTTCCTTTCTCCCTCGCCTCGCCCAGAGCCCACCAGAAGGTTTAGATTGGATATTAGGGAAAATTTCTTCACCCAAGGGGTTATCGGGCATTGGAAGGGGCTGCCTAGGGCAGTGGGGGAGTCCCCATCCCTGGAGGTGTGTAGCTCAGGGATATGGCGTAGTGGTGGCTTGGCAGTGCTGGGTTAATGGTTGGACTGGATGATCCCAGAGGTCTTTTCCAACCAAAGCTGTTCTGTGATTCCACCTGCTCATGGTCCCTCGAGGTGTTTCTGTGTGTGTATTCCCTATGGCTGGGCAAACAAGCACCAGGCAGACAAGCCTGCTGTGTCCTCTGCACCACGGCAGCCAAAGCGAGTGCCTGGTAACCCCCTTGGCACCAGCCACTCACAGGGCTTTGATTTTCCTTACTCGGGTTCTCCCAGGTGCTGCTGAAAAACAGGTCGATGCTCACAGGTGCCCAGACTGTTTCCTGGTTTGGGGGTATCAGTGGGGAGTGGCTTTCCTCTCGCAGCAGCAGAACTGCTGTCAGCACCGGCCTTTGCTTCAGTAGGCCAAACACCATGTCTGCGTGGTGTATTAGAGCAGTTGGATCTATTTTGGGTGCATTGTTGTTCCAAGGTATTTTGTAGGTCATACCTCATGCTTGAAAATTAGAAGATGGAGGAGAATATAGTGAGATTTTTTTTCTCAATAATGCATTGGGAGGTATCTTTTCATTACCTGTGTTTACATGGTAAAGCTGCAGCTGTGGTCCAGAGTGTTCAAGCTTCCCTCTGCAACCAGGAGGGCATTGTGGTGGTGCAGTGCCAGGCAAACTGGGATAGCTGTGCAGCACAGCCCTGTGTAAAGGTATTCATGCAGGCCTGGAACTGGTGCCTGGATAATTCCTTGCTAGCAGGGCTAATAAGTTGGGCTTTATGTATTGTGTAACCCCGAGACCACCGTTGCTAGGCTTCGAGACCTCGCAGAGGTTGCGGTCACAGTGTGGCACACGCATACATCTACTCACTTGAATCCAAGAGCCAGAGCCTCAAGGAGAAGCAAATAGCATCATACTTGTGATAATAGCATAATTTTGAAGATACTTGCATGAGAGAAATTAGAGCTAAGATATTCAGCAACGATTACATGATTTCAAGTGCTTTGATTTCCAGGTGCCCTACTAGACACATCTTGATGAAATCTTACTCTTTATGAAAATGGATGCTCAGCATTTTCAGGTACCTCAAGCCAAGAATAAGATAAGTTGCACACAAATCTTGCTCAAAGTATGTGTGATGTAGAAATCAGGAAATGCTGGGGGGCGGGTGTGGTGGTGGTGGATCTTAGTCACAGAAGCTAGAGTGGAATTGATGTGTGGAACCTAAAAACTAAGGAAGGAAAATTCCTGCTGGGTCATTTTTTAATTTGTCTGCTAGTCATATTACACAAAGTAAGTTTAAGTAACTTGAGCGGTTTCATCATACTGTTATTGATTGCTGTTCAGGAAATTCACGAGGACAATGTATGTCTCTTGCACTGGAACGCTGACTTTGCCAGAGGAAAGGAGATTGCCACAGAGGTTTAATTCCTCAGATGCGAGCAGCTGCAGAAGCAATCGAACAAGGGACTGGTGTTTTGAAAGGTGGCGTGGCAAAGTGAGATTGGGAGGTGATGTTGCTTCCCTCTTTGAGAGTTTGCCTTAGCACGTGGACATATATGGTATAGGGGTCACTGAGAAGTAGGTGACTTTTTCTTCTCCCCCCCCACGCATTAGCCTTAAGGAAATCTTTGAGATTAAAAATATCCAACCTGAACATGTGACAGGAACCCGAAAGCATCATAAAGAGTAGGTTTATATATTCTATTGATACACTACAGTGTGAAATAAGGCATGCACTGAGATAAACTGAAACCAGTTTGCAGTCAGTGTCTGTATGCCCTAAGATGAGGTCATGGTATTGGTCAGTATTAGCTGTCGTGCCTGTCTTTTGTCCAGTGGTGAGGTTTTTTATCCGTAGAAGCAGAACTTCCTTATCTATCTCATTCTGAAATAGATGGGGCGTGCCTGTCTGTCTGGGTGCCCCTAGGTGCCTTGAGTGTCTAAAATTGCCTGGGTGTGCCTATCTCTCCTCCTCCACACTGAGATTTCCTTAGCACATTCCAAAAGCGTACACTTGCATTGCTCAATTAGTATTATTACTATTATTATGCAGTGGTCACATGCTTCGTAGTGATATTTTAGGATCAGTGACTCACTAAACCATAATTTCCTGATCACAGCTTACCTGAAGAAAATTGTCTTCGTGGGGTCCCTGTTCACAGTGGGGAGATGTGTTCTTGGGTGAAACTGTAAATATTGAGAAAGACATTGGACACATATCTGTGAGATCTTCAGACCTTCCTCTAGCTGTGATCATTTGTGTCTGCCTGATGGAATGATTAATTTGCAGCCAGATGTGAGACAGGTTTCTCGCATTTCAGGACAATGCTATAAGGAAACTGGAAAGGCTTCTGAGGAGAGCTAAGGAGGCTGGGCACTTGGCCTCTGGTGATGCCTTTTTCTAGCTGGATGTGAATTTGCTGTAGCATTTATGCCGTTGGGTGAGATTTTTACAAATTGAAACCTTAAGGGCCGCTATGAGGACTGGAGTCTGTATGCATTCAGAAACAGATATCAACTTGGAAAGCAGTGTAGGTTGTACGGCCTCAGTCCAGCTCTCCTCGTGCATTCATTGGCGTTGATGGGACTGTTGGCCATCTGAGAATTGTTTCATCAAGTCCTTTATGAATACCTATAGAGGCGAATCAGAAGCCTCACCCCTTTCTAAATGGGCCAAAACCACGAAAATGGTGTAAATCTCTTGTGGATGGGAGAAGAGATGCCTCACTTCCTCCATTCAGCTGGAAAGAGAATTCCCAAGCTTTAGTGATCTTCCAGCGCACACAGCTGCTGCTGCTACAGTCTGTCACCAGCTTAGCCAATCATCCATTATTTATTTCCGAATCGTATGTAAAGCTCTGCACCATAGCCTTTAGTCCATGTACTGAGAAAAGAAGAGAGAGAGTTTTGGAAAGACCTGGGAAAACAAAAGCAGAGAAGTCTCTGAATTCCTTTGCTTGGGAGATTGTCTTATGTAGTTATACCCAGGGAAGAGAGGAAAGGGAAATAAAATCACAGGCAAGAAAAGGTTGCCACCTTGGTACAAATTCCTTTGATCTCTCCATATCATTTGTTGCAGTCAACAATTTCTCTTAGCACAAAACATTCTTTGTTTACAAGTGTTCTTCAAATGCAACCCACTTCACTTAAGAGAGTATTGTGCGTGTGTTTTTGCCTGCAGTCTGGGTTGTGTGATGGGTCAGTCAAACCTGCTGCGCTGTATGATGCTACTGATTGCCTGGTTGAGAATGGTTAATCAGGTCTACAGTGAATTTCCCAGGAATAATATACAATCAAGGAAGAATAATCAACAGAAACATTTGCAGGCAAATAAGAGTGTCTCTGACAAGCCATTCCTTGGGCATGTATATATGAGCAGCATCTTTGTCACAGAAATGTTTGCTGATAAAGAATATTAAGAGGTAGATGGTTAAACAGAACAGATGTTCAGAATTAAAATGACTGTTCCAAATTCTGTTTTTAACATACGAGATCCTTTCTTTCTTTTTCTTAGAGGTGATAGCAAATTGCTAACTAAGAGGCTTAGCCATGGAGGCTAAGGGAGCCATGATGGGCCAAATCAAAACTATTTATCATCATTCCCACTGTTTCTTTTTGCACTCTAATTAAAAATGAGTACTCTGATTTGCAGAACAGTCGCACTGGAAGGGAATGCTCCTGACAAAGTCTGAGAAACACTTTTAATCTCTTGATTGTTGACAGCCCATCTGCAGGCTGAAACTATAATCTCTCAAGTGAACCCCAGTGTTCTGGGAAAGCTCTTGCACTTTACTCAGACTGGACTGAAGAGCAGCGAGGTTGATTCGTCTGTTGTGTGAGAAAAGAGCAGATTTGGAAAGAAACCACCCACATCTCTCTTATCAGGCAGATAGTGAGAATTGCAAAGTATGCACTCCTATATCTTTCAGCCCTCATTTTTCCTCTATCTTATCTACCAGCATCCAAGGCTGTCCTAATTCTGAAGGCACATCTACGCCAGGCAAAGGAGCTTGGTGTGAGGTTTTTGACTTAGCAGTGACCTAGATCTGACTTAAGAGCAATGCTTTTACCGAGACCCTAAGGAAACAGACCCTTACTCCATCGCCCCAGTTACTGCTGCCCCAGGGAGACCTGCAGAACTGCTTAGTGCTATACCACCGCAGCATGGGCTCGAGTTCCTGTGCATCAGCTGCTCCACCGTGACCAGCAGGGTGTCTGCTCTGACCCTTCATGAAGGTGAAGACATTTGCTGAAAGACTGTGTACCATGCAGCATTTGTGGGGAATAGGAGACTGCACAGAAGCAGTTACTGCAGGGCTACTCATGCTTGGCACCCTCTTACTGCCCAGGTAAACGGCAAGTAGTTCAAGGTTAGTTAAGATCACTTGACTCCAAGAGGTGGACCATGCGACTCTTGGTGTTCAGGTCTGTACAGAGAATGTGGAGTATGTCACTTGGGTTTGAGTCCAGTCAGACAGTATGTCAGTGTGACTGGAAACTGAAATACCGATCAACATAAAAAGAATCCTAAAATGCACCAGCTCCCCACAAATCTTGAATTGCTGGCTTTCAGAAGGGAAACGCCATCCAGTGACCACCAGCAGTAAAGCCTGCTCAGTTTATATGTCCACATTAGGACTGTTACCTCGTCTTTACATCATGCTTAGACTTCCAGGATCAAGCCGTGATTGCAACTGCACTCCAGGATATGTGCATATTTATCATTACCTGCTCATTACCAGATAATTAACACCAGTACCACTGGGTTGAACTCACCTGTATGGCTGTAACTCATTCAGCTGAATTCACCTATAGTAACATATAGACACACACCAAATGTGCATCTAACTACCCTTCATCTTAAAAAAAGTCTCCCTCTCTGTTTTGTGGCTCAATCTCTGTTTATGAGATTAAAAATGAAGCGTGGGAGCAAATGGGGATGCTTGTGCTTCTAATTGCTTGCTTTGTGTGACAGCCAGATAGTGCGAGGCACAGCTATTCCCAACCCATCTTACAGCTGAACCGCAAGAGGAAAACTGTGAGTGTTAATTTTACAGAGCAAGCAGACCTGCTAGAGAAGCGGCTGCCTTTTTAATATCTGTCCCAGGGACATGCGAAGGAGTTAAGATCTCACAACAAGCAGAGCTGTCTGGAAAGTTCCTAGTTTGGCTACGTCTTTGAAAACCATGGCTTACGTGAATTGTCTCACACGTGGCATCCTTTTTTATTGCCTTATGTCAGTGGAGCAATCTTAGCTGAGCTGAAGATTCAATGCCTACCTACTTTCTCATGCCTGGTGGGTATCAAACTCTGGCCTCAGGGGAGGCTCTTGCTGCACTAGACGTACCTGACTGGGCTGATGTCAAAGGGAAAGTGTCTGCTATTTTCCTGTCTGGTCTCAAAAGTCCCTGCAAGTTGTAGACAGTGATCAGATGAGTGGCCTCCAAGGAGAAACAGGCTGTTTCAGGGAGTGTGGCTGATGATGCAGTAAATGGTACTCTCCCCTAAGAGAGTGCTTAACCACTCTGTCGGCAGGCACGCAGGCCCTGCAGCTCAGTTAGCTGTGCTATCTTTGGAAGAGAGGTGAGATGAAGGTGTTTTATGCTCCTGACCTTTAATATGCTTGTGCTGTTATTGAGTTTGAAGTGTAAGCTGCAGGGCTCGGGTCAAATTTCAGTGTAAATGCATTCACACTTGCTTTTCCAGTTGGATGTAGTTATTCTGCTCGCTTTTCTCTCTATCTTAAGATGCTGAGGGTGCTGCAGTGCACAGCTAAGCAGATGGCTCACTTCATCTTAGAGACACATCCATTTCTGAGCATGGGGATTCTTCTATCTAAAGTAGTGCTTGAGTGAAACCACTTGAGTGAAAGCTGCAGTGGAAACTGGAGATCTTTAAGGTCCTTTATCACGTGCATGGGTGATCTGCTTGCAAGAAAGCAGAAAAAAAGGGAGAAAAACTCTGCAAGTGGAATGCTTCTTGCTGCATCCCCAACATTCATCATCCTGCAGCATGTGGTGTTTTCCTGAGGACATGCAATCTCAGATTTGCTAGAAAAAAATTTGTGAGGTCTGGTGAGTGCAAAGCCCCAGGGCAGTGTGGTCACAGGCTTGCCATCTCTGTGTGATCCTGGTAACATCAGGCCTGCAGTTCCCATGTGAAGTTCTCAGATTTCCTCTTTTGTTGCAAAAATGGTTCTGTTCACCATCCAGGCAGCTTTCCAGGCCAGACCTCATCTCCCAGGACATGGCAGTGATGGAAGGTGGCCAGTACTGTGTGGCATCAGTGTAACTCTGTGTACACCAGGAGCTTAAGTGAACCTTAAGTGAGGAAACATCATTGCTTCATCCTGCAAAGAGAAGAGAAATTCTAATGGGCCTTGATCTGTGAAAGCCTTTCGAACTCTTTTAGAGGGGCCACGTGACATTGCAAATGTAAGGTCCCAAGTGCAGACACATAGATATTGGCACTATCACTATTTAATTGAAGCTCACTGAGGATGTCACTGCAGAAAATTTGTTCAGTGGCTCCTGCAATACACTGTTGTTGCATTGTTATGCTCTTCGAAAAGGTCTTTCTTCCCCCATAAGCTGTTGTGCACAGCTTATATTAACAAGATCACCCTGAGGAGGGTCTGAGGAGCAGCCTTTACGGCCCTACTTGTCTGCACACAACTGTCACAAGAATTTCTTAGCCCTAAGCAGTAGTGTTCTGGCAGCTCAGGAAAGGAAGGCTCCTTGGTGTTGAGGAGATCTTGGCTGCTGTCTTGGCATTTGAGTTTTCTTTAATGTTTTGAGATATTTTTCCTTCTTGCTGCTTGCCTTAGGCCTTTTCTGTGCCTTTTCTGTGATTTCCTAATTTCATTTTGTGTGACAGTGGCTGGTGGCTTGGCTCCCAAGCATCACTGAGAGGCAATATGTGAAAACTTTTGATGACATGTCCTCGATGAATGCAAAAATGCATGTCCTGCATATGTATAAGTGTGTGTGTATTTACACACACGGGGATTAGGGTCTTTAGCTAAATCAGCAGCAATGGGAATACAATTTTAAAGACTTTGGTTCTTAAAATACACAGTTGCCATTATAAAGTATCATTTTCAGCATTACTCTCGTGCAGTTCTATTTGGGCTATTTCTAAATTAGGCCATCTCAAACATGGGCAAGCTGTAACAGGAGTCAGTTTTGCTCTGTGAAGTGCTGGGGTCTGAACCCCAAGCCCTGAATTAAGGTTGACATATGGGTGGTCCCCATGGTCCTTTAAGAGGAGGGGATGAGTTTGCCTTTTGGCTTTCCTCCAAGGTGTGGCCGGCCTTGTAGGGAAAGCCCTTGGGTAAACAAGCCCCAGGTGCCCTGCATTGGGTAAATGAGTGCCAGGTGTCCTGCTTTGGGCATAAAAGCTGGGACCACTTGCAGGAAGGGTTGGAGAGTCTGTCTGTGAGGTGGATGCACTTCACAGAGTTTCCTGTTGGGGAAGGACCTCCTGATTCTTCATGCAACTGGATCCCAGTCAGGTCTGGCACCTACAAACGTGGGCTTTGTGGGGAGGCAACATGGGGCTACTTCTGTCGTATGTGATCACCCTATTGACTTGGTTGTCTCCCATTTTTTCTATGGGATACCTTGTGTCTTTGTTTATTCCATCTATTATGGGTCGTGCTATGTCATTCTTGGGGTTGCTGGGGTTGATGTCTGTTATGTGTAATCTCATTGACTTGTTTGTACCCCCAGCGATCCCCTATATACTGACTCATCTACGTGCAATAGAATCTGCTTACTGGATTGTTTTTCTGCTGGCTGTGTCCTTTGTGCTAGGCCTAGTAATTGGCAAAACACTCTAGAAAAAGTATCTTACACAAGTTGTGTCCCTGATGTAACACAAGGTTAAATGACACAAAGTTTGAAGTACTTTGTATACAACTGTTAGGGAAATATAAAATATATTTCATCAGAATATATCAGGTAAAAAAAGGTAGTTTCAATGAAGTGTTTCCAAATTTCTCAGAAAAGGGAGCCATTGTAAGCTCTATTCACGATCCTCTTTCCCTACCCTGCACTTCCCTTAAATGATCAGAGTATGAAAATCCTTAAGAAGGATAGCACGTGTTGTCAGAGAACTATGGGAAATTCCTACTTTGAGCATCTAGAGCTGGAAATTCCTTTGTCTTAAACGGCAGCTGTGAGCTTTCTGTCTTGATACATCAGTAATGTGTTTTCTCCTTCATGTCTTATTTAAAAATTTTAGTGTATATGATATACAGTATTTACTAAAAACAGAGATATAGTCCTGATTAATGTTGGATGTGGAGGATGGAAGTAATTTTTTATTCCAATCCAACATTTCTATAAAATACTGGGTGGTTTCAAGGCAGATAGCAATTAAATACTAGCTAGGGAAAGAGGAAAATATATTTCTAGCAGGGATTTGAAAAAAGGAGAATCGGTGGTCTAGCAAGCATCAGAGGATGCTCCAGAGAAGGAGCTGAACAGGAGGTTTGAAATCAGAGGTAGTGAGAATAAAAAAGAATAAAGACAGAGTCAAAAGAGCAAAAGATGAACTAACAGGATGTCGTGGATGAGGAAGAAACTGGAAAATACTACAATAAAAACCTCTGCACTTCAGTGAGGAAGCAATGGATGTTCGAAGATGGAGATGTTGCAACTTCTTGAAAGATGAGCTGGTGGCTGGAACACCTGTATGGATCAGGATTTCTAGAACAGGGACAAACAGAGGCCACAGCAGCCCAGGAGTGAGGAAGCAAAACTAAGTGTCGGTGGCAGTGAAAACTCCATGTTCAGGCATAAACAGGCAAAATGCACAAAACCATTTTATGTGTCATCACCCTACAGGTAGCATTTGGTATCCAGATGATTGTTCTCTGGAGAAGCCAATTTAATCCTAAATTAATTTTAAAAATGGCCAGGCTTTTTTTAGTAATCCCTGTGACAGGAATAGCAAGCACAATTTGTCTGAGCCCGGAGTCACTGTTTTCTTCAGGCAAATCTGTGAAGTGACACACACTGATTGTTCTCCAGATTGTACCAGAGGTGGATTGTAGTCAAGACTCCAAAGGCACAGATCTCTACAAATGAAAAAAGGAGATACTATTCTCAAATAAGTAACCAAACTTACTGAGGTGGGCACAGTGGAGAAAGATGGTTAAGGAGAAAACTCATTTTCTAAACAGGGACAAAAAGTTGCACGGGCTTTCTCTGGTCCAGCTAAAGTCAGTCAGACTCTCCTTCTACAAAAGATGGACTTGCAAAATCCCGGCTGCATAAATTCAGAGGTCTGTGCCTAGACCAGTGAAGTATGTGGGCATATGGGACAGACTTTCTGAGAGCCTGTCTGCAAACCTGCCCGATCTACAACAGACAGCAGACTTGGCAGATCTCTAGAATTTTCTCAGGTCAGGTGCAGTGTGTGAGAAATTAATCTGAAACCAGGCTTTTCTTGCCCTCGTTATTCTCACAATTTGTATTAACCAAATCTACACTGACTGGAGAGAAAGAAAATGGACATTTTTCCTCTAAAATGAAAATACCTGTAGTAATATAGATTTATGAAATTACTCATTGACCATGCCTCCATTTACTTCTCTGATCGCATCTCCCATCAATTACCCACTGACTTCAGTATCCAGATTTCATTTAATTCTTAGTCCATTGGTTTTCAATTAAGGACAGTTCGCTCATGAGGATCAGCCTCACAAAAGCCTCTCACTGGGCTGTTGTCTTCCTTTATGGAGTTGCACAATTACTTGACTGTTCTCATCACAGTGCTAGGCTTAGAAATACCAGTACTGAAAAATGCAGAGCAGTTAGAAGAATAAGCTATGCTTGACCTTATTAGCAGGATTGCTCATTCCATATTGGGAGGCTTCGGGGATGGTGGGAATTGGGCCAGTCTGCTAGGAGTGATGGGGTATGTTGCAATTGTCCTCATGTTGTTGACTTGGTGGCCCATTTAATATTTGGTTTAGTTTATGGATTATTCTTTTTTCTTTGTGTTTAAGGGTTCTTCCTACAGTGATTCATATATATATATCTTACATTATTAAACGTGAAGGGCTCCATGTAAGCCACAGTGTTTACTCAAATTATTCTTGGGTGATGCCCTCTGTTGATAGGTACCCATGAGAACAGGAGGCACTGCCACACACCCATCAGCTAACACAAAATGGGTGAACACATGCTCATGAGCTGCACAGAGCTCTGATTTTGGAGACTGACCCCCATGGTATGACAGGGCAGTAATCTTTGGGAGTGTGATCCAGGATGGGCGGCAGGCACTTAAGGTTAAAGTCCAACCTCTCAGCAAGACATTTGTGTATCTCAGCCGAATTACCTCCCCACCTCTCTCCTCTGAGTCTCTCCCACTTCTCCCAGCAGACCCAGCCCTAATTTTATCAGTTTAGTGAGCTTTGATATTAACCTACTCAGGTGGCATTATGTGAGATATTACTGTTAAACTCCAAGTAATTTACTGTCAAAAAACTGTTAAGCAGCTATCTTCTAGTCAGTAATGTTTTTCAGTGTATGAGAATCTGAGCCTTTTCTCTCTGATATACACAGTCTCTTGGTTTGGAGCCTGAGTGCCAAAGTCCAAGTCCAAAGTCCTTCAAAGGACCTTCAGTATTTGTAAAGCTTATAGATGAAAGGGCAATAAGCAAGCAGTTCCCAAATTTGCCATGCGTGTCACTTTCTTTTGCATAAAGGAGAGACTTGTTTGTGCAGAAGATCTATCTGTGCTTCTTCTCCTAGATAATAACCATTCAGACTTCAAAAGGGCTTTTCTTGGCCTAAATCATGGGGTAGCAGGAGCTAAAAATGACCTAGAACTATAATAGACACATTCCCCTGAGAGCCTGAAAGTACATATAAATGTGTGTATACACACACAGATATGCATACATGTGTATGTATGTGCGTATATATACACAGACATGCAAAAGTCCAGCCAGATTGTAGGAAGAGGGGCAGCGTAGCTACCTTGATTCACTGTGTAAAGCTAATGGTGTCTCAGGTGCAGCAGAAAAACTGATTTTTCAGCTCATCACTCAGTAAGGTCTGACCAGGCCATGTGTTATTCTTGCCCATTCCTCTTTGCCACTCTGCCCATATACTTCATATTTTGGTAACCTTTTCCTAGCAGAGGAAGTTAAATGCCTTTTGGACAGTCAGGACGTGGTGTTTGCCAAAGCAAGCTGTGCTTGGAGTGAGGTTAGAAGGGCATGGGCAATAGGAGGGACAGGGCAAAGGGGAGAGATGAGCTTTATTTTGAGACAGGGAGGTTCCCTGTGAGAAAAATGGTGAAGGTATGTTATGCAAATAGATCGTGGCTTCACTGAGCCATCAGATGATAGCTTCTGAACAAAAGGTGATGTGGTACACGTGTTCAATTTTTTTCACTGGCAAAGCAAATCATGGTAACTAGGCATTCAAGGTTCAGGACAGTTTTTCTTTTTTCTTGGAGAGGAAGGTGAATTTTTGATCAAGTGTTGCTTTGGCCCTGTAATCATGCACAGAACAAACAGATGGTCACTTATGGGGCAAGTATCCTTCTGTAGCCTTATGTAGATCACAGATGTATGGGTGGTGGGCAGAAATCTTTGCAGTGGGAGGAGTTATGATGTGTTACTGATCTCTCAACAATCAGAAGGCTTAATTTCTTTCTGCCAGGCTAGAAGACTTCAACCTGTGTTCCACAAGGCTGCTGGGGGTCTGTGACCTGCTCCTAAAGACTCAACAGAAAGTAAGTGAGAAAAGCAGACCTCTTGCTGGTAGGATTCAGTTCCATAGGAACTTGCACCTTCCCTGGAAATTTCAGGAGGCTACAAGATTGAAAAAAAAATTTGAAAACCACTGATGAATCGTGAACAAGCCAGTTACCCCTGCCACAGAAGTGTCTCTGCAGTTGAAGAAGCTATGGATATTATTTCCCTGCTCTACTGTAAGGTCAGTCATTTTTAATTCCAACCTGTTCATTGTCATAAAATGGGGAACTTTCCCTCCCCTCTTATCTTTACCTGACCAGAGTACAGAAGTGCAAGGCTCTGGTAACCTGAACACAACAGTACCATCCCTCTGGTAGGGCCTTTCCTGTACCTTAAGGAGTGGTCACACAGCAGAAGTATGCATTTAAAAATAGCACAGACACTGCACACACAGATTATGTAGCAGGATTTTTCTATTATACCTGCTGTGATCTGAGTTATATTTATTTCAAAAGACATAATCTGATGTAATTTACAGCCCTGGAATGCAAAACTGATTCGTGAAAAGTAGTGGACAATTATTCAACAACAAGCTTAACATAAAAGACTACACAGAAAATAGTTTCTGTAATTTCAAAATTAAAAGTAATAAGAAAATAAATCCAAGACTAGAGCAGGTAACGAGTTTGTTCACTTTTAGGTCACGTAGTAATAAATTTAAAACAATATACATCTTTCTAGATGTGCATCTAGATAGAAGCAGGTGTCCTGTTTGCATTCCTTTAACCTGAGGTACTGTATTACAAGCAGTACACTACTAGTGCTGGCCACACTTGCAATGAATGAGCAAGGTGCCAGTTCCCAGAATGTGAAGCCTCTTTGGACAGCTCCTGGTAACCTCTGCCGCTGTTGGTTAGGCCTGCCATGTGCCCAGCTCCAGGTACCAGCCCTCTCGGGACCTTGGGGCATGAGGCAGCAGAGGGAGCCTCCGAGCACTCTGGCAGCTGCTTGTCTCACTGCTCAGTCTCCTGAGGGGCAGTTTGAAATGTAAGTGTTGCTGCCTGTGCCAGGGTGATGGTCAGCACCCAGAAGTTGGTGTGAAAAGGCAGAATCCCCAAAAAGGAGGATGGGTGGTGGGAGGGTGCACCTCCTGCAGCTGAGAAAAATAAGGGCGGTAGCAGGTCGGTTTTCATCCCAGACATGCTTTCAGTACTGAAAAGAAAGTTGTGAAGAGTACCCAAAAGATAACAGCTGTGGCTGTGTCAAATCCCAGCACTATGTGCCAAAAAGCTCTGCCTAGCTGTGCTGCACAGGACATCCTGTCTTACCACAGTCCAGATTGCTGTGTCTTGATGGAGCTGTTCCCTAAAAGGGGGATGGCAGCCAAGTGGTAGATGTACCTGTAAGCTCTTCCCAGTGCTCTGCAAGCACAAACCTTTGGCAAGGCCATGATGTGGGAAAATGTCTATTGCACCCATGATGTCTGTAATTAAGGTACGTTGCTGTAGGTATGTAGCAGCTGTGGTGAAGATGGGCTTTATGATTTTATACTTGGTGCTGTTAGTGTGCCTCTGAATTATTGACGTAGTGGAAGTGAATTCCTCCCTGGTTCTGCCTTTCCTTGGTGTGTATGTGTGGAGCTATAGGAGGGCACATGCCAAGCGAGGGCACCAAGGAGGGCTATGTCCCTGTAACCAGCCGAGGAGACCAGTATTGCTGTATTTTCTCATTTCAGACCCTGAGCTTTTCCAAATATTCTTTTGAGCTGAAATAGTGTGTTCCTGATCTCTGCTCACAAATTATCCCTTAATTAAAAAAGTGAACAAAGCAGAAGCCAGCCTTTGAGCTGTTAAAACAGATTTCCCCCCTTGTGTGCTGAGCAAAGGGTTAGACCACACATCCGTGATAAGGAGTGTGAAGCTGAGCCAGGGCCGCTCCTCGCTGTGTCTGCTCAGGAGGAGAAACACTCATTCATTTGAAAATGAGGATTATAAAAAGCTGGGAACGTGCTTGTGATAGGCTAATTTACTTGTTCCTCCTCACAAGAGTCTCAAAGAGCCAGGGGTGGATGTCCCCAGGGGCCCAGGGGATATACCCCAGGCAGCGGGGAGCCGTTTCCGCAGGGGGATGGGGCGGGGGAGGGGGGCAGTGGTGCTGCTGTTTGTCCCTGCCGAGAGGCGGTTGGAAGCCTCGGGGTGGGACCTGCTGGGCGTGGCCCTCCCAGGCTCCATCCCCGTCACAAAGCAGGGCGCGGGGCAACGCTGGGCAGTGGCCATGGGGCCGCTGCTGGGACTGCTGATGCTGCTGGGGTGCCCCAGTGTTCTGGAGGACCTGCCTGGCCAGCTGCGTGTCGCTGGCACATGGGTGACAGTGCCACGGCAGTTGAGCCCCCGGGCCGACACCAGCCCCCGGGCCGACACCAGCCCCCAGGCCGACACCAGCCCCCAGGCCGACACCAGCCCCCAGGCCGTCTCCTTCTGGCTGGAGGTGGAGGGGCGGCCGCGGGTGCTGCGCCTGCGGCCCAGGCAGGGCCTGGTCTCCGACCCCTTCACCTTGGTCACCTACGGCAAGGACGGGGCCCGTTTGAAGGAGTACCCCTTCGTGCAGGACACCTGCTTCTACCAGGGCGAGGTGCAGGGGAGCCCCGGATCCCTGGTGGCCCTCAGCACCTGTGGCAGGGGCGTCTGCGGCATGCTCTGGGTGGAAGGTGGCACCTACGAGATCGAGCCCATTGCCGATGATCCGGCCTTCCGGCACATCCTCTACCGCATGGAGAAGGCCAGCAGCCCCCTGGGTCCCACCTGCGGGCTGACCCCGGAGGAGCTGCAGCACCAAAAGGATTTGCTGCCCTGGTTCAAGACCTCCCAGGTGAAAAAGGAGGACGAGGAGGAGGAGATGGTGAAAGACTGGTGGACACACATCAGGTATGTGAAGATAGCCGTGGTCGTGGACAACGTGCGGTTTGTGAAATGGGGCAGGAATGAATCTGAAGTCTTGAGGCAAGTCATGGAAGTCATCAACATTGGGGACTCTCTGTACGAGCAACTTTCTGTTCGGCTGTTTCTTGTCGGAGTGGAGATGTGGACCAAAACCAACCTTATAAACGTTACTAAATCTATTGGCAATGTACTTGCTGACTTCAACAAATGGCAAAGATCAGACCTGTCTCCACGGTTACGCCATGATGCCGCTCACTTATTTGCATTTCAGAACTTTGGAATGACCCTGGGATTGGCATTTGTAGGGTCCATATGTGATAACCAGTGGTCATCAGCAGTTGCTTCCTTCACCAGTAGGAAGTTGTCCTCGTTTGTAATCACATTTGTCCATGAGCTGGACCATATTCTTGGGATGCGCCATGATAGACAGGGCTGTAAATGCAGACGGAAGAGATGTATTATGTTCGAAAGTGCTGCTGACACTGATGCCTTCAGTGACTGCAATTAAAAAGACTACTTTGACTTGCTTGGGCATGGTGCCGCCTGCCAGAGTATTGCAATGGGACTTCACCTTGGTGCCCACTAGACGTGTACATACAAGATGGAACCCCTTGCAAAGATGATTCTTATTGCTATCGAGGAAAATGTTCTTCCCACAGTAAACAGTGCCAGCATCTCTTTGGCAAACAAGCCAGGGCCGCTCCTTTGGATTGCTTCAAAGCAGTGAATACTCAAGGCGACCAGTTTGGGAATTGTGGTATTCGTAACAATATCCATTTTATAAAATGCAGTGTTGAGAATGTCTTATGTGGCAGGCTCCAGTGTGAAAATACAGACAAATTGCCTTCCTTGCAGAACCATGTAACACTAGTCCAAACCCCTGTTGGAGGTAAGAAGTGTTGGGGTCTCGACTATCACGTAGGGATGCCAGGAGCTGACATGGGGGCTGTGGAAGATGGCACGCCATGTGGTAGCGATAAGCTTTGTATCAACAGGACGTGTACCAGCATATCAGTGCTGAACTACGACTGTAACTTGACACTGTGTCACAACAGAGGGGTGTGTAACAGTCATAAGAACTGTCACTGCGAGTATGGCTGGGCTCCTCCATATTGTGAATGGGAAGGATTTGGAGGGAGTGTTGACAGTGGACCCCCTGCAACCAGTGAGACTTTTCAGAGAACAAAACGAGGAGTAATAGTAATTTCTGTTGTTTGTATCTTTGGAGTAACCCTTACCATGTGTTACAAACAGGAAACGGTGGAATGGCTTAGGAGTAAAAAGGCTCAATTCCACAGAAGAAAGCAGTCATCTCAAACACTGGAAATGCCAGCAGTTCCTAAAGGAGAACACCGGCTGGTGAGTCCAAATCCACTGCAAAGCACTTGCTGAAGACCAACAAGCAGTAGCTTTGGATACTTCTGAGGAAATCTCCCTTGAGCAGAGCCAGCTGATAACTCATCAAAATAATTCAACGCATCCTGAATAGTTCTAATCTCATGTAATAACATTAAATGCAGAGTAAATGTTATCTTTGTTTGTTTTAAGTTAATAAATGCAGGCATGCTGTTCTTTTTTCTTTGCACCTTGAGCTCTTCAACTGAACTAGTTAGGTGAACTGCAGGTATAGCTTTTGTGCTTTATATCAACAGTTTACAAATGTAAAGTTCTTAAACCCGGTGTTAATAAATTGTTTTCTCCAATTTACTTCTTCATCTAGTGCTTTGTCCAGTTCAGGGGGAAAGATGTTTGTGAACGTTGCTTGCTGCTGTTAGTTTGCCTCTATATTATTGACATAGTGGAAGTGAATTCTTCCCTGGTTCTACCTTTTCTTGGTGCGTATGTGTGTAGCTATAGGAGGGCACATGCCAAGAGAGGGCGCCAAGGAGGACTCTGTCCTTGTGTATTGCTGTATTTTCTCATTTCAGACCCTGAGCTTTTCCAAATATTCTTCTGAGCTGAAATAGTCTGTTCCTGATCTCTGCTCACAAATTATCCTTTAATTAAAAAAGTGAACAAAGCAAAAGCCAGCCTTTGAGCTGTTAAAACAGATTTTCCCCCTTGTGGTCTAACCCTTTGCTCAGCACACACATCCGTGATAAGGAGTGTGAAGCTGAGCCAGGGCCGCTCCTCGCTATATCTGCTCAGGAGGAGAAACACTCATTCATTTGAAAATGAAGATTATAAAAAGCTGGGAATGTGCTTGTGATAGGCTAATTTATTTGTTCCTCCTCACAAGAGTCTCAAAGGGTAGGTGGCCCTCAGCACCTGTGGCAGGGTCCTCCGTGGCGTGCTCTGGGTGGAGGGTGGCACCTACGAGATCGAGCCCATTGCCAATGATCCGGCCTTCCGGCACATCCTCTACCGCATGGAGAAGGCCAACAGCCCCCTGGGTCCCACCTGTGGACTGACCCCGGAGGAGCTGCAGCACCAAAAGGCTTTGCTGCCCTGGTTCAAGACCTCCCAGGTGAAAAAGGAGGAGGAGGAGGAGGAGATGGTGAAGGACTGGTGGACACACATCAGGTATGTGAAGATAGCCATGGTTGTGGACAACGTGCGGTTTGTGAAATGGGGCAGGAATGAATCTGAAGTCTTGAGGCAAGTCATGGAAGTCATCAACATTGGGGACTCTCTGTACGAGCAACTTTCTGTTCAGCTGTTTCTTGTCGGATTGGAGATGTGGACCAAAACCAGCCTTATAAATGTTACTAACTCTAAACCCATCATCTAACACAGAATGGGTGAACACATGCTTATGAGCTGCACAGAGCTCTGATTGGAGACTGACCCCCACGGTATGACAGGGCAGTAACCTTTGGGAGTGTGATCCTGGATGGGCAGCAGGCGCTTAAGGTTAAAGTCCAACCCCTTAGCCACGCCTTTGTGTGCCTCAGCCAAATTACCTTCCCACTTCTCTCCCCTGAGTCTCTCCTACTTCTCCAAGCAGCCCCAACCCCTCTGACAAGTCCTACAGCAGCATCTGCTGGGATGAGGTTTCTCAGCTGCATCTCTTACAGGGGGTCGGGGGGATTAGGACTTATATCAGTGTACGTGTGAAGTCACCTTATCAATGTATGACATGGTTTTAGCATTTCACTAGTGAATGAGGGGATGAAGAGATGACAGTCATGGACAAAATACTTAGAAACTTGCTTCTAAATATTTGCCGTGTGCATTAGGAGTGCTTTAAAGTTTGTACGGGTGCTGAAATGAGATATTTGAGCTGCATTAAGGGTACAGGAATTAGTATAATCACTTAGTGTCATACTCATGTTATAGATCTAATCATTATATAACACACAGTCATCTACAGATTGAAACCAAGCAGGTCACTTTTATATCACAGCAACTATTTTATGAAAAGGTTGACTTATGTACGCAGACTGGATAAGCAGAAATATCTTTGTAGCTTCATAGATGATGTTTTTCTTCTGTTTGAAAGGTGATATTCTGACATACCCTTGCACTCAGAAATCCGTTGTTTATCTGCTTAACTGACTGAGGTCTCAGAGTTGCAGAAATAAAGAACACAGCTCCTAGGAAGGACTAGATTCTGTATGTCACTCAGGCAAGCTGTGGCACTGAAAATTGGTATGGGAGATGATACAGTTAGTATCTGGAAAACAAATGCTGTACATAGTCACTTGCATTCCATCAACAGTGAAAGGTAGTCAGGCCTCAGAAACACAGTATTCACAAATAGGTAAGTCAATGTCTCCTGACCTGAAGGGTCTGACATCTTTGGGGTTAAACCCAAGAATTTACAGCATCTAATATATTCTGTATTTTTCCTGTAGACAGACTGAATGAGATTTTAAAATATACTGATAAACCTGATAAATAACTATGACTATAAACCACAGACATATGAATTTTAACAAATGAGACTCATACTGAGAGAGAAATGTGTGATGAATACAGCTTCCCATATTCACTACTGTAAATGTTCAAAGACAGAGGAGACATTTGAACTGCCATAAAAACTACTGCAGATGAGAAAGTAGAAAACCCATGAGCGATGCAAAAATTCAGGATACAGCTTCTGCATCCTTGATACAAACCTAAGTTACGGTTTGAAATGATCAGTTATTCTGCCCAGAATGGAGTCCAAGGATTCATCTCAAAGGGTAGTAAGTCAGAAGCCATAAAATGTTCCTCTCTGCTCACCTTTCCCTTTTAGGAAGGAACAACCATCCTGAATTGCAGAGACAGATAATATGGATGGAAAAGATACTCCAGTCAACCAGGAGTTAAGTCTGAAGGATATTGCCTTTGCCACAGTGGATTTACAAAGGCAAGGAAATTCATTTACTTCAACCTTCCTTAAATTGAAATCTTGTTGTAACTTGGAATCAAAAAGGCCGTTTAATATGATTGAGAGATTTGGTAAAGCAGCAGAGAGTAAACAGGGTTTAATGATATATTTTGGGGCTGGGTGAGGAAGACCATATAGCTTGGTGAGGCTCATGATGCCCTTTTTGCTTACGGAGCCCAGGCTGATTATGTAAGAGCATTTTCTGCTGGGCCGAAATGCAGTCCCTTACAGATGCAATTATTTTTTTTTTTTTTTTCCTAGAGATGCAATTTTTTACAGATGTAATGCTCAATGTGTGAATGAAACGCTTTGCTGCTGATTTGTCCCATACTGGGACATACAGCCTGTCCTGGAGAAGCAGCCCTATCGACGGAGAGCACTCACTGCCCTGCCTTACCTCCAGTTCCCTCAGACAACCGTCTACACTTCATGGCACTGAATCAAGCTATGAAGGTCAGTCATGTGGTGTATTGCTGACGGTCAGTGTTCATTTTGGACAGATTTGTAGGACGTACAGCTTGTCTGTATTCATCTCCTGATGTTCCTATTATAATTACTTATCACTGTATCATGATAGCTTCTGAGTCCCACTGGAGCCCCACTGTGCTAAGTACTATAGAAACACATGCTTGGCTTTGTTGTTTTGACTTCTCTCCAGTAGGTCATCTATATATGTGTATCTCCTGCCTTGCAGTCCTGATTTTTTCCTGTTCAACAAAGGGGATATTTAAAACGTTGGAGGGGGAAGGAAGTGGTATGATCTAGATCTTTTGCTCGTTAATCTGCAAGTGTCCTTGCTCCACTCGCCATTGCACTGATAGAAAAACATGACTAGTTTGTTGCCGGATGTGCAACTGTCCCAGCATATTCTGTCAGTTGCCACATACCTACTGACTTCAGTATGATGAGCAAAGCAGAGAAGTGCTGTGGTGCTTTCAGTTACACAGGTGAAGTTCTGGTATGAAAGCAGGTTTGTCACTTGTTTGGAGGACTTGATGAATCTCTGTGATGTAAACATAATTAATTTAACCTAGTCTCTCCTATTAAAGTCTGATGTAAAATACTCACAACTGGCCCACTCCTGGCTGATCTGGTTGAGAGAATAACCGCAGATGGAGGTTTCTCTTGTGTGCAAAGGTACTGGAAAGTGTTCTCTTGCCAAGCTAGACTGTTTCCAGCTCTGTACAGTGGGAGGGCAGGGTCCCAAGGACAGCCTCTGTGAAGGACAGTTTCTGTGAAGTACCATAGCAAGACTAATCTCAGTTTCTGGTGACGGAGAGTGCAGCACCAGCATGATGGTCTGATATTGTTCTAATACCCAAGGGATCAACCTTGCTTCTTTGGGACCATACTTAAGCCAAAGATGAGACAATCTGTATTTGGGGAGGAAGACATCATTTTTTAATGAAGCCTGTGACAGGAATTTTGCTACTCCTGCAGGAGAAGGGATGGATACTCCTGAGAATGGGATTCCTCTGCAAATTGCAGTCTAGAACTATTTGAGCAGATTTATGCCCCTGTATTAGTTCCCAAAGTCCATGCTGAGCACTGATTCATTAGTTTCCTAGCCCACAGAGGACCTTATTGCTTAGAGGCTGCAGGGTAATAAGGTGAAGCCTACAGTGATGCTTTCTGCAACAGCTTCTGAACAGAAAATAAGAGGAACCCACACCTTCTCAGCCACATTTGCAGGAAATGGGTAAATCCCCTCTTCGAAAATACCTTGTGCAGACTAAGCAGGTAAAAGCCCCATGTAGCTCTTGAGCTGAAAGACCCCCATAAACTCATGCCACCAATAGCAAACTGAAACTTTCCTCTGCCCCAAACAGTTTCCAATTACCTTGCAAATAACCTTTGATAACACAGTGTTACCTTACAGGGAAGGAACACTTTGCTATAGTTCATTTTTCACAGACCCAGCAAATGGGCCAAGTTCCCCACCTTAGGTTAGCTCAGCCATTAGAGTTGATTGTCTCTGGGCCCCAGGGATGAGCTATGCGGAGACAGAGAGCCTGGAGTCAATGCTTGTGTGACTTGTCTGCCTTCAACACTGGGTAGTGTGGAGACACAGATGAAGAAGGGACATATCAGTCAGGATGGAAATAGTGGGGGTTTTGTCATTACCTGTTTGAAGGGGACATGTAAAATTCCTGTGAAGGAAGAAGAGGTGTTGGGGTTACCAGGCAACCACCACTAGGAAAAAATACTGTGAAAGGAGAGCAGGGGATGAAGGGATCCAATCAAAGACCTGCCTGGCCAATTAGGTACCTGAGACAGTGATGGAGTGAGCACATTAAGATTTCATAGTAGGTGAGAAAATCTGTTTTAGGTAGACAGAGGGTGCAGAAAAGAAAAGGTATGTGACTAAGTGGACAGAGCAGAGATGAAAATTCTCCTCTGAAATGAAATAAAATCCTTTATTTTAAGAATTATAAGGTCTGAGGTTGTTCAAACAGAGAGATTTTGGGAGATTCTGCTCATGTTCTGCCACCGATGCTGCTTGTTGGATTTTGCAGCTCTCTCCAATCTCCAATCACTGAAACAAAGCATTTATTTTCACTTCCTGATCTGGTCAGCCTGTCCATGTTTTGCATCCTCCCACTGGGTAGCACAGGGCTCACTGCCAAACCAAAGCCTCATTTTTCAATAGCAAATACAGTAAATTGGGAAAGCGAATCCTGATTTCATTCATCAGACTAGAAAGACTCTGTATTTTATTAAAACCTCCTTTCAGATTAGCCAAGTGCCTCCCTAAGGGCATAAAAATCAAGGACTTAGCAATTTGGCTATATGAGGGTTTGTAATGCATGGTAAAATGATGGCATTCAAATCTTACTGAGAGGTATTCTATGAACATTAAATCTGTAGTGCAGTCTGGAGATTGGGATTATTAGATTATTAGGCATGTGCAATATACAGAGGATGTATGGGGAGGCAGCTGCTTTGCTTTTCATCCCTTCTCTCTCTAAGGCAAGCCTTAGCTCTAAGTGGTCCCTCACTGCCCGCTTGTTGGCAGCGAGCGGGGCTGGGGCTCTGCTCCAGGGCCCTGATCTGACCTTTGGAAACTGGGAGGAAATAAAGCAGCATCTGACTCCTAATCCAGCAAATAAATGCAGGCAAGTAGAGCCGTGTGGAATGGAGGCCATGCCCCAGGGTTACCTGACAGCTTGATCTGTGTCTGACCCATGCAGCTGTCAGGACACAGGGCAGCTTCTGCCTCTCCCACCAGTCCCCTCTGGGTGATCTAGCACCACAGACTGGACTTGTTGCATCCTTCTCTGTTGTGGGCTTTTGTATTGCTAATGCCAATGCAGCAATAGAGATGTTAAGATCAGCCATGTCTGCAGGAACACAAAAGTCAGCATCAGGAGCTTCAGTGTGGTTTTAATCGTGGATCATGCACGAGATGACATAGCTGGTGTTTCCTTGCTTGAGAGCTCATTTCCCCTCCTGCCTGCAGTTGTTAGCAGCCATGTGGCATCCTGACATTTCGTCTTTATTAACTTCTTGACAGATAGCCTTTTGGGGTTTATTGGGAGATTAATTGTTTTCAAGAAGCTTTTAGACTATTAGCAAGATTTTATCTCTTTTTTTTTCCCCATCCCCTCAAACAGGTGACTCTAATAAAGCACTATGAGATGTATTAAAATGCTCTGAGGATGCTAGGAGCATCACTCTTCTCACCTTCTCCCATCTTCTCTGCTCTTTGCAGCCCAGAGCTGAGAGCAATGAGGGGGGACCCAGTTTTGAAGAGGGCACCAGCTGCAACCATCATCGCAGGCACTTTAGTTAGATATTCCCCATGGCATTTTTCCAGGAGACAAAAAAGAGCTCACAAGCCTGGCTATTTTTTTCTATAGTCAATGCATGTGATTAGCGGTATTTATAAAAACTGTGCAGAAAAAGGCATCTCAGGAAAAGGAAAAGTACAGGCAGATGCACTGAACGAAAGGAGAAATTAACAGACTATGAAGTCAGCAAAAGTGCCTGATTAAGGATTTAAAAACCAGAATTTTGCAATTTGGCTGTGCTATGGGTTTCTAAAGCACGATTCAAGGATAGCTTTTGAGGCCTGCTGGAAGCTATTCTGTAAATAACTGCATGTGTAGTGCCATCTGAAGATACTGGTAATGTTGTCATTGTTTCCAAGGTGGAAAGAAGGAAACTTTGCCAGCAGAAATGTTAAAACAAAATAAGGGGGGCAAACTCATAGTAGCCCACTCAAACCTTCCCTCTTCCCCTTTAAAATTTTGTGATTTCAGCATTTTTCTTGCATTACCCATGATTTTCTGTCATTCAGTTTTTGATGTCTTTTCCCCAAACCAGAAGATAAGCGTTTAAAAGAACATTTCCCCATTCCTATTTACTATAAATCCAGTAGCAAATTGCTCATTTCATAAGTAATTCAAGCCCAGCAATTTTGCATTAGCATAGAAATTTAAATCTCCCTTGGGATTCACCACAGAATTAGATTTGCCCAGAACAGGGAATGGCACTTGGAGCTTGTTACTATTAATCTGTGAGTTCAAATGCAGGTTGGCAGAATCTGAGGTGCTGTGATGATCTCCTTGTTGAGCAGCCTCTAATATGTTTTAGAAACTACCCAGAGTATAATAAGGACACATAGCAGCACTTTTAACCTGATGTGCACAGAGATGGTTTTCCTTCTATTTGCAGATGTAGTCCTCTCAATTTGGTTGTGTATTTAAGAGACGTGTAGATGAGGTGCTGAGGGACATGGTGTAGTGGTGAATTGGCTGGGTTAATGGTAGGACTTGATGATCTTGGAGGTCTCTTCCAATCAAGGCAATTCTATGATTCTATAACATTATAAAGGCAGTCCTTGCTGGTGCCCCCACTGTACCCATAATGTGATTGGAGTGCTCAGCACTACCAACCCTGCATCTGCTGGAGATAACAAATGCTGTAAATTAGGGGCAGTCTCTTTTGGTGTATGTATGTGTGGTGCCTATCAGAGAGAGGCAAAGCAGGATGAGATTCCTCATTAGCTCTGATCAGAGAAATACTTAAAAACAATGCCACTGGAGGGAGGGTGACACTAAATGACATCCAAACACCAGGGCATGAAAAGGTGCCAGTTTTTATCCAAGTATTTTATGCATTTTTAAAAGGCACAAATGGAATATGTCTCAATATTCATTGCCTAAGGTGCCTTTCTTTGACATTAAAAGCAGTGTGCATAAATTCGTCATTTTACCTGATAGCTTTCATTAGCTCTCCATCTGTAATCCACACCTCCTGCTAACAAGGACAGAACCGCAATACTCATTAAGACTCTCCCTTCAGAGGAAGCCAAGTGAAAAAGCCCTAGACTTTTATGCTGCAGTAGAAGGTGAAAATGTTACCAGATGAACAATTCTTTCCAGCAGTGCTTTGGCTAGTCTCACCATGTAATTGAAGATTTATTGTAAGCCATCAAACCCCATTATTTCCCATCCAGGAGTCTTTGCTTTTCAGCCCCTCACTCATCCGAAGACACACTTGCTGAGGAGAGGTGCGGAATCAGCAGGAAAGATGGACAACATGAATAATTAAAATGGAGGCTGAGTTCCCATTTGCTACTGAAGAGAAATGGTTTGCACAAAAATAGAATGAGACAGAGCATCAGAGATGCTGCAGAAGGGTGGCTGTTGTGTCTGTGGGCATTTCTGCTCGCGGGGATGATTGTTCATGACAGGGATATTTAAATATTGGGTTGACTATCATAATGGGGTGACTATCATAATTTTATTTGGAAACTCTCTGCTGTGGATAAGGCTAGAGATGTGTTTGGCAAAGGTAAAAACTGCTAACCAGTAGCTGTTAACTAACGAATGGGGATCTGCAGTGTGCGTGCACATGTGAATCACCCGCTGGAATAGTATGTTATGCAGAATATTATCTCAGTAGCAAAGGCAAGCACCCAGAAATGAGAAAATTAGAAAATTAAGGTTAGCTTTGATTTTTAATGTAGTTGTGCCATTAAAGACTATCAAGTGCCATGTTCTCATGTCTTTCTCCTGTATTCAGCGTTCAGGATGGACGGTGCTCATCTGTTCCGTACTTTTTCTTCCACTGTTCAGTCTTGTTTGTTTATTTTTTGCACATTAAGCAAATCCTGTTTTGAAGTAGAGACTGTTAATTTCCTCATGACACCAAGCCCCCAGCATCATGATGTTTTTGCAGGCACGATTAAATTTATTTTCACAAACGACTCTGAGTTAAGGGACCTGTTATCACCCCCCTTTTAGAGATGTGGTCTTGAGGCACAGAGATTACAAAAATCTTATTTTGGGTGCTTAATCTGAGAGGGATTTCAGAGAACTCAACTTCTCATGACCACCGTAACTTCATTTGCAGCGAGGGCTCAGCACATCTATAGGTCAGATCACCAGTGTCAGTCTCCAGCAAATGAGGGATTGAAATTACTGGACAACTGTGAAATGTTAGGTTGAAAAAACTTCATTAATATAAAGTATGCCTGTATCAGTGGTAAGAATAGAGACCACTTCTCTAAAGCAGCATTCTTCTGCCTTAACTATTTGATCTTGTCCCTTTCTGTAACCTTCACTTGATTTCTTGATATCTTGCAACGTCTGGAACACATAAAGCAAGTGCTCTGCAGGCAGCTCTCCTCCACAGAAACAAACCCAGGATATCTGCGAGTCATACAGTGACTCTAACGTATTGAACGAGATAGGAGTCCTGGGGGGAAAAAAAAAGAGTATGTGGTTAGTTATGCAATTAAAGTCCATCTCCTAATGCATTGGTACAAGAGGATGGAATGAAGCAGCATCAGCTCTGGCTTGTCCTAACTTTATGATTGCTGTCATACGATAATAATATCCCTTTCCTGTACTTGACACATGCTGTACACATCTCTCTAACAGAAGAGTAAGAAATTCCATCATCAGTTACTGCTCTGAGGTGCCATCAGTGAGGTGACAACCTCCAGGCCCACTTCATAGACCCTGCTGATCTCAGTAAGGAGCTGATCACAGCAGCCTTCCACAAAGGCTCAGGCAAGACAGGTGCATGGAGTTATGCTGTCGGGACACGGGAGTGTTCGTGGTCTGTACAGCAGGTTGGTAGATTGTGGTCGTCAGTCTAGGCAAAAAGCTTGTTAATCTTCAGCATACACATATTCTTCTACCCACTGAATGGTGTTCTTCACCCTAGAAACGACTGGTGATATCACTTAAAAGTCAAAGTGTCAAGGACTGAACCTCAGGACAGGAACTCTGCAGTGTTCTAATGGTGTGGTCTCGAACATCCCATATTATTCCCACACATAATCTAAATCAGGGCTACCCCAGCCAACTCAACTGGGATGTGTGTGATGCTCAGCAGGAACCTGCAGCCCACATTGCTTTCACTTCAAAAGCGACCAGCAATGACCAGAGGGCCAAGATGAGGTGAAAATTACTTTAAAATCCCTGTATCTCTGTATTGGAACAAACAGCTCAGAATTAACATTAAAAATGCATTTAGTTTCCATCATTACTGAAAGGGTTGTCAAGCACCGGCACAGGCTGCCCAGGGCAGTGGTGCAGTCCCCATCCCTGGAGTGATTTCAGAGCCGTGTAGCTGTGGTGCTGAGGGACATGGGGCAGTGGTGACCTGGCAGTGCTGGGTTAATGGTTGGACTTGATGAGCTTAGAGGTCTTTTCCAACCACGGCTGTTCTGTGATTCTGTGGCTCTGTGACTAATGCCGTTCTGCTTATGCATCACTCATGGGCAGGACAACCCTTTGCTTCGTGCTTGTGTTTCTCCGGCCAGCGGCTGCATGCTGGGACGAGGGACCTTCCGTTCCGCCATGCTACGCCATACCAGGACTGGCCGAGGACCCGCTGCCCCGCCCCGCTGCCAGAGGCCCCTCCCCGCCCCGCCCCTCCTCCCGGTCCTCCGGGCGTGGCGCCGCTCTCGCCTCCCGTCTCGCTTGCCGGCGCCGCTCTAGCCCGCCTCCCGTCCTCCCCTCCGCTCTCCTCCCCTGTGCCGGGCGGAAGTGCGCGGCGCGGCTATGGCGGCGGTGGATATCCGAGGTAGGGCCGGGGCGCGTGTGGGCGCTCGGGGCTCCCAGCTCGCGGCCCTGGCGGGCGGGGCCTCATTGCCGCGCTGCGGGCCCTGCCCGCCGCCCTGGGCTGAGCGGCCTGGGCAGCGCGCAGGGGTGAGCTCCCTCCGTGGGGCGGAGCGCGGCGGGCCTGGCTGCCCGGGGCGGCTGCGGCTGAAGGAGGAGGTCGGTGCAATGGTCACCGGCCTGGCAGTGCTGATGTGTTGGCCCCAAGGGGCTTCTTCCGGGGTAGTGGAAGATGAGGCGTGGCCTGAGGTGCGAGGGTAACAGAGCCGCCACGTTTGTTTGTACGTCTGACAACTCTGCGCCAGAGGGTTGAGCAGCGCTGTTAGTGTGTCTGTGCCGTGAGAAGGAACTGGGGGGGAACTGTCCAAAAAGCGGTTTTCTTGGCCGTGAGGGCGCGTTCAGGGCCACTTGGGAAATACAGGCCTCCCTTCTGGTGCGCTTTGGGCTTTTCAAGGTCCTGGGGGTAGACGGTAACAAAATGGAACAGGTGAAAAAAAAAAAGAGTTTTAGGTCGGAAGCGTGGGGGAAAGTGTGAAGCAGTGCTGTGTGTGGGACTGGCAGGGGAGCGGAGCAGTGTGTTAGGGGGTGAGGCAGGGCAGGTGGCAGCAAAGCCAGAAAGAAAGCTGGAGTAACTGAGAAGAAGAAAGGTTTGGGTGAGAATCCTGGGATATGAATAGAGAGAATGTTTTGAAGAGGAATGTTTTGGCTGCCCAGGGCAGTGGTGGAGTCCCCATCCCTGGAGGTGTTTCAGAGCCGTGCTGACATAGCTCTCGGGGATGTGGTGTAGTTGAGGACTGGCAGTGTTGGGTCGATGGTTGGACTCGATTGATCTTCAAGGTCTTTTCCAACCAAGGCGGTTCTGTAAGAAGGGGCAGTATTTGAAGTATTGAAGAAGGTTTACATTGTAAACAAAACACAGGTTAAATTGCTTTGAAGAGTTTAAGAGAGGAAGAGGGAGCTGAGAGGGCATGAGAAAGGAAATTATTTTTCTCCCTAAGAGTGTCTGAACGGAATCACACCAAAAGCCTCTGTGATGGAGTCTCCGAATGACCAAGAGCAGATAATTTAAGGAAAGCTTGTGAGGAGTTAATTTTGATAATGCCACAGATGTTTTCTCCTTTTTCTTCGAGTTCATTCTTAATGATGTCCTCTCTGCTTTTCTGACTGACTTGTCTCAGACTGCAGCAAGGAGCTATGTGGACAATTAATGGCAGGAGTGCTGTGTGAAGTTATTAGTAGGTGTGAGAACCTTCTGTCTTAATCCAGATCAGTTAAGATCCCTCAGTGTCTTGTATCTAATATGGCTCAGTATATTAAGTTGAGTTTGAAGCACACTGCTCTTTTTAAGCTATCGAACTATTTTACTGTTCCTCTCAGTTTGTCACAGCCTAGTTTTGGGCTGGCTGGCATGGCCAGGTACAGCACAGTGTGTGAATTGCTCTCCTCTTATTTTTTGCCATCATTTGCTGGCTTATCTCCCAAATTGTCCTGACATTCATGGCAGATTGGCAGTATTGTCACAAGCACTTTACCTTTTCATCAGTGATGCATATTCCACAAAAATTGCATTGAACAAGATGTCCTGTTTTTGAAAGGAACAGGGAAGCAGGAACACCATCCTTTCTTTCTGATACCCAAATAAACTGAAGTACTCCCTTCTTAGTGAGAAGAACAGATATGTCAGGTTCGTGGTTGGTTTTGTTCTTCCTCACCTTTTTTCCAAGAATAGTTGAAGAGCTCAATCTTGCTCTAGTTATAAAGGCAATTAGAACTATTGTCACTAAGCAGCTGTGGATAATTGAGCCTTAGAGCCTGACTTTATGGTCTCTTTTACGATACATTTATCAGTCTATATACAGGATTATGGCTGTATATATGTGAAGCTTGCTTGATGTTCCTCTTGTGAAATGCAGTTATTGTTACTCATATAATCAAGGAAAGTTTGTATTTGAAATGTAATATGAGAATTTATTGTGGCAAGAATGCAAGCACTTAAGATTTTGGTTATCTTGGGGAAAAAAAGCTTGTCTTTTGGTTTTGAAAGGCATTTACGATAATCAGTGCTACAAAAACTTAAGCGCTTAATAATGAATCTTAGTGCTGTGTTTCTGAGATTTCCTTTTTTCATAGTGAGAAGAGAGTAGTGTATGTGAAACAACATGAATGCTTCTAGACTTTTTTTCCCCTCTTGTTCTATGAAAGACTTAGACTGACAGTCTGAGATTAACAAGGCAAAATGTTTTATGCGTGACTATTAATGCTGCATTTTTCCTGGTGTGCTGGGCAGCTAGTGTTACTTTATTAACTATTCCTCAGAGAAGCACCTAATAGTATATGAGCTGACATTTTTGGAACTGATCCAGTCGTCCTTGAGCGTGCAGAGTTGTCACGGAAGTAACATGTTCACAGTGGAATGATGAGTGGGAGTTCTGGTTATGTATATAATGCGTGAACGTAAGGGAATGGTTCCTGTGAGAAGGGAACTTCAGTTCTTCATTTAGTCTTCAATGACTTCTCATCACTTACATTTTTAATTCTAAACTATTCTTTTCTTTACATAATTGTTAATACTCTAGTTAGATTTCTGTAATACCCACTGAGTTATGGCGTAAGTAATTTGCTGCAGGCAATTTGGCAGATTAATTGTAGAGTCAGGAACAGAATCTCTCGTGCAAGACTATTGGGAAACATCTGCCCAAAGATAGCATCTTTGTGTCTGCTGTTTTGTTTTGTTTTTCTTTTTGTTTGATGTGGGTGAAAGCTATAATAAACAAAAATAATAATATTTGAAACACAATAGTGTCAGCTGCTGTGATATCATAGAAATATGTATTTTAATAACCGAACATCTTAGAAATGTTACAAATGCCCTTAGTTTGTTTCACTTAGTAGTTTACTCATTGGCTTTCGCAAGAGAAAACTCTTGATTTTAATTAATAGATCTCTGTAGTGTTTTACCTATTTTTCAGCATCATAGTTTACAGCTTGGAAACTATTTTTGGCAAGAAATAGTGTGTTAAACATGACCAGGCTCAGATTTAGTGTGGGGTGTATAATTCACCACCACCACCCCTGCCCCTGTAACTGATTCTGACTTGGTTTAGTAAATTCAGCTTACTTACTCAAGACCTAGCTTTCAAAAGGAAGCATGCTTTGCATTGTCTTTCTACTCAGTTAATGCTACAGTTCATAAACTATGTATAATACTATGGAGTAGATGTAGTGTGATAATATATACAGTATCAGAGATAATTCACCAACACAGTGCACACATGTGCACACAGACCCTGCTCACATTCTTGAGACGGTATACCAGCAGCTAATGGTCAAGGAAAGAAAAGTGCAATAATAAAAAAAGACTGTTTCTATTGTGTGCCTAGAACAGAACTGCAGAAAGTTAAAGGATATAAATTATTACTTGAACTCTGTGGAACACATTTAGAACTGGTTTGTATGAGGCTGTGTTCCGCCTCCTTCCCCTGCAATGTACTTTTGGAAGTATTTGTAGTGTTTCTGGCTCCTTTGGTACTCAGTGTAGATTTCTCTTCCCAGATAACCTCTTAGGAATTTCCTGGGTGGACAGCTCCTGGATCCCAATATTAAACAATGGGAGTGTGTTGGACTATTTCTCAGAGCGAAGTAACCCATTCTATGATCGAACATGTAACAATGAAGTCGTCAAAATGCAGCGAATGACCTTGGACCACTTGAAGTAAGTTGTAATTTGGAGCTGCTTCCTGGGCAGTGTCCTTTGTCCCTCCATCCAGAGGCTTTGATGGTTGAATGGAAGCATGCTGGAAACCTCCATCTGTTCTGTGCTTTTTAGTCCCACAACTTGCTAGGGAGCCCAGCTTTCTTTGTGTTTGGATGTCTTCTACTTCCTTTTATACCATTTCAAGGAGGTAAATCCAGTAAATCGCCTCTTAGGTATTTCTCTGAATTAGAAAAGCTGTCTTCTCTCATTCTCCCTGCTCAACAGAAATTGAGTAATGGTAATGTAGTTCAATGTGGGTTTTTTGTGGTGAATGGGGTTTGTGTTAGGGGATACTCTGAGTTCATAAATAGTTTGTGTTACCATATCCCACTGGCTGTGTGCTGTAATTAGTACATCATTCCTCCAAAGAGCTGGCTTTTTAGTATGGATAATAAAAGTGGTGAGTGTTGTAAACAAACTGATCACAGATGGTTGTGTAATGAGATTGCAGCATGCACAAGTTAACTTTCTTTGCAGTTCCCCATCTGCTACACTGAGCGCAAGTGAGATATTTGAACTATTTAAAGACTCCACAGTATGACAGGGAGTGTGCAAGCTGAGCTGCAAGTTCATTGGTAAAGTCACTTGTGCTCAGATGTGGTTGCAGAGAGGCTTTCACATCAGACACGCAGATGGTCACATCATACACTGATCCTTTGTTTCTGTGTTTAAACGATATGTCTATGATGATAGATTGATAGCTTTCTTGCTATTTGTTTGCTAACGTGTTCTACTTAGAGGTTGTGTCGGGTTGTTGTAGCTTCCTCTGAATATGCATCTTCATTTTGATAGCTAGCTCAGGAAATCCTATGCCTTTATTTACTGCACATTAGATGGATGAAGTTCTGATCCTTTAGAGTCTCCTCTCTTCCCTGCCAGGCCCTTTGGTAGCTCTTCACATCCCACAGATTTTACTTTGAGGAAGATACTTACTCTGGTTGCTTCTTTTTCAGCCAGATGGTTGGAGTGGAGTACATCCTTCTTCATGCTCAAGAGCCCATTCTCTTCATTATCCGAAAGCAGCAAAGGCAATCTCCAACACAAGGTAAGGTCACAGAATCACAGAATGTTAGGGATTGGAAGGGACCTCAAAAGATCATCTAGTCCAATCCCCCTGCCAGAGCAGGAACACCTAGGTCAGGTCACTCAGGCCTTGTCACTATTGAGAAGGCTGTTCAGTTAATCGCTTTTATCTGTTCCTAATTTGTGTCCAAACAATTCCGGTTCCCCTTTTTTGTCGCTATCTAGATGAGTGACCTTTAGTGTGCTCATAGCAGGGGTTGCCACCTTGTGGTGAAATGAGAAAGTGCTGCCCCTGTGTTATATTTTGCCATGGGAAATTGATAACAGCATTCACACCGTGTCGTATTTATCTTTTAAACTATGCAAGAATTTTCATTTTAATTATTTGAGTATAAGGCTAATGATATCCTTGCTTGGGGCTGATGATCTTAGTTTAATTTGAGCTAATCATCTGAAGTGGCTAGTATGTGATTGATTTATTTTGGAGAACCGTGATTCCCATTAGTTAGGGAGAGGGATCATTCATGCTTCTGTTTGTGTCACATCACTCTCTCATTCTGCACTATTTCTACCTGCAACTGTGGATTGGTTATACTGTGGAGTAGGATCTTGTCAGTAGAAGACGACACATGTGAAAAATGACCATGAGATACTGCAAAAGCTTGTTTTGGTTATTCCTCTGAGAACTGAGTATTTAGGAATTGTGAGGGAATCTTGTGACAACAGCACCACTCCTTCTTATGGTATCACTGATGACCTCTTTAAGTTTTAAACAAATTACCTTAGCTTTTTTGTTACATTTGCTTGCAACTGGCTTCATTGTTCCTTTTTAACCTTAAATTTGTGTGTGATTAATTTAAAAAGTAGCTACATTTCAATAGTTATTAGACTGTCTTCTGTGTTTGCTGCATGTATACATAAAATTATTTAGGTTATTTCAGAGTAAGCTTTACAGAAAAGCAGAGTTAATGCTAGTTATTTCTTAACTTTTTTTTTCAGTGACTTAGACTCTGCATATGCATTTTGGTCTTGTGTAGGACTTTGCCTTGTCTAGCAATGCTGCTTATTTGCTTATATCAGGTAATGGCCTCTTTATATTGCAGTTCATACTGAAAAAGAACATATGCGATTCCGTCTTTTACAGATTTTTTCAAGTTGTTTCTTTAAGATTTTGAATCTAGCTTTTAAAAGGCGAGTATGGAAATATCATGCAGCCCTTCATTTCCTGTTTTGACTCTTTATATCAAGAGCAGGGCTTCCACAGCATATGTGTTCTGGCTTTTGCTGTAATGCAAATGTATGTTTGGTAGAACTTAACTGGGGCTTGTTTGGTAACATTTTTCCTGTCATGCCTGTACAGTTTATGCTCAGTACCTTGACTGAGTTGCGTAGTTCCCTAGCTAAAATGTTACCCATGTGTTTCATTTTATCATGGTACAAATATTAGTGTATTTGAGACATCAGAATGGGGATGAAAAACTAAAATTTAATGAGTTCACAGCTAGTGTTGAGTACTCAGGTAGAACTGGTGCAGGCCTGTCTTGTGACTTCTGTGTGGGTTTTTTTTAAAAAAGTATATATATAAAAAATTCTTTAAGCCAATTTTTTGCCTGTTTGAAGTGATTTTGAAAAAGTCTTCAGATTCAATGATTACGGAGAGTTACCTGTCTAGGAAAGTAGAGTACTGTGAGACAGTAAAGCTGCTGTTCTGTGTCTTGCTCCACTTCTAAGGAAATGCTGAGAATCCTGTTTCTGGGTGGTTACTGGCTGTAACATGCACCCAGCTGTCTTGGTCTGTCAGTTTAGGCAGGTGTCCAAGCTTCATAAAATGCAAGGACTGGATGAATTGGGTCCTATCAGTAAAAATGTTCAGACAGAAAATGTTAATACAGATGGAGGAATTGGAGCAAATATGTGCACAGGTAAGATCCTTAGGAATGTGAAGCTATAATGTGATGCTATCCTTAGGGATAGCATCGCTATAGTTTCTCAATTGATGAATGTTTGGCAAAGTATTACGGAGGCAATTATGATGTTCCTCTGCACTACAGCTCTAATGAACAAGGATTTTTGACAGGTCAGTAGAGGTTCAAGATCTGATGTACCAAATGCCTTTGGAAGGTCATATTATTTTTTTTGGCAGAATGTTATTAATTTAGAAAGATTCTGTGTGTGCTTAGCTACCACTGGGACTGGGAAATCTAGCTAAGAGGACTGTACAAGTTGGAGAAGGCCGAGGCCAGAAGAATGAAATCTTGTGGTGTTGTGGGTTCTACTAGTAGCAAAGGCAAGTGGAACTACTTCCAGTGCAGTTCACTCGACTCCTCTTATGTAGCTCTGTAAACCCCAGCTCTTGTAATTATTTGTTTGCAGTAGGACAGGACTTAAAGTTGATGCTGTTCTATCTGTAAAGCAGACCTTGGGTTTTGGAGTATTTTTTCCCCCTTATCAGCCTGTGGCTAGGGTGCAAATAAGGCACCTTGAAGGGAAAAGTTAAAAAGAGGTTAAAATTTGGTGATGAGATGAATATTGCAATATCTGCTGTTACTACTGAAATTCAGCAACAAATACACAGTCATCAACCAGAGCTTTAAAGTGATCATGATTATTTTTTTTTTTTCTCCCCACAGTTATTCCGTTGGCCGATTACTATATTATTGCTGGAGTGATTTATCAGGCACCTGACTTGGGGTCTGTCATTAACTCCAGAGTTGTAAGTGTTCTGTGTATTTGATGTATACCAGTTTGTACCTCCTTTCACTCTTGGCTGTTCCTCAGGCTGTTTCAATCCCTCCTTCACCGTTTTGAGGAAAGATCTTATGTAGTATACAGTAATTTAAAACAAACCCCACTGATTAATATGATGTGCATCGCCCATGGAAGTGAAAGATCCTGTGAGAGTGCAGTATGGTCCAGAAAGTAGGATCCATTATTTAAGGAAGAAGGATCAGACTAACTGAAGCTACACAACTGGTGGAACAATGTGAGGTTCGAATAATCAGAAGAAAAGTTAAACGACAAATACATTTGAAATAGTAATTAAAAACACATTCAGTGAAACTTGCTTTGGAATGTTAATGTTAAAGTAATGTAATATTTCTCTTTAAATGAGGCTTATGTTTTTAAGTTAATTAATGTGTTATTTCTTTTTAAATTGGATATGTGGGTTTGTTTTGATTTCTTCTGTTCTAGTAAACTACTACTTTTGCAAGTTTTTCTCTGTCAGTTTAGAAAAGCACTTCAGAAGAGGTCTTGTAAGAGCCTGTTAAAGAGATTGCATTCTTGATCCAAAACTAGATGTCCCAAGTTTCCTTCCCAGAACAAAAATGAATATAGAAATCTAATTTTTAACATCCTCGCTTTCAAAAATGTATACTATATTTTCTCCACTTCTCAACACTGCCTTGTGTTCTTGTTCTGAAAGCTCACTGCAGTGCATGGAATTCAGTCTGCTTTTGAAGAAGCTATGTCGTACTGTCGCTATCACCCGTCCAAGGGCTACTGGTGGCATTTCAAAGATCAAGAAGAACGAGGTGTGATTCCTAGTTGCTCCTGAGTACTTTGGGAGAGGGAAGGTAATGTAGGGAAAAGCTTGAGGCAATGCACAGTGATGGCACAGCGATGAGGTTAAGCGTGTGTCTGTCTGAAGGATAAGTTAGTGCTCCCTGTCAGTGGAAGGAATCTTGCTCTTCTGTGCTGGTGGGGATGAACATCGAGGTATGGGTGGGAAATGAAAATGTTGAGCCATGTGTCAATGAAATGGGCAACTCTTCAATCCACTAGAGACTAAAGAACGTTTTCAGAAGCCAAACCAGTTTGTCAGGAGATAATTGTACTTAATCTGTCCTCCACAAAAAACAATACCTAGTGTCAAAGGGAAAACGTAGGTAAAGTTTAGAGAAGAGATGAATATCAACTTGTCGTACAACAAAGAGCTGCTAAGAACACGCAGCTTTTAATACAGCTTTCTCTTACGTTTCTGTGACTTGCAGAGAAAGCTAAACCAAAAGCCAAGAAGAAAGAAGAACCGAGTTCCATTTTTCAAAGGCAACGGGTAGATGCTTTGCTTTTAGACCTAAGACAAAAGTTTCCACCCAGATTTGTTCAGGTATGACACTTACAAGCCATAACATTACTGTAATTTACTTAGAACTTAAGGCAGTCATAAGTACTTGATCAGCTGAAACTGAATGGGAATTTTGTGTGCTTTCTGCAAAGGTAACATGGATTAGATAATAAATTTGAAATGGAAGGCTCCAATTGGAGTGTAGGATTCTCCTTTGTAATTGCAGGAGTCATTGAGACCTTGGTGAAACTATGAGGGCAAATTCTGTTACACAAATCCCTTATCTAATCACAGGTTCTGTTCTTGTCAGCTATCAGATTTTGCTGCTGCTTCCAGTTTCCTGCTTTGTGAGCTCACTCAAGCCACCACAGCTATTTTGTTCTAGTTACTCCACTGTTCTTATTAATTAGCGTGGAAATTCCTGGCATTCTGTGAAGCTGTTGTGATTACCTCTGATTGTCTCCAGTAGCCATTTCTTCCACCAGGTCTTGTGCTTAGGAGCAAAGGAAATTATGTTTACAGCATCTCACAATATTCTTTTCTCCTCGGATGAGGGAAAAAATAGCTAATTGCATATTTTTTGCTTTAGTGGTTTTCAGTTGTCAGAGGAAAAACTCAATGTTATAAAATGTTAATTGGATTCTGTTTAAAGTGTATTTAGTGATCCTTTCTGCCCCCAACTCTTATGTATAAGGGCACATTGCTTGGTTTATATTCCTAAGTGAATAGTAGGAAGGGTTAAGAATTATGACTTTGGTTCCACTGACATGTCTTGTTTCTTTTTTTTGTTTGTTTGTTTGTGGTTTTTTTTTGTTCCTTTCCCACAGCAAAAGCCTGGAGAAAAGCCTATCCCAGGTAAAACTCTAATATTCTCTCAAGACTTGAAAAATAGGTTCCATATAGCAGTGTCTTCCAGCTGCCATATAAGCTCCTTGCTGCTGCTACTGAAGAGATTAGGAATTCTGGCATTGCCTAATTATGCAAAGTACTCCGAGTTCTCTGTGACAGCCAGAGTGAAATTGAAAGAATGTGTATTTTATTCCTGCCCTTTGTGTTTGTAAAACCATATTGCCTGAAGGTTCAAATGCAGGAAATGGTCACAAAAGGGTGAATGAGGGAAGTTTAGTCAGTCCAGCATCCTAGTGGTTTTGCATAGTGCTCCAAGCTCAAGAAAGGATGTGAAGGCTTTCAGCTGATCATAAGCAACCTCAGAACAAGAAAAGCATGAGCTGTATCTCTTCAATCTATTCCATTTTTTTACCCGTATAGATATGAATTTAGTCCTTGGTTATTCTTACACCTTTGAAATTAATTTTGCCCCTTTGTCATCAATAATATTTTCAAAGTACTCTGAAAAGTATCTTAGGAATAAAATTTGGAGATTTAACTTTCTTTTGCTATTACTTCTTAAGTGGATCAAATCAAGAAGGAACCAGAACCAGCCCCTGAAGCTGTCAAGCAAGAGGAAAAAGAGACTGTAAAGAATGCTCAGCAGAGTGCTGGCACTAAAGGACCACCTGAAAAACGGATGAGACTCCAGTGATGGGAAAAGTTGTTACACATCTGGATTACTCAGTACCTGGAAAACAGGAGATTCTTGCTCCCCTTTCTTTGTATTTAAGCTCTTCCACTGAGACTGATGATTCAGGGACTTCAGTCCCTGTCACAGCTTTTTCTGTAGAAACTTGTCACACAAACATTAATGTCAGGAAGTGAGCTGCCTCCAAGAAAGTGTTTTCAGTCATCACCTTAATTTGAATGTTGGCTTCTGAGAATGGACATATTTTGCAGCCTCCTGAAATCTGTATGAAGTCTTGCATCCCTGGTGTCTTGGTTTCCTATGTAAAAAGAAAAACTTTTATATATAAGCCACCCCCCCTGCAACTGAATTCTTGGCAAATAAAACTCCTGGCTGCTGAAATGCGTTTCTTAAGTGCTTACTTTGTTAGCAGCAGATATGCCATGTGTGCTGGCAGTGGTTTTTTGCTTGGACATCCGAATATATTGTGTGCTGTTTTGAGGAAGAAAAGTTGGACTAAAGGATATGGGCTCCTTGCTATAAATTGCTGTGCCTTCTGTATGCTTGGGATACAGATAAAAGGTTTGATAACTTGAGGCTCAAGTCCAGGTAATTAGATGTTGAACTGCTCTGAGTCTTTAAATGGCCACTGATTTTACTTATTCACTAAGCTGGTCTTTTATAATAAAAGCTAATGTTGTGTGAGAGATTTATGATGACATAAGTCTGGCTAAAATGCCTTGCTGTTGCACTCTCAGTGAAGCTGTTTATATTTCTCCTTTTTTCACTGTAACTCAAATATATCAATTACATCTCTTCCTCTTTGCTTCTAGCACTTTCTTGCTGCATGTGATCACCTTGATTAGTCCTCTGCCTTTTAGACCCGAGGAGGTAGGGCAGTGGAAGAGAAACATCACTGACAGCTGTGCACTTTGCTATTTAAGCATGTTGCTTACATGAACCCTTTTTTTCTTTCAGGAAAATTAGAAGCCATCCATTGCAAATAAATTACTTGATTTGGTTTTATATTTTTATTGAAGTAATCGAGCAATCCATGAAATAGCTCACTTTTTACAGCCGTTACCTGCTTTCTTGCAGTAAACGAGTAAGCAAGAAAAAGGTCTGCATGTAGTGAACAAAATGTAGACAGGAAGGAAGACTAAGATATGATTAGATAGCTGTGACAAACTTATTTTGAGGTTTGAGCCTCTTCCAAGGAAATGATCTTTTCCGGAGAGAATTATATTACAAAGCAGTAAGGAATGTTACCGATCAGTGTGTTGATTTCTTAGTAGCTGTCCGTCAATGCTGAACATTTGCCATATGAGGGAAGGAGAGACTGAAATATCTTCTGATCCTGTTACTTGCTGACAAGATACTCTAAAATACTCTTATCAGTTTAGTGAGCTTTGATATTAACCTACTCAGGTAGCATTATGTGAGATATTACTGTTAAACTCCAAGTAATTTACTGTCAAAAAACTGTTAAGCAGCTATCTTCTAGTCAGTAATGTTTTTCAGTGTATGAGAATCTGAGCCTTTTCTCTCTGATATTTATACAGTCTCTTGGTTTGGAGCCTGAGTGCCAAAGTCCAGTGTCCTTCAAAGGACCTTCAGTATTTGTAAAGCTTATAAATGAAAGGGCAATAAGCAAGCAGTTCCCAAATTTGCCATGCGTGTCACTTTCTTTTGCATAAAGGAGCGATTTGTTTGTGCAGGAGATCTATCTGTGCTTCTTCTCCTAGATAATAACCATTCAGACTTCAAAAGGGCTTTTCTTGGCCTAAATCATGGGGTAGCAGGAGCTAAAAGTGACCTAGCACTCTAATAGAGACATTCTCCTGAGAGCCTGAAAGTACATATAAATGTGTGTATACACACACAGATATGCATACATGTGTATGTATGTGCGTATATATACACAGACATGCAAAAGTCCAGCCAGATTGTAGGAAGAGGGGCAGCGTAGCTTCCTCGATTTACTGTGTAAAGCTAATGGTGTCTCAGGTACAGCAGAAAAACTGATTTTTCAGCTCATCACTCAGTAAGGTCTGACCAGGCCATGTGTTACTCTTGCCCATTCCTCTTTGCCACTCTGCCCATATACTTCATATTTTGGTAACCTTTTCCTAGCAGAGGAAGTTAAATGCCTTTTGGACAGTCAGGACGTGGTGTTTGCCAAAGCAAGCTGTGCTTGGAGTGAGGTTAGAAGGGCATGGGCAATAGGAGGGACAGGGCAAAGGGGAGGGATGAGCTTTATTTTGAGACAGGGAGGTTCCCTGTGAGAAAAATGGTGAAGGTATGTTATGCAAATAGATTGTGGCTTCACTGAGCCATCAGATGATAGCTTCTGAACAAAAGGTGATGTGGTACACGTGTTCAATTTTTTTCACTGGCAAAGCAAATCATGGTAACTAGGCATTCAAGGTTCAGGACAGTTTTTCTTTTTTCTTGGAGAGGAAGGTGAATTTTTGATCAAGTGTTGCTTTGGCCCTGTAATCATGCACAGAACAAACAGATGGTCACTTATGGGGCAAGTATCCTTCTGTAGCCTTATGTAGATCACAGATGTATGGGTGGTGGGCAGAAATCTTTGCAGTGGGAGGAGTTATGATGTGTTACTGATCTCTCAACAATCAGAAGGCTTAATTTCTTTCTGCCAGGCTAGAAGACTTCAACCTGTGTTCCACAAGGCTGCTGGGGGTCTGTGACCTGCTCCTAAAGACTCAACAGAAAGTAAGTGAGAAAAGCAGACCTCTTGCTGGTAGGGTTCAGTTCCATAGGAACTTGCACCTTCCCTGGAAATTTCAGGGGGCTGCAAGATTGAAAAAAAAATTTGAAAACCACTGATGAATCGTGAACAAGCCAGTTACCCCTGCCACAGAAGTGTCTCTGCAGTTGAATTAGCTATGGATATTATTTCCCTGCTCTACTGTAAGGTCAGTCATTTTTAATTCCAACCTGTTCATTGTCATAAAATGGGGAACTTTCCCTCCCCTCTTATCTTTACCTGACCAGAGTACAGAAGTGCAAGGCTCTGGTAACCTGAACACAACAGTACCATCCCTCTGGTAGGGCCTTTCCTGTACCTTAAGGAGTGGTCACACAGCAGAAGTATGCATTTAAAAATAGCACAGACACTGCACACACAGATTATGTAGCAGGATTTTTCTATTATACCTGCTGTGATCTGAGTTATATTTATTTCAAAAGACATAATCTGATGTAATTTACAGCCCTGGAATGCAAAACTGATTCGTGAAAAGTAGTGGACAATTATTCAACAACAAGCTTAACATAAAAGACTACACAGAAAATAGTTTCTGTAATTTCAAAATTAAAAGTAATAAGAAAATAAATCCAAGACTAGAGCAGGTAACGAGTTTGTTCACTTTTAGGTCACGTAGTAATAAATTGAAAACAATATACATCTTTCTAGATGTGCATCTAGATAGAAGCAGGTGTTCTCTTTGCATTCCTTTAACCTGAGGTACTGTATTACAAGCAGTACACTACTAGTGCTGGCCACACTTGCAATGAATGAGCAAGGTGCCAGTTCCCAGAATGTGAAGCCTCTTTGGACAGCTCCTGGTAACCTCTGCCGCTGTTGGTTAGGCCTGCCATGTGCCCAGCTCCAGGTACCAGCCCTCTCGGGACCTTGGGGCATGAGGCAGCAGAGGGAGCCTCCGAGCACTCTGGCAGCTGCTTGTCTCACTGCTCAGCCTCCTGAGGGGCCGTTTGAAATGTAAGTGTTGCTGCCTGTGCCAGGGTGATGGTCAGCACCCAGAAGTTGGTGTGAAAAGGCAGAATCCCCAAAAAGGAGGATGGGTGGTGGGAGGGTGCACCTCCTGCAGCTGAGAAAAATAAGGGCGGTAGCAGGTCGGTTTTCATCCCAGACATGCTTTCAGTACTGAAAAGAAAGTTGTGAAGAGTACCCAAAAGATAACAGCTGTGGCTGTGTCAAATCCCAGCACTATGTGCCAAAAAGCTCTGCCTAGCTGTGCTGCACAGGACATCCTGTCTTACCACAGTCCAGATTGCTGTGTCTTGATGGAGCTGTTCCCTAAAAGGGGGATGGCAGCCAAGTGGTAGATGTACCTGTAAGCTCTTCCCAGTGCTCTGCAAGCACAAACCTTTGGCAAGGCCACGATGTGGGAAAATGTCTGTTGCACCCATGATGTCTGTAATTAAGGTACGTTGCTGTAGGTATGTAGCAGCTGTGGTGAAGATGGGCTTTATGATTTTATACTTGGTGCTGTTAGTGTGCCTCTGAATTATTGACGTAGTGGAAGTGAATTCCTCCCTGGTTCTACCTTTCCTTGGTGTGTATGTGTGGAGCTATAGGAGGGCACATGCCAAGCGAGGGCACCAAGGAGGGCTATGTCCCTGTAACCAGCCGAGGAGACCAGTATTGCTGTATTTTCTCATTTCAGACCCTGAGCTTTTCCAAATATTCTTTTGAGCTGAAATAGTGTGTTCCTGATCTCTGCTCACAAATTATCCCTTAATTAAAAAAGTGAACAAAGCAGAAGCCAGCCTTTGAGCTGTTAAAACAGATTTCCCCCCTTGTGGTCTAACCCTTTGCTCAGCACACACATCCGTGATAAGGAGTGTGAAGCTGAGCCAGGGCCGCTCCTCGCTGTGTCTGCTCAGGAGGAGAAACACTCATTCATTTGAAAATGAGGATTATAAAAAGCTGGGAACGTGCTTGTGATAGGCTAATTTACTTGTTCCTCCTCACAAGAGTCTCAAAGAGCCAGGGGTGGATGTCCCCAGGGGCCCAGGGGATATACCCCAGGCAGCGGGGAGCCGTTTCCACAGGGGGATGGGGGGGGGGGGGGGGGGCAGTGGTGCTGCTGTTTGTCCCTGCCGAGAGGCGGTTGGAAGCCTCGGGGTGGGACCTGCTGGGCGTGGCCCTCCCAGGCTCCATCCCCGTCACAAAGCAGGGCGTGGGGCAACGCTGGGCAGTGGCCATGGGGCCGCTGCTGGGACTGCTGATGCTGCTGGTGTGCCCCAGTGTTCTGGAGGACCTGTCCGAGGAGCTGCGTGTCGCTGGCACATGGGTGACAGTGCCACGGCAGTTGAGCTCCCGGGCCGACACCAGCCCCCAGGCCGTCTCCTTCTGGCTGGAGGTGGAGGGGCGGCCGCGGGTGCTGCGCCTGCGGCCCAGGCAGGGCCTGGTCTCCGACCCCTTCACCTTGGTCACCTACGGCAAGGACGGGGCCCGTTTGAAGGAGCACCCCTTCGTGCAGGACACCTGCTTCTACCAGGGCGAGGTGCAGGGGAGCCCCGGATCCCTGGTGGCCCTCAGCACCTGTGGCAGGGGCGTCCGCGGCATGCTCTGGGTAGAAGGTGGCACCTACGAGATCGAGCCCATTGCCGATGATCCGGCCTTCCGGCACATCCTGTACCGCATGGAGAAGGCCAGCAGCCCCCTGGGTCCCACCTGCGGGCTGACCCCGGAGGAGCTGCAGCACCAAAAGGATTTGCTGCCCTGGTTCAACACCTCCCAGGTGAAAAAGGAGGACGAGGAGGAGGAGATGGTGAAGGACTGGTGGACACACATCAGGTATGTGAAGATAGCCGTGGTCGTGGACAACGTGCGGTTTGTGAAATGGGGCAGGAATGAATCTGAAGTCTTGAGGCAAGTCATGGAAGTCATCAACATTGGGGACTCTCTGTACGAGCAACTTTCTGTTCGGCTGTTTCTTGTCGGAGTGGAGATGTGGACCAAAACCAACCTTATAAACGTTACTAAATCTATTGGCAAGGTACTTGCTGACTTCAACAAATGGCGAAGATCAGACCTGTCTCCACGGTTACGCCATGATGCCGCTCACTTATTTGCATTTCAGAACTTTGGAATGACCCTGGGATTGGCATTTGTAGGGTCCATATGTGATAACCAGTGGTCATCAGCAGTTGCTTCCTTCACCAGTAGGAAGTTGTCCTCGTTTGTAATCACATTTGTCCATGAGCTGGGCCATATTCTTGGGATGCGCCATGATAGACAGGGCTGTAAATGCAGACGGAAGAGATGCATTATGTTCGAAAGTGCTGCTGACACTGATGCCTTCAGTGACTGCAGTTACAAAGACTACTTTGACTTGCTTGGGCACCGTGCTGGCTGCCTTCGTCAACCGCCAGCACCCGGAGCTTTCTACACGGAGCGTGAATACTGTGGTAATAAGATAGTGGAAAGCAGAGAGCAATGTGACTGTGGTTCAGAATCAAACTGCAGAAAGGATCCTTGTTGTCACCCGAACTGTACATTTACTGCAGGTTCAGTCTGTGCTTCTGGAAAATGTTGCAAGGGCTGTCGGGTCCTTCCAGCAGGAACACTCTGCAGAGCCAGTACTGGCAACTGTGACCTGCCAGAGTATTGCAATGGGACTTCACCTTGGTGCCCACTAGACGTGTACATACAAGATGGAACCCCTTGCAAAGATGATTCTTATTGCTATCGAGGAAAATGTTCTTCCCACAGTAAACAGTGCCAGCATCTCTTTGGCAAACAAGCCAGGGCCGCTCCTTTGGATTGCTTCAAAGCAGTGAATACTCAAGGCGACCGGTTTGGGAATTGTGGTATTCGTAACAATATCCATTTTATAAAATGCAGTGTTGAGAATGTCTTATGTGGCAGGCTCCAGTGTGAAAATACAGACAAATTGCCTTCCTTGCAGAACCATGTAACACTAGTCCAAACCCCTGTTGGAGGTAAGAAGTGTTGGGGTCTCGACTATCACGTAGGGATGCCAGGAGCTGACATGGGGGCTGTGGAAGATGGCACGCCATGTGGTAGCGATAAGCTTTGTATCAACAGGACGTGTACCAGCATATCGGTGCTGAACTACGACTGTAACTTGACACTGTGTCACAACAGAGGGGTGTGTAACAGTCATAAGAACTGTCACTGCGAGTATGGCTGGGCTCCTCCATATTGTGAATGGGAAGGATTTGGAGGGAGTGTTGACAGTGGACCCCCTGCAACCAGTGAGACTTTTCAGAGAACAAAACGAGGAGTAATAGTAATTTCTGTTGTTTGTATCTTTGGAGTAACCCTTACCATGTGTTACAAACGGGAAATGGTGGAATGGCTTAGGAGTAAAAAGGCTCAATTCCACAGAAGAAAGCAGTCATCTCAAACACTGGAAATGCCAGCAGTTCCTAAAGGAGAACACCGGCTGGTGAGTCCAAATCCACCGCAAAGCACTTGCTGAAGACCAACAAGCAGTAGCTTTGGATACTTCTGAGGAAATCTCCCTTGAGCAGAGCCAGCTGATAACTCATCAAAATAATTCAACGCATCCTGAATAGTTCTAATCTCATGTAATAACATTAAATGCAGAGTAAATGTTATCTTTGTTTGTTTTAAGTTAATAAATGCAGGCATGCTGTTCTTTTTTCTTTGCACCTTGCGCTCTTCAACTGAACTAGTTAGGTAAACTGCAGGTATAGCTTTTGTGCTTTATATCAACAGTTTACAAATGTAAAGTTCTTAAACCCGGTGTTAATAAATTGTTTTCTCCAATTTACTTCTTCCTCTAGTGCTTTGTCCAGTTCAGGGGGAGAGATGTTTGTGAACATCTTGCTTCTGTCATTCATTAATAACCAAAGAGAATTCACATCTGTGACATGCAGGCAGGCAAGAAATGGGTATTGCAGTGAGATGCAGGTGTAGGTGGTGTAAGCCCTTCCAACTCTTTCCTGGGAGTAGCCCTTCAGGAGGGAGGTAGATCATAGGGAACAGGGTCTTAATTTTGTGAGACAGTAGAAAAGTATTATCCAGATGACACCAGTAAGCAAATTTCTGAACCATCAGATATATGGTCAAGAATGTAGTGACACCAAACCTGACTTTTCGCGAGAACAAATGGCCTTTCTTTTCTGGAAACTTTCCAGTGCCTTGACTTCTGGGTTCTTCTGAGAAGTGCTATGTATTTTATTGTTGCTAAGAGGAGCTGTCTGTGAGGTTGCACAAGTTAACTGGATTTCTAAAATATCTGGAATTATTCTGCAAATCTTCCTCACCCAGAATTCCTGCAGTGTTTGATAGATGTTTTATATAACTGTCTCAGGGGCTTCTCTTGTTTTACTATTTGAATGTGTCCTTGTAGCTGTACTGAGTGCCACACAGAAGCATTGTATGTTTCATTTTTTAACAGGAGATAAAATGTGTCTAACTTACGAAGAAATACAAGAGACGTGGAAATATCATTCAATAAGTTTTATTTTTATTTATATTATAGCAGTGACTAGATCTTTCTACTGGTCAGCTTAGAGAAGAGTCCGTGGTCCAGATTTGCTGTGAAAACTTTATTTTAAAGGACTGGTATTTCTGGATCAAGAGATATAATGCACCTATCTGCTACCAAAATAATTATCAGGGAAGCAAAGACCACATTTTTGGCAAACATTCTATACAGGCAGGGTAAGTATGCCAACGTTTGGGAAGAAAGATGGTGACTACAAGTGGTGAAGGTAAACTCTTGCTGCCTCCCAAGTATGACATCTGTGTTTTTAGGATACACATTTTCCTGTGTGGTTTGTTTTTTTTTTTTAATGATTGTGTTCTGCATCCAAAACGGGGTGGTTACATTCTGATCAGATGTGAAATGCAAAGGATGTGATTCACAGTTCTTCATGGCTTTTTGTCTAAAGCAAATGGGTCCTTAAACTGTTATCTGTATTTGGGGAAATGAGGTAACACACTCTTTGTTCAGCAGGCTACACTTATTATCTTGATACAAATATGGATGGTTTTGATTAGGTGAAGTAAATTTAATCTGGTGTTTATGTCAAAAGACAACTGCCCCTTGACTATCACCCCAAATTTATTCCTTGTAACCAGGGATCTTTTTTGTTTGGCAGGGCTGGGGGGAGATTTTTTTCTTCCTCAGAGAAATAACAATCTTGATTCAGTTGTGAGAAGCAAGGGCTGCGTGACAAACAAGGGGGATGTGGATTAGGTGAAAGACGGAGACAAAAAGTAACACAAGTACTACACCCAGCACCTTCTAACTGTCTACGCACAACTGGTAAGTACTGGCAGACTTTTATTTTGCTTTTTAAATACATCGACATCAGTGGCGGTGGTCTCGGGCTGCCATCTGGATGGCCTCCTGTTGTTGATTGATGATATATCATAAATTGTCAAGTATAGATCTGTGCTGACACCAGAGAAACACTTAAGAGAGTCAGAGATTTACAGACCTGCATACTGAAGAGACAGAGGTGTAAATGAAAGCACAATTTAGGCTAAAAAGCTTACTTGAAATTGCAGTTTTGGAAGAAACAAAGCAATAAAATGCTGTAGTTTCTATTTTTCTCTCTGCTTAAAGATTGATCTAAAAAGCCATGGCTGTTAATTGGTAGGAGGCTTTCAGCAAGCTTTGGACAGGAGTATTTCTGCGCTTTTCTTCTCTCTCTGTTTAGGCCATATTAGCAGTACAAACATGCATCCCTACAAACCTAGTCTATGTTTTATGTGTGAGCTCCCTTGCTAAGGTTTTCTCCCTGAAAATACTGTTTCTGATTTCACCATAACAACGAATAACTTGATACTCTGGTGGTTTGTTAGTAATGTCCCACTGCTCTGTTTTGGTGTGAAGGTGCAAGTCTAAGTTCAGTCCTAATCTTTCTGGTTCCCTCCACCCCCATTTTTTTTCCTCCTTGTTTTAATTGCCTTTTTTAATGTTTCAAAACTTGGCTAATGGATAAGTCACTTGAACATGTAACTGAATGCTGTACTTAACTGTTTAAGAAATCCTCCTGTGATAGATAAGTCACGGTTTTGCTCATCATTGCAGATGTGATTGGGCCTTGAGTGCCTGTCTCCCACCTCTGAGGCAGGTGTTCTGACACTCTGTTTAGTATTAGGCATTAATGTTGTAGCGTATGACACACTCTTCCTCTAAGCCAGAGATCCAGCACCCAGGCTGCCTCTCCCTATTAAATTCAGGAATCAAAAAGTGCAGATAATCTTGGAATGAATGCAGTTAAAAATATTTGTTAGCCATGCTGCAATACCGAACAAACAAACCAGTAGTGTAACACTGATGACCAGAGCACCTGGTCCTCATTCTCATCAGAAGAGTTCCTGCAGTGTGTAGATGTGGCAGTTAGGTGAGTAAATTGCATTGTGTCATTGTCTGCATTGCCACACCTGTGGCATGTGCTGAAATAGATAGTTTCATAAGGAAATAACTGTGTGTAAATAGGGATAAATTTTGCCTTGCTGTCGTTTTGCCATTAATCTGTTGGTTCAAGAACTCCTTGAGGTACAGGAGTCCCAGGTGCAAGTGGCTCCTCTGTTAGATGGAAAGTTGAACTCCTCTGCCTTTTATTGCTAGGTAATTACCTGTTCTGTAATGAGTTTTGAGGGAATTTCTCAAATCATCCAACTGAACACCTTCTAGAGGACATAGTTCAGTATTTATTGTTCCCAGTTGGTGGTGGTCAGCACAGGGTTTTCCATGTGCTGTTTGTGGTTGGCAATCCAAGGCTACCACGTTATGGCATGGCAGGATACCCAGGGGCTGGCATGGGTGCTCTCTCTGCTATGTCTGCACTGGGCTTCTGCCCATCACTCTCTGATCTGCTTTTCAGTTTGCTGTGTGACTCCCAAAGGGCCGGGAGCAGGTCACACATCTGTCTCTGCTGCTTCCACCCAGTGGCCTGGGTAGGGGCAGGAGGCCGCTGCGGTGCCCCCCCGCAGGCAGGCAGGGTTCCCAAGGCCGCGTACCGCCTCCGCGCTGAGGGCCCCGGGCCATGGGGGGCCGGAGGGAGAAGCCCCGTCCCGCAGGCCCCGCAGCCCGGAGGACGCAGAGGCACCGCTCAGAGCCCCGTGCTGGGCCCAGGCGTGGCCTCGCCCGCCGCCCCCAGCCCCGGGTGCCCGCGGCGAGCCGGGGGCGCTGCCTGGCCGTGGAGCCCCGTCCCCGGGCGGCGTGCCCGGGCGCGGACTACAACTCCCAGCGCGCCGCGGCGCGGCCCTCCGGCGGCGGCCGAGGAAACGAAAGCGGCTGCCCCGGGAGCCGACTGCACTCTCAAGCCGCAGCATGAACGGCAGCGTGGCGAGCGGCGGCGGCTTTTCCGAGGAGGTCATCAGCCTCACCCGCAGACCCTCCGGTAAGGCGGGGGCGGCCGCCCCTCGCCGGGCCGCCGGTGCCTCCCGGGCCGGGGCAGCCGCGCCGAGGCCTGCGCGGCTCCCGGCGGGGCGGGGAGGCCGGAGTGGGACCGCGGGGCGGCGGTGGGGACTGGCCGGGGGGCACTGGGGCGGTGAGGGCGGTGTGCCCGGTGCCCCCGGACACTGACCCCCGCAGCCTCTCCTGCCTCGCCGTGCCCGCGGAAGTCTCCCGTGGGTGCTGCGGGCAGAGCTGTGACCGGCGTGGGGGATTGCGGGCTGGGTCAGGCTCGGTCCCGCCGGGGTGACACAGCCCGGCCCGGGTTCCCCCGGAGGTGCCATCTCGGTGCGGCTCCCGTTGCTCCCGGGAGAGGTGGCGGGTGCTGAGCCGTGCCGGACACCCGAAATTAGGGGGCGCTTCGAAAAACGTGACCGTACCCTCCACTGCCAGCTTCGGGCGAGTTGGGGCAGCTCTAGGGGGGCTCCGGGGTGGCGGGCGAGGGGAGCACTGCGAGGGGAAGGGAGCAGGCGGTGGGGCGCTTCTGTCGGCTTGGCTTTCCCTGTCACGGCAGCGAGCGCTCTCTGGAAGCCTGCGGACTCCTGTCCACCCTCGCGTTTCCATAGGATTTGTGCTGCCATTTAAACCACGCTTTCAGAAGTGCACCAAGTTAGCACCAAATGTACAGCTGCGGAGTGAAATCCTGGTGGCCCCAAAGAACCACAGGCTCCAGGGAGGCTTTGGAGCTACGGCTGTACTTTGGGGCACAAGCTCTTCTCTTTAATTGAAACAAGCATGAAAGAAAACGTGGCCGCCTTTCTGTCCGCCCAACTGCTGGCCTTGGCTCCACCAGCCAAGATCCTTGGCGTGTGCGCCATTTTCCTGTCTCCAAGGCGAAGGCAGTTCCTGTGCAGGGCTGGGGTCGGTCCTGGCCCCTGTGCCAGCGGTCACAACCCGAAGGGTGAGCCCAGCAGGCAGCCCTCCGACTCCCCTGCTTGCCACAGTAGCCACTGGTCTGAGAGCTGTGTCGCCCTGCCAGCACAGCCACGAGCTCCATGCTTGTCAACGAAAATTATTTGGTAAATGAAGCCAGTTCTGATGTGAAAGCTGTTTCCATACATTTGGAAGCCTAAAATTTTGAGGGAGGTGGAAGGGGATGTTGATGGGCGGAGCTGAGAAGTCTTGAACATGGCCACGGCAATTTAAACCTGATTGCCATGGGCAGCATCTGTCCCGTCATTGGGATGGGCTGTGTATTTTTGGAGTTAGGGTTTCTATGTCGCTCGATTTGAAGGTCCATATGACCCCTTACGACCTTGATGCATTTACCGTCTGAATTGTTATTCATTGGTTATCTGTAACGCACAGTGTAATCCTGTAATCTCTCTGATCAGAGTTTTGACTGCAACCTTTAAGAACGGATCTGATGTTGAACATCTCTGGCAAAAGTTTGCTGAGGAGGTCAACAGTAGCAAAACTCTGTGTGTCTCTTTTTTTTTTTTTTTTTCCAAATTTCCTTCTGAAATACTAGGCTGAAATTAGAAAAATCTGGTTTTGTGGAAAACTGATTAACTTAATCAGTTCAATTTGCAATATTATTCATCCTCTCTTTTCCTAATCCTGCTAATCATGACCTTTTTTTTTTTTTTCTAATGTCTTTTTCAGGGGCTTTTTATGTTTCAGGGGGTTAAATGAGGCATAGGGAGGTCTGCAGCCTCAGGGAGGGTCAGAAGTTTAAGCCCAGAGCCTGCTTTTAAAGCTCTGCCATTCCACTTCTGCTCCCTTGTAGACAAGGGATTTAGTGCCATGTGCTCCTTCTTCCCCTTGCTCCTTTTCTCTCTGTGGTGCTGTGTCTGTGGCTGCGTGAGCTGGGAGGGGAGAACAGCAGAGAGCTCAAGGAATGATAGGGAAGATATTTTTAGCCAGAGTGGAAGTTTCAGTGCTAGAAAGGAAAGACAGTGAAAAAGCCCTGTGAATACTGAACTTGGTCTGGCATGAACTGTTGCCTCTTTTTGTCACGCAGATCTGCTCCTATTCCATGTTGCCTCTGCTATGGCTTTTGATTACTTTTCCAATCATGGGTGAAAACTGGCAAAATACATACTTTTTTTCATTTATATATGGATTTGGGGGGTTTTATATATGTGTGAGAGAAGCAATGCACTCTGAAACCGATTCCTTTCTGACTTTTTAATAAATGTTGATTAAACCTTATACTTTCTGTAGTATTGATTCTCCCTGTTCCCAGGTTATTGGCTTCATGGCAAATAATTTTTAGGTTTGTGGATTTTTTAATTTATTTTTTTTAATTCCCATTGGAGGGTGTGTTGTTGTACACAACTGTCCCTTCTTGGAACAGATTAGTCTGGCTGAAATGTCAGTGTTTCTTCAACCTGCTGCCGCTTCCATTTTCTTCCTAGTTTGTCTGAAGGTGCCAGGAAGGGGAGGGGAAAAAAAAAGGTGTGACAAGATTGCTGTTAATATTTCTTTACTTCCCAGCTGTGGATGCGCACTTAAAATAGCATGACTCATCTTGTCCATCCTTTGATCTCCTATGGCTGATTTAACATGCTGCTTCCCAGCGGGCACAAGGTGATTTTACTTTCATTTGCAACTCTCCTTCTCAAAAGTTTCTAGTCTCAACTTTGAGAGAAAGTAAGAAAGAAAAAGAAGATAAATAAATCAGCCTGGCTGAATGTCAGGAGAATTTACCTTCAGCTATTCTTGACAATAGGTTTTGGATGACTGATTTGTGTCAGAAAAAAAAAGTTTGTTTTTTTTCTCCATTCGCTTTCATTGTCTATTTGTGGTTGTTGTTTGGTTTTTTTTTTCTTTTTCCTTGACTTTTCTTTCTTTTTTCACTGCAAGCCTCTTAGGGAACCTTTGCCATCCTTTGTCACATATCATTATTTACAGAGAAACTTAGCTGCATGTGCAGTGGTCAATGTTCTCTCATAACCTATGGTTTTCCAGATTTTTAATTAAATTTATTCTTCTGGATTTCGATGAAACAAGAACTCTTAATCTTTAACTGCACTTTAATCCAGCAGCTGGTTCCAGCTAGAGATCTGTAATTGAGGCTTTAAAGAACAGTACGAAACATAACAAAAGGGTGAAGTGGTCATAAGTCCTGTTTAACGTATGTGTGTTCCTTTTTGTTGTGCTTTAAATCCGAAAACTTTGTCTTTATTTCCTGTGGTGTTTTGAATTCCTAAAACAGAACAAAGTGGTTACATACAATTTGAAGTAGCTGCCTTTCAGCTAATCTTAGTCTTGGAGGCAAAGGATGCCAGTTCCAGCTCTCAGGATGTGGAATAGGAGCCTTCTGAGCTCTAGGTGCCCTTGAGCTGGTAGCACAGCTCCTCTTGCCTGTTTCCTCACTTGTAGACAGGCTCTAATGCTCCTTGCCTCTCCTAAGACTGTTTCCCAGCTCATGAAATGCTTGTCAGGCATGATTTCTTGTTGCTCAAAGGTAATAATTTACTGTAGCCTCCTGTGAAATGCAGAATGCTTTCCTTTCTTTCATGCTGTGCTGAAGAGGTGCATTCCTGCTGAGGGCTGAATCAGCATCTCAGAAATGATGGTGTGTCCCTCAGTATTCCCCAACACCTACCTGAGAACAGCTCATGGATGCTTTATGAAATGAAGCATCTGGGCCCTCAGGCATGCAGGATTTCTCCTCTGCTTTCAAGGTGAGTTTCTGGAGAATAACTATTCTAGGCAGTGATGGCTGGAGAGGATGATGCAGATGTATGCTGTGAGTTTCAGTATTGTGGAGAAAACAGGACAATGTGGGAGAGCATAGTCCCCAGCCTCAGGAGTAATGTCTGAAGCTTTAAGCTTTTTCTCATCAGCTTTCTCTTTGGCTTACCTTAGGGCTGGGCTTCAACATTGTTGGTGGGACAGATCAGCAGTACATTTCCAATGACAACAGCATCTATGTCAGCCGGATCAAAAAGGATGGGGCAGCTTACCTTGATGGCCGATTACAAGAAGGAGATAAAATTTTAGCGGTAAGCTCTTTCTTCTGTCACCCCACATGTTCTTGCAGTGCCATGCTCAGTGATGAGATGTGAGATGCGGGTTTGCTATGGCAGTGCACCGAGAGGAAGGATGTGATGAATGCAGTTAGATGATGCTGAGGAAACTATGGAAGGAGCTATACTGGGGGTCTGGGGACAGCTTTGAGTGCCAGGGAGACAGGTGCCTCTGCACATGGGCCCATCTCTTCTGCCTTCTTGACTTGTCTTAGAAGGGCTCCTTGGTGCTGCGTTTGTATTTCCTCTGTGACTTGCTCCTTAAGGTTTTAGATTCCGTTAGACCTTCTCTTCCCCACAGTGGATCATCATTTACATGCCTGTAAATAAAGGAATCAGTTTCCCACCTCGTAAGTTTCCATTTTTTTGACCAGTGATTATTGATCCTTGTGCTCAGGGGATTTCTAGGCTATAAAACTTCTAGGCCATAAAACTGCTCATTGCAGTTCATCAGGAATAATACAGGATGCTTCTCCTTTTAGGAAATATGTTTTAAAGTAACTGAGGTTCAGTCCCACTGGTTCTTCAGTCAGTTGGCAATCATACAAGACAATATGCTTTACAAAGTGATGAGTGAAGTAGTAGCCTCTCCTAGTATGATACATGATCTTTTAATACTCCTTCATTTTGTTTTATACTTGCTTATTCTGTTCCACAGGTAATCTTTTTAGCCTCTGTAGAGTGCCTTGCACTAGTTGGAGCCTATTATTGATCCAGAAATACTAAGTTAAATGGAGAATATTATCCTGTCTTTTCTTGACAGTTTAATATTTATGTACTTGAGTTTGGAAAGTCTAAATATCAAGAGGAGAGACACTGGATGTGGTCTCAGGGGATACAATTAGGGGTTATTGGGATGCAAAAGAAAAGTTAGGATTAATATCATCAGTTAGTAAATGAAATCAAGTAGGTTATAAAAACTTCTGCCATGAGATATTATTTTAAATTAAGGAAAATCCTAACACTTTTAAGTGGATGCTAATATGTATGCAAGTCTCTGTTTTGTTACATCATGATGCTTTTAAATGTATGTTTACAACACTCGTTCAAACAGAGTGGTTTCAAAGGTACAACATGGGAAAGAGACTCATAATAATAATTCTGCTATAGCTGCGCTTTTATTTTCATTGGCTGTCAGAATTACACCTTTGATTTATCTCCAGTAAAGCAACAGCATAAGAAGCTGCTGTTGCTTCTAGGTAGTTTTATTTAGTATGTCTGTATTTTGGCTTGGAGTTTCTTATGTTATCTGTCAACATATAAAAATACATCTATAATATGAATGAATATGGATCTTGCTGATTACAGTATCATGCCCCAAATGCAGAATTCTGTGAAAGACGCAAATTTTTATCTCCTGTCTTTCCTATATTAGCCTGCAGCATTAGAAATTTGCTTTTAGCCTTTCAGCAATTGGTTCTCCTCTTCCTTTTTAACTAGGTCAATGGCAGAGACTTGAAGGATCTGCGGCACAAGGATGCTGTGGAGCTGTTCAGGAATGCAGGCTGTAACGTATCTCTGAAAATTCAGCGCAGGGTATGTTTTACCTGTTTCTTAGGGTTATTTCTGGCTCAGTTTAGACTGGTTTCTGTGATTGATAGGCCTCTATTTCATGAGACAGAAAAATACCATGTTCAGGTGCTCAGTGTGAATTATGTGTATAAAGATTTTGTTTGAGCTATGGCCTTCTCTAGTAGACAATGGCTATAACCACCTGTGCGTTACTTGTTTGTAAGAGTGTCAGTAAAGAGATGAGTTTGGAGAAGTTCCCAGGTCTTTGTTTTGCTGGAGTATAGAGTGTTTTCTCACAAATCTCCTTTCTCAGAGGTGAAGGCTTGTCTGTGAAGGCAGAATCTCAAGTTTTCCAGTTTTGTTTCAGAGGCCAGAATCTTACTGGAGATAAAACTCCCCTGTTTTCCCAGAGGTGATCAGTCATGTTAGTGTTGAGATGTGTATGTAGCCCATCACAAAGTAACAAATGTGGGCTGCTATAGTTAAATATACTGACACCATTTTGGATATAGAAAGGGAGGAATCCTTAATCCACTGCTGTCATTTGAACATCCCTGGCTAGCACTAAAGCTGACAAAGGCAATAATGATCAGCCTGAACCATGCCAGTGGGGAGATGTGGGTTGAGGCCGCTTTCCTACTCCCTTAATAAAAGGAGTAAATCTTCTGGACCAGTGTACAGGGAAAGTAATTGTATCAGAGAGAATTAGTGATATTCTTCCTGGTAAAGACACTAGGAAATGGTGTGGTAGGAAGTGCATCAGGGGATGACTGGGTACGTGTGCACCATTGCTTCTGCTGTATGAGATGTAACCTGCTCCAGCTGTTACAGTCCTGGTTTACAAACTGGCAGAGAAGCAGGAGTGTGGCTGGTGGTGACTGGGTACCTTGCCGTACAGCTCAGTCCATCCAAGGCCACTCTAATCCTCCCGCATGTGGAGTGTACAGGTACCTGGGGATACCATCTTGCACATCCTTACAGAAGCACTTGGTCCTGACACAGAACTGGGGGCTCTCCTGTGATGGGCTCTGACACAAATACCTTTTTTTTCGTTGTAGTTGCAGTCACAAAATGGCCCAGTGGGTCATCGAGACGATGGAGAATCAGGTGGGCTTCCTCTAGCAGCTGTTCTTGTGCCAGGCCTGGTGCTTGCTGCGGCAGCGGCCTGGATCTTGCTGAGGTATCGACAGCGGATGTGAAGAGTTCACGTTTTGGATGTCACTGCGTATTTTACACAGCTATGATGTAATTTAAAGATAGAGAATCAACGATCTTATCACAGACTGATGTCAAAAAGGATCATTGCCTATCATAAAGCTGCTGCTGATGTTCTTTATATATTGATTTGGTTGCAGGGTAGGTGGAAACAGAGGAAAAGCGGAAGGGAGATGACTGTGTTCATGTATAGAGTGGGATAACTCTGTTTTTGACTACTCTGAGGAGGTTTTGCCATCCCCCTCTGTTTTGCACCAAGAACTTTCAAACACACGTATTCCATGTTTTAAGATGTGACTTTTGGTTAAAGGGGATGGGAGGTGGGCTGGTTTTAAATCAAAAACATTTACTAGAGGCTTTGCCTTGTTACCACTGAATTTTTCTTGAAACTATTGATCCCTGTCTGAACCATGAATAAAGAGAAGCAATGTGGAGGTTGTATTATTTTTGCCATTGAAATTTTGTTGTTTGTTGCTAAATAAATGCCTTAAGAAAAATGTATAAAACCTAATCTGTGGTTTCACAGGTAAAATCATCAATGTAGCTGCTGATTTAAAAGTAATACGCAGTATTGGTGAGGTATTCTATGAGTTCTGGAAAGACAGCCTGCTGCTAGAAAAAAACTTGGATCGTCAGAATGTCTGCTCATTCTTGGGTCAGAGTTGTAAGAGAAAGCTTTCCACAAAATGCTAGCATACCTGAGAGAGGCAGGCAACTGAATCACAAGACTAAGCAGTGGCAAGAGATTTGGGCTCGCTCAAGCTGCAGAAGAGTCTTTAAATTAGTAATGAAGCAATAGTCCCTCCATCCATCAGGTGGGTTGAAGTCTGCATCTCTCAGGTTAAAAGTCTGTTTTGGGGGTTAGTTTTTGCGTGGGGAATACTTTAGATAAAGTTTTCTGTATCAACTAACTTGCTTTCTGCATACAGAAAATCTTACGATGATTGGAAGGGAGAAGCTGAGAGCAGGCTCGGATCGCCCTGGCTATTGCTTGTTTGTGAAGACTGATGTGATGTTCAGGAGACAGACTGGCAAGTGTAAGCCAGGGTAAGGCTTAGTGAGTAAAACCAAAGACCCTTGCTCTGGAAAGCATATTGTTGAATTTACTTGCAAGGTCTCATCTCCTCGCTGTGATTTGAATGGTTTTAAATGCCCCAGCTGATGTGAGCTCTGTGGGGTAAGAACTGTTTCTCTTGTCTCCAAGAAATCAATGTGTTTTGTTGTTTTTGTAAAAGAAAAGCAAACTGCATGGTTTGGTCTGTATGATGCCAAAAAAGAAAAAAATCACATATGCAATATATATGTATTCAAACAAAGAAAACTGGTGTCTCGGTGCTTTACTTATAGATATTCTTTATTATTCTAGCAGGAGATTGCTGATGTATTTGGAATTGTGTGTTTGCTCAGGGCTGTATTCCTGTCGCCTGCTGGAGATAGAAATGGTGTGCTGCTATACATGACATTCCTACATCACCACGGAGTTTCAGAGCACTTACACCACATGAAATCTTGCTGTGACTTATAAAGTACTCTAGTGAAAGGGGAAGAGGAAACAGGAGGAATTTTCCTCGATGTTCTTAGGGGACTTTGGGAACAGACTTGAGGTTTGGTGAATATGTGTTGGATGGCCTGGGCTGATGCACGCAATGATTTGACTTGCAAACCAGTTATGTCTGATAGTGTAAGGACTGCTGTTTGGACAGATCTGTGCAGATGCAGCTTGAACCAGCTTGCTTGTCTGTAACCTGCTCTCAATATTTGGCTGTGATGTCCATGTAGAGCACACTTGTGTATTAAGATGGACGATTAGACCTTGATTGCTGTTGCATCCCAGCCATCAGAATAAAGATGCAGACAGTAAGAAGAACGTCTATCTGAGACAAACCCCTTGTTAGCTCTTGGCTGAGTCAAGTTTCTGTGAGAGGGGTGAGGGTTTGCAGAAGGGAGTGGTTAGTTTTACTCATTTCCCATTGAAGTAAGCAGAGAAAGCAAAGCCTTTGGGTGTTGTTGTATATATTTTTTTTTTTTTACCTTTCAGCTTTGTGATTTTTGTATTGTTCAGACATGATTGCCATCTGTGTTGCAGGCAGTTTATTACAGGGGGAGGGTTATATCCAGTGCCCAGATAAGTGATTTGGCTTACTGTGCAAGAAAAAGCCTTTCTGGCGCATACTGTTCCTTTGGATTTCTTTTCACAATTACTGAATAATTTTAATAACACAGCATTAACTCAGTGACTTTTTCAGAAGTTTGAATAGTAATTTTAACTCAGAATTTTAACCATGCAGTCTAACCCTCAGGAACACCCTTCTGTGTCTGCCACCTTCCAACCCGTGTCTGAGGAGTACCAAACAGTCTCTCTTCCAGTCTCCAGCCACGTCCTGTTTATTGACAAAATCCTTGTGGAAAATACACCTCAGCCTCAAACTCCCCTGTGAGCTGTGGCTCATATTACTTTCTCTCAGCAGCTGGAGCATCTCACCTAAACTTTGTGTTTTCCAAAGTGTTTTCCACTATGTGGTTTCTGTAGCCTTGAGTTTCATCTTTACACTGAATGCTGTATATACATTTTCTGTCATTGCAGAAGTGAATAAAAAAAATATCTAATGAGGACAGCTTGTAAATGCAAGTGATCATAGAGTTTTAGCTGTTGTTACAACTTAAATCTCTGTGTTTTGAAGAAAAGATAAGTTGGAATCTTAAAGACAAACATAAAAAGCATCCTCACTGTAATTTGTAAGTTTGGGGTTTTTAAGAACTTGTTTGCTGTTAATACTGAGGGCAGCTGAAACTCGTGAATCTCCATGTTTCTCAACCCTTCTCATCTGCTCCCTCAGCCTTACTGTGAACTTCCTGGCCTGCTGAAGCCTGGATTTTCACATCCATAGTTTAAAGACAAATCCATTTAGTTTGACTTCCTGTGTATTCTAGGCATTTGTGTCTCACCATGTCTCCTGAGTTGTACCTGCTAATAATATGTGTTTGATTTAGGCATAACAGTGAGAAAGAGCAGCCAGACTTGATGTGAAGATAGGAGGATGCGCTACTTCTGGCGCTTTTTAATTAAAACAAAGTAGAAAGTAGGGTGTGGGAGGGAAAGGTGCCTTGCTTTTAGTTTGCCTTTAGGTTCCAACAACTGGTTTGTTAGGTTGTTCTGTGCTAGATTAAAGAGGTCCCTCCCTGCGAGGGGGGATTTGTGCACTGTAATTGCCTTACCTCTCACAATATTTTTAAGAAATGAAGCCAACTGAGCTCTTTAAGATTCTCAGTGCAAGATACTTTCTCTCTTGGAGTAGTTTCTGTGGCTTCCTGCACCCTTTCCAGTGTTTCTGTATTGCTTTGTAAAATACAGACACCCCAACCATGTGCAGAGTCTCGCTACTGAGCATGCCAATGCCATATACTAGAAGTTTTCCATGTAATTTTTATCTGAAAACCCTGAATAATTTTTTTTTGGGAAGGTACAGACACTGCAAAGCAAATTTAAACCAACACCTAAGAGCTGGCTTTTCTTAAATAAGTTTTACAAATCTCTTAGAAGTGGTATACAGCTTTTCCTCTCTTTGTTTGCTTTCTCAAGTGCCCTAAGGAATCTTAAACCACAGAATAAACACTGTTGCCACCTGAGAGGTAAATTCACTAAATTCTGGTTTGTAGCTCAAAAGAGCAACCCCTTTTGGTCATAGCGTGAGACCAGGAATGAGTGTTAAGTGCCTGTATATCCTGACTTCTAAATCCACGCCCATAGCTGATGTGACCTGCATGGTGCGGGTGAAGGTATCTTGATGTTGCATTTTGTTGTACAACTGCATCTCTTTGAATTGGCTGTGCACGCTGACGGACCCGGATTACTCTCTCTGCCTTGTCTGCTGTTATTTACCAGTCCACTATCTTCAGCAGTATTGGTTTTGTCTTCTGCCAGATCGTCGGTGAAAATACTGAATGGAGTTTGGTACAGAGGCAACTTCCCTTCATGGTTATGATTTTTCAGTAACTGTTGCTGTCTCCTGCTTATTGGATTCTTTGTCCAATGGATGCATTTTGATAGTGTATACCATTGATTTTTAAGAAGTACATGCATCAGCATGTTGCATAGTACTAAGTAGGTTACGTCTGAATGGTCAGTAAATTTCATCTGTTCTCTTGCTGGCAGAAGCAGATACAAGAGTATCTGGTGATACTCTTAGGTCAGGTGAACTGCATGTGCCAGTCTCCCTCCCCTCCTCTTTCCTAATTTCTTGATGTAGGTTTTACCTCTGGAAGTTGTTTTCATCTACTCAGGTTGAAGGAAAGAGCAGGTAACTTACTAATGGGACGGTGTTCTACAGGCTGGAGGCCCAAGGGGACAGGTTATGTGGGTAAGTCTGAAGGAGGGCCTTGACTATACCCTTGTCCCGAGGGTTTTTTTTTCCTCATGACTGGCTTTAGGCAGACTCACGTTGCATCCGTGCTTGGCATGTGTCCTCACTGGAGCTCTGCTCTGTCTCTCCCCATGTGCAGCTGAGGGGGACTCCAGGCCTTTCAAAGCTTCCTTGAAGAAGGATCCACGTACGATGAGAACGTACATTGGTTTAAATAAATGAACAGCAATGTTGTGCAGACTCAAAATGGCTTGCCTTGTCACATTTGAAAGCTTTTGTCCTTGCTGCTACAGCTGTAACTGATCGCAGGCAAAGTCCACTATATATCTCTTACCTGGCTGCCAAAACCAACTTCCCTGGGCTGGCACACTTGGTAAAGAAGAGTAACTGTGCTAAGTATGTAGATTTGTTATTCAACCTTATTTCCCTTCGGTAAAGTTCTCTTCCCTCTCATCCCTCTTCACCTCTCAGCAGCCTGGCATTTGTGCCTGGCTTGCATTTTCTGCTGTGACACAAAAGCAATTGTCATAGAAAAATTGCTGCTTTTGCTCTGTGTCAGCAGGTACTGATACTTGTTAACTCATCTGTGTCCCTTTAGTTGCTCTGAACTAGCTATTCGACTTGGTGTTACTTACTCCTTTTCTCTTCCCTTTGGAGATTAATGTTGGCACCGAGTTCCGTGACTGCCCTTGCTGCAGCTGGTTTGTCAGGTGTTGGGGGACAGATCACCAAGCATGAGTGTGTTCTCCTCTGAGATGGTTGGAGCAGTAAGGGGCTCTGATCAGCTCTGAACTGAGCCCAAAGAAGTCCCAAGAGCTTCACTCTGTAATTATGTGGACACAAGAAGCTCTTATTGAGTATCAACAATATAAGCAGGATGGTCCAGTCTCTGCAGCAATAAGGGTTGGATTCCAGTTTTGGGAGTGTGTCTGAAGACCTGTGTTGATGTCCTGACAACTCTCAGCTTCAGGCCAGTCCTTTTTGTCCTTATGATGTGTCTGTCTCACCTTTCCAAGTTCCTGATCGTGGTGATGCTGGGAGAAAAGATGGCAGTCCATATTAGACCTGTACCCTATATCCTACTGTGGGTTGGATAGGCAGGTCTTAAGGCTCCCCAGCCAGATGACTGTGTATCCACTGCTTGGGAAAGTCCAGCAGGAGTGCAGTTTATGCTAAATATGTCGTTCTTCTCCCGGGACAGAGTATTTCCAGAGGAAGAGAGAAAGTTTAGCAAAGGCAAGCAGAGATTTGGAAAGACAGCTGTACCTGTGCTTGAGAGCAGGGTTGTCTATATATCCATGGCTAGCAGCATCCCTGGGAAAAGTTTTTGTGGGAGACTTAGTGGGGATGAGAAAAGAAGGGCTAAAGAAAACCTGTTTGTATTTATTCATAGCGAGTATGTGAGGGAAGTGTGCTCCTAAAGAAAAGGAAATCAGATTTAAAAGAAATGGTGGCTGAACCAGGTTCAGTAGGGCTGCTGGGGTTGGGGGGGGGGAAGTCAGGAACACAGCTGGGGCTGGCTGATTTAAACACAATGTTTTCTGGGCATGGAGAAGTAGCACTGTAAGGTATAAGCCATGCTGGTTTTGCATCTTTGACACAGCCACCTGCTTCAGCTACTTTAGTCTTAACTAATAACAAGCAGTTGATGAACCATTAGAGCTACGCTGGATGTTAACAGCATTCATGCAAATAGACTAGAAGCTCTGTTTCCCTGAGTCACTTAAAATTTAGAGTTCGTAGATAGTTTTCAAGGTAGATGGCTGACATTCATTGAAGGGCAGCAAGCTGTTAAATGGGAAATAGTCTGAGTTAGATGGTTCTGTGGTTAACATTCGTTAGTACAGGAAAATGCTTGGGTTCTTAAAGGTGTTTTTTAAATCTAGAATGATTGAGATAGTAGCAGTCTGGGGTTCAAAGTTGTTAGCATGGGGATTCCTGGGTGGAACTGGAGACTTTATGAAAGGAACTACTTGCTTAACTGGTGAAACATTTGTTGTCTCACGTAAGTACATAGGCTGCATGGGAGTCCACGTGCAACACATGAAATAGTGGGTTCACAGTTACCTCAAATTGCAAGTTACAAATGTCTTTTGCATTCATAGCTCTTCAGCATGTTTTAGTCAACTTCTAAATCACTGAAACAATAAAACATGGAAGGAAAGGGGATAAAAGAATTTTAACATTTAGGGCTGCTTTCATTTCCTTCTTTCTAAATATAGCCAGTATAGTACAAAGTTTGGGAATGTAGTCCAGCAATTTAAATTTAAGATGTGAGTAGTAATCCATGATTATGTGGATTTTTTTATTTCTTTCATTGTGTAGATAATACTCTTCAAATCGGTTCCTAGTGAATTTAGAGAATACTTTATTCAGCTCTGCTTATGTTCCTCCACAGACTGTTCCCAGCTGATGCACAAAAAGGCATGCTGGTCACGCACTCTAATGGCAAAAATAATATATTTGGCTGTAAAGTGCTGTTACACAAGGGAAGCATTCACGTATTCTTGGCTTTGCCATGTTGGGGTCACGTGGGAAGGGAACAGAAATGAGGAAGTAAGGCCAGAAAAGGCCCAGAGGTCTTGCAGAAGCAGGGTGGGTATCGGTGGCATGAGATGCAGTGTGCCTGGCATAGCAGTCCTCCTCTATGCTGGGAGCTTCCCTGCAGAAACCAAGCTCCTCAGCCCCTTCATCCAAGTCCCTCCAGCAGTGTGGGGCTTCTGAGTCCCAGCTGAGCTGTCAATGGTGTGTGGCTGAATTGCAGCAAAAAGCCAGTTTGTCTGCCGGCCCAGCACCTGAAGATGACAGTTCTGCAAAGAAATTTCAGCCTTGAGTCATTTTTCTTAAATTGCTTGATTTTTTTTTTTTTAATTTTTTTTTTTCCCAAGCAGTGGTACCAGCTTTGCCAGGTAACTATAAACCACTGAGGAAGTGTTGTGTAGACATTGTCAAGTAATCTGACCAAACTTAACTTTCTTCTAATGGTAATTAAAAAGCAGTGTTTGAATCTGTACCAAAGTTATACAGCACAGTGGTTTATGGGCTGCACTGCATTTCGCTCACAGGGTGAAACAGGACTTCAGATGTTCTTGTGTGAACATTTAGACATGCTGGGATGAGGAGGAAAAAGCGTTCCCCATTCCCTATTCAAGTTCTCCCTGCTTGGCAAGATTTAATTAATCTTTCCTTGAAATACTGGTATGTCCCATTTTGACTACTGAATCCTCCTAGATGGAGGAAGTAACAGTGCTGCTCAGCTGAATGAGAACAAGCAATTCTGAAGCTGTGGAAGGATGCTGGAAAGTAAAACCAAACACAGTCCAGCACATGGACTTCTGTTGCTGTGATTAAAAAAAAAAGGTATAGTAAAAATGCTGCTTCAGGGAAACCACTTAATGCTGCTACAGCCGTCTCTAAGTGCTATTTTAAATGCTGGCATAGGAACATATATGCTGCTGTTCAAGGTAAACACTGCAGCATGCAGATGTGGGCTGGATGTGAAAGGCTGATTATAAAAGATTGGCTGGAGAGGGAGAAAGGTTTGGATAATGCCAAGTTGTTACAAACAACACAGGTTGTTGCTAAAGGACAAGGTTTGGGCCACCTCGTGTCACTGTTTGCATATGCCTCAGTCAATGTCTTGTGAATATCTGTGCTGAGTCTTTGAGAAGCAGGCCCTGCTTACCCAAAATGCAGGCTTATTTTTGGCATAAAGCCAACTTGCCCTTGATTTTAAAGTGGTTAAAGGGATTTGCTCTCAACGGCTTCAACTGACTGAAATAGGTTCTGACAGTCGTGATAGTTAACATTTTAGAGGTGAGATATTGCAGACTGTCCTGTAATAGGGTCAACCATTTCTGATTCAGAGCTTAACAACAGGGGACACAGAGGATGAACGTCTTGAGTTGAGAACAGAAAAGCAACGTTGGACCAGTGTTCCTGCCATGCTTCTCCTGGCAGTATGGACAGGCAGGAGGAGAAGGAGGACTGCAGAGTTGTCTCTCTTGCTTGTCAAATGCTGATCCATTTTAAGAGCACCAAACTGGAAACTGTTCTCAAAACTTTGTTTTGCTGTGGCCTTCTAGTGATTTTTTTCAATGCCTGAAATATATTGCTTTTTTACTGGGCTGCCAGCAAAACATGTGTGACCTTTCTCTACCTAATTCTGAAGGTTTTCTGCCTACCACCAGCTCCTTCATGCACTGTAGAGACACAGGAACTTTTTCAAGCCTCAAATGGAAGCCACAGATTTGAGACTAAATACAGGCTGATGCATTTTTCTCTGAATTTAACTTTTTTCTGTTAATCAGTGAAGTGCTGGGGTCTGAACCCCAAGCCCTGAATTAAGGTTGACATATGGGTGGGCCCCATGGCCCTTTAAGAGGAGGGGATGAGTTTGCCTTTTGGCTTTCCTCCAAGGTGTGGCCGGCCTTGTAGGGAAAGCCCTTGGGTAAACAAGCCCCAGGTGCCCCGCATTGGGTAAATGAGTGCCAGGTGTCCTGCTTTGGGCATAAAAGCTGGGACCACTTGCAGGAAGGGTTGGAGTGTCTGTCTGTGAAGTGGATGCACTTTGCAGAGTTTCCCTGTTGAGGAAGGACCTCCTGACTCTCCCTGCAACTGGGCCCCAGTCAGGTTTGGTGCTGGTGGACGCAGGCTTTGTGAGAACATGTGTCTACCTCTCTCCTATATTATCTATCTATTGGCTTGGCTGTCTCCTGTCTCTGCCATGGGAGACTTCATTGCTTTGTTTGTTCCACCGGTTGTTGGCCATGTTGTATCATTCCTGGAGTCGCTGGGCTTGATGTCTGTTACGTGTACTCTCATTGACTTGTTTGTACCCCCAGCGATCACCCATGTACTGACTTTGTTGTATACAATAGAAACTAATTACTGGTTTGTTCTACTGCTGGCTGCGTCCTTTGTGCTAGGCCTGGTAACTGGCAAAACAATCAGACAACTTGGGAGAGACAAGTGGAGAGGAGATCTCTATTTGCCCTTACTGAGAGGCAGAGAGGTAATTATCACCTCTGGGACAGCAGGAGGGAAGTTCTCTTGAGGTTCTGATTCAGAGTTGAATTAGAATTGCTTGACTTGCCTTTTAAAGGTACTCTGTACATCTCCTGTATGGATTAAATCTAAGGTGTTGAAAGTAGGATGCTTGTTGTGTGAAACCACCATTAATGGCGCGTTTCTGTCATTTAACATTTGCCCTGGTAAATTCTTTCTGATGCATAGTATTTGTGTGGTTTAGCTCCCATACTTTTCATGAGGGCACTTGATATACTTTCTCTGTCTGAACATATTTTTAAGTGTGTAGTAGAGCAGGGATGAAAAAAAGAAGTAATACCGGGTACACGCAGGTATGGCCCATCTATACCATCACTGCCTGGTGAAGATATCATCACTGAGCATTAGTGATTCATTACCAGTTCTCAATTCATTGGTTCCCAAGATGGCAATATCAAGTCAGTGCAGTGTTCTTGGTTATAATCAGTGGCTTGTCTAAATACACAAGTTCATGACTGTTGTCTTATGGGAAAGGGTCAGACAAATGCTCCTGGGAAGCATGAATGTGGAGCAAGGAAAATGAGGGATTAATGCAAGTGACATGTTGTCACAGATGGTGAAAGAGATGAGTCAGACTCGGATGTGCTAATAGCTGTTATTGATGAAGGAACTCTTTCTCAAACAGTTGTTAGTATGGTTTAAGCTTATCATTTAGGGGCCTGTGTGTTTATCCCCAGGCATTAACAACACAGACTGTTCAAGAGCTGAGGCTCATAGCCACTTGTTCACAGCTGCTTGCACACATGGCTGCATGGAGAAGGTCTCCAGCAAGATGATCTGTGCCAGAATCAGTGACTGGCTGTATTGTTTTCCCTTGGCTAAGAGGATACATGTTGATTATTGAAATAACTTTAAAAGAGCAGGAACAGGGCAGAAGAACAGAAAGTTTTAATATTTTACCCAGCACATCTTAAGCTTTGCAAACCAGAATAAGTGGGTTTATTTTTTAATAAGTGGCATTAGAAGTGTCTAGTTATACACACCAGGAGGAAAATCTGTCTGTCAGTTGAGTTACTTGTGTTGAAGAGAGGGGGTGTTCTTTCACTTCCTTCACTGTCTAAGCTGTAGTTCCCCCCTTTTAGAAGAGACTGCACTGACTGTGCTTCTTTCAGGATGATAATAATGAACTTTTCCGTAGGAGGGACAGCTCCAAACTAGGGAACTGGGTCCAAATGTCATAAAAGTTAAAATAGACATAGCTGGACCAAGTGCTTGTTAAGAGTCAAGACTCTGCAAAGCTTATCTAAGTGGACAGTGCCACAGCTCTCTAAGCAATAGTTCATAGACACCCACTATATTCTAGGACTCTGGTCTTTATCCACATCCCTGCTCTTTCTTGATTTGCAGAGCTTCTGTTGAAGTCCTGTCCTGTCTTTGAATAGAAGGGACCTTCAAACAGATAACTGCCTCTGATCAGCTGTTGCAAAATGTTCCTCAGATGCTTGTAGGCACTTGGGGAAAGGCACAGCTGCCCTGCAGCAATACGGATCTGCTGTCAAGTGCAAAGAGATTTGTCTGTGTCCCATAGCGTATGCATCTGGCCACAAATCTTGCTACAATAGTACCCCTAGAATACTGAATTAATGAAGGAGTCATCAATATGAAGTATATTTAGGTGCTCTTTTGTCTGTTAGTAGCACAAGCTAAAAACCACACCATGAATATCTAGAGCTTTTGATACCTTGTGAAGCCAAATTTTTGCCTCAAAGACAAGACAAACTCTATCTTAGTACCCCTTTCATGAAACTCTGCTTTTCTGGCAATAGAGAAGTAAACTTTTGTCTGGAATGGAAACAAAATTTGCCTACTAGCTTTCTTACCAGGAAATGCTGCAGAAAGATGTATACTTGGCTTTTTAAATGGTTCTTGGTTACAGCCCTTGTTATTAACAATACAAAGCTGCTTTGTGCTTTCTGGAAGTTAATGAGCAAGCTTGATCAAACCTCTTGGATTTTTGAACAACAGTTTCTCAACAGGGAGAGCTAGTGGTTGAACCAGCTAAGTGATACTTTCTACTAGACTAGAGGCTTAACAGAAGGGAAAATTAAGCCATTAACTAGAAAACCTGGTGATTTTTATTTTTTAAGCTTGTATTCAGTATTAGCTGAGTATATTTTAAGGTCCCAATCATCACTTCTTGCTGTGCTTTTACCTGTGCTGAATTTAAAGTTAACTGCTTGCTTAATAAATGAACTGAATTTCTGAGCTGTGGGAATTCATCTTGCAGGTGAGGTATGTCACCGCATAATGTGTGTTTCTACTAAGGGGGCAGATGCCTGTTTTGAACCCTGAGTACTACTTGTGTTGTAGGCAAAATAAATGTAGTAGTGGAGGCACGTGGGTAAAATCTTCTTTTTATAAGGTGATATTAAAAAATCCCAAGTTAGAAGAAGAGTCAGTGATGATCTAAGTAGAGTGTGCATCCTGAAAGTAATAGGGATAGAAGCACCACTGCTCTGGAACAGTTCAGAGGTCCTTCCAGTTCAGACCTGTATAAAATTTGCTTTTCTATGTAATGATATCATATTGCTTGTCTTCTCTTCCAGTTCACTAGCACATGTTTTAAAGAAAATACATCCAAGTGTTGAAAGTTGATGGATCCTGCTGTTGACCTTCTTTCTGTCCTTGAGGAAAATTGTTTATTCCCATTTTTCTGCCCTCAATCATAGATCTGAATGGTCAGACTTTACTTCTTGCAGGTCAAAAAGAGGATAGAGGATGTTTTTTCTTTGCACCGTAATCCTGCAGGAGTGTCTGTAGGATTCTGCTTTCTAGGAGCTATTCAGCTGATTTATTAAGAAGGCAAGCAAGGTCTAACTTGCCCAGATTACTATCTGAGCCTTTTAAAATTAGGTAAAACAAACTTGTTTTCCAGTTCTCTGGAAAAAAGACACAGGTCATAATGAGGCTGCATGTTTTTACTGTGTATGCAGTCACTTCAAAGTTCAACACCCAGGCCTCATCCTTGCTGCTCGCAGTCCAAATCCCTTTGGGTTGTTTATACTAAAGAAATTGATGGTAGAATTAGGAATCTTTGATGTTACCTTTCAATTTGCAAAAATATTCAAGGTCCTTTTCTCATCTGCTACAGCACACAGTGTCTGTGCTCTCTCCCTGTCTCTTTCAAGGAGATACCCAGATCTCACCCCAAAACTCCCTGGCTCAATTGTTTTCCAAAACATGTTCTGCTTACTGTGTTAGGTTTTTTGCTTTCTTCTCCTACTCTGTGCTGGTTCTTGTGGTGTTTCTCCTGACTCCTTTCTTGCTCTCCTGCAACTGTCTACGTGCAGCCCTCTACCAAAAGCAACGTACACCTAGCCCATTTTCTAGAGTCCCTGGGTAGCCCTAGAAGTGCCTTTGTTTTGGGCACTGACAGATGCTCATGTTTGGAGTGGAGATTGCGAAACTCTTTCAGACAGCATCTTAAATAATAAGTCCTATTTTTTCTACTAGTTTCAGTATGTATTATGTTGATCATGATAGGTTCTTACCTTTATTATCAAGCTTCATGTCAGCTAAACTTCCACGCATGGAGATGTGCTTCAGAGTGCTGATGTGGCTGGCAATGTGTCATTGAATGCAAAGGCTGTTCCAAAGAGAGAGCTTCAGTCCCTCCTCCTGCAGGTGAGCTCTGGGTAGAGGCTTTTAGTTGCTTTACTCCTCTTTCCTCATCACTCAGATTTACCAGGAGGAAAGGTAACTCTTTCTGCTTACAGTTCTCCAGATTTCTTCATGTGCCTTTTTGGAACATCACAGTGTCTTCTACGCTTCTGTCCTCTGGAACAGAAGCTGATTTAAAAGGTAGTACAACTTTTGGTTGAGATGCCAAAGGAAAGCTGCACCAACTTTCTAGTGTTTTTGCTGATGTTTTGCAGGTCAGAAGAGTGCCAGGCCAAAAGACTCCCTCTGGAAGGCACTGTGTTTCTTTTTAAGGGACTCTTTTGGGCATCTGTCAGTGCTCAGCTCATCGAAAAGTCACTGACTGGTTTTTTTGTGACTCCCATAAAGCTCTGAAATTGTGTAGCAGTCAAAGCCAACCCCTTACAGATGGCAACACCCAGAAAGATTCAGGAAGGAATGATGTAATAATATTGCAGTGAAGCGAGTGGAAGAACTCCCAACAGGTAATGTTTTGTCTTCTGGGACAATTCAATAAAGCTATAGAGACTTTGTAGTGTTGGGGGAGTAATACATGCATCCCTTAGAGGTAGTTATCTTTTTTTCTGTAGAGAACCAGGTAATTAGTGGTATTCTAAAAGCTCCTTTCAATTTGCAGGTTGTTCCACTCTCATATCTTGTTCAAAATTGGAGATTACTTAAGAACATTAGCAGATAAGGTTCTTCTATCCACGAAATGCCCTCTCCTTTCCTTGCCTTTATCTTTCCCTCTTTCAAACATCAACAGTTACGGCAACAGGAAGGCTGGAGGCAAATAAGCAGCTGGCAATCTTCCTAATGTGCAGAAACACAGGCTGGAGGCTCTCCTGAATTCAACAGCACAGTGGTAGAATCGCGGTAGCATTGCTAACAGTGGCACAGAGTGCATTTTGAGCTTGCAGGGTAGCTGGATTTAATGAGGTGAGATATTGCTCATGCTAAACCTTCTACCAGAGCTGAACAATGTGATGCATACAAATGCAGAAATCATGGTCTAAGGTTTTAAAACGTCTTTCCTTATGAATTTATTTATTTATTTACAAGAACAAAATGGTAAAAGATGGTCTGGGTTGCAAACTAGGACTGAAAGAGCTGCTTAGTTGCTGATTCTGGATTACTTCAAGAAGAATAAAAGAGGGAAATCTGGCTTTTTCACAAATGAGAGTGAGTGAGAGGAGGGAAAAAAAGTAGGTTTGACAACTATGGAGTTAGATACTAGTGTTTTAGGGTTTGATTTCCAATATGCTTATATCTAATCCCTCTTGCTGTTGGTGTCTTTTTTTGGACCCTCATTCTTCAGACTGTTTTTCTGACATATCTATATTATGCTTCAAGCTGTTCTTTTTTTTTGTCTGCTGAGAGTTTCCTTCACTCAGACTGTTCCCAGTTATAGCGTTAAAAAAGATATTTTACAATCAATATGCCAATAAGGTGAAGATGTTTGGTAACTGTTACCTTATTTGGCCTCAGATTTAAATTGTGCAGATTTACCAGGTCTAATAGGATAATAGGTCTAATAGTTCTTGATGTGATTGAAAGGCTGAATGTGTCCTTAGTTATCTGTGAGTGGAGGTGAATACTCCAAATTTCACATCTCAGTCTTGCTCTCCTGAACTTCAAAGAAGCTTTGATGGGAGTTTCAATTCAAGCTCCATTGCTTGGCTATATCTGCCTACTGGTTTGAAATTAATCCAGAGCTGGAACACCCTCTGCCGCTGTGCGGCCTGGCTGGTGGAGAAAACTGTTGCTTTTCCCTAAGAATTCCTGGCTTAGGAATTCCTGGCGGTGTCCGGGCACCTCGCATACAGCTTCTCTCTCACCCGTGCGATGGAGGCACGCGGCCAAGCCCACACAGAGCTTGCTAGCTCTGGCGGTATCAGAAGTAAAGAGTCCAGAGATGGCTCTTGCGAGGGATGCGGTGTTTATTCTGGCCGGCACGCAGGCTGGCCAGGTAGCAAGAGGATGGGCCCCGCCCACCGACTTCTTTATCAAGGGACACAGACAGGGGAGGGGCAACAGCTGAAGGCCAATGTGGTGTGACCTAAGGTTAGAGTGACTGTCTGGCTGCTGACCAACCAGGGGGACCCTCCTCACACAGGTCACAAGACCAGGTGAGGAGGATCCTGGCCAGCTGACTTGTGGGGGGTGTTAGATCTCTGAATTCACCCACCACCGAGATGCTGAGCCCCCTGGTTTCCCAGCCACCTCAGCTGGTGGCTCGGGGACTACAACTACCCTCTATGCTTCAGGGTGGTTCAAATTTGAATTTCAAGGATGGGGAGGATCAGGAGAGAGGGAGGAGGGAAGCCAGTGGGGTTCCCTGATTACTAGTAATGTTTTAATTAAGTGGAATAGAGCTACATGAGTTTGATAATCCGAGTTCCTCTTTAGAATATTGCTGCCCATTAGGAGACACCTGCACTGGAAGTGGTTTCTTCTCATAGCACCACAGTTGCATGAGAGCCATTTAATCTTGTCATTTTTAGTGAAAGTTAAACCAGGAGTGATAGTACCCGAAGGCTGTCACTTTTGGCTGGCAACTACTTCATCTCTGTTTTCATGCACTCAGCTTTTTGTTTATAAGCATCCCCTGCAAAGGTACAGCTTAAATATACAGGCTTCTGTGTGCCTGTACTGTACATGAACTACCTACAAAATCCATTTGTCTGAGAACTACGCAAAAGTCAATGTTTGGATGTGCAAGGTATGAGAGTGTGTGTTCATTTCTGTGTTTGGTGACAGACTTTGGATTTAATCCTAAAATACCTCCCAGGTTGCAGCTGTAAACACAACCATTGTAAGCAGTAGTGAGTAAGGCCAGCTCAGCCTGTGTCAAGTTATATGGTGGCATGCGTCAACAAAACAGCTCTTCTATAGTCACGACTATTTTTAGTGCTGGGGCATCCCAGAATGCTGCAGCTTCTGCCTGCACTGAGATGCTGAGGGCTTTATTTTGGTACCTGTTAGCTAAGGTGCCAGGTCTCTCAGCCCTTCCTCATAAGAGAGATGCTCCAGTCTCATCATCTTTGTACCTTCTGCTGGACTCTCTCCAGAAGTTCCTTGTCTCTCTTGAACTGGGGAGCCCAGAAGTGGACACAGTACTCCAGATATGGCCTCACTAGGGCAGAGTAGAGGGGGGGATAATGAAAAGGAATTACAGTCTTTATGAGCTCATCTAAAAAGTGTAGTAGTGCTGCTCACTTCCAGCCTGTGAATCAAAACCTTACGGGAGGCATGTCTGCAGTTTAGGGAGCAGTAGAGGCTCTGACAGGGATCACCTCTATGTAGCAGCATGTGCACGGTGATGCAGTCCCTGTTGTATGACAGAGAGGGGCTGCTGCCCAGGGCCTATTTTGTCCTGCCTTCCAGAATCATGGCCACATCCAGGCTTTGCTACTGTCTGTTTGGCCAGCAGGTCGAGGGAGGTTCTCCTCCCTGTCTGCTCTGCTCTGCTGAGGCCTCATCTGGAATACTGTGTCCAGTTCTGGGCTCCCCAGTTCAAGAGGGACATGGAGCTACTGGAAAGAGTCCAGCACAGGGCCACTGAGATTATGAAGGGATTGGAGCATCTCCCATATGAGGAGAGGCTGAGGGAACTGGGTCTGTTTAGCTTGGAGAAGAGGAGGCTGAGGGGGGATCTCATCAATGCTTATAAATATCTCAAGGGCGGTGTCAGGAAGACGGGGCCTGACTCTTCTTGGTGGTGTCCAGTGATAGGACAAGGGGCAGTGGGCACAAACTGGAACACAGGAGGTTCAATCTTAACATAAGGAAACACTTCTTTACTGTGAGGGTGACTGAGCACTGACACAGGCTGCCCAGAGAGGTTGTGGAGTCTCTGTCTTTGGAGACATTTAAAACCCATCTGGATGTGTTCCTGTGTGATCTGCTCTAGGATCCTGCTCTAGCAGGGGGGTTGGACTAGATGATCTTTGGAGGTCCCTTCCAACCCCTAATATTCTGTGATTCTGTCCATAAACAGCACGGTGAGTTCAGCTAGGCTAGGTGGGCATCAGCCAGCGGGCACATGCTGAAAACTGCAAGAAAGCCTAGTAGCAGGGAGAATGGGGAGCATTCTTCTTTTCTGGGAGGGATCATTTGCAATTTGTTTTTAAGAGCATTATATTACACAGATATATAGGCTTCAGTGGCCAGAGATTTGTCACCACAAGATGTTCTTATCGCTGTGAGAGGCCCTCAGCACCTCGCAGAATTGGACTGCACGGGCTCTTTCTTCTTTCCCTACACCTTGCGTTGCTCTGAGTGTGGTAGGACACCTCCTCTTTCCCCTATGCCATGATTCCCAGACCCGTGAAATTGCTTACCTGTGAAATTTAGCACTAAAATCTGTTCTGCTCCCTGTGTCTTTTGTGTCTGCTTTTGCTTCTGAATTCAGTGGGACTTCTGTCCATAGTTTCAATATATGAGAAGAACGACATTGTTTTTAAAAAGCAAAGCAAGCAACATGAATTCTGTGCAGGAAAACACTTTTAAGGTGTAATTCATTTTATGGCAAAGTGCTTTCAAGCTGTATATAAAAGAAACAAAAAGCCTCACAAAATCCTTCAACTGCACAAAGCAAAACAAACTTGGCACATTAAATTATGTGTTAATAAGCATCTATAAAATAGATGATGTTTTCAACCTGATTTATTTGTCAGTCCTGTGGAGACAGCTGATGAGTCACACATGGTTATGGCACTTGAGAATTGTAAGTCTCCTCACGACTGAAGGTAAATGTCAAAGACACCATGTGTTAGAACAAGATATTTGGCTTGGCAGGTATGGCTTACCCAGGAAATAGGCTTCTGTTTTATACATACACACTCTACATTGCTCAGTTGAGTGTATTGCTTCCTTGAGCACCCATCCTGTAGCTGTCTTGTGTGGTTGAATACCTCTTCCTCATTTAGAAAACAGCATTTTCTTTGATAGTGGAGAAGGGAGAGGGTATGATCAGTGAATCCTTTCTCTTTGGCGCTCTAGTAAGCAATGAGCACATCTGTCACCTGTGCGGTTTGGAGGCACTACGTGAGCTGGGTTAGAACAGAGTTGCCAGAAGGCAAAACATTTGTGGCTGTGTCCTCTGCTCTTGCTGACTTTGACTCCCAAGCTGAGGGGGAGAGGGTTTCTCCTCTCAGTGCTCAGAGCTCTTGCCTGGCCTTTTTCGAGTGAACAGAAGAGGTTTCAGTCATTAAGGCTGAGCAAAGGACATCTGATACAAAGCTTTTATTTCCTGACCTTCCAGGGCTTCTCTGGGAGAGGCAAAACCTTTCCTAGAAGACCTGGCTCTGAAGTGGTTCCCTGGAGAGTTTTCACATCTGGTCTCTTTCAGCTTCTCACTGCTATCAACACAGAGCTTATTCCGGGGATAAATCCAGCAGCCCTGGTGCTGTCTCTTGAGAGAGGAGCAGAGAGAGGTACCCCCTTGCCACCTCCTGGGAAGGGACAGTTGCAGTCAGCAAACTTTGCCCAAAAGCGTGCACTGTTCTTGTTGAGCAGTAGCTGTGTGACTGCAGGCTGATCAAAGGGGAGGTGGGAAGAAGATGGAAAATGGCATCGAGCTCGCAGCATTGTAAGCAGAGCACCCTCCAGAGAATGTGCTATAACCACAGAATGTTTCCTGCTGAGCCTGCGCATGTTCTCCCTTCACCTGAGAAACCAGCGTAACTCAACGGAATTGGGAAGCTCCAGGTATGTGGACCATTGTAACTCAAAGACCAAAAACTCAAAGTTTTACTGACTGTATGAAAAAACAAAGTGTGCCTTGGGCCAGGCATGACAGGAGGATGGGTTTGATATGAATGAGAGCAAAGGTATTGGTTTCCTTATAGCTTGGCCTCAGCAAGTCAGACATTGGATAGGGTGTGACCCTTGTTGAGTAGATGTAAAGATTAGATCACCGAAGTATTTTGACTCTGTAACTGTTGCAGTAGAACAAACATCAAGGAAAAGTGGAGCCTCAAGATGTGGCAAGTAGCTGTAGAAAGATGTGTCCCTAGAAGTCCTGAGTGGACAGAGGTGCTGTTGTGCACAGGGCATAGCACTGGCCTTCATGCACATATCAAACGTGGTGGCTGCACCTTGATTCTTGTAGCTTTATATTCTATTTCTCCCAGATCCTCACCTCTTGCCTATTGGCTCCACCTGCAGACAGTGACTGTCACTGCTCTTCTGCTGTGTACCACAAAGACACTGTGGTCCTGAGCCAAACTCTGTAACCTTCAGTACTCTGCTGGATGGTGTTTGAACTGTCCTATTTTCTGATTTCTGGATGCTGCCTCCCTCCTTCTCTCCAGTTCATAGTTCACAGCACCAATTCCTACAGCTGTAGTGAGGCAACACAGGGCAGTTTATACTCTCTGATACAAGGGGACTCTGTTTTGGATTCTTTAGTTCTTATGGGAATGATCAGTCTCCTCTTCTGTTGTAGTCCCAGGGAAGGTAAGCTGATCTTTGGCCAGTTGGGGATGTAGCCCTGATGAAAACCTTGTTGGAATGGAAGGTAGGGTTATTCCTATGCTGTTACACACCCTATGTATATCTAAAAAGACCTCATATGTGAAAGTCTCCTTACTGCTAGCAGTGAGTTTCATAGATGCAAAATTCAGGTGTTCTGAGTTGTTACAGGTAGATCTTGGCAGAAACATAGCTGAGCTGGTGCAAAGCATATTGTTGACTGTCTCTCAGTTGCTGGGGTCAGGATACATTTCCAGGTTGGATTAGTTTAACTGAGTAGCAGGGGCAGGGGATGCCACTAAGCAGATTTTTAGAAATTTCCTTTAAACCAACACTTTTTTTTTAATATGGCATCTGATTCTCTCTTCTCATCTCTTGCACATGGTATGTGATTAGCAGAGAGATTTCAAAAGCAATGCAGTTCAATATAATGGAAGACACCTGACCTGTATCTGATTCCATTTGGGAGCTCAGTAACAGCTGCGAATGAGGCCAAGCTGAATTCCATCAGCATAGTGAGATTTCAAGAGCCCCTCTGCAGTATGCCCAGAATACAAAACACAACTAACCCCTTGCATTTATTAGCGTGGCAGCTCTCTGCGTGGGAGAGAGAGGATGCATATGTGTGTGACTTGGTGGCTAAAGGTGGAGTTGTGCTGCTTTAATTTGTAAGGATGAATTTGTTGAGGCTTTGATGCTTGATGAGTCTGGAATGCTTTTAAGATGGGGAAGGAGGAAGGTTGGACACCTGCTGGGATTCCATTTTGTAAGCAGTTTCTTTCTTTATAATGAGAGAAGTTGTTCTGCTGCAATGTGTTTTTAGTAAAAAATGGCTTTTTCATCCAAAAGGCTGGGTTTTTTTGGTATTGTTGTTTGGGGTTTTTTTTCAGGAAACATTGATTTCCCACTCAGTCTCAGTGGGATTTACCAAATGAAGCAAATTCTTTTATTCTCTGTTGTCCATGGAGACACTCTGGGAAGTGGGTAAGGGGATTTCGGCAAAGTAAGAAGAATAATGCGCTGAACTCTTGTCAAAAGCTGAGTTTTTAATATGTATGTGTACCCTCCACCCACTATGTCCAGCAGATCTTCCCATTGTATCTTTTAAAATTATTTTTCTTTTCTTTTTATTTTTTTTTCTTATCTGCCTAGTTAGGCTGTACCCATTGCTTAGTCACTCCATAGTGCTTTCAATGTCAGAAGCATGCCCTTGTGTTACAGCAGAGCCTTGCATGGCTGAACTCTGCTGATTTGGCACTGGGAGAACTGTCTTTGCTTTCTCACCCAGCTAGCAACATTTCCCCTTGGTATAACTACATTAATTGTAGTCTTTGTTGTTTCCCACTTAAAGAGGTGGATCCCAGGCACTAGCAGGCTGGTGTGTCTACAAGCCAGGGCTCTCTGCTGGTAGTGCTAAGGCAGCATAGTTCTCAGCTGTCACTTGGCCACATCTTAGCCAACAAAGGGTTTGTGCTGGTCTGTTACTGCCTGCCAGCCATTTTATTTAGCCAGTCTTATTTAGTGGTGAGGAGGAAAATCTATAGGACACACCATTTGGGTCTGTGTATCCCATAAGGCTTTATTCTCATGAAGAATACAGGTGGTGTTACTGCAGTGCTATAACTGAGATTTTTAGCTGTTGAAGAGTACCAGAAGCAGTTGCCATTTCCACAGCTGCTTTGACGTGTTTTGGTTTCTAGATCAGCAAGGACTGCCCATTCAACTCAATTGATTTGCAACCCAATTGATTTATTTTCCCACCTTTTTTTAAATCACATTTAATTATAAAAATAAATTCTGCCAGCAGCCAGATCAGCTCCCTGCCCTTCATCAAATAATAGATAACAAGAACTAACTGGAGTTCTTAGTGGAAATCAAGAGAGAGGTTGGGAACAGACCTGAAGGATATTGTCTTGTCCTATGGGTGAGAAAGGACAGTGGTGCTGGTTTGGGGGCGATATGTGAGAGGCTATTTATTACTGCACATTTCTTACCCCAGGACTCTCTTACAGACCCTGGGAGACACATCAGCCTGTCTCCTCCTCAGCAAATTCTGCCCAGGAAGTGGGTTTTGCTCCTCTCCTTTTGTCTTGCCACAGCACTGTCACTTTTTCCTGCCATTCCCCACATTGGGTGGGGGAGAAGAGGAGTTAGAAAGGAAGAGAGGTGCTGGTCTGGGAATTCTTAGCCCCCGGTAGAAAAAAGGGAGAGAGCTGAGGAGGGCTCAAGACCCTTCTGCTCCAGTAAGTCCACAGCCATCTGAAGTGCACGAGCACCGTCTGCATATAGCTGGTTTCTTTGGAACTTTAGCATAATGACAACCATTTTGTCTCTTGAGTGCAATGATAGTAAGGTTTTGTTACAGATTCTGGAGTGCTGGTGTCACTGCAACAAAAGTGCATATGAAATCAAGGTAGCAGGTGTGATGTGCTTTGAGGATCACAGGGTTATCCTGTTGGAGCAGATGAAAGAGCAGATGGCATAATTTAAGTCCCCAGGTTCTTTAGACAAGATCTATTCAAGACTGAAAGGTACAATCCTCATATTGTAAAGCATTTCATAATCTTAGATTTAACACATGACAATCAAAATGCAAGTCATAAAGCATGGAAGAAAAATTACACTGTACAAGTAGGAGTGTCAAATTTGAGAAGCTGGAAGATTTTGCTCTCTCAGTCTATTGTTGTACTCCCAAGTGCTGTGTCTTGTACTTAGCCCACCTGTGTTGGAATACTGCTAAGGCTGTATTCTGCTTTGCAACGAGGAGTCATTTTCTAAGTAATAATCGTGCAGGAGCTTTTATTCGAGACATGCCTGTCCTTCAAACTGACTTCTTCACCCTACCTCAGAGCTGGAGATCTGTCCTTGCAGTTACTTGATACGTGAGAATTATTGTTGTTATAGAAGGTGGCTGTGATTACTGCTGTGCAAAGATGCAGGCACGGGCAAGGCAGGCACTTCATATTTTTTCAAGATGCGCAGAAAGATAAATTAAATCCTTGTGGAACAAAATAACTGAAGACAATGGAAGTGATCAACAGGCGGTGTGCTCTAAGATGGGACCTGAGCAAGGCTAAAGCACCTGGTCTGGGAGCATTTGAAAACGCAGAGAACCAAAGATGCACATGCACGTATGCGCAGAGGGGTATGAGACTGAGAGAAGGTGTCAGAAATGATGCTGACAGAGCAAGGCACAGAGTTCTCTGGGAGGAGCAAGCCTGCTATGGGTTTTTGCTTTGTTGGCGGAAATAGGACCTTGTGTATATTTTAGTGAGCCAGCAGGACTGTACCTGCATAACACCTTTACTGAGCTCATCATTTTTAGGAACATAGATAGGCCTCTGTTACTAACAAACCACTTAAGCAGAATAAGCAACACAGGAACAAGAAAGATGTTGTTTTATTATTTTATTTTATTATTAATTTTATTTCAGAGTTTTAACCAGAAAGGAGCAGCTATCACAGTCTCTGGGCTAGGTTATGGCTGTAGGTGGGAATGTGTATGCTTTAGTGTTCATGACACACAGTGAGGAACTAGGAGAACAGCCAAACTCCAGTACATGTCTGAAGCAATACCAGCATTTTGATATACTTAGTCCATTAGTTCAACCAGAGTTAGGAGTTCCAGCAGTACTTCAGGAAAAGTGGGCTCCCATTGGCTATTCATTGCAGGACTGACCTTGCAAAATTATATACTCGGGCCTGTTGCCTTCAATTTTTCAGTGATTCAGGGCTGAAGAAATCTATATTGGCCGTGGAGCTTGTTGAGAAGATCACCAATTTCATTTAATTAATTCCTATAATAATAAGCTAGTCCATTAGCCTGCAGTGCCACCTAGCCTCCTCATCCTTTGGAGAGCAGGAAGCATGGCATGAATATTTTAGGAAGATTAAACAACTTGTAAAACATTCATGTAATGATCTTTCCCCCCCTTTGTTTAAAGATACAATAATTCAATCTTATCAGAAGATTTTCATCAGCAGACTGAAAATTGTTGCCCTGGTATTAGCCAGTGGGGGGAAAAAATGGGGAAAATAGAGATTATATTTCTTCAAAATGTTAGTTCCTTGTTCGATGCAAGTATTACTCATCATTTGTAAGGTCTCAGCTTGGTAAGGAAGCAGCCAAGCTGGTGCATGACTATTAAATATTTTAACAGTCTGATTCATCTCAAAGTGATTCAGAGACTATTGATAGTAGTCCTGTCGGGAGTTGCCATCTCTGTGGTGAAGTTGGAGCAGTTAGTGACATACCAGTAGTGCTTTGTGGCATTTCATAGCATTCGCAAGTTAAAAGTATGGGGGGAAATGAAGGCAGCAAATGGAGTTCTGCTGGGACACTGGTATTAGCATCTCTGCTACCTAGAGAAGTCACAGAGAATTGGTTTCCATCCATGGGCAGGTCCCAGGGCAGACTGCTGAGGGGGAAAATAGCCCTGGGAAAGGGGAACCAAGGCTCTGTTGCCTACCCTGCTCACGCATGCTTTGGGGATGCTGCTGTCCCATTCCTCCTTCTTCCCTGATTCTTCATTGAGTGAGAGGAAGTCAGTGCACTTGAGTTTGGAGAGCAGCTACTGCAGCATAGCTGTTCAGCTGTGTTTCATGGGAGCTGTGCTTCTGGAATTGGAGGAAGAGATTGAACCATTAGCAAGGATGCAGGGTGGGAACAGCGTCCCAAAATCAGGTTGGATGCAGGAGGTTAGTGAAGGGTAGGAAACATGTCCTTACATCCATGAACTCTACCAACTCTGCAAGAGGCCTCTGTGCTTCTCCTGGCCTCTCTGCCCTACCTGTCAGTTCAACCTTCTCCATCACTGTTGCAAGACAGAATTGTTTTTTCCTCATGCTTTGGCTGGCTAAATTCACATTTTTTGCTTGCTGTTGATCTGACTTTTGTGTTACAGTGATGGGGAAAATAAAATAATCCATTTCTGACCCATACACTTCCAAGACATCTGTGATAACTTCTGTCTTCCTAAATAACAAATGTATTTAATCTAAAGCTTTGATTGTCTGTAGCTCTGTAGAAACAAACACACAGCTTTTTGTTTTGGCACCATTAACCAGAATCTCCCTGCATTTACACTTGGCAGTTTAGCACATAGGTCCTTTGTGAAAGACTGCAGATGGTGACTAAACCTGGGGCCACTCTCATGATGTGAACAAAAATAGGCAGAAAATGGAAAACATGAGCTGCCACAGGCTGCCTCTGTGCAGTGTGCTCTTTCAATTAGTTTGTTATTGCCAAGTAAGACCTCAAACTAAGCTCAGTGAAGATGGGTGGGATGGGGCACCATTACTGGTTTTGTTTGATGCTGATTTCATGTTACATTGTAACAGTATTCAAAAACACTGGTAACCAGATTATGCTCTGTGTACCACAGCAGGCTTATGCAAGTTTGGGGGTGGTAGGAGCGAGGGGAAAAAAAAACCACTATTGAGTTCCATCTCCAAATCCTGCTAGAATTTCCTCTTTATCAACAGACATTCCTTCACTGTATTATGATCTTTTTATATATGAACAATTTTGTTTGAGGAGGTACTGCAGTGGGTTTTGACTTGACTAAATAAAGAATCAGCTGAGTAGTGTACATGCATCTAATGGTTAGCCACAGCCTGTTTGCTCATATAGATTAAGTGCAAGGGCCTGTTAGAGCCCCCCGGGCATGCCTTACAGAGTGTACTGAGTTAAACAAATCCCATCACTAAGCCTTGTAAAGCTGTAAAATGCTATCCACATTCAGAGAACCCATGAATCAGCTTAAGGGTCTAACATTGAAACCATACCCTCCCATGGTTCTGAGGGAATGAGCTGCCTGCTCTCTGTATCTAGCCAAACACTAGGACTGGGTACTCCAGGGAAATTAATTAGAGAGCTACCATCTTTGCTTAGGCACAGACTGATTTCTCACTCTTCAAAATTAACAGAGGTTTTTGAGCAGCAGAGGTTAAAACTAGTTAAAAAATGAACCAACTAAAGCTGGCATGGAGGTAGGTACCTGTGGGTGGTACTGGTCAGTAGAGCATAGTAGTCTTGAGCCTATCAGAAAGCACTTGTGAATACATCTGCCATCAGATGTGGGGTTTGGTGTGCAATTCTAGAAGCTGAAAGGTTGCTCGTGTTGTCTGGATGCTATAATAGCCCCCGAGAATTGCAGCATACTATTGTATCAGCTGGCTAATCATCCAACATGAGGCTACAGCAAATAAAATAGGAAAAGGGAATTAAGTTTTAGTATTCTGAAAAAAAATCCAAACAACCAGCCACAGTGATTTGTAAAGGAATTAATACAATCATGGTAAAGACATGGAGTACTTGTACTTACTAGCCGCTGATACCAAGCTGTAAGACTGGCTTACAAGTTGTGTTTTACCCTGCTTTGCACATACAATGAAAAAACCTCAATGGAAAAGTTAAAAATTCGGACTAGTTTTGAGACACTTTTCAATCTTTTTGTGATCTCTTCATTCCCTTTATGTTCAGGTTCTATGAAAGGACTGCAAAGAGAGGCTTAGGTATAGAATAATGAATACTTAAATTCTGTGAATAGCTTATGATGCTTAAATGCGTTGCTAATGAATATCCTGTACCACTCAGGTAAATTTTCTAGAATGACTGGACTGCAGCTATGATGCAGCTGCAGAGTATGTTACTCAGCCTGACTGAAAAAACCAGACCTAATACCTGGGCATCTAATGCCTGGATACTAATTGATAGGCAGCTTGAGGGTGCTGGAACAGTGTAACTTAGTAGCTAGGGAACATGTCTAGGAGCAACTGTCGGAGCTCCCATCTCCTTTTCTGTGGATTGTCTTCGCCCAATGTTAAATGCATTTGGGAGTGGAGCCCAGGGGTTTGGCATCCTTTACTGTGTGGTGAGCAAGAAGGATGTAAATTGGCTACACCACCTCTGTAATCTGAAGGTCTGGGTGCTTTCTTGATGGGGTGAGCCTTAAATCTGCCTGACTAAGAGCCCAGGTTTCCAGTTCCCTGTCATCTAATTACCAGGTGATTATACAAAAAGCAGTCAGTGGCCCCACAGTGAGTTTCTGAAGGAGCTTAGCCTTTTCTTCAGGATTCTGTGCTCAGCTGCCAACATATGGTAGGAGGGATCAGAGCACATCAGGCAGACTGGGGGTATTATGTGCCACCATGCTGATTTTCTGGGTCTTTGTCAGACTGCAACAGGAGTAAAGGACCACAGTGCCTTGGTTGGGGTGGTTTTGGGCATGCTCAGCAGGGGTACAAAGCCTGTCCTGGTCCAAGAGGGAGGCAGCTTAGACACATTCAAGGTTAAGTAGCATCTGGCTTTTTGGATCACAGCTTATGAGGTCGGTTCCTATCTCCATTATCTCCATTGCTTGACTATCAGTTGACAGTGTTGTTTTATGTAAATAGAGGTGTCAGAGTCCTGTACCCCTCTGGTGCCTGCCCATGGCCCAGGAGCACCATTTCAGCCCAGCCCAGGGCCCTAAGTCCCTGCCCCAGTGATGTGGTAGGATGCTGGTCTCCAGCTCTGCCCTGCTGAGCCCAACCCATGGGCTGACATCCTGGCTTGACGTTGGACCTGCCTTGTCCCTGTGAACTTGCCTGATGATCTGAACTCTTGGCTGAAGGTGATGGCCATCTCCAGGCCTGCCCCACACAACTTGCTCATTGGCTGTGGGACAGGGCCCTGGATATTGAAGTCCCTGTTCTTCCAGCCATGTTATTGTGCTCAGGTCCCCGACCCTTCAGGAACTGCCAGCCTTTGTTGCTCCCTGAAAAACAACCTAATATTCAAAAATTGCAGTGTAGCTGCAATGAGAGGGGAGACTAAATGCAAATTAAGAGTGACTCAATGAGGAATTCAATGTAAATGTGAACCTTGTTTGTCCCAGCTACTAACACAAACTTAGCTTTCATCTACAGATCCCCACAGTCTCAGATAAAATATTTTAAATGGTTGAAATAATCCAATTTGAGTGTTGTTCTTTCCTTTGTGGTGCAATCTGAAGTTAAATATTTCACATATTGCCTTACATAGGGCAACGCACAAGCCCTCTGCCACTGCTAGCATCCTGTGCTGATTTTCTCTTCCCAGTTTTTCCCCATATCCCACACTCAAGTCAGACCGGAATCGATCAGCTCCTTGGTACATGCAAGTGTCTCAGGTAGAAGTGAGATAAAACTCTTTCAATCCAAATACCTCCTGTGACACTCCTGGAATAAGGCTACAAAGCTCCAGCGCTTACCCGGGAGATGATTTATTGTTGCAGATGGAGGAAGGGCAATGCAAATCTCTTTACATTCTCGAGTACCCTCCACCATTCTCAGGGACCTGAAAAAATATTGTCTCTAGTTTTTAAAAGCCCATTTTATACTTCCTTTAAAAAGGATAGTCTCAGCTAATGTACTCAGAATGGGATAATAATGACAACTTGACATGGGCAAAGGCACTATACACAATCCAAAATGACAAGTTGTCAAAAAGTATAATGGACAGCCAGGGGTGGTGTACCTGATGTAGAGACAAGACCATTACGTGTCCTGCAGTTTAAACTGGGCAGCCCTGCTGTGGAACATGTTTGAAAGCCTCATAGTCTACTGGGTTGCTAAGGAGCCTTTGAACGTACGTGAGGGTAAATTAAGGAAAGGTGTTAATTTAAACTAGAATTCCTGAATAGCAACACAAGTAGACAGACCCCCAGATATGACTGTCATCTCTAATATATCCATTAGTTTTCTCTTGCACTGCTGTTCTTTTGTTCTTGGCCCCAGTGGAATGTCACTGTTTACAGTGCCCAGCTCTGCCACTTTTGTGACTGGGACCTGGGGGAGGTGGCTGAAGTTCTTGGCTACTGCCTTGGTTAATGTGCCAGGTAATTACTGAAGGTTGCACCTGATTCTTGGTTTTCTAATCCATACTGGATGGTGGCATTATTATCCTTTTAACCCTTTTCACTTCACCTCTTAATCTAAGGATACATGTAAGACCACACTGCCTGCTTTAGACTGGGATCCTTGAAGAGGCACACTTAGTCATAGCATGAATAGTAAGTGTGGATGACCACCATAATTAAACTCAAATACATGAATCCCTTTGAAGGCAGTGGTAGGGCTGAGAAGAATCTCAGAAAATCAGGCCTTGCAGCAGGCTGCTGAAATGTGAGTGAAGGTGTCGTCTAATTTTAGGCATATGCATGGAAAAATGTGTGTTTCTGCTGTGTCCTAAAAGTAGCATAAGTGGTTAAAGGAAGAATTCAAAACAGACCCCAAAGCTCTGGTTCCAGCTGCTCTAACCAGTAGTACGAATAATCTTTCTTTTCCTCTGTATTTGCAATTCATTTAAATTTTAATGCTGTTACAGGGCTAGACTTGGACTCTGGTGGCTGTTGGTGGTGGGGCTGTCTGCAGGATTGTACCCACGCACCTGGAATAGAACAGTTCAGTTTCTTGACTGGTATCAGCCTGAGCTGTTGATGAAACACGTCAACACAGCCCAAAGCAAACCAAGCTTTGTAAAGAGTTTATGTGACTGTTAAACAGCTTATATTAACGTTAAGACATTTATATTCAGACTGATCCCTTCTATCTGGAGTTGGAATAAGTTGCCTAGAATAAAATGGGGTAGGAAAAGGAACTTTCAAAGGATCACTGAAACACTGATGAGGCTAAGTCACCATGTGGAACAACTTCTTTCCATAAAGGGAAGAAAAGGGAGCCTAGAGCAAAAACATTTGTAAAGTAGCTCTTGCAGTTACATGTCCATTTAGGGGCAGTGAATCCAGGTCTTAATGTGCAAGTGACATTTACTGTCTCTCCTACAGCAAAAGTCCTTTAAATAACAAATGCACATTTAGAGTGGCTTTGATCTCTTAAAGCACAAAGACGAGTTTAAAGACAAGCTTTTGGTTTTAATTTTTTTCCCCTCTTCTATCTCTAAAATTTAGAAGTGAATTCTAGTCTTAATTTATAGCTTTTTAATTTTTTTTCCCCTAGGTGATTACTCCAGAAATATTTACAGGACAAAACATTGAAGGTTGTAGCTGCCTGTCACCTTTCCCAAATCCTCCGTACTTACAGGTATCTGTCCCTGGAATGTGCATCTGGTTTAAGTCTCTTAATTTATTTTAGTGAACTCTGAGCACAGCAGACACTGGAGTTAATTTAGCAAGTAAGCATGTGGACAAGTGTGGGAAGAGCTTGTGTGCTGCTTTTCTTTTCCAATTACATCAGTTGGTCTAATATCAGCTCTTCCCTCTCCTTCCAAGCCTCCTTAAAACATCACCATCACCAGAGCAGGACATACACCCAAAATTGACAATCTCAGGGTATCTTTGGCAGTTTAGCAGGAGCCCTGTGGGATTCAGTAGGAGGTTTGTTTTACAAGTTAGGACAGAAATGATGGTGTTTAGCCCCTTGCAGAGAGAGCTTTTCATCGCTTCATAGTCTTTAAAATGATGATGGGGGGCTCAGTCTGTTCTCTGAGCAGAATCTGCACTCTGAGATAGTAGGGAGGAAGAGGAGGCACCTTTTCGCACCTGCACAAACTGCTCCTGCTGAGCCAGATGGTTAGTGACACCTAACAGGGAAGTTGGAGTTGGTGAGTTGGAGGTCCAAGGTGGGCAGTCAGGGTGCTGGTCCAGCCCCTGTGCCACGTGTGTGGAACGGCCAAGCCCACGCATGGAATTACTAGCCCGGATGAAATTACTGTGCTGGAGTCCCTGCCACGTTGCATGCCATCGTGCCCAGGCCTAAGCCCTGGCTTTTCTTTCTCAAAATGAAAATGAATATTATTAAGGCAAAGCAGTTCTGGGTCTCCTTTGGCACTGGCTGGAGGAAAAGTTTTATATCTGTCAGGCTGGCACTTGGCTACGCAGCACATGGACTTGCTTTCCTTCCGTGCTGCCTGCCTTCAGCACACATCCTCTGCACACTGTGTAGCAAGTCATTTACAAGGGTGCAGCGCACTGGTCCTGTCCTCCTGCTCCTGACAAAGGGAGGTGAGCTCTTCTCCCACATGGGATGGTTCCCATGAGGCTGAAGCCAGCATGGGGAAGGACTGGGGCATGCTGGGCTTTGCTGATGTAACGGGCTCCCCGCAATTTTCATTCAGACCTGGTTGGCTGTGAGCTGGCGGAGAGCCTCAGATACGCCTCCAACTCAGATGAGGTCATCCCTGCTTTTTTTTTGGGGGGGGCGGGAGAGCTGCTCCAGCAAGAGTCTGCGGTGTCTGAAGGTTTAAGGTCAGCGTGCTAATTCACACACCACCGCAAACCTCTGGGTTCAGGAACCCCCTTCTCCCCCCTCTCCGCTGCACCCTTTCCCAGCACTGCTCTCCCTTTAAAGAGGGAGGAGGAGCGAAAGGAAAATGAATTTACCGCAGTGGATTTGATAATTGACTCTCGCATCCAGGTTAGATGTTTGCTGCCAAGGCATTGCAGAGCTGCCCGGCTCTAACACGAGTGTGAAGCAGCTCCAGGAGGGAAGGAACTCCATCCCCTGCCGCTGCCAGGCGTGAAACTCCTCGCTCGCTCTGCCCGGTCGGTCCTTCGCCCTCCGGCCGTGTGCCATGCCGAGCTACATCCCGCCAGCAGAGGACGGGGTAGGTCCCCCCGGCTGTCAGTCAGGACGGGCTGCCCGACTCGGGACGAGCTCATCCCGAAATAAGGACTGATCCCGGCGGAGAGCAGAGCAGGCACCGCCGGGGGTGTGCAGCCCCGGCCGCCCCCCCCTGCCTGGGAGCATCGCCCGCTCGGCATCTCCCTCCCTCCGGGTGATCCCACGCTGTCCCCCGCGGAGAACTGCCCGACAGCTCTGGTCTGGCTGCAGGGCTATGGGCAGGATGGGGGCGGCAGCGTTCCCCCTCTGCCCTGGGGGCAGCCAGCCCCTTCCTCCTTCTCCTCCTCCTCCTCCTCCCACCGCCCAGCCCCGCGCTGGAGCATCTCTGCCACAGCCTCTCCGCGATGTCCTCCCAGGGCCGGAGAGCCCTCCCCGGAGCGCCTGAGCGGAGCCTCAGCCCCGGTTCCCGGCCCCGCTCCGTGCCGTGGTGCCCCGGTTTATTGCACGAAGGACGCCGAGAGATCCCCCCCCGCACCCCACCGCCGCCCCCCGCCTCTCGCACGGAGCCAGAAGGGGGCTCACCGCTGGGCTGGGAGGCTGGCTCTCTCCCGCGGACCGGGGCTGCTTACAGTGCTGCTGGAGCCTACGGACCCCGACGTGCGCTACAGAGTAAGAAAGTGATCTCGGATCTCTCGCGCTGTGGAGGGGTAAAATAAACCCGATACAACCAGCGAAGCCAGCCCAAGCCTTCCTGCGACCAACTTTACCCCCCCAAACCGCGAGGATTCCCTCCTCTCCTCCTGCCTCCGCGCTCCTTCCTTCGCAGACTGTAGGATGAGGCATCGCCTTCCATCTGGCTGAGGGTAAAAGCGTATCCCGGGGGCAGCTGCGCACATCTGGCGGGGACTGGAAGGTTTTAATCCAGCCGCTACTGCAATCAACGATGGCAAATGAACCAGTGATCCTGAATGTTTATGACATGGTGAGTATGAAACAGTCCTGACTGGGGCAAAGGGGGTAGGCACTGGCAGCATCCTAGGAAAAGGAACCAAGCACAGATCCCCAGAGAGGCTGATCCCCCCTCCCAAACTCCTCATCCAAGCATGTCATGTTCTGACTGCCGCAGATGATGCTCACCCCGTCTTTTCCCTTTGAAACGTTTAGCATCTTGGGCCAGATTACAGGCGCCTGATTTTCCGCAGGATCTTTCAGGAGCAGCACTGGGTGAGGGGAGGACTTTTTAATTTCCAGTGTCCCAGTTAAGGAAGGAGGTGTGATCACCTCTCCCTTTGTTGGAGCTAATTGCCCTTTACTTATGAGCACTGTCAGGCTGTGGGAAAAGGGTCAGCATTCCATCCAGGGAAGAGAAACAACTGTAGAATTGCAGTAAGGACATAGTTTCTAGGCTAATAATCTGGATCAGTCCCTCATGTGCATAACATTGTAGTTAATCATTTTGTCTGGAGGTTAATTGCAATGATGGGGTAGGAAATTGTCTGAACTGGTGAAATTACAGTACAGCGAGGAGCGCAGGGACACGCTGCCTGGCAATATTTCCCGAAAGTTCATGGCATAGCAAGTGGCTTTCCTTACCCTCCTCTTGCAAGGGGGAATGTGAGTGGGAATTACCTGTGCTAACAAGTCAGAAGATCCAAATTCTAGCCTTGGCACAAGCCCTCAGAGAAGAGAAGGCTTGGCACAATTTGTTTACTTTCTGGTCCGACAGCAATTTAAGAGAGGCATGTTCAGATGAGGAACATTTTGATGATGATGTACTTCCCCTCCATCTCTTCTTTCTGAGCCAATGATTTTTAATAAGTAGTTTTCAGATCTTCCAAAAATTTAGTGAACTTTGCTGGGGAAAATACAACCTTATGAGGCCCAGCTGCTGACTGAGGTCTAAATCACTCCAGACCTTTAAGGTTATGGCATACATTTGCTTTTTGGCATCAGGTAGTGACAACCTTCAACAGGAAGCCCACAGAATAGTGTGGGTTTCCCTGTTGGGGGAATCCAGAGAATAGATACCAAAGAGATTAGGAGTGGGTTGCTGTAAATGTCAAACCTCTTATTACAAAGATTAAGTTGGCTAAAAAAGCTGGGTTGTGTTCTGAGGGAAGAGGGAGTGGTAAGGACTGTTCAGGTGGGACTGTCTCTGTATTGAAGGGCAGTCTGAAAAGCACCACTACAATGGCTTGAGGCTGCCTCTTCCAGAGGTGATATTGGTAAAATTGAGCAAGTTGGTGTAAAATCCTTCCCTAGGCTTTGGTCTTGAGTGTTTAATGGTTAGTTGCTTGGCAGTCTGAACTGTGAACTCCCCCAACCTGTTCTTCAAGCAACAGGTCTGGTAACCCAAGCTAGTGCTTGGTAAGAAGGACTGGCATTGCAAATGCGCACGCAGGAGTTTCTTATTAATACTTTGAGGAAGGCAAAGGGGTTGTGTTGCCCTTTTATTATATCCACTGTCATCCTTGAAATTTTTTTAGCTTGTTCCGCAGAAGACTGTGGTCTGAACCTTCCTCTCTCAGCTGCTGCTGAGCTGTACCAAATCAGTGAATATTTTGCTACTGAAGAGATCTGAATACTGGCGGGACATGGTCTTTGCCTTTTTTCATGTGATTGACAAGAAAGATAAAGCCCAAAGGAATTATGGGAGAAGGGGCTTGCTGTTTATGGTCACTGTGTTCTGAGGTGGACACCCAGACATAGTGAACTGAACCGAGGTCGTCAGTTTAATTCAGACCAAGTAATTTTTGCTGCTTAGCAAGCCACGAGAACCATTGTGTGCGAGTACTAACTCCATGGGTTAACCAGAAGTTAATGCTCTGTACACAGAAACTGTTCTATTTTCATATAGCATCTGTTTGACTACCACTGAGTCACCTCTAGTTCAAGTCCTACATTATGATTATTGAGGCTGCATGCGTTTCCATTGCTGCTATGATTTTAACACCACAGAGTTTGGAATGTAGCCATGTGAAATCTGCACTCTGTTACACTGTGGTGGGGGAATTGCGGGGGAACTGGGAAATGAGCACATTTGCTTGAATGACTGTTGGAAAACTAGTCTCAATGAAGGGGAAAAAAAAAAAAAAAAGTAGCTGGAGATAACAATTAAATGGATGTAAAGCTCTGCTTTCTTGACAAGGAATATGACCCCTGTGTGGCATCTGGAAGCACTTACACTGCAGGAAAGCTTACCCCTAGGGCAGAAGTTCAATTATGGGCTTTGTGCAGCTATGAAATACCCACTCTGTGTGTATTCTTGTGTATTCCAAGATTATAGCCATTTATCCTTTTACCCATTGGATATGTACCAGGCTTCTTTAGAAAAAAATGTTCTTCTATTTAATGAGGTGTTTTGCACAAACAGCTGAAGCAGGTGGCCCTATTTGTAGACTTACTTTCTTCAGCATAAAGGAACTGAACAAAAATCACTGGGTATTCCAAGTGTTCAGAGTATCATCATCAAAAGCAGCTTCCCTCACCCCCAGCACACAGCCTGGTTTATCCCTTGCTAAAGAGCTTGTACACACCTGTGCACTTGCAAAACAATCAGGGCAGAAGAACTTTGCTGCTCAACCAGGACATTTTAAGTAGTGAATATGCAGGATATTGAAATCTGAGTTGAGGTGTAAGTGTGAAGACAGAATAACAACATGGACCATGGGTTTGAGCATGGATGAATCTCTTTCCCAAGTCTGAATCCAGCCCTTGCATGGAGTTATTCTAAGCCCACAGCTTGTTGGAGACCTGCATAAATAAGTGGGTCTGTAAAACCTATGACAGAATTTGCTCTGATCAGTCAGTTATCACTTTGCCTTCAGAGGAATAAATCAAATTTCCCTTCATGACTTACAGCTCTCTTCCCTCCACTCTGCCTTAATTTGCTGTTTATCATGAACCAGATCTTACTCAGATCACAGGGTTAACTTTCTTCAGCCAGGATATCATCCTGTTCCCTCACCGCTTTAAGTCTTTGTGGCTTACTTTGGTATAGTTGACTTAATCACTGTACATTAATAAATGTTGCCTGCTTAAATCAGACAGAAGAGTAACTGCAGTTATTGCCTAGGTTTAAGTCTTTAACCAGCGAGCTAAACACATTCCACTAAAAATAGTTCGCTTGGCGGCGATTCAGGATGGGGGCTCTCATAATATTTTCAGCTTTTTGCATAGCACAATCATGCTATCAAGTTAAAAGCAAAGATATTCATATCTTTGCTGTCCCTCTTTTATTACATATGTGGTTGTCCTGAATTTCCACTGTCTTTGCAGCTGATAACAAACAAAACTGTCATTTTGGTCTACTGCTAACTCTTTATGCTGGGGCAAATGAGCCCCTGAGATGTGCTGCAGAGGAGGATGAGAGCCCTGGTCAGCAGGGAGTAAGGATGCAGGGTCTGTTTAGACAAGAGGGGTGAGTCTCTCTCTCGGCCTTGTCCCACTGACTTCACTTGTTATCCTCTCTGGAGTGAATGAGAGGGAAATAAGATTCAGGTCACTGTAGATGCACTAGCTCTGAGATTTTTTCACCTGTGACTTCCAACTGCAGAGAGGTAGCAAACATGTAATTATTTATAATGGTCTTTCCATATTCTTTCAGTTCTCGATATAATTTATATTTTTTGCCAACTAAATGGCTGAAGGCCAATGGCTGATGGCAAAGGTTGGCCCTGCAGGTGACTGACTGGGGTCTCTCGCTTCACTGATCAGTGGGTAACGGAGCCATTGATTTGATTTTTCCATCGCACCACTGAGTGGATCACCCAAGTGGCCCTGACAGAAAGACAAACACAATGGCATTCCTGTCTCCACGGCAGTGATAAAGGCCCCTGCTTTGTGTTTGTGATATTATGGCAAGCAGCCTGTGTTGAAGTAGGAGTGGTATTTTGAGTTCAGGATGTAAAAGCTTATAGTCATGCATATAGTTTTTATGAGTTCTAGGAACAGGAATCTCACTCCTGATTTCTATTGGTGCAGTGGAACAGAGCATCCCAGGAGGCTGCACCTGCACAGAGGACAGCATTCCTTGGGAGGGGGAGAAGGAGGAAGGTGGTATAACAAACCATAGGGGTTTGTAGTGAGTTTATCTTCCTCCGTGAGAGACGAGAAGTAGTTTCAGTTGTATCACCAAGAAACACTGACCATGCTCTGTGTAGCCAGCCAGCTTGTGTTCGCCCAGCAGAGCCTGATCAGAAGATGATCACAGCCTTTGAGTGGCTTAGGTGGGGAGGAGAGCTCCGATGAGGTTGTTTCCATCTGGCTCTACAAATGTCTGTCATCTTACAGTTGCTTCTACACAGAACCGTGCTCAGGCTGGCAGGAGCGTGCTGGGTCAAGAAGCAGTCTGACTTTGCTGTCAATCCCAGGAGGAAGGGAGGGAGGATTTTTTGAAAAGCAGTTATGGTGTGGGAACCTGTATGTGGGATTGCAGCTGACCCTGGCACAGGATGAAAGTTGGGTTTTGTTTATTTTATGTGCTCTGAGAAAAGGATTGTGAGAGAGACCCTGCATGAAGAGGACCCACCAGCTACCTGCAAGGAAAGACGTAAAGCTAGAGGGTCTGTATGGCCACAGAATAAATACATAAAACTTCAGTGCTTTAAGCCAACTTCTCTGATACAAAATAGTATTATGGAGGTGGGAGATACTTTTCCTTTTGCTCTTTTCAGCTTTGTTATTTTCAGCATTTTGCTTTAACATCCATTGCTTGCATGTGATTTGGAGGTGATGACCTGTGTGTATCATGGAAAACCAGCACAGACTCACCATCCTAGCATCTCTTTTTGGCTTCCTATGCAAGTGGAAAAGAGACAGTGAGGCTCTTGGCCACTATAATTAAATGTTTGGGGACTGAAGGAATAGAGGTGCTTTGTACCTCTAGCTTCAGTACATAAGGAGTCTTTGAGGCTATTTTAGAAGCAGCAACAGGATTGCAAGCAGAGCACTTCATTCCATGAAGTGATTGTTTTAAGCACTGACTAGATCATGGAACATTTTATTATTTCTTTGGAGAAAAGAATAAGTCTCGTTACTCAGAAAAAATGTCAACATGTTTGTGATCACTGTTAGCAGAGGTCTCAGATGCTCTCAGCTCACTTAGTCAGAAGAGTGAGAAATCCTATGGCAGGTGGTGGTCTCATCTCTGCACTACTCATTAGTTGTTTGTGAGCCGCTATGCATGGAGAGGCGCAGCGTCACCTCACTCTGTTTGGTGTTCCAAGAAGCCACTTGGAAAGCAAGGGGACATTTCCATCAATTAGGTTGATAGCTGTGGAGTTTCTTGCTGTGGTGAGCTGAAGAGATGCTCTAAGTCAACAGAGGAACTTGTGGTCCTGAAAGATTAAGTCATAGAGAGTCACTAGGGTCTCTTCTTTCTTTCTCCTCCTTCATATGTTGGCCAAACTGAATGTATTGAACAAATGCAGAGCAAAATACAAAATATTGCTTTTGAGATATTTTAATTAAATTCTGGCAACTCCTAATATATATGTAAAAAAAAAAAGTTCTGAAACAAAATCACCACTTTTTAAAACACATTAAATGAAATGTTTTGACTCTTCCTTAAAATATTTGCCAATCATCTCTGGCCGAAACTGTTTGCCAAATCTGAATCATTTCAGTTCTGTAAAACACACACTGTTCACTCAGAAGTTTACCATATTCTTGGAAGGGCTTCGTAGGTGTAGCGTATTCTTATTTATTCTGTGGCCGCTCTCAAAGCTCATAAGAATTCCCTCTTCTGTGAATAAGCCCTAGCTGAGGAAGATATGGGGTCTTTTATCTTCTTTGCAGGCGTGTTGTGAGAGTGAGGTGAAAGGTAAATCCTTAAATTGCCGAAGGAAAAGGGGAAGATTTTGATCTTGGGATTTTACTTTATCACTCTTTATTTATCCAGAACCTTTTTCTCCTTGTCTTCAAACCATATCAAGTGTAGCATACTGGGTAACAAAACAGAGTGGTGTGGTAGCAGGTGCCTCGTGTCTAGCAGTGGGTTTCCCCACACTGCTGTAACATGTCCTACGTAAGTGCTAAACTGTCTTTGCTTCTAAGAGTGGTTGAACATAGTGCTAGTCACAGGCAGTAGTGTGAGAGATCAGATGCTTGTTCTCTGTGCCTTCCTGGGGCTTTTAACTGGCCTTCTGTGCTGGTTTCTTTGTAGCACTGAGTTTTGACTGTTACAAACTATGCTTATGCTGCATAATAGGTCTGGGGTTCACAACCCGTCAGGTATAGTAATGGTCTGGCTGCAAAATCTCTAACAGTAATACCATGTCATACCATGATATTTGTTATTATGGTCCCGAAAGCTCTCTGGGAAGACTCTCAGTTAGAGGCCAGAGAGACCACTGCTGTTAATGAGAGGAGGCAGAGAAAGCTCCTCTCGTGGATGTCAGCAGAGTCCCGAGCCCAAGATATAAGAGGACCATCCAGACTGTTTCACTTATCTTGGATGCAACATTTCCCAGTGCAAATGCTCTTGACTTTAAAAGAAATAAATTAAAAAAAAAAAAAAAAAAGGTGTTATGGCAAATATGGTAGATGAGGACATGAGAATTTTTCAAATAAATCGGGCTGAGCAGCATGGCAGTGTGTACAGGTAAGGAAGACTAGGCTTTGTTTCTGCTTCTCTTTTCTTCCTAGACTGCATCAATTTAATTTGAGTGACAGGAGGCTGACCTCAGGCAGGCCAGTCATAGAGTGGGATTGCTGCCTTGCCCTGCTTGAACTCCAGAGCAGAGGGAAAGGGAAAGCAGTTTGGTGATGCAGAGCACTGTGTTGTAGTCGGTGCCTGTGAGAAAACGATGACATGCAACTAGACATCCCTTCTTTCTCATATCTTTGGAGAGAGGAAATCAACTGGAGGAAGAAAAGATAAACTAATGCACTGAGCTGCAGCTGAGTCCATTCCTTCAAGGAATAGGAAACCAAACATGGCATCTGATCTGAACCAATTAAGAAGCTAAAAAGTAAGTGGCATGACCTGGGTCAATAAATCCAGTCTTGAAGTGTGCCCGTTTATGCACAATAAATGGATTTTTTTGTCTTAACAACAGCCTGGAGATGTTATCCACCAGTCTGTTTTGATATTGTCAGTGTGGCAAGCTGGCTACCTGTCCACGTTACTGCTGATCTCCAGCACTGCAGTCCTTCAGCTGACTACTCTATGCTTATGCATGAGATGTTTTGAGAGTGGTCTCTTGACTGTACACAGAGCATTGCTATCTCCAGCTATGGCATTTATCCCATCAGCAAGCTCATTGAACCAGTGCTCTGTTGCCCAGTGGACAGACTTGAACTGACTCATCCAGGGCAACATGGGAGTTCTCACTTCTGCTAGTCCTGCATGCACTAGGAAAACTGCTCCATGACATGCTTTCCTTTACATGAGCAAATATAAGGAACCCTTATGAGTGAGGAGAACTGAGGAAAGCTAACACAGAGTAAAAACTGTGTGAATTCTGCTTCTGGAGCAAAGCTTCTTAGGTCCTGTCATTAGCCCAGATCCCATGTCAGTGCTCTTGAGTCAGTTCCTGTAGATGGCAATCTGACTTAGTGTCTAAAATATTCATTTCAAGGCAACCTGAACTCTTGCAGAGTCAGGATTCTTACAGGCAGGATTTCAGGTGTAAGCCCAGGGGCTTGAGGTAAGGTCAGCTCTAACCTAGAGATACAGATAACTTCTACTGCTGCTGGAAGGTGTCCTTTAACCCCAGCTAGAGGCAAAGACACAATCCCCTGGCCTGTCTCTGAGGAATTCTGAGAGAAATGATTGTTTCTTCTTGAAACCATATGGAAGTTGGTTTCCAGTGAATTTTCTCTGCTGCTTTTTGGGGTTTCCCCAAACAGCAAGGCAGACTCCTTTTAGAACATGACGCTTCTGTCAGCAAGATTTAGCCTCTGGCTCATTAGGCTGTCAGGGTTACTAATGTCACTTGGCTGTTCTTTAAAACAAACAAAACCCAAAACCAAACAGACCCCTCTGGAGACTGTCACTCTCCTACCAAATAAATTTACGTTGGCAGTAGCAAAGCAGACCCTTCTGCCTTTTGTACCTCATCCCTGGTTTATAGGTTGAGCTGCTCTGGTGTCATGGCTCAGCTGGTCATCTAGCCTCCTCCTGAGGCAGCCCACAGGGACCAGTTATGCATGCGGTGGGAGCTTCTGCTGTGGAGAGCTGAGCACTAGTGATGTAAACAGGGCTACTAAGTTGGAACAGCTGTCAGATGCATTTCTAAATGTGGTGATGGGCAGGTATATAGTTGTGCATTAGCGCAATGGACTGAATTTAAATGGGTGTCCTGGGGCCAAAAGCTATGTTAGAGACCTGGGTTGACCTTATTCTAATTCTCTGTTTGTTTCAGTCACTCTTGATCCTGTCATTATGCCAAGATGACATAGCTGAAGCTTTGGAGGGAGGCATTCAATACATAAAATCTATATTTCTGCTGGGGAAGAAAAGCAAAATTCACAAATCTGATGATTATTACTCTAGCAAATGGACTCAAACTGTTAGGAAAGAAAGGAATGATACCATTCTAGGTAAACACTGGATGTTGTTGAGTATGAAAGATCTTGGGGAGTGAAAGTAGCTATCCCCTTACTTCAGAGCTTTATCTCATCAGCACATGAATCTGTGAGACTTCTCATCTCTGGGCAAATTATGAGGCTATGTCCTAAGAGTGGAAAATGGTCTTAATTGGTAACTTAGTGTCCTGGTTCCCCAGGAGCACCCCCCAGCCCAGCCATGCAGGCAGGCCATGAGCAGCCCCAAGTCAGCCGGGAGTTTCAGTCAGGGCAGCTGCCCCAAGCTGACTCACAGGTGTATCCCATAGCACTGATATCATGCTCGTTATAAAAGGAGGGAGCTTACTGAGGGTGAGGGTTTCTCTTCCTGGGGCTCATCCATTGTGGTCTTCTGCTCCTGCTTCCCAAGGACCAGGCTGAGTATTAACCTTGTACACTTTATGTTGGTGTTTGTATTAGTTTTGTTATTTCATTAAATCTTTCTACTTCAACCCACAGGGCTTCTCCCTTTTTTTCCCCCATTCCCCTTCTCAGCTGGGGAGGGGACATTGGGTAGTAGAACAACTGCTGCAGTTTAGCTCTGGGTTACAGGCTAAATGTGGACACTTAATTTTTCAGCAATGGATCTTAAGGTGTCTAGAAAAGCAATGATAAGGGAAGAAGAAATGCTGTAGATTACAAATTACCTCTGATAGGTAGGAATGCTTATCTACAGAAGTGATTGTCAGATTATAGAAATGCTGAAAAATGTCAGCCTATTCAGTAAGTGTTTTCGTTGTGTTTGTCAACACATGGGCTGAATACCATGTGACTACTGATAGATCCACATCTCTGGGAGATGGAGGACCTGGCATAGTGTAAGCTCTGTTGATAACAGAGGGTTTAGAGTGCATAAGGAGCCCAGTGTTGCCTTCTAGAGTGAATTACAGGCTTTGCCATAGGTTAGCTTTCTGTAGGTACGTGGTGATCTTCTTGACGTCTGTTCTTGGCTCATCTGTGTGTCTTGCTCTGTTTGGGACTACTTGGAACAGATGATTTTATAATTTCCCTGTATTTGTTATTTCCCCAAGCTCTGGATTAGTCTGGTGAATGTGAGGAGTGACAGAAAGAGAAGACCAAGAGGTTCAGCATGGAACTAAGCTGATAAATCATTCCCTCTGTCATTAACCTGCATTTCTGGGCAGTACTTGGGGCAAGAACCTCAGCAGGCTTCTTCTAGTTGCATCAGAAGCGGCCTAGGTTGTAGGTATTTCCAGGCAGGGCTGAGGTGCTTTCTTAGCAACTCATTTATCTAGAAAATGAAAGGCTTCATTCAGCTGCCTAAGTACAGACATCGAGGACCTTTTTAGGATATCCATTTGACTTTTGGATTCCTCTCAGGAAAGGTCCAGGTCTCTACCCTCACAGATCCTGTTTCATAGCTATTAGCTTTGTAGAGATGTTGTGAATGTTTTAGGGCATTTGAGATGGCATGGCATGCCCAGAGATTCTGACATGAGTGGTACTTATGTTCTGGGGGAAGATCGGTAGTAGTTCTGCATTTGACTTCTACCATCTTGTGTCGTGATGCATCTGGAGTGACAGAGGCCTGGTCAAAATCCCTGAGGGACATGAACACAACTGCCCCTTCATGCCAGTCTGCCATAGAAGCAGACAGCAGGAACCTCTGGATTTAGTTGTTCTGGGTCTCTTGTGTCAAAACATTTAGTTTGTGTTTGAAATATTCACTTAGCAGAAGAGTGGCTGTTTCCAGTGGATCCTAGCTGTTCCAGGAGGGTGTGCAGGCTGCAGCCATGCTATAGTGTTACTCACACTTGTTCTCTGGCCCACTAAACATGTATTTTTGTATGAAAGGAATCTTTACTTTATATGAAAGAAAACTGGTTCACCACGGACTGAGAAGGCCTGACTCCAGATGTGCTATGAGAGGATGACCAGGCTGCTTCCCTCTGAGGCAGGTGGAGAGCCACCTGCATCCCCTCTGGCAGGCTGAGGTGGTTAGAAAGTTGGTATGTACACTCCTGATTATGAGGTAGAAGCAGAAAGCACTTGCTTCTCCTGGTAAGTAGAGGCCAACCTTGCTCTTCCCTCCTCCGAATTGCTTTGTTTCCATTCAGGGCATTTTCAGTCAGATGTCACTTTGTTGCCCTGAGAGGATCTCTTCTGCCCTTTCCTCCTTAATGGGCCACCTAATCTGGAGAGTCAATTACTTGTGCAGCCTTTTTTCTGAGTCTGTCCCAGCACTAAGAATGTACAGGCTAGTGCATCTTTAGAGTACCCCTGTGATGGTGGCAAGGTGGGAAGGCAGAGCTGGAGATTTCCAAATCTGTGGAGGCCAGAGCTAAAAATGCATGTCCTGAGCTGAAATCCACCCACCATCTGCCTCCAGTTCTAACATTTATTGTTCTTGATTGCTGTGCCATTTGCTGTGCCCTTGTTCACTCTAATTTTTGTGGCTGCTCGTTATCCAAGGCAGCTGGCTTTCTTCTCTTTGGCAGTTCTTTGGGGTGTGGAATAGACCTCTTCTTTTTCTGCTACTGGAGCACTGTGCCTCTTGCACTTGGTACTCTGAGAATGTTGAGGGCCAATGCATTGAGGAATGGGTTGTACTGAACTGAAACAGAACAGATTAATTTCAGTATAACATAAGGAGAAACAGGTCAGAGGGTCAAACTAAATGGGTCCACATCAAGCTCGGGTGTTCTTGTGACCAAAAGAAATGAAGTACTACAAATCCATTTTTTCCCTACGGGTCTCATAATATAAGCAAGAGAGAGCTGTTACTTCCTCTAGGCAAAAGCCTTTGGAAGGATAAACAAATGTAAATCATGTGGATCCATGCAAATTTCTCTTGGTTCTATTGTGTGGGCCACATTCTGTCTCCTCCCTTGGGCAGGGTGCTGCTGGCAGGAGATGCTCTCCATAGTGGCAGCCAGAGGCCTTGGCAAAGCCAGAGAAGGAGGCAAGGGAGAACAGAAAGGCATTCATCCCAGCACCCGGTTAATTGGATTGGTCACCCATCCCCCTGTCTGCTGAGTGTATCCTTCTGTCCCTTTTATTCAGGCAGAGCTAATGGGAGGGAACACCTCATCTGAGAGTTGCATGGGGAGGCAAGAGAAAAGGGGGATGGGGAAGGTGGGGCTCCTTATGCTTCTCCCTTTCACAGCCTTCAACCCCACAGGACCAACCAGAACTTGAACTGTTTCAACACTCTTTAAAACACCCTCTACTGAGAGCAAAGCAAGGAAGCTGGAGTAAAAGTGGTATATTCCAAATCTGTCTCTGCAGTAAAGTTATGCTAGGAGGCTCACATGGCCAGGTGGCTTTTTAAGTGCCGTTTGTAATATGGCATGTTATTGAAATGCTTCAAGGGTTCCCTTTGTAATGTGTAATTACTTTGAGATATACAGTTCAGCATCTATTGCAGCTGCTGTTTTGGATAACCTTGATACAGTTAAAGCTGATGCTGGATCAAACAAATTTATGCAGATGGAGATTTTAAAGTTAGTGTAAAGAACAATTTTATAGTCTCTAACTTAAAAATCCTGTACTTGATACCTCTGAACTTGAATTCTACTTCTCATGCCCACAGGACTTTGAAGCATATTTCCAGCTGTCTATTACCTCTTGAGGTCTCAGAGGTGTCTCATTAAAGCCGATGTTAAAGCCTATTAAAAACATCAGTGTAGCTTCTAATGATGAGTCTTATTTAGGTGAGCTGTCACCAGGAATTGGCAGAAATTGTTGCTGCTCTGGTCCCCCAGTGACTAGGGTAGTGAAAGCCACCTGGAGATGTGCAGGATAATACCACCTTCTGTGCTGGGAGACAAAAGGCAACGTGTCTCAAAGGCTGTGGTCTTTCAGGGGCACTCCAACCTTGTCACCTTCTTGCCCTACCACCTCCCCTCCCTCCCTCCTGAAAAGTGCAGCCTCAGCTCCCAGAGCTTGCAGATGGGAGGCATCTGTCCTTGGACTCTCAGTGTCTCCAGCCAATTAATTATTTATCGTCGCAATATCCCTTATGTCAAGCATCTGAACTGCCCATGAAGCATGGAGAACTGTTTTGTCAGTTGAGTCATAAAGGTTTTAGCGTCCTGCCGCTCATTATTTGTGAAGTCTTGGGTGAGGCAGGTAAATGAACCCATTAAAACAGGATCATACACATGACTTAAACTGTGCTCTTTAGTGTCCCTGTGACATTATTAGGTCCTCAGGTACTCCTGTGTTCTTCTCCACCCTTCCCTCTGTCCCAGGGGGCCTTCAGGCAGACTGAAAGCAATGATGGTGGATCTGACAGGATGCTTTTTTGTCTCAGTAAACTGATGATAGACCGTCACTAATTAGCATAGCTAGGGTCAAGCTCACTCTTACATCCTTCTTTACTTAAGATAGCATGATTGTAGGAGACCAACTCTTATTTATGTGTAATAATAGATGGAGATGGTGTGTTGGTTTTTTTTTTCTCCTTTCAGTTCAAACATCACATCGTGTTCAATGACACCACAATGTTTTGTGAAAAGTACAAGTGCTTTGAACATGTGGGCATCAAAAAAGCTCTAAATAGATTGTGTAATGCAGCCAACAAAGCATGTCCTTGGACCCTTGCCGAGAACAACCAAACCTTCATTTTGAGTAAAGCACTGGATGTTGAGAAAGAGAAATGCCAAAGCTTTAGTCCTAGTTCCCACCTCAATCGCTCTTCTAGCAAGTCACTTCAATCTCTTTGCCTTGGGTTGTCTCACCTGTACAAAGGGAAAGAGTGCTTTTGTTGGGGTGGGAGGGGATTCTTGGAAGGTTAAAACCCTAACCCCTCTTTGGTATCTGAGATGTAACTGCCTGGGTTGATGTGACACCCAGAGGAATGGGAGGCAGCACCAGGGTTTCTGGGTGGTGGGTTGAGGGGCAGTGGCCCCACATCCTGCTGGCAGCACCTGCCTGACCTGTGCCCAGGTGAGAACATGCCCTGTTGCAGTCTCACTCCTGCTGCCTGGGTGGTAGTCTGGGGTTTTCCTGTTGACTAGGAGGTGGTGGTCCCCGTCCCTTCCCCACCAGAGCATGCCTGGGGAGAGTGGGGGAGTTCTACAATCAGGCATCCCCCACACCTGTTCCTGGCCTTGGCATTTACTGCCCTTTGACTGCATACAGCAGATGAGGTATTTAGAGGCAGCTGCTATTCCTGTCATTAGCACCCAGACTTCCTAGGAGAAAACTGCTGGCTTTGTGACAGCTGAAATCTGATTCAGAGGAAGCTTTTTACTTCAGCATGCAGAAAAGCAAGGGGGAAGGGAAAGACACCACTCAATTTGCTATTCATTTAATCCTGTCAGGAAAGCCCAAGCAACTTGAGATGATGGCAGGCAAATTGCAGACACGCATATTGCAGCGATGGGTATTGTTCAAGGGATTGAGGATACAGAAACAGTGGGTAAGAAAACTGCAGCATGAGGGGCCTGTGTGCCGTGCTTCCTGACATGATACATTGGCTCCCACTGAGCAGTTCTGTGCTCTGGAGCCTGCTGATGGTACTTGCCAGTTGAAAGCAAATTTGAGTATCTTTGTGTTGTGCTGCCACTGCAGGTGGTGGAACAGAAGGGTACCTGAGGAGCTGCTTAGCCTTTTCCACCCCAGTGCATGATGCTTCCTTACTCTTCTCTAGTGTACTTCCCAGTATTTCTCTGGAGAAGGAAAAGGCTGTTATTCCCACTCAGCACCTGAAGTGCTGGCATGCAGAGAGGCTGACTTGTCTGATTGTAGGACAGGAGGAAATGGAATGAAGCTGCATCAGGGGAAATTCAGATTGTACATGAGGAAAAAGTTCTCTGAGAGGGTGATCAGTCACTGGAACAGGGTCCCTGGGGAAGTGGTCATGGTACCACCCCTGTCAGAGTTCAAGGAACATCTAGATGATGTTCATATGATTTAGTTTTAGGTAGTCCTGTGAGGAGCAGGGAGTTGGACTCAATGATCCTTAGGGGTCCTTTCCAGATTGAGATATTCTATGATTAGGTGCCTCATTGCCGTGCCATCTCTTGGGTTTTGATGTGGAGTTATGTTTGAGAGACTCTTCTTCTTCAGATATGGCTGCTGAAAATGCCCTGATTTCTTTTTAAGGACTGTGATCAGTGTTTCAAAGCCAAGCGTTTTGTTGAGGCTTCCCAGTTTACCTGTGATCCCCTTTGATGGAGTTCAGATAGCTTCCAGCACTGGAGGGAACTGTGGGTCAGAAGCACTCTTTCAGGGCTCAGTCTTCTTAAAATGAAAGTGCAGGCTTTCAGCTGCTATCGTGACTTCCAATTTGAAAGAAAACTCCTAGGATTTTGTGTCGTACTGTGACGCCAACAGGGTCAGAAATAGTTCTTCCCGAACCAATTAATTTACAGAGCAGCTCTGGTAATACAATTCAAGAGGCTTTCTGAAAAGATGTCATTTAGTAAACATGGGTAGATGAGCCAGAACATGAAGGATTAATGCCCCTGTTGTTTTCTGTGGCTCAGTACACGGACTGAGATAAGAAGAGGTAAGGCGAAACAGTCAGTCCTAGTTCTGCCCAATGACTTGACAACAGGATTGTATGCATGTTAATCTACCAAAATTATATCCTCTGCCTTTGAAATCAAAACAATTGCTCTGGGCCCTCAGTTTACAGAGGTTATCACTTAATTTGATGGCCAATAGATCTGAAAATCTTTTTGTACTTTACTTGGGATTTATCAAACTAAAATACTACCTAAGATTTTGGGGGGATAGGAACACAGTTACATTACATGCTAGGGTTACAGGAGGTGATGTGGTTAAACATTGCATGCATGTATGTGCAGCGGGGACAGCTTGACAGACTGCAGGCTTTTGGAAAGAATGAGTCTAGCAAAGGAGGGAGGAAAAATGCATCTGTCAGTAAGTAGATGGATAAAGATGCTCTGTGCTGGTTTTGAGAAGCACCAATCATCTTTATAACTTTGACAGGTGGCAATGGGGCAGGGAGAGGAGGAAGAGATTCAGAGAATTGTGTGGGTGGTGAAGAAATTAATCCTAATGAATTGGAAGAGCAAATCCACAGCAGGCAGAAAGCTCTGGATTTCTGCCCTGCTGGATAAATGCAAGAGAATCCCTTTTGCACGCAAGAGCTAATTGGGCAATTACAATGTAATCTCAAAACCTTTGCTTAAACTGTATCCTGACTGTCAAAGTGTGAGGCAGATTCTCTTCCAGTGGTTCATAAGGCTTGCCCAGAGTCTTTCAGAGGGGTGTTTGAAATAGTTCCTCTCTTTATCTTTCCTTCTCTTCTGGGAAATAAAACCTCTCTGTTACTATTTTTTTTTTTCTTTTTTTTAAATCACTGTGCTATGATGGCAGAACTAATTTCCAGGGCTTCCTTTCAACATTCACGCAGGAGAACGCACAAATGTAAGAATGGCCAAATTGGCTCGGACCAAGGGTCCATCTAGTCCAATATTATTATTCTTCCCTCAGTGACTGCTTGGGGCCACTACGGGAGAGGGAGCAGCATGAGCATATATGACATTTCCTTCTAACACCTTCAGAGCTTCCAAATATTTTCAGCTCTGGGGCTGCTTTGAGCTTGACCTCTGTCTCTTTACTAATTCCTGATGGCTCTGTCTTCCATTCAGTTATCTTGAACAAACATAACCTTTTGTATGAACATCCCTAGACAGGGAGTTTGCAGGTCTACTACCTAATGGTGAAAAGCCAGGTCTCTTTTATTATTATTTTTATTTTCTTAGATGGCTTCCTTTTGATAGGCTTTGTATCTGACAGAATAGACAATTCCTATCTACTTTTTTCATGCTACCTGCAGAATCCTACCATATCTCTTTGTCGCATGACTAGTTATATCCTTAAAGACATTTTCTGAAGAATGTAATCAAAAACATTTTTGAAATAAGTTAACTATGCCAATGAGATCACAGATTTCTCCAAAGAATACCAAGAGCTGGGTGTCACAGGATCTCCCCTCACAGAATTCTTGTTGACCCTTACCCAAAAGATCATATTTATTGTCTGTTAATGCTATCTTTTGTCATCACTTCTACTAATTAATCCAGTCTAGATGCCGGGCCTGCAGACTTGTAATTTCCTGGCTCTCATGTGGACCTCTGTTTCAAGATTGACATTACAGTTACTTCTGGTCCCAGGGATGTTTTACATGAGAGGTTGCTCATGAGCGTTAGTAATTTAGCTATTCTGCCCCTGGGGTTCCTCTATTACTCTTGCGTAAGTGTTGTTCTGCCCCTGAGATCCTCCAGGGCCAATTCTGCCCGTTTGTATCACACACTCATCCATGACAAATTTAAATAGAGCCTCTTCTGATTTCCTCACTCTTCCTACTCCTTCTGCAAAAATAAAAGTGGGAAGTTCAGGCATGGGAATCTCACCGGTTTTCTTCTGGTGGAAACAAGAAAGCTCTGATGCAAAGATTTAATTTATTTTCTCTGCAACAGCAGTGTCAGGTCTGAGTTCTCCTTTTACAGCCTTGCTGTCACTTGGCCCTACAGTCTTTTCTGAGGTGTTGGAGGAAGGATTGAAGAAATAGTTAAAAGCTGCTGGAAAAAGATAAGGATAGGCTCTCCAAGTCTACCTAGAAGCTACAAGTGACAATATTTTTGTCTGCTTTTAAAAGCCCAAAGCCCTGAGACAGTTTTCATGAGGAATGATCAGTAGGGGAGCCCTCTGTCTGCAATGCTCTCTGCTGGATTCCTCGGGGGTTTCCCACCCCTAATTTGTGGGTTCATGTTGTCTAAGTCTTTCACGTGACTGCACTTGAACTGAGGTTTGCAAGCCACAATGCCAAGCAGTTACACACTCCAAAGTAATGGAGCATCTGGGCGATTCCAAAAAGCTTGGGTGCTCTTAAGGCTTTAAAACTCAAGACTGATTCCTGTTTACTTCAACTATCTTCCAAAAGATTATTTGTGATGCAAAACAGGTCATTCTCATCCCATCTCTCTGCTGAACCTAGTCGTTATTCTTTCTCTAAGAGGGAGTGTTTTCCTTTAGAATTGGCATCAGGCTGGTCTTGCTCACATCCGTTGCGTATTGCTATCTGATCAAACACATGAAAGAGAGCCTGTGTCTTGGTAGGATGGAGTTGGAAGGGAAAGCAAAGAAGGTATTGTCAAACACAGGTGCCCAAACCCCAGTGGTATTGGTGATTAAGTGAGGCAGCAGCCATGGCTACAAGACCACACAAAACAGAAATGAAGCTCAGTGTGTGGTGTGTTTTTACAAAGAGAGGAAGAACATGCATTGGTGGTTAGTATTTCTCTGTGCAGCACTGTTTTCATGCTTGGTTACCTGGAAGTGCTGGTGCTGAAGGGTAGCAAACCAAACTGTGTATTTGCTCCATGGTTCACAGTATACAAATACACCTTGAAGGGTGAAGTAAGCTGGGAGAGAGTTAAGAAATTTGCCTCATTCTGTAATTTACTTACTGAAGGAGGCTGTCCTCTTAGCAGGCTGCCACAGAAAGCACAGACATTCTAGGGATTCAGCAGCACTCCTGTGTAAGTGACCATGTTCTGGAGGAGGATGTTTAGGAGAAAACTGTTCCTATTAGGAGACCTGCCAGAGACAAACCTATAGAGCTGCACCTTTGGTGCAATACCAGGCCTGTTTCTGGGCTTGATTACTAAAATAGCATATGTGAAAGGTGGCTGATTGTCAGTCCATCCATGGTTGGCTTTGTGCACTCTCTTGGGCATGTTTGCTTATTGCTAGCAGGACATCTCATGTAAACCAGAGTTAAAGTGCTGCTGTTCTCTAAGACTTCATTGTCTACATACAGACTATATTTGTATTTATACATGAGATGCATGCGCAAATATATCCTATTTGCTTGTACAAGTTTTATCTGTGTTCTCTTGTGGAATGAGGTATTGCTCTCCTGCTTAGAGCATGCTGGTGTCTGCCTTGTCTTGCTGTTAATGAATTATTTGTGATACCAACTATGAGCCCCAGGCATGAACTGTGATACCACCATATTTCATTAAGACACTGTATAAATGGGAACAAGAGGGAGAGTTCTGGCTCCAAAGGGATTAAGAGCTACTTTTCATCTAGATCTGATAGGATGCATGCAAACAGTGATTGGTTTTTTAACTCCATCTGGTGACTCTAACCCCTTCCAAGATGAGATCTCCCACTGATGCAAACATTCCTTTGGTCTTAGTGCCCAGTCAAATACAACTTTGTTTCCTCTGTGAAGTTTTATACTGGCTAATTTTTTTTAAATCTCTTTTTGGTCTCTTCCAGTAAGAGAGGAGGCTGAGCAAGATTTTTGAGGTATTGAAGGGAAGTGCAGTAAAATGAATTATATAAATGCTACCAAACTCATACTTCATAGAGCAAAGGAAAGTTTCACATAACATGAAATATATCTCAGACTGGGATGCTGGTCTTATTTGATTAATCTGTTTACCTCTTGCATGCATCCATCTAACTTGGGAGAAGGCAGATAGATATATGGAGTGGGAACTGAATGGTCTCAGACCTATTCATTCATCACTTGCATGACTTTCATTGCTGGAGTGTCCAGATACTTCCCTGTTATATAGGAATAGAAATTTTCTTTTCTCTTGGTCTGCGGGATAATTAGCCTAATTTATAGGTTTATGACCATTTGTATTCCCTAGCTTGCATGAGTGAACTTAAAGAAAAGCAACTCAGGCGAACTGAGATCCCCATCTGTTGTACAACATCCTTCATCTCTTGTGGGATTCATGTCCCTATCTAAGCTGGAACCAATTGTATGGAGTTCTGCTCTTGTTCTCCTGCCCTTTGGGTCCCTTTGGAAAGAGTGTAGTGATTTTTTTAGGTCTCTCGTTCTCTGGGAAGCATTTCTGGGTGAATATGGAATGTGGCTTAAGTGTGTAGTGTCCTATTATTAAGAGCATGGGCTCTTATTTTTGGTATTAATCAAAATGGGGATGTGCTTGGAATGTGCTCCTTCACTCCTAGAAATGAGTTACAAACTGCTTTAGAGAAAGGTGGTGAGCCATTGTTAGCTAGGGATGAATAAAGCCTTGTTTTCCTACAGTAGGTATCTAGGCATCTAGCAGATTCTTAAAAGGGTGGATCCAGGAGGATAGTTTAATTTGATAGCAGATGTCTTTGATAATAGAGGATGTTGTGAGCTCGGTGAGGCACTTACAGGGCTTACCTCTTTCTCCCGTGCTAGCCTGGCCATAGATCAGATTAGATGTCTACTCTGCATGCAGGAGAATTTTTTGGCAGGTCTCAGTGGGATCTGGCAGACAATACCATTTGCATGCAGTGGTACAAATATACAACCATTGCTCTTTTCAGTAAAATAAAAAGGAGCCAAGACGCAGTTACAGTATCTAATGGATTTTTATAGAAATAAATACAAATGGAGGGGAGGAAGGGGAAGGAATATTCCCAGTGAAACCTGTTACATAAGGCAAATTCTCCTCCTTGATCTTACTGAAGTATTTCCTACCTTCCCCTTCATTCTTTGATCTCGCTGGGTACATTTCAGATGTGGAGATACTGTAAGATGCATGTCCATGAAGAAACCAGTTGACTGAATCACTAGGGTCAATTCAGGTCTGTTTCTAAATGTATGCAATGCACAGTGGACTAGTACAGAGGTTTTGCTTTAGCACAAGTGTAAAATTATTGCTGTGCCCAGAAGAAGGGAAATATTTAGGGCAGCCTGAATGATACTGCAGTGTTGGTCTCGTACATGCTGTGCTGTTTAGAGGGTGGGGGCAAGGAGAAGTAAGAAAGGATAAATTTTGTGTTTTCTGAAGAAGCTGCACTGGCATTTTTGTGCCTCTCCCTGTGCAAGGATGTGTGTGACACTTGGGAGAAGCAAGCACAGAAGCTGCCCCTTTGAAGAGACAAACACCCACATTTTAATCTGAAATGATTTTCATCCAAAACAGTATCTTCAGAGTAGTAAATGTTTATGATTTGTTGCCAGGCACTGCTGCTAACTGTCATCTCTGTCTTTCAGCAAGGGATGGCTATTAGATGGTATTTGAGAGCTGCATGTCCAATGATGCTCATTAAACAAAGACAGTGGGAATCCCTGGGGAAAAAATAATAATAATAATAATTTTTAAAATCCCTTGTAGCCCCCAGACAAACCAGAGTAGAGCATATTACATCAGAGTCACTAAGATACTCCCACAGCTTTTTAATAATTTTTCCCAGCTGTCATGGCATGCTGCACATATTCATCATTCAAAACCCGCCTGGATGCGTTCCTGTGTGACCTGATCTAGGTATTCCTGCTCTGGCAGGCGGATTGGACTAGATGATCTTTTGAGGTCCCTTCCAGTCCCTAACATTCTGTGATTCTGTGATCATTCTGTTGCATTTTCGGGCGCAGGGGGTAGTGTGGGGCAATAGTATCCTTAAAGCAGTTTGTCAGCATTCAACAGCTAAATGCTGACAATCAGAAATGATGACTTATTTCCAAAACTATTAGTGGTTAGTATCTTTGGTCATTTTAAACAGTGCTCAAATCACTCAGCATAGAAGCCATTGGGTCATGGGTTAGAAATGAATTTTCTGGCTGAAATTCCCTGATAGCTATTTTTTTTTTTAGTTTCGTGCTTTGTAGAAGAAAATTATTCCAACAAACCAATTTGTCATTGGGATAGATTATACAGCTATGCGTTCTTTAGACAGTTCCCTTCTCAAGGAAATTATCCTTGCTCTACTCTTTTATTGCCTTCTTCAGACTAGCAGAAAATGTTTTTTTGGGGAAGGTATATTTGAATCTCCATGGCACAACAGTGTTTTATTATTGCTATATTTAAGTCCCTTTCTTTCTGTTTTATCCCTTAATTTCTAATCTGGAGACATCACTGTAACGTGAGTCTTTGGTAATTGTGCTGGAACAGCAGTGAGAGTGTACGATTATGGCAAAACTGCACTCGCATCCTTTTGCTTGTACGAAAAGATAATGCCGAGAGATGAGACACTATGTGAAATTTGCACTGTATTTGAAGAGTTTTATCCAAGACAGGACAAAGCACTGTAGGGGGAGAAAAAAAAAAAAAAAAAAGAACAAATCACTAACTGAGGGAATCTGTATTTCCCAGTATTTTCCTAAGTTAAGCTGGTTAGGCACACTGCCAGCCAGGCATGGCCTCTGGAACCTCTCCAGGAAAAAAAATCTCAGCTCACATTGTGAAAGGGCTTTCCCCATCCATACTGGAGAAGAGATTCCCTTCTCAGAAGCTTAGAGATAAATATTGATTTTTATTTTTATTTTTTTCAATAGCAAACTAACATCAATGGCACGTGGCCAGCTTCTATCATGGGCACCGTGAGGTGTTTTGAAGGGAGCACAGCTTCCTTAGACGTACACAGCCCCCACCTTGTTCTTTGCTGCTGCTGCTGTTGGCTCACAGAATGTAAGCCCTGTCTCCACTGGGAATTCTCATTATCTGAGTATGGAGCCCATCTGTTTTAGCTGTAGTGGAGTGGGAAGGTCTTGCATTGAGATCGCTGATACTGACGGTGTTAAACACTTCAGGGTAAATGGGAATTTGAAGAAGAATTTGGAGGAACACACTTTTGAATTTGAATGTAGTATCATGCTGATTAAATCTGAGTTTTGACCTGGTCTGAACTAAAGCTGTAGTATGTCCATAGCAGATCAGGGAATATGAACCTCGCAATTCCTTGTTTGACATCCTAGCTATGGGACTATCCTTCATCAGTTTGTCTGTCGACGTTCAAACATGCTTCCACCTCCTGTTTGAACCCCAGGCTTTTCCCCTGCTCTCTTCTGGGCAATAATTTTCTTTCCTTTAAAGTCTGTGTGCCTCTCATTTTTAATTTCGGTTTGTTTTTTTTTTTCCTACTGCAGATGTCAGCTATTTGCGAACAAATGTAAGCCTGCCAGCCTGCAGATTCCTTAGAAGTAGTCTGCTGTCTCCCTTGAGTCTATGCACAACAGGTTGAAAACAGTGTGTTGTTGTGCTCTGCATTAATGGAATGGAACAAAAGGACTATTTACTCCATTGCCTGTGCTGTTCTTGGTCCTTCTGTGACATCATAAAGGGACTTCTTATGCCTTTGCAACAGCTGTAGTTGCAATTACTTTGTTGTTACCTCAGTCTTCTCCAAATAGTTATCCATATAGGAATCTGGCAGAAGTCAGAAGTTGTTTTAACCAGTTTCTTATACTTCTTATACTAGGAGGCTGTTGTCCTTGGTGAAAGCATCAACAAAATCCAGTTGTAATGCATATCTGAGTACAGTGTTGTCAATAAGAGGTTTGACTCTTAATGCTAGAACTCCTCAGGAGATAATTCAAGCTGAAAAATCACAGCTGAAACTTTTTAAAAGCCTCCTCCATATTCTTCTCTAATTCCATTTGTCAAATAGGATGCTAGTTTTTCAGTAGGTTATAGTGTCTTTGGCAAAGGAAGTACCTGTGATATCCCTTTTCAGAAGAGGAGCTGTGGTGGATCACCCTCACTCCTTTCCACTTCAACAAATCTTGTGACAGTCCTATAGAGCACTAATTTTTGGTGGGCAGTATGGAAATGTTATTGCATTGTTAACCTTCAAGCCAGGATGTCGAACTCTTCTCTGCTCCCAATTTGCTGTCTTCACAGCCAAAGCACAAGGTGTGTGCTGATATTTTCTTCCCCTACTTCTAAAATGAAGAATGTCTTCCTGCTTCACACAAATGCTGTGAGGCTTAAAAATTTAGTGCTTGTAAAGTATTTTGAAATCCTAGGAAGAATTGAAAGTAGACAAGCAGAGTGAGACCATAAAAAACCCCCCAACAAACCACAATCTTTGAGTGCATCTTTAAACTTATAGAAAGTGTATTCCTCAATAGTTGCCTCCTCTGCCATGCATAGGCACAATCTTCAGCTTTAAGGTTTCTGGGGTAGCAAGAGTGACTTTCCCCTCTAGTATTATATCAGAGAGGTTTACTTCTCCAGGGACAGGCAAAGAGCCAGATGGTGATGAACCTGCTTGATCTCCCTTGTGTGTGCATGCTGTCTCTCTCCTATTGCTTTGTTTCTTTTTTGTTTTTAATCCTTTCATCTTTACAGAAATTTCAGTCATGGACTGTTGATATGCCTGAATTAGCCAAAAAGTAGGTATTTGTGTTTGTCTCTCCAAGAGAGAGCAAGCCAGGGAGAAAGAATTAGTGTCATATTAGCTTTCTGCTACTATGGGAGAGAAATTCAGGAACCTGAGCATGGATCTAGATGAGCCCTTGGTAGAAAAGTCTTAACTGACAGTTTATTTGGTGATATAGCTCTCGCAATCTCTTCTGCTGGAGCTGTACACATGTGCCTGCACTGCTTTGATGGAGAAGCTATAGTTGGTGATTAGGGTGTTCATCTTGGATATGAAAGGCTGAAGTTCAAATCCCTGCAGAGTGAGGAACTGTGCTTTTAAGTGCTTCAGGGACATGCTACAGCTGTTAGGCAGTTCTGTGGAGGGCTTGGGGTACAGTTTACCTGCAGCCTGATTCTCTGAACAAAGTCAGATGCTTTGGCCTATGCAAGATTGATGTGTAGACTAGAGTACGTTTTCAAAGGATGCACTAGATGTCTGTTTTCTCTCTGTAATGCTGGGCATCAGGTCAGGGTTAGTCTCTTCTTGGGAAAGAAAGACTGGTACAAGACCACAGAAGACAGCAAGGAGAACGAGGTGTTAAAGCTTCTTGGTCTTAGCCACAGCATTACTCCACATCTGAGAAATCGTTTAAGAGCCCTGTTTATTAATTAGTACAGTTCTAAGTTACATCCTTCCTGCCAGATGAAAGACAGAGAGTCCTAAGGCCATATTGCTGACTGTCAGGCATGTCAGAGCCAAGTTAGTCCCAGAGTCAAAGCATCTGCACTGTGCTTCAGATACCTCCTGGTGAACCAGGGTGTAGGGTATTTATCTCCCTACATTTATTTTCCAGTCACCTGAAAACTCTTCAACCGGAGACCCACTTCCTAACACGCTCTGTATCTTAGGAAAACATTTCAGACCATTCAATACTCTGTCCTGCACAGACACACTAAGGCTCTCTAGATACCTGGCTTTTGGTCATACAAATGTTTTCTGGTGCTTTCTTTTCAAGTAGGAGTAACATACTCAGCTTAAATCCTTTCGTATCATTCTTAAGAAGTCTTCTCCCATAATTCATGTCAGCCCTTCAAATGTTTGCAAATTTGTCATCTGTAGTCATTGCTTTGCCAAGCTATTAACTATTCTGAATTCATTCTCTTATAAGTCAGTCTCGCCATCGCCCTGAACATTTTGCTGCTGTTCTTTTTGAATACCTCTCAATTTGTCATTGTGAATGCATCTAAGGCAAAGGCATTGGCACTTTGCTAGGTTTATAACACATCCAAGTTTCTTAGTAAATTCCCTGAGTAAACACATTTCAGTGTATTCCTGCAAACGGACACATTTTTTTTCTGGCTCCATATATTTGAGCTTGAGATAATACACAAAGGCTGCAGGAAGGAATCTCTGCTCAGGACAATGTCTGCCATCAGTGCAATTGGGTAGGAAGTGGAACAGTGGTGGAGAAAGCAGGCAACTATGAGAGACTTCAAGTAATATCAGTATATTGAGCGAGGACTGTGCCTGTCCTTCTGTAGGGTAAGGCTGTGAGTGGAAACACTGAAGCTATCCCATTCTCACAGCTAAATCCTTGTTTATGATTTTTAAATAAAATATTCAGAATACACCCAAAAGTTAACTGCTGAAATGCATACTGTTTCTGCAGCATGATTAATATTTTCTTCTGTCCTGCTATTCTTCCAGTAAAATCACATTGCGTCACAACACTGAAGCTTAAGTAGATTTCCAACTCTCCCTCGGCAGCAGCAGTTTTTAATCCACATACAGCGTTTTAGAAGCCACTGAAATAAGCTCTTTATGCTTCATGATTGCAAAGATTTTAGTGTTGGCTCATGCAATGTGGAAGCATAGTATAATGTCTGAAAAGCCACAGCAACCTCCAAAGCAATTCCTCCTGAAGAGACAGACAGCTGAGGAATGTATTTAGCCCAACTTGAGAGGAAAAGATCCTTTGCAGAGCAGAACCTGGCTGAAATATAAGAGCTGCTGAGACAGAGTTGGCTGTTGCAGTCCTACAGAGGTTTGGCCTGTTGTTCCACTCAAGGGTGCAGTTGAGCATCTTGCCTTGTGTCTCTTCTCTTAGCATTTGTGGGTTTCCATAAGGGAATATGTTTGGCAGTATAAGCTGTAAATTTCAGGCTGTCATTGCCCAGGAAATTCCTGGTCTGTTAGAGTGTATTAACATGAGGGGTGGAGAGTTGTCCTCAGCAGAAGTTGCTTTCATTCAAACTGCAGCAGAGCAGAGTCAGCTGCATGCCAAGACATGCCTTGTCTTTTTTCTTCTTTCTGTTATGTGACTGTGCTCCTCAGATTTCTATTCTCCAGACAGTTCTCCTGTCCTGGTTCAAGTCTGAAGTGTCCCGGTCCAAGTCTGAAGTGGGGTCCTTGTATAACCCTGCATCCCTGTTTCAGCAGATCTGCATCATGCTCTCTGGCTGCCTTGGAGCTGCAGATTTCTTAGTACTTGTATGCTCTCCTGGAAGAAAACCTGTGGTTCCTCAAGCTTTGATCAGTTCTACCAGTTGGGTTGTTTGTGAATATGCCAATGCCCACACTCTGGGAACTGTTTTTCTTGAGAATTGCAAGTTATTGCCTATAGCAACTGGAGGCTGTGCCTGTTTGTAAATAGAAACCTGCTTACTGCAGTATTTTGTTTCTTCAACACTGCTGGCATTTAAAGTGAAAGCACACCTGACTAAAGCAGGCACTTTTGGCTAATTGGATTTGGAGTGACCTGACAGGCTGTCACACCCTGGTCCGTGACTTGCAGCTTTTGCCAACAGCAAAGAGGACCTGGCATTGGAGAGGATCCTCCAGCCAGGAAGAGCAGTGTGCTGCATGTGTTGGAGTGACAACCTGCCCAGACAGCTTTTCCCAGGCATGAAGTACCAAAGACAGGTCTGTGTCATCACTCCTCAATATTCTGTCAAGTTTTTTTTGGAGTTGCTGTTCTGCCCACATGCATTTAAATCCTTTCCTGCTTAATCTGGATTCACAGTGTATTAGGAAAATAGATTGACCAAGCCTAAAATGCTAAAAAGTTTGGACCTCTGGAGAGGTAAGAGACACAGGTAACACTAAAATGAGCTTAGGTCTCCTCCAATTGTGGAAGAAAATTTACTAATAGCAGCCATGCTGTATAATTTATGTCATTGCACATGATAGTGAGTTTTTATTAGAGCTCCAGGCCAGAAGGGGTGAACAGCAGAAGGACTGAGACACATGGGCAGAGCTGTGTGTGCCTAGGGCTGTGGGACATAATCGAGTACTGCTCGATATGACTGAAGCACCTTGGCAAAGATCTGTGGGAAGCACCCTGTCCTGTATGTCTGTAGCTGAGTAATGCTTCCTTTATTCCCTAAGTAATACTTGCAGGGGTAAAGTCCGTGGTCTGTTCTGGGCTCCTTCCTTCCGTCCCTGTGGCCCCAAGATTCTGGATCCCAGTTTAGAAAAATATGTTGGCAGAAACTGAAACCCTTCTGAAGTTGCTGACCATATAGCACTGGGATCTTACTCATTGGTTTCCTGAAATGATGTTCCCTAGCTTTCCCCTCTACTTTTGTCTTTTGTGCTCTCATATTTCACATCCGGATCAACACATCTCAGAAGATAATGCTGAGATATTACTCTGTTGCCTGGCTGGTCTCTTTCATCAATCTGATATTGGATTTAATACTGGCTTTTGTGTTGAGCTTTAATATCGCAGAGGATTTTCCTGGTGTTTGAGGTGTGATAGATTGGTGCATTTGTTAGTACACGCACTCCTCTGCATGTTTTCATAAGGCTGCCTGGGTAAATTGACCACAGGGGTCAAGCACTGCTAAGCCCAGGGCAAAGTCTCCAGGAAAAGATTTTACTTTGAATATCTAATAGTGGCAGAGGTGTGAAGAAATGCTCCATATGCAGATGGTGCTTAGAGAGGAGATGCGGTTAACTTAATTACTGGTTTACAATCTGCACCCATCCTTGGTAAAGGTGTCTTGTTCAAAGTAGTGTGTGGTCATACATGGATATCAGAGCAACCAGACTAGGTTAGAACAATTCTCTATCTAGCCTGGTATCCTGGCTCAGATGATGATTGTGTATGATATCTAGTGACAAGCAGAAGAGCATGGCAAGGATCTACAACACTGAGTACTCAGAATTTGCAACTATTTGCTGAAACCAGATTTAGCAACTCCCAGTGGATTTATTTTCTATATGTTCACACAGATCATAATAAAGGATGGCTTAGTTCAGCAGTGGATGGATCTGGTGGAGTGGAATATTCAGCCTGTACTGGGGTTATAAATGGAATATTGTATAGTGTTGGCTGCTCAGAGAAAGTAATATCTGAGATAGTTACAGAGGTGGTCTTGTCTCCAGCATCTAGGAAAAGCTGGTTAGTTAAGCTGCTCAGCACAATGATGCAGGAAAGATTTTGGTGACACACCACAGAAAATAATGGACAGAAGCAGGGAGGTAAAGAGAAAGTTAGTGACAGAAACTTCAATGTTATAGTATGGTACTAATTGATGGTAGAACGTAGTGGTTACGTGGATGGGCCTCTCCTGCCTGGAAACCCATGTTTCTGGTAGGAGTTCCCAGGAACTCATGCTCTGAAAAGTCCCAGGATGACATAATCTGCTGGTATCACACCATCTGCTTCTCTGTCCTAGACCTACCAGAAGCATATCAATATAATGAAGCTTTTTAGTTTCTTTCTTTTCTGGAGAGTTAGGACATGGTTCACTGTCCTGATGAGACTTTTGCTTCTACCTCTGTATGAAAGATGGATAAATGAACTGAATAACACAACTGACTCGGAGTATCTCCTGGCATCTAAACTATCTCACTTTGATCTCTGAACCAAACCAATGAGCAAATCAGGGAAGGCTTGAATGAAAACTGGGAAATTTCAAATTCTACTTTGTCAGGGACCTGCATTAAAAGCTTTTAACTGATTTACTACAAACTGTAAGTTTCCTCTCTGCATCTGAATTTTGATTCCTGGGCTATCTGCTGCTTTTGTGAAGCAGCTGCAGGCTGGTTAGCTTTCTTCTCTCTGCCCCTCTTCACCTCTGAGGTGTTCTCTGTCTCTGTTGAAGGTGGAAATGAGACAGAATGCTCCAAGTTCCCTCTGTAGGGTTTACAGCACGATTTTGCAGGCAGTATGTGACACAGCCATGAATCACAGCTCCCCTTAAAATACTGCTGTGTTTGATTCCCTGTCTCTTTCATCTGACTCAGAACAGGCTGCAGATTTTTGTTTTTAATCTAAGCAATGGCCAATTTACTCGAGAAATGAGTATTTTCTTTCTGTCTGCTGCTGTTCCTATGCTCAGAATTGCAAACTCTTTGGAAAATGAGGCCAGCTCGTGGATGTGTGTACAAACCTGGCTTCAGTTCTGGCTTGGATTCTCTCTCCCAGCTCAGCAAGTGACTGACATGTTCACTTTAACATAGCTTCCTCCCAAGACAAGCTGTGGGCTGAGCCAAAGTGCCGTGAGGCATTCACTGTGTGTTCAGTCACACACCGGAGGCAGATTCCGCAGCACCCTGGAGACAGGGGTGACATGAGGACAGTAGCAGCCATGATTCAGAGCTGCTTTGCATTTTGGTCTTGCTAATAGATAATACTGAAAATTTTATTTGCAGTTGACTAAGATGCAAATCAGATCCCACTTCAATAACACTTTTGTGTTGAAAGTTGAAAGAAAGTACTAAACCAGTACAGCTTCTGTTCAGTTCAAATTCAGGTATGGCTGGGGTTGTTGCAGTTCAGTCCGTAATAATTAATTAAAGGAATTCATACTGAAAAATATACCATTTAAATACAGAAGTGTCCATGTGATGGTTGCAATCCTGCAACACCTGGCATCAGCCAGAGGAACATTTTTGCTCCTCTCTCTTTTCTCTCTGGTGGATCCTCCTCCTCACTTGTGTTCCCAGAGCTGCCCTGCGGCTTGGCTTTCAGCTCCTGGTGTTGGGCAGGTGGATTTGGGGTCTGTGGCTCTGTGCTGGGGACAGGGCAGGCTTGTGATCTGACACAGTTCTGCATGTATGAGGTGAGCAGGTCCCAGTGCATTACTCTAACATTTTAATCAAGGAGAGCTTTTTCTTTTTTTCCTGCTTGTTTGCTTATTTGTTGTTTGGATCCAACATAAACTTCAACATGGAAGGAGAAAAAGCTATAGCTGAAAGTGGCTTTCAGTTTAACTTTCTTGTTTGAAATACAAAGCCTGATGCAGACCAGCCTCTGCAGACAGCCATGACTTTGATAACTGGCAAGAACATTTCTAATTTAAAGTCTCCCTTCTCTTCCTATTAGTTACTTCTGTCAGCAAACCAGCTGGCAGTGACCTGGGCATTTTGTGCTTGTATTGTTGCTGTGAGACAATAGGTTGTCTTCTTCCCTGAGGCTGAACTACTTACCATATCCTCTGGGAGTGGGACTCTGTAGAAACTTTCATTCCTCTGAAGCTTACTGAAACTATTTTAGAGTTGGAGGAGTTAACCCATGAGATTTGGGAGATCAAAGAACTGATCTGAGAGCTATGTGTCCGTGGGAGACAGGCTTTGGTCTCTTCAGCAGATATGGCTGGTGTCATATGGGCTTCTGTATGCAGCCTCCACCTCTGTATCTTACCCCATCAGAGCAGGGATATTCCTGCTGCAGAGGACAGGGCAGCAGAGATCTGTGGAGAAGGGCGGCAGAAGGCAAGGGCACATCATGTCCCTAAATAGCAGGCATGATGTTCAACAGAGGGTTCACTGCTAATGTGCTGGCAGAGGCTGACAGCTACCTGACCTAGGTCCAGCCCAATGCTCTGGTGTATCCTAAAAACAACAGTTTCATAATTCAAGTGAAGTGGTAAGTGGAGGTTATACAAGGTCTGAAGAGAGCAGTGGGCAGGGGTCCAGCTGGGGTCAGGTGGTTTGCTGTCTTCCTGCAGTAACACATCATTTGTGGTACCAAAACTCATAAAGAACACATTACAGCATTTTCTGGAGGGAAAGGGAACTGCTGTACTGCCAGAGGCAAACGTTTTGTGGGACACAGTTTAAGGTACCAAGACTGGCCATACATTGTCAGGCTTGGGGCTGCACTTTTTGTATCGAAGCTACCGTGTTCTTCCACAGTAGCAGTGGTCTCACAGAAAGCATTTCTAGGTGATTTACAGAGCTACTACAGTCATCATAAATACATAAGCAAGAAGTGTGAGGAAAGTAGATGGAGTATGCCAGACCTCTGCTTATCCGACAGCAGAGGGGCTCTCGCTCATACTATGGCAGCTCGGTGACACCAACACTGGGAAGGTGCAACTTATGCTCCAGAAGCAGCTGCCAGACCCAAAAGAGACTTTTAGCTGAATGAACCCATCATGTCATTGTACAGGGACAAGTGAACAACACTCACTTTTCTTGCAGTGCTTGATTAAAATCAGAATTCAGTTGCTCTGTGTTACGGCTACTGTGCAGTGAAGGTGCATCTCTAGTAAGTGAACTGCAAATATACCAGACACAGGCAGCTTCCACTCATTGCCTGAAAACATCGTTTCTGTAGCACCACAGCTCTGCAGCTAACCTAATAAATACTGGTGCTGAGAAGGGCTAATTATCTCCAATGCAGCACTGCCCTGGCATGGCTGTGTGGCTTCCTGCTCCAAAATTAGCTTAGCTGGGATTTGTTTGGGTGTCTGCACTGTCCTTCATGGTATGGTGGAAACTGAGCAGTGCTTGGCAGAGGAGCATTGCTTGCGTGCACCAGACTGCAGTATTCCTTTGCTCTGAATGTTTTGGGGAAGTTCTGGACTCTAGAGCAATGAAGTCACTTAACAGCTCCTCTTGAAAATTTATCTTTGACTTGGGTGAAGTTGTCGTTACCTTGGACCTAATTTTGGAGAAGCAAGCCCTTCTCCCTTCTGGAAATGATGCTTGATATGCTATGCCTCCAAGCAAAATGCTTGGAGGGTCTTTTTTTTTTTTTAATTAAGCTAGATAACTACTAAATGGTGCTTCTCTGACCTAGGGGAAGAATGTCTCCAAGATCTCATTGCCTAAAACCAACTTAAAAAAGAGTAGATGTTGGGAGGTGATGTAAAATGGTGTGCAGAAAATATTTAGGGATTCTTTAACTTGAGATTTTGAGGATCAGGTGAGACAAGTGATTTGGTAAAAGTGGATCAGTGTCAGCTGTTTCAGTGAGAAGATAGAAAAACAATCACACATCCTGTAGCAGCTGGATTTATGCAGGTTCAGGTCCAATCATATCAGGGAATACAGGGAAATGCCTTATCTGGAAAGGACTAGATGAGCATTTTTTGGAGACCTAATCTCAGTCAGCTGTATAAACACAGTGCCCACTTCTGTTGGTCTGTAAGGAGTCTCAATTTGTTTGTCTCAAGATTATTTCAAAATCACTCTTGTCCTTAAGAGAATTTGCTCTGAGGAAGGGAGATGGAGAATATATCCTAGACCAAGACAGTGTGTTTCTTTTCCACTAATGCTTCCAAATGTGGCTTTTCTCTTACTGTAGTACTGGATAAATGAATACACCTCCACCTTGGGAATCGGTGTCTTCCACTCTGGCATCGAGATCTACGGCAGAGGTATGAAGTATTTCCTTTTCACTATCTGCAGAACATGGGGACAACTGTATGGCTAGTCTGATATGGAAAAGCACCCCAAACTTACAGCTTCTGGCAAGGAATGTTTTGAGGGATGAAAAACTCAGCCAGTTCTCTTTTTAGAGTCCATTGTGGAATCTAGCAGGAACTTGTGCAGTTCTGTCATGAACCATGTAGCTCTTCATATTCTCAGCATGTAACTGCAGCCTCTACAGCTTGTGCAGGCGTGTAGCAGGACGGCAGATAGGACGGACCAAGCAATGTTGGAGTGCCATTCTGCAGTGAAGGAGGGGGAGAGAGAAGGGAGGATATAAGGGAGGGGGAAGGGAGGCGGATCAGTGATTGTCTTGAGACCTGCATGTGCATATTTGTGCTAATTCCCTGCCAGGGTAAATCCATTTTGCAGTAGTTCTTTACAAATATCTATGGTCTAGGAATCTCGGAATCTGGATTTCCAGATCTTGGAAACTGTTCTTTTGAAACACCAGAGTTGCAAGAAAATAATGTCTTGTAAGGCTTCTGAAGAAGTGACTCTGGAAGAAGACTGATTTCTCCCTACTCTAGAAAAGACTTCTTCCAGCTCAGTACCATCGCCATCAGCTTGTTGTAGTGTTTTTAGATGTCTCCACCACAGAACTTCCCACTGAGAGGATAGGCACAGAGACAGACTCAGAGTTTTCCTGGTGCTGTGGGAAAGCAGTCATGTTAGAATGGAGGGAGGCTGCGAGGGCATCCTCAGGCTGATAGGTAACTGCACACTGGAAATAGCTTTCAGAGCCTGGCTGAAACCCATGCTGGCAATAGCCCAGCCCCTGGTGCTGAGGCTGAGCTGTGCAGGCAGCTGCCACAGAGTTTCCTGACGTTGTGCTCATTCAGTTACTCACAGTCTGTTTCTTTCCTTGTCAGAGTTTGCCTATGGAGGGCATCCCTACCCTTTCAGTGGGATTTTCGAGATCACACCTGGCAGTGCAGTAGAACTTGGCGAAACCTTTAAATTCAAGTAAGGGCCCTTTTCTACCTCTTCCCCTCTCCTCCTGGTAGCCAGTGTTGTTGTGGGAGCAGAGAAGTCCTCTCCTCTGGGTGCCCCCTTCCCTCTCCTCATAAGCATCCTCACTGCATCCTTTACATGATCTGGGTTCAAAGGCAGCCCTGCAGGGATTTTGGAGGTGGATAAAAGAGCATGTATACCAAACAGGGAACAGTGCTGCACTGTTTTTGGCAGAGTTTAAAAGCATACTTACAAATTAATGCAGTTTTCTTTTTCCATTTTCTTTGTTTTCTGTGCTTCCAGTTTCACCTGTCAGCAAGAATGGGAGAAACTGTGTGTTGCACAGAGACAGTGCACGGGGGAAAAAGCAAAACCTGGTCTTTTTAGGAGTATCACTTATTTATGGATACTGCACAGAGTACAAGAAGTCATCTTATGTGTTTATTGCTACTATGTCAGAAGGGACAGGCCAGCTACTAGAGGACTCTAGGAGGATGCTGCATTAACATGTTGTTCAAAGTGCTCAGACTGTGGGGCTGTGAGTGGAGGAACTGCCCATGGCAGGTGGGGCTTGACCTTCCCAGACTGCCCATTTATGCTGAGGATTGTTGGAGAATTTTAGAAGCATGAGTGCTATTGAGTGAATATCGGAAGAAGCAATAGGTTTCTGCATAAAGTTCTGTCTGCTGCTCCCTGGTCCACCCCATGAAAAGCCTCTCCATAATGAGAAATAATCTCCTCTGGCCTACCGAAAGTTTCTATTGAGGGGTGATGGGTGGAGTGGCAGCAGACTCCCAGAGCTGAGACTTCCCTGGTGGTGTGAGCAGGAAGCTCTCGGGGTGGTTGTTGTAACTGCTTTGTGGAGAGGCTGGGGATATTACTGTGCCATTTTGTTACTGAGAGTCTCTGATAGCCTCAGACAAGCATGTCCATGTTTTAAGCCTGTCCTTCTTGCCAATCTCTGATCACTTCCTTTTCCCTGAGTGTGTACCACTCTCTTCACTGTATCTTTCCACATTTCCTGTTGTGTGTTTTGTTTTTAACTAGAGAATCCATTGCCTTGGGCACTACAGACTTCACAGAAGAGGACGTAGATAAGATTATGGAAGAGCTGGGCAAGGAATACAAAGGCAACGCGTACCACCTGATGCACAAGAACTGTAATCACTTCTCTGCTGCTCTGGCTGAGGTGGGCACAGCTATTTATTTTTGTTTGTTTGTTTGTTTTTGTATTTTTTGCTGCTTCAGATCTGTAGTAGTGCTCACAGCAAGAGAACTGGGGTCAGCACAGCCTGCCAGGCCAGAGCCCATAGCCAAATCTCATGTCTCTGCCCTTTATATTTTTGGAAGCCCTTTGCTATTGAAAGGAATGGGATCAGGAGGTGGAGATGCAGCAGGTTTATCACATGTTTGGCCTAACTGTGGGAAATTAGGAGTGCCTGCATTTTGGTTCACTGAATAGGCACTGAGCAGGAAGGACAGACCTGGCTAGCATGCAAATGTGCTTCATTTTAATAATAAGCACAAATAACCCTACATGATCTGCAAAGGAATAAAAATGGCTTATAAGTGTTCTGCAAATGAAAATTTGCAGTATTCAGGAACTGGGTGTCCCCTTTTCTTATTTAATGTGCACCACCCAAAACCTGTTTAGAAAAAAGAGTACTGATTTTCTCTTAGACATCTTTCTTTGCTTACTGGTTTTCGTGTTCATAAAAACACTGTGAATTATAAGAGAGCTGTTATTTCTCTTCAGAGAGAACTGAAGCACAGAGAAGCACAAATTTATCTTGAGTGTCTGTTATTTTGGGATATTTGATTTTCGGTTCCTGAAGATTTGAATACTTTGAGGGGAAGCTGCCTTCCCCTTACACCCTAGGTGAGATGTTTAAAGTGTGTTTCAGTTAAGGCGTGAGTATTCAGCACTTGTGTAAATCTGAATTCAGGATCTTGACTCAGTGCCAGAAAAAGACATCAAGAGCACAAAATGGAAGTGACCTTCCATGAAAACTGTTTCTGTGTTTTCCATAGGTGTTTTATGGCAAATGTGAGGAGAGAATCTCATTCCTCACAGTAGAGTCCGACTGCTTTAACAGTAAAACTTTCATTTCTCTTTCTGGAGCCTCCATCCTCATTCATTACACATCTCTCGCCCTTCTTCGTGTGTGGCTGAAGTCCTATGCCAATAACCTCTTTTGCCACAAGTGTCCATTCATTCCCCAAATAGGCCTATCGGGGATCTTGAGTGAGGTGAGATTCTGTAGAAAAAATACTGTATGATTTTGTTAGAAAATCTACAGTGAGTCTTTGAACCAGCAACTAATTTATGAGGGACCTGCTTAGGCTCTTAGGATAACCTATTCTCTATGGTTTTCATCCTTTCTAATTATAGAAGGAGAAAATTACTGTGTCCCTTCTGTAAATGTTGTCAAATAAAAACACACAGGAAGGAATTGTATTGGTACAAACAGAGAATGAAGTTTCAAGCAGTACAGTGATCAAATCAGTGTTAGCCGCGCTACTGTCAAATAATCAAGTTACCACAGCAGAAAATGGGAACTTTAAAAATTATGAAGGAAACTCAGAAGAAAGCTGTGTGATTATCAGCAAAAGCTAAAAAAAATCCCCAAACACCCTTTACCTAGAACAGTGACATAAGGTCATTGCTTATTACATGCTTTGTTATGTAAAATTTCAAACTTGCTAGCATGTTTTAAATTTTGCTTTCAATACACCTTCAGTGAACATCTTTACAGAAGTGGAATTTAAGATTAAGTTTTCTTGTAAGAGCTTTCTTGGTGGATTCAGTGTGCTGTTCACTGCTCCATAGCCTGTCCAGTTAATAAAACAAAAGCCTAAATGGCTACTTCTGACACTTCTGCTCCCAGGAAAAGAATTTACTCAGGATTTGGGTCAGTTTAAACAAACCCTTCATAGGCAAGCAGGATTTCTTGTTACTGTTCTGTTGAGACGGAACCTGCTTGAACTGAAAGCAGTGAAACTTTCTGATTTCCCAACTTCTGAATGCTTGCCTAACTTTACAACCTTAGTTCTTTTTTTCTTTTTTCCCCCCCTTTTTTTCTTGCTGTAGTTCCCACTAAAACTAAACAAAACAAAAATCACCACATTCGGAAGCTACAGGCCCTACAATGCAGAGCTATATGGTGCAGCCTTATAGTGTGCAGAACATGACTACATAGAATCACAGAACAGCCTTGGTTGGAAAAGACCTCCAAGATCATCAAGTCCAACCATTAACCTAACTCTGCCAATTCACCACTACCCCATGTCCCTCAGCACCACATCTACATGGCTCTTAAAGCCCTCCAGGGATGGGGACTCCACCACTGCCCTGGGCAGCCTGTGCCAGTGCCTGACAACCCTTTCAGTGAAGAAATTTTTTCTAATATTCAATCTAATCCTCCGCTGGCACAATTTGAGGCTATTACCCCTCATCCCCACCCACATGAGTGGCTCTGAAGGCTGTGTAGATACGTGTCAACGTAGAGGGCAGAAAACAGAACTGATATTTGTGCCCTAAAACCAATTTTGAAATGAGGCTGTTCAGTGTTTGTATTGCCCTTTCCTTCACCCTCTTAATCTGTGAAGCGGCAATAATAATAATAATTAGCATCTGTTTATGCATAGCTGTGTTATGTGGCAGTTAAAGACAGGAAACTAGAAATGTATTCAAAGAATTAAAAGAAAAGATGTAGAAATTTTGTTCAACAGCATTGCTCCCAGGAACTGGAATTTAACTCCAGCCACACAAAAAGCAGTCGAGGATTTTAAGGGAGTATTAATTCCCAGCCTTTCTATTGCTGTAGCCAGCTGAAAGGTGATGCTATCAGTACTGCAATGTCCTTTCACCACAGAGAGGGGTGGGGGTGGAGGCTAACTTTTAGGACGAAAGGGGGAATTACTAGCTCTGCTGCCTGCAGCCCTTCAGACCTTTCTGCCCAGGGGCGTAAGCAGTGTGGTGAGTTCAGCAGATGGTTGTTCTGAGCCTCCTGGTTAATGCCAGGCAAGTCGCATCCTGCTCTGTGCCTAAGTATCCCTCCTTGCATGCTGGGCTATTTCCTTCCTTCCAAAAGGGCTCTGAAATCTTTTGGTGACAGCTCTTTGATCAGCCAAGGTTAATTAGCTGGTTTATGGCTTGTATTGTTCTGTATCAGCACACAAAACCAGAGCTAGAGCTTTATAGCTGCGTGGCAATGTATGAGTTAATGTGTGTTTACACAAATCTGTCTGGCAGGCCTTGAGATTGGCTGTATGGCCATGTGCTAGGTAGCTGGGTTTGTCTGCCTTCATTTCCTCATCTGGCTGTGGGCTTGCTAATTAGTATCCCTACAGATGTTGCCCTGGTGACTGGGCCATGGGTTGGGAGGACACCATCTGGTCACACGGAATGAAGGCAGATGCAAGCCATGTGTGCTGCTGGCTGAGGTCATGGTTCTGCAGAAGGAATGGGAAGGAGGTATAAGCCTGGTTCTGAGGATCACACCGTGGCACAATGTTCATGTGACCAATTGCCAGGGCCTGTAAGCCAAGTTCCCCATCCTCAAAAGGACTGCTGAAGCCACAGGACTCAGGCTTTGGTTTCAAATTTTTCTTTTCTTGTCCTTTACCAGTGTTTTCTCAGCAAATAGAACATCCATTCAGAAATCTTCCATCTACATCTGTTTATGAATGATATTTCAGTCCAATTCCCGTTTAATACAATGATGCCTCAGGTCCCACCATGATAACTGATAACTGTTAATTTTAACAGTTATAAAATTTGTAGTTTAAGTAGGCAATGAAGGCTCACTGCTAATGGTTAGGGGCATGTCCAGACCTATGCTCTTGACTCTGCCATTAAGCTCTACTTAACCACTGGGCATGCCTTCGACCTGCTATCTACCTCCAGAAAAATTCACTTTGCAGTGCTGTTACAGCTTAATTGTGTGCTGATGTGGCATTGAGCCTCTCCCTACAATGCCATGTGTCTCTTCTAATCTTACTGCCCACATTCACTTGTAAGCTGCAAGGGGCTTTGTTACCAGTTTACACTTAGCTGTGAATTTCCCTTACTCCCTGCTGCAGACTGCCAAGCACATTCATACTTGCTCAAGACTTAGATCTCTCCCTGCTTTGCCAGTTCCCTATGGACTTCTAACAAGCAGCTACTGGATCAAAGAGGCATGGCTGGGTCTCTTCACAAAGCAGCTGCTGTGGAAATAAAACAGAGAATGCCCTGGTTTCATCAGCAGCAGTTCAGACTTCAACTTTTCCAATGCCATTTCATGGCAGCTTTCTCAGTGAATGATTCAGTAAACATACTGCATGATCCCGAGACTCTGCCTGCAGATTCCCTGAGAAATTCTTCTTCATCTGGGTTATTTAAGAAGTGAGGAACTACCAGAGAGCATAAGTCTCTGCCTAGAAAGTGCCACACACCATCTTGATTAGTTTCAAAGGAAGTTCTGATGTAAAACAGGACAGAATTTCCTATTGGTTAGTCATGAGAGAGAAATTGGATGCAACCCCTGTGCATTTGCCCAGCTACAATTTACAGTCACTGGTACACACACCACTTAATACCCCTCTGTGGTCTCCCTTTACCCTCAACATCTATGTCAGTGTGGGAAGGTGAGAGCAGCTTGATCTAAGCAATGAAAATCTAGTTAGGGTTGTCTCAGCTGCTCCAACTCTTGCAACATAGTCCCATGGTACCTGTATTTATAAACCACTTAAGCAAATTGTTTGTGGGTTAAAATGAAGAGGTTCATCAAACTGGGATTAGCAATATGCTTATGTTGACAGGCCCCCAAATCAAGCAGTATTAGTACCACGTTCTCTGAAGAAACTGTCCAGGAGGATGGGCAATCCTTTTGGGGGACTTATGCCTGCAATTTCTGCAAAGAAAAATCAGCCCACCAGTAGCACAGCCCAAACTTCCCATTCTTTTCTGAGCTTCTGTGCCTTTCTGCGTGTCAGTACTCCAGGCGGGTAATGCTGCTGGCACACAGCAGGGATTGTGGCATTCTGATAAGGTTATGCATGTGTGGGGAATTTGGTTAGGACCACATAAATATTGGGTGAAGTCCTTCTGTTTGATCATCTGTTGTTAAGTGACTATGTTACTAATAATCCCCCATGTACACTTACAGCAATACATTCAAATGGCCCTTCAAGGAATTGCAAAATATTTGTTCTTTATGAGTTGCCCTGGCTGATGAAAGAGGCTATTTAAACTCTGCCAGATGGAAAAAAAGTATTGGCTTTTGAACATTAGAAAAACCTTTTAAAGCAAAAAGAAAGGCTAAAATAATTAGTTCTTTCCATAATGTGATTGGTTGAATTTCCTGATTTTTCAGAACAAGGAGATGTGAGACAACAGAAGGACAGAAGTTACAAATTGATGCAAAGCAGACATAATGGGAGAGGAATATATTTGTGCTTTCAGGAAAAAGCCAAATTCAAAGTAATTCCTGGGCTGTAAGTTCCCCTGCAAGGACCTGCAGGTTTGAGGTCGCAGCCATGCCATTGATTTGCAGGAGCATTTGTCACTGCTGCAGTGGGCCACAAGGAAGTATGCCATGAGGTGCTGAGACATCCAGTTACAGTCAGTCACCAAGGTTGTTCCTGGGGTGTAGATAAGGGTAGGTGCATACAGATACAGGGAATTGTGAAATTGCCATCAGAGGACTCTTTTCAACGCGAGAACATGGCTCATGGTTGCCCTGCAAATCTGCAACACAATTTGGGTTTGTGAAAGGCAGACACTCAGCAAGGCAAATGCAAACTTGGCACAGCTTGTACCCCCAAACTCATGTAAAAGTGAAAGGTTGACTGCCAGAGGTTCAAATATGGGCATGTGAGAGTATGAGCCCCGCTGATGCACAGGTATATGGTGAGTGTACAGTGCCCAAGGACAGCTTCTTTAAGTAGACAGCAGTAACTAGAGGATGAGAGGGAGGATGAAGGTTTTCTGCTTCCAAGTTCTTCTCCAGTCTGGCAATATTCCTCAGTACTGAATGTAAGGATCACACCACGTCACTGCAGCTTAAGACTCTGAAAAACCTTTTGCTGCTTAGCCCATTCACAAAGAGAAGATGACTCATTTGACTTCCCACCAGCAATTTTCCATGCTTCTGAAGTTTCTTGTCTAAGACAAGCTATAGAGCTGTGTTCTTACAGAAGTGATGACAGTTGCTACAGCACATTTCAGAAAAGGGCAAACCACCATGGGAAGGGAGAAAAACACCTTTGAATCAGCACCAGGTGGAAGATAGGTGGAATCACTCAAGGAAACTACTTCTTCTCCCTTCATCAGTGTCATTACTGCCAAGCGGCTGGAATGATCCCTATTTAGGGAGACTCTTCAGCACTTTGCTATAGGACATGACATATAATTATCAAAGGAGTGTGGCTTCTGAGCACCAGGGAAGATATTCCTTTTTATTCCCTAATAGCCTTACCAGTGGTGGAAGAACAATAAAGTCAGTGGGTCTTATTGGCCTTTCTTGATAAGATCATAGAATCATAGAATGGTTTGGATTGGAAGGGACCTTAAAGATCACCCAGTTCCAACCCCCCTGCCATGGGCAGGGACACCTTCCACTAGACCAGGTTGCTCAAAGCCCCATCCAACCTGGCCTTGAACAGAGCCTTTTAGAAGGATCTGATAGTTTTAATAAAACTTTTTCTAGGAGGTTTTGTCAGTTCAAACAGAACTAGCTGGTGAGACATACTCATCCTCAAGTAATTGAGAACTTCCTGGATAGAGAAAGAAGCTGGCTGGGGTGTGGGCGAGCAAGTTGGACTAAAGTTTTATTTACCTTTTCTCCTACATTGCAGCAGAAATTCTCCTGAATATCAGCCAGAAGATGTTCTGGAGCAGGGAGTCCCTCAGCATCTCCTGTGGGAACTGTCCTACTTTAATAATTTACATAAACAAATAACACATTTTAGCAGGAGAAGAGGGAGGCCTAAATCAGAATTTGTATCCTTGTGGTTTTAGAAACTCATTTTGAAGTTGTAGATTTGCAGAGAGAGAAAAATATTTTGGGGAACTGGGAGTCTTGTTCTTGGGCTGAAGTGGCCTTGGAAAACAGGTCTGGGGGTTAATAAAGTGAGCTTGGCCCATCCTTTGTTGACACAGGAGGGAAAGAGGGTCTCTTAAGCATCTGAGGTGGCTTTAGGTCAGCTTTGGAAAATTCTTTACGTAGATGAGGCTGACTCCTTCAGGGCAGGCATTATGGACACTGTTACAATTGAATGCTCTGCAGCCCGAGTCTTAGAGCTGCAGCACTGCAATGCTCAGCCTGGGAGGTACATAGCTCCCAGCTTCCCAAAGTCAGCAGGAGACACTCAAATCATCCTAAAAGGGTGGTCTCCAAGAGGAAATACCTTGAGTTTAACAGATGGAGTCTGCACAGTGAATTCTGCAACCTGATAGTTACAGAGGACAGAAGTAGGCATCTAGCATACCCTCTATTGATGCTGACACTACAGTGATACTATTAAACCTGCATGCCAGATGGGGTTGAAATGCTTGGTGAAGCCACACAATCTGAATCTCCTTGGGAGGCAGAGGATGATCTTGGTGCAGTCAGGCTTGCTTGCATGTGGATCACATCTAGGATGGATGGTAGGGCTTCTTTCCCCTTTTCTGTGTATTGTTGGTAAAGCTCTGTCCTATTGATAGTAGCAAAAGATAGGTTTTGTCATTGTGTAGCTGTGTGATAGCAGAAAACATGCGTCTCTCAAGTGGACTGCAGTATAAGATATGTCTGATTGGGTTTAGAGCTATATCTAATGTATGCTTCTCTGATGATGTAACTGTCTCGGTTGTCCTTCATCAATGTGGTTGGAGCCTTAGTAGAATAGAAGGATCTTACTTTACTGGTGGAGGGTGTGGAGCTGTGCTGAAATGACAGGAGATGGTAGCCAGCACATATCCTTTTCTCTCTGGCTATTCACTTGTCTTTTTTTCAGCCAAGGCAAAGCTGACAGCATTTAACAAGCTTACATCAGAATCCTGCTTTCCTTAGAGGAGCTTGACTTTCAGCCCATTCTCTGAAAAAGTCAGGTTTGCCGAGTCAAGGGCCAAACAAGGGCAGTTTTTTAATCATAAGCGAATAATTCAAACCTAAAGCTTTTCAGGTCCATCCCCAGGCACATATGAGCTCTCATCATAATGTCATTAAAAAGTAGGAAGCTCTCCTTAGCCTGAAAGCTATCAGAGAGAAAGGATGAAACACCAGAGAAGGGAGCTTCAGGTGGCATCTGAGTCACAGTCAAAAGTGGCAGAAGCTTTTATAAACCAGTCTTCAGATGCTAAGTAGACAAGTAATACTCATATTTTCCTTAGTCAACAATTGCTTTTCAGTTGCCTCTGTTGTAGAGGAAGAGATAGGTGTTTTGTTGTGTAAAAGCCTACGTGCAATTCTGTTAATGGCAGAGGACACAATGCTCCCAGCAGACAGAAAGGAGAGAAGGAAACTAACAAACAAACAAATGAAAAAGCAACCACAGGGCATGAAAGAACATTAGGAAAGCTTTATTTCCTGATGCCTGAGCCAGTCTCGCTGAAGTTGATGGAAAGACCTGCTTCACTGCAGCAGCCTCTGAATGTTGTTAGCTCTATGGGGAATACGCTGTGTTTGTTTTCTGGTTTTGAACTGCCACATGTGTTTAGAAGCAGCTTATTAATAGAGCCGTCCTGCATCCATAAATTATCCTCATGGTTTCAGATGGATGTCATTGTCAAGGTTTTTCTCATTTCTGCCTGTAAATGTGCACAATTCTGACTGCACGTGGTTAATAAACTGCTATATTGCATTTCAGATGTGGCTTCTCTGCAGTGGTAAAATGAGATTTCTAGGTGTAGTTTGTGTATTAGTTGAAATTTATGAAGTACTTGGGAAGTCCTTGGAATGAAGGCTGCTACAAAAGTATAAACTTCTTTTTGCATCTTTAACCTTTCCAGCCTTGCTATCCTGAATGAGTCCTCTAGCCCAACAAAAATTAGTGAGATAACTCTTATGCACCTTTCAGCTCTCAGTCCACCCTCTTTCCCCTATCTAGCTACTTGTACAGGGAAATAGTATAAGATGACAGAAATCAACCCCCCCTAAATGGCAAGTTTTTAGCGCATCATTCACTATGTCAATTTTTTGAAAAAGGGATGAATTTGCCACACGCACCTCTGCAGTTATTTCAGGTTTTCCCTTTAGTGTGATCTATCTAACCAGAAAGATTAATTGTGAAGATATATTAAGAGTAAGTTTGGAAAAAAAAATCTTAAGCTCTCCAGGGCTGGTATAAATGTGGGTATTTTGAACCATCTGTTTTATTTTATCTGGGTTTTTTTGCATCTGTTTTACTAACCCCCCTGTACCGTCCTGTGTCCTTATCTGTTATAAATAAGCCTAATATCTTGGAGCTAAGTTAGTTCATGTTATCTGGGGAATGAATTTCAACTCACACCATGAGTTTTTGTGTGTGCAAATGCCTGAGAACAGAGGCCTCCTTTCCACAAGTGAAGATGGCAAGGAAAATCCCTGTCTTTTTTACCACTGCCTGTTGATAAATGAAAAATGTCAGGACTATAAATGAACTCTTGAAGTGTGTTGATAGGCTCTTGAGACTGGAACCTTTTGCTTAGGAGTCCTGTCAACACTGCCAGACAGAAGGGCTTTCCCTGTTCCTATGAGCTCCTGTCTCACTGTATCTCCATCCGCAGTAACGTGCTGCTCACCAATGTTAGGAAATAAGGCTTGAGACTGAAACACAGGATCTTCTTGGTTAGCTAATCAGGATACTGAGTATACAGTATACAAAAAAATGATACTGATACAGCTGATAGATGCTGTTGGTGTCCATCCCTCCATGCATATGGGTTGGCCTGGTCATGTTCAGTATGTCCATAACACTTGAAAGGACAACTCCATTAAGCAACAGCTGTTCTCAGCCACTGGTTTCAAAACAGCACCTGCTAGGAGAAAGTGGTTCCTCTTCACGCCATCATGATAATACAAATGAATTGCAGTTGTTCGTTCATTTGGGGAGATTCATTTTAAATGCCACTAACAAGGCCAGACTTCATTATGCTCAGCATTTCCCAAATGGTCATCTGTTATGAGGCCATTTGCTGCCTACTTTGTCATCCTGCAGCTGCTGGCTCTACTTCTAAGTGCTGGTTACAAGGAACTTCATGCTCAAAGAGGGTATTGCCATGCTCCAATGTTGATACATAAGTAATCAGTGATGACACTCATAATTCAGCTCTGAATGTGGTTCATCAAGATGTCACATTTGCAGCCACTGTGCCTCTTCACTGGTGGCCTGGCCAGTGAAGCTGAAACAGTGCTGTGAGTGCTGAGGTGCTATAAGCCAGCTGTCTCGTTGGGCCCAGAGCTATCTGCTCCATTGTCTCAGCCCTTGGCATCTCTCTGCATGCAGACTCCTGTGTGGAAACAGCTGTGTCCTACCGCAGGACCACAGAGGTGACTGACATGTTCCCACTGCCATCACAAGGGGAGTAAGATTATGGGTATTAGTTCCTCCTTTCAATGCTTTCCTTTTTCCTCACTCCTGGCTGGTCTTGGGGAGATGCTGCTTCTGCTTTACATGGGAGAAATGCCTCCAGTCCTGGGGCAGACCCACAGGAGTGGCAGTGCCTGCTGTGGAACAAAAAAGGATTGCATAGGAGAATGGGGACGTTTTAGACAGTTGCTTACATTAATTTGAAAGGTTTTTGCCTTCCTGCCTTTGACTCAGGATGCTCCCTTCCAGAATGCAGCCTCACTACTGAGCTCATTCAGCCTTTCTACAGTTTCTCAGCTGTACCCTTTCTCCTGCAAGATGCAAGCCATTCCTGGCTCTGCTGAATGTGTGCTGCATGCAGCTTCATGGCCCAGTGAAGCAGCCCCTCTCATCTATTCTGTTGACCCCCACAAGCTAATTATATTCCCTGGAGTAGAAATTGTAATTTTTACACAGTAACTATACAATAAATCTGTTTCAAGGAATTGATCCTGGCATGCCAGCTCTGCAAGGTGAGATTGCTTTCAGGTGTGTTGTGAAGGCGGTATGTGGGTTCTCTTTCAGGAATGTTATTTCCAGCATATATACCATGTGCAGAACTAGAGGTATGTTCCTCGCTGACGCACTCAGACTCCCTTATCTCTGCCAGCACTGAGCAGTAATACTACCAGTTTAGTTTTTGCAGGGTGGTAAAAAAAAGTCTGTGTGCATTGGGTTAATGGTTTATTTCAGATGTGTCCAAGTACTAATTTCATTGTGTTGCCATGCTTCTCTCTACATACGGTTTTTGGCTACCCTAGCACAGCCCACAAGCTTTGCCTGGGCAGACGTGCTGGTTTGTATCTAATGGCCTCATTTTGAAATTCTGATAAGCATTGTCTATGCTAGATTGTCTAGGTCTCATAGGAGCCAACTCATGCGAACACTGGAAAGATCCCCCTTGGGCTCTAAACGCTTTGCACTTAAAGTGCTCTAGGGTGTGTGTTAGACTCCTCAGGCAGCAGCAAAAGCCCTTTGCATTCTCTAAGACACACCAGGGGGAATACTGTACAGTAGCTCAAATGGATACGTGCCTCATGTGGATGCGACCTCATTTTTAGCAAGGCCACTAAGTGGAAGTGGCAGTGGGTGGTTCAGCAGATGTTCAGTGCTGAACTCTCTGTGCCTCAGTTTGAAGACAAGAATTGAAGTAATTAGCATGTATTGTTTGAGGAATGTAATGTTGCCTCTGTTCATCTTGATTTTCATGGATCTGAGCACTGCATGGTGCCTTAGGGAAGGCTCACTTGAAAAAAAATTCCTAAGTGCCTTGAGTTATACTCCCAGGGCAGTTTGTACATTTTAACCAGTGACTGTTTAGTGCAAAATGACACAGCTTAAGATGCTCAGAGGATCTTTTTGTATCCCAAATTAGTTGTTTCTTGATGAGTTGAAATCCTGGCATGGATTTGACAGCTGCCCAGAAATAGCACCCAAACTGTCATGTCCCATTTCTCCCTCACGTTTGGCTTCAGGCACGGGTGTCTGACCTGCTCTTTCCACTTGATTCTGCAGGTGCAGGCTAGGTCATTCGCAGCTCTTAGGCAGAGTCCCCAGAAGCCGCAGCGATGGGAGACATGGCTCTCTATCACGAGGTGCCGCTCAGTGGAAGCTGCAAGTACATGCAGGCTCCAACGAAGTGCCTGCCTGAAAGGGGGCAGGGTCGCTTGGTGGGCAATCACAAACCTCGCTCGCTATCCAGAATCCTGGATTTCAGGGACTCTGTGGGATGAGAATAACTCACACCTTCAGGGACCTGACAGTGACAGAAAGACGAGGAAGAGCTATGCTCAGTAGTCATAGCTGGACACTACTCATGAGAGGTTTGCAAAGCTTAGAGTAGTCCAGCCCCTCATGTACTCCACAGAGTTTGCCATCCCAAACACTTTTCTGCCTCAGAAAAGCTGTAACTATACCCTGAGCTACCTTTCAGACTTACGTCTCACATAGGCTTAGCACTTCTGTGACTGTTCATTTCTTTAAAGTTCCTTCTCCAGCAGGCTTAAGAGGCTCAGCTGCTTTCTTGCCAAGTGTCAAGCTCAGGCTCTGCTACAGGTATGTTAAGTTTCCTGAAGGGATGGCAGCAGGACAATTTTATATGATAGTCAGCACCAGTGATTTCTAATCCATAACAGTTTACTTGCTAAGTCTGACAGGACAAGTACATGACCTGCTACAGACAAGTTTACCCCCTTCAAAAGAGAAAACCCCACTTGTTTGGCAAACAAGAAAACACCCCTCTAAAATCCTAAGCTCTACAAATCTAAAAAAAAAAAAAAAGTTCTGTGGGTATAAACAATGGATGGTAACAGGCTTCTGTGAGTTATTGTTCCATTGTGAAGTTTTCAGCTGAGAATTGCCCTGAAGAGCTGCTGTAGGTAGGTAGTTTTTTTCTGTGTCTTCATATGCAAGTTGGAAAACACCCTCCTCATCTTGCTTGTGGTGTTTTATTTAAACTCAGTTGGCTTAATCCTGTTGCAATCAGGTCTGTTGTTTCTCCATTAGCTAAGTACTGCTGGATGCTCCAGCACAATATGCTTTATGACAAGGAGTAAAAAACACAGGAGCAGGCTGTAGCATTAGTGGCATTCCCTCCTGTTGCCCTTTTGCTCCTGTTGAGCATTGTGTTTGCTGTGGAATAGTAAAGAGGCTTCACTGACAAGAAGCAAGGACAAGCATGACTGAGGAAAGGGAAACCACTTTGACTTCATAATTATCCTTAAGCTCCATGAACTGCCCTTTCCTGATTGATGCCCACACATCTCCATTCTTTTTCTGGCTCTTCCTTGCCTCACTGATTCATTCTGGGTGAAGAAGCTCCCATAAACAAAAGGCAAGAATCACAGCATTGCTTCCACATTGGGAAGTGCTATTTCAGTTGCTAGGGGATCTACTTAGAAAAGAGACAACTCTTAAAAACAGTATTTCCATTTCAGGCAGTCTCACCTTGTGCTGTTCTGTCGTTTCTGCTAATTTTCCAAAGAATCATACCCTGGTTTTGTCTCCCTATTAATGTTTGGGGGGTAGTCTTTATTAATACTTATGACTGCTTGAGCACTAAATTCACATGAATGCATACATCACAAGGAGCCTAAACTGTGTCAGTTTCTACACTGGTAATATGTTGCCAAAGTTTCTGGAAAGGAAGAAAGAGAAATGGTACAAAATCTAGAGGCAATTGTGCTGCTTTTTTTGGCTTTGGCTCAGGTTCAATTTTCAAGTGCAACATATTGTCTGCAGTTTAAAAGTTCTGCAGTATTCTTGTGAAAATGATCAGATATGTCTGATGACAAAAATCAAATGGATCAGCAAATTTTCTATGAATGCGTCCTTAACACAGGCAGAGAGGTCATCTGTTTATTGGCTCAGGCAATAGTTCTAGCAATGGAAACTAGGGATCTGGATGGAGATAAATAATTTCTAATAAAGTAACTGTCCCCAGATTAAAAATTTCGCATATACAGATTCATATAGCTGTATCTGAGGTTAAGTAGAATGCAGCACTGATAAGAACTGAAATAAAAGTCCTTGGGGTATATTAGGTAAAGAACACTCTATGCTTGCGAGTAATTTTAGGAGCTAAATGGCTCTGCTCATTCTCTAATACCTAATCATAATGTCTTCAATTTCACACATTGACTTTTAAACAATGCATGTCAAAGTGAGTTCCATAGTCAAATTAGCATGGTCACAGGTTTGCCACCTTCTCCACACCTCATTGGAAACTCCACGCTGTTGGAGCAAGCTAATTCCCTTACCCTCAAGGTGACTGTTGGAGTGGGGTTTAGATTGTTCTGTCCAGGCCACACACATGAAGGGCCAGCTGGTCATCAGCCATAAGAACTATAATGCGACACGGCCCATCCTCTAGCAACTGCTCCAGTGCTGTTCCCTGAAAATCTCTTGAAACCTCTAAGCACTGCATTTCCATTGTCACTAACAGACATCTCACCAAATATTCTCCTGAGTGGATTACAAACACCATCTTAGTTTTTGCAGTAATTAGTATTAGATTAAGTGTAATTTTAGACAGGAAGAGGGTGGGAGGAAGAGCAAAAGAATTTAGTATTGGCAGGAGATGCAGGATGGACAGCCCTGGAACCACTAATCCATGTAAATTGTAGGGCAAGGTGTGTGGGATGGAGTTTCCTCCCTGTTCCATGGGAAACAGCACTGAGAGGGAAGGAGAATTTGGGTATTATGTCTACTGTACCTGCTGCTGAATTCAGGCTCTACCTTACTGCTGTAGGGCCATGCAGGCAGTATATTTACTAAAGACAGGTGCTTGAGGCACCCCAGCTGATCACTTCCAGGTGGCTCTTCTGTGTCTGCTAAGGGAAATGGTAAAATGTAAAGGGAAACTTTCCATATGTGGCCTAAGCCAGACACAGGTACTAAAATATGGCACTTGTGTGTATGTGTGGTCAAATGCTACAGAAGAAAGGGCCTGCCAAACTCAGTGAGTTGTTTCATTGTGCTGAATATGAGGTAACCTTGGAAAACCATATCTGTGCTAGCAGAGTGTAACTCAAATCAGTACCAGAAGCACCTATGATGAAACACAGGCCTAGTGAGAAGCTAATGTTTCTGTTTGTTACTTTCTTTCCCCATACTTAGGAGAAATTCTCCCCATATGAGGAGAAATTAAAGGGTGAATAGGAAAAGGACCCCGAGATACTGTAACTTGACTGACCTGGTGTGTCAGCCCGAGGAAGAAAAGTGAGCAGAAAGAATAGCTTCTCAGGAATCTCCATCCACCTAGTCAGGCTCAGCTTCTGAGCTCTTCAAGGTCTGGTCAGCAACAGCCTAAACCCTTTCCCCAAATTTTTGAGCTACTTGGAAAATGAGTGTCATTGCTTGGTTAAGAGGCATCAGCAGGCCGGTCTTTTGACCTGTGGAACACCTAGAGAACAAAGTGGCCAAAGACCTGTGGGCCATGAGCTCTCGTCCCCAGTCTCTCCTATGATGCTGACAAGGACTATGGCTGGCAGGGCTCTCTGTGCATGTCAAGCAGTTGTGTAGCATTTGCATTTATAGCTGTTTCTGACTGCAGAAGATGCTCCCTACTTTCAAACAGCTCACTTCTGAGCCACAGGGAACTCACCCTGCTGAGGCGGTGGTGTGGATGGGGATGACATTGCTACCACGCATGTGTTTTGGTACTACTAACCATGGTCCTTTTCGGTTTGCTCCACAGATCCTATGTGGGAAAGAGATCCCCCGCTGGGTGAACCGCCTGGCCTACTTCAGCTCGTGCATCCCCTTCCTCCAGAGCTGCCTCCCCAAGGAGTGGCTGACCCCCGCAGCCCTGCAGAGCCACATCAGCCTTGGCCTCCACAAGGAGGAGCAGGGGGACACAACAGATGAGGAGTCCCCCTCCACCTCTGCCGCCCCCTCAGCCTCAGGCACCTCGCGAACCTGTAGGCATACCCGGGTCTAAACTGTGCCCAGTATGCCCTCAAATAATGTTCCCCTCTCCTTTGTACTGTGTCTTTCTCACACCTTGGTTTCTCCCTTCTTCGCTGGAGAACACAGGGGAGGGAAGACCCTTTCTACTAAGGAGGTGAAGCTTCATTCCCTTTTCCAGGGGCTGCCACGACAGCTGCTCAGCAAAATGACTGTGAACCCCGACGCTGAGCTGTGGAGTGTGGTGACTGAACTAGATTCTCCTCCCAGGGCCCCCATGCTCCTCGATCCACAGAGAACTGCTGTCTCTCTCAGGCATGAGAGCATACGTATGGGCAGGGGGGCACCATACTGTGATGTTCCTTCTCTGGAGCTGTTTTATCTTTTTATCTCTTCTCTCACCCACGAGCCCAGCAGCCCCCTCTGTTTTGGCTGGGGTTGCCATTCCCCTATGGCAAATTTCCTGCCCTCACCCAGTGAAGGAAGCAGAGCCAGAACTCAACCTTCCCATCTCTTAGACCAGCAACAGGTTCTACTCAGCCCCTCCCTTTTGTAATTATCCGGTTTCTAACTCACGTGAAGGACAAATGAAAGGTGCTGCTGTTCTAAACCACCAGTTTTCAGTACTCAGATTTAAGAGCTCGAATGACTGTCCTGCTCTTGAAAATAATAACAAAGAACCTAGAAAATGAATGTGTTACTGTGGGTTTTCTTTGGGGTCAAAAAGAGGATGGGGCTAATGCTTAGAGGCAGCTACTAAGTAGGTGCAGAGATGACTGTTGACCATATTGGTGCTTTTTGGCACAGACCCCTCTCAGTTCCCCTACTTCTAGGCAGTAGGTTTCCTCTTTCCCCAGATTCCCTGGGGTATCTCTCTCCTAGATGACATTTGCTAGCTGTCTTTGGGGGAATGGCCCTCTGGAGCAGTAGAAGGAGAGGGAATCTGTTGGAAAGATCAGTATTTCCTTCAGTTTTTCCTCCTGCATTCACAGACCTAAAACATAGCTCCTGAGCCACCGTTCCCCAGCCCATTTTCAAGCCAGCCCAAGAAGGTAAAAATAAGTGGTGAATCCAAAGAATGTCAACCTGATTCCTTCTCTTCCCTTTTTGGAGGTGGAGGGGGAAGCCTAGGTCCACATCAGGAAAGCATGGATGACCCTTCCCATGCATGGGCCACCTTGGTGCCTTCCATTGTGTGCACTATTTCAGTGGCATGAAAAATGGGCACAGCTGGCTCACTGGCCTCTCCAGGGAGACTCTTGACAACAACCTGGTCCTTGGATGTAATTCTGCTTATTCTGACAGCTGGCAAGAAAGTGGAGGAGGAGAAAAGGACAGGTACACCAACTCTTCTACTCAGTTACCTCACTAGGAGTTCTGGTCAGAAGACATAGGAGAGAATCAAAGGGGAAATCCCAGCCCCCTCTCTCCCTTGCAACTCCTCTTGCTACACAAAGGAGGATGAAAATGGACCAGGCAGTGTTGAGAGGGGGTTGCCATTTTAGAAATGCTGTTCTCAACAGCTACTACCAAGTCAGGACTTCCACCTTCCACCCAGGAAGAACTACAAGCCCTTAAGATGGGTGGTTTTTCCCTTTTGATGGTTGCAATAGCATGCTAAGTCCAACCAGTGGTTTCTTTAGCTCAGGTATACAGAATAGTGTGCTTTCAGGGCTGAAGGTCTTGGCTATGATGCACATCATGTCTGCACAGAAAGCGCTTAATGGTTTATTACATGTGCATGCTCTTAAGTGAATCAGGAGGCTTTGGAGAGATCTATTGGGTGGAAATATAACTCACAGGATGGTCTCACTCCACCACCTCCTGAAGTGATGCATGTTTGGGCAACAAAACCTTTACAACTTGCCTCTCATTTTCATCCTCTGAGCAAATTGCTGGAAGTTCTGTGCTGAAAGAAAATCATGTTCCCTATTAACCTTGGCTATCCACAGCCAATCCTGCATTGTGAGCAATTTTGAAGTTCCTCGTATCTAATCCAGCAGCAGTCTTGATTACCCTGGCTTGTCCAGGGATGCTTAATAAGATTTCCACCCTGTTCTCTATCCGGCTGCCCAGAAACAATGTTACACAATGTACTGTTGCACTCTCTCTTCCCCTGCAGTTATGGTCATTGCAGCCTAAACCAGCAGTGCAAGCTCCATTTGTCTGTAGCTCCCAGGGTGCTTGCCAATAGCCAGCAGCTCATTATGTGCGCCAAATTTGAAAATCTCTGCTTAGGTCCTTCTCTGGAGGAAAGTGAGAAGAAGCTTTCCCAGAGCTTTTGTCTAGGCCAGGGAAACTGCAGTCAGAAACACCTAGTTCCTGATGTGACAAAAGCCAGCCAGCCATCACCCTCTTGTTTCTGCTCTGCACCTCAGCTCCAGATTAAGCATCATGTATACATCTAGGTGAGAAGCAGGGCTCCAGAGGCACGTTTCACATGGAAGGACCCCCTCACAGTATTTCACGAAGCAAAACACTTAACTGGCTGTATTGTAACTCAGACAAGAAAGCTGCATTCAGCCTCCTTGGGGACACGAATATGTGCTTGAAGTATGGTGAGCAACACTTGGGGAGAGCTGTCAATGTCATAAAAACCAGCTGTTTTGTTTATCTGCTTTTATGTTTGTCCATCTGCTTATGGCAGTAGGGATCACATCAAGGAGGCTTCAAACCTCTGTTGTAAATTGAAACCAGAATATATTCCAATCTTCAAAAGCATTTCTCCCCACCCTTCTCTGTTCAAAGTGACCGACCAACAATGACAAGAACAAAGGGACACTGTGGAAATAAAATATATATTGATGATAGCTTTACCTCTGTAATTTAACAATATTTTAGATTATTAAACATGAAGGCATTTTAAAAGTCTAATTTACTCTTCATCTCTGGCACAGCATGTTTGCTTTAGGCACTTTTCTTATCCTTCCAAATATTACAAAATTATTGCTTTTATTATATAATTATATAATATTTATATTTAGTTTCATATTTGTTTTCTCACACTCTTGTAGAGCATAACACCGTGGAGGAATTTTAGACACCAATAGTTAGCACTGAAAACAAAAGATCAGCTTATGAACTTTGACAAGAGCAGCCCATGGCACAGGCACAACCTCTTAACCTTTTTTCTTACTGCCAGGACTTCTAGTGCCCTTTTAAAAGTTGGAATGGGAGGGCACCGACTCTGCACATGGACATCAGCAGCTGTGAGTTACTTCTCTAACAGAGAGCTAATAGTACTCAGGTGAGACCATAAGATTGAAGGTGGAGTTAGCCTAATGCTGGAATATTAGAGTTACAAGACAAACTGCTTCTAGGGAAAGTTAGGGTGAGAGGAAAGAGGTAAGTAATAACTTCTCAGCACATCAGTAACTATAATAGCAACCTCTTAATTTCAGGAGATTATTCTTACTGGTTTGTGGGGGTTTTGGTTGTTTTATTTTCTGTCAGTTGTGAGTCTGAGTCTGTGATTTGACATTTATATCTCTCAAATGCTTACAAAGTTTAAAAAGGGACAATTGTGTTTTCAGAGGCCCTGAGTTGGTCCCCCAGCACTGAGCCTGTGCCCTGTGATGAGTTCATCCCAGTCTCAGTGCAGTGCAGGGACCTGTTCTCTTGCTCTCATCGCTCCCAGCTGAGAGTTTGCATTTGTGGAATTCAGACACGTTGCCTTCATGCTAGTGAGGTATTTAAGAAGCAGTCATCTCCTGCTATGTTATTTTTGTATTCTTCAGTTCTGTTTATTGGTTTCTAGGCTGGAGAGGCTTCCAGGACAGGTTAGTGGACACTGAAATGCAATAATGTTAGTTTATCTTGTTATTATATGTGCTTGACTTTCTTCTCATTTTTGTTTGTATACATGTGGTGGCTTATTGACATGTTCGGAAAACTTAGGTAAAGTACCTCCACCAATTCCTTGATGTGATTAATGGAGAAGACCAAAGGAAGTAATCATCAGTGTTTCATTTTCCAAATGGTTTTAAATTACTCTTTGTGTTGAGGCAGCAGGTGCCCTGTTCCACTTTGTCCCTGCTGTGCTTGCCATCAGGGGATGATCTGGGTTGTGGAAAGGCTGTGTAGTGACTCAGGAAGCATTTAAGAGAGGAGCTTTCATTCTCCCAGCTCCACTCTGCCATTGCCACAGGGTACCAGAACGTGGCAGAGTTTTTGGCTACAGTAATATGTGAAAACATTGCAGCCTATGCCTGGAGAATATGTGCTCTCATCTCTAACATGTCAACGCTCCACAATTGTGCATGTGGCTGCAGCTGAGAGTATGGATGGCATGGCATATTTAATTACTACCAGGACTAATGGCTCTAATTCTCAGAGTAAGACCTTCCATTAGTGCTGTTGTAGCCAGCTTTGTTTTGAAAAGGCTATAAAAGTTTTTTTGGGTCCAATGTGATTGGGATAAGGGATAACAATGCAGGAAAACAGACAGTGTGATCATGGCAAACTTCTTTCCTTAGGAAACCAGGCTACAGAATGAAAGATGTGGCTAGTGGCCAAGCCTTCACAACTGCTTTAATCAGTGAGTTTTGACAGAGAGTCCTGAGTCCCTCAGGAAAGATGTGAGTTCACCTACAAAAGCTAGCGGGGACTGCATGCACAGCTTAACAGCTTGTTTCTTGTTACAAGTAAAGATTCAGCTAGCTAAGTTCTGGCCATCCACTGTGCGAATACTAACACAGCCTTTATGAAATGTCCCCTGACCTTAGTTCTGCAGGCTGGCTTTTCCGGTGTGTGTGGGAGGTGAAATCCTTAGCTCTGTTGAGATTCAGTGAACTAGTCAGTCATTTGAACTAATCATCATTTGAGCATGATTTTGCCTTTGAGGTCCACTTTACCCAAGCCACGTCCTTTTACCAAATAACCCACAGAAGCACAAGAGGAAGTTCAGAACACACAAAAATGTCAGTCCTCTCACTTGAAAGTCTTTGTAAATATTTAACACAAAACAGATAGGTGTGCTCAGTGAGGCTAGCAACCCTACGTGTGTGAAATACATCTCTGCTGCTGGAAGTCCTTACAAAGTAGGTATATGCAGTGCTAAATCTTCTCTAGGCTCCAGATGCAGTCCCTGGAGCTCCTCAAGCAAGAGAAGGCAATCCCTGCCTTGCTGGCAGGTGGAATAGTGCTGCCGGGAATGCTGTGGCAGCTATCGATGCTTGCATGGATTTTTAATTCATTATGCACAACATTAGCCTTCATTTCTTCCCAAACTATCTGCTGCAGGCTTTTCCTCTGTCTGGAACGGACTCTGTCTGTCTGTCACCTTCGAGGTTCTTGAGGGGAACTTCTCCTGAGGGACCTCACGTGGGACACCACCCAGCCACACTGCAGCACTGAGCTCCTCATCGGCCTCAGGCCCCTCTTGAGAGTCTTTTTTTTTTCCTGTAGTTCCCTGCTGTTTTCATGTCTGTGACTTCAGAGGTTCCCTTACTGAGGGTGAACTCAGGCGGCTGGATGCCGACGGTGCCCTGCCCAAGCCCGACACCCGCAGGAGGGCGCGCACGGCCCGCACACCACGGCGGAACCCGCTTTCCCCGCCCGTGTTCCCGCGGCGCAGGGAACGCTGTGGCGGGCGGACCCGCGCCGCGCCGGAAGCGCCGAGGGCGGGCGGGAGGCGGGAGGAGGCGGCCCGGGCCGATGGAGAGGCTGCGGAAGGTGTGGCGGGGCCGCACGATGACCTTCGGGGTCCCCCTGTTGGTGAGCACCGCGGGGAGAGGGGGGCGGGCGGGCTGCCACGTTCCCGCCGCTGCCTGCGGGGTGCTGGGGGCAGCGTGGGGCCGGCACTGCACCGGGAGGTCCCCGCTGGTGTCGGGGGACAGCGGCAGGTGGATGTCTGGTAACGCTTGTGTGAGCTGGTGGGGTTCTCTGTCTGCCACGCGTGTCGGGAGCTGTGCGGGACTGGTGTGTGCCCAGACAGGAGGGGGCGGCGGGGAGGCGAGAGCCCCGCGCTGCCCGCAGGTCCCGTGGTGGCCGCTGGAGGTCAGGGGGAGGATTTTAAAGCACACTTTTAAAGATAGTTGAGTTGAGTGAGTTGATAGGTTATAATTACAATTGCACTCAAAGCGGTAGGTGAGGCATAACTATTTAGAATAGTCAAGATTAGAAAAGATCCATGATGTCAAACGAATAAACCAAAATTATAGGGCAGACAGCATAATAGATTGCACTTACCTAAGTACCTCTGCACATTAGAGGGAAAATCAAACAACTCGGATGTACTTATGGATAAAAACTCGTGAAGGAAGATAAAAGCAGGAGCCAGGATAGTGTGACTTCTGTTTATGCAATTCACATCTCGTTTTCCATATGTGCAATTGGTTTAGAAACAGCAAGCAAGTTTTAAGGTGGATAAAGTGTAGGGCAAAGGATAATTCCGATATTTTTATAATACTACTAGAGAAATTGTTATCATTCTCAAATCTTCAGCAGCGTGCCTCAGAAAAATGAAGTGGTCCAAAGGACGGTGACACTTGTTAAAGTTTAAGGCAGTGTGTTTTAAAATGATGTTACAGAGGCTGAGGAGGCGGACTTTAAGTTGAAGTATTCATGCAGCTTAATACACTGAAATATCTTCTCTCAAAACATTGATGAAGACACTTGTAAGAAATGAAAACAGATTTTAAAAACCAAATTAACAGACTAATGTGATAATACCACAACTGTATGAATAATTTGCCTCAGCAGCTCCATTCCCTGATACTGCAGACAATCTCTTTATATAACACCTTTCATAAAATGTTTAGATATCCTGCTGCACGCATGTATGCCTAAAAGGCTGTCCAGAACTTTGCTGCTTTCGTGCTCAGACTGAATTAATTTTGGTTTTATTTTTTCTTGTCGTTTTTTGAGTGCTCTGCCATTATTCTTTAGTTTAATAACACCTTTCTTAGGTATTTAAGGTTGGATATAGTTTTAGATCACAGTCCTATTGTTTATGTAGTTATTTGAGGTTGGCTACTTCTCTTTCAAAATGAGGGGAACCCAGGCAGTTTAGTACTCTCCAGCTCAATTTTAACTCCATAATACATTTTGGGTTCTCAAAGGATTGAAAAAAATATTATAAAATGTAATTAGCAAGTGCCTTCCAAATTGAAAAGTATCTTTGGTGGGGTGGGTCCTGCAGAAATAATGGCGGCTGTAATACTGTGAAAAAAAACAGAAATGTCATTATAAGACACAGAAATTTGTCAAAAGTAAAGTAAAACATGGAACAGGACTCTTCCAGTCTGCTCAAAGTCCTAAGCGGGAGTAATTTTCTAGCTTTGTGGTGCCATTGTAGAGATGCTGAAGGCACAGTAAAGTCTAGAGGAGAGCAACATAAAAGATCCAGCAGACGTTCCACCTTCAAGAAACGTTTGGAGGAATTGACTTAGTTTATTTTTAAAAAGTCTGAGAAGTTCTGTATGTTGTATATTGAGAGTGGCAATTGCTTTTCATAGCTTGGGAAAGAAGTAATATAAATGTGAGCTTTAGATCAGGTGTTACAAAAATGTTACTCTGTAGGACAAAGCACTCGTGATACATATTTAGGGTTTTTAAGGAGAGGTTAAACAACCATCTGGCAGCAATGGTGTAGATTTTCTCAGTTCTGCTTCAGTGCTGGAGGTAGGACTTCAGTTTCCCAGGCCAAGGTGGACCCGTGGTTGTCCTTTTGACTCTCCTAGTGTTTTTGCATGATTTCCCATAGGTCATAGCAGAAATTATTGAGACTGCTTTCTTTGACTTTGTGCTACCTAATGTAGTTCCATTTCTGTTAACTGCAGAGCTCTTTCCTCCAGAGACAGTATTATATAGAGAAATAGTCTATTATATTTCTTTCCAGGGTTTTATGTCTCCCTGTCTTAAAATTATTCTCCCCCGTGAATACTTCAGAATGTTTTTGTGTTGCTGCCCAAAGGCTTCCTAAGGAGTAAGAAAAAGGAAAATTCTTGCAATTCTTGTCAGTTCCCCAGGTGTCTATCGATCTCTGAAGCGGAACAGAATTGTGCTAAAAGAATTACAGCAGAAAAGACACTGAATCTATGCACAGAATCAGAAGGAGCATGCCTTTGTAACCCTTTACATTCTGCTGAGTTTGTTGATAATACTGAGACCAAAGGTTTCTGTTAGATTCTTGCATCCTGTACATCGCTTTTTTCACTGAACAGGTACAGGACTTTTTTCTTCAGTACTGCTGGACTTTTCGTCAGTACTTTGTTTGCTTTTTTTATAGGGAAAAAAAAATCAAGTGGCTTTCATATCTTTCCTTCTTACACTGTGTATTTGAATGAAAAATCCCTGTGCCGCTTTTCCTAAAGGTTCCAAGCTTAAAGAGATCATAATTCAAAGACAGATGAATATCTCATTATATACATGCACAAATATATATTAAAAATATTTCTTACTTTTTAATGTAAGTTATCTTGATCCTTTTTTTTTATTATTCTTTTGGGCTTGGGGTGGTTAGAATATTTCAGAAGGAATTTTCTGGGTTGATCTTTAAACCTCAAACTGACAACAGCTTTCAGAGTAAGATGTGTTAATCACAGTTTTCAGTCATACTTTTTCAGACGATAAAAGTGTTTCTCTGTGAGCATCAACAACACTGTAGGGCGTAGGAATTAAACCTGTAGGAAACCTTGATTTGTGAACATTTTCTTTAACTGTAAACTTTGCACATAAGGTATCTCTAAATGGCATAAAACAGCAAGCATGTAGGAGAGAGTTAATGTAACCTGGCATGGAATATCTTAACAGCTTGAGTGCTACAGGGTGAGTAGTCCTAAAGCATTGGTAAAGATGGTAACATCTGTGTAGATGTTGGGATGAATTCCAGTGAGTTTACAGATGTATCTGTAAAATTTGCTGTTATGATGGAGGGCTGTGCCACCTCTGTGGTAATTTGAACATCTTTGTCAGCTGTATTGACATTTCCTATAATGATAATGGGAACTCTTTCCTTCATGTGGAGCTTAACTTTCAAGTCTTCAGGATACTTGGTTCTGTTATAGAAGAACGTCTTCAGCCACTGCTGCTTACATTCCACAGTCAACTCTGCCTGACCAGAAGGGATGTGTCTGTCAATGTCCTATTGCTACTGTGATACTTCTGTATCTTGAGAGAACAAGGCTCTTTGGTGGATGCAGTGTTATACCTTTCTTATGAGACACTGAACATGTAAGGTTACTTCTCTGGTGCAGTTAGAATGTTTGAAGGTTACTGGAAGTCATTTTTTCAAACAAGTATAAATGGTGATTCTAGATCATTGAGGAAACATGTTTGGATTTCAAAATTGCAAAGCAGTTAACAATTTTAAAACCCATGTTAAAATCCTTTTATTTCACATGCTTACACCACTTTCCAAAACTTGTGTTTGTGGTTCTGTCTCTGTCTGATTCCAGGCAAGGATCTTTCATACTAAGTTGCAAAATGAATGTAAAGATGCAGTTCCAGTTCTGTTGTCAATGTGTTAAAAGGGAGAAATTAAGTTCTGAGGATCTGAAGTGGCATCTTAGCACTCACAAAATATAGTCTGTGGCTCATTTGGTGATTTTTTTTTTGCACACCTACAATAAGTATATTGCACTATATATGTAGTGCTATAAGCTTCAAATTTGCAGTGTGTTGGAACATTCTCCATATCTATAGCTGTAGATTTTGACTTCATTTTTCTGGTTTCTTTTTCTCCTCACCCTGTAATGACCGTGCTTTTACAAGTACTTTACTTGTGCATCTCCTCCTCCTGGATCTTGTCTTTGGTGTTTTATGTGCTGTGCATAGTGTTGCCAAAAGAGAAGATAGGGATGTCTTGGAACAGTGAAAGATTTTTCTGTGAATAAACATATTTCTAAAATCTATTTCCATCAGTGTTTATGCACACAGGCTGTACTACAATGCCATCTACATTGCTGCCTTGAACAGTGCAAGTTCACTTTGATAAACACTTTGTCAAGAGATGCTAAGAGTGCACATCATGTACAGGACAAGAGAAAAGGTCAGATCAGCGCTTCCAGGCACCATTAGAGAATGTCAGTGGCATCTCAGGGCCTTGTTAATGAACCAGTTGTCTCTCAACCTTTTTGACAAACAAAACAAGCCAAAAAACCTTTCCCAGACATCAGGACATGAAGTGATATGTCTGTGGATTAGTTTTGTTCACTGGTGAAGTTAGAATCATCTGGAAGCCATGCCTGATGCTCAGGGACATTTTGCAAATACTGTGAAATGGTATTTTGTTGTGCTGTGAGTCACTGAAAGTGAAAGTTTTACAGGGTTGATGGGTAGGGAAACTATGTTTTTATCATTTAAATGTATTTAAATAACTAAGTTTCCCAAGATTTCTTTAAATACAATATTCCTAACTCATTTCATAAAATGCTGCTGAATTCTGAGTCCTGGGGTATGCTGAATACACGGCACACTTTTCCAACAGATTCTGGAGGATCTGGCCATAAAAGATGATATAAACACTGAGAAGTATGGAAAATTCTCAGGAGTAATCACGTTTCTGAGATCTGTTGTCACTGATATATGAAAAAGGATTACTACAATCAGCATTTTTCACTTTTAGATGTCAGTGTTATTGTTAACATCATTCACATTATCCCCTTGAATGATTCATAATATTGAATTGCTGGACTTTTATTTATGTCTTTTACTTCATGTTACTTTACAATAAAATTTGACATATGCAGAACAGTTGATTTAAATGTTAATATGCTTTTGAGAAATGAATAGAAGTTAACATTTACCCATGAGAAGAGAATTCTGACTTACAATATTTGTAGATAAATTGTGACTGCCTGTAGAAGTCCACAAGTATTACATCTGTAGCCTAGAAAAGCAATAAATACAAAACTGTTTTTAGAATTTTAAAATGGTTGCTCCCAATCAGCAAGTCAGAGTGTCACTTTTATGCTTCAATGACTTGTGTTATAAATATTGGGTCTCTAAGCTTATGGTGAGATATGTCTTCGACTTCTGCCATGCTTGTGCTTTGCATCTCCTGTTCATCTGCGTGTGTTTGAATCCACAGCAGAATGTGGAGCTGTTCCAGACAAAACCACCCCCTGGAACTGTTTGTGCCAGAGTAGAAGCCAGTGTGTTCAAGCTGAATGGGCTTCTGTGGGCTTCAGTTTGTGCAGTGTGAATTAGCTGACTTCCATCTTGCAGTTGCCTGTCAGACCTTAAAATTTCTGAGCTCATCTTAAATTTTTCTGAGCCCCTTAAACTCTTCTTTTGACTCTTAATCTTTGAGCAGTGTTTTCCAGATAAACGTTAGACAAATGACTAGGCACTCTTTAGCACTCCAGATTCCCACTCTGTTTCATTTCAAAACAGAGAGTGTATTTGCATGGTTTAATGCTGTTAGAATGGATTGATCTGTCACTCAGGGGAACTGAGGTTCTGTGTTGAGCCTCAGTGTTTCTAAGACATTGAGTAGTAACGCTGAAATGGTAGGGACAGCTTTTGTTGCACTCTGGCTTGTAGCCATTCATTTTTGCAATCTTTAAAATTATTGCTTTGAACATACTCTTTACTGAGCCAATTAACCTCATACCTTGGGTAAAGTTTAATAAGCTTTGCAGAGTTCTGCATGCTGTGAAAACTACACTCTTCTGCTTTATCAGTTGGTTATGATTGGCTCCAGTTTATACCAGCTGCTGAAACGGGTTGTCAGCATGGTATCTGTGCAGTCATCTACTGGCATATTTCATCCATTTCTGAATGTAATGCGGTTCAGCCATTCTACAGTTTGTGAATTCCAGTATATTCATTAAGGCAGGGCATTCTCTTGCTTTGTTGTGCTTTTGAATGAAATAACTACTAAGGGATGCATAGTTTTGGTTCCTCTTTCCCCCAAAGGAGGTTTCTGTTCTGAACTAAAAATTATTTCCATTTGTTGCAGACAGGAGGAAAAGGTGAACCCTCTTCTGCTCCCATCGAGGGTGGGGAGAGGATTTAGTAAGTTTCTGAGAAGAAACTTCTGCCCTGTTTTTCTCGCTTCTCAGCAGTTTGAGCGTTAGAGCCAAGTGCTGGAATGACTGTGGGAAAGAAACTCTTGAGAGCTAGAGCTGGCAGAGGAGGGCGCTTCAGGTTAAGATGACTTGCTTGGGTCTCTTCTGGGACTGGCAGTTTGCCCTGCTACTTTATTTAGGGAAGAAATAAAGAGACTTCAGTCTTCTGGGCTGTCAAATTGCCATCTATCACCAGTCTTACACTGCACATATGACAGTTCTTTAAAAAGGAAACCCCAAAACCTTTTTTACCATGATCACTGCAAACTAAAATAAAATCTTTAACATGACTATTCTGGTTTCGAATCTCCTGGTGAATAGCTGGAGGGTTTTGCAGCAGCAGTCTTGAAGAAGAGGTTAGAAAATTATCATGTTCCTTCTCCAGCAATATGTATCATAACATTTTCCACCACTGCATAATCTGTGTTGCCACCACTAAATATTGTGATTTGGTTAATTTAGGGATTTATGACAAATGTGATTTTGTAATCTGGCTTCCACAATTGGTACTATAGCAGGAATGGCTTTCTCTTAACAGGAATGCCTGTAATACGGCATGTTGCTGGTGCAGCCAGAGAAATGGTCTCTTGTTATTTTGTTAACCCAAGGAACTGAAGATGGCTGCTTTAGATTATCCAGGAAACTAAAAAAGTAGGGATCTGCTGTAAATCCAAGTTGTTCTGTCCTCAGTGAGCGTCTCACTGTAGTTGGTGACAAATACAAGGATTTCCCATCCTAACATGCAGTTCAAGAGGTCAGTCTGATGCCATCCATAACCCATTGCATAACGTACTTCCCAATGGAGAAGTGAACAACTAGAATTTTTTTAAAGAATGTTACTGAGGAGAATTTTGTGTCATTTTTTTACATAAAACATTTATTGAGGTTGCTGAGTGTATGTGACAGATGGTGCTCTTATGTCACATCCTATCTTTCATTTTGTTTTGCAACATAGAAGTGTTCCATGCATGCATAATTGCATTACAACATTTTAGTTGTTTTTTTTTTTTTTGTGTACTCGCTGAAACATAAAGGAATAATCCAAAGTGAGATCTTTAATGGGGGATTGTCCTAGCAGGGCTGTTAAGCTGTTTGCTTTGGTGTTCAGTGCTGGCTAACTAGTATGTTTTATGATTTTTGCCCTCTTAAGGTAAACTTCAGGTGTAAAGGAAACTGAAGTTATCATTTCATCAATCTGCTGAATGCATTCAAGTAACTAGACAGCTGCTGTTCACTACATAATAACATTTCTTGATCTACACTCTCAACCATATAAAATGAATAGTTCCCTCACAGTGAAAGAATGCAGGTATATTTGAACTTTCCAGCTTGAGTACTCTTCAGGTGCCTAATGCCTTAACATTTTATAATGTCAGTTAAGTATCTGTATGATTCTAAAATTGGAATGAAGAAAAATATATCTTAACTTTCATTATGTGTGTCATTACTCTCCTGTTAACTGAAAGGGGAAAAGTAAACGTGAGCCTGACTTCATTAGAATATTGCCAACCAAACTGTTTTATTTATATGGCATCCTGAATAGCTTCTACTGTCTCTTTTATGTCTGGACTAGTGGATGGAACATACTGGACTTTGCTGTTGCCCTTGGCTTACATTGAGCAAACTCATCAAACTCATGCTTTTTTAACTGAAGACTTTTTTTGCAAGTAATGTAGACACTATCTCTGTTTTACAAACTGGGAAACTAGAAGTATAAGCGAAACATACAGAATAGCAAAGCCAACAAGCTGATAATGTTGGTGGAATTTTTAACTTGAATCCTATCCCACTTCTGTTTATTTTGTCTGATGACCCTTGATGCTTCACTGTTGTTTGTATGTGTGCATTCTTCCCTTTAAAGACGGCTAACTTAAAGGAAGGTAGTGAGGACGTCTTCCCTCCTCATGCAAAAAAGAGAAAGGAAACACTTAAACGAAGACTGATATTTCTACTCAATGCATTGTCAGTCACTGAGTCCTTTACTAACTTTAATGCTATTATAGTTGCAGAAACTCATTTATACCTTATTTTATTGGCTTTTTAACACAGTTTTCAGAAAACTAATTGACTGAATAGCTGTCCATTGCTGCTCTGGCTTGTGTCGATCAAGGCAATGCATGCTCAGGGTTTTCAGCTAACTGTATTGACATGCTGTTGGTTGATCAAGTAAGTGCTGAGTATGGCTGATTCTGGTCTGGTTTTGCAATGAAGTCTTAGACATCATGTTTGGTTCTCTAGAACATTGGTCAAGTAAAATGGTAAACATATTATTCATATTCTTGTGTGTAGTCTATGCTTTTGAAAATTATTTAATCTTAATCCTAACCTTCCAGCATTACACTGTGTAATATTTTAGTGGCATTTGTAATTTCTTGCTGCACTGATGTGCTTTGACTTTGATGCAGCCTAACTGGTGTTTCTTCGTAATATGAATCAACCATCGCCATACTGGAAGTATAAAGGCAGCTGTACTGGTAATGCCTGATAAGTGATGTGCCAACTTGCCAGGCTAGTTATACTGCATATATGCTGTATGAAGAGGAAAAGTACATCAGAAACCGGGTGGTTTTTTTTTCCCTTTACTAGTATAAAGGTGATGTGAATAAAATTACAGTCTCGGGCCAAAATCTATCTAAAGGAATGGAGAGGTATGAGTGTATCAACTTCTTTGTCATGTGTCTAGCTGCAAATGTAAAAATGCACTGTATAATAGATGAGTCCTGTCAAACAAGTGATAGGATGTGATGAGACAAAGTGAGTAGCACATGACTTCACGCAACAACCTTCTACTTGGTTTCTCTTAGTTACAGTGTGCATTACATAGTTTTAAATGAGCAAAGCTAAAGCATGTAGTATTTCCTTTTTTTAGCATGGCTTTGTAAGTCACAATGTATCTTTTCATTATGTTAAATAATATTTGGGCTAGGAGGAACAGGCCACTGAAAGGTTTTCCGCCTGTTCATATTGCATCTCATAATGTTATGTATTTCATGCAGGTTTGTTGTTGGGAAAATTAATTGATGCCACAGGTAATTGCTACTTTCTGCCTAGTTGAACGGCTGTGCACTGAACCATTTCTAGTGCGGTTGCTTTTACCTCACCATAGCCACTCTTTGACAACACACTAATTAAGATACACAAAGGCAATAAGGTGTGGTTTGTAACAGCTGTAAACTTGTCCATAGTACTTCTCATTTCTGTTCATTAGGACTCAAAGTTTGTTAGTTAACTCATTGGCTGTTAATTAACATAGTACTTGTTAGGAGTTAAAGAAGATCAGCTAATGAAAACTTATGCTGAGGTGTCAACCATATTCAATTTCTGTTATAGTCTGATGGTATCACAAAAGTTTGGTCTGTCTGTTTCTTATTGTCAGCTAGGTTCTTAGGCTTATCGAAAGGGCCAGGCCAGAAAGAGACTGTGGAGCCTATTGGTGAAGGGTTCCCTCTTCTCTGAACAGAGCTCATTAGTTCCTGGGTACCAGTCTGTAACTTATCAGCATCTAAGCATGTGTGGGGAGTGCATTCACATGGTTGTGAGTAGTTTTACCTGCTTGATGGGGAATCACATAGTCCTGCAACTTTTAGAAGGAACAAATGAAGAAGGCCTTTTTTATTTATTTATTTTTTTAAAAAAATTTAAACGGAATGAAGGTGGCACTGTGGCCTCAGTTACCTGATCTTTGGATAGCGTGCTTTTTGGAAAGAACACACATTTTGACTATCTGTGCAGCATAACTGTAACAGTTCTTGGACACAGGCCATTGCTGCAAACCTAATATATAGCAAGAAATTGGGCAACATTGTGTAGAAAAATCACCAGTGCAGCAGCAGCCTGTAATTAAGGACTGTAACAGCAGTGTGGTGTGATAAAATAGGATGGTGGTGGGTTTTTGGGTTTTATCACTCAGTTCCTTAGAGCTTCCTTATGCTTCCACCTTCCTTAGGTGTGTATCTCTAGATGTGAAGCCTGTTGGCCTCCTGTGCATCTGCCTTAACAGAGAACAGCAGATGGAGTCTGTCAGGTCAGAGCAGGAGCAAGAGGCCTGATTCTTCCACAAAGTAGTGAGATTTCTAAGCTAATTTTTAAGTCATTAATGGAGTTTGTTAACAATACTTGATCTGTTTTATGATATCCCTCTGTCATAAGAAAGAATAATGATTTCTTTATGTGGATATGCATGTTCCTTCCCCCCCGCCCCATTTCTCCCTTTATTATTCTGATACGTAAGCTTCACAGGTGTGGAGGGCATTGCAAGAGGACTGAGGAGGTGGTAATAAAAGTGCAGGTGTGCTTGATAGGATTTCTTAGCCTATGTGATAATGTATCATTGAACCACAGCTTCGGTCACCTGGTCTATTCAGAAGCTTAATGAGATCTCTTACCCAGAGACATCAGAGTAAGTAAATGTGGCATTGTTACTTCACTACAGAGTTTGAAAATGATGAGGATAAATCCTGTGGTGATGAGGTAAAGGTTCCTTGGCTGCAGTTATGTTAGGAAGCCATATGTGGAGGGAAAAGAAGGGCGAAGATGAGAGGAAGTCCCTGGAAAATGTGAGTGATGAAGCAGCTGGCTTTGTATGAAGGAGGAAATTTGTGAAATCCAGGCCCAGGGAGTGGAAGAAGGCTGTGACTTTACATATATTCCCTCTTTGCCTATACATAGCTTCCAATTGATTATTTTCTCCAGTTCCTGGTGTTTCTGTTGAAAGAATACCAGCATCTCTTGGTAAATGAATTGAGTCAGCATGAAAAGCGTTCTTTTTTTATACTAGTCCTAACGTGTCTGTTTTGATTTTGTTGTTTTTCAGCTGTATCTTATTGGAGGATCCATTGGGCTTCGTGAATTTGCTCAAATAAGATACGATGTCCACAAACTACATGGCAAGGTAGGTGAAATGGTTTTCCTTACTTTTCCATTTCATTTTGCATATGTGCTGTCTTCTGAAGTATTGCTAGGACAAGCAAACTATTGGTATTGAGGATTTGCTTTTCACCACTGGGCCCTGGGCTACAGCTGGGGCTCTTAGGCAGTGAGTAGTGTAGGTAACAATAAAGGGGCTGACGTGATGATGAATCCTTTTACTGTCTGTGAAACGGATCAATGTAAGTAATAGAAAAAATTTGTTTCTTTGTTGTTTTTAAATGGCAATTCTGAATCCCATGAAAAGTGTAGCACATCCAGAAGGAGGTTATTGCAAAGATATTGTATCTGATTTAGACTAAGAAAAGTGATATTTTAAAAGGTTCTGTTTTCAAACAATACTTGGCATTGAGTATATGTTAGATGGTTTTTGGAGCTTGGCTTTGCATTGACTGAGATAAGCAGATACCTTAAACATTGTGCTGTGTCCTGTTCTTTAAGCTCTGTAAAAGAAACTGGAGCTAGTCTCTACTCATGTCAGAATGTACTATATGGAAGAAGCCTTTTTTTAAATGATCTGGAAACCTTCTGAATGAGGGAAATAGCTTGCTTTTTAGTGGGACTTATATCTCCAAGGGTAACACTAGCTTCAAATTGTATAGCAAATGATCTGAATGGAGCGTGTCAGTTCAGCAGAAAGTAATACTGGCTTGCTTTCCTAACTTTGTAATGTGCAGGTCTGCCATTGCAATGCAGAGGCTTTCTGGTCTCAGTGCTGCTGACTTGCAGGTGACATGAAGCTTTTTTTAAAGAGTATGTGGCACTTTATATAAAAAATATTTGTATAGGACTCTGAACAGTGTGGCTTTCTATTGTGATAAAATCTTTGAGATCCCAGGCTGCTGAGTTTGGAGACCTCCTTGTTTTGTCTTAGACTCTTGTTGTGGGCCATCTGAATTACTTTAATCATTCCTTATTTTTCCTTGTGTTGCATACTTAGCTACAGTCTTTGAAGCACCATGTGGTCTACTCCTGCTCACTCCTGTATTTGACATAGCCCATAGACAGGGAAGTGTAATCTTCAAAATCTTTTCTCCAGTGCTGTCTTCTGGGTAGTTATTTTATATCAGTCCTGGGCTTTTAGGACCAGTTGGAGTCTTTAAGTTTTTCTCTAACTGGATGGGGATTGCAATGGGGCAAGAATTTGCCTGTTGTGTTTCTGTCAATTTTTTGGTCAGATTCATACGTGGTGAGTTACGTTTGGCCTCCATGATCTGCACTGTGACCACAGCCCAGGGAAGAAACCTGGTAATGGCTGTGCTCATTGAGATCTATGAGGCTCCTTGTCCCAGCATTTATAATCAAGTGAAGCATCATCAAATTAGACAGTAGTACATGAAAGCTCTGAGGGGAAGCTGCTACACCCTGGAGTTCTTAAGCTCTGAAAAGCTAAAAGAGGACATCTGGATCCTGCTCTAACCGGTAGTACTTAAGGCTGCAGCATCTCTTTTGTGTTTTCCTTTTCATTATGATTTTATTTAGGAATAGAATAAATTTAAATAAATGGCAGTGCAGTACTGGCTGAGAACTAACAATACTAACTTTGAGCTCATTTCTAGACAGGCAAGTCAAAGCAATGTGTTCCATGAGTTTCTGGTTTTATGTCTGCAAAAATTGAGTTAGGAACCATTCTATTTCATTAAATAAGATACCAAAAGAGATTAGAACGTGTTTTAACTGATAAAGAGAAACAAACCTAGCTTAAAATGTACATGAAACTCAGAAAAAGATCATTAAACTAAGTAATTTAAAAATGCTATTAAAAAATCCGGATGGGTGTAACATCTGTTTAATTTTTCACTGGTTAAAATGTTTTTGTGTTGGAGTGGAATATGCTTTTCTCATATAACACACTTTGACTAGCATTAAGTCCTTATCAGAACAAGGATAAGTGCTCCTTTTGGGGGACTGGGCACTAATATGCAAATTGCAACAGGCAATAAAATAAATAGGATTTTTTTGTTACAGTTGCTCCTTTGGAATAATAACAATGTTTAATTAAATAACATTTTTCATCCAGAGAGCTCAAAAGACTTTCACAGAATTTAAATGAATTAAGTTTCATAGCCTCACTGTCAGAAAAGGCAGGATTATTATTTCCATTTTACTGCTGGAAAAATGGAGGCTGTAAAAAGTTAAGCACCCCATCCAAAAGTAGGCTAGGAGTTGTAATACCTGAGTGCATATGTTTTTAAATCATGGTTTCACAGAATCACAGAATGTTAGGGGTTGGAAGAGACTTCAAAAGATCATGGTTTAAGGATGTGCAAACTATAGTATGCCCCCTTTTGCAAGCAATGACTCCTGAACCTGTTTTCTTGCTAATTTAATTGCTAGATAGACAGAACATAGGTGATCCATTTGTTGTGTATGTCTGCTACATTTCAAATGCTAAACTATGATTTCTTCCTTTCAAAAGTATTTGTCCTTTTCCTTTTTCAGTCTAACCATTCTCATTGTGCTGAGAGGGAACATGTTAGTAGGCGAGTTCTCAGTTGACAGTGATATTTCAAAGGAAGCGTTACAGTAGAACTAGTGTCTATGTTTCAGGGACTAAAGGGGTTAACTGTTACTTTCTCTTTGTATTCTTGTGGCTTAACAAGCAAAAGCTGCATTAGTAACAATGCCTATGTTATTAATGTCAAACTGGCTTTCGAAGAACTTTCCTTGATAAAGGAATTCAAGAGAAAATCTGGTTTGGACTTTTGGGGTAGTATGGTTTGGTGGTGATGCATTGGGCTGGGGCTAGGATTCAGGTTGAGAGAGACAGAGCTTAGAGCTGTAGCTGGAGTGGGGCTGGGAAGGGGCAGCAAAAGGAATTCTGTCCTTTTATTTCATTTGGGCTGTGGCTTGGGATCTTGGGCTAAGGCTCAGCTGATGTGTAGGATGAAGAGTCAGAGCCTAGAGCTGCAGTTGGGGTGGGGCTATTAGTGTCTCAAGAACAGATGTTTTATCCATTCAGAATAGCATCTTTGGGCATCAGGACTTTGTATATGCCCATCTCTTGCAAAAATTAGAAAAAAACCAACGTTTTGGGTATACCTTAATTTACTCAGGATACCTACATCAGTCATATTTCCTTCCTCAGCACACTGAATGTTCTACATTTAAAATTAATTTATGCTGAGGCTCTTACTGATATAAATACCTGTTTATGCTAGTCAGAATTCTCCTGAAACTGATCAAGGATTTCTCCATTATCTGTTCTTGCCAAAATTTCCATTAATGGAGAAATCATTAGGTTAGGTAATTGTTTCTTTTCTGGGAGGAATTTATGCAAATCAAAGTTGGTTATAGAAAAACCAGGTAAGCCTATGGGGAAAATCATGTGGAATTAATGGAGAAGATGTGAGTAGGCTTGTATAGTCATCATTCCAAACACCTTTATTCTCAAATGGAAAACTAGATTCTTTTTTTGTCTTACTTCTCATTGTGTATGTAATTGGAGATGCTTATTTAAGGAGTTTTTTTACAGAAAATGTGGCTTCTATTAAATATACAGAAAATGTTTCCTTTCAGGTATAATAAATTATTTACTGTGTGCCCATTGTTGTCATTCAAGGCATGGCAGAGACTTGCTGATTCAGATCTAATTTTGGATATAAGAATCTTGGACTTGTGGAATGGCTGTACTATTGGCTGTAGAGGGTTGAAGAAAAGCAACATATTAACAACCTGGGAAAATCTAGGCTTTTAGACCATCAGCAACCATTTAGACTAATGAAATAGAGTTTGCAAGATCCAAAACTGCTTTGCTGAAGAAGTATTATTGCAAGGCTGGTTCTCAGAGTATGGGGAGGGGATAGGACTGAGCAAGTTCCTTCAGGGTAACATTCAGCAGAAGCACTTCTAGGAAAGCTAGAATCTCTAGGTCATTTTGTCAGGAAACAAAACATAGATTAGCCTTTGAAGTCTGCAAATAGCTCCTGCTGTACAACAGGATTATGTACAACAGCGTTACCATACTGCCCTCTTTAGTGTTTACAAACTGTGTAGCTCCTGTTCAATTTTCCTTTGTCCTATGCAAAGTAAGTGCTAAGAAATGAGAATAATAATAATGTTTTCTGTCTTACTGAGGCAGGAAGTAGAGGCAGTGAAGAGTCAAAATGACAGAAGTTCAGTCTTTTCTCCTGCATGAGTTTTACCCTTGGATCAGCTGTTGTACATTAAAATATGTATGACTGTTACATGGCATTCCAGAGTTACGCTCCAGTTGGAAATGAAAACATGTGACCTACTCTTTCAGAATGTCATCATCTATGAGCAATAAAACAGTAAACCTGAGAAGGGTATAAAGGAAGTGATGGTGGTAGCGTGAAGCATAGTCATTAGTAAGCATGCCAGGAGCATAAAGCTTGCTTTCTGCAGACTAAGCAGATTGCCTTTAAAATTTCTGTAAGGGGAATGGCAGTGTTTTGAGCTCCTTAACTAATCTTTTTGACCAATTGACTGGCATGTAATTACCCGTGAAACACTGCTTAGAGACACCTGCAAGGTGTTAGTGTTGCCATTGTCAGTTCTCATTTATTGCATTTAGTTGGTGTCTTGTCCTAACTCATTAAATTATGTAACTGGGAGGATCTCAGTTTTCATTTTATAGTCCTAGATCTCAGAGTGGGGAAGAACAACACATATGGTGTGTAGAGGATTATCCTGGAAGCTTTGCTGTCCTTTGAAAAAGAGAAGAATGAGGAGTGAAAGAGAAAAGAAGGCTAATATGATGACTTATGACACTGACATTTTACTGCTTTATGGCTGTTCTCATAATTGGGCTTGATAGTGATTTAAGTGTGTTGGCTGTCGGTTAGTTATACTCAGTATTACAGTTTTAGAATATTGTTAGTGTCCCTCTGATGCTGGCCTTTAACATTGTGTCTTGAAGCTCATGAATGGGTGTCAGGGGACCCACAGCAGCATGTGATTTAAATAACTTCCACTAATCTCATTGGAAATTTTATTTCCATCTTGTCCATGTTCTTGATTCAGTTCCTTCCTCCACCATGGAGCTGCTGTCTGCCTACGAACAAGTCATTGAGTGGTAGTGAGACTCACTTTCTCAGTCTGTAAAAGGGAGATAATTAATGCTGCTCTACATAGGGAGCAGGAAAGTTAATTAATTCAAATAGAAGGAATTATTTAAATTTGAATAAGTATTTAAAAAAATATTTCCTCGGGTGAGATTCATTAATTCAAGTGTTTTGGGTCAGGGTGAAGTAGTTTAGGAGGAAACAGGAGCAGAGAACTGACCCGTTTCCATGAGGTCTTTATATCAGGGGAGAGCATAATTGGCATTTGCCTCAGAAAGGTCCAGGAAAGCAGTTCAACCTTTTCTCATTATTATAGGTGGATAGTTGAGAAGTCAGTGGTATCTGCCCGTTTGAATGCTTCTGTGTTGCAGTCGAAACATTACTCTGTTTCACAGACATGCTGCAGTTTGTTTCAAACTGTTGAATTGAGAAGGTGACAATTACAGCAGCACAGTGTTTAAATGAGGTTGCAGCATTCACCCAAAAAAGAGGAATAAATTTGTGACTAGCTGGGCAAGACTTTGTTGCTGGCTGGCACATTCATACTGCTGTCATTATGTAAAGTAGTTCAGGTATGTCTACAAGACTTGCACACATAGGCATGCCCTAAAGTATTGCAACTAAAATGGTCTGTTGGTTATTGCTTCTATTTTACCTGCCTATGAACTCCTCTTGGATAGGATTTCAGTGCCTCAGCAGAAGTTTGGTTTGGATTTTTGTTTGCTGTGGTGTTTTGTGGTTGGTTCTTTTTTTCTGAAGAAGCAGCATTACAGAATTGAATGCAATTTAAAAGGTTATTGTAAAATTAGTATGGTTTCTGAACAATCTGTCGTGTTTCTATATGTCACGTAATTTTCTTCCTTTAAGTAATGTATTTCATGAGGTGAAGATTTTAAAACATTATCACCTAAACCTCTGAAGGAGTCTGTAGCATTTAAAATTACACTAGTCATGCTATTTTTTACTTATAGTTGTGGAATGTCAGCATATTGTTCCCATCATTAAACATATTGCAACCTACTAGGGCTAGAGAGAGCTGCTTTACTGCAAGCTGACTTGTTTATCTTATTTGAGGACCTGCATCTGTGTTAGAAAACAGTATTTGCTCTATTTGCAAAGCTATCAAAGATACTAAAAATTTAACTAATTTGAGATAGCAAATAGTATTGTAGTGGGATGTAAAGGTGTGTTTTTTCACTTTCTTCCCTTAAATTGACTGAATATTGCAAGGTGGTTTTATAGCAGTTCTTAATGAATAAGCATTCATGCTTGAAATCATGCTACACCTTGCTGTTCCCAAGATCATAAGTCTATCCAAAACTTGACTGGATTCACCTTTTCAAGGGGCAATCTGAATAGGCCAAGTTGTTGTCATTGGACTGGGCTGGCGAAGCACATGGTGGTGTAGTTTGTTCTGGTGACGACTAACTGACTTGATGCTATTGCTGCCAGCCCAGGTTGTTCCATGCACTCAGTTATCTTCTGTGGTCTGCAGGCTTTCTGCTTGATTTTGTTCCAAATGGATTTAGACTCATCCTCTAGACTTCCTGGTGTGCCAACACCTCCTACCAATGCTAAGGTCAATTTAAATTAACACTGTTAGTACTAAAAATGCTCTAAATGAGCATTTGTATTACTAGAGTTAGGGAAGTGAAATTTAAACACTCAGTATCTGCTCAGCTAAATTTAAACGTATGTTTATGGTACTGTGCACTTAAGTGAGGGATCTATCTTGCTCATCTTTCCATTGTCTTAAATGAAATGTCTGTTTTGAAATAGCTATCCAGGCAGCCCTTAGAGAGATTAATACTCCCATAATATACTTCATTCAATTTTAAAAGAGATGCTTGAGAAAGATGTTCTCCTTTGACTGAGGGAAAAGTAGAGTTGAACATCTTAGTGAGATAAGTACTGTCCTTGGTGTATGAATGTATTTATATTTAATTTGACCAGTGAACAGTAGCTGAGATAAACCTCTGCCTAACTTCAGGTGCAGCTGAATTAAGTTTTTGGACACATGTCTTAAAGTGGGATTTATTTTCCCTAGAAATGCCCATCTCTATTCAAGCTGACTGTAGGAGAAGCCTAAAGAAAGACTTTGTGCTTCAAGTCAAAAGTTTAGATGGCTAAAATCCAGTGGGATGAAGCCCACTCTAAATATTCTTTCCCTGGAGCTTCCTTGGCAAACTAGCAGATGGCTCGAAGGTAGAGGAACTCTTATTTAATCCATTGTTTGTGTCTGAGGTATTAAGTGATTCTGGAGAGCTTCCCCCATGAAAACTCTATAGTTGTATTAAAGATTGTATTAAAAAGATCCTGTTTGATTTGAGTGTGAACAAAATCAAATCAAAATGTCTTTAATTGGTATCTGGTGGGATTTTTTGGATGGGAAAGGTATCCTTTCTAAACTTGTCAGCAGGGAAACGTGGAATCATTTTAGCGTCTGTCACTGAACTTGGAAGAATAATTAAGTCTTCTCATCTGACATTTTAGCATTTATTTATTTATAAATGCATCTTCATGTGTTTAATTAGCTTCAGTAAGCTAATTGCACAAACACAGTGTGGCAAGGGATTGATGTTGGTGATGATTATTTTCTCCTTTTTTTTTCCTTAAGCAGGTCAGGTTGGGCTGAGTCTCAAATTTAATGAAGGCAAACTTTGGCTAATTTCCTTGTGTAAGTAGATTTAGTTGATTTTCAAAGACTAAATTCATTAATGAGCTTGGCCCTAGGTCCTCCAAAAATTAAGAAAATAATACACCGAAATGTTGTTTGAGAGGTTGAGAGGCATACTTTTATGATTGCTTATAGGAAAAAAATAAATCTTTGTCAGTCATTTATCTTTATGTAACAAAGCACATTTTACTAAATTAAAGCAGACGTAGCTTTCAAGCATGGCCTGCCTAGTGGGGAGTTTTAGAATTGGATGTTAAGTGAGGCAGCCTGGCTCCTGGTTGATGGCTAAGCAGGTGCCCTTATAGTGTCTTTGTTTCTGTTGGCAGGGAGAATTTGGAACTTGCTACATCTCTTGACCGTAGTTCAGGATCATCCAAGGTAGTAATTTCAGTCCTGCAATATGGCACAGAAATGAAAGGGTAGCAGAGCTTTTCATACTCTGTATTGTGGTGGTACCAGATGTTCAGATGTCAGTTTTCTCATATCAGTCCAGGGGGATTATATGGAAATGAGCTCTTTATCCATGCTATTCTTGAAGATTTTGAGGTTCAGCTGCTATTGTTGGGTTCATGTTTTTGCATTGATTTCAGCAAAAACTAATCCATTTTGTTTGAGCTCAGATGACTTCCCTACTTTGTCTCTAAACAGCTGCTTGCTGAATTTGCTATGATACTAGACAGAGGTGTACGTTTTCATTTTTCAGACATCCTTTCAGTTTAGCATATTAACCACTATTTTTCTCTAAAAGGCAAATATGCAGTCAGACTGGGGTTCAGTACAATTTTTGTTGTTGCATTCTGAGGCCAACACTGTGTGTATGCTCTTGAATGGTTTCCAGTGATTGGATCTGCCTAGACCCACTGCTTATTGTCATCACAGACAGCTTAAAGCATTGTAGGGCAACATGGAGATAAGGTATTGCCCATACCTGCTCTTTCATACCATCTTGTATCAAGTTGAAAAAAATGAGACCAAGCCATCTAACCTGTTCTGATGAAACCAGGAAACTTGTTAATACCAGAAGACTTCTATTAATAACCTGAAACAGTTATGGGCTCTCAAAATCACAATATGGTTGTTAAAAGTTGGGACAGTCTCATTAAATCTAGATGTGATGATGTTAATAATAGTAATACAGAGATTATTTTGGTAATATGTGTGTTCACTGATGAAGAATTAAAGCTGTGCTAATTTTTAACTTTGAAATGTCTGGGTTTTAAATGAATTCGTCGTTTCAATCTTGTAATAGTGTGCCAGTGTATTTTTTTGGCAATGAATATGAAATTGTATTGTTAATGATACTGAGTTTGGCCAGAGACCCTAAATAATATTACTCAGGGTTTCCATGGTAAAGTGTTTCACTGAATCCTTGTCAAGCTCTTTTTATAAGTTTTTGGTTTTGTTTTTTGTTTTGGTTTCTTAATGAAGAAAAGCCCTTGCCTATCAGTTTGCAGGTATGCAGTGACTACTACTACTGTAGAAATCACAGGGGTTTTCTGCCATCCATGCTAGGATGTCATGCTATATCCTGTGTGGAAGGATACTTTAATAAACATCACTGAATCAAAAAATGGCATGTTTCTCAGAGGCAGAGAGGTCTTGTGCCTATTATAAAGATTGGGAAAATTGACATAAAGTTTCGGGGGCTTAATATCTGTCTAGATCTAAAGTTTTGATTCTTCTTTTCTGTGGCTGCTTGGATGTGTATCATTTTTGGACTGAAGATCTTTTACATGCCTAAAACTCTGCTTTTGGCCAAGCTCTCTAGTACCATAGTTTTCCTGCTGCTGCATAGCGTTGCATCTATTAAATATATATAGAAAATCTTTTTGGTGCCATTAAATTAAAACGGATGTCATGCAGGACAGCATCAAATGCTTTATACAAGTCCATCTGACATCGGTTGCTCTTCCCTTATCCACCAATGCTGTAACCCCGTCATAGAAGGCCACCAAAATTGTCAGGCACAATTTATCCTTAGTGAACCCATGTTGGCTGTCACCAATCACCTCCTTGTTTTCTGTGCGTCTTAGCATAGTTTCCAGGAGGATCTGTTTCATGATCTTGCTGGGCACAGAGGTGAGACTGACTGCCTTGTAGATCCCTGGGTCTTCCTTTTTTCCATTTTTAAAAATGGGGGTTATGTTTCCCCTTTTCCAGTCAGTGGGAGCTTTACCAGACTGTCACATCTTCTCAAATATGATGGATGGTGTCTTAGCAACTTCATCTGCCAGTTCTCTTGGGACCTGTGGATGCATCTCATCAGGTCCTGTGCACTTGTGCACCATCAGGTTCCTTAGATGGTCTCGAGTTTGGTCTTCTCCTACAGTGGGTGGTTCTTCATACTCCCCATCCCTGCCTCTGCTGCTCTCTGTTACCAGTGAAAGGCTCTGGCAGAGGGAGAAAATGTGATTGTGACCTAGTGGTTAGATTGTGTACGTGAAGTAGGGGAAACCTGGTTTTTATTTCCTATGCCATTTAGAATTTCTGTATTTTTTCCAAATGAGTATTTGATATTAAACATCTTGAAGCTGGGATCCATTTTGTCAGGGCACTATTCTTTCTCTGAAATGTGGGATGTGCTCTTTTTCTTTAAAACAAACAAACCAAACCAGATCCACCTCGCTCTGAGATGTATGAATCCTAACTGGAAGGATGTATCTTCTTGAATCTCAGGATAAGTTGTCTAGTACTTACAAACTCTTCAGCCTTTCCTCGTGTCGGTGTGTAGTTACTGCTGCTCTAACTGCTGCCCCCTGTCTGTCCCCTTTCTGAGCATCTAAATCTCCTCTTGCCTTTTTTTTTTTTAAATTTATTTTTTTTATTTACAGAAGTCTAATTCAGGCTGTGGATTTTGCTATACAGTCAGGTGCTAGGTCTATGTAAATCTAGTTCTCAGTCTTCAGATGTGTGTACTAACACGCATGTGCCCGTTACTATTTGTCTACATTGAACTAGTAATACCTTGGTGACCCTATGCATTTGTTCCAGCTTTCTCATATGTGTATACAAGTTGTGGATGCACTTAGAAGATTGCCTTAGAGTGAGTGCTTTAGAGGAAATTCAGGGCAGAATTTGGATCCTATCTGGCATATCTTAGGAGTACTCAGTAAAGGGAGCATGATAGGTATGTTCTGCACACAAGGTAACTATTTGTTTGTATGCATAAAAGTCCTGGTGGATACACATTGTCCAGGATTTCCAAGCATCCAGCAGCTACATTAGAGCTACCACCTGACTGTGCTGCCCAGCATCTGGAAATTCCATGCAAATGGCCAGATTTGTGTTGTTGTGGGTTTTTTTTTTTTTGTATGTTTGTTTGTTTGGGTTTTTTTTGCCTGGACAGAATTTCTGTGTGGGTAAAAAAGGCCTGTGTCTGGAGAAACCTGGGCATTTTGTACTTCATCACAGAGAAGCTCAGGTCTTTACCTCATATTATTGAGCTTCTCTGTGATGAAGTACAAAATAGAGTGCAAGTATTCAGAGTTCCTTGATTTTAAACAGAAGCCATTTTTCCATTTCCTAATTCCTGATGGTTTCTGTTGTCAAGATTAGCTTCAGATGAAGAGAAGGTTATTAACTGGAGAAACACATTCTGATGCCATTGCAAGTGGAACTAATTTGAGTACATAAAATGTTGATAGATTTCAGATTTTTACATTTTATATACTACCAAGAATTCTGTTTGGTTGCTTTAAATCCTGTCACATCGCCACAATTAATTACTGGTATTTTTGACTTGCAATTGAAGTGATTACAAGTGTGTAATTTAGCTTCAGGCAGCTTTTAGCCAAAACATAATTTAATATCCAGCTGTTTTTCCCCTTACCTTTCTCAAGCATCAGAAATCATCTAGCTTTCCAGACACATCTTGTGAAGCCAATAGCCATGGTGTCACCAGATTGAAGCTCAAACAGAAGTACTGGGGTCCCAGTCCCTAGATCAGGATATTCTTCACTTCTTGACTTGTAGATCACTACAGTTTTTACCAACAAAGCATTGAAAACCTTGAATGTTTCTGTTTAAAATGCGATCACTTACAAAATGGACCTTCCCTTTCTTCTCCTTTGTGTTTTGAGGCTAGAAAGACTCCAGTCAATTGGTTGTGTTGCAAACTGCAGCTATGTAGCAGTCTGAAAAAGCAGAGCCCAAGCTCATATCTGGAGTGCAACCACTAATGAGAGGGGGGAAAATGCATAATCTGTCTCTCTTCAAATACCTCTCACTGCAGAAAGCACTTATAGGTTCACTTGTGATTCAATAGGTGATACATTTTCCTTGGAGTCAGCACTGAACCTCTTGTATGTTGTGTCAGGCAGTGCTTAACTCCCGTATTTTTTTTTTGATGAGGCATAAAAATGAGAATTTGCCTTTAGAACCTTAATGAGTGCTGAAATTAATGTTGTAGCTAGTACAACATGATGTCTTGCCTCCCTGGAGTGCAGCTCAAGGAGGGTAGAAGGTATCCGAGATTGTATATTGTCCCTGTGCAAGAAGGTGGGCAGCTATGGGGCCAACAAATTGACAAGCTCTCTAACAGTCCCTCCGCTTTTCACCCTCAAAGACAACGTGTGCTGGTCATAAAGCCTACCAAGTGTAAGCTCTGGGGTGATTCAGAGCAGAGACTAATTTAGATATTCCCAGAGGAACCTCTCTTTCTTAATTGATTACAGAGAGCATGTAACTTTCTGGATACTGCATAGAAAAGAGAGATGACTTGTTTTATTAATATCTAAAATGTATGAATTAAAATCTTTTTCATTCATAATGTCCACTGAATCAAGTAGATTTGTTTTGTTAGTCTGGATGGTTAGCCCTTAAAGTACTATAATAGCCAGAGGGTGTAGGGATCTGCTTTCTGCATAGCTGTTTTTGAGTGTTTTAATATATTTAATACTCTCAAGTATGACGTGTTTCTTTTTTTCTTTGCTATAAATAGATACGTTGCACTTGAAACAGTACATTAAGAGACAAGATCCAACTGGTCGAAACACTTACTGGGATATGGGAACTGAAATTTTTCATCTGGCATAATAGGAAAACAGTATCTTTGCTAATCACGTTTTAAATTTAGCTGCACTAGATCTTAGCATTATAACTTTCTCTAATGTACCTGTCAGAATGTCTGAGCCTTTGGCAGGTAAGCGTGTTATTTTTTAAAAACAGTGGCAAAATATCTTTCAAAAGAAAATAGCGTATGATGTACAAATGTGTTGCAAATTCTAGTAATCTAAAATAGAGGTAATTTGGAAGATGAAAAGCTTTCTGTAAGTGCAAAGTATTAGAATAGGCTTTTTCTTCTTACTGTAAAACTTCACTAGATGTCAGTGTGGAAAGTATTTTTACCAAAATGCTATGTGAACTGTAGAATGAGAACTGTTAATTCCTTTAAAACATGCAGATTTAGGCTGGCAGTTACTAGAATTTGGTAACTGAAGGGTTTCTCAATACATAATTTATTTGTAGAAACGCAGTTTGAGAACAACAAAAGCAATTTTGAGAAGTTTACACTGAATTCTGAATATTGTTTCTGTTGAAATAGACAAAGTCAAAATTTATTTCAGTACTTACAGAAAGTTTTGAGATTTGTACTATAAATCAAAATGATGTTTTAAAACCATTTAAAACAATTTTTAGGATTAAAAAACCAGCAGACTTTTTGGGTTTGTGTTATATTCTTGATTATTTTGAGTCAGCAAAAATTTTAATGTATGGTTTTTTGCTGTTGGTTTGTGAGAGCTGGACTTGTTTGTATGAGGGTATCAAGTATATTTTCACGTGGCTAGAAGTAAAAGTTTTTGCTTTTACCAATACAGATCACATGATTCTGAATGCAGGAGTTCAATATTTTTCATATTAGAACTGGACTTTCCTTTTGCATACATTGGTTAATGCTGTAACTAAATAACATGGTCACGGGTTAACTGATACAGGCAGAAAATGCATTCAGAAAACGTAATTGTCGAACATATACATTAATAGCAGCTGCATTATAAGGAATTTTTAAAGGTTTGTTAAAACACTGCAAAGAGCTTGTGTGTAACTTAAGGTATGATGAAACCAATAATTAAGAACTTAAAATCTTTCAGTAGTTTTCATTAATTTTTCATAAATTATACCCACACTTTGAGGAGAAGAAAAGGAATTTTAGAGTCTTTAGTTTATGTCCTGTACTTCACAGTGCTGAAGCGGCTGTAGCAAGACAGGTATAGCATACTAAAGAGACTTTACAAAGGCACCTTGAGAAATTGTCTTGTAATGTTTTTAAAATATACATCTTACTCCTCTTGCTGTCTTCTGTCAGTGTTTTGTGATGGGTGACTCGGCAAATTCTGAAATACCTGTTAAGAATCTTTTTTTTGTGACCAGTGGTCCCCATTTTGGCCCACAGGAAAGAACGTGTTATTGCTTTGCTTTTCACCACTTTCTGTGATGATAAATAAATGGATTAAATCCTCTGGTGGTAAATCAGACTGAACCACTCTTGCCTTTCTTGCATAGTTGACACCATGGACCTTCAGCATGTTCTGTCCAATTCATCTGGGAGGTCCTACACTTCTGTTTCATGTTTGGAAGAAAAAGGAATTTTGGAAAAACTGTACAGAAAATGTAGCAAGTTCCTTCCTTTGTACTGTTGGGTTACAGGGAAACCAAGAAGTCAAGGATGCCAGCTTTGAGATCCTGCATTGGAGGGCTCTGCTGTTCTGACTTTACAGCGAGAGTTGTGTTTGGGTCTGTACTTAGAACTGATTCAACTTTGTGCATGCAGCAAGATGGGCTTTCCCATGCAGGGACGTTTGAAAACCACCAAGAGTCTTGTTGGTAGTTCTGGAGTTGTGGGGTTTTTTTCTTTATTGGAATATTTTATTTTATACCAGAAGGCCAGTTTTTGCGCTGAATTTTACTGTGAAATGAAATTCGTGCTAGCATACTCAGAGCCAAGATTTAAGGCACTAATTTATGTTTTCTAAATCAAATAAATAAATATGCACCTGCAAATCAAGCTGGATGTGAAAGCATACAAATTGTAGATTAAATGCTTGAGTACTTCTCGGAACTGAAAGCTGTAGAACCCTTGTTAGTTTTGATGACCTTATGTATGAGAAATCTAGATCTGCTTAAGTGCTTGCTGAAGTATGGCATGGTTTGGTCATCATATTAGCCTTTAACTTCATAATAATTTGCATTTCCCATGTCATTATCATGTGAGAATGTCAGGTCCGGAGTTTGGGTTTGTACGTGTTCTTTTGATCCATCTAGAAGCAAGTAGAAGGTCTGGATTTTGAGAGATCACTGGTGCACCATGTACCATAACTCTCGGAGCTGCTGCTGTAATAAGATTTTATATTGCTCCTTTGGAAATGTCTGCATTGATTTCTGTCAGAGGCTGGATGAAATATTTCTTTGATTAACTGTCTGTGTTCTATGCAGATCGTAGGAAAGAGAGAGAGGACACAAAGCCAGGTTTTGCATCTAGTGTCAGCTGTCTCCTCAGTGTTTGGAAGTATTCTTATCCAAGCATGTGCAGTAGCCTTACCTAAGTGTTTTTCATGTATTAAATATTATAAATCACGTAGTTAAAGCATGTTGTGAATAAAGTTGCACAAAATGGTATTTTTTGCCTTGCTCTTCTCTGTTAGCAAAGACTGTATGCCAAAGAGTTTGGCATAAGCACAACCTTTGTTGTACTTTACAACTTTTACAAGCTTTGTTCTTTAATTCCTTAAGTAGAACGGCACTCAGCTTGGCTGTAGTTTACACTGCACTGCCCAAGACCTGGGATTTATGCTCTCTTCTCTACACCTTCTCACTCTGCTCATAAACCACAATTTGGAATATTTATGACAGAGTTTTGTAAAAATGTATGGGAGTCTTTTCTTCTCAAGGAAGATTAAAGTTGACTGATCCACTACTGATTTTCCATTTAAGGGAGTTAGATATATGATAGATGTTTTCAAAGATATTCTATTGGGAGAGTCAGAACTGGTGGTTCTGGTTTCCTCTATGCTTAGAAAATGGGTGGGGAGAACAAAATGAAGGGTTTCTTACAAACAGTCATTTTGTGGACTCTGTGTGATGGATACTGGGGGAGAATTATGTCCCATCTATTTACGCTTGTGTGAGCAGACAAAAAAAAAAAAGCTTAATTCATGTTCATTACATTCAAGCCACCGTCCTTCCCTGTTTCCAAAGTAAAAGCTGGAATCTTTCTCTGCGGTACTATTTTGTAGAGAATAGGGTAGGAAAGGATACTCATATTTTAGTAAAAATAACAAACTAGTTTTAGGGTGGAAACATCATCTACCACTTGCTGGAAATGCTTGCTAGAGGGAAAGTTTTCTAAGACTTTGGCATACAAATATTTGGTCAGTACATGCCAGTCTTTGGACACAAGTATACAACTTAACTGTGCTGACTTATGTGAGAGGAGACTGTTGAAAGTGCAGTCCTCTTCTCATGACATGCTTGTCCTTGGGTAGTAATTGAACTCTTAATTTTAGAAGGTGTAATATATTCAAGACTTGATTTGTGCAAAAACCCGTGGCCACAAATAGTAAGTGGACAAATAAGTAATCATGGTTATAGCTGAGAGAGAAACTGCCTGTGAAAGTGGGCTACTGAAATTACAGATCCAGGCATGCGTGTATTGTGGATGACTAGGATGCTTCCCTGAAAATTACAATGTGAATCAACTTGCTCTGCATCTCTGTATGCTGAACAGGTGTGACACAGCTAATCTGCTTTGTATTCCTGCTTTGTAGAATCATGGAATGGTTTGGGTTGGAAGGGACCTTTAAAGGTCATCTAATCCAACCCCCCTGCAGTGAGCAGGGACATCTTCAACCAGATCAGGTTGCTCAGAGCCACGTCCAACCTGACCTTGAATGTTTCCAGGGATGGGGCTTATACCTCCTCTCTGGGCAACCTGTGCCAGTGTTTCACCACCCTCATTGTAAAAAATGTCTTCCTTTTGTCTAGATAAATCTACCCTCTTTTAGTTTAAAGCCACTACCCCTTGTCCTGTTGCAACAGGCCCTACTAAAAAGTCTGTCCCCATCTTTCTTATAGGCCCCTGTTAAGTACTGAAAGGCTGCAGTAAGGTCTCCCCAGAGCCTTTTCTCTTCCAGGCTGAACAACCCCAACTCTCTCAGGCTTTCCTCATAGGAGAGGTGTTCCAGCCCTCTGAGCATCAAAGTGGGTAGTGATGGTGTTCTTTGGATTCCTTTGTGGAAAAGCTATCCTTTCCGTATCCTGGAGATAGTTACTGACATTCATAAATTTCACAGTCGCTCTCTGTCTGGATTATTTGCTTCTGAACCAAAATGAACTGTGGTCACTGAGGATCGGCACAAAATTGTTAGCTAGAGATTTTTTTTGTAGCTGCATGCTTAGGTTTATAACTGTACCAGAAATATTTGTGTCACAAGCAAAAATTTCCCTGTACTGAAAGGAGTGCAGAGAGGCCAGCAGTTCATCACAGTGCACTGCAGGAGTCCCTGGTTTGGTAGGGGCTGCACGCACCAGGCGTTCCTGCTTTCCTCTGAAGTGATGCCTCTTGTCTGCACCCCAAGATGCACTTTTTTTTTTTTCCCCACCTAGAAATTCTGTCCAGGTTCTAATCGAAAAACTGAAATGTCAGCCTTAAAATGAGTGGCAGCCACATTTTAAAAGGTTTTTAGGTACTTACATCCTCAAACAGCTGCCTACTAAGATTTCTAAGAATATTTTTATGCTTAATCCCTATTACTTTTAGCCACCTAAAATTCATTTAGATACAAGTTTTGTCTGTAAATATGGAATTCAAAGATGTGTGGACTTATAGCATAACTTTAAATTCTTACTGAAAAACTATTGAAATACTCAGTGCAAGTATTCACGCAACTTTCCTTCCTGCCTCCTAAGTAATGATGCAGAGGGCACTGCCAGGCCGTTATGGCATTTGGGCTTTGTCTGCTTTCCTCATCATATTTACTAATAGGGATTTGTATTCATAATTTAGCTGATGATTCATTTGCCAGTACATAGCTGAATACTTTTAGCTCATTTGGCAGTATGTGTATTGGCATAGCAGTCAGCGTGGAAGCGAAATGCATGTGTTCGTGTTTGGATCTTGTGGCAGATGTGTAATATAAAGGAGCTACCACTTTGGCACGGGCACTTTCCTGGCTCTGCCTGCGTTTTAAGTGTTCCCTGGTTATGATCTGTGATCGTGGCTCATATTGACATTTATCTGCCTCTTCAGAATTAAAATAGCACCGTTCTGTTTTCCTTTTTTTGTTCTTGTGGTGTTGCAAAGATACTGCAGCATGGTACAAACACCGTGGAAACAGTCCTGTATAATATACTTTTTCTCAACTGCCATATTAGTTGTGAAAATAATTTGTAACCTGTCTCCATTTCACAACTGAAAAGCAGGGGTTTGCAACCAAGGCATTAGAATGTGCAGGTGACTCAATTTCTGTGCAGACTCAAGTATGTTTAAATAATTCCATGTGGGTAAGTATGTAGGGACCAAAGAAAGGTAAAAATAAGGAAATACATACTTGCTCTGTTGTTTGTTTTTGTGTTGGGTTTCTTTTTGTGGAACTTTGAGCAGAATAATGTGTTCTGCGGAGTGGACTTAAGTCTTTCATGTGCCTATATGTTTAATATTAGGAGCTTGCCAAGATGTTGTACACTTGCCCTCAAAAAAGGGTTTAACTACTCTTTTTTGGTAAGTTAATTTGCTGGATAAAATTCCAGCTTCTAAAGAAGAAGCAGTTTATCTTCATTTCTCATTTACAGGATAACTTTTTTCCTGAGAAATTTCAACTAGCCTCGTTCATTTCTGCATTTTTGTCAATACTAAAGCTACAGCATCAAACAGTTCTGAGCATTGGGATGCTGTGTCTCAGTTTAGCTACTCTTCTGCCTTTGTGCAGGCACAGGTGAAATTAATACAGGGCCTGGAAGGGAGGAGAAGCAGCAGTAACTTCACTACTTGTTTCCCTTTGCCTTACACAAATGTGGCCATGCAAACACCACGTGATAAACACACTAAAAAATTGCTAAAATAAAACTCAGTAATGGAGATATTGAGCTTTCTTTTGTAAGTTAAATTCTGGCTGTGGTTAATTAAGTAAAAATGCTGCTCCAACCATGTTGTCTTGGCTGCTGTATTATTAAATGAAGGGAAAACATTGGGGTAAATTGCTTCTTTACTTGCTGGAGCATTTATTTCCCCTTGTCCATATGTGTACTGCAAGAACACCAAGCATAACAAATAGTGTTTGCATTTAGTTCTGAATAAGGTGAGGTCCACGATTGCTCTTATCTCTGTGAAAGCAAGCTCCAAAGCCTGTCTGTTTGCGTTTCTGCACGCGTGATGGATGGGTTCGTTGTTCTAATGAAACATGACTATTGTTGGAGGTTGTGGTCACAGAACGAGGGAGGCAATCCATCTTTAATGAGGGGCAGTTCTATGGAGGCCTTGAATGCCAAGGCAGAGATGTAGCATTTCATTTTTTATTTGATGTAGAGGGCCAGTGCAGAGACAGTACCTTGTTTTACAAGTTGTTTGGTGGGGTTTTTTTAATTACAAAGAAGGTGGGAGCTGTATCCTCTACAAACTTGAACTATTTTAGATGTTTTGGCTTTGTTCCCAAGTGTAATCAGTCTGGAGGTTGCAAATGCATACGTTTCTATGGCCAGATCTCGGATCAGATAGGGAAAGCAAACCTCTGGCCATGCATAGATGGTGTTAGACTTGCATGTCTGAGCATCCTTAGGAACTGAGGTCTCACAGGCTGCATACTAACCAGCAGGCAGTGTCTGTAATCAAGGGGAACAGTATGGCCTAGGGAAATCCCTCAGAGCAGTTCCCGTCAATACAGAGAGGAGGTGTGTATTTTAAATACCCCTGAGGATCTGGAGCTTGTATTGGGGCAGAATCTGAAGGTGGATCTTCTCATTGACCAGGCAAATTCTATAAATTGCGTTCCCTCCTTTTTCTTTTTTAGGCTGCTTATAGACATTTGAGGTTGGTTGTGACAAGGGTAACTGAGCCCTTGTCGTTCAGATCAAGAAGCAGCAAATTAAGAATAACAACTTTTCTGCATTGAACTAGTCATAGTTGGACTAGTGTACTAGCAATGTAGAACTAAACACATTACTAGTCTTCTTACATATCTGGTTTGTTTAACGTTGGTTGTATTTAAGATCTAAAAATGTGAATGTTTTCTTATAATAGACTTATTTGATGTTTTAATTGATTAGCCTAAAGGCTATGTCAGAATATTGCATATGTGGCTGATGTCTGTTTGAGAAGAACATAAAATGCTTTCTCTAAGCATGAAGAATGCTAATTATCTTTTCCCCCTTTGCTTCTACTCTTAGGCCTGTGGGAGACAGATGTTACTTAGCAAAGGGGGGGATGAATATGACTGCATCTGGGCTCAGAAGTTGTTAAAGCATGGAACGCATCTGCTGTGGTTCACCAACATTTCTGTTCTTAGATTTGTTCTTTGAACAAACTTCTCTGAAAAGTGTCAGGAATCACCAGCACTGTCAGTACAGAATCAAAACTAGGAAAGAGCTGTGTGTTCACCAGAAAATTGAAAGTTTGACTGATGATTAGACTTTGAAAAACAGTGAAATATGCAGCGTGATCACAGTTTTCTCTTCCCTGTTTCATTTGTTCAAGGCTTTGTTTAGTTTGACAGTTTCAAACTAAACAGTTACAGATTTAAGTATCAAAGGTAATGCAAGTTCAGGGCTAGTTACAAGTGTGCTTCCTTTTTGATTGGAAAAGTTTGGCTGTTGACCTCTCTCTTTTCAGCCCAATTCTTGTACTGTGGTCATCATCCTGGTATCTGACCAAACAGCACAAACTCATTTAGAGGAGAGGAGGGTTTGCATGTACTGGTATTTAATTTATTTGAGGTTAAGATTTCTTTAAAAAAATAAATTCTTAAAAGCAAACATTTTTGCTGTGTTTTTGTTTGTCTTACAGGTGGATCCAGCTTTGAAAGAAAAATTAAAAAAGAACACTGTGACACTGGAATCTGAATATGAGGTAAAATAAATTTGTTGCTTGGGGCTCCTAACCTTGACTACCCTTGATTACCCTGGCTGCTGGTGGGTTGTATCTGTCCCTAACTAAAATTAGATCAGCCATCTGCCTTTGACTCACTGATGTCCAATAAAAACAAGGTTTTATGTAAAGAAAGGTTTTTCAACATACAGTGCTACTTTGTGAACACAGCTTTACTTTGATGTCTAGGTGCCAAGTACAGTGGTACAAATAAATGCCACTGTTTCTGTGGTTAACCTAGTCTATAAATGTAGAGCTGATGTTGACCTTGGATGGAATGTGTTTCTGTGCATGTCAGCACTTCCACATGAGTTTTGATGATCTTTAGACCAAATTACAGAACAATGTGCTTGACATGCTTTCTGTTATTTCTTGCTTCTGAAACCTACATGTATCTATCCTTTTTCACTATTTTTGAAAATTTTTTAGACAATTGTTTCACTCTTTCTCAACAATGCATTTTCTTCAAACATTACTGAGCTCTAAAATGGTTGTTTTGGCCAGTCTAATGTCCAGATTTTCATAAATCTTCAGACCTGCAAAAGGCTTTGTTAGGAAAACTGGAAAAAGCCTCCCTGTATCCAGAAGCAAAGGATAAAGCTATTTAAGATAATTTTTAATGATTTAAAGTTACTTGGATCAAATGTCCAGCTGACACTTTATCTGTCTCTATGGTCTTTATGCTGAATACAGCTTTTTATTTTCTTTTTCTTCCTTTGCCACATTGCTGCCACAAGCCTTTGAAGAGCTTGATTACACCCATAGCTCTCATACTCAGGTGTCCAAATGGCAGTACATGGTCTTGCTAATAAAAGCTTTCTATTATATTACTCTTTTGTGATTTGTCTGAAGTAAAAATAAAACTTACCTTTGTATTTTTACATGCCTAATTTCGTAGAAATCTGCCTACCTGCCAGGTTTATGATAGTGTATTACCATTACTGCAAACAGTTTTGGGTTGTCCCCCTTCTACAAAGTGCTGTGTTTTATGGTGTAGCGAATAAAAAGATTTGATCCCTGAGGACATATGGAAAGCTCCAGTGGAAACTCAAAACATACACATCCAGTAAGTTCTGATTGCCTCTGGGATTATTGTGTCTCTCACTTCCCATAGAAAATACTGTGAAGCTGCTCTGATTTATTTATGTGGAAGAACCACAAGCAGTAAAAAGAACCACATCTCTGTGTTTGACTCACTACCTAACCTCAAAATCAACTATTCTGTGTTCAGATATGCCTTGCTTTCTCTCCAGAAGATAAGTAAATAGTTGAAGGATAATATTTAAAAGGCCAGAATTGCATTAGCTTTATGGATAAATCAATGGTAATAAAATACAACTGGCATAACTACATATTATAAGCCTGCTTAGGTAATGAGGCTCCTTCCTGATGGACAGAAATGACAGAAGCAATCTTATTTTTTTTCTTAATCTAACCTGCACAGAGTTCCCAAGCCGAAATTCTTCCAGAGTAGTGTTTGGGTGTTACAGAGGGCAGACCACTTCAACAAAACAAATAGATTAGCATTCCCACGTAATGAAAATAGATTCAGACTGTTGTTTTGAATGCTAATCTCAATACATACTTTACTATGGGCACCAACTTGCAAGCACTAGGCATATTCATTTCTTGGTGTAACTGGTGGAACTACCAGTAGTCATGCATGTCCTTCACAGGTTCCACTCTGAGTATGTGACAATTTCAGTCAGTATTACCTTGATATTCTGGTGGACAAAAACTGACATTTAGGAGATTAGTACCCCATGTCTTCCAGGCAAGGGGGTTTTGCTTGTTGCTTTTTTTCCCCTTTATTTTTTCACTTGCCCAAAATGTAGCTCTTAGATAGATATATATATATATATATCTTATAACATCTTCTAGTCCTATATATAGGTCACATTGCAGGATTACACTGGTGGCTGTTCCTAAATACGGTATCCTAAGAGATCAAGGGCAGTTTAAAAAAAAAAAAAAAAAAAAAAGTTGCTGTTTTGATATGTAAAGCCTTATTTTACAATATTATTAGTATTATATCTGCAGCTGTTACTGAGGATACCAAGCCAGCTCTTTTGAAGAATGGTTGCCTGATGCATCCATTGGCCCTCTAAGGTTTTTAAAAAATATCTTGCTGTCTTTACAGAAATGTGCATATTGAATACATACTGAATTATTTTAGAATGTTGCATATTGCAAAAGATAAAGACGTTTCCAATATTTCAAACATGTTGAAGTCTGCATTTTGTCTTCAGTGTGGTGGTGGTGATGAACAAAGCTGTAATCACAGATTTAATCAATTTACTGTGAAGAAATTACATAAAGCCATCTTTTCACCTTCTGTCTTACTAAATTATATCTTCTGAAACTATACAAAATTTACTTTATTTCATATAGGGAGTATTTCTGGCCGGGATACTATTTTGAGGAAGAAAGAATTTGCATGTGTAATTTGTATTGCATTTCTTGTATCTCAGATCTGTTAATAATGCCATTTATCTTGTGCCTTGGGACGTGCCAGAGGAGCAAGCTGCCTTTGCGGGTGTTCTTCATTGTTTAAGCATTCCTCTCACACGCTTATGTGTCCTCATATGGCCAATTAGTCCTTTCTGTTTCCCTTTGCCTAATAAATCATTGCTCTGTCCACTAGTGACACTGGTACTAATGTGAATGTAGTTCTGCTGCTGAGCTGGGCCTTGTAGAACACACTGTAGAAAATGTCAAGTGTTTGACCTGTGACGGAATCTACAGTACTTTATTTGAAAGCACAGAAATATTGTTTAAAAGAGGAGGATAAAAAAACTAATTAATGTGATGAGTGAAAAACATTCTCATGGATGTTTAACAGTCACAATACATTCCTTTTCACTGGTTTATATGCGATCTTGAAATAACATTCCTTATTCTAGCACTTGGTTTCTGTACTTCTGTGAAATTAGTGGTCTTGTACACACTAAACCATCTGACTGTGGTCAGTTACATCAGACCCTAAAATAAAAAATTGTTGTTCAGGGTTTTTCAAGCAAATAAAAACATCTTTAAGAAGAATTTATTAACCTTTTACAATGGAAAAATCAGTTCCATTTGAATCAAATATGTAATATCCAATAGGAACCAATGGCAATTGAAGGCAGAGGAAAAAAATACCACAATAAATAAAAAATGTGAAGGATTGCTATGGAAACAGTAAATGAGAAGTTATAAAGCAGACAAGACTGATAAAAGATGCTAAGGACATCAGAGTGTTGTCTGATAAGTAAGCTGACAAGGCTAGGGGTAAGAGAATGATATTGCAGCGAACTAAGAGTAAAATAATGAGGATGTAAAATCACGAGTAACCACACTAGTAAAGTAGTAACATTCAAAAAATATATTTGTATTTGTTTGAGAAAAAAAGTTCTTTGTATTTAAATCAGGAGAGACAAGGGATGTACTTCCAAACCTCGTAATAACCAAACAAGATGTTAGTTAGTATCTATTAGGCTCTGCCAGTTTATAGCCTAGTTCCAAGATAATGCTTGGAAGACTTCGGTGGCTGCTGAAAATCTCAGTCTGGGAATGATGTTTCTCTGGGAATCATCAGTGGTAAGTTGATGGTTGGACTCACTGATCTTCGAGGTCTTTTCCAACTTAGATGATTCTGTGATCACGGGGCAGGAAGGTGATATTTTTAAGTGTTCTGTGAGATTTGGGACATGCCTAGGCAATTTGAGTACTTTTTTCAGTGATATGGAAGAAACTGTAAAATCATTACTGATGTTCACAAAAGTATTGAAATCGTAAAAGTGTGGCAAGGCAGGGACAGGGAGCTGTTTGTATTCCTTGGTGAGCTGGGCCCATTAAATTACGTTTTAGAGTACCTAAAGTTATTTGTTTAAAAAACTGGAAATGCAGGCCAGAGTGGACTGAATTATGGAAAACAGCAATTCTGAAAAGATTTACTAGTCAGTGAATAAATAATTCAGAGTGATCTTCTGCTGTGATGCTGTTGTACAAAGAGCTAATTCTGTCTTTATGAATATAAAGAGGAATAGTAGATGGTAGGAAGAGGCTGATTTCACTTCTGAGTGTGGCCCTGATGAGGCTAGTACTGAAATATTGGATCTACTTCTAGTGTCCACATTTTGAACAGGGCTTTACAAATGTGATAGGTTGCAGAACAGGCTGAATATATTAACTTAAGGCTCAAGAAAATGCCTTGAAAGAAACTTAAAGGTTTAAATCTTTTTTAAGGTACTGGAAAGAATGTTAGTTATATATAAATATCTTCATAAGAAGAAAGTGCTAGCTATTGAAGTTTTTTTTTTTTTAATTGCAGCAAAGATACTAGAATTAGAAGTAAGGTCTGTTATTAATAGCTGGGAACATCATTTGAACACAACAGGAAGAAAAAGGGGTTCTCTTCCAGAATCTCGAAACTGTAAAACTTCTTAAACTTTTCCTTCAACTGCTTGCAGCTATTGGACTCAGCGTGGGATAAGTGAGGGAATATGCTGGTCTGCGAAGTCAGTCTAGAGAATACTGCTTTCTTTTGGCTTCAAGTAAATGAATATTGAGCAGTTTGAGGTTTTGTGATTTGATAAACCCAAAAGGTCAACATTAGCTCAGAACAAAAGCTGTGTAACTATTTATCCTGAGAATTACAGCAGATGTATTGTAATTGGAGTATCACAATGTTTATTCAGGACAGTTCAAAAAGTAAAAGCAGGTGTGTGGAGAGGTGGCTTGGGAATATGGCCTGTATCTTAATAATAATAATAATAAAAGAATTTGAATAAGCTCTTCTAAAAGAGATTCAAGCCATTTAATGTTCACCTGACTTAACTCTGGGGATTGCAGTGCCAGCAGAATGGATGAAACTCTTTTTCTCAGGAAGGGACAGTGTAGTAACATAGTAATTTATAGCATTAAATAGATGCATTGAAGTGTGTGGACATGAGAACTACTCCAGAAGGAAGGTAATTTCTGAATGCCAGTGGTTGAAATCTCCAAATAGCTTGTTGCTGCCATTGTCAGTACCAGAGGATTACTGATTTTGTTGTCGTTTTAAGAATTAACAGATTAGCGTGTTGCATTGATTTACTTTGGTGTCTGTGAAGATACCAGCAGCTAAATGCCTTGAGCTGCTTAAGAGATAACAAAGATGTTGGGAAAAAAAATCCCTCCTTAGTGACTGTTGTGGTACTAAATGAGGTTGAGATATTCTTCTTTTCCCTTCAAATTATTGTTACCCATCTTTATTTAATGATTAAACTATACTGTACAAATATACTCAGCAGTAGCAAGTTACTGTCAGAGAGTGGGTCACTGTCTGTCCTAAGAGGCTTACTGATCAAACAGAAAAATGAGATGCGAGATGACAGTGGAGACTGACCATGGAGTCTGCACATTTTTAAAGTAAATAATCAAACTTATAAAACTTTAATGGAAAAGTTCCCTATTTCAACCCTGACTTCATCATGCATCTGATAAGACTTGAGTTTTGCCCAAGTACAACTGGGAGACATCACTGAGAAGTTCAGAGGCTGAGGGAAATGCTGTTGGCAATTCAATATGTAATACTCCATCTTGTTTGTGGCATCTTCCCAGCAAGTCATTGGAGAGCCAATGTCCAGCTGTGCCAGTTTACAGCTTAACATGAAAATAAAGAGTCTTGAAGTACGATGCAATTCAATACCAAAATACCCTCCAACCATAGAAAGACCCGAGACCTTACCTTCTGAAACTTATTCTTCATTCCTGTAAAAATTTAGATAAGTGCCTTGATCCTTCTCAGACAGAAGTCTTTCTCATTCAGTTTTGAAGACATGATAGTTCTGACTGATAGACTGGAAGGTAGATTTATTTGCAAGTTATTTGTGTACGGTACATTCAGCAGGATTGCTGAGAAGTAGCTTTGCTGTCACTGACAGTGTAGCGGGGGACTAACATCCATATTACTGTCCTCGTCAAATAGACAGGGCATGTTAGCCAGAGAGAAAAAACAGGAGGATTTTTTTTTCCTATGAGAAGTTTGCCCAGCACCACAAATCAAACAGTAGCCATTGACATCGCTGAAAAAAATTATTTATGGCTGAAAGGACTGAAGTTGCTCTGTTAACATTTAGCCAAAACTATAGTTCCCACACAGAGAAAAACATTCAGTTTCAGCATATAAATTGACAAGCAAGTTCTGGAAGAGAGATGAGTGGGAAAATCAGCAGCAAAGTGTAGATAAGAAACAAAAGCCCTAAACTGCACTAACTCTGTGTGAATGTTACCTGAGCTAACTGAGGCCAGGATAGAGGCAGCAGCGTGTGAGAGGCAAAAGATTTAACTCACCAGTTCAGAAGGGTCAACTTGTTACTAAAGTTGACTGCTGATTTGAAGGACCGTGGCTAGTTTGAGTTAGTTATTTATTGGCCTGGATTTAAGTTTAATTTGACATTATTGTCGTAAACCTTCTCTAGTCGTTCCTTTTTTTACACCCACACAGTTCTGTTAGTAGTTTCATAGTGGCAACTGATCATTTCTTGTGCTAATCCCTTAGCCGTTCCCTGTGATATTCATCACAGCTTTTTCTTCTCACATAAGAAACCTGTAAAAGCTTATTTTTCAGATCTTTTCAGAAGGAAAAACATCATATGCAACTCATGAGTCTAATAGATCTTGTACACCTCTTTTTCTTTTTTGATTAGAGAATCTTTTCGTTATTTCTAGAAGGACATACTGTTCCAGATTTTATATACACAAAGTAAAATTGTCCACAGTTCCGAGCATTCGTAATCCTAGCAAGATGTTTGAAGTAAACCACCTCTGTGGTGTCAGCAGGCTTTTGTGGGCTCCAGACAGGGACATGCTGTGGAAATCCATATGCTCTTCCTACCAGCCACAGAACTGTCATTTTTTTTGCTCTTATGGCTCTCCTGCACTGTAAAAGATCACATAGCCCCTTCAGCCAAGCTCACCTTTATATAGCTGAAAAAGAGCCTGCAGACATCCCAAAAGTCTGTCCCTGACTGCTCCTCTTTCCGAGGGCTCTGCTGCAGTAACTAGGACATACCTTTGCAAAGTTTAATATGATACAGAGTTGGCAAGATCAGGCACTCAAATTTGGGAAATTCCTTGGTCCTATTAACTTGACTGTGTCTTCCAAGTTGTACATTCAGCAATAAACCTTAATAAGCAGCACTTCTCTTTCTGGGGCACATTAACCATAGCTTGATAAAACTTCTGTATACAAGGGAAATGAAAAATATCCTAAATGTACTTAGTTGCTTAATTAAAAATGGAATTTGCTGAATTTTCAATGTTTGATCTTGAGGGTGTACTATTGCACTCAGGCTATTCTTTCTATGTTGGATGTATTCTTTATATGTTTCAGAGTTTCATTTTTCGCTCAAGATAAAAAAAAAGATAAGCTAAAAGTAAATGACTCATGCAGGAATTCTCTTGACTTTACCCATAGAGCTTGTGAATCCCTTGGAACAAGAATTCCATCTTAAGTGATCTGCAGGTGTAATCCGTAAATGGCACTGAGATATCCTCTGAGATTTAATGTGGTCTTTAAGACATTCTTCATTTTAAGAAGGGAAACTGCTTGTCAGTTAGGTGGAAATCATGGCAAACCCTACTTCCTAGATGGAAGTCTATCTGCCTAATGTTATTTTCTGTTATTTTAAAAATTCAAGGCTGTGCAACCATGTAGTTTTAAGCAAGTGCTATAATTGTTTGGTTTACTGAATAATTTCTATCACTATAGCATCTCCACACAAAAGTATGAGAGCACTCAGCAAACATTCATTAAACTCTGTGACACCTCTGAGATAGACACAAGTCCTGTTCTCATTCTTCAAATTGGGTAAATGATGCACAGGCAAATTGGTGGTGCAGTTTGCTGATACACATCTTTTACAACATAGCTACCTGAAGATGCTTCTGTTCTCTCTCTGCCCAATGATTCCTTCAGCTCTGTCAGTTCAAGTGTTTGCATAGCCTTGTGCTTAAATAGGATTAATTCATAAACAGTATGTACTTGTTTTCCTAATTTATTTCATTTTTTCTGACTGGGGGACAGACCCACATAGTGCTGAATTGGCATAATTAAAGGGAAAATAACCTATGGGAAAAGAGTCACTTAAACCAGTTCACTGTAGATAAATTCATTGTGCCATAGATGAATGGTATTGGATCCCACTGAAGTTAGCAACAAAGCAACAAAGTTTCATCATTGTGATTTTTGCCAGTCTTCAGCAAAGCCCAAAAGAGCAACAGATCTCTGGATTTTTATGTGTAAAAAAAACCAAACTCAAACCATTTCTTCCTTTAGTGAACAAAAAAAACCCCCTTATTCTGGCGATAGCATGCTGCTCACTAACAAGCATAAAAACTAAATGTTCTCTAGTTGGAAAAAATGCTTCTTTTTAATCTGAGGGTTAAATCATTAATCACAGGCTATTAAATCACAGATTATTAAATCACTAATTGCAGATATTAGATTATGTCACATCCTAAACAAAGTAAGTTACACTAAGTTTATATTAAGAAAATGAGATGTCAAAAAGGTGGCTCTGGGAAAGAGTTGTAAAAAACCCAATGAGGCCATATCAGTGTGATGATAAAGTTCAGTCACACACAAGAGAGCAGATTTGGTGTTAGCCTTAATTCTATACTTCTGCATCTATACATCATCAGGGTTTCTCAATATATCTTTAATGGTCTTCAGGCTGTTTTGACACCCTTGCAAAAAGAGACTGGTTTAATGCATTTCTTTCACTGCAACTTTCAGCCATGAGGATATTCTTCCCTGGCTTCATGTTTTATCTGCAAATGGGTTAGCTTACTGTAATGATGGGGAATAATTGTCTCTCTGAATTACAGTCATTTCTTTCTGTGGTGCTTATCACAGAATTCATTGCATCAGGCTGTAAAGTAAACAGGATTTTCTTATCCCTCCTTTCACATGTGGGAAACAGACTAAAGCCAAACATTTTTTTTTTTCAAGTGACCACCTTTAATTAACTCAGCCTGAGCACCAATAGCTCTAAATGAATTTCTGCAGATTTCAGTTTGTTTATTGTGGCACAAAGGCTATCCTGCAAGAGTAGAATTCAAACTCTTTTTAAAATTTTATTTTATTGTAAGGCTGACAGAAGATTATGGCTTTTACTTAATATCAAGCCAGGCATTTGAACCAGCAATTAAGAAGTGAAGATCTCTCTCTACATCCTGAGTGGTACCTTTGTGCCAGGCAAGCTGTTTAACAAAAGTCTTAAAAGCCAAGCATGTGGCAAACATTTGAACATTTTTTTGTTGTTGTTCTCTGTGCCTCTCTGCATAGCTGCATTTTTTTCTTGAATTTACAGCTTCTGTCAGTCCTGTACTTTTAAGAGGCAGTTTAGCTGATTTAGGAAGTACATCAGTAGATGTAATGGACTACACTGATCTTACTTTAAACAGCTAATTTTCAGTATCCTTTGGGCTATTTGAGACAAGCAGGAAAAGCGGTGCTGGTCTGATCTGATTACAGTCTTCAGAAAGATCTATGCCAGCTCCACTGTATAAAAAATTCAGTTGCTCCTACCTTGTGAAAGCCTGCTGTGTTTGTGCATGTGTTCTTATTTATCTTCTGTGGAATGTTGCCTAATTTCTTTTGATATCTGACTAACCTCATTGCAACTTCCTCAGTTGTAGAAGTGGCAGAAAACTTTTACATAACATGAACTAATAGTAGCAGGTCTGTTCTGTTCTAGCTGTTGAATTATTCTGTGACTATTATTCAAATCCCTCAGTATTTGCCATTTATTTGGATGATTGATAGCAGGCAAATTAGACCACAGGCTCAGGGCAGGGTTAAGTATTTTCTGGTGTATTTTTACAGCATTTGCTGAGATGAGGCCCTGGTGACAAATCCCACTGCAGTACGTATCATTAATGGTAGTACTGCCCTGCTCAGTAGCACGTACAACAGCCCTGTTTCTGTCAGTGCTGCAGACCCCTTCCTCAGTCTCCGGTTGGCAGAGCCCCGTTGTGTCCGATGTCCTGTTCCACAGGCTGGTGTGTGAGACTTGAGGTCTGTGTCTGCTGGGAAAAGACTTCTGTGTCTCTGCCAGTAGCACTGTGAAGATGCAACACTTGGTAGGTGAGGTCAGGAGGGTGCCTGTTCTTCGTTTTCATGCCACTCAAAGGCTAGATAAACACTGCAGTCATTGGTACTTCTGAGTGGGGATGATAGGACTAGGCAAGGAAGTAATTAAAATCTAGATAGTTTTAAAGTATCTGACAGTTTGGTCAGTTAGCAAATCTCATGTATGACTTAGTGAGAGACCTATCTGTGGTGGTTGGGTACCATGAGAAACTAGGCAGCAGAAAGCATCACATACCTCTCTCAAGTTAAAACCACACAAATTGAAGGGACTGTATTGTTACTGGCTCTCTTTGTGCTAGGTGATTCATCTTTCCCAGTATGCTTTGTGTCTGTGCTGACAGGATACTTGAGGTCACTAATTACTAATCTTCTGTTTGAGCTCCAGCAATGCTTATCATTCCTACCACTTCAGTACTTGGCAGGTTTGCAGTTGAAGAACAGATCTGGAAAACAAGTTGAGAGAAGAAAGAAAATGTGAATACAAGAAACCTTCAGTTGTTTTCAGATGCTGTAGTGCTTCCTGTCCTACATGTTACTTATCTGTTGATAAGCAGGCACAGTAATGCCCACCCTCGTCATTTATAGAGCTGTATGGATAACTCCAATTTTTTTTCCTTGTTGTTGAACTTCTCTTGCAGGGTGATGAAAGTTCATCAACCCAATAGTGATACAGAGTTTCTTGTGCAAAAAAGAAGACAACTTAGAATAATACATACTTTAAAATGTGGGGCAGTCAAGGTGACACTGTTATTTTTGCTGTTTATCTGCAGAAGCTGGAAAAGGCTGACTTGAATAACTGGGAGAACATCAGAGGACCCCGTCTGTGGGAAGATTCCCGGACTGTTCAGAAGCAACGGCGGGAGGCTCTCGGTCTCAAGACAGAGTGATTGAGCAAACCTACTGCGAAAAAAAATGTCTCCAGCTGGACTGTCTTATTTTGTAATCCAGTGTCAGGAACAGACATGGGAGGGGGGCACTGCACTCAGCAATTCGTGCTGGTGTGTATAACTGTGAGATCAATCCAAAAGGCACTGTATTATATGAAACTCTTTGTTTGCACCCATTTGCACAGAGTTCCACAGGCTGTACATATGAATTCTCAATTAAAAAAAATATCTGATTATTCTACTAAGAATATCCCATTGTTTTTCAATCCCTATCATTCAAAACTGAGATGCATCAGCAAGGAATAACATTTCAGGAGTCACTTGTCAGTACCAGAAGCTGTCATCCTAATGAGAATAACAGTGCTGTCATCTAGATGCATGTGACCAGATAAACACTGCTTCAGGGAGCCCCTGTGTGGCTTGGAAGGGACTCCACAGGCATATGAGCTGTTTGGAACAGTGAGTCCATTTTTGGCTAAATAAGATTCTTGTGTTTTATTTCCAGGAACTTCACTGTACAGAGGCATGTACAGAATGTCAGTTGGTAATTGGTTAAATAACACTTGTTTAGCTGTGCTTAGATATTTTGTGATTAGTTTATTGATACCTTTGTGCAGGCAGGACTTTTGCACTGGAATTTCTCAGTTTAAGTTGGAAGAATTCTTCCTCACTAAGTTGTGGTTTTTCTCGGTGTGCAAGTATTGTAGCAGGATCTTCTTGAACCACTGTATAGTGGCAAAGCTCACCTTGCATGCATTATTACATGTGTATTTGTGCACGTGCACGGAAATTTTTTATATTGTGATTAATTCTTCTGAAATGCCTGTCTTTTTATATTTGTCTTTGTGTGCTCAGTGTTTGCTGTTAGAGGAAATCGTGCTAACATTGAGGACCCTTCTGCTGAGACAGTTCAATGAAGAAGCATCTAGTCAGTTTTTCAGATGAAATTGAAGCTTTTGATAAGGTGTTACAACAGACTTGGCAAACTCCTTTGCAGGGGAATGGAGTAGAAGTACACAAATTAACAGTATATTCTAGTTTCAAAACATTCAGTGACACCTCTATGTAAATCCTTTTGGCACTGTCTTTGGAAGAGGCGTGGTCTTACTCCTCTCTGCAAGACATGTCAAATGTGATCCAAGTGTCCTTTTAGCCACTTTATTTAGGGGAGCTTCCTTGTCCTCATGTAAATCTTCCCTCTACTTAATTTTCTTCAGTCTCAGTGATGAGGTCCAGTCTTTCAGGAAGAAGAATCAACATTGATCTTTAGAGAGTTGTAAAGCAATTCCTAAAGCATTACATGAAATATCTTTGTCATGTTTTGTGCATGTTTTCTTCTGAAAGAGCTGTGAAGACCATCAGGAAGTGTTGCATGTGATCTGGAAGAAGGTTGGAGCCATGTGTTTGTGTTTCCCTGTTCAATATCACATATATTTATGGTTCTAAATAAATGTACTAACAAACCAGCCTGAAGAGGAACAAGAGGAGCAATACAAGAGTGAGGTAATCATAAATGCTATAGGGAAACAATTGAAATACTTGAAAATGGAGGCATTAAGCTGTGCTAGACCTAGACAAGAAGGACATGGGTTTAATTGTTTTGTCATTAGTTTTACCTAAAGGATAAAACAATATTCTTAGGCAAATAAGATATAAAATAGGACAAATAAGGAGTAATTAAAGCTGTGTACCTTGCTCAGCATTTTTTAACTCTTAAATTCAAATTCTGATGCAGTTCCACAGACAGCAGCAAGACTGATTGTTCAAAGGACATCAATGCATTGACTATGCCGACAGAGTGTTCTTCGAGTTGGGGCTCCTACAGGATCACTGCTACTGTTATGGTACTAGGTGGGGTACTGGAAATGTTTCTTTACGTTCGCTGGTATAGACCCATCTCGTGTGGACTCTGCAATTCACTATGTCTTTTCCAGAAGATACACATCTTCCTTTTCCCAGCCTTGATTGAAGGAGAGGGAAAGTAGCCATTGCTTTGCATATGGAGAGGCATGATCAGCTCCCAGTCTTGCAACATTGGCTCACAACATGGACCAACCCTGCCCTTGAAATAAGCACATAGCTTCCTAGGAACAATGTGTAAGAAAAGCTACCCCTTCCCCCAGGGGAAGAAGCAAAGATATTTCTCTTTCATGAAGCCCATAGGCTTATGAGTTTTCTTGATAAACAAAACACTCACTGCAATGTCCTGTCTATTTTTAGTAATTGAATGTCCCACAAAAACTATTTTGGGAATGGTCGTCTTGTAGTAAATAATTACTTCTGTGGAGAACACTTTATATGTTGTAACTTAGGACCTGGTTTTAGTTGGTTGCTTGCTGGTTGTGGGGTCCCCCCACCCTTCCCTTTTCCACAGGCACTAAATTTCCTGTAGTTTCTGAGGGTGTATTTGTAACTACCTTTGAAGTGGCATGTGTGGAAAGTGATGGATTTATCTTAGCATCTCTGAGAAACACTGACATGTAGACGGAAAACTTTGCAGTTTGCCCTTCTCTTCCCTTTTAAGGAACAGCCCATATCTATTGACAGACCAATAAAAAAAAATCCCACTTTTTTTTTTTTTTTTTTTTTTTTTTTTTTTAATGCTGTTGACTCATTTATGAATGAGAAAAAAACCAAAACCCAACCATAACTTTTGGCAGGTACAGAAGCTGCACTTCTCATAAAATGGGGAGAGCTATTTCAGCAATTTCTCTTTATTGCTGTGCATTTGGACAATGGCTTCATGTTTTATGCTGTGCTTTTCTTAGCCAGTGAATTGGAAATAATACTTATGAAAGGCATGTTGAGAGTCAATTAAAGTCTCTTAAGTTGTCATCCTGAAGTAGAAGGCATTCCAGAAACGTGGAGAATTATAGTTCACAATGCTAGCAAGAGAGGCAAACTTCAATTGGTTCAGGACTCATGCTTAGTCTGGCTGCTTATTTGAACTATCCTTTTGAAAGCCATGTCACAGCACTTCTGGTTATCTCTAAGGCACCTGGGGACAACCTTGTTGAATTCCTGAATTACTATTCTAAACGTCTGTGGCTGGAGGAGTCGGAGTTAATTAAATGCAATTGTCAGTCTGAGACACTGATTGACATATTTGCATCCTCTTTGGTTACTGGCATATGCCGGTCTGAGGGGAATGAAAACAAGGCTTTAATGAGAGGTGTGAAGTATTAAATAGGTAAAAGAGAGTACTAAAGAAGCCAGATCTTCTAGTCAGTCTTGCTGAAATTAGAAATAGAAGGCGGCAGTCTGGCTAGGTGTCTGTGAGTATGTGGACTCGAAAATCAGTTTCAGAATCCATGTTTTGACATTAAAGTAAAAATTGTTTCTCTCAAAGGAGCTGTGGCAAGGCTGGTCTCTGGGATCTTCCATAAGAAGAAAAGCAGTAGGGCATAGAAGTGGAGGGAATCTGGGGCACCTGTCTCCAGGAATAGGTCGAGCTCACTGTAGCTCCAGTGGGTCTCTGGCTGGCTGGTTCCCAGCGGCAGCTATCTGCAGCCCAGAAATGCTAACTGGGTCTTTGTATGAGATCAGCCCTGTGGATCCTGCTAATTGAGTGTGTTTCTCCTGCGGCACTTTGAATTTGCAGACTCATGGATGACCCAAAAGAGAAAACGCTCAATATCTTAGATCAGCAGTAACACAGATGAAGGAGAGGCATAGCAAACGCTGCAGCTACTGTGATCCAAAAAAGGTTTCAAAACCTGCTCAGTAGCATAGCAGTTGAATTTCAAAGCTCCTAAATACATCTGGATGAGCAGCTGGACGTTAAAAACTTTTAGAATCAAGATGCAGAGAACAGTCTTGCCAATAGTGATCCTCCAACATCTTGAAAATGGCTCCAGCTACCCAAAAAAGGTAGGTTATGGCATAGTAAGAGACAAGTAATGGGAGTTTTAGACCAGAATATTTGCTCTGACTTGCTGTGTTTGAATTTCCAGCACAAGTTCAGGCTAAGTTTCATTTTTTATATCCTGTATTTTCCAGAGGCTTTTCTTTCTGCAAGAAATGGGAAAGCCTAATACTATCCTTTGCTACTAACTACTTTGTGTCCACTGGACAAAAATAAGAATAAAGAAACAGAGTAAAGAAGGGAATGATCTGAGGTCTTAGGGAAAGCAGAAAAGTTATTTTTACATGAAGATGGTCACAGAATTTTCCACGAACTTTTATGGTTAGAAAGACTGCTTTTTGTCAGTGTTTTCAGTGAAAACCTCTTTTCATTCTTCAGTGGAGTAAGGTTCACAAAAAAATTTCCACTCTATTTTCGACTAGCTAACTAGAAGGTTTTAATGAAAGGAAGGTAATTTCTCGCTCTTAGGCCTTCTTTTCCTACAAGGACTTGCAGCCAGACTCAGCCAAGGAACACACAGTTTCTAGACTTAGAAACAAAAACTCCATGCAGGTGTTTTTTCTTAAACTTTTCCTCAGCCCAGGAGACCAAAGCAGTCTTTCATACCACTGGAATCAGACTGGCCATATTTTCTTGTTGAACGTATGCTGTAACTGCATGTTTAACTGTCTTAACACAGACAGGCAATTAGAGTTTCACTCTCACCACATCCATGCTTCTTGGGAGATGTGTTAACATGGAATTCAACCGCAGCAGCAGCTGGTAGTGCTGCAGAAAGGACATGTCAAATATGGTTATACACTGCAAACGTGAAAAGAAAAGTAGTTATGTGTCATAGTCACAGGTCATTTGAGAAAGGAAAAAATAATCCAAAATACAGAAATAAGGGAGTACTGGTCTCTGTAGATGAAATCTGTGCACTTTCACCCAGCATACTTGGAGTCTGACTTGATGTGCTTCAGGTGATGGAAAAAATGACCATACTGATTTAGCATCAAGGATGAGATTCTTGATGTTCAATACCAACTCCATTGTGCATGTTCAGTACCAAATCCATTATGGCATCAACCTCAAGAAGGTCCACTGGTTCCCGGGAGTACGGCGTAGTCCCAGGCAGGATCAGGGGTAAGCCCATCTAGCTGCCCTACACATCCATTCCCCTCTTTCTCTCCTGTCTTTCAGTGTTCTTCCTAAAAAGTAACAGCTTGGTCTCTGAGCTGCTCTTTTCTAATGGAGCTGGCTGTAAAATGCCACCTTTTTTTTTCCCCCTGAAGTTCATTGTCTAGGAAGAATTGAAGAATAGTGGTTTCTAAATTAATTTGAAGATGCCCTATAAAATGTAAGCTCAGAAACACAGTATTATATCCTCTTAAGTATGGCACACAGCATATACTAGGTCTCTTTTTATCTTTAGATACACAATGATGTGCTCTCTATTTTATGTACAAAGGAAATTAAATGTACTTTTTTCTTTAAAAGATGAGATCTTCATCCATCACCAGCTGTCAGTTCCTAATAATGTTTCCCAGAGAAGTGTTATCTGTGATTTAGTGGCTTTAGTGGACTATCTTTTGTTGAACAGAGGACAGCAGAATAAAATTTCAGCTTAATATAGCTCTTTTCACACTCCTGAATAAACAGAGGAAAAGAGGAGAGCAAGAGCAAAGAATCTTGGGTTCCAGGCTCAAGTTGCTTCTGTTTTGCAATAGATAGGGCATTTTAGGAAAGAAAAGGAAGGAAAATGAAAGTGGGAAAAAAGGAAATAAGAAAAAAGAAGAAATGTGGAAAGAAAAAAGCTTAGGGACAAAAATAGTTATAGAAAATAGAGTGTTCTTTCTGCCTGGTCCCTCTGGATAGAGTAAAAAGGAAAATTGTTTCTGTCTCAGGGAAAACTTGAGCTCAAAAAATACTCGTCTCAAGTCAGAATTAAAAAGTCAAGTATAATATTTTGCAAGTGAGTTGTTTTAGAAATACTTTTATTTGGGTGAACTGCAATGTTTTATTCTGCTTTTCATGTTTTTCCATTCTTGATTCTTTTTCCTCAGGTAGCTTAACTCTGGAAATGAAAAACCACCACTGATCTTAAAAGCACGTTTTTCACTTAAAAGACTGTCAGCAGAAAATGTTTCAACCATTTCCAAAACTTTTCACAAAAAAATGTTCTCAGTAAGACTAAAGATCCACCAAAATAGATCCCGCTCAATGAACAGGTCACAAAATGTCAATCATTCAGATTAAAAAAAAAAAGGGGATGGTAAAAGATCTTTTATCAGCTGTGCCAGTCAATTCCTTAGTTAGTGGGTGAACATTGATCCTGCTTGCTGATGAGTGTGTGACTGCACACCTCTGTGTATGCCAGCATTCTCACCACCAGATGTGCACGCCTGCATTTGGAAAGTTGCATGCTTGCAGTTTAACAGAGGATTTTGCTTCTCAGTAACTCGTAAGAAAAGACATCAACCCCCCCTTACTGCATCCAATATTCTGCTATCCCAGGTAATGACGTCGTAACTTTTACATAAACTGATGAAGTTGCTTCTAAAAATGAGTCCTCCCTTCTCTTTGCTTTCACTAATGCTACAGCATAAATATACTTCTGTTTAGTTCATCTTAAATAATGTCACTTTATATTAGATATGTGAACAGCATGCTCATATGTTGTAATATGATATAATCCTGATTTATGAAGTGCAAACATCCTTTTCTGTTGTGCTGACAGCAAAATCATATGTTTTATTTTTACCATCCTTTAAATCAAGATGAACTTGAATGCAGTTTGATAGAATTTTTAAAAGTTCACCCTGGCCCTAATACGGATTTCTCATGGAAGGTTTAAAAGTGAATTAAGTCAGACAGTGTTTTGCAATTTGACTTTGGGAAGTTATTGCAGAGGAACAGCTGGGAATATTCACAGTATGTTTCAGTTTAGCTAAAAAAAACCTCCTATATTTTAAATAATCAGAAATTTAAATGTCTTAAATGCTTGTTTAAATGTCTGTTTTAGTGTATCTTCCATGACCAGCTCAGAACATCTCCTTTTTTGTTAACTGGACTGAGGTTTCTGACTAATCCAGATTATTCAGTCTTTGCAAGAAAAAGCTGGATATGGGAACCTGTACTTTCTATGCACAGAGCCAGTTGGCTGATCAGTGATTTTGAATACAAATAGGAGGAGGAGACCTTTATCTCTTATCTTTCATCTATTCAAGAAGATTTCTTACCCCTGTAGTGAATTATTCACAACTGAAATTAAAAATTGAGCAGTCTTTGTCCCTTGAAGCTTCACAGGAATGTGCAGTGTTACCTGACAGGTCCATTTTTCTAACACATATGATCTTAAAAGTGCAGATACAATTTCTTGGCAAAGCCATATTTGCACATTACTACCTTAGATTGACCTCACTAACTTGATGATACCCTCTGCGTGTATCATATCAGAGTCTTCCAGTTATTTATCCCTGAGGCATCTGTTATTTTCCCCCCATCCTCTTTGCTAGCAGTAGAAGGATGCACAGCATTTTCTACACTGCCCTAAGGTTAAAAACATCAATACTCCTTTGGCCAAAAAGGATATGTTCAATTTTTTTTTAAGTTCTCTTGTTGGCAAACACCATCCACTTTAACTGCCACATATTCCATACAGTCTATTTGCATTTCCCTCTCTGTGTCTTCAGGTAATGCCAAGAAACTAGCAGGAGAACAGGTGTTAGTTCTTCTCTGTGCTCTCTGCCCAGAGATACCGTGATCCAGGAACTCCTGCAGCAGTCAATCAAGGTATTTCTGTGCCTTGTTCTTCTGTCCTTGGAGAAGTTTATTTTGCCCTCGGAGGATTCACCGCTCTCTGCTTTCTTTGTGTGAAGAGGTGTAGCAGAAGGTCTGAAATGTGGAAAATACATAATAGCTTAAGGTCTCTTGTGTGTTGCCATATGACTGTTAAAGCTGGTTTTTATCAAAGATAGATAGATAGATAGATAGATAGATAGATAGATAGATAGATAGATAGATAGATAGATAGATAGATAGACACATATTGAGACAGCCCCAAAGACTGCATTCCCCTTTCTGTGCACACACAGTGGAGAGCTGGAGCACAGCGTCCCTTTGCAGTCAGTGCCCTTCCAAGGTGGGGACTCACAGAGATCACCTCTGAGGGATGAGGGTGATTGCCTTAGCAGGAACTGGCTCTGTGCAGTGATTGCCTGCTCAGGTTACACAGGAGAGAATTAAGTTTTCCCACCAGCATTCGTGGTAGCTCCATAGAAGTCAAGTGTCTAGGCAAACATTAACACCAAGGCACATACAGTGATCACCTCATTCAAAGGTAGATGTCTACCAAGGTGGGTGTTGAATTGTGCTCCACCGCTTCTTCCCTTCCACTGATCTCGGAAGGCACTTAGATGATGAGTTTTGATCACTTTGCCTTTATAAGGCTAGCTTTGGGTGAGCTGGGTCCCAAGAAGTCTCCTCATTTATCAAGCAGTCTGAGGAATTCCACTTTTGGCATTCATGGAAGTTAAGACAAAGCCTTTAGACAGGCGCTTGCAAAAACAGTGAGGGCCTGTGTTCTCCTGCTAGTGCCCTCGAGCTTCTCTCCCTGAACCCCCTGGGACAGGGCTATGGGCTCTGAATGAGTTTGAAAATTACAGAAGCTCTGATATTGCCATATTTTAAAAATTTATTATTTTTCCTTTCTCTTGAAAAGCTACTGAGTTTCTTAACAGCTTAAGTAATGATTATCTCAGTGAATTATTATGACAAAGATCAGCAAATATCTTACTCTGTCACACCGGTGTTTAGATAGAAATTGCAGTCCCAGCATTGCCTGCTACAGAGGTAATGTATCTAAGCTAGCTTTCTGAGGAGGGGAATCATGGCACGGACCAGGGTAAGTCATACTATAGACTTCCTTGGGCAGGACTGAATGCAGGCCTGTCTGCTGGATGAAGTAAGCCAAGGGAATACATCTTTTCCGCTTCAAAAGCAAAGTTCTGCTTAGACCATGCTTCAGCCAAACCTCATGTATGAGTGATAAGGTCAGAGGATCCACAGCCTCCTCCAAGCCAACAGGGAGCAATAAAAAAGATATTTTCTGCCATTAAAGATAACCTTGTGTACAGCAAGGGCATGAACAGTGTGTCAGCAAACTGGCCCTGTGAGACTACTTTATTGATGCTGCTTCAGGTTTCTTCTAACATGCAAAATAGCATTATTACAGTAGAGAACTGGCATAGACCTTTCAGGATTATGTATTAAGAGCAGCAAGTCAAATACCATCTGCCTAATGTGATAAATTCTGAGTATTATTCCAAAGAGGTTTGCCTGAATCTCCTCTGCAGAGTGCACAGAGGCAGCTGCCAGTCAGTTTTATCCTCGGTCCCCTTTCCGTTATCACTTCATGGCCTTTTGGCTAAGATCAAGTGTAGTATCAGTTGAAGTCTTGACATGCCCTCTCTTTGGGGACTCAACTCTCCCCTGGCAGCAGGCTGGGCTCAGTGACCTCCTAGCTCTTTTCCATCTGTAACTACTAGCATTCCTGCTTTTCAAGAGACCTGGCAGCTTTTAGAAGTCAAGTTCCCTTTAACATGCCTTGCAAGTACAGCTGAGGTACATTGGCCTGAATTACTTCTGTTTCAAAAGGCAGCTGGTGGGCTTGGTTCTTTTATATTGAAGGTCAAGAAAAAACATTATTATCGGAGATTATTTATCTTTTTTTTTTTTTTTTTTAAATTAGTTACTTCAGTGTTTAGAGGAAATATAAAGTCAAACCTTTTTGGCAGAAGACAACACAGGTAAGCCCTCTGAGAGCTTTGCACCCCTGCGTCAGTGGGGTTCTGGGACCAGGCAAAAAAACATTTCTTACATAGGAAGATCCTAAAATACTGTGATGACAATACAATCAATACATGATAATGTCCATATTTTTCTGGTTTTGGTAGCTGTAAATTTCCTGAATCCAAAGCTAAATATCCACAAGGGATGCTGTAATTGCCAGCCAGCTTTAGTGCCTGAAGACCTTACCTAATCCTGGCTTTTATACACAGATATATTAATTTGTGATGAGAAAGAGTTTGTTGAGCAGTCAGAGCAGGAAGATGCTGATGTCCCAAATAAAAAACCTTTGGATCCTATTTTATCTGAGATTTTGTGGGGACACTGTTTTTTTTCATGCCTTGCCTTCCTGAGCTGTGACCCATTCTAACTACTGTGACAGGAGATGGGTGCCTCTGTTAGAGCATGTGATACAATGCAGTCCCTTCCTTCCCTATTTGTTTTTCATCCTGATACAACTGCAGCTGTCTAACCTCCAAGTGAGGAGCTCCTCACTAGCAGATTTTAGCCAGAGATCTGTGCATGTTTTTCTGGCAAATTCTTTTCAGAGCAGTCCTTGGCTTGCTTTCTGTAGTGGACCTACCTTGGGGATTATATGGAAGAGTTGCAGCAGTGTAATTATATGATTTTTGTTTAGTTGGGTTTTTTTATGCTTAAGTCACTCATGGAACAGGGAATCATATATATTATCTCTGGAAGAGACCATAAAGTGATACAGTGGAACCTCATATATAAATAAAGGAATTTCACGCCAGCATTCCTACAGCAAACCCTGTAACTACAGGGTGTTTTCCAGGCTTTGTGCTGGGGGAGATAATTTTAAAACTCCAGCCTTGTCTCTACAGCTGCCTTTTGTAGAGAAGGTACGTGGAAGAACTGTGAATTTGCCTTCCACCTAGGGAGGGCTGGCCAAGTACCCTCCAAATCCACTTGTGGGGCAGCACCAGCCAGCTCCACATCCCTTGGTGTAGGGAGGGTTGTAGGAGACTTCTGCTGCAGGAAGCCTCTGGCTGGCTTCTGTGGGAAGGCAGCAATGTCTCCCGGAGTCCTGATCTTCCAGCTGAGTTTATATCCAAGGCCTGTCTGGTCTACTGACACAAGCTGTGGGAGACCAGGTTTTGTTCACTGTCTCTTGCTGCTATTTTTGGGATGTGATTTTTCTATTTCAGTTGGCTGGGCGTGGAGGGAGTGTTGCTATGCTTTAGGGAACACTGCAATTAGATTCACTCAAAACAATCATGATTAATAATTATGACTGGTTTGTTACTAAAAAAGGAAAAGGTAGAAATAAATAATAAGCCGCGGTTACTTTGAAGGCAGTCTCTGTCTCTCTGTGTCTCTTTGAAGAGCTTTGAGCAGACCCAGGAACATTTGGGCAATCCTTAGGGGACAGCAAAGCCCTCGTTTCCATACGTGGCAGTGAGCTTTGCTCCAGTGTAAGTAAGCCAATGAGTTCCCTGACAGAAGAACCACATTTACCAGTTGGTGACTCTTGTTTGGTAAATCCCAGATAGCTGCAGCAGCTGGGCAAATCTCTACTGTGTTCCAAATAATTAGCAAAAGTATTTGAATCAATTATGGCAGGGAAGCTACTGAAAACAGCTTCCTGAAACAAATCAGAGAATAAACACTGAAAATGTTCAGTTCAAATGAAAGCTGTTTACTGAGGATGGCTTCCTTCTCCCTGTGAGTACATGGCCTCAGGCCTGCCATACCCAACAGAAGCTGTTACTACCTGAAATCACACTTCATTATCCCATCAGGAGCTGAAATGGAGAAGTGTCACGCTAGCTGCTGGCTCTGTGTGCCAGCCTCTCGCTCCTCCTGATGTGGTCGGGGGATGTCCTGGTGTTAGGAGATACTGCTGACCTGGGAAGCCACTGCTTTGCACTGCTGGCTCGGTGCAGATGGGCTGGGGTGAGCAATGACGGCGAGAGCGGGCACGCTGCACAGAGTGCTGTCGGTCACTCAGTGGAAGAAAAACATCTGTTTTCTTTAAGCTCCTGTAGAAATGAAATATAGAGTATAGCAAGGGCCTGGCAGCCTTACTGCCAGTCTCACACGGGCACCGCAGCGCAGTGCCTCGGTCCTGGCAGCACTCCTTCTCCACAAACAGGCAGTCTGTATGGGGCAGAGAGGGTGCAGGCTGCCCCGTCCTTGTAGCACAAGCTCTGCAGAATGTCTTTGGAGCTTTTTGAATCTCTCTTAGCATTTATATATATTAAAATATACATATGAAATGTATCTTTTTTTTTATATAAAAGTATACGTACTCAGTTCGCTTTTGATTTTGTTTCACGAGAGCTGAAAAACTGTTTCACTTGATCTAAGCACATGTGAAAGCATCTTGAAGTTAAAGTCATCTCTTAAAAATTAATGAATTTTCCTATCCTTTAATCAGAACAGAAGGTCATCTTCTCCCTTCTGAATTTTTCTGGAGGGGTAACTCCTGTTCCTGAGTTTACTAAGGAACTCGCTTCCATGTTCCCAAAGGAATAATTTATTAGCCCTTAATACAAATTTAAGTATACTTAAATGATCTCAGATCAGTAACTCGAACGTAAAGCATGCTGGCTTTGTACACAAAGATCCAGCCTCACTAGGAAGTTGTTATACGAGGCTCACATGCTGCCATGCATGTCATGTGTGTCAGTATCATGGGATACTAACAACAACCACGAGTGGAAATGTTTGTATTTTCTTAATCTTCCTAATGCAGAAGTGTTTTATAGAATCTGTTGCTTGAGGTGAAATTCTTCCTCTAACTGAGGTCTTGTGCCAGACTAATGTGTCCTGGTTTTAAATAAAAACAACCATGTTACTGTTTTATCTTCCCTTTTGATCCTCTGTTGTTGAGATGTGTTGCATGCCATTTATAGCATTTGCAACTTGCAATTAAGGCTTCTATTTTGAATACCTAACACAGAAGCAGGAATTACCATAACTTAGTATTTCAATATGTCTTTCAAACCATAGTAGAAAAAGAATGTTTCAGAAGTGAGGTAAAAATGTTTAAAGCTAGAGAAAGTATATAGTGACATAATGGTATATGAATAAACTGTATTTTTATTAAATGTTTTCCCATCAGTTTGAAGAGCAGAATTGCAAGTACATTGAGCATTTTGAGCAAGAAAAGTTTAAGATTTTTATAATTAATTATTTGTTATCTAAACTCCTGCATTTAAATGCTCAGCTGGATTTTGCAAAAGAGACTATTGGACATCCATCTCTGGTCTGGAATGAGCATTGGAATACCTGACCTATGTATCCATGGGCTCTGTCCCCTGGAAAGACAGCTTATCCAGCCTGTGCCCTGGTTCCCAGGCCCCTCTCTCCCCTAGGAGCAGCAGGCAGTTGGCAGGGTTTCTGTGGTGTGTATACCCTGGGAGCTTTGTGTTTCGGGGGAGCATCTGGCTGCTGCGCACGTGGTGAACCCCAGCTCTGTGTCTCTGTTGTATACTCAGTCTTATGGCAAGGAAGGGGCTGTGAGGGTCCCCGGGAGTAGCTAAGGTGGCTAACAGCATGGGAAATTTGGACGCTACTGGGCTGGACCTTTAGTCATGATGAAAGGCTAGCAGACTGAAGGATGGGCAGGAGAAAGGCTCCCTTCCCATTGGCTGGGCTGGGGGAGGGCTAACGGATAGTCACCCAAAGAACTAGACCAGGCTGTAAGTTTGAGCCTCAGTTGTTAGTGTTGTGTAAAGGAAGGAGATAGATAATAAAAAGAAAGAAAGTATCTTGTCATGCCCCTGGACACCTTTCAGATTAAATCACTGTTTGTTGGCTAACAGGAAAGCTGGAAATTCTATTCCACCAGAGACAGGGGAGTGGAACAAAAGCCCCTGTCTTATTTTTAGCATCCCATGTAATCATGTCACCTTTTGAAATGAAAGCATTGGTGCATTAGAGCAGAGGAACAGGGGAGAGGACATGTTCTACCAAGAGAAATGTCATGCTCACAGTAGATTGACTGAGTCACGCACTGACTGAGTGATATTGGCGCTGGCCAGGGCAAACCCATCTCCTCCCTGCTGCATGCTTCCTCCCCCTCCCAGCTCCTCAGTTTCATTTGACTCCCTCCTTCATGCATCTCTGCTGGTTGTCTCCTCATGCATCTCTTCCCAGGTGATTCTACCTTCCAAACTATATCCAGCTGGAATAAAACCCAGCACATGCAAGATGCCTTGGGATGTTTCCCCGGAGTCCTGCCCAGAGCACAGGCAGCCCTGGCAAGGTGACATTGCATGCCTTAATGGAAGCTGCTTAGCAATGCCTTTTTCTTTTATCTTTTTTTTGCCTAAGAAGAAAGCAGATCGAGCACAAGGAAGAGAGGAGGGCATCTGTTCAGTAATGAATGTTTATTTGTTGTTCACCTCTGAAATGCCAATGAGCATTTGTGCTGTCTGGTTTGAACTGACTGCTGGCCTTGGAGAAATTACTGAAGCTGCTTGTTGAAAGAAATTGTTCCTTACTTTCTAAGGAGGTAGAAAAGGTCTGTCACAGTCTCCCTCTGTAATTGTGGATAGATCATGTCATTGCTCTGCTACATCCAGGAAAAGGGAATAATTCGTGTTTATTCTCACCCTTTATGTAGCCTTTGTAGGCTGGTAAGAAGGCAAAAATTAGTTTTTCTGCATTCACACAATATCCAGCATAATGATCCTCCCCACTGGATGCATTCCTTGGTGCTTTAGCAATCACCTCAAGCCATTAGAGGTCACCTGTAGCTGTCTGCCCTGTGCCCCCCGCTCAGCTCTGTCAGGGATGTGCAGGCACCAGCTCGTTTGTGCTGTTTGTTCAGCAGGTTACTGAGTGCCGAGTGGGATGTTTTCACCCCAGCAGGTAGAGAAGGAGCAATGCAATTGCTTGAGGAGGGTTGACTGTCGCACGCCAGGCCATTCACTGCAGCATTCTGTCTGTGGCTCAGGTGACCTTCCTTACTGAAAAAGGCAGATGTGCAATTAGTGTTGTAATCTTTTAATCAGGTCCTGTTGTCCCGGAGCCTCCCTTATGTGCATGAGAGTGGTGAGCAACCCTCACCTTTCCCCTTCCTCCCTCTGCTTCTTCCCTTGAGCGTTATATTAAATCCTTTCTCCATTGTACTGGCACCAGCTCAAGTGTGATGTTTCTTCTGTGTGCCAAGACTTTGGTCTCATGTTTACGCTACCTTCTGCTTGCATGGCAGTCACCCATGAGATTAATTAAGCCATGGTGGTGGTTTTCTTCTCCATTGTTTGTATCTTCACTTCACACACAGCTTTGTGACTTTGAAGGCAGAAATGGAGAAATTCACACGCAGAGTATGAGGGCTCCCTCTGAAAGCAGCAAGCCCACAGGGGCAGCAAGCAAACACCAGTGGAGGAAGCTGACCTGGGCTGGAAGGCAGCCTGGTCCTGCAGCCACCGCACTGCCCCTGCAGCTCCTGAGATGAGATGTGTGCTCTACTCCTGTGTCCCAGGGCTGGGTGGCACACCTTCGGGACCTTGGGAGGGGTGCAGGTTCAGAGGCAGCCATAGGCAGGCTGCCTGCTCAGCATTGCTGGCTACTTTTTTTTTTTTTTAAAAAAAAAAATATTTATTTTAAGCCTAATCAGAGATGAGGAAACTTTTCAAAGAGTAAATGATAGACCACTTTTTTTTTTTTTTCCCCCAGGCGACAGACTCCTCAAAAGGCTTTAGCATAGATCTCCCCCCTGCTTCTTTTTTCATCTTACCTGGCTGTTAATGATGACAATTTCTATTTGCACAGCACTCACCTAAGGATCTCCAGATACTTTTCTGAAGGTGGATGTTTATTTTTAACCTAGTTTTATAGACAGTGAAACTAAGAAGTAGACAGGTTTGTGCAACACACTCCTCGCAGCACAGCGATGCTGAGGTGAGGAGAGGTGAGCTGGCTGGCTGCTGGAGCTGGACTGGCAGATGGAGAGGTGCAGAGTTTCTGGGGAGGCTTTAGGGCTGCCTGCTGCAGTGTGTGGATGGGGCTGGGCAGCCCTCCTCAGCCTGCATCTGTCCCCCCATCTACCTTTCTTCTAGTAAAAGTGGGGTTTTCTTATCCAGAGTTGCTTTCTCGGTGACTTGGGATTCTTGGACAAATTTGGGGCATGGCTTTGCTGTCCACTTGTGTACACGCCAGTATGGGACTGTGCTAAAGCATTCCCAGTGCTGCCTGCGTGAGGCTTCTTCAGCTCCCCAGTGAGTCTTGGCAGCCTTAGGGAGCAGCCCTGTGTACACGTAAGCATTCACTTTAGGGACTCACCCACCAGTTAAAGTGGAATTACATGCTTAACTTACTAAATTACTCTAGGCTTTGCTTAAGTATGTAATTACGAATTATGTACTCAAAGATAACCATTTTTAGGGCTGGAGCTTGCTGTCCTGCTTCCATTTCCCTAACAACATGGGCAAATTACTTGTGCTCTTGTCTTGTTCTTCCTGCGTAATGTTTTCAGCTGCTGGGATCAAAGGAAAACAGAGACAGGAGAGACAGAGCATACAGACCCATCCCAATCCCTCATTGCTCTGGGAAGCCATCTCAAAGCATGGGAGCATTTCAGAGGTCCACATACAGCTGGAGAAGCTTACTGAAATGCTGCACCAGGGCCAAATCCTGTCTCTGCTCCAACTCCAGGCCTTTCTTCAAGGGATCTTTCCCTCCGTAGGTGGGTTAGGAAGGAGCTGGCCATGGGTGTCCTCAGCCCAGCTACTGGCAGGGCTGTGTCCCAGAATCGCCACCTGGCCAAGGACTATGTGGTGTTTGGCAAGCTCAGCTTTGCAGACCCAAGCCTTTGTGTACCTCCCCTGCCAGTGGTTTCTCCAAATTGCTATCTGTGTCCTGGGGGGACAGTGCTGGGGCAACGCAAGCTGCTCCTCCCTTATGGCTAAACCAGGATTGAAGGCTACGAATGAAGAGGGCTGACTGCCCACTGTGACCACAGCCTTCCTTCCACTGCAGACGCCCATCTGCAGAACGAGGCCAGGGAGATAATTGCTCTCAGATACCCAGGCTGCGGCAGGCAGGGAGCTCCTGAGCAGGAACGGGTCTGAACCGGTAATGGCAGCAGGCAGTGCCCCATGTCCATCAGCTCCTAGATGTTGGTGCCTCCCAAACTGCGCTTTTCAGAAGGAAATGTCACCTTGTCCCCATGTGATTTTTGGCAAGCTTTGGCTACGGCGTGAGAGGAGCCAGAGGAAAGATGTATTGCCTCCTCGGGAAAGGAGTGCTGTGTAACTAGCACAATGGGGACACTCACCACTGTCCTTCCTTGTCACCTCTCTCATCTTTCTCATTACATCGACATGACCCATATTTATAAAGATGGCAAATGCAGGCTAAGGAGCTAAAACCCATTTGGTGTTTGTGTGATTTTTAAATACAAGAGGCAGGTTTGGGGGCAGTTTATCCTTTTCTTCTAATGATTCACGCTACCTTTTTGGGGCAAATTTGCCAAAGCTCAGAGAAGGTGATTTCACTTTTTTGTGTTCCTGCTCTCTTTTTCTTTTCTTTTTTTTCAGAAGATGGCAAATATGTTGTACCAGTGGCTGATTGCTCCCACTACAAAATGTTTGGAGCCTCACTCTAACTAATTCTTGGCTCCTGCCAAACTTCACTTGTCTGTCCAGGTACTTCCAGGTCAAAAATCCTACAGCACCTTAAGAGTCCTCTCCTCACCAAGTCCAGTGATGGTGTTTTACCTTTATCTGCAGAAGCATATCCCCCAGTCCAGTTTGGATGTTGATTCCTTCAGCTTCCATCCTAAAGCAGGTGGCACAGTTATGGGTGATGAAATCTTTACTGTGACTCTGGGTGGTTTGTGTAGTTTTACCAAGCTTGTCTTTGATCTTTGGGAGATGAACTGCATTGTGGCTGGTACATACCCTTGCTTTCTGCAGTAATGAGTAGGACTTGGCCTGTTCCCATTTATTTTCTCTCTAGTAAAGCGTGAGCAGCTCGGACAAGAATTTGATAGTGTCACCTATAATATGTCTAGTCTTTAAGGAGAACCGAAACACTTATTTGAAAAGATGCCTTTGGGGCAGGTGCTTGCTCCAGCTTGCACTGGAATGGAAGATCCCAGGCCCACAAAATGAGTGCTACCTTCAATGCCCTTGGACTAGTCTGGCTCTCAGAGTAAGCCTAAAAATGCTATTGTTGCTATTCAAACAGGGATCACCTGCCCACACTGAGCAATTTCCAATTCCTTTTTTCTCTCCAGAGATTCCAGTGACAAACTCTGTGTCACTTCAGTGTTATTGTTCAATTCATTCTGTGCATTCAATTCAGTTTTCTACAGCTTTTAGCAGCTCTGTTGTTTGAACACAGCTTCATCCCACATTTCCCTGTATTACTGCTCTCTCTGGAATACACCATGGAAAAGCAGGTTTGTGTCTGTGTCTCTGAGAGAGAAGCAGCTCTTTCCAAATTCCTGCCCATCACATGATTGTTCAGCAGCTGAACCCTCTACCATAGCCATTTGTTTTGAGTTGTTTTAGTTTGTTTTTTTTTTTTACAGAGGCGCCTCCTCATCTGATCTTCTGATAGCAAATGTCTCCTTTCATGTCCTACATCAAGGCTGCTCCTTTGGCCTCCTATCCCATTTGCTCCTCTTTTTAATGCTGTGCCAAGCATATTAATGTCAGGCAGTGCTGCCCTGGACCCCTTGGCATAACTCCCAAAGTGAAATCCTCCCTTCATCCACATGGACAGAGCCTTGCTGGGCCGGCTCCTTCCTGGCCCCATGTGCAAGTCATAGCACCATCTGGACCATTTAGTGTCCTGTTTATTGTTCTCGGGGATCCAGGGGCTGGACTGATTTCTGGCCCCTCTGTGTCCATCCCTAAATGCATCCCACTACCCTTTACTGAGAAATGCCTGCGGTCCAGGCTTGGAATTTGGGACCAGAAGGAGAAGGAAAGGGGCCCACGGAGTAAAATATCTGCTGTATGCAGCCATGGGTGCGTTATCAGAGCCTGGTGATGGAAGATCTGCTGCTGACCACAGTGCCCAGCTCTGTGGGAGCACGTCACCTCCTCCTCCAGACTCGGTGGGGTACTGGTCTACTGCTTGCAGTTCATCTGCAAACTTTATCCTCAGTGTAAATATGCTGCAAACTCATTGAAAATTGAGAGCAGGCTGACAGAGAGACAGGCAGGCTACAAAGGCAGTGGAGGATTGTGGGGGAAGGTGCAAGATATTTGATGGGTGATTATAATTAGGGATTTTCTTGCTATTTATCCTGGTGTAGCTGCGCACCGGCCAGCTGGACAATTCCGTACGTACCCTGGTGTAGCTGGATTTTGCTGCAGCGTTAGTATGAACATCGTCCCATTGTGGTACAGAGGGAGACGCTCATCATCTCCACCTCTAGTGCACAGGAGGGGTTTATCCAACCTGATTGATGCCCTGCAACACGCTGCTGATGCCCAAGTTAATAAGGCAAGGGAGGATCCGGTCAGTCTCTGTTACTGACAGCCCCCCTGGGCAGCTGGAATACTGCGCAGTGTGACAGCTCTGGCTGGCTCCAGCTTAGCTGGCGATGAGTCACCGTGAGTGCCTGACTTCTTGATAAATCCTGGAAAAACCAGGGCAGATAAATGTCAGCCAATGGGGAAAGTTTTTAGCTGCGGTAAGTTAAAGCAGCTCCACTGCTGTCAGGGATACTTGGCCACCAACCACCCACCTCCAGAGCTGGCTGGTTTGATAGCAATCGCGTGCAATGGATTTGCTGGGGTGAGGCTGGTGAGGTGGCCCACAGTTTTTAAGGAAAGCCTGAGCTGCTGGTGCTGTTTCCAAGGCCTCAGGGTTTGTCTTATTGCTGAGGCCAAGCAGGTAGAGAAAGAGCCTCTGTCTTCTCCTGCTTCTCAGGAATTCTGGTAAAGCAGCTGCTGAGAAAATGCCTCCATTTCTGCCCCATCTATGGCTCTTTCCAGCTCCTCAGCTGTCTCTTTAGTCACTTTAAAAGCAGATAGAAGTTATTGATCTCATTTACCCTCTGTATATCTTGACTGATTCTTTATTTGGAAACCAGAGTCTTGAGATGCAGAGGAAAAGCAAAGCTTGTCTTGTGGGCTGGGACAAAAAAGTGCTTTAGTGTATCTGAAATCTATAAGGCAGCTTTCTGTTTTCATGGGTTGTGCTGAAGTACTGAGTCCCTGGCAGGGAGGGGTCTGTGACCCACTTTTGTGCTGCAGAAATGACTCTGACCTCCTGGTCCTCTATTGAGAACCTCTTTTGTTATCACCCTTGTGTGTATTTCTCCAGCTTACCTGAACTCACAGCTCTGGGGAATGTTGGTTTCTGCTCAGGAGGAAAGCTGCAGCCAGCATTTGTGCTTCTGCCCTCTGGAGCAGGTCTTGATGGTCCTAACTGAGGTGTAAGAGACAGATCTAACTCTTAATTTCCAGTTAGTGTTGCACAAGCTTCCCTCAGAGCAACAGCTCTCATTTTAGGTCTTACAAGTGGGCTCGATCCTAAGAGCACTGAGGGAGAGCTCAGCAAAGAATATGGTTGACTCTTTAACCCTAGGAACAGTGAGAGCCACCTTTTCCAACAGCTGTGCTCAACAGTGAGATAATTTTCAGATGACACACTTGCAGAAAAATAGAAAAAGAATTCTTAATTCTGGATACTTCTTAACTTACTTCCCAGCCATGTTCCTTCTCCACCACCACCCATTGTCTGTAGTAGTGCAAGTTTTGGAAGGAAAATTGCTGTGTGACTGTTAATAGTTAAATGCAATGTTTTTTATTGGATATCTTTGAAAACATAAAGAACAGCTAAGTGCACAGGCAGACCCTTGCATCCAAATGATTTACTGCTTTGCCTTTTATAGTTCTTCATTACATCAGGTTGCTGCATCAATATCTTGTCTGTTACAGTCCAGCCTGATGGGCCAGCAAGGCAAGGAATATTATTGCTGGGTGGTTTTCCACGTGGTGTGACAATTAAAATAGGTTTCCAGGGGGATGTAGTGCAGATCCTCAAAGCTGGGAAGGAATTTAAACTCATGCATGTTCAGATGCTTGTCTGGCTGGCCCATAGATATAAAATAAAAATACACTGTTTTCATAAAATATCCAGAGTGTTTTCCTTAGGCTGTACTTGAGCAAAAACCTTGCCTGCATATTTCACTGCGTCTGTCTTTTGATCCAGGCTGCAATCTAGAAGGGCAAATAGCTGTCCGTAGCAAGAGATGAGTCAGGGCTGTAAATCAGGGTCCAGACTCCTAAACCTCTAGGATATGAAACTGTTGGAGCCCAGTTTAGAGAGAGGCACCAGTAGCAATGCCTTTCTCCAGGCTGGGATTCACAGGCTTCATGAATTTACTAAAACAGTTTGCCTCTTTCACCAAGACATCAATAATAGTTGTGACCTCAAGCCCCAGACAACAGAGAATGGGGGAGGCAGGGAGAGGAGAAGGAGGCTCCCTGGTGAAAACAGTTTTCATCAACAGTTCAATTTCCTACTGTAGCCAGAACTTGTGCCTCATTTGTGTACATCTCTAAATCAGATACACTTCATACCCCTGTTCTTTGGCTGTGCACTAGAGGCAACGAGTGACGGCAGGAAATTGAACACAAGACAGCATGGCTGCGGCTGCAGGGAACACAATGGCATTTGCAATCTGACCAAGTGTCTCTTTCTGGTGGCTCCAGAGCTCACTGAAATACAGTATAGAGCCTCAGATCCAATTTCCTGCTCTCTTTTATCCTGGGTGTACACACAGGGCAGAGCGACCGCCTGTCATTATCAGGTGATCCATCATATTAAAACAAGGGGGAAGGAAAAACCACAGCAAAAAGGAAAATTAATGCTTTGCAGTCTTTGAAGTACTTCCCCTTTCATCCCAGCCCATAAAACTTTGATTTAGTTTTGTATGCCAGCTACATGGTTTCTCTCTGTCCCAGTGCTCTGATCTGCTCAGTCCAGTTTTGGACACTGGTGGAAGCCAAGCAGTGCATACACCCACATGTGCTAACCTGGCCCACACAGCCTTCCCTTCAGGACAAGGCTGAGGCAGGTGCCTTGTGGGACTGTCACTTCACCTGTGCTGGCTAACACCATCCCTTGCCAGGGAAGTGAGAAAATTGTTGCTGCCCCAGGTAATCCCCTTCCCCACCTGCTTTGTTAAGCAATAAACAGAGTGTAATGCCCGGGTGGCCAGTGACCTTGTGCCAGGCTGGTGTGTGAAGAAGGAGTGTGCAGGCTGTGTCAGGAGATCTCCATGCATGTTGCACTCTTCTCTTTGAGAGGCTGAGCCAGTGGTGACAGGACTGCAATAGTCTCCGTTCCCATTCAAAGTCAGGAGCAAACCAATGACCTGTTTGTGATCTTGCCTTTTAGTAGAAGGCATCAGCTCAGCAGCTGTCATTAAAGGTCTGTTATACTCTGCAAGGGGACTGGTGGCTATCAATCATATTCTCGATACGATAGTCCAGATTTCATTCTGGTTCCGTGAATTCCCCTTGGAAGGTGTTGGATGCAGCACGCTTTGCTTCCTGCCTTCTGCTGCTCTGCACTGCTTCTCCAGGCTCTTCAGCAGCATGGACTATACTGTCCACAGTGACAAAGTTCCAGCTGACTTCCATAGGATCAGGGTTTGGCTTGATCTCATCATAATCTGTACTCTGCTGAAAGCTCTCTGCATCTTTCTGCAGTAACTGCAGTAACACCGGACTCAGTAAGTTTGCAGACGACACCAAGCTGTGTGGAAATGTTGAACTGCCTGAGGGTAGGGAGGCTCTACAGAGGGACCTAGAGAGGCTGGATCCATGAGCTAAGGCCAACTGTGTGAGTTTCAATAAGGCCAAATGCTGGGTTCTGCATTTCAGCCACAACAACCCTCAGCAGCGCTACAGGCTTGGGGAAGAGTGGCTGAAGAGCTGCCAGTCTGAGAGGGACCTCAGGGTGTTGATTGACAGCCGGCTGAACACGAGCCAGCAGTGTGTGCCCAAGAAGGCCAAAGGAATCCTGGCCTGTATCAGAAATGGTGCGGCCAGCAGGGGCAGGGAAGTGATCTTACCCTGTACTCAGCTCTGGTGAGGCCGCACCTCGAGTACTGTTTTCAGTTTTGGGCCCCTCACTACAAGAAGGACACTGAGCTGCTGGAGTGTGTCCAGAGAAGGGCAACGGAGCTGGTGAAGGGTCTGGAGCACAAGTGTGATGGGGAGCAGCTGAGGGAACTGGGGGTGTTCAGTCTGGAGAAGAGGAGGCTGAGGGGAGACCTCATTGCTCTCTGCAGCTCCCTGAAGGAGGGGGTAGTGAGGGGGGTCGTTCTCTTTAACCAAGTCACAAGCGATAGGACAAGGGGTGATGGCCTCAAGTTGTGCCAGGGGAGGCTTAGACTGGATATTAGGAAATATTTCTTCACAGAAGAGGTTGTCAGACATTGGAATGGGCTGCTCAGGGCAGTCCCCATCCCTGGAGGTGTCTTAGAGTCAGGCTGACATAGCGCTCAGGGATATGGTGTAGTTGAGGGCTATCAGTATTAGGTTGATGGTTGGACTCGATGATCTTCAAGGTCTTTCCCAACCAAGGTGATTCTGTGATTCTGTGATCAGGCTGGTCAGGACCTCATTGCGCTTCTCTGTAAATGCATTGGGTGAGGAGAAGTCCCATGTTGGCAGGAGTGGATGGAGTGAAGAGGGATTGTCCTCAGGCTCTCCAACAGCCCAGAACAGGCTGTCCAAAGTTCAGGAGTTTGTGTTTTCTGAATTGGTCCTACAAGGCACAGAGTCCCTTGACCTGGCTGAAGACAGTGCAACACCCAGACAGTTAAGACAGTGCCTGGGGGCTGAGTCTGGGCACTCGGTGCTTCACAGCCAGGGCACTGGGGCTCAGAGCTCTGCCCTTGCTGCTGCCGAGAGGTGCAAGAGCCCTTCCCAGGCAGCAGAGCCCTGGAGGAAGTGTGCACCTCTTATTTACTGTGTCCTGGTAAGAAATTTGTGAAGGGAACTGCCCCTGCTCAGCATCTCAGCATACTGGGAGGTTTCTGTAGCAAGGACTGGCATTCATCTGCATGTTTCCATCAAAGAAAAGAGGTGACCTGGTTTGTTTTGTCTCATTGCTTTCCCCAGTGGTACCTGGGGTAAGGGGGGATACTCGGTAGCTGAGGATGAACCTGCAGCTGCATTCAGGAGAGAGAGGTTTCATGTCCTCACCTTCTGTGATGAAAATCTCAGTCATAAAATTAATCGGTGATTTCACACTTCCTGATACACTATGAAAATGATTAGACACAGCAGCAGCTGGGGGAAGTGATGGGACTCATTGAGGCTTTGCTCCTTCTAATAATAGCTTTTTTCTCTTTTATTTTTTCCCTTTTTTGAACATACATTAATTGTTCATGGAAGCTGGCTAGGGACTTAAAATCTCAACACACCCACCAAACAAGTCCAGCAAGGGTTGGCATTGTCAGTACCTTTGACTTCCAGTTCAGGAGTAAATCCAAGCGCTTCTGAGGACCTTGGATGCAGCAGATGTGAGCTGAGTGCAGGCTGGGGCAGGGAATGGCATGTGGGGGCAGCAGCTGGGGAGTTCATGTGGGCTCACAGAGGCTCCCTGTCCCCAGGAGGAGGGGGGCTGGTGGCAGGACAGGGATGAGGGCTCTGCCACCCCAGAAGGACTCCTGCAGGACACTCCTAGAGCACAGCAAAGGCAAGTAATTGAACCAGGACTTGCTCCCTGACATCACCCATTGCCCTTCACAGAGGCAGCACCTCTGGGGAGGCAGGACACTCTGGGGGGGCTGGAGGGCTGGATCCCACCTGTAGGTTATCACCACCCTGCTGGGCAGCCTGCTCTGAGCATGCACCTGCTTGCAGCACAGGTGAGTTGGGCCTCCCTGAGCACCACAAAGCTGCTGCTTCAGCTCCTGCCAGCACTGCAGGGAACACGGCTCTGCCTCCAGCCCCTGCGAGCTGCTGGCCTTTGGGGCTCGGTTTCCTCTGAGCTCTGGCGTTTGCATGAGATTCTGCTGCTCTTCCCGTTCAGGCAAGTGGCATTTTCTCATTGTTTAGCCTTTGTAAAAGACTGGTGGGCTTGGCACTTGGTCTGCATGTGTGATCCCTGCTAAGAGCCCTGTTGTGACTTCTGGGCTGGGCTCCTGAGCCAAGGAGACTGTGGTCTTCCTTTGCAGCAGGTACCCATGTCTGCTTCTCTGGTCATCCCTCCTGTAGATCTGGGACCCAATAGCCTACTGCAGGGAAATTCGGGAGCCAGGTAGCAGTTCCCAAAATGTTAATGTCCCCGTTGTGAGAAATTAGGCAGGTGGGGGGAGGAAGGAGAGGCTCGGGCTGCCCAGGCTGAGGGACGCACTCAGTACGTTAGGGCTCTGCTGCGAGATGCCAGCTGGGTCTTGTCTGCCCAGCTGTGCTGAGTGATGCTGGGTCACTCCTGTCAAATGTGGTTCAGGTGGCTGGTGCAGCTGTGAACCTTGACAAGTACCCTGCCGGCATATAGGGATGAGGTGTTTTTTTCTACCTGGTGTTCCTGCTCGTGGCCCTTTGGGTGAGGTTGGTGTATTTAGTACACAACGTTGTGAGCAGCCCTGTGTGACTGAGATTCCTGGAAGTGGGAGATACTGCTCTGTAGCTGCAAGATCATCATTGGTGCAAAAATGAATGTGAAAAACCACAGAGTCCAGAGGTCATGCAAAATGGCTTTAGCCTCCCTCTGCCAGGGACACCGAGAGTGCACTGAGGGCGGGAGATGGGCAGCTCAAGACTCCAGGCTGAAGTGCTTCTGCCTATTATCTTCAGAGCAAAACTCCTTCTGCACATTCTAGGACACAAATTAGTTATCATGGAGAGGAAAAGAGAGCTACTGCAAGCTGACAGTTTACGTGATGTGTTGACAAAGAGCAACAGCTAAACCCACGTCCCCACAGCAACAACATAAAGGGGGGCTTAAAGAGGGGGTGTGGTGAGAGGCATGAGTGGGTGGGAGATGGTGTACAGGAAGGGGCAGAGGCTGAATGTAGGACTGTGTACAAAGTACAGGACAAAATTCATATTGTGTGGAAAAGAAATCCCTCTAAAAAGAAAACTCAGGCTATGAAAGAGCACCCTATCTCCTGTGCACACAACAGCGTGTGCCCTTTTCCTCCACAAGTCACCTTCCTTCCATCTGAAGCCTTTTGACTACTCTGAGGGTGGGATTCTGTTCTCAGAGCAATACTGTGGGGCTGCTTCAGGCTGTGCCGGCGTGCCTAGGACGAGCAGGTTGTGTTCAGCAGGATCGAAGTGTATGTAAGTACATGCTGCATGCGCCTGTGTCAGATTCTGGTTGTGCATTTTTTTTAAACATTGAAACAAGGGATAATACTCAACTTTTAGGAGAACCTGAATAAATTAATACTTCAAGGGATAACCAATGTGTTATTTCCCATTTCGTCCAAACCCATGACACGTATCAGAAGGACAGTTTGGCAACATAACTAGCAACTTAAAGTCAAGGTTTCAGTGCTGAGGGTGGTGGCAGAACTTGCACGGAGCCCCATGGTGTGCCTCTTCCCTGTATCTCAACAGAGCAGTCTGGGCTCAGACCCTGCACCACGAGTGCTCGTTCCATATGTTTTCTGGGTCCTGCTGGATCTGGACAGACAGCATGTGTATCTTAGAGATAGATCCATCTTTTCAATCTCTTCATGCACAAGCTGCTCACTCCTTTAATTAAACTGTTAACTTTCATTAACAGCTGATGTTAATTTACTTTATAGTTCCTTTTCCCCCCTGATTTTTATAGACCAAGATCAGAGTCTCCTGGAGGGAGGCACGGCTTTCTTCTAACTGCTCAAGGGGAAGAGATAACCTGGCACTCTTCACTTTGTCCTAGATTTTGAAAGGAAGAGACACTATTGCATAGGAGTTTTTTTGTTTGTTTTTTTTTTTTTTTAGTAGGTTCCAGCTGTATTGCTAAGAAAATTATTACATTGACCTTAGGGGAATAGTAAAATCTTATTCTATCCTTATCCAGCATTTATTGTTATCCCCATTGGACTGTACTATCAAAGACTGTAGCTGTGCTGTCCGGTAACATCCTCTGAGGTCGGGTGCCTTCAGCTCTGGCATTGTGCATGCTCAAAGTAGAGACAAACCTTGTTTGCAGCTGAAGTGCTGGGGTCTGAACCCCAAGCCCTGAATTAAGGTTGACATGTGGGTGGTTCCCATGGTCCTTTAAAAGGAGGGGATGAGTTTGCCTTTTGGCTTTCCTCCAAGATGTGTCTGACCTTGCAGGGAAAGCCATTGGGCAAATGAGTGCCAGGTGCCCTGCATTGGGTAAATGAGTGCCAGGTGTCCTGCTTTGGGGATAAAAGCTGGGACCACTTGCAGGAAGGGTGGAGTGTCTGTCTGTGAGGTGGATGCACTTTGCAGAGTTTCCTGTTGGGGAAGGACTTTCCAGCTCTCCCTGCAACTGGACCCCAGTCAGGTTTGGCACTTGTAAATGTGGGCTCTGTGAGAACAGCATGAGTTTGCCTCTGTCCTATGTTATCATCCTCTTGGCTTGGTTGTCTCTGATCTCTTCTATGGGAAATTTTGTTGCTTTGTTTGTTCCACCGGCTGTTGGCCGTGTTGTATCATTCTTGGAGTTGTTGGGGTTGATGTCTGTTATGTGTAACCTCATTGACTTGTTTGTACCCCCAGCAATCACCAATGTACTGACCTTTTGTGTGCAATAGAATCTGGTTACTGGTTTGTTCTACTGCTGGCTGCTTCCTTTGTACTAGGCCTAGTAATTGGCAAAACAGCAGCCCCCGACAGAAATTGCGGTGAGGTTAAGGGCAGGGGCACCTGCAGCCACACCAGCATTTTCTGCCCATGAACTGAGCACCCACAACCCCGTGCCAGGCACTGCTACTGTAGGTGAAAGGCTGCAAGGTGGCTGTGGGTCCATTGGCCACCTGGGCTGCTAAATGGGTGGGAGAGTTGGAATTGCTGATGGTGTGGAAGACCTTTAGGAACTGGAAGCTAATCCAGGGGAAAACAAGCTTCTGCTGCCCATATGCTATCTGAAGTATAACGTAACCCTAACCATATTTCATTACCAATAGCAGCCCAGTTTAACCTGTTAGCAAGCCCACTGGCCAGGGAGTAGTTTACCCAGAATTTCAAGGGACAGGCACAGGATGAAAGGGGAAGAGTTTGAGACAGGTATAAGAAAGCTAGCCCTTGCGTGGTGTGTGGCTAAAGCACCAGCTGCTGCTCCAGAATCGCTGTGAATCTTGCTCTCCATGAAGCACTGGCTTAGTTTTAGAAATGTGGATTCTTTTTTGTGCTATTAGCCAGCATGTGGTGCAGGAAGCAAAAAAAAAAAAAAAAAAAATATCTTGGTGCCAGTGTTTAACAACGAAACCAGAGTGGTGGATGTACAATTGATTTTTGCCTTTGGGTTTCAAAATCAATGAAATATGAAGTTTACCTATTGATTTTTGGAATTCAAGATGATTTTGGGAAGCTGATTAATAAATTGACAGCTTTGGGAGCTAAATCCTCTTCTAGGGCTTTGTAAGACACGTATGAGAACCCATCAGAACATGCTGATGTTCTTGCCAGCTTCTTGTTGTTCTAATATCTGTTGCTGTCATCTGTCATGCCAAGCCTCCATCTTTGAAGCCAGGCTCCTTGGACCTCAGTGGGAATGGGGAGAGGAGCAGATCCAGTCCCCTGCTGTGATCTGAGCCTCATGTACTTGTTCTGCAGCTGAGCAAATGGATGTATCACCAGCAGTGTTGGTGCTGGTTGCTAATTGCTAGTCACTGCAGTTGAAAAGGACCTTCTGGATCTGCTTGTGACCTCTGTCCTGATGCTGTAAGCAATAGAATCCCATTGGTCTTTCCTGAAAAGAACTTCTGTTGTAAAACCCCTCCAGAAACATATACCCTAGTTTATAACAGCTGCTATTGAGCTATTGTTCCAAGATGCTAACAAAGACAGAAAGTGTCAGGACTCCTCAAGATGAGAAGGTCTCCCTGAACATCACCCATGGTTGGCATTTAAAATGCTGGAAAAATCCCCTTTGAATGAGTGCCTGTTTCCTGCCCCAGTGGTCAATCTATGGACCAACACAGTTTCTGAAGCCAATGCTAAAATGGGAAACTTTGCAATTAACATGTGTCCTGGATTCCACCATGATCAAAACGTGGTTTTGAGGTGTGCCCTCACTCGCCTTCGTTGTCAGGGGGATTCTTTGGAAGATGTTACTTCTCATCAAAAGTTTTCAAGGTTTTGAGTTGGCCCGGGCTCCCAATGACTTGCTGCTATATTTAGTTAGTTGGGTTTGTTGGTTAGTTGGTTGGTTGACTTTTTGGGGGGGTTGTTGTACATGGTGTCTGAATACTGTGTTAAGTTGCTTTAGCTCCATGTTCACTTATGCAGAATACCCCTAGCAAGCCGTGACTGGGACATGTTTGTAGTATCAATGACATGTGGGCTTGCCTCTACATTGCTCTGCACTCAGTTGTTAGGGTGAAGATGGTTACACAAAGAACTGCCCTTCCTTCTGAGCCAGGCCTGAGGAACACAGACTCTGACCCTAGACTAAATCTCCTGGGAAGCTCTGCAATGAGAGTAGAGCATCTTATCACACTTGACATGTCACAGCTGCATCTGTGGATCAGTTTAAGCCTGTATTTCATTCCTTCCTCATCAGTGCACGAAGGATACACAGAATGGGCAATGTTTCATCCTTTCTTGCACATCTGTGGCCGAAACCCATTTGCTAGGACCTGTGGAGGAATTGCCCACTGGTCGAGTGCTATGAAGAGAGCATGGACTGTCCCAGGTGTCCCATGGCTTGTCCAATAGGACCTTGTGCACTGTTGAGGATGTGTGCGCAAAGCCCAGCTTGGCTCTCGGAGCATCCGTTTGCAAAGCAGGCTTTTATGGGGAAAAAAACCACAGCACAGAAATTTACATTTAACCTAGATTCTTTTGCTCTGTAATCATGGATAGCCTTGAAGCTGCCTCCTACATGGTGGATCCTCTCCTCTTTCCCCTGGAAAATAATTTTTTTCTCAGATTTGGAACTTCATTTCAAGGCTCTGCAGATGCATCATACTAATAAATGTCACATTATCCCATCTCTTCTGACGTGAACGTGAGGAGGCACCTGATGAAAGCTGATGAGGCAGGAAAAGCAAAGCTATGAACAAACACCCTGACATGTAATCCAGGTTCAAACCAAATGTTAAATGAGAGAAGGGGGCTGTGCCAGGCCCGTAGGTACAAACTTTGGGGCAGGAGCAGTTGGGCTGCTTGTATTCACGCAACAAGGGCAAACGTAGATAGTGTTTGTGGCCATTCTTGGGTCATTAGGCCAAGGGCTGAAAGATTGGAGGAGGACAGCAAGATGGTGGGAGCAATTCCTATGGCCTCGCTCAGCTAGAAATTTTCCAAGGAGGAGCCAAACGTGCAGCTTGTGATGTCTGCCATAATATAGCAGTAATATGGCCATACCCACCTGAAATTATGGAAGGCAACTGTGTGAAATTCTTACCTGTAGGTGCTAAGTGTACAGCTGGTAGATGAAGGGAAAGGAATAGGTCCTTTCTGAGTCAGCTAACACGCTCCCAGAGTTTCTTCGGGAACTTGTAGGACACTGGCAGGTTTTTATGTCAATAGATGACGTTGGCCTGGCAGTGTGAGTCGATGCCCGTTATGCATGTTGCCTTTATTGACAGCGCTGCTTGTCAGCTATATTCTGCTGTCAGCATCTTTATTACCAGCACAGCTGCCAGCAGAAGACTGAAGCCATGGGATATTGAAACCGTGGGCTAACTTGGAAAAATCTTCTCTAGCCTTAGGTGGCCAAGGAAAGGAAAAGCAAAGCCTGCATTTCTTGTTCTGTTCTAAATGTCAGGAGCTTGGAGACAGGTTTGAGAGGAGAATTAAGGTCCTGACTGGTCAAGGGAAAAGCACCCAATTGATGCCTTTCAGATTCATGAGCAATGTTGCCTACCCTGGTTTCAGTTTCATGTGATCATGGAGGAGTCTGGAGGGGAATGAGTTTTGCTTTAGAAATTTTATATTTTTTTTGTTGCTGCACATTGTAATTACTAATTATGTTTGTCATTCACAGAGAAAAATGCTTTTATGAAAGAAATAGCGTGTGTTCCTTCAATATATTAGTATTTCCTAGTCTTCCAGCAGTTTTGGTGTAGGTGAATTAACATTTGAAACAACAACCGATCTTGGTATTCATTAAAAACTGCCATCCAGGCTTGTTTAGTGAGATTGGGCTAAGCAGCCCAGGACTTTGCAATCCCTGTGTTTTATTTGCTAAAGCTGACATAAACAAGAGGTGGTTTGGTTTGAGGTTTGGGTTTTTTTAAATAGTATTGTTATGTAAAGAGTTTGGGTGCTTTCATCCCAGATTAGTATGTTGCAAGCACACCTTTAAGACTAAGGAGGTAAAAAAAAAAATGTCATATATTCCCTCTTGTGATGAACAGTTTCTGCCTGAGCAACGTAAGACCAGGCCCATATGGAAGGGAAGAGGGAAATACCTGTGAGCATTACCTAAACGTATTAGGCATGACTTTACGTACTGAGTCAAGGAGATGAGGTGAAATGAAACATCTGTGTACCATAAAGAGCTCTGTCTGTCTTCAGTTATTGTCAACTGTAAATTGTGTGTTGCCCCCAGGGCTTGTTCCCCTGATGAGCAGTTTGCACCGCTGTTCCTTGACTCCAGACCCACTCTGGCTGACACTCAAACGCAAGCAGTTGTTTGGAACTGCCTGACGATGGCTTGGGAGAGCTCCCCCATGCCAGCTGGGACAGTCACCTTCCCTCGATGTTGGAAGGGACTGGAGAGCTGCCGCCCTTGGGGTCTGTTCCTCCTGGCAGGGGTGTGAGGTTTGGAGGTGGTCACCTGGAGAACTGGTGACACTGGCCAGCAACAGGGTCCCTGTATCCATCCAGTCTTAAGTTTCAGCCATTGATGCTGCGATGTTGATCTTATGTGTCGATGTTAATAAGGGCTCTTCCACAGCTCCATTTTAATGCCTTGGTTCACATGTCCCCATGTGTCTGTGTGTCCCCATGTGCTGGGGAGCCCTTCCCCTCTCTGAAGTCACACAGAAGCATCATCCGGGCATGCAGCCTTGTGGAGGGCTGGCCAGTACCCTGAGCTCACACAGCTTCGCAGGTGTTAGATCTCACCTTGTCCTCTGACCCGCATGCATCCTGTTCCACATTCCCACTGGTACTCTGCCTTGCTTGGGTTATCTGGGGACAGTGGGAGCAGCAGGTAGCATCTGGGGAGATACATACATGGCCGAGTCTGAGACCCACAGTCTTCTGTGCTGCCATCTTCTACTTGTTTACCTCTGTGTTTCCATGCTGTGCTCTAACTCATAAAACTAAGTAGCCAGACCAGCATGGGTAACTGCTCTTCCAGGTCTCTGCATCCCTGCTGTGCTGAGGTGTGGGGCCAGGGGCTGCCCTGCAGAGCCATAACCAGAAGGTACTGCTGACTTTCAGGTACTTGGTGGTCTACGCTTTCCTGCAGCTGCTTTTGACAAGGATGGTTTGCACTTGTGCATGTACTTGAGTCTGACCAGGAAGCTTCTGCTTCCTCATTGTGTCACAGGGTAATGGGAGTCACTGGGGACAAGTGAGTGGGGACAGCTTCCCTCTGTCAAAGGATGGACTGTATCATCCTCCAGAATGGCCCTGTGTCAGGGACTGTTGCCTTATAGTACATGGGCTTGCTGGTTCTTTAAATAAGTGCGAATCCATGCCAGAAGGTAAACCTCCTGGAGGCACACATCTGCTGGTAACTGCTGTGGTGAAAGCAGGGGGGATCACAAGGAGAGACAAACCCGTGTGCAAACATCATGATGTGTCTTGTGCAAGGCATAACGCTACTGTCCTGTTCCACCACCCTGGAAACCAGCCCCCAGTCAGCTTCTGCCAAAGCCAAACAGTGACTTCGGAGGCAACATGTATTTTTTACCTTAAAACGACTTGCTGTCTCACAACTTGTTATTTGACTTTGGTTAAAAAAAATAAAATTAAAAAGCCTGGGTGGTTTCTGCAAGCACAAACCAAAGCATGCAGCTTCAAATGGATACCCAGACCAACGCTGGCTCTGTAATTACATTGCCTATATTTAATCTCTCAGAAGTGTTTGGCAGATGCTTTAAATTTCAGATATGCAATCAATATCTCCCGCTCTGAGGCTCAACTACTGCGTTCTTCCCCTCCCTTGCTGGAAATACACAAAGTCGAGTCGATATACTTGGAGGGTACTGGAGCGATCGCTGCTCAGTGAGTATATATTTCTATCTGCATATACACACGGGGATCTTACAGAGATGTGTGAGTGTGCACACGTTACATGCCTTTATTTATTTTGGAAAGGGTTTGCTCTGGTTTCGTCGTGCCTCGCTTTAAACGATCTGAAAATCCTCTCCCCCCCCCGCCCCGGATTGAGAGGGATAAATATGCACGGCTTGTAATTCTGTTGCAGCTCTCGCTCCCAGCTGATGGGGTGACGTGGAGTTTGGAGGCTCGCAGATTGGCTTTTTGATTTGGCTTCTTGCTGCATGCAGTTGTGCAAACCTCTCCCGGCTCGCAGAAACCGGGCTCAGCGCTCTGCGTGCACCGTGAGGCTGGGGGGAGCCCGGGCCGAGCCCCCGTGCTGTGAGCGGGGGAACCCCAGCAGACTCAGTGGCACTCTGGGGTACAATCCATCTTCTCTGCCCCCCCACCCCTCGACCCCCATTCATCTCCCCCGGCGCAAGAGCTCCCTTCCCTCCCCAAACTCCACCGCACGCAGCTGAAGATCACGGCTGGTGGATTTATCAACCTTCTCCCTCCCCCCCCCCCCCCCCTTTTCCAGATGCACCTCCCCGCTCACCCTGACAGCTGCAAAAGACGGCGCCGCTTCCCCAGCCAGCACGGCAACTTGGACTGACATGCCAAGGCGAGCCCCCCCGTGCCCGCACACACCGACGGTGAATCACCGGGAGATGCCATGAGCTCCCGTTAGGAACCGGAAGGATTGGTATTGGGGAGCCAGCGGAGCGCACACACACACACACCCCGCAAAAAAAAAAAAAAAAAAAAAAAAGTCAGGAAAGCAACCATCAGGGTAAGTAAGGGGGTGCCCCCGCCGCACGGCCGGCGGTTAAGTTCCCTGCTGCCAGGCGGGGCTCCATGCCCTGCGTGCGGATGGCTGGGGGGCGCGGGGGGCTCGCTGCAGGCTCTCCGCGGAGGGAAGGGGGTGTGCGGTGCCCAGCGCCGGCAGCTCGCTTCCTTCGTGCTGGTTTAACGGAGCCGCGGCAGCTCCGTGTGTGTGTGTGTGCGGTGTGTGCGCTGCGGGGGAGGGCGCTGCGGGATGGAGGGGGCGCGGGGCCGGGCCGGGCGCTGCGGGGCCGGGGCCTGGCGGAGGGAGGGAGCGGAGGCAGCCGGCGGGGAGCAGCCCCAGCCCGCGGCACCGTGCGCGGCGGCACCGGCATCCCTCCCGCCGCCGGGGGTGGGGGGTGCCCCGGCTCGGCCCGTAGGAATGCCGGGGAGCCCGGGGGGGGCCCGCGGCTCATGCAGTGCTATAAATTTCCTTTATTATTATTATTTTTTTTTTTTTTTTTGTGCCGTGCTGCGGCGGGGGTGGGGGTTCCGGGGCCGCCGTCCCGGGCAGCTGTCGCCCTCCGTCCGGCGGGACCGGCTTGTTTACCCCCGGTGTCAAATATAGCCGCTGCGCCAGGCTGTGCCCTAAATAGGGCACGGGGCCGCTGGCGGTGCCCGCAGCCCGGCGGGGGGCGGGGGGGCACAGTACACACACACACACACACACACACGGGCTGACCTCAATGTGGGGTAATCCCATACCCCTCCTCCCTCCCAGCCCCGCTTCGGGGCTTTATTTCTTTCACCTGTGTCCACAGCATCAATAACGCTCCGTGGGAGATGAAACCCTCGCAAGTATTTTGGTTTTGTGGGGGTGTGGGGTGTTGTTACTGTTATGCTAAAACGTGAGGCTGTGGCCGTTTCCCCCTCCTCCCCCCCAAGCGGAGCTGTAGTGCAATGGTTGGGTTCCTGGCTCCTCGTTTTATTCCTGGTCTTTTCACCCTAAAAATCTGTTTCAGTTCTAAGGCATGACAGTGGGGGAAGCGTGGGGGGGAGAAGGGGTGTCTTATGCACATCCTCCCCTCCTCATGCATATCTGTACCTTCCTTTAATTCCTTGCATCTCTTTATAGAGCAAAAGGGTGATTTTGTTGAGCTGTTGTGGTTTTTTTTTTAAATTTCTGGAGAGGACAGGGCTGGAAGACTTAGGTAACAGTCAGCAGCATCTTCCCCTTCGAGAGTGCTCGTGCCGTGCTCCCCGGGAGCCTGGTGGGAGGCCCGGGAGAGCTGAGCTGGCTGGAGGGGACTGCTGAGACGCACAGGCCTGGAAGGTGCTCGGTAGGTTTGGTGCAGCGGGGACAGGCATCGCTCCCCTGTGGCACGAGCGTTTCTAGGGAGTCCCCAATCCTGCTCCCGCCACTGCCGCTGCAGGCGTTCGTTTACCCTGATTGTGGTTTAGCCAAGAAAGTCAGGTGGGTTTGGTGCTTCTGTGGTCAGTGGGAACCAGACTTGTTTCCTGAGCAGCAGTAGTGATGTTAGAAAAGAGCACATCCGAGGGCCAGCTGGGGAGGAGCGAGAGCAGCCCAGGAGCCCTCCGTTCTGTTGCTAGTGTGTGATGTCAAATCGGTAACCCCCCTATTGTAAATAAAAGGATGTAACATCGACCAGGGTGGGGAAGAAGAGTGAGTGTGAATAGCTAGAGAGCCCTAGGTAAAAGATGCAGTACAACAGTCTATTCCCCCCCACCCCCGAGCTAAGCGTGAGTCCTATTCAAGTGGCTGGTTCGAGCATTTCCCAAATGCCTGAGGTATGACAGATTGTGGGAATCCTGCTGCTGAGGTCCTGTGTGAGGGCAGTGGAAGCGCAGGTAGGCTCCCAGTCTCTGGCAAGCCTCCAGCATGCTGCTGGGCACAGCGTTTCATCTCCCTGGGTCTCCTCCGTATTGTTAATGCTATTTTTCTGCCTGCGTGGGGATTTGGTGAGGACACGGTTGCAATGACTGGTGGGTGACAGGGTGCGATAGGGAAGGTGGATGTGTAGCCATCCTAACGCGACTCCGCATAGCACTTGTCCCTCGCAGAGACATCGCCCCCTTCCTCTGCAGAGCTGCCACCTGAGAGGGTGGCACCTGGAACTGCAGATGCCATTGCCAGGTGGGATGATCTTTTCCATCACCCTGGGCAGGGCAGGAAGTGTGCTCTGTGCTGTCTTCAACACCAGCAGCCAGAACAGGAGAGCGCATGCAGGGCTGGATACCGAGCACTGCCTGGGTCATGCACCGTGCTGTGCTCCATGGGCTCTCGCTGGGCTGGTGTGAGAGCAGGAGTGGCCCCATCTGACCGGAGACCGCTTTGTCATTGGGACTCATGGGTGGTCATTCTGTATGGCACGCTTGGGGCACTGCTCTTTACTTGGCTGGCTTGTGGAAAGGAAAGAGGTACCCACGGTACTTTGCCTTCTGGAACTGGTGGGGCTGAAGTCAGATGAGGCTGTTCTGAGCGTGGCAGATCCTGTGGTATTGCTGGTAGGACAGGAAAAGGTTTTTCTAAGGTCCTGGGCTGAGCTGCTGCCACGTCATGCCTGACCCTCCACGCATCCCTGGGTTTCAGAGGGTCCTTCCTGTGGTAGGCATCCCCCATCCCCAAGGCAGGGAAGTGCCGTAACTAAGTGTGTCAGCACTTTTATTAGAAAGTGAGTTAAGATGTATTCCCTCCACCAATATTTTCAAGTGAAGCACTGTACAGATAAATGGTCTGTCTGTCAGGTTTTTGTTTGCTAGTTTTAAACAAACAGCATCAGTCTCCTCCCCTAAGCTTCCCCAATGACCAAGTGGCATTGACAAATAGTTCCTTGTTCTTTGTTGCTGTCGTGTTTCAGATGCCTTTCATGTGCTTCAACAGTTAAAAAGATGGCTTTGATTGCCAGCCAAATTTATTTGCTTTTTTTTTTTCCCCCTCCTTAATCGAGCAGTAATACTTAATTCTGTATTTTTAAAAATGTGAGGGAAACTAAATTACACAGACAAAAAAAAATCTTCTTAATATGGAAAAAAATGACTGAAGCCAGGAGGCTGATGGTTGTGATGCACTGTCTACCATTACCCACTGTGTTTAGGTGTTGTGGCATAGATTAATATTATTCTTGATTTAATGTTTAGATAACAGTTACTCCTAAAGGCATCAGCCTGGTTGGGGGCCCATGTTTCGAAGTGCCATACAGATGTCTAATAAATTATAGTCTCTGTCCTGAAGAGTTTCATGCATTGAGAGATACATGAGATTACAAGCTGTTCTGGGGGCACCTTTAAAGCACCTTCTGTACTGGTCCTGATTTCAGTGATGTGGGGCTGGGGGGTTTGAGGCTGAAGACAAACTTGCTGTCCCTGCTCACCTCCAGAATGAAATCTGGGAACCACCTTGAGTCTCCTGCAGCTTCGGTGGGCTGCTGGGCCGCTGGGGACTGACGTGGTACAGACAGTTGGCTTCCCTCCTTCCCCTCTGCTGTCTCTGCCTTAATGCTTCGAACTTCAAGCGCAGGCTGAGGACCATCCTGGATGTGCATGTTCAGCGGGATGGACTCCCAGTCTCCCCTCTAGGCATTTCTGTCACTGGGTTTTGCAGGAATAGCAATGTGACAGGTGGCAGGGATGTGTCATGCCATTCTGAAGGTACCACCACAACCCCATCTTGCCAGTGTTGCAATGAAAAGACTCAGGTGCCGTTGTTCCTGTGGTACAGCATCGTAAAGTAATTCGTTCACCCCCGTAAGACACATTTATAAACAGGTGATGATCATGCCCCCATGCTCCTTCGACTCTCAATTTTCTGGTAATTCAGTCTTTAAATCCGCTTGCTGGAGCCTTTGATCACACAACTGAGCTGTCGTCGGTGTCTCTGACAGTTGACATCATGGGAGAGAGGGGAGCTTAGGGCTCTTAACATTTCTTTTATGAGAGCTTGTTTTCTAACTAAACACTCCAATGAGGATTTTCCATCATAATAAAACAGGGAGCTTTTCCAGAGCACTCGGAAGAAGCTTCTGTTTCCATTCAGCATTTCCATTCAGTAGCAGATTATTCCAAGGCTGCAAAACTGGACTTGCTCTGTTTGCTGTGTTCTTCTACTCTGCTGTCTTTTTACCTAAGCCTCCTAATTGAGGACAGCAGCAGAGACAGCCAGGTCAAGAGCAATCAGAAATACTAAATATCCTGTGCTGCTGGGCATGTTTTGCAACCAGGGAGGTGTCAAAGAGTTGCAGAAGCTTTAGACATCTGAGACTGCATTGCCACTGCTTTCATCATCACCCTCTCCTAGGCTGGTACTTGGAGGCTGTTGCAAAGCAAACAGCAGCACTTTCCAGTAGCAAAGCAGAATACAGTGGACTTTCCTTGGTAGGAAGTAATATTGTGATGTTTATCTTGAAGTTCACCTTAATAAGCACCTTTATCCTCTTCCATGGTTTTGGTTGGAATTACTCAGTGACTCTTGGAGGTGGAGATGTGTCTCTGCCTTTGTGGAGCAGGACAAGGCTGTTAAATGGTCCAGGAGGTGTTGCAGGATTCACCGCTGCAAGAGGCAAACCTGCCCCTGCCCATGCAGCTAATGCCCCTGCCGTGCTTGTCATTTGTGCCTGGGTTTCTACAGCCTTCCCACCCTGGCCGCTTGTTCCTGCTCCTGTCCCACCCTCTGCAGGGTGCTGGCGCAGTGGCATGTGTGGCCAGGTGCTGGGTTCCACTTGCTTTTCAGCCACGTCGGTTCCTGGTCCTTATTCACGGCATAGCCAATGCAAACAGTTACACCAACGAAAAAGGGAGAGCTAGTGCAGAATGGGAACAAACGACCAGAGGTAGAAAATGTTCAGGTTGGCGTAAGAAGCTGTGCTTCCACCTGTAAAGCTGCTGCCTGAATTGCTGGCAGCAGCTCAGGCTTGGAGTTGGTTCAGCCTTGAAGTCTGCTCTTGATGAGATGGATAGGTCTGAATGCAAATTAGTTGCAAAGAACCGAAGAGTGATGGGGTCTGCAATGCACTTCTTAAGCTATTAAGAGGCACAAGAATCAACAGGAAAAAAAAAAAAGGCAAAATAATTTTTAATGTAAAATCTTCCCAAGAACTTGCACAGAGGTTGATCCTGATTAAAAAAAATAAATTCAGAGAGTCTAGGCCAAGCTATTTCTCCGATGCAACATGCCAAATGGACTCGGGTTCCTCAAGAAGAGAGTAAAAAGGGGAACTTCCCCTCTGCTCTCAATTCCTTCAAGTCCCTTGAAAGCTTCACACTAGCACTCAGCACTTCATCAACAACAATCTCTCCTTGTTGAAGCCTCCAGACTGCGTTCCCCGGCAGTGCAAGTGGGAGCGATGCCAACCGTTTTATTAGGTTTGCACCCACGAAGGCCACCAGCAGGGAAGGACCTGACGCCTTGTCCTCGTGAGGCTGCAGCGGGCTAAGTGTGCTGCTGCCCTGGCCTCGCAGAGGGTGTTGTGCTTAGCCAGTATGTGAGTCCTCGGGGAGCTGCCTGCCTCGAGGCTCTTTGGGGGCCCCTGTGGGAGGACCTGAGGACCAGAGTGAGGTAGGGGTCTCAGAGGTGTTGTCTTCAAGGTGCAAGGCAAGGTGGGTTTCTCAGTGTGTGCTTTTCCTTTGCAAAGGATCCCGATGAGGGATAATGGCATGCTGCTGCTTTTGTTCGGCAGCCCCCAGGCAACAATGAGCCTTTCAAAGCTTAGGTTATAGGGGATGAGCAGAGGGGATGCTGCTGGAGTTACATGTGATGGGGTATTCTCCTGTCTGAGTATCTCAGAGATGGGTGCACTACACATTGCCCTCACGTAAATTACCACCTGCTCTCCCTCTTTAAGCATCATTATTTTCCTTCCGTTTTAACCTTCCAGAGTAGTTTCAGGTTCACTTCTCCTAGTAAATGTTTCCTTTCCTCTAACTTAAATAATCCATCTCGCCAAAGCTGACCTGACAGATGTTTCCCCCGCAGTGACCCTGCACACACAGCACACTTCATGAAGCCCTGGCTTCTGTGGGGAAATGCAGCACCAGCACTGACCCTGCTGGTGTCCCAGCTAAAAATAACACCTGTCCCTCCTGGCAGTGTTGGGGTTTGCTTTTAAGTAGGTAGGCAGTTTTACCCACTGGCTGTGCTGTGCTCATGTGCCAGGCAGAAGGTGCAGCTTAACCTTCAGAGCAGGATGGAGCTGCCTCCCCTCTGGGGCATCGCACCGGCAGACTGAAGGTGAGAAGATGCTCAGCTGTGCTTGGTGCACCTACATCACTCCCAAAAAACTGTCGGCTTGCCTGTTGTCTGCCTAGATCCATCTCCTTGTGCTTCATGCATCCCAGTGAGTCACAACCACTCCTCCTTCCCCCAGCTCTGGCCTTTTCCCTCTGCTTTTCCTTCTTAAATATATACATTTCTTCATGATTCTCCAGTAACTGCCTTGGCTCCCCACAACAGCTCCGTGCCTTTTAGCTTCCCAGTCTTCTAACAGCATCCCTCACATGCTCAATCCTCCATTTATCCTGTCTGTGTGGCTTTCTGCCTGTTTCTTTGGCCCGTATGGGCTTGGCTGCTGGTACAAAGCAAGAGGTTTGTCCAGTCAGGAAGCAGATGTTCAGTTAAGAAGGGCCTTTCCAGCTTTCACTGTACACGCACATTAGTGAGTTTCACAAAAAATGGTAAGCAAGTGGTTGAAATATGCTCTGAAGCAAGAGAAGGGATGCATCCTGGCTGTTGAAACTATGGGTATGTTGAGTATTTCCATGCACATCTAGTTTTCCTTTGAGCCTTTTCCTTTCTAGTACTTAATTTATTTCTTATGGTATTGAGTTGCACAGATTGCACAGATGTACAGCATAGAATTTAAAAAGTTTCCAGTACTCACTAGATAAAATACCCTGAGTCTGGGAGCTTTCTGTTGGTGTTAGCCTCGAGCTTCTTTTGGCCTGGCTTAACCAGCTCTGTCCCTCTGACCAAAGCTGATTTCTTGGAGAAGGCTGAGGGAGGGGATGTGGGAGTTGTGAAAGGGCTGAGAAACATGCTTGGTCATGCAGGATTCCAGAAACCTCATCTACTTATGGCTGCAGTGAGAGCACAAAGAGGTGTCACAGTCATAATTTGCAAGTATCTACATGGGAGCCAACAGCTATCGGGCACGGCAGGCTGGATGTAATCACCTCAGACAAAAGATGGTTGTCTCTCAGATGTCATGTTCTTATGTGCTTCGTGAAATGTTCACTAGTGCCTTGCTGAGCAGTTGGCCAGCACCGAGGGTTCAGAAGGGGCTGCAGTACATGCTGCATCTTACTTGGCTGGTAGCTAGGTGTGGGAAGGACCGCAGGGGTTGCTGTGGGAGGAAGGGTCAGGGGAAGGGGCATGGAAGTGCATGTGTGCGTGTTTGCAGGGAGGGCAGGGGGAATGGGCAGAGGAAGGATTACTGCAGAGTGGAGGACTGTTGGCATACAGGGCTCCAATTCACTGAAAACCCTTTTTTATTCATTTGTCTGCTCATTGAGCTCCCACAGCAAAATGGATTCATTTCAAGGCTTTGCTCATCTTTAAAAGTGATCATCATTTTGTCAAAGACCTTTTGTACTCGTTCTTTTACCCATTTGTGTCACAGACCTGAACAAAATAGTAATGGTGGTTCTGCCTGGGGGAATGCTCTCCATCCCACTGCTCCTCACCCAATGGTTTCTGGGGACAGCTGCTCCTGTTCTGAGCAAAGCAGGTTTTTCTGTTGCTTGTGACAGGTTTCCAGGTGACAGGAGTTACTGTCAGCAGTGATGGCAGGGAAGGCTGGGTTCAGGGCACCACCACAGAAGTACGGCTGGGCAGGAGAGGCTTTCTGGGCTGAGAGAGCAGAGGACAAAGGCAGAGTGTGGAGTAAGGCTGTGAAAATAGGCTGGTCATTCCTACCTTAGCTGTTGCTTGAGTCAGTCCTCCACTGAAACTCCCAGCAAGAGACAGACCCTGCAATTTTCTTGCCTTAGCCTTGTCTTAGGAGAGATCTGGACTTCAAGTAGAGCACATCTCTGTTTTAATCTTCTCTTTGCAGAAATGGGTGGAAAGATAGTTTTTGCAGTGCCTGAAGGGGACTCGGAGCTCCTTAGTAAAACTGATGGAGATGTGGGACTGCTAGCATCCGTAACAGAGGCTGTGCCCGTCAGTGGCAGGACAGAGGCTGTCCTCTCTCTTTACTTCAGTGGCTTAAATAGACGGTACAGCAGGTGGCTGCATGGGATGAGCATGTTTTCCAAGCACTTACATTAATCCAGTGACTCCTGTCATTGTACCTCCAGGATGAGGCACTGATGCTGATCCAAGGTGATACTGGGGACATGGTGGAGAGGAGAGACTCCAGGCCTTGTTTGCTGAGGTCTGGTATTGTGGGGAAAAGGAGGATTTTTCTCCTTCCCTTGTCTCTTTTCAGTGCATTTGGCTGATGTGGTCATCTCCCATGACTCAGCTGCTCCTGTTGGCAGGACTAGTTGTAGCAAATCCAGGGCCAGCATGGAGCACTGGGAGGGGGGAGGAACCAGGACGGGATGCATGGGGGTACACTTGGTATGGAGGAAGCAGGAAGGTACCCCCCAGCTGATGTGTGTGACGTGAATTGCAAAGAGGAAATAGCTGAAACTTTCCTTTTCGAGGTTTATGTTATATGAAATGTTGCCAAAGCTCCTCAGGCAGCTCTTCCAGTAGAATAAGCTGGCTCTGCTGACTTGGGCTCATCGGACCTGTCCTGATTTATGCCAGAGAAAATCTGGTCCTAAGGACCCTCTCTTCCCTCTTGCCAGCCTTCAGCTGATGGTATGCAAGTTGACTGGGCTGAAGTCGTCACTTTTAAAGATGACTGTGTAAAAGGAGGCTTTTGGAGGGGAGGGTTGAGGGAGGGAAGCTGGTATAAGTAGTGCATTGAATACAATGAAAATGCTATTTCTTCCACTTTGGAGATAAACAACAGCACGATTATTATGTACTTTGCTAGGAAATTCTTCTGATACACGATGCCCTGCATCCAGTTTTCAAATGTTCCTCACTGGTATCTAAGTGAAGACTTGCTGACTGCTGGGAATTGGAGGAGTGTCATTGCAGGCATGTTAGAAATGGCAAGGCTGGTGCTGCATCCTTTTCAGACAAGATGCTTTGTTGTGTGCACCACTCCCAAGCTGGCATACACACATAGGCAATCTTGATTTTTTGAATCTTCTTGAAGGAATGGCTTTAAACTGGAAGAGGGTTGATTTAGGTTAGGTATTAGGAAGAAATTCTTGACTCTGAGGGTGGGGAGACACTGGCACAGATTGCCCAGAGAAGCTGTGGCTGCCCCCTCCCTGGCAGTGTTCAAGGCCAGGTTGGATGGGGCTTTGAGCAACCTGATCTAGTGGGAGGTGTCCCTGCCCATGGCAGGGAGGTGGAACTAGGTGATCTTTGAGGCCCCTTCCAACCCAAACCATTCTATGATCGAGTCCGGTATTTACCTGGCTTAGCTCTACGCCTTATGGGTGTGGGACCTGCCCAGTGCTTTTGGCAGGAATGAAGAAATAAACTCCATGTCTTTCTTTGGAGAAGACAGCAGCAGCATCTCATGGTCGTCTATTTGTTTTTCTGCAAGAATTTTAAATCATGTTTAGGTGTCCAGTGGAAAATCAGTGATTTCAGTGGGGTCAAGGTCTCCAAGGGGGTTCAAGAGCTGCTCCATTAAGCTTCTAACTACCCTGTAAAATCTAGTCCTTTGTGACTCCCTCGGTGAAATATCTGAGACACGTTCAGACCACTGACGGGGCAGAGGAGGAAGTTAGTGCTGTTGTCACAGTGAGAGAGGAAATGCGGGTGCTGAGGGTGACTAGCTCCAGACAGTATTTCAGATTGCTGACCCTTGACAGGACAGAGCAGGGAAGGCAGCCAGGGAGGGCAGACCTGCAGCTGAAACACAGACTGAAAGGAAAAAGGTGAATAATTCTGTCTGGTAATGCCATAGTGAAGAACCAATCTCTGCCTGTCGATGCTGTAGAGGTCAGAGTGGCATATGGCTTATATAGCCCACAAGGAAAGCCGTCAGAGCGTGGGGGAAGATATGGAGGTTGTGCAGCAGATAGCCTGGAGACTGCTGCCACTTACTGTAATTGCCGTGGCAGCTCAGCTTCCACTGTTTGTTGTCCATGTCATCTCTGCAATTACCATATGGTAAATATGACTTGAGTCTCTGGCAAATAACAGAGCTAATATTAAGTGAGAATCTGTAAACAGCTAGTGCATAAATGAACAAAGAGCAATAAACAGCCTGGACTTAGGAAGGATGAATTAATCATGGTTTATTTTTTTGAAAGCAGTTGCAGAATTAGCAGCTGAAAAATCACTGAAGGATTAAGACATCTAAATTGTCAGTAAGAGATATGTGGGGAAATGTGTCAGTAAAGGGTGAGGGTGCTGTGTGAAATCTTATTTGATAACTGTATTCCAGTGAGTGAATTTGCAGGTTTTGGCACCTTCCAAGTGAAGTGGGAGGGATTTTGAGGATAACCCATAGCTCAGTGCATTTTTCATGCCTCCTGCTGTGCTCAGATCTGCAGAAGCAGTGAGCGTGTTGCAGTCTATTTCCCTCCTCTCAGCTGGAGGCTGGGACTTTTTGGTTGAAACTCTGGCAGTCTCTGCTTTCCTTCTACGCACGCCGGTCAGCACGGTGCTCCTCACGCAAGCCCCACTGCGCTGAGGATGCAGTGACTGGGCAGAGTGACCTTCGAAAGTGAGCAACACACCAGGCTTGTGTATAGCAATCTAGATTTAATCTTTGCAATAGTCAGTACAGTCCAGTACGTCATGAAAAGCTGTTTTACAGCAGGAGGGGTGAGACTTCACTGCCCAGGCTCAGCTTGCCTGCTCCAACAAGAGCAGGTCTGTTGCTGGTTTTGCTGGGAACAGGCGCTGAGGTATGATGCTCCTCGAAGATGGAGAACCAAGAGGAGATCAAGATAAACGATTAAAAGGCAGCCGGGGCTAATTTATAAAGATTAAAATAAACTTGTGTGTGTTGGCCAAAGAATAACTGTGGAGGAGAACAGCTATTTACAAGTATCTGAAGCATGTAAATCTCAGGCAGGGAGGAGAATGGTTGAGAGTGCTCCAAGGACAGGATAATGAGAAGTAGCAGCATAAATTTTCTTAACTTCATCCTAAATATAAGGAAGACAGCTAAAACCTCTGAGATAAATTACATCATGGCATAGTCTCTATGGGAAGTTGTGGAAGTGCCACACTTTGGTAATTTAAAACTAGGCTGGACAAAGTGTTAGGAAATAATGTTCACAACGGGGAAAAAAGCAGCAGTGGCTCCTGAGGCATGGACCAGACACCTCTTCTGGCTCTGGTCTAACTAATTCTGAAATCAGGGAAACCTTTGCTAATTGGGCTGAGTGAGGGCCTTTCCTACTGGCCTGTCGCACAGAGTATAGAATTCTTCAATCTAACGTGACAAATGACAACTGCTTGTTCCCTGCTGCAGAGGTAAAGATGAGGCCCGTTTCCAGCGGATCAGAGCAGCGTGTGCTGCAGCTGCCAGGGTTAGCACCCAGCGTGGCTGGCTGGTGCCTGCCCCAGGAGTCAGCCAGGAAAGGGCTCCCTGCCCGGCTACTTGTTACATCAAATCCAGCACATCACATAGTTTGTTTTGTTTGCCCCTAATGAGTGTTTTCGTTCAGAAAACTTGTGTTTTTCTTAACTAATTCTGGATCTAAAGAGGGTGAGATACAACTACAGCACCTTTTTCCCTCTTATTTACCACTTAGCCCGCCTCTGTGTACAAATAACTACCAGCTCTGCAGCACAAATGCACTGTTGACAACAAATCCTAGGGTCTTTAATTGTAGCTGTTGCAGATCTGTCACCGGAGTGCTAAAGAAATGTCACGAGTTGCTGCTGTCATCTTTCCTCTAGGATGCTGTGAGTCACTGGGTGATAAGTTGCACTCTGATGGTGGCACCTGAACCAGCAGTATAATACATCTGTGAAGCAGGAGCAGTAAATAACACACCCTGTGTGCTGCCATGGGCAGTATATAAAGTGTCTTTTACTGACAAGAAGTTTTCCTCACACCGCTGGAATAATACTTTTTTCCCTTCACCCCCCTCCCCACGTGGGTGTTTGCTGCCCTTTATAAACTAGCAAGACAGAAAGCGATGAAAACCTGTGCCTTGAAGGCTGCAGCACAGGAGTTGGTGCCTATTGCAACCCCATGTGTTGTTGGGTGTCTGCTCTGGGTTGTCTCCATCAGCTGCACTCTGTGGAATAGGCAGGGAGGGAACTCACGTGGAACCGAGCGGGTGACCCAGTAACTCCACTTCTTTGTTTCCCTCAGCCTCCTAAACCTCAAAGGAAGGATTTTCAGCCTCTTCTCTGGGCCGTTCACATCATAGGCATAAAATCAAGGGCCTGAAGAAGGCGCTTGAAAGTACCTGCCCTCTCGATTTGGGGACATTCAGACTGCGAAAAATGGTGTTTTTAGATGTGCACTGGTATTCAAGGACATAAAAGCTTTAATTCTAGAAATACCTCTAAACACAATAAAAAGCCTGATGTTGGAAGATCTGCCTCTAAGTGTGCAATGGAGCCTTCCCTGTGACTTCCAAAAGGTCATGACAGTGACTTTTTGCCAAACATACACATGGTTGCCACCAAAGTGCTACGGTGAGCTCTCAGTGCGGTTTGTGCACAGGGTGAATTTGTTCTGGCTTCCCATGCACTGGCTTTGAGCAACCTGGTCTAGTGGGAGGTGTCCCTGCCCGTGGCAGGGGGGCTGGAATGAGATGATCTTTGATATGATTCTGTGACTCTGGGTGTGGTTGTCACAAGCAGGCCTGTGCTCCATACCTGCACATTTTGGCTGTTTTACTGTGAGAGTGACTGAGCACTGGCACAGGTTGCCCAGGGAGGTTGTGGAGACTCCATCCTTCATCCTTGAATATCCTCCAGATATTCAAAACCAAACTGGATGCGGTCCTGGGCAATTGGTTCTAGGTGGCCCTGCTTGAGCAGGGGTATTGGAGTAAGTGATGTCCAGAGGTCCCTGCTGTCTTCTGTGTGAACTGGCCACTTGCGAGTCCCAGTAAAACAAGAGTAAGATTGTGTAGTATTCATCATCTATAGCAGAGCAGATAATGCTGCTTTTTAAGCAGGAGGATGGCCACTACTCATCTATATGTCAGCCTAAATACCAGGTTTTGTTTTCTGAATGTAAAAAAGGCTACAGTTATGGGAAAAAAATAATGAAAAGGGTAACACTTGCTGTCCTTTAGCCTGAGGAATCTCAGACATACAGACATGTATGGGGGATGGAAGAGCAAGTGCATCGTGGCTTCCAAGGAGGCTGCACTAGCTCCCGCCATAAGTAGGGGTGGCTCTCGGAGCGTGGCTGCGGCCACCCATCGAAGGGTTGCCTTCAGTGTCTGCCTTCTCCTGCTTTACCTATCTGTGCAGAGAGCATAAACTGCAGCTCCCGTATCCATATATATCCATCACTCCTGTGCAGATATTTTTCAGCTGGGGTGAGAGTGAGGATGTAAAATGCCCGGCCAGTCAAGTGTAGCCAGTGCGGTATTGGAAGGGGACAATTAGGTACGGGCATCTTTATGGGTTAGCTATTTATGGCACTGCTTCTCCAGGAGCATCACAGATACTAAAATACAAAAAAAACATCACAGACCAGTTCCCTGGAGCAAGTTGAGTGTATGGAGGTTGCTCCTAGCCGTGCACAGACATGTGCCCCGTTTGGGTCAGCCCTGGGGATCACTGAATGTAATGCTGCATCCCATCACTGCAGCATTTCTATAAGGAACTAGTAGACTTGAGTCAATTAACACCCCTTTACCACACCAGAATGGTAGGAACTGCTCCAAATAGTAGAGACACCAGCTTGTAAATATTATAGGATTTGCTACGAAAGCTGGGGTTTTTTAATGGTAGCTTTTTGCATGATCCTGGGAGGAAAAAAAGGCTGCTTTTGACACATACCGAGGAGGTTATTCTGTAGGCAGCTAATTTTGGGTTTTGGCATGTTTGCTATGAAGTGCAAAGCAGCAAGCACCTATGTCTCCCAGATATAACTTTTCTGTAGAGCTGATCTGCGGGGATCTGTCATGGCCTAAGCACGAGTTACGGTGCTTTTTTCCTTGTAAAACCAAGCTGGTGTGGTAGTGGGGAGCTAAACTACATATTGCTGTGCAATAACCTGTGTGAAGACAGCTTGGGGTCCTTGACTGTGCTCATATCAAACTGGCACGTGCCATGGGTGTGATAGTTTAATGCCTGGGCTGCGTTTGGAAATTTGCATTTGTCTGACAAAATGGATCTAATTACACTGCTCTGGCTTTTGGCTTGCAGGTAAATCTTAATTTACGCTCTGGGTGCTACTCTTGTAGTGATGAGCAAAGGGCTCAATAGGGTTTGAATGGAGATGATTGAAAAAAATGCTTTGTGTTGTATTAAATATTTTGTTACGCTTTTATTTTGGGGGAAGGAGGAGTATGAATTAGGTTTAATACCTCTTCTGTGAAAACTCAGTTATTTGTGTTCTTTGGCAGAAAGGCTATAATTTCAATTTTTGCTGATGGTTATAAAAAAAATAAGTGTGCTCAATTAAAAAGCTTTTATGTGCTTTGGGGCTGAGGAATGAGAGGCCCTTTATTAAGCTGAACCTTATTTCTGTCTCCTCCAGCTTCGGAGCGGGGCCATACGATGACACTAATAGCAGCACTATATCCGCTCTGTTCGGGGACAGATGCGTGTCAAGCAGACAAAACCCTTGATCTTGCGATGCCGCTGTCTGGCCCCAGTGCAGCGCCCACGCCTGAACGGGGCTTGCCCCGTGCTCAGATATTATCAGCTGTCTTTCCTGGCTGGTCTGGAGTCGGGGAGAGGATGTATGGGCACAGATGCGCTCGTGTGTCTGATTTATTCGGGGAGTGGGAGGGAGAGGGGAAGGAGAGGGAGGTGCCAGACAACCTAATCTTATTTGCAGGCCAAATCCAAAGGTTTTTTATGATGGTTTAAGGGAAATTTTGCCAGAGCAAGAAATTAATGGGGACTTAGAGGTTTGTCTTTGGTTTTGTATTTACTGAGCAGTGATCTTGGGGACTTGGTATGTGGAGGTTACTTGTTAGCAGCCATCATTGTGTTGTGTTGTTTCTTGATTTGATTTCTTCTTGTGAATGCTTCCTTTTGAAAATAACCTTGCCTTCAGAATCATGTGAGCAGCTGCATACAAAAAGCTAAATTACAAAGGGTCAGTATAGCTTTCCCAGCTTTCTACCTTGCTACAGGTCCACAGCAGACAAACTATCAGTCTTCCGCAACTCAGCTATTATCAAACATGTAAGGAGCTGGATAGTTGTCTAAAAGTCATTTTCTGTTGCAGGCTTAATTGTGGCAAGTGTGGTCCATGCTACTTTCTGGACTGTCTCCAGAATTATTTCAAGAACAGACCTTTGTATTTATAGGTTCTATTTATGGATTTATGGATCATGTGGCCATTGTCAACTCTTGTAGAAGAAGGAGTTCCCCCAGCTAAAATGACTGTTATGCATCTTGCCAGAACCTTGCTATTGAGCACTAGCTCTTTTTGTTGCATGGATGCTTTTGGCTTTTTGTCTCTCTTTTGCATTGACTTTATGCTTTGAACTGATCCTACCTGGTAGGGGACACTTCACTCAGTACCACTGCCCTTGTCTGCATGCATTCAATGTGTTAGCAATAGCGGGGCAGAGACCTGTGGGAGAAAATGATGTCTGATAGCAAAGAAGTAGCCTAAATGATGATCCTCATAGTATGGAGCTGAAGATCACCTTATGCCAACTGACTTTCCACTGTTCCTGCAGCCTCCTGTTGTTCGCATCCTGCAGGGCCAGGCAGTGATGTTGCTGGAGTGACACTTTCCTGTGCCAGATGTGGATGTGTTTTGTTGCACTGGTGTCAGAGGAGTGACACCGTGACACCTCCTGGGTGACTAGCAGTGACTCAGGACTGTGCTGCAAGCCCGCCTGGAGGCTTGGTCCTCACAGCAGGACTCACGCTGAAGGGTGGCTCTTCTCACAGTTAGACCTGCTGAGATCAGTGCTGCTGCTTAGAGGAGGGATAGGGGAAATGTTTACTTTGCTCTGGGCTGGCCAGTACTACGTAGATCCCCTGCAGTGACTTCTGGACTGAGTTTAGTAGATATATCTGAGGGCAAGTTTGTGCCTTGTATAAGTGACCTTGCTGACCTAGAGCTAGAGTGGGCTTTAACTTTTCCATCCTCTGATGGATTTAACATCTGAATGTTAAAACTGTTACCTCAATGTTTTATTAACAGCAGTTTAAAATTTAATAGTTTTATTCTATGTTTTAAAGCACTTTTGCACCAGTTCCCAAGGGGGAGATGACAGTAAGAGTCCTTCACTGTATTTTTCAGATTGGTTTGGTTAATGCTTTTCATATTAATGACATGTATTAAGATCTTATTAGGCGATGTGTCTGTGGGCAGAGTTCTTGCTGATCTCACCGGGAAGTTTTATCCGTGTCAAAGATTTGAAGGATTGGGTCACTATTGTGTCATTTTAGAAAATGATTGTGACCTCTGCTTAACGTTAAAATGTTTGTTACAGCAAGTGAAAACCAATGAAGAAACATATTCCCAAATTCTGAAATTTCAGACTACAACCTGTAGCCTGAGTCTGGAGTTCCAAACATGTAAACAGGCTGGTAGGGATTGTTTTTGAAATCATATATGATTAGTTTGAGGAATAATCGTAAAATTACCCTCTGCTTAAAGTAAAATAAAAAATTTAAGAAGGACTGGCAAGGTCCTGGAGTGTGTTGAGGGATAGTTAGCAATAGAAACCATCACAGCATTACAGAAGGTAGACAGATAGTGTTAATTACAGAAGATGGTTGTCCCACAGAGAGGGAGGTTGGTGGTAGCAGTGATTTATTTCAGAGGGCAGTTTAGTCATTGTACTATTCCTAGACAAGCCTCTGAATTTAAGTGATACTTAGACTCTTAAGTCATTTTTGAAACCAAATTTAGGTGCTTGAGTCACGTAGATGTTTTTGGAATGACTCCTGTCTTTCTGTCAGCCGTTTCTACATGGCTGATCTTGGGAGACAAAGCTCCTACTGGCTGCTGTACGGTTAAGTAGGAGCTGGGAGCTGGAAGTGTCAAGAGGTTGGTGAATACCTGCCAGCAATCGCAGCAAAGGATGATCTGATGTGCCCGGGGTGTTTTTGGAGCTGCTGTGCTAGTGCAGTTGGTCTCTGTGTGCACCTTGAGTCAGAGGCACCTGGAACTTGTCATCTTTACTGTGCATGTCACACAACTACCTTGCAGCCCAGAGATCTTGGGCGTGCTGCTCGTGGTCACTCTGCACATGTTCACTGGCCCTTTTGCAGGCATTTCCCAAAATCCTGCAGGCAGAAATCTGGTAAAATACCATGGGGAGTGGGAGGGAAATCACGATGGGAGTGTCAAACTGAAACCAAGCTCTATGTGCTGGGCGGCTCAGTCTTCCCTGTGACCCTGCACTATGCAGGCAGCGAGGTGTTTTAATGAGACTTCAAGGGTGGGGCTAGGGCTGGGACTGGCTAACAGTCCTTGCTGGGTCTGGGGTCCCTCTGATCCTTGGGGGCTCGATCAGGCACCTGGGCTAGGGCAGACAGGCAGCTAAGTAGGCATTGGAGAGAGAAGATAAGTAGACTAATGTGGGAGAATCTCACTCTTCTGAATTAGTCCAGGTAGCATGAAGCAGCATATTGTTTTTTCATATCAAGGGTTTCAGATACGGATTTGTGATCCTGATACGGCATAATCAATTCTCTCCCCTCCGCCGTGCTTTGTCAGGAGCAGTTTTGTTCATTTGCAGTCCTTGTTCACGCTTTTCTTCCTGTTCCGCTTGTCTTTATAGATTTTTATCTGAAAGTTGAAAACGTTTTTTGTTGATATCAGGAAGATTGTGCTTGCTTTTGGAAAGAGGCGAGCAACACAACATGATGATAAAATATCTATTTGAGATGCATTTGTTAAGGCTGATAACATTAAAATGTTGCCTGGAGTATTTACAGTGCAAGGGAGAGGGGAGGGACCTCCTCAAGTGTTCAGGGGCCAGTTCATCTCTTCGAACTGCCACCAGCTGAAGGTTAGGCATCTGCTCAAAACTGACTGACTGGGCACCCTCTATAAACCATGGAGAGGGGTGGGAAGGGACAAAATCCCTCCTGGAGGTGTATGTCTTACACATTTTGTGGGTCAGAACAGGGTAGGACAGGGAGGATCTTCCCCTGGAAGTGACAGTCTCTTTCCTTTCTGACTACAAAGGGAGCCTAAGTGACTTGATTTAACTTACTGCCCAGGATTTAGAGAGCTACAATAGGGGAAATGAATCCCAGCCCTCATCTGGCAGTATGGACCTCAATGAAAGTTAGTGGGAGTTAAGGCTCTTGAACCTTCCAAGTGCTGCTATTAAGTTTGATGTTTCCTGTGAGATACTTGGCTGTGTCTGGACTCACAAATGTGATTTGTCAGCTAAGCTTGAGACCAAATTCTTCCAGAGACCTGATATAAAGGAAGGAGAATAGTGTGGTCCATGACAATCAGAAGCTTTCAGAATCCAATTTTAAGTGGTGCAAGCCCTACAGCGATGTAGTCTGTAAGTAATAGAAGTCATTATTGGGCAGCAGTATGCCAAATCTATGTGCTACATCAATCAGCTCCTTTTTTTTTTTTTTGCCTGGTATTTTAGGTTAGAGATTACTTTCATTTTAGGGGGTATTTGAAAATAAATCAATTTCTTAGGAATACAGAGGGACTGTTGGTGAGTACATCCATTTTGCTCTATCCTTTTGTTTCATGAGCACAGCTTTTTCCAAATGTGGTGGTTTTGTAGATTTCGGGGACCATTTAAAAGCAGGATTATTGATGTAAAAATGTGATCTTCCAGATCATGATGGAAAGGCAAATGAAAATGACCTTTGGCACGTTGTCAAGCACGTGAGTCCTCTGCCCTGTTTCTGGGCTGATAGCTTAGGAGACCCCTAGGACATTTCTGGAGACTCTGCAGCCTATTAGGAGGGCCTGGCTGTGAGGCTGATTTGACCACCATGGTACTCCATAATTCATAACTGAGTTGTGTCCAACAAATGAACTTCTTTGGAGACTGCTCACTGGCCTTAGATGGTACTTCTAATGATTCCTTGTCTTGTCTTATCCATTGGGTGGTGAGACGGGCAAGCCTTTGGATTGGTTTCTTGTGCTGAGTTGAAGAGCCATATGCTGGTGAACACCATGGCATCATTAGGTGAGCAGCAGCTGAGCACTCTGCTCAGAACTATTGCACATGTTGTAGGTCAAAAGTGGACTATTCTATATATACACACTTTTCCTCTTGAGTTACTTTTCTAGCAATTGATCTTCATCTGCTGGGCATGTAAATACTGCAGTTTGTTAGAGTCTCTGCTAAATGCCTTCTTCAGAGTGACAGAGAGACAACCCCTGCATCTCTACCAGTACTCTTCAGTGGTGAGATACTGAAGTGCGTTTGAGTAAATGTTGCATCTTCCTTTTCTCTCATACTTCCCTCCCCCCTCTCTGTTTTGTTTGTTTCAGGTTCTCGGCCTTTTTGGATCTACACAGTGGAAGTTGCATCTTGTGTATGGCGTGGTTAAGCTTGCAGCCTGTCACCTCGGCCTTCCTCCATTTTGGGCTGGTTACTTTTGTGCTGTTTTTGCATGGTTTGCAGGTGGATGCTGGCCTGACGGGAGACTCAACCAGTTCAGTACAAAACAGCTCGTGTTCAGGATCTTTTGACTGCAAGGAAGGTGTTATCCTGCCAATATGGTACCCAGAAAATCCATCCCTTGGGGACAAAATTGCCCGTGTTATCGTATACTTTGTAGCGCTGATCTACATGTTCCTTGGAGTCTCCATCATTGCAGATCGTTTCATGGCATCTATAGAGGTCATTACATCACAAGAGAAAGAAATCACGATTAAGAAACCCAATGGAGAGACCACAACAACCACCATTCGGATTTGGAATGAAACTGTTTCCAACTTGACCCTCATGGCTCTGGGCTCCTCTGCTCCTGAGATCCTTCTGTCTCTGATAGAAGTGTGTGGGCATGGATTCATAGCTGGAGACCTGGGGCCGTCTACAATTGTTGGCAGCGCTGCTTTCAATATGTTTATCATCATTGCCATCTGTGTCTATGTGATTCCTGATGGGGAAACCAGAAAGATAAAACACCTGAGGGTTTTCTTTGTCACAGCTGCATGGAGCATCTTTGCTTACATCTGGTTGTACATGATCCTTGCTGTCTTCTCTCCGGGTGTTGTTCAGGTCTGGGAAGGTCTGCTTACACTTTTCTTCTTTCCACTTTGCGTCCTTCTGGCTTGGATAGCAGATAGACGTCTGCTTTTCTATAAGTATATGCACAAAAAGTACCGTACTGACAAGCACAGGGGTATTATCATAGAATCAGAAGGTGATCACCCTAAGGGAATTGAGATGGATGGCAAGATGATGAACTCCCACTTTCTCGATGGAAACTTAGTGACTGTGGAGGGGAAGGAGGTAGATGAATCTCGCAAAGAGATGATCCGGATCCTTAAGGACCTGAAGCAAAAGCACCCAGAAAAGGACTTGGACCAGCTGGTAGAAATGGCTAACTACTATGCCTTGTCTCATCAGCAAAAGAGCAGAGCCTTTTATCGCATTCAAGCTACCAGAATGATGACGGGAGCTGGTAATATTCTGAAGAAGCATGCAGCTGAGCAAGCCAAGAAAAGCACCAGCTTGCACGAGGTGCGGCCAGATGAACCTGAGGAATTCATCTCCAAAATATATTTTGACCCATGCTCCTACCAGTGTCTGGAGAACTGTGGTGCTGTTCTCCTGACAGTGGTGCGGAAAGGAGGGGATGTGTCCAAGACCATCTATGTGGACTATAAAACAGAGGATGGCTCTGCCAATGCTGGTGCTGACTATGAGTTCACAGAGGGGACTGTTGTCTTGAAATCAGGGGAGACCCAGAAGGAGTTCTCAGTTGGAATTATTGATGATGACATCTTTGAGGAAGATGAGCATTTCTTTGTGCGGCTCAGTAACCTCCGTGTGGTGGAGAGCGAGGAACCTCCAGAGCTCAGCAACTCCCCGTATCCAAAGGCCATATTGGCTTCTCCTTGTGTGGCCACAGTGACTATACTGGATGATGACCATGCTGGCATCTTTACATTTGAGTGTGATGTTATACATGTCAGTGAGAGCATTGGCGTGATGGAAGTCAAAGTCCTAAGGACATCAGGTGCTCGGGGTACAGTCATAGTGCCATTTAGGACAGTAGAAGGGACAGCGAAAGGAGGTGGAGAAGACTTTGAAGACACTTACGGGGAGTTGGAGTTCAAGAATGATGAAACTGTGTAAGTACCTTATTTGTTTCTGTTCCTGGGTCTAGTTATGATGTTTAACCCCACACTTTGCCTCCATTACAGGTGAATGGTGACAAGGGCCAGGCTCCTTTCTTCAGCTTTCCTCCAGTTTCCCTACTTACCTCTTTCAGGCAAGAACCGACAGCAGGATTTAAGAGCTGAAAGCTCTTGTCCCTTCCCTCTTGGGAATAACAAAGTGAGACTTAGAAATACTGCAGGGGATGGGGGGTAGGAGGAAAATATATCAATCATCTCTGAGGTCCTGTACTAAAGCTAAGGGTTAATGGAGAGTTAAGGAGAAGAGAGAGGAGAAAATGCATGAGCTTTAATCTGGCTGGGCAAATATGGGAAAGCCTCTTTTTGAACACCAGACATAGAAGGCACAGGAGTTTATGTCTGTCCCTAGATGAAAAGTTTACAACAGTTACTCCCAGGCAGGCAAGAGCTGCTCAGTAGGCATGGGGCTTTATTTTCAGTGGAGCAACACATCGTACCTGTGTCCCTAGGCTGCCTGTGCAACTTACAGGTCCATATGGCAGCTAATTCACAGCATAGGCACAGCTGCAAGCTGTTCTGCTGGACTTGTGAAATCCTTCCAGCCTCTTTGTCCCTGTGGTCTACCCGTATTCTGCACCTCACCTTCTCTGTGATCTCTCTCTGTCTGTGCTTCTGCTACCTGTGGTTTTTCCCCTTGTAAAATATCATGACAATGGGCAATAATGGTCTAAAGCACTGCAGCTCATAGCCTGTCCCATGTGGCTCCATGACCCAGTGTTTTCATACAGAGAATAAAGAAGGGGAGCAAAATAGTCTGCACCAGTCCTGTTTATTCGGCTCTTTTATTGTGTCCAAAGTAGCTGATAGGAAGCTAGGAAGTAATAAAGACCAGAGAGGCGATAATGTCTAATTGCTTTAAGTACCTGCTGTTAACATTAGTGGGGAATGAGAAAAATCCCTTAGCTGAGTAGGGAGAGGGAGGGGAGTGTGAACCTGGTGCTAAAACTTCCTAGTGTTAAGTGCCTAGGTTCCTCTTGTTAGCTCCTAATCACTTGAGCCATCAAAGGAAGAATTGTGCAGACTTGCAACTGGCATCAGAGAAAGGAAATCTTTGTACCAAGCCTCCCAAAACAGTGCCCAAAAGGATGTTAATCCATTAAATGCTATGGAATGGGGATGCCCTAATTCAGTAGCACTTTCTGCCGTAACCCACTAAACCATTTAATCCAGCTAATATCCGCAGTCCTGATGCTTGATTATAAATATGTGTTCTTCCCTATTAAAAGAAGAGAAGCTCCTGGTTGGCTGAGTTAAACCACTGTCAGAGATGGAAGAGGATCATCTGTCCTCATCTGGCTGTGTCAGGGAGGTTGGCCATGCAGGTTAGTCTCCATAATTGAGCCGCAAGCTGATTTCTCTAGAGAAAGTGAAGAAGAATATCAGCTGTGTGGTTACAGTCTCCTGGGGGTAGACTACCTAAAATGTATAGGATACCACCTTGCTTCAACCAGATCTTGAAGAAAATGGACTTTTCTTGCTTGAAAAAGACCCATCAGTGACAGGCCTGCAGATCTGGGGTGCCAGAGAAAAAGCCAGGAGCCATCTTACTCCAGACAGTATACCCTTTCTTTCATCTTCCGGCTGATGAAAGATGACTTTTTGTCCTTGAAAAGTGTGACAGAAGGTCAGAGCATACCCACATAGTTGCTTCACTTAGGTTAAAACAGGTCCGTGTGCTTCCTTGTGGGGCAGATTCTAATGAAAATGAAGGCAGTCCAGAGAACAAGTATGTGCAGGTTGCTTAACGCTATGGTTTGTGACCCAGAGAAAATGCCCTAGAGCACCGATGAGACCTTTATGGTGTACTTAAAACTGTGCCCACACCTGGTGCATTAATGTGGCTTTCAGTGCTGCATCAGATGACTGCTGGGAACAAAGCCTGCTAGCCACAGTGGCCATGGAGACCATGTGGCTAGCAGAGATGAATTTCTTTTGAAGCTAGAATTAGTATGGCTGGCTTGACATAGTACTTAATCAAACTAATAAGCCTAACAAGGAGGGAGATCATGTCAGCCAGCAGGCTGCCTTTATTCATTCCTGGGTTTAATTTTAAATCTCCACGTCTTCTGGGAATGGAGTTTTGGGCTGGAAACATGCGAAGGTAGTTTTCAGCAATAAGCCATTGGCCTTTAAATTCAGTGAATGCAGGTCAGTTGCTGTACTTTGTCAGCTCTTCTCTGAGCTGCAGGTGGAAGCAGTGTAGAAAACTGGAAGCAGTAATGGGTGGTTTTAATGTCTTCCTCCTTTTTCCGTTTTCTAAATCTGAATGGAAAAAACTAATTTTGGGCAAATATTCAGGCTGCAAACAAACTTCAGGTAATTCAGGTCTGAATTTGGAGCTCAGACCCATAATATTACTATTCCAACAAGCACTTTCTAGTTTTGGTCAGCCCTAATTTGGGTGGATAGAGTGTTTGGGACCTAGAGGGTAGTGTATGAGTAACTAGTCATGGTATTGCTTGGTACAAGGCTGTATGAAGACACTGGGTCACCAAATAGCCAGGGGGTTGCCTGGCTGAATATTTCAGGCCCTGCCTGTTAGATTCCTTACCACTGAGGGGGGCCATTGTGAGGTACTGATGTCCCGTATACACTGAAGGGGGGACTGAGGGTCCACAAAGCCTGGTGCAGAACAGAGGGGAGAACAGGAGGACTAAGATGGTCAGTAGACAATGCCCAGAACAGGGGTCAGAAAGCAGTGAGAAGTTATGTCCTCCCCACTTCAGCCTAACCATTATGTCCTCGCTTAGGAAAGGTGAAATTTGGGCTCTAGTTTCCACGGTGGTGTAGGAGCTGCTCGTGGTTTTACACAAACTCGAGATGGTATCCTGCCTCCCTCACTGCTTTAGCCTTGTGCTTCTCCTTGTGGAGTCACTTTGAAAAGATTTTTGACTTGCGGAGGGAGCAAATGAACTAACATGTTTGCAAACATGTAAGACGGTGCTACGCTTTATGGACCCTACGCCAAGGGTCCTGACAGCTGCGAGCTGCAAAGACATACCCATCAGTGTAAACCCGGGGAGAGTAAACACTTCACGCTCTCAGCTCACTCTGACAAAAAAATTAAAAAAACCTTCAGCGCACATTCTATAGCGGCAGGCGATCTATAAGTAGTTTGAGGTTGGCCTCCTTAAGTGTAGCAATTGCTAGATTAATCTGAGGAGCACTGGATTACTCAGCGTCCTGGAGATTAAACTATAGGAGAGGCACTGCCATCTACCAAATCCCTGGGGCCAACGATAAAGCACTCTCCCTGAAAACTAAATGGAGAAGGGGTCTTCCCTTAAATATAACAAGATAAACCAGACTATCTCAAGGGGTTTTTTAAGAGGCTTTCCCGAAGATATGTGGGACTAAAAAAAGATGAGTTGATGCAAATGTTACAGAATGAGAGGGAAATGGATCCTGCCACCGGCTCTTGCTTATTGCCTCTGTGATTCTTTCTAGACTAATATGGTCAAAGTTTCCTCACTCACATTTGGGTGGGAGCACAAGAGAAAGCAGGCTGAGATGAGGAGGCTTGAAACAATGCCATCGTTACTGAAATATGGTCCCATGCAGTATGTGTGTGGATGGATGCGTGTGGGAGTTGGATAGCTATAAATCAAGCCATGTAATCTTGAATGCTGTCATCTGTTGAGAAGAAAATTGATCAGGTCTCAAATATTTGATTATGCTGCCTCTGTTTCAATACATTTGTTATTTCCAAACTTGTGCTCCAGTGAGGGTCAGAAGTGACCTAAGCAGCTGAAGCAGAATCCTAGTTCTCTCAAAAGGCAACTCAGTAAATCAAGCCCAAAACTTAGATTATTTTTTTGCAAGATGACTGAACGCTTTTCTATTAAATGATTTTGTATGGAAATAAATGTTAGGCTCTTGGAGGTGTGAAAATGTAGAAGAGTGATTGACCCAGCTGCTTTATCATGTCCAAGCAATAAAGATATCATTAAGAGCCAGCAGCAAGAAGTGAATTGGGTTTTAAAGGATTTTCTTTTTGCATAATAAAGGGAACTCCCAGCAAGTAATTACATTTAATTTAAGTTTTCTCTGTTTAAATTGTTTCCAACTGTTTAAATTCATATGGAAATTTGTCTAGGTCTTGCTTTAGAAAGTTTAGGAAGATACACAAGGTACCAGTAACTAATTGATGCACCAGCTAGAAGATAAAGTGACAGTTCTGCTGTGGCCATGTCACTTGCAGCAGCTATACTGAGTTAAGTTTTAGGCCAAGAGATCTGCTTTGTTACTTGCCTTTTTTTGCTGGTTGCTAAATTACTTGCAGGACCTGAAGGCTACTAGAGGTGTAGCCGTCTGCCCTGAGTCTGTAGTTCCCAGAGTATTTGTTGCCTGTGGCTCGGGAAGGAACTGGATGTTGAGAGATGCTTTGGTGTTAAACTGGTATTAACTGGCCTGCAAAGCCTCTTCACAAAGTCAGCATGGCTGAACTTTGGTAACATGGAAACCTCCAGCCATTTATCTAAGTCTGTGTTAGGCAGAGCTCTCAGTAACAGATGGGCTGTCTCCTCCATTCGTACAGAGGCTGCTGGGGACAAACATATTAAGCCCGCCTCGATAGGCAATGAGATATTTTATTTTTTTTGCCTTTAGGATTTGGGCAGGACTTTGTGTGCAAGTTGCACGTTGTCTCTCCCTGTCTGCTGCTCCCCAGAGAAGCCCCCAGGCTGCTGCATGCATGGCTGTGGCTGCTCCACAGAGTCACCGTGAGCCTTGGACTGTCTCTGAGAGCATGCTTAGTTTGGTGGGGCTGGGCCTCCGAAGTGCTTCCGTGACACTGAGCAGTGGAAAACCACATATATTTCTTCCTGTTGGGGGCTTTTAGGCATTTTCTGGCAGGAGGGCTCATGGTGTGTGTGTGTGCCCCAAGGCTGGTGGTTAACAGCTGCCCCAGGCAGCCACCATGTGCTGCTGCTGCCGTGTGTTGTGCCACCCTTCTTTGATGGGAAGGTCAGTATCCCTTCCTCCTCCTTTTCCTCTCATGTCCACCCATGCTTGGATGTGGAGATACCTGGGCTGTAACCACTTGCTCGTAGTCCTGCTATGGTGGCTGCTAGCTTCCCCCGGCAGATCTGGTGAAGGTGATAGTGGAGAAAGGTGAATGGCAGTTGTCTGTTTGAAGGATGTCATACTGATGTTTGGTGCCATTAATTGTCCTTTCTTTTTGCCATTCAGTGCTTGAGGAAACTGTCAACTTAATTTTTTAATTTGATCACCTACACAGTCATGGTTGTGGCATTTTGAGGGGAATGCTATTAATGATACTTAACTCTTCTGCATGGTGTTTCACTGGTAGATCTCATAGCACTCTGCAAAGGAGATTGAGGGACATTATTCCTATTTTGTAGATGAGAAAAAATGCAGAGAAAATGACTTCTCTTCCCTCTGGATTACCCAGCAGATCAGAGGCAAAGACAAGAATAAAACTGATCTCCCTGAACTGCTGGTCTGTGCTCTATCCAGAGGAAGGTCTGTGTACATCAAGCTTGTAATTTCCTGTTACTCAGGAACACAGTGAATTTATGCAGATTCACTGACCTCTCCCCAGCCATTGCAAATCAGATTGGTGCAGGTATAGGCAGTAGCTGCAATATCTCACTGTTCCCCCAAGCTGTCAACAGTAACTGCAGTTTTGGTTGCTCATTTTCCTAAATGAAGATTTGGTCACATGACATGGAGATGTGCTACATCTGCAGACCTTGGTTTATCTGTATCAGCTGTGATGACTCCAATTAATGACCGAGGTCATGACAAAATTACTTTGATAATCTAGTCTGAACTCTTGTTCAACAGCTCTTGTAGACCATGCACTGATCCTAAGGCTCTGGGCTCTAAGGAGAACAGCTCTGAAAAAATTAAGACAAATTGGTGGGACTCCAGGCAACGAGAATTTGCTGTGTGAGGCTGATGGTTTCCTTCTCTCAGGACACACTTCCTTCCTGTTAGAGCATTCTTGAGATTGAATCCTCCAAACTCCTCTCCAGTTTGTTTCCATCAGTGGGTAAGTTACTTCTGGCTTTCTCTTCCTACACCTTCACATAAATTGTAAGATCTTGATTTGTATTTTAATTCAGATTAAGGGAAAACAGTAGCAGCTGTCCTCCAATTAAAAAAGCCTTCCCCCACTATACTGCTGGGGGTGAAAGACTGTGGTATTTGCTCCTTGCTGTGAAATTCTTATGTCAGTGTTCTTAACAGTACCAGTTTCTAATTTAGCTGGAGTCCTTTACGCACATAGACGCATGCTCTGGGTTTCTGCTGCAGTCCTGCTGTGAGGTCTAGGTGGTGTGACCTGCAGGGGATTAGTGTGAGGCGTCAGGGGACTGTTCCTGGGGCGTATGTAAAATCAGCCTGCAGAAATGTGAGACTGTGACACCATCCTGGGAAGAAGATAAGCCCTGTGCTGACCTTTACCTTCCCATGTAGTCCCATTGGCAGGTGTCAGGGGGACATACTTGCCATCTGTCTGTGAAGAAGGACAAATGACATCCTGTCTCAGAGACTGTGACTTCTTGCCCATCAAAGGAGGCATTTGTATGAGTTTATGTGACAGCATTAAACAAAGGAGGCCTGGGACCTCAGCTCAAAAGAGAGGCATGTGGTAGAGATTGGCTCTTCAGAACTGGTGCATGCTCTGATCTAGCAGAGAAGCCCCCCAGAAGCTCACAGGTTCCTGAAATAGGAGGTCCTTGGAAGGGACGTTGTGGGAGTTAGCAGAGAGGGCAGCGATGTTCTTAGTTTAGAGCAACCACAGGGAAATTCACCCTGCCAAATGACACAACCAAGTTTTGAGTTTAGAAACAAACAACAGACCAGAACTGATCCAAGACAGAGCAAGTCTACTGTGGCTTGGGTGACCTTTGCCTCCTTTACACGTACTAACTCATGCATTACTGCATGGAGCACCTTTGCAAATGAGTGGCTTAGACATCATGCCCTTTACGCATAGGTGTGCAGAGGCACAGGTCATATTTGTTTCCCACCTGTAAGAAGGAAGAGAAGGCACAGTTTGAATGATGCAGCTTCAGAGGATAAGAGGAGATGCTGCTGGCAAAGCTTGATAGATCATGTATCACTCCAAGTATGTGCTGGGTTGTTTTTTAACCCACAGTGGGAACGTTACTTACAGCATCATTGTAATGTGTCTGTGACTTCTAACAGATCAGAGTACTAGCATAGTTTCCCAGTTAAATACGGGCTTATCCTTTTCTAAAGGAGATGAGGAGAATAGCACAGTCTAAAGTCTCCCTCGCCAGAGGTCCTCCAGCACGTTTTTGTTGTGGCTAAATAGAAGCAACTGATCCTGGTGGAAGGTGGCAGCTGTTTCAAACAGGAGGTGATTTACCTGTTGCTAGCGATGTGGCTTGTTTCTTACCTCATGTCAGGATTAAAGGTGGTAAGAGAATTTGCTATGCTAGCTGATAGAAACACCAGGGACCAAGTTCATCCTTGATTTAGCTTCAGTGAAAACAGCAGATTTAAAGCTGGGAGGAATGTGGACTGGTACATATTTACAGCTGTCTTAGCAGATGGGCTGTTGACAGATGAGGCCCCTCAAGTCTCTGCCTGGGTGCCAGCACGTTCTGCTGTCAGCATTTCAGCTGAAGCCAGTGCTGGTGTTGAGCTGGTCCCCAGGCCCTTTGGGTGGGTGATGGTGGAAGGGCAGCGGGGTGGAAGTCTGAACATCTGATAGGACCAGTTCTTCCTGCCAGGGTTTGCAGGACCTGTCCTTAGGAGGCTGGTGGAGATGTCTGCTGAGCAGCCTCATGTGAAGTGTGGCACAGCCCCAGAGCTGGACTGCAGCACCTGGAAACCCTCCTCTGGATGTCAGGTTCCTGACACCCTCTTCTGTGTCCTGCTGCTCTCCTTCCAGGTGCTGACGTGGAGCCCTTCTAGTTTTAAAGGGCTTGATGCTCTACACCTTGTGAGCAAAAGCCGTGGCTCTGATCTCTTGGTCCTTCTGTTAGACAGTGGAAGATCTCCTACAGCGTTTTTAGGTGCTGGGGAGGAAAAACTTTTTTTGTCTCCCTCATTCACCTCTCCAAACAGAGTTTCTAGGAGTGGGGTTGCTCCTGCCTGTGCTGTGGCTGTTGTGCTGGGTGTGTCATAGATGGTTTATCTGCTGCTGTGTCTCTTTGGTGCTCCGTGTGAAAGTATGTTGTTAAAGTGAAATGGGGTAGGAATTACCTTTTGTGGCTCTGTTTTTCTTTCCATGAGATAAGCAAGCCAAGCGGGTCCTACCCTCATAAAAATCCCCACCTGAGCGCCGTGCTGCTCTGCTTTTATCCTTTAGAGAAAAAGGCATGATAAAGCTATCCATATTTAATGTAGAAATTCTGCTCTGCTTATCTCTGCTTTACCTGACTTCCCTCCTGGATTGGTCTCTCCTTTACCTCATCTGCTTCAGAGTTTTGGCTTAATACTGCTATCTCCACCTCCCTTTGTAAAGGCAACTGGACTATGATCCTGTTCAGGAAGGATGTGCCAGGGCCAGTGTATTGACTGTGCAAGACTAAAGAAGCACGGAGCACGCTGTTTTCTAATACATCAGAAATGCTCCTTTATTTTGGGGTGGATTGTGGTTAGCTTTGATAGCTCGCAGTAGTTTTTTCTTTCTGTAGTGGAGCTGGGGAGGGAGAACGTGTGAACGGGGAGCTCTGCCCAGATGTGTGCTGTTAGCTGACACCGCCGGAGGTGGGCAGAGCTGTGAATAATGCAAAAGCACAGCGAACAGACTTTGTATCGCAAGAACTGCTTGCCTGGCGGCTGGGCTCCCAGGGTTTCCATCAGCTGTATCCTGCAGAGCAATACCTGGAAGCTGTGGCAGGGTGGAGTGTATCAGATGCCTGGCTCCTGCTGGTGTGCCAGGCTGCAGCACTGTGGAAGCGTGAGGAGCTGTGTGTGCTTTATCTCAGCGGTGACCATGGTGCATATCCTACAGGAAGGTCTTAATTTTCTATAATTAGCAAGTTCTTGGCATAACTGTCTTTCTTGCTCTTTTTGTAGTCTGACAAGTGAAGCAGTGCTAGACATGGTCTGTGGGAGTCAGGGCTGATGACAGCTTCAGTAGGTCATTAGACTTTGTGGTGGGCAGCTGGTGCTGGCTTTCCCTTGAGGTGACTTTAAAAAAAAAAACACAAACAAAATAAATTAGGCTTGGGGGCCTGATTATCCCATCTTTGTATGGTACAGAGCAGCAAAAAAAGGCATAACAGATGTGACATCTGCCCTGGCCTGACAGTAAGTTGTGGATAGCACTCCTGGAGAGAAGTGCATGGAGATTTCCCTGGTGTACAGCCCCCAGAGGAGAGGGTGAGGAGCAGAGGAGGTGTTGCCTTTGCTCCTGGGAGAGGATCAGTGTGTGGACAGGTGGCTTTTTTTCTTCTCTGAGCTCTCGGGGGGCAGTAGGTGCCACGTGTCCCTTTGCAGTGCTGCCTGAGAGCCCAAGGAGGTGAGGTGCCATGGTACAGAGGTGACTACCGGCACTTTAAGGGTACCACTCTCCAGCATCCTGCTCTGCAGCAAGGCTGTGCTGCATCAGCAGGGCAGCTGATTTTGCAAGCCCAGTGCTGCAGCTCCCCTGGGAAGATCTGGCACCCAGGCAGGGGATGGCAACTGCTCCTGGCGAAGGATTTCTCCCTTGTGGTCTGGGGCTGTCCTGGCTGGCAGGGGAGGGAGTTTCATGGGGCTGCGAGCTTGTGGAGAAGAATCCTGAGGAACAAGTACACAGCAACAACAAACTTCTGCTAAGGCTACCTCCCCTCCAGTTTTGGGGGGAGATGATTTTTTTTATTTATTTTTTTTTAAAGTGAATTGCTGAGTAGAATAACAGCCCGCTCCCTGGAGGGTACATCTAATGGAATTAAAGGGTATCTGTATCTTGTTCTGGGCAGTGAGAGCTTCCTCAAACTGCTGCCCAGAATACTTGTGAGACACCCTATAATTCAATTAGAAGTACCCTCCAGGGAGCATATAATTATATCATATCTATGAAACATAATGACAGCCCCCTCGTATCACATGGTGAGCAACTCTCTGCTGCTGCCCAGAACCTTTCACCGGTAAGGAACTAATCTGCTTAGCGCAGATTGAACTCGGTGGTGTACAGCACTTACCCAAATGCTTCTGAAGGGAATCCCTGCCAGCGGAATAAACCCGTTAGCAGCGTGTGAGCATCGCCACCCTCACATCCCTCTTCCCAGCCCTCAGACCACTCTGACCGGGGCTGCTCACCTCCACCCTCACCATCCCCTCTGACCAGTTTTGTTTCTGAAGCTTCCTGGGAGTTTTGAAGGATGGGAAGTTTTCTTTTAACCCTTTAAACTTGTCTTTTTGCCCCTTGTTAGGTAGTAATAGTCTGTTATACAGCGTGTGCTGAAGGGATTGAGCTCCATAATAGGCAGTGTCCTACCTTCCTGCTGATACCCTGTAAAATTTTGAAACAAGTTGGGATGTTCTGGAGAGAGAAATAATTACAGTGCCTGTTGAAACACAGCTGCCTCCAGTGTGAACCACAGCATCACAGCATCTGAAATGCTTTAAGGCTGGAAGTGAGGAACGCCAAACTTCACCACATAGGGAACTTCCATGGGATGCTGTAATTCCAATTAACTCTCACTAGAGGCATCAGCTTAAATCGATCTGCAGAAAACCAGAGAGGGAGAGTAGGGTGGGGCCTTGGCATGACTTTGAGTACCTAAAGAAACTATGTGGAGGAATTTCCTTCCTCACAGTAGAAGTCTAAGTGCAGTGTCAGGTGCCTTGTGATGGAAGGATACCCCTAGTCCTAGGTCTGACTATGTGCTGCTGAGACTGTACTGCCCCCAACCCTCCTCTAGTTCAGCAGCTTCAGATGGCTCTCCCAGAAGTTTTGTCCACTCACATGAATAATTAAACCCATCTACCTGTCACAAGATTGTAGTTTCTGTGAATGCTGTTGCGTTGCTGGCTGTCAGCCCCAAGGTGTCTCTTTGCCCTCAAGTCCCGGAGCTCTGAGTGAGCTGGACACCTCTGGAATATGAGATGGAAGCAGGGAAGGTACCTTTGAGAGATGACAGGGGCAGTGGGCGAGTGAGGTTTGCTCCTGTTAGGAGGCAGGAGAACTTTGTGCTGATCTTAGGGAAATCCCTTTTACCAGCTGGCTTGTGCTTCACTTGGCCTTAGAAACAGTTATATGCTTTTTTTGTAACAAGGTGGTGGGACAGTAGCCTTCAAGGTCAGTTTCTTGTATCAAGGGTATTTTGTACTTACATTTCTCCTTTCATATGGAGTGATCCCAAATTGGTCAACAAATTGGGCAGGAGGATCATTTTGTCTACCAAGCAAAGGCCAGTTCCTGTAGGCACGCTGTGTTTGGCAGCCTGAAGCAGTGGTAGCATTGGGCAGGGGGTGATCGGGGTGAGGGGGTGCCCAGATAGGGCAGGTTTGGGGCTGGCACAGTGGGCAGTAATATGCCCATCCCATGAGGAGGGGTGTGCTGCTCCTGGGGAGCATGCAGTGATGGAGTTGTGAGCACCTGGGCACCGAAGCATCCTTCGGTGCTGGATGGGTGACTGTAGAGTGCGTGGTGCTCCGTTGAAAACACAGGCAGTCGGCATGGGTGGTATGCAGGAACTCAAAACACATGCTTTTCTTCAGCAAGGGCATCACTGCTGCAGAAATCACAGCCTGCCTTCCTGCATGGCCACCGAGTAGCACCAGGTGCTGGGGACAAAGCCTCCTTGGGGTGGCCTGTCCAGGGTCACCTCTGAGATGCTTCAGTCGCTGTGCCCAGATGGGGCACGTCAGTCCTCTTTGGGAACAGAGGTAGGTTGGTGGGCTTTACGTCATGCTGTGGCACTGCTGTCCCTGCCACCTCTGTCTCCTGCAGCCTTCTCCAAGGAGCCTGCTTGGATCTGAATGTCAGCTATTGCTGCAAGGCTCCTGCAGGGATGTGGTGTCTCGCCAGAGCCCTGCCATTTAAAGTATCAACCTCTTGCTAACCCCTTAGCAGCCATGGAAATATTGGTCTGTTTTTACCTGCTTGCAACAACTGGACACACTGTCCCCTCCTTCTGTCACATGAATGCCACATATGTTGTGGGCAGGAGGTGGTGCCAGTGTCTCGTCCACTCATGCTGCCCATACTGTCAGCAATAAGGACCTGCTCCCAGCCTCTGGTGAGTACCTCTGTGAATTGTGGAGACTGAAGTCTCATCCGTAAAGGTGGCAGGGTCTCGCTCAGAGCCTGCTCATTAGCTGAAGTCAGGGTGTGTGACATGGGTACATGCCCATCTCAACTTGTGCAATAAGCCCTTACTCACCCAAGCCTCTCTCCAGAGACCATTAGCATCCCTTAGCAACTTTAAATTGCTTTTAGCCTTGACCAGCCTGAGATCCTACAACAAAAAGCTTTTTTACAGCAAAGGACAACCAACTTGCAGTGGATAGACATTAGATTGTGCTATTCCTAGGTGCAGGAAGGTGACTGGGAACACAATCAGTGTGAGTTTACCATAGCAGATTGTGCCTGACTAACCTGATTGCTTTACGTGATAAGATGTCTCAGCTGATGGCCATGGAGAGAGCAGTGCGTGTCATTTGCCTTGGCTTTTGGTTTTTGACATATTGTCCCATAGCATCCTTAGAGCCAGACTCTGAAGATACGGCCTTGACAGGTGACTATAAAACAGATTAAAAATCTGGCTGGTCTGTTGGGCTGAAAAAGTAACGGTCAGTGATTTGAGGTTTATGGGTAGCCAGGTCCTAGTCATGACCGTGAGGAATCAACATAAGATGCTGAACAATTCAGCATCTTCATCCATGCCAGGGATGATGGAATGACATGTGGCCCTGCCCCAGTGAGCCCATGGGGACCATAATTTGAGGGGAAGGTTGGTACTCTGGAGCATAGGCTGCTGGCCAGAGTGGCCTCAACATGCAGCAGAAATGGGCTGACTGGAGCCTTGGGAAACAATAGAAATGCAGGTCCAGTGCCTGGGAGGGTGTCAGCTGCTGCCCTGGAGCTGGCTGGGAGCAGCTCTGCAGGGAAGGAGCTATGCTGTGGGGAAAAACTACTCCGTTCATGCAGTTTAAACCAAATCAGGATTGAAGCAGTGCATTGATTTATCAGCAATGTGTAATTAACCAGCAATCAGTGAACTATATAAAGAGAGGAGGATCAATATTGGCAGAACAGTGAAGAAACCACAGTGCTGGACATCTGTGCAATGCTGATGTTCAACTACAAAATTCTAAGCACCCTTCTATAACTGATCCCCAGAAGTTATGCTCACACATAGAGTTATATGCCCCCATGGTGTTCCTGTCTCAATGGCTGGTGCTGCCTGGGGTGGACCCCCTGAGACCCCACAGACCTTTGCATGATGGCTGTGTGTGATATGTACTTATCAGGTGTTAGAATCACAGAATTGTTTTGGTTGGAAAAGACCTTTAAGATCATCGAGTCCAACCGTTAACCCAGCACTGCCAAGTCCACCACTACTTGTGTTGTTGAGTCTCCATCTGCACAGCTGTATACAGATGTTGTTGGCTGCTGAAACTGGCCAAGGACATGCAGCAACATGCTCTTCTGGTGATCTGCTGCTTTGACCTTTGAGTGTTATTTCTAAATTTTAGTCTGGCACACACTGAGGTTGTGGTGGCAGAAGCAAGTGCCCTCGGGCTACGCTGTTGTGTGAAACTGGCTGGGGCACAGCAGTGATGACCCCAGAGCAGGTTTCTTTTCTGAACACTGGTGTTGTAGCATGCAGGAGATTTAGCAGAAAGGGAGAAAAAGCAGGAGAAGCATTCCAGAAATAATAGTCAAAAAAAAGTGCTAATGATAAGGAGAGGAGATGCACCATCTTCTTGAGATCTCAGGTATCATGTATTTCATGCGGAGTAACACAACAGCCAACCTGGCTGTCTTTCAGCCCTGATGTCTGGTTGAATTTCTTCTTCCTTTTTCTGTTAACATTCAATTTTAAATAGAGTAGTCATCTGAGGGCCTGAGCTGAAGCCTCTTACATCTGATAGAAAGACTCCTGCAGTCAGAGCAGGTGGAGGGAGTTGCATTAATAATCTCTTTGCTGGTATTAGCTGGTTTGTTGGCAAAGTATTTTGATGTCATTTTGACTTGATCAGTTGGAAAAACAGAAGCCACGCAGTCATGGCAGCTTATTTAAAGCTTCCCTTCTCGGGCAGTCCAGGTGTCTCCAGATGGCCATGTGCCATGAGGACATATCAGTAAATAGCCATGAAATTAGGCTATTTACATGAGATTTTAACCAAGGTCTGTCAGGACTGGAGTGGAAGTAAGCACTGAAATATTTAAGACCCCTATGGATTGGAAGGACTTTCTTTTCCTAGCTGGAGATTTCACAGGCCTAGAAGAAGAGTCTGTGAAATATTCTTCGAGAACCTCGGGGTTTGGGAGTGTTTCTTTGTGAAAAATGGAATGAAAGGGCAGTTCAGACCCTTTTGGCTCCATGGCATTTTTGTTTCCTGCTGTGACTTGGAAGCACAGTAGGAAGCAGTGAGAAAATGCAGTAAACAGTGATCCTTACCACTTGGGGTCTTTCCTGCAATTGTTCCTGCTCTCCATAGGTTTCAGTGGGAGCAGGAATTTGGCTCTTCCATTGGCTTTCTGGGCCTGGATGGAGACTGGGAAGTTTTCTCGCAAGCAGCTGTGGCTACATACTTCAGTCATCGGACGGGTTAAATCTCAGTGATCAGGGTTGGAAATGGGACGCAGAAGATTAGATCTAGAATCCCATTTTGCTGGTGCACCGATAACAGGATCTTATCAGCCTGCTACTCTGATTGCTAACACTGCTACTGCAGAAACTGAGAGGGAGAGATGGGAAGTGACTATTGATTGGCAATCAGTAGGGATGGAGATGCTTTCATCAGCCCTAGGGAAGATGGCACATTCACCTGCTAATTGCAGCCTGCAAATCCCAGCGGGGATGCTCAGGGCATTGGCATGGCAGCTGGTTGTGCTATCAGACCAATGCTGGAAGAGGTCAGTCTTGAAATCAGTGCTTTTGGCACTGGCTCTGTGTAAGCTGTGCCATCCGGTGACAGAGCCACCCGCGCTCCAGCCTAAGGTTAGCAGCTTTGACTGAATTCATCAAATATGCCCTGGGAGGATGGAGAACAACTGGGTATTGTACAGTGGGGCTGGCTGCCCTCACTGTTTGAATACTGATTCTTCATTAAACAGTAGGGGCTTGTGGAGCTGGGAATTGGACCGAGCCTCCATTTTTCTTGAAAGAAGCCAGATGCAATTTTGTATTCCTTTTTTTTCTCTGCATATGCTCCTATATGCACCTTTTATCTCCTCTCCTTCGTTTCTCAGTTCACTTGTGTTTTCGCCTCCAACTGCACCTTTGCTTCATATGCTTTAAAAGCCTTTGGAGAAAGGAGCCAAGACTGGCAAGTAATGCAAATATAAGAAAAAGCTGAGAAACATCATGCATAATGTCAGTGTCACCTCCAGTAAGTGAGTTTTAGGAGATTAGAAAGGGCAATCTCTCATACAGCCCCAAGTATTCAGCACAGTGTGGGGGATGCAGTCTGGGACGCAGATGGTCCCTAAATTCCTGGTGACTGGAAGCTGGAATATGGAAGGAAGACCATCATGTTCCCTTATGCTCTTTCCTGATTTAGACTTGATGCTGGGCAGGGCCGAGCTACTTCCTGCCGTCACTAGTTATCCATGCAGAGCACAGAGCGCTGCACCCCAACACAGGGCCATTAGTGGCAAATTGGGACATCGCTGGGCCCAGCTAAATGGTGTTTAATGTTCAGTATGCGTAAGCAGGACAGACATTTGATGGCACTTTTGGCACCAGGCAGGGAACATAGCTTTGTTCTGCACTAGCAGTTGCTGAGCTGTGTTCAGCCACGGGAACCGCACAAAACACAGATTTTGGACACAGCTAAGTTTCTGATGGAGATGTTCATGAACACTATGTTGTTGTTCCTGCTTTGCTTCTCCTTAGCCTTCATTTCCATTGTTAGGATGACTTTTTCTGTAGTAAACCACGTGGAGCTGAGTGTGGCTACGTCTGCGCAGGCTCCCTGAAGTGGGAGCTGGAGCAGGATGCTCGCTAAGGGGACCTGCCAGGGTGCACCTCTGTCCTGTGGCCTCCTGAGCAGAGCTGCCCAGGGTGAGCATGTGGCACACCCAACGGAGTGTTTTCTTGTGCAAAATCCTTCCCTGGCATGGAGAGCTGCCTTTCTGCTCTCGCATTCTCCATTTAAACCCAAGAGAGGCTATTTTAAAAAATCTCGTTAAGAGAATGTTCCATTTGCATGATTAAGTCCTAGAAGTCAATAATGCCAAGCAGAACATTAATTCTGCCCCCAGTGTGTGTAGTTATAAAGCGATATTTAATTACACAATTACAAACTGTTTATCTGATAATCAAATGTGCTCTCAGTGTCTTCTCCATGCAGAGCTTCATACGTGAAACATCTCATTGGATTTTTGCGGTCCGCTGTACTCTCACCAATTTAATTATCCTGATCCTGCCACGTGCAGCTGAATTGACCTATGCCTAATTCTCTCTTAATTTTTACCAAGCCACTGGTATACATCAGAAGATGCTCCCTTCTCATAAAGAGAGTTAAGCTGGTGTAGAGCAGGCAAAATAAAATAAGGTGTTCGTTCCTAATACAGGGGTTGTCAGCCCTTCTCAATTTGTGGGCCCTTCAAACTATTCTATGTGAGCCCCTCTAGAAACATCAGACTTTGTTTTGTAGCGTATAGCAATCTTGGTTTTTGCAGTAACCTTTTGCGAATCCCTCGGGAGCAGTCTGCCATCAAAATGGCAGGCTGAAAGCCGCTGCTCTAAGCCTTTTAGGCAAAAATTCCCTTCCAAGTCAATGGCTGTGTATTATGCCATTCACTGTCCATTAGCACTCCGCTTTGGAGGGTGAAACAGTTAACTTCAGAGCTATTTTAGCTGCAAAACTTAGGTGGCCTAAATATGCCTGTAGCAGTTTTCTCTTATTATGTGCTGTTATATTTAATTTGTAGTATGTTGTGTAAGAGCAGTGTACTAAATTCTTTTCTCATGAATGACTGAGAAGTTCGGTCTGTAATACATAAAGAGATTTGCTGTACTGAGAGGTATTGCACTTACCAATATAATGTGGCTTTGTGGTATTTAAATAACGAGACGTAGTTATGTCATTGATGTCTGCACTGTGTGTAAAGAGAAAGAATTACGTTTGGGTAAGCATCTCTGTCATGCCATGGGACAAAATTAATTCTGCTATCATAATGTTCTCCTTGATATTGACCCTTAATTTGGTTGATGTAGTACGTGTGCCAGGATGCTGTTAAGCTGAGACCGCAGGCTCAAGCATCACTTTCCACAGCAAAATCAAATAATGCTTTTTAGTGGGGATTTTTGTTTTTTTTTTTTCCAAATGACTGAGTGCAAACATCTTTCTCTTCATTTGCTATTGAAATCAGAAACAAGCACTTATCTTAGCGCAACAAAATAATACAATAACATCCAAATGATAGTGACAGCCTGGCATGTAGCAATGTTCTCTGCTGACCAAAGCTGGTGGGGTAGAGCATGGCTGCAGTGGTTAATAGCTCTTTGAACACCCTGTAGCTGCTGCTCTCCAGGAAGCTCATGGTGGTGCTGGCCTCTGCCATGACAATGGATGTGAAGTTTCTGGTAGTTGTTACAATACCTAGTTCTTAGTGTGGAGATGAAAATATGCCCAGAAGCTGTGGAAAACTTGGAAGAGGAACAAAAATGGAGCACAGTGCTGCTGGTGTGGTGACAAGGTTGGTGGCCATGCACTGAGCACAATCAGACTCAAGTCTCTCAAAACCAGGCTGGGCCAGTTGTATTTTTATTGACTAAGGGATTGTCTGCAGATGTTTAGTTAAAGTCTGTTAAATCCTTGTGTGGATGAGCTCACTCCCATGGCCTTGCTCTAGCCTAATTGCCTTTGCAGGAAGATTAAGCTAAACTGAACTGAGGTCATGTTACTTCAGAGCGTGAGTGTCCACACAGGGCTTTCTTATGCCTTAACTTCCCACTCCTAATTAATTCAGCTTAATTTTCTGAAGCATCCCCAGGCAGGTGAGCCCTTTCCAGTGTTGCTGGATGGATTGCAGTTTTCTTACGTGATGTCTGAAGCATATGTCCTTCCTCCTGCTTAAAGCTAGAAGATGAGGGGAGCAGACAGGCTGTGGTAAGTCTACAGTCCTCAAAGAAACCAGCAAACATGACTGGGAACCACCATCTGGGTCTGTGCCATTGTGCCCGGGCACCCAGGAGAACCTCTGAGGTCTGGCAATGGTGGAGCTCCTCGGCAGTGCTGACTGCGGAGCACTCGGTGCAGGCACAGCTTGGATTTCAGCCTGACACAGGTCTGTTGTGCTGCCCTCCCAGCAGCTGCCAGGGCAAAATCCACCTTCACTGGCAAAAAATGAAATCACACCTTTATTATGTCTCTGTTCACCATAACTGAGTAGGCTAGGATTTGATCAGATATGATTTCTGTTGGGATTTTTTCCCAACAGTGATGCAGTTGAGCATCTTTTCCCATTTTGGCCATGCTTAACAGCCTTATGCAATGCAGCTGTAAGGGGAATAGTTTAGGAAGTGTCTCTGCTCAGTAACTAGCAGTCCCCATGGCAAAACAGTGGTGAAAGGGTGTATGAGAGCACTTAGTCCAGACCCAGACCAAGGTTCCTGACTTAGTGTAAAGGCTATGCAGTGGTGGTTTGACTTGATGAGCTGGGAGTGCTCACAGGGCAGCTGAGGCAGCTGCAAGCAGGAAAATCTGTTTAAATCTGTTGCTAACATACCTGTGGCTACTGCAGACCTGCCTGCCTGGCTCCCTTTTCCAACCACTGATTTGCAGCACATAAGGTGGAGGAATCTGGCTGCTTCTTCTGGACCTGCTTCAGGTTTGCTGTGCAGCTATGGGGAAGCCACATCACTGGTCTGTGCCTCAGTTTCCCCACATGTAAAATGGGGTAATGTAGCAGCCATTACCTCTTCTAATGCTGCATTATCATGGCAAGTCTTTTGTCCTGGGTCTTGTCCCTAGTCGCTGCTTGTTGCACTGCTCTGTTCCAGGGAGGCCCAGAACTGAGCATCTCTGCCCTAATAAGGCACATGTAGGAAGAGTCAGAGTGATTTTGAAGAAGACTGGAATGAGTCAGAAGAGACTGCTGCCTTAGCAACCTGCCCAGCTGCAAGTAGGGATGAAACTGAAGGCATCTGTCCTGCATTCGGTGCCAGCATGGCAGGGCACTGGCTTCAGCAGAGCTCTGTGTAGGATCAAGTTCTTATGCATATCCAACAGCATGGGCTGAGATCAGGGGAATACAGAATCCAAAACTCATGTAAGAGTCATGGTCCACACAGGACTGAGCACCTCTTCTTTCTGGGGACCAAGTAGGTTTTTCAAGTATATTCATCGAACTGCACGTTAGCTCACAGTTTAGCATATTTCAGTAGTAATGCAGAAAAGTATCACTTGGCATTGGACTGAATGGAGTGAAATCACTTGCTGCATTACACCCCTGGGTCTAATGTATTTATTTATATGTTAGGCATAGACCATTTTCTTTCAGATGGAAGGAAAGATCTTTTAAATTTTACTTTCAGAGTATTTCCAGTTTAGCAATCTCAATAGTGTATTTCTCAGAGAAAGGAGTGTTTGAATAACTAACTAAATGTGCATACCTGTGTTATAAATCTCACTGTATAAAAATGGGTCATTTTTGAAATCTGTGTTACTTCGCATTGCTTGCCTGAGGTCACGTGCTACTGTGAGGACCTGTGCTTTCCCCACTCTCCTGGTGTGGGTACTGCCTAGCTCAGACATGGCCACAGTCATGAAGTGTCTCTTGATAACTGGAGTAAAGTTAATGGGCTTGTTCAGAGAGGTAAGGGGGGAAGAATAGTCTTTTCTTCAGATGGAGGCTTGATCACTTCTTTGCTGAAGGACCACATTTGTGCTTGGTTTAAACGAGGCAGCTGGACAGAGTAAGCAGAGACTGATGGAGCAACTTTAAGCCTTGTGAAAATCCTGCTCCAGCCTCCTGGAGAGGGGACAGCCTTTGAGATCCGCGCCTTCCCCAGCAGGTGCCAGTGCTGGAAGAGTGGTGGAGAACAGTGCCCTGGCTCGTCCAGGCTTGGTGGCTGCCCTTCCCACTGTGGTAGTGGGCTTTTCCCACTAGAATTGGGCTCAGTGGCTGTGGGAGGGCTGTTAATGTGATGCTGACTACATGTTATGGTGTGCTTCCCCAACCGTGCTGTATGCAGAGCTGTGGGGGATGTGAAGGATATTGTATTTAAAAAAATAGTTGTCCTTTCCCTTTCTCCACCAACTTCACAGCTTTAATGTTGGCTAAGGCCTGGTCTCTCTGTGTGAATCACCTCTCTTCACACAGCCAGTGAGAGTAAGCTGTTCTCTGTCTTGCACAAACAGGATAGCTGTGGAAAAATAGACCAGGGTGTCTTCTGGCTTGTCTGCCAGCACCAGGCTTTCCTGTGTAATTACAAGGCTTTTATTAGTGGGGAAAGCAGACAAGGACTTGTCTGACTCTCAGATCCTAGGCTGGGCTTGCAGAAGTAGCAGTTAAAGAAATAAATAAAAATAGTAATCCTTTGACTGGAAGACTGGGCCTATTTCGTATGGGAACTATTGGAGGGGAAAAAAACCCAAACCAAAACCCCAGCAAGAGCAACAAAACCCAAATTACAGAGTCCCCCTAACACTAACCACACTCTGGGGAGCTAAATATGTCTCCCTCTAACATTCACACCATCTAATTAGCAAAGCCAGGCAGTCAGGAAGGACTACCTCTGAGCTAGATGCCTGTGACTTGCTGGCAGTGTTTGCAAGGTCACCCCTTTCCTATCTTTCCCACCCCCAAACTGGCATAGCAGGGAGCATCTGCCATCCATTTCCCTCTGCCAGGGAGTGACAGGAAAGGTGCAATGGGAAGATGAAAAGCATGACTGATGGCAGCATAGCCATGCTGAATTATTGCCTCTTGCATGGGGAGCAGGGATTTGCTTTTGGGATGCTGGACTCTAAATCATCCATCTCTTTCTTTTAAAGGTGAACTGAAGAGCTTTGCATGGGGGAAAGAATTAACCAATTAATTAAGAGCACAGTAAACTCTGAGCACAGATACGTCTACTTATTGAAAATGAGGACTTTTCTGAAAATCACTTCCTCCTTTATTCCCTACCTGAGTTTTGGTAGTTGCTTTTGTTTAGTCAACAGTACTGAGTAAAGCAGTGTTGGAAAGGGTTACTCTGGTTTAGTGCTGTGCTTTCCAAAATACTGCCTGTTCCCTCCTGTTCTCTTGAAATGCAGTGGTCCTGCAGTGAAGCTTCTGTTGTGTCTTGAGAACTTTGAGATGGGATGGGGTGCTGGTCGACACAACCCCAGTGTAGACCCTTAGATCTGCTTCATCCAGAGCCATTCAGGAGGTACAAGTTGGTTACGTGTTTCTGTGTTGTCACAAAATGCAGGTGTGAATGCACATCTGCATCTGGGGCAAGATTTGGGGTACAGAATAGCTTTTAACTGAGATATGTGTGTTGCCTTACTGTGTGGAAATCCAGGCTTGAGTTACAAGTAATTTCAGGGTAACTGGTGGCTAACCTCAGGGAACATCTGTTCCTGTGGGTATGAAAATCCCAAGCAGCAAAAGGACTTTTGAAGTATGTGGGTCCCAATGTGATACCCTGCCATGGAGCCACCCGGTCTGGGTCGGGAGGCAGCAGGGCAGGGACCCTGCTGCGGGCAGGGAGGGAGCCTGCCTTACAGCGTGCTGTGCTATGGGTGAAGTGCCTTGGCAGGAGTGGGTGAAGTTTTGGGATCTGAGCAATGGTTATCACTGTGGCCTGGGGCTGAGATGCAGGGATGGGAGTAGAAGGGTGGAAGTGCTCTTGTGTAACTGCCTCTTGGCTCCCCTGCTTGAGCATCTCCCTTCCCATCTGATTGTTCTTCTACTCAGGGGCTTTAAAAACCTGGAGCCCAGTACTCCCTCCTGTTTGAATTATCTCTCCTGCCTTCCCACTGGGATATTGCATGAGCGTGGGCTGACATTTCCCCTTCCAGTGGATGAATTGCTTGCTGCTGTTTGGTGTGGTCTCTCCCGGAGATGAGCATCCCCCCAAGAGCCTGCTTGGGCTTTATTGAAGCACTGCCTGCCTTGGAGACTCCTCTGGATCTTTCAGTCTCTTTTGTTTTTATTGCTGTAATAAATCTTCCCAAATCTCTCTAGCTGGAAGGGTGGGAGGGATGGAGAGGGGAGGTTTCCTGCCTAGTGCACTGCAGGCTTTTATTGACTGCCAGAAGCAGCAGTAAATCTGAAGTGAAGGGTGGGCTGGCGTCGGTGAGCAGAGCACCAGGTCCTCAGTGGGGATCCAGCCTGGTGTCTGGGGAATCACTGCTGCTCCACAGCAGACAGACCTCAGCTTCAAGATGGAGCTGGGCTTACAGCCTTGGTGCAGCTGAGTGAGACAGGTCATCCACTTCTCCAGGGCTCGGGTCGGTGTGTCTCTGCAGATCTTCAGCAACCTGGGAGTGATATAAATCTGACAGAAGAAAAACCTACCCTGAAATGTCCTGGCTGGCAGCAATGCAATGCTCAGCTGCCTGGTTTTCGGGGGGTTACCAGCTAGCTGCTTCGTTTTAATGTTTTGTTTTTTTTCTTTTTTTAAAATCTACATCCCCAAAGCCCAAACTACATTTGTTTTTAGGCTTACTAATTTTTTCCTGTTTAAAAATTCTTCTCTGTGTTTCTCAAAAGCAGTGTATGTAATCAGTGGGGCTGGTGCATGGCATGTTTCCCTGCAGCCTAGCAGGACTGGACCCCAGAGCCCCCAGTGCCACAGCACAGGGCAGCATCTGATTAGAGGTGATAGCAGTGCTGTGGTGCCTGTCACAGCCAGAGCGAAGGCAATAGCATCAGTGGTCATGCAGCTGGGAAGGCCATGGGCTATAGCTTTGAGAGCACTGCAGGGTCCTGCCTGGGCAGCTGGAGGGGGGTGGGAGAGAGGGGATACCAAGTTATGCATAGCGCTGCACTGTGCCTCTCCTCCAGCACCACGGCTGGAGCACAGGCCCTGGGTATCTTTTCAGAAAGCATTAATGCAGTCAAACCTCAGGGTCATCACATGGACGTCAGCTCTGAGCGTAGGTGTCAACAGTCCTTTCCAGCAGGCTTCAGAGAGAGCACACTGTATGTTTCTGTAGTAAATAGTTACTTAATATCCACCAAAACATTGTAAATAGCATTTGAAATGCTTACAAATAGCTTTTTTTTTTAAAATGGGGTTCTCTGTGCAGATCTTCCCGCTTTGTCACATTTAAATGCGAGGCTGCAGTGCAACACTTGCATTTCTTAACTTTAGCACATGCATATGTAACTACATCCTCTGGTTTTCTTTCAGAGATGCTTTCTCAGACTCCTTGGTGAGAACACGATAAGGGGATGCGTGTCACCTGGATTCCTCTAGGCTGGGAAGAATGACAATGTCACATCTCTTTTAATTTTGCCATGGCCCATGAGAACTGTGTCAACCAGGTGAAGTCCAAGGATGCCTACAGCTAGCAGCATCCTGCTGTTAGGGTAAGGCTAGAGTGCTGTCCTCAGTTGCTGGTAAATCATAAAAACTCTAGCCTGCAGCCCAGGTCAGGCAAATAATAGATCTGCCTGTAAGAGATCCTCTCCTTGGATTTCTCAATGAATATCACTCCTCACCCACCCCACCCCCATAAGCCCAGCAAGTTAGATGAGAATCTCCATCTCTGCTTTTGTGAGCTCTTCCTTGCTCTCTTTTAAAAGGAGCATGAATCTCAGCTCTGCATGATGACAGAAGTGGTTGTGGCCCCTCTAGCAATGACAGTCATTTCTTCCTCTGTTGGTGTTCACATGAGCAGTAGAGGGAAAATGTTACTCTAGCAAAGGGATCTCTAGTGCTTAAGCTAGAAAGCTCAGCTTTTTTTTTTTTTATAGCTGGTGGCATGAAAGGTATTGAGGTGGCTTGTATCTCATCCTTCTGGCTTTATTTTCCCTTAATTACCACCTTAAGGAACCCTTCAGAACATGGCTCTACACCAATAATGAAGCATCCTTGCAGTCTGACCCCCTCATCCTTGGACAGGAGAGACCCACACAGAGGTCTGTGTCTCCTCCTTATGCTCCTCACATTTCTTTTCCCCTGTAGGTAAATGCTGGACTATGAAGGCTGTATGCAGGCTCCACACCTAGAAGGGACGTTCCTGTCTCTCTTGTGAAATTTGTATACTTCTTGTAGTAATTCAGCTAGAAACAAGAGTATCTTTTCAATTTAGACTTCAGCACACTGACTGCATTCCTGGCCAGGATCTGGCAGTTTGTTGGCAAGAGAAAATGAAAAGAAATAGGGTGGAAATGTAAAAAAATGTCAGATTCTTAATGATGTTCTAAAACTGGTGATGCTACAAAAATGGACATGGATCTCAGCTCTGTGAAACCAATTCTCACATCCTTAATTCATAGTCTGTCTCACCTGAACAGTGGGGCCAAATGTCTTGGCAGGGGAGGTGACTGACAGCATCTCTACCACAGTGCACACAGTGTAGTCCTCTGGCTTTTTGAGGTCAAGCCGGGTAAGCAGAGGGCTTTTTCTTCTCCCAACTAGCCAGCTCTCAAATTAGCCTTATTGCTCATCCTCTCTTGGCTCTGCTATTTACAGAGGAGAATGCTACTACTCTGCTGTTGTAGTTTACCATCAACAGTCACCATTAATGTCTGCTTTAACTTGGAAGAGATTTCTCCCTTCTCTGGTGCCAGCCTACCTCCCAACAACTGCAGTCAATGCAGTGCCCTGTCTTACAGTGGGGAGGGCAGGCAAAACTCAGTTTGTGGAGGCCAACAGTCTGCAAAGTTCAAGAGGTGGTCTATCTGAAAAGAGGAGTATCCCTCTTTCACTGTCCCAGGCTAAGCACAATGACTGTTGCTTGCTCAGCTGAGAAACGTGGGCATAATATGGCCATCTAAAAGATCCACGATGCACCATCTTCTCAGCCCAAGGCAGATCCACTTGCACCTGTGTAATTTCTGACATGTTTTTCAAGCCTATTCTTGAAGATCTTTGATGCAGATATCCCTAGGCAATCTTTTGTAGGTCTTCACTATCCGAACCCATTAGAAAGATGTTTCTGTTTTTCAAGCTAAATTGACCTCGCTCCAACTGCAGCCTCATATTGTTTATTCTGACCACTAGGGACATGGAAAATACATTTTTCAGAGATCTTTTCTTCCCTTGGTTCTTCCTAAATAAGCCTTTTACATCCTTGAATGCTGTGCCTGAAAATTGCACTCCCGCTCCCGTATTCTCCTGTTTTGTAGTGATGTGTTGACATAGTGCTCAGGGATATGGTGTAGTCGAGGACTGTCAGTGTTAGCTTAATGCTTGGACTCAGTGATCTTAAAGGTCCTTTCCAACCTTGGCAATTCTGTGATTCTGTAATCCCAGTTCCTTTTAACCTTTCTTCAAATAAACCAGCCCTACTCACCCTCCTGTTGTTCCCTTTGCTCTTCAGTGGACTTCATGCATTTAGCCCGTGTCTCTCTTGAGGTGCAGCACCCTGTACTCCAGTTCTAGGTAGTGTGGAGAGATGGATTTGGTGCCAGGACATTGGTCTGTGACTGTCTCTGCCACCTTCTCTAGGTCCTGCCAGTCCATGCTGGTAGACCATTCTTTTCAGCCCTTATTTCTGCCTCCTTTCCTAGCGAGTTAAAGGTGGGTCTCATCTGTCTCTGGTTCACAAAACTTTCCCCGTTTGATGAGTCTGAAGGCATGCTGGCTGCAGCTGCTCTTCCTGCTCTCACCCCTCCCTCTCAGCTTACATGTCACTTACAGGGCCGCTGTAAGTCCTCCTTGTCCTCTCTTCTGGCCTCTCCCAGTGCCCTCCAGATATTTGCTTTCCTACGTCTGCCAGGGTGCACTGGGTGCTGAGCACAACCCCCAAGGCCCAAGGACTATTGACTTCACACCCTGCCTATAAGAAGGGAACTGTTTATCCTGCTTTGTAATACGCACTCTATTACAAAGCTGTTGGAGATCCCTCTGTCCCGATATATCTGAATTCACCTTTAACCGGCTGCTGCAAATGACCTAAGCCTTCCTCATCCCATTGCATCCGAGTTGTCTTTGTCACCCCTCTGGCAGCAGGAGGAAGGACTTTCCTAATGCCAATCAAGCTCTCAAAATTTATTGAAGAACTCTGAAGTCTGTAACATGCTAAAAATATCCTTTTTCATACTCAGATAATATTTTGAAATATACTGCTGGTCTGGGGCAGACATCTTAATCTAATTTTTGGAAGATCATTTGGCTAATTGGGAAAGCTCCTGGTGTGTCTGAGGGGACATTGTATTCCTACCGAACTTTGGTTTGAAGATGGAGTAAGGAGAGAGGTATACTCTTCCCTGGATGAAGGACAAGAGGGAGATTATCAAACAGGACATGCCCTCCACTGCTGTCACATGCGTGACTTAGCACTACTCCCCCTACAGACCCAGGAGACTTGGAGGAGGTGGCTCAATTGCCACCTCTGGTTTAGCTGTGCTGCTGACACAGCCTGGATGTACCTGTGTAGGTCTTCTGAGAACTAACATGAATAATCAGACAGCTGAAGAGACACTGAGACAGTTGGGAAGAGACTGGAGAGTGTGTTGGGGCTTTGGGGGGAGGAGTCAGGGAGAAGAGATTTTCTTTCCTGAACCGAACGGGTGAGATCGGTGTATGGATCTGCCTGGGGGCTGGAGATAGCCCAAGGAAAGAAACTAGTGAAAAAGGATGGGGAGGAGGGAATCGGTGGGTATGATCTGGCGGTTAACAGCATCAGGGTAGCAGAGCCGTGACAGATGGGGCTGCAGCGGGAAGGGAGGGTGAGCTCTGCTTTTCCTCCAGTGCACAAGGCTCCCATTTGTCAACAACATTTCTACGAATTAGACATTTCTCTGAATAGCATCGGCAGTTGTACAAATTAGCATGAAAGGAGTCCTCAAGCTTCAAGATAGGAGCTGAAGGTCAGCTGGGGCCAGGAGAAAGCAAAGACTGTTTGAGAGACCTCTGACACAGGTGGGTGTGCTGCAGGCACCATGCCCAAAACGGCTGGAATTGGGCACTGCCAGGATGTTGAGGTGGATCAAACAGGTCACCTGCTTGATGTAGCAGATGTCTGTTATTCTGTCGTGGGAGGTATGGTAAGGACAGGGCCCGTCAGCACATTCTGGGAAATAAGGAATTCCAGCTGGCTCTTCCTCTCAGAAAAGCAGGCACAGCTGGTGGTGACAACTGTAGATGAAGAGGTACAGTGAATGCCTGGGATGCCTTCTCTTTCTGCCTTTTTGAAGATCTCAGGAGGCACTTCTAGGAGACATTACCTCAACAGCAAATCTCATGCAGAGACCTCAAAATTGTTTCCACCCCTCTGAGACACAGGGACGCAAAACTTCACTGTGGCTATGTATGGGACTGCTTCCACGAGTATCTTCTAAAACTTCACTCTTGGAAACGGGTGTAATGTTTGCTTTACACAGCATTTCTAGCATTAGTTACTTTTAACTGCATATCTCTGGTACACTCAGCATGTCTACTGCCTCTTTGAAGTTTGCTCCTTTTTTTCTGGAATGTCACAGTTGTTTAATGTATGTGAGATGGACCCCAAGCTGGCACTCAGCTATCAGTCTGCATTCCTAGTGAGGCTGTGTAGGAACCAGCAACTTCAAGATGAAAGTTCTCCAGATCTGCTGACAACCCTCTCAATTACCCAGGCCCTGGAAACCATTCTAGGAATGTTCATCTTGTCCCAGTTCTCATGGTGAGCTCTTACACGGTGAATGCCTGAAGTTCAAAGGAGGCACAGTTGTACGATGGTTGTGATGGCACCAGTCAAACCAGGAGCTGTGGGCAAGAGCAGGGTTGCTGTAATGGATCTGTAAGTATTTGGTCCCCAAATTGCAAGTAGTGTGGAACAGTCCCTGCATGGACCATGTGTTGCTGGGTTTTGGGTGCCTCCACTTTCAGCTGTTTTGTGCAAAAGAGGGACGCTGATGCCACTCACCATATCGGTGACTTCTAGCCAGGAGCAAGCCATGTGTGAGCCTGAGCCCAAGGGGTGCCCTTTGCTTCCTTGGGAAATCAGACTTGGGTCACAAAAATTTGGCATCACTGTTCAGATGTACACTTTGCCCTGGGCCTGCTGCTCCAAACCCAAGTGCTTCCTCACCTCCTGGAAGGTTGTTAACCACAACACAAATGTCATGCGTGATACTTTGGCCACCAACACTGTGGAAAATGCAATGAATAAGAAATTTCAGTCCTTGGTAGGAAGCTGTACAGCTAGAACATGGTCTTTTTAGCTCTAACCTTCTCCGTAGCTTGAAATTGAACCTTTCATTCCTCTCTGAAATATCTTCACTGGCCCCTTGAGCTCCCTCCCCCTCCCACAGGCATTGCTTTTTTGATGTAGAGTGTTTTTTGTACCGAGACATCTCCTGTGCCTGCTTTCCTCAGTGGACACTGATGTGACATCCAGAGCTGAGCTGTCAGAGCTCTGGGGTGTTTTTTTTCTCCTCTCTGTGATGAGCTGTGACACTCTGGCATCCCAGCTCCACAGGCTACTTCTCCATGCTTTTGTTCACGTTTCATTGTGAATGCAGCAGAGGTCCGGGAGCAAAACACAGTGACTAGAGGTGTGTCCAGGTCAGGGGGGATTTTTGAAATATGGCATTTTTCAGCTTTACTTGAAGAATCTGTAAGGTAGCATTGCAGATTATTCCTGCTCCCTTTCTTCATCGTTCTTTTCCTCCTGGATTTTCTCCTGTTATTCTAGATTGCCCCAGCCAGTATCTTTTTCCCTCTGCTTCTCTTCTGTCTGGCTCAGGGGAGAGTTTTGTGGGTGGATCATGGGCTCTTTGGGGCAGATTTCTGTCTCTTGTTGATGCAAATGGGGAATCACATTATTGGAGTTGATAGTTCTGAGCAGCATAAATGAAATGATCCCTGAAGGCTTATTGTCATGGAGTAAAATAAGTCTGGATATGAGGAGGGAGCTGAAGAAGTACAAGTGGAGCTTCTTTGTTGGACCTTGTTTACCAGCCATTGCAATGAATGACATTCCACCTGTGGCCCATAGGAGTGACAGCTGGTACACTGGGCAGTTGGAAGGTGAGATCTGGGCCTCCAGCCAGCCTGTGGAGCAGGGAAAGCCAGAAGCCTGGGAGCAGTTACCTGGGTCCTTCTGAGCAAGAGCGGGCACTGCAAGGGGCTTGTGTTCTGCTCCCACTGCCATTCAGGATGGTGGTGGTTGCAGTGTGGCATGCTGTCTGTTGGCAGCTGCATGTCTCCTCCTCAGCTGCCTCCTGTGCAGTTGCAGTGGCCACCAGATGCTGGTACCTGGACCAGCGGGAGGGGACATTCTGCCATCACTCGTGGCTGTGCAGGTCCCCATGTCCCTCTGCTGCAGCCCTCATGGAATCTTATCTGCTTCCTGGGAATGTGGATGTCCGTCTGTCCTGGGTAGGGGGTCTTCAGTCACAACTGGCTGATGGTCCTTCCTGGGAAGAGGCTGAGCATCCCCTGCCTCAGTAGGATGCTAAAGGGATTGGGGTGTGTGTGTGTGTGTGTGTGTGTGTGTGGCTGTCTTTGGGGCACACTCTGAGGGGACCCAGCATGTAGGGGAGTTTGCTTTTAGGGATGCTGCTGGGCAGTTATACTACAGGAGTGTTTTCATGGCTTCAACCAAGCACTGATTTCGCCTGGGAGTATTTATCCCTTTGCCAGATCATCCTCAGAGTGTTTCCTGGAGTGGCTGGTGTGCACTGGCACTATTCCCCTTCGCTGGGGCAGGAGGAGTGTTTCCAATGGGGAAACATTACTGTCTCACAGGGGAAACACCTGGTTATAAAAGAGGCAAGGTCTGGCAGGGAAACATCTAGCTTGTTGGTCCCCAGTAATGCCAGACATGCATTGAGGCTGGAGAAGCAGTAAGCTGCAGGCAGCGTTGCATTTTGCTCTCCCCATGAGTCACAGCTTCTACATTTCAATTATTTTGGATATGGGCAAGGTCAGACGGTATCAGCGGTGCCCTGGTCAGTGGGAGGCATGGGAAGAAACTCAGGGTCCAGGGTGTGCAGTCAGACTGGGGAGCAGGGCTCACATCAGGACACCCCCAGACAGGGCAGGCTGCTGGAAAGGGCAAAGAGGAAAAAGCACCTTTCTTTGCTCTAAAATCTGTAGCTTTTAACTATAATCCAACTATGTTCCCCACTCAGAAGTCCCAGGCAAGGACTTCTTTGAAGAAGCCATGCGTCTCAACCATGTTCCAGATGCTGTACTATTGAACAAGATCAAATGCTGGAAAGCATCGGTTCTCATCAAGCAGATGCCCTGGCAGGGAAGCCAACTGGAAATCCTCAGAGAGATTACCCTCATCTCCTCACAAACAGAGAGGCATGGAATAGAATAACTTATTTTAAATATTAATGTTAATTTAACATTCATTTTGACTTTGTTGCTGATGGGAAGTACTAGTGTGACATTCCTAACAAGCCAAAATCTTCTTAGGCGCCTTAGTCTTACAAAACTGAGATGGGGAGGACAGAGCAGATGCTTTGCTGTGCTCTTCTGCAAACTGATGGGAAATCTGCAGTTCATCTGGCTGTTCACCCATTTTGGTGATTCTTTGAATAGTACAGAAAAGCTTTTGAAACACCCCCCACTCCCCTCCCACCGTCTATGTAGTGGCGGCTTTTTTTTTTCCAGGTTTGGGAAAAAAGCTGTAGTCATTCCAGAGGGAACAGTTTGATCTGTCAGTACAGCATCTCAGAGGTTTTCTTCAGGTCCAGGTTTCCAGAGGAGGTAAAACCACTTGTTGGCAAGTGGGATCTCCATAAAGAGAACTTTCCACAGCAGCAGGGATAACAGGCATACACAGATACTAGGATGTCTGAAGATCTTCCAAGACTTGAACACCGAGCCTCGTACGGCTCTAATTATGTTGAAAATCTTGCTGAATTTGGAAAAGCAAACTATAAATTAGATTTGTTGCTGCAGACCAACTGCCAGCTCTGGGACTTGTGCTGTCTCTGCAGAAGTCAGGGCTAACTTTGGCATTGCTTCAGTGCACCTTGGCCTGAGCTTGGACTTGGGTAACTTTGAGACTTTTTGGTGGATGTTTGTTGATAAAGCAGGATTGTGGTGCTGTGGCCAGATGTTAGGAAGGGATAGGCCTTCTCCTCTGCACTGGTGTGCCTTGGCAGGGCTCATTGATAGTTTTTCTGGGCCACTGCATGGCTGGATTGGCTGGAGTCAGCACAGGTTCTCCCAGCAGCAGAGCAGGGATATGCTCAGGTTGGGGCATGCTGTAAAAATAAATCATAGCCCTTTGTGGATCCATTGTGCACATTTCATGAGACACAGAAGTATTCCCCACCCCATGCCTCTGCACCCTAACTGTGCTAGAAATTCACCCAGGTATGTGATTATGTGGAAGTATTATGCAACGAGGGCTTTGGAAAAGCACAACTCTCTCTGCTTTGCAGCAGTTGAGAGATTTTTCCAAAGCATTTAATAGCAGAACTGGTACAGCAATACCAGCATCCGTGGCTGGGCAATTCCTGCATTTCTTCTGGATGCAGCAACATCTGTTTGCCACTGTGAATATGTTGTGCAATTCTTTTTGTCCGAGTTTCAGGAATTTTCTAGATTTGTTGATAGAGCTGGTTGAAATACAAAAAGACTCATATTTATGGGGATATTTCCTCAGCAGCACTGATATATCAGGATATTATCTTTGTGTCCTCACTGTGTGGAGAAAAAGAAAGCCCAAGATACAGTCCCTGTCTCGCCTGAGCTCTGTGTGAGTGTGTATGTGCATGTATCTGTATGCTGTTTATCTCACAGGTTTACTTGAACTGATAAGGTTTTACAGACCTGCCATTTAAAGCATGCTTTGTAGACAAAAAGGTGACAATACAGCCTTTGGGAATCAGACCCTACCCTTGCTCTTGTGAAGGATCCTACCCTCACTCTTGTGAAGGATGCGGGCAGAACTGAGCATAAACGGTATACACAGAGCACTGAGACAGAGCTATCTTTCAAAATAAGATGCTTCAGACTGTTCTAGCGAAAGTAATGAAAAGTCAAAGAAAAACAGAAGGTGACTGCAGGGGTTTCTTTTCCATGCTTAGCCGAACCAAGCCTTTGGCTTTTAAGCTTGGGGCTCTTAGAGACACTTGGACAATAGCCTCTTCTCCTTCAACCCAGCTATCATGCTTTTGGGATGGCTACAGATGACCCTGTTTCACTTTGGCAAGGATGAATCATGCCTGTGCATATGTCAAGAAACAGCAAAGGAGAAATGGAAGGAAAGGTCTCTCTGCTGTAGGAGCACTTCCCCACATCATTTTCCTGCTCCCTCTCTGCTGGCATCCTTTCTGGACCCACCTTTCCCTTCAATAAAAGAAAAAACAGACCGAAAAAAAAGGCTCTGCTGCAGGTCTCCTTCCTTTGGGCACAGTGTCTGGGGTAGAAGTAACAGGGTACAATGCTTTTGCAAAGGAAATAGTGTGTCTCCCATTATTCATGAGCTGCAAGGGTTAAGGAGATTAGCTGTTTCAGCGGATTAGTAAGGGGCTGCGAGATCTGTGTCTTCGTGGCTAGCTGTCTTGTGAGTGGATGTGTTGAGCATCTAAAAATAATTCAATTATTTGTGCAAAATGTCTGTCAGGCTTGTTTCCCTCAGGCAGGCGTTTGCTTCCAGAGCGCTGCTCTCACAGCACGAGGTCCAACCCAAGGAGAGGTGGGAACAGATCCCTGATCCCTGCCATGGATGTACAGCATCAAGCTGCTGGTTCCCTACTCCTCCTCCTCCCCCCAAACCAACGAGACTCTCCCTCGGCACTGTTTCGAGTGGTGGGCTTCCCCCTTTTCCCCCTACCCCTCTGCACCTCGGCCACCCCCTTGCTGTCTGTCCCCTGATGCTGATGGCTGGAGGTGGCTGTGACCCTGGCCATTGCCACTGCAGGCAGTCCCCAGGTCTGGTGCTGCCCCGGCACCCGTGCGACTCTGGGGAGCATGTGTGAGGGTTCCTCCTGGGGACAGAGAAAGCAAGCTGGTGAGAACAGGGTCTCCCTGCTTCTCCCCTGGCTGCTGGGGACAACCCTCAATGGGATTAACTCTGTGCCCAGACACCCAGTATTAGTCTTCTCCAGCATGAGTGCAATAAAAATCAGTGGCCCTGGGCAGTGTGAAATGAACTTTGGAGGCGTACTGAAGCCTAGCTGTAGATTCTCCACCTGTTTCAATATATGAAAAATAATAAAATCTTTATAGATCCTTGAGGCATCTCTCAGGCTTGGGAGAACATTCCAGCTTTTTGTGCTGGTGTTACTCCCGCCCACATGTGGCTGCATGGGCTGGAGGTCCTCATGATGTCTGGTCAGGGTTAGAGCCACAAGACAGCTTAGGGTGGGGAGCAGTGGCCAGGGAAAGGGGTGGGCACGCAGCAGATCTTGGATTATTTCCCATTTTTTTTCCACTGAGCTCCTGAGCGCACTGGCAGGTCACTTACTGCACTGTGTCTCATTTTTGCTGTTTGTAAATGGGAACACGTTTCACCTCGCAGGGCTGCTGTGAAGCTTAATTAAGATTTGCAAAGTGCTTTGGTGCTGTATAAATGCCAGTCACTTTAATTAATAAAATGGAATGGCTGTGCACTCTTGGCTTCTTTGTTTACCTGGGCGCGAGCAAGAAGCAGCTACTGCGATGATGTGCATTACAGCTGATATTCCACATGGTTATGTTGTATAAATGTCCTGTTTTCCTCAAGGCACCTTGGGATGACTTACTGACCTGTTAGACTTGCCCGTTCCCAGACTGGACATCACCTTTGGAAACCAGGAGTGAGTACGATCAAGCCCAAGTTGCCAGGGTTGCCTTACTGCTGCGGGTGGTTGTCTGGCAGGGCATGTAGGAGGATGCAGCAGAAACCACGTGTCCATATGTGTTTTAGCATCTCGCTTTCTGATGCCCAGAAGGCAGAACAAGCTGCCTGCATGTGCCTGCACCTGGAGGGCCCTGTGGTGTGTAATGTCAGTGGTGAACCAGCTGCTCAGGTTGAGTACTGCCCAGTGGTGGAAAAGTGGTGATGAGACAAGGATGGGGAACAGGTCAGGGTAAGGGCTGTGCTGGCAGGGGACATGCAGCCAGGCACAGCCATGCTGCACACATGCCTGCTGTGTAGCTCAGGCAAGGAACGGGACAAGAGCCTCAGCTGAAAAGCAGGTCCCTGATGAATCACAGAATCACTGAATAGCCTTGGTTGGAAGAGACCTCTAAGATCATCAGGTCCAACCATTAACCCAGCACTGCCAATTCCCCACTAAACCCTGTCCCTTAGCACCTCATCTACATGTTTCTCAAATACCTCCAGGGATGGGGACTCCACCACTGCCCTGGGCAGCCTCTGCCAATGTCTGACAACCCTTTCAGTGAATTTTTTTTCCTTATATCTAATCTAAACCTCCCCTGGCACAACTTGAGGCCATTACCCCTCGTCCTGTCACTGTTACCTGGGAGGAGAGACCGACCCCCCCTCACTACCCCCTCCTTTCAGGGAGCTGTAGAGAGCAATGAGGTCTCCCCTCAGCCTCCTCTTCTCCAGACTGAACCCCCCAGTTCCCTCAGCCGCTCCTTGTCAGATTTGTGCTCCAGACCCTTCCCCAGCTCCGTTGCCCTTCTCTGGACACGCTCCAGCAGCTCAGTGTCTTTCTTGTAGTGAGGGGCCCAAAACTGAACACAGTATTTGAGGTGCGGCCTCACCAGAGCTGAGTACAGGGGCACGATCACCTCCCTAGTGCTGCTGGCCACACCATTTCTGATACAAGCCAGAATGCAGGTCCCTGCCGAGGCTCTGGAGGAGAGCTGGTTTGGGGAGGCTCTACTGAGGCTAGTTCTAGCTACCTCCTTCACAGCAGGTCTCATTGTCCAGCCAGCCTGGAGTGTAGGGAGGTGGGGCAGCTTGCTCCAAGCCCTGCACGATGGGTGATACAAAGAGGACCAAAGCAGCCCATGGAAATGGCTTCTCTTTCCCTTTCCTTAGTTTTCCCTGACCATGTTCAAGGAAGGATTTTGCCAGCTGCGTCATCTGCATCTTTATAGAAAAGGCTTATTTCACATTCATGAGAGCAAAAATGTCCAGGAGGGAGAAGCTAGCAAGAAGCTTGTTAAGAGATTTTTTTTCTTAGTCTTCCAGGTGCCAGATGCTCTGGAGAGTGCTCTCAGGTCTGTCCCTCAATGCCTGGCCCAGATCTTCAGCAGCTGCTGTGTCCAGTGCCATGCAAGCCAGGGTTGCTTCACTCTGCAATGACCCAATATTGTCACATGCTGATGCAACAAGAGCAACCCAGAGACCAACATCGCTACATTTGTGGCCACTCTAGATCTGGATCTGAGCATCCTTGCTCTGAAATAAGGAATCAAAACATGAGATCTGCAGTCTTGTTGAGTTTCCAGTAGGTTTGGCTCTGCATGTGGAAAGTGCACCATGGTTATCTGTGTGAGCGCTCTGCTCTCTGGGTGACTGAGGATAGGTTGTTCAAAGAGGAGTCCTAAATAAATGATGATAGGAGGGAGGAAGAATCTGTATGAGTGCTGTCTGTTCCTGGGCAGGTATCCCAGATGAAAGTTCATGGAAAGAGCCCTCTGAGAGCCCTTTCTTGGAGTTATTAATAACCCAGCTTTGCCCAAACTTTTGTCTGATGTAGGCACTGAGGACAAGGCTTCCTCTTTCTTTCTTTTTTTTTGTTTGTGGAAATGGAATTCTGTTCCCCCTGTGAGGTATAGTTCCTTTCCTGTAGCTCAGGCCTGTCCCTCTCCTTCTCACCAAGAAGGGTGGAGCAGCGATGGAGCCCCATCTGTACGGTGGTACCTAGCTGTTGTCTTTCAGCCCATCTGAGTGTAACTGCTGCATGGATGGGTGTATACCATAGAGACCTCACAGAATTCTTCATTTTTCTCTCCTGCTGTTCTCAGACAGGAGGAGAGACCTTAGGCCAAATGGATGGTTTTCTGGATACGCAAGTTTCCTACCACCCTCTCCAAGGCCAAAGCCTGTGGAGTCCACCTGGTTTGGTAGATCCAGGGTCCTTCTGCCTCCTTCTTCCTTTCCCCTTCACCCTGGCCTCCTGGGTAGGAACAAGGAGGAAATAAGACATTCTGCCTAATGTTCACCCTCTGCCCCATCTTTCCCCCTCAGTGGGTGATGCTGCTCTTGAAGGCACTGCTGGCTGGCACACCGGCACATCCTCTCCTGGAGGAAAGAGTGTGGGTGGGCAGGAGATCCCGTGTCTCCTGGTGAAGATGATGTTTAAGCATGTTGGTACACTCTGTTAGCATGCATTGCTGTGTGTATCTCCACACCTATCATTTGTACTATAGAACAGCGCTACCTCTTAGCTGGAAGTCTGCACCAGAGGGTTGAGTAGGCGTATGTGTAGATGACTGCTTTTTATGAGCTGCCAAAGGTTCGTACTTGCAGCCCACCAGGATGGTTATATTGAACACCAGGCGCATCTCTCTCTTTTTTCCACCCCATCCCTCTGGGTCGGAGTTTTCTGGGTGATTTCTCAGCAGTTACCTCTGCGCTGGACTAAAATTAACCTTTAGCATCTGACAGTTCAGGCTTCTAAGCAGAAATCTGTATCATCTTTCTGCCCTTGCAGAATATGAATAACTCAAAGCACAGGCAGCAGGGAAGGATCAGGGTACTCAGAGACTCTCATATTGCTTCTTACTCACCTCTGTGTGACCCTGATGTTATATCACAGCTTAATATGTTGTCCAGAATGTAATGTGTTAGCATAGTAGCAAATACTGGAGAGTCACAAGATCAAATTAAACTCCATGCCACTGACAGATTTGATTTCAGGAGTGAATTTACAGCAGGGGATGGATATGTAGAGTCTAATTCCGAGGCCAATATGAATTTCAAAAGAAGAAGCTGGATCTTTAAAGACTGATGAGAATATAATAATACTTTTACGTTTTATATAGCCATTTCCGCAAACAGTGAACATAATATGCTGTTCTTTAAATTTAAAAGGACAATCAACAATCAGATGTAGCAGAGATAGCCTTTAAACATGTTATTGCTTTTTGCAAATCTGAATGTTAATACTAGATTAGCCTTGTAGCTTGTTTGTACATCAAGGAACAAAATTTTAACTAATTATGTAGTTTCTTTAAACGTATGTGTAACCCAAGGATCTACTTAGTGTCTCTACAGTGATTTGCATCAGTTTAAGCCTATCAGATTTTAACCCCATTTTAATTAAACCACTACAATTTCTTCTGTGGACGAAGTCCAAAGTACTAACTACTTGGAAGTAGTACATGTAATTCAGTGGTGAATCTTTCCTCGAATCAATGTTACGAGACGCTCAACACGTTCTATGCAGGGTACGAAGGAATGCAATTTCCCAGCGACATCTCCATTGGTAAGAAGGTGAGTGATCAGTATAGGACACCTGCCAACCTGGAGAGGAGTTGAAGCCACAGAAGTCTATCAGGGAATTTAACTTCTTTCAGAGGCAGCCAGACCTCATAGGGGATGTCAAGAGAGGTAGGCAAAAAGCCACACCACCACCATGAGTGATGGGGCAGATTTCAGCCCACCTTCTCTCAGAAATATCTTCATGAAAGGACCAGTGATGCACAGTGGCTGAGCTATGATGGAAATGCAGTGGAGGGCTCATTACTGCAGGACTAGTTGGTACCATACAAAGCAAATACAGAAGCACTGGTTTTGGTCCTTACTGGGTAGTGCTGCTCAGTCTGAAAAGAGCCGCTGACTGTGGCTGGAGTCAGAGCAGCATAAAGGCGTGAATCCTTACTCCTGGCTGCAGAACAAAGGCAGCCAGCCCTAAAGGTGATCTCAAAGGATTTGATTAAAAGCCTAGCCAGAATTGGAGTGTTTAAACAAGTTCAGATCTCTTCAGAGAGGCTGAGGCTGGAACTTGACTTCAAGAGGCCTGGTGTTGCCAGGATGATGCTGAACACAAGCCGCACACTGTGAAAACAGCATTAGTCTGCTTAGCCTTTTCACTGTCCAGGTGTGGAAATGCAAAGAGCAGTGAAAAGTTAAAAAGCTAAAGAAACTCCTTTGAAATCTGAGGAGTGGGGTTCAGTTCAGATGCTAGCAACAAAAGTTCAGAGTGGGTTTTTTTCCCTTGCTATAATAACACCTCACTCCCAGGAGCATTGGCTGGGAAACTCAAAAAACACCATTCATCACTGACAGATTCCTGACTGTCCCTCCATCGCCTCAAGAGGCCTGCAGGCCCTGTAAGCCGGAGGAAAGGTGGCTCTCTGGTGACTGAAGAGGAGAGCCTGCAGCCAGGACCAGCTCTCTATATATCCCTTGGCCCCGACAGAGCAGTTTTGACTGGTGTGCTGGTTACATTAGAGGACCTGCCTCCTTGTAAGGCACTTTTTTGCAAGGCTGCTTTTTTTGCAACTCCCATGACAGGGGAATTGCAGGGCTGCTGTCTCACTGCACGTGCCATCAGTGCTGCTCTGCAGTCCCCAGCGTGGAGGGAGGAGGGAGACCCAGCCACTGCGAAGGCTGGCTGAGAGATAAGGTCATGTAGTGCCTCCAGTCACCAAATCAAAGTAGCTGGGATTTTCATGATGTTGTTTGCCCACGTGGAGAAGAAAGAAACTAAACCCTTTACATGCTGTCCATGGATAGTTCCCCTTATAAACAGCCCTGACTTTGCTCAGATACCTGATTTAAAACTACATGTATCAGGATGGAGATGAATTAGCATTGAGCCGGCCTGTTGTAATGCACCAGGTGAGATTAGCCCACTGCCAGGCTGTGCCTAGGCATGTGAGGTATTTGGCACAGTGTCCTGGAACAGCTTCTGGTCTGTTAGGCGTAGGTGTCCTCCCTTCCAGCAAGAGGCATCTCCCACACTAATCCCATTCTCAGGATCAATAACACGTTACAGCGATACTTGTGGTTAATTCTTGAACTGTAAATGCCAACGTGTTGTGACATTTGCTCTGCCAGGCACAGCCCATGCCAGGCAGTGGAGTGACTTCCCACAGGAGCAACGGACCTCCCCAGACATTGCCACCTCCCTCTCTAATTGCAGGGTACCTTCCTGCAGCTTGCTGTGGCAGACAGAACCACACAGCAGCAAGTACCTTGGAAAAAGAAAACCACTAAACCCCACCAAGTCAAAACTCTGCGCTGCATCCAGCGCCTTCTGCATCCCGAGCCCGCAGGGAGGATGAGAGTGATAACAAAGCACACGTGACAAGCATTAGTCATGCTGCTAATGAAGGGCTAGAAGGCACTGGCAGACTGCAGACCCTGAATAGACGAAGGCTGCTCATGTGGGTTTTCTGGCCCTGAAGTTAAAGAAACATAAGAGACCTTGTTCTTCCAAGATTTCAGGTCAAGTTTTTCTATCAGAGATGCAGCTATTGAGGATAACCATGTAAGGGAGCTCTTCAAAGAGAGGTGAAAATGAAGGGGGTTTGGGAATTCCCCTTCTTCTGCTTTTGAAAATAATCCACAAGGATGGCAACTGGGGATTTCCTTGAGCTGATCCTCTTGGCATTTTTAACTTCCCCATCATCTTCCTCTTCCAGTCTCTCAGTTCTTGACTCCATTCCTTCCCTGAGGTAAATACAATTCCAGGGCTAATTATTTAGATAGGAAATGTTAGCGAACATCATAGGAAGAGTATGAGGTGAAAGTCTTTTCAGTGCAGTGGGCACAGCTGCCCAGTTAGAGCACCCTGCCCAACATGACACTTGTGCTGTTTGTTTCCTTTCTTTACAGACCCTTTGACAGATGAGTTGCAATGCTCCTTGCATGGTTTGTAGTCTGGCATTTTTTGTGGCTCCCTTTACACATTTCAAATCAGCCATCAAAAGGAGCTGCAGGAGAGCCTGGTGCAGACAGACAGTCTTAGGCTCTCTTTTAGCCCAGCTGGTCAAAAATAGGCTCGGGAAACTCTGTGAATCTTGGATGGGAGTAGGAAAGAGCAGTGCAGGTCACTGTTTAAAAAGTGACAGATGCTTTGCCATTGCGACAGCAGCCGGTCTGGCAACCACATAGGGACACTCTGCAGGCCATTGGTGCCCCACAGACCACAGTCTAAGAGCCACTGTCTGCCATACGGATTTTTAATAACTTAGCCTTCGTGTTCTTTCAATCACTGAAATATTTAGCATCCTTTTACTGCTCTGCATTGGCCGTTCTAGTTCAAGATCCCAGGAGTGCAAGGTTCGACTTTTCTCTCAACAATTTTTAGCCTTCATATAACAAGCAGGTTGTATTTTCCTTTCAGAACAGAGGGATAGGCAGTCATTTCCCTTAATCTGCCTGTGGAATTCCAGCCAGTGGTTTAATCCGTCTCAGAACAGGGGTCACCAATCCTCTTTCCCCTGTGGACGTGTCATTGAATCAGGGGAGCAGCAGGGAGACTGTTAACTGTGTTTATCCAGTGGGATAGCAAGCATTCTCAGGACTGAAGGAGGCTAGTACCAATGTATTGATTACGCACATGCAGGCCAGTGCAATGGAGCTTGCAGCCAGAGACATTATTGCTATCATCAGCTCGAGTCTCACAGGCCGTTGCATGAATCCTAGACAGTGTCAGCTTGCACATACTCTGCCTGTATTAGTTTTCTCACAGTATTTCCAGCATATGCCACCATTGCCGGGGTATTTCTGGTTTGTTGTGCTCTTTGGGGAATGGTTATGCCTTTGGAAGGAGGAATCTCACACTGCTCATTTCTAGAGCACTTGATATCTTAGCGTCCTGCTTATTCACAGGTTTCACTTAATCACAGAGTGGCTGGAAGGGATGTCCGAAGGTTATCTGGTCCAATCCCCCTGCTCAAGTAAGGCCACCTAGAGCCAGTTGCCCAGGACAGGTGGCTTTTGACTGTCTCCAAGGATGGAGACCCCACAACCTCTCTGGGCAACCTGTGCCAATGCTCAAGACACCTTCGCAGTAAAAAACTGTTTCCCAATGTTCAGAGGGAACCTCCTGTGTTTCAGTTTGTGCCCATTGTATCTTGTCCTGTCAGTAGGCACCACTGTAAAGATCCTGGCTCCATCCCCTTTGCTCCCTCCCTTCAGTAATTTATATATATTGATGAGATCCTCCTAAGACTTCTCCAGGCTGAACAGTTCCAGCCCTCTCAGCCTTTCCTCATAGGAGAGATGCTCTAGTCCCTTAATAATCTTCATGGTCCTTTGTTGGATTCTCTTCAGTATGTCCATGTCTCTCTCGTACTGGGGAGCCCAGAACTGGACACAGTACTCCAGGTGTGGCCTCAGCAGTGCTGAGTAGAAGAGAAGGATCACCTCCCTCAGCATGCTGTCAATACACCTCCTAATGCTGCTTGGTCCAGCCCTCCCTTCCCCAGCTGCAATGATAACAGAGGCAGTCATGGTGGCATAGGCACTACCTAGGTCTTCACATCAAGGAGACCCTCCATCCAGGGCTGGCAGGGGTTTAGTGTGCTCCAGTGAGCAGTCTGAAGGAGCTACAGCCAAAACTCTCAAACAGAGGTAAGAAGACTGTAAATGTGAAGATGAAGTGGCAGCTGTGTCTACGCAGCATCTTGGGGGGTGGTTGGTGTGCAGAAAGAATAAAACCTTTATTTTAGGCCTTTAATTCTGGATGCATCTGTACTGTGACTGCAGCTTGTAGAAGGAGATCTGAGAGTTTTAAAACAGTTGCAGTAGCTTGGAGAGCAATACAGTTAATTATTTTTTCCTCAGGTTTGTAGGCTGCCCAGTGGAAAAGGACCTGGGGGTGCTGGTCGACAGCTGGCTGAACATGAGCCAGCAGTGTGCCCAGGTGGCCAAGAAGGCCAACGGCATCCTGGCCTGTATCAGAAATGGTGTGACCAGCAGGACCAGGGAGGTGATTGTCCCCCTGCACTCAGCTCTGGTGAGGCCACACCTCGAGTACTGTTTTCAGTTTTGGGCCCCTCACTACAAGAAGGACACTGAGGTGCTGGAGCGTGTCCAGAGAAGGGCAACGGAGCTGGGGAAGGGTCTGGAGCACAAGTGTGGTGGGGAGCGGCTGAGGGAACTGGGGGTGTCCAGTCTGGAGAAGAGGAGGCTGAGGGGAGACCTCATTGCTCTCTACAACTCCCTGAAAGGAGAGGGTAGTGAGGGGGGGTCGGTCTCTTCTCCCAGGTAACAGTGACAGGACAAGGGGTAATGGCCTCAAGTTGTGCCAGGGGAGGTTTAGATTAGATATAAGGAAAAAAAATTCAGACATTGGAACAGGCTGCCCAGGGCAGTGGTGGAGTCCCCATCCCTGGAGGTATTTGAGAAACATGTAGATGAGGTGCTAAGGGACAGGGTTTAGTGGGGAATTGGCAGGTTAATGGTTGGACTTGATGATCTTAGGGGTCTCTTCCAACCAAGGCTATTCCATTATTCTGTGATCTGTGCTGTGGCTATGTTGCTACCAGCCCCCAATCTCGCTGGTGATAGCCAATGTGAGTAGCTTGACACCACCTATAGTTACAGCAGTGATTGCAGTACAGATGCAGCCTTTAGCATGCGAGCCTGAAAATATTGGCCGGTCTACCCATATGTAAATCTTGGTGCATGTATTTATTTGCGTCAAGAACTAAATTAAATAGAAATGGATGGCTTGCCAGGACTATAAAAATGTCAGGTATTCAGAAGAGTCCCATCTCTGCAACAGTATTTGAAATATTGCATATGTATTGGAGGGGATTAGAGCCAAATGAGAATATATCAGACAGAGCAATAAACTCAGCCTTGCAGCCTGTTGTGTCAGGGCTTAGGAGAAAAGAGACTGCAGATCCACCTTGCGACAAACAGAAGTTACCCTTGAGGAGTATGGCAGGCTCCTTGGGTGTATGTAGGAGTGGACACAACTTCACTACATTTATTTGAGGGTTTTTTTCCTCCCATTGAGTTTAACAGACAGGGTCTCTTTCATGAGTTCATCCTTAGCTTCTTCAGAAAATGACATTAAAGCAGGGAGTAGGATTCTAACATGGGGTGGAAAGTGAGTGTGGTATGCTAACAGTAATGTGGGAGCTGGTACAAGCCCTTAGAAGTGTAGTCTTTAGTTGCTTCAAGCTAATGATTTTCCTTTTGACAATTTATATATGTGTTGTCCCTTTTAGCCTGAGCAGTTAGATTGAAAAACAAAACGCCAAAGGACAAAAGCAAACCTTCCCCTCAGTCCCCAGCCCCAGGACTGAGCTGGCTGGGCTAAGAGAGCATGCTGAGAGCCAGGTATTTGCATAGGTTGAATCCTGTTTCTCACTCAGCCTGTAGGTTTTCTGCTGTTGTTGCTTTAGTCTTTGTCTAGTTTCCTCCTCTTCCATCACAGAGGCTATTTTTCTTTCCGTTTCACAAAACAATAGCTAACAGGGCTCTTCTGCCTATAGATGTCTTCTTTTTGGGTAATAAGATGTGGCTCAGTTTAGGCATCGTCTCTTAGCTACCTTATGCAGAAGATAGGCTTTTATCCAAGACATACACAACAAATCTGTCACCTTTGGTACTTCTGGCAGGCTGTCCTCCAGAGATGATCAGGACTCAGATGAGAGAATCACTTACATGTGACATGCAGACCAGAGTCGTTTGTTAAGCGTGCTTTAACAGAAGCTTCATTTCTAGCTCATTCTCTAAAATCCAGAGTATTAAAAAAGTGCAACGATTTTATTATCCCTCTTTCCTCTCCTGTTGCCTGACGCAAATGCAACAGCAGCCTGCGTGGAGGGTGTAATCTACTACAGACGTCCCTTTGCAGCCAGCACACCAGATTGTGTGCCTATTCATAAGACAAAATAACAAAAAAAAATTACTTCTCTCTGTCTTTGGGTGTAGTCTTGTCTTACAAGCTCTTGAAATTCAAGCCAAATACAAGGCAAAGCTTGACTCCACCTCACCCACACATTACTGGTGTTTGAACAGCAGTAAAGTAGTAGAGATGCATTTGCAAGTGGTTCAAAACCATAGCATGTTCTCCAAGCCTTGGGCTCAGCTTTGAGCACTCTCTCTGCACTCCAGACAAGAAGCAGGCTGCTTAGTTCTTAGCTGGTAGGTTTAAAAACATGCAGGTTCATAAGTTCAGCTCTGACTCTGGTGGTCCTGGCTACCCCAGGTTTCTGTCCAGGAGCCAGTGTGGTCCTGCTCAGAGAGGTTCATTCCTGATGGGCTGGTGCAGCCATGGGGAGCTACACATGCTTCTGCTTTATGGGGTGGGAATTGAAGCCACTGAAATCTCTCTGAGCAATCTGGTTGGAGGCATCAGACCCTGGCAGTGTTCAGGCATTGTTTTCCATCCCAAGGTGCCGTCTACATGAACCCTTCTCCAGGGGAGGGTCTTCTCCCTTCATGGGAGCCACAGGGGCTCTGTGGTGCCTGCTGGGCACTGTGGGTGGAAGCCAGAGCTCCTGTCCTAGTTCTTCCCCTGGTTCCCATCTCATTGGCATGCATGGAAGTGCATCTCATTGGTAAATGCATGGAAGTGTGCGAGACATTAGGACATTAGGGTCCTGTAAGAGACCAGATTGCTTGAAATGGCTGTGGCCTTCCTATTCACAGCAAGCCTGTAAGCTCTGCCAGAGAGCCTCATAATTGATAACAAGCAGAGGTCTAAGAGTGCATGGCTAGGTTTTATCATTCTTGACAGATCTGCTGACTTTTTGGTTTGTGAGAGCTGGGGATGCAGCAGGGCTCCTGAGTGAACTCAGAAGCTGAGCTGACCCCAGCCTTCCTTTGGGTTATGTGCCATGTGTCCCTGTCTCGGTGCCATGCTGTGGGACACCCTCCTGCCAGCAGAGAGAGAAGGTCCATGGCAGCTGAGCTTGTCCCCTCTTGACAGCTTTGTCCCCCTTACAGGCAGCTCCCTGCCTGCCTCTGTGTTGTGGGCTGGTCCATGTTGGTCCTCCTGGGGATCCAGAGAGCCTTGCACAGGAACTGCTGGGAGTGGAGCTGGGAAGGGTGAGAAGAGAAGGAAAATGGGGCCAGCATCCAGGAAGATTATTGTCCTGCTAAGAGCATCCCTAAGGAAAAATCCTGGAAAGGGAGAGAAAAGCATGGAGGAAGTCTGAGGCCAGGTGGCTGAGCTGGAAACCTGCCAGAGTTATTTGCCTCACTGTGAGGCGTGAAAAGAACCCACGTGCAAAGCCTGTGAGAGTTGTTTTGAGGCCAAAAAAGGCGTTTTCATATTTTGCATATGTAATTAAGCAAGATTTCCAGTCTGTCTGGGAATGACAGTGTTCAGCAGTGTAGCTGGAGGAGGGCAGGCAGGAGAGGTGGTGCTTTGGGGGTGCTCTGGGGCATCTTCACCACTCCTGCTCTCCCAGGCAGAGTCCTTGGCTCTAGAGGGGAGTGTCTCAGATGGCTTATATGGTTCTGGTTCCTGCAGCATGACCAGTCATCTCTAAACATACTGTGCTGTTCTGACATCCTTGGTACACTCACCTGGGCTCTTGCTCTTTTAAAGAGACTGGGAGCACCTTCGTGTTTCCTAAAAGCTAATACCTATCCTTGCTGTGAGGCTGAGGTCAGTTTTGACAGAAGCTTTTCTCAGGCCAGCTCTCCTCAGTCCTGGTGAGGACTGAACAAGCGCTCAAGAACTTTCTTAAGGGTTTGGCAAGGTTAACGGTTGGACTTGGTCTTGGAGGTCTTTTCCAACCAAGGTGTCCTGGTTCCCCAGGCACAGACCCATGGGCCAGCCATGCAGGCAGGCCATGAGCAGCCCTGAGTCAGCTGGGAGATCCAATCAAGGCAGCTGCCCCAAGCTGACTCACAGGTGTATCCCATACCACCTCATCATGCTCATTATAAAAGTGGCAGCTCACTGAGGGTGGAGTTCCTTTTACTGGGGCTCCTCCATCTTGGCCTTCTGCTGCTGATCCCATGGACCAGGATGAGTAGAACCTTGTACACTTTATGTTGGTAAGTGTATTAGTTTTGTTATTTCATTCAGTTGGTTTCTACTTTAACTCATGGGGCTTCTCCCTTTTTTTTCCCTGACTCCCCTTCTCAGCTGGGGAGGGGGCACTGGGTGGTAGAACAACTGCTACAGTTTAGCTCTGGGTACAGGCTAAATGAGGACACAAGGCTATTCTAGGGTTCTTTGATTACTAAGTTTCATGTCCTGCTGTTTCCTATAAGTTAGTGTCTGTTTCACGAGGTTGTATGATCTTGTGTAGCAAGGCAGGTGATTATAGGGCAAATTATCTCTCTGTGTGCTGCCTTCCCAATGACTGGATGTACAAATATGGTGCAATAATGGTGGAAAATATTGTTGCAGCAAATATTTGGGGTTGCAGTTTAGGTTGTCTGAAGCCAGAGCCGTGGTGGAGAGCTGAAGTGTTTCCAGAAGCTGTTGGGAATGCCAGCTTGATTGCTTTCTTACTTTTAAGTAAAAAGTTAATTAGCTATTTATGTTGTTGCAAACTGTGATGGCCTGAGGATATGAGTGGCGAAGTCTCTAGGGAGAGGAAATAGGAGCCCAGCAGATTGGTGTGAGTTCCGAGGAAAAGGCAATTTGAGGCAATGCAAACCTCTTTACAGGCTTAAACAGAAACCCCAAATTTGAAACTGAGTACATTTTGGGCAGAAATCCCTTATGCTCAGAAGCTCATACAGCAATATTAGTTGAGCTAGTGAAGCATATTACCTCTCCTTAAAAACCTTGCTTCTATTTGTTTATGCATTTGAAGCATTCTCTCCCCCATAATATTGATGTGATTTGAAATATTAATGCATTCATACTTATGACGTGCTTCAGAGGCAAAAGATTGTTCCTGTTTTACAAGCAGGGAAAGAAGTAACTTGGAGTCACAAAGGAGGACACTGGCAGAGGCACACGGTGACATCTCCAGTGCTGTGATTCCTCCGATTAGGGAATCTAGGTTAAGCTAAGGAGCTTGAAATGGATGAGACCTGTGCTTTCACTATGTGCCATTCATAATTTAACTCCATGTTATGGGGAATGATGTTGGATTGTGCTGTAATTTTAATCTGAACTTGGCCTTCATCTAAGTGAAGGTGTACATGTGGCTGACTTCCCCATTCCCCACCAGTGCTGCACTCCAGCAGCCCAGGCACCTCCTTTGATTAAGGAGATGCTGCACCAGCTCCTCCCTCACACCATCATCCTGGAGGACGACATACAGAGCCTTGATGTTCACTCATATATTTCAGACCTCAGTGGGGTAATGAGTTTGGGGTTTGAATTGCACCGCTGTACAAGGCAGGATGTCTGTCCAGGCCTGTTTCATGTCAAAAGTAATTTTTAATAGAGCTTTCAAGGGGAAAGGAGATAAATCTTGAGGAAATGTGACCACTATGGTTCAGACTACAGTTCTGTGAGAAAGCAGGTCTGTCTGAGCTAACCTGTCTGTCTATCCATCACCTTTGCAAAGAGGAGACCAGGGCAAGCTCCAGAGACTGGCTTGACTGAACCAGCTGGGAGGAAGATTGATGGCAAGGGTGCAGCCAAGCATCCTAGTGACACAAAAAGCAGGAGGGAAGGAAGGGGGATGCCTGAACAGGTGATGTTTTCTTTCCAGCTTGAGACCACAGGTGGTCAGGACAAGAGCTGCTGCAGCGCTGGAGACGTCTCTGCATTAGCAAGTGGCAGTGGCCAGTTTTCTGCATGGGTAATGGCATTTTATGTCCCTAAACTTCCCCAGTGGCCTTGGCATCTTAATTTGTGGCATTGGTTTTGGTGTGGCGTGTAGTTTCACACGCACCATGTTTCATCCTAGCAGCAGGCACTTTCTGTGGGGCAGAGAGATGGTTTTCTATTATAGTTTGTGAAATGCTTCACATTGTGTTTCAGTAGGCTTATAACAGGGCATGAACCTGGTTTAGCAGGAGAGACATAACTGATGGAACTAAAGTATACGAAATCGGCTTATACAAGGGTTAGGTGCCTCCAAGCGATGATTTTGCACATCAACAGGAATGGCTTGTTCTGCAGAATAATACTGGGCAGATTGCTCTGAATTGAAAGATGCCTGAATAGGAGGATCTGAGCCAAAAGAAGTAGGAAATGGTGATTTTTTTTTTTGATTTTTTTTTTTTCTTTAACACTCGGATATATGGTGTTCAAACCAGGTTTGGGTACCTGGCTGGTGTGCTTCATTTTACAGTCACTTGGTTTTCACCACAATTTTCCATAACAAGCTGCAGTTCTGAGGGCCTTGATTTTTATGTTCCAGTGCCAAATATGTAGATTTAGGCAGAGACTGGGCATTCCCTTTCCTCATGAATTTTTTCCATACCTCAGTTTCTCATGACTGAAATGAAAATGTTAAATATTTACCTTTATTTTTTGAGTTGCTTCTGTTCTTTTGGTCCTTTAATAGTAAGTAGTGTCTCAGTACAGGGTGTTATATTACTCTGTAAATGAAACAAGGAGACATTCCTGAAAACAAACTGCATTTTGGAAAAAGTACTGTACATTTATAATGGAAACAAGAGCTTTGATCTGTGATCCCGTGAGCATTTTCCAGCAAAGGCATCACCTTCTGAATAGCAAATTTAGCCAACTAGTCAGAAGCTTGCTTTTCTGAGGTACTTTCCACAATTCACACAAACAATCCGTGGATCCCCAAACACTTGTCAGCCACAGGACAGCCCCTGCTGATCTGATACTTAGAGCTCTGCACACTGAAGTGGGATTTTGGCTGGCATGTATCCTTATTCTTGCACATAGTTGTAGGAGGATCAATATGGAGGACAGAAGGCAAGAATCCTAGATTTATTCTCCTTTGAAAGCCAAGCTTACATCTTTTTTATCTCAGATTTTTCATCAGCTGTGTTGGGTTTTTTTTGTTTGGGTTTTTCTTTTGCCCCTGCACTGGCACAGAGGACGTCATCCGTGAAACATCATAACCAACGCTGCTTTCTCCATGACCTTAGCTGTCCTCAGGTCTTCAGGCTCCCTGTTGGCCAGTTTCGCCACTGTATTTTGTGAGCTCTGGCAGGAGCCTGTTTTTACTGAAAAAGATGTTCATAGTATTGATAGACTGAAACAGGCTTCTTGATTTATCCTATTTTAACATTTCTGCCTGTGGGTGATTGAGTTTAATTAAGGCTGACTAGTAAATATTTATCCTCGTGACAGAAATAGGTCCAGGTTTGTCTGTTAAAAGTACTACACAGTTTGCCTCTTTGGCTGCAGCTAACTGAACCGAATGCTCAGCAATTTTATTAATATCAGCAAGGAAAAAAACCTCAAACCCCGTCGCCACAAGATTTTAACCATGCAGCTCCCCCTGGCCAAGGAGCACCTCTCCCCCCAAGCATCTCTGTCCCCTGCATCCCGATCTCTGCAGAAGTGAAGCCCGTTGCCATGGAAGCCTCATTAAATCTGCTTCTCGCCGGGGCTAGGGCTGCAGGGGCTGTGGCTGTATTTTTAGCCGGCAGTGGTTGCGTAAGGTGGGTGGGATGGGATGGGGATGTGCCTTATATCTTGCTTTGATGGAGGCCTGCCAGGAACCACCACTGGCCAAAAGACATGTCCTGCTTGGGAAAGCTCTCCAGGACTGCGCAGCCCTTGGCAGCTACTGGTGTGGCTAGAGCTGAGCATGGGAGAGATGCAGTGAAGAGACCTGGCTGAGCAAGTTTTTGGGTGGTGGCGTAGTTCTGCATAGCATCAGGAGGTCTGAAGAATGGGGGTGTCTTTAGATTAGACTAAAGATAATAAATCTCTCATTACTTGAACACCTAGAGGAGCAGGAAGAAACTCACCTGAGCTCACCTAAGGGTAGCACTGCACTCCTAGTCATGAATATTTCTGGGCAAAATGATGCCACACATAAGCGCATACCCCCCCAGAAGAAGGAAATGGAGCTAGATGGTGTCATAGATGCTCAGAGTGAATCCAGTCTTTGGTGCAATCTTGCAAAAATTCTATTTTTGGAAGGACTGAATTTGAGCCCATCTCCCCATTTAAGGAACACAAGGCTCTGAAATCTGTACTTCCTGTAAAAAATAGATTTAAAAAAAAACCCAGACCACCCCACATGTTCACTCTTGGTCAATTCAAATCAGATTTGCTGGCAGTGGAAGGCAAAAACTGAGGAGGTTTTAGTGTCTCAGCAATATCAGGATTTCTTGGCTCAAAATATGGGGCTTGCTCTCTCTCTGTCTTATAGCACTGAATCCCAACAGTGCTAAATGCTCCAAAAAACCAGATTTTATCCTGAATTACACCTGGGCAATCTTTCAGTCTTCAGTGGGTCTCACAGATGGCCAGGAGAGCCTCATTTAGCCTGCAAAACTGTTATTTGTGCTGAGGCATGAGAAGGAAAGAGTCCAGCTTGACTGTAAACTAATAACTCTTGTCTCTAATAAAAGCCAGTTCTTTCTTTGGAGGCTGTGAAAATTTGATCTGGAGCAGTTGGGCTAAAATTAAAATAGAGCCCAATGCTGCCATCCTGTACAGTCACACTCCATCAGAGCAGAGTCATACGTGAAGCTCCAAGGGCTAGCAGGGACTGTTACCATCATTACTTTTTAAAGAAATGGCAATATCATTAGAAGTTGGGTGGTTTTTTCTCCTTTTTCCACAGTCACAGATCTCCAAATGTCTCACTCTGTGGGAGGCACCAACTGGTAAACATTTTTTTTAAAAAAAAAAACAACAAACAAAAAACCAAACCAACAAAACCCAGGATTATTTCTAATTTGCTGGAAATGGGATGTGACCTGGTTCTCCATAGGTGAGTGTGCCTGACAAAGCCAGGTTTGCAGCTGCAGGCTCTCTGCTGTAGACCATCTCCATGTCCTCCATAGGGAGTTTTTTCCAACTTCGAGGCTGGCTCTGCAGACCCTTCTCAACTTTAGGACCTTGAAGAAGTCAGTGTCTGTGGTTTGTAGCATTCACAGGCTCTTCTCTACCATTGTAGGATGTGGAACTTGCCTTCAGTCTTGCTATGAGAGTCGGGCAGGTGGTATCATGCCCAGGCAGCCTCATTTCTCCTAGTCCAGTGTCATGATTTTAAATCAGGCACAGCTTGAGTTGGAGAACCTCAGACCAATCAGGCACATGCACAGGTCCAGTTTGTGGGTGATCAGCATCAGTTTGGGGGGCTTATAGCATTTAGAGATACTTCATTTCTCAGCATGCATTTTACTCCAGTGCCTTTCTGGGGTGGCTAAGGAAGCAGGGAGGGTGTGATGGCAGGAAGCAGAGCAAGGGACAGCATCTGAAAAATAGAATAAGCCACTGATAAACACAGACAGACACCCCGGTAAACAGACAGGCAGAGCAGAAGGCTCCTGCTCCTGACAGTCTCCCCAGCATATCGCAGTTTCCTTGTAGGAGCGCTGACACTCACTGCAGGGCACATGTGAAGCGAGCTGGAAGAAAGCAGAGGCTGGAGCAGGGAGGGAGCGATGCTCAGGCACCAGTGGCGTTGCAACCCAATTACGTTCTGGCTGGGCAGAGAGCTGGGATGGGACCTCCTTTCAGAAAAAATCAAAATCAGCTTGAGAAAAATCAAGGGCACCTTTTTTCTTCTGCAGAAACTCTTTATCTTGGGATTTCAAATCCTGAGAAGTCTTCTAGGTCCCATAATGGAAAAGACTCTTAATGGAGTCAGGGAGTTACACTTTTAAGATGAGTGGGCTAGGAGGGTAAAGGAGGAGCTCCTTACACAGCAGCCCCTCCTCTGAAACTGCAAGTGATTTGTTGTAGAGGTCTGCATGAGGATTTAACCTTCAGAGCAGTTGTGTCATGTTATTAAATGCCCTGGGATGTGTTTGCTGATGCTGCAGTGGAGAGTGCTGTGCTCACCACCAACCTGGGTGGAATACCAGGTTGGGAGAATGATTATTTCTTCTTACCGGGTTACAGTGCTGACCAGTTGGTGAGAAGTGTGTGACTCCAGCTTGAAAACCCAGTGCTCTGGGGGAGTTTGAATGGAAAGGATTTACACCAAAGTGCATTAGGAGCATGGCTGGGCTTTGCCAGGACAGATCAAGTCAAACAGTTGTTCAGCAGTGCCATCAAATATTGAAAGGAAGAAGACAGAGGTATTGAGGGAGATGCATTAGGAAGATTTAAACAGCAAGAAGATGAGAGTTGAGGAGCATGTTGGGATGAGGATAGGGCTAGCTCTTAAGATGGGTGAAGAGCCCTGGTGCTAACTCTTGCCATGAGACAGGGAGGGCAGGAGGAGATTCCTGTTGGTCATCCAGAGACTCCAGCAGGACTTCAATCCATCTCTGATGTGGATTGGTCAGCAGGCTTTGCCAGAAATGCTTCCCACGAAGCTGGATCCACATGCGAAGGCTGAGATGGGACTGTTAGGATGGAAATTATAGCAGTAAGATGATAGAGAACTATGTGACTTGTCAGTGCTGGGTTAATGGTTAGACTTGATTAGCTTAGAGGTCTTTTCCAGCCAAGGCTATTCTCTGGTTCTATGGTTGATTAAAGGAGGGTAAGGGCTGTGCAGGCTGTGGTCCATTTGCTCTGTTTGATGTGGTCATGCCAGCATGTACCACTTGTTCCCTTCTCTGCCTGAGCTGGGCTGTCCTGCGAGGGGACCAGAGGAGGAGGGTGTCCAGCAGCCCCTCTGTGTTGAAGTAGAGTCATCTGCAAAATCAAGCAAGGCTTAAAGGTTGCCCTCCTCTTAGATTTAACCTGTCTGAAACACTTCGCTGCAAAGCTGACTGATGACAATATTTTTGTTCAGTTTATGAACGAGGAGGTGGCTTTTTTGATGGATTCTGGAAGTACAAGCCCAGCAGGGCTGGCCTCCTCCTGGGAACCTGCAGCTCCTCCTAAGGCATTAGCTCTTGGAAGCTAACAAATGGTCCTGTTTGTTTTTTTCCAGTGTGTTTTAATAAGTAAGAAATAGAATGCAAACAGTTCCAAGGAAATGAAATGGTGTAACTGAGTATCCTCTACCCGATTTTTCAGTGCTACAGAAGAGAAGAACACAGTGAATGTGGTCAAATGCACAGGGATCTTGGATAAAGATCTTGGCTTTGCGTAAATGGTTGGATATGCATCTTCAGTGCTGCTGTGGCAATTTGGTCTGCTGTCCCTTATCATGGTCACAAGAAGCCTGTGACTGGAGCCAAAGCACACTGGCTACGTCTCCAGCTCCTTTTGTTCATATGTAATAGTTGTATCTGCAGCATGCAGAGTGGGCTCATTTCAGGCTGGCAGCTGCACAGTGTTGTTTGCAACTCATTAATTTCCTACAGATTGCTGCCTTGCTGCTCTGTTGAATGTAGTGCAACTCCAATGGCTGGGCTGAACATAGCCCTGCTGAGCTGAAAGCACTGCCTGCGTATGTGTGTGGGAAGAGCAGGGCGAGGGAGGGGATGAAGAGGGATTCTTCATCTCCAGCTGATGTCCAGAGAGGTTTGCAATGGGAAAGTTTGCTTTGCTCCCCACCGATTTTGTTGTGCTTTTAGCACTGAAATCTGGGGATGCTGTCACGTGCAGGAGCCAGGAAGGTGTAGGCGGTCATGGGGGAGGTTGAGATATACTAGCTCCCATTCTGGGAAGTGGGGGGAGTATTCTGACCTTTTTTGGAAAGCTAAATTTCATTGCAAGTGCATTAAGTGCAGGACAATGAGTCTTGGGAAGGGCTGTGTTGAGAGGAGCCCTTGGTATCCACCTATGTTGTCTGTGCTGGAAACAGCAGTGTTGTGGGCGATAGGTATGAATCTCTGCTGGCAGCTGCACATCTGGGCTGTGCCTGTGGCTGATGCCAGCCTGGGGGATGTGGATGTGTCACAGAAGAGATGGAGGGTCTCGAATCCCTGCTGGCAGTGGTCACCTTCACTCCCACCAACAGCCTGGCTCCTGTGGCAGTAATATCAGCAAGCTGAGGTCTCCATGGCTATCAGCATCCCTTCCTGTGCTGGGTGGCTCATCTGCAGTGTACCAGCTGAGCTACAGCCAGCAGCTGGTGGCATGCAGCCCCACAGAGCTGTGTCCAGAGAGGAGGATGTGGGTGGTTGCCCTCAGGATGACCTGAGGGTGCTGGTGATTATCAGCACTCACAGGACTGATGAGCTTAGGCAGGGATCAGTGCTCAACACATGCCCTGGGGCAGCAAGCTTAGGTTGAGGGGGGCACCTTCTCCCAAAAGAGCAATGTCTGAAGACCAGCTGCTTGGGTCTCTTCAAACCTGCCATGACACAACACTGAGCAATGCATGGCAAGGCCACACCATCAGACAGTGCTGGGGGCTCACTTCAGCTGACAGCCTTCAGCAATTTTTGCCCTATGAGGAACTTAAAGCCTTCCTGGGCTGGTGAGGGTTGTTTTGAATCTGGCACTTCTCATTCCTCAACTTCCTCTCCCCCTCCATCCCCACCTTCTCGTGCTCGCCAGCATCTCCATGGCAACCCTGTTGCTGAAGAATAGAGAAGACATCTAAATATAGCTTCCAAATCTCCATGCCTTCAGCAAAAAGTCTAAAACCAGGGGCAACATCTTGAAGCAGTGGGCTGCTAATACCAGCCAGTGACGAGTGTCTTGAAAGTGGGATGAGGGTCACTTTCAGCTGAATGCCAGTTTTGTGTTTGCTCAAGACATCTCAAGGGGCTTTGAGGTAGTTGAGCCTACCCTCTCCTGTCCAGGGTGCTCCCACTCCTGTACCCTGTCAAGTTTTGGAGCCATTCTCTAGAGCAAACAGCAGCATCTCCAGTACTTCATTTCGCTGTCAACATCCACGGTGGCTTTTGACATCATAGGCTTTTGTGGTGGTGAGTTAGACTAAGCTGGAAGCAGGAAAATTCAAAAACCTTTAATAAGGTCTCTTCCTTCTTTCTCCACCCTCTACTTTTTCTTAAATATTGCACTGTGTGACTACAGTGAGGTTATGGCTGAGGTTTTGCTCCTTTAAAAATTCATTTCTTGGAGAGAAAGGGCACAGCATCTTCTCAGTGAAGCTGTTCCCCTGGGAACCTGCCGGAGATAGGGAGGAGAGGAACGTCCATGGCCAGGGCCCTGGCACTGCTTTGCACCTACGTCAGGCTGGTACCCAACCAGAACTGTCTGGTTTCATGGGCTGCCAAATTGAATTGTTACTTGTACAAGACAAACACTTATTGTACAGACCTCAACAACTAGCTCCACAGGCTGTCACGACTTTGCTCTCCCCTAGCTCTGAAGAACCAAATCTTGTAGGGTCAGCAAGAAAAAGCTGAACTGCAGCAGGCCAGGCAAGGGCTCACGTGTGTCTCTATGCACAGCTTCTGTATTTGGAGCCAATAGTCTGGAAAGTGATGCATAGATCAGCCTAGATTTATTTTTTTTTAAGAGGGACTTAAACAAAGATTATAGCTGAACCTGAACATGTTTAATAGAAAGAAAAAAAAAAAGAGCTTTATTAAATTGAATAAAGAAAAAAAAACTGTGGAGCTGGGCTGTTATGCTTGTATAACCCAACTTAAATACCTCAGCTCAGCTGATCAGCAGCATTGACTCAGCTGAGGGAAAGGAGATTTAACAAACTGGTTTTCCCCTCTTTGCAGAAATTCTTAAAACCAAATTGTGGTGTCTTTCCTTGGAGGACTCTCTGTATTAGAGCACTTGATCATGTTTGAACAAAGTGAAATACAGAATGCTTTGGAAACCTGCTTGTCTGGCAGGGCTGACTGCATTAAGGAAACTCCCTGAGCATTTTTTTTCTGCTTCCCTATGGTGCCTTTTCCAGCTCCTCAGGACTTCCAAGCTGAGTGCGAGGCATTTGCCATTTGCTAGCTTCAGTGCCAATTCCTGTGGCTGGCACGCATGGATAAACCACATCTATTGAGTTGCCCTGAATAACATAGCATGTACTCATGGATTTTTATTTTTGCAAGGTGTGAGAGTGCTTAATAGGCTCACCTGCCTGCAACTTAACAGCTCTGATTTCTCATTGCTGGTACAGATGTTTGCACCAGTACAAAGTAGATGTGAAATGCTGTTGTGTGAAGTTGACAGCATTTCATGTCTATTTGCAGGGTTGCATGGCAGTGAGAAGCAAGGGCTGGGCTTCTGTGGCAGGAAACAAACACAAATTGAAAGTGAAGCTGACCACAAGCACCAGGTGACCCCTTTCGTTTTGCCATCCAGGCAGGAGGAAGGGTAACAGGCTTTTTTCTAGGATTTTTTAAAATTTTTTTTTACTAGCTATCCCTATACATCTTCAAAGTGTTACCACTAAGAGTTTTCTGATACAAGTAAAGACTGGAAAAAAAAATACGGCTTTAGTCTTGTCTATGTCCCTTTTAATTATCATGTGTCAGCTACTAAAGCATTTTCAATAGTTCTAATTGAAACACAAGCCAATTTACTAATTAGCCAAGCTTACATGGAGAATACACAAAGGGAAATTGCCTTCCTGTGTCAATATTTCCTCCTTTGTCCCTTATGAAGACCTGGTGTAACGTGACCAAACTGCAGCACTGACTCGCAGCCAGGCAGAGCCCCTGTGCTCCCAGTGGTCCTGAGCAGAGTCCCACACAGTCCCAGGGAGATGGGCATATGGAGGGGCATGCAGGGTCCTGGACTGGGGTCCTGGTCTCTGCCTCGAGGTATAGCCACTTCTTGCACAGTGTTGTCCTTTTCCCCCCTCCCTGTGACCTGCTGTAGCAGAGATGGATGTTTCTGACTCTGGTCCTTGCAGGAACAGAGTGGAGGTGCCCCATGTGCTGCATGCATGGCAGGGGTAGGGGCATGCCAAAGGACTCTAGGTCACCTTGATAGGTCCCAGCCCCTGCCAGTGTGAGGAGGGACAGCAGAGGCATAGGGAGCTGTCCTTGTCATGTGTGCAAGGATGCAGCACCACAGGCTGCTTCCCCCTCCCCTCCGAAGCAGGTTGTCAGTCTGGGTGGGTATTACAAAGTACTTCCTAGGGATAAAGAGTTGAAATATGGGGGAAGAAACCATCTCTGCCATTAAACTTTCAAAAATCAGTTGGGCAAACACCTACCTGCCAGGAATGGCTTGGTGGGACTGGCCCTGCCCAGAGACGGGGTGATAGCTGAGTGCTAGCAGTTGCTTTCAGCCCTGTTTTCTGAGGTCTTTTGGTTCCCTAATGGTGTGAAGAAACTTTAGCAAGGAAGAGGAGGTGTCCTAGAGAAACACACAGCTCCCTCCAAATGAGAACCAAATCAAATGAAGCAGAGTAAATTGATACTCATGTGAATAAGTGATGTTTCCACCACCCCTTCAAACTCTGCTCTCTTCCCTCACCCTGCTTATGGCTGCGTCACTGTAACATCTTTCACATTAGGAGTTCAAAGCAACTAGAGACTGTCCCCTATCAAATCCCTGTGAGAAATAAGGATCACAGCCACTGCATGGATATAGAAACTAAAGCACAGAAATATCAAGTGACTTGCTTGGATGGCTTCAGGCTTGCCTCGAGAAATGCATAGATATTCTATGTGTAGGATAATACATAGTGATTAGCACTGCAGAGAACCCTATTTTAATGATAAGATGATAACTAGTTATCACCTGGTTATCCCATAGGCCAACTTGAAGACAAAAGAGAAAAAAAATCCCATTAATGAGAGTGCTTCTGTCTATGACACCTTACAGCCAACTGGTCTGGTAGTGAGGTGGTCTGGGCTGTTCCCCATGTGCTTGCTGCACAGAGTGTGATGGCTCTTGCACAGCTGCTCTTCCAAGATCCTCATGAATGACACAGCCAGTTCCTACAAACTGGCCTGCAATGGCTTGTCTCCAGCTCCTGTACTAGCACTTCTTCTGTAATTCATACATCAGCAACTTGCACATCAATGATCTGCTTGCAACTCTGTCCTGACAGTTCATCTATCCTGTTGACATCTGTTTAGGTAATTGGTACCAGCACCTGCTCTGACCTTAGAGGCACCTTCAATTCTGACCTGGTTGCTAAAATGAACTGTGACCATCACTGGTGGCTGCAGCTGGATGCTTCAAAACCTGTTCCTCCCTTCATAATCCCTGAGGGAGTCAAATCTTTCATGAGCATGATCTTAAGCCCCATGTCCACTCTGTCCTTCTTGGTCATACTCTGGATAGGTTCCTAAATTACCATGACTTCCTCTTGAAATTAAGATCACTCATAATCTCCTTGGCGAGTTTAGTGAATCTGCTTTGGGATCTAATGATTATCCTTCTCAAACACCTCCCATCTTTCTCTGCTATGTGACAGCCTAATCCTTTGTTTCAAAATGGCTCAGCTTGTCCCACCCTGGCTTACTTGATGCGCAGTTCCATGTAACCATGTGCATCATACCAGGGCTTCATCACCTTGTCTGATAGCACTGTCATGTTGCTCTGTTAAATGTCTGCCTTACAGTGAGCTGGAAAAAGACAGCTCCCCACTATGCATAGCCTTATTTAATCCCCTCTGGTTTGCCTCAAATATTGACATCTTACCTAGTCAGCATTTCTGCAGTAGGACTTCTGAGCAAGATCTTCTGGCAGAGCAAATAGGTCCTATCTGTAGTTTCATGTTGAGATCCCAGCCCAGTGCAGCGCTCTGGGCAAGAATCAGACTGGCACCATGCTTTGAAATTCATGCTGCAGTCACTGGCACCTCCATTGAATCAGGTGACGGTTTGGGTATGTCAAGATGTGTCAGGAACACTGTGGCTTGACCCAAGGTGTACACACTAATGGTTCATATTAATGAGTTACTAAAGATCTCCTGGTGGTACTTGTTGTCCCAGGGATGTTTACCTTGCTGTCCTGGCTGCTTTCCATGCTGGCTAACAGCATCCCACCAGGGACTGTTAATCCTGCCCTTGCACAGCCCTGTCTGTTTCAATGGTATACGCCATATGACATGTCCTAACTTACACTGGTTTTAGAGCTGAGTGTTATTTCACATTCAAAAGTCACTCAGACACGTCCTCTTAACCTCCTCGGCAATAATTCCTGCAAATGAAGGTCTCTACACAGAGAGATACTGAATGTTTCCTAGCACATTAATCAAATAACTATCCAGTTGTTGCCTTATGTGTTGGAAGCAGACATGTTGTCAAATAAAATGATTTTATAGATTATCTTCTGTACTTCCAAGGCAGGGAATTTAGCAACATCACGTGCACAAAGTCCTTTAGGAGAGGATCAATGTCTATTCATTTCATCTTCTGTTGCTTACTTAGGGAAATCGCATACTTAATGTTGCTCCCCAGAGGAGCTTTCCCATTCCTAATTTTTAAAAGTGGTGATTGTTTCTAAGTGCATGTTGAAAGGAGAGCCTGGACAACCATCATCAGAGGGCTGTTGGTGGCAGCTTGCGATAACCACAGATCGAAAGGGGAGAGCAAGCAGCTATCCTGTCTTCTGTGTGGCCAGGTGATCCCCAGGAACACTGCCTCTCAGCTTGCCCTGCTGTGTAAGAGCCACAACCAAAAGCATTGCTCTGCCTGCTGAAAACACCAACAAGGCCTGAATTAAAGAGCTCTTCCCACCAATGTACTCATGTGGGGGCTGAGATTGGACTGTGCTGGGGCTGGGTGCTGGCAATGGGGCTTTGGGGTTTGCAAAGTGGCTCCTCACTGCCATTTAATGAAGGTAGTTGATTGCCAGGAGGGGCTTTTGAATAGCCTCTGTTATCTGCTTTTGAGCTGTCTTGGCCATGAGAAAGCTGTCAGAGAGAAAGGGGAAAGCTGGAAAGTGTCTTCCTTTGCCCACGCGGAGTGACCAGAGGCTGGGGAATGAGCTGCTTGGCTGAGCAAGGTGGGCTTCAGATTCCTTGCTTTCTGTGGTGGTGAGCATGCCAGTCAGGGCTGTTGCACCACCCCACCCCTCTCGTACCCGCCTCTGCCCCCATTAATTTCAAGAAGCTGTCAGGATGTTCTTGCGGCAAAATGTTCCCGAGCTTCCTGCTCCCGCACACTCTCTCCCTCTCAGTGTTCTCCTGTCACATCTCTCGCATTAACGTGATGTCTTCCTGGGGCAGGGTCACACTCCAGCCCTTCTCCCCATCCATCTCCTGCTCTCCATGCCTTCCGAGGAGGTAGCTCTCAGTGTGGCTGCAGGTGAGAGATGAGATTGTGCGGGAGCAGTCTGTGTTTTGGCCTCCAGATGATTTACAACAGCTCGGGACGCAGCTGTAGTTACGGTTGCTTTCATAGCCCCGGAGAGGAGCAAGATGCTCGCGGTGGCTAGGGAAGCTGCAGAGCCTAGGAAAGGGCAGCCCCCACCAGCCGCAGCCTCTGTCAGTGCTGACCTTTCTTCCATGGTGACAGTCACCATGAGCTGAGCAGCCAGCCAGCTGAGAGAAGGGCACTTCCCTGCAAGGGAGCAAGCCCAGCCTCATGCCCTTATCATCACAGGCTGCAGAGTGACCTGGGAGTGGGGATGCTGCTCTTCCCTCTGCTGCAAAATCCCAGTGAAAGGTTAACTGCTCTCTGGCACTGGGTCTGCGAGCCCTCACCCATTTCTCAGTGTCAGTGCACAGTCCCTGCAATCTTCTGCCATCCTCCTTTTCTCCTTGCATGGGGAGGTCTGGCAATGCACTGATTCTGGAACAAGAGCAGGCAGCAGCTGTGGTTTGGCTGGAGCCCTCCATCCCACACCACTTGACCACAGGTGGTGTCAGGGTCCTCACACCTCTGGGCTCCTGCACTGGGTCCCCAAAGCTTTCACAATGTGATGGACCTGCTGAGCATGCACCACCTCTCAGCAAAGCTGGGGAGGTCAGGCATCTCCTCCTCTTTTGGGACTCAGTGAGGTTGGGCGAGGGGTGCAAGGTCCTGCCTGTGTCCATGCAGGGCACCTACAGCTTTGGTCTGTGGAATGAGCATTTCTTCTCTGCTCTGATATGCACACACCCCACTCATGGAGATGGGAGAGCCATCTCATTAGAAGAAAAAAAAAAATAAAAGAGAGAAAGGAAAAGAAAGTTTCTATATGAAAGCAAACTCACATGGTGTGCATGCATAATATTCATTGCATAAAGCCTTAGAATAGCTTTGTCACGATACCTAAGCTGGCCCCTGGGAAACAAAGTCTGTGGATTTTTTTTCCAGATTTTTGCAGACAAGCAGTACTGAGTAATTTGGAGCTACTAGAGTGGAAAAAAACATAAGCAAGGGTAATTATGAATAGGATTTTAAAAAGCAACCCACGTTCACGAGGCAGTGTCTGCTTTTGAAAATCCCACCTTCTGTTTTATAGTATATGAGCAAGGAAAGGATCCGAGCTATGAATCAGCTGTTGGTTTAACTCAGCAAGTTGAACAAGCTTTGTAAAGTACCAGAGTCCCAGACAACATCTGGTTCAAAAGCCAAATTCAGTCAACCTCTCAAAAAAAAATGCAACAAAATCATCATGATGAAGTCTTAGCTGAGCACCAATGTTTATACAAGGGATGTAGCATTTAAAATCTACATCCTTCAGGCTGGATTAATGGAGATTGAAGGGGTCTGGAGAAGGGAAAGGAGTCTTGCTGCCGTTAGCGCAGGATATGGGTAGAACAAGCACTGGCAAAAATAAAGCTGATTTATCTTAGAAAAATAGAGGTTATTTTTCTTGCATATTCCTGCAGTGGTGGATATAACAGAGGTTGTCCAAACTTTCTCCTATCCCTTATGCCATCATTTGAAAGACAGGGTTTAGGACCAAACCAAGAACAAGAGCCAGCACAGGGAACGGGATTTCTATAGTCAGAGTGCAGGAGCAGTTATGACTTCATAGTCAAATTGAAGGAGGGCTGGATAATTTTGTGGTCTTTAGCGATATCAGCAGGAATGCAAGCTGCAGCAATGACAATTAACCTTCCTATCCTCCATTGTGAAATGGTCATTTTTTTTCAGGGGGCTGCTGGAGTAGCAGCATCCCCAGGATGCAGGGGTAGACTGCTCATTCTCTGAAGTGCTATGGGACCAAAGATAATGGGTGTATTTAATGCCAAGGGCTACTGGCTGAAGCACATAGGTGTTTGAAGCTTGGGGCTGTTTTTCCAGACCGTGATTGCCAGTCCTGTTTTTCTCCTCCTTTCTATCCCCAGCCAAGACTGTTGTGCACAAAATGCACCAGGGACTGATCTGAACATTGAGGGTGGGCAGGGAGCGAGTAGAGGTCATAGCTGCAGGGCCATGTGTGGGTATGGAGCTGGGGGGGGCGGGGGGGGGGGTCATTCACTGGCAGGAGGGGCAGCTGGCCTGGTGGCTCTCAGGGGCAGTTGTTTTGGGGTATAAGAAGTGCTTCTTAAGTGGAACTGACTTTTCGTTTAAAAAATGCATTTCCAGCTTGGGATTGGGGCTGCCTGAGGGTCCAGGAGCCCCGAGATGGCAAGCACATGCCTTTTTAGAGTGGTTGCATTTATACGAGCATGTAATTGTATGTGCTTATCAGTGCACATGCAGGCAATGTTGTGTTTAAGAGGCTGTGAGATCAGCCCAGAATAAAAGCAGCGATCCCTTCTGTCAGGAGTGAGGGATGAGGCTGCCTGGAGCCTTGTGGCCACCAGGAAAGGGAGGGGAGCACAGGGGTCATTTTCATCCCACCACAGTCAGTGCAGCCCTGGCTGGAAGCAGGTGGTGGGTTTGCAGAGCCTTCAACTCATTTCCCTTGTTCTGTTTGCGTGGCAAAGCCAAGGGACAGTGATCTCTGCATAAGGCATGTATTTGCTGTGAAAGAAACCATGGCACAGTGAGCTTTCTTCTTTTCCTACAAAATGCTCCAAGAACTCGTAAGAAATATGCTGAAGGGGGAGATGCAGGATGTGATGCCTGGCTGCTCCAGCAGCCAGCACCTCTCAGAGCAGCGGAAGAAGCTGTCCCTTTGGCAGCATCACCTGGGGTTCCCTCTGAGGTGAATTACATCAGAGCTGTGGGTTGTGTGTGCGTGTGTGTGTGTGTGTGTAGCAGGGAGAGGGATGCCTGCTTCTCTGCTGGCCATCAGACCTCGTTGCCTGCACTGCTGGTTTGCTGGGGAATCAGAGCTATTTTTGTTTAACTTTGCTGTGCACAGTGTGGCCTGCCATCATGCCTTTGGGCTAAACAGAAAATTGGCCAGTGTCACGTGCAGGAGTGGGGCTTTAGCCTTTCTCAAGGGCCATGTTGAGCTCATTCAGTGGGTGAGAAAACTTTGACTCTCTAATGTTCCCGTTCAACTCTTTACCTTTCTCCACTGTTGCTTCTCTGTTCCCTTCTCCCTTCTTTGACACTTACTATTTTTCCATCCACAGCAAAACAGTTCACATCAAGGTAATTGATGATGAGGAGTATGAAAAAAACAAGAATTTCTTCATTGAGCTGATGAGCCCCCGCATGGTGGATATGAGTTTACAGAAAGGTGTAGTACTGGCCCTCCAGACTAACATTAACGTTCTTCTTTCCTCTTCTCTTCCATCTCCCTTCTTCTCCTCATCCTCTGATGTGTGTCTCCAACTGCTCTGCCCTAAACACTGCTGTGCGCACACACCGTGTCACATGGTACCCACGGAGGGGGAGTGATGCTGGGGACGGGAAGAGGCAAAGCAATGAGAGGGGCAGAGAGAGAAGGATGGAGAGAAGTCCTGCTTGTCTGTATTTCTGTGGCAGCTTGATAGGGACCTTCTGCCATCCCCGCTGGAGTGTCCCAGCAAATTTTGTAGCATCAGTGGGAAGATGCCAGTTAGAAACACATCCAGCATCTCAGGAGATCATTGCCCAGCCCTGGCCCTATGAGGTGTCCTGATCAAACCCACATTAGATAAAGACAGGATTGAGGCCTAGCACAGAAGCAGCTCCTGTAATTTCTGAGGACTGAGCCAAAGCTGTGCAGCCCTAGTCCAGATGTTGCGGAGCGGATCTGGAAGCAGGAGATGAGGGCAGGGAGGAGCTGACACTCCATTTTGGTTTGCCTGTGGGCTCACAGCAGCTGTGTACATTGCAGGGGTGCTGGAAGGAGCCAGCCCCACTCCAGCACCCAGGGTATTTCCATTCAAACCTTGGAGACATTTTAGTTCCATTCTGCCCCCCCACCCCACCCCAAGGTCCCAGCAAAGCTATTTGCTCCCAGGGAAAGGAGCAGTAAGGTTCCTTACGTGGGGAACAGGTTGGGGAAAGAGGCAGATGCTTTTGAGGAGAAAATGCAATAGGATGTGCCGTTTAAAAAATGTAAATTAGAAATATCAGCCTCCTTTGCAGCTAATGGAGCTGTAGCCTGCTGGCAGAGACCTCCCTCACCCCACTGGGGAACGTGTCTGTGAGTGCCCATCTCTCTTTCTTCGCCTGAGGCTCCCAGCCCAGAGTCCCTGCAGATCTATTATGAACTGTGAGGGTAGCAGAAGCAATTGATCTTCCAGCTAAAACACAGTGGGTACCCCAGGGTGATCCCTGGTGATTTCCAGGCAGCCAATAACCTTTCCATTACCATGTGACACTGAAAAAAAAATGTGCTGCAGAAGTCACCTCTCACTAATCATCAGCAAGGTCCTCCACCGCCTCTCCCTCCCTCCTCACCCCCTCACCAGCCCCCTCTCCCTCTAACACCCTCCCGCTCCCCAAGGAGCAGCTGCGACGGATGCCCCATGTCCAAGAGGCAGGCGGATGCGCATGGCCCCGCCGGGGAAGGGGCTGCGTGCCAGGAGCCACCGCTGCTGCTGCCACTGCTGTCGCCTCGCCTCCAGCCGGCTGACCTGCTGTACATGGTTGTCTCTCTTATTGTCCCTACAGGAAGACCGTAAGGGTTAAGATAGTAGATGAGGAGGAATACGAAAGGCAGGAGAATTTCTTCATTGCCCTTGGTGAACCGAAATGGATGGAACGAGGAATATCAGGTGTGAGATTCTTTATGAAAAACATGAAAAAAAGAAAAAAAAAAAAATCAGAATCAAGTCTCTGAACCCCAAATCCAGAAAATATAACCCTCTTTCTCCTCCTTACCCTCCCTCCTTTTCTCCTGTTCATGTTGATGGATCAACTTTTATTCTCTGCCCTCCTGTATTCTCGCTCTCACCCTGTTTCGGTGTCATCTCTGCCTTTTAGAGCCCAGCTTACTTCTGATCCTCCTTTTGTGCAATGCTTGAGCCTCAGAGGCTGTATTTTGATTGGGTTTCCTTGTCTTGATCTGTTTTTTGTTCTGAGCACACCTTTGCTGTTCTCCCCTCTCCTGCTCCTTTGCCAGGACCTTGGGGAATGTGAAAGGCAAGAGAAGGGTGTAATGCATGGCTGCCCCTTCAGCTCCTCCCGTACACCTCCCTGTCCTTCCCTCTGTTGTTGCCTGCCAGTACCATTGCCTTGGTGCACTTGGGTCCCTATGATGTGTGGTGAAAAGCCCACAGGAGAAGAGGGAAGGTGTGAGGTATCTCATTTTGCTTCTATTTTTAAAATGGTTTTCATATCTTTCATCTGAAAGCCCCCCTAATGTGTTACAATCACAGCCTGTCATGCAGAGGGTGTGGAGCTCTGCTGAGGTCCTGCTTCATCAGCAGGGAGACCCAGGATATCCCAGCAGAGCAGAACTGTAGTGGGAGTAAACCCTGATTTACGATCATGCCTTGCCTGGATGTATCTTTGTCCTTGTCTAATGTGTGTTTGACCCCTTTGTCACGGAGCAAGTCTTGCCATTGGCTTCACCAGCTTTGGGGTGGCCCAGGAGGGCCAAGTTTTAAACAGAAGCACTTTACGAAAGGGAATTCCAGTCCACCTTCTGGGTGTCTGATAGGGAGCAGAGAAATGTGTGGGCACACAAGCTTATTTCTCCTCCCCTATGCTGCTCAGGTGATGGGAACACCCAGCAGAGTTACCCATGCATTGCAGAACTTTCCCTTGCTGAAGCATCTGCTGTCTTTTATCTCGCCAGCACAGCAGCTACCCTCTGGCCAGTCTGATCTCCCATGCACAGCTCTGCAGGACAGTCAGGACAGACATAGCTTGCATTACCATGACAATGTCCTACAGCATCCATGGATTTGTAGATGTAACCCCGAAGAGGATTCTTAGTTTAATGCCGTTAGACCATCTCGTGCAGCCTGCAGGCAAGGAGGGACATTAGGTTTCACTGTGTGCTGGGTGCAGGCCCCCAGGTTTCACCAAAGTCCAGCTGCTCTTGGTCAGAAGCAATGACCAACCTGCCATACCCCATGGGGGTATGTGTCCCAGCAGACTCCAGGGTAAAGATGCAGGCATGGCTTCTAGGTTGAAGTTGTCTGGCCCCAACTTCTAGCCACTCATTATTTTCCTACTTTCCTCCATGAGATTAAAGTACAATGTGACGTGTCACAGCTTCTCTGTAGGTACCTGCTCACTATAGCCATATTACACTCGGATTTCTTCTTGGGACTTTAAGGAGATCAAGCCCTTTGAGTCTGTGACTGCAAAGCATCATGCCAGGGGTCTCCTCGCCACACATGTCCCTTCCCATCCTCAGGGCTCCCACCTCCATCTCAGCCAGTACAGGTGGAAAATTGCTCGCCTTTGGGTCTCTCCTGCTTATGTGCTCAGCAGCCTGGAGCATCACACTGAGGTTTCTGCTCAGTTGTCTGCTCTCTGTGAGCACCACATCCTTTTCCAAACCAGTGAGTTTCAGGATACAGTGAGGATTGGGCTGTTTTTTGTGAAGAACTCCTGCATTTCTTTTTTTCCCATATAGGCCACTTTGCATCTGGCTGAATAAAACCACGTATTTGAAAAAAAAATCCAAATAGCCCCTAAGGTGGTTCAGTTTTAAAATGTCCTCATTATTATTAAGGCTATGATGCCAGTTTGCTATATTGTGGGTGTCTTATTTACACCAACATCAGCTGGAGTCAGTGGGACTATGATTTGCAGAGAGGAGGTCAGAGCCTTACTAAATGATCTGCAGCACAAAGCCTGCAGGCCAGTGGCTTCCCCTGTGGAGGTGAGGGTGCACCCTTGGATGGACACTCCATGCTGAGGAGATGCCAAGCTGTGGTTGGCCTCTTAAGAGAGAAGTCAGAGCGAGAGCACCATGATTTTAAAATCTAAGAGGTGGGAGATTAAAATGCATTTGTAAATGTTGCTGGCACAAGGTGGCACAGTCGCTACACTAATTCTAGGGCATCTGGAAAGATCCCCAGATCAGTAGCGCAGCACACCATGACGTCTCCAACGAGCATACCTTGTGTCTGGGATGAAGAATAAGGAGCTAGGTGAGGCTTTCCCATGCAGAGCATCATGACTGGTTGACAGTGGATGCTGTTACCTGCAGCTTCACAAGGCACGCATGTGAGCAGCCGGGGATGCGCGTGGGCTCACGCACGCTTGGGAAGCACACAACCTGCCGTACAGCATCGGCGAGGGACGCTCACGCCGATTCCTGCACATGTGTTCCTGCCATCATCGTGGTGTCACAGGAGCAGTGTTCAGGTGGTTTGTTTATTGCAAAGCACACACACGACTGATATAGCCCCATGGGCCACAATGTCAGTGCAGCCACCCCGGTGCGAAAGGGCCCCAAAGAGCTGTGTGGATTCTGCCATTGCCCTGCTCCCACAAACGGGGAAAATCCAAACTGCAGCCACATCGCTGAGACTTCACTCGGTTTTGTTGTGGTGATGAATGGACTTGCACAGCAAGGACAAAGCTCAGCTCCTGCCTCTCCTGGGAGGTTCAGGCTGGGTTGCTTTTGATGAAGAGTCCCTCTGGATTTTGACTATCCATGCATTTGTTTATGGCACTGCAAGAGATGTGTTTTCTTGATGGTGTGTCCTTGTTTTGTTGTTACTCCCCACTTAGCTCTGTCACACTGAGGCGGTGCCTAGGGTGCTGTAGGAGTATTGGATGTTCTCAGGCAGCTCTTCATAGTGTCCTCAAAGCATCTCTCCTGGCCCTGCTGGGAGCAGGGCAGCACTGGGCACCTCAGCTGACTGGCAGGTGTGTTTGGAAGTACTCTGCAATTCGGGTCATGCAGAGACAACCAGTCTATTGCCATCGTGCCTGCTCTATCACAGCTTCAGCCCAAAGGCCTGCACTCGCCCCAGGACCTCACCTCAGGACACAAGCTAGGTAGCAGTGATGAAATCAGTGATGAATTGTGATGCCCTGAAGGGCAGACAGAGCTAACGGCAGGGGAATAGATGTGTGCTTCTCAAACCAGCCTGGGGCAGAGCTTGGTCTGGAGCCCTGTGCTATTAAAATTCCCTGTGCTGTCCCTTACTGGGGGAATACATATCTGCTCAGGAAGGTACCTGTGGTGGTCCAAACACAAATTTCTGTCTGCAGGTTGCTCAGGGCTTGCACAATGCATAACAGACACTGAAACAGTCTTCTGACCGAAGCAGCATCTTCAGATGCTGCTCCTCACTGTTCGCCCCCAGTTATATCAGTGCCATGCTGCTTTGAGCTTTGGGGCACTCAGTTGTTAACCCTTGCCAGAAGGAGAACTGCCCACTACTCCTGCTCTTTGCTTTCCCCCCTTATACACATGTTACATCAGCAATACCAAACCTTGTCCTGCAGCCCATTTATTCTTTTTCACCAATTGCTTTCTGCAGCTGCAGGAGTTTGTCCAAAGACTTTCTGATCATCCAAACAAATCACATCAGGTGGTTGTACTTTAGCAGCTCTTTTTGTTGATGTGCTCCAGTAATTCAAAGAGATGCGAGTAGATCTGTGATGGGTATCTTGCCAGCCTGGTCTGTAGTGAAGACCAATACTGACTCAATGGTGGCACATCAGATGCAAAGAGCACTAGCAAAGATGGCGTTTGCCACAAACTGGTTATATAGAAGCGAACGGGTGAAAAGAAATCAAAGAGAGACTCACATTCTTTGTTTGGCAAGGATGGTAAATATTGCTTTTTCTCTATCCTCCTGGACATTTCCCAGGTTTCCTGATTTTTTTTGTCTTCTCCATTTCTAAGGAATTAATCTCTGAATCCTTCTTGTCTCACCTTTCCTCCATGTGTGCGGTCATGTAAACTGAATCCCTGTCTGCTGAGTGCTGCAGGGCTTTGAAACTTCCCACCTCCCTGAGCCACCTTTCTGGCCATCTTCTTTTCAGCACCTTTTTAAAGTGTTCCTGCAGTGAAACATGTCTTTTCCTTTATGGCAAAATGCTGTCTGTTGGTTTGACTCTTGCTCTCATGGCAGCCCTGGTATCACATCAGCTCACAACTCTGGCTGAGGATTTTGGTGATGTCAGCCCAGCAGGATTTTGGAGAAACATGTTCTTCATGCATCAGCTTTCACGCTTTATCTGCAGTCCTGGATTACAGGAGGAAAACTCACTTTGCTTTCCCTGGATAAAGTCAGTCTTCTGTTTAAATTGTGGTTAACCTTAGCATTGATGGAGCCCAAATGGCAAGTGAGGCTACTATGCAAGATTCATTTGATTGCAGATAATGGTGAAAATAGCATTTGGAAAATTATGTTTCATGAAGGTAATTGGGAGTCTGCTCATGAGAATTCAGCTTGTGGCACAGTGGTGGAAGAGTCAGCCTCAGGGCATGTGTGAAGGCTGAATCTTGAAGGTTGTGCTTTGTAAAAGGAACTGACATCCTTCACACAAAATTTTGCTTCAGAAAGCATGTCTCCCACAAGTTATGACGTTACTGGGAATGGGAGGACAGATGGCTGGCAAGCACTAGTAAACAGCTTGCTGGCATGAGAAGATTTTGTCTGAAGTCCTCTCAGCTCTCCCATCACAGAGTCAACTGGTATGGACAAATCTCATAGCACATCTCCTTTTAATCAAGTGTCGGCACCCCTGACAGGAAAGCTCTGTGCCCCAGAGGGAGGATATGGCTGGGAGTCACAGAGTGAGGATTAAACTGCAAAGGAAGAAGGATTCCTAGCTTGGATTGATCCAGCAAGTTCTCTGTGTCAAAACATTGATGGAATGATGTGACTTGGTACAAAAGTCCCTGCCAGGAGAAGATAAGCTGCATCGATACATGAGCACACATGCTGCAGTTTTCTGAAGTGTGGGCAGATGCTGAGAAACTCTTTCTTCCATCAGCTGCTGATGGGAAGAGCAAAGAAATGTTAGATTGCTGTTACCTCCTTCCCTGAAGGTTTAATAATTTGCTTGCAGCTCTGTGATTAAGCAGTACACTGCTTATTCTCCTGATGGAGAGGAGTCTCTTGGAGTCTGCAAGAACTTTGCTATTGACTCCAATAATAACAGCATCCAGGTTAATGCTGCAAAATCTCTGCCTTGTTTAGCCTATGAAGAAAAACATGTTTATAGCTCTTCACAGTCCATTAAGGAAACAGTTTAACTCACCTCAGTGAGAAAATCTGGAGGCAGAGCCGGTGGACAGTTAACATCTGGAAGACGAGGGATCCTTACCTCTGGAGAACTGAGCCCGCAGTTTGTGTGGTCCCTGAGCTCCTTTGGGTGCATGCAGGGTGCAGGCAATGTGTTCTCCTTGCCTTTGGCTGCCTGTGACTGCCCTGTTGTCTGACTGAGGGTCTCCTCAAAATCCACAGCCTCCTCTCCCTCATTTCAGCTCACTCTGTAAATCCCAGGCCTTTAACAAGGATCCTCTTATCTGCTCAGTGGCTTCCGGGAGTCTTTAGGGGTATCGATTAGGAAAGATTTACGTTAATGATGAATGAGTCCTGAATAAAGCATGCAGCATGGTCAAATCTCTCTGTGAGGTAAGCAGCAGAAAAAGATATTTCACTGTTTAGAAAAAGCCTGGGACACACATTTAGCACGTATGGGTAGCTGTAAACTACAGGATTGCCTGATTGCTGGTCTGCTCCCATCCCAAGACTGGTTCCTCTTGGTTTAACCTTCCTTGGCTTCAGTGGAGTTAAAGCAGGAGGAAATTCAATTCCTGATCTGTAACTCAAGCCAACACGCATGTCACAGCAGGGTTTGACCCCAAAGTACACTGAAAGCATGCAGATGGAATAGTTTATTAGTAAATAGCTTTTTTAGCAGCTAAATCCAGGTCTAAATTGTCCAGTTTCAGGGGTGGCAGGGGAAGCAGAGTTCATGCACACAGTTTTGACTTTGCCTAGTAAAAACCAGGCCTGCAGGGAAAAGAAATCCCAGTAAAGGAGTAACTGGGATCCTGAGCTGAAGGCTTTGGGTCTCCTGAGAGAGTCAATGTCACCTGCCCTGTCTGCAGTCATGGATGTTTGTCTGCATTCCTGCCGTGCAAGGGTTAGGTAAGGGATACTTGGGACTGCTATGTTGGATCTGACTGCAGAGCTAATTTTAGCAGCTCCCTGTAAAAATACATGTCAAGCCTTTGAGACTACCTGAGATGCCAACAGCCATGAGGTGGCCTGGCTTGGCCCCACAAGGAGTGTGACATGCAGAGCAGGAGTGCAGGAGGAGGAGAGGTGCCCTGAGGAGGGGTGCAGCCCAGGCTTGGGGCAGTGGAGAGAGGCTTGAGGGATGGGAATGGCACAGGGGCCATCGGCAGGGCTGGTACAGGTACAGCATCCCCCAGATGGACTGTCAGGAAACATTACAGGTCAGGGCTAAGGGCACATTAGCAGATGCGTGTGCAGGAAGGAAGCTGTAGTCCGTGAAATCATTTTCTTGCTTGCATGCACAGCATTCACTCAGAAATATAAAGATAAAATAATCCCTTGGCTTTCTGCATGCTGTATTCTTGATGTTTCATTCATAGCTTTATAGGCTTCTTCAAATATTCATGTATCATATCATAAGTGAAAGGGAGAAAAATAGTTCTTTTGCAGGCTCAAAAGCAAATGGGAAAAAAAGTAAACTCAAATCCCAGAGCATTAGAATAGCAGTTTTAAAAAACATGAGGAACCAATGATTCTCTTTTTAATAACCACAGTAGCTTAGGGGGCCAGTATTATTTTATTATATTAAATTTGAACACCAAATCGACCCATTATACTAATGCTTGTAATTGCGAAAGGCAAATTAAATTTCCCCACATTGTCTGGAGAACCAGAAGACCATGGAATAGTAAGGAGGCCACAGTGCAGCATGGAGCTGCAGCAGGATGGAGCTACAAGGAGACCCAAGGCTGGTGCTACAAGGAGCAGTGAGAAGCCTGTTGGAGACTGCCAGGCAGAGCTGCAGGGAGGACAGGAGCTACAGAGCAGGGCAGAGCAGGTTGTGTGCTTCTCATGGCTCTGTGGCACTGTACATGCTGCAGAATGTATTCACAAATGGTTCCTCCTAAGGTTTTTGATTCTCAGAAGCAACAGACTGAGACACGAGGGATGCTCAGCAAGGAGGCTCTCCATTGCCCCTTCCCCTGCACCTCTACCTGCCTGCATGGACAAGGGAGATCTCTGCGAGTGCCCAGGGTATTTCCAGCCAGGGAGATGGATAGGTGGGTGAAGATCTTGACTGGGCTGATGCCTCTTCGCAGGGTGCCGGAGAAGCTGTGCCTGTGGGGGCTGCCTGAGGGAGCAGAGACGTGACTGGGAGCCGGAACTCAGGATTACTTTTCCCAGCTCTGCCACCAATGCGCTGTGTGACCTTTGACGAATCACTTAGGAAATCACTTTCAAACCAGCACAGATACGATTAGGTGCCTCTGTATAAAAGTGCCTGCTTTTCAGAGGCCTGAACTGGCAAGCCTGGGTAAATGAGCACTTTTGGACTCCAGCCCACTTCTGAGCTTGCAGAACATTCCCTTTAGCCTCTCTTTGCTTACTTCACCATCTGTCAAATGGGGCTGTTAATACTGACTCAGTCTTTGTGCAGAGTTTTAAGCTTCTGAGGCTAAAAGTGCATGATAATAAGTGTTAGTAATTACAATACCGTCATCACATGCCACCAAGTCTTTGGGGGCTGGTTTGCCGTTTGAAGGACAGGTAGAAGTCAAAGCTGGTGCTTGGCCCCTCTCAAAAAGGATTCAGTATTTTTTGCTTTATGGACTCTCCTGTAGTTACTTTGAAACCTGGATGCAGGCTGTGGCTTTCTGGGGGTAGCGCCTAAGAGAGATGCAGTCAGCCGTTTCTTTGTGACAGCTCGGGGGAGTGGGGAAATCAAGGCAGGGAAGGGCCAGGAGGTCACTGCCCAAGGCAGCAAGAGGGCTGTGCTGTGCCTGTATGGAAAGTGTGGGTAAGGTTGTCCCTCACAAGGACCTTCGCCTCCTCTCTTCCTCCCACCTTTAATCTCAGGACCACTCGGTCACATTTCTCAGGAGGTCACTTCTCCCTTCCCCTCCTCACTGCTCCCCACCCACATCCCATCGCTCTGCCTTTGCCTGGGGGGTGTGACTCTGGGGAGCCAGCACCCCAGTGCTCGCCAGCCTCCTCTCCGTCTCACTGCCATGGGGTCCGCTCCCCAGCCTGCACCCGGCACGCAGCCCCTGCGAGCTCGCACGCCACCTTGCGCCATGTCCATTGCTCACTGACGGCCATCATCTGCAAAACAGCTTTTCCCCCGGGGTATTAACGTTTTCCCTCTTTTCTTCTCTCTCCCTGTCTTTCTTGTGTTCTTCTCTCCCCACAGCCCTGCTGCTCACCCAAGGTAAGTGCTTTTTCTCCTTTCCTCTGCCTGCTCTGGCTGTTTTCACCCTCTGTGGTCAGCCCTCCCTGTATTTGTGTTTGCTATGTTGTAGACAACCCTAGCTCATGGTTTTCATCTCCAGCAGGAACTAGTTAAAAGTAATGCATTAAGAACATGACAATGATTGATTGATGTCTAAGAGCCTTCCCCATGTTCCAGATTTTTCCCTAGCATTTTGGGAAATGACCCAGACATGGCTTTAAAGCAGAACATCCAGCTCTGACTGGTCTGGAGCTGTGACATGACCCTTGCTTTGGACACCTCTGGGGCTTGGGTTATGCTGATGCACCAGGGAGCACGGGGCTTCTCTGCATGGGGGTGACACTCATGGGGTACAGGGTAGTGTTGTCTGGGGTGGGTGAGGGTGCAGGGCTGCGCAGGTATCCCTTTCCCATGCAGGATCAGGCCATGCATCACCCCTTAGTGCATGCACCTGGGTGCTCTCCACCTCCCATCCTGGAGGGTTCTGGGGGTGTGCCCAGCACCAGGGCAGCGCTACCAGAGCATCAGCTCTGGTTCTGCACTCTTCATCTCCTCTGCCCATGGCAGAATTTTGCACGTATTGATACTGAGCCCCCCGCCATTGCCCAAAATCCCTATTACGCCCACTTCTCTTGATCCCAAGAGTGGTGTAATGTACGCTTCCTGTACTTTTCTTGTTCCTTCAATTCCAGATATGATTACTGTTGAATTTGCACTAAAGAAACATTTGTCAAAAGATAAGGGCAGGCACGCAGGGTGCAGAGAGAAGCTCAAGTCTGACAGGTTTGCAAGCAGAGCTGAAAACCAAAGTGTTCATCACACCCGAGCTGTGCTGCAAATCAAAGGAGCAGCATCTGCTGCACAAGCTTCAGTCTCTGCTGCTTTTTGGAGGATGCCAGATCTGCTGCGCAGGGGATGGCCTGAGCCCATAGGCTATTGGGCTAATTAGGAAATTGCTAGTGGCAGGCAGAAGTCCCCAGCTCCCCAAATATCAGCTTAGGGTGTTTACAGAAAACTCCTCGGAGCGGTTTGGATGTTTTCCTTTGTTACTTCTTCAGGTCCGGGAGGACTGGAAATGAGTTGAGCACAGCCTCCTTCCCAGTAATTTCATTGCTTTAATTCAGTAGCTGCCTAATTTGATCAGAACCCCGGGAACCAAGTAATTTCTATTAAAATAACATAACTTTCCTCCCTCTGTTGTGATACAGCCTGATTGCTTTTGGCAGCCGTTAGCGGAGAACTTGGTCACCAGCTATGGAAAGTTGCTTTCCAGTTAATAAAGAAAAGTCTCCTCTCTGTCTGGAAGGGGGCTGTCCCTGGGGTGCCCCCCTTGCTGGGCTGTCCCAGGGTGCCCTCCGTGCATAGGGTGCATGCTTGGCTGGTGGTTTGAGCTTGCAGTGCTCGGCCCCTGCATGAGCTTCAAGCTAGCGGTGGCCGGCGAGCAGAACCCTGCTTGCCACAGAGGCACGTATGGCCGTGTCACTCAGCAGCAGTCACGGCTAATCAGCAGGGAGAGAAGTGATGTCCTCATTTAGTCTGTGTCATGTTAGATTTACATTACATGGATGCACAGGAATCTTTGTAAAAAAACTGCATTATTGATCATTTCAGTGGAATCTGTAGGTCCCTGCTCCTCATCCCTTTCCTTCTGGAGCAGCTGGCACAGCTATTCCTGGGCAGTGTCCCTTTCCTCGGGGCAGCATCCCTGGCACCCCGAGCACCCTGGCTCTCCTCCACAGCCCTGGGGTGTTCACCCTCCCCTGGCACCTCTTTGGCAGCCCCTGCAGGACCAGCAGTGGCACGGGCCCCCGCTCACTGGGGTGACCCTGTCTCTTTGCAGATGCCCTGGGGTGTTGCAATGGATGAGCCCAAGTGAAAATGCCTCTTGTCCCAGCAGCCCATACCTGGGGGTAGATGGGAGATCCTGGCTCTGCCTGCTCCCACCCCTCCTTGCAGAGCTCTCCCTAGGAATACAGGGCTGTGAATTTTATATGAGGCAAAGTAACTGGGCAGGGGAGAGCCTTTGGCACTACTTCAGCTCAGCATTTGTTTCCTCCAAATGGGCTCTCTGAGCCAGACTTGCAAGACTGTGCAAAGCTTTTGAAAGCCTGGCTTGGCCAAGTGTCCAGCGCCAGCTGTTTGGGCTGCAGAGGATCACAGCAGTACAAGGTGGCTGTGGAGTGACTTCAAACTTGGGTATTTTTTAACTGCTCTTACAGATAACCTTTTGTTTTGGCACTGGCGATGGTCTCTCCATATACTCTTTATACAAGGAAATAATCTGATACTGAAATGCATAGCTACTCCAGTTGTCCCTGCCATTGCCAGCAGTGGACATGCTGCTCTGGTGGGCTTCCCAGGCTTTGCAAAAGTCACTGAAAGCCTGAGCAGAGCCTTGGCCTGCATGTTTTTGGGCTCAGCAGGTTCAGATCTTTAAAGGGATGAGGAATTATCTAAATAGTAGATACTTCTCTACCTTCATTTCCACATATTCATGCAGGTCAAGGAAAATATTTCTAAATATGTTTCCTTATTTATGCATTAAAACTCATGGGTTTCTCACTTGCAGTGGGAAAGACTGGGGAGCAGAGACGCTGGCTGACTGGGCTGTCGGGGACGGTCGTGTCAACCGCAATCTCCAGGCAGAGCCAGCAGTGGAATAATGTGCAGTTCCCAGCCCTGTGCCTTAGCCTCCCTCTCATGAATGCACAGCATTTCCCACTTAGCATTAAGGACGCTGGGGCATGTATATGGGATGTATCACGCCTCCAAAATAGCTTTCAGGGCTAAGTAAGCAGATTCCTCCCTTTTTAGAAAGCAGCCCAGGCTGCCGGTCTTGTGCATGTGTTTCAGTAAAGGGCATATCCATATGCTAACCTAAAAAGCCAGAGTGTCTTTTAGCCAGCAGTCTTCCCCAGTTGTGACTGACGGCTTGACAGCACTCTGGAGAGAGCAACTCATTCATGCTCACTGTTTACTTTGTTTAGCCAGGATTATATTTTATTGAGCTGCAACAAAAAAATCCCATTTTAATTGCTGTTTTAATTTCTTCCTAGCAGCACAGTCCCCAGAAGGGGTGACCTTCGTGCAGATACATGCCCGCTCTCGGAATGGATGGAGATGAGATAGCTCGAGGGGTGTGAAGTGGCCTTCATAGCGATCTTTCATGAATACATTGGTGGTTTTAATCCAATTTATTCAGCAAGTGACAGGGAATACAAACGGGTCCACGGCTGTTTGGTAGTCTTGCAGCATTGCCTAGGTGATGGGTAGCTACCTCTCTGACAGTGTTCCCATTGCCTGTTTCAGTTCAGAAGGTGTAGTGGCCAGATTACCCCATGGAAATGGGCTTTATTTAACTTTGATTTATGATGTGTTCAGAGGGCCACAGGCAGTGTCCAGTTCCCATTTGGTTCCCGTGGTCTGAAGGAGATTGAGCTAGCAAGCACTGGTGGAGTACCTACCTTCCAGGAGCAACGCATGATGTGGGAACACTGCTTGGTGCTCCCCTTTCCGCTGAAAAAAATAAGAGGAGGAGGGGATCTGCTTACAGTATTTTCAGCCAAAGAAACTGCCTATCATGTGTAGGTCAGAAAACACTTTGCAGATAGCTGCAGGCTGAGTCCCAGTATGGCCCTGCAGGCATAAGTCATCCTCCTGCAGTGAGAGAGCTGAGGAGTGAGCATGGCACGGACATCACCTGAGGAGGGAGTGTGGCAGGGCTGCAGAGCATGGCAGTGACAAGACCAGAAGGAGCTGCTGGCTGCCTCATCTGTCCTACCTTTAAGGGTCTGAACTGACCCCGAATGAGGCAGAGTAAGTGGGAACATGGAGTGGTTTAACCAAAACCCTCTACTCACCTCCTGCAAGGAAGTGTTGGGCCCTGTGCCTAGCAGGTGTCAGCTGTGGCCATTGCTGCAGCCTGGGCAAAAGCAGACTTCATTCTCATTCCTCCCACCCAGCCTTCGATCTTAGCAGACCTGTTTGTCTCCCCTGCTTGTAGCATCTCCTCTCTAACCCATGGGCTCTTTGTCATGAGGAGCACCTTGGTGCAGCACCTGGTGCAGCAGCCCCAGCTTGCCTAGCCTTAGCAGCCTCTGCGTGCTCCTGTAGCCCAGACAGGTTGCTAGTACTCACCTTCCCCTTCCAAGGGAAGAGGTGGAGGCAGCCCAGGAGGTCTTGGCCATCTCCTATTCTTGCTGGGCATAGCCAGACCTTATCAGCCTTAATTGGGGTTGATAGCAAGGAGTCTGAGGTGCAGTCCACACTGAAAAGTAGGTATTGATGCTGATACAAACAGAAATCAGGCTAGTTAATAATTAAGCTGCAGCTTGGCGGCATTCACCTTGACAGACCTGACCTTCAAAATTAAGTCTGTCTCTCCCCACCACCCTTTGTGTTTTATTTATCACAGCCCTTGATAGCCTTCTTTGCAGGCTAATGCACCAGGGTGATGTGTCACACACCTCACTGATGCTCTCTCCCTGTTTCCTGGAGGAGCTCTGCAAGACCCCCATCCCTACACCCGGTCCCTCAGGAGGTGGGGGCCTGTGGCTACCATGGCCTGCGTGGGAGCATGCCCCATGCTTGCTGCAGAGACAGTGGCCTTCTGTGGCTCTGAAGGCAGACTGGTGCACCATGCTGCTAGCTGAGGTGCTTCTCTAGAAGACAGGAGCATCAGGAGTGTGCTCTGCCATTGGGATGCTGCAAGAGTTTATTCCCCCTAAGCTGTTGGATCTGTACACAGGGGGCTCAACTCAGTCCTCAGCATCCTGTGGGAACAGATAGACCTGGAGCAAGTCCAGGCTGGGGTCTGGTGTTTTGCAGAGGTTGGCACTGATTCACGCTGCAGGGTGCTCAGTTGGGGAGAAGTGGTGGATTCATGTAGGTGCTTTGTATTGCTCTTCGGTAGTGCTTAACTCCCCTTAACTGTATGGCAAGTTTAGATTGGGGCAAGAGACATGTCAACTGAGCTCTTAAGCTTGTCCTTCCCACCACAAATGGCACTGCTCTAACTTCAGAGGACAATCAGCAGCCTAGTGTGTGGCACCTACAGATCACTTGCACAAGTGCATCGAGCAAGATCCAACACTCTATTAACATGCGACTCAAACTCTTTGTCCTCTGCATTAGGACAGAGGCTCAGTGAAAATATAATGGCAGGTTCAATGTTTTTAGATGCACCTTTGAAGTTTGTTAGGTCTCTGTGCTTTGCTTTCCTGTTGCACATTCACAAATGTGACTGCTTGTTAATGAGGCGTGAAGGAATTACCTTTTTTCATTACCTGCAAGCTTCCTCTGTTAGCATTTCGACGTGGTGCCCACGTGGAGTTGCTGCATATGCCTATTCTGCAGCTGACATTGAAGGACATAGCCTGGGAGTGGTGTTCAATCAGCTGCCCCCATAGGACATCGTTGACGTGCCTTTCTTGGGTTACCACATTTATTCTCTCTGCGCCCCGTTTCACTGTATTCACCGCAGAGGAGCTGCATGGTGACAGCAGGGCCTCCATTATTCATGTCTTGGTGGACATGCTGTCAGCAGACTGCAGGTCTCCATCGCTGGTCAGCTTGTCTCTTCACCGTGAGTGGTTTGAAGGTGCCTCTGGTGGCACTTTTTCTGCTGACAAGTGCTCTCTGAAATAGCACAAGTCTCACAGCTGTTCAGTGCTGTGGTAAGCACCAGCCCCTTCATTTTGGTGGAGTGTCCAGTCCCGTGCTTATACTGCAGCCACCTCTGGGGCCACCAGAGCTCTCTTTCCTCTCCTGGACATGAACATGTCCTTTGATTTACTCTTTTCCAAGAGCTGTCTGGCAAGTGATTGCCATTCTCATCAAATCATTAGGTGAGCCACAGGTGACTTGCAGAGGCAACAAAGCCACGTGCCAGCAGCTGAAGGTACTGCCACTGGCCATGGCCATGGCCATGCAGCCTGCCCGACAGCCTTGGTCACTGTCAGAAGAGACGAAGGAGGTCTTCCTCCTCAGAGGAGGGTTTCAGGTCTCAAGCTGTCTTGCCTGGCACAGGTACATAAACCAGCATGAGCAAGACACCAGGTTCTGGGATAAAACCATGTTGGATATTGCTCCCTATGGGGAGGAGAAGGCTTTCTGCACTGCATGTGCTTACAGACCTGCCGGCAGCACAGCCTTGCCTAGAGAGCTAATATTTGCATCAGACTCTGTGTTCTCTTACCATGGCAAAGGCTTTTGTCAAATCAGTTAAAGTGGGGACTGAGGTTCGTTGCATTGTTTCTCCTGGAGTTGTTAAGCTGAGGAACTTCTGCCCAATAGTCCTTGTTTTCAGGGCAGCTCCTCTGATTCCAGATGTTTGCTTTCTGTGCTGTGCAACTGCAGCCAGTGGGCAAGAGCCCAAGGGACCGTGCCACCTGCTGTGACCCATAGTCTTTCTGATGTAGTGACTTCCCAGTGAAGGTTGTATAGAGCCAGGCTGTCGCTGAGTCTGGGCTTTGCAGCCCTGCTGGGATGGCTGCTGTGCTTTTGCGCAGCTCAGTACTGTCAGCACACAACAGCATGCTCGGCTCATCTGCTAAGATGGGCCTTGCAGAGCTGAGGGTGCCTCCTCCCCTGGGCTTCAGGTGATGGTGGAGCTCAGACAGTGGAGATCCACGTATGTGGTATGGCAACTGGTATGTAAGCACCTGCATTTTCAATGATGGATACAGCTTGTCAACTTCATGCATTTCCAGGTAGAGGCAGAGGCAGAGACTGGACTTTCTGGATCACAGAATCACAGAATTGTGGGGGTTGGAAAGGACCTCTGGCGATCTTGTCCATGTTCACTCCTGTTTCTGCACTTCTCCAGCTCAGCTGCCTCCTCCCCTCTGTGATTGCTTTGCCCCCCTGTTCCCTGGCATCCTGCATTGTCGATCTTCTTCTCCAGCTGCTGTGCTCCCCTGTATCTGTAAACTTCTGGGAATTCCCAAATCCAGAATACACTGTCTCTGAGCTGAGCAGTGATGGTTTTGATGTACGTCATTGATTTCAGATGATGGATGTAGTTATTTCTGCTTCTGTGATGGGTTATAATAATGTCACCTGCCACAGGAGTTATTATAAATTTTATAAACTCTGCAGGTCTTGCAAGGCCTACAGTCTTTGCAATCAATCAAGGCAGGCTGGTGAAGAGAAGGCAGATTTCATAATTAGATTTCACTGGGACTTTATAATTCCTGTGTGATTTTTGGTGCAGAATATGAGATCTGCTGGAGCACACATGGGATTAATCACATCTGAGGCATTACCTAGGGTGTTTGTAAACTCTACAGGAAACCTCAGGTAACATCTGACCCACCGCTCAGCCAGAACAAGATGCTCTATGTTTGATACGCCCCCAGGTTCTGCAGAGCTCCAGCTCCCACACTAGCTCAGCTGGGCTGTGTGCTGCAGCTTGTATGCCCTGGCTGGTCAGGCACAGGAAAGCCAAGGGAAACCTAGCTTCATTCTTGAGATGCCAAGGCTTTTCAGAGAGCCCATCAGCACGTGCCTGCACTTGGGTGTGTGGGTGGGAAACAAGACCTGGGACAGGGACAGTGCCAGGACACTCTTCCTGCTAGTTGGGGTGTTCCTTCCCATCCAGACAACCAGAACCTCCCCAGACACCTTCCTGGGCTTGCTGGGGCATCAGCAAGGTGAGCCTGACACAAGGTCATCTCAGCATGCTGCATCGCCTGGGCAGTCCCATGCGGCACCCGTCCTGCCTCATGGTGGCATCTGTTGAGCTGGGGTCCTGGTTTAGTTTCCTCCAGCAGAAACTAAACATGCAGTAACATGAAAGCAAAAACCCTTCTGACTTACTTCTTTGGTTTGTTTTTCCAAATGCTAGGAACATGTACATGTGTGGCTGTGACTGTGTGTGTCCGTCCGAGCGTTACATCAAGCACTGAGTGGCACAGGATGCCAACAGTGATTTTCTAATCAAAGGGGCATAAAAAGATCCTGTCTCTTTTTCATTCAAACCAGGAAACACGCCAGGGCATTAAAGCTGTCTTAAAGGACGCTTGTGCCAAATGGCAGAATGAATCGGTACCTCGGTCTCCCCAGAGATGTGGCTGCTGCAGGGATGTTGGGAGGGCATATGTTATCCAAGAGGACCAGTGCAGGCTGAAGAAACATTTGAGGTTTTTTTTTAATAAATTAAAACCATGTTGTATATGTGTGGTGACTAAGTGATACTCAGAAATCTTGTTGGTTTGTTTCTACACCCTACCACTGCCCCCCAGATTGCTGCGTGAGCTTAGCAAGCTGTGAAGGGGCTGCAGAAGCCCATGCTCAGGCCCTGCAGACAAGCCCATGCAGTGCCCTGATGCTCCAGGGCTGCTGTCTACAGCTCGGTGTTGACCTTGCTTCCACAGAGGTGGCTGAGAGGAAGCTGACGGTTGAAGAGGAGGAAGCCAAGAGGATTGCAGAGATGGGCAAACCAATACTTGGCGAGCATCCCAAACTAGAAGTCATCATTGAGGAGTCCTATGAGTTCAAGGTCAGTAGTTTTCCCGGGTGTCCTACAGGAGGGGAAAGCTATGTGGCACTGAAGAGCAGCCATGGAAAGTAGAACTGAGGAGGTTGGTTGTGGCTGCATGTGCAGGGAAAGGGCTGCTGGAAGATGAAAAGGGGTGTGCTATGCAATGTAGTATGGGGGAAGCCTACAAGAAGTGCCAGGGGACACAGCTGCTGTTGGGCAGAGGTGAAGAGAGGAGCCCTGCTGGAAGCAGAAGAAGCCAATGTGCAGGAGAGGGCAGCAGCAAAGCTATCTCTGGTGAGGGAAGAAGGAGCCTACCCTAGAGTAAGGGTTGGCAAAGAAGCAGGCTCTGGTGAGGTTTGGGTCAGCCTGTCCAGGGAGAAGGTGGGCCAAGCTCCAGTCATGGCCTCATCTGACTGGTAGGAGAGTGCTTGTGGCACCGCAACAGTTTGGGAAGGGTCAGTGAGCCCGCAGTGCACTGCAAGATCAGCCTTGCCGGCTAGCAGCCAGTTTAATTGCTGTGCATCTTTATTCCCACAACAGAGCACCGTGGACAAGCTGATTAAGAAGACAAACCTGGCTTTGGTTGTAGGGACACATTCCTGGAGGGACCAGTTCATGGAGGCCATTACTGTCAGTGCAGGTGAGGGGGACATAAGAAAACCCACACCAGCATCCCCAGGGTTCATGCAGCCTGGGATGAGATCTGTCTGGGGTCAGGAGACAGCTTCTGCCTGGTCAGTGATGCTCAGCTGATGTGTGCATGGTAGTCACCAGCAAAGCAAGTCCAAAGAGCTCCTCTGTGCCTGACTTTCGCAGATGCATTAGCCAGGAGCCCAGGCAATCCATCTTTTGGTGCTGAGCCATCCAGGATGCCAGTTTTCAAAGACTTGACTTCTGCTGGTGGTGCACCTGCTGCTTCAGTGATCTGATAAGCAGTGTACAGGCAGCAAAATCCCTTCCTGGCCAGGCTGCTGGCTCCTGGTGTGCCTAGTGCTGTCCGGTTCAGGTGGCTGCTGCAGGTGGAAGGTGTCCTGTCTGCCACAGCCAATAGAGTCTCTGGAAGTAGGGAAGGTTGCCACAGGCTGACAAATGTTGTCCCATGAGGCAGCAACTGGTGGAGGGAAATGCCCAGAGACCCGCCAGCTGTTGGCTGGGGAGCCTGAAAGAGCTCACTGCTTCCAGAGCCAGGCAGCCGTGGTGCAGACATTTTTGGCATGTCCGTGCCATTAATGACACTTGCGCACCTTTCTGAGCCTTTCCTTAATGGTTTGGCATCTTTCCTGAAGGGCTGCTTTCCACCCAGCCATTGTGCAGGCAGCAGGCAAGGAGAAAACCCCTCCAAGGGGCTGCAGCGCTGCTGCTGATACCCCCACACAGGTGAGAAATTCCCTGCTGGGGTGCTGCTGGTGACCAGCCTGTGCTCTGGTGCAGGAGGACCAAAAGGTCACTCCAGTTTCCCAATTCTATAACTTTCTACTATTTTACCCCCCAAACCTTCACTTGCCTGTGTGACTTCGTGGTGCCTCTCAACAGTGATCTCCACAGGCTGATTACATACCTTGTGACTGTCTATGGACAGTAATGGGGACAGGGCTGCCCCTCTGTAGGTACAACGCACCACTCTGGCACTCCCCAGCCTGGCAGTCTCTGGGGTGTCCCAGGAGGCACCCCTCTCCCTGAGCCTCACCCCTGTCACTGAGGGACCTGGTTTGCCCTGAGCCCACTGTTGTGGTGGGCACCACACTGCCTTGTCCCAGGAGAGCAGCATCCCTGGAGCCCTGGGGTGGGGGGCCAAGCATGGGCTGCAGTCCACCCCTCTAATCTTGACCCATCCCACCATGAGCATTGGACCTCTCCTTCCACATTGTTTGCAGCGGGTGATGAGGATGAGGACGAGTCTGGCGAGGAGCGCCTGCCGTCCTGCTTCGACTACGTGATGCACTTCCTGACAGTCTTCTGGAAGGTGCTGTTTGCCTGCGTGCCACCCACCGAGTACTGCAACGGCTGGGCCTGCTTCGTCGTCTCCATCCTCATCATTGGCATGCTCACAGCTGTCATCGGCGACCTCGCTTCCCACTTCGGCTGCACCATCGGCCTCAAGGACTCGGTGACCGCCGTTGTCTTTGTCGCCTTCGGCACTTCAGTACCAGGTGACGTGGCTGTAGGGAGTGGGTGGAGTGGGAGGAAAGTCCTCCAGTGGGTCTCCTGCCCCCAGGGGAGCTGCTCTGTCATGTGAATGGGGTTCTGGTTGGGAAGGAGCTCCACATGCAAGGTCTGCACCTCACTTGGTGGCAACACAGAGTCCCTGGACCCAGGAGGTGGGGTGTGCACCAGGAGGGGTCCGTGTCCCAACCTGGCCAGTGCCACACCTCTGAGCCTCCCTTGTCCCCTAGACATGAAGGGTTGCCCATTTCTCCTGTTGGACCCCCAGTGACTTCTCCTTCCCTCCTCTCCCCAACCACAGACACGTTCGCCAGCAAAGCCGCAGCCATCCAGGACGTGTACGCTGACGCCTCCATCAGCAACGTCACAGGCAGCAACGCCGTCAACGTCTTCCTGGGCATCGGGCTGGCGTGGTCGGTGGCAGCAATCTACTGGGCGTCGCAGGGGCAGGAGTTCCAGGTGTCGGCAGGCACCCTGGCCTTCTCTGTCACCCTCTTCACCATCTTCGCCTTCATCTGCATCAGTGTCCTACTCTACCGCCGGCGGCCCCACCTCGGGGGGGAGCTGGGCGGCCCCCGGGGGTGCAAACTGGCCACGACGTTGCTCTTCGTCAGCCTCTGGCTGCTGTACATCCTCTTCGCCACCCTGGAGGCCTATTGCTACATCAAGGGGTTTTAGGCGGTGGAGGGACGGTGCCGTCGGGGGGAGGGACCCCCTCTTCCGTTACCTCACTGGACACCGGTCCTGGAAGCGCAGTTTCACTGGAGGGGACGGCTGTCTGTCAGCGCCGCCGCTGCCCAGATGGGCGGACGGCTGGGCACCAAGAAGGGCAAAACCATCACAGAATGGAAACAGAAAAACCAAACAAAAGCCACCCAAAATGATACAGAGGAAAAAAAAATAAAAAGAAAGCAACAGTGACAAGTGTTGAAATAAAACAAAACAGCATAAACCCAGCCACTGACCCCATTCAATGAGATTAAGAAGTTTCAGCCATCTCCAAAGGCCACCTCTCCCGCAGGGGCTCGTCTGCTTTCCTCCCAGGCACCCCTCCGCTGTATGGAGACATTTTCTTGGTTTTACAGGTTGGGAATTGCAGAAGCCTGACCAAGAATTTGATTTTTTTCTTTTTTTTTTTTTTTTTCCTTTCATTTGCTTGTTGCTCTTTGTTTTGGGGGGGCACACTGCCTTCTTCTTCTTTTTTTTTTTTTTTTTTTTTTTTTTTTTTTTTTTCTTTCCCCTTTTTTACTACTAAAACAGAAAAATGTTAAAAATCTCCCCTAAAGCTTCAAGCTGCCGTCAGTGCTGGAATTGAACATGTGTATTTTTTGAAGCCACAAAAGACTGTGACACAGTCAAAGAACTTTTTCACTATTACTCATTTCCTCCCTTGCCACCTTCCATTTCTTTCTTTTTTAAGAACATCACAAGACTGATATATTTTTAATACAAACACAGATACACACACACATTCAGTGACAAAGGCTGGAGCATGTAGCATCTCAATCACCTGCCTGGGCTAAGAACAAAAGGAGGGAAAAAAAAAACAACAACCAAACCCCAATCTTCTAATATAATACTTGTCATGTATATTTTGACTATGGCATTTCTCTTTGTATAATTAACTTTGAGCTTGTGGTACTGCAGGGAGAGAAAATTATGTTAATTTACAACTGATAAAGAAATAAATGGTTACCCAGGAATAAATAGCCTGCCCTGGAGCGAGTGGGGCAGGGAAAACAGTACCAGCTCCTTGAGAAGAGAGTGGTGGTAGGTTTGCTGCATGGTCCTTCTGTCCAGAGGTGGAAATGAATTCAGGAAAACATGGATAATGTGACCATATGTTCCCAGCACCGTCCCACCCTGAGCTGTGGTGTGGCTGCCCTTTCACTTGTTCGCTACCCCAGTTTTCACAGCACCCGCACCTTGCTGGTGATCTTCAGGCCATTGCAAGGTACAGGCTTAAAAACTGCCACCCCTGTCAGGACTCCTGTAGCATCTCAAGTACCTTTTAGGAACGCCAGACAGACAAAAAGGCATCCTTTTAATTTGAAGTGCATTTCTTTTTAAGGGAAAAAAAATATCCACCACGAGAGTATGTCATGAGTTACATCAATGGCTGCAAATTGAATTGTTGGGTTGGTAATAAAAATAAATAAAAACTATACCTATATCTATATAAACAGTGCTATCTAGAAACATACTTCTTAATTGAGAGCCCTGGAAGAGGACGTTAAAACCTTACTCTTTGTAAAGTGTTTTCGAGATGAAGACAATATCTTATGTGAAGAAGCAGGTGCTGTAAAGGGAAACATTTTCTTCATAAAGTTCCCTATCACAAGCCAAACCTCGGAAGGCGGTGAGTAAGAGAGGGGCTGCCTTCTGCAGCGCTTTCCACTGCCCCAGGAGGAAGGGAGGCTGTGGCTGCAGGTTAGGAGAAAAGCAATGGGAACAAGGTTGTCATGGACAAAAATGTGGTGTTTCACTACAGGAGGTGACCAGATGAGAGTGGTGATGCTCCTTAACACACAGATGAAGTATTTATTTTCATACCAAATGTTTATCAGATGTCTGTACCTCTATATAAATGTGTAAGGCAGAGAAGAAGGATCCTTCTCAGAGGAGCAGCGGGAGCTTTGCTGGTGGGAGCTCACCATGGGTGAGAGCCGTTGGGTTTGAAGCCAACAAGCATCTGACCTACTGCCTCCTTACCCTCCCTTCGCCATGCCTTTGGGAAAGGGCCTGAAAAAGATTGGCAAGAAGCCCCGAGACCAGGCTCCCACTGAGCTTGCCGGTCCTCCTGGCCACCGGCTGTGCCAACAGCCCCCGAGAGCATCTACTGCCGCCGGCGGCCACCACCACCACTGCCCACCAGCTGGGGGGACCCCAGAGCACACACGTGTGACACTGAAAAAGCCCCCTAATGCTCTCTGTGGGGGTTTAAGGTGCAGTTCTCAATGGGGGCATTTGTTATCATTGCTGTTTTTAATTTGGACTTACAAAGTCTGTTGAGCTCTTATTTTACCTGTGCCAGCTCCCCCCCCAGGGTAGCGCCCGGCCCGGGGAGCTGCCATGCTGTTCTTCTGTTGCTTGTGCTGTGTCCACCACCTGCTTCTCATCCGCCTCCTTCTTTGGCTGCCCCCGGGGAGGGCACGTGGGGAAGGACTGGCTGCCGTGAGTGCCAACTGCATGGGGACCTTGGTGCCCTCCATGCACGAGGGCGAGCTGCGCCAGGCCGACAACATCCGTGGAGTGTTTCTTTTTTTTTATTTTTATTTTTTATGTCATTAAAAAATATGCAAGCTGAAAAAACAAAGCAAGTTTGGTGCCTGTGGGAATTTTTATGTTTTTTTTTTTTTTTGTCTTGAGGCTTTTATGTTTTATTTTGGATCTGGCTATCTGCTTGCTCCTGTTTTCCTTTGGGCAGGTGCCTGGACTTGGTTGCTCTGGCTCTGGCTGGTCTGCTGCCCCCTCCACCCCAGCCCTCTGGTTCAGTACAGCTGGGAGGACCCCACGGCGCTTGCCCCTGGCAGAGAGGAGATTTTGCTGGTGTTTTTGATGTCACTGCTCCTTCCCTTTTGTTTCTCCCATTGGTTCCCTGTGGCAGCCTGCAACAACAGCTGCTGGCCTCCCTCGGCAGCCCTCCTGCTCTGGGCAGCACACGTGTACCTTTCAGTCTCCCTCTGCCCTCCATCCCCACTCCTCCTTGAGGCTCTTTCACTGCTGCAGTTGATAAATAATGTGCTCCGACATCAGGAGGGAAAAGCAGAGGTGACCAAAGGAGCTGCTTTGTCCCTGGGGACTGCCATGGCATGGAGGCACAGCCTAAGGGCCATGCACAGTGCAGGGCCAGCGGCGGCCTCCCCGCTCCACTGTCACGGGGGGCACCGCAGCACCCCACAGGTTTTGCCATGCAGGTGATGCAGCACTGCATGGATGCCAGTCAAAAATCAGCCTTTGGGTAAAAATCAGTTTTGCAAAGAGGCATCACTCACCTGCACCCCTCAATCTGGAGGTACCATGGCACCTCCTCACCCAGCATCACCATTGGCTGCATTTTCCACTTGTATTTGGGCCCCTGACCACAAAAATCCCCTTTACCTTGAGCCTGGTGCCAGAACCATCCCTATATGCCTTTCTGCAGAAAAGGGGCAGCTGGTGCAGCCCATAGCCCTCGTGGGACCCAGGGTGGGAGGAACCCCAGTTGGGTGCCTGCACTGCCAGACAGGCAGCCCAGGTGGAGCAGCTGGGAGGGGGCTGTGCTGCACATTGCTCCCTGGGGCAGCCAGAGCTCTGCAAAGCCCCCTGGCCTGGCCACAAAAAGGCCACTGCCCTGCTGGGTCCTGCATGCTCCCATCTCCCCACATGCCTGCAGCAGGGAGCCAGCAGTGCCTGCAGTGAGCACGCCAGCTCCCAACCCAGGGGTAAGCACACAAGCTTTCTGGCTCCAAGGAAATAATCCATTGCTTTTGACTTCAACAAAGGGGCTGGGGGGAATTTCGGGGTGTTGGAGGGGTGCAATGCTTTTTGCTTACTGCCACGGCTGCACAGAAGCATCCCAGTCCCCACAAGTGTTGAGGCTTAGGTCCAAGACCGAAGGGCACTGTCACCAAGTGAGCTGGACTGAGTGACAGGAGTGTGCAGCATCAGGAATCAGCTGCAGTATGGTAAGGTGAGAATGAAGTGTTTGCTAGAGCCAGTGAGCAAAGGTTTTAAGCCAAGGAGGAGGCAATTGCAGCTCTCAGAATGGGCTTTGTCACCTTTTTGGCAATTACTGTGGTGTTAGTGTGATAAAGGCTCTTCTGGACAAGCACAAATTACACACAAAAATATTCTGTGATGCACATTTCCTTTGATTCCACAGCTGGGACTGCTGGATTGGTTTGTAAGCTGCTTGTCCCTGATACAGGAAGACCCCCACCACCACCCTCCATCCCAAAGCAGCAACACCTCACCTCACAGCACCATCTTCAAGGAGAATCCCCCATTAGCTGCATGTGCCACCTCAGGCTTCAACCACCCTGGCCCACTGCTGCGGTGGGATGTCTACCTGCATGTCTCCACCAGCTTTGGGAAAGCATTTTGGAGGACAAGTGTACAGTACTGAAGTTCCTGGACACTGTTAGAGAAAGGGTTGGTAAAAAGACCTTTGAGAAATGACCATCATCCAGCTCTTGATAGCACAATAAAATAGATATAGATAGTAATAGAAGGGTATCCCGGAGATGTGGTCACGCTTGAACATGCCACCATTCAAAGCCAGGAAATTTCAGTCAATCCACAGTCGCTTTGGTGTTAGCTGGTGACAAGTCATTCCTCATATCATTCACCTGGAATTGCTTTTTTTGTTTTCCTGCAGAAAAAATCAGACAAAAGCTTTTTTGGGTTAATTCTGCCAGGGAGTGGTTGCAGCCATGACCTTGGTGTAGAAGTCAGCCGCCACAAATGGGAGCAGCAGTTGCTGAGCCCTGGCCAGCCCTGGCCACAAGCTGAAAAGCACTTGTCACCAAAAATAACCCTTGGAGTATTATATGAGGGGAAAAAATGTTTTTAATGACCGTTGTCATCTGTGTGTGTGTGAACCAGCAGCAGCCAGCTTGTTAATAATGGAACTATGTGTGCTAGTGCTGCTTAGTGCCCAGCAGAGAAGACAGGGCTCCCAATTTACCTCCACAGGGAGAAGGGATTAAGGACCTCCCAGTATTTAAATGAGCTATTTAAAATATCTAGATAATTAACACCATGAGTAGATTTACCCATTCGACACACACACATATCTGCCTTCCTTTGTCTGGGGGTGGGTTGGGGGGGTCTGGGGGGGTCTATGCTTTGCCTGGCAGCCTGTGGCAGTGCAGAGAGACCAGTAGCCCAGACCCACGCAGGTGGCCGGGAGGTCGCTTGTGCTTGCCCCTGCTGCCAGCAGCAGAAACCCTCAGTCCCTCTTGAACTGGGGAATCAGTTGGCCTCAGATGGTAATTTCAGCTTAGACTTGGACCCTGCAGGCACGATGTGAGGTTGATGAGCTCATCAGATGTTCCTACTCCACCTAAATGTGAACATTCACCAATGTCCCAGACAACACCGCTATTGCCACATATGTGGCAAGCGGAGTGGGAGCTGTCGCTGAAGGAAAAATCGTGACCTACCTGCTACTCAGTCCTGGGCATGTGCTCAGAAAATGGCCCAGTTTGAGGAACACAATAAAAAATAACACAGGCCTAGGAACCACTTTGAAACTGGTATGAAAACTTTGGTGAATTAAAGAAATAAACCATTTAAGTAAGATATTTTGGGGAGGTGGGGGGGGGTGGTTGTAAGATGAGAAGTTATAAATACCTTCCTTGAAAGATGTTTCTGCTGTCTCAGAAAATGAGCTTTCATTACAGAAACACTGGTCCCATTTTGTGAGAATTATTTGTGTACAACTTGGGTGCATGGAAAAAATGCAGGGGGGAAAAAACCCAACATATCATAAATATGTCAACACAAAATCTGCAATGGGGCCATCAGAAGGTCCCCTGGGCACCTCCTCGGCACTAAGGCATACCGTACAGACTGCCTCCATGCCTCTATCAACACCATGGTTGAACGATAAGCTCTTAAAAAAGCTATCAAAAGAGATTTGATTGCCTCCTTCAGTAGCATCTTGGGCAGAAAAATAACAGCAACCCCAATGTGCAGCTTTATTGGCCCTGCTATTTTTTTTCCTTCTTGTTTTATTCACAAAGGCAGGGAAAACATCTGATTGCCATCCTTGTTGTAAGAGCATTTTGTATGTGGTAAAGCCCTTCAGGTTCTCCACTCTCTGCCAGCTTCTGAGCAGTTGTTTCTGCTGGATTGCTGCCTGCTGGGTCTCGCTTTGTGTTTGCGCATTCACGCCGGCTGCCCCACAGCAGGTCATTGCACGCTTCTCTGCTGAAACCCATCCTGTTGACTCGGACTATTTCTGCAATTTTATCACACATTCTACCCTTCATAGGTACTTACAGCCCCTCCCAGTTGGATAGCACCAGGAAATTTTATACTAAAGCAATTTCCTAAAGCTGCTGCTGAAAATCCTCAATAGACCTGGACCCTGGAGAGCCACTGGAAAGGTTTCCCCAGAAAGCTCTCTGACACTGAGCTCAGTGTATTGTGAGTCTAAATAGGCTGCATTTCCCCAGCTCGCTTATGAGAATGTCTTCTGGGACAGTGCCAGAAGCCTTACCAAAGTCAAGACATATCACATCTAGTGCTGACCCTGCCAGCCATGAGGCCAGTTATCCTGTCAAAGAATGGAATCAAATTAATTTGATATGATTTGTCCTCAGCAAAACATCAAGAAACCCATTCCAGCCATTTTTTTTTTAAAAATTTATAAATCTATCTAGGGGATTAGAGAATAACTGGTCAGTACCTCGCTCTTGTAAATTTTCAGAGAGATATCAGGACAACAGGTCTGTAATTCCCTAGGTTTTTCTTCATCTCTAGTTAGTTGATGTTGCCATGTCGTCCTTAAATCCCCTGGAATCTCACATGTAGTCTACAATGCTCCAACACCAATCCCATGTTTTGTATTTTTGACTTTCCACACTTCAGGGTGTCGGAAGAGCTCTTGATTTCTTTTATTGGTCTCTACTTCATTTCCCTTGCAGAAGGATAGTCTCTTATTGGAACTTTGACTCCAGGTCTTTTATTAGTTCTCAGATCTCTTTTATCCTTCAGAACACATCTTCACAGAGCATCCTCACTGGTTTCTGAATTCATTGATACTTGATATTTTATATTTTGAACTGTAAGTACTTTAACTCATTTTAGAAAGGTCTGGTATTCAACTGCTTGCTACAATCACCTGAACACTTGAAACAATCGTAACAGCTGAAGAGGCACAAAAAATTCACATTCATGTTGGGCTGCAGGTGAACAAATTAAACTTCAGCCACCTCCTGTCCTGGTTCCCCAGGCACAGACCCATGGGCCAGCCATGCAGGCAGGCCATGAGCAGCCCTGAGTCAGCTGGGAGATCCAGTCAGGGCAGCTGCCCCACGCTGACTCACAGGTGTATCCCATACCACCTCATCATGCTCATTATAAAAGGAGGGAGTTCACTAAGGGTGGGGGTTCCTCTTCCTGGGATTTCTTTCTCCTGACCTTCTGCTCCTGCTGCTAATCCTAAGGATGAGGCTGAGTATAACCTTGTATACTTGATGTTGGTGTTTGTATTAGTTTTGTTATTTCATTAAATTTGTTTCTACTTCAGCCCACGGGGCTTCTCCCTTTTTTCCCCCATTCCCCTTCACAGCTGGGGAGAGGACACTGGGTGGTAGGACAACTGCTGCAGTATAGCCCTGGGTACAGGCTGAACGTAGACACCTCCATACAGCTTTGCCTGTTACAACCTGCCAGCTCATAGCAGGAACATCCAAGTCACTTCAGAAATAGCTTCATCTCTTCAGCCAAATGCTGCGTTAACTCTTTTCTGACATGGTGAAGTCGGCAGGGATTACTTGAGTGTTCCCTGCCAAAATTATGACTGAGGGAGAGAGCAATGGTACTTTGTGCTATGCAAAGCCAGACCTGTCCTGTACAACGGACATTCAAACTCTGCAGTTATTGCTTGAAGCACAGCACTGAGATGCTGCAGAGGAATTCATTTCACCAGACTGAGGATGAAGGTCACACACAGTTCCGAGTCCTTCGTTCATGTATCAGAAAGCAACTAATTAAGGATCTGTTTTTTACTGGGACTGAATTTGTCCATTTTAGTAACGTGAGCTGAATTCATCTACACTTCAGACTCCCAGAGGAGTCTGAGGAGCTACTCTGAGCTCCAAACTAGGGCCACCTAGTTGTGAATTCCATGCAGGAGAGCTGGGCTGACTGGCTAAGTATGCAGCAAGGCCACGGCTCCTCTGCCTGGGCTGAGCCAGGAGACCCTCAGCCCAGTCCCAATGCACTGAAAGAACAACATAACGTGGAATAAATGTTCATTCATGCTTTTGTGGGAGGTGGGGATATAGGTTTGTGATGCAACACATAGCACGGAGCTGGTGGTGTGTTCTGAGCAAAAGCTGGACGCCTCCTGGTGCGCACAGGTGAGGCATCTTTGGAAAACAAAAACAAGCACTGAAACCAGTAAGCATGCCCTCAGGTACAGAACGGCAGAAAGCACCTTTGCTTCCTGAAGCAGCCAGCCTTGGGTTTTCTGGCAAACACTCCATGCAAAATACTTGCTGTTATAATCCTCGTTCCCGAGGTGGTGGGTTTTTTTAACCCACTTTGTTTTCAAGGTGTTTTCCAAACTAAGGAGCACAACTTCTGCAGGTCCTGCTGTCCAATTTAATATCAGCTTTTGGAGGGTTGCCAGCTTATTTTGCCCGAGATGGCTTGCAAAGGCTGGCTGCTGAGAAGTCAGAAGGTCGGCATTCTGCACGTGGATTTTGTTAGTTATGTGAAAGATAAGTGGGAAGGAGGCAGGGGAGGAGGAAAAGTCTTCTGGCAGTATCACGGTCGGAAGCAGAGGCAGAAACAAGCTCTTTGTAGTTCTTTTGGCTTGTTTACAGGATGACTGCACTGCCAGGGAGGGGTAAAGGCGCCTCAGAGTACCTTATGTTGACCCCTGAAAGAGGAAATATGGCCAAAGAATTGCTTTTGAAAAAAATATTCTTTTCCTGTTATTAAGTCTCACAGAACTCCAGAAATGACAATTACTGCTTGTCTTTTAGCCCCAAAACATGTTACCTTGGTAATACTGTTTGCCAGTTTATTCTTGACAAATCCCTGCATTTGCTCCTTAAAGTTTGCAGTACTGTCATCATTTAGCTTGTACCTAAAGACAAGTCTCAGCAGCCTCCCCTTCTGCTGACCTACAAACAGTCCAGCCTGTGACTATTATACAAGCAGAAAAAAATCTCCCTTTTGGACTGTAATTGCCTCTCCTTCAATCTGCAGTAAATGAACTGGCTCCTTATTAATTGCAAGAGATTTACATATCACCAAAAGAAATGTCATAGTCATGAGAAACTGGTCATATCTGCTTGATAGGAATGATATGTGGCCTCCTCTGTCACAGCCCTGGTCCTGCATTCTCTGATGAATGCTAAGCCCCCATAGCATAGGAAAAAACATGTTTTACAACAGCAGCAGCTTCCCAGCATAGCTTGTTGGCTGTCACCTCTAAGGATTAAAGGGGTTTGGACAACACCTAGAAGAAAGTACTTCAGGCTCTGAAGTGCTGGGGTCTGAACCCCAAGCCCTGAATTAAGGTTGACATATGGGTGGTCCCCATGGTCCTTTAAGAGGAGGGGATGAGTTTGCCTTTTGGCTTTCCTCCAAGGTGTGGCCGGCCTTGTAAGGAAAAGCCCTTGGGTAAACAAGCCCCAGGTGCCCCGCATTGGGTAAATGAGTGCCAGGTGTCCTGCTTTGGGCATAAAAGCTGGGACCACTTGCAGGAAGAGTTGGAGAGTCTGTCTGTGAAGTGGATGCACTTCACAGAGTTTCCTGTTGGGGAAGGACCTCCTGGCTCTTCATGCAGCTGGATCCCAGTCAGGTCTGGCACTTACAAACGTGGGCTTTGTGGGGAGGCAACATGGGGTTACCTCTGTCGTATGTGATCACCCTATTGGCTTGGTTGTCTCCCATTTTTTCCATGGGTTACCTTGTATCTTTGTTTATTCCATCTATTACGGGTCATGCTGTGTCATTCCTGGGGTTGATGTCTATTATTTGTGATCTATCTATCTGACTTGTTTGTACCCCCAGCAATCCCCTATATACTGACTCCTCTACGCGCAATAGAATCTACTTACTGGATTGTTTTTCTGCTGGCTGTGTCCTTTGTACTAGGCCTAGTAATTGGCAAAACAGGCTCCCATGTACTGAAGCCTCACCTGCAAAAGTAAAGTATAAAGACTCCCAGATGAAAGGGTAAGGGGAGGTGCCTCTCTTCTGTCCTTGGTTTAGGGACACTGTGCTATGAGATCCCACTTGGCTGTGGGTCCAACTTTCAAAGATCATCTCCAGTGAAGACCCACTGCCAGATCATGTAGAGGGACATTCTGTGGCATGCAATGGCTATTACAAATTTGCTTTCTCATTAAGAGCTTTTTTGAGTTTCAAGTTTGACCATGATGCCATAATGAAAAGTTTTGACCTCTGACAGCAAACTTAAGAGGAACAAAAATCAGACTTGCCTATTGCAACTGAGGGGGTTTCTTATCCAGCCTTACTCTTTCTCAGGAGGTTTATTTTTGTTTGTTTTCAAATGCAATACAGGTACTGACTGGTGGTTTGGAAGGGTTTGTTCTCCTTGCATTATGGGAGTGGCATAGTCAAGTGTTGCACTTTAAATGCAGTATGGCCTTTGTCCACAAAAGTACCTTTCCAGTGTTCAGTTCACTTGTTCCTAGCTGTACATTAGAAGGCATTATTTTTGTGTGTGTTTTTTTTAACTTGCCATGTATTTTGTAGAATGTCATTGACTGTTTTTAACTGTTGAAGTATACCAGCTTGCTAAACTTTAACTGCTCTGATGATGTAAATTATTGGACTCGTTAGTCATTATTGTGTAGTACATTGCAATATTACAGCAGTGGCAATGAAACTGATTCTCAGAGGACTCCCCTGTCCTAGTGATTTTGAGAGCTGCACATTTCAAACCTAGCCTCACCCTGTGATCCTTTCTCTGTCCTGGTTGCTTGCCCAAAATACCTTCTCTCCTTCACACTGATTGATAGTTTCTGTTGGCTGGCAATCAGTAGTACTTGGAGTCAAATGTATAGCGTGTTAACTTCTTGTACGTACTGTGCCTGTGTCTTCAGTAAGAATGCACAAACTGTGCAGAACTTAGCCATTTGGAGTGTCTAGCTTCAGCTCTTATGCACTGTCCCCAGCTGGGTAAGAAGTTGCAAAATTTTGCGTTATCCCAGTTGCAGCTGCTTTCAAAAAAGAAAAGCTTAAACTTTTGTCTGTGAGAGGTTACTTGTGTAGAATTTATACTGAATGTAAGTAAGCCCCTGTAGATCTTGCTGAGGAGGAAGGCAGATGCATGGATAATGGAGTTGTCGTGAGACACTAAATGGCTTAAGCAGGCTTGAGAAGGCTGAGGGGTGATCTAATTAACGTTTGCAAATACTTAAAGGGTGGGTTGAGGGAGAATGGAGCCAGGCTCTTTTCAGTGGTTCCCAGTGACAGGACAAGGGGTAAAGGGCACAAGCTGGAACATAGGAGGTTCCATTTAAATATGAGAAAAAAATTCTTTTTGGTGAGGGTGCCAGAGCACTGGCACAGGCTGCCCAGAGAGGTTGTGGAGTCTCCTTCTCTGGAGATTTTCCAGCCTCACCTGGATGCTGTCCTGAGTGATGTGCTCTAGGGGATCCTGCTGTTAAGCAGGGGAGTTGGACTAGATGATCTCTGACAATTCTGTGAATCTGTGAATCTCCTACTCTCTTGCTGAAGCTCCACAGGCTTTCAAAACAGCCTGGATAGATCCAGGCAGCTGTCATCAAATCGCAGACAAGCACTCTGGGGCATGTTTCAATTCAACCTGGAGGCTTATACACAGGAGAGAAAAGTCCAAGGATCTCGGATCCTGACCAAAGACTGACACGTGACTCTGGGAGCAGGAAAGTCCCCTTCCCTCTCCCACAGCACTGCGTAGGTAACCAAACACTATGTGGAAGACAGAAGTTCTGGAAATCAACATTAAACAAGAAAGCACTACAAGACACTGGAGCAAAAGTTATCTATTTTATTACAAAACCAGTCAAACAGATGCCTTTCAGTCTAACAAACAATGCCATAGGCAGAAGTGTGCTGGGGCAGGCTAAGTTCAATATAAACTCAGGCCATGGAAAGCGGTGCCTTCACAAAGATGAATCCCACTGTAATGCAGTTCCTCCAATACACTTCATGCTTGGAGGACCAGGAAAAAAGGAAATATTTTTGCTTCTCCCAGGAAGAGCAGATGAGTTGCGCTGTGGAGCGCTGGTTCTCTTCTCTGTCCCAGCTGTTTTCAGCTGTCATTCAAAGCAGAGCCAGAGAGACCAACGAGGACTTGAAGGATCAGGAGAGATGTGCCCAGGGTCTGATTCCAGGCACAACACTGACACGCCCCATGCCCTAGCTTCAGTAGGAGACTACTGATGCAAGGCAGAGCAGAACATGCTTACCACCACCAGACATGGACATATTTGGCCTGGCAGCCAGGTGGACCGGCCAGTTATCTGGCAATAAAAGCAACAAGGGAAGAGGGAAGCTAAGGCATTGGTCTCTTCTGACAAGTACAGACTGTTTGGACAACTCATAGGATGTGTTACATGAATCAAGACCAGTACTGTCTGCATGAGCTTTCAACACACAAACCCAGAATAAGTAACCCAGCTCCTCTCCGGACATTACACAGTCATGCTGGTTGGGTCTTGCATGTGAATGCACAAGCGTTGCCAGAAGCTACTAAGAGGCTTGCGCAAACCCAGCAAGACAGTATGCTAGGACTTAGACTTCTCCTGTGAATGTAAAGGGGGAGGCAATATAATGCTTGGACCCCAATTCATCCATAAAGTCAGCTCTACCCTAGCAACATGAATACCCACCAATACCACAGCTAACATCAACTGCTGCCCCTTGATTGCCTTCCTTGAAGAACTGACCCAATTTTATTTGCAAACTACGTGTGAATGCAGGCCTTCTGGAGGGGAAGGACACAGGGATGAGAAAAAGAAGGTCTGCAGAAGGATTTGTGTGACAGGCAGGAACGCTGGCTGGCTGGTTTACTGACATTTCCAGAAGAAAAGATGCAGTGACTTATAGCAGCTCTGTGCTCTCCTGCAATCTTGTGGGGCATTGCCATTGGCTGGCCAACAGAACTCCTTTAGGCATCCAATTACTTGCTTTTGCTGGATGCAACTATACATAAACCAACAATAAAAAAAAACCAAAACAACCCCAAACACCAACCCAGCAGCCAGAGCTTTTAATTCCTAAAACTATCATATTAAAAAAGGAAAGGGTTTTGTGGTATTTTTTTTTTTTAATACAGTTGGATTCATTCTTTACTCCTACAACAGAATTAATGAGTGACAGGGACATTTCCAACTATACACTAAAGATTTCACAATGATGTGCCCTGTGCATTTAAAAAGAAAAGATGCTATCAAGAAGATGGGAGCTTGCAGGCCAAAAAAAGCAGATACATTGTATGTGAGAAACCATGAAGATCCAGCAGCAGGATCCACTCTTGCTAAAGAGATGCCTTCTTTATATTATGGTGGTGTGATGTATATTTCAGAGATTACCAGAGGTTGTTTCCAGCCGTGCCAAATACTTTAATTAGCTCCAATCTAGCTCCCAGAGGAAGAGTTATTACTATGCTTAAACTGTTATTTATGGAAAGATTTTGTGGTTTGTTTTTTTTTTTTTTTTTTTTAAACTTTCCATTTTGTCAACAAGGCATCAACTTACTGCATCAGGACACTCCTGCTGTGATGTGTTCATCTCATGCTGTAGTCACAATGGCATGCCAGAGTGAAGATGCTGTGTTGTAATGTCTTTTACCAAAGCAACAAAGCCTCAAGGGACAAGCCCAGTCTCTACAGTAACACAATGCTGTTGCAAGCAATTATTGGTGTGTTCTCATATTAGCATGGCATGTCATCACTTCCGACTACAGGTTCTTGGTCCAGAGACGAGTAGCACAAGGACTGCCAGGTCCAAAGTGGGAGGCTGCTCAGAAGATTTCCTATAAATAAGCAAGTACTGCTAGTGGCTGGAAACACACAAACCAAAACACTGTGTGTCCCATCACTCTCTGCCCAAACCTAGGATGGCTGATATGGCTGTCCCTGCCCTACTGCTGACTTTACAATTGTATCTGGGAGTAAGTAAGAACGAACTCTGGAAAAACAGCTGGTAGTTGAAACAGCCCCTGTGGCCTCTAAGAGCCCAGGCTCCTCAATCCAAGCCTTCACTGTTACTGTAAAGTGACACTGGAGGTAGTGATAACAGCGAATCGGGTGAAGTGGATACTCTAAGCTAGGCAGGCACAGCATGCTGCAGGAGAGGAACTCAGGACTCACAACCACCAAAGAGGAGTAGTCATTGCAGACAGACCTTCACCAGTGAGCATGGCCCCAGCTGTAGTGTTGAAACGTAAGTAAACCAGACTCTCAGGGACCAGCAGCATGACTGTGTCTTTCTGCACTGACAAACACGTTATTTGCTCTTCAGCAAAGCAACAGGCAGGCTGATGCTGCTTTCAGCAGGCTTCTCAATATTTTTATTGTTGTATAGCATGTAGATGAACACTTTGTGAGAGAGAAGATGCAGGACTTCATTCTGCTGACTCTACTAGGCCTATGGCTTCCACATCCTTCCTACAGTGTTAGATTCCCAAGGCATGGCACATCTTTGCTAAGCATGTCTTCTGAGCCTGAATAGTAATGCATTTGCAATTCATTTCTTCCCAACTTGCAACAGGTGCAGAAACTACTTATGTATGTCCTTAACATAACCCTTTTCTATTCCTACTTTTAGCAGCTTTGCAGTGCACCAATACTTAGGTGAAACCTGTGCTCTCTCAAAAGTTCAACTGCCTGTGAGTTGCACAGGGCTTTAGAGTAAGAAAAAAAGGGGTTCAGCTGCTTGCAAGAAGCATTGGGTACCTGGGGTACTGTGTGCACATCTGTAAGCACAAGTCATACCGATATATCTGCTCCTTTGTGCATGGGGATATTAAAGGTGCGCGTCCCCAGTGACAGTTTGGTGGCAGAAATGAATGCATTACTGTAATCCACTAAATGTAAAGTGTCCCTCTAGCCCTAACAGCCTTCAAAAGCAAAGGGAGGAATAGAACAGTGACTCCAACCCCTGTACAAAACAACTGTACAATTTACATATATATTTATATACAGTATATAAAATTCTCTTTGAGTCCCACTGAACTCAATTTTACGTCATCAGTAGCTGTTCCAATTTTAAAAAGTCATGATCCTGCTTCCCCCCACTCTCCAAAGTATTAGATAATGGCATTGAAAAGCAATTAAAAACCAACCCAAACCAATTATTAAAAAGTGCAAACGTTCTGGGTGCCACTTCTGCTACGTTGGATGTTGTTGATGCCGCATGCTTGCTCACAAGCAGCAAGGTGTCTGTTTGTCGCTGGACCTTTTTTTCCTGTGGGTTGGCTCCTGCCTTCCCTTCCTGTCTTCTGCTGCTACACCAGGCGACCTACTGAAAGGGTGGGGTGGGCAGGGAGGGAAAAAAAAAAACAAAACAGAAGCAGGGAAAGTGAGGAAAAAAGGCAAATTAAAATCAAAAGGGCACCTGACTGATACAGATACAGTGCAGCCTCTGCTGCAGCCATGGCCGCAGAAAGCTGAGATCCCAGGGTAAGCTGTGAGGCTGAAAACCAGGAGCTGAGACAACCTTGCTGAAAAAAAGGGTTGAATGAGTCACAAGATGCTCTAAGGGACTGACGTATTTTTAAACGTAAACCACCACTTTCCTCTCCCTCCCCCTCCATGGAAATGGGCATGCAGTCTGGGCAAACAATTGGTCTGACATCTCTCCCTCTGCTCCCTTCTGCCTGCTATGGCTGATGCAGAAGCCCGCTGCAGCCCGGCTACCCTGCCACCACCTCCCCTGTGAGCCACAGCCAGCTGCCTCCTTCCCTAGCAGGCAAGCAGGCCTTGAAGGGGGCAACCATGGAGGGTGAGGGCAAGCCACCTCTCCCCATCTCTGCAACAGCACAATGCAGCGATCTCCCTGCTCTGTGGTTCTTAGAGGCCCGTCTGCACCAAGCACTCTGAAGCCTACCAGAGGACTGAATCTACAGCAGGGATACAGCATATTTGGAGCTGGGGGTCCCAAGACCCTCCTGGGCTATTCGTGTCCCAGTGGATGGTGCAAGGGTGCTGCTTGGCACTTCAGATAGATGCACACATCCACATGCTAGTTTCTTCAGAAAGTTTTTGTTAAGCCCCTCAAAGGTTCTTACAAGAATCAACGTTCTTAGGGACCAGAGAGCGCTCTGTGGATTAGTTACAGGTGAAAACATGGTGAAAAGAAGGCCAAAGTACAGATTTGGTTTCCAGAAAGGAGAAAGGTTACCCGACAAGCCTCACTGCGATCAGTTAATTGCCATGCCCTGCCACAGAGGGTGAACAGTGTCAAATGCAAAATTATTTGAAATTGACTGCACAGCTCTGTAAAAGGCCCTGACAGTGCTCAATGACCAGCTCATAAAAAGAGTGGACTGATTTAAATATCTATACATACAACACAGTGGGAGTAGGGAGCAGGGATGACCTGTCCTACACTAAGCCCTCTGAGTGACTAGGAAAGAGCTTGAAGCCACAGTACACAATTTTTTGAATGCCTCCGTTCAGCTTTTAGCAAGAGATAAAAATCAAATCTGCTCAGAACTGAGGACACACCAGGAAACATCACCACATCAATGTCTAAGGCTTAGCTGATCTTTATCTTCAGTTCTCTTTCAACCCATCTCATCAGGACCAGATAAGGCACCCAGAAAGGTAAGGAAGATAACAAGAGGTATGGGAAGACCTCTGTCATTAAGCAAATACATAGCTTAGGTCTTTTCAACATGGAAAGGAGTCTAATCAGACATATGTTGGGAGGGCTATAGAACAACAAGAGGCAGGAGAAAGACAGGCAGGGGAGAACTGCTCAGTGTTTCTCACAATCCAAAATGAGAAGCACCCAATGAAACCATGAGGCAGCAGGTCTAAGAGCAAAATAAATAGAAGTTCTTCATGCCTGATGAAAGGGTATGATTCACTGCCACAAAAATAGAGAAAAGAGCAGACCTTCAGTGGGACAGAGAACAGTCTTCATGGGAACTTGTCCATGGAATAATACAACATAAACACAACAAATTACCTAAATGATTGCTTGCTAAAAGCAGGAGAATAGGGTAGGAGAGTGTTCATCCCTTAGCTGCTGTCCTATTCCAATTCCTTAGTGATATGTTGTCTGTCCCAGCTGAAGACACAGTGCTGGACTTTGAGATGATGCAGCTGAGCTGCATGTTATCATATTCGCACCTCTTAGGAACAACTTTGGTTTCCAGCTGTTTCTATATTGATATTTGTGAACACAGAGCAGGGGAGAATGAATTTTGGGACATATGGTTATCACAGATAAAAAGGAAACATTTTGACAGGATACTCACTGAAAGGGTTAAGGCCTTGTCTTTTTCCACTGGGGAAACTGCTCAGGCTACCTGTAAAATCCAAGAACCATGTTAAAGGTAATAAATGCTGTGGCATGACAAAGGTGCCTCCTCACTGTCTGCTGCCAGAGAACAGGTTCAGAGGAGCTCCTCCAAGTGTGTACACAGCAAGTCCTGCCAGCACTCCTTAAGGTTCATGTGCAAGAGTCAGACTAATGTGTTTGAGATGAGAGATGTTAGATACCTGGTACTGTAATATCTGAACATCATTAAATCCAGAGGGCAAGAAGCAACAATTACAGGGTTAGACTAAATTGTAGAAGGAGGAAGAAGAAAGGAAGGATGCAAGTGGTGCCATGAAGTTTCCCAAAACAGGTTTTGCTAAGAGTGAGCAAAATAACATCATGTAGACAGGGGGCAGCCAGAAAAGTGAAGGTGTAGGTAATACAGATAGCCTAAGTTTACTAAATCTCTAGCTTGGACCAACAATCAAACAGGTGCCTCATCAAAGACCTGAAGTCACACGTGGCAGAAGGGCAGGGACAGACGGCAGAGCAGTGACCGCCTCATGAAATACAAGCACACACACCCTACACCAGATGGAGCTCATGACAAGGGCTCTCACCTCAACAGTAAACCTGTTCCTACCATGCGCTAGGTACAGACAGCTCAGGGATTACAGGAGCTCTTGAAAGCATGTTACATTTCCTGCTAGCTGCTTGGTCTGACTACAGATGAGGGATTAGCTGGAAATGGGAACTCCTGCTCCCAGCCAGAAGCAGTAAGCCTGTTGCCACCCTCCACTCTGGCCTAGCCGCAGATTTACCTTTGATTTGCGCGTGCATCTGACCTGGCCGCACAGTTTGCTTTGTACATGAAGTACTTTGCAGACTCACAGCTAAAGCACACTCAGCTCTGTGCAAGAGCAGGATGAGCAGAAGCTCAGAGAGCTGGGGGGAGGCTGGGGAAGCCCCCAGGGATGGGATGCTGGGCTGCAAGACAGAAGGGGAACTGCTGGGAAGGAAAAGAGAGAGGGAAAGGTGGCAGTGGCTGAGTTTGAAACAGGTCGGAAAGCACAACCTGTTGGTTTTAGAGATCATTAATAAGAGAAGCCGTGTAAACACAGTAAGTTATTTCAAGGCCCCTGAGCGCCAGCCTCGTACTGGCCATCTGCCCTGGCAAGATCAGAGGAACTGCTGTTGTTGACTTATTTCTGCGCCCCTGTATAAAAAGCAGAGCTCCATTGCCAAGAGGCAGATTCCTCCAGAGCTAATTGGAACTCTCCCAGGGGGGCTGGCAATAAAAACCCAGGGCCTTTATGAGCGGGGAAGGCCGGGCTGCTCTCAGGGCTGGCCCATGGAGGGCACTGCTGGGCTGCGCAAAGCTGAGCGAAGCTCTCACCTTTGGATGTGGAGGCAGGGAGGAAACATGCTATTGCGAGCCCTGTCTTGTGTCCTCAACACAACACTGATGTCCTGATGCATACTGACCATCAGTAACTTTCTTCAAGATGAAAGGAGGCTGTTGGAACTGACAGTGGTTGGGTTCCACCCCAGAAGTCCTCACGGCCCGTGAAGCGCGCGCAGCACTCACCCATCTGACAAGCTCTTGGATGGCAAAGCAATCGTGGGATCTGAACTGGCAGTAGGAAACTTTCCTGTCAGCTAGTGGAGGGACATTTTGCTACTTAATCCCTTACCTCCTCTTTGGGCATGCACAAAATGCTGTATTTGTCTTCTGAATTTGGAAGAATATAGAAGTAAAAACTCCAGCATTTTGCAGGCAGCACAACTAGTGCTGGCCTTGCTCAGATCCACAGTCCTCATCTCTGAGATCACTGGACTCAGGTTAATCTTGGGTCCAGCAACTTTCCAGCAAAGCTTTACAGTGCGTGCCTATCTCCTCTCAAGGACCCTGTCTTTTGCCCAATGCATAGAGCTAAATTTGTTCTTTGATCACAGATGGTTCCCCCCTTAACTCAGGCTGTGCAGACTGCACTGATGAATGCTAACTTTTAACAGGCTGTAAATCAGTCTGTTCTCCTTCCACAATTCCTCAAACAGACAATCCTAGACCAAATGATGGCAAAGACTGTTTCTGGCATACTCCGAGCTACAAGCCCTCTCTGCCTGTTCTGCCTCAATTTAAGAAACCATTTGCAGGCTTCTGTAAGCCCTCAAAGGCTGGCTGTTTTTCTATCTGAGTTGCCTCTGATAGAAACACACCTGGTTTAAACAGAGGGGCAAGAGCTGTGCAAAGCAGCCAACAGACCTAGCAGATTTCCCAGCAACTTTCTGGGTCATCATAACGATGGAAAAGCAGAAAGGTTGCTGGTGGACTGGATGGCTGCTTTCCTCACTGAAGAACCACTGGCTGGCAGCACCCACCTACTCGGTTACTACAGGCACCAAGAACCTGCTGAGGAGGGGAAGACAGAACTATGCATCTCAGACAGATTTGATCCTAAGCTGGAAAAAGCTCAGATTCAGGTTTGTCCTTATGAATATCCCAGCTGAATCCTCCCACATAAATCTTATTTATTTAGACTATCTAGTGCTGAAGAGGCATATAACAGTGTTGACTTATCTATGCCCTGTGCTTCCTTCAAGCAACACTATTTGCATGTTTGGATGGAACTGGCCACAAAAAAAGCCACCAAATCCAAAACACTGACAAAAAAGTAGAAACCTTAACATTTGTTTTCCTCAGCATCCCGAACCTTACAAAATTTGTATTACATTTTATTTTCAAAATCGTTACAAATGTTCAGTTCACCAAGCAGGAGGCAAATCACCTGGAATGATGACCCACTTCATTTTAGTCCTTATGTTGCTGGATAACCATTCAGGATTTGGAATATCTGAGCCACATTCATTTGTAATGAAGTATATCAAGCGGAAGTGATGACTTTCCTTGCCTCCTTCCAACCCTTCCTCATCCGATCCAGCCCAGAAAAACCTTTCCAACAAAGCTTTTGTTGAAACAGAAACACTTCCACGGAAAGTTTTGGTTTCATCTGACTGGCAGTTTACAAGTGAAAGTACATCATCAAAAAGGTTCCCAACTAGCTCTTGGCTTGGACGCACAGTGACCTCTGCCCCAGCAGATGTTTGGAGGCCATGGTACAGAGAAAGAAAGAGAGCAAATACATGGACTAGTTGTACCCATGATCAGGATAAGGAAAAGTGTGAGAAGGGCTACTGGTTATTTCTTAATTTAGAAGTTCTTGTGAATAGAAAGCAGAGCAAACACATCATCTACCACCTCACAAATTCATGACTTCTTAAAAAAGATCCATCACAAACTTGCTTACTGCACCTGTAGAGTACTTACTCTCCCTCAGTTATTTCCTACATGCTAGCACTGCCTCCTGCACTGCCTCCCCTACTGCTTTTTAGATCTCAACATCCTTTAGCCACCCTTGTCCTCCTTCCACATAACTTATCCATCTATCTTTGACCCTCAAGGCCTATCAGGCCTTTAGTAGGTATGTGGAATTGTATGAAAAAACAAGCTCAGAGCCTCTTTTTGCACACAGTCCTGTCTTCATTCAACGGAAGAAACCATGAAAGGTCAAGGCTGTGTTCTCAGTAAATAGCTGGGCAATCAGGCACCCAAAACAGTATCTCGCTGCTTTCTTCCCCCTTCAGACAGGCTCAAAGATTCACATTTTCTTCTTCCTCTCATATTTTTTTTTTCCCCCTTCCATAAACTAAATTTTGAACAGTTGCTTGGCCAAGGCAGCAGATTCCAGAGAGTCTTATTCCAGGCCAAACAGCAATAAAACTCATTTGGAATATTCATCTTATTGGGAAGGTAATAAAATTAAGGAACAGGGTTGCTATTTTGGTATGTCTTTCCTCAGTAAAGTACCAATGACTAAGAAAAAAACTTCCACTTTGCTAGTGAAGCTGAATGCTTCTCACAGCTGACAAGTAGTGCGACAGGGTTATGATGGTAACTAAGATGTTTGCAAAGCACCCAGAAAAGGCAACTTCCAACACCCAAATGCACCAACTCCCATCCCACTTTTGTGCTAAACCTAAGGAAAGAACTAAGGAAAGGTTAAGCTTGGAAAAAGAAAGCTATCCAGCCTTCCCAACTGGCACAACAGTTATAACAAGAGCTGTATGCACAGCCAAAACACCTGCACAGGAAATTAGTCCCCTGGAATCTCCCTGTTTGCCTTCTCTTGCCAAGCAAGTCTGCCCACAGTCAAGAATGACTGATAATTATTGAATTTGGGTTGAACAGTTTCAATTCATAAAATTTCTAAAAAAATCAATTTGCTCCAGGTTCCAACGGAAGATGAGGTGAAGACGAAAGAGTAAGAAAAGGAAGGAGGGTGGATTGGTTGCTCAGGCACTAAACAGAAAGGAAAATACGTTATTCATATGCCCTATTTCTCCCCCAGTCTTAAAGTGCAATTTAACTCTAAAAAAGGGCAACAGTACAGCCCTGCACTTTCTGAGTTGTTCTCTCTGCATCACCCACTTTCCTGCATGCTGGATTTAGCAACGAAAATAAGTATTATTTCTGTTAGTCAACAGGGTCTCTGGAGAAGGACTGGGTCTGTGCTGGCTCATACATCATCCAACCTACACGGCTGAGACAACAGAATATTGTTAGCAGTGTATTGCTCAGAAGGGACCTGATCTGAACTACAGTTTCCAAGGACTTCTACAGTACAAGCAGGGTTCTGGGCACGGCTCATCTTTTTGCCCAGTTTCTGTATAGTGCTTAGCACAAAGGACCGTGATAAGAGTTACAAGACAGAGCCATAACACAAATAAACTACATTTGCATGGCAGGGTATTAATGCCATTCATTTTCTCACATAAACTGGGGCACTTTGGAATCACCTGGGAAAAAAATGATTCCCGAGTTTGCTGTAACTTTATGTCAGTCTTATTCTCATGCAATGGGGAAATAAAGACACTCACCTCCTTCCTTGCTGACTCCCAAGCACCCTTTCAGCTCCTGAAGCGAGATCGACTTGTCCTTGTTGAGGTCACAGTAGTCAGTGAAACGTCGGGCACATTTCTTGGGCTTGGCTTTCTTCTTTACATAACGCTTGAAAGGCTTCAGCTCCCGCTTGTTGATGTCATTGCTGCTGTTGTTGTCTAGCTGGCTGAAGTACCAGTGTACCACTCTCTCCTCCAGTGTGTGGCTGGGGTCTGGCTCGGAGAATCTGGAAGAGATGAAGCACATGCCCCTGACAAGTGGGTGCTCTCACCAACACTGTCAAGCAGATGCTGAGGAGCCAGAGCTGCTCACCCAGTCAGACACACACTGTGCCATATTTAAAGCATGCAAAACATGCAGGTCTTACAATCTCCTCCTTCTAGCTGAGCTCTTTTGAGAAAGATGAACTTTTTCTAAAAGTGTCCTTTAGGGTTAACAAGTGGTGCCAAGAGATTCCTGGAGACTGATACCCTGAGTAGCTCTGGTTCTCCTCACGCCAGCTGCTGAAACTCTGCCTAATCCCACAGGGATACCCTTTAGAGGGCAAGAGGCAATCTGCATGGTCCTTTTGACCCTTGGGCTCCCACATTCATGTTACCAGCAGGAGAGCCATGAGTGTCAGCTGTCATGGTAGTTTCTGTGATAGCAATATCTAGACTTCAGAAAAGGAACAAATTCATTTAATGCAAGGCACATTCATTATTTGAAAATGTCCTTGGCAAGATGCAACATTTTTGCGGTATCTATTTATATGATCTGAACTCCTGTGCTGTATTTTCAGCATATTTAATGCTTTTCACATGGTTGATTTATACACAAGAATTCCACAGCAGACAAGCACCACAAATCCATTAAAAGCAATCCTATGGAACTGGCAACTTCAGTTTGCTTCATTTCTTACTCATTGTGATATTACAAGTTTGATGTTATTTGGCTTACATTTTCTTTCTTTGGACAACAACAAATAATATCAGAGAGGAGGAGGAAAAGCAACAGCTGAAGATGCATGAATAGAGAATGCTACCGTTCAATGTGAAGCCATCACTGAACAGGCACTGTTATGTCATACCATTTAAGTGGTGTCTGGTGTTCTGCAGCTGCAGTGGGAAAAAGGTTATTCCTCAGTGACACTGAGAACCAGGGAATAAACTCTTTCTAAAGAAGAATTTTTTTAAAATTGCACTAAGCTAAGTCCATCTTTTTTCCACGTGATGAGTGTGCCAACAGAGCAAGCTGAAATGATGCTGAAATGAGGCTGAGACTTGAGCCTTTTTCCTCCCAGGAATAAAACATTTCAGTGCATGGAAATCAGTGGATAGGTAGTCAGACATGCTACACTGGCACTTGTTACTCTGGCTTATTCCAGGAGACATCTCTAGCTACTGCCTAAATTCTACCCTAGGAAGGAGAAAGGAACAGTTGCATGGTGCAGGCAAACAGATTCTGGTGTGAGTTTGGGGCATTCTAGCTGATGGGGAAATATGAATTCAGGTACCATATAAAATATACTTCACGACTGTCACTGACCTTGTTTCAGAAACAGGTAGGATATATATTTAAATGGCCACTGAAAATTTCTTTGTTGGGAACTAGAAGGGAGAAAATTCTTCTGACCTTCAGGTATGACCAGTTTTGCCTCTAAAATGCAGCTACAGAGCCTGAAAAATAAACCCCCCACCCTACCACCATGGTAATTTAAATCACTACTGAAGGGGAGTCTGCAACATGCAGAAAGCAAGCACTGGAGCTTAGGTGGAGAACAGAAATCCCCACTAATCAACTCTGATAGCTTTTACAAATGAGGATACAATTTAGAGCAGTAGCCCCTACCCAGAGACGTCTTTGCATCAAGTAAGCAAATAAAACTGCACAGCATTTTTCCAAAATTTTTACTTGAAACTATCCTTTGTCATTTAATTCTTAGCTGAGAAGCAGCCTGGTGTTCAGTCACAGCATCTGGTCAATGTAAAATGGGATAAACACTGTAGGGGAAGAAGAGGAGGTTGGAAATAAGTCTGGCTTAGTTTTGGGAGCCAAAATACAAGGCAAGCCCCTGGAGCCACCTATGGACAAGCAGAAATTGCAGAAATCTCCCCAGGAAGCTAAGGGAGTGCCCAGATTTTTCAGAGCCTTGAAACTGTATGTGAAGACTAGGATGACAGGAGAAAATAAAAACGCATCCTGTGGCTTGTTTTTATGACATTTATGCACACAGCCATTGGCATCTCTCCCTCTTGGAAATAAGCTGGCTATCATTAGAAGACTAGCATGTTTCCAACAGCCACAGGGAAGTTCTGTATTGCAATTCTGCTTTGGCCAAAATAGAGGAATAAAACCTGAGCTTTTGCATGTGAGATTCCCCTCATCCACACCTTGGCCTGCCCTTTCTTTCTTCAGGGCCCACAGCTGGAGAGGCAGAAATGGAGAAAACAGCAGAGCATCTTAGAACTAACAGCAGAAAGACAACAGACACAAGCTTCTCTCTACCTGCTGAAGAGACACTCAGAAGAATGACTTAAAAGTGCCTCTTTTTCAGAGGCACACCAAGGAGGAGCTCCTACAAGTTACTAAGAGAGGCAATATAGCTTTCTTCAGCACTTCCATAAAGAAAACCAGGGAAATCCACAGGCTAATATAAATACATTGACTCATGAGGTAGATACATCAATCTTTGCCATTACAAACACGCTGAGAGCTCACGCTGAAAACTGCAGCATGCTAATGGAGCTAAAGGGAATCAGTTAACTGCTGTGATTGTAGGAGGAAGGAAGATACAGCTGTTTCTGAGTTTTTTCCACTTCTGTTGGCTCGCTTAGCAGTACTCCAGGTCCTGAGTTGGTTGCCTGCCCCTTCTGATGATCATCCAGAATCCCAGCACAGGAAGGATCCATATCATCTCAGTGCAGCCACATCTCCCTGGCTCATGAAATTACATGATAGACTAAAGGCGACTGAGGTTACAACACCGTATCTATCTTGACTTTGATGGCTGCCCATGCAAGACACTTATGCGCCATCCATGAAACATGAATTGATGCAACTTCACAGCACTGCTAAGCCACCTAGCTTTGACGATGTGCCATGACAACAACCGTGTCTGCCGGGTCAGCTGAAATAAATCTGAGGGGTCTAACTGTCCTGCAAGCACAGACTTTGCAGGAGTATTACAGGGGAATTTCACTCTATTACCTCTCCATTGCTTCCGTACAATAAGCCAGCAAGTTTAGCTCCATTATGCAGCATAAGACCACCCAGAGTCCAACAATGAAGAGAAGTGTGGTCTGTCGTTAACAGCCCAGAAGATGGAACCTGCTCTCTCAGCTTTCTTACTAATTTGTTGGCATCAAATATGTAGTCTTTTTGAAGTAGGCTTTTGCTCCTCCTCCTGTATAATGTGCTATCAGCTCTCTCATAGGAGGAGAATACTTGAGTGGCATATGCTTGGAGATATATGGGTTAAGGTACTGTTACTTTTAACAATGGTATTTTCCAGTCGAGAGACACTTCCACAGAACACCTTCATATCATCTGGTGTGAAAGGCAGAAAGCAAAGAGGCTAGGAAAAAACATGGACATGTACTTTCGCAGCTGCATTGAATTCTAGAGCAGAGAGAGAAGAATATGCCAAAATATCAAATAGACAGTTTGAATAGGCACTTTGCATGCAGTCTGGAATGCTTTCCAGCCCTTGAGGCCCCTTGCAAGAAAGGAGGAGTTAACTCAGTAGGAAGAAGCAGGGAAGAAGGGGAGGTATGTAAAGTATACAAGAGCAGCAAACGTCAGACATCACTCACATACACAGCTATGTACAGTATGCAATCACAGTATCCTCCATAGGACTGTGCTGTCATCATCACCAGTCACACCATCAATATGTCCCACTAAATTTTACTCAGTAAACTGAAGTCCATTCCTACCAAAGCTGATTCTTTGCTCCCTGCACACTTGCAGCCCCACTGCATCCCACTGCACAGGTTGCACAGACCCACACTACTGTTGCAGTGACAGAAAATCCCAATACAAAATACTGCTGTGACAGAAAGTAAGGTTGCAATCTCTGGAGTACCCAGCAGAGGATAACTTGTTTGAAGATCTTTAGAAAAATCTATTATTTTGTAATACAAGCTTTGTGTAGCAACAATAGCAGCTGAGGCAGAAGGAGAGAAAGAGAGTTAGACCAGCCTAACATCACCTAACTGGACTGCAGACAGAAACTATAAGCCAGAGGGAGCTATTCCAGGATGAAAGAACACTGATAGACAAGAAGCTGCTAGCAGAAGTAAGAGTAGAAGAAAAGTTAGTCCAGCTTTCATTGCTAACACACTAAGTATGTTTGCAGTTTGGATATCTACAGGAGTTCACAGAATCATAGAATAGTCGTAAGTTTCTATGACTTGAAAATATTTTGCAAGGATGTATATACCTTTCTTGGTGCTGTCACTGAACAAAGGATGGATGAGAGAAAAGCTGAATAAATGACAGGACTGACCCAGCCATTCAATGCCCGCGACAGCATTCATGATTTGCACCCAGGTGCCTGGGGCAGCAGTGGAAAAATTATAAGAGTGTAACAAACTGAGGTAATATTCAGAATTGTTCTTGCTCTGCTTCCACTTCTTACTTTCCTTTTGCTGTTCTTTGCAGTTGTCTATTCTAAAGTTAAAAGCTGTAATGGTGGAACATGGCTTGAATCAAACGGAACTGCAAAAGCATCATGTATTTGTTTTATTATTCTCCCTTTCCTGTGGCCAAAGAAACAAGAAGCTGACAAAAAACTAAGCTGTGTTCAGACTAAACAAAAGGGTGCTACACAGTCCAAATTCATTACAGGGAATGCGCAATTCCTCTACAGTTAAAACTCAAGCTATCTTCCTATTACGGGCCCAGTTTCTTCTTCTCCTCTGGCTAAGTTGTGTATGAAACACTATTCTGAATACAACTTTTCTGAAGATTGTGGGATAAATCATTTAGAAGGCTTAAAATCACCTCCCTTCACTCTTCATTGACTGTTCAAAGATCCTCCTCCTACATGAACTCTGCCGTATCTTTAATTAGGCTAGAATTTCCATAGGAGCACAAAGAGAAGTTGGTATCCAACTTCAATTGAAATGCAATAGGAGTTGGGCATTAACTTCCCTGCACTGTTTGAAAGTGTCAATCTTTATTAAAACATGGCTCGGCTTCAGAACACCCTGGAGATGTGCTGAGCTGTGCTTGCCTGCTTCAAACTGCTCAACTAGAGCATGAAAGGGAACCTCGGGGGCAATTTTCTGAAGTACTTTTTAGGGCTATTACATGGGGAATAATTGGCAACTTAAAATGAAGGGACACAGCTGCTGTGTTACACGATAAGGACGGCTGTTGCAAGCTGCCCTTTTAACCCAAAATTCCACAGGGCATTAATATTTTTGCTGATAATGTAGCAAGCCATAGTGCACATATTTTGGCAACTAAAATTCATTTCTGAATTGGCAGGGACCAAAGAGAGCTTCTCGGATTAGGGAAACCCAGGCCAGGATCCCCTTTGGTCTATTTTAGTTTAGGCCTTGTGTAATATGAGTGTGTCTGAATTAGAAAATAGACTAAAATGTACTAAAGCAAAGTCTAAATTTTTAAAAGTGCTGCTCCTCTTATATAGGATTTATATGTGACAGATTTCAACTATGCTTCTTTCCAAAAAGGATACCGAACACTGGTTAATAAACCAATTTCCTACAAGTGCTCTCTTAATTACTTTGAAAACATACAGTAACAAGCTGTGCCTTGGAGTTAATACATAAACTTAAAATGAAGAATGAATTTTACCAGAGATTTTCTATTTCAAAAGTCTAAATGAAGTCTACTTGGCTATTTTGCTGTAATATAAACCAGGGCCATGAGGAAGGGAAGTTCTCATCTCCTTTACATTATTGTAAAGCAAGAGTAACTCAATTAAAGTCAATAGCTTTGAACTTGCTTAAATGAGACAAGACTTATAAGGGATTACAAGGTTGTTTTAAGCATGCCCAATAAAAAAAAAAGTCTTATCAGGTTTTACTTACATGGCCTGCAGCAATCCAAGTTGTACAGCCTCACTTTGCTGCTACTAGATTGTTTTTGCGTGTGCCAAGCATAAAGTGTGCAGTTTAGCACAGCACAGTGTAGTATCTTAAATGCAGATCTCTATCATTTCTCCCCATGCTCCTCCCTGCTCGCCAAAGAAAAGCTAATAGGGACATTAATTGCAAAGCCACGTATAGCTTTGCAGTATAAATAGGTAAAGTCTTGAAGATGAAGACACTCGGCAAATGCAAGAAGTTTTCAATTTGCACATCCAGATTCAGACTAAAAGCTGCAGAATCATCTGATCTGATTTCCTGTATATCATACTCACAGAATGTGAATCAAATTACTCTTAGCACCACAATTCAGGTTTGACTAAAGCAAATCTTTCTGAAAGGCATCAGGCCTAAGATGAAAGCCTTAGAGGGAAGGAATCTGTCACCTCCCCCATGACTTCATTCTGCCTTAGAATTGCCCTTGCTTTAAAGAAATTTTGATCACAACTTTGTTTATATTCAGCTAATCATGTTCTTCCATGCTAGACTAAAGAGCTTGCAGAGCTTTTGTCCCTGTGGAGATACTCAGATTATACAAAATCATCTTTCAACCTTTTTTTTTTTTGTTTCATTTCTTTCTTTTAATACCCTAAGGCAGGCTGAGCTCCTTCAGACTCTGACTGTTAGGCTTTTTCTGCTCTTGACAGTTTGGAAAGGCTCTTCTCTGCAATTGGTCCCATATTTTAATGTTGATACTACAGATGCGTATTGTATGGCAGTATCATCTCTCTGCTGTCACGGAGAAACAGGAATACTCCCCCCCTTCCCTAAAACTCCTACTTGCTGCTTCTCTGATAGAGTAAAATACATGGACAATACATGGGGCCAACTGACATGGGGGTACGGCTTGCTGTTTGCCTGGCCTGCCCTCTGCTACAGGCATAAGGTTTGCTGGTGATGCTGAATGCTGTAAAGGAACAGAAAGAGGGAGGCCATTGAGCGAACCAGTGTGAGTTTAAATTGAGAACCTGTTCTGCCATTATTATGGCAATGATGGAGAAGAGCCTGCAATAAGTGAAGACTGCCTCACCATTAAAAAAAAAAAAATTACGTTAAGACATTAAAATTGACATGACTGACATTAAGAAAAATCAGATAGCCAGATCTCTAGTTTTTCTTTTCAACATGACCTTCTCAGCAAACCTGGGCCAGGGAGACACAGGATAAGCACTGTCATAAATCCAGTATTTTCTTAGTTGTTAAGGCTGAAAATTAATTAGCCCTATGATTAACCCTGTCGGTGAAATAAATATCCCTTCATCTTCGAAAAGAGCTTTCATTTCCAGCACCAGTCAGGTTAGGTCACATAGACAATTTCAGATATTCCTGAAGAGAGGACTCAGAACATTCCTCCCCTTGGGAAACTTGGAAAGCCAGATTCATTGCACAGAGACAGCCTCCCAACTCTACAAACTCATATGAAATGAAAGCTCTACTGATTAAATTTTTATAGAAGTACCAAAAATTCCTTGAAATGCCTTTTTTTTTTTTCCAAAATAAATGGTCCCATCATGGCACGGTGGGATGGAAAAGCTTAATGCATGTTCTTTGGGCTATGCGTTTAAGCCTAGCTGATACACATGGAAGATTACACCAGAGCAGTTTCCTGAACTTAATCATGGCTGTGGGCAGGCAGAGTATTTGAGTGGTAGCAGTCCTCTGCCTTACAAAGGACAGCCTGCTACAAGATTTCTTTTTCCCCTTGCAACTGGGCTGCTAACGCTGGAGCTGAAAATAAATCTACATGACGACTGTGTGAAGAGCTGGGCAATGAAAAATTCTACCAGAAAGGCCTCTATTGAAAGCTGAAAAATACACAAAGCTTGGGGAACATTAGGAAGCAAGCCTGCTGGTTTATAGAAGTGCAGTGGGGGCACACATCTCTGGTCTCTACAATATTGGTTTATATTATGCTTTATTTTAAGAGTGATGATTATACATTGGCTGGGTTTCAGTCCCAGTGCCAAAGATGCCAAATAAATATCAAATACTCTCCAGGGCTTTCTGCCACCCTTACCCACTGCATTTGAACCATGCAAATTAGACAGAATTGACATTGGAATGCTTACGGCTGGGAGAGAACAACCTATTTCCCATCCTTGGGGCATTTTTCATTCTGTTTATAAGAATATAGACATGCTAGCCGTGTACTGCTAATTCGACGGGTTACAGAATATTCAGCGTGCAGGCACAGAGCCACCAGCCTGATCTGTAAGGTCCAAATGCAAAGTTAAAACCATATGGGTTCACAAGCAAGCCATACTGAAACCAAGAAGCACAGGGGTGCCACCCAGGAAGTTTTCTGTCTTGGGTAGCTAAAGATGGCACTGTTTCCCTTCTACATTTTGAAAGATGAAAGCAGGGGATCAGCATTACTCTCAATACATTGGAGCAATACTCAGGGAAGTACCACATGTACAGAGGTACCTCCTTCATCTCTGCACCTCTATGAACATGAGCACATTAGTCGCTGTGGCATCCCTGCGTGCTAAACCAGCACTGACTCCTTTTATAGTCGGGGGAATCCAGAACCTTAGAAGCGTTGCCTAGCTGAGGTAATACAGCACTTCTTAAAAATCCATCACTGTCTGTTCTCAATGGCCTGTCCTGCTGCAGCACTGCAGCTGCTGTGCTAAGGGGATTTGCTGTTATGAAGCAGAAGGGGGAGACAAGACCTCAGCTTTTCTCCAGTTGCCCAGAAATGCAGACTTCTGCCCATCTCTTGCAACAGGCCTGACCTGCTGCTCCTTCCAAGAGGGATGAACAGGCAGCTGGTCAGATGGGAGGGCCATGAAAAACAGCTCCTCTCCTCATCGCAGGCTGGCTCCAGCCCCACAGCAAAACCACAGCACTGGTACTGCCAAGAATTTGGTTCACATTCTTCACTCCCTGTGGTAGCCACTAGGCCACACAGTCTCCTTCAATCCATTTGCATTTTATTAGGTCTTTTCATGCACCAGGGGACAAAAGAACAAGCCACTTCCTCCCACTGAGCTCTCATTTCACACTTCAAATGGGCTATACTAACCTTTATGGTGGAGCAGCTGCCAAGGAGGAGGGGCAGGAGGAGGCAGGCAGGGCCAGGATGACAGGACAGAACAGCTCTGAAGATGCAGCCTCAGCTCCTCTCCCAGCAACCCAGAGGAACCCAAATCAGCGCAGAGGAACACCCTTCCCTCCCACCTCAGGGACACCCAGAGCTGTGCAGCCACCATGGTGGCATTCAGCCCAAGCGCTTTTTGGACTCACCTCCCACCCCCAGTTGGTGCTGCTGAGTTAATCGCCTGTACCATGTCTGTAGTCAGAGCATCAAGTAAGCTGGTAATAAATTCAACTTTCTTCCCTTCTGGGCAGCCTGCAAAAAGAAAAGAGGAGCTTTAATGCAAAACAACAGAGGATTGGTCTCCTTCCCCAGTTCAGCAAGGATCAGCCAGAACCTCCCTCATTTGTAACATGGTAGAACATCATCACAGTCTCTAACGAAAGGCGGAAGAATCCCTCAGTGGGTTTCTCTGCATGGCAATTTGTCCTGCAGCTTTTGTCCAGGCACACACAGGGTCACCAACAATATCTGGCAGGAAGATCATGTGGTTAGCTTTATGGCCTCTCCCACTTCTCTACCAGCATAACCACAGGGATGTGCTGGAAGAGGCTGGCAGACCAGAGTTCCCATAGTGACACTTGCAGAGAAGTTTACAAAACAACTCGCTACCTCCTGGGTCATCTTCCTCTATGAACATGGCTGTTCTGAGGTCCTAACTGACAGCTTAAAGCTTCCCAAAGCACCGGCCAAAGTGAGGACTGCAGCTTGCACTCTCCTCTTCAGGCAGAGAGAGCATTGCCTGCCAGCAGCTACCACAATAATTCAGTTCTTTGCATGATCACGCAGCATGGGAAATACGTCAGTCTAAGTAAACACATGGTAATTGCCCCCAGCCACTGCTGGCTTAAGAAGGACACAGTGGGCTGAAGACGAGCTTGGTAACCATTTCCATTACTTAGTGCTGAGGCTGTCTAGCTCCCCACCATCGTTACCACAGAGTGACAGAGCCTTCTATCCTCAACAGTGCCAGCCTGTTACGACACAGCTGAGACGAAATTCTCCATCTCCTCACCTTTATGAGGCAATCTATGCCATTTCCTTGCTTCTTAAAGGAGCAAAAGCCTGCTTCATTTACTACCACATTAATACTGTAACAATTGCTCTAGCCTACCAAGGAACAAGCATGCTGAACTTCATCCCATCACCTCCAAAACTGTTGCCCAAAACCTATCACCTCTCATCCTATTGTCTTCTCTTGATGTGACAGAGAAGCATCACCACATCCCTCACCTCTTCTCTTTCCCCAAACCACCATATGCTACCAATTAGCCCATGATTAAGGCAGCAGCCATCAGAAGACAGCCTCCCCCAGCAATGTATAGCAGTGTCAACACTTTTGGCTTTTCTCAGACAAGCTGAGAAGCACGTGTACCCCAAACAGAGCACCAGAAACTTACTGTAATCCCTTGACAGCTGAAAGCAGCTTGCAAATTGATCTGACAAAACTCCCTCCTTTGCAGTAGTACAGGCTCTGTTCTCTGCAATAGCTAACCAACAGCCCCTCGCCTGTCTCCATATTACATGCATTACACACACACATAGCCCTCAGCACTCGTTTGGCACATGGTCCAGAAAATGTCAGCATTGTAATGGGTAAGCTGCTATGGCAGCCAGAGTAGACCACTCACTTAAAGGAGCTTTTTGTTGCAGTAATGAGAAGGTTGAAAAACCATTTGCTAGAAGTCATCTCCCTGGGGCCTCAGCATCTCACCGTCTGCAGGAATTAGCCGCTTGCCATTTGCTATGTGCAAGCAACACTTTCCTTCCTTCTTTCTTTTTTCCTTCTGTTCACAGCTATGACAGTTTGTGAAGAGGGTATGTGTAGGTGTGCAAGGCTCTGGACTTACATCTCCACCACCTTGGCCTCTGCAGGGTCTCTTTACACAGGCCAAGGAGCGTACTGCTTGCAGCAGTAAGAGTCTGAAGAATGGGCAGACCTCTAGAAGGGGAATAAGGTATGTGCTCCCCCTTACAGAGCTGAGTGCAAATGGAATGATCAGTTTCAAACTAAAGCAGAGGTTTTTCTTAAAATTCAGTTCTGCTAAGAAACAAGAGCAGAAAAAAGTAAAAAGAAACATCCATTCCCACCCCTTCAGTTCTGGCTCACCAGTGAATTTTTGCATACAAGAGCAGCTAACCAAACAAACCTCAAGTCTGCATCAAAAGATTGTGCAGCCCAGCATCTCTCAGGCAGACAAACCAGGATCAGATCCTCCATCTCCTAGTCTCCCCATTAGACAAGGGTATTTTCAGTGACAGGAACCATCAGGCCAGCCAATGCAGCCAAGCACAGAGCTGAAAGTTTACTCAGGCACAGAAAAGTGGCTTGAGCTGAGAGGAGAACTTTCCTGGAGTCTGATGCTGGGAAGAGACCACTAAGCTACAGAGCATCATGTGTCCTCTTCTGTGTCAAGCAGTTCTGTCCTCTTGTCCAGTTGCAGTGCAGAAGAGGAGGGAGAAGGGAAATGAAACCATTCCATCTTCCTGAGAGATCAGAGAGTCTCAAAGAAAAAGCCCAAGAGCAAAGAATTTTCACAGAGGAGTTCTGGAGAGGTAGAGGGAAGTGCAGGGAGAGGTAGTAAAGCAAAGGGAGAATGGGATGGGGAAGAAAGAAAGTTAGGTTGTTTTATTTTAGCATGATTTCCTAAGGAAATGAGCCTTAATGCAATCATTTGCCTGGTTTCCCTTTCCCTACACCCCAAAGTAATACTTGAACCAATTGGCCAATTTCATTTAAGTGTGAGAGGGAGGCAGACAGGAAATTTCTACAGGACTTGTGAAAATGAGGAGCTGCAGAGAAGAGAGCCCTGCTGAGGGCAGAGCTGCTAAACAGAAAGCTATGGGGCCCAAGGTCAAAAGCCGCCAGGAGGAGAATTAGGAGACACAGAAGGCAAATCTGGAACAAATCTAATTTCCTTTACTAACCTGCTCAGGGACAACTCACTTCATTTTCTAATGGCCCTTTCCAGGGCTAACATAAAGTGGAACCAGAGCTACCAGCTCTATCTGCAGAGTTCTTGATCTCTGCCACTTCCTTGTGGTGGAGAGGGACCCACTTCTATTTCAAGCAGTCAGCCCCCACCCACAAGAGCAATGGCTGACCTGTCAGTGAGGGCCCCTCACTCTGCTCCTTAGAAAGGAGGCAGGAAGTAAAAACCAGTGCCCAGGCAGGTAAGATAGCATTTTTAAGAGCTGCACAGACACCTATGCCCAGCACATCTTCCTAACAGAAATAAGGTAGGTAAATGGGAAATTACAGCTTGTCACTGTAAGAGGGAAAAGCAGAATATACAACAAACAGTAATGGGAGATAAAGCAGGTTCCAGGCAGAGAATGAGGGATAGAGTCCAGCTAAGTGAGGAGCCAGCATTAGCTATGGGACATTAGTGCACCAGGAACACTGTCTTGCCTGGTCCATGCAGTGTCAGGGAGCCATTTGGTCCCCTGACAATTGGCAGCTGTGTCTTCTTTCATTGCTCAGGAGGCAACAAGCTGCTGAAAAGCCCTGCTAAATGGAAATGATCTTGTCCTGGCCAGGCTTTGAAGAGGAATTTTCAATGCTGAGCCCATTCTTCCCCCAGGGGACCTCCAGGCATCCAGGTTTCTTTCCTGAAAATTCTGATCCCAGACATGTTTTCAAAGGACAGTCAGGCAATAAACTGGCCCCCAGGACACTTCCAGCCTTTTCCAGTTCACTACTGAAACTGGAGGTGATCCAAAATAACACAGAATAAAACCCATGGTAAAACATGCACCATGAGGGAAATCCATCTCCTCAACAATATTCTTGGCCTCTTAAGAGTCCCAAGGTGAGATAAGAGAAGAAAGCAGAGACAGGATCTTGTTCCTCTCTGACCTGGAAGTTCTCTGTCCTTGAATGGATCATCGATCTCTGTGCTCTTCGATCTGGCATCACTTTCACACACTGGGGTCTCATAGCTGAAAAAGGAGAACAGCAATGCTAAACTATGTGACATAGCTTTTGTGTCATCAGATGGTTGCTCAGGGGTTGTGTTTTATCTGCTTATTGAAGGGGAAACCAATAAACCTGCACAAGAAATATTATTCTCAAGCATCTGTCTGCCTATGGACAGTCAGAAACAGCAGCAGAAGTGGAGAGAGAAGGAAGAGCATACTCCGAAGTCCAGTACCAGCTACCAACCCAAACCCACAGAGAGACAATGCCCTCTTCCAACTCTTGTGGGTGTAAGTTGAGCTTTTTTCCAAAGCTGTCCATGCTCTGCAGAATCACTGTATCTAGCAGAGTTCAGGTCCTAACTCCTACTGGCCCGGTTTTATAACTTGCCAGACCCACAATTTGTTTCCAAACCTCAAGTGAAAAAAGATTCCCCAGGTAGTTTTACGATACAGAGTAACTTAAAGAAAAAGCTGTCACTGGCTTAAAATGTGTCACCACACAACCAAGCAGTCTTCTAAATCTGTACTAGTCAGGATCCAAGTGGCTGCAGCATGGAAGTATAAAGCAGAGAATAAGGCAACAAAGCCACTTGTCTTTTCACTGCTCATATCCCTGATCTGTACTCTTGAGCAAAGCCCTGGTTCCTGCTACCACCCAAAAGCTGCAAGCCAGAGAAAAAGGGCTGCTTTGCATAAATACTTAACAGAGGAAAGTAAGGGCAGTAGTTACTATGCACCAACTCCCATAGAGAGTGAGCTGCATAGCAGCATTCAATAGAGAACATCACATATGGCATTGCTAGCTCTAATGAAGGTAGTACAGAGCTGACTGCTCTAGAAGTAGGAACTTATCTGACAGAGCAGCAGTATTTTTTTACATCTCGTCTTCTCCAGGCAGGCATCTCACCAGGCTGATAGCTCTTACCGAGTGGAAGTACCAGGCAGGGGGCGTCCTGTGTCCACCAGGACACACCAGCAGTACCCAGTGGACTGGTGGCATTGCACAGGTTTGTAGAGCCCTCCGGGAGCACACTCGGGGATGACGATACCCTCGCGGGGGTTTTGCCTGGCCTCCTCCAGGGCGCTCTGCCTTTCCTGGTCGCAGGAGTGAACTTTCTCTGGAAGACAGAATGGAGGTTGGTGTGGGTGGAAAAAAAAGTCAAATCAAGATCACCATCCTCAGCTCAGCAGGATATGGTTACCCTTCACATAAGGAGACCTTTGTGTCTGTTTCCTTCTCAGCAAACACCAGTACGTCTACATCCCCAGGGACTCAGGGACTTCTGGGTCAAGAGCTTCCTCCTACATTTAGCTGTGACACAATGAGATTGTGGATTATAGATATTGGCTGCCGAGTGCCCAGCAAGCCAGGAACAGCAGGAGCAACTGTTCCCATTCACCTGGGTTTTGGAACAAAGCTATCAGATAACGATAATTCACTATTACTGCCGCCACGTGGTAAGCATTTCCCAGATGATGTTTTCGCATACTGAGAGATCCTAAACTGCGACTTGTATTTTCTGGTTAAATGAAGGAGGCAAACACCCTGCCCTGCCCCACCATCTCTTTCTGCAGGCTGCAATGCACTCTCCCCAACATGATCCCAGGAGGAGCAGAAGGTTATGTTTTAACACCACCTTATCCAGTGCAGAGAGCACCTGCACACACCTTGGCAGGGAAGAGAATGGGATATCACATTCTACCCACACTGCCATCACCTGTCCAGCACACTCCACCATTGTCCTCACCTGGAAACCAGAGGGCACGCAACATTGCTTCCTGCTGAGGGGTAGGTAGGAAAAGTTATTTCCAAAGACATCAACCAGAGAACAGAGATGGCATGCACCACAGAATAGAAAGAAGCCCAGAAGTAGCTTCTGCAGCCAGCCTGGCACCTTCAGCCCTAATGCTGCCTCTTTGACCACCACGTGCAGAGGAGTGACAGACACATGAAGAGGTGCCAGGCTGCTGCCTCTTACAGTGATAGGAAGAGGGGTAATGGCCTCAAGTTGTGCCAGTGGAGGTTTAGATTAGATATTAGGAAAAGATTTTTCACTGAAAGGGTTGTCACGCACTGGCACAGGCTGCCCAGGGCAGTGGTGTAGTCCCCATCCCTGGAGGTATTTAAGAAATGTGTAGACGAAGTGCTAAGGGACATGGTAGTGGTGAATTGGCAGTGCTAGGTTAGTGGTTTGACCTGGCAATCTTAGGGGTCTCTTCCAACCAAGGCTATAGGGACCAGTCATTAAAGGGGGAAGATATGCACAGAGTACCTGTGGAATGTTAAGACTTATTTGGGTCAACAGCCAGAAGTTCTCAATTACAAGTCTTCAAACATTATGGCCCTCTGAGGAATAGGAAAATTATTTCAACCACTGGAGGTATCACAGAGAGAAAAAAAGCACGCATGTAGGACAGAAAGCAGTCAAAGCAGCTGATCACAGGATTTAAAGCATGCCTAAGTCTAGGGTAAAAAAAGACAACAATATAACTCCTAACTTTTATCTGTAGGAAAGTGACAAAAACCAGGAGCAGGAACAGTTCTTTCCTAGATTTCCTCTCCCTCACAGTTTACTGTGTTTTTCCTCTTCTTTTGATAAATAAGCCACAACATCTGAAATTCCTTGCCACGGCCAAGAATCCCCTCAAGCTTTCAACACATAAAATGCTTCAATACTAACAGGCAATGACACCACAGGTTCATCCCAAACCTGCAGGTGTTTGCACAGTCAGCCAGCAGATATAGCATGACCTCAGCATCCTGCCCCTAGGACAGGCTCAGCACCCAGCTAACACACACTCACTGCTTCCGTGTGTTTTGCTTGCCTGCCTGCCTGTACCCCACCAGTTACATCTTATATCTTGGTGATAAATTCTGGTGCAGAGAGAAATTTTTGTGCTGCATTTGGGGAACAGAAGGGGTGCTGATTCACAATTTGAATTCCTCAGCTTGGTAGCAGCAGGTACAACACAAAAAGCTCCAGCAGGTCTGCACAGCATCACCTGAGTACAGCATGCTTTGGGTACCAGAAGCACTTTTACTGGTTTCTAATTGAACTGTAGCAGCTAAAGAGTCTCAGATACCCAGAATGGTCTCCCTCTCCTCAGCATTTCAGATCACTGTCAAGGCTGGGAATGTCAAGGGCACCTGAACTTTGCCACACACAAATCCACACAACCAAAACACAGAACAAAAACTTTTAAGTGTCGGCAAGTCTGACTCAGGCAGAGAGAAACTTGATCGGGAAGGAGCAGGAGGGGGTAAAGTCAACAAAAACTGAAAGGGAGCTCAAGCCTCAGCTGATATTTAAGCTGACTTCACTACGCTGACAGATTTCACATCTGAAAAAAAAGGCCCTGTGACTGTTCCCAAGCTGTACGTGGACAGAGAAGTCATTGAGCACGAGGCCTGCAGGCTCCTTAACAAACCACTTACATCATGAGGGGCCCCCGCTTACCCACCGTCTACTGACAGCAATTCACACCCTGGCCTCAGGTACGGAGGGTCGTTCATGCAGCTTGGGGAAGCAAAAACGGGGGCACAATTCCCTATCATCATTTTATATAATAAGCAAGAGAAAAAAAACTTCTGAAGAGAGCTACATTCCAGGAATTTTTCTGTCTAAATCCCTGAAGTCAAACCAAGATCTCTCAAGTCCTCTGAGTCTTGTAAAACTAGCACTAAAAAATGACTGAGAAAAATAGTGGCATTTTTTTTGTGCGTCAGAACAAAAAAAATATGCCACTTTTATTGAAATAAAGAAAAAAAGAAAGAATAAAAGACTTTTAATGAGTTAGGATCTTATTTTACATACATCTGCAGTTAGACATGCAAATTACACCGAATAAATGTACATAGTTACACACATGTTCGTACTATGCCATAAAAAAACCGGCAAAAAATTCTTTACACATATTACCAGAAATTTGTGGGAACTGAATAGGCACAGCATTTACTACCAGAATAAAGAACTAATTGGTAGTCACTCCTGATTGAAGGGTGTTTAAACACTAAGCAAAACAAATCTTACGGGTTTGTTCAGTTGACAACAAATAGATGTAATGATGCAAATCCACCATCATCACCAGTATTCATTGGCCCATCATTAGGCATGATAGCAGTACAACTGAAATAGCAGAGATAATTTTTCTCATTTCTAGCATACATCTTGAAGTAGCCACTATGAAAGTCTCATCTATTCCATTACATCCCAAAGAACATAAAATAGACACACTGGGACAAACCAAAGGCCTAACTTGTCTGTTTTACCTCCAGCCATGGCCAAAGGCAGAAGCTTAGAGGAGAACAGAGGAACAGAAGCATATACTTATTCCCCATGTAGTTCATGTCTCAACCAGTTGTGGATCAGAAACTTGCAGAGGCAGACACGGAATTTGTATTTAGTGAGTAGCAATGGTTTTTCCCTTCCATCAGCTTGACAAGTCTCCCCTCAAACTTTTATTGAGTATGACATTCTGCAGCTAGTTCTGTGGTTTGACTACATGTTGTGTGTGGAACACAGCACATCCTTTGCTTTGATCTAAACCTGGCTCCAACTATTTTTGTTTGCTGACCCTAGTTCTTCTGAAGGATGAAACAGTGAACAGTTTGCAGTTTCCCTCCCTGCCTCTCACTGCTTTACAGATTCCTACTTCATCTCTTTTACATGCTATGGAGTCCCAGCTGACCCAGTTCTTTCTCTGAACCCTTTCCAGATTCACTATACCTCCCGGATCTAGAGGGGATGAGAATAGCAAACACATTGATGCTAAATGGAGGCTCTGACAACAGCCTTGTGGAAAGTTCCTTCAGTGACATCTCTCTACCAAGCATAAGAAACTATTACTAGCACTAGCCCCCAGAGAGGCTCTTTCCGCCAAGCGACCACTCTAACAGCACTTAATTCCCTTAAAAATTAAACATGAGTATTAACAGTTGGGGTATATTTCAACAACCAGCAAAATGAGCTGGGAAATCCATACCACCAGCTTCCCTGGTATGGGACTTGGCATGAACTGCACACACTGTCACCCTGAAAGATGGCTTCGTGGGTAACGAAGGGACCATCAAGTGCTATCCCAGCTCCAGGACACTGAAGTCAGCCTGTTCCAGTCAGACTGCTTACTGGAAACTCTGCTGTTTTTGCCAAGGCCAGGTTTATGAAGGATAGAGAAAGCCTATGGCCAAGCTAGAAGGTTTAATGCCAGCTATGAAATTAAGCTGTCATCTTAGAAAGAAGCATATATTTATCATACATGCAGGGTACTTAAAAGCCTATTCCCTGTTTGAGTTAATGGGGGTTGCAGACACAGAAAGATAAAGGAAAAAGGTTTTCCTTCTTTCCCTGTATTAAACATTAGAGAGAGAAGAACGTTTAAGACAGCAAGTCAGTGGAACACAAACGGCCTTCCCAGGACCAACAATAATATTACACTTTTTTTTTTTTTTTTTTTTTAAAAAGGCACTGTTGAGTTCCCCTGTTTTATGCCATCTCTGCTTTGACTTAAGACAACCATCAGCAAGGAAGCTGAGAAACACTTGCCAACTTGCTGTTGCTGGGGAGCAAAACCTTCGGAAGACACCAAATCTACATTACAACAGCTTCGATGACTACAAAAATGAGAGGGAATGCATGCATACACAAATGAGAGAATCACTGGCAGAAATATCTATTTTACCTTAACTACTCAGCCTAAAATGCTAACTGTCTGTTCCTTCTTACTCTTGACTGCTTCTAACACTTCTTAAAACATTTTTAAAAGTAGTGTCTCTGAAGCCATGAGCCATTGCAGAAAAACAGGGCTTGGACATCTGCATTTGTACATTATTTATGCAACAATTTTCCTCTAGTAATGGCCTTCTGAGAAATACATGGTCAGATTCATAAAAAGGTCTCTCATTCCTGGTCCCTTAAGTACACACATTCAAACATACATCTAGTGCCTGCACAATAAAAATAAAAATGATGGATGAGGTAAGGGATTCATCTGACTGTCTAATAAACTAGATGGTTATTAAAGAGATGGGGTGTTTGTTTACCTTACAAAGCTGAGAAAAGAGGGTGTCTAGCAGCATCTAACCAAAGGCTTGTGCTTAACAGTTCTCATGCTCAGCTTGCAGGGCTAGACACAGCCAACGTGCTGCTCTGGGGACAAGGCAGCCTCCCCCAGCTGCTCTCCTGACACATAACAACCCTCACTGCCAGCAGAGCCAAAGGACCAAGCATCAATCAGCACCAAGGGCTGCAAGGTTGCTGTAGATGATTAGGGTGGGATGTAAGAAAGATCCATCATCCAACCACAGCATATTATTTTTGTTGAATGTCACTCTTCTGCACCCGATTTATTTTCTTACTAATAGAAGAGGAAGACTGTGACACCAAAACCAACCACCTTGGAGAGATCTCTACAACCTTGAGAGAGAGGAGTCCTTCTTCCAAACCAGGCAAAAGAGAGGGTCTAACCTCCCTCTGCACTTCTGCCCAGTCCCAATGAACCTATGTGAATAGCCTAACCCCAGAGCTACAGGCTATGCCAGGCAGGGCAGATTTCCTTCTCTTTCCTTCCCTCATTTCTTTTGACCAGAAATTCTGTCTGGACCAGGGAAACTTTTCCCATGGAGCTCCCACAAAAAGCTTCAGTTTTAATGAACAAGCATTCATCAGAAGGGGAGGTAAAGGTCTTTTACTGAAGGATTCTTGACCAATCCTCATTGTTAGTGCTGCAACATAGACCTGACTTCAAAATACCATTTCAAAAAAATCAAACACATGCCTATTCCAAATTTTTTTTGTTCAACTCCCAGCTTTTCCCTCCCTGAGGAACTAGTGCAGAACAACAAAAGGCAGCAATATGGATATATCTAGTGCCAAGTCCCTCGACATCCTGTGCCAACCCAAAAGTGAGGACTATGCGTCTTTGTGCCTCGGTTTTCCTCTCGGTGAAAGTGTTTGCCTGTCTCCCTGGGAAGCTTAATTCAAACAGGGTTGATTTCTCATTTTTATTTAGCCTGTTTTCACCCTGCTTAAAGGTGCTTTTACGTTGCATAAAGGGAACTCCAATGTGAACAGGACCCAGGTCTGCTCTGGGAGAATAGGTGCCTCACCGCAGTATGGAACTCACAAAAGCTGTGGGCAGAAAGTGCAGCTGCATTCCACAGAGAAAGCTCGGCACAGGTTATATCAGCAATCCAAATCTGCATCCCTTCCACTGCAGAGGGGAAAGAGAATTGGAAAAGCCTTGGGTATACACACACACACAAGGGCTGGCAGGACTAGCACAGCAGTGTGGTGAATAGGCACTGGCTGTCCCCCGAGCAGGGCTGTGGGTGGATGGAGAGAAACAACCCCTTCTGTGTTTACTAGGAGCACAATAACAGCTGAGCAAATATGGCTCATGGGGATAGCATAAATCTCTCCGCACCTCTGTTAGTCATCAGCACTGCTACCCGCTCCACCCTGCTCTGTCTGGGACCATGGTCCTTCCAGGATATTCTGGTTAATGTAAAGAGAAAAAACAAACCTTGCAGGTGCTCCTGCACTGTACCAGTTGAGCAGTCCTTGCTTTACCTTGGTACTCCCTCAATTTCATTTCTCAAGGCATAGGCTACAGATGAAGCAGAGGTTACTACACGTTCCAGTGCTGAACAAGTACAATGCAAAGGTTTAACAGGTGGCTTATAATTTTAAAAAATGCATTGTTCCAAGTGGCTCATTAAACTTAAGCTATCCAAGAACACATCCTTCCCCTGCCATTTTCCTTCTGCTCAAAGCAATAAAGCTACACTGTATTCCCACCAGCATTACGCGATGAGAAGCTTATTCAATATCTACCCTTTAGCTTGAAAGAGGGAGGAATGGCTGAAGGCAGCACTGTCCCAGGGATTAGAGTGAACTTGTTGAGGGACTTTTTGATGCACAACTTGTGCTCACTTTGCAGAATCTGTGGGCATTAGGCACTGCCCAGCTAGGAAAGGAGTCTGCTCCACAGGGCTTCCAAACCACACAGGAACAAAGCTCCACACCTGTGCATCTTTAAACCTGCCAGCTGAAAGCTGCCTGTCCCTGTAATTCTAACTCAACTGTCTTTCATGCAGTGCTTGGACTCTTTCTACCACCCCATCTCTTAGGCAGTCAGTCACACAGCCCTAGCCCTTCTAGAGCTGTAGCCAGACTAGCTGAAAGATGAAAGAAAGAGAAAAATGCTTTTTTTATGGCTGCAGTACATCATCCTGGCAAAAAAAAAGCAAATATTTGCATATTCATACATAATGCATTAGACAGAGCTCTGATTACATTATGGTTCACTAGGAATACTATAAGTTGTGTCATTCTCATAAGCAAACGAGGAAAATGTAGACTGTGTATAATTACTATGAGATAGTTGGCCTAACACTGCAGGTTAAAAAAAAACATACTCCAAGAGGAGAGGTCTCAAAAGTTGTCTGTGAAACAGTTCTTCAGTACTGAAAGCAATCATGAGACTTGTCATGTATCAAATTAAATTACCAGTTTGGCTAGTAGAACATAGCATCCAATTTACAGATTGAAATTCAGGAAAGAATTCAAAGTCCCCTTGATAAATGGTTTTAAATAAGTATGATTACAACTTACGAGTACAAACCAAAACAACCAGCAAGAACTGCAGTGCATGGAGAGGAAATTACTGGTGAGACAGCAAGACTTGGAAAAAAATGGTCAGGAGCTTAGGCAGACCACGAAAATGTCTGCAACTTCATGACATTGCAAACAACAACAACAACAACAACAAAATCAAGCCAAGTACATCTAGCTGTGGGATGTAGTGACAAGGACCTGACATAAGCGGGAACTAAGGACTGGTGAGCCTTTAAATCAGCCCCGTGTCCATCTCTGGGCACTGCACTCTGAGGGAAAAGTTGACCGTTTGGCAAGAGTGCAGGAGAGAGCAACGGGAATAGGCAGAGGTCTAGGAAACTTGATCTATGAGAAAAGGCAGAAAGAATTCAATTTGTTTAGTCTAGGGATGACATTCAGTCTTCTGAGACATAAAAGCTGCTATATAAAAAAAAAGATGGTCATAGATCACTTTTTTGCTTCCCCATGGGTAGTTCAACTAACAGTCAGCTTACATGGAGAAAGGAGATTTAGGATTGATATTAAAAAAACCCGGTGATTAACTGTTCACTCATTGGAAGAGGCAGTGGGATCCCTTTCGCTGCATTAGGAACAGGTTACACACATCAGAGCTGCTGTTAAATGAATGTGACCCTGAGTTAAAACAGTGAGGATAAAAAACTATGTGACATCTTTAGGTCTTTTCTACTCTCCTCACACAGACTGAGAAGCTCCAGCAGATCCTAGATGACTGATGCAACCTCTTAGCAAACACAGCCTGAAATCTTGAAAATTTCTGATCTGGTTTAAGTTTTCAGATTTTGGGGTCTGGTCTCCCTAATGCATACGGCTTCCATATTCTGTATGACAGCTGTAGCTGTGCAGTACCTTCACAACAACAGTTCTTGCAGTTTGAGCAGAGAAAGTCTGGCACCAAAATACAGCCCTCTTCCATTCTTTACATCAGAACGGTTCCTCAGCAGTAGAAAAGCTTTCAACCTTAGACATTACCCTTGTAATTTTGAGGGGAAGCTACCCAGAGTCTGCATTTTTTTCTTTCCTAACTCCTTTTTTCCATTTCACAGTTTCTCAGCACTGTTAGCTTGTGGCATACCTAGCTTTGAGGTAAGCCACCTGTCTTTGAACACATACATTTTTTTTTTCCTATACTCCTTTCTCATTGCACTCTTTCTACACTGAGGAATGCTGCTCAATAAAATAAGAAGCCATAGGTGTTTCCACTGGAGTCTTAACATTATTGGGAAACTATTCTCACTTCCACACCTGTTTTTAATCGTGCTTGGAATAACTAGCACAGCAATTGTTGGAGAACTTGCCTACCTCTGCTGGCTGCAGTATACAAGCACACTATTTTTACAGTATTGCAAATGTATAATTATAGGACACCAGACAGAAAGCTTTTGAAAACTGTCACAGGCGGGTAAAAAGTATTTCGGACTGGTCGTCCTAACTACAGTAACATTCTTTTTTTATGCTACTGCTGGTGAGTAAAAGGGGGGAGGAGATCCAGGTTTATAGTGTGATGAGTCTTTTCATATAATGACAGATCAGATTTTTCCTGTAGTATTTAGCACTTTACGAGGAGACAGAGTGCTAGTACTCACTCTTGGGCATTTAGCTCGAGCCAGTTGTCTCTGGGCAAAATGTTTGGGTTCTGGAAGTTCACCAACATGCCATATGGGATTCAAACATCAGCCGTAGGACAGAGAAACTGCTCCCACTTGATCAGTGTCATGAGATGGAGGTAGCCCTCTTCCATGCTATGGGTTGAAAGGCAAGGGAAGGAACACAGTGATTCTATAGCTGAGGTTAGTGTTCTTCCCAGAAGGATTTCTCTGAATTACAGCCTTACACAGGCAACAGTCCCTCCAGCTCTGGGACCCCATGTATTCTGGGGGTCCCAGCTCCAGAGAGAAGCTACAGCTTTGTGCTATCAGAGCCTATTCAATGAGCCTAAGATGAGACAGGAGACTGATGACATCAGCAGGATCACAGACCTCCCCCTGCATTAGAACTGGTGAAACCAGAGAAATGCCACTCCATTCACCCAGAGTTTAAATGCATTTTCCTTCCTCACATGTTCCTGGAGACTGAATGCTGCCTTGCTTTTTAAACATACTCCCATCTCTCTGCCTGGCTCTGAAGGTGGCTTCTCTGCCCAGCCTTCTTTCCTGGCTCTTCAGAGGCAACCCTTGGGACCTTCTACCTTTCCAGCTACTTGCACAACATTTCAACAGTCTGAAAAGCATGCAGTTAAGCCACCCCTGAACTGTACCACAAAATGTACTCACAGGTTCCCATTAACCACTTTCTTAGTTTGATGGTCTGGCAAAATGCAAAAATGAGACCATCATGAAGAGAAAAGGAACATGATGAATACAGCTTTTACTCGTGCCCCCCGCTCACCCCAAATATACACAGGACTCTTACATCACAGCTCACAGATACCTTGGCATGAGTTTGAAAGAGAACACAGTTGACATACAAGGAGGCTGTAGTAAGGCAGGTATTGGTCTTTTTTCCCAAGTAACAAGCGATAGGATGAGAGGAAACAGCCTCAAGTTGTGCCAGGGGAGGTTTAGACTAGATATTAGGAAAAATTTCTTCACCTAAAGGGTTGTCAAGGATATTCCTGCAGGTCCACACACATTTCCCTTCTTATCATCTACTCACTCCATCCCCAAGACCCAATCAAGTGGAGAACTCTAAGCCTGGCACCACAAGAAGGCAGCCTTCACATGAGGGGTAGGGTTTTGCAGCAGAACTGGAGTGCAGTTTTTCTCCCTCACAGCTTTGTACTCTACTATCCACTGTGATATCCATGGCCTCCTTGGACAATGCTGGGGGCAGCAGACACTCTTAGGGATACACTGATCTGTGTACCACTTACCTCTTTTTGCCTTCGGTTGTCTCCTTGCAAATCACTTCTGAGCCCCACCCGGGCTTTTAGTTTCAGAAGAAGCCCGAGTCTAAACCTCTTCCAGAAGGAATCTAGGTCTGCAGGTCAAGCCATTACTTTGAAACAGCTTCTCCTTATTTGGGGCACCTTAGAAATGTTATAATCTTTCTTGTGAGGTTGACAAGAAGATTTCAAGAGAGGCAGGAGGGTGAGTCAATATGTGTAGTCTATCTGCAGGCATCAACATATGTTCAAATGGACATCTAAAGTGTAGATCCACATACAAGCCTGTGCTGACCACTGCTATTACATACAGCAAGGAGCACTTTGCTGCTAAGGAATTACTTCAGCAAATCATTGCAAACTCTCCAATATGAACCAGGTGCTACTAAAAAGCAAAACAGACTCCATAAAGTTGACCTCTCCTCTCTCCATTTGTCCCTGTATATCCAGGTAATGTCTAGTGCTGGAGCTTTTTTTCTTTCTCCTCCAAATCCTCAGCGGTTTTAAATGCAGGGTTTGATTTTTTCCCCTTTTAGCTCAGCTTCTTACATCTTTGCCCCTCTCCTATTGCTCCCTGTCTGCTCACCTTAACTGGCAGCTGTAGAGTAGCAGTTATGACTCCATGTCTAGAGTAATTTGTTTTCTTTCTTTGGGGGATAAGGAGGGGGGAGTGGCTGAATTCTTTAGGAATGATTTACCACATAGCACTCAGAGGGAGCTTCATTTATTTGCCTAGCTGCATATGGTTTAACACCTATGGTTGCATGCCGATTATTATACAATGTTATTTTTCCCACTTGTATACTTTGCACCTTTTCATAGAGCAGATTAACTGGTCCCCAATGGCATATTATTTATGACTTTGTTTGCAGGCTGTCTGGGAAGGGTCCTGGCCCTAGATTCTTCCATTCTCCCTGCTTCTGCTCTCCCCTGCATACTCCCTTCTTCACCACACCTGTCACACTGAAACCATAGGAGAATCATGCTTGAGCATCACACATAACACACCTCCTCAGAACTTCCAGGAGGGAGGAAGAGACAGAGGCCTCCCAAGCAGCAGTCAAGAGAGAAAGGGGTGGTTGAACCACAGATGGAGCCGGAGGGAAAGGAAGGATAGAAAGTAAGGGAGAAACATCACATTTTGGCTTAAAAGGAAGCAGGAACTCAGCAGTGAAGAGCATAGAGATTTGCTGTGAAAATGTAATGGAATTAGTGAGTTTTCATATCATACTCAACAGGAGCTTCCCCTGAGATTGCTTCATTTGATAAAGCCAGAACCTAAATTAAAACGAATTCAAAGCCAAACCAAAACAAACCCTCACAAAAAGAAGGGGTGGGAGAACTAATACAAAGGTCTGAAGAGAAATAGTTCTGGCAGGTGGGACAGTAAAGTGACTGATTTTAGGCCAATAGTTCTGACAGGTCAGAGGAGCACTGACTGAAGATGCAGGAGAAGAGCCAAGGAGGACACATTAATAGAGGGCAGTAGAAAAGACAAAAGCTTTCTGACTCACTGGTTCCTTCCCAGTGGAGTCATCACTCCCTCACAGTCATCAGTGACACTTCCTCTTCAGCTATGGGGAAGTTCGAAAGCCACTACTTTCAGGTGTTATGCCCAGAGGAGACGGAAGCACCAAAACATTCACCAAGGAGGGCTGCATCTTATTCAGATGTCACTAAAGCACGATTGTGTCTGGATACCACCCCTTCTCAACCTGCTTTCCTGCTAAAGTGAGATCAATTTTTGTTTCCACCTATCTCCTCCACTTGGTGTCCTGACTAACACTAACCAGCCACAGGTTTTGGGGAAGAGCCTACAATCCTGTAACAAACATTTGGACAGTAACATTAACACAACTGGCACAGAGAGACAGTCAATCAACACTAGTTTAGTAGTAGCAGAAAGTAGGAGAAAAGCAGCAGGAGAAGCAGAAGTCCACAGTCTCACGTCTTTAAATAACGAGGTGGGGAGTGCAGTGTGCCAACAGTAGGACAAGAGAGCTAAGGAATAAGGCTGAGAAGATGGGATAAAGACAGATGAGAAACTGCCTCCATTCAGAACAATGTTTTGCTTTTCAAGAGCCTCATCTGAATCTACCTGCAGTTCCCTGGTCCCTGCAGTGTTTTGCCTTTTCAAGGCACAAGGAAATTTGCTCCAACTCCAAATAATTAGACATTCAACACAAATGGGTGCACTGTCTCCCCACTCTGCAAAATAATGTAGGCATTCAAGCCCCTTGGGGTTAGTCCTCACTGCTGAAAAGGAAGCTCTAATAAATCAAACTTTTGTTTAACCTCGGCTATTTTTCGTGTATCCCACCTAAAAACTGCTGCCATATTCCTTTTTAAGGGCAAATCAGCAAGCCCTGCCCTGGTAGTTGGTTGGTCTCACCTGACAGTCTGACCCAGGAGGAACTACACTGATTCTCAATACAGGTGGCTTAAAAGCAGATTCTCTGTTTATGTATGGGAGCCTACAAAGACTCCATATAGCTAAGGCAACATACTATGAGTACATTCCCCCTAGTAGCAATCACTATCCCTGATCTTTAAAGGCATGCTGCAAAATGGTATCACTTCCTAGGTGAGTACTAGAAAGAGGGAGCTATTTTGGGGTGCCATGTGGGTTTTTCTTGCCTTTTTTTTTTTTTTCCTGCAAGTGGAAAAAAAAACTTAAGGAAGGAACACAGAGAAACCAGAGAACCCGGGTCCTGATAGTACACTTGATATAATCACATCCCGCCTCACTGTGCAGATCTCTGGAGACAAACTGCACCCAAGAGCACACAGACTCCCTCTGGGGTGGACAGCAGGGTGTGATTCTGCTTTTTGCAAAAGTGTATACAGACATGCAGCTTTGAAGTTGTTTCTCACTTTGAGAAGCCCTAAAGTTTGGGTTCCAAGTGAATTCAATTAACAAAGAAATGTGAATACCACCATTCTTGTTTTCAAAGCTCATTTACAGTTACAGTCTGTGCACTAAGAGCTCCTGACAGCAGAGAGCTCTATCACTGGAACGCTGTCACATGAGATGCCTGCATGATGCTTGGGTACCAGAGCTAAACAGAATAGGCCACACAGAGTTGGCCCCCATTCAACAAGCAAGAATTTGAAATAAAGTTAGAAGTTTTTTCATTCCTTTTTTTTTTTTTAACTAGGCACACACAAACCTGTCTTCAGCTGCTAACCTTAATATATTACTCATTCTTCCTTTCAAATAACGTCATGTTCAAAACCCCAGTGACTACAGAATATTTACTTGAGGCTGCTACTGCGGGTTTCTCTAGAGCTGTTTATTTTTCCATGCATGAGTTCATTACATCACTCTGTGGTTTTCTTAAAGGTTGTCAGGGTAAGCTGGATACAGGCTGGAATCTCTTGCTAACTAAAACCAAATCACTAAGTAGCACAAATTAATTTGGAGATAACCCAGCTCTGGAAATGAGGAATAACCATGGATTCCTAAATGGAGATGGGGTGCTCCAAAACAGGCAGCTATTAGATTTATTTTCTTGTAAATGGGATACATTATCAAGTGTTTCCCTTGATTAAAAATGTAAACGAATAATCATTTGGACTCTTGCAGGCTGGAATAGGTTTTGGGGAGGAGGTAGGAAAGTAGGAGGCTGAAACACTAAAAGTAGAATAAAAAGACAGTTCCCACCCATGCTGATTACAGAATGGCCATTGCAAAGGTCCCATCTATATCGCCTCCTGCTCTGGTAGTGTTAAAAACATTCACTGGCAAAATACCTAGAGACATATAGATTCTCAGTCAAGTGCTCTAATCACCAGGCTAGAGTCATTCTGCTTTTCCTGATCCCTAGCTTAATTAATATTTACACGTGCCAAGAAAAATGTAAATGCTCCAAAAGAGAGGACTGTTTCAGGAGAACCTCTTCTGTCTGTCAACACTAAATGGAAGTTGGAACACTCAGATTTCAAATGCAGCTCTTAGGAGATACAGGCTGTGTGTGCAACACGGGGTGTCACCAGCTCTGCAATGCTCAGCTACCCAGTGGTTGGTTCACTCTGAAGCCTAATATTGACCAGAGACAATGACACCAAATTACAGAGCCTATTTGCCTCCATATAGCAGTTCTTAAATTCTCCTCATTGTTGATATAGTGATGGTGCTAGCTTTGCAAGACATCCAATGTCAGTGCTGATTAGAGAGCAGCACACGTCCTCTGACAGAAGTATCTAATGGACTTCTGTTCATTGCAAAGGAGAGGGCTATATAACCACTGTATGGAAGAGAGAGATCAGGGTTAGGTGTTTCAGTATACAAACTCCAAGCAACAGGGCAGGCTTTCAAGAAGTCAAGACTAATGAAAAAGAACAGAAATAAGAGTTAAGCTGGATATTACAAAAAGAAAAAACCTGAAATTGAGTTCAGACAGCAGAGCAGCTTCCTGTGGGAGGAAGGGAAATCTTTATTGCCTAAGGCATTTATATTACACTAGAAAATGCTGCTCTTCATACCATACAAACATTCACTAGCACTAAGGTAGTAGATTAGATAACCTGCTAGGCCTTTTCTCACCTCTAATTTCAGTGATTCCATTATATTGCAGCAAGAGGATATCAGGCTGTATCTGCTTCAAGACAGTAAGTGCAAGCTTAGAGAGACAATACAGCTGAGTGAATACCAAAACCAAAAATCCAATCTCGCTCTAGTAAAACTTACCTTAATCCTTAAAAAAAAAAAAAAAGAAAAATCAGAAATGTGCTGAGAATTAATATTTCAAGCTGACAAGGGCCAAAAGCAATCAAAAACATCCCCTAATTTTGCATGCCCATCTCATGACAGCGGTTTCAACATCTCCAGCCAAGATTGACTTGAAGACATTTGAAGAACCTCATTCTGAATGCTAATTATCCTACCCAGCTCTTTGTTGTTTGATCCTACCTACCCTACGTTGCCTTTTAACATACATGACAAGGGATGAAAGGAATGAAAGGTACCAAACAAGGGGACTAAGCTCCACTGGTTTAAAGAAAGACTGAAGTAGCTAAACCATAGCCCTGATTTGATGAGGCAGCATTTCTTGATATCAATAATTTGGTGTTAGAAACAGAGATGGCAGTGTATGGCCGAAGGTGGAAATTTGAGGCTAAAAATTGGCAACCCAGTCTCATAATGAGACCCTACAGCAAAGGAGTGTCTGTCAGGGCAATCAGTAAGGCCGAGTTAGATGAATCACACATCTCCTTTTAGCTTGCTATAGAAACCACCTCTTATGGAACTCTTGAATTTTCCAGGAGACCATTTATTTTTGATTTGTAGCATGTACCCACAATAATCCTGCTTGAATAACAGAAATGTTGTCAGAACCAATTGAAAAATAAAGAAGCAGACAAAAGTAAACACACAAAAGGAATTCTTCCATGAGCAAAACTCCTGTTTATATCAGGCAGCTTCCTGAGGAAACACTTGAACAAACCAATTCTGTTTTCATCATGAAAGCCAGCCTGCTTTGTCTCTGTCAGGCCAAGAAAGGGTGAGAGACAGGCTCTCAAGTAAAAGAGCGCCTCCTGCTCCCAAGTCCCTTTGTAGAAACCAGATCTAGGAACTCTTATTTCCATCACAGCTATGAGGTTTACTGCATTAGAAGGAAAGCTGGATCTCCAAGACAGGTAGGATCCATTGCATAGGATTAATATTAAACTGTCACCTTCAATTGCACTGTGTCGCAGCAGCTCACAAAACACAAGCTGCATTTGCTCTCCCATGAAAGATATCATTGAAGAATGCTGATCCTACATCATCTGAAGCTTCTGGATGATTCCCACTGGCAGTTCCTACACAGACCATCCTGCTTCAAAAACAGTCACGAGGTGAGGCACAGGAAACTTGCTAAAACTGGGGTCTGGGCAGTGATGGACATTGCCCCTGCAAAGAGCTCTTCACTCTGCAGCAAGAGAATCTCACCTAACCCAGCACTAATTTCACCCTGCAGCTGGGAAATTGGCACAGCAAGGTTAAGGAAACTGCTGAGTGCCTTTGGCTAATCCAGAAATACCAGGTGACAAGGTACTACAAGCTATCACAATTTATCTATTCTGGGGACTGGAGTTATTCCCAACAGCTGTTCTAGGCATATACTGCTTCAAAATATACATGCAATAGTAGCAGCTCCTATTTAAACCTTAAAGTAAACCCACAGCTTAAGGTAATTTTCTTATTTTGATATTCCCTTTACTTTCTTCCTTTCTCCCACTTCAATTAAAATAGTTCAGATAGAAACCATTCTTACCAAGAATCCCTAACTTTCCTCTTCAGATTCTTCCAGTTTCTCATGATTTCAGTGACTCCACACAGTTTCACCCCCACATCCAATCTCAAGTTTTACATCCTAGCTTCACATCTTCCTGCTCCTCCTTTTCCCACTCATGTTCCTGATATTTTCTTCACTGTTTTTTATACTTGGGGTTTCCCTCATCCATTCTATCACCCACAAAAATAACCTCAACATTTACATAGACCCAGACATAAGTAATCTGCTTTCAGTTGAGAAATAATCCAATAATTTATCAAAAAATATTCCCTGCAGGGAAGAATCTTGAAGTTGCTAGAAAAGAAGCCCTTCTCTGTATTTTCTCAACTACTCAGACCAAAACCACAGCCCAGATCTCAGAGCCAAATGCATCAGTTTGTACATCCATGAAAGACTGCTGAACAGCAAACAGAATAAAGCTGACAGTTGGCTGGGATGAATTAACAGATGAAGAAATTAGAGGTTCCCTAGTCATGGTTTGGGGAAACAGAAACACCCCCCATCACACATCGACTGTGGCTGTCTGGACACGAAAAAAGATTTTAAAAAGTGTCACATAAAAGGATAGAATTCTTTTATAGCCTGCACTTCAAGTCCTGCAACACTGAAAAGCAGCAGGATAGTTACAACGAAGAAAGAATGAAACAAGAACAGGCAGTGAGGGACTGCAGCCTAGTTAAAAGAAACTTTTGTTTTGTTTTGTTTTAAACAGAACATTACCTGAATTCCTTATACTGGAGCTGTTCAGTTTGGAATCTTTGATGACCAAGTGCTTAATCCAAAGGGTGGGTGCTGTGATTTCTGAAAGAGAAAAAATAACTTCCTTAAAGAAACTACAGCAACTAGTAAATACACACAGTTGTTACTCAGGAGGACAAGGTGTTTGCAGTCATGCCTTAACTGATCCATCGTCTTTGCAGAGATCAGCTCATCCCCTGGTGAGGTCTTCCACCTGAACCACTATTTGTAAATCTTCCACAAGGTTATCTTATTATCTTCCTGTTCAAGAGAGTACCTCTCTGCTGGCAAAACACTGTTTTTCTGCCTTCTAACCCTCCCTAATTCTCAATTCTAAAGCCTTTCTCCTCCAGACTTAGAGATCTCAAAGGTTATGTTGTATGCTATACCGTACATAGTACTATAGTACTATACTATATACTGGTTTCCACTAATGTACATATGAAATCCAGATTAAAAAAATTAAATCCAGAACTTAAACATTGTTTTAACAGCCCAAGAAGAGCTGACCACACTCAGTTCCGTAAAACAAGCAACAAAAAAATCTGAAATAAATATGCAGAGAAATGAAGATACCTCTGGAAAGACTTGAGAGGAAGTCTGTTAAAGAAACAAGTTCTGGTTAGAAAAGCATGTCTGATGCACTACAATCAAGACATCCAAACATAAATTTGTGGGGAAAAAAGTGCTTAGAGCATCTCCTCTGAGGTGTTACAATCAACTTCAAAACACAGCAGAACCCGCCCTAAGCCGCAGAAATGACACAGCATCAGCATTTGATCAGAACTGAGCAAAGCAGTACTCGATACCAGGGGCTAGAGCTCCTAAAGTGATATTTACAGAACTGATACCATCTGAAAAAAAAATCAGTTTCCACAAGAACACACCTTAAATACTAGATCCTGGAGTTTGTCTTAAGTTCCTCTAAGAAGTTTTTACAAGAGTTTTCGTGTTCCCTTGTTGACATTTACATGAATCTGCTCTACAAGTAAGGCTCTGGCTGACTACAAGAAAAACTGATTATACATTATAAGGGCATGAAGGAAAAATGAAACGGACTTTTTCCTTCCAAAATATTTTCAGCTACATTGAATGTAGGAATTATTGTAATCATGTTCCGGGCATTTTTTCACATGGAAATATTAGTAGAACACTGATATTCCAGCAGTAGTAAAAGTTTGCTTAAAGATTGCCTTATCTACAGGTTTCACTACACTATTTTATCATCATTCAGCCATTATGTGCTCCTATAAGTACATATACCTATATACTTTGCGCCTTTTTTTCGGGAGAACTACATCAAATTAAACACTGGGCAAGAGGTAGGAAGGGGAGAAGCACAGAAGTAGAAAAAGTCCATAAACCAAACTTCTAAGTCTGGGACGAAATTTAGCTCTGACTCTGCTCTGTATGGACTGGGCATGTCTACAGCTGAAAAAGGAGAGACAACCAAAGTTAATAGATGCCAAAGAATGAGTCAGGGCCTTTAGAGACACAATGGTGTATATCTTTAAGTGAGGTTGAAAGGTGCACAAAAAAGAATTATAGGACAAGAGACAAAAGGAAAAGGAAATTAATCCTTTGGGAGCTACCACAAAAATCTATTTTCCATCCAGTTAACCTGGACATTTTTTGGAATACAGGTAAGCAACATAGACTCCTCTCTTAACAACATATCTGTGGAAAGAATAGATGCCCACTGAGTTAAGAGATGAAGTTTAATGAAAAGAGAAGATGTTTAAAGAAGTTGTTCTTTAGGAAGTGATTACAACTTGCACATTGAAACTAAATAGAGGGTAGATGCAAAGAAAACAGAACCTAGAAGTGCAGGAGGGAATAAAACTTTTTTATTTTTATTAAATGTAACACTATACCAAGGATCATTCATAAGTACTCTTCTGCAAAGGAGAATCTGGTCCTAAGAGGAAATTCACTGTAAACATCAATGAGATCTGCACTGTAATGAAGTGAAATAAATTTAAAGAGATGGCTGCTTTATGATTCAAACTTTGGACAGGAGAGTTTAAGTTATCTGATCTACATTATCTCTGGCACTGCTCTGTTATGCCCTCAGGGAGGACAGTAGGGAGTGGGAGGGGAATTTATTATGCCTGAAATGTGAATTTTCATTATCCTCTAATGTAGGTGAAAACATGAGAATGGTTAACCTTCATCTTGGAGATGTTGAGGTCCAAGAGGTATCACACATTTCAGGGGCAGCTGAGTGTATTCAATGCCCTTTGTAAAAAAGTCAGCTCCTTGTGGACTGAAGGTAGGCACCCAAAAACAAAGTGTGAAAAGAAATTCCACATCTTTATTGTTCCTTCATGTTGCTATCAGCTCCACCCTGATTTCCAGACTTCAAATACACAGGTTTTCAGCAGCCCACCAGATCTCAAACTCACTGAAACTGAATGAGATTTGGACTTTAACTCCTTCAAACATCTACGAAGAGTCCAGATCTGAAAGGTGAACGGATAACTGTTTTGTCCTTTTTTGTCATCTAACATTTGGTTAAAGAAGACCTTTAAGTCCTCTCTCCTCTGGGCTAAACACTTCTTGCACTCTTCCTGATGTACCCACTTTAAGCCACTGTTGGAAACAGTACACTCAAAAAGTAGTGGATTATACAAACTTCTGGTCAGACCCAGAATGGATTTTCTTTGCTTATTGCTACAACCACCCCCGAACTCTAGTTAGTCCTATTTTGCTAACAGGGATGACAAAAATACAGAGTGACAAATTTAGCAGAGGTTATTCATTGATGCATAGCTTGATTAACCTGCCTGTCATAGTCTTTTCTCCCAAGTCATAAGGCACACTGCTAACACAACAGGAAGCCATTGCATTAGTCATTCTCTCTAGAAGCCTACGAGATGAGGTCTTGCATAATATATTACAAGATTTGTGAGGCAATCTTTCATCATACAGTCCAAGCCCATTTATCAGACTTGATTTTCACCTACAAAGCAATGTGAAGGTTTCTGATTGAAAATAATTTTCATAGAAGATAGGATAAGACTTTTTTCAGACTCTGCCTGTCACAGAAGGACCAGAAAAGGTTTGTTCACTACACCCTTTCTCAAGAACTTTGCCCAGTTCTATTTGAATGACCAAAATGTTGAGTCTCTCCTAGAAGGAGCTTCTGAGCAGGCTGTATTAACCGGATCAGCTCACTCTTGCATTTTACTAGTGCATTCTTTCCTTTGAACATCTATGGGCACCCTCTTAGGGGAAGACTTAAAGGCCAGAAGTTTGTGGTTACAAACGGCAATTTAATACACCAGCTTACTGCCAGGAGGAACTTTCTTTAGATATAAACAAGAGATAGTCAGCATGGCTTCAGTCTCCTTTGTTTACTTCAGAATGCTTTTTGCTCCAAGGGCTTTGCTTTGTTTCTTAAAGCTCCCAAGAAGATTCTTACAAATCTATGATCACTAAATGGAAGTGATAGGACTACAGCATCTTGGCATTAAACAAGCCTATTTTAGCAACAACCCCACCCCCACCCCATCACCTGTTTTTACAAGAAGGCAGGAGGTATCAACAGCACCACCTACTCTTGCTCAGTTGTCTCCATTTCTGCCTTTGACCCAGTTTAAAAAAAAAAGTGTGAAGTACAGCAGTTCAGTATGAAAACACATAGGCTTTCCCTCACTGCCTTACGGTCCAACATCTCAGGTAGGTCACAGTGGTTCAGACTTCAGCCCATAGCTTGACTATAGCAGTTGTGGGTTTAGACACTTCTTTAAAGAAGTACCTAAGCAAGACATAAGCAGCTGCTATTAGGTCAATTCAGTACCCAAGGACCACTATCCCCACTGGTATTTATGTTTATATTTGTAAAAGTATTGAATCCTTTGTGATGACAGCCATTTTATCATTGTTTCAAGGCTTCCAATGCAAGGTCCGATATTCCCTCTCCAAAATAATATAATTGCAAGATTAGCCCATTTGAGAAGGAATCTGCCTTGGTGGGCCATGAATTAAGTGGGCCTAAGACTCTGACTTCATTTGCTTAAATAGTATGTGCGTCAATGAAAGTAATTGCTAAATAAAGAAACCTCCCAGCAATTTTCTTCTAAGTCAACATTCACAAGCTGTGGTTTAGCACTACCCTCCCTGGTGAAGCTGTAACATGTTGCAGAGGTTATGAAACTCCCAGCACTGGTAGAGGGTAGAGTGAGGGGGTAAGGATAGTCTAAAGGAACTTGTCATTTCTGACTTGCACTTTTTTTTGCCATCACACCTTTTCCTCTAAGGTTACCCCAAGAATCAGGTCAACTGGCATTATTGTTGGATTCCAGGGAAGAGGGGAGGATGTAAAGGGATTAGGAAAAATGCCTGAGGTCCCAGGGGCACTGTGAAATATGGATAACTTATGAGATTCCCTGGCTTTTCTGCTTTGCAGGATAAAGAAAACATTTGAGCCATAAATCCTAGGGAAAAGAGAAAGGGAAATAGCTTTTTTTAATTTTAAGTGATGCTCTTACCTTCTCCATCGAAAATAGGCTGGGTTTCCATGGTAGGCGTTGGCTTCGAACCGTCATCTGAATTCAGGGTTAAAAAGAATCGAAAAGAAACTACCATTATTGAGGTAAATACTATCTACTCTCCAGCACTGTTGAATGATTGGGATTTGTACATGGCCCGGCCAAGTCCAGAAGAAAAAGAAGACAGACAGAATGAAACAGTTTATGCAAACAACAGTAACATTTTACATAGCAAGCATGCATCAAGCACTACCCTTAGGCTAAAAAGAAGCTTTCCCCCTTCCCTCCCCAAACCACTGGTGTGCATCACCTGGTAGTTTCCCCTTGTTGCACTGCCCAGGCAATCACCTTTTTCATTTCAGCTGGCTATGTATCCCACACAGGTCATTTCCCAAGACAGCAGAGGTCTGGAGATTGCTGTCCCACTGTGTCTTTCTGCTTATTCTTTTTGTTCAAAGTAAAAACTCTTCTTCTGAAACTTACCTGTGCAGAACCTGGCACCAGCACTCACTGCAGAGCTGTTATAAAGGGATGGTCAATAGCAAATCTTTTTTCTTACAATGTATGCATCAAGGTGCTCTCTAATTGCAATGCTGTGGCAATGTCTTCTAATTGCAAAATCGTGCGAAAAGAACTTCTCTTACATTACGTTTATGTGCAAGAGTGCTCCATGTCTTCTGACCATAAGTCTTTCATAATTAAAAGCTTCAACCAAAAGAGATTCCACAGGAAATATAAATCTCAATATTTAGAGATGGACCACAGGGAAAAGTGTTCAGTTTACACTCTGTTTGGCTTAGCATGCCTATCCATCAATCTACAGGCCCATCATTCAGGTTGACTAATTTCCTCAGTGCTCAGAGGGATCTGGATTTCAAGACCCAGCTTGGAGCACCTTTACATAGCCCTAGAAGAGTGGCATAGCATTAAGTGAGGCAAAACTTTTGATGGTGGGCAAAGCAGGCTGGTATAAACTGTAAAGGAAAGTCTTTTGTTACACTGCAAGATTAGAAAACAGATTATTGTTAAAATATAAACTAAGATTAGCCTAGAATTGTGGGATTATTTTTTTTTTCCCTTTTTGGAATACAGTCACTTTAAAATTACAGTTTGTAACAACTATTTTTTGCATATGTTATGGGCAAAAATGACACTAGGCATCAGCAAAATGGACAGTAACCTAAAATGTATAGTTACACAGCAAAAATCAGCTGGGGAGAGCTAGGCTTGCCACTGTCTCCACGACTATCGGTGCACAGGGCAGACAACATTTGGAGGGAAGGTACATGGGACAGCCCCTCTAGAGGCAGCAGTAACTGCCCTAGCCTTCCCTTATATTAGCTCCAACTACAAATGTAAGAGACCATTAGAAGGGGAAAGAAAGGGCACAGATGGAAAACAGAAGCTATTTTTCCACCCATACCTGTATTTGTAGTTCTATAAAGTGAGCAAAAGCCTGAACACCACTTCCACATTAATTTTATGCATTCCCACAGAAAGCAAAAATGTGCTGGTAATTCCATTTCAACCTCAGAGATCCACTGAAGTAAAGGAGGCTGACAAAAACAAGCAAGAGAGACCCTTTTATCATTTTCCCTGTTCATCATTCCATTTGGTTTTATGCCTAACTGCAAGCATAGCAAAATGTATTTGGAAGGAAAAATACTTACCATTCCTCAGTCAACTCTTGTTCTGAGTGTTCCTGTTATTGTGTATTACCAGTAACATGGATAATCAGTATTTTTCTTTGAAAGTTTGACAAACTGATTTCTTGGAAAAATTCCTCAAATTTTGCTTAATTTACAAAAGGAAGATTTTGCCCTTTTAAGAAGTTTTTAGATAAAAGTAAACAGTTATCTTCACTGTTTTGCCAGAATAGGCTGCTCTGCTTCTGCAGCATCACAGAAACCACAGCTATGGCTTGTCATTTATTTAGGATGACACTTCACATTGTAATGAAGGAGTGAGCAGCATGCAATGAGCATGATTGGCTTTACAGATTGAGAAACCAACCCAAAACTGCAAAAGATACTCATAGAACAACTGGAAAGGTGAATAATTCTTAAGCTGTGTAAAATAGGAAGAGACCTGGTGTAAAAAAGTTACCAGTACAATAAGTTGATTCCTATTGTTCTCACGAATGCTTCTTACCGAGTAATTACAGAATTGCTTTTCCGATTTAAAGCAGCAACCCAGAAGCCAACAGTAGAGATCCCACAGATCTGAGCCACAGCACTTTATCCAAACCATTATGTGAACTTTGGCAGAATTCAGGACGCTTCAGGTTCAGGGTGTTTCTTTTAGGCTCGTATGTACGAAGAACAGAGGCAGCAGCAATTACAATTTGGGAAATACATTCTTCTTGAAGCAAGAGAATTTTGTAGCAGTTTTTATAGAAAGTTAGCCATTAAGCTACTGAAGAGTATTAAACAGTGACAGAATAAATGCAGAAAATAATCAAAAATACCAAACTAACCTTTGAACTGAGGGTTTTGTTTAAGATAATCTCAATTAAATGTCTCCATGAACTACAAAATCATTTCCTCACCGGGTTACTAAGGCCAAATTGTCACTAAATCCACATTGTAGCAGCACCCAGTACAGTATTAAGGATTTTGCAAATAGAGGGAAGTCCAATTACTCCCCTGTTGTTCAAAAAAGTATAGTTCTTTCATCACACACACAAGGAAAAAAACGAAATAGACAAGAGTCCTGTAATTATATTAACCATATTTCAAAAATCAAAAGCCAGGGATATTTCTGATTTATTTTTTTTAAAGGTCAGGAAATAGTCACATTAAAGACAAAAACTGCATTTCATTAAAAACACCATGCTTACTTCCCAGCTGCCAGCTTCTTAATCTGAAACTACCAAATCTATTTCTTAAACTGGAGAATTCTCAGTAGGTTTCAGCATTTCAAATTAACTTACAGCAAAAAGTTTTGTTGTAATTCCCTTTGGGCAGAACAACCACCCTAATACTTGTCTGCTCTCATTTGATTTTCCCCCTTGCTCAATACATCATTCATCACACTGAATATTTGTTCCACTGGCCTGTTTGCTCCTGGTAAAAAATGAGTAAGTTCTATTTTACATACCTGAAAGTTTTGAACAAACATTTTTATTCCTTAAAGAAGCATTTTAACATAGAAGGGAAAAAACCAAGCTATTTCAGAGACCAAGGGTCTGTAATACCCTGACATACACAATATTGTTACTTTGGAGCCAAAGATAATGAAGTATGTTCATCAGGTACAATCTGTTCCTTTCTTCAAAAAGCTATTAAATTCCACGCTTTCAAAAAAGGTGTGTAACTGCAATAGTTCCTCACACAGAGCGTGTCACAAACAGTGATCAAAGAGGTCAAGTAAGTGCTTCCTAATCCCTCTAGATGGCAACGCTTCCAGATCAGGAACTCAAGTACCACAGAACCATCAAAGATAATTTCCCTTGGTTGCAGACTATTCTCAGAGCCTTGATGAAGAGTGTATCAGCATGCTTCCCTTCCATGTTTTACAACCCAGCATGAATACCTACTTTCTTTTTCCAAGACAGCCACTGAAAACAGATGGCATCACTCAACAGAACACCTCCTGGTGAAACATCATTTTAAAACCATAAAACTCCTCTCCAGTGAGCCTCCTTTTCCTAGGGTACACTTGCAAAAGTTGAAATGATTTTTCTGGCTCAACTGGTGCCAACTTAAAAATGGTATTTTTATCTTATCACTGGTAAAAGTGAAACAGGCAGGTCCAAACAACTCTCCCTAAGCCACTTTCACATCAAGATACCATGGCTATAAGTCAGAAGCCCACTTGCACTACTGCCATCAGAGGCTCATTGGCTTAAGAACAGTTTTTGTTGCATTAGGCCAACAATAGCTCAAAACAGGGACACTTGAGTGTCCAAATCTACTGCTACTGGTGGGCAAGAACTGCTTATGCTCCCACTAGGACTCCCTTCCCTCAACCTTATCCTTGCAGAGTATCTAGCAAGTATCCACATCTGGAATGACTGCAGCGTACAGCAGGGTTGAGGGACAAGGAGACTCAGTTCATGCAAAAGATAACTGTTAAAGTGATCTTTTTACTCTGAATGACAAGCACTGAGGCTGTGAGCAACTTGAGTTATGGCAGGAAAAAAGTAAACTCCTTGACATAGAAAAAGCATAAATTACTATGGAAAAAATATGAAGTAACTGCCTGCTGCTGTGAATCACTGTTCTTGCCTCAAGCCATTTAATGGAAGCTGGAGAAAGGGAACAGTTAGGTGATAGAATTAGCCTCCCATATCACATCTCCTACCCAGGAAATACACACATTGCAAAAGTCATCTGTATACTTGCATCACCACATTAACAGACCAAGATCTATGTTCTTCCTAAGCAACCTCAACCTTCAGTAGATAACTTGTGTTCTCACTGGAATCTATGATGTACTCTGTAAACATTTCTACCACTTTAAAGAGCATTAGTGTTTATGGGGCCAACCATTCAGACCTTGTACAAAATCTAGTCTTTTTTGTACGCTTGAACATCAACAGTTCCCAGACTTTGAGTCCTCCTGATAGAAGAGGATGACAATTTTAAGTCCATAGCTCTGCTCTGGGAGGAGGCAGCCTTCTACCGGTGTCAAGTGGTTCCTTTGCTTACCATCATCTGGTTTTGGGTGAGCCATTACAGAGCATAGCTAAAGCTAAATAGACAACTTAGAGGACAGATAGCCAGGACAGTGAGTGGATTCTTAGCACGTTCTGTTTGATGCAGCAAAGCCCACCTTTAGTGAGCCTGTCAAACCAATGGGAAGGGAGAAGAGCTTCCCTAGCTTTGAGCACTCCTGAGGGACTTAAGTCATACATACACTTTTATGTGGCTTTAGTAACTCTGGTCAGACACCACAAAGACCCTCCAGGTCAACTCAAGCTCCCTGTATCTGTGCAGTTCCTGAATCTTGAAGACACAATTTTATAACTTTCATATTTCTATGTATTACCCCCAGGCTTGGGGGTGTTACTTTGAGTAAAAAAAAAAAAAAGACAAAAAACCCCTGTGTTTGCACTACATGGGGTCTTCCACAAAGATACATGTCCCTTCCAGTATCGTAGGGGTGAAGCAAATTGTTGCCTTAATCACAATCCTTCCCTACATCAAGTGAAACAATTTCAGCAAGTCATAATTAATTTAATAGCCTATGCAACTTTTCTGCAGAGACATATATCACCAATATAAATGCAGAAAGTTAGCACTCATGCCAAAAAAATTTGAAACTCTTACAATCCAGCCAAATGGAGAAAATTTCTTGCCAAGCAGTTGAAATGGAAATGCAGCAGTGCAGATAGACTTCCCTGCCAGGTTTTCACAACCCCTTCCATAGAATCACTTAGGTTGGAAAACACCTTTAAGATCATTGTGTCCAGCCATTTCTATGCATGGAGATTCCATAGGTGTTAAGAGAAAACCCCAACTTTTTAAACCAAATCAGCAAAAGCAAGTTCTCACTCTTTATTGCCTTCATTTTAAGAAATAGCATCAATGTGCTCTCTTCAAATATAACAATCCACAAACACTTGGACACAAACCAAAATATGGAAAAGTTTTACTTAAAGGTGAAAAAGTGCCTACATGCTGAACATGAAAGGGCTCTGTATGCTTAAGGAGCTCTTAATTGCAAAGGTTGACTTGCACTGTCACTGCAGTGATTTTTCCCTTCCTACATCAACTGTTCTATACGCCGTACAGATGCAGGCAGTGTTTACTTCAACACTGCATTCCAGGCATCATCCAGATAGGACAAGGAGCCTTCCCCTGCGCCTTCTGGAATGCATTAGTTCCCCCCACTTCCTCCTCACATCTCCCTCGCAGGTGCATCAACATGAAAAAAGTCACTCAAGCCCTGAGGACTTTGTGGCCCAATGTAGTCAGTGCGTTTGTATGGCAGCACAATTCTTTGCCCTGCTAGAAAGTCTATCCCACGCACAGACAGCTGGAAGTAACTCTGACCCCCGTGACACAATTCAAAGCCTCCTCTGTTTGGCTTTTTGATTCCTGATTGACACATTCACTGCCAGGCGGAGATAAATGCTGCTGGGAGGACAATGTTGATCCGCTCCAACTATTCTTGTGAAGGACTTTTTCAGAATAATAAACAAAACACATTGGTGTGTTTAAGTGTCTGAATAGAACTGGAGATAGACAGAGAGGGGACTGGAGAGCTTTACAGAGGCTGGCAAGTCGATTGAAGAGTTAATTGTCTGGGTGTACAATGAGTTTATTCTGACCGCAAACAAAGAGCTCCCTCTTCCTGGGCCTGGTCCTTCAAAAGCAAATGTGTCAAAAGGGGTCTGGAGCAGCACTCTGTATTAATAGCAATGCTCTAGTCTCTGGGATTCTATGGCTTTAAAACTGTTGAATCCTGAGATTCGGATAGGATCTCTCTAAAATCCAAAGTCCTCATTTACTGCTTAAGTTCTCAAAGTACTTCTACAGTAATTAGCCAAAACAAACCTGCCCTTTAACTTCTCATTCTTTGTAGCTTTCAAACAGCTCCTTTTGGAAAAAAGGCACGGCAAGATACCACCCTTCAGATAAAAATGCTGTAGACATCTTCCCCAAAATGAGATCCAGTTTTATATTATTTCAATTACGTATCATTTAACAGGAGTCAGTTTAAACAAAACAAGTGGCCCTGAATGTCTTATACTTGTGAAGATACAGAATCCCAATCCACATCTGGACCTGCATTTCAGAGCTTGCACTATAATAGGTCAAACCAATACAATGTCCAAACACACCCCCTGCCTCTGGGAAAGTTCAGATCCAGATTCAGATTTGAACTTTGCAGGTTGAACCAAGCCCAGTGGTAATTACCACTTAAATACCTGACTCACTTCTATAAGTTATGCAAACCTTTCTGGGGAGGAAAATAAAAACCAAACATCTTCCTAGTACTGCTGCATGGAGAACAATGCAGCTGAAAACTAAGCCATTATACTTTACCACTTTGACAGCAAAACTCTTATGGATTTTGGTGCCAATGCAGAGAGACACATACGTGTTATTCTAGGAACCAGCCATGAAGGCTCAGAGAATTAAGCTGTGTTGGTTGTGAACTTTTTAGTGATTAAATTCACTTCAGTTCCTGTGAAAAGTTGTTTTTACCCACTCCTAGAAAGGTAGCATTCCAAATAATATTTTTCCTCAGGTATATGGGCGTGCTTCCAAGCAGAAGATAAAGCAAGAACCTTAAAATAATTAAAGCCAGCATTTAGAGCACTCACCTAATCAAACTTGAGATCTACCCTTTGCTCTCCCCTTTCTCAAGCTAAGATCCCAACTGTAGTGCTATCAACTAATTTGGGAGGACAGCAGGGAGCCACAAGTTTATGTGATCTCTCTTTTGTTCCAGTGAGTAATAAATGAGGGGTTCAAAACCTTGAAACCGGTGAAATAAGATTTCTTGGTTTTCAGCCAGTTTCTCTCCAAATTGTGAACAGTAAATCACAGTCTTAACCAACTGGAGTTTTGGACACGAAGCAGCAGTATCTCTCAAGTAGTCTGAATACAGAAGTAATTCAGAACAAGGAATCTGCACACAGTCCTGCTGTTTTGAACTTAACTAGAATTTTCAGTTCATTTTTGGGCCAAAGCCCAACAGAGAGATCATCTTTTCTATCAAAGCAATTTGTCCATGAGAGACGGGAAGAGAAGCAGATGATCAGATTTCAGTTTGGTTAATAGAGCATTTCTAAGGTCAAATGCAAGGAAGCCTGGACAGAGAAGACCTGTCATTGCCTTATGCAGTTTTACAATTTGATTCCATAGCCAAATTCCTACCCAAAAGGCAAAACAGGTCTCTTCAAAGATTTAGAAGTAATGGGAAAATAAATTCCCAAGGCTAGATTTGAACTTTTTCTGCTAAAAAGGAGAAGTAGGTAATAAAGGTCAAGGTAGTTTGAGACCATCTCCAGTTTAGAGTTGCACAAAAAGCTTTATTTTGATCAATGTTGAATCACTCTCAAGCTGTGAAGGCATTGTGTGTCCCCCCCTCCCAGTCCCCCTGCCATCTTCACAGACTTGTTATTCCCACCCTCCCCCAACACTCCCCGCAGCAGTTTCATTTGTGAAGCTAGACAAATCACGTGGCATCATCTGACTTAGAAATACACCCTGTTGTCATCAGCCCTGACCTACAGAACCAAGCCTTAACTCCTTCAGATATGTCCCTGACCCAAAGAGAATGGCACCTATGGCAACGGTTTTAATTGTCTTGATTTGAGTCAAAACCTTCAATTCACTCCCAGAGTGACTCAAATTGCCAGGAGAAAACAAACAAACAAACTTAAAAGAACCTCATTATCATCCACTCAAAGGCTCTTGCGGGAGCTGCTAAAATGCAAGTCATATTTTTGTTAATCTACCCTTTCCACTGTATCAGATTTGACCGTTTCTCCCTTTGAGCCAAGTTCCTCCCTTCCCTCACAGGCAAAGTGTCATAATTCTCTGGGTGAAGGCAATACTTCCCTGGTATTGCTGCATCTTTTCAGTCCTGTTGCTATTCTTGCCACTCTGCTGAGAAAACAATAAAAAAGGTAATTTCTTAATGACTGTGTAAACTACGCAATACTTTTCTCGTTAAAAACAAGCATATTCCCAATCCCACGGTGTCAAAACTCATTTTCTTTTGTATTTTTCATATACCACATAAAATCAGCTAGGCAGCAACAGGGACAACACTAAACCCCCTCTTTGGCCTAGAGCCCATTGGCCCCACTGTACAGCTTGCCTAGGAACATTACACCTAAATGCCATACATTTACATGTAAACCTGTTTATTTCACAGTAGGTAAATACAGAACATAGCATTTTGTAGCACACAAGCTGTGAGCCCATCCTCACCAGCTACACAAGCATGGTTAAAAAATGCTAGTTCAACTACTTGTTGAGGAATGAGAAGCAGAGAAAAGCTCAGAGTCCCAGCTCAATTTCGAGGCTCTGCTTTGGTAATCTGGTAAATTTTCAGACAGGATTACAGCCTGCCTGTTATAGAAGACTGATGTTTCACAGCTTCTAGCAATGTTCTGCACTGCTAAAGACAAGAACCTGCAACCACCACTGAGTGAGGCTGTTTTGCTTATGTACCAGCAGCAATTTCAGTGGCATAAAAAGCTCAGCTATAACACCACATGGGAAGGCTGTCAGAATACCTTTAAACCTAAAGAATTGTCATAGGCTGCAGAAAGAGGCACCCTATGGAAGTAAAGAATATTTTGCTTTCAGCTGCGTACTTTGCTGTCCTTCAAAAGTCTCATGTCGTCCCCTACTTATACACACACCCAAGGAGAAACAGAGGAATAGCTAAGGGAGCCAAGGAGACTAGATGGCCTTTGGGACTGGTCGTAATACATAGCATCAAAAGGTACCTGTTATCAAAAATCATGACTACCTGATGCCTGCTGAAGAATCACAATATATTTCCTAATGGAAAACGGCAGCTGGCTGTGGGGATGGCACTCAGTTTCAAAACTAAGTCTCCAAGGCTCATTTCGACCAGCAGACACCTTCACGGGTCAACTGGCTTAGCAAAGCCTTGCAGTGGTAAATGCAACCCAGCAATTACATGGCTGTAAATCCAGCACTTCCCTTTTTCTCTAGAGAAAAGAATCAAGGCAATGAAGAGAGGAAGAACAGAAATAACCTTATTCTTCAGGGAGATATACAATTGAAAGGAAATAAAACAGCTGCAACAAGCAGTGAATAAAGAAGAATTAGGCCCTGCATCTGTGTAACAAAAGTTGAATCCAAGTACATATCAATATAGGCTACATTCAAACTATTTGGAAAAGGTCATGCCAATCCATAGAAGGGATGTTACGCCACCTTGTCCCAAGAAAGAGCACTGTCCATAGAACTAAAGTGACAATAGGGAGGCAAGTCAGAAAAGGTAGTATAGTACATGGCTGCTCCAGACAGTGATGGCACTAAGTTTCACAGGGAAAGTGGAGAGGACAGGCAAAACACAGAAAAACAGAACAGTAATATTAGAAGGGCTGGGTAAATCACAGTCCTCCTTCAGTAAGAGTTGGAGTACATGTATTAGGAATGTTTATTAGGGTCTTTTTCCAGAGCAGAAACACCTCCAAAGTGTCAGCATTACACTGTGGAGTGAGTGATGAGAACAAGGAATCAGCAATAGCCAGCACCAAGAAAGTTTAAAAATAGATTGAAGGAGGGGAAGCAGAGGGAGAGAGATTTACTTTTTTTATAGCTTCCTACTCAGTAGAAGAATACATTTATTATCTCACCCTGTAAGCACCAGAAGTAGGACAGATAATGCAGGATTTTAAACCACAGTATGTTAATTTTGAACCATCTTCCCTTTGACTCACTGCCTTGAGTGACACTTGAAATAAAGCAGGGAGCAAAAAAGTTTCTGCACAAAGAAATATTTCACTTAAGACCCCATATCTCCTATCAAGATTTTAGCACTTGACATTGCCTCAAACTTGGAGAGAAGTTTGCATAAAGCTCTATAGCACTGTCAACAGCTGCCTGATCACAGCTGGTAAAAGCAACAACCACCAATATGATTGTTCAGTTTAACCTCTCTGGTTTGATTCTGCCTACAATATATCACATCTTTTGGAAGCCTCTGCTTTGATGTGAAATATTCTCTGTTCCGCCCCCCCTGCAAACACACACACCTCCTGCCTTGACTACCTCTCCCAAAAGGCTGCTGAGAGTCCACAATCAACTCCACCTCACCACTTCTCGACTCTGTAAGAGGCCAGATACCTGCAACTGTAGAAAGGGGAACACATCTGAAAAGCCCACAAGGACACTGTGATTCTGATCTTAGACTGCTTTGCTGAACGAGGATAAAAATTAACAATTGTTATGCAACCTTCATGTGAGTAATTATCAGACCCCTAGTTTTTGGGAACCTTTTAGAAGCTACCTGAAAGATATGGTGGCCTGGGGCAAGGGGCATGAAGGGTGTGATTGGAGTCTCACAGTCTCTCTTCCCAGTTTCAATATCACACACATTCCCTTTCACTCCTTTCCTTCCAGCTCTAGTCTCCAAGGTAAAGAGTCTATAAATTCCCCCACATCTTCAAGGAATACAGCCTATAAGTGGGGGGTGGAGACGGCAGCAAATTTCCAAGATCAATGGCCATTTGAAATTCAGACATATGGCTGAAGCCCTACAGCTGCATGTGTTAATTACCACACGTGTCCCCTGTAAAGCAGTCTGTTAAACACAAAAAGAAAACAGAAGAGAAAAATGGCCTTGCAAGGGATTAAATAGTCTAAATTTTTGACCCTGCTCCCCCAGACACATGCCTGTGTATAAGAACACAAGCTCCCTTCCTTTCTCCTGACACCTGCATGCTAAGGAAGCACAAGTCCCCTTCCATCTCTAGCTGTGTGCATTGAACCTATCTCAAAGTGTATTTTCCCCTTTCCAGCTCCCCCTTCCCCCTGCCCAGCCTCTTCTCTCACCAGTCCCTCTCCCTTTCTCCTTTAGACGACTAATTCCTGGCTGACAACCAGACTAGTCTTGGGCTTACAATATGCCTTTTCATATCCTCACAGGCAAAGAGAATGGATACCTCACTCCTACGTCTGTATTGCATGTGTGCAAATGAGGAAAAGGGGAAAAAAAACACCCACCTATTTTTTTTTTTTCACTGCTTTTTTTCTGCAGGTTCCCCTCCCCAGGATCATTAAGAGTAGAGGTGAGCAAGCATAACTCTGCTCTCTAACTACATTGCCCCAGCTAGCTCACCCCAGGATCTGAACTTAGTCTAAAGAAGTTTCTGTATTTGATTATGAAACTGAAGCAATAGTTCTTCTAGATGAGGGAAGGAATGGAAAAGAATGGAGGGAGGTAGATAAGATAACTGAGTAGTGCTGGAAGGACCCCCAAAGGAGCTAATGTGCTGCAGGAGTAAGTCCACATATACAGAACATACATCTCAAAAATGTACACATGGTGCAAGTGACACCACACTCTCAAAATTAAGATGTTTTTATTTTAATTAAGATTTTTTTTTTTTTTTTAATTTCTCAAAGTTACAGACTGTCAGACATCTACAGATTGACTGTTCAAAACAAGCCCAACACAACTGATCTTAAGAACCATCATCATTTAAAGGCATATTTGTGAGCAGCTGAACAGTCAAGATGAAACCTGTCAAGTCTTTACACTTAAGAATTGCTTTGCTGCAGCACCTAAAGGTCTCATCAGAATCTGAACATCAAACAGAGCAGTGACATGTAATAAAAGACATGGACACAGCCCAGAGAAATTCAGTCTGTCAGGAAGATTTCTCCCATCCCCAGCCTTTATCAAAGCATTTTGCAATGCATCTCCCTTGCTGTCAACATAAACACCCAGATGAGCACATAGAGGGAAGCTATTATTCCAGCTAGATGTGTTCTAAAGAAGCTTTAATTCCCATAGGTGCCATCTCAGGAACCTGAACAAACATTGTGGTTGCCTCTCCAACTTTCCCTTACCTTATTTACAAGCACACATGCTCTGCATGCATTCAAGCTTTCCCATCACTACTTCATAGTTTAACTCCCTTGTAGAGAAACCTTGACAGAGCTCATGGGGCAAAGGAGTTGAAAGGAAAGTACTTCCAGTCCCTCAACTGAACCCCTGCACCCACAAAGTACATTTCCCGGTGCATTACACTGATTTGAAAGAAAACAACACTAATGTTTGGATGTCTGGATTCTGCAGGATGTAAATACTCAAACAAAATAGGGTCACATTAGGCTGGTGCAAGGAAACAACTTCTAGCTTGACTTATCTGCAAACCCAGCAATTTCTCCAATTTATCCTCAGGTTTATTTTTAAGAAACAGCTACAGAAGACAGGAAGTCTATGTCTATTAATTTCAATGTTATAACGATGCTGTTTTAAAAGATCTAGAGAAATACATAGAGTAATAGTGTAACATCTTGGCCTGCTGATCCAGACACTCAAAGAGCATGGGAAGAATTTTTTTAATAACTCTTTAAAAAAGAAAAGGTGTTGAGGCCACATAGCTACAAAGTATTTAAACAACACACACAACCCACAGACCCCCGAACTATTCCATTTCTCTGCAAGCTGTAATTGGTCAGACACCAGAAATCCGTGTATAGCACATAAACAGTTAATAATACCTTAACAGATGTTGCTTAATCAATTGTTAGTCTGCTTATTAGATGTACTCACCAGGCTGCTCAGTACTATGACTTAATCATTTAAAAACCTTTACAGCTGTTCTTAAGACATTACAGGCATGAGTAGTCTGTAGATTGCTATAACAACACTTGTAAACTACGGTTTTATTAAGTCATATTATATAGACTAACCTACCGATTAGAACTGTTGCTTTATAGATGAAAGCAGGCTTCTTGCATTATATCAAACAAAATATACTTTAAAACAGAATTTGCCTTCTGCTTAAATTTGCCAATGAAACTTTCTTCAGCCTCAAATTTGATACATATGTTCTGAGGCCCACAAAAAATGTCTTGATGAAAACTAAACAATTTCAGACAAGTCAGTGATGTGAGGACCCAACAGGATTGTTTTTAATTCTACTGCTTATGTAGCAAATTTGAGGTTGAATTTTTCTTCTAGACCTTAATATTTCAAAAACCAATTTGATTTATGAGATATATTTAAGTGTTTCTCAGAACACTGCTCTGCTCTGGAAAAGTGAATCAGTATACACAGCACTGTAAAATTACATTCCTCAGTCCTCACCAAAAGTGATCACAACTCCCAGTTAAAAGCTGGGTTCTCCCTATATCATTAAAACCTGTAATACTGGCAAACTACAATCTGCCATACCTGTGAAATTCACTTGCTTTCTACAATTACATTTAACTGGAATTTAATAAACAATTTTGTAGATTATGTATAGCATAGGGAAAGCGATAGGAACCAGTCAGAATCTGAATATCGACAAACTGGCAAACCTACTGATCAAAGTAATGGTATCTTTTACAGAAGTGTTTTTATAATAGAGAAGTAAACTTCAGTTCCACCAAGTTTGCTTGGAAATATAAATACGAGATAAGCAAAATCTTATGTGCTACAAATACCATCTACAGAATGTTTTATTTGCAGCCCACTCACTCAGGCCTTTAGAGGAGAGGGCTTTTGTTGCACTAATCTTTCTCAATTACTTCTCAATCACCTGAATTTTTATCCTAGCTTCATGAAAAGCAGCAGACATTTATGTTTCTCCCAGAGATGATTTCCTGCCTCCTGTTAAAATTTATCAGGATAGACTGACAAACTGTCACCATCAGTGTGTGGTAGGACAAATCAAGCTTTTGTACATCCTGAGGACTTGGAGCATTCAGGTAGTACATGCACAGCAAATCTGCTGCTTTCAGGAAGCAGACTTATTATATATGCATAGTACATAGACTTGCCACAGAGCTACACCACACACACAGCTCTGTCCAGAAGCATCAAATTGTATGCATACATTTTGTATATACGTGTAGATTTCACCCAGAAAAGACCTGACAGAAACATGTCAGCCCTGCTCTAGGAATATTACATGACGAAGTTAAACAGTTCAGATCACAATTTTTGCATGAAAATTCTTCTTAATCCAGACTTAAAACCTATCTATTACTTATTTAAATATAAATATGTAAGGGATTCGTAAGAATTGTTTGGGTAGCACTGCAGACTTTGGAACAGCTAATGTTCTGCAAGAAATTCACTGTAAGATAGTGTTCAACAGCTAGAACCATCACCTGACTTCATACTGCCCCAGTAAACTTGTATTTCTCTCACTGTACTGATGAAGGCCATATAATATTTCTTTATCTTTCCTGTATCCTTCACAAGCTGCTAAAGACATCACAGAGCATTTTCTCAGTATTTATGAGGTTGGAGAGGCAGGAATAACTGGGCACATGAAGCTTGGTGTGTATAACAGCACAGCTCTGTGTCAGATTTGATCAGGATCCAGTTGAATCCTGAAAGAACTGGAGGAGGTAAAGACCAAAGTCCCAGTCTCAGGTTTTGGTCACGTTTCAACTAGTCAAGATACTATCTGACTTCTGAGACATACTAACCACTGTGGAGGGAGTGTGCTCTCCTCCCTGCAAACAGACAGCAGGTGAACTACTGCCAGTTGCACCTGACTTCTTACCACTAGCAGACAAAGCTTCCAGGTCTCCATGTACAAATGGTTCCATTTATTTACATCAGTACAAGTACTATTTACATCAGTCCTCCACTTGGGTTTGCCTGAGAGCGTTCATCTTTTACTGCTCAGTCTAATTACTGACTCAGACTAATGGCTCATTACTGATTCAAATTGCTCAGTCTACTGCCTGCACAAGTAGGCCATTAACATTTTCTAGAGGTAAGGCACTTGGAATCCAGCACGAAGAGAGCCACAGAACAGGCCAACTTGCCCACAATTGCAGCAGAGAATTTCCCTGCAATGAAGCCTGCCTTTAAGCCCATTTCTCACAGTTGAACCCACAAAAAGGAACCCAATTCTAGATGTTTAATTCACAGGAATTTCAAGTTTTTCATCTTAGTTTCCTCAGATTGCTTCAGTGTTTTTTTGTAAGCTGAAAAGTCACTGGGCAAAGTTTTTTGCAATTCCATACAAGAGTCTTGTCTACATGTAGGACAGCAAGTGTAAAACAAGCTCAGCTCAGGCTGTACCTTGTGCAGGGCCATCAGAGCTTATGTTTCACCCACATCACTGTACCTGCCCCAGGTTCAGGGAATTGCAGATGCTCTTGCCAACTTTTGCAATAGGGAAACAAAGCAAGTCAAAACGGGCCTGGAACTTTATGGACTGCAAGAGGCTTTCTGAAAGAAAAAGAGTTCATACCACTCCTCATGACTGACACTGACAGTTTATCCAGCCCATATTTACCCTGTACTTGCATCATCTTTTAATCCCAGATTACAAAACCAAGCCTCCTTTCCAATTTCCTTCATTCAGTTTATTTAAAAATGGTATCAACATCTCTCACAGTGTCCAAAACAGTCAACAACTAACGAACCAGCATCCCCACTTAAATTTTTTTTTCCTCTTCAATCATTTCCAGTCTCTCCACTTTTAACTCACTCAGTTTCCAGTTTTAAGGAAGACCAAGTGACTTCATGGAGATAAGCAATAACATGGCTGTGTTTTACATCCCTCTGTCTCCTGACCAGCCTACTTTAAAGCCTGCTTGGTGACTGCAAAAGACACTACTCATGGCTGCAATATGCCAGATCTGTAGCTTTGAGTTCCTAAAGCCCCAACATTCCTCAGATAAAGAAAATAAAGTTTTGTTTTGTTTAGTGTTTGCTTGTTTTGTTTCAAACGTGTGGCACAATTTCCCTTTGGCTGGAGAGGAACGTTCTGCATTCTTTAGGCAGGGAAGAAATCCAGTCATGCTGGCTCCAAGGATGCTTTTCACTGCTTCTTAAAACATTAACAACCTCCCAGTGGGAGAGGGGGGGGAGATCCAGCCCTCTAGGGGACAGCATCCATCTTTCAAGTCTCTCAGGCCTTTCAAACTAAGCAGCAACTGGAGTAAATTAGTGCAAGAAGCTCCTTAAGAGGAAGGATTGTATACGGAACAAGCCAGAATAAGGAACAGACAGCAACAGAAATCTGCAGGTTATAGATACCCTAATCCCACCCAAGAAGAACTGCATTCCCTGACAACTTGTTCTTCACTTGCAGGCTGAATTCAGCATAGAAAGAACAGTAATAAATATGTGAGCTGCAAAGTCCACACACTGAGCATGTCCTGGAGAACTTGAGTTTCCATTCCACCTCATACAAACATGCTTCCATCTCCCCTCACCCAGGTCTGCTCTGCCTTCCAGCAACAGAGCACTTCTCAGACACAGAACAAATCAATACATCCTATTTTAAAGTTTTAAGTTTGGTGCCAATTTAATTTGATTTAAATTACCTTACAGGGCAAATTGCATGAGTAACTGGCATTGCATCATACAGCAATAGGAACAATGTAAACACGGGCATCCAGAGCATGGGATTTAAAAATAAAAAGGATTTCTTGCCAGCATGCCTGCCTGTTCTCTGCAGAAAGCTCCACAGAGTCACTTCTGGAATTACATGCCAAGCCACGTGACCATAAAGCCATGACACTTTCTTCAGTAGTGAGAGGGCCTGTAAGTGGAACTGCATGTTACCTCACATCTTTTGGTGACTCCATCATACCTACTGACCCCCAGAAATTAGTGCTAAACAGAAAAGAGGCCAAAACGTTTGTAGAAAAAGAGTTATTACCATTAACCTGTCTTTTTCTCCTTCCAACACTAATTTGTCTCTTCTAAAGCAGAGCTAATATGCTAATGTCTTCATTTATTACCCAACAACTTAAGCCTACCCATTTGCACTGTTTCTAAGGCAGAGCAGCCTCCATCCAAAAAACTATTTTGCCCTGAAGACTTGAAAGGCACCAGCATTACACAGAAGTTTATTAGCTCCATATTTTACATTCCTCTATGAATGGGACAAAAGAAATCACTTTCAAAAGTCCTAGCTATTCCTTTTCCTCCTGAGGATGCCTATTCTGTGCCAGATAATGCTCTTTGATTCAGAGACCCTCAACCAGGGATAGAGAGAGGAGTCCGCTGTACAGTGGGAAATGTCCAAAAGCTCCTGAGGCACGTGGCAGTTGCCCAAAGTGATGCCAGAACTTTCTAATATGTGCCTCTACAACAGAAGGGTCATCACTGACCCAGTTCTTGCTGGATGACTCCTCATTCTGCCCTTTTTGTCTGCTTGCAAAAGGCAATCTTTGCAGAAAGTCTGAACAGTCAGCTAGAATGGATGGTTATATGCATGCTGGCTAGCCACCAGTTTTCAGAGAAGCCAAATCTTCAGCAACAATCTTGCTTCAATTTCTTGGTTCCAACTTCCTTACAACATGACACTGGAATTTTGAATCAAGGTAACTTAAGAAAAAACACTGATAAGAAAGCCAAGCTCATTTTTAGATTAAGTATTCATCACTATTCATCACTAGCTGTAAAAGTAATGCTAAGTCCATCAAATTTTAAACCAAATTATTTTAGCTTCTAAAAGGCCTCTTGATTTTAAAAGACCTATTTAATAATTGCTTGCAAGGATTTTTCTAATATGATGGAGAAAGGCCAAAGTGGCTTGTTCAGGGGCTTCCAATAGATATGAACAGATTCAGAACTGGAAAGGACAAAAATTACATCACTGTTTGAAGCATACTGGTCCAAAGGGAAACATATTCCTTTTCTTGACAGCTACTGCATAGGATGTTTCTGCAGCCACATGATCAAGTGTATCATTCTTGAAATGGGATGCCACAGGCAGCACCAAGGAGAATCAATTTATATTACAAATTTTAGATTAATTCATTCCATTTACAGTTCTCTCTGCACATTCCAGCCTCTGAGTTAAAGGGAGTGAAGTGGGAAAAAGCAAGTTCAAATGTTTTCCCCTTTTGCTCCTGTTTCTTATGAAATCCAAATGTCAGCTGCTTCCAATTCTAGAACAGACCAGGGCTACTCAAGTAGGAAGCCTACAAACAACCCCCATTCAAAATTAATGCAGATTTCAAGAGCTACTTGATTTGCTTGTACTTCAGGCTAGACTAGCAATGATTGCATTAACAGAATGATAACAATGTGTTCAGGTGCCAATTATACATAACACATAATTACAGGTTTACAGAGACATATCTAAAATAAGAAGCAGGCTTCAGTATTCAGTCTTACTATGTCGTTTTCTTTGCATCTTTCTTCTCCCTACCTTTTTCTAAGCTGCTGTACACAGCCAATAAACTGGAGAGCAGATATGCTCTAAATGTATCATTGCTCTGAACATAGCAATCTGTAATTCCTGTTAAGTGTTTTCAGGACTGGATTGACAGGCCCAGTATGGAAGATGTTCTTCAAATTAAAGTGTTGGCATCAAGGTAGGCATCTTCCTGTGTTTTGAAGTATCAGGAATAATTGGTTTAGAGAGTTAGCAGTAAAAATCCTGCTTCAGATATCAAAACAGGAACTTCTCCCAGGAAACAGCCTTCATGCTCACCAGCAGGAGTGAGGATGCATTCGGCATTGTTTTCCTGTAGTAAGGAGACAAACTCAAAAGTTGACTCTGAATGGGGGGGAGAGGGGAGAAGAGTTGAAAATTGGGGTATGGAAAAGGCCCAAAGACAAACTTGACTGCTTGTCAAGGTATACTTCAGTGGTCACTCCTCCCAAGACTATTTCAAACAATGCAAATCAGAAGACAGAAGGGCTATAAATATACACAGGAGAAGAAAAATGACATATCTAGTGCCTGGCTATGGAAAGGCAAGGACTGAAGAAAGGAGCATAAAGAAGGAGGACCAATGTGTAATGCACAAGAGTGAGGTTTCCAAGCACAGCTAGGGTTTAATCCAGCACTGCTCCACCTGGCTGAAGGGTTTTATGCTCTGTTAAAGACTCCACCTTTCCACACAGATAAAGCCACTGGACATTGGCACTCCTGATTCCCAGTGTACTAGTCATACAGATAGCCTTCCTAATCTCTAGGGATTTTACTGAGAAGTGCTCAGTAGTTAACTTCCAGGTGAATGAGAAGAGGTTATACAGTGCTAGCCACCCCTTTGGGAAGCTCTGCTTTCATGCACTACATCTCAGCTGACAAGCACAGAGCAGAGTGCACCACTTTCTGCTCCACAGGGTGGTGCATGGACTGTCATCTTATTCCTCACACTGAAAGGGGAGGTCTAAAGGCACATAAGCCTCCTGCACATGGAGCTGGTTAGGAACCCAGGTTCTGAGTTCTCAAGGGACTTGGCTGGGCAGCTGCTATTACAGAACAAGTTGCTGAAGCATAGGACTCCACTCACCTTTCCTTCCTGAATTACCCTGGCTTGATGGTTTATCAGTTACAGAGCCTAAGGGGAAAAAAAAGAAAACAAGACATCTATTTAGATGCATTATGATCACACAGAACATGTAATGTCACATTAATACACTCAGTATCTCAATCCAGTGTCTGTTTTACTTACCAACAGCTCAGTCTACGATTCAGCCAGCTTGTGGCTTCAACCAACTGGGACAGCATGAGGAAGTTTTATGCATTAAGATGTTAAATTAGGATGAGGGTAAACAAGAAATCTTTAGTAGCTAGATCCAGTGATTTGAAAGAGCTTAGCAGAGCAGTGTGCTAGTAAGAAAACTGGAATAAATCCAAGGCCAAGAAGGAAAGCTCAATAAGAGTAATTTCTTTCATTTGCAAATGTCAGGAAGAACAAATCAAAAACAGGTGTGGAGAGTGTGCAGAGAATGCAAGGGGCAGTATTCTAAAGAAAAGGGATTAAGTGGGACAATTTGCAGAAAATGGTTTTCAACCAACCCCTGAACATCCCCAGCTGTTTGAAAAGGGACACTGAATAAGATTCAGCATGTACTTGCATGGAACATATCTTGGGTTATTTAATTTAACTTGGATCTTCACATAATATACATGATTCTACACTTGTTTCTGCAATTTGCTTTACTGCTTCATCACAGTTTTCCACTAAAACTTGAACTGATAATAAAAGCTTTTTGAACAAATCCATCGCCAAAGAGTACAAAAATCTACGACAAATTTTTTCTGGGTTGGTTTTTGTTTTGTTTTTTTAATAATTTTTTTTCCCCAGGAAACTGATTCTTCCATGCACCATTACTAAGCAGTTCCAGTGATTACTGATCCTCCAGCAAACATGATTCAAAAGTCAGCTCCAAAGGATGCATCTCTGAAAGGCCCAAGAGTCTGGTCAAGACAAACTCTAAATGTAAACTCTATTGCCCAGGCACTTTCACTTGTAGATCAGTTCATCACAGATCTACTGCTGAATTACAAGTAGGAAGCCCATACCCAATATTAGTCATCATAGGCTTAACATCGTCATGTCCTACAACACACCATGACTTCACTTTCCTGGTAACAATTTTATAAATAGCTCAAGACTGAATGAGCAGATTAACAAAACTTAAAAACATGACCTACCAAAACCATATACTGGGAATGGTGGAAGAAAGTCATATTCCAAGGTTTAAGCCAAATTACTGTAGCATTGCACCTCACACAAAAACAGGATATTAATCTTATTTTCCTTCATGTACCTGTGAAACACCAAGCAACCCCTCAAGGTACACTGACTCACTGGTTCCCAAACAGTTCTCCCACTCAACTCAAGCCCTCATGCAAGTCACTGTTTGCTCATTACCACAAAATATCCTACAGCCAAGATGACACTGAATAAGGTGAGAAGGATTACAAAAACCAAACACACAAGAGTTTTACTGCTGTTGTGCTTGCATCTAAATGGCAAAAACTGCAGGGCCATATGAAAACCTAGAGTCCAACCTCATCCCATTTGAGATGTGGGATGCCATCCTGAATGAATACCACACTGTTTTAAGTACCAAAAGTGATGGATTTAGGCCCAGTAAACCACAGGGTGACAAAGTGTCAGGCTGAGCACCCAGAAGCATGTCACTTAAGCCCACAAGTAACAGCCTGGCTCCAGGCCTCCCTCTTGTGAGCTGTAGTGCAAGTCCAGTGCTGTCCAGCCCCATGACACAAACACAGGGATCCTGGAACTGAGCAACATAATCAGAAGACCCAAATCCATTACAACAGTGAGATCCCAGAGTTAGGGGCTAGTAGTCAACAACTACCAGTTCCTCACAGAATCACCTTATCAAACTTAACTGAAGTCACTCTTTACGCAAAATGACTCCATGGCCCACTTAATACAGCCTGAGAATCACTTCTTTAAAATACAGCTCATGGAAAAAAGCCATCCCATTTGTTACAGGAATCTCTGGCTTTGGTGTACTTGCCTTGGCTACCACAGGCTGTTACCTTAGTATTTTTTCTCAGCGAGCCTTGCAGGAGCATCTGCATGCTAATTTGCCACAGACCAAGCTCCCTTACAGCTTCCAAATGCCAGCAAGCACACAGGGAGATACAAACAACTGCAGCGTTAAATCAGGTAAACTGAGCAAGTGACCTGAAAAGATTAAGTGCTCTGAACAGGGCACATTCTCCCAGCCCCCTTTGATTGTCAAATTAGTATTTGTTAAAGCCACTCCCACAGTACCTGAACATACAGGAGTTTTGTTCTGTACAGAAGAGCCGCTAATAGGCTTGCCATCAGGTGTCACACACCAGCAGTATCCAGTGTAGGTATGGCACTGCACCTGTTTAATAAAACAAAGAGCAGGCATTTCATTTCTCATGCTATCACCCACCACTTTTATTATATTCCAGCATCTTAGTGGAAGTCCCAACCCAGGTGCATCACAAACACATGCTTCAGAGTGAGGAGATCACACGGAAGAGTATCTTTGATATCATTTTCTTTTCTTTCTCCCCTCATGTTCCTCCCCAAAGAAAGGTTATTTCTCCTACTCCAACTCCTTTAGCTGCAATTCAGGAAGCAAAAGAAGTTACAAGTAGTCAGCTGAGAACAATTCAGTTTGGGGATGCAGCAGTTGTGTCTCCGCTCACTCCACCCTCTGCTAAATCCCATTTACTATACCATTAAATAGTTGTCCCACTGCATCCCAGCTGGGATGTGGAGAAGCCACCCTGGCCCAATTCCACAGCTGCTGCTTGAAAAGAGTATCTGTGGGTGTTTTGAGAGCATTTTGTTCAGTAAACATGGCTGGAAAAATGCAATACTGACTTGTTATATTAATAAACCTTCTCCAGATAGATTTAAGCTCCCTCCTGTTACTTTGTCAACCTAGAAAGCAGGAGCAAGATCCAACATGCTTGCTCTTCATGTATTGACAAGGACTCAAGAACATTTGATGAAGGCTTTAATGAGCCAGAAGGTACACAGCATAAGATTCACCACGCTTAACTTTAAAGCTCTGCTTCTGAACTGAACATCTAGAGTTGCTCAGTTCCTTTCGTCACCACAGAACACCAGAATGACTAGCTCTGATGTGGACCTCTAAAGTGAGAATAGATAAATTCCAATCTAGCAGACTGGTCTTAGTAACATCTATGCAGATATTAGTTCATGGGCACCATAGTTTCACCCAGTTTAAATCTAATGACAGCCTTTGCCTCAGCTTTCAGAGAGTGGTCAGCCCTTGGATGAAATTCAGGATGCCTTTGACTTCCCTTGAGACAAAAGTAAATGATCATCATACAGGCATCTGAGTAAATACTAACAGGTACCAAAATCCTTTCTAGCAAACACTTTCAGTTGTGGCTGAGTGTATGCATACGTACTTCCAGCACCTTGAAATGGTATAGAAATGCCTATGTTACTATAAGCTAGAGATGGCTCCTTCAATACATTTCTGAAAAAACACCATGAAATGCAATCACTTCAGAAACTGCCTTTTTATTTTCCTTGTAAATTGAATTCCGCCCATTCTCTCTTTTCCAAACAAGTTCATTGAAGCCAATTTCCCATTCCAGTTCTCTCCACACAGAAGAGTGATGGGGTGTTTGTGCTGTTCCCTTTATTAGGGATCCTTCAGAGCTAAACCAGTCACTCCCCCTTGCTGACAGCTGGCTCCGATTCCCTAAGGTAGCAGAGTTTGCTCAGAGACTTAATGATAGTCTGTTTAAAAGGCTTTGAGTATCACATAAAACATGATCTAAGAGCAATTATAACATGGTACCACGTGTTTGTCTTGGGTTTTACTAAAGTGCAAATCAATCATTTTGCCTCAAGCAAATTCACTTTTAGCAGCCAAAATCAACGATAATCTCATATACTCATATCTCATATACTTTCATTTTTATTCTCTCAATATCTCACGAAATTACTCAAAAGCACTACGAATATAATTAGCAATAATCAAGTTGCAAAATATTTCCTATTGCTTAGACTAATCAATTGCACATTCAAAATGAGTGTGATGGAACTGGTTAGGTTTCTGTGTTTAGTGTTTATCTTTGCTGATCACACACACATTACTGCATTTTCAAAAGCACAAGAAGCTATCTTTACATTTGAGCATCAACTGTAAAAATCTTACCCAGAGATGAAGCCAAATTCCAGGAGACGGTCTTGAACTCACAGGGCAAGACCATTCCATGTTACATTACAGAAAAAAATCCAGTGTACCCAGCATTTAAAAAATGCAAGTGTTAGTGACTTGATAGCCCTTTAGCCAAGCCTTCAGAAAAGAACAAAGCAGCTGGCAGAGGAGTCCAAAAATGCATTGACATAAATTTAGGATAGATGCTTTAACTAACAGCATGTCATGCAACTCATCTCAATAGAGAGCTACCAATTACATACACTCATTTATGCAAGCCAAGCATATTACATTCATAAAAGCAAAGTAATTTTATAAATAACTAAGCTAATGAATGCTGGTCTTCCTTGAACTGGTATTCCATGACCCTTTCTTCCCCTTGCCTCCATTAAAAAAAAAAAAAAAAGACATAAATCTCAGATTGACAGAACTTTCACAACAACCACATGTTCTACTGCAGCACCAGAAGACTTCCCTACTATGGATAACAGCAGCAATGAAATCTCAGCCCTTATCCTAAAGGCCAGAAAACTACCCATGAAGAATGGACACTTTGGAAACCTCAAAAAATTATATTGTGCAGACAAATATTCCCACCATGGCTTTACGCAGCAGCTACCTCCCTCAAGTCTATGCACCATTCAAGAAATGCTCGCTCCACAGGAATTTCACTATTCATGTAACCAAGGAAAGAAGAGATTAGTGGCAAAAGAATCTTAGCCATGGTCAAGGGCAATCCCAACACACACTGGCACCATTTTTGACTCAGGAGAGGGATCCCCAAGAGAGGCTCCCTGCTTCTAACACAGAATGTGACCCTTTAAAGTTAAGAATGATCTTACATTGTCACTTTCCTTAAAGGATGCCCTCTCCTGACTTAAGAATCTATTCCTTTGCTCTCCTGACTGGTATTTCTTCGAAGAAATGTGGTATACCACTAAAGTTGCTACCTCCTTACCCCTCCCCATGGGTTATCTTTAGCTCAATATACAAATGAGAAACACAATGAGAACTGCAGGAAGAAAGCAAGAGTGTAAGTAGCAGACAAATCTGGAAAGCAGCATTCAGGGAGCTGCAGCTACAGTCTTTTATAGAAAGGATGGCTTTTAATAAAAAAACCAGAACCATCTACTAATTAAAGCCCAGATTCTTCATGAAGAAAGTTTCTTCAATCTAGCAAGACAGACTGTGTTCTTTCCTTCTGAAAGGAGAGGTTAAGTCCTTGAGAGCTTAGTATTGCTAGAGTATAAGCACTGAATAATAGAATAATAGATAGCATCCAGAGAATGCAGGACATGTCTACACAGTGCCCCATAGCACCATTGAGGAATGAGTTTGTAATTCTGCCCAGCATCATACTACACTAGCCAATGCAGAGGAACAGACTTGGACCATGAGGTCCCACTACTGAAGGCTGAAAGAGAGGGTTCCCCACTTCTTTAGAAAGAGGTTTGTTTGTGAGACTACAGAGAATGCGTAGTCTCACAAAGTAGTAGGTACTTTGTACATGCAATAGCATAGCACAGAATGAAACTATTGCTATGGACCACAATACAGATCACTCTCTCCAAACAGACTTGTATTATCAGATGTGGGAGTGCTCTGGAAGCTATCTGATAATAGAAAACTGCTCAGACAAAGTCAACCCGGTCACTGATCTTGTCATAAAACAACAGGTTTGACTGATGCGCTCACTTTAAGAGAAATACCAATGCTGCATCACAACTGCACCAGCAGCTGTAGTTTTGAGAGCCCTAAAGTCAAAGAAACTCTCCAAGGAGACTTGCTTTGCATCACTTCTGTGCAGACACAGAATCATCTAGGTTGGAAAAGACTTGCAAGGAAAAGAAACCACAGCTAGACAGTGGAAGGTAGTGGCAAATAGCAAGGCACACTACAAAGCCCCACAAGACTACACCCCCCAAAGCAGGGTTAACATTATTCATGTTCATATTAATCTGTCTGAAATGGATCCTGCTTAAAACCTCAGCAACCTTTTCTAAAAAACTGCTTGGGGGAAAACTATGAAGAATGCATGTCTCTCAGCCCATGGCAACAAGCCCAATGGCACCAGGCAGCAAAAGAAAGTGTGCAGATTACCCAATAGAGCCTGTTGTTTATGAAGAACAGATCACAGCAGGTTAAGTGCAGCATGGAAAGGGAATGGCATTTATGCAAAATACAGCATAACAGCAAAAAGGAGAGCGCAAGTCTTGGGAACAGAAACTGGTTTTAGTCATGTCCGATTCTGCACAACAGTACGTGACCTCAGTTATACAATTAATCAAATTACTCATATCAAACATTCTTATGTTGTGAATAACTCAAATCTTATCTGTGTGCTTATATTACTGTGTGGTAAGTACAGAGAGCTTTTGTTATAGGAAGTAATATTCCCCACACAGGCTGAAATATAAAGAAATAGCAATTCCAGAGCAATACACCAGGTCTGCTCCCATTTACAGTCATCCAGTCATACCTGCAACACCAACACCTCTTCCATGCCACGTTTTTAGACGTGTAAGCAGCGATAAAAAGGGATTTGATGAGATCTTTGCAAACTCCCAGAATAAGGTAAGCAGCAGACATGGTGCATAGAGACGGTTATGAAAACCAGTGAGTTGACAAGTACCTGCTCCTCTTCATGCAGTACACAAAACCCATTACAACTAGTCATGCCTAGGAAAACTGGCCATCCAAGCAACAGAATCAGTGGCAACATTTTCTAGTCTAGACTTTACAGAGACCGAAAAAAGACAGATTATACAAATGTTTAAGACACACGAGATGTCTCCCTAACACAGGGTATAAATGCAAGCCAAACCAAGGTCTCTGCCTTCAGGCCCTCCTCCCTTTCACCCTTGTTACTACATCTAACTGATGGGTCTCAGCAGCTGCCCTGCATGGAAGCAGGAGGAGATAAGGTGAGCATGGTCTCCCCTCCACAGCTGCTGCCCCATGCAGCACATGCTGCCAGTCACAGAACAGCAGTGTTCTGTGTTCTCTTCATCACCCTACAGCCCCATCCAGTTTGCAGTGGATCCTGCCCCAAATTCAGTTTTTAGTGTATGCAATTCCAGGAGCTGGAAGGACAGACTTGAGCTGCTTTCAGGGGAACAGTCGCACTTAGTGCTGCTTTCAGTATTTACCCACACTGATTGCAATTTAGTTTCTAATCAAGAGGATGATAAACCGTAAAAGCAACAACTCAATCTGGTTAAGACCAAGCAGGTCCTGTGAACATACAATTACCAAATGCCACTCCCAAACCTGCACGGTGCATGTTTTTCAGTCCTGCAAAACTTTCAAGAATTTACAACAACTAATTAGATAAAACCCCAGAACTTTTGAAGTCTGATGGCAAGGAAGATGATGTGGTGCTGAACACCTACTGTGTTCTACAAAAGAGAGGCTCAGCTCAAGATCCAAAAGCAAGTCATGCACATCTTGAGTGAGTGCTATATAACAATTAAGACATTTTATATTCTAAATATATGCATGCATCTTTGTTTCCCCTCTGATCAGAATTTTTCTTCTACCCAAAATATTCCCCCCAATAACAGTTACAAGAAGAAGTTGAAAAGATTTCCCTAGTCAACTCTACATACAGGGTATACCCTGAAGCATATGCATCTGCTTAGATTCTTGTTGGGATGGGGATTCAAGGTTGAAGAGTATGGTGGGTATTTCTCCTAGAAACTTCACTGAGAGATGTTGCTCTGTTCTGGACTTCCCACATGGGAATTTGGAGCTTGAATGGAGCAACTCTCTAGGTACTGAACCAGAATAAACCAACAGCAGTTCAGAGCTGACGAGCAAGGCCACAGGGACTTCAAGAACTGGCCTACACAGCTTCCCTGCAGAGCAGAACCTGGGGGTGCCAATTCTCTGCACAAGAGATGCAGTATCCAAACCACCTCCACCAGATGACATCTATTGATGAATTGCCACAAGCTAAAAACCGTTTAGACTCTTCACCAAAACTCTAACTTCTATACATCCTTTTAAAATCGAAGTTTAACTAATTTGGACCAGAAACTAAAGGAAATATTTGTCTCAAATGCAGGTTGAAACCAGCTAGCTTCCTCAGACATTGTTTTTTATTCACACCTTATGCAGGGACAACGACCTCAAATGCTGCAACACAAATGATGAAGTTGGCTCCTCAGGTATGTGGAACATGGGGTGTTTTTATGATCCAAGAAGTGATATGAATATCAGTTAATTCCAGCTACAAAGGGATCAGAGGCTTCCTTCATCATGCCAGGTAAAACAAAAGCATTTTAGTGTTCACAGATAGGGCTGCATGGAGGAAGAATGTGAAATATCACTTGGTTGCCAGCTGAAAACACACGGCTTTTATAAGCAGTTTCATGCTGCCCTTTCACTGGCAACCATGCTGGCCAAGGAATGTGCAGAAAAGAGGGCCAGCAACTTCTCTGCAATCCGGACACTGGTACCAAGCTTCCAAATAAATCTGTCTGAAGCAAAGCTTTATCAACTTCACTTTCAGTCCAGCTTATTATGACAAAAATTTCACCAGCACCCCCTACTTTACTCTCCAAAAGGTTAATGGACAGCTGACAGACATTGAAAAGTCAGCTCTTCTTCCTCCTTCTTTTTTGAACTATAAAGTTTAACATGGAACACCTAGTTAGCCCACTGTTTTATAAGTATTCCCCTCTTCCCTATCAGCATAACCTGAGCAGCTCTACACAAAATCAAATATCAACAGTCGAGAGTGTAGCTAGACTGCAAAGAAGCCACAGCCACCTTCTCTCTTACCCCCATCTTTCCAAGATGGTCCACAAATATGATGCTGCTCCAAAGAAGTATGCAATGTTGGCAGGATGGATAAAACTTCTCCCACTTCACCATTAAAAAACAAAACCAAAACACTCCCACACACCAGATAATGGGAGGGTAAGGCTGAGGGGGGGAAATAAAAATTTTTGGTGGGTTATCACAAAAAAAATATCTTTCCTCTCCTCTTCCCCCAGGCATTACAAAATGTTTGAACCAATCCCAAAGCTTTTTGTCTCTCTCATCTTTTGGAAGCCAATATCAATATTTTGGAAATTGTTTTTTTACCTTCAAAAGACACTGCAAACAATAACTAATGAATCCTAAAATTTCACTGAGGCACAAGATCTCTAGAGTAGTGCTAGATTTGGGAAGCAAAGGCAAAAAAAAACTTGTGTGATTTACCTAAGTTCACAAAGTAGAGGTCATCAGGGTTGCAGGATTTTGGCTTTTGAGATGAATGCCAAATTGAGCAGACAGCATACCCCTCCTACCAGTCAGGGAACTACACATAAGCCATTTTTAACAACCAGTTCAACTCAATATGCTAGTGGTAACAGAACCAAGTATCACTCATTTCTACTCTGCCTCACCAAACTACTCTTCCTCTCAACATCTCCTTCATGCGGGCTCATCACCTCTCTGCCAGGCCCCCAAACCACAACAGTGCATAGAACAGGAAACAGGAGTCTGCCACTAACAAGTACCCTGCACAGGGAAGAGGCTTATCAGACCACTTTTTTGTCAGGAGAGATGAAGCACAGGTAACAGCAGAAGCAGCTTGGTCCACCCTGTTGTATAAGCCACAGCTCTCTTTGCAACTCATCTTCAGGGAAAAAGCAACCTCCCCTGCAACTTCTACTTGTTTCTGTGCTATGCTGGAGGTTGATGTCATTTATTTCTGTGTTACATTGGAGGTGGAGGCCATTACATATGTATGTGTGTCTTAAGGTATGGTGACCGAATCAAAGCTTTCAGTTGGTTAAACAAGTCCCCAGCTTTCACTTTCACCTGAGTAACTGAGTCAGAGTGTACACCCATGCTGTTATCAGTACTTGGCTCATGCCTTAACAGTGAATCTCCTGCAGTCCCTGGGAGCCTGGCTGAAGGAATCCAGTCGAAATTTTACCTGTGTGAACGATCCATCCTCATTACATTCTGGGATGAAGACTGCTTCCTGGGGCTTCTTTGCCTGTTCCAGTGCTTGAGCTCTCTCTAATCGACACTTGCTTTGGCCAGCATCTACAAAGACAAAAGCAAAACCCACTTTGATTGCAAACACCATTTGGCCTCTTCAAAAGCTACCAGATGTATCATGAAGCTGCGGGGGGGGGGGGGGGGGGGGGGGGGGGGGAAACTCCAAACAAACAAATATAAGGCATCAAGGACCATTACCTGCACATTAACAAGGCAGCTATAGAGCTAGCACTCATGATCCCAAAGACAAATATGAACTTAGATGATCAAACTAAGTTAATGCTGCCTAATTTCCTAGGCAATAGCTTTTACAGTCATCCAAGGGCTCTGGAAGCTTCTTCCAACAAGTGCTGTAGCATAACATCCACACAGTGAAAGGTCTTCCTGGAGGGAGTTGTGTTTGTGTTAATATTAACAGCCTGAAACCAGATGGCTGAGCATAAGCCAAGTAATTCAGGCACAGAAGTGAGCAATGTGGAAGAAGGGATGGCCCCAGCAAAGCTTCTTCTCTGAGCAGCTCTCTCAGATGCTGAAATAATAAGCCACTCACCTTTGTGTGGTTCAGATAAGGTATCTATGCCATTGCATGTGCTTTCCTGAAACTTAGCTTCTACCTCCAGTCCCAGTGCTTGCAGCCAGGTGTGTATTACACTTCCTTATATTAGTTACTCACTTTGCTACCAAGAAAAAACATTGCTCTGCAAGCAGAGCTTGAAGGGGTTAAGATCTCAGATGGTGGCAGCATGACCTTAACCCCTTCCAGGTCCAGCTCACTGTTACAGAGGTAGACCCTGATAACACTGATGACTGATGGGTCAAAGAAGAGTTCTGCCCTGCAGAGATACAGACTGACTCCATGTTTACATTTAAAAACATGATGTCTAACAGTACTGCTGTTCAGTTTAGAAAGAGAAGAAAAACAGCAAACATCTGTTGCCGTAAGACTGACAGAGGGACTAGCACCTTCTTCCTTTTCCCATGAATCCACTGACTGAAAGATTTTTCACTGCAGAAACTGCAAAATCTGATCAGAATCTTTCAGCAGCACCATAGAGAATAATCAAGGTTGAATCCCCATTCTACCAGGCACAGATATCACATCAGTTAACAAAAGAATTCCACTGGATCCCATATTCTGCTTCACAGATCACATGAACTTCAACAACAGAATCACTAATACCAGCACTGAATTAGAAAGCCAGTCTGGGTTCTCGGATCAACTGAATTCACATTGCATGGCAATAGAAGTGATTTCCATCTAAGCATATCTAGATGCAGAAACCAATCACAATGCTGTAAATAGTTTTGATAAAGACATGGACCAAAGCTTTCAAGCTGAGCACTTTATTTACACAACTGACACACAAGAAACTAAGTTTCCAGTTTGCCAGCACAGTTGCATTTTAAACATATCGCATTACTCCCCAAGAAGGATTTCACAAGTCTTATGAAATTATGGAAAACAAACCATTCTCTTTGAAAAATGCCATTATTCATAGCAATGGCATTCAGCACAGATGCCTGTAGTTTAGGCACTGGGTTACAAAGCAAGAATCCCTAAGTCAACTGCCACAGACCCACTGAGTGACTACAAGTTGGTCACCTCACCTCCCTACAATCTTCTGATGTCCCTTTCTGATCCTAAGACACTCATCTTTAGACTGTAATTTGTTTGTGGGGTGTTTGCACATGGAGCTTTGATCTCAGGTGTACGTATTATGATCTTGGATAAAGAGCAAGATTGTTACTCACAGAATGAAAAGACTTTATTGAATAAAATTTACACTGAATTTAGAGAAGTAGTATTCTTTTTTTCTAATTGGCCATGATATAACTTCTAAGCTAGAAGTTCCTTTTTTCCCCTCTGCTTGCCAGATGATCAGACCTTGTTTGCACACCTCCACTGAAGGACAGTCCTGCCAGCGGTACTCACCCTTCCAACACATCCTCATTCTTTCAGCTGAAAAGAAAGCACTGGCAAAGCAGTTACCTGGAACACGTAACTATCACCTGCAGATCTTCTGTTCAAGCTTAAGAGTGTAATCCTGCTTGGCATGACATAGGACATTATTACAAAACCAGATGGTGTGGCTGCACCTTCTGTTTTATAGCTAGCTGTCTGACTAAAAACACCTCCAAGTTCTCCCTCACAGCAGACAACTAAGCAGCAAAAAAAAAAAAAAATCAGCATAGATTTTGCAGATCTGCACGTATGGGGAAAGAAAAAAAGCTGTGAATTTCTCAGGTGACAATCAAAGTACACATTCACAAATGAAAATGTGTTTTCTAGTCTCTCCATTTGAGGATACAGGACTGCAGACAGGCATATCTTGTTCCTCTCCAGAATATAAAACAGAAGCATAAAGCATTTCCACATAGCATCCTCTTTAGTGCTGACACACTCACAACTACTTGATGGAAACTGGATGCTTCACTACATAGCTGGTAGTAACAAACATTTCAAGGTATCCCCTGTCATACAGATGTTAGCAGCCCAGGCATAATGGAGACTAACGCATATTTTTGTTCAGTTTGTCTAATGAACAGACAAATGTGCACACAATCAAGCGCTTACTATAAGGAGAAGGTAAACATGTCACTACTAAGGTGACTATGTCCCTCCTGGCAATTTTAATTGGCCTTTATAGATTGAACACTACTACCACCCAGTAGACCACACTGTAGCACATCACAGCATTTAAGAGCTCATAGTTATTGCAGCATCCTTTTTTTTGCAATTCAACCCTTGGCTCAAGTGATGTCTCTTCACAAATTGCTGCTGAAGTGCAGACAAGACAGAATTTTTCTCCTGTTCATAAACACTCAGCCCCGATTACTTCTCCCATCCTCCCTCATTGATTTCCAAAGGTCACGCCAGGCCTTTTACAGCCTTGGCTTGGCACAGCCACCTATGTACCACACTGGCTGGAGAGGTGTGTGCACACCGCTATCTTTTTTGTCTGCCATTTCGCAGTTCAGTTCCAGTAAAAACAGTGCCTTTAATATCAACATTTACCAGTTTGTTTTTAAAAGGACTGTCAATCCTTCTCTTCCTCACTCCACAGGCTGGTATTTTTATAATGTTTACATCAACATGTGATTTCAGTGGGTGACTTCACCTTGCTATTCTTGCTTTGTCAATTAGAAAATGTAAAATATTACATAAGTGCCAAGCTTTAAAAATAGCTGTCAAATACCTCACCCCAAATAAGATGCAAAATTCTGCTAAAGCCTGATGTTATGAGATATATATATATATGATACATATATGATATGTATCATGTATACATGATACACCCTATTCTGCATTTTGATTGTTTACCTGAGTGTTTCAGCACTTTTTCTTCCCTCTTCTTAAAAATATTCCCTGGAGTATAAAACACTGAGCTTGTAAAACAGAATGGCATGAATGCGTTTCAGTTTCACGTTCCAAGCAGATTAAATAGGACTTCCTCCCCTCACTTACATAAGGTGAAAAACAGGATGACTATAAAAGCAGAGCTTTTTAATAATTTGACTTTAAATTTCTTCAAACTTTGGACAGATTTACTGCAGCTCAGAATGCTGCCTTTTAAAATATTCATTCTCAAATCAGTAGCTGGCAACTAGGAGATTGTGAACTACAAGTAATGTTTTTGACATCTGTGGCCTAAGTCTGTAGAATGCAGGTGCACATAATTTTGGATTTTGCAATGAAGTTGGCTAGTTACCATGGTTGATCTTATCCATGAAGAGTTTATTCAAATGAGACCACCGTGTCCCTCATAATATACACAGTAGACTCCTGAACAGATCCCAAGAATTCCAGCATCTTCTCTTCAACAGGCAGGGGCAGTTTTGACACCACACAACATCATAGTATAGAGACCCAAGCTATCCTAATAATACAACGTAAAACATCTCCAGGCATCCACATAACACTAGCAGCAAATCTATACAATGCAACCACAAAAATCTAGCTATTTAATTTTAATTCTACTTGGTTTTTATCAAAAGATCAAAGGGCAAAAAATGATCCAAGCAGCTTTTGAACTTTTTCTAGTTCCATGAGGTAACTGTCTCACATACAGGCCAGGTTCCCACTAGGCATGAAGCAGCCCAGCTACACTGAAGTCAACAGATTCATACCCATTTACTCCAGCCAATGATCTGTGTCTGAGCAAACTACAAAAACATCTCCATCTGTCCCACAGGGTGTCAATCATTCTCCACTCCCCATTGGTTTCCACTTCATTTCTGACAACACCTATGCCTGCAATCTCCAGCTTCTTTCCTTTTATGCTGACATGGCTTTGCTCCTCCTTTGATACCCACATACCATTTCCACTCTAGAGTTCCTTGACTTACTTGGAGCATACCTAGAAACATGCCTAAATTTGCAAAACAATTGAAAGCGTCGTTTCAGATTTTATTGACCAATAGCTGCCAAGGAGGGACCTACTTTATTCTCCCTTGATTAGGAATAAGAAAGTTCAAAGACAAAACACACAGATCTAGCAAGTGGACTAAAAAAAATAAAGTGATTTCAAAATATCTCCTGTCCAACAAGAAAAAGTAGATAGAGAAGAAAGATCACTTTTGAACAATCTATCACTAGTTAGAACGAAACCTTCCTTCCCAGCATATCAGCCAAAACTTGTGCTCATCCTGGTGTTGCAGGAGATGGGCTGAATACCCCTGTCACAATTCCCACCAGTAACTTACAGGTAGGTTCATTCTACATAGTGTCTTGTGATCTAAAAATGAGCTCTATAGCAGCAGACTTACAAAAATCAACCATTAGAAATCTGAAGGGAAGCTTAGAACACTCCCACCCTTTTTTTTTATTATTTAATTAAATAGGTCAAACAAGTTCCTAGAAACCAACCAGTTAACGCTGAAGTATTTTAATATATTTTAAGCCACAGATATTCAATATACCCTAACAATCACTGCATAAGCTTGCCAAACCTCATTTAACAAGAATTTGTCCTTCATCCCTGCAAAGTTTTGAGGCAGAACTCTTACTTGACATCAGATCTTAAGACGTCTGCTGACAAAAGATCCAGGTAGGAGTGCTTGGCTGTGCATTTTATGCACAGCTATGCCATCTGGAACAATTCTCTGGAATCTCATCAATGAGGCTCCATTTGTCATGGATGCCATAGTTCGATCATTTTAAGCTACTCCTGACTTTTAACCCTTTGCAATGTGTGAGTGAGGGTCTGGAGGGAGTTCAGATAATTTAGTGCTGAAGGAATTTCATTGAAAAGCATGTGAGAAAGCTAGCAAGGAACAAGAGCTAAATAAGAGTTATAGTTCCCAAAGGGCTGGCAAGACTTCATCTTTAAAGGTCCTTAGCTTCTTGAGAGAGAGAGCAGAGAGCTAAGCTGAATCAAAAAGGCTCTGTTCTCTCTATGGAAACCTTTCTGCTTGCCTTGGCACAGGCACAGTTCAAGTTATCGGCACAAGAAATTGGAAACTTGCAGTAATCTGGGGTGCAGAACTATGCCTTGCTGTCCACAACATACTTCCTCTTTTCCTTATTTCAGTTACCTGGCTTTTTTCTCCCCATCAGGGAAGTAAGCAAAAGTTAAAATTGCTCATTTCATAAGGATAAGTTCTTGGAAACAGTATCGCACTAGCGTGTGACAGGGCTCGATGGCCCATGGGATCCCTTGCAATTCTATGGGAGTTACCCTGTAGAGCATCTCTCACAGAAGGAACGAAGGCTGTTCAGAGTAAACCTGGTGCTCTACTGCAGCAGTAGAAGGTGCTCAAACACTGCTGGTGATACCTTCCTTTGTGTGAGTACAAGATACAGACCTGGCCAACCACCTGTAATCAGTAACACCTGTCTCAACTGTCTGTATTTGCCAAGAACAGTGATCTTATGCACAAGAAGAGGTCATATTCCTAATGCAATTAGAAAAACAAAATAGCTTTCAGTAGCAGCATACACGGAAATTACCAGCAAGGTTAAATTTGAATGTGATACAAGAATATTTTAGAAGAATATTCCTACTTCCCAGGGATTCATGGGAGTGTTAGTGGTTTAAAAGCAAGACTTGCAGTTGTCAAACACTCCCAGGTTGTTAGGTACTGTATAGCACCACAGGGTAAGGGGAAAAAAAGAAAGGAGAACACAGACAGTTTCAGCTAAACATTTCAGTTGTGTCTGAGACAGCAGAAAGTATACTTTACCTGTGCTTAAGACAAAAAAAAGTCTTTAATTGCTTCTTTGGGACTCTTTGCAATCAAGAGACAGTACGCTGTGTAGTTTAGCAATCAACATTTTCTCCAATTCCAAAACCAAACACTTTTGCATATGATTGTACCATATTTCAGATCCCATGTTTTAAGTGACCAAACTGTGGCAGTTTACGTGCTAGTATCAGCTGTGGAGTTGCTTATCTAAGCCACTCTGCTCAAGTGATGAAAGCAAAAGCAGGACTCCCACCCTACCACTTCTCATTATGATACTCAAAAATGCATCACTTGCAAGAATAGTCTAACCACTTCTTGGGCCCTGGAGAAAAAGCTTCTGGGTTTCCAGGACTCAGAAAGCAGCATGATTCAAAGGTCTTTTTCTATGCTATGGGAGAGAAGCTGACATAAAGCAACCCAGCAGTGGTGAGAAAAAAAAAAAACAAACCAAACATACACAAGTTTTTTCCAATAAGAAACTTTAAAAGAGCAATATTTGAGGTCGTGTTCATAATTCACCTAAACTATAAAGCTTGTCAATACATTGAAAAGGGATTTCCATTTTAGAACAAGTAATTCTGACAAAGATACATTTTAATAATAGTAAAAAAGCCTCAAACAAAAGTCAGGCTTAAATGTATGCCTATTTATCCTTCCACAGGGATTTTAATGAGTTTCTCCTGTCACTTTAACCAATTGCTAAAAACATCTGTGCCCTCAGAGTCAATTGTGCTCTCAGAAAATGCACTCAGCTTTATTTTTCACTCTACTGCAGAAGTAAACCATTTGTGTGACAAGATACCAATATTCCTTATAAAAGTTGCAACTTCATATTTAGACTATGCTGAAGAGTTGAATTGAGAAACAATATTCTCACTTTTAAGTAGATGCATAACAGCAAACAGGCAAAAAAAAGAGGGCATGTAAAGCCTTGCATGCATTCTGCCTTCTTAATTAACTCAGCACAGAAAGGCTGTGTCTGTCTGAAAAGAGACTAGACATCTAATGTGCACCACACATTCTTTCCTGCTCCACATTCCCATCACTCAAAGGTATCTCAGTTCTTCACTGGCACAGGTAGCAAAGAAGATATCTAAGGATTTGATTTTGCATTTTCATGCGGTCAGCTCCTTCTGCTCCGCAGACATGTATTTCAGGCCTTTTTCAGTGATGTCTCTGGCTCCTTTGCCTTCTTTCATTGATAATTTGGTTGATTCTTACTCCTGCCACCTAAACAGAGACTCAGATCCTCATGCACACATGAATGCACAATATCAATCAGATTATTTGTAGAACACGGTCCTAAGCTCAGGGGTCTAAGAATCCAGTTTCTTATGAGGTAGGACTCCCATTTTCCCCCCTCAAAGGCATTTGAAATCCACCTACCTTTGCACCGGCCACGATGTGTCACACTCAGACTTGACTCCCGGCATTTGGCTCTCTGGTAGTCGCACATTGACTCGTATGTTCTGCCGTCAGAGGCACAGAGGGGCTTGGACTGGGACCTGGAGCAATGCAGGTTACACTGAGGGTCTCTGTCACGGTCGCTTATTAAAAACTGAAGGAAGTGAAAAAAGGAGGAAGGGTGAAAAGAAAATACTGGTTTTGTTTGGTTTCCCAAAACAGAGCATGGTCTATTTTGTTTTTATGACAATAGCAATATGGTCTATAATGCAGTTTAAGCTGTCTACCAAAGCTGACTTTGCCTGAAGGGAACTTAAAATGGAACACGTACATCTTAAAAAAAAATTAAGGGTCTTTGCCATTCCATTTTCTTTAATAGAACGGAAACATTACTCACTCTGCCTCACCATTGAAAACATAAGACGTGCAAAGCCAAACACAACCCACACGGGAAGGGCAATACTGAGTCACAACAGCCCAGCTTACCCAGCACCCTGCCACAAACAGTACCTGGTAATAAACAATTCTAGTCAGAGGTGCAAAAAACTTATCACAGAGGATGGAGGAACTCAAATAACCTATCAAGATTGGCCCTGGTAGTTGAACCATGGATGTGGCCAGCTTTATATTCCCAGTTATTTGGTTTTAAAGCATTCATTACATCATCTGTGGATACCACCTGCAACAGCATACCTGCATACTCCCAAAGCCACATTTTGTTCCTTCCCAATGACATCCAGCCCAGCTGGCAATTGCATCCCATGCATCCCACAATTTAATTGCACATTATGTGAAAAGTTATTTCCTTTCAGAAGTTTGAATTCGTCATCTTTCTGCATACCTCCTCTTCCCAAGCATTCAGTTTGGATGCAGCCTGTTTTGTATAAATGTGATACTCCTTTCCTGTTATTCTCTCGATGTAAACAACCCTAGCCTCCCAATTCCTTGCCCAGAAGACTTCCTCCATGCCATGATCACTGCTGTTTGCCTTCTCTGAAGACAGCTTGGCTTCTGCCTTATCTTTCGGAGATGGGGAAACCCACAATGCATATGAATAAGTCCCACATTTTCTGTCTGCTTGTTCCCTGAAAATCTCAACATCTGGCAGTAGTTCACTCTTGTACTCTCAGCTGTACTCTGAGCTGCCTATAGGGATACCACCCAGGTCTCTTTCTCAAGTTCATACTGTCTTCCAGAGGACCTCAACTGCCAGTCCTCTTTCCATAATCATTGGAAGAGTCTCCCCAGGACACGACAGTAGCAGACCTTTTCACTTCCCATGCTACCCCGCTTAGTGGTTAGTCAGTCACACCATTAACTACTGCCCAAATCCAACCACCTGCTCACAGGAAGATTTCAGGACACTCTTGAAAGAAATCCCATGAGGATTAAACAAAGAACAGGAAAGTCAAACGAGCCTTGCACTTCCCCTTCCCAAGCTCCCATCTCTTAAGCCTCTCACAAGCCTGGGGAGATCACAGTTATTCTCTAATACACCAGTATCCCAGCTTGCTGTCAAAGCAGTTCTGAGCTGGCTGGCAAGTGGGCACTGACTGACACCCTGCCTGCATGCACAAAGCCACGGCTCTCCAAGTGTGTCGATAGCTGGATGCCTTACAGGGAAGTGTGAGTCATTGCCATAATCACCTCGGTGTTACAGTTGCCTACAAAGCTGTCTGCTCTCTGCTTTGAGGTTAAAGCTGTTGAAAAACCATTGCCTGAAGCCTAGATGGGGTTGGTTTTTAACCACTCCAAGAACATGCATCTCTGAAATTTGTTTTTTGACATTAAAAAAAAAAAAAAAAATTCACCTCCTTTCTCTCCCCAATTAAATGAGATGAAAAACAATTGAGAAGTTGCATATTTTCATGTAAAAACATTATCTCTGTACTGCTGGATCTTTTGAAGACTCATTCATTACTAAAAACCCTATTTAAACATGACAGCTGGGAAAAGTAAGCAAGGTCTGCACTTGTTTTAATTTGGGTGGGGCAACCTTTTCTTAAAAATGTCATCCATCAGACACTTGCCAAAATTCATAACAGCATAGAGTTTTTAAAATGTTTTTGTTCCCTTTCTGCAACACTTTCTATAACCTGGCAACACCTGTTCCAAATGGGAAATTGGAAAATTTAAACCTGAAGGCAATTTTAAATGGTTTATAGAGATCTGGACTAGACTATAAAAACACTGTAAAGCTGGACCAGATTTTTGCCCAGTTCTTGTCAGGGGCTGGACTATCACAAGTTAGTTTGGAATTGCTTTGGCTACAGTAATGTTTCTCTGTAGCCCCCCAGGTGCAAAGATCACCAGTGATTGTAAACATCTTGAAAAAGGCAGCAGGCTGAAGATGCTGAAGCTCCCTCCCAGCATGTGATGTCAGAGATCCTAAAAGTCTCACAAGGGTTTTCAGCTGTCTGTATAAACAGACTTTAAAAGCAAAGCTGCCTGATAGCACAGTATGGTGCACATACAGCAATTAAATATTCAGTTAAACACAGAAGCCATTCTGGTTTAGAAGGAATGCATGCATCTGCCATTTATCACAACTTTGAAGGCTGGAACTACTGGCATGAAACTTTTTGCAAATTCCTTGTGTCAGAAGCTGAGTTCTACAGAGCAGAGTTACCCAGAGGTACACTGAAAAAGCCAGAATACTGCTTCCCAGCATCAAACCACATTACAAACTTACTGAAAACTCAGCTTGTATAATGAAAACTCACCTAAGCCTTCTGCAGCCTGTACCAAAATACTTAGTAGAGAGGGGCCTTGCAGGCCAGGAATGCCCCTCCTTCCAGAGAGGGGAATCTGAAGAATAGAAAGTCCATCTCAGGACTGACAAATGAGCTAAATTTAAGCTATGGAACAGCTTTCCTCCGGTGACTCCTCACAGAGGGATGAGGAGAAACAGCTCAGCATTGATTAACTATGAGGGCCTGAGGAAACATGCAAAGCACCCCAATGCAGTCTATGAAGTTCTTGCCTACCCAAATTATGCCAAGAACCACGTTACCAAAAAAAAAAAAAAAAAAAAAAATCAAAGCCTTTTTAGCATTTGTAATTTGGATTACAGTAGGGAGCCCACACAGCATGTTAGGTGCTTTCCAGACACTGAAGATGCCACACCTGCCTTGCCAAAAAAGTTTATGGTTTACATAGCTGCACAAGATTGTGCTTGTTTTGTTTAGCTAGATTATAATTGTAAAAGTCTGCATTAATTTCCAGAAGGATCCAGGATCATGCCTGTCTGATCAGGGTTTTTCTCATGCGATCAGACAGCACTGCCAGAAAGGCTGGATCTCCTGAAGATACTACTGAAGGGTTTCAAAAACTCCCCCTTACAGGACACCTGCTCCGCTGTAGCTCTGAGCCCTTGTCTTTGCTCAGCAGCCCTGCCAGCTTTCAGAGAGTAAAATAGTGGTTCTTTGTTCTAGCTGGTAAGCATTCATGCTACAGAAGTGATCATCACCACAGACTATCCAGAGACATTTAAGATACTAGTTGTTTTGAGTGTTGATCCCCTCCCCAGCACAGAATTTTCTTTCTAGCATGTTGATGGTCCAAGAGCACAACTGCCCTCCAAGCCTCAGCCACTTGAAGAAAAACACTAGCTAAATGCTGTAATATGTGTCTGCCCATGGGGAAAGCACTTAAATCTATCATTTTAGCAGCTAGGACTACAATTCGTGAGTTAGTCATTCCCAGCCCTTTATCCTCACTTTGAGGAAGCAGGCACTGCTTTCCCAAGGAGCACAGCACTGCTCCAGAAGAGGACCTTGGTCACTGCAGGAGATGCTGCCGAGCCAGGCAGAGGGCTGGAGCAATGTGCACAGGGTCCCCTGACGCCTGGCTACCAACCCTCTCCAGATACAGCTGAGGCAGTAACATGATTCTCTGGTCCCTTCAAACCAGGGGAAGCATAGCAAGATAAAATATTTTACCTTTAGCACCAAATGTACTATCATGACCCTTGAAGCTCAAATCAAAGCTTGCAATCCTAACAGCCTCAGGATGCCTGCACAAACAGGCTTTGGAAGCAACAGAATCAACACTCACAGAGCTATGGCTGGTGCTATCGACACAAACACACAACAGGTACAGATCTGGACTTGGGGAAGAAGAAACCCTGAAAAAACATGTACAGTACCAGGAAGTTTCCAAGCTTCATCTAGAAAGAAGAGGGAAAGAATGCTTTTAGCTCTGAGACTTCTCAGTTTCTTTTTGATATCCATGTTCCCATTTGCTTCAGCATCCAAAACAAATGGGACTGAGTAGTTTTCTCCATGAGAGAACTATTAGAAGCAGAACTTAAAAAAAACACCAACTATTTTCTAGGGAAGTGTTAAAATTGACATCCATTAAATGTAGACTCAATACTAAAACAAGCATAACACTAGTATTAGGCAACAGTATTTGTATTTTCACAGCATTTACTCACATTAAGAGAGCATGCACAGCTCCTGCACCAGTCAGTTTGAGTCCCTGCCCTAAAGAGCTTCCAGTTCAATGCAGCTCTCCAAGCATCTTTTTATGTCAAATGCTGTATCTGTATAAGGACATAAACCTCCTCCTTTAGCAAATACATTTACACAGGTGCTTGCAGAAACCACTTCCCAAACTACTTTCTGCTTCTTCAGACTTGAAAAGAAAAAGGAAAGATAAGAGGTCAGAATGAAGTTAACTTTGCCAACAAAGCATATCTGTTCTTTTTCTCCACACCTCAACACCACTGCTGACAAACAACAAACACTGATTAAAGGCTTTTTAATGCCTGTGAAGGAAAGCAGACTCCCTGCAGCTGCACAGCAGCTGGGAACACTTGTGTTATTTAGCAGAGAAAGGTCTGACCCCACAAGTGAAAATGAGCTTGGTGGTCACTCATTCTATTCACCATCTGGGTACATTATAAACACAAACAGAACAGCACAGCCCTTTGTGATGGGGGAAACGAGAAATGACCAAGGCATTGCAGTGCCAGAGTAATGTGCTTTAGCAAGGTTACAGGGGAAAGAGGGAGCAAGGGACACAAGTGACATGAATGTGAGAAGTGGAAGTCTATTAAGAAACAAATCTACAAGACAAGAGTCCACTACAGATGAAAACAGAGGTGCCTCTGCTGTTTAGCAGCTTCACTTCTGATTAGCACTGCAGGCTGCTGCCTAACAAAACTGAGGAGCAGAGAGATCAAGCAAACAGCATATGCAATGCCTTATTCCTGTTTTGGCAGACTTCAAGTTTGAAGACCCTTAGAATACATCTTTGGAAAAAGTGATTGATCTAGGTATGTTCATATGGCACAGATCACTCACCCATTTGTCTAAGCACTCAGACTGGCCTGTCTTAAGTACAAATGAATGAGTCCCTCCCAGGGAGAATTCCCCAGGAAAACCATACCATTTCATACATTAGAGGACCCTATAAACTTCTGGACATTTTTGTTGCTGTTGGAAAGCATCATTTCACATTTCCTAGTTTTAACCTCACAGATTTATGCCTTGTTTTCGTGATCCAAACTGGTACAACCAGCCATACTGGAGGCAGAGCTGGAGCCAAGTCCCACTTTTAATCACGGCTAGACTCCCACCCCCGTGGCAGGTTGCCTACAGGGTGCAAGGACTTCATCTTCAAGCATGGGTTTGGGGCTTCCGCCAAGTTTCCTGCCATGGAACCAGAAGCCTAGCAGGCCTGAAAGGTGTCAAAGATCCCACTCTAAACCAGAGACCCAAAATGCTTGGCTTCTAAAAATACAAAATCTGAAAGCCTCAAACTCTGGCAGAGCTGAGGCTGTCAGGGCTTGCAGTCTTCCACGTGCAGAAAGATGCCAACCAGATACAACACAACACAACTCCCGACAGCTAACCAGGGTGTCCAGCCTCTGTCCTCAAAGGGCCCATGCAACCTCAGAACCTTTCTAGTGGAAAAAAGGCTTTCTAAGCAAGCTTCCTGGGAAGTTTGTCATGCATTTCGGGGCAGGGAGAGAAAGAGATTGATTCATTTTAATATTTGGAAGTGCTCACAAGTTTGGGTTTCACTTGTAACTGGACAACTTTGGTTTAAGACTATGTTTTTAAAGCAAAATTTCTCCAAGTCCTGTATCTTAACAAGTTCCAGTGCTTGTGTGGGTATTTTCTAGGATCCTACAGTTTTATACCAAGACTTAAGACTTTCCCAACAAATTTTAGGAGGGCACTGCACTTCCCCCAGGCAGGAGGGACTTAGGATATTGTAATACTTTTATTCCTTGAGTCATCCCACCTGCAAAGTGAAGAGTCTAGCCTAAGTTAAAGCACCACTTCTGTTTCAAGCCCAGGTCCCCAGCTGTGCAAACAAGAATGGGTTCAAAGCACACAGCCTGTGCTTGAGGATGGTGAAGGCTGGGCAAACATATGGGATCACGTTTGTATGACCTGAACTCAAGACAGTTTTCTACCCTTAAAGGCTAGAAACCTCGTTTTTCTACAGTGATTCTCCCTTCCCCCCACCATCCTCCCTCGATCCGTGTGTTTTGTGTAAAGCACCGCAATGAAGGAGAGGGCTTAAGTATTGCGCTTCATCTGCTAGATGATTTCTAGCTAAGAAATAATATTTCAGTTCCCTTTACAAACTGATCCCCAAATACAATGCAGCAGCTGTGCTCTGCTTTCAGAAGATGAGGTACTAGATCCAAAGAAGTTCCCTAACAGCATATCTTAAGAGCCCACCTATGACAAACAGTTCAGGAGAAGCCCTTAGAATCTAACCTCATCCCAGAGAAGCTCTACTGGGTTTTTTTGTTGTTGCTGTGGTTTTGCTTTTAATAGAAAAAGAAAGAGCCATTGCAGTCAGGGAGTGAACTTTTAAAGTTATATCTTTTTTGCTTTTGAGGTACAAGTTTATGCAAGTGCTTAACTACAGCTGACTTGTGGGAAGGAAAATGCCAGAGACAAGATGTTCATTTCAGATTTTAAAATAATATCTTCTTCCATAGAATTTTTATACACATGCCCGTATCACTTATAAAAAGTGACTTCAATTTTATAAACATCAAGCTTAAGCATCTCATAAGTTGTACCACAGATCAGTATACCAATCAACTGAATAGAAGAGGAAACCAAAACTCTAAAATGCCAAATAGAAAATTCAGCTCAAGTCTCACATTCCTAACACGACTCCTAAACCTTCTAGTAAGTTTGGCAATATTAAGGTAGAGACTGATTTAATTCCTTTGAAACAACATTACTTCAGCTTCTGTCAAAGCTTACTCTCCTACTCAGATTATTCTTGCAGCCAAGATGACATGCAAGCCTAGAACAAACTTAAGATTAAATTTAATTTGTCAAATACATTGACAAGAGAAGGCATGTTTAACTTGGACTATTTCTTTTCTTTAGCTTTGCTACTATACATGTTGAACTAGATAGAAAATCCAGATGTTTGCATAGTCAGGTAATGAACTTCTTGTCCCAAAGAAAATAACGGCAAAACTTCCATTGATATATAAGGTGGAATCTTGTCTTTAGTAAATTATATTGTTTAATAACCTGATCCAGTCTTTCTGGTCTAGGGAGTCCTCTGCTTATTCAGCATAACTTGAAAACAAACTCAAAACATCCTTATGTATAACTTATGCCAAGTCAGTCTCCCTTGAGTAACTATATTCCCTACTTTAGTTTGTCATAACGACTGTTGAGGCCATTTTTCTCCTCTAGCAAACATAGCAGGATTACAATTTTGTGCTGTCACTAGCAGGTGAGAAGTCAGCTATTCCACTGTAATGGCATATGTTTTCCTCAAAAAGATCTTCTTTAAGCTCTCAGGAAAACAGAAGGGTTGAAGTAATGTCAGGTGTATATTTTAAAGGACAGTATCTCAAGTGAGATTTCTGGGAAGATTTCCCTATCCTTGCATAAATGCTATCAAGTTGAATGCTTTAAACCATTGCATGCATTCTTCATGATCTAGAGCAAATCCTCCTGGCCCTGAACTCTCTGGAATCATGGAGGAGATTGAAGTGCTTTCTTGCCCTCCACTGTGTAAAACCCTAAAATTCTGTTCCAGGATTTGTAGAGTTCTGTGTCCTCACATGGCAAGTTTAGCCACATACAGAAAATGGCTATGAAAGAATAGTTTCTTGAGCCTATTTTCCTCCTTGTACTATCTCTAGTAGGACTGGCTATGCAGGCAGTCTAGGAAAACTTCTTCCCCATTTATAAGAGCCTGTTCTGCCTGCAGTACTCCAAGCAAGCTGTGGAGCCATCAGTTCTGAGCTCTTGAAGATGGAAGTTTACCTAATTAAATCCAGCTGCATGATCCACAGTAACCTTCCCCTCCACCTATATTTAGTTTCTTCCAAATAATTCCATTAGTACCTTTCTAGCGCCTATCACTGCTCAAGAACAACAGTGCAAGACTCTTCCCTTGAATTTGTCTCAAAATTTCTACTAATGTGAGTTTGCCAACATTACAGTAACACTTTTCACTCTGCTATAGTGAACAGTATAACTTCTTCCTTGTTTCAAAGAGCAGAAGAGTCTTAGTACCAAATGAGCTTCTGACATGAGTCTTTGCTATGTAATGTGGAGATACACATTAACTGTAAGTATTACAGTTATTGGTTACAACCAAGTTTTGTTGAAGCATTCTTAAATGAATAATCTATTTGATGAAGTACAAATTCTCTGTTGAGTTTCCATCAGTAGCCTGATACCTATAAAGGACTTCCCTTTAATCTAAAGCCTTAAAATTTGGTTTTGTCACCTGACATCAACTCATCCATCCAGACCCCCTTCTCTTAAACACCTTCTTGTGCTGTCTTTCTCTCAAGAACTCAAAGCACTCTGCCCTTTCCTTCCACAGTATTATTGCTGAAGAGCAGGACACGTACTTTGAGTCTCCAAGTCAGCTGATAAGCTTTTTAAATGTCCCAAACTGGCAAGAAGATAAACACATTTTTCTCTTCCCATCAGTCATTCTCCCCAATAAGACAAAACATTCTGTTCATGCCAGAGACTGCCCACTGCAAAAAGTGGATATCAAGTCTTGCCAAAGACAGCTTTGAAACCCCCTAAACACTGTCTCCTAGGTGAGCCTCATCAATTCCCTTTAACATGCACACAAGGCATATTACTTAAGTGCACACAGAAAAACAGATACAATTCAGCTTATATCAAGCCAGATACTCTTTTCCCATGGTCCAGTCTATACCAGTGTCCCACTACAGTCACAGCTATATGCGCTAGACACTACCATTGTAAAGAATAGGTGTATGAAGAGGACTACCATCACTGGAACAGTTCTACTCTGCTATGAGATCACTACCTGAGGAGACATGATGATTAAACCTAGTTTACAAATGTAGTTTGGCAGCCATATCTTCAGAGTTGAGCTCCAATGGAAATACAACTGTACAAAGGCACTCCTTAGACCACAAATGTTTTGTTCTTGCAGATCTTCCAGGATGGAAAATGCCACCCATTAAAACTCCATAGCTCTACAAGTTTCAGTCCTTTTAAAATCAATTCTTCCAACATGCCAAAAGAAGCATTCAAATTGAAGCTGGCATCCAGCCTTCATTATGGTGGTTGTTACCGCTGCCAACAGCAGTACCAAGAAGTAGATATTAGAAATAGCTGAGCTCATTAGATCAAAACCCAGCAAGGGCTGGCTGCCCATCAGTAGAGGTATACTAACTGAATGCCAAGATTGAAATTCCATTGCACATGAGGGATATTAAAAAAGGAGGTACTGTGAACATTAAAGGGTTTGCTTTTCTTAACTATATTCTTACCCCGACATGATCCAAAGACAATGATTAACCAAAGATAACTCTCAGGGGAAGGTGGCTGCATCAGGGCTTCTCCCCATTTCATTTGATTTTACATGTAATATCACCAACACTTCAGTGTCAAAGCTTCTGAAAGCACTATTATTACTTCTGTCTGGGGACATAACTACCTCGACATGCCTCCTTCTGTAGACCTACCTTGCCATCTCCAGAGAAATGTTCAGAGTTCAGTTCTGGCCCCATCAGCTATACAGAGTAATAAAGGAGGTTGCCCTCATTTACTCATTTTACATATTACTCCTCTGAAGTGTCAAATTCAGTTAAACTAAAGAGAAAAGGCAGGTATTTCACCTTGTTCATACATAGTATCATGTTCCCATGTTAAATACAGAGTAGCTCATGTTGCCAATGTTGTGAAAGCAACAGCTTTCTCACATTTACGGCTAACATTATTTCAGTGCTCTTAAAGAAAGGGTTTTTTCCCTAATATCATAGAGCCTGTGTTATCCCTGGACTTTTAGCTGCAGATTAAGAGGCAACAAGAAAGACACATTCTCATTAGCAGAAGTATTAACTGTTCAATTAATAGCATGAGGTGCTCTTCGCTCCCCCTACAGAACACTGCAGTAGTGATGTCCACACCTACCTGCAGGTATTTGACATTAAGATTGCATATGTCTGATCTGCAGACAGGTAATTTCAGAAACTCAACTTTATACAAGTCAAATGATAACAGTGAAAGACACCATTTAGAAATCTTAACTCTTGCTTGAGCAGGCCAGCAGAGACTCTTCAGAAGAGCCCTCCAGTAGGGTGCTTTTGTCATCATAAGGATCCCAGGCTTGGCTTCTTAACACTCACTGCTTCAAGTGCCAAATCCACCTCAGTGGATTCTACAGTGACAGACACATTAAGTCTAATGCAAGGTTTAAATTCAGAAGAAAAATAGTCCCACTAACCAAGAAAAGATATATGCCAGCCAGGAATTTAGAGCAAGAGGAAAAGAATCAGGAAAGGATGTATGAAACAGAACTGAAACTGCTGTCAAAAGTCATGAAAAACAAACTTTTCCCCTTAATTCCCTAAGGGAAAGAGTCATTGTTTCATTACTTCATTCTGCAGTTCTGTTTGCACTGTATTTTACAGTGTTTACAATAATTCTCATCTTTCTACTTACATTTAAACCAAATGCTTCCCTCAGTTTTGTAGGGGTAACCACCCACAGAGTTAGCCCTTTGTACAAATTAAGTGCTGGACAATGCTTCCTCAGACTGTAAGGCAGTCAAAAATTTCTGCACAAGCAGTAGCAGAGCAGCTTTCCCCACTACTAAAGTCTTTCTGGATTACAAATGGAAGAACTTGCTGTGGAGAGAAGGCTCAGGATTTGAACTTCAGTTCTGCTCGTAAGAAACTAACTCTTTGCTCCCACCTCAAAAAAAGCCACTTAATATGACTAACTAATACTATGACAAAAACCTTTCTGTAACAAACAAGATGTATGTACTGGTTGCTTCAGGAGTTGGAAAAGCTACAGAGTTTAAGATAAAATGGTCATGTGAAGCAGGAATGAAGGATCCTTGTTAGCTGCACCATAGTTAGCTTTAATGCCATCATCTGCTGTCAGCAGTAGATAACATTCAGAAAAGCGTTACTGTGACATTGAGAAAAGTGTTACTGTATGCACGGAAGAGTAAATACATTTTCTGATTTCTGCAGAGAGGATTCCTTTACAGTAGTTACTTGCATCTTTCTTCAAAGTTGCAGCAGTGACCTAGCTGCTGATCGCTGAACTTGAAAGGAAAAAAAAAAAACCACCAGAGGCCAAGCATCACTACAGCATTGCCATTTACTGCAGAGTCAAACTATGCACCACCACTTCAAGCTAGAAAGTTGTTAGTGTACAAGGTTTTCTAGCCTCGTCAAGTAGAGTTCACATGCCTTCCAATAGCTCATAAAATGTTGCATTTTATCACTACTGCTGAACTACCCAGCAATATTAATATTACACTAGCATGAAAATCTGTTTACACAAGTCAGGAGTTTACGCATTTTCCATACTGAAGCAATAGACATGGTTTGTATGATGTTCCCTCCTGCTGAGATTTACAAGGAATCATGGAAAAGAATCATAGAATCATTTAGTTTGGAAAAGATCCTTAAGATCATCAAGTCCAACCATTAAACTAACACTGCTAAGTCTACCACTTAACCATGTCCCTCAGCACCACATCTACATGTGGTGAATGTGGATGAACCACTGCCCTGGGCAGCCTGTTCCAATGCTTGACAACCCTTTCAGTGAAGAAATTTTTCCTCATACCCAATCTAAACCTCCCCTGGCACAACTTGAGGCCATTACCCCTCGTCTTCTCACTGTTACCTGGGAGGAGAGACCAACCCACACCTCGCTACACTCTTCTTTCAGGTAGTTGTAGAGGGAGAGGAGGTCTCCCCTCAGCCTCCTCTTCTCCAGACTAAACAACACCAGTTCCTCAGCCACTTCTCAACAGACTTGTGCTCCAGACCCTTCAGAAAGAGTGATTCCAGTTACACTGAACTATTTTTCACACTTCTGGTGAGGAGCTGCAGAATACTTGTGCCGATTCCTTATTGGTCAAGGCAGACATGCTTTCCTTAATTTCTGTAGAAGTATGTTTTAGAGCATCTCTAGTTCTACAGTATTTCACCTTAAACACAAGTGAAGCTAACTTAGGCTGCACAGGAAGGTGGTGGAGTCCCCATCCCTGGAGGTAGTTTAGAGTCGTGTAGATGAGGTGCTGAGGGACATGGGGTAGTGGTGACTTGGCAGTGCTGGGTTAATGGTTGGACTTGATTATCTTAGAGGTCTTTTCCAACCAAGGCTATTCTATGACTCTAAGACCCTTGTAGTTAAAAGCCATCCAAGCCAGTGGGGTATCTTCACACATAAGCCGTTTGGATCAGGACTAACAGCTTTCCATACAAGAAGCCACCTCTAGTCCAAATTCACACAGCACTCCCCAGTTAACTTCTCTCCAGTTGCACTCACTGGGTTTCTAGAAGCACTCAGCTAACTTTGTGCTTCAATTTGTATGTGTCTCTCCAGTAGAAGCTAAAAAAAAAAAACATATCCAACATACATATTGGTCTATTTTTGCCATCTGCCTCCCTGAAGGGAGCAGGGTATCAGTCTTAATATAAGCAAATATGAGACCTTTGCACAATAAATCTTTGACACAGATAATTGGCAAGATTATTGCAGTCTCTCATCTTCCTTTTCAGGGCATGTTATTAAGAAAGCTATGGCAAAACAGCTGTGGCTTTATCTGGATTCCTCAGATTTTCTGGATCTCTTTCCATCTGGTCTAAGACCTGGCCTCTGTACAAACATACTCAGGCTCACTGGTCAGACACAGTGGACAAAGATCAAACTGACATTTTTAGTTGACAGGCTTAAAGCAGGCTGTGATACCAGCTTCCACATACAGTTTTTTGTGACTGCTGCAGACTATGAAGAGTAAGTAGTATTGTTACCATCACCACATCCGGAAGAGTACAGTGCGCTGCTTCACAGGGTTAAGCAGTTTTCTTTCTTCATACCTTCTGTAGCTTAAGAGGCTGCTGGGCCTGATCTCATCTGAAGGAATTTGCTCTCCTGACCCCAATGATCAAGGTTCCTCTTCTCATTGGAAGATATTGCCCACCTTTCCAGCAGCCCAGACTATGGCCTATAAGATGAGCCCAGAAAGAAGTGGCACCAGTAGGAAGGATCAGAAGAAGCAGTACTTGCTTTATCACTGAATAGCACAACTGAAGGGTAAGGCTGCTTACTGCTCATGAGATATTACACTGTTTGAGGGGATGGCTGGCAAGCTAATGCATTGGCAGGGAACAAGGGAGATGAAGTATCAGCAATCACTGCTCCCCATCCACCTGCAGCCACCCATGTAGGAATTACAGCATGCATTTGTCCTCATCCACACAAGAAGACACTCTCAAAACACAGTCCCTCACCCTGCTCATATGTAAGCCTCAGGAGAGCTCTAGTCACTACAGTTCTAAACTGCTGCAGACCCCAGTTGAGGTTTGTTTAAAAATAGATAGATGGCAACAATGAAGGCCTAGACTGTCATGGTTGGCATCCACTCCCCAAAATGGATTTCAGTGCTAAGTATTAGCAAGACTAGTGGCAGCAGCATCCAGGGTAACCAGCTCTCAGTGGGCTTCTGGTTGAGGAGGAGCCTGTTTTGGAGCAAAAGACTCTTCTCTCCCCTCCCCTGAGCTCAACAACCTCTTCAAGCTAAGAAGTTATCCCAGGCACTAGCTGTCTTAGCAAACATTGAGAAGTCCTAGTTTCACCTAAAACAAACAAAAAAGATCCTGACATGCTGAATCATGTAACATCATACTTCTTATGAGCTCTTTTGGTCTATACCAGGAGGCAAGAGATAATTGGAGGGGGAACCAAGTTTAAGAACTCCAAGGAAATTCAGCCTTACAAATAAGAAGGGAAGAGCTAGAGAAAAAAAAAAGATTTTATGTTGTTTGTTATGACTCCAGGCAGACACTAAGTCAGTTTAGGTCAGCTGTGACCCAAGAGGAAATATCTGTTCTGACTTAAGAAATTGGGCTGACAGTCACATTAAAACTGGTTTTGTAGGTGCATGAGAAACAGCTGTGTGCCTGGCCTACCTATAAGATTTCACAGACATTTGAAAATTAAACATGTGGCCACCAATAAAGATTCCAGCCTAATTCTGTCTGAATCAGCTCGCTTATCCTTGTCAATCCTGATTTTGTCAAATTCCTGCTATGACTGTCTGCTCCACACATTTCTCCAGTCAAGTCTCCTTATAACCAGACACTCCCAGATTCTCACTCTTACTTGCTCACTCTTTGTCTTAGCTCCTTTTTAATTCCAACCCTCTTAAGATTCAGATTGATCCTATACATTTAATCTAATCATCTCTCTTCCAGTACCTACTTGGAAAATACTGAAGCCTTTGAGAAAACACTAAAGCCAAGAAGAGTCATCTCTGCTCCTCCCAGCTGATGTTTGCCAGCTCTTGCACACAAAGACCATTCCTATAATTGACTTTGAAATACTTTTTTCCTTTAGCAATTATATTAACATCTTACACACACAAGTATTGTTACCAGCTTATGCACCAGCTTAGGCATCTTCTTCCCAGTTTTATTCACATGCCAGGCTGCTGGTTCATTCCCATCCCTCATTCATCACTGCTCCAGCTCCTGCTCTCCCATTCTTAACTTGTCCAGCTTCCTAGACCTTTTCTCTCTTCCCAGTACCAGTTAAAAACCCATGCAATTTCTCATTTAGGATTCAAGTAAACAAAGTTATTAACCAGACCCTCAAAAACCCTAATTATACTCAGTAATCCAATTTTATCACTGGATACTATTTCAGTCCCCAATCCTCTGTTACTAGTTACAGCTCAAGTATTAGCATATTTCTTTGTTTTCACAGGACTTCCGGCTCCAGAGTATAGAGAAATAAGTCAGTTCAATGTTGCCCTGGTTTTTTTGATCCATCAAGCCAGATGACAAATTTTAAATCTTGAAAGCAGATTTTATTCCTATTAGCTTTCAGTGACAGAGCAAGATAAGCGTAGCCTAGTTTCCTATTGCTAACAAGCCTCTGCATATCACATAGTTGTTGGCCACATGGCAGTGAAGCAGTAGCTCAGTTTCTTGCAAAGATCTTTTAGAAGAACCACAGTTATACTTGAGTATCAAGAGAGTGCCAAGAAAGCATTAGCATTACCTAAAATAAAAGCAGAGTGGAAAAGAGTACGAAAAAAATGCAAACAAATTATCCTTAAGAAAATACAAACCATCTGAAAACAATACTAAGTTCCTGCAGCTGATCCATCTCTGGATTCAGCTACCATCCCTCTGGGTACTCAGAGCCTGCTAAGAACAGAGGTATGTTAGGGCTCACACAGGACTAGGACTCACTGTAATTCCCACTGTGAAGTCTCTGCCAAGGAGCTTCCTTCTTCCCTCTCCCCCCACCACTGGAATTTCCTCATTTGTAAGCGGAGCCCAACACAAACTTCGAAAAGTTTGCATGGTAATTTAGTCATCGTTAATCCCTAGGTAAAAGGTAGGGAAAGCTTCAGGAGGTAAAACCAGAGCCAGATTTTGAACACCTGTGAGCAAGGTTTACAGGAGGGAAGGTCTGAAGTTTGCACGCAAAGAGGTTGACAGCAGTTCTTGGCTCCAATATGCAGATTTATATCCATTGCTTATTTCACCATTCTCCATGTTCACACCCAGAAGTGGATTCTGTAACAGAGTATGAGGACTGCCTTGGAGCAGAGGTCTTCAGCTGAGCACTGTTCTTAAAACTAGTCACTTAATGTTCCCTAAATCAGACAAACCCCAGCTTTGCAATCAACAAATTGACTACTTCTGTGTGGTAACTGACATGAGAAAGCCTTGAAGCAGGATCTGTGTATATCCTTGAGTACAGAAAGAAGTTTCTACAGAAGTGCCAAAATGCAAGTCTGGATCCTGAAATACCCATTACTAAATGAATTGCTAAAGAGCAGGAAACAAAGTTGGAGTGCCCAATCTCCCCAAATCACAGATCACCATGTGCTGACGACACTTGCCCCAAACAGTTTTATTCAAGTCAGTTCTACAAACTGGCAAGCTCTGAATATGTGGAACGCTTCAGGTGGTTAATACGTATAAAAAAATGCTCAGCCTGAACTGGGAAGAGATCAAGCCAAGGAATGGCAATGCAGCATCCTCACAGAATTTAGGGTGAATTTAGAGATGAGATTTTTATTAGAAGATGGCTGTCTTTTGGTTGCCTTCCCAGGGAAATTAAAGGACCTGAAGATTCTGTGAAATAATGGTAGTTCCAATTTTAATATTTCTGTGCAGAATGTGGCTCTTGTCCAGTATTTATGTCAACTCAAAGAAACACTATTTATGCCTCTCCAGAAACGCATCCTGCAAGGAAAAGGATCTAAAAGACTCCTTTCTAGCTCAAAATCAGAATATTGCTTTTATAGGAGGATGCATAAATCAGTAGCTAGCCTTTGCAACATTTTACAGGCTAGACCATATTGTTCAACAGGTAGCAATTAACTGAAATTCATTAGGTACTCTACTGGGTTTGCACAGCAAGGTTTTGATAGCAGGGGGACTACAGGAGTGGCTTCTGTGAGAAGCTCCTAGAAGCTTCCCCTGTGTCCGACAGAGCCAATGCCACCAGTTCCAAGACAGATCCTCCACTGGCCAAGGCCGAGCAAATTGGCAATGATGGCAGCACCTCTGTGATAATGTATTTAAGAAGGGGAAGGAAACAACTGCACAACTGCACCCAGGAAGAGGAGTGAGAATATGTGAGTGAAACAACCCTGCAGACACCAAGGGTCAGTGAAGGAGGGGCAGGACGTGCTCCAGGTGCCAGAGCAGAGATTTCCCTGCAGTCCATGTTGAAGACCACAGTGAGGCAGGCTGTCCCCCTTGCAGCCCATGGAGATTAACAGCAGAGCAGATATCCACCTGCAGCCCAGAGCAGGTGGATGCCCAAAGGAGGCTGTGACCCTGTGGGAAGCCGGTGATAGAGCAGGCTCCTAGCAGGACCTGTGGAGAGAGGACTCCACACCAGAGCAGGTTTGCTGGCAGGACTTGTAACACCACAGGGGACCCACATTCAAGCAGTCTGTTCCTGAAGGAACCCTGTGAAAGGGATCCACACTGGAGCAGTTTGTGAAGAACTGCAGCCCATGGGAAGGGCTCACCTTGGAGGCTTCATGGAGAAGCTGAAGTTCATGGAGGACTGTCTCCTGTGGGAGGGACCCCACACTGGAGCAGAGGAATAGTGTGATGAGTCCTCCCCAAGGAGGAAGGAGCAGGGGAGAAGAGGCAGAGAAAATTGGGAGTAAAGTTGAGCCCAAAATGAAGGGAGGGATGGGTGGAAGGTGTTTTAAGATATGGGGATTTATTTCTCACTACCCTACTCCGATTTGATTGGTAATAAATTACTTTCCACAACCAGAGACTGTTTTGCCCATGACAAGACTTGCCGAGTGATCTCCCTGTCCTCATCTCAACCCACAAGCCCCACTCGTTATATTTTCCCTCCCCTGTCCAGTTGAGGAAGGAGAGTGACAAAGCAGCTTTGGTGGGCACCTGGCATCCAGCCAAGATCAACCCACCACAGGTACATAGTAAGCACACAGGAAAAAACCCAACAAGTTACTCTTACTAGTTCATACTATTTTCACATCTTTTTTTTCTGCTTAATCACAAGTCAGCTTTAACAGCAGAAGCAGCCCATGACAAACATTACTTTCAGGTAAAATTCCTCCCACACAGTACTAAATAGTTCAGGCAGAAAGAGACCATTACCGGTTAGGAGTAGCTCTACTCTTGCTGGTGGTGCCACACAGTAGATTCACAGCTAGATGATACTGGAACTGCTTCTCTTAAACAAGACTCCCCCAGAAAGGAAGTCAACATCCATAGCAACAGCTACTCAAAGGCCAGGATGGATTAAGGCAGGCAATGCATAGCTAGGGAGGGACCTGCCTGATAAATCACAAGCTAGCTAGAGTGAACCTATTTGTCACCTTGTCCCTGGGCATCTCATTCCATTTTCTACTTATAATCATTCCCCCAACATAACTGTACTTTCTGATAAAGTTTGCCACTTTCAGGCTTATACCAGTCACCCTTCTCCCCATAAACACCAAGAATAAAAGATTCCCTCAACCCTTTGATTAGGACCAGCCCACCAAAAGCAGCAGTACCACAATCCCAAACAAACTGCTTTTCCCATTCACACAGTCTAGTTTCACTAACCAAAACACAGGATGCTAGAGCCACAAGCAATCTGTCCCAACACAAATATATATACCATATTTGAACTGCAGAAGTATCACTAAAGGCTTGTTTCAAGACACCTAACAAGAAATTGATTATAAGCTCCTACATCTTTCTTCACTGATGTTCTGACCCATGTATTTATATTACCCTTAAACAATATTTGTGTATGCAAAGGATAATGTTCATCCAAATACAGAAGTTATTTGTTTTTTGTAGAGTCAGATACTAAAGAATTAAACAAGCAGTCAGAAAATAGGTAGCTGCATGGAAACTAATCCCTATAAGAAATTACACAGCAACAAGGGAATCAGTTTGAGGTTTTTCCAACAGCTTCCTTGTGGAAGAATTTATTCCACGGTCATCATTAGCAGAACTGTTCGCTGACCTCTAGACTTCCTCCCCACACACTAAACTGTCTGCACCACATTCAAGTGTCGAAAGATTATCTGTGTCCTAACCACAGGAAATCAGGGTCCTCAAGTCCACTGACCTCTTCAGTTTACCAAGCTTAAGTTCTCCTTGTCAATAAGAGCAGAGCGATGCTGCCTGAGAAAGGTCAGTTACTCAGCGTTAGTGAAATGATATCAGTAAAAGTGATATTGGCAATACATCTGGAACACCAGGGAAATCCTGTAGCTTTTGACTGTCTTAAGAACTGTGATGACATGGTGATAATATGTAGCACCAGCTTGGTATTCTAGTCTCAGAGGCATCAGCAAGGAGATTTAACTCAGCATTTTAAGAAGAAGCATCAAATCTGCAAAGAAAACTTGCTGCAAAACCAAACTGATCATCATAAAAGGTACTGACAGAGCTTTAAAGGACAGCAGGGTGAAGGACAAAGGGTCAAATGAAAGCTCAGCACAAAAGTCACAACATATTTTGAACTGTGAAGATCTTTCCTTAGACTGTATGAAGTTTTCAAAACAGTGCCCGTAACAAAGGTTGTTTTAATTGCTCATCTCTATCCAACCCAAATATGGTTTATCAGGAATAATCTCTATCTGCTTGAGTATTTCAGACCAAGTCTCATGTCCATGATCTTCTGTAAGATTTAGCTCCTTGCACTTTACAATAAAGAGGAAACAATGCCAAGAACAAGCCTTTTTCCTTTGAGAGGTTTTAGAAGCAGTGAGGACAGCTCATCTAGTGCCAAGGCAGCTCATAGATAGTATCACTCTTCTACCTCTTACCTCCCTCCCCCTCCATAAGAACACTTACATGGCAAGCATGTGCTTCTGCAGCAAACCAATACAGCAATTAGCATAAATTCTGTTTCAGACACTTAATGCTAAAAATAAGAAGCCCAAAATAACTGAGAATTGCACAAAACAGCAAGAGACTACTGTCATCTCAGCATTCTTAGATAACTTGTCAGGACTCTTCAGCTGGTAGGCTACAGACAGCATCCAGCCCCCAAGACAGCCAAGAAATCTCTTGCCACTCAGCAAGTCCACCCTTTGCACTGAGGCTCTGAGGTGCAGGCACATTGTGTTAACGGCAAGTTCTACCATATTAGCCTGTCCCTTGAGTAATCAGCACTTCTGACAGAGCATTGCTGTATACTGGTGCAGCAGAAATGGTGTTCCCAGTAACAGCTGCAGTACCCCAGAAGAAAAGAGGAGGGGCACATCCACACTTCCATCCCAGGGCACTGCTATTTCAGAGGCTGAAAGCCAACCTCAAGCATCAGTGTGAGACTGCATGCAGGTAATCAATATGCCTTATGCACCAGTTACGCTCCCCTCATTCCACCCACTCTCAAGCCCTTCTCCACTTCCAAATGGCCAGTGGCTTCACTAGATACTACTCCCCCAGTTCTCTCCCAGACACTGGCCTTCACCCCCGTGCCATGTTGTTTCTAGCCTGCCAAGTCCAAAATCCTTATTTGCTCCCTGAATTACAGGAAAAGGACTATGCTTACTTACATCAGCATCTTGATCAAGTTCCTGAAACTCCAAGCTCACCTTTTGTCCTAAATGAAATGGGCTTGATACCCCTCTACTTCCCCATCCCTCTTCACACAACCCCTCCTCCACCTTTTCCAGATTTACTAGAAAGTATGAGATAGGCACTTGCCACCATTTGTTTGGAGGAACAGTTTTACCTACTGAGCACATTCCTGCTCTTAAATTTAAGTAAGAACATCTTCTAGTTTATCTTATTCTAGGTTTTACCAGATTTCAGGAATGACATTGGAAGAGTTTCCTCTCTGCTGTTCCCAAACTGATACAGACACAAAAGCACCCTAGACATTCTCTGCTCATTTGAGCTTTAAGGCAGGGATTCTCTTTGATGCTGTGCAACATGTGAACATGAGTAATTTCAGGTCCTGTTTAAGAACAAGAATGGCCAGGATCTCATCAAATGCAACAGGATACATACTTGGCTGCCTCTTACGAAATAAAGATGATTTATTAAAAATATCAGTTTAAAACATCACCTGTTCTCTTGGCAGGGCCTGAAAACATCCTTCATTAACTGGAAATTGCATTATCCATTGCCAAACAGCTGTTTAAGGGGATATATTATAAGCATGCTGTGCAGCTTCAGAGGTTTTGCACTTCTAACGCTTTTTATCTGTGGACTACAGCGTATTTACTAGGAGAAAGGCTCCACCACATACCTGTAAGGCAGGCATTATCCTATTCTAGGTGAAAAGCTTTAGAGACAGTAACTCAAGTTCACAAAACAAGCCAGCAGAAAAGATAAAAGAGCACAAGCTACCATCATTCTCCAGGTGTGTAGTGCCTGGAAAGCTCTTCTCCCCCAGCCTCCAGTTATGTTCATAGTTACTCATCAAAAGCACATCCAAGAGAAGAGTACAATAATGCATCACTGTGGTGAGATGCACTATGAAATTAACTCCTTATGCCTCAGAGCTCTTTGAGCAATTAAAGCTGTGAAAGAAGCATAGGCTTCACTTACATGAAGTGTTTGAACTACAGGGAAGCATTTGATGCATCCTAGCTACCTAACACAGGAGATGGATGAGTAACACTGGACAGGAGTGAGCAAAGCAGTGCTACTGCTTTAATCTAACCAACGCAGTTAACACCCTTCAATAGGGAAGAGTTAAGCAAGAACCTATTGTTGCTCTTTTATACCACTGCATGAGTATTGCACTTGGGGGACAGGACAGAATGCCACTATGCACTGCCTGACATTTTTCACCTGTCAAGGAAAAGTTAAGTAGAAATATGCAAAGGTGGTACAAGTGCTACAGTCAGTCCAGTTGAGTGAACACATTACATGCTTATTGTGGATTTACTGAATTGTTTGGGCTTTTAGAGAAGTTACATATATACTAATGTAAGTCCAAGAGTTAAGTGGAATTTGAGACTCAGACCCATACAGCTGCAAGAGTAGCATGCCATAGTTTATCTTACAAAACTAAGTTATAACTTCATTAGTATTTTACCCAAAGCCATAAGATAGTAACCCTCAGTAACAAAGGTGCAAGTTATTTCTTCATTAGCCTGCAATGGCCTGCTCAGCTTTGCACAACAGCTGGTACTTTCCTCCCCAAAGGAAAGGGGTCAAAATGGAGGAGAAATTCAACACTAACCTGATGCTCCAAGTTTGACAGAGAGACTTAGATTGTCCATATAAGACTCTGGAGTGTTCCATCACATTTGACATGTTTACTTGCTGTTTGAAAGACTTGAAAATCCTCTTAAGTTACCTAATCACATCCTGTGGCAAGCTGAAGATACTTGGCATTCCTCCCTTCCCTTTCCCCACCTTTGGGGCAAGCTAAGTGTAAACATGGCACCAACCCAACTACAGCAGAGACAAGTATCATTTAGGATCTCAAACGAGTACCCTGTGCCCTCAGAGGTTAGCACAGCACAGGAGGTCCAGGCACTGTCCCTTCCTGTCACTTAACTGGCCTGTGGGATAGAAAGTGTTGGGAAAAGCAGTGAAGGATGAGTTTGTTTTCTATTTTTGTGCTGGCACTTCCTCTCTGCTGCAAATCTAGAAATATATGGCAGCTCCTGTGTAAAAGAAAAAATAGTCACTCATTTCCCCTTTCTAGTTAGGTGGGTGAGTAAGGCACACCAAAACAAGCAACGGGGCAGCACACGCAAAAAGGCAGAAAAATTCTTAATTTATAAGGGGCAGACAAGAAAGGAGCCAGAAAAAATAGCCAGTCTGATGTGGCACTTAATTCTCAAGACAACACACAGCTTGCACAGATTCTTCCTGAAAATTTCCAGGGCAATTCCTTGGACTGTTCCCACCCTGCAAGTCTGTGGCAGAATATACACGCTGCTGACAGTCCAGCTTAGTATACTTATGATGAGAAGATCAAGTAGGGCTGCTGTTAATATCATTCCCTTTCAGGGAAACCCACTCAGCTTCTGACAAGCTCAGAGTTAAAAATACCAGATCTAAGGTATGTACCTTTGTGGGAGACCAACAGCTATAGGCTTTGGCAGACGCACCCAAGCCAAATGCTCAAAGATGCCACAGAAGTTGCATGCCAGCTTTAGCAGCTGTTTTGCCATCTCAGTACTGCTCCTCCCTATCCAGCACAGGAACATCCACTAAGTTCAGTACCAAACAGGACTGACTGTTACTAAGCCTAGCAAAATGAAATCCTTCAATTTCTGGGACAACGCCTTAACTCACTGGGGGAGCACCACTTCAAAGAACACAATCTAAAGAGAAAAGACAAGCCTTACTTCATTTTAGGCTCATTTTTTTTACCATGGTGAAACTATTTAGAAGTTCTCTAATTTACAACATGAACATAGATTCTCCAATCCACAAGCACACTCGTATGAGGCCGAGTCTTCAAAAGCCAGATGTATAACCCAATCTTTGTTCATTCACTACAATCTAGTAACTACAACTTCCACTGCTTTTCTTAGTTGCTTCCAGAGGTAATTGCTCAATTTCCAGTTCAAAGTGCTTTATACTAAGCATGCAAGAAAGCTATCTTTGAGACACCTTATCAGTATGCTGCACACCAATGCATACACCTCCAAATGGCACAAACGGCCAATTAATTATATCATTGGCCAGGCAGATTATTCAAGTGGAATTAAAATATCTAATTAACTTTCACCAACAACATACTGACTGAAAGTTGAACTACTACATCATTATTAGAAGCCACAGTAAATTTAAAGATCAGATTTAAAGGCAAGAGTCTTGCAAAGAGTTTTGATCTTGAAAACTCCTTAAGGCATATTCCAGTTCTCCTTCTCGGTAGTGAGCATGTGTAAACAGCCAATTATGCCAAGCACCTTTATACCTTCTAGTTACACAAACACTGAACATCCTAGATTTTACTCCTCAAAAAAAACCCAAGAAACAGTGTTTGAAAGCACACAGGCAACAGCAGTCAAAGGTCAGCACTTACTTTCGGAGATTAACCTAACTGTTTGGAGCTCACACCTGTAGCTGCTTTGCCCATACAGACCAACTGCTCTGAGTCCCCAAGCCTTTGCAGTCTTCCATGGCTCTTGCACTGAAACTTGCCGAAACTTAAAGGAATTGTAAATAAAAGAGGTTTTACCTCACATTGGTGATAGGGTTCTGCACAGCACAATTCTGAAAGTCTGCCTTGGCTACCTTCCCATTTTAGTGTCAGAGCATCTGATTCCTTTCTCAAAACCCAGGCTCTTGCAGAAGGGAATGCTGAAACCCTTCTGCTGTGAGCTCCTCAGAGAGGGTTTATTCCCAGCCTAAAAAGGCAAAAGTACCTCCAGATCTCACTTCTGGAATGCTTGGCATTCCAGAATATTTAAATAATTCTATTTGGGAAGTATTTCCTGGAAGTTTTCCACTGTTCCTCCTCATACAGTTACAGCATAGCAGTGTTCCCAGAACACAGCTCCAGCTACCTCTTCCTGCTGAGCAGGACACCCGAGGCTGGTGGTGTAACTAAGCCAGCCATTCCTTGTACAGTTAAAGCCACTAGAGGGCATTGAAATTTACTTTGAAAATAGGATTCCGTGTGAGACAGGCCTTGCCCTATGCTTTATAGGGAAGTCAGACGTTGATACTGGCTTTCTCTACTCAAAGTCCTCTGTCCACAGGAATCACACCACCACTTGCATGCTCACGCCTAGAACCACAAGAAATTCATCCTGTGGTTATCATAACTGCCTTCATGCAAGATTTGAGCCTTTGGCTCACATCAGCAAATTCATCCCATCAAGCCACATCTTTCCACCCTGGCACACCACTGTGTACATTGGTCAAGTTTTTGCCATCTCATTTCAAAACTTTTTGGTAGTTTGGAGGATTTCTGAGAATTCTCTGCCCCACCTGCAAACAGCAATACTGTCTTCTTCCCTTCTAGGCTAAGTTCAGCATTGCTACATGTTCCAGACCTACTTTCCTCATCCCCATCAAATGCCTCGTTCACAGTTACAGAGTGAATGCTTTAACATACTGTGTTTACATACACCCATGACAGATTTTCACTTTCACATGCTGCAAACCTAAACAAGGAGAACTGAAGGCGACTGACAATCCTGCATTCAGATTTAACAAGCAACAGATGAGCAGAGAAGCCCTGCGCTCAGCTGAATCACCTCTCTGTTCTATTTCAAGCAAGTACTTAAATATTTGACAATGGAGAATAAAAAGCAGCTGTCAGGAACCTTGCACAGGTTGGCCATGGGATTTAATAGCAAAGAGAATGTAGATGTTAAAAGCCCAAATTAATAGTGTGCCCTAGCTAGGCTAAATGTAGTTTATCACACCCATACCTGAGGGCTCAGAGTTTCCTTCCCCTATTCAGATAAAGGCCTTTCAGGGTACACATAGGGCCAAACTCATCCAAAACCTCTTGAAAATTCAGTTTCTAGTGCACTGCAGATAACTCTTCCAGGTTTTGAGGAGCCACATCATCCCCTCAAGTGCTGCTCCATATCTAGTTTGAAACCAGCTTGCCCACAGCATCACATGGCAGTGTCAACTAGCGTGATACAACCACATTATTCTGGGGGTTGCATCTTGCCCTTGTGCAGTTCAGTAAGTGGGAGTTCAACATGGTAAAGTATGTGAGTTTAGAGCATCTCCACATCATCCACTTAGCTCTGTGAAATCTAGGCAATGCTCCTATCAGATCATGGGTATGTCTTCTACAGTTGTTAGCAAAGGTGGGCATCCTTAAAGTTCAAAAGCACATGTAAACAATTTGGACCTACCTTCCACCACTATACCAGTTACGCAGGTATGCCAAGGTAATGCCAAGGCTGGGACAGGCAAGTCACCCCAGATCTCTTCTCATAGCAGATAAATTCCTGTCGATAGCCAACATGGATGTTTAAAGCAAGCCTGACAATTCTGGTGTTCGGTGACACCTACATTAGGTGTAACATAGGTAGAAAGCTCTGCCAACACAGGACACAAGCAAAGTGTTCCTATGTTAAAAGCAGAGAGATTTGCTTTCAGATGAAGTTAGCCTAGACACCCTTAACTATTCTCACATTGAACTGATTTGCCTTATTTCACATTAGTAAAAAAATAATCACAGAATCTTTGGAGTTGGAAGGGACCTCTGGAGATGATCTAGTCCAACTCCCCCTGCTAAAGCAGGGTCACCTAAAGCACATTACACATTTCATCCAGGTGAGTTTTGAATATCTCCTGATAAGACATTGCTTTGAGACATATACCCTGCCCAAGGGGAAGGGGGATAAAGCCTCCTTATTAAGGCTCTGCATAAAGTTTGTTTCGCCTACTCTATCTTTGAAAAGTTGAAGAAACAAGAGTTTGCCTTACACTTCCTTGAAAGTAAAGTTACACCTCATGAAAGTAAGACTGCTCTTACGCTTGGCTGGAAGATTGTACCAGAACACTGCAACTCAGCACAAATCTGGGTGGAGCAGGGGTCTATTGTACTTTTTTAATTAGCTGTTAATATTTGCTCCTCTTCCCAGCCATCACAACTGATGGTGAGTACACACAAGCTCTACTTTTGCTAAGGAGACAGCATGAAGAACTTGGCATAATGAACAATACAAAAAAATACTCTTGTTACTCTGAACAGAGGGTAGAAAGCATAACTAAGTTAGCACAGCCGCCAAGTATACTCTACAGGAAAGGAAAGCGGTGTTTTATCTGTAGTTTAACTTGTAGCAGAGACTCGGAGCTGCAACTCCTTTTTCACAGGGGTTATATAATGGGACAGCATTAAAGTTTGTAACTCCAGACTCTGCCTGGGGCTCTTAAGTACAACTCCAGGATTTACTGCACATTGTATACCTACCCAGTGTTCATAAGTCACACTATTGCCTCTTGCTTAAGACTAAATACCAGGTACTATTACTGAACCAACATCTCTGATCCAGTGATGTGTAAGCAGTTCAATACTGGTGATGGGAAGAGTTAAACAGTCTTTGAGAGCAGGTAAGAAGCTGGGCTTCTGAAACAGGACAGATGCAGCCTCTGTCAATGTAAGTTGAGGATCCGGTCTCCAAAACAATAACAGTTGCAAGCAGCCATGGATTTTTTAATTACTCTGCTTTTAGAAGCAATTTCAAAAGTTAACCTCACTCAATTCACTAATATGCTGCATGAAAGAAACAGCTGAAGCACTTCCAAGTGTCTTAATTGCCTGACAACTAGAAGTGCTAAGTTAGTAGGAACAGAAAGAGCCCATTTTCAGCATGGTCTATCCCTACAGCCAGCACAGGCTGGCTGTCAGGAACTGCAGTATTATGAGTGCTCCTGTAGTCTAAAAGCTGCTCAACTTCCAAGGTAGGTCAGTGCTTCAAGCAGGCAGCTAGAGCTGTCTACATTGCCTTCAGTAGCTGTCCTTCATCCAGACTTGACCACCAAGGCAAGTGACTAAGTCCAGCTCCAGCCACACAACTGGCAGGCAAAATTTAAGTGCCAGTCCTGCCACAGGAGTGAGTTGTCTGACTGTAGCTCACAAAAGGCCGAAGCAACAAGGTCAACACATATCAGGGGATCAGAAAACACACTCTGACAGAAGCTTGGAGACACAAACCAACAGTACAGATGCAGCATAAATGATGGTTTATGGGTTGAAAACACAGACTGGAAACATCAGGCTGTTACAGCTCAGGAGTACCCAACTAAGCTTGTTGCCTGTTGCCCTTAATTGCCAACAATCTTAACTCAAGCAGTGGCACTTCCACAGCTAGGATACAATATTTTTTTTTTTTCTCCATAAATTGTGTTATTTTACTTAAAGCTTGTATTTTCCACAAAATCCTGCCAAAAGGCAGCAAGCAACGCAAGAAAGAAAGTACAGTTTTATTACTGCTTTAAAGTATAAGGTCAATAAGTGCTTGTGAATTACTACAGTGGCACAGCCTTCCTGAGGCTTTGGGAAACAATCTGGTGAAGGCCTAAACCCTGAGATTAAAATGTTAGAGAGGCTGACAGATTCTGGAAACTTAAAAAGGTTTATTTCCATCCTGTTTGGAGAGTACTTGTGACCAATACTAACTTCTTGCTGTCCAGCAAAAGACAGAATTTTAAAACAACTATCAGAGAAAAGTTTTACCCACAAGCAACAGTAAAAAGAAAAAAAAAAACCTTGTTAAGAGAAGTGAAGTTTTGGTCTTTGACATACAGGATATTTAAGTAGACAGTATTTGGGCAGTAGCTTTTCTCTGAAACTGCATTCCAGTATTCTATATTCCTTTCCACTATCAAGCACAAAGCACTAGTGTTATTTATTACATGTCAAGTTTCAGCACCTGCAATTTGAACTCTAAGAGAAGAAAATGGCTCTCAAATTAAAACTGGTGTAAAGTTTTATCATGATCCTGTTCTTCACTGGATAGCACTGACATAGCTCTAGCTGGGCTTTTTGCCAATAAACACCAAATACACCCTCATCAGGGAATCAAAGCATGGGGGTTTGTCCACACCCAAGGATACAGAACACCAGATCCAGATCTGGCACTCTTCTTCTAGAATTACTCAGTACCAGGACCAGTAATAGCACTTCTTCCCATCATTAACTGTGTGCTCTCCTCTGCCCCTCCCAAAAGGGGAAATTGAAAAGCCAGTCCTTAGGTTTGGCTGTAACAGCCTTGCAGCATCATGCTAAGATTTTTAGAGGCTCCTCAAGGACCAAAACTTACAGAAACAAATAGCATCTAGATGCTTGAATTCCTATGGGATTTAGCACCCGTCACCCACCCAAGTCAGTGCCAGAGAACTTGCATCAGTACCCCATGATCTGAAACATCAGTAGTGTGTAGAATCTAGAATCCCAAAGAACTTGAACGTAATCGGGCCTTCCCCTCCCTTACTATGGAAGTCACTCACTCCTGATGTCTCACACATGCCTGCAAAGCAGCTGCTCACAATCAGTACAGAACTGCAGTACTCAAAGCCGAGGCACTCTCATGGAAAAAACAGTGTAGTACAGTCAATACTGAAGTCTACATTCATATGGGAACAGAACCTGGAAGTACTCAATGTGAGGCTACATCTTAAAAAACAACCCAAACAAACCAACACTGAATGTAGAATATATGTTAGACTACACCTTCTCTGAGTTTTAGGTGCACTGGCACCTTTCACAGCAGAACCACAGGCAACCCCTGTAAGGCATCCACACTCCCCTGGAAAGAACTGAAGCAGTTGACTTCAGGGCACAACCTTAAGTCAGCTGACTTCAGTGACAGTTTGACTGACACGTGAACTCCATGCTGGTGGTAATTCCAGAAGCACAGGCACATCCATTGCTGACTCTACTGGTGGCTTTCCAGGCCAAAGCAGCATTGCTTCTTCAGGCTGTAGACTAATAGTGTAGAACCTGGTCTGACCAGCTGTGTTGGGTTTACATGGTATGGTTTTGGTGGCAGCATGATGCAGAGGCCACAGTGAGCAGGTATTGCCCTGTAACCCATGGAGAAGATGCCACACCAGAGCAGCTGGACATTTCCTGAAGGAAGCTGCAGCCCACAAGGTACCCACAAAGGAACAGATCTTTTCCAAAAGATTGCAGTCCATGGGAAAGACCCATGCTGGATCAGTGGAAGAACTGAGGGGTCTGGCAGCTGGGCAAGGTCAACCAACCACATGAGCAAGGAGAAATGCAGAAACCTTTCCAGTCTGCGGATTTCTAGGCACCATCCTCACTTCAGCTAAGAGCTGTCCATGCCGTTTGGCCCTGTGGATAACTTAGTGCCACCTTGCTTGTCATTAGAGGTGACTGTAGCAGAAGTTGAGACCTAAGAAATACAGGGATAGTTTGAAATCTAGAAAGGAAGCTTTCCCTGGCATAAATAAATAAACCAGCAAATAAATCAACCAAAGGAAGGAATGGGGAATTAAGTGAATGCAACTGATTACAGTTCTGTTTAATCTTTTCACATTGACTGACAACAACTCAGAGGTTCTGAGCTCTCCTGCCTTTCCAGGAGACCTGTTGACCTTTCAGACTGATAAAGAAACATCTGCCTTTTGTTTTTCTTTTCTAGCCTAAGAGCTTATATTGCAATTACCAGAGTGAATTCCAAGCTTCAACTAAGACAGACACTTGCCAGTTACTCATTCATCCCCCCCACAACTGCCTTTTTAGTAGCTTATAGTGTCTGTTGAATCACTGCCATTTGAGTTTTAAAAGTGCGATAGCTTTATAATCTTACTCAATTTCCACAAAGACTTTCCCCAAAGGGGAAATCACACTTAAAGAGAAGCTTCCTACAAAGTCAAGCTCACTAGCTTCCTACAAAGTCAAGCAGTAGGTCCAACTCAAACTGTTCAAGATGAGCTGCCTCTGCATACAGCACTAGGTTTAACATAGATGTTGCCCTAGAATACATCTAGAAAGATTCCCAAGAACCAGCTGCACATTCTAACCATCATCAGCTGAGAACAAGATGACACTGGGTACCATCAGCTTCCTCCCAAAAAAATACTTTACGACAGAGGCATGACTCTCCCTAAAGTAAAGGGTAGCTACCTAGTGCTTTCCCTTCACTTCAAGGATCTGGAGCTCCAAGTCAAGTGCTCCAGATGAGTAAGAAGCCAGACAGCACCTTGGCAAGAGTTTCAGTTAAAGAGTTGATACTGCAGCCCAGCAACTTCCTTATCAGCCAAAATCAGGACAGAACTGGGGAATGAGGAAGAAGAAAGTACTTCCTATTTATTCTTTGGGAAAAATTCTTCCTCAAACCCTGTCCCCTGCCTATTTTAAGGGGTTTCCTCTATTCAGAGCCATCAAAACCTGATTGCAATTTAATACAGGGCATTAACTAAGCAAGTTTCATTTATAAATGCCGTCTTCAGTTAATATCTTTTTGAATCCAGTAGTGACTGCATTGATGCTTTGTGTAAACAATGCCTAGCAGTGGTGTCAATCACTTCACAACAAAACAGATGCCAAGTAAGTCTTGTATTTTTACATCAGCATCTGCTAGTGAAACAAAAGCCACTAGCAAGTCCCACTAAAGCAATTTTAGATAAGTGTAGTTCTACCCATCTGAACATTGGCATGAGATTTAACAAGATTATCTCTTCTCATTTGATCCTAATTGTTTGCCTTAGGAAATGCATGGATATGCATGAACATTAGTCTGCCATACAGTGAGGAGTTGACATGCTTGTGTTAGGTTGTTTGTGGTAATCCTTAGGTTTGCTTTCTAATAAATACTAACTAGAGTCAAGCCAAAGATAACACCCTACTTTGTCCTCTTAATCTGAGGTGACCTCATCATGTCTATCATCAGCCTTCTGGCACTTCCTGAATATGTGTTTGTACTCTCCATGGTTTCATGCAAGGTGAAGACAAGGAAAGGGAAATGAAAGCCATCTTTAGCTTTTGCTCTGACACACTGCACTTAATCACTGCACTGAAAGGTTGGTTACATCTTTACACCTGAGAAGAGTTTATCAAAGCTGAACAAACTAAAGAAAAGCACGTCAGGTGGAAAATGTATGTGCAGTTTAACTTGATTTACTTGCCCCAGTGATTTCCAAATAAAAGCATGAATTCCTGAAGTTGGACTCATCCTTGCCAGGAGAAAGGCTTCAGGCAGGGTTCAGCAAGAACTACCAAGTTCAGAACTGTTCTGCCACTCTCTTTGCCCTGCCTGAACAGAGGCACACACACAGAGTCCACATCTTGGAGGCTGTGGAACAGAGTTTGACAAGAGCCTGGACATATGGAAAAGCTAGTCAGACGCTTTTCATCTATAGGTGAAATATTCTGAAGGTCATTCTGAAGGTGACAGTATCCATGGGAAGGTTAACTCAGAAGTATTTACAGTACAGGCTCCCCACTTAAGGACAGATGTGGACATTTTCTTAAGAAAAGCAATAATGAGCCAAGAGTTGCATGGGACACGTGAGAAAGTATCAAGTTAAACATGAAAAACGGTTACTATGATAAGATACATAGCTTTTTTTTTTTTTTAACATGAGAAAAAAAAAGAGATATGCCTTTGGGACTCAATATTCTTTGCTACAAAGAAAAACCTACTGACAGTTGAAGTTAAACTTTCTATTTGGGACTGTCATTCACTCGACAACGCAAGTGTCACTTGTGGCTTTTAAAGCTTCAACTAAAAAAAAAAATCAAATCTTTCTCATTGCAAATTGCATGGGATTTTACTACTGAACTCTTCCCATCTATTCTGGGGCTCCTAGGGGAAGGTTATTTGAAGCAATTGTAGAAGCTTTTTTGGTTTTAGTTTGTCTTCATGTCAGCAGAACTAGAAGCAAATCTCAGAGCCTTTTAGGTAAATTCTTAGAGTTCCAACAGGAAATGAACTTCATTTACTTGTGACACTCACCAGCTATTCAAGCCAGATCAGAGTCAAATCTTTGGACTCAAAATGTACTTGTCATATAACTGGGTCAATACCAGAGATACTGAAGGGCAGGTTTTAAGAATGCTCAAATTTACTTAAGTGTAGCAGATTTCTTCTTCCCACTCAGTTCCAATTTCAGCACCAAAAAGCTCTAATGTTCTAGAAAACATATTGAGTTTTTCCTGAAGTGAACTCTACAGGCCAAACTCAATTAGGAAGTTGGGACTGATTTTTTTAATTACTTTCATGCAAGAACGATAGACATGAACTAGGATAGCTTCGTCTTCCTAGGGTAAGAGCTAACATAGCTACACATTATAGCAATTTATACACTGACAGATTTTACAAAACAAGGCAGATGGGTTAAGGTGCTTTGTCCTATGGGTGCTTTTACATCCAAGTAGAAATCTGCAAACCATACACTGCAGTATGTTGATGAGCAACAGCTAGCTTCAGTTCCGTTACTGCTGCCAAAGCGCTTCAGGTAAAGAAGTGCTTTTCTTTTGTGGTAAAGAAAAGCACAGCTTCTTTCTGTTCCCAATCCAGCTAGTTTGGCACTCCTTTAGGTATCTATCATTCACAATAAAACCCATGAAATTTAGATAGTCTCATTGACAACTGAGGACAAAGACAAGAAAAGCATCAGCAGCCCTAGTTTCACAGATTGCTTCCCACTCCCCATCCTATTCACCCTCAAGAGGCACCTATACAAGTGGCAACATGGCAGAAGTTTAACTTGACTAGTTATTTAAAGCTCCATCAGCCACCTTAAATGTAATCCAAATTTTCAGGGTATGCATAACAGAGACAAGGTGTGAAGTTTAAGGAGAGTTCCTGCAGTTAGATTTTAATAGCTCCGCAAGTTTCAAGAAGGGTAGTTGTTCAGGTGACAGCTCAAGTCCAGCAGAATACAGTTTTTTCCACTAACACACCTGTTACTTCAAGGCAAGTAACTGAAGAGAGGACAAAACCCGTCAGCCTTGAAAACCTGTCTTCAATAGGTATAGCCAGTAACATCCAGACTGCTTTGGAGCCAACTGGCCTGCCTCAATCTAAGTTCTTAATTTAAAAAAAAAAGCAAACGACCACCAAGTTGGAACATCATTAATATGCTATCACCAGTAAAGTATGTTCATGTCCATTTCGTAAATGTCTGTAGAAATTGCAGCTATTATTCCTTCTACAATTCAAGCTTAAGGTAGGAAGAGTAAAGTGAGTGCAAGACCAGTTACTGCCACTGAGAGACCATCCTGCCTCAATGCAGCAGAACATCACTGGACATACAGAGAACCTAACAAGCTAAAGCCTATAGAGGATAGCTTTGACTTTCAATCCTGCATCTAAGGGTATGATTCTCCTGCTCTTAAAAATACTGGCTGTACCCATGTAATAGTAAAGGAGGAAAGAGCCACAGGCACTGACATGGACAGACGAATGCTGGTAGCAACCCTGGTAAAAATTCATAGCAACTTCCTCCAACATTTACCCCCTTATGGAAAGCACAAGCCACTCAAATGCAACTGCTTTCAGAAGCTAAGTTAAAGCTCTAGCAGGATAGATTCCTGCATCTAGCATAATTTTCTGGAGTATTTCAGATGCGCTGCATCTAATTGAGGGCAAATAACAGCAACAGCACTGAGAATCCAGTTGGCTACAACTGGAATCCAGTTGGTTTACTAAAACAGCAGGAAAATACAGCAGCAGTGCTGCATTACTGCCTTACAGCAGATCCCTTACCTGACAGAACTCCAAACCCTTGGAGGCAGATATTGATATTGTTTTTAAGTTGACGGCAGAACAAATTCTTCTAGATTTACATATTTTTAGATGAAGACATAGAAAGAGAAACAATGAAACTGTTCATTGCGTGAACATCTCTGTTCATTTTATACATATCAGTCTTTTATGGACTTCTAAGGTAGAAGTATTTTGCTTCCACTAGAACTGAGAAATGCACACATTAAAACTCACCTTCCCCTTACAAATTTGGAGCATATTATCCTCTAGTGTTCCAGATACATACACATTTTTACAAGCTACTTTGGCACACAGCTTATCTACTTATGCAACACTTGCCTGCTCACTTTTAAGAGGCAAATGCAAAACTCCAGACAGAAGCCAACAAGAGTTACCACCATTCTGTATGGTAACTAGACCAAATCAGAAGTAGCTACTTGGCTCATAAAGAAACCCCCTTATCTGGCCAGTATCCACAAACTCCAATTCATTTAATATCTTCCACTTGGAAATTACACCCAAGAGCTTCTGGCTTTTTAGTTCTTAACTTGCACCTCATTCCACCAAGTATTTGCTTAAGCCTAAGTGTAGACTGCATGTAAATCTGCTTCAAAGAAACTGGAAGGGAAAAGGTTTGATGTACCAGCAAGAGTAGGCTCTTTCATCTTCAAGCTACTCAAGGGAGTCTATGCTGCAACAAAAGACTATCATCCTATCTGTTTATGACTAGTGTGTGTCTGATACACCAGGTGTTTTCATTGAGGATGCTTCCTTATCTATTTGATTCCTGGTTCACTCTCCCTCTACAGAGGTAGCCATACTGCTGCTTCTGCAGCCCAAGGAGCAGCCATGAGTTCACTCAGCTTCTTGATGGCCATAAAACATAAGGTAGTTACCTTTGCATTAAGACTGTATTGGATTGTTTTAATTTGCTGAAGTATCAAACCCTAAAGTATTAGGATTACAACTGAAGCATATTATCTCATGTTTCAGGTTATCTGTAAAACCAAAGAAAGAGTTCTTAACTCAGTACTCTAGAACTCCACAAGCACTATTCCATGCATTGCAACAAGCCTAAGTATAGCAGGTAAGCTAGGGGACTTTTCTCATCAAAAGGAAGTGCATGGCTTCCCCCATGCAATCTAATTGATCGATCTCAGTCATGGAACAGCGAAGAGAACAAGGATGGACAACATTTTCCACATTCCTTCTAGTCTGTGACCCAGCTAACATTAACATAGGACTGGTAGCCAAGAGAAACTCTGAAACAGAATCTGCTCACTAAGTGTTTGGAACCTCTCCTCCCTATTTGAGGATCAGCACTTCCCTCTGGATACGATTCCAACTATCATTAACTAGACCAGTGGCCAAGAAAAATCTCAGAAAAGCAAGTTAATTTATCTGTCCTACTTCCCCATCTTCCTTATTCCTACACACCTTTCTTTCCACTTCCTAAGATTCTTCCCATCAGAAGCTCACCCATGAGAAAGCCCTCACCTTTACCACTCCCTCAACCCCAGCTTTAATCAAATGTCTCAGTGGCACAGAACAACAGGTTTCTTCCACTCTGAAAAGGGTAAAATTACATTCTTTCACTTTGCCATAAGTTTTCCCTATTCTTAATCCTATGTTAGGCAAATGCTCTTCCAGCAGTGGATCAGATTTGACTTTACACTGACAAGGGCTGCCATGTAGCCTGCTGAGCCAGTCTCAATAGATTCAGTTCATGCCCTGCCCAGAAAGAATGCTGCACACAGTCTGCTTCTTTCCCTTTGCTACTCTAAGTCAAAGTGTTTAGGGCAAGGCATCACAGTTTACAGAACCATGGCACATGGTCTGGGTCTGTTCTTAAGTACTGAGCAGTGTGGTACTCTGTAGCACTTACCTGTGTTCTTCATCCAGAGGCAGCAGTTGCTCCTTAGGAGCTCCAGCCCAGAAGAGGAGTCCAGGTGTCCATGGCAGAGCAAGTTATCTGCCTACACCCACCAGTTTCTGTATGGCTTCCTCCACCTGCATGGAAGAGTCTGCCAGCTGCCAGACTCTACTTGACAAAACCCTGAGCCAACCTTTAGCTATGCAGCCTCTATTCCTATAGTAACTAGTGTTAATTTTCCCCATCTCTAGGCACAGGTGCCTCCCCTCAAGGTATAAGTTTGCTCTCATTTCACACCTACCACTCACTTCCCCACTGCATAGCTACGTGCCACCCCAAATGGGAACACCTGTCAGTGGGCCCTCAAAAGCAGCTGGCTGAGCCACAAGCCAGTGGGAGGCAAAAAGGCACAAACCCAACATGCAGGCATGTCCTCCCAAGCAGGTTACAGCTGGGAGGCTGCTGGGTAAGAGTTCGACAGTGCAGGCAGTTGGCTTCTGGGGGCTTTCTAGGCCATTGCTGAGGACAGAAGCACAACTGCCCCAGAGAAGCCAGCAAGAAAGACTTCTGACAGGACAGCTTTCCACCAAGGCTGTTGTTCAGGCTGCCACTGGCACCTCAGCATCACCCAGTCAGGCCCAGGCCAGCCTCAAGGCTACCTTGGAAGGGTGATGCAGATTAGAATTTATCCCTTCATAAACCAAAGCCTCCCTGTGCTCCACCACCCTTCTTCACACTGTAGCAACTGTGCTTCCAGCACACAGGCCTTTTACTCAGATACCACAGGCTTCCCTCAGAACAATGCTTGTAGGGGAACATAACAACCATATTTGTCTCCTCAGTTTTATAAGGAATAGCATTTGTGAGCAGGCAGTCCCACTATACAAGGCAGTATTTTCCTTACCACACAAGTAGATTATTCTTGTCTAACACTCATGAATATCACTAACATTGTCTACAATGTTACTTGCAGCATCCTACAGGAGTCTAAGTTGCATCATAAGGCTACTGTGATATGGAGGAAAACCATCCAGGACAGGAGCCGTGAGCTTGATTTCAAGGTAAGGCCTCATCCTGAGCAAGCTGACTGCTCAGGCTGAAGAGCTGCCGATAGCCTACATGAGGTCACATACAAAGAGCTCCTTTGTGTGGTGGGTGGTTGTTTTCACTGCCTCAAATGCAGGCTTTACACTTTAGCATGACCAGCTGCTTTCCTGAGGTCACTCTCCTATAGCTACAATGCCTCCCAAAAAGGAGAGCAGAGTTGCATTCTCAGTCATCACCAGAAGGGTTTTGGTACCAGAATATTCCCTCCTCCTATCTACAGACAGTAAAGCCACCACACACAGAAAGCTTCACAGGGCTCACATATAAGCTGCTGAACACAAGCCTTAAATGCTCACGTGAGCCAGTCAGAAGAGGGAGACAGCTACATACACATTCATCACACCCTGGTAGTTTTTCTGCATAAGCACATAGCTCTCACTGATCTCACACCTTACCCAGAAAGCAATTCACCCACAGCAATGGCAGGCTTCAGTGTTGGGGCAAGAACTTGACAAATGGAAGAGCTTCTCACAAACAAGCATAGGAAACTTAGAGTCCTACCAATGCAACAACAGCAGTTAAGCTTGGAACACAACAAAAAAAGGTAGGATTCATAATTCAAGTCACAAGTTATAACATTCACTTCTCTGCCAGAGCCTCACTCAAGGACAAAGCAGTAAACTACCACCACTGCACACCAAGCTTGGCTCAAGGTCTGCTGTGCCACAAAGTCCCTGGATGATGCACAAGCACCAGAGACCTCGTGGCAGCTGCTGGGGGGCTCTGAGAGGAAGCCCTCACAGTGTCACACAGGAGGCTAAGTGTGACAGTCAGCACAGCAGCCTTCAGGGATTAGCTTCAGTTTCACCTGTATTGCCTCTGCATTTAGCTTTTAAGGCAAGCATAAAGTTTATTGCGTAACACTTAACTGCGCTGTCAGATGTGCCAGCCCCAGGAGAACTGAGGATTCAGCAGCCAAGTAGGAGACAAATGGGTTTTTGTTTGTTTGGGTTTTTTTGACATAGTAATGTCGCAATTAGTTTGAGATGGCAGGATAAGAACATCTAAGATATTTAAACAGCAGTATTAATATTTCAGAGCTACTATACACCACTGAAATGAGGTTTACAGTCATCTTACCAATTGCTTCAGGCCATCTGGAAATGAAAGAAGCCAAGACAGCATCTGCTCCACACTGATGGCAGTGAAGATTACCTTAGCACATGACTACTGCTAGAAACTTGAAAACTAGTCCAAGAGGTTATCATTGTAGGTGTTCCACCAGCTACAGAGCTTGCTGCCACCAGCAGCAGAAATACCAGAGCAGTTTCTTTTTCTGTATCAAATCATTTGATGGCCAGAAATCTTTCATTAGCAGCAGAGGTCATTGAGTGAAATATTCTCATAGCCAACTCAGAAGCTCAGGCAGTTAAAGCACCAACTCTAAGACTACATAGAGCAAGTCAGATCCTATAGTGTTTTCCTGTTTAGAACAGGACCCACTGTTCCAATGTATTGGAACATAATGTTTTAATACTTCTCCACACAAGAATTAATCCTGTTCCTCAACAAAGCTGCGTAACGTATAAAAAGCAAGTTAGATCAGTTTCTTTGGTACACATTAAGGCATTCAGCTGTCTAACATTAAAGGTCTAAATAGGAACAATGAGAAGGAGAAATAATTAGTATAGCTCTATATGCAGTTAGTTTCCACTTAGGCAAGAACATCTCTCACCCAACCAAAACTGAGTATCTGTAACCAAAAGTGATTTGTCAGAGTAACAAATCTGTCCCGTCAGGGGATGCTTTTCTAAAGACTTGCCTTTAGGTACTTATTCCTTCACTAAAATGAATCTCTCCAACAGTAAGGAAATCTAGAACATTAAAGTGCTTCAGTTGTAACTTCTCAGTGTAGACCTTTGCAGTGCAGAGTGATGATTACACTCAAACCAAGAAACAAAATTCAGTCACTGAAAACCTATCCTAAGTTTCACTCTTCTGTTCTAGATCTCCTTCATATGGAGCCCTTTACTTTGTTTTTATTATATGTCCTTTTTGAGGGTTATATTGAATATTAGGAAAAATTTCTTTACTGAAGAAGTGGTCAAGCATTGGAATAGGCTGCCCAGGGAAGTGGTAGAATCACTAGCCCTGGAGGTGTTAAAAAAAAGCCATGTAGACATGGCACTTCAGGACATGGTTTAGTGGGCATGGTGGTGTTGGTTTGACGGTTGGACCTGATGATCTTGGAGGCCCTTTCCAACCTTAATGATTCTACGACTCTATGAAGAACAGCCTCCCTAATTTTAGTAGGGCATGTGTAAGGACACCTGCTTTGTGCAACCCTACCAGCAGGGCTGCAGTAAGAACACACAGCAACCATGGGCTCCTTGGCACAAGCTCCTCCAGAGATAATGGCAAAGGTGCAGGAGCCTTTTCAGCACCTTTCATCAAGGTTCAACTAGTAGCCAGCTGCATCAGGGAATTCCCATTGCTCTCTGTCATTCCAGTTTATACATTGGAATCTATGGGTATCTTCATAGTTTTACTATCTACTACCTTCCTTTTACAATAGCACTGAAATGGAAGGTCCCCCCCATCTCCAACCATGTCCTTCAAAGAGGGATAGGGCATGTTTCCATGCATGAAACTAAGAAGAAAGTTACAGTGACTGCCCTGCCCTCCTCGCCCATTTCTTAGTCCTCTGCAGTCACCGGGGGGAACAGATCCTCAGTCTTGCAGAAATCCAAGCCTGTTCCTAGGACAGCTTTTGTCTGCTGCAGTCATGTTCTGCTCCTGCAAGCACCCACCATCTTCCTGTGCTAGTATTTGTCATTACTGCCACCAACAATTCCCTGCCATAAATGGAGCAAGTTCATAATGGTCAGACATTATAATCAAAAAGCAGAGAGCCTACACAGATCTATCATTCTGAACTAGAAAGACAAAGGTCACAATTTATTATCCAGATGGGGGAAAAACAGCTTAGTGGCACAATCTATTTAACCTGCTGTGAAAGAGTACTGCTCAAATGCACCACCGTAGGAGATGGAAGAGCCAGCCCAGTCAAGCTTCCCATCCATCACTTTAGGGTCAAGGAATGGAAACAGCAAGACCTGGCTTGTCACGCAACTCCAGATCTCATGCCAGCAGACAGAAAGAGGCACACAGGAAGAGAATATGAATAGAAAGTAATGCCTGATCATCTTTTTCCAGAAGGCAACATCCTTCAGACAGACATCTTCCAAGTAGAGCCAGTTGATCTCTTCCACAGTGCTCTTTAGACCTACAAGAGTCAAAGTGATCAAGCAATCGCATAACACAGCAGAAGCTTTTCTAGAGTCTGTCAAGTGAGGAAACAAGTCACACAACAGTCTCAGGCTTCCAAGTTATTCCTAGGTCACCCAAGATACCAGACTTACTATAGGGCTCCACTTGGTACAGTTGTTACTGTTAGTGAGCCACAGCCTATGTACAGGAGCCGGATGTTTCCTACAGGTCACTGACACATCCCAAGTCTGAGGGATTCATGTCACTGCTCAGTTTTACTACAACAGGAAACAGCAAGCTTTGCACCACCTCTTTTGAGAGCCAGAAGTGCCTCAGCAGGTACTCTGAGGTACTCAGCAGGTACTTCTCCCCATGCAAGGAAAAAGATCAAGAACTTGCTTCAAGCATTATCGCTGCTCATTTAAGCTCATTGAGTAGAACTAAAAACTGCTGTTCACCTTTAAAAGAATTTCAACTTGCAAATATTGTAGTTCTAGCGCTTACCATACTGAAATGAATATGTGAAAGGGTAAATATCACATGTAGCAACTGAACACCTACAGTAACTTTACTGGCAATGTCTAATCACCAGAAGAGATGAAGCTCAGGGGCTTATCATATCTATCAACATGGTTGGAAATGAGCAAACCAAACTCCCCACCTTCACATGCACTTAAGCATGACACTTAAAAGGGCAAGAAGAGAGGCTTCACGAGTGAAACATCCTGGAAGTTCACAGCCTTCCATTTAAGAGCTTGTAAATTAAAACTTTAAGAAGTTAAAGCTTTAAGGCACATCTTTCTACAGAACTGTAATGCTCACAGCTGATCTCCTCCCCCAGTCACAAAGGGAGAAGTAGCAAAGTCAGAGAAATAGCAAAGTCAGCTCACTTACTTCAAGCAAGAAGTGAATCACTAGCCCTTTGTATTTGGTTTTCCACTCTCCTGAAGTAGTTCCCACTCCAAAGACGATCCAGCACGGGGAGCAATTAAACTGCCTTGTAAAGTACAGTATATTAAAATGGCATATGTGGAAACTGTTTGATTGACAGGCTCATTCTGTAGTTGTGCACTGCCATCAGGATTTTTTATTTTGTTCTTTGATTCAACTGCTCTTCATTAAAGCATTTACATATCAATGTTGATGAAGGGCCCTAGTCATCCAGCCAGACTCTTACTTATCACCTCAAAGCTCCTCTCTGTTTGGCACCACTCCAATTTTTATGTTTATGCTTGATATTGAGCAATACAGATTTATACATAAGCACCCCTATGTTTCCCCATCCTTCAAAAGAGGTCTCCAAAAATTTATGGCACACGTTAGTTCTGATCTGCCACGTTCTAACAGTTGCTGTTACACATCTGGCTGTAAAAGAGGCTACACAGCACAGCTGAACACAGGGACACCAGTGCAGCCAGTACGCTTTCCACAGCTCTGAGAAGCATTTAAACAGCCATCATGGTCAAACAGCACTTCTATTAAAAAACTAGAGCATTGCACTCAAATCCCTTATTGTTATACTTTGGCTGAGTAGGGATTCCAAAGACTCCTGGTGTTGCCTAACCACGGTGTAAGTTAATTAGGTAGTACATTGCATAGCATTTCAGACTGATGGGTCAAGAATGCAGATGGTCAATGCATCCAACACGCCTGCAGAGAGACCAAGTTTTTCCACTTACCCAGAGCTGTGCTTTTATTGCAGCATTGGCTGAAGAACAGCTACTGTTTTGCAGTTTTATAATCGAAAAGCTCTCGTGCTACTCCGTAGCGGTGCTGCAGTGGTAACATTAGCTCACTGGGAGGACCATATTTAGAAAAGATGTTGGGTTCTCCCCCAGAGCAATGTAATAGTTGGGTAAGTGAAATTAACAGCACCAGTACGAATCGAACATTGTCAGATTAAACAAAAAAAAAGCTAGGCTCCTACAGGGCGCAGCCGGGGCTGAAGGCATCCAGCTTTATCGCCGGGACTCATTTAATCCCTACTCGGGAACATAAAACCCGAAAAGTCCTAAAGCTGTGTGCTGGGAACAGGGGCTACACGACCCGCGCGAGGAGCAGTGTAACAGCACGGCCTGAGCCCCCCGCCCGCAGTAAACACCGGGTCCGTGCCGATGCTCACACTCGCGCACGCAGCCGGCTTTTACCGGGCGGGGAGGCCCTGGCGGGGGCTGCGCCCGCGGGCAGCGCTGCGTGCCGGCGGCGGGGCGGGGGCGGCCGGGGCTCCACCTGCGGCGCTGACAGAGCGCGGGGGCGGCGGCAGGGCAACCTGCCGTGGCGGCGGGAGGAGGGCAGCCCCCGCCGCCCGAGTCACTTACCCGGGGCCCCGTGGCTCGGTGACCGCGACCCTCAGGCAGATACACCAGCAGCAGCAGCGCCAGCAGGAACGGGCGAGCCCCCGCCATCGTCCCTCGGGGGGGGCGGCGGCGGGGCAGCGGCGGGACGGCGGGGCTCTGCGGCCACCGGAGGCGGCTCTCCCGGGCGGCCGCCTCTCAGCCCGGCAGCGGCGTGTCGGTCTGCGCGGTGCCCCGAGCCTGCTCTGCCCCCTCCCGCCGCGGCAGGTTACCCGCCTCGGCCATGGGGATGCCCGTTATAAAGCCGCGGCGGGGCGGGGCCGGGCGACAGTGACTGCGGCACGCGCCTATCGCAGCGCGGCCGCTGCGAGCTGCAGCCAATGGCGAGGCGGCAGGGCTCTCCGCCCCGCCCCCCGCCGCTGCCGGGCGTGAGGCGGGCGGCGCAGGTTGGCTCCGGGCGGTGCGGTGCTACCGGCGAGGGGCGGGCGCCTTCCCCGTGGCGGCGGCACCTGGAGCAGCCCCGCGCCCTCGGTGGCTGCCGAGCTGCGCCGCTCGCCCACCCCAAAGCCCTGCGGGGCAGCCCCGGCCCCGCGGCGGCGGCAGTGGCAGCTGAGCCGTGCCGCTGGGTAAAGCAGAGTAAATCTGGCGTAGGAAATCACCTCATGTGCACACACTGTTTCCTGCTGGTGCGGCACGTTTGGGCCAAGGCTGCCGTAGAAACAAGTTTGTGTCTCAGGGGACGTCCATTCCTGTTGGCACCTCCGTGCCAGGGCTCAGAGCATGGCTGACACAGCCACGGAGCCTGCCCGTCCCTGGACACCCTCCGCTGCTCTCCAGCTGCAGACACAGCCCTGCTGCCCACTGCGCTGTCCAGCGAAGGACCTGGAGGGGCTGATGTGCCTGGGGGCTGTGGTAATACACACCTCGCGCCTGGAAAACCGCCCCCAGACCAAGTCTGACATCTCTGGAGACAACAAGCCCTTGGAGGCTGCGTGTGGGTCCCAGTATGTCCAAGCATAACCGGGCAGTCGATAATGGGAAGCGTGGGTAGAAAGCGAGTGTTGCATCACACAACAGGCAAGTGGGTACAGCTGCGGAGCAGGAGAAAAAATGGAGATGCACCTCCCAGCAGGTCCCAGTGTCTGCAGGCATGTCTGTCCACTTCGGAGCTAACGAGAGAGCAGTGCCATGGCAGTGTAGTGGTGGTCAGCTGTAGACCCCAAGCAATGGAGGCAGAGAGCAATGCCAAGCCTCTGCCTACCTGCTAACCGAGTGATGGAGGTAACTTGTAAACCAGACTGACTTGCATTTACATCAAATCCTTCCCTTTTAAATTACAAGCATGAATTTGATTGCGGCCATGGCAAAGCAGAGGCCCAACGCTTTGCAAAATAATATGCATGGAAGGTCATTGCTGTGCACACAATAGTGATAATAACCTTTCGTGGGACTGTTTTGTGGTGCTCTTATGGAAACAAGACGTGCAGTTTCTTTATACAATGTATTTAACTTTCTTTACTCAGTGACCTTACAAGAGGCAATACTCAGACTTGTAAAAATTCCCTAGAGTGTATCCGCTAGGTATGGGGAGGGGCTGCTACGCCCACACGAAGAACCTTGTTACACAGTAGAAGTCGTATAATTCTGGCATCTTATCAGAGCAAAGCAGGGTGTTTAGCTATAGTGGTTGCTTTAATCTTTCTTTTCTTAAAAAAAAAAAAAAAAAAAGTATTTATTTAAAAAATGCCAGTACATAACATTTTGTCGTTAGCCTAGGCAGCATAAGCCGTTTGTTACTCATGCAGAGCTCTGCCAGTATTCATTATTCTTGGCTTGCAGCTCTCTCTGGAGCTCCAAACCCAGCACCCCATACAAGCCTACAAATGTACCTTAGTCCTAACCTTCACTGTTCTGCTATCCTGGTCCTGAGCCTTGCCAGCTCTTCTTCAATATGGCCTGCGGTATCCTCTGATTTTCCATTTCAAAGTCTCTCTGATCCACACCTGAACTTCTGCCATTCCACATGACATGAGCAGAGAGACCTTGAGGGAAAGAGGAGGGGGAGAGCTGGGAAATCTGAATATTATTGTCCTTCTGTACATCAGGATCAGCTTTGTTGAGGTTGGACAAGTTAAACCAGTGCACACTTGACATCTATGAAAAGACAGGCAGAATCTAGTACGGTTTTGTTGAGGCAGTGATACCACCACTGAAGTACCACATCACCTCATAGTTAACTCTTGATTAAATTCCAGTCCAGATAACAATATCACACTTGCCTACATTCCTCTCTCCAATTTCATAGGGAGTTTTTTTGCATCTGACCTACTTTGTGTGATGCCTTCATGTGTTCTTTATCACTTGCACTTGAAACATGAATGTCTTTCTTTGGTGTTTTTTCCAGACAAACCCATGGATACCAGGATCTCTCTACTATATAAATGCTCTTTACCACCATGAAAAAATGATCCCCAACAGAGAATACCAGCTGCACTGGAAGCCTACCCTCCAATGCCTATAAGGCCCTGACACCAGCAGCATCTAAACACCAAGTAAAAGTTCCAGAGAAGGTCAGAAATTCCTGGTAATTGAACACTTTGACCCCTTTGTGGTCAAAGCTGTTCATAACCTTGCAACATGTACTTCCAGCCTTGACTGATATTCCCATGGCCAGATGTTTCTCTGTAGGGACATGTATTTCCTTTGCAGATAGTAGCCGCCATAATGCAATAACCAGGCCAGAACAGACTCCATAGCCTGGTGTATGTATCACAGCAGTTGAAATTCACCAAGCTGTTCTGAGCCCAAAAACCTCAGCAAAGCACCATCCAGGTGAATGGAGAACACCAGCAAGAGAAAGAATACATGTCTTTGTTCCAGTGGTGAATCACCTTCACGGTTGAAAATGCGTGCCTAACTCTTCGGCATACTGAGCCTGGTACTCTGGTTGGTATAGGTGCACTTTACTGGTGTGTCATCTTCAAAGAAAAATCCAGGTAAGTAAAACAAACTGCTGAAGCAGAGAGTTTTGTGCCACTAAATTGTCTGTTCATTCTCTCCAGATTGCTGGCAAGAGGGAATGCTCAGGCATTGGTGGCATTGGAGAGATGCCTATGAGCTGAGAGGAGGCTAGTGTCCAAACATAAGAGGAACTGGGTGCCTAACCTTCTGGCTTGAGCTCTTCCAAAAATCCCTGCCATCACTCTGAGGATGCAGTGCCAAACACTGCGCTGGCACAGTGCCACTTCAGTCAGTGGTGTCTCACCAGCAAAGAACTTGCCCAGGGTGTTCAACTGAAAACTACAAAGAGAGAGGGGCACAGAACTACAAGAGAAGTTGTTCTTCATGTCCAGGCATTTGTACGCCAGGCTTAACGTTTGGATCCTTCCGAGGAAGATGTAAACCCAGCTGTAATGAATTCAAATACGCAATGCTGCTGGAGGTAGCACTGAAACTGGTACCGTTGGGGCTTGTTGTGTACACCAGATACAGTCTACAACTTGCACCTTGAAGACTCACCCCAACATGTGCCTATATGTGTTGATGATTAACATCTTGTTGCTATGGTGCATGCATATCATGCGTACCACCGCAAACCCATGGCACAGGATGTATGTATTGGTGGTCTTGACAACTATTCAGGGAGAACTGTTTGATTACTTTGATTATTTGCCTCTGCATCTACTTGTCTTGTCCTCAGACAAGTTTCAGAAGATCACTGTCCTCTTTTGAACAGTATTGGCACCCACAACAGAACCATCTGCCACAGCTTGCATCAGGGAACGTATCCCCTCTTGCACACGTTTAGCAGAAATGATTACTCGCACTTTCAATAAATAATCTGCTGCCTCCAAATATAAGATAATTGCTTTTAGGGACCAAGTTAATGTTAATGATTCTTTTTTTAAGTCAGTGAATGCTACAATTGCTCCTGCAGCAGATTTAGTTTACTTTTTGTCACAAAGTAAGTAAAGAAGAATATGAGGGATTTGCTGTGAGATTGATTGCTGTAGGTATGTAATGATGCAGCATTTACGGCTATATTTTTGAACAGCATGCCTATTGAATCATTTGGATAATTATAATCAGAGAATTATCCATTGCTGCCAGGCCTTAAATGCTAGGAACCTGCAGCAGCGGAAGAGCCTTTTCTGCTATGCTGACACCCCCAAATCTCCATCAAAAGACAAGTTCAGGGTAGGCCAGAATAATGACTGAAAAGCCACAGTTGAGCAGGTTGGAATAGCAGCCACAGGATGAGAGAGTCTGTGCAGTCACCCTAAAATGAGGTAGAATACAATTTCCCTAGCTTCCCAGACACGGGTTGAATATAGGGGTAGTGGGGAGAAGTAAGTTTGATTCCTAGTGATTATGAGGCTGGAAATCAAAAGTCATTGGGTTTGAGAGGATTCACATCACTGCATACAGCAATTTTACAGTGTCATCCCACTGTCAGTACAGTTGCTGCTGTGGGCAAAGTATTCACACTTGTTAAGTTGTAGAGACACATCGCTATTAGCATGTCTTGGGGTGTACGTGATGGATTATGTCAACAAAAAGGAGTCTCGGCTTCTTATGAAAGCTAATTATATATATGCCTGAATGAAACAGAAATTCTCTTAGTAATAGTGTCTTATTGGGCTTTTCATCCTGGAAGCTCTTGCAGAATGTTCACTAATTCTTGCACAAAAAGCTTTGTTAAAAATAAGACAGGATTGCAAGTCTTTTTGTCATTAAATCCATCCAGAGTCCACCACTTCATTCATTATACCTCATATAGAAATTCTGTGCAGAGCTTTTCTCTAGAAAGAATATTAAAATATCTGGGTCCTGCCTGCACTTCTTTGGTTTCCCAAAGAGTTGCTGGTAGTTCTGGTTAGTTGCCCATCCCTGCCAAACCCTCACCTCTCACTGATGCCCATCCATCTGATCCTACTACCCAGCCATACCTTCATGCCCTTTTGTTATTCCACCACAGGAACAGGCTGTTGGCCATACACCAGTATTATTATGAACACAAAACAAAACAAATCCCAAAAAAGGAACACAGTGAACTGTGAGATGTAGGAAAGAGGCAGTAAAACCCATTTGAGCTTCAGTATGTTTTTTCATGGTGCTGAAGCACATACCTGTTTTTAAGGATGGAACCTCGACAATGACCTGGCTGATGTTAGTCTGTAATCTGCCAGCTCCTTGAAAACAGGGATATTCTCCTTTTTTACCCTTCCACTCTTAGTTGTGTTTTGCAAATCCTAGGGTGTAATGCTGCGAATTGATATGAGGCCCAGTGCAGTGGTGGTGAATAATGGGCATTTTTGTGGCATGGCAAAATTAAATGACTGTTCCAATAAGCTATCTAACAGATTTCTAATGCACATTGTGTGCTTTTTTTTTTTTTTTTTAATTTTGTGAAGTAAATATAATATCACTCCAGGCTCTAAAAACAATGCCAATCGACCATATCTTTAACCTTTAGAATCTTTAAAAGTACTTAGGGACTTGCCAAATTTTTTTTGAGTCAGCTACGAGATTGCAGTTGGGTTGGACTCCATATGGACTCCAGAAGAGAGGAGCTCTGTTCCAACCTCCTTTATCAATCTTATCAAGGCAAGGATTCTTTCTGCTCATCCTGCCTACCTGGGTGGGATAGATGGAAAGTGGATGGGGAAAGGAATACCTCCGCAATGAAATTTTGAGGACTGGGTGCTCTGGGCTGCAAATGCGAGAGAGAGCAGGTGGTGAATCTCCCATACATGAGCACTCTCCCTCTGCCCACACAGAGTGGGATCACCATCGAAAGCGCAAAAGTGCATGTGGGAGAAACATGCCAGGGCACATGGGAGGCAGGGTCTTTTTTCAGGCCTCCCCTCCATGTGATCCTCCACCAGCACAGAAAACAGCAAAAAGGAGGAGGAAGCAGCTGAGAATCGGGCCCTGTGAGATCAACAAGTTGTGACATTGGGCTTATTTTCTGTCACTTGAGCACATTTACCTTCTCTCAGAGAGAAGCTCAGATGAATGGAATAAAGTATTTCGTATCACAGGTTAGCACCACCCTCATCTGCGTCCCTCCATCAGCAGTCTTATCTTCAGGAAACTTGGAATCAGAATTATGTCCTAAATGGCACGAAAGTAGCTCAGAAACATACTCCAACAAAGAATCTCTGTCATCATATTTGACAGTCTGTCTTCTGAGTTGAGGAGGCAAAATGGCAACAAAACAGCAGGATAAAAATTCTAAGATGCTTTGATCCTGCAATTTTTCTTCAGGGCCAAGAGTAACGCTCATTATCGGACAGGCAAAATGTGGGGTTTTTTCCCCTATCAGTTTCTTAGCACTGATTTAGGCTTCACACTGACACCAGCAGAACTACACTTAAATCACAGCCCTGAGAATCAGCTACACGTATCCAAAGCTGAGCAGAGTTCAAACCTCAGCCCTGTGCTGATACAGAGTCTTTTCTGTTTTAAATTGCCCACCCACTCACTATTCCCAGCTGCCGAGCCACATAACGTTCAAAGACCACACACAAGGTGCAAGAGCAATAGGGGCCTGTTGAAAATTAAAGTGCAACAGCTTAGTCAAGAGGATAGGCTTCAGCATTGCTGCCTAGAAAATGGGGGCAAGGAATGTGAACGGAAGGGCAGACGGAGACCGTGGGAGATCTGTACAGAAAGCGATGGGAATCTACACCGGAGTGTATTTTACAGAAATCCCCTACCCTCGGCTAACAGATCAAGAGAGACACAGAGCTTCTCATATGAAGACAGGCAGGAGCAGCTCAGAAAAGGAGGTGGTGCTTTCCAGAGGCTAGAGATGATACTGGGGTCTCAGAGTTTGTTCTTGCCTTGGCTAGTGGCTTGCTAAAAGGACTGGAGCAGTCAAAAAACCTCTCGGTGACTTATTTCCCCCTCTTGAGCAAGTGTCAAGAAGTATAAGAGCATCACGTGAATGTTGTGCTATCTCCCACAGTCCCCAACAGACAGCAAAGCCATCAAAGAGCTCTGTTTTGTCTCTCCAGTGCTGCTGCTGAAGGGACCTTGCTCTGAAAAGCACTCGCATGAATGCCATGTAGTAGTGTCGCCCGTTCCTTTTCATCCCATTTTAAGAGCATGTTAATACTGAAAACTAGAGAGGGTTGTGATACCGCTGGGTGGTGACATGCAAGCAGAAGCAGGTCAGCACTGTCACATGTCATGGTGCAGCACCCCCACTTTTAGGAAAGAGGGGGGCCCTTCCACTGACCCCTAGGCTAGGATTCACGAGGTCCAAGGCAAATTGGTGAAAATCAACTGCATCCTGAACACATCTGCTCAGATGGCTGACTTTGCTATGATTTTGCACAAAAAAGAGACTGTTCACCTCGAAGTGTTTTAAAAACATTTTTAGGTTTTGTCCCGTTGCTTCTATACATAAAGAATATATGTTTACACATCAAGATTTTGTGCTTAGTTGCTAACCAAGGCTAAATACTTAAAGGCTGAGTCAAGCTGTACTCTAAATGTGGGCTATTTTACCCATCGCTAAATGAAACGGCTTCACTGCTGAGACAAGGCAATGTTGTAACGGCGCACGGCACAACCCAGCAGTCGGAACAAGGAACAGCGAAGGTGGTTTCTAACAGAAAGCGCTCAGGGTGTTTGAAGAGGCAGACTGCCAGGGCTCCACGGGTATCATCGTACTCCCTAGTCCTCAGCTGGGACAGCAGCTCAGGAGAGATGAAAGGAGGAAAGATAAAACACAACACGCCATGAGCTTTCTTACTGCAGCTCTGGTTACTGCTAGCAAACGAAGGCAAGCCAAGGAGACACTGGAAGGAAAGACTCACTCAAGTATCTCAGAGTATCGATACTCTGAGATGGTGGTTTGAACCCAGAGCCACATATCATAGCTGGCATCTGTAATGATCTAAACTAGAACCACAGATAGAAAAGTGCTTGCAGCATTTTCGGGCTCTTACATTTGATCCCAGATTTGGGCTTCGGAACATTTGACAACAGAGCAAATGACACCGAGACTGGAATTTCAGTAGTTAGTGCTATTGCTCTATTAATTTCTCTACCTTCTTAAAAACTTGTAAATATACAAAAAAATTATAGATGTATACGCATACCACTTCCTTCCTCTGACCCCTGTCAGAAACAGTGCAGAAAGAAAACTCCCAGCACACAAGCGCCTGCAACCAGCTTTTTGCAATATTCCACTGTGATACGTATCAACCTTTTTCTTCTGATTGATGGACTTTGCTAGGGAAACACAGCAGAACAGATGTGTGCGCACAGGTGCCATCAAATGAATTTTAACTCTCTCCCCCCCACACCCACCCACAGACTTATAAAGTTATTCTGGAAGACACGCAAATCCTAAATAATGGGGGAGGGGAGACTGGGGATTAAGGGACATCTGAAGAAAGTAGTATAAAATTGCACTGAAAGCAAAAATCCTCCCACCATAACCCTACCCTTGTCCGCCCCTGTGTCAACAAATATGCAACCAATTAATGTAATTGCAGAGTTATTTATGGCACACAGGAAAGTGTAGTCAGGGACCCTGAGAAACAAGGTTGTAGGGATAGGAACGCCTGGGTTTCCCCCTCTCCCCCTCCTTTGCAGATGTTTAAGTTGACTTGTGGTGTCCATGTGTCTCATAACCAAGAGCCTGTCTACTTTGCAGGTGTTGCTTGCTGCATGGGGGTGGGTAAAGTGGATGAAAGGAGACTTGGAAAAGAGTTGGGGTCTTCTGATTTCAAACTGTGACCAAAAGATATTGGTTGGGTTTAGATATTTCCCCCGCCCTTACAGCCTACAAAAGCCCCATACTTAATCCCTTCAGATGACCCTTGTGACAGCAGCAACAACATTTGAACACAACGGGGGGAAAAAAAAAAAATCTTAGCTCCATGATTTGATTGTTCAGGGTGACAGTTTTGTTACTGTTCAGTGCCCTGCACAAGAGAGGTTTTAATTAGAGCTATTGAGTGGTTTGAATTGGCACAATTAGGGTCAGCATTAATGATTGCTGCATGTGTTCTTTTGAACAGTAAGGGGTTTTTTTTGCCCATGGACAGGAGGGGGTAGCAGCTAATGAACTAGGAGAGTGCAAATTATCTCTGCAAAGCTGGGGCAAGTGTAATACACACTGGGGAATGAAGCAAAGAGCAGGAAGAGAGGCCACAGCTTGTGGGGCTGATCCAGAAGACTTCCCAGTGGAGAGCTGAGCACCAACAGTCACCACTGCTTGCCCTTTTCTTCCTCAGCTGCTGAGGTTGCCCAGAGCACTGACAGAGATGCGTTTCTTGCATCATAAGGGAAAGCTTCAGGGATGCAAAGCATACACAGCATTTTCATACTGAAAAATACAAAAGGAGATGGGAAAAAGGGTGCAGTCTGCTGAGAAGTGTGCTTCAAAACCAAGGACACGCTCATGCAAATTGGTACTCCATGAGTGGGCTTGTAGGCTTTACCCACCTCCCATTCACTTCAGTGGGATACTGGATCAGTTCAAAGAAACACAGCCACATAAGAGATATATATATATATTTGTGTATATATATTTGTGCACCCCTCCTGTATGTGTGTGGAAATGCCTCCCAAACACACAGGCCTGCCTTAACTGCACTGAAGGTGGATGCCAGAGCCTTATGCATACAACAGCTCTGCCAAAGGCTGCTCCCACCCCTGCTGAGGAAACAAGAGTCCTCACGGCACATGCAGCTTGACTTAAAGACCTCCTGGGCGTATATCTGTGGCCTCCTCAGAACTTGCAGGTCTGCTAAAGTGTGCCTGGTACACAGCCTCTTCCATGAAGGTGTGCAGAAATGCTGCTGGGTTGCAGGAGGGATGTACTCCCAAGCCACTCCAGCAGAGTCAAAGACTTCCACTTAGCTGCTTGTTGGAGAAAGTACATGTAAGTGATGGTGACACCAACCATATGGCTGCAGGGACCTGCCCACTCTTCTGAAGAGCTTTCATTGCCTCTGGGCCGGGCAGGTTCTTCCCAAAGCATGAGACATATAGGCAAGCTTTTTTGCTCCAGGCCTGGAACAAAGCTTTCTGAGTGCTCTCCATTTGCTAAAATGAGCCTTTGGTCAGACATCTTATTAGAGCTACAGGCCTTTCTGCACCTTCGAGCTACAGAAAGTGCCAGTTCCCCCACATAGCAGTTCCTCACTGCACTCCACTGTAAACAGCAAGAGACAGTCGTTCCCCACTTACATACACAGCACATCCCTTCTTACCATGGTGGGGTGACCCTCTGATGGCTGGATCAGCTCAGTAGATGCTTCTGGCCTCCAAAATACAGGTAGGGCATCACTGGTAAGGGTACCTGTCTGTGGGCCTGTCTCAGGTCTGGCAGTACCAGCAGAGTCAGATGCTGGCACTGGTCTCTTGGTCTGGACCCTGAATACCTGTGTGAGCCAGCAGGCTCACTGTAAAATGTTGTCTCTTATTATCTGCAGTAGTAATATCTCTTGAACATGACCCAGAGATGGAGATACATTGTCGGGCACCATGCATCAAAGAAAAAGCCGATTCTTCTGTGAGCTAAACTAGTTCATTGCACAGAAGAGAATAGCACCTATGTATATACTGTCAGAGGACTGATCCCTGTACATTTCTCAGCAACCATTTTCAGCCACACTTTCTGCAGCCATCCCAGAGTGTGGCCACCACCAACTAACCACTCAAATTTTTGAGGCCAAGCATTAGTACCAGCCAAGGCTGCACACCCCACCAGTACCTTTGTTGGCAAAGCACATAAAGCTGTGTGCACAACTGGAATGGAGAAGCTGGGCGAAATCCTGGGTGTGCAATCTCAGTTGTAAACTAGCCAAATATTTCACCTTTCATTTATGCAAAAGAAGAAAAAAAGTGCCCAAAATATGGAGCGAATGGGGCTCTTTGGTGTGGTTAAACAGAGGTTTCTGTGTATTTCTGTTAGTAGCTGTTTTCAGGTATTTCAGTGTCTCCTTCTCTCTCTAAACATAATCTGCTTCTCTAAACAAAAAATAAAAATTCTCTGGCTTTATTTAAGTAGGCAATGTAAATGATATTATTCTTACTTAGGATACATAGAAGCCCAACACATTGGGGATATAATCATAGGCCAAGATCTTGCCGTGCAAACAGAGGACAAACAGATGGTTTGTGCCCAGAGAGCTCATATTCTGTAGGGCTAAACCAGCAGAAGTGTAGTCTGCGAGGTGAAGATTAACCAGTGATGCTGTTGCAATCTGTTTGTACCTTACAGCTGGATAAAAATCCGATGGGCAGTGACAGCTAGCATGGTCTCACTTAGTTTTCACAGTAGAAGACAGTAGTCTGAACTAGACCGCTCAGGTGTGGGTTACCTACTCATTTGTCACACCTGTGGCTTCACAACAAGTTCTTCATCTTCTTACAATCTTTTTTGTGGTGCTAATGCCCCAGGTCCAGTCTTGTAAAGGATCTTTCCCATGTGTGCCAGCCTCCGGGACACAAAGAGCCCAGCAGCATCAGCCAGAGAGCTGTGGTTGCTGGCAGCAGCTTAAGTTGAGCAGGGGGATGGCAGGAGGGCAAGAGCAGAGCTGCAGTGGCTGCTGAACCATGGCAGCCACCAGGGACAGGTCTGTACCTTCAGCAGGGCTCCATGCCCTGGCAGCAGCATGGTCCTCTTGGGAGCAAGCACCACAGCTGCAAGTGGCTTCATCTCACCCACCACCCCTCAGTGGCGAAGACATCCCTCTGGCCTGGGCTGGCCAGGAGGGACTGATTCCACTGGGGCTCAGCAGAGAAGCAAAGTTGTGGTCCTAGGGGAAGGGCAGAGACATCTCACGAGTGCTTTCCCGTTCTGCCACTGGCTGCTTTCACCTCCTCTCCCCCAAGTCTCTCTCATAAGGACTTCAACTGTTCCCACATCCAGCGTTTCGGTTTGGGCAGACATCCAGCATTGCTTAGCAGATCCAAAACGATACCTCACACATTCTTGAAGGTGTGAAAGAAACAACCAAGCTGAATCGTTTCACCACCTTCAGGGTACTAGCAGTGATACCGTAGACTTGCCAAGGAACATGCAAGGACATCCACAAACATTTCACGACCACCTTCTTTGAGTCTGTTTTGTTATTAAACAGCCATGGATTTTGGCATTAGCTGGAAAGCTGAACATGCAACTGCACAGAGGCAGCCTCTGCCTTGACTTTCTTATCACATATATCCTCAAAAAGGCAAGGCTTTTCAATGAAGACTTAGATTTACATTGTCAAATAAACGTATTGATAGTCTTCATATAGATCATTTACAAGAAAATAATAATGCTGCAGCCTGGAGGACAGGGATGGTGATAGCATTGCAGGCACCAGTCTGTCAGCTGGACCCTGGCCTGAGGTTTAGCTACCTGGAAAGAGTATGGAAGCTAATGGATGTGACATGTGGAAAGCTGGGTGTGAGAGTGAATGTTGTGAGAAGCTGGCAAAAGCTACAGACAGTGCTGTGAGGGCTGTCTGGATCCCTGAGGGGGTTAAGGGGGACAGGTGTGAGCAACAGCCAAACCACACAGAGCACTGGAGGGGAGCACTGGGGACATTCTGGGAAATAGGACCCAGAGCGCCTGGTAAGCATCTCAGTAATAGCACATAAGGCTGAGATAACCTGGCTAGCAGTATCAGCAATACCAAATTCAGGCATGGATATATAAAAACTAGGTTTAGTTTTAAAGAAAAAAAAAAAGTTAGGTGCAAGTTGTCTCTTTGGATTGAGATCGAGGTAAAGAAAGGGAGATGCAAAAGTCACCAAAAGAGGGGTAAAGAAACACAGAAGTGGATAATAAGATAGGCAGCTCATGTGGCTGAGGGTGTCTGGAGGTACTTTTCAAGCAGCTCAATGCTTAATCACTGCTGCTGGAGCCAGACAATAAACCAAACCCCTTGCTCTGGATGTGCCAGAAGAGCCAAACCTTTTTCCACCCCAGGCAGAGGACAGGGGCTATAAGTGCAGGAGAGGTGCTTTCACTTGCTGGCAAGTCAACACCTGGACAGACAGACTGAGCATCCCAGCACTACCATGTTGATGCCTATTCCAGTTCAGACAGCTTCAGCAACTGCTCACCACTTCGTAACAGATAGGCTTTAAGAGTTTTCTTGGTTTTCAGTTCAGTCAATACAGATAAACTCTTGGTACTAAAGAAAGTGCCTTGACTACCTTCTAACTCATGATCTACACCCAAGAAAAGTGTTTTCCAGGAAAACAATCCATGCTTAGAAATCAGTATTGCCTCTCCTTTGCCTTAGTGCAGGCACTAATTAGGAAATACAAAATATGCAACAAGCCTGTCTCTGAAATGATACTTAACAGTTCTGCAGGCACTCCCAGCAGAAGCTATAAATGCAGACTTCAAAAATGTGTCAGGAAAAGCAAGTTACTCAGAATTTACTTAATTTGAGCTTTGGCTGAAGGTTTGATACAGTCTTATTTTACTGAAATTAGTCAGCCCATCTCCATCTTAACAGAAATACATTTTGACTTTAAGCTCCACAACATTTTGTTCAGATCCCTCAGATCACCTATAAAACAGCAGAGACTTGGCTTTTCATAATTTCTCCATATTGGTTTTTGCCATACCACTACATTTCTGTGCTGCAGCCAGACCAGCACAACTTGCAAGCAGACTGGCTAAGCTACAGTGATAAATGACCCCCTGGAGACTAAGCTGTGAGACATCTCTCCTTGGCCTGAATACCGAGCAGTGAATTTTCCCTCACAGCCTTTCCTCCATGTTCCCAGGTCTCCTTCCCCTGGCAGTCCCAGACTTTGTCCTAGCTTGGACCCTGTGCAGGGAATCCAGTAGCCACCAGCATCCAGAGTTTCAGCTTTTCCTTCCTAGGGCAGACTGCTCTGTCACTCCAGAGCTCCTGTCTCCTTCCTCTCTCCTATAACCTCTTCTGAAGGCAGCTTTTCCTCCAGCCTCACAACAAGGAAGATAAGTTACTCTGATCTAAGAGTGCTTTGGAAAACACCAGTGTTCCCAGGACACTGACAGGGGGCAGAAAGAAGCCAAATATTTTGCTGAATACTCCCTTGCAGAACAGAAACATGTGCAAAGCTGGATGCAGTATATCATCAAATTCATCAGATATGATAACCAGTATCTACTGCAGAAGTGTTTATAAGCGAGCAAGAGCAAGCTGGGGACCTTTAGTACAGCTGGCAAAGGGAACCACCATGAAGAATTCTCCACAATTTGAACTACTTCTCCAGTTGCCTTTTTATTTAATTGTAAGCAACACCCCTTTTGGCCACTCCAGGTTCCTTTTCCCACTGTTAAGGAGATTTTTCAATATTGTTGCCTTGACTTGGGGGAAGGGTAGGTTTCTCCTTTTGCCACATCAAGCTCCCTTCTCACATAAAAGAGAAATGTCAGGCAGACAAGTTCATTTTCAGTCATGGCTGCTTCAAGAGCAGAGTTCTTCCCCTGGTTAACCAGCGGGACGGATCTGAAAACATGGCTCGGGAGGCATGTGGGTCTAGGCTCAGTCAACAAGCTGGTAGGCTTGAAAAAGGGCTGCCAACGCCAGGAAAAAGCAGGGAGACAAAGAGCAACATGAACTGCATGATAATTTAAGACTAGCATCAGGAATCCTGATGTAAACTGTTCAGATTTTTGTAGGTAAATCCATCACTCAGTCTACAGCCACAATGAGTTTGTATGGAAGGGTTTCTACAGCCTAGGAGGGCAGCAGATCTTCCTATCTGCACCACAACTTGATCAGCACCTTTGTAAAGGTCAGAGTGCCCAGCAGCCCAGCCCTTTGGTGACCACCCTGGCCAGGCTCTGATCCCATGCTGTCCACATACAGCAGTGGAGCTGGCTGAAGAGGTACATCCATGTATGACTTCTAAACTTTCCAGAGTCTCTCCTTGCACTGATTTCTCAGCAAGCCTGACAATGTCTGTACTTACTGGAGACCCTACGAGAAAGGGGTATTTGTCACTACAGGAGTGTATTTCATGCACAATATTGGCAAAAATTTGAGGTCAGTCTTTAAAAGCGTGAGAAGCAATTGCCCAAGCACAGGCACCACTGCATGGAACTCGGATGCTGGGAAACAGCAATATTGCAGCAAATGCAACACCCTTTCCTGAAAGCTGCAGAAAGCCAGTGTCTTGTCTGAGTCAACAAGGCTAACTCACCCTTCTGTAAAAATATCACATTCACCTTGGCGAGAACAGCCATTAGAGAATTACGTTATATCTGGTGATCTTTAAAGGAACTACCACGCATAGTTCATAGGAAGAAAGTCCTTTCAGCATCAGCTTTCCCAAGGATAACTGTACTCCAAGAGGGCAGATATCTTGGTGAGGGGAGGCAGATCAGGGCAAGAATTAATAATAGCACTGATCGGTTTTGGAAACAGCAGTCAGTCAAGCAGTCTGCGATGCAATAACAATTTGTCCCTTCTGAGGACATGTAAGATAAGTGAGGTGATGCACTCTCTGGAGTCCCCCTGGTCCCAGATTGAGTTGAGATGAATGGCTTCAGCTGGGTATGCAGCTTTCGGGAAGCTTATTAGGCGGGGAGAGACTCATCTCAAGAGCTGCAGGACCGGACTCCCCCAGAGGTACACTTGATAAAGCCTGTGGCATTATTTCTTGCTTCATGTGAATCTAGATGTGGGCTTAGCAGCAAACAAATTTTACTATTCTGACAACAATTTAGCTGCGTACACGAGTGTTGCCAGGTCAGATTAACACTTACGGAGTACCTTTCCTGCATAGTCATTACTGTGGTTTACCAGATAAATCATCTACAATTGCCACAACCAGAACGAAAGACAAAACTTCCACTGCGCAAGTGCAGTATTTCCTCGTGTGGCCTCAGCCCCACAACACCCCTTGAAGGCAGCAATAGCCACCACCAGACTTTTCACAAGGATGCTTAACTAGACTGCCACGTATGTGTTGGTCACTGAGCAAAACAAGTAGCTAATTGTCCAACAGCAATCAACTAAGTTCAACTCTGAATCTGAGGTGAGATTTTTACTGGGTATACTGGCCTTCATGGTTTCTCTACTGGCATTTTGTGCCCTCTCCTCACCACTTGCTTCATCTCTCCAAACTGAAACAGCCTAGCAAAGTCCTCCCTGCCTTCCGCACAGCTGCCTGCAGGGCCAAGCTAGTCCCAGTGGCAATACTCTTTTTCTTCACCAGGCCAGCAAGAATCCAGCCTCACCTTCACCCCCACAGGTGTGTTTGCAGTTAGAATAACTTTTATTACTGTTATATTATGTGAGGCCTGAGCCTTTGGGAGTGCAAAGCTGGGAATCTCAGCAGGCATCTGCACAGCACCCATGCTGTGCTGCCCAAGCCACAAGATAAGCAGGGAAAGGGTTCCCAGCAAGAGATAGAGAGCATGACAAGCATCCAGCAGAGGCACTGGTATTCACAGTAGTCCTCATCAAGTTCTGTCCTTCCCCTCTCACCGTTCTCCCAGGTGGGAAAAAAGATCAGTAACATCATCTGGTCTCTGCACTTAAATCCTCTGTTTGGGTGCTGAGGGCCAGGCTGGCACAGGGAATATAATTTAAGAGTGTCCAGCCTCATGCTCGGTGAATTGGGCCCATTATACAACCCTCATCTGTATGTATCACCTTACGTATAGAGTACATATTGATGAAGGGGGATTTTTGCACACTGAACAACATCCATATGTTACCCAGGAGATATTTCCTGTTCTCAGTGCTGCTGTGTCATTAATTTTCCTGCTTGTTTTGACTGCTTATCTCTCAAGCTGAAGTGTCTAGAACCATGAAAGCCATAGCCAAGAAAAAGTCAGCAAGATAAACATCATCAATATTTATGATGGACACCCAGAGAAAAATATTCCACGATGCAATGCCTTGTTTTCCACATTGCTCAGTTAGGGCTAGGATGCCTCAGAGTTCTATTCTGCTTCATCCCCCTTCCATTTTCCTATAAGCAGCGAGGGCACCTCAGAGCAATGAGGATTTTCTGGCCCTTTAACAATCCCCTTGTCCGCCAGACTTCCTCCTTTCATAGCCCCCATGTGCTCCCTCCCCTCTCCCCCAGGGCTAGTTAATATGTGCCAAATCCTGACACCCTGAATGGTTTCCCAACGCCGACACTAATCACGTTTTCGGGAGCAGGTCAGCAGTGAAGGAGCTGAAATTCGTGTGAAAAAGTCCCCGGGATGGCCCCGGTGCCTCACACCTGCGTGCCCTATTCATCTGCACTGTTTACACATTGTCATCCACAATTAATTCTTTCCAGGGACGCTCCACTGCCTGCCCTCCCGTTGCACAGGGACCCCATTCTGAGCTGTTGTGTCTGTTAAATTGAGCATGGGGTGCTGCAATTAAATTAAGTTTTGTGGCTCTCTCCCTCCCCTTCTCTTTTTTTCTCCATTAATAACGGTGCCTGATGGAAGATTGCTGGCACTGGAGTAAAGAGGTAATTACAGGCACTAAAAGTAGGGGAAGAAAAGTTTCTATGTGGAAATGTGAATAGGGACATCTTTTCTGGCTAGCCGACGTTGCCCTCAGCGTGAGGTGGAAACCGCAGCCCTGTGCCATGTCCAGGGTACGAGGAGGAGAGGAGGGCACGGGGCTGCACATGCAGGGCTCCCATGGGCAGAGCAAACCAGCAAAATTCAGATCTGCGAGAGCTTGAATCCACTGGCCTAAATACAGGTTTTCTTCAGCAAGTGGCATTCTCATCTTCTGCTGCAGCACAGGAGCACTTTGCCTGCACAGCTGTGTTTGCACATCTACGTGGCATACACCAGCCAGACTGCTCCTCTCCCAAGATACCAGACCCAAACGCGCCGGGAGAAATTCTCTGAGCTAACAAGCTAGCCAGTCACCTCTCCACACTGACACACTCCTGCACTGTGGAGTAGCACATGGAACAAGAAGGGCTCACTGGAGATGAGGAGGAGGGGAAAAAAAGGAGAAGAGGACAGGAATTTGACCAGCTTTTGCAAAACCTCCACAAGGCAGCAGCATTTTTTTGCTAAGTGTTTTTCTCATGTGTGAATTGAACAACTGTTCTTTATTACTGGGACATCTGTCAAGTCAAAGAGCTGGTTTTGCTCAGAACAGAAACATGCAGCTGAGTAGGGTGGATTTGACTTTACACCTTAATTCAGGGCTTACTACCACAATCGAGCAGAGCTCAGACCCTTCCAGCCTGGACTAGAGCTACAGCCAAGCTAAAGAACAGCCTCTATTCCCTGTTTGCTCATGTAAGACAAAAAGAGACACCTGAGAACTGCTTTAAGTTCTGAGGCCACAATAGCCAAGACACATGAAATATAACCACATTCATTGGCCACAAGCCTTTTAAGGCTTGGAAAAATAGCAGCTTCTCTGATTTTTATCCTGTGCAAGAAAATTGCCCCTGCAAGAGAGAAGTCTGAGTGTCAGCAATTAAAAAAACAGCCTCCTCATAAATACTGCTGTAAAATATTGTTGCATCCTCGTAGGAAATGTGCTGGAAAGCACATGCTACATCCCCCTCTAGTGCTGAACCACTACAGATTAACAACTTCATCCTGCTACTGCTATCTTCAGGGGGAGCATAGACCTTTGTGCAGCAATTCATGATTAAGCCCCATAAATGAACCAGGAAGGTGGCTGCCACACGAGAAGACATCTGTATGGGATTGACTGCTCTACAGCAGATGGATTCATGGGGACTAAGAATGATAAGCCTAAAAGTTCTTGGAATCAGTAGGATTTTAATACCTCCTAAATACTGATGTCAGGCTTCACACCAAGGTCATACCAGCCCTGTAGGTCTCCAAGGTACCCAACAGCTCACACCAAAGCCATTCAGGCTGCAAGAATCATTTCTCAAACATGCAGGGCAGTGTGCTGTACATCCCACGCTCTCCTATGCTTGGTGAAGCAGAGCTCTCGAGGTGGTCAGTGTGCACTTACCTTATATCCTGCTTTGGGATCATCTCAACTAGTTCACAGGAGAGGGAGGAAGGCAGAGGAAGGGCAGGTGCCAGGAAAAGGTGCTGCACAGCGAGCACTGGCAGATTTTGCTCACTCACAGTTTACGGTGCCTGAAGAAGGTCCTGGGGGCTGGAAGAAGCAGAGGCAGGCCAGCTTCAGCAGGTTGCCTGGGTCAGACAGAGGGATTCACAACCAGCATGGGCAGCAGATATGGGTCTAGGAAGCATCCTCAGCTGGACGTGGGAGCAAGGCAGCAACCACAGCATCAGCATCATGCTCCTGCTTCCATACCTCCTCATCCAGCTGACACAGCCTGCTTGCACAGTCCTTCCAACCTGACACTACAGGCACAGAGCACACAAATTTTAGCAACAACCACCTGACAAAAGCACCAGCACTCAGCAAAAGAGCAGCTGAGCCAGAAGCCTCCCTGTACCAAGCAGCCATGCTACACCACCAGCTGCAAGCACTCTCCCAAACCTCATCACTTTATCCAGCCTCAAGGAGATGCAAGCCTGACCCTTCTTCCCAGGTGGGCAAAGTCTGGCAAAAAACAGCTGGACATGGGTCTTTATAATGGAGGCATTTGAGCAACCTCAGTGACAGGTGAGGGGAGCAGCTCTGCCTACAAGAACTCGAAGGGAAGGCTCATATTTAAATTATTTTCCCGAAGCAGAACTACTAGTACAATAATATTACAATTATCGCAAATTCTGCAAGATGCCTGACACCCTTTCCTCCCACTGAAACCAATGAAAGTGGAGGATGTTCAGCAAATTATACCGCTTGCCCAGTTAATAAAAAATTTACAGAAGGACGGGTTGTTTTGAAGTGCTAGGTAAACATATATTAATCAATTGTTAAATAATTAAGATAATTCTCTGCTCTTTTTCTCTGGCACTCCCAAGTTGATAGATGTTCCTATAGCAACGGAGGAGCAGGACTGAGGCAGGGGGAATGCAGGGCTCGGGAGGCAATGCTAGCGGGACCTTTGCTCTCCAGCCCTCCAAAAGTCAGGCAGGGCAAGCGGAAGGGGGCTGCGAGAGGTGACATGCAGGAAGGAGGCTTTCAATTTTAATGGAGATTCTTACGATGACAGTCTATGCAAATAGATACATGAAAGAGGAGAGGAAACAGACTGGGGGAAGGGGGGGAGAAATTAACCCTGGTTCAGATTTCAAAGCAAAGCCAGGAATAATTTTTGGAGCTAAGAATAGTTGCAATGCACCTTATTTTCCTTGGGCTCAAGCCCTGCGTAATCCTTAGGTTTGGGGTCTGAAATCACAGCATGGGGGAGAGGAGGCCAGCCTGCACAGTCCAGGCGATGCGGCTGTCCAGGCTGCAGCTCCATCACCTTTATGCTTTCTTTGTGTCACCAAAAGGGACTATTTAACAAAGGACACGGCCCTCTGCTTTCGCAGGGCTCTTGCAGTTGTTTTGCAAATGAGATTGCTTGATTGGTGAGCAAAATCAGAGGTCTTTTGAAGCTGTTGCCCAGGAAAGGGGGAGGGAGGGGGGGTTCAATTATCCCCCACAGTAAGTAGTAGGATCTGCCTGCTCCTATTGAGAGTTGTTGAGAATGAACCAAAGCAACTTTTGGATCGACTTTTAGGTAAAATTCATCAGAAATCCCAGGAAGACCCTACAGCCACTTCCAGAAAAGAGCAGAGTCTGCTGATGTCCTAGGAGAAATGCCTGCTCCTATTGCAGCCCCCTCACCCCACCTTGGGACAGCCAAGGCAGAGGCTGCCCTGGCTTCAGACAGCCCCTGCACAGGTGAGCAGGGGTCCTTAGCTTGTCAGGAAATACACTGGAGCGACACTAAAGGACCAGGGGACCCATCTGCAGCCCCTGGGGAGCTTATTGGTAAAGATCGTGTCAACACCTATGCAGGCACTCACTGGGAGATCTCCTTTTTTGATCTGAAAACAGCTTCTGCAACAGAAAATGTGCCTGTGGGAAGACAGGGATGCTCCTGACAAGGAATGATGTTTTGTGGGAGGTGAACTGGAATGGAGCACTTTGCTTCAACTGACCCCAAATTTTTCATTTTATTTGAGTTCAGCACCGAAACGAAGTTTCCCGAAAAGGCCCCTTCTTTCCTGTGTGTGGGGCTTGCGGCTGAACTGCGTTTACTGAGAACAACGTGGACCTTGCCCAAGCTTTCTGGGAGCTGGGCAGAGCTCCCAGGGAGCACAGCCCAGAGGAGAGAACGGGACCCAAACCCAAGGAAAGGCGCTGCCTACTTTAATGCTAAGCAGACTTGAAACGAGACTTTTCATGTCAGTTCAACAAATTGAAACAAAACATTCCTATCTCAGAAACGTCAAAATGCTTCACTTTGTTCCAAAAAATGTCAAAATAGAACACGGAAACATTTCTGAACATGACTGTTTTAATTCCAGGAAACAATTTTTTCCTATTCTTTTGCCCCAGTATTTTCTGTTCTGGAAAACAGAAGCAGAAATCCAAAATTTCACATAGCTCTCCTTAGAGCCGTGTATCCCAGGAGGGACCAATGTCACCTATACACGCGCACGTGCGTGAGCACTCTCACTTGCACGCTCAGTACATCCACTGTGCCTTTCAGTGGCACCCCCAGGCCTCTCTCTGGACTGGCTTCACCACCCATATAGCTGCCAGGCCACCAGCCCCGTGGCCGGAGACGCCCACCCTTCAGTCTGCAGGAGGTCCCCAGTCTCTGGGCAGTACAAGTGCGCTGTCAAACACAAGTGGTGGCTGTCCACAAGGTACCCTAAAAACATGGTGTTTAGGGCTGGCACAGCCGTCACTACCATCACCACAGGGTTCATACACAACACAATTCCCTTCAGAGTCCTCCTGCTCTCAGCTGGGGCAGACACAGGTTTTGGTCTGACCCACCTCAGACCTCATAGCTTGGTGCCGATGTGAATAGCGAGGAACTGGTTTGAATAATCCCCTGCTTTGTGGAGCAATGCTAAAAACAGTGCTTATTGAAAGAGGGAGAGGTGTGGGACTTCCACAACTTCATTATAATTTGACCAGTGATCTTAATTTATATTGCTGAGGATTATGGATCCTATCCCCCGAGCATGGTTAAGAGCACACTGATATGGAGAAAGGTGACGTGCTCCTGATCACACACTGCATGCCCAAGGTGGATCCACAGGTCTATTTTTGCCTCAGGAGGTGTGATCCTAATGCTGCATTCAGTAACAGTTCGACAACTTTGTGTGGACACGACTGACAGTGTTCTTGCCCTCCAGCTGCAGATGCAAACATGACTGCCTGTGTCACCAGCCCCTTGGAGAAAGTGCTCCCCCCTCTCTGTCAGGTAACAGCCAAACCAGGGAATAAAGGCTTCCCCGGTGCTAAGCCCCACCAAAGCTTTTTAGCTGTTCTCTGTTTCCCATACACTTGTGATAGCCCTCTTTTTCCCAAAAGCTGAAAGACATCCTAAATCACCTTCATGCATTTATTTTGAACAGTTTTTCAGTATTGATTTCCTCTCCATCGTAAACCCCAGAGAGGGTCCCTTGATGCCAAGGGGTGAGGTGTCTGCATGTGGGTACACCATGGCTCTTGTGCCTAGGTGGGATAGTTGGCATAGCCAGACTAGCCATGTCTGCCTTAACCCTCTGGACCAAACTGGCCAGAACTGGGGCTGCACACTCCTCTGCTGCCAGACTTTCAGCTGCCATTGCTTAGGTTTCCCTGCTACAGACCAGTCTTTCCCTGGCACCTTCAGCTAGGGGAACTTTTCTATATCTTGGTCTTTTCCTTATTGGGGGAAAATTTTCTTTTAAATATTCCCAACAGGCATTACTGCAAAAGCAGAAACTCTCATCAGTCCTGGACATACACTGTTGCACCAGGAGATATATTTCTCTCATTTTGTATAAATAACCCCTAATAATTCATTCTGCTAATTCTCTGATTCTCTCTGACTTTTCCAAACTCATTCACCCTCTAAGCATGTAAAAATAAACTGCAGGAACAATTCATATTGCATCTAGAGCTAAACAAACTCTCTTGGGTTCCGCTGTTACCCAAACAGTACCCTCCAGACTCATTCCCTGTGGGTTGGCAGTAGCTCAGCGCTCACAGGCTCTCTCAGAGGCTTGGATCTGATGCAAAATCAGTCTTCTTGCTGAGACCTTGCAGTCTCTCCACGAGGCTCCTGAAAAAGCCTAAAAGAACATCCAGAAAGCCTTATCCATCACCAGGCTGTCCTGGGCTGCGAGAGGAGAGTGGATCTGAGATGGGCTGGCTTCCAGGTGATGATTGCTCCCACCTCCTAGGAACAGCTTGCAGCAGCCTTGCCAATTGCCAGGATGAACCCCTAAATATAGGAAGGTTTTTAGGCTTTAAATGGTGATGCAGGTGATTAAGAGATCTTCCTTGTAGGGGTAAAAGTTTAGTGACATTTCATGGAAGCAGTATAACACCTTTGAGAACCAAGACATGCATTGTTTGAAAAATGAAAGATAATAAGATAAAATAAAGAGTAACCACAGGAACAGAGAAAATCAGCATGTAGGTTATGTTCCAAAAGTCTCCCCAGTGAGGCTTCAGATGTGCTGCTCTGTTGCCATCATCCCCCTTTGAAGATTATTTCACGGCTGTACTAATACGTGGATCATGAGTGTGGCTGTTACCATGGGCACACATCTAATCAAATGGGGCCTAATTATGTATATTACCCAATCTGGCACTTGGAGAGCACTTCAGTGGTGATTCTTCTGCTTGTCTGATGAATAACATGATTATTCAGTAGGCTGCATATGTTTTAATGTTGCATATTTGTTCTTGGATAAGAAATTGTCTAGCTAACCATAAGTGCTTTTCACTTGCAACAGCATAGCTAATGTTAGCAACTAGATTCAATTCATTTTGTTTAATAAGCTAATAAATATATTTAGGACTCTTTGTGCTATGCTCAGTCACCTTTAGAACACACTTCATCATTAGTCACCAAAAATGAAATGGTCTCTTTTTTTCAAGGATGAGAGCACTTTAAAAACTTCAGTTCAAGATTATAAATTACAATGCAATTTGCTTTAAAAAACAGATTTTATTTAATTGATGCTTGTGTTTAGCTCTAAGACTGAAAACAGATTTTTTATATATGACTCAGATTTATGGGAGAAGCAAGGAATTTTTCAGGAACGTGTCAGATTATTCTGATTCTCATTCTTATGGCCTCACTATACGGAAAAAAAAAAAAAAGTGTAAGAGATTGCTGCTTCTCCCACCCTGCTGCAGTGCTCCCTGGCACAAGCAGAAAACAAGGCTTTTTCCATGACACTGGTAGAAGGAGAGAGATTGCCAGCAGAAGGCCAGTGGGATGGGGAGTGACAGAGGCTGCAGAGTTGAGCCATGTTATAAATAATCTCTGACAATGAGCTGGGAGCCTGTCAGACTTGGGTCAGCAGCAGTCAAGCTTTTGAGGACACGAGCGATCCTACCTGCGCAGGTACCGCTGCATACAGCATCTCGCTTTTCTTCTCTGTCTTTCTGCCAACTCTTTGCTCACATAATTTTCTACCAAGTATATTTGAGGAAAGGACAGAGATATTGGAATCTGGATTTTTCCCCCACCCTGTGTTGGTTTACCTTCCATCCCCATCACACCCACACAGCTGCCAAGAGAAGGACACGTGGTTATCGGGAGAACCTGCCAGTTTGAGCAGCCTTTTCCTTCCCCTCTGCCATGCACTGAATGGGTAATCTGAGGAGAGAGAGCTTGTAAATCACCAGGTGACCAGAAGCACACCACTTTCTGTGCTTTTCTTCCTATGACAAGGATTCCTCAAATCTGCAAGAGACATATATGGGAAGCATGGAGTTAAGATGGTGGGTATAGGAATGAAACAAACTGTTGAGCTGTAGGGGAACTGCATAACAGAATAAGAAACCACCCATAGGTGTCTGTTTAATACTAACAATAGTAAAGTGTGATCTACCAGAGACAGCAACAACTAGGTAAGACGTGGCAAGCATACCAAGTACCCACAGGATGACCCATGTGGTGCCCAGATGAGAGATCACCGATAAAAGCACAAGTTGTGGCAGGCTGGCTTTGGGGAATTTCTTTTGGAAACCCATTGGTGAACCCAATTGCTGATCAGAGAGAAGATGAGGATCCTCTGCACTTGTATCCCCAGTGTGGATGGGTGAAAGACCCCTCAGTCAGCATCAGTTGCCCACTGTCATCAGCATGGGTTCCCTGCCCTAATCAACAGTTGGGTGGTCTGTAAGGGCACGACTTACCTGGTGTGGCCATGCTGTGTTGAGAGGTGGTGGTCCTGCTCCAGCTGGTCGATTAGCATGTGAACAAGCTGTTATAATTTGTGTTTGCATGGCTGACACTGTAATGCTTAGGTTAGATGCCATTCGTGTATAACTGAAGCATTAGAAATAAAACACGTAAGAGTAGCTGGGACATGGGTATCCTAGTAAAGGATAGGATCATACCATTCAATATTCCCCACATTGGTTGTCATCTGATTCAGCCAGTAGTCTGTGCAAATCGATCTTGAAGTTCCCAGCTTCAGCTGCTCCGTGACACAGAACCACAGAATGTTAGGGATTGGAAGGGACCTCTGAAGATCACCTAGTCCAACCCCCCTGCTAGAGCAGGATCCGAGAGTAGATCACACAGGAACACGTCCAGACGGGTTTTAAATGTCTCCAAAGACAGAGACTCCACAACCTCTCTGGGCAGCCTGTGCCAGTGCTCTGTCACCCTCACAGTAAAGAAGTGTTTCCTTATGTTAAGATTGAACCTCCTGTGTTCCAGTTCATGCCCACTGCCCCTTGTCCTGTCACTGGGCACCATCGAGAAGAGTCTGGCCCCATCTTCCTGACACCTTCCCTTGAGATATTTATGAGCATTGATGAGATTCCCCCTCAGCCTCCTCTTCTCCAAGCTAAACAGACCCAGTTCCCTCAGCCTCTCCTCATATGGGAGATGCTCCAATCCCTTCATATCTCAGTGGCCCTGCGCTGGACTCTTTCCAGTAGCTCCACGTCCCTCTTGAACTGGGGAGCCCAGAGCTGGGCACAGTATTCCAGATGAGGTACCACACGGCCTCTCCTCCCTCCCCCAGCCTCTACATAATTAAAAATAATTAAACTCTTGTCCTGTGGTGTTCAGGTGTCACAAGACACCTGGTAAGTCTCACCTCTAACTACCCACTTGGCTGTGCGGGAGTAGCAGTGCTGCAGATGCTGCCTGTGGGGCTCAGCCCACTCCCATCAAACCACCAGGGGAGCTGCTGGCAGGGCACCCCCATCACTCCTCGGCTTCCCAGGGCACTGTGGGGAGCCACAAGTTAATCAGCAGTGCCCCGCCGCACATCAGCACACCCAGCTATCTCTATTTTCCCTTATTTGTCATTTTCCATCCATTTTACTCCAAATCTCTTTGGTGTACCAATTAATCCAGAGGGTTTTCATTTACTCAGGCCGTCCAAACCAGCAATACACAAATACCCCCCACAATCACTGCCAACAGCTCGTAATACATTTTAACTGCTCCTTGGCCTTTGATGTGTTAGCCTTCTGGGCAACATTATCATTACCCTTTATATACCTCCATAGGTGAATGCAGTGCTGTGCAGAGGCTCACATATGCACAGTGCAAGCTAGGGTTTGCTTGTTTCCAAAATAAAGTGTGTTGTCCTAAGAACCACGCAAGAATTGTGCCCTCTTTGCTAGCAAAACCCTGAACAAGCCCAAAATAAACACCAATAATATCCTGGGCTGTGGAGAGCTTATTTTCAAAGTGAATGAGCAAATACACAAAGGAACAGGACAAACCAAAATAGACACTTACCTAGGGAAAAGCCTTAGTGGGAGAAAAGAATCCTGGTAGAGTCTGAAAGCGTGGGCACCACATCAGGGTAAGCAGGTAGTGTGCCTTCCACATGTGTGAGTGCTGGAAGTAAAAACACCATTCTAGCTGAAGCATCAGGTACAGCCAAATTCAAGAAAACACAATGGGCCACTTTCAGGGAGCCAGGGGCATTGCAGTCCCAGACTGGGGCATTACAGTCCCAGACTGGGGCATTCTTCCCCACTCTGGAGCCATTTACGGTTTTGAGGTCTTTCTTAATGGAAATACTTACAATTGCATTTCTCAGGGAACATAAATCATCATGGGTGGTGTCAGGCTGATGATTTGGAAGGGCTCTCAGCCCAGCTAGGAAAATGTGAAAACATTCAAAGCCCTGAAAACTGAGTTGGAGATGGTACAGGTTAGCCAAGGGTGTTCCACAGCAGCCACACAACTCACAGGTGCTTACAATAGGGGAGTGGAGAAACAAGCTCCCTGTAATCAGCTATTTTTTGTGGGAAATTACGGGTACACGATGTTAATGTGGGTGCACACAGTGGGGCCAGTGGGAGGTGGAGCAAAGTCTTTTCTAAGGAGAGTTGTCGGAGTCCCCGAGCCCAGCCAGTGAGGGAGGAGATCCTGGCCTTGCCCAGCCAGACTGTAGCCTCTGAACTTTTCTACTGGTCTTACCATCTTCTCTGGCAGAAGGTGATAAACAGGTTCCCCCACGCCCCATGGTCATCCTATAGCTGCAGAACAAAGCCCTGCTCATCAGCCTTCCTCTATCCAGAGGGCTGATATTTTGGTTTTTGTAATTCAAAACTACCTTTAATTGAGAAAGCCAAAGCATAATTTCCCTATGGCAGGCATCATTCTGCAAAGGATGCACTGGGTTGTGCCCCCACACCAAAGAGCCCTGCATAGCGAGCAGGGCCAGCCCCCAAACCTTCCAGTTCTGCAAGGGACTCAACTGGATTAAACCAGGACTACCCCAAAAACCCAGGAGGGAGGCAGAGAAAGGGGCTGCTTGCAGCATCTTGCTGCATCGGTCCCTAAAATAGGAATGAGCCCTTTCCCACTTCCCCTGCAAGCACTGGGGGATAAATAGATCACAGAGGGGAGCTATTAAAACAGGTCCAGGGAGGACCTGGTTTCACACAGGGCTTAGGACACCAAACAATGGGCTGCCATTTTGAAACAGCTAGAGCCCAGGGTGCTCTTGACGACGTGGCTGAAAACACTGTCACAGGGTACGACCCTTGCTTGCAAAATAAACGGGCCCCTGAGAATTCATTGTGCAGTGGCTGCTGACGTGCAAAGCTAGTGCTGAAAAACATAAACTGTGCTTTCTAAAAATATAAAAGAGCAGTGCTCAAGGGAGGGCGGCTTGGGGCAGGAGAGACAGAGGGAAGAGATCAGCGTTGTTGCCGCATCCCGGTGGGATTTTCGGGCAGGCACCGTGTCTTTCCGTGCCTTGCCGAGAGCAGGGTCACACTGGGAGCCCTGCTGGAAGGAACCACCACGCCATGCAGACAAGCCCCCGAAGGAAGAGCTCCTTCCCTTCCTGAGCCCTCGGGGGAGACTGCATCCCTCCAGCAGGTCTTGCAGGCTGGAGATAATCCTCCAAGCAAAGCTGTCGGTTTGCAGAGGAGGAGCCACACACCCTAGCTGTGACTCAGCGGGGGCCAAGGGGTGCTGCTGCCCCTGGTGAGCTCCTCAGCTCCTTCCCTGGCAGGACAGCAGGCTTCGAGGCCTTGGAAAGGTTTTGCTGCCTGACGGATGTGAAGCATGTGGCCAGATGCACCCCTGCAGGGCAGCCCAGCATCTGCCGCCCAGGCCATCTCAGCCACCACCACCTCCGGCTGCCCTTCCCGAGCCCCCAGAGATGGAGATGGCTCCTCAGCAGCAGGAGACACCAGCCAAGGAAGAGGGGCAGAAACAGTTAAAGTAGCTGGTAAATAAAATTCCCAGCAGAAAAACATGATCTGTGCAGAGAAAAGCATCCTTTCCAGCACTGCCAACCCCACATACTCCAGAGAATCACCGCTTAAAAATCACAAGGGCTTTTGTTCTGGTTTTTGAAGAAAATTATAAGAGTTTGAGCTTTTCCTAATTGCACTCTGGTTTCTTGAACTTTATGATCGTGTTTTCAAACTTTTCTCAAATTGCTGAGGGCTACAAACTTCTACATTTTTATTATAAAATAAAGTTAAGAAGCTCACCTAATGCCCACAGCTTTGGGGTAAACAGCAAAGATCAAAAGACTTACAGTAAAATGAGGAGAATAGGAAATACTGGAGATCTCTGGAGTGTACACCCTGCAGTATATGTGTCTCTTACCATTGTTCTCCACTGTTGTACAAAAACACTTTTAGAAGATATTTTGCCGTTTTAACAAACATCATATTGCTTAATTACTTTGTTTGCCAGCATGAAGAGCAGGTCTTCAGTGACATTTTGCCTCTGAGAACAGTGTTGCTTGCAGCCAAGGACTGCAGAAAAGTTAAAACTGAGGCTGCTGTCCCAGGCTAAGGGGACCAGAGGAGCACACAGTTTCCAAGACCCTGTTGTGTGCTCGGGGCTGCTGTGAGAAAGGAAGGAGGGAAATGTTATCCAGGGTCAAACCCAGACCTGACCTTCCATCTTTGGCCTGATCCCTACAGGAACATATTTCCCAAAAGGAGCAGGTGGGTGCCATCCAACTTCATCTCCAGAGGCGCTGAAAGAATTGCCATATGTCTTTACAGGAATACACCTGTGTAACAGGGTAGATAGACTGGTTAATGTATCCATCCATAAAGAGCACAGTGATCCCCCAAGATTAAAGGCTGATGTGAGTGCAGACTCGCTATCATGCCTCTTGAAAAGATCTGGCTTGTAACAGCTTGATTATTGATTGCTGCCTTTGAGAGAACGTGATGCTCTCTTTTGCACTGGTCCTGTTAGCTGTATTTACCGTAACACTTGCTGAAACATCCTCTCATAGAGATAATGGCTTCCTTTGGTTGCTGTCAGAATGAACAAAAGGAAATAAAAAAATGCTGCTAATAATTGTGTCTTACTCTAATTAAAGCAAGACAAAAGCATTGCACTTCTGGGTTTGGCTCACCATTGCCTGGGTGCTGATGACCACAGGAACACCAATAACCAAAAGACAGCGGTGCCTAATGCATTGGTGGAACTCAAAGCCACGAGGTTCCCATGGCTCAGAAACTCAGCGAAACATCCAGGAGGACAAGGAATACATTTGTCACTCAGACTGGGATCCAGCCACCCAGGGTCGCTGCTCTAGGCACAGCACTGCCCCTAAGGAGCTGAAAAAGGTAAAGGCAGGTGGAAAGGGAACAAAATAAGCGAGGGGAAAAAAAGCAAAAGTCTTGGGACACGGTATCAGGTGTCCCACCGCAGCTGTGGCGCTGTCCTGCTGTCCCCAATGCCTGCTTGGGGCAGTCCCTCGGGCTGGCACCACGGGGGTGCCCCGGTGTGCCATGGGAGCCATGCTTTCATACCCACCTTTCTGTGGCTGCTGAGATGCAAAGCAGCTTAAAAGAAAACCCTTCTGTAGCAAGAATGTGCTATGCTTATCTCTTAGTAAGCTTGTATCACTTCAGAAGCTTTCCCCACTGCTTTTCCCACACAGGAGGCGGTGATAAAGCAGGGAGCAAGATCTAGACCGACCCCAGCCATCCCCTCAATGACTCTTCTTCCTGAGCCTCATGAACAAGTACAGTGTGGCTGCTGCAGCCATTTCTGCCTCTCAAGGAGCTCTGTGCTGAGAAGCAAGGTAGTATGTCTATGGGAGAGAGAAAAGTTGACCTTCTAATACACAGAGTCTACAGCTTCCCTGCAAAGTCCATGGGTAACCACAAGAGTGTTACCCAGGGGAAGAGAGACAAAGTCACTCCCAGGCACCACAGCCAGTGATGCAAGTATGCCAAAGGCACAGACAAGAACCGGGCAAAGCCATGGGCTCCACAGCAACAGCACCATTTTCCTCCTTATTAGCCCTGTAACTCCAAAGTGTCAGCCTGGTCCTACAAGGCCAGGTGTGCACTTAGACATAGCTCTGTTTCGAACTGCATTACTTTTTTTTTTTCTTTTTTTGTTTCCTGATTTTTTTCCAAATAGTCATCACCTTGCAAAGGTCAGAAGAACAGCAGACAAAGCTCATTTCTCTCATGAAGCTAAGAGCAATAGTCAAGGCTATATGGATCCGACACAGGCTTAAGGAAAGTCCTGCTGGCCTGCCGACAGCATTTTACCAAAGTTTCAAGGAAACTTAAGCTGTCAAATTTTTATGAAACTGTCTTTGACATCTGGTCCCTGAGGAGATGAAGCAGTCAAGATTAACTAGACTCACTAATTATGTAGTTAACAAGTGACTACAATAGACAGTAAACAATATCTCCTTTCCCATGGGGAAAAATAAGCATCACAGACATGAACACACTTCCTTTGGTGGAGTTCCCCCCCAAAAAAGGTCTTTCCACAAGATGAACCTGCTCCAGCACTATGCTGACACCATTCCTGCAGGCAGAGTCAGCAAAAGCCAGAACCACGCTCTGTATCCAGGAACATGGGGTGCCCCCAGTGCTCCCCTCAACCCATGCAAGGATCCCCCTCCCATCTGCAGGGGAACTTCTACCCCAGACCTGCAGACTGCTCCCCACCAAGGGAAAACTTCACAATGCTGGTGGAAATCACTCTAGAATTTAGGAGGAGGTGGCCACGTACAAAAACATTGGCCTCAGCAGCTGAAGAGCCTCACTCATGCTCTTGGGAGCGGCTTTCCTTTCTCCAGAGCTCTCCACACTGCTTGAGGCATAAGCAATGCCCACCTGGCCAGCAAGCTCAAATTTAAAATTACTTCCCTAAAACAGAGAAGTGGCATCGGAATAAGCTCATTTGTCACTGCTGACCAACTGGAGCATGCTCCAGCTGACACTGCCAAGTCCCCTCTGGGTCTTCAGCTGAGACAAAGCCATCAGTAAAATCACAGGAGGGTGCACTGTCCCCTCCTCTGGCTGTTTAAAATAAGTATCACTAAACCAGACAGATGCTGGCGCTGTGTCTCAGCAGGCACTAATTTAGCCTGTATGGAATGCTCTTACATCATTTGTTCTGGGCACAGCTTAATTGCAAAATTAATTATTTTCCTATCAAACAAAATTGTATAAGAGGGTAGTCATGGGATTTTAAGCCTGATGGATGCTAAATGGGATTTGAATAAATAAAAACAACTTTGACTCCTGTCTGTGCTCAGGACCGCTAAGAGAGTAGCACTGCTGGGGCAGGGAGCCAGCGGATGCCCAGTGGTGGGGGACAGGGCATGGCTGCCACCGGGAATACTGGGGCACACAGTCCCAGCCACCCTGCCACGGGTGCTGGGATGGGGCCCCCATCCGTGCCGGGGTGCCAGCAGACACAGCCAGGCAGGAAACCACGGATCACTCTGCTGCCAAAGTCTGGCACATCCCAGTAGCTGCACTCCAGACAAGCCCGTTCAATTTGTTCTCGTTTCTGACCCTGTCACAGCAGGCTCAGACACAAGCAGCGCTAACCGCCACCCCAAACGAACAACTTATCCCATCACAGGGCAGACCAGACCTGGATTTTAGTTGAAGGGCATCCCACTAAAGTGAGCTGCGTCCTCAGATGATGACAGAAGTGAAAAAACATGTACAGGACCATAACTGTGGCCTGGGGGAGCCACAGCTGGGACAAGTCACGACAAGGAGCGATGGTCTCTGCAGAAGCCCTCCTTCCTCAAACCCCTGACAGCCACTCCAGCACGTTGCCCACTGCATGGGAAGGACTGTGGTGGGAAAATTGCCTCACAAGCACACAGAAATAAGCAAATCGATTAGCCAAGCGCATAACCATACAGTGAGTAAACCTTACCTGAGCAAAATACAGGCACCAGATGCCAAGGTCATGTCTCAGACTGTGGGCCAACACAGAGTGTAATCTGGCACGAATCAAGTCACTGCTGCTCTTATGGGCACGTCTGCTGGAGTATGGCCTTTGGGTAACAACTGGGCTGAGCTCAAATTATGTTAAATTCTGTAAAAACACAGAAGAAATTACGATCACAACTGCAAACTGGAAAACTGGAGCACCAGTGAAAGGGACACATGAGCCATTTCGTATTTATCCAGTGAACTTATGAGGCTACATTATGAAAGCATGAAGCACTGACTCCTTTGGTCCACAACACAGCTCGTTTTGAGCTCCAACAGGAAGCCTGCAAACTTGCATATAGGGTTTATTTTAAAATATCTCCTTTAATGCCTCACATTTTTAAGCACCCTGTGATGCCTTTTGTATTAGACGTGTATATCTCTGAATTTGGGAGTATCTGACTTAATAAAAACGATCTAAGCCATGGCATCTACGGTTAGACTGTTGTTTTCTGAGGTTTTTGATCGTCAGAGAGGAACCAGGCTCTGGGCATGCAACCACTGCCCTCCGGTGGCATGAGCTGTGCAGGACCTCACAGAAGGCTCCTTGGCTTTACACAGAGCAAGAGCACAGGGAGCGAGCTGTTCGAGGAGGATATTTGGACTGTGACGGGAAAAAAACGAGGCCACTTAAAGACCATCTAGAAATTTACCTTTTAAGAACTGAGCCTGGCAAGTGGTCAAAGGAAGGAAAAGGCATGCTTTGCCTAGGGTTGAGACTAGGGGCTTGCTTGCCAAGCAGGAGCTGGGGGAGACGACCTGGCTATCAGGTCAGCAGCACCCATCAGGCTACCAGCAGCATGCCGTGCACCACCAGGACCCACTGCCCGCCAGCAAGGGAGCCTGCTCCTTCCTCCAGCCACACTCCTCGGTAGTCCCAGCTCCCAGGTCCCACCACAGCGAGCAGAGACTTTAGAGCCGAGATGCAGCTCTTTGGCCACATCTCAATGCAAACCCATGTAAAACAACTGGATGTCCTAGCATGAATCAGAGTGAAATAATGATCCTAATTTATTCTGTGTCTCTTGACCAGTCTCTCCCTTGGCTCCCATGAAGTTAACTACTGGGAACCAGCAGGAATGCTTGAAGAACAAACAACTAGCAGGCATTTTTTTAATTATTGGGATGGTTGAAACATTCTTCTACAGCCCTGCAAAGACAAAGGGTGAGAGTGTTACAACATCATTGTTTTAAAACCCCGAGCTGCACTGAGCTTGGGGGGCAGGGAAGGAGTTTGGGGGCTGCCGAAGTAGTGATGTTTTGTAACTGCTTAATTGTTTGACTTGACCCTTCTCACCATTTCTGACAAAATTCAGTGTACATCTAAAAGGCAAACACAGCAAAAACAAGCATTTCCTTAGGAAGGCTAGGGATCTGTGGGAGAAAAACCTGAAGGGATGGACAGAAAGGGAGAAGGAATTGCTGTGGGCTTTGCACTTTCTCCTAATTCCTATGGGCCTTGCCTGTGTGCTACTTGGGCAGCCCTGACCTGATGCCCAAGGAAAAAGGAAACACATGCAGTACTGCAGGCCACTTCCTCCCCCCTGCTTAGCCAGGGCCCCAGCAGAATCACAGAACAGCCTTGGTTGGAAGAGACCACTAAGATCATCAAGTCCAGCCATTAACACTGCCAATTCCCTCTAAAACCTGTCCCTTAGCACCTCATCTACACTTCTCTGAAATCCCTCCAGGGATGGGGACTTCACCACTGCCCTGGGCAGCCTGTGCCAGTGCTTGACAACCCTTTCAGTGAAAAATTTTTTCCTAATCTAATCTAAACCTCCCCTAGCACAACTTGAGGCCATTACCCCTTGTCCTGTCACTGTTACCTGGGAGAAGAGACCCACCTCACTACAATGAGGTCTCCTCTTAGCCTCCTCTTCTCCAGACTAAACCACCCCAGCTGGGCAGTATTCTTTGCCACCATGGTGATGGAAAGGTCTCAAAGCACAACCTGTGATTTATGGAGAAGGGCCCTTGTCCCCAAGCATGGCAATGTGGTGCTCACAAGGGTGTAGGAGAAGCCATGGGCACAGACATGCAGAGCCACCAGGAGCTGCTGACAGCTCTGTCCTGCACTGCTGCAGCTGTGTCAGCTGTGCCCAGCTGTGCCAGCAGTTCCCGGGAGCTCTGCTCCTCCCTGCCCGATGGGGGATGCCCGTGCTGGGCTCCAGAGCTGTTGTTGGTGCTTTTCTGTCCTGGCTGCCAGCCTGGAAAGCAAAGTTCCCAACCAAAGTGAGAGCAAGCAGGAAGGAATGGCTCTGACAATCCTGCCTGCTGCCAGCAGCATTCCAGGCAGTGGGGCTGGAAAGGCTGAGCCTGATGGGCTCCCAGATGAACAGGAGCGATGGACACAATACTGCAGCACTGTAACGCCCTGCAGGAAAGGGATTAGAGCTTGGCCATATTGCAGCAAACCTCCCTGGTTAAAAATCCCTTCCCCAGTCCTGTACCAGAGAGAAGACGACTGCAGTCCTATAACTATCGTATAACAGCTTCCCTTTCCAAAAGGCTCTTTTATACCCAGGCTTTCTATTCTGCAAGTCGAGGACAAGAGGAGAGGCCAAGGGAGAAAGATTTTCTTGAAGTGGGAAGACTGAAGAGTGCTATCACTCACCAAGCTCAGCCAGGAAGGGATGGATCAGCAGGTAATCTCACCGAAGCCTCCTGCAGCCAAACCCACGGGGATGTAAGGTAACAGCATTCACTTTGCTCTAGTTTGTGTTCAGCTCTGCATGTTTCCAGGGTTCACACTGGACCTAGGGGTTGGCTCAGGTCAAATGCACTAAATGCCTTTAGTGAAGACAAAACCCATAGAGGGATCAGGGATTATGGCACCTGGGGCTGGGGCAGGCTATGTGCCATTTCCCAGCAGGGCAGACACTGGGAAGTGCATCTCCTGTACAGACAGGGAGCAATGGGAGGATGAGCAGAGGTCACCTCTGCAGCAGCTGGAGGAACAGTCTTTGCCAGCCACCTCTCTGGTCCCTCTTCCTGCCTGAGCACCAGCTGCCCAGCTCCCATTTCCCTGCACACCAGAGCTCTGCGTGCCTGCAGGGCTCTGCAGCCTCGTACTGAAAGCACAAGGCAGGTACCAGTCCTGCGTGGGTAAAAGCTGCCTGTTTGGCTTTGCTTGGACAATGCCTCCACCCCTCACTGGATCATGGTGCAGGGCACCTCAGTTCCTGAAAGCAACACTGCTGTGCTGCACCAAGCACAGCCTTGTGCGACAGAGGTTGGTTGAGGCTCCTGCCATGCAGAACCTCCTGTCAATGCTAAGGAAGGAATAATATTTTGAAGGAAGAGAGACAGGAAGGCCCTTAAGAGTCTGCTAGAGAAACTACTCATCCATGGAGGCAGTTTCTTCCTAGCCCTCCTATTGAGAGATTGATTTATGGCCAGAAGCATAAGCGTTTTATAACCCTTGTTAAAAATAAAGTACTCTGGATGCATCACGTTTTTAAGCATTGGCCTCAGCAGTATCTTGTGGACAAGAGTTCCTCTGGTTCATTTTCCCTCATATGAATGTCTACAAAAGAGGAAGGGGGTAGAGACTTGCTTTTAAAAAACATCTGGGGAACTCCATTCAGATTGGACTCCAAAGTGGAGAGACAGACAGGAGAGCTGTGTATTCTGCCTCCCAAAATTCATCTGCTGAATCACCAGACACCGATGAGACCATCTGAAATTGCAGCCACCACCTTCCACACCTGCTGTGGGTAGGCTCTGCCTGTGAGGAAAGTGGTTTCCTCCCCACCTGCTTTGGGTAGACCAGACCCACAGAGGGACCTGGACAGAGAGACACACACAGCAATGCCTGAGCAACAAGCGGCTGCTGGAGCAACCGCCGGTCATTTTGCATATAGACCAGAAAGGTATTTGGTTATTTAAGGTCTCTCGTTGATCACTTATTTATATCCATGAAAGGCACTCATGCTTCTCCCTGCATACTTACGCATGTAATGGACAGGGAACTGGGCACAGCTGCTTCCAACAGCTGAGGCAAATTTTACTGGGGATTTCTCTCTTGTCCATGTCTTGACCACTTTCATTTTAGGCAGGGATGGCTGTGCTTCCGCTGTCATCTGCTGCAATAATTGTTCTGTCTGCAGCCAGTGTGGGAAGCAGCATCATGGTCATCCTACCTTCCCTCCTGAGATCTTCTGCCTTGATGGTTTTTACTGGATTCCTGTTGGGTTATGTTCTCTCTGCAGTCTTCAAGCTTAATTACCAGTATGCTCCCCCACTCTCCCCTCCCCTCCCTCTCTGGAGCCAGAAGGAACAGAGGTATGACAGCTCTGGTCTGTGGACCAATGGTGAAAACATGGGTTTCAAAATGCTTGTAGAGGGGAGGAGCAGCTGGAGTTTTCTGGACATGGGTACCTGATCACCATGAAGGGGGTGGAAGGTTCACTGAACAAGCAGACAGTAAAGTCACTAGTGACTCGCTAAGTACACATTATTACCAGCCTCCGCTCTCAGTAGTGAAGCTTGGGGAAGACAATTACTAGCACCAAAAAAAAGAAAAAGAATTGGGAAATGCCAATATAGACCAAACCCCAAGTCAATTATTCCTCAGCTGGTAACTACCCCAAACCAGTTAGTGCATTCAGCTGCAGCCCCAGGAACTCAGCATGGAACCCTTGCATATAAAACCCACTCCTTCCCTTTCTCACCCTACCTAACCCAGGTAAGAAGCCCACTAGTCCTCGCCATTTTCTATTCGCTATTTACCTTCACATCTTGCAGTCCTCTTTCCACCTCAGCAGGAGATTCCTTCCCTGCGGGAAGCTGCAGAGCCCGGAGTGGGACACAAGGCCTACTAACACGATCAAGCATAGTCCACATTTATAGCATTTGTCTCTGCATATTGCAAAGGGAGCATGAGGCAAAACCTTCTAGGGATTGCTGCCGATAACGCACCTTTGAGCACAGGCGAATGCATGAAGCATAGCAGCAGCAAGGACAGGCTTCTTTTTAAATTGTTTAGGAGCAGATTAAATCTGTAATCAGTTTAACTTCCCCTTCAGGTGCAGGCAGATGGCACGCATGGGAACTGGCTGCCAGAACGTGCAGCAGTGCTCCACTAGCCTCAAGGTCTCCTTCGCCCCAGAAATCATCAGGCCCCTGTACTTCTTTCCACTGCTCCACTTGCATTTCCAGCTTGGAGAGGGACTTCTGCTGACCCTGGTCTTAGGGATCCGTGACGGAATGAAGAAACCAAATGGCAAGTACAGCTTTTCTTCAGTGTTTCTTACACTTTCCAATCAAAACCTTATATGCTTACATATAATTACCAATGAATCGCTGTTTTCTAGAGGCAGAATCAGGTTGCCTCAGTTACTATACTCAATGCATTAAATACAAATCAGTTAAAAACTCATAGGTAACTGAAGACATTAGAAATTATAACTTCTTGCACAGCAGAATGTTTCATGTAGCTGTAAACTATACTATCAGTGCTCAGAGGTTTTCAGAACCCTGTGCTTAAACTGGGACAGGCATCCTGCGAAAGCTGCCATTTGCACCGAGCACATGCAAAGAACAGTCAGACACCTAAAACTATACAAGAACATCAAATATTCTTTACAGCTTCACTGTAAACTGTCGAGACATCCACTGAAGGGTGTCTCTTTTGGAGTGGGGGGTTCATTGCAAAGCAGTTAGTTAGCACTGCAAAGAGCCATGCAGGTGCTTGCAAGGCTGCTGTAAAAAGGGTGGCCTTCCAGGCTCCAATTCATCAGTCGTGGGAAACAAAATGGTTTAAATATTTTGATAAGACTTTCAAGTTCCTTCCTTTTGCTTTCAATCATCCAGCAACACCAACTGGAGCCATCACAATCTTTCCATAACCTGGGTTCAGAACTGCCTGTCCTCACTACGTTTTTTCTTCAGATGCAGCAAAAATTACCTGTGTGGCCGTGGACACAGTTAGTGCTCAAGAAATCAGTCTGAAGGCCCTGTGGGAACTGTGAGAAATCAGAAAAACACAGATGGAGTCTGCAGCAGCTCTGTTACAGCCACTCTGAGCCCCACCTCCTGCAGCTGGCTCACAGGCCTCCAGCACTTCTGTGTAAGACTTTTATCTATATGCTCATTTTCAAGAGATTGTCACAGAACTATCTGCACCCTCACTATTATTTCCCAAAGATCCCAGACTAAGCCCCTCCCTGCCTGCCCATAAGGGAGACTTCCAGTGACTTCCAAATCATGATGACAACCCTTTGGGACAGCATAGGGCCACGCTCCCAAGTGACTGCCCCCAGTTTTGCCCATGTGAAAATCACTGCCCGCATCAGTTCCCTCTTTTAATTTCACTTACCTGTAACTGTCCCGCTGGCACATGTTGGAAGCAGCTCTCAAAGGCATTGCTGAATATTAATGCAATTTCACTAACAAAGATCCAAAATGAGGTGTGCAAGTTTCTCAGTGCAGGAGCCACCAAGATGTAGCGTGCAGCTGAGCAGCCCATGGACTGCTGGTCGCTCCTGCTTTCCAAAACCCAAGCGCTGTGTGGTGAACCACTGCTCTCCACATCAGAGGCCACAAAAACTGGACACAGCCACGCAGACTGCTTTAGTATGTCAAGTCCGGGTCCAGCAAGCGGCACCTCTGAAGAGACACGAGCCTTGAACGTGGCTTGCTTTGTAAGAGTCAGTGAACTAAATACACCACCTCTTCGGGACATCACCTAGCTATTGTCACGCTACAAATGTGAGGAAAGATTGGCATTAACACCCCTGATGCCCTAAGCGTGCAAGTAATCCACCTTAACTAAGAATAACCAGGCTCATATCAACAACCTGTGCTTAACACACAGAATCACTTCTGGCTGGAAGGCAATGTAACCCTCCGTAAGGCAAAGCCTGGGAGTTTGTTTTGAACTGGAAGTTTGTCATCACAATAGCCAGCTCCCCAGGTAAAACACAGCCATCTATTCACACTGCCTGCAAGCCAAGTGGTGTGGGTTAGAAACAGAATTTATTATCCAAACAGCAATTAAAACCTAAATTACTTGTCCGTTCCACTTTCTGCTATGAACTACAACAGCATGGTTCTCCTTATCATCAAGGTTCTTATTTCAGAACACAAAGATATCTAAGGACATAGCGTGATGTATTTGAAAGGAAGCAAGCTCTCCCCCACACCCAAGACACTCAACGACAGCTTTGCTGTAGATCAGTCTTTAAGAAAGATTTTAATGCTGTTGAACACCACAAGGTGCGGTCACACACACTTTATTAAGAACACACTAGAAGCAGAGATTGTCTCTTTATACTTTATTTGAGCTATTGAATTCTTAAGTATCAAGAATGAGGATTCTTTATAGAATATTACCACAGGGCAGTGAAATGGGCATTTTCTTAGTGTAGTGCAAGTCATATTAAATGAAAAGCTTTTAAAATAAAGTTTTACTACCAGTACTGACCAGCACTTAATCTGCTGACCTGTAACTGAAACAATGGTTCAGAAGCACAAAAAAATATCCCCTAGAAATAAAGCTTTATGTACAGCACATGTAGAGCTCTTAGATGCCTGAAGCTGTTAAGTTTAATTTGAGATATGACTAGTGTTCTGAGTTGCTATTCACAGTGGAACATACTGGGAATCAAGTGTTCGGATGACTTTTTTTGGAGTACAAAAAAATTTGTCTGCTTTAGTTATAAAGAGCTCTGCCAATATACACAAACTATACACTTCAGACATTCACAAGAAAATGTGAGCAAGAAAAGGGTTATCAAAAAACATTTAATACAATTAGTCAATAACCCTTCCCACCATGGTCCACATCTACAAAGTTCCCCATCCCTCCCCCCTCCCCATCCAAACCCTTCCCCACAGAAAGTCACATACTTACCACAAGTTTTAGCAAGTATGGTTTAAAAAAGGGCCCCCAGGGCAAGTTACTTATAGTTCAGTTGCCACTGTCAACAGATCTGGATCTCGATCTTGACCTCTGGCGATCCACAGATGATGGGGATTTGGATCTACTGGAAGAACTACGTTTCTGGCTCTTCTCTGGCACTGGAGATCTACTAACCGATCGAGACTTGCTACGGCTCCTACTCCTCGACCTGCTGTAAGACTTGCGGCTGCGGGAACGGGAACGGCTACGAGACCTGGATGAGCTTCTGCTATGAGACCGTGACCTGCTTCTGGACCTACTGAGGGAACAAAGCGCATCAGTGTCAGCAGTGAAACGTCACAGCCCACAGCAGTTAACCAGGCAATTCACTGGTCTCCAGTCTGGTTGCCTGGTCACTGGTTTCAAAGCTTTCTTACAGAATATTTAAGCATTATTTGGGAGAATAGAAATCCATACCTGTGCCTTTTGCTGCCTTCAATTAGTTTGATTTTCCTTCCATTAATTTCTTTACCAGAAAGCTTTTCAATAGCATTCTTTAAATCACTGTAAGAGGCAAATTCAACCACCCTACAAAAAAACCAAAACAAAACAGAGCTCACTATTACAAGTTCTATTTTTGATGCTAGAGCAAAACATAATCTAGGGGTGGGGAAGAAACCCACTCAGAAACACCTCACACTGCTCAGTGTAGTCATCCCCTGTTGTAACTCAAGCATGAATTGAAGAACTGCCCTTCCCAAATACCAGAGAGAATGCATTTTCAAAGGGTAGCTAAATTAAACCATGAACAGCTGCTCAACATTAGAAGTAGCTGGTTTCCCTCCCCAGATATTATACATACAAATATTTACAGCCTTCAAGAGATGATTTTAGAGGCTTACCCTTCATTTAACTTAGGTCTGTGTGCATCTGCAAAGGTTACTTCCCCAGCTTGTCTCATGAAGTCTTTGAGATCCTAACACAAGACCAGTTATGTTATGCAAAGAATTGAAATTAATACTTATTTATATAAAAAGTTAAAAACAAACAAAAGAAACTTATGACTACTGAAAAAGAAGACGTTAGATAAATTACAAACATGGCAATTGCCATACTTGTATTCTATCGAAATTGTATTATCGATATCAGGGCACGAAATAAATGAAAAAAGCATATTGCTTTAAGCAAAATGCTAATAAAGTGTCTTAACATTAAGGAAAATATTAGTCTACAAAGATTATATAGATTAAATAAGAAAGAGACAGAGAGAGAGAGAGAGAAAGAGAGAAATAAAAGAAGTACATCTGTATATATACTGGACTGAATGTGAAATACTGCCCATATATTTTTGTACTACTTCAGTCTCCATTTACATAACGAGTCTTACGCATACAGCATTACATTTACATAACACCAATTATTTTGTGCCCCATATGTCATTAAAAATGTAGTTTACTTTACCTTTATTAACATTTCCCTAGGCTAGCCAAGCAGCAAACTGCATTAAGCGACCGGAGATACCGTCATGACATATGCCCGACTGGCTCTTCGCCACCCACTTGACGAACACTACCCAGTCGATGGAAGCCATTAATCGCACTGCTCTCCCCATTAGGAGACTATTGATGGATCCAGACATTCTCTATGCTTGATGTTACCAAGGACCACTTTACTGCGATCAGGATTCCAACGACCACCTAATTTCGTATCTTTCAACTCTTTTCGACCAGGACCTCTTTATTCGGAAGCGTTACAGGAAGAACCGCTCTCAACTTAGGAATCAGATCTCGTTAACGCTCTGGGATCGCTGCAATGTGGCACATTAAGGAGTGCATCGATTACGTCTAGACCGGCAAACACAGATCTAGAGGTGGCCAAGTGACATTGTAGGAGCTGACTGGAAAGTCAACCAGGCCCAACCAAGAGTGACCAAGACAGAACGATTAGGATAACCCACAGGCACTCCTCGTCATAAGGCCAACGACACAGATAGGCTGGCAAATAAAGGGTTTAATATGTGGTTAAAATGGATTTAAAACACATGAATAAAATAAATATATAGCCTCAAATATATACATTTATCATTATTATAAATTAAAATTAACTAGTTTTCAGTCAAAATATTTAAATTATATTATTTAAGATTACATTAATTACATTAACATTTTTAATAATTAAAAGTTAAATCTAATTTAATTATTTTACAAAATAATTACATAACATACCCATTAAATGAAGTCAAAATAGTTAATCGTGTTTCAACAAACCTGCCAGCTGACTCGGGAAGACAAGTTTTCTACTATGAGACGGTTTTCTGTTCTTACAGGTGGGGCACTTCTGATTGGAAATAAACAATTGACACTTTTATTAGTAATTAAAACTTAACCGCACGTTAACACTAATAAAGGCTGTACCAATAACCCCTATCAGCCTACCACCATTACTACTACAACCTAACTATGGAATGCCCTGAGTAAACTAGGAGAAGCACCAAGTACTTTGGCAGGAGGGGCATAAAACCGACAAGCGTACCAGAGAAGTTCTGTAATCCTCACTATCCCACTACCACATCAAACGACTGACTAAAAACACGAAGAATACCTTTTAATCTCTCATTCTAGCTTAAGCTCGTGGATGAGTGCCCTGTATTCTTTTTTAAACGGTGCCAGTTGGAAGCCATACGTACCTCCTGTCACTGCGGGGACGGCGGCTGCTAAAACGATCAGAGTACCTCCCTCTGCCTCTACCCCTCGAGCGTGCTCTTGCATGCTCAATTGTAACCCTGGAAAACAAACCAAAAGAAACGGTGAAACCACACATTTTTACGTTTTATTTCTTACATATTCCTTCACAGTTATAGGGGGAAAACCACCACAAAAGAGTTTAAACTGTAGCGACGCCACAGTGTAAGTTAAAACTGACTTTCTATTTTAGATATTCACATGTTATATTCATGGAATAGGGGACCTCACCTCTCACTGCAAAGCTCTTTTCCATCCAATTCATAGACAGCATCATCTGCATCCCTCGGATCCTCAAACTCCTGCACAACCACCACAGCGAAAACACAACAGTACAAGAAATTACATCCCTAAGAGATTAACAAACGCTCATTTGCCATGTAGGGTGCTGAGCTGAGCGCGTTAATGCCATTATCTCTAGAAGCGGCCTGGCGCACACCCCACGCGTGTGAGGGACCGCGGGGCCCCGCGGAGGGGCGCACTCACCACGAACCCAAACCCCCTCTTCAGATCGATGTCCCGGATGCGGCCGTATCCCTTGAAGAACCTCTCCACATCCTTCTCCCTGGCGGCCGGGTTCAGCCTCCCGATGAAGACGCGGCAGCCGCTCATGGCTGTGGGCGCGGAGCTGGCTGGGGGAGACACGGCCCGGGGCCCGTCAGCGCCGCCGGCCCCGCGCGGTGACTCAGCAGAGCCCCGCCCCGCCGCAGTCCCCCGCAGGCCAGCGGCCCGGCCTCGCCCCCGCTGCGGGCCAATAGGAAGGAGCCAGGTGGGGCCCGCCTCAGCCTGCACCAATGAGAGCCCGACGCTCGCCTGCAGCCCCGCCCACAACACGACGACGCCCAGCGTCGCCCCGCCCCTCCCCGCCAGCGCATGCGCGCCGCCCCCGCCGAGCAAGGAAGAAAAGCGAACGCCATCGCCCCGCCACAAAATGGCGGCTCAGGCCGCACCCACAGCGACGCCAGCGGCACCGCTCCGCAGAAGGGACCAGAATACAACAGCAAAAGCCGGCCGGCACTCGGAGGCTGGGCAGCTGCACAGCCGGGAGCCCCCGCGCGCTCACCCTGCCTCCCCGACAACGCCCGCCCGCGGCGCCGCGCCCCCGACCTACCGCAAACCCGGGCTGCAGGTCTCGGTGCGGGCCGAGGCGCGGGGCGGTCAGCGCTCGGCTGGCGAGCAGCTCCCTCCTCCCTCAGCGACGGCCTGCTCGGCTCTGCTGCGCCGCCCCGCCTCTGCGCTACAAAATGGAGGCGGCTCCGCGCGTCACAACGGCCCGCGTGACCCCGCGCGGCGCCGCGATTGGCTGGGGCGGCGGCCCCGCCCCTTCCCCCGAGAGCTGGGGCAGGGCGGGGGGGCACGGGCCCGGCCCGGCGGAACCGCAGCGGGGCTCACCCGGCTGGCAGCACCCCTATGGCCGCTGCCCCGGGCACTGCCCTGCCTGCGGGCGGGAGTGGGGGCGCACGTCCCTCGCTGCCTGCCCCCGTGGCACTGGGCCTTCCCGAGGTGCGCGGAGGGAGGGTGGCGTGGGTTAGGTCACGGGTGGCGGTTCGCTGGCACTGCCTGCGTGGGAAGCAGACCCACGGTGGCGTTAATGCCGGCCCGGAGCGTGGAAAGCACGATGTGCTCCTTCATCTGGGAGCCATTTTGAGCAAGGCCGTAACAGCAGAAAGCAGCCCGGGCTGTCAGTGTCGCTGTGCACAGGGCTGCCGTTAACGCTGCGGTGAGGGGTTAAACACAGCCCGCGGGCTCTGGTACCCGCACAGAGTGGGAAATGGTGTGTCTGTGCCAGGCCAGCACAGCGGCGGGCAAGACCCTGCAGGAACAGGCATCTCTCTCCTGGCCGTGATGAGCAAATGATAGAGAAAAATATGTAAGGAGTGCCTGGTCTGTTTGCATCCTCGTTTGGAATCGTGTGTAATGACAGGGTAGAGAGCTGAGCTTCTGTTTTACGTAACTGCAGAATTTATCACAGCTTGGCTTCTAGGGCATGGCAGTAAAGGTGGCAGATTACCCCAACAGGCATTCGAAACGCAGAAAACATCTGGAAGGTGAAGATATACCCATTGGTTTTCTAACACAGACGGAGATTGTGGTTCTGTGACTGTCATTGCCACATTTCTGAAGTGCTGGATCAGCTGGCTTTACACAGAGAGCCAGCAGTTACAGTACCTCAGGTTGAGCTGAGGACACTATGACCCTTTTGCTAGCATTTCCCTGACTTGTCACCTGGAGTCCCATGCTTCCTGAGCCCTACCCATTTCCCCTGTGGACTGTGAAATGACATCTCAGTTACACCCCGTGTCTGTTACTAATCAGCTCTGTGGGGACAAACTTCTCTTTTTTCATGCTTAGTCACACGTCAGTTTCCCTGGGATAACACCACACATCATGCCACTGACATCACAGCTTTATACCGCTGCCCCCACACACACTCAAACTGCGATAGCATGCAGAGCTCCCAAACTGCAAAAGTTATTTCTGCTACATGAAGGCAGTGATGAGAAAGACTGGCAGGACTGTTTTCCACTTGGATTACAAAGATGTGTTCTATGCAGCATCTGGGCCCATCAGAAAAGCCACCGTGACACACTCAAGGGAGAATCCGCAGTAGAGGGAGGACTTTGGGCAATGAAAGACAAAACTTGTGATTATCCCTGTGGATCGTAACCTTTACCTACTGAGAAAGATAGATTAAGATGTGCCCTCTAATATTTAACACCACTAATTTCATAATGAGTTACAGTGCTCTAACATGCCATGGGAGCAGGCAATCCTGTTCCTGTCAGCACTGGGACTCTTGATGGCAGAGTGAGCTGCTTCACAAAACTAAACTAGCAAAAACTAGCCCTGGAAAAGGCAGTAAGCAGATTTCTGCTGGTTTAATTCCCTGAAAACCAGCTTGCAGTGGGATAAAAACAAGGGTTAGCACTGGACAGAGAGGAGAGGAAGGGGCAGGAGCACCTCATTAAGGAAGAGCTGTTCATTTTAGCAGTGTGAAACTGCAGCCTAGAACGTGTTGTCCTTGTTACTGCAAGGCAGTAATCTCCTCTCTCTATCTCAGTTTCAGACTACTGGGAAAAGAGAAGCAAAAGTCAGGAGGGGATCCAGGAGACAGCAATCACTCTTTGAAAGGTTCCTGTGTTACCCACAAAAAGGTCACATGCTCGTTTACTCACATGGGCTTCCCACATAAGGCTCATGGGCAGGCACATCTGTTTCCTACCCAGTTTCTTCAATTTTTGTGTTAACAGGAATGAGGATTTCTCCCTTTGGCTTAAGGCTGTCTGAAGACCACCTAGGACGTGTTACTGTTCTTGCTGCTGTAATGTCTGTCCAGTAATGTCTGCACCCCTACCTTCCTTGCAACTCTGGGTTCCTGAAAGCCACACAAGCAAGCTGAAATCCCTCTGGTTAATTCATCAAGGTAACTAGGTAAATACAGTCACAGTGTAGAAGCAGAAAGGGCATGAGGCAGCAGAAGACTAAATGAAAGCTGGAGTCCCAGCCAGCCATCATTACTATCTGGTACTGCGTGTGGAAAATAGTTGATAGGGATTGACTCTTCACTGTCTCTTCCAAATGCAACCACTGCACTCATGGCCACGGTCTGCCATTACATTTCCAAGCAGCTCAGGTCACACCGCATCTTTGTTTTGACAAACTTTCTTTGTTTACAGACCCAGGGACTAACACTGTCAACAGTTTGTGTTTTCAGCAGATGGCAAATTGCAAACACCAAGCACATCATGTCACCTTCACCTTTTGCTTAACTGAGACCCAGTATGCATCATAAAAAAGGGTGTGAAGAACTTAGGTTGTAATAGGGGGAGAATAGGATGAAGAAAGTGCACATATTCTCAAGCAACCAGTGCTTTTAATCCTTAAGAAAATCCCTGAAGTAACTAATGAACCATCACGGAGAGATCTCTAGCACCATGCCGAACGCCTGACTTCCTGGCAGTGCAGTGATTTTTCCATTGGCAAACTGAACTTCTAAGGTCAGAACAGCGGTGGAACAAAAGATTAAATCATCAGTTTATAAGCACTTTCATTCAGTAAACTGGTAAGCTGCTTGTGCCAACAAGGCAGGCAATCAAGAACATGCTGTTTCAAATGAATGCAGTACTCCTTATTGGAATAACTAAGCTAGTGGGCAAGGGGAAGATAGCAGAGATGTGTTAAGCCTGACTGTAATAAAGATTTTACTGCATTTTTTTAAGCAAACAGGAAAATGCCAAGGTAAAATTCACTGTAAGCTGGAAGCACAACTTTTTCAATCTTTGCATTCGAAATGGCTCCTTGACAAACTTGGGGACAACTCCTTTGTGGAGTCAGGGGTCTCACAGTTGCCCAGGACCATTCCACACCAGCATTCATAATTTGTTAAGCAGATTAGAGTATGCAGTGTTAAAACAGGCGGAGGAATCAGCCTTGGCAAGAGTTTCAAACACTCTGAGGACAAGAACAGAATTCAAAATGAGTCTCAGAAACCAAAGGAATGAGTCAACAAGAAGATGAAATTGTTCAGGAACAAGGGCATGCTATGTTTGGGAAGTCTAATCCACCCGCACAAAATCAGAAATACCCACTTCGGAAGTAGTAACATCTATAAAGGCTTGAGCCAAAGTAGATCACAATCTGAAAAATAGCTCAGCAAACACACTGGCATTGCAGAAGCAGGTAAAACCAGTTCTGGGATGTGGCAACAGAAGGAATGATACTTAAGGGTCAACTAATGACCTACGTAATGACAATACAGTAAAATAGATTTAACAATGACCTCAGCTTTCTTATGGCACAGTACTGCTCCAACGAGGCACACAGTTCATGAAAAGCTTTGTGATCTCCTTACAACGTTGAGGGCAAACCCTTGCAGAAGGCTGGAGTGTTATCAATGCTGTAAGTGTCTTGTCATGTTTGTGTGACCTAACCTACACATGCTTTTCAAGTCTGGGGCGGATGGTACATGCCCCATCACTAGTGGTTTCATTTCTTATTTTTAGACAGCTGTTATACTAAGCAAAACCAACATTAAAACAATATACCACGTAGTTGTACAACCCAGGAAGGCTGTCATCAAGCTGTATCACAAGAGACTGTTTAAACTAGTTATCACATTACACAGGTGAAAACATAAAGTAGAAAGGAAAAACCTTACATATGTACATGACATCTATCTGACATCCTGGTTCCTCCCACATTCTGACAGATCTTGCTGGGAAAGAAACTGCAATTTCACCGACCATTTAACCACCCAGCAATTACACCTAGCATGCATGGCATTTTTTTGCCACTATAAAAGGTATAGTTAAGCATTAGAACTCTTTGAAAGTACTGATACCAACACAGGGGTCTTTATATTGCCTAAAGACACATAAATACACGATCTTTCTGTAGATCTGATTTGATGCTACAGTCAGTTCAATGGCAGTCTTGGTTCTGGAGGTTCTTCCTCCCAGCTTCTCCCACTTGCTGTTTGCTCTCCTCCAGTTTTACTGACTCAACTTTCAGAGCAACTGTAATACCAATTATTTTGTTTTCTTCAATCCAAACTATTGATCCCTCCTCCCCAGTGACAGGGAGGGCTCTGCTGTCAGAGAAGCAGTAATTAGATCTGCATCTCACTGTATCCACAGCAAAGAATTTACCTCTAAAGTGCTTTTTCCCTGCTAGGCTCTAAGCCACCACATGGAGTACCTTGGTATCTGAGCTGGGTTCCCAGACCCACATCTGTCTGGGTCTGGTTGTTTCAGTTAATTACCTGCCATCCTGCTAACCCAGTGCCAGGACTTAATTCAACTTTCAGCCTCAGAGGCAGAGCGTTCCCCTGGCTCAGAGTTTGAGCTCAAGGACCATCACAAGGTTATCCTCCCTGACTTGCCCACTCCAGAGGGGAAGGCAGTTCTGTTCCCAGACCTTTCACCAGCAGCACCTGCACTGCCCTGGGCTTGCAAGCACTGTGTGCTGGGCCTGCCGGAGTGCAGCTTCTCCTTGTAGAGCCAGAGAGGAGCAGGGCTTTCCTGCTCCAGCTTAGGAAACAAATGCAGTCAGGCACCCTGGGGGTCGGGAATCTGCAGAGGACAAGGCCAGGAGTGCTGGTATCTGGTTCCTGCCAGTGAATCATTCTCTGTTTGCATTAGCTTTGCTCTTTCTGCAGTTCTTGCTCCAGAACGCCTGCTCGCTTGGCACAGGAACCAGTGTCACCTCCCAGAAGGAAATGTTGATGGTGCAGCTGCCTTCCCAAATTCTGCACTCACATCAGTGGCTCTGCTACTTTTTTTAGCATTGAGCTGAGGTTGTCCTTTTTGGTGAAAATAAATTCTTTGTTCAGACACTTTTTGGGTTTTGCTCACGAGCACAGTGGCCAGGAAGTCTGCTGTTTAAAGCACATCTTAAATTGTTTTAGGAAGATTAAATGCTTTGAGGAATAGGCATATTTTCTATTCTTTCTTCCCCCCAGACCATTCAGGGGCACATATTGCACCTATCGCTCTAGAATTAAGCGTTCAGCCACCACAATGTCCTGACCGTGTGTCTGGCACCAACAAAAGACATGATTATGCAGATCTTCTATTTGGCATCATATCTACAGCTCTGAAACAGTCAAGGCATCTCTCATGCAGCCCCCTGCACTGCACAATGCATTAAATAAAGCTGCATCAGCTTTTCCAGGGGCCTGATTCTGTTACACGAGCTTCCAACATCCCCAGTTGCTAATTCCCAGTGCATACACAGGCAGAAGAGTTTTATTACTATTGTCAAATTCAAGCGTCAGATGGCACGTTATTTCTGGCAGGCAGAAAGCTGGGAGACAAAGAGCCTGGCAGACCAGTCCATCACTCAGTACTTGCCCCAGCTCCCTACCACCACCTCCTGCCTTTCCTAAAGCACAGGAAAGCACATCCCCTCCCCAGTGTACAGACAGAGCAAGGGCCTGGGCTTTTGCTGCTGCTCCCAGTGGGAATCACTTCAGTTTAACAAATGACATTACAAGGAACGTTTTTTTCTGTTTAACCTGCATTTGCCTTTCAAAATTCCTCCTGTCACATTGAGTTACAAGCCCTTGAACTAAGCTAAAGACTCCCTTTTCCTCCCCGAGAACTGTTCCCTTTGGATGGTAGTATCAACCTTCCTTAGCCACCCCTGCCCAGCTGAGCTACACATATTTAGCCCTTTTTATTCTTTCTTGTAAGTCCTTCCAGCCTCTGATGGTTTCACTGCTTGTGTCACCTTTCCTGTTTTCCCGTGTCTTAGACTGAACTGCAGTCCTGCCGATTAAAATGGTACATACCACACTGCTTGAATATGTGGCTGCTCCCCCGAGTGCCTCCCACCCCTCCTTCCCATCTGGTGCTGAGAGTGAACCTCCTGGCAGCCCGGGAGGGCTTTTTTTTCAGGCTGGGCTGAATTTGTGTTACAAGTCTGACCTGGTCAGCCTCTGCTGCTCTGGGCTGTGCTGCTGGGAGAAGAAGGAAAATGGACTCCCTGTCCCGTGAGACTCAGCCATCCAACTGAGATGGACGTACGGACATTATGCCACCGGCTCTGGCAGGCAGCTGTGTGGTGGAGGAGAATAGCGACCTGGGGAAAATACTGCCAAGCTCTGCACTTGGTGTGTAACATGCTGTGATCAAACAGTGCATGCAGGGAAGCTTGGAGCGTTCCTGAACAACTGCACTGGGGCTTCATTTGGTCCTATTTTGGGTTTGGTTTTTTCCCCCAAGGCTTGGGGCGGGGCGGGGGGGAAAGAAGGGCTTTTTAAAATTTCATTCCCTATTTAAGAAAAGACAATTTAAATAAGCTTTTATGTTTTACCTAATTATTTTCACATTCAAGAAAAAAAAAAAAGGGTGGCTTTGTGGTTAAACTGTGAGGTACCCCTGAGTGCAAAGGTAAAAGTAGCCATGGCTAAGTAATAGCTGAGTGTTTTGTGATCTAGGTTTCATGCTCTAGTGGGTAGGTGGGTACACAGATGAAGAAATCAGGCAAGACCTACCTGGTGTGACTGCGAAGCATCAGCAACAAGAATACATCACAAACTTCTGAGAGAGGGAATAAAGGTCCTCGCCATTAAGCTCCATTTTTGTTACACATGCTTTTAACTTCAGCAGCTAAATGACATACTGGCTCACAGCTGCTTTATTTAAAGTTGCATTGATCTTACTCTGTTGGGAGCTTATAATGAATACCAGACCCCATATCCCTAATATTTCCTATGGAGACAGGCAGAAGGAAAACTTAAAACAATGCAAGCTTTCTTTGAGAAGCAGGGGAGGGAGAGAATCCCCCTCAAGCATTAATATCCCCCTGCTCCCTCACCAGACTAAAAAGCAGACACATAAAAGTTTTAAATACCTTTGTTTCAGTTATGGAACCCAATAAAAGAAGAAAAATATTTTGAGCTTTGGACATTAAAATAAAAATTTTGTGTTTTTGAAAATTTCAGAGGAACTGCAACAATTGCCCAGCAGGGCATCGCGTCTGGAGGATTTGTTTCATCTCCTGTGAGAAAATGACTCCACGTTGCTCTGGCAAAGAAAGGAGCCAGCTCTGCTGACTGCAGGGCACAGAGGATCACCCCGAGCAGCTACAGAGATTTGGTTTCCCAATGGCCATTAGGTCCCACAAACAAATTTGATACCCTCGCCTCGCCTTCTCTCCTTCCCCCCAACATCTGCTATTTTGATCTTAGATCGAATCACTAGGTGGGGGTGTTGGACCGCTGCACGCGGGGCAGCGCTGATGGCCCGGCTGCCTTCCCTCCCCTGCTGGATTCTGCAGGCAAGGTCTGACCCAGGGAGGGGACAAACTGGAGACCACCCCAGACAGGTTTTAAACCAGCATAAGGAACTCAAAGGAAAGAGGTCCGTGTGATGTTATACTGAGGTTAACTGGGTGGCACAGCAGCCCCCCCGCGCCCCAGACGATCACGTTTGGGTTGCAGCGTGTCACCCCCAACACTGCTGGAGGGAGGCTGCTTTCCATCCCATTTATATCCCTTCCCTGCCACCACGGCTCGGTGGGCAGCGGTAAGATGCTGCCGTGTGGGTTTTCCTGCTGTGGGAAAGGTCAAGGTGCAATGGTAATTTGCATCCTCAAAAACTGACAAGAAAATCCCCAGCATGAAATGATTAGGATGGCTTTGTATAAATGCAGAACAGGGAAGAAACATTTAATCTCCCTGGACCTCTCGTAATTGTCTCTGCCAATTGCAGGGGGAAACCACAAGGCATTAATCCTTGGTCCTCAACTAACAGGGACCGGGACCAGCCCAACAACCAGAACACCAACACACTTTGTTCCCTATTGCACTAGCAAGCAAACCTAATTCCAGCGCCTCAGAGGTCCCCAGCCCCATGTGCCCCTGCATCCAGACCCCTCCCATGCTCCATCCAGTTGCATTTTTACCACCTTGTTCTGAAATTTGGCTGCCAAAATGCAGCAAAGCAGCAAGCTGCCCTTCCTGTATGACTCTCCCCAGGTCCTGCTGACTTGCACTGGGAACAGCAGGGCCTCCATGTGATTCCCCAGGGCACAGCCCTGACTGGTGCATCTCAAACTCTTTAGCCACAAGGCAGAATAAGAAGGGAGTGATTACGTAGCAGGTGTTGCCTTTGGCATGATGCTCCCACGATGAGAGGAATCAATAGCTCTGCATTACCCTTTCAGTCGTCCCTTTGGGCACAGCCTGTGCTGGACTAACCCGTCCCTCGGGGTGACAGCTGGGTCACCACAGGAGGGTCATGCAGAAGAAATGGGAGCTCATAGCTACAGCAGAGGTCTGGAAGAAGCCATGCTGAAGGCATCATTGAGAGCATTTGTTTCCCCGCCTGCAACAGAGCCTCTCTGTCACCTGGAGAAGGTTACTTCAGTTTTTTATGCTTTCTTTTTTCCCCTCCCCATCAACAGGGCCAGCGTGAGCCTTCCCACCCACTGAGATGCCACAGAGATAAATTCCCAGTTATTTGTAAGGCTGTTGAAAACACGCCAGAGAAGCACAAGAGAAACACTGAACAGTTTCAGTAACAAAACAACTATTTTAAAGCTTCCCAGAGGAGGCAATTATTTGCAGCCAGGTTACCTGCATGAGTGGAGACGCAGACTGTAGGATGGTAACAACTTTGTCTGCAGAGCTGAACTCCAGATCATAAACCTGCTTCTGCTTCTTGCTCCCACTGGGCTTGTCCGAGAGGGCTTTGCTGCCTGGGATTTCCTCCCCAGGAAGACTCTGCTACTCCCAAACCTGGCCCCTGGTTCCCCCAACAGGAGGAACCAGCAGGTTAGTACCAGTCTGTGCTCGCTTACCCCAAAATCTGGCTGGTTTTTTTATTTGTGGATGTAACATGAAAAGCTGCAACGTGTTCCACAGACCCACCCTGAGCTCAGCACGGGCCAGATGACAGAAAGCTGCCAAAGGACAACCCCCTTATGCTGAGGTACCCTCAGGGCTCCTCAGCTCTGCTGTGTCCCAGCCCAGGTTTCGCTGAAGGTTAAGGTGAGGAGTTTGCTGGTAAACAGCATCCTGCTGCGAAAGGGAACAGAGAGAATCAGAAAGCCAACTGTGTGCCTTTGTCCATCCCTTCCCCTGCACCCCGGGATGCCAGCTTGGTGCCAAGAGAGACCATTGCAGTTTTGCCAAGTACTGCAGATGATGTGGGATGGGGGCTGGCAGTGTGTCCCGACCAGACCCTGCTCTCTCCTCCAGGGACAGCACTCGTAAGGAGCCCCCTGCATGGGCCTGGGTGGGTGAGGAGGAGCGTGCAAACACTTGCTTTGCGAAGCATGAGGCTAACTGGAATGCAGCCTGCCAGCATCCTTCTGCTTTCAGGAGGGGGAATCCTGCATTTCGTGACACCCCTAGAAGCAGGTCAGAGGCTGGGGGAGCTGTTAATGCAGGGGAGGTTTCTGGGAAGGGCAAAGCTGCAGTCCATCAAGGGACGATTTGACAAGTCAATCCCACCAGGAAGCTTTCCAATGGTGGTGTTGCAGCAGGCAGCAGCCAGGGGCGGCGAGGAAAGGCTCCAGTGGCACTCAGTCCTGTTAAAGAGTTAAAGCCTGTGGTTGTAGTGGGGCTGGCGTGTCCGTGGCTCTGTGTGCCTGGAAAACCCACACGTACAGAACATCCTGTTTGGAGGCGGGCAGTATAGCGTGCCGGCTGGCAGGACGCCTGGTAAGGGCAGGAGCCCATCTATCCCCCTTCCCCAGCAAGCTCCCCAAAGCGGCTTTGTGGCGGGGTTATGTCTTTGTGGGAAGGCTGCTCTTCTGGAAGCGGAGGTGCCCTGGCCCTTCTGCCCTCCAGCCAAAGGGCCAACTGTCCAGCAGGATTTCCCAGCCCACCCACCTCAGGCTGCTGTCCCTCGGGCTGGGCTCCCACAGGCATTTCCCATGGCAGGCACAAACCAGAGGTGACAAATTATCTCCAACATGTCTAATAGATAAGAGCTGCAGACCAACAGGAAAGGCACATTCCTGGCTGCCAGAATTGCTGTGGCAGGAGACCACAGCCCAGTGAGAAACAGTAATCATTTAAAAGCAATTCCTGGAGGCCACCAGCTCCCATGTGCCAACTGGCTGCTGCTACAAGAGGGCAGGCACAGGCCAGAGAGCTCCAGTTTCACAGTACCAAAACTACAGTAAGATCAGATTGCTGTGTGGGAATAATTTAAGGAATAAATGGAAGTGAGAGGTGTCACCTCTTCCCTTCACTTCAACCTGCCTGTTTCTCCACAGAGAGGAAATATATATGCAAATATACAACAAATCTCATAACATCTTTCAGGACTGCTTTGAATATGTTGGCCAAAATCATGTCCTTTCTCCTTCCCTTCACCTCTCATGTCCCTTTCCTATTACACTACCAATAGATTTCATTAAGAAATTAATTCTCGTTATTACAGTTGCCTCAAAGGACAGTGTTACCTTAGGTCTTCGAAGCAAAGCAAATTAATAAACAACAACAACGGACATGTATATAGTGTATATAGCACTAACAGAACAACGGCTGTTCGTTCTTCTGCAGTTTCTGCCATCCTCCCAGTGCAGCACGACTGGAGCCTGCACCCAGCCTCACCCCCACATCCAGACCTGCCCTGTCTGCACCCACATATCTGAAAGATGTCTCCCATGTCTCCTATGCTGTCCTGCGACCTGCTTTGGATTAGTAATTTGCCAGTCAGAGCTCTCTTCCCTCTAAAAATAACACCCTCTTCCTATATGTACTGTTCTCTCTATCTAGTCTCCAAGATTAATCAGCCATTTATTATATTCACCCTTCTTCCTCTCTGAAGTCCTCTCATGCCATACATCATCTCTTTAAACCATTCTCCCAGCTCACATCCTTCCTCTCCATTGCTGACTGATCGCTGCTGCTCGCTCCCAGGTAACTCAGACTGCACAGATGATGTTTTATGGGGCAGCAGAGGGACAGAGCACATGCAGGGGTCTTTGCCCCCACATTAGCACTGCATGCAGGCATAGTGATTTACTACAGAAACTAAAGGCAAACAAATACCTCATACCTCGCCCAGCCTCACGCAGCAAGCCTGCACATTCCATCAGGGGACATCACACAGAAGGCACTGCACCACCACGATGTATTCGCTAATGATCTGCTGGATCTCCAACCCCTAAGGCCCACAGAGTGTAAAAAATACACAAGAGATTATAGAGTCACTTCAAAAGAACTTTTTTTTTTTTAATTTAGAAATGCAGTTATATACATAGAACAATTAAATTAAACTTTGTACAAATATTAAAATACTATCTTCACACCCACTGCAATGTACAGGATACCAGAAAATATATATAAAATAAAGCAAAATAAAACCGATTGAGTGACATCCTGCACAGCATCAATTATGGTTTTGTTTTTAAATCCCACATATATATGGAGTACCATTCTGCAAATAATTCCATAGTGGTGCAATTCAGATAAAAAGAAAACACATAAAGAAAAAAAAAAAAGATTAATGCACAAAGGCAATCAAGCTCCCCTTGCATTTGCATCAGCAACTACCAGCAGTCTCCCCACTGCATCAGAGGGCATCTGCTTCACAGACAGCTTCGCTTTGTTCTCTTTCGGAAGGACCCAAATTTGAGAATCAGAACCAAGACGTTTTTCAGCACAACTCAGCTGCCCAAATCCTTGCACACCCCAGGACAGAAGCAAAAGCAGAGCTTATGGAAAGCATACGCAGAGCATCAGTAGAACCCGTTCTGGTGGGTACACACATCCACAGATCATCTGCAGAGGGCCAAGTGTGGAAGCAGTGCTGAACACAGGGCCCTGGAGAAGAGTGTGGGAAGCGGTGTGCTCTTGTCCTGGTGTGGAAGGGCAGGAGGAGGGGATGAAGGATTGAAAGGGGGGTTATTTCCTGTATAAAAATATGCCTTACACTGAAGCCTGCTCTAGGAAACCTCTCTGCGCTTTCAAAGCATAATATTTGCTAAAGAAGTTCTGCAAACAAAAGTTCACAAAGAGCAAGTTCAATCTGCAGCTCCCTGGTAAGGACTGAAGGGTGAGGATGGGGTGAGGCAGGATGTGCAAAATGGATGGGATTTATTGCATTTATATACAGAAACCAGAAAGTGAAATTGATTTAATTAGTTATCTGGATAGAGTAATAAGGCAGATTTTTTTTTTTTTTTTTTAAAACAGCTGCTATCAGAACAGTAAAACCAGGTTTTGCAAATATGTTCTAAAAAGGTCAACAAGGAAATCTCAGTGTGTCCAACCAGCTGTACGTTAACATTTTTTTATACAGCAAGCCTGCCGGTGTCTGCTAAATCACCTAAACAAAGCCCAGCTTCCTTACAACCCAGCCATGACCACATCAGCCCATTAGCCGGCAGCACACCTCTGTTTTCAGTCACAGCTCTTCCTTACCCCCCTGCTATGTCCCCTTTTCTGTGCTGCAAATGACTTAACCATCCCAGATGATTCCCAGTGGCTGAGCCTGTTGCTCTCTTAGCCCCACTCCTCAGTACTGACCCAAGTCATCCACCTCTGGCAGCATCTCGGGGTGTTTACTGCCAACAGACTTCTTCCTAACGACTTCATGTGCTGAAAGGCCAAATCAAGACTCTAGATGCATTAAAAGAATCACCACACTGAAGCTGCAAGGCTAAGGAGAAACCTCAGGGGAGATGTCCAAGGGGTGAACAAGCAGCAGCGTGCTTGCTGAGAACACACTCCTCTACACAGCAAGTTCCCTGGCGGTTAAGGAAAAGGATAAAAATGCATTAAGCTCTTCTCCCTCCCAAACTCATGAAGTTTTAACTCAGCAACAACTCCACAGGCACACAGGCTGTAGCACGTCTCTCCTCCCAACTTCATTTTTTACCTCTTCTACAGTCAGCGATGGGGAGGTGCAAGAAAAGAACATACAAATACACCTCCCTGACCAGTGCCACAGACCCCCTTCAAGGCAGCAGGAGGCTCCAACACAATCCTTTGAGCTGACCATGCAGATCCTGACAGGAGACTGCCCTGCTTCCCCATGGGTTACTGTCAGCTTCACTTTCTGGTTCTCCCAGTCTGGTCCAAGTTCTGCAATACTTGGGCTGTAAACACTGCAGTAAGATTGTATTTTATTTATTTTTTTAAAAAAAACAACTGTGCAACTGAAAGGGAGCAAGGTGGTTTTTCTATTGCACGTAATACTTGGAATTTCTGAAATGCCCTTTTAATTTTTTAACCTATCAGACTCCAAAAATAACAGAAACCTTGAAAGTAAGTGCTATTTTATTTTTCTAATGTAATTAAATCATTTTAACGTACTTGAATATCACAGGATCCAGCATGTATGACAGGAGTGTTAAATAAGAAAAAATGCCTCCCTTTGGATTATTTTGCCAGACATAGGTGGGGAAAAAAGGTGAGGAGGCTGTGGCCCAATCAGGAAAAAAAACTAAACAAAACAAAACAAATCATTTACTGCGTTAGCTCTTGCAAGGCTGAGCCCCTGTGCTCCCCATCCACGCCAAGATCTGGGCTGTATCCACCTATGGCCACAGGCAAAGAGGACACACTCTTTGCTCAGGGGTAATGAGTGCTCCCAAGATAGAGCAGAGCTCACAACTGAGAGATCTTTAAGCCTCAGCCTTTGCTCCCATAAGTAAAGACAGGACTGTGCAATTTAGTTTTTCCTCAATCTCTGCCCAAAAGACTTCCCAATCTTTCAGCCTCCACAGAATTTAAGCAAACACGAATGAATAACAATCACTTGATAATCAGAAAAGTGAGGTCTTGATCCCTCTCAAAAAAACCCTGTCAAGCAGACATCTCAGGTTCCTCCCCAGCCATTCTACCTCATTTTACATGAAAATAAACTCTAAAGCTGATGACTTGGGCAAGAGGAATGTGATGCCCCCAAACGTTTTTTCATGTTCTGGCTGGCAGGAGTCCTTGGGGCCCATTCCCACAGGTGCTGCTGCAGGGGACAGGCACTTCTGCAAGCACTGGAAGCATCAGCTGGGAATGGCAGCCAGGAGAGCAGGGACTGCCCTGGGAGCCACTGGTTTACCCTCAGCAAGCCAACAGAAGCTGTTTATGCCTGATCACAAGATCTATGCTTGCATGCTTCCCTCCACCTCCACATTTCCCCCCCTCCTTAGGAAAGCCACTTCCCACAATTTCTGTAAATGAAACAAAATTAAAGCACCCCCTCTTCTGTGCAGCTTGCTTCCTTTTCTTCCCCACCCAAATGGAACTGTCTCTCCCAAACTGGCAGCTGCTGGCTTTACAAGAGCAGAGAGAGGAGGGCAGGGCCACATGGTACATGCATTCTGCTGGCAGAGCAGGCACTCCTCGAGGGCAAGGTCAGGCCTCAGGATCAGCTTCCAGCTTCGTTACGGGATTCTCCCACCACCCAGGTGCTAACACTAAGGTAAGGGACTGTCCCCTGCAGGAAGGCAGCACGTACCTGACTTCTACACCTTGGTTGTCAAGGTCAGTTTGAGTGGAGAGGACCTTAAATGCATAAAGAGCAACTCCTCCTGCTCCGAGCTGGTTAGGTAGCAGGAAAGAAGTCACGTAATCTTCCCTCCACACTCCCTCATCCTTACCACTACACCCACTCGATCCCTCCACCTGCCCCGACAAAACCAGTGAATGAGACAATTTGCTCAAGCTTAAACTATTTCCAAGGTAGGAGTTAAAAACTAAATACACAAAGGTTTCCACACATATTTTCTAAAATTCCAATAGCAGATGTATAAACAACATTTACCCTCTGCAGTGCCTGAAGCCGAGACACTGCAGCCCATGACAGGGGATGTTCATCATCCAAGCTGAACAAAAAATACCCAAACTGGATTTATCAAGTCTGTGTTAATGCAAGGTAACATGATAAATAGGGAAGGAAGTTAAAATACTGTGGTTTTAAATTAATAATTTCCCTCTAAAATAAGGATAGGGAAAAGAGGATTCTTCCATCCCCAAGCCGCGCTGTCCCTGGTGTCCTGGGGTTTAACAGCTAACCAGGAGCAGGAACAGAGGACGTGTGGCTGGATACTATGGCCAAACCCCAGCTGCAGGAACTGGAGCTAAGCCACAGTGATTTCATATCTAAAGGTGCTGTGTCACTTTTGCCAAGTGCTGTGACGGTATGTTCCTGAAACAATAAGGATGAGGATGGCGAGATCATAAACCAAAGGCAAAACAGTGAAGACAGCATCCCTATTTACCTGTACTTCATCACATGTGTAAGGCCATGATATTTTGCTCCTTCAACTCAAATAAAAATTTAGCAGCTTCTCACAGGGCAAACACTCCCTTAGTTATTTCAAGCCAGTTATGACAAGGTACATGCATCTAAGAAGCCAACTCTTCTTGCTGAAACCAATCCCAGGGAACACAGTTGTGCAGACCTCCCTGGTGAAGAACCTCACATCCACCACAAAGCTTTTGTGACTGGTCACCTACCCCTGACAAATGAGGCTTCCTGCAAAAAAAGACTCCTGTTAACAGCAACCAGGATATTCTGACCTGTTACAGGTAACTGGCAGGGGGGAAGAGGTATACAAATTTTTGGATTTTTTTTTTTTGCCTGCTACCAAAACTTGAAACAACCTTCCAAACTTAGGTTCAGGAATCAGCTATGGTTTCCTCTGGCACTACTGTCAACATAGCCAGCCTTCCCCCACAGCAACAGGCAACTGTGTTGTATTTAGGAGAGACTTTACAAATGCTGCTTACACCCAGCCACAAGGAAGAAGCCCTTCTCTATGGGCTCACTGAAGCCCATTAGGATAAAACAGCAGACTCGTGCTGCATGAAGCTAGAAATATACACTAGCCTCTCAGATGGCAGCTACCCAGGGTTCAAGTACCAAGGTACCTAGTGTGGCTGGAAAGGTAATTTAGGATTGCACCCATGGCACTAGGCATTTGCTACCTACAGGCATTTTTTCTCTTGACATTTTCAAGCACCTGGACCACTTCCAGATTACATGTGAAAAGTGTTCTCTGCCTGAAGATCTGACCAAAAGGAACCTAAGCTTGAGTGCAGAACTACCTTAATTGAAAGAGCTTGTTCAGAAGAGCAGGGCCACAGATTTGGTTCTGATGCCTCAGTGAATGGGGCTAACTCCTAGCCAGCACAGGGCTGGTTAACTGCAAGTCACATCCTCCAAGCTTTCTGGACCCTGCCAGCCACTGGCCATTCCCCAAGGCTCCTCTACAGACCGAAGTTTAGAGAGTTGTTTTATCGGCACTACAGTCCCAGTCCCAGCTTCTAGAAACACAGCATGACCAAGAGGGCTGCACAGGTAGAGAAGGAAGGAGGAGACAGAAGTGATTTTCAGGAATGGACTCCTGCAGAGATGTTTTTTGAGAAGGGGGCAGAGGGCATTCCTACACATTGGACTTCTCAGCCTTCAGTGCTCTAGCAATTCTCAGTGAACTGTTATTGCACAGCGAAGTTGTCACATGGCCCATCTCATCTGAGGTGCTTCTAGACATCACAAGCTGCCCCTTAACTGGGATCCCTCCCAAGACCAGCTTCAGTCCCAGTGAGGCGTTTTGTCCTGCCCTATCACAAAGAGGATGCTGGAAGAGCCTATATAACATATATACGTATATATAAACTGTGTCTGCACCCAGTGAGCAAGCGGTTTTAGCCCCTGCTCTCTGGGCAGCAGAAGGGCTAGAGAGGCTGATAAGCTGCAACAAGCCGGTGTGAGGAGGAGAAAGGCACGAGAAAAGAGCAGCTCTTCAGAGACTGCTGTCAAACATCTGGCTGGGGAAGAAGGGAGGAGAGCTCAAATCCACTCTGTTCCTTGAGCCCCTGATGCAGATGGAATGGGGAAGCCAGCGCTGCACCAACTCCAGTGGTGCATCCAGGAGGCAACCTGGCGACATCCTTTGGATCTTCAGCTGAGGGCGTCTCTGCTTGGAGGTATCCAGGGCACAGCTTGCAAGGACGGGGAAGGCTGCACAGAGTGCTTCTGTCCCGAAGGCAAAGGGAGGGAAGGAGGAAGAAATCCAAGAGGGAGAAGGCTAGACAAACACAGCAGGCCTCATGCTTCCTTCAACAAGGGAATATCTGAATGGCAGGGAGAGAAAAAAAGAAAATGTAGTCAAACTTTTGCTGTTCAATGCACACCAGAAAAACTACTGTTGAAAGCAAGACAGGTTCCTACTTTGATAACGTGATAATGCAGTGGTGGTCTTGCCCATCACAACACAGCAGAAGGGTCCTCTGGAGGACTCTGCTCCAACCTGCCCCTGCAAGCAGGACCACTGGCTCCAGCCTTGAAAATCTCCATGGACAGAGACTCCATCACCTCTCTGTGTGACCATCTGGTCCTGCACTACTCTCCTAATACAAAATATTTTCCTAATGCCCAACCCAAATCTGTCAAGTTGCAGTTCTGGCCATTGCCCCATGTTACATCATCTGGCTAAGAAGAGTTTGACTCCATAGTCTTGTCAACTCACTGTAAAGTAATTGTAGTCAATTGTTGGCTTGGCCCTCAGCTATTTCTTTACCAGATGAAAGAAGCCCAGCTCCCTCAGTCACTCCCCACAAGCCCCTGGCTATCTTGGCAGGCCTCCAACAGAGCCTGCCCAGTTTCTCCACCTCTCTCTTGAACTGGAAGTCCCACAACAAGATACAGTATTCCCAGTAAAGCCTCACCAATGTTGTTTAGGGGGAAGTAACAACTTCCCTTAAGAATGACAGTTTCCTTCTTTCCCATGACCTCATCAATCTTTTAGTTCCTCAAAACATCCAAGACATGTTTCTTACTGTGACAGGGATGGTTGGAAATACAAGGATCACACTTGCCCTTATCTAACTTGAAGAAATGCAACCTCCTCCAGTAGCTGTAGCTTCCCATCTTTGAGCCATAAGCGCAAGCTTCATGGTCTACTGCTGCAAGGGGCAATCTGCTCCTGTACAACAAGCCTTACAGGCAATACATGTTTCCTGGCAGTGAATAAAAATGACACAGGGCAGGGGCAACATCCTCCAGTTTCTACACTGTGGACATTTTTTAAGCTTCACTTTTAGATTTCTGCTGTTTATGCACTTGAGGTTTAATGCCCATCTCAGGACATGTTGCCATTTCCGTCCTTTAGCAGAAATCCCCTGTAACTGTTTTTACTGCAAGGGTTCTGGGTGGCATTACTATGGCTTTAGGGCTTGACACCACAGAAAGGAGAAGTTCTGCCCTGAACTATCTACACACCAGTTACACTTCTTGCCCAAGACACAGACGTATCTGCAGAAGCAACCTTAAGCTGCAGCTTCACATCAGCTCTGGCATTGTAAAGCCACTTCTTTAGGGCAGAAGAGAAAAATGCAAATGCTCTGACTGGTTAACAGACCTGCCCCTCTGCCTGGTACAGTAAGGTCAAGCACATCCCTTTTAGGTCTTCTTGCAGGCCAAGGCTGCGGTACTGCATGCACTGTGGCAGTAAGCTGCTTATTACAATAGTCTAAAAATGAAAAATCATAGAATAGCCTTGGTTGGAAAAGACCTCTAAGATCATCCAGTCCAACCATTAACCCAGCACTGCCAATTCACCACTGAACCATGTCCCTCAGCACCACAGCTACACGGGTCTGAAATCCCTCCAGGGATGGGGACTCCCCCACTGCCCTGGGCAGCCTGTGCCAGTGCGTGACAAAGGGTTTGTATTCCAAGCATATCCTCCCACCCCCACCAACTTGTTTTCCACAAACACAGCTATTTCACTGCATTTGTACTATGATGCTGGAGGCTGGCATTTCTCCACAAATCCTTTGCTAAAAGTGAGCATCAGAACCCCAACAGTCTTTCCAGACTGCCCTAGGCTCCTAGTCTGAGAGTGCCATATACTTCAGGATAAAGTATTAAATACTGCTTGCACATCTAAGTTGCAAAACATGCCATGGAGACTGGGACATCTATTTTCAAAAGCTCCACTGGTGCCTGACATACATAGGGGTATTCCTTGCCATTTTCATCCTAGGTAGTCAACTGCAGAACCTACTCTTAGAAGGGCCTCATTCAGTGCTCCCTGCCCAAGTCACGTACCATCTGTGTATTCCTCCGAGGAAGTGAGTGATAAAAGGCTCTGTATGTCACTGCTTTCTGAATCTTGGACCTCTTTGTGTACAGATCTACTGCTAGCCATGCCAGCTACCCAGGAAGAGGTAGCAGCCTGATGCACAAGAACAGTTTCAGAGCGCTGAGAGCCACTGGCTTCACACAGTCCAGAATGTCCGGGGGCTTCATCTTCTCTTTCAAAGCTATTGCGAGCCCCTTGGTCCTGCTGCTGCATCTCTCTGGCTCCATTCTGCCCAGCTCCCTCCGAGAGCACGATCTGCACTCGGGAGTCCGAGGGTGGAATGCAGTTCCCTGTGCTGCCATACACTGCTTCTTCATAGGAGGGCAAGGCCACTTGGACACCATCCACCATGATAGAGACCTGATCTCCAGACACACCTTGGTCTCGCCTCAAAAAAAAAAAAAAAAAAAAAAAAAAAAAAAAAAAAAAAAAATCAAGTTCAGCATTTATAATTTTATATATATATGTGTTACTGAGAACTCCAGTAACCTCCCACAGCAGAACTCTCATGCTCACCATTGACTTATTTAGGGGACAACAGACAGAAACATGAATGGTGGTTTAACAAGGTCAAGCAAGCACAGCCTTTCAGCCCTGCTGTGAATTGCCATAAACATGAGCAGGGGCTGAAACTCATAGCACCCAATTAAACAGCAAAAGCTGAAAAGGTTATTACGATGCTTCCCACCTCACCTGCCTCCAAAGCTAAATCTGACAGATATCATGATTCAGAGCCCTCCGCTGTCAAAGCCAGCAGATAAAAAAAGAGCTTTGACCACTGCTGATTTCAGCTCATTACACTGCTATATTCTGCAACACCCAGTGCTGCCTGTTCTCCCACCTTTGCTGCTGGCAAGATAACCTCTGGCAGGGTTGGGCATACAGCTCTTGAACTGGTACAGCGTGAATCACCTAGGCTCATGAGTCAGACTCTTGAGACTGAATTGTTCTTTTCCAGTGGTTTGGACTTCTTCAGATAAGGGCAGACTCCAGGGCTCCACCTCTCAACCTCCCTGCTGCTGGACAGCTGTGCCTCTGCTCTTTTTAAAGAGTACTAGTAGCTGGTTCAGAACAGAGTCCACGGGGACTTTGCTGACCTCAGCTGACAGCAGTACTATGGCTGGGTCCCTCCGCTCATCCACAAACCCAGGCCAGGAGGCTTCTCCTCCCACAGCAGGGAACGATGGCAGATCAGCATGTGTATATAATCAGCAGTACTGCCTGAATCAGTGTCCATAGGCTCGAACAAACAGACTGGGGGAGATACATATATATATATATACTCAAGACACACACATCTGCAGCTATCCAAGGCCAGAAGAGGCAGGAGACTGATCTATAGCCACACTATCAGGGACCATAAATTTTTACATTCAAGGCCAAGGAAAAAGAACAATGAAACCACTCATCAGATGGCATGTCAGAACAGGGACTGCAGCTGGGTATTGCAGACCACTGGTTCAGACTACTGCTGGGCCATGGGGGCAGAGGTGCCACTGAGTGATTAAAACAGGAGCAGAGAAGCTCCAAAATGAACCAAGTATCTTAATAGGTTTCTGCTGCAAAGAAACAGGATGCCTCTGAGCCCCTCCAAATGCCAGCTACACTTACCTGCTATGATGGAACGACTTCAGCTTTGGCTGCAGCAAAACAAACAGCACAACTAAGAGCAGAATCAGGGCGACGGAGCTTGCTGTGGAGGCTACTATGGACAGCGTGGGGACTCCAACTGTTGGAGGAGAGTCCTTTTCTACAAAACCAAGAGGAGCACAAGGTAAAATAATCCACTCCCTGAAATCACTGCCACAGGGAAGGAAAAACACCCACACTACCTGCTCTCAGGGGTTATACTTGGGTGCACATGTGGGGAGCCCAAGTTTCCCATGTCATCAAGGCTCACCAGCTGTCTCTTACAGAGAACAGTTCAGAGTTAAAGCTGACAGCTCTCCAGCAGCTGTAAAGGGAACCTAGAACAATACATGCATGTAGAAGGGTCCTTTGGAAAAACAGAAGGCAAACAGAAAAGCAGTGCAAGCAGACTACGAGAGCTGATAGATGGTGGTAAGGGTCACGTTATATATAGATCTGGCTGAGCAAAAGCTAAAAAACGTCCTGATGTCACCAGCGAGGCCAATAATTGTCTAGCACAATAAGCAGGATATTTTAGGCCAAACAATAGGAAAAGTTCCAAATAACAGGTCTTCTTGGCGAATGGAACAGTCTCCCAAAGGAAGGGGTGGAGGTCACCTGGCTGGGTATATTTAAGACGCAGCAAGTATTCAGCTTCTCTCTCACACAAACATATGCTAGGGAACAGAGAGGGAAGGCAGATGTCGCTTCAGGATGCTGAGTTTTCAGTGTCAGATACAAGTACTCTGTTCACATTACTCCTTCCTCCCCTTCCACAGCTGTGCTGTGTGACTGTACGGGAACCAATGTGGATTTTAAAGGTCCCTTGCAAAGACAGGAATAAATTGGGAGTGGAGAGAGAACGGCCTGGACCCAGTATTGCTGAACACTGCATATATCAGCCTAGATATATGCTGAGCACTGCATATGTGTGCTACACTAGTCCTTTCACCTCCCCAGAGCAAATGCACTATTGTGCATTTCACATTCAGGACATTCCCAGGTATGCAATTCCTCAATTCCTTTTTAGTAGATTCAACACATTCTTTGGGAGCACAGGTCTCAAACCACAGGAGGATGCAGGACACACCTGCAGAGAGAGATGAAGAGCATGCAAACAGAAGGAAAAAGCTGGAGAACCGTTGTTTTTAAGCTTACAGTCTGAAATCCATGCCCAAAACAGGCACGTAAGCTGGAAAGCCAGTTTGCATTTTCCACATCTTCTCTTGGGGTCAAACCTATTGGTTTGGTTGTTTTGAACTTGTTTTCCTGAAATTTTTCAGAAGTAGTGTGACCTCTTCCCATGGAAAAAACAATGTCTGGTACATTTTTCCCTATGGCAGATAGGGTTGAATAAGGATTTCCATTTTCAACATTACTCAGGGCACTGACAGGGAAGAGGGTTGGCCAACAGAGGTGCTCCGTTTTCAGCATCGGTACATGATGCTATAAAATTGCTCACTACCCAGGGTACACTCCAGCACATTCACTATCTCATATTCCAACAAGATGCTCAGTAACTCTTACAATAAACTGTCAAAAGGCCGTGGGGCTGGCAGTCTCAGAGCTACACAAAGCATCCAATAACTGCCAGGGATTTCATTTACTCTATATGGAGCAGGTGAGGTCTTAGCCATTACCAATCATTTCGAGACCTACTGCCTTTCTCTCTACGGTCTCCCATCTCCTCCTTTTAGCCCTGTGAAAGAGACCTTCTAGTTAAACCTCTGCTGTCTCTGACCCTGACCAGTTGTTTCAAAGCCTGGGGCAGACTTTTGAGGCCCCGTATTTTTGATAAGGCCACTGATCCTTCAGAATGCTAAAGAAATCTGAGGGATTGCTGCTCATCACAACACAATCCCTTTAGCCCTGATGTAGACAGAGTGCAGGATTGCCACCCAGGGAACACTACCTGAAATAGCACAGCTTTGTTCTCCAGCTTGGGTGCAGCAAGGGGAAAGGGAACCACTGTGGAAAGGAAGCTTATGCTGAATTTGAAAAGCCTCCTCAGGATCTAGTTGCTGCCAGGTAAACTCCCAGTTCCCCTTCCTTGTACATCATAGGAAGGGGCTATTGGAGCGGCTGTGACGGAGACACTAAAAAGACAGTGTCTTTGGGACAGGACAGGATGTTCCAGAGGTCACAGATAGGCAGTTAGCTCCACAAAGAGGCTAAAGAAGGTGCTTTTCTGTTTCCTTCCAATTAAGCTAACACATTTTGCTTTATGGATTACAAGATTCAGTCCCAGAGTGTACATCTTGCTGACTCAGGATGACTGAGCAGTAAGATGCTAACAAGCCACAGCTGAAGAGTGGAGGGAGTTCTCTCTTTACCCAGTATGGATGCTTTTAAAGCCAGAAGAGCCACAGGCAAACTAAGACCTGTACGACAAACATTTTCCTGCAAACCTTTTTTCTTTCCTGCTTTGATGGAGGAATTCCTGTTCAGCTGGGAGAGACCCACAAAACAAAAGCTGTCCACTTCCATTTGGAGAGAAGCAGAAATCTTTTGTCAGCAATGTCCTGCCAGCACAGTGAAAAGCAGCACCATTGAGCGCTTTGCCACAGGAGGCCAACAGTTGGTTAACCTGTTTGCCAGGAAGATCAGCTCTACATACTCACACACACACATGGACAGGTGGGTACACCACTGAGGGAGCTGTACTGTCAAACCCATCAGGAGCAAAAACAGACAGCAGGGAAAATGCTTCAGGTAGGGCCTCCCCCATTTCTGGGATGAGAGCTGCCAAAATAAGAGGCTCCACATAAGTAACAAGTTCCCTCCACAACTTGTCTCCTTGCATGAGGGACCCTGAGCCTGCATATTATGGGCTGTTACAGAAGAGACTATTTTAAAAAAAGAGCTGTGATTGTGAGCCACATTTATGAAATTGCTGGAGCAATGAGAGGCAGCTGTATGGACTTCCTCAGCATCACACTTACTGGGTGTTTAAGGATAATCTGAAAAGCCAATGCGAGGGCAATTCTGACTGTCCCACTGGAATCAGGGAGCACTCACCTGGGCTGAGCCTGCAGCTGACTTCCATGGCTGGGTTCCACTCTCCATTTTTGCAGGTCAGGTATTTATAATCTCCTTTCAGCATGTAGCCTTCCACACACAGGTACTCTATGACACTGCCTGAAGTCAGAGGGTTGTTGCAGGGGCTAGGATGGCATTTATAGCCTCCATTCTCAGGCTGTGGTGGCTGGGGACAATCTGGAAAAAAGAGAAAGCATCATGGAGGATTTCTCAGAAGATGACACCTGTTGCACAATAGATATGGCACGTAGGCAGATTTCCACCTACAAAATATCCACTAAATGAAGAAACTACCAAAACTGAGAAGAAAGATTTACACAATGGCAGAGAACAGTGCTCAGTTTCACCTCTGATATGTCTGCTGTGATTGCTAAATACCGCTTGTTATCCCAGTAGTACAGTCTGGTTGGCAGGCATCAAACCGGTGATATTTTTGAACAGTGATATGTAAGTTTGTCACAACAGAGATTCCACATGAGAGAGGCTGAGAAAATCCTTGGTGCTATCTTTTCTCCACAGCTGCTTCACTAGAGACTAGAGGAAGCCTAACAGCCAGGCTTTCCTACAAGCCCGACATGGAAAAGCACAAGGCCCCCTACTGAAACGAGGGAAGAACGCAAACACCCCACTGTACTGTGGGTACAATGTCAGGGTGCAGAGCTGCCCCGTAAGGCACCCTGGAAGCCCGTAAGAGCACACTGAGTTTAGCTCTTTTACACAGATGTACCACCAACAGTATGGAAAACAGCTTTGCTACAGTAGGACTAAATGTTCTAGCCTATTTTTAAAAAGGAATTCGTTATCTTTCAACAATATTTCTAAAAACCCTTCTGTTTGCCTACGTGAATCCTGGAGTGCCGAAAGCACTTCACGTGTCTCCTTGCCTCTCTCCTGCCCTGACTAATGGGTATAAACATAGCACATGCCAGAAAGTTTTTGTAGCATTTTCAATAGCCATTCAAATAAAAACAACAAACCACGAATGGGGAAACTGCACTGCAAACAGGATATTTGTATTGCTTAGAATTTCCTCTACTCTGGCAGGTCACGGTGACCCTGCAGAACAGCCCAGCCCCAGCACTCCCTGCTGATGCCACATATCTGCCTGGCTGAGGGAGGGAGAAATCCAGATTTTTCCTTTTAAATCCACATCAGCTTCCCAAACTTCTCAAAAGAAAATCCGTCAAAGATCCCTCCCGAGATATTCTGGGGCATGGAAAACCAACCATCCCACCCACCCTATTCCATCACAGCATTCCACTCCTGCATTTCCAGGTTCTGCCTCTAAGTGTCCCACTTACTGTGGGACAGAGAAACAGCTGGGCAAGTAACTGGATTTTGAGCAAGATTTAAGAAGCAAAAGAAAACTTTAGAGATCCATTCCACTGTGAAAAAGTTTGCTACGCTGCTGCAGGGCAAGCGACCCTTGAACCTAATCACATGTGAATGCATCATAGGTAGCGCCTTGTAAGTGCCAGTAAACTCCAAGATGAAGTGCTGAGCAAAGCCAAAACCCCTCTGGCATGAGTTCTGCCAGCTTTATAACTGCAATTCAATTTACTTCTTGAGAGAAAAGGTTAACAGAGGTCTAAGCATCAGCTTTTCAATAAGACTTTGTTCTTGAGGAGATTTATTCTTAAACAAGCTTCAGAGAAGCCACTGTCTCATGCCTCATGAGTATTAACTGTTGCCTCTTTTGTGTTTCTTTATTTTTCCTTTCTGCAATAATTTTCCATTTTGTAACCAAGGTTTTAACCCTTTAGCCTTATGAGGCTAAAATTTGCTTTCACTTGAAGCCTGTTCAACACTTAGGGTCAGCTGGCATCAGTGACAGATTCATGGCACATTTCACATTCAGACACAAACAAATGCCCAGCTTCATCTGCAGCCCAGGAGAGGGGTTTCTTGCTAAATTGCAAGGACCCATCTGAGTGCCAGAAATATTGTCAGTAGTTTAACATGTACCTCTCCAGGCAATGGTAGAGAGCTGTGGGGAAAAGCTACTGTTGCCAACAGCAGCTGCCAAAACTCAGGAGCAGAGAGGACAACTTCCCTACACCTTTTTATGCCACAGGAGGTACCTGGAATTGCTTGGGAGCCGCACACAGCATCTTTCTACTAACTGATTGCAGCAAACAGAGCTCATTCCCTCTGCTCCCCCTCCTCCTGAGCCATACCCATGTGTGGCCACTGCACCAGGAACCCTTTTGGACCAGGCAGCAGCTCACTGGTTCCCCTTCTATTGTCAAGAGCCACCCACACTGATGAGGTTTCTGAGTTGTGTACAAAAATCAGCCAGCCACAAGAAACAAGCACTCATTTATGTTGCAGTAGTGCTCTCAAAGGCTTGGAAATACCATTGCATCCATCACCTACAGAACCCCAACTTGGCCACCTCGCGCAAGGGCTTCAGGAGGAGATGCACAGCCACACAACTGCAGATTGGTTTCCTTCTCCACTCAGCAGGCCACTTGGCACAAAAGGAGAAAAGCAGCTGCTAAGTGTTCAGTCAGTTGTCCCTGACTTGTCCTCTTCATACAGGGAAGAGACTGCAGAATTAGTCACCTCCCCCTTTTTTCCCCACCTCCTTAGGTAATTTGTCATCACAGCATCCAAGAGTGTCACAAGTAGTTTAAAATGTCACCTTCACTGTGATGGAAGAACACTTCATGTACTGGGGAAAGAGATAAAGATCTGGATCAGGCAGCCAAGAACATCAACACCCTCAACCTGACTGAGCATCTCTGGGCAACCCCAGCTCCACTGGAAGACCACCTGAACTGTCCTTTGCAAGGCAGCCTCAGGGGAACAGAGCATCTGAGGGCCTGCAGCTTTGGAGAGGGCTACTAGACAGTGCTGATGGCTTTACAGACTGCTGGAGGTGGCCCAGGCAAGGGTTGGGTGGGTAAGATGATGAACTGGTGGTGCCTGAAAAAACTGAGAAAGCCTTTTCCATGGCATCTCTGACAGAGCTCAGCACCTCTGCAAGTCAGGGCCCATCCCAGCGTAACACAGGCACCCAGAAAGCTTGGGACAGACAATGCAGCTTTTCACTGCAGTAACCTCTGCCTAAGTTTTCAGTACCCTCAGCTTTCACACGCTCCATAATGGGTTTCTTCAATTCCCTCCATGTGTGCGCTCTAAACTGGGGCTAAGAAAAGGTACAGTCTAATTCTGCACAACCCTTTATCACACCAAAGAACAGCAAAGCTTTCGCCCCAAGCCTGCAGCACTGGCAATACAGAACCAGGCAGAGCAGCCCATTTACCACTTTTGACAAAATAAAACGCTGACACACCAGGGGTGAAAGGAGCTGGGTGCCAACTGCTGCCAGAATGACATGATCCCTAGATTTACCCCTTCCAAGTTTTAAAGGTGCACACACTGAAGCTTCCCAAAAGGTTACAAAAATCCCTTTAAATTTGTGGGATGCTTTAAGTACACATATCGTAACCCTCAACCCCCTTCCCAAGAGCATCAGCCTAGACTCGCAAGAGCACTGGGTTATAGCTGAAATACCAAAAAAAGATGCAGGAATTTCATCAACTCCCTCCCTGAAACACATGTTCTTGGAAGTATCCCAGAGCTTATGAGACATCTTCAAAGAAATGTTCACGCCAGGCAGGGAAGAGAAAGAGAGCCAAGTTACAGAACTTATCGGTTTCCTAGAGGGTTACCGACACCGGAGGCTTGCAAAGCTATTCCCAGCATCTTGGTTCATCAAGCTTTGAGGACACACAGAAACACTGGTTTTGAACATTGCAGCACTGCATGTGAAGAGGGCAGAGCTTTACTCCCAGAGGCCTCATTTCTAAGAGGTACTAAAGTTTGACATCTCCTGAGAAAGCTGGTTCTCTGCCAGCATACACTGCTGGAAAACAGGAAGGAGACAACCACTGACGAGAAGTCCAAACATTGTGAACTTCACTGATCTCTGTTCAGAGGCAAAGAAATTGTCACTTCCAAATTGAGAGGCAGAAATAAAGTTATGCACTGGAGTTTCTGCAAATGCCATTCCAAAATTCTAGGTATTTAATACATAGACAATTTCTTATAAACAAATGAAAAAATATTAAGCCAGTATGCACCTCCACTCAGTTTCCCATCAAATCATCTGTAAACACCATCTTTTTCTGTCTAGGTCACACAAGAAAATACTGTCCTCCTTCAAAGAGGGTTAATTGCTCTTACATTCTTTGAATAGCTATTAGCAACCTGACAAGCAGCAGCACAACACTAAGGAACCTCTTTCTTGTTGCAACCACAGCGTTATCACATTGTGCCTTCACCAGCTCCCTTTCCGGTGGCTACACCAGCAGTAGCAAGCTCCACATGCTTTCTCTTTTACCAAATTCACAGACAGCTGTGAGGGGTTGGAACATGGCTTCTTTTGGAGACAATAAGAGATGTCAGTTGGCCAAACTGATTAATCTAATCACCAAAGGATGAGATTGATCTACCATGTCTTTGCTGAGCAGAAGCCGAGCCATTGTCCTGAATTCCAAACTGATACAGAGCTACAAGGCCTTTCTAACAATGTAAAAACAACACAAACCCAAGCCATAGACATAGGTAATACCACAGATGGAATCATGTGGTATTTTGTGTGCTGACAGAGAAGTGATAATTTTACATACTCAGAACATAAACCACAGGAAACACCCAGTTGAGCCTTGATCCCTGAGTGAAATTCACAGCAAGGGTCTTGCATCCCTTTTTTCTGCACCAAACATCTGAACTCAGTCACTCACATCTTCTACTGGGCAGTCTGATCACACAGAGATGAAAACCAAATACTCCTTAACTGAATGCATTTTTAGAAGAAAAAACACAAACAAAATAAACCAGAACGAGACAATTACTAATCATCATCTGCTTGAGTGCTTAACTGTAGGTTTGTACTTAAAGAGAACAAACCATTGCACTGCTCACCTTACGTGGGTGAATAGATGGGTATAATATTGCTTAACACAGGGATGTTTTGCACTGAACATCCAGTAACATTGCTTCTACTTCTCCCCACCACGGTACAAAGGTCACTAAAGCTAGGACAGGAACAGTTTTGACAAATTTACATTGGTGTTTACATGAGTCAGGCCCCAAATCCCAGCAACTTGAAGAGGAAGCTGGACTGAGCCTCAGGTTAATTCCTCACTCACTACACAGGTGCTCAGCACACCTGACTGTCCCCAGAGCAGTGTCAGACAAAGCTTACATGTCAGTGCTGAAGCATTTTGGAAGCAATTTGGGTAGATGACTCCTCAGCTGGATTTCCTGAACGTGTGCCCTGTTTGGATATCTTAACACCTCCTGGCCTTTTGTACTGCAACTTTTGTGGGATGTGATGACTGGAAACGGAAGATCCTAAGCACTGCAAGAGTTACTCCAACCAGTATTACCAAGACTCACAGAAGAAAAACATCCTATAAACAAAAACCACCCTCCTGATTTAAGATGATGAACATTCCCCTGGCTAGTCTGGTTAAACCTGTCATGACTGTCTCATGCCAGCATGTCCACCCTGGTGAACAAACACATTTCTGAGGCAGAACACAGAAGCACTCAGTTAAATGGCGCCTGTACTAAAGGACAAACAATTTTTCCTTCATACTAGAATCAGTTCCCTCAGAAGCCTCACCCTAACTTTCTTGTGCTGCCTTGACTCCCCTACAGCAGGAGGGAGTCAAGTGGAGTAGCTTAAAAAAAAAAGCCATCTTCCCTTAAAGTATATCTATTTATCTCTCTTCGCGTCTCCTGTCACACAGAAGGGTTCCCTCCTGGTCACAGTCACTGCCTTTGCCTATTGACTCCCTTCTGAATTGTGCTCCAGCTCACTCCACAGCGGCAAGGAGCGCTTCTCTGTCCAAGTCTGGACACCACCACCTTTATTCTCTCAGCCAGAACTTGCCACAAGCCACAGAAACAGCACATCCAGAAAAGCATCAAAATAACACAAAAATATCCCAATCATCCAGTTACATGTCCCTGCTAAGGAGGCCTCTGATTTTCAACTCTGATAATTTGTGTGTCTGCATCATTTCAGTATAACTACAACTAACTTCTGGCAAGGTCCTTCTAAAAGCCCCAAACTCTCCAAGGCACGCTTGTGAGCAGTCCTCCTTCTCTACTCCCCTCTTTGGCCTGTGTCCTGTCACAGCTAAATGGGTGGTCCGAAACACCAGCTGCATCTGAAGCCTTCTGCAGAGACTGTACATCTTCAGCATCTCAGACCTGAGGTTCAGGTTTAATCAACACTATGCTTAAAATAACAGAGCCAGGTTCACTGTTTCTCTCCAGTTAGTGCCCTAACAGGCATGCAGCAATACGTGGTTGGGTTTTTTTAGTTGCTATTTGTTTGTAAGTTCATACACAGACCGTCATCTTTTTTACACAATGCTTTTTCACAATAAAAATGTGACAGCTTGATGCAGCCAGAGCCAGACAGAGGGCCAGAAGTGCAAGTCAGAGACCAGCAATTATGCTTATTTTGGCTTCTAGAGGGTCTGGCAATTCTAACAGAGTGCTGCCCATGGATCCCACTCAGGAGTGACAATGAACATCAGTTTTGCCTTAGGAAGCAACCAAATGAATTTGCTAGCAAGAGCTCTGGACCTATTTGCTAACAGGAGAAGAGACATTGTCTTCTCTCTTTGCAGAGTTTCAGTTCTTGCCAGCAGGGCACTACCTGACCTCTCCACTAATCTCCTGGTTATTCAGTAAGCCAATAACGAAACCACTTACCCCTCCCTTAGCCCAGTTCGTGCACCTCTTCTGTTTACAGGATATACTCCCAACCTCTGTCATTGGTACTCAGAGAAGCACGAATGTGACTCAACCAGATCAGTGCCACTACTGTCCTTAGCCACAACAGCAGGGTAACCAGTCATAGTTACCAAGCTCACTTAGCAGCTTCTTGAGCAACAACAAAGGCAACAGATCAGCCTCCCGGTGCCTGCAGACAGACTACAGAGCCTCGGCTTGTACCTAACAGAACACACTGTCCAAGTTTTTCATGCAACTCAAAACCTTTCTTGTTTTTAAATATAGCTTTTCCTCCTGGAGAAATCCCCACCTAGGACATGATGAACTCAAACCCCACTATATACCTGCTGAGAAAAAAAGAAAAGCAGCACCAAAACTAAAGGCAAGCATATAACCAGCATACACATCATTTTCAAGAGCAAGTGCTTTTATTTATATTTATTTTATAAATATATTTATTTTATTTATTCCCAACTAGCAGTCAGGAAATTCACTGTCCAAGTTATCTGCTTTTCTCACGAGAACTTCACTCGCTATGCTCTGAAGAGTCTGGGCTAAAGGTGGTTTGCTGCCTTGAAGAGGGGAAAAAAAAATAAAATACATATATATACACACCTATTTGATTCAAAGAGCATTCAGTTACCTACTAGGCCCCTCTAACCCAAGCCTCCTGCTGTGTTAGTCTGAGGGAACAGGGGAAGACCAGCACTGCTGTAGTGACACCGTGACTGCAGAACAAAAAATTCCACAAGCTTCTCTGTGGGTCAGGATTTTTTCCTCTTAAAGTAGGCCTTCAGTCTCACATAACATCTCCTTCTGCCTGAGGCAGGACTGGTGTTTGCCTCCAGGAGACTTCTGCAGAGAGGGAGATGATGGGGACAGAGGACCAGCCAGCTTTGCTTTGCTTTCAGTGTGGAATCCAGACAGGCAACATCCTTGTTTTCCTCTCTTCCCTTGTGCACACAAACTAGCCTATAAACAGCAGAAGCCACTTTCGGAAGCCCTTCCCTCACCAGCAGTTTGGTTTCAGTAAGAAGCAAGTCCATATCATTTCATACCCTTTTTAGACTAGCTACGTCAACTAAACGCCACCTTTTACCAAAGCAAAAACCACTTCCCAGGCAGCTGGTCTGCAGAGAAAAAGCACCTAGATAGGCTTCGATCAACAGTACTGCCTCTTTCCCACCCACAGCTTCCTTCCCTTGAGAAAGCAATGACAAGGGGACGCTGCACTTTAGTGGCAGATGCACAAGTGGTAGATAGAAAGCAGTCCCCTCCACCCACATGCTCCAGCTAGTCAAGAGTGCCAACTCCCTTTCTCAGTGCTAAATACCTTCACGTTTCCGACCAGTGATGTTCGCCTGGATGCACCTAAAAGCTTTCAGCACAGCAGCTTCCCACTGTGCACCCTCGGCTCCTGCATTGTCCTCCCCAGTTCAAGCATTTGGATTAATAACAATATTAGGCTAGAAAATGGCTCATCAAGTATTCCACAGATAAATGTCACTGCTTGTAACAGCAGGTCTGTGCTGAACACGAAGAGTCACATGCTTTAGACTGGGGTTTCTCTTGGCAGGCTGGCTTCTGACAACCAGCATCTCAGGGACATTTTTTGTTCCACATAATGAAATTCCAACATAAATACCTCCTGCAGGCATGAAAAAGCTTTCTCCCTAGATGACAAGTGGGTCTTTCCCAGTGGGGGTGAAGTATGCTCTGCTCCCCCTTTCAGGTAGACTGAGGTGTTAGTGGGGTTTTTTTTGCTTATTGCCCTAAGTGTGCTAACTTGTGTGTTTTAACTATACAAATACAGTAGCTGCAGATGCAACATCTGAAAAGGGATCCAGACTGAAGCTATCCCCTCTGCCAGCTGGAAAGAGTTGAGAACTCAGTGTGTTTATAGCCAGAGACGGCATTCACACCATAAAAGACAGACTACCAGATGCCCAGGTTTTACACTGGTCTGTAATTTCTGGGGTGGAGATGGGGACTGGAACCAAGAGAACAGATTTTAAACCTTCTCCTTTTCAGCTTTCTCTAGCACATGAGCAGATGGGTCATTTCCCAGAGGGACAAACCCGAGACAGCAGCTGCTGTCGGGGCCCAGTCGCAGCAGCTGAGGCTAAAGGACCTCTTTATATTTTCCTTACAGGAGGCAGAAGTCAATAAAAGGCCTCCATTGTGAGCGCACACACTTCTCACCGACCCTGCCCCTAAAATATTTTAAGCTTTCCTAAAAAACACACTGCAAAACATAACCCTCTTTTGGGCTCTGTGTATTAAGCAGCAGCCAAAGTCCACTGAAAAATAAGCTCTCTGTCTTTACTAGCTCCAGATGCTGCTTATGCCGAAGTCAATGACAGAAGAGCAAACTGAGCAGGACTGAAGCCTTTAAGGGGAAATTACAGTTTCCCTAGCAAGGACATATGCTGAAGAGGAGGCTTATTTTTATTTATGTTATAATGCGGGTAAATGAGAAGAAACCAAAGCAAACGAGATTTGTATATATAATCATATAGCTGTGCATTTATATAATTAGACACAAGCACTTACACTGTGTACAGTAACAGGCAGCCCTCACACAGCCATCCCAGCCACACCAAAGCTGCCTTATTTTTTTATTTTTTTTTAGGGCAGGGGAAGAAAAAGAAAGAAAGAAAAGACTCTAATTGCAGCCTTCCACCAATGCAGTTGCCATCTGGTAACTCAAGAGACACATGAGCAGAATTATCTTAATTAACATGTTACAACAGTATTTAAAAAAAAAAACTCTGTGCTTATTAACTCAGCTGTGATTAGCCAACCATGAAGGAAGCCTGCTAGTGCAACATTAATTATGGGTCTTGTCTGTCTATTAGAAATATTTTATTTTTTTTTTCCAGGGGCTTATCTCTCTCCTAAAAAGAAAACCATTAACATCAAAGCTTGCTCTAAAATGCAAATTCTATTTACATTCTACAAGAGTCAAAAATGTTTAGGCTATTTGAAGCTGCCAGTGGGGCTTCTAGAGTGCTACAGACTGTTTTGATATAAAATGCACTTTTCCCTGTTTGCCCCGTAGAAAGCCTGGCTTCAGTTAGACAACTCCCTCTCCCACTGAAATTTTAGCAGAAAAACAGATTTTAAGCCTTTCAAGTTCCTTTGCCCCTCCAAAACAGGAGCACAGACTTTGCTGTATGCTAGGCAGGGAAAACCAACACACAAAATCCAGGGCTAACAAAAGAACCACATCTGTGAAAGGAAGATTTCCGTGACGGAAAGCAGCAGCCAAAACACAACTGCACCCCAGCACCAGATCTGCCTCCCTAGAAGAGTGCTACTCACTATGACAACTGTATTATTTTCCCCGTAATAGGCCCACCTGTAATGCGCTCCCCTCAGACACATTCCCAAATGATTCAGCCCGACAGGCTCCAAGATTAACACTGCCAAGTTTTTCAGACTTGGCTCTGCGTTCCGTTTGCACAGGGCTGGCTGCAGCAGGGCTCCCATCCGCACCGAGCGTTCTGGACATCGGGATAACGCCAAGCCATAAAACAAAACCCTAGTGCTTTTACATGAAGCCAGGACTGATAAATTAATTCCGGAAACATTAACAAGGAGGGGGAAACAAACTGGGAACAACTGCAGAAGCGCTTTTAAGGTCTTCTGATAAGGCAGTCTCATTGTTGCACACACACACAAATAAATAAATATTGCTGTTGGTGATGTATGTGGAGCTCATGCAGCTTGCTCACGCCCAGTAAGGATGAAGACCAGGGCACATGTTTCATTCGCTTTTGTTTTCCAGGGCTGTTTCCGGCCTCCCCGTGCCTTCTTCCAACCACCCCATAATTACTGCCACGTGTCTGGAGAAGGAAATTAAGCAAGTGCTGTAACAACACTTTGTATGATCGGCAGGGTCCCAGATTCTCCTTTTGAAACCCAAACCCACTGTTATAAGTAGCACCCAGCTAGTTTTGTAGGTTTCCATCCCCCTTCAAAAGTTTGATTAAAAGAGTCCCCGAAATCAAGCTGCATATGGGTTTCAGTTTGAAATTCTAATTATTAAGAAATGTAAGGAGTCTGAAAGTGTGTGCCGTGCTGGCAGAGGCAGCTAACACTCATCGGGGGCCTTTCCTCCTCTTACTGGCAGCTCACCCAATTTTAAATCTTATTTTATATTGCAATAAGGAGGAGATTTTAAAAGATAACAAAGAATTGTCAAAATAATTTGATATTCTGTCAGAAAAGGAAGAAGCAGCTGCGCAGGAACTTACAACACTACTGTGTAGAGGCAGGTTAGTAGAAAAGGTATTAGCATGGCATTTGAACTCAAGTAACATCCACTGTCCTACATTACTGGTGTTAATGTTAAACTTCAGCTTTGCTCTTCCCACAGCTTTGATTTCTCATCTTGTCCCTGCTCACCTCTTTCCAGAAACCTACAAAACTAAAAGTTAGTCTCAATTCAGAGGTAACCTGCACATTTACCCTGCTGTTTCATTGGCTGCTCCTAAGTGGGTTTTCAATGGTAATACCCCAAGGCTGTCTTTTCAAGATGAAAGCCTGACACACACTGCGGGCTCAGGTCTCAGGAAAACCATCTGGCTCTTCAGCAAAAACAATGAGACACAATAGGAAAAAGGCCAATTATCAGATACTCATGCTGATTTTGGACACCAGGTTTTGACAGGACAGAGATGACTGACTCATGCTGACTGGTCTGCAAGTCCCAACCAAAATAAGTACAGTCCCTCTATTGACACTGGGTGAGGACATAGGGAAACATGACTCCAGGATACAGCAGAGCAAAACTCATCTCTACCAGCAAGTGGCAAGAGGCCTGCAATTTACCAGCACCTCACGAGGCTTAACTTGACTACAAAACACTTCCACCCCCTAAACTTCATACTAGTGAAGCAATTAGGTTCCTTTCTCCAATAAAGCCTTAAAAGTTCTTACTTTTCCCAAAATATATCCCTGTTGTGGGCTCTAGCACAGCCACTCAAACTCAGGATAATACATCACCTGGTTGGTAACACTAACAGCAGGAGTCCATTGCTCTCCTTCCACTGGGAGGTGGAACTCAGGCAGTCACCACTGACCTACAAAACACTCAGCTCTCCCTTACCCAACAGGCCAGCTTGTGCCTGCCTTCTAACCCCAGTTCTGCTATGCCTGCTATGGTTTATTCTGAGACTTGACACAGGTCACCGCACAGTCAGGAATCTGCTCAAGAAGCAGTCCTAAACTCCAAGGGGACACAGGAATCTGTGAAGTGAGAATTTTAAGAGTTTTGAAAGGAGCCCTATTTTCTTACATGTGCATGGAAAGATCCCTACTTCCCTTGGCCAAGCCACTTGAAAGCTCTGCCCTGGTAGGTCTGCTTCGTTCACTAATGAGCCTGTTGCATCTGATTCATTTTTCATCATTTCAGCAGCAGCAGCTGTTGCCTCTGACTCAGCCTGTCCAAAAAGTACAAATTTGGAAGTTTGGCCAAGGCTGATCTAGTAATGGCATGCACAGAGGAGACTGCTTTGTGCTAAGCATTGTTCCACTTTCATCTGTGTGGAAACTAAACTGGGAGGCTCAGAACTAAAGGTTACTGAAGTTTCCCTCTACAGTATGTCTAGGGACTGCTTTGCTAGGGAAAGGTGGGCAAGGACAGCAACCCTGAAACCTCAATCTGATACATCAACACACACGAGAGAATACTTTTTCGTCCTGCCATGTCATTTATCTTCTGACCTTTGGCTTTGCTCAGGTCCATTGAACGTATCAGAGTTTAATATCTGGGCAGATTTGTTTATCCTTTAAGAATGACTCATCTCTGTCACAGGACTTGTCAAAACATGCACTCAATCATTTACCACTGGCTAGGCAGAATTGCAAAGAGTTATTAGTCCTGTCTCGCTGGAAAGCCTCCCAAGCACACTTTGTATTTTCACTCTAGATGTGGTTAGATTAGCTATTAATACTAAGTCATCTTTAATGCCAGCTTTACAGGAGCTCAGCATCACAAGCAACTTCTCTGCAGAGTCTGGCAGGAAAACAAAATGAGCCCCACTTGAACACTCCTCAAGTCACCTTACTCAAAGTGGGAGGCACCTCAGACTAGAGGCACAGAAGTGCTCCACACAGCAAACCTTGTGTTCCCAGAGACCAGAGAGTCCTAGAGCCTCCCAGTTATACCACAAGTTAACCATTCTCAGCTGCATCTTCTTGAACTGATTAGCTGATACAGACTCAATCCAATCTCTAATAATTCAAAAGCTTTAGGACAGAGTAAAGCTGAGGAACTAAGCTTCAAAGCAAAGAAGTTTTTCCTACTGAGAAGAGCCTTTCTAAATCAAGAGGAAACTAACTTTAGAGCTAACTTAAGAGCTAGCAAGGTGATAGTAGGAAAGGTGGTAACCTGCACTGAAACTTCACAGCTACTCAGTATGTTGTCTTCTCTATCTACTGGCAATGCAAGTAACTGGAAAGCGGTTTTTGGAAAGAAGGGAGGTAACTCAGCAAAGCTATCAGTAAGCTCACTTCATGACTAGAGCATGACTAGCAAGAGGCATCAAGGTCTGGTGGGATGCGGCTGCTACTTTGATTTATCAGTCACAGAAGACACCATCAGTTCTGGCAGAACAGGCAGAGTCCCACACTTTCCACCCACTCAGCTTCTGCTGGGGATCAAATGGCACATGGAAAGTAAATGGCAACTTAGTCTAATCCTTACAAATGCAGTATATAAAAGAAATCAGATTTTCAGCCACCTCCTTTGAGAAGACTGTCTCATTATACAGATGTAATAGCTTCAAGTGCTTGTTTTTATACCTCTGTTTTCCCAGTACCTACCAACAGCTCTAAGCAACTCAATGGATATGAATTAGCAAATTGCCTAACAAGACATATTAGCAAAATGTCAAAAGTATACCTAGCAGCAAATATGAAATCTTCTTTTCTGTCTTCCTAGCTTTTCATCCCAAACACCCACAGGGTAAACAAAGCTGAACTGAAACAAGCGAGGACTGGGAAACAGTTCAAAAAACAAGCTCCTTTCACGGCTGGCAAGAAAAGTGTTCTGAAAAAAGATGTGTAAAAGGAGTTTTCACTGTTTGAAATACTACTTGCCCTTTGATGCTTTCACTATAGCCATTGCAATCAAAACCCAGACAAGTCAAAATATGAAGCTGAAAAAGCACGTAATAAAAACAGGTTAGAGGTAGCAACTGCCAAGACAGGATCCATTTGTAGCCCTAGATACCTGATAAAAACATAAGAGATGAAATACCATGCCTTCCATTTGACATAAAGAGAGATTATAAAACATATAACCCAAAACCCCACAGTACAGCTATTTTCAAAACAAAATCTTCAAGAAAGAGACCAGATCTCATCAAGGACGGCTAAACTTCAGCCCTGCCTCTCTGCACTTAGCTGCTTTTCAGCAACGAGAAATACAAACCCCTACATATCTTTTGCTTCTTCTTTGTATTCCCTGGTAACCTAGACAGGTTCTTTGTTCTGTAACAATTAAAATACAAGTTAAAGCTTAAAAAGAAAGCAAACACTCTCATAGTGCTTTATTATGGGGTTGCTTTTGCTCCTTCCCTGGTGTTTTTGGAGCACAACTGCACTGACAGATGCTCAAGAACCTTGGAGACACACAACTCCAGCTCCTATCTACTGCCACAAAGCCAGCCAAAACACATCCCATCACTAACTTAAAGGTTATGGATCCTTACACCAGAGGCTAAAATTTTGAAGCGGGAGACACTGCAGCTTCGTGGCTGGAACTAAGGCTTAGGCACAAGCAACATGCCCAAGCGCCAGCTCACCTGAGGTTTTGCCACCCTGCCTCAGCTTCCCTCTTCAGAGAGCTTTTCTACTGCCTTTGTGAATATATGGTTTCAGGTAGTCTGGAGAGCCCAGTGTGATGATTTAAGGGCCTTTGTCACCAATATAATTAATTTCAATGACAAAGACTTGCAGATTAATTTGACTGCTTTAATGTTTGTGTCTTCTTTTTTCTATATGAAGAAAGCCAACCCAGATGCAAGATTTCACAGTTCTGTAGTTCTTTCACACAGGTCTCCCTGGCCAGGAATTTACTTCACCCTTTACTGCCATAAACAGGACTAACACATGGCTGGGGACACATATGCTGCATTACCATCTTGCAGTGTTACCGTCTGGTTTTAGCTCGACAAGGCTCCTTTTGTGCCAGCTGATTTTTTATGTTATTTGTGACATTTCATTAAGTTTCATTTATTGTTTTGAGGCACTTATTTGCTCAGCTCTCTCAAGTGGCTTCCTGCAGCTACATCTTATCCATGCAGCATCATCAGTCATGTCAGAGCAGTTCTTGCTAAACCAGGAAGAGTATTTCTCAAGATAACATACAGCTAACAGGATAACAACAGTGTGAAAATGCTTGATTGAGTTTTGGCTGCATAAAGTACCTAGAATCACACCTCGATGATAGCATTTTACCTGGATCACTCTTGACTTTGACAGGCCAAGCCAGCAAGCTGGAGAAATTTCAAGTCTTTCTTTAGCTTCCTACAGTTTTGTCTTCTCCTTCCTAAAGTCCTACTGCTCATCCTCACAGCCATCTTCCATCAAACATGCATGAGAAAATTCCTGCTCAGCTCCAGCATTCCCTCATATGAGACAATATGAATTCCTGTTTAAACTACCCAACTCCACAAAAGAGATGGTGTGGTTTGGTGTGCATGTTGTTTTCTTGGAGGTTTTGTTGCTTTGTTTTTTTGTTTTGTTGTTTGTTGTTTCAGGTTAGGGGGGTTTTTAAGCATTTACCAGCAAGGACAGTTTTTGTACATTTCAGTGATATTTAAGTAAAAACATTAGTGGATATTAACAGTAACCACTATTACTACTTGCTCCTTTCTGTCTAAATTGTCAATCCAGCAGGACATTTCAAATTTGGTTTCAAGAGGTGCAGAACCGTCGTATCTTCACTGGGAGAGACAGAAGACTTATCAGAATGAAATGGTAACTTTACATTACAAAAGCTCAATTTTATGATATCCTGAGAAACAGGATGAGGTGGGAGGGCCAGATTATTCCCAAAGATAAATAATTGTTTAAATTTATTTATTTATTTATTTTCGTAGGTTCATAAATTCCCTAGAACATAAAAACTCCTTCCAGCACTTTGGTTAACACAGAATACATCTCATATCTATAGACAGTGATCTAGTAGACAGATTTCACAATCACCTTCTGACTCAGGCTTTGGAAGGGAAACATTAAGCAAGAGCAAACCAAGACAGTAGGAGAAGTTATAACCCATCAGCTACACACAACAACATAATATTTCCCAAACCATGCAAGAACAAAGCAGTTTCAAGAAATTCCTTACACAGAAAAAGAGCGTTTAACATGCTCCCCAGGGAAGAATGCAGCAGAGGAAACTGTTGCAGCATGCCTGAATGCCACAGGAAATGCTCCGCTGAGCACAAACGGGGGAAATTCATGAGCGTTCCCAGCTTCCGCAGCAGAGCTGGGGCCAGAGCTCGGAGGACTGCTGACAAAACCACCCTGGGGAGCCCTCAACTCACACAGCTGGATCCAGATCTGCCTCCCACGTCATCGCATGACCACATGTGGTAGAAAGCAAATATCCAAAGCCCAGCTCTTCCCCAGTATCAGTGCTCCCATCTAATACCCCCTCAACCTAGCAAAACCTATATCCTAAAAGCTGAGCCCATGCATGTTTCCAAATCACTTTTACAGGGAGCTACAGAAAGCATGTCTTGCACAGGACTCCCCAGACAGAGGGTTCAATTCAGGCTCAGTTAGTTCAGAGGCACTAGATAGACACTGGCACAGGGCCTTCAGGAGACTTGTGTCCTTCCAGAAAAGCAGCACTGAAGGGCTGGCCAGATGTGCAGGCAGGCCACTGACTCCAGCCTACTCTCAATCACTGTGTCTACATCTAAATATTTCCCATGCTAACTAATTCAACATCCCTACTGCCACTTCTAGACCCTCACGCAGCCTTACATCCATGTCCCCTGTAGAATTCAGGGGGTATCTACGAATTCCCTGAACTGCAAAGTCTCTCCTCCTCATTTAAACAGAAGATTCACAAGTTAATGCATTTTTTTCTTTCTCCCTGCAGCAGAAGTTCAAATTTCTCCCATCACACCCTCTGGATTGTAGTTCAGCAGAGAGGCAATAAACAACCAAGCGCTATGGCCAGATGGAGTTTGCCAGTTGACACAAATGAAGACCCCAGACATAGTGAAAACAAACAGTACACAGATAATGCCCCTACACCAACTATTTCCAAGATGTAGTAATTCTATGCCAGGCTACACCATGATGTCTCTTCAGCTGCTCAGGGGAGCTCAGTCTACCAGAGGGTTTGGTGAAAATGCCCAGACAGCACTTAATGGGTTTCTTGGTAGTGGAGTGAAAGCTTCCCATGTTACTTTGAGATCTGTTTACTGCATGGTTCAGCTTCTTGCCAGTTTGTGAAGTTTCTCACACAAAGGAAATGAAACCCCCAAAGAAATCATGCTAAAAATAGCAGAAGCGCTGCTCCCCAGAGAGACACACTTGGGAAGTCTCCCAACTGTGTATGCAGATTCCTTGAGAACACTTAAGAGATACATATGTCCTATGTCTGAGAACTAGGGGGAAAAAAACAGCAGGGAGGGAGGTTATTTTGATGCTGATAAATTAGTGTCCAGACAGTAAAACAGAGTTCCAGAGAAAAAACAGGAGTCCATTTACTAAACCTACCAGTTACTGTTTGGTAACTGATCTCTTTTTCATACCAATATAGAGAATTTCAGAGAACAGCACATGCATTTAATCAGGAAGAATAAGCATTATAGGGGAAACAATGTAAACAGTAATTGGAGAGCTCCAAACCTAAACTTGATCATTTGGGTTAAATTTGCTAGGAACACATGGAGTCTTGAACATACACCATTGGGGAAGCCTACGCATCAACAGCAGCTATTACAAAGCCACTTTGACTCTAAAGGCAGAAACAGTATCTCCTTTACCCAGAGCTTTCCGGGTTTAGTTCATTTCCCCATTTCCTCCATATAATTGGGGAAAAGGGGATATGAAGTCTTTTAGGGGAAGGAAATAACAAAAACCCACTGTCTCATTAGTAAGGCAACAGGCGCTGCAGGCAGCAGGAAGCTCCCAGGACAAGAGGCTGTATGATTCCACAGCCCATTCTTCCAAACTTCTGGTGATTTTCCTTTCTTCCAGTCTCCTCCACCCCCACACAATTTGTTCAGCACGTGGGAGTTACTCCCTCTCACCAGATACATCCCGTCAAGCACAGACACTGGCAGAACTTTCTTCCCCTTGCCAACACAATTACAGTCAAAGACTGTCCAAAGGCTGTTGCATACAATCAACAGTGCTGATCATGTTAGACAGCCTGCAGCGCCGTCCTTTATTCTGCCCCTTGTCCATCCCTGCCTTTCCTATTCACTTTTTAGAAAAAGTTACTTTAGCCACACTTCGGATCTGGGATGCTACTCATAAGAACAGCTACATTCTGGCAGCTGACGTGGAGAGCAGAGGACAATACTATGAGACAGCTCAGCCTCAGTGGGAAGCAACTCAAGTTTGGGAAAGAAGGGAGAAGTGTTAAAAGCATTACTTCCTAACTGGACTTTCTCATAAAATTTGTATATTTCATCAGGGTATTAATGAAATACTGAACAGCCCGATCTAAACTCGGAGTTTCTCTGTGCCCTCTCCTCCCAAACCAGTGCTCCTCCTCCCAAGTCAGAACACTCAACTGTGTTCTGACTCAACTCTAATCCAAAACCCCTGGATTAGACCTTTTCACCAAGTACCCAGGGTTTTCAAAGTTGCCGTTGCCAAAATACATATTCAAGATCTAGCAGTGCCAAGAAATAGATTTTTCATTCTCCCAAAGGGTTACCTTAAAATAGGTTCTCAGTTCTTAAACGGATGCTGCTATCATGCAAAAGGCTATTTTGTGGCTAAACACATCATTGTACTGTGTCAACTCCCACCAGGAGTAAAGGTGACTTCTCAAAAGAATTTAACGTCCAAAAAAGGAGGGTGTTCCTTAAAAGACAGACCCACTGCTCTTCTCCACCCTCTTTTTCTTGGTATCTTGCCTGAGGACAAAGAAAGCAAAATCCTGCCAAGCCCTGGGAAAGGTGACCTGGATTATGACACTGGATTTTTCTTTTTCCCCACCCATTCTTCTTCCTAGTCAATATGGTCGAGTGGAAAAGGGAAAATTCCCTTCACTAATGAGGTGATTGGAGGTGTCTGTCTTACATTCAATGCCATGATCTACTTCCACAGCCCTGCCCCCACAGCATAAGAACTTAAAGCCATGAACGCAAATCACAGCAACCTAGTTATTGCACATCAAAGCTGTCACTGTCACTCTTATTCTCAGGGTGGGAGAGACAATCAGACAGTTGACATTTCTTTAGCTCACAGGGCAAACAGAAACCAAATCACAGTATCTCTTCTGATGCTCCAGAAAGACACTGACCCCACACTACCCCGCAACAACCACACTGCCAGGAATAGCATCCATTCTGCAGGAACCTCACAGGGGAGAGCAAACTACCCAACTGCACCTATATTTTCTCTTAATAGCTGTGTTTGTTGAAGTTATCCCTTCCTGCTCCTCTTAAAACTCCTCACCAGCAATGAAAGCCACTCCAGTATGTAAAACAGGCAAAAAAAAAAGCGTTCCTCCATAACAGAGGTGGTTTGTGATCATATACCTTCTTATTCAGGGGTACATACCTCTGCCAATTACAGAAACTGCTTGCACTGGAAAGCAAATAGATGTTTAAAGCTCTATTTTAACACAATTAAAGCTGTTTGAAAGTAAGAAGCTGTCATGTGGCAGGTAGAACTACACAGACTATTATTACGTGTTCTGAAGACCACTGCTTGGAAACTTCTAATCCCAGTCCAGCACATTTACTGGCAACAGATTTCCAGTCTAGACTCTGCAAAAAGCTCCCAGTAGTTTTTCCATAATGTTGCATTCTGAGAGGAAGTCATGAGACTGCAGGTATAAAATTAGGAGACATTTAGGGGACCTGGCACACCTCAGTAAAAATTGTTAAAAACATTCAAAAACAAGGTTCACAGCAATGAGAACATAACATGATAATCCTCTTGAGCAATCACAGGCTACTAGACTGAGTTCCTGTCTAGAAGTGCAAAATACCTGCACAGATAGAACTACTTTGCCTTCCTGAAACAACTCAGAATAGGCTGCCACCACTGCAAATTAAGGGAATGGATTTGTGCTTTCTTCCATATGCTGCCTCAATCTGTTCACTAGTCAAGTAACCTTTGGAAAAAACTAACTTCAGTCTCTCTTCATGGATTTCCAGATGTTACTCAGCTGCCCTGTTACTCAAGGTAATCTCATGTTTCTCAGCCTTTGTGCGAATTTTGAAGCTCTCCTTCAGTACTGTATTGCTTGCAAATTTAAACAGCGGGATACTAACTCCCTCTTTCAGATTTTTAAACACACTGAGCAAAGTTTTTAGCAGTGCTTGCATAACTTGAGACATCCTCTCCCAACTGATTACCAGTGGGACACAAGCACTTTGGAAAATTTCATCTGATGGTAAATGCATGTGACAGCAGATCCATCTCACCAGCTATCTTCCCTAATTTAAAGAAGATGCAATGCTATTTTTCTTTGCTATTTACTTGCTTAGCTGCCACATCACTTTATAAAGACCAGTTTAAACTGACAAAAGAACAAACAATTTAGTGGAAACTAAGCTATACTGTCAAGAAGGAAGGAATTTGACACAAGCTTTATTATACAAAGACTCTTGTTTCTGGCATTCTGCCCCACCTCCTTTCTCTCATCTCATGCACTCTTGCTGCTGGTTACACAGAATCCCATTACTCTCTTCAGCCATTTCCTTTCCATATTTGTCTCTATTTTATGCTGACAGGAACAAAAGAAAGAATAACTTTATTATAAGAATCTATTTAAAGTCAGTATCTCACTTGCTTCCCTGCATTTAGAATTGTGCCTTCTTGCCCTGGTTTCTCCCCTCCCAGTACTTCAGAGGCGTATTAATTCAGTTCTCTTAACATCTACACAAAGCACTTGCAATGAGGGATATGACAGTTAAGTTCTTACTCACGTCTTCAATTATTTTTACTGAATTGCCTTTCTTTTAATATTTGCAGTCTTGTTAAAAGTACATTTGAAAGAAAAAAAAAAAAACAAAATAAAAAACTACAAGTTTGCTACTAGCTATTTCCAAGTAATTAAATTCATTAATCCAAACAGGGAGCAAGGGAAATAAAACTACTTTCTCCTTCATGCTTTTTTCCCCTCCTCTTACTCCATAATAGTTTTAAATGCTCTTACCCCACTAAATGTTATGACCAGCACTTACTCATTCTAATTTTTTTGCTGCCCTTATCTTTCTCTTGCAAGCCTTGAAACAGTAACTACCCTGAAATTGGAGAGAATGATGGAGGGTTCCCTCCGCAGGAAACTAAAATTTGATCAGCCGCTCAGAAATCAGGCTGTTTGTTGTTTCCTGCATCCTTTAGTTCCTAGTTTTTTAGCTCACAGCACTCAGTTTTACATTTTCTCCACCCTGCTTCCACCATCATACTGAATATTTCATTTCTACCATCACTAGCAGAAAAGGCATTTCAAAAAGAGCATGCGGAAAGTCACACATCCCCAAGCCAGCCACACAAAGATGCACAGTACCTAAGTTTAACTGCAAATTCAAAACCCTACTCCAGAGCTGGCTGCACAGCAACTCAGTGACTAACTTCCCAAGGAGACAGCTGGCAGATTTGCATAGCTGTGTCTGGTGCTGCATTTGCAAAAACAGAAAAAAGGGAGAGGATGAGACAGTGTGACCATAGCGACTTGTGGCTCTGCCACCCTGGGCTTTCTGTCCAGCTCACCTGAGGCACAAGGCACCCAAAAGCTCCACCGTCACATTCCATCCTTGTTGAAGTGTACAGACAGACATATACTCTACAGAAATAAGCAGATTAGAACAGGCCTGGAGACTGGACAGTTAGAAAAACACTGAATAAGCACACACACACCTTGTCAGCAGCCACCACACTCCTGGAAGGCCTTCCAACAGTTCCTGTTTTCACACAGAGAAGCTAAATGCCTCCCTTCCTCAGCACACCAAGTACCTGGCGCTGTGTTTACAGAGGAAACTCTACTTCTGCTCCTCCTTTATGCCCTGAGGGACAGCTAATCTAGGGCCTAGGCCTGCCATCACTCTTGAGAAGAGCAACACAGGTCTTCCCGCTGGTCTCCAGCAGTTTGTCCCCATGCTGGAGCAATGACTCACGGCAGGAGACCCAGCTCATGGCTGGTCGCAGCAGCAAGGGGTGGTTGTGATTGAAGCCAACACAGCTCTGCAAAACCACCTGGTGAACTATGTATGCCCTACATGAACACACAAGAGAAGTCCTTATGGGCACACACAAAAATTAAGGCCTGTGAACACTTCAACCTACACACGTAACAATGTCTCTTCCAAATACACCCTTCCCTTCTTATTCAACAGTTCCCTACACACAGCACTAGTATTACTGCTCAGGACAAGCCTCCAGGCAACCACCACCATCTTCTGCTACGTGCCCTCCAGCCGTGCTCACACAGTCAACCCAAGGCACTCCTATTTTGGACACTGTGGGTCAGCTACTAATTTTAGGGCCCATACATGGCTGAAGAGGTTGCACACAGTTCTCTTGACTCTCTCTGGTAGGCAAACAAGACAGTTCCCTTCACTCTCTTGCACCAGGGACCAGATGACCAACCTGCCTGACCCGACATTTCTACAGCTAACGGGCTTGGAGAAGAGATAGCAAGTGCAGGGATTTCCCATTAGACCCCAGTTTATGTAGGGCCTTAATGCAAGTTTCCAACACAAACAACATCGGAAAGGGAAGATGAACTTAGTGGAGAAAGACGATCAGCTGAATATCATCACTGAAAGTGACGATAACACAAAGTTGCAAAGTCAGGAATAAGTTTCATTAGAGGAATTTCTGTTTTTAAGCAAGACCTTATAAGAAAAATACAACCATTTCTCCAGTGAACTGCCCTGAAATTCTGTGCCTGGGCACAGAAAGTGGTTTTGGTATCATTGAGAGGCCTGAAAGGCAGACAATTAATAGGCTGAGTGTGCTGCTTATTTCCTTTGGTTGAAATAAATGAGACAAACTAGTATAATACCTTAACTTCTTCCTGTAAGCGTGACTTCAGGATGTTTCTCAAACATACAGCTATGATCCCAACACAATCCCTGTAACTTTTACAATAGGAAATTCTCAGTCACTCCAAATTAACAAGAACAAATGCTATCAGCAACAACTTCAAATCTACCAGTCCACATTTAGGCCAATAAACAACCAGCTTCCTCTCAACAGCAACAGCCCATTTTTAACATGGTGTGACTACATTCACCAACCCTTCAGGATCCACACGGGGGGAGGGGGAGGGGAAGCAGAGATAGGCAGAAAGCAGCTTGTCAATTAAGAACCAAAATATCCCCCCCTCAGAACCTGGAGGCTGTGGTAATCCCCTTTTTGAAATGCTAATGTCATTACAACCATAGCACCAGAAGACAAGCGTGGGGCCTGGGTGACAGAGACTCTGCTGTGCCCTTACACAGATGATTTAAACTGGGCCTTTTGTAACTCTCCTCCCCAAAGCCCCTTGCTCGGCATCATGCTTGACAGCAGCTGCAGCTGCCATCCGACCCTCCTGAGGAGCAGGGGTGGAAAGATCAAGCTGATGAATTCATGCATGTGGGGCACAAGCCTGGGGCACAGCAGCCCTACACTGCAGTCTTGTGTTCTCCAAACACACACATGAGGACAAAGATGGACTTGGGGAAGACTTGATAAAAGGCAAAGCAAAAGGTCCCCAGCTGCCCTCTTGCTACTGCTAAACAGTTGCACAACAGTAGAACTTGTTACAGCTGGTCATTAGACTCGGCATAACAGATATCAGCATAGGAGAAAATGGCTCAAAGAAATTAATCAACATAAATGCATCTATCCTCACAACCCAGGAACCAGCTCAGCCTCGAGGAGGAATCCCTCCCGTGGAGAAAGCTACTCTAAAGGGACGGAGAGCAGTCGACTGCCCTGCATTAGCAGCTGGAACCAGTTCCTGTGGGTAGATCAGAGACCAGACAGGGCACCACAAGTTTGACCCTGCCACTATGCAATATGTAACAACTGACAGATGGTTACCAGAGGGCTTTTTTTGGTTAATGTTTCAGTTTTCACTGCCTCTGATACCAGTCAGGGAATGATCAGGGAAAACCAACTTCAAGTAATGATTGTTTCAAATGCTAGAGAATTTGCTGGGAAAAAAGTTTCCTACAATTTACCATATTTCTACCATCTCCCAGAGAGCCTCCCACTACAGAAGAAAAGCGAGACCATCACCAAAACGGCTGAGAAGTAAAATCAAACTAAGTTTTACACAGGTGAAATACAGGTTAACTGGAAAGCTACGGACTGAAACAACATTTGCCATTCACAAACACCACTGCATTTACAGCAGTTCCCACCTCCCTATGAGATTAGGTGAAGCTACTCTACCACCACAGAATACATAAGAGCCCCAAATCCCTCTGCCAGAAAAGAAACAGGATCTCACCTTGAAAAGCTCAGTCATCCCACTGCTGCTTAGGTAGGTGTTTGAACTCCTACCTGTAGAGAAGCACCTCTGTGGGTAATGAGGAGGCCAGACTCTATTGCCACAGAAAGAAGGAAGGTGACAGAGCCCCCCCTCTGGAAAGGGAGATGCATTTGGTTTCATTACTGCAGGGTACACACTGGCAAGCAGCTTTGAAATGCTGCCAACAATCCCAAATAATTTTTAAAATTAAAAACACAAAAGCTTAATTTCTGCAGACGCCCTCCCTTGTTGCTACTAACTAACCAATGTCAGGAGAAAAAAATCCTCTATTTAAAGCAGCTAATTAAGTTAAGAGTTCAGTGGATGGAAATAAACTTCATGATAGATGCTCCCCTGCTGTCAGAGGATGCAGAACAGACGTCCGTTTTCATCCTCTCAAATCGCTCCACGGCACCTGACATGGCCAAGCGTGAAATACTCCTGACCTGCCTCAGACACGTGGCAGGAAGCCAGAGGTATGCAGTAAGATAGTTAAGTCTTTGCTCACCCTGACTGTAGTCAGAGAATGAATCTCCTTACAACACCCCTAATTAGCAGCTTCCACCTGCCTCTCTTGGTTTTACTGACAGCAAGAATCAAGGATGCTAAAAGCAGCCCTGCCTGTGTAACAGATGACAGGCTGCAACGCCCCCTTCCCCCATGCAGTCATACCAGTGCACACCCAAAGACTCAACTCTTACACGGGATCAGCTCATGACTGGAAAGAGTTGGTTAAAGCGGGACCAAACAGGACCAAGGCAACACTGACAGGAAAAGCAAAAAAACCCCAAAACATCTGGCCACCACAGCACACACCTCCTCTCCCACACACCAGAAGTGTGCTAACTGCCTGACTGCCAGTCCTGTGATCTGCCCCAAACCAAACGTGCCAACTATTCATTTCACTACCACTTCAGCAACACAAAATTGAACAAGGAGCCTATACCAATAGACACCTCGGCCCTTCCAGCACTGTACATCTCTCCCAGCTATTCCAAAAGTGGAGCCTAGCTTACCAAATGTCACAGAGGAAACAGCCACCAAAGCACAAACTGTCAACTTAAAGATAACATTTAAGTATTTGAAAAGGAAAGAGAAATAAAGAGATTCAAAGTAGAAAGGCCTGAAGGTTAAAATTATGCTAGCTCAAGGACATCACATTTCTATGTCTCAGCAAGACTGGTTTCTGCTTTGGGCTACTAGCAGTATCATTTGCAACACGACCAGCTTGTTGGAAAAGACAAAGTGGGAGACTGAAAGAATACAACTGGAGAAACAAACTTGCTGTCTTCATGGATTTCACCAAGACTTGTGCTCAAAGGCAAACTCATTGCAGTTTGTGACTATGTTCAGATTTTTCAGCTTAAAAATTAAAAATTAACAATTTTCTCAGTAGAGAGAAAAGTGACAGCTGAACCTAAACACACAAATGAAAGACTTTATATTTTCTTACTATATTACAACCTAAGTCAATTACACCCAAGAAAGTGTTTACAATTAAACCTGAAAGTTGTCCTCTTGAAGCATTCAAATGTTACTTTTGCTAGGGAAAGCAAAACCAGCGACAGAATGGAAGAAGTACTAGATTAAAGATAATACAGAGCATTACAGTTACATTCCTTTGCCCACGCTAAAGACAAGTAAAGATATGCTGTGGCATGACACGTGGCTCAGCAACAACTCTGACAGTACCAATCCTTTTCAAGAAACACATCAGCAGGCCTAAAACTTGAACTACTGGAGATGGGTTACACAGCAGGGATATCCCCAGGAATCCGAGTTTGGAAGTTAGCTGCTCTGAAGGTAGGAATGGAATGGGCCAGAAGAAACAGTGTTAAAAACCCACACTTCTCCCCTCTCAGCCAGTGATAAATAAAAAGCTATGGGTTTTGTATGACACCAGAAGCACACTCCTAAAGACCTTTGCAGCATCAGTAAGTCTCCTTGAGACGAACCTCCAGGATGCTGGTGGTCCAGAATAAAGGCAGCACCAGACCACTCTGAAATAACTTAATTCCATACATACAGTGACATAGACCCCACGTGGAAAGCATCACCATCAGCAGGGAGTGATACCTTGGCATTGACAAGGATCCAGGTTTAATAGGTTTATTTCATTTACAGGAAGAGTTCCTCTACAGCAGGTGTAGCAACCAAACAAATGCAGGATAGGGGAGAACAGGAAAGCAGCTTTTTACTATAAAAGTAAGCACAAACTAAGAAAAGCAGAACTTTCTGAGAAAGTGACAGATATTTCTCTAAACATGGCAGCAATTTCCACCTGAAATTCCTCCTCCTACGGCTTGTTTCACACACAGTTGCTATACTGACTTTTGTAGTTTCTCTCTCCCCCAGATCCCCAGCCATGATGTTAGAGCACTTGTAGGCAGACACAGCCAGTGCTCCAGGAAATGGAATCTTCACCTTGCTCTGCTCCTGCCTCAAAGAGATTCCTGCCTTGAAGCTTCAGTCCCTGGAGGGCACACACACTTTGTAACCTCAAGTACCTAAACACTCCATCAGTGTCTCACCAGTCAGTCCTGTTGCGTACAGAAAAGCCTCAAAAGCCTGCTGTTGTAAAGGCATACCCTGCATCCTCCTGAATTAAGACACTCTTACCTAACCATTAAAAAAAACAAACACACACATACATATATTTCTACTAAGAGTCCTCCCTCCCAAGGCCATACTATTCTCAACCATTCTAATCTGCTTGCATAACTAAAACACTGCCTTCTTTCAGGACTTACTCTACTTAACCACCAAGCCACTAATTGGCTTTTTAAACCACCAGGATCTTTTTCACAACTCCACCTGTGGAAAGCTTCACCTCCCTGTTTTGCTGCACTCCTCTGTCCCCCTCCTCTCCTTTCTAGAATCTTATTCTCCCCTGATCCACATTCACCTCCCATCTATTCTACCACTTTCCTACAAATCTCCATTTGCATCTAGTCCTTTTCTGTGCCTGAAGAGTCTCCAGATAGCTCCATTTCCTTCAAAATATTCTAGTTCTACCTAAACCAGAAAAACTTCACCTGTTGTCTCAGCAGCTGACATCTCTGCTGAAAAGGAAGCAGAAGAAAACACAAAGTTGCCTAAACAGCAAAAACTGTAAGATCACAGAACAGTTTTATTCTGCTTCTGATGGACAGTTTTATGGGTGCCTGAGAGTATGTCTGACACAAAACTCATTGTACAGCATATTGGTCTTTTTCTCAGGATGCAGAAAATGTTCTTTCCAGCCAGAAAAGCAGCAGCCACCTCTGGCTTTCTAGTTATGACTCTGCATGTATGAGGCCTACCATGTTTCCTCCCTTTTGCTGGTTGAAAACTCAAGACAACATCCACCAACAAGGCAATATTTTTCAAATCAGACATGCTTCTCTTTACAGACAAAGCGAAAGATCTATCTCATATGTTTGTTTCTGCTCTTGAACAAGAAAGGTTTTCCCCATTGAATTAAGATGACAGGCTAGATTTAAAATGCTGAGACAACAGGATTTAAAGGTGTTACCTGGGCCTGGTATATTTATTCTTCAACAGTTTCGCAACAAGCCTCCTCTAGTCCAATCCACGTAGTACATCTTACAATTCATCTAAGCAGCCCCATACCTAAGGGGTTACTTCAAATCCCTTCAATCACATCTGGAAGCAAGCAATTCAAAGTCCTCCAACTCCAGTACAACACTCTGCAGGAGCAGAGCCTCAGGGGAATTCCTGTTTGCAGAGGAAGATGAACGTTCCTTAGAGGTTTCAGTTCATTAAAACAAAAGTTTTTTAGATGCAGATCAGTGCACACAGAAAAGCAGGTACAACCTCTTGAGACAATGGCACAATCCTGTCACTAGGTTCCAATTACTCTCACGAAGGTACAAGCATTTTTGAGTTTGCTGTTCAAGTGCCTTTAGCTCCCCACCTTCAACTCTTGACTATCAGCAGATTGTTACTGCCAGCGTTTTAGCAATCCTCATCTAGACACAGGTTGCTGGGTTTAACACAGGGCCTTGACAGATTCAGCCACAAAAGCTTAACACTTGACAGTCTAGAGCTACCCAGCCTGCCCTACCCATTTGTTTCCCCCATATCACCCGTGGATGTATATACTCCACAGCTTTACATACCACACACCAGCTATTCAAGCAGTATTTGCAGTAACAGCCCAGGCTGAAGTTTGACACAGTTCCAGAGCAAGTTTGCATCTTGGCCTGTCATCCCTGCTGCAGTCACTAATAGCTGGCAGCACAAACAGGAGGTGGTAGCTGCTTGTGCTGCTACAGTTAAACATAAGGGCTGGCGAACCAGTGGCAGACGTGGGTTGCACAGACGAAAAACATTCAACATATCCTAATAACATAGTGCTTCAGCTGCAATAGTAACCAGTTTAGGACTCAAAATGGACAGAAGCAGCAAAAGAATTGTCAAATGGCACAAGGTGACAGCAAGCAAACGTTTTGCTGTTCCTCTGTCAGGACTTATCCCATGAGAATAGGAACAAACCCAAACTCTTCCCAAATGATAGGCTCAAGTAGATAAAAAGGAAAGACTCGGTTATAGAAGGAAGCTGCGTAAGAAGACAGACAAGTCTGTATCTTCAGCCTAGCAGTCAAAGGACACCAGGATAGTGATGAGTCAACCTGGACTGAAGTTCACGAGTACTTTCTCTTGAAAAATCAAACCATGCCCTTCAGTGCCCCTCCTGCTTCCTGCTACAATGGAACTCCTACCAGTTTCCATATTTCTCACTCTAGCTCAAGAAGCTAAGGTGAGTTGGACCAGACTATTCTTCAGCTACTTCCTAAAGCAGCTTATTTTCCTTCTAGCAACCTTGGCCAAAAATTGAAAGCCCCTTAATACTAGGTGTGTGTGATACCAGCCTTGCCAGAAGTAAAATTCAAGCACTGGATAAAAATCCAGAGTTCAGGAGATGCCATCAGCTCTTGTCCCATCTCCCACTCTCTGAAGACCAAAATTTGTTAAGTGCTAGAATTCCCCTCCCACACCTTTACATACTTCATTATGAATCCATTCTCCCCAGAATCTGTTCATAGAACAGAATAGCCTTGGTTGGAAAAGACCTCCAAGATCAAGTCCAAGATGTATTGTTCTTGGATTCAGTTTTTTTTTGAGGAGAGGGAAAGTTCAGACAAAACAGATCAAATTTCAGAATTCAACAACAATTTACACAAAATTTTATGTATTTAGAACAGATACAGAAGCCAAATATGCTTCCCAATTCCTCCCGAAGTGACATACATCCATAACATGCACACAGGAAAGACTTTAGACTTTTTCCAAGCACAGGAAATGAAATGTAGGAGCATCCAATGGAATACATCTAGAGTCGTGCTCTGTGATGAGATGTTCACCTTTCTTGATTAAATGAAACAAAAGGGGTTTTGCCTCAGCTTGCCCTCCCCGTCCTCTCAATCCTCTCTGGCAGCCTCCCAAGAATCTCACAAACAGTATCTCCCTTTGCATTTTAATGAAATATTTATTCTATTTGTTTTTCCTTGAGCCATTTGACATTAAATGCTATTTAAGGCACAGCGATCCCCTCACAGGGAAACACAGGAAGTTGATCTCCCCTCTCAAACCAAGGGCAGTCATCTTTCCCAAATATAAGGGACAAAAATGGAAATGGGGCACAGAGATGGATCTCAGCCTATCCAACACAATAGCACAATGGTAATCCTAGCTCATAGTCACTTTATTAACCAATAAAACATCACACATTTCTCGTAGTACAGCAGTGGATATAAATCTACTCACATGCAGGTCCTTTGGATTTGCTGAGCCAACCTAGGACTGATAAAAGGAAAATTCAGGATTACTATTATGCTTGCTTTAATTCATCCTCCAACCATTAGAACTGGTTAAAATTAAAACAAGTTATGTGGCTTCTTAAGATCCCTATTACTCCCTTCACGCCAGCTGCTTAAATAGCACTGCCTGGATCAGTGTAGTAACAGTGTGAATATTATTATTTGAATAGTCTAATTCTGGGCCTCTCTGCATCTGCTTCCTAGCCACCTTTGCAGCCTGGCCATTATTCTGCAGCTCCTCATCATGCTCTTCCTTACCACTCTCTTCTTATTAAGCTCTCCAAAGGGACTGGAAAGAGGAATTGCACCTGAAACTGCTCCCCCTTTTCTCCATGTAGAACTAGACACTTCTTTGGACTGACCCTGTAATTTCTCCAAACCCACTCTTACATGAAGCATGCAGGTTAGAATGAAGATCCTCTGTTCAAGCATGACAACTGCCCACACTTCTCTCTGGACATCCAATGTTACCGTGTCCCTGTTTTCATGACCATTAAATTCATCCCCCTAATTGTATAAACACCTTCCTTTCAGCTGCATAACTAGAGACAAAGGAGATCTCTGCTTTGCACAGATTCCCAAAGAACAGGAACAAGTCTGAATCTGCTCAGTGACTGGAGTGCTCTCTACAAGCTGTTCTGTGCAATGCAAACAAATACCAGCGGTATCCAAGAGCTTCTGTGCAGAACAACCTTGGCACTGAAAAGACCTTAGAACAGCAAAGCAGGAGATTGGCTGCATCTGCGTCAGAGACAGGAATGAAGTCGTTTCAGTTTATTCAAGCTCAATTTATCACTTTAATGGCAATCCTAAAAATTAAAGAGCAAGCTTGATGATAGCATTTCACATGTGATCAGTCAACAGGCTGTGTCTAAATCTAAATGGATCTTAGATCCACTGACCCTACATTATTATTAATTTTTAAAGCTTAATATTTAAACTCCTTTATGGCTATTGATATTTGCTTAATTCAGGATGTTTAATACTTTTACCAACACCTTTACTTGCGTTTCCCAGGACCAGGTGATGCTATTATCAATAATGAAAGGCCCAGCCTATGTTTTGATAGGTTTCTGATAGAGCTGGTTATGAAACCAAGAGAGATTACACCATTTGGAACACAAATTATAGGAAGCTTTCAGAGTACCTTAGAGACTAAGTGTTAAAATTTAATGAACAACTTATTCTGATCCACTGTCGTCCTTCCAAAAATAGCCTGACCAGACAGGAGGACCATTGTGAGTAAGATATAAACACAAGGCATTTGAGAGCTTGGGAATAACCTTAAGAGCCAGAGATGGAAGGGAGGGAAAAAAAAAAAAAAAAATCTCTGCAACAAAGAAAGAATGGAGAAGTGTTATGTGTAGAAAAGTAGACAAAATAGTTGTTATTGCTCCTTTCCAGCACTTCAAAAATTACCCATCTCTATCTACTAAGCACCCTGGCTCTTAGCTACATTCCAGATGAACCCTTGCTTTCCAAGTCTCCTTGCCTCCTCATTCCTTCATTATTTCCCCCAACTCACTTGGAGAGCTTGCCAGACAGGGAAAAAAGACATAAAAGTGAAAGCTCAAAAAATATTTCTGAACAGCACTGGAATTTCCATAAATCCTCCTCTTCTGACATAGCTTCATTGCTTGCCCATCACCAAATACTGCATTTGTTTTCTGTTAAATATGTGCAGCAGTTATTTTTATATTCATGGACATCTCCTGTGAAAAGGGAGCAGTTTCCCAAATTCTGCAGCCTGCTAAGTGACTAAGCAACTTACCATACTCATCTCATGGCACTCCAGGATATTTGGATACACTGCTTGAGACAAAGTGCTGAAGATTTTTCTTAAAAATCCATGCATAAACCAAACCAATTTATTACCAGAGGACAGACCAGACGCTTGCTGACTGGAAATGAGTCTGCCCTCTGAATTAACCACTTGGCAAAGAGAACATTTCTGCCCAGAACACGAATATACCTCTAAGCCTCCTGAAACTCAAGCAATAGAATTTCTAAACAGCAAAATTACTACAATACAACATACATCATATGGTTTTAAATATACAAATCACAAGCTCTGCTTTCTCACTCAGAGCTGAGCCAGCCATTGTCTCCATGCTTGTCTGTCTTTTTATGAGAACATTCTTCAGCTTTTGTAGCAACTGTGAGCACGCCACATTGGCCCCACATTCAAGATAAGGGTTACCACCAAGAGATTTAATACAATATCTTACTTCATATTAACATCGCTTTGCCCTGCCTGCTCTGAATGATTTTGCTACGTAAAGTAATGAAGCGAGGGGATGGTGGGGTGGTTGGGGGACAAAGACAAGGGAAAGATGATTTTCCAAGCGCCTCGCCAGTATTCTTTGTTTCTCCGTCTGGCTCTCCGCTCCTCGGCTGACTTGCTCATTAATGTTACTCATGGCTGGTGTGCTGCTGCAGGTGCAGCTCTCCGGGACCATGACGCATTGCTGAGCACCCCGATCCCTCCCAGCAGCTGGCAGTTGGGTTGCTACCTCCCAGTCTCAGAAAACCTGCACATGGAAGCGCTCCTCAGCAAGCCCTTCCCCTCTCCCAGGATTGTTTCCCCCTGCATGTCTTGCCCTCTGCCATGATCTTGGGCTCCCTTCCACATGCACTTACTTTCTCACTTGCCCTGCAGGAAATAGTTCATGCCTAGCCACTATAATCCTGTTTAGCTGATGATCTGCCTTGATCAGTTTACCACAGCTGGTTTCAGGTGCTAAAGCAAAAGGAACACAGAAATGGAAACAATGCAGAACGACTCTTGGGTCTTCTGACATGCTTAACTAGTGCTTTTGTTAATGTGAATGGATGCCTCAAAAATGATACTAAAAAGGCTTGTCAGCATTGTGGCTGCCTTTCCCCATCCAGCAGCCCTCTGCAGCACAAGGCATTCGCATACTGATTACAGACTCAATTGAAGGTGCTGCAGTGTGTAACAGGAATTTCAGATGGGGATAGCGTGCTCCAGCCTCAGGCTGGGAGGCCAGTCTGACAAGCCTACCTCTGAAATGAGGCAGTGACATTATCACCAATAACAGTAAGACTGGAAAAAACAAAGATAGGCCAGATCCCAAAAGACCTTGTCCCTTTCCCACTCTATCTTTTCTTGCCAATTTGTTGCTCTTTCATGTGTGTTCCCCCACCTCTCACTACCTACACAGCCAAAATCAGGCCAGGAAGACACACATCTGGGATATCAGATTTCAGCAGTCTCTCCCTTCTGACTTGACAAGCCAGAAATACTGAAAGGAGATCAACTCCTCCTCCAGCAGTTTCTAGCACCAGCAGACTTTCCATACAGGATCACCTCGGCTTTGAGTGCATCTGGCAGCTAACATTTATTCTGCTCTACCACACAGAGGCCAATTCGAGCTTCACTGATGCTGAGGAGTGTTGGTCATGGGACATTTTCAGGTGCCATAATATGTCAAATAAATAGGACTTTTTAGAGTTAGGTCAAGAACTGAGGTTTTGTTTTCAAAGGCAAGCTACTTTCTATATTGCAGCTGCTGAAGTCAAATCGACATGGCTTTTTGGGACTAACCTCCTATACAGTTCTGTGCAAGAGCACACAAAGTCATTCCTTCCATCCCATGCCACTTATGATCAGGCATCTCTCTACAGACAAAAACTACATCATGGCTGGTCTGAGAGAAAAGACGTATTTCAGGGTATACTGGGTAAACAAGCACATATTTTACATCACATACTACCTTGTGAATATCCAGTATATTTTCTTCTTCCACTCATTTCTAAAAGGCAGATCCCCTCATCTCTGCTGACATTTTACATATCATCCCATTGCATTGCTATTTACATTATTCACAACACTGATCCATCAGATAAACATCAAGAAATTAGAAAGTGGAAGAGGGAAAAACTCAAGCTGCAAAGCAGATCCAATAGAGGGGTGCAGTTATTGGGTACTGAGGTGTCAGAGTACAGCACACAAGACAACATTGTACAGATTCATCAGCTGTGCGAAGAGCTGAAGAGTGTCTGGATTTCCAAAACTACTTCACATGAGCAGCTGCTACAGGACATATAGATAAGAGTGTCAACATGAGAACCTCACTCAACCAAAACATAGTCCATGCTCTTGAGTCTCCAAGTGTCCCCATCTGCACTGAAGGGATGCAAATGGAGGGGAAAAAAGCTGGGGGTATCAAAATAACAGGGTAAAGGACAAGCACTAATTTACTAATATGTAGACTTTGTTCAGTTCAGACACTGCCCTCTGCTTAACAAGTAATGATGGAATTTTTCCTGCGAGTACTGAAGGATGTGTACAACAGCTCCCCCATAAAAATATAAGGCCACCTCCATACATACGCATCTCCCCCTCCCTGCAGCATATGTAAAGGTTTCACTTACCTGTGGCCTGCGCTTCCAAGATAAAGGTACCGAAGATAACTAGCAGAAGAAATAACCCATGGCTAGTCAAGGCAAGAGACGATCCTGTGTTGCTCTTTGGTGCTACCATTCCATGGCACATCTTTTACCCACCAAAGTTTCTTTTAAAAAAACTCCCCGAAAGATCTGGTTGATCAGGAGCACCTCGGTCTACAAAAACAAAGAAAGAAACAGTAAGTGTTGAGCCAAACACCTATGACATCTGGGGAGGGGAGGAAAAGGGGAAATTCAGAAACAAAGAAGAACAATCTCTTGCATGTTCTAGCAGTTAGGAATCCTACCAAGTATTCACAGTTCACAAGGTAACAGGAGCAGAAAAGGCAATCTTCTGCATAGCAAATACTAAAAGGAGCTGCATTAGAGAGAGACTGTCAGAACTTTTCACTCACCCTCTAATATTTCAGATGTGAAGACTGCCTAGCTCACAATTAATTTTAGCTTTTCCTTTCAAGACAACCCCAGAGGATATAGCATCTGTAGAATTTGTTTCAAAATAACTTCAAGAGAGCCAGCCTTCCTACATCCCCAGCACCTTTCAGAAGGTCTCCAAGACACAGCAGACTACTAGACAGCTAGGATACATAAATCAAATGCTTCTTCAGCCACCTGGAGAGGCACAGCAAACCTGACAGCCAGCCAGCAGGCAGGCAAACACACGCTTATGAGGAGGAATGTAAAACAGCTTGCAAACCTCAGGTATAATGTTCTGACAGTATAGAGCATAGCAATTAAAATTGCAGGATGTGACACTGCTCATACCTGAGGACTGAGGGATTCAGCCATAGCCTATCAGGCACTGCCACAGCAAAACCAGACTCCTACAAACACACAAAGTGCAGCTGGGAAGTCAAGAAAGCGCAAAGCTGAACCCCTGTTTTTAATGAAGGAAAGACCCAGCAGAATATGTCCCACCAATCTAGTATGGGTTTAGCATGCAAGACCTCCAGTGGTAACTTTGGACCTGGATGAATAAACATGGCGTGCATAACTCCAACACTCATGAAAGAAAGTTAGGACTAAAAAATCGTCTGTACTGGTTTTACAAAGGAGGATGGAGAAAACTGGGATAAAGACAACTGAGTGACGGAGTTAAAAAAATGAAACAAAGGCAAAAAAAACCCCAAACCACTCAAACGAAAAACACAGACACTTTTCAACACTTCTGTCATGCTATTCCTTACACAAACATCTAAAGCTCTCAGGGAAAAAAAAATAGAACCAGAAATTAATGTTTCTTTACACCTGACCACAGGAATACTTTTAATTTTAAGGGAAACCCCATTCAGCCACAGCTTCTTCAGCAAAATGGATATTCATACTGAAAGGGGATTCATACTGAAGGGGGGGGGGGGGGGGGGGGGCGGGCAAGTTTCCCACAAAAATTCAAAACTGCTGGATAATTCCAAACAAATTTGAGGGGTGCAGAGAAAGGTATACTCTTTCATACCCTGTGAGAAGAGATGGGAGACCTGGGTTACCACTCCTACCACTAGGGAAGGCAGTATGACTTTCAGATCCTTAAGTACTTCAGAGATGAGGTCAACATGCCAGCACTGACCAGAGAACACATGACTCAAACAGCCACAACTCACATTTCCAATTACTCAGGCAAAATAGAAGCTGCATTATGGGAGGGAATATGTAGATTTGTCATTAAACCTGGAACTCATCCTAGTGAAAAGAGGGTTTCTTTAGTTCCATGTCACTGCCTTGGTCATATTTACTTCACAAAAGGGCTATCTTTAAAATTTGGATCTTTCAAGTCAATTAGTCACTACCAAAGAAGAATTCTTTGTCTGCATACACCCTCGCCTTGAAATGTCATTTCAAGATGACATTTAAACTGCCATGTGGCAAGTCTAGAGCTGATGCTACAATAAACTCTGTGTCTGCCCCTTTTGTTTCTTGCTTCATTTGGAGGGGGAGGGAGAGAAGTGAAGCTATCCCAATCTATGCCTGTAGCACAGCCTATAGATTTCTCATGCCTTCCACAGATGAGGAGCCAATCCTTTGTACAAATTCCTACCATGCAGAAAGTAGTAGGGATGCTGCCACTCACCTGTTAGAATTCCTTCAGCAACAATTAGACCATGGAATGAAAAAAATACTCCTCTGTGAAGAAAGCCAAGCCAGCTAGTCTGTATATCTGCCCCTCCTCTCAAGTCAGGTCTCCTGCAAGGATTTTAAGTTCATATTCAATTGGAAGAGGCCAGCAACTGGCCCGTACTCCACGCTAACAACTGGCTGCTTTCTTCTGAGAGTCACCGCTCTACACCTAATTACAGCTCTGACAAAGTAATGCACCACCTTCAGCAAATGGCCCTTCTGATTAGATCAAGACAGGTCTGTCTTCCAATTTAATGAAGCCTCATTAGCATAACAAACTCTGCAAGTCTGGTCAAGGTATCTTTTAAAGGTGGCCTTCCCTGCCCTTGGAACAGCACTTGGCAGGTGACATAGCAGCAGTCAGGAGAGGTAGGGAAGAGGGCACACAATTCTCACAGGATTGGCTGAGCCACCTGAGGTGTGCTACCTTGCCCCAGAGGTGTTTTCCCCTCCCAAAGACTGCACATGGAAGCCAGCAGTCCAATTCTCGTCTCTGAACCAAGTTAAGGACACCTGAAACAAGAATATCTTCTGGGAGAATCAATTATTGCTTATTCTTGACTCACTAACAGATTGCTCCAAAGCACAATGCTGTTTCTCTCCTTTCTTCTAAGTTGGGCATGGTTGCTCCATCTCTTTTCAGCTACGAAATCACTTGAGTCCCAGGTTATCGGGGATCCTGCCAGTCAGAGGCACAGGGCTGCCCCACAAGGAATGCTGTAAATTGCTGCTGCTGTGCCTACCGGAACATCCCACTAAGCTGACAGAGTTCAGTGTGGGATTTGAAGGAGACACAAAGGCAGCAAAACCATTTATCTATAAACCCCTCGGAATTGTTAGAAGACAATGAGCACAGGTTAAGCCTGCCAGGGATCCTCCCTCGGGCTTCAGCCAAGTTACAAAACTTGTTCCCAGCCTCGACTTTTCCATAGTAAAATTAGAAGATGAAAGAGATTCTGGCTAGATACGGAGGTATCCTTTCTTCCCAGAAGGGAGCTGGTGGTTGGGAAGCTATTTAGACAGACATTCAAGTCTCTGAAATTTGACTGTTGTTTTAACACATTCCTTTTACCTACAGCTCAGGGGGAAGCAGCTTTCCTAACTCCACCTCCAGAAGTTAACTGTGGTGCATGGTAAAGCACACATTTGGCAGAGACATACTCGCAGGGAGATCACTTAACAATTCATAGGTTCAACTAAATCAAAGCAATTCTCTGTTTTCCCAGCATTAAGGAACAGGCTGGTTTCTTTAATAGATCCTAGAAACAACGAGGCAGAAGCTACCAGTAGCATAAGAATCTAGAGCAAGGACGCTTCAGACCAGTTTCTCATGCCACAGCCTAGGTCAAAGGGTTATGGGAGGATTAAGTTTAAACAGCGATGTTTTCAAAGATAATATTTAGTATAGCCAGCACTTGCCATAAATACAGTAAGGAGGAGAGAGGAGATTCTTCTCTCTTAACAGTACATCAGTCAGAGGTATTTCTTTTGCTTTCTTTTTAATGTGCACTTTGAAAGACACCTACTAAATACAGATAATAAAATAAACCATCCTTTATGGTCACAAAGCCAACAGCCACACACCCTCTCAGGGAATGCTACAAACAAGGGAAAAAGTATTCATTGCTCCCGGGTTACAGCCATGCCTGGCCCTTTCTTTCCTTGAAGACTTTTCATCAAGCAACCTTCCCATTGATGCTTCAGTATTAGTCCCCCTCACTGCACAGCCAGCCCTGCTCACACAACAAGCAGCAGTTCACTTTTGCATGAACTCCTTGAAGCAGGCTTCAGCTTCCAGTGAAACCACGCAGAACAGACTTTCTGCTCACATTAAACCACAATCAGCCACTTCCAAAGATGATGCACTCACACATGGCAGGAGCTTTTTCTAAGCTAAGCTGTTTGGGGACCTCTACCATTTATCTTCTAGATCTTCAGAACCTGCCAACTCATATCCCTTGATGCAAGATCCCTTCATAAGCATGCATACATTTTCCCAGGATTATGACTAATTTTCTGAGTTTTCCCCATTTTGTCACAGTAGGACTTCTAAGTCCCCACGGAGAAGCGTTCTTTGGAAGGTCATATGCTCAGGTTTTGAAAGAGAACCAGATTCAGGTAGTTCTGGGGCACCAAGGCCATGGGATGTCAGAGGGGTGAACGGGACAGTCTGGGGCTCTCCAGTTGCTCAAGATGCCTGGCACAGCTATGTCCTGTGTCAGCACTGCTGGAAGACAGGTCTTCAACCTGGATTCTTCACAGTTTGTTTAGGGAGGCATTCAGTTTGGAATGCTACTGGCTTGGTTTTAAATACCATACTTGAAACTTGCCAAAAGAAAATTAGTTATTCCTCATGCACATCAAAAATCTCTATTTTATCCACACAGTTTCCCCTTCACAGGATAATATTCAGAGATTGTTTGCTATCTCTTGAATGCACACAGCAAAGAGCCTGGCAGTGGGATGAGTGATGGGTGTGCACAGCACACCTTTTGAAAGGCTAAGCACAAGGATTGTTCTTGCCTCATGGTCACAATGTAGGTGGAACCTAGCATGAGCAGTGTGGTTCAGAGGATTTAACCTTCACCCTTAGTTGCTGGTTTTGTTGTATCCTTATTTCGTCCGTTTTCAATGAGCAGTCAAGCTTTAAAACAGTCATCCTCTTGGCTGGTTAGTAAGAAAAACTACAGAAAAATCAAGTCCAAGTGCCAGCAGAGGAAAGAAATCCCTAATTCTACTTACTTTCTGTAGCTAAACCAGTTTAATCAAAAGCTTTTAGAAACAGAATTGTGTTTTTAACATTCTGTTATAATTTCACAGTTCAATTAAACTGTTCAGTTAAACTAGACACAAAAAACAAAGCATTCAAAGTTACCTGTAGGCAGTTTAGAAAAATCTTAATCAGTTGACTTCAGCACAGCCAACTCACAATTTACCATGATAATTGGAAAGGTGGAAAAGACAGGAAATAAGAAAACCCAAAAAACTCATGCAACATCGCCGCCCCCCCCCCCCCCCCCCCCCCCCCCGCCCATAACCACATGACTTAGAACATGTGTGTTTGGTACCTTCATTTTATGCCTTTATCTTTGAATTATAAAAAGGCAGATTTCTGCATAGCACAGGCGCAGCGTAAAGCAGAGGGCCGAACTGCACGTATTCACTGAAGCAGACTGAGCTGCTTATACCAGAAACTGGAATCAGCAAACATCCAAGACCTGACTGCAACCGGTAGTGGGACCTGAATTGTTGGGTTTCCTTCCTCATTCCCAGCTGTGCCACAGGGTCTGGCCTATGACCTGCAAATTCAGCTGTTTCTTTCATGTAAATATCTTGGTTTAGCTTTCATCTCCTCTTTCTCATGAAGGTTCCTGAAACACCTGCACAATTGGTGGTGAGCACATTTTCAAGAGGGAACATTAGAATTTGCTCAGAAAGAAGCTTGCTGGACAGGCTAAACTCTAAAATTCCATTTTAATCTCTGATAAACAGAATGTGCCTAACTCTCCACAGCCCCACTAAGGCACGCTTAAGCTTTAAACCAGGAAAAAGGATTTTTCACTACTGGATAACCAGTCCCTCACAACTGGGAAAGTCACACCAACACTCCTACCCCCAAGTGAATAAACCTGCAAGATTCGCCAGTCTGCACGGCTCAGTCCCCAGCCTCCTCCTCTCTATCCCTCCTATCACAGCCTAACGTCCTGTTTGCATCTAGATCATGTTTTTGCACCTCTCCCTTGTTTGCCTCCCTATCTCATTTGATGTTCCTCAAGAAGTCATCCTGAGGTTAGCTGAGCATATTCTTCTGTGGGCTAAAAGGAGGGACCACTTCCTTCCTCCATCTATTTCCCCTCCATGCTAGCAGTTGGGTGCAATCCTTTGTACAAGAGTTTCTTCCCTTCTGCAAGCCAAAGAAACGCACAGCAGGCTCAAAGATATTCCTGAGTGAACCAAACAAGCTGCAACTCTAACAGTCCCTTGTTCCTTACTTCTAAAGGAAGGAACAGACTAAGGTGTGCGAAGAAGTGCAAGGTTGCCAAGGGGGAAAAGGGGTGGTATTCGATACCCTTCACCGTCCATTGCATGGTGGAAACTCTGAAGTCAGTTGTGGATTAACCCCAAATGGTTTACCATTCCTCAGCTCTGTGTGATGCACAGTGCAATTTTTAAGCATAACAAGGACCCCAACACACTGCTGCTGCTCAGGACACCTTACTTGCCAGCTTCCTCTGTTCCTAATTATCCAGCCAATAAAAATGAACAAGAGGCCTAGAGCCTCTTTAAGAAACACTTGTGCACATCCAAGAAGCACCAGAAAGACAACGACACCTCCATGCCCAACCCCTGCCCCCTCAACAATTTTTATGCAGTATCTCCTCAAGAACTACAAGACATATGTAGGCATTTTGAAGATATTTTGTTTGGAGGATTAATTCATTGGGCATAAGTCAGCCAAGTGAGGGGCTCCTGGATCCCTCAAGGAAAACCTAAGCAAGCATATTTTCACTGCACACTTTAAAAGTCCTTTGCTACGTCATTGTCAGTCATATCTCACAGATTTGCATCTCCTACAGTCTAAACCGTCATTCTTTTGCATGGTATATCAAAGATTTAAGAACCAACCAACCGGCCACACTGATCTTCTACATAAATCTGTGCACTGCAGCAGTAAATTCCATCTTGCCAAGGAGACATCAGAGTAGGCCTCCAAAAATGTATTTCACTGCAGGACCGGCCACATCAGACACTCAGCTGCACAGGACAAAGTATTAGCATCATAGCCTTTAAGCCATGAAATGTTTCCTGTTGAATTGACTTGCTTTCCCATCCTTTGACACAATAAAGAGGACACCACAGCACAGCTTGCTGTAGCACCCATTTTTTATTCTTGGAAACATCATTCATACTTTTAGAGACAAGAGTCAGCGATAAATAGTTAGAAAAAGTGTAAGTCTTGTGAAGATTCTTCCCCATTTCCAAGTACTGTGATTATCATGCCAGGTCTGACACAGAAGATTTGAACTTTATGACTGAAAAAAAAAAAAAAAAAAAATCCAATTTTCCTTGCCTTGGTAAGTCCAAGAGAAAGCCCTAGATATCATTAGCTCCAGAAATTTTAAGACGTTTCCTTGAAAGTCATAGAATTTCTCTGGAAACTTCTGTTTTACTTGGGAGGAGGAAGATAAAAGATCAAAATCTGATTGTCCTTCCAAATCAGGAAGGAGAAGCTAGTTACAGGCAGGCTGTGAACTCACAGGCACCACTGGGAAGGAAAAGCAGAGCTGTGGAGGAGGAGGGTGGAGAGTTAGACAGGTTAATGCACACAACTCCAATGCACGGCAGATTTATGCACTACTACAAAAATGCTTCTAGCAATGGGGTCACATCACCAGTGAATGAAGAGAAACTAGTTATTAAAAAAAGAAGTGCTGGATCTGCTTCAAGGGATTTTCTTTTTAATTTTAAACATACTGGCACCTATGCAACCTGTGGGACAGAGACTGGGGGATAAGTGGAGAACACATCTCTCACAATCCTTCCCAATTTGGTTTATCTTTGTTTTTGTTTGTTTTTTGAGTATGTCTGTATTTGGAAAAGCATTCCCTTTGGAAACTATTGTTTCAGCATTTTTCCCCCTGCCACACTGAATCAGAAAGGCTAGGTTTCATACTTTCAGCTTTAATCAGTACAACAGCACATTTACAGAGGACCATATGCACAAAATGTTCCAGAATGCTTTCCAAAAATAATAAGTCCTAAAAAAGAAAACTCACAGTAAACTGAAATGGCTCCAGGGAAGGAGGATAAAGACAAGCCATGCAAAGGCAGAACCTCTCAAAACCACAGTCAAGCTTGAATGTTACTTTCAGTAAGAACAGGGTTCGTGAAGCAGCACTGGATTGATAAAGTCACTTGTGTGTCCAGGATGCTTTTATGCAGCTGTGCTAATCTGTTTCAGGAAATGCACCACAAGGCCCCAGTACAGTGTACAGTAAAGGCTTATTTTATAATCCCTCATTACTAGAACATGCTTCTCCCCATCCTCACCACTTGTTGTGCCTTCTTTTCGACTGTTGTGGCTAGAAGCATCAGTCTGCCATACACACAGCTGCAATACCACCAGGCAGCACAGCCATCTGAAGAGGATATCCATTTGGGAAATCAGAAGGTCTCAGCACCGTGGCTCACTTTTGTATCTATTAGCTCACTATTTCCCTTTCCTTTTTAAGTAGCAACAAAGTCTTTAAGATGTTTCTTACTGCTTTTCCTACTTAGGATGCACTGTGCTAACATCACAGATAAACATGTATTGCCACAAGCCCTCACTGCGGCAGAGGCTGATCACAGTGGCATTGGGCAAGTTGAACTCCACAGAGTCCAGCCACATCACTCTTGCCAGCATACAACTGAGAAGGGAAAATACAAGCTTTGCATTGCCATTGCAACTAAAGTTTAGTTGCAACTAAAATGGTAGGACATTAGCACACCACCTGCATACATCCTGCTCCTGTGAGGCCATGGTCAAGGGCGGCTGCAGAAAGTGTCCTGGGCAGGCTCCACACCTGGGCACCCTGGCCAGCAGCAGGCACATCAGTGTCCGCCCCCATACTGGATCTAAGCCTTTCAGGCTCTAGGCAAGGTGCCATAAATTAATCTGAAAAGTCAATACTCAGGGGGCAAGAGAAGAGGGAGATGGGAAATGGGAGTCCTAACAGCTTCACTTCTTTTAAATCACTCTTGCAATTACCAGCTCACTGAGAACGTACATCACTACGTTAGAAAACCCCTACAGCCTTTTCTCTCTAACTGGCTTCCTTCAACAGGCTATGCTTAATTTGATTTTCCAACAAGGGATCAGTTGTAATTGTATTCTGACTTGAGCAGCACAAGCTAGGAGCATCAAGCCAGAGGCACTCCAGGAAGGAGCACTGCTCATTATGTGTCATTGGGGGACATACACACACACCATAAGGAGGCTCCAAGCAGAATCCCCGGGACAGATCCCTTTCTAATAGGATGGCAAACTGTCTTCCTGAGACCTACAACCACCGTTTAGAGGTTGTGCATTAAGGATTTCCACCATTAAACTGGGGTGGGAGAGAAGCATGCCAGAAAGAATAGCAGAAAAATAAGAGTCCGCAGAATAAAACCTGTCAGAAGTAAAACCTGTAATTTGCATCTGGATAGGACATCAGTTTGAAGATTCAACTTCTCCCTCACTTGACTCAGTGACACTTACACTTTACAAGGCATCACTATTAGTGAAAAAATATTTTAAAATCTACATGGACACTGTTTGCTGGAACTAGGAAAGCCCAGTGTTGGGACTCAGGATGTTCTGGCCTGCAGCAGGAAGGGGAACACATCACAGCCTCCTGCACCCATCCCACAGCACCCACCCTGCAAGTGTCACAGGGACTGCCATTCCTCAGCTCCGTGAGGAGGGGCCTCTGCCCAGCTGCTACCAAACACAAACTCAAAGAAAATGTTAAGCAAAGGGTCTTGAGGCAGCTGAGGAGCACTGCCTGGTGGGAACTGTTCATTCAGCAGCTCTCAGCACCTTGTTTATATAGCGGCCATAGCTCCTCAGCCTTTACTGACCCATAGTCTAGCCTGCCCCTTGCACATCAGCACTGCCTCTTTGCAGAGCTAGCTGGGGTTGAGGCTTGTCCTTCCACCACCCGAGCACTTACAGCCTTGCACTGCTACCTCAGCTGAAGGATGACTCCTTGCTCCTGGTGACCAGACACCTCCATGCTGCTGCTCCCACGCCCACTTCACAGCTAACTGCCCCCTTCACAATGCTGATGCAGCTTTCAGGAGCTTGTTGCACAAACTGGGTCCTTTAACCAGCACAGCTCGGAGGCCAATGGCAGCAGCAGTTGGGGAGAGGTAAGAAACTCACCTCGGCTTTGCTCCCAAAGCCTATAGCGTGTGGAACCACTCTCTAACTTATGTGAGCAGCCTGTACAACATGTTGGGCCAAGTAATTGCACAGGCTTCTTGCTGCTAAAACCAGCTCTGTTTTCAACCCACATTAAAGTGCTGCAGAAACTATTTACTACACATAAAGATGCTCTAGATCTAAACCCTCCCCCTAAATCAGGGCTCTGAGCACCCTGGTTTCCACGCAGATTAAAAGCCAGAAAGCTGGGTGAGAGTGCTCCACAATAGCCAAAGGCAACACTGGCTTGTCTAGCTAGAGGAAGTCAAGTGAAATCTAAGCTGAAAGGGGGGAACAAGTTGTACAAAGCAGGACAGCAAGAGTCAGCAACTTCCTCTAGCAGTAAATCTTAGTTTCGTGCAACAGTGAGAAAGGCTAGGAAGTGCTGCTGTATGCAGGCAAGAATCACACACTTGCCAATGCCAGGTCAGAAGGAGATACACCCTAAAGTCAGAGGATACGGGTTATTTAACCTGCTGCTTCGCACCTTGGCCTTTTCCACTAGACCACCTAGGACTGCAAAAGCACAGCTAGGCTTTGTCCAATCTGCCTCAAAACTGCTGGGAAAACTCTCCCGAAGATCAGATTCCCTCTTGATACTTACGAGCAAAGAAAACCCCGGATAAAGCTACAGGCAATGCCTCTTTACCACTGGGACCAGGAGCTAGAGGTAAAGCATCCTGCCAGCAACCTGGGCAGCTGCCTCCCTGAAAGCAATGCATACTGCCAGCTGTCCCTCAGGCAAGCACACTACTCCTGGCCTGGGTGCTGCCTCCCTCCTGGCTCTAGTCATCATCCTTCACCTCCTGAATGGACCAGCTACCAGGTAAGCCTCCATGAAACATCAGCAAGAAGAGGAAGAGAGTACAGTGTCTTCACTGGATTTCTGCATTTTGTTACTTCTCCAGCATTCTTATACTCAGTGTCTAAAGGCTGGGCACATGAACATAACGGATACCACACACGCTGCCCCCAAACACCTCTTTCCCCACACTCCTCCTGCACATGCAGAGCTGCGAAGTGGGATATTCTTACCTATTCCCCCTAAAAAGGGCATTTTAGAGCAGGCACATTTAATCCTTTGCTGTCTACAAGGTAGGAAACAACCCTGCCAAGCCACTAGCAGCTAAGCCAACAGGAAACAAGTAACACTCTGCTTTGCACAGGGCTTTGATACATCTCCATGCATCCTGTGCAGGTACACTCAAAGCCATCAAATTATTTTTCAAGAAAAACCATGCTAGCACAGAATTCCCAGTGACCTCTACTCAGCCTCATGGGAAAAGCACAGCAACTCCAGTTTCAACTGCCTTTAAAGGAAGATTGTTTCTTGGATTTTGTTTTTTGTTGTTGGTTGTTTTTTTTTTTTCCCCCAGACATTTTGCAAATAAATATGAAGGTCCTCCCACAACCAGTAATCCTCAAGCAATTTCCTGCCTCTGGAGACAAGGTTCCTGCAGAATGCATTGATTAAATAAAGGTTATTAGAATTAGTATAAAGCAAGCAAATTTAAAAGTGATCCACTTCATGTTTTTACCTGTAACATAGTGCTCTAAGCAGCAGCACAAAGAGATCAGCTACAAGAGCTTACAGGATAACAAAATTAATATGCAAAACTCAAAATGCAAGATGAAGATTTAAAACGACTTTCAACAGCAGAGGATTTTCATGTTCATTTAATCTATTTTCAAGTGAGTTTCTCAAAGGAAATTCACCCAATCCCTTTATTACTGTAGCCTTAAGATTAAATGCTTTCCCCATTTTGTCAATCTGACATGCAATTTAGTCTTTTGAGAGTTAGCAGTCATCCTCAGCCAAAGCTGTTCGCCTTTTGCCTTTGCAGTCTGAACTTTGCTGCAAAACAACAGGCTAAATCCATTCTGTCCATCTTCCAGTGTCAACAATTTCTTTTTCCTCTGAAGTCAAGCATTTTAAATAAAAAAACCATACAGACACAAGTGTTGGTGCCTACAAATGCTACAGGGGGAAATCAATTAGCCTGATACCAGTATCAGAAACTTGCTGAACAATTCTCTGCCATCTCTTGAACAGACAAGAGGAAGTAACACACTGGAGCAACAGTTTAAAAGAAAAAGAGCAACCATGTAAGTTAAAGCATGCTTTACAAATGAGAAAACCTGCATCTTGTGAAAAGGCCAGCCTCCGCCTGCTTTTATACACATTCTAGCTCACCTCAGCCTGCTTTTCTGGGTGAGCTGAATGTGACATTTCGATGTAAGCAACAGTTGGCTCTGGACAACAAACTATCTTCCTTGTCTCTCTTGGTCCCTACAATCTACTCTCCTCATGAAGCAGAGTCACTGCTTCACATGCAGAGGGAAGTGGGGGGAGGACGAAGAGAAGCCTGCATTGTGGAAAATAAATAGCTCCATTAAGGCTCCACAGGATACTAAAAGGCACATTTTGAGGAAACCACCCTCCTTACAGCACACTGCAGAGCACAGTAACTACCAGAAGCCCTTTCTTCAACCGCCACATCCCTTTCCCTGGCTTCTAGAAACAGTCCCACAGCCTCCCTCCACCTTTCTCATTCAGAAATCTTTATTTCTGACCAAAGAAAGCTGTTGGGTTTTGTCCCTAGACGAACAGCAAGTTTCAATCTCAGAACTCTGTATCACATGATATAAAGTTACCCTTCTCAAGAGGCAAAGGCTCTCAGGGGGGAGGCCTCTGTAGAATTGATGGGTGCACCCTCAACAGCACCATCATCAAGGGAACACTAAACTATTCCTTGCAAACACTGCAGGTATTTTCCACATGCAAGGAGAAAAGCAGAGCAGGTGATAGTCTGTAGCATCAGCAGTTGCAAGATGCCCAAACCGAATTTTTTGCTTTCTTTCTTTTCTGGGGAAATAAGCTTGACCATCAGACTTTCTAACCACAGGGAAGACTCTTGATCTGATGAGAATGAAGAAATGCAGAAAGAGGAAAGAGCCAGCCTTGTGAGGACCACGTCATTTCTGAGCACCATAATGCATGACACACACAGCACACTCCTAACAGCAGGCTACAGAGCTCACCTACAAGCCAATCATCAAGAGGTAACGATACACAGAGGGATCTCAGGTCACTTCTATGAGTGTTTGCCCAGGCCTACACCCAAAATGCAATTAACGAGTCTCAAACCTTTTATGACCTATGCTAGCACTGTGAAAGACACTGTGCATTGAGCATCTTTCTTTTGTTGCAATGAGACTCTCAGACTGCAGAAGCCTAAAAAAAAAAAAAAAGGAGGAGACTGGAACATGGGATGTGCATGTTACTGCCTTGGTATCATCAATATTGGGAAGGTCCAGTTCATGTAATTAGTCAATGTTAAGGATTGGAATTACTTTTTAGATATTAAGAAAATTAACCCAAGGTCTGCAAACACCTTCATTTCAAGAGGCAAAAAAAGGAATCCCCAGCTTCTTTAGACAAGAAATGCTTAAAACCCCATTTCCTAGATAGAAATTTCTTTCCTTTACTATTATATGCCAGAAAAAAAAGTATGAGGGAAAAAGGGTATCAAGGGAATGAACCAGTCTTGGAAAAACTTCAGAGAAGTGATTAACATAATCAACACTTCTTTTTAAAACCACACCTGAACCGAAGGCTGCTTTGTGTAGGTGACCTGCTTAAGAAATCATTTACCAATGGTCAAACCAGCACTATAGACACCTTCTGGAAGCGTTGTGGCTTACCATCAGCTGGGTAATACAACTTTGTTGACTTCAGAAATGTCAGGCCTATCCCCAGCAATGCTTGGCTTATTCTCCTTGCCTAGAAGTAGCCAGTAGACTTTAGGGAAGCCTGTTATTTCACAAGAATCAAGTTGGAGAAGACTAGTCTATAAATAGCATAAATGTGGGCAATAAAGGCTGCAGCTACCACAGGTCTATCTGGTCTGTTTTCTTATGTTTGAATGCTGAAGCACATTTTCTGAAATAAATGCCAGTCACATGCTTCCTTATAGCAGGCTCTCCTGTGCCTTTACATGGAAAACACTTCTGGTAAGACACACAGGAAGAAAACAGATCAGATTTTAGCTGTGGGATCTTTTCCTGCTGTGCAATAAAAAGCCCACTGATCTCATGCTACTTCTTCCTCTGCTCCATGCACCTCCCTCATCCCCTCACCCAATGAAAGCCTCTTGGCTGAAACATCATTCCTTATCCCCTTCTCTTCAGCACATGCTTTTTAACATCCTTTTTTGTACATAACAGCTAGTTGTTGTGACTCACTATGGAAGTCACTGCAAGGGACACATGCCAAAGGATAAACTTTTGCTTTGTACAGGTATGTGACTAGGCAAAAAAAGCCCTTCACAAGCACTTCTTGCCTCACTAGCATTTGCAGGGCAAAGGGAGACGGAAACTGGAGCCTAGGAATCACACCACACCGTACTAGGTGCTGTATAAACACAGAACAAAAGATCACTGCTACAAAGATATCATGAGCTACCATCACATGAAGAGAAACCATCTCCTTAATCTGAACTATGACTGGTTCCCTGTGACCTTACACACCAGGTTCTTTCTATATGACACCTAGAGAAATCCACAGCTATTTGGTTTACTGCAAACATGCAATAAAATCTGTACCACGCCTGTTCTTAATGCTTTCTTTGTTCATTACAGTGGATTCAACAGATTGAAAAGGAAATTAAAAGGTCACTCAGATACATGAGCTATTTCTGTCCCAGAACATGCCAATAATTTGGCTCAGAAGCAAGAATCAAAGAGCAAGACTGCTTGGAAACATGTTTCCCTCAAATTCTTGTCAATAAATATTTAACTCCCTTTTTATTTTTGTAGCTACAGTCACTGACATGAGCTTGATACTGATTAATTTATAAAGCCAAATGTATGAAAGGGGGGAAGACTAAGACTTTCCTTGCCAATTGCTCTCCCTCTCCAGTTCCCAGCTCTTTCCCCTTGTCTTCAAATCTTAACACAGCCTCACCTCTGCTTTCATTTCTCTTTCATTCCTTCTTAAGATTACTACCACACCTCCTTACCCTCTCTGCACATACTTCAGTTCTCACTTCGCACGCAAGAGTGAGCCTTCCCTCTCCCACAGCTCCCTGTGCTATTTCCTCAGATGAACTCATTAACAACGTCTCCAGGACTTCCCATGACTGAAAAAAAAACTGCCCCTGGGCATACAGGAATGAGTCTGTAAGGTTTTGAGGGCAGTTACTCTGTGCATTTTGCAAAGGTCCTGTGCAGCTGCAGTATTAGCAATCTAGGGAGACTCGTGCGGGCACACCACCCCCTCTACGAGGGCTGAGCTGGGTGCTCGCTTCTTGGAGCTCGGTACAGAGTTGAGCTGCACACTGGTACTGGAGGCTATGTTCCTTCATGCAAGGGGTTATCACCACCCTACACATACCTGCACCAGGCTTCCCTAAACAACCACAAACGGGAACAGAGGAATCTCCTGATCTAGGGAAACAGGGAGCAAACTGGCTCCCCTCCCATGCCAGATGTACTTTCAGAAAGCGCGTAGGTTGTGTGGTGCGGGGGTTGGTTTTTGGGGGGATGGGAGTGAGGGATGTATTGAGGATTTTTTTTAAACTGTTCCCCAGTTTAGTCATGCATCCTTAAGAGACAGAACCTATGCACAAACACACACCCCCTCCTTGGCTGGGGGTGTCAAGAGCTGCTGCTGAACATATCTTTCTAAGCTTGATACTAAGCCAAAGCATGCCTACAGCACGGACAATGGGGTGCTGCAATGGCAGCGGGGAGTAACCTACTGAGAGCAGTGGCACACACAATAGAGGTTTACTACGTAACATCTCCAGTCACCTTGGACACTGATTGTGTCCAGAGTTTAAGCTTTTATTTTTCCTTCTTTTCTTTTTGTTCAAAGGGTGGATATTCTGGCAGCACCTCGAAGACTGTGGTAGTAACTTCTGTAATACAAACAAGAACATTAAGAAGAGATCTCTGTCTGTTCTTGATGTCTTAGCATTTATCTGGCCTCTCCTTGCATTTCACCACCCCCAGTGCATCTGCTTCTCTTCTGATTAAGGGCAAAGATGAAATCACTGCGTCTTTGCATCCTTGTTAACTGGTCCCAGTGGAATTCTCAAAGAATCCGAGCCTGCTCCCAAACAGGGCATCAGCAGATTTCACTCCTGTGGTTTTGTCTAAGAGCAGCATTAAAATTTTAGACCAATCTAACATAACTGAATAACCCTACTATTAATCTCAACATCTTCAAATGCACCCTTTCCTCCCTCAAACAGTCCTCTAGGTTTCAGTCTTCTACACGAGGGATGCTTAAAACAGCGTGGCCCATTGACACCACTTATGTGCAAAAATACCGCCATTCTCTCACTAAAACAATGCTGCTCTAGGACAGAAAGTGATACAGAGTTGCAAAGACACTGCATTCATTAGCAAAACCAAACCGAACTACCACAAAGAAGGTGGAGTGGAACATTCTGTTTTTATGTTGAGTAACAAAGTGCAGAGGCCATAAATAACAGCAAGACAGAAGGAGAAACTATTCAGCTAAGTATACTGACCCAGAACGCAGGGTTCAGTTACCACCTATATACACACATGCATCAGATCCACAGCCCAAGCAATATTTTATGCAGCCCCCGCCTTATTTGTAAATGCACATTTAAAATTTCAGGGCAATAACCTGATAGACTAGAGGTGAACACTATCACAACCCATTGCAAATAGGGTAGAAAGAAAACAAAAGAGAATTTGTGTAACAAAGGAAAACACAGGAAGAGAAGAACATCTGCTACTTTTACCAGTAATACCATATGGTCAGTAACTGACTGAGGTACAGAGAATGAGTTCATTCATACTTAAAAGCAAAAGTCACTCCTTCCAAGATAACAGAGAAAATCCCTGTTCCCCTTCCACTGTTGCAGCTCCATCAACCCCAGTCCGGATTTGGCTTTCTGAAGAACCAGTGCTGCCAGTATCCTGGCCCAGATAGTCAAGCTCAGAGCACCTTCTCATGACATGACACCAGAATGAGGAGGATGACAACACTCCTGTAGGAGTTTTGCTTAGCCCTAACATGAGCTTGGTTTATCCACAGCCCAGTCAGAGCTGCAACACTGAAAGACCAGTTTTGTCACTAACAGATTACAGTAACACTGTGAGACATTTGGCAGCATTAAGCGTGGTTAGCACAGAAAATCTCAACCACTACCCTGAAGCCATCTTCAACTCCTGAAAGCAATGCCCAGAATTGGAACCAACACAGTTGGTTCAGATCAAAGCACACAAGAACATGTCTGTCTTCAACAAATGTGAGTCCAAACACATGGCAGCGATGCTTTCCACTGTCTTCCAGAACACAGGCACACTAGCTGAGAAAGCTTCCGTTTAAGCAGTGCTATCCCACATACGGGTCTGCCATGCAGCAAAGTTATAATACAGGATACAGAAGTCAAGAGGGACAATCTTAATGCATCCTCATTACCTCTTAAAAAACAGATCAATAAGGTGGTTTTCTATTTGAGCACCGGTTGGTGGGTATCATTTAATTGCAAAAGTCTTGTGCAAGGAGATAAGACCCCTGGTACTAGTGAAGTCCCTCAACAGCTGTCAAGATATAGCACACAAGTTAATTCACCTATTGTAAGAGTCCCATAGTCCCAACAAGGTCTTGCCATATTTCCCGATTCCTCATTCTTCCCAGACCCAAATCCCCACTTGCTCTCTGAAAACTCAGGTATTCACTTTGTCAACTGAGTTTTCATTGCAAGAGATTGATGGCAAAAAGGATTAGAAGGATTTTGCAGCAGTGCTGAGCAGCCTAAGCCACAGAGAGAACACAGTATAGAAGACTGCTCTAACAATCAAGTGCCAAGAGTAAATAAAATGGAAAATGACAGGCCAGATTAACTAGTGCCAGCGGTACTTCCCAGATCCATCCAGGTCACAACATGTCCCAGTCTCCCCACTCCATCCTCTTAACACACTCCAGTCTGAGACCAGGTATATTATTGCCCTGACCCACACATCTCACTTTGTATTTGCTCTCTGTCCATGAAAGGGAATTCAGGCAAGAAACTCATAGATGAACACTCCTACAGAAAGAGCAATCCACACAGGTCTCCAGGAGAGACAAGCATTTGCTTACAAGGAAGACAAAAGGGCACTCTCCCAGGTACCTGGGGTAGAGCTCTCATGGGGACTTCAGGGCTGCTGCTGAGACAGCAAGGTTTTTTCAGCCTCCTCACAAGCAGTAAGGGCAAAAGCAATGCAGCGTGGAAGAGCCACAAACAAACTGTCTGCTTAACAGCCACACAGTCAGAAAGTGCCAGAGGGAGAAAGTGATGCAATATCTGAATTTTAGCTGTTGCCATGCTAAGTAATTACTGCGAGAGGTGGCTAGCAGCCTTATCATAGGACCAGGAACTTCATCCTTATGCTTACGAAAGCCAGCTTTTGGTAAGTTTGTAGAATGAAGCGTCATTTTCTCCAATGTTTTGCCTTCCTTATGTATTTCATTTACCAATGATCCTACTAGGAAAGGACACACTTTGTCCCAGAGAACAGCAGAAACAGGGCACTCATGTGGGGTAGCAAACTCTTACGGAAGATGAAAGCTGGATGCAGGCTTCTGACTTTAAAGCCTTCTGCAACTCTTCTGCACACAGCTTGTTATTCTTATACAAGATTCTCCATGCTACCAGAAGATACTCCAAATCAATTTCTAGCAAGATCTATAGTCTACACTTCTTCCATGCAAAAAGGAAGACCTATTACCAGCCAAAGCATTACAGAATTAAATGCATTTTCAGACATAGGGCAATCAACAGTCTTGGAAATCAGAAAGGCTGTAGCACAGCTTTAAGCAAGCGAGTCAAAGGCCACTGGGAGAGATTAAATATGGACTGCCATAACAAATATTTCTAGGCTCTCTTTTTGTCTAGGTTCATTAACTCTGCTTGTGGCTAAGAGTGATCAAACCACAGCAACATTGTTATTGTTTTCAGAAAAGGTGGGTTTTGTGGAGACAAACAAAATCCATTTTTTTTCCTGTGTGGAACTTAGGACAGCCTGCCCATTTTAGGGTCACCTGAACCTAGAGCTGGACGTGGTGTCCCCTTCGCATTCTGAGGCAGGAAGCAGTGGAAGCCTGAGAAGAAAAGGTCAGAGCAGACCAGCAGTTATGTGGGTGACCCCAACACAAGCACACAGGACTGAAGGAAGTGGCAGTGGCCAGAATTACTCTGCCTGTGGCACCTGTCCTCTGCTGAGGGTGAGGAGGCCAAGGGGCTGGTATTTCACAGGGCAGGCAAAAAGTCAGTCTTCCATATTGTTTTCTCCCGAGTCTGCCTTCTCAGCTCTGTAGTCCCAAAATTAAACTTCATTAGCCCAGAGAGCCACAATTGCTTCCAGCTTTAAGCACTTAAGCTTTGCCTCAAAAAAATCTCACTTTGATCCTCATATTTGTCACCCATCCAGCAATTAAAGGATTTTTTTTTTCTTTGTAAATTAAAAGGAGCTTCAGGTATTAGAGATGCCCCCAAGCTGCTCTGCTATGCTCTGAACTTTAGACTCATGATAGCTTGGTTGCTCATCACCTTACACAGTGCAGAGAAGAAAAACAGAAACGTAGCAAGCCTTCAACCCTGGGAGGTACAAATTTATTCTGTGGGTTGTCAAAATAACCAGCTATGTCAACAGGCACACTATGATCCAAAAGTAACATTTCACCCTCCAAACTCTCATAATCTTACCTGAACAGATGTAGAGAAATTTTTGAGCCAAAGGTAGGATTTCCCCAGTTGACCAAGTCCCCTCCAGCAGTCACTGCTCATCAGGCATTCAGAAACCCCAAAGCAACAGGGTTTTTTTTTGTTTTCTGAACACCAAGTATTTCAGCTCTCCTGTCCAATGAAGCGTGGCAAGGAAGTGCTTCCATTTGATGCAAAAGGAGATAAGGTCTAGCTCAGTGCTACTGCAGGAAGAGATCCCCAAATTCATCTTCCCCCAGAACAAAGACAAGCACACCCTCAAACTTCGGCATTTGGTATTTCAAGCCAAAAAAAACAGGACAAAGTATCCTGGGTTTTTGTTCAACAGAGATTCATGCAAATCTTCCTCTGCGGTATAGCTGTCACTGCATGTTTCCATTCTAGGTAAATCAAGTGGTTTATTTAATGTCTGCTACAGCAAAACGTGCACCTTCACAGCCTGCAACACCACCAAACACAGAGCAAGGCCCTCCAGAGGCCACCATGACTCAGCAGCAGCAGCAGCAACCCCTCTCAGCTTCCTTCTATCTTAACATTTTCCACTCAAGAAAAGCATTTCCACATTAAGACATTATTTTCTTTCCAGATCAGGTAGCAGCCCTGCATCCCCAAGTTTGGCATTGAACCCAAGACCAAATGACTAAACAAATAAAGACTTCTGTGTCCAGCTACAGTAACACCAACGCCTGTCACCCCACCTCGTGCAGTACATCATAAACTCTTGTCGTCTCCGCAGCCACCCATGCCCCACACACATGCAAGGTCACCACCTCCTTGTGTGCCAGGAATGGATGGCAAACCTACACCAGCAGCTGAAAGCTTGGCAACCTTACAGCCACACATTGGGAAAACCAAAACATAACAGTCGCACATCATGTTTGTAAGGATGGAAATGTTTTTTCTGTCCTAAGACACATATGTCCTGGAGTACATGCTTTCATCAGACAATGAAAGAGGGTAGAAAGGGAGGGAGAGAGGTTGTCACATCTGGGAAAGCAAATAAGTTTTTTACTTTATACAAGACAAGAACTCAAGGCAAAAAATCTTCCTTCCCCCTATATTAAACAAACACAACAACTTCTCTTGAGAGGACACCTACAACCTCTTACTACCTCTTCCCAGATCTAGATTCTCCAAAGACAGAAATAATAATAAAGGGCCCCAAAGCCTAGACTCCAGCAGCCAGCTGAAAATCACCCAAACATGTAGATTTGAACTGAGAAGCCTTTGCAATCCTTTTCTGAGCTTCCTGTTGTTCTCTGGCTAGTTGCAGTCATTTTGCTAGTTGGGAACCAAGCTTAGCATTTCTCTTGAGGGAAGGTCCCATGAGGGACACTCACCTACTACATACAGCCCAAACCGTTATGTAGGACTTCCACACTCACCCTTTGTATCCAGATCTACACAACTCAAGTGATCCAGAGGTCCAACCTTTATTGCTCTGACTTTTCACAGCCAAAGCTATTCCTTCTCACCAGGAAGATAAGCAACATCATCTCTTCTGAGGACTAGTTCCTGGACACCAGGAGACTGATAGGTGGTTGAGAGGCTTGTCTTCCCAAATGTACTCAGATCATCACCTTCCTAGGAGTAGCTTCACATAAAAGAAACAGCCCAGTTCAGCTTTAATTACATTTTTCTGTATTTTAATTTTTCCTACCTTCCTCCATCGCATGCTACCGGCCCTTGATTGTGATTTGTGTCCCCACCTGGGAGTACCACCTCGCACACCACAGATTACATCTCGATTTCAGATACACAGCTAATGGAATTGATCTATCCTCAAACTTACACATACTGGTGTGCAAGAATTCACATGTGATCAAAACTAGCTCATCCAGCTCACCGCTCTATTTCCTGCAGATGCTAGGGGCTTTGATAGGCAGGAAGCATGTAGAGAAGCCTAGGCAATAACTACACAACATTCACAGCTCTATACAAAGCTTGCATTAACATTGCTTATGCTAATCACCTTTCTTAACCTTCCCTGGTTTTTTTCATAGTGCCTCAGCCTCCAGAGCTGTCAGTCTCCGTTCTCACACGTAGTCCAAGTCAAATACCTTTCTCGGCATCCGATTCCTGGATAGTAGACACAGCGTCACACTCACCAAGGGATTCCACATGCTGTGTTTGCAATATTCTTATTCTCCTTCCCTTCTCCAAAAAGAGGAGAGGATCTCTGCAGTAGTCTTTCAAACATCAGGTACAGAGGGTGTAACAGCAATCACCCTCATAGTGCAAGTCTGAAATAACTCTACTGAATTCATGGGCTCATCCCAGTATAACTAATGAGTTAATCCAGCTTCAAAAAGCCTGCTTAAAATATCTTATTGGCTCCTCCTTAACCTTACCTACGTTCAAAAATTTGCTTCAACTTCAACAACAGACTGTCCTTCTACACTTACAGCAAATTCTTCCATCATCGTGTACATTTTTTGCTCCATAGTCAAAAAGGAAACAGAGAAAACACCAAGAAAAAGAAAGCTTAAGATAACCATTGAATCCTAGGGGGGGGGGAAAATAGACAGAATTTACTGATTTTACATTTAATATTGATCTTCATGGCTTGGAAGACAAAAAAAAAAACAAACCAGACCCCACACAATAACTCTGCACTGTTTACTGTATCTATCCTATAAAATCCCTCACCATTTGCAGGGATTAAACAAACTGAGCACCCAGCATGAGGTGCTGAAATGGAATAAAGTGTTGCCTTGAACTTCTCTGGAGCAGCTAGAGAGTGTCCAGCTATACCTTCACAGAATTTAGGATATGCACATGCCTTTGTTAAGACACAGTGCTGTATTGGCTAAGCTGAATAACGTCTCTCAACAGCTCCAAGTACTACTTTAAATAGAAAAAGGGTGCAAAAATCCCCTATGTACTGGGAGTCTGTTAAACAGTTGGCATAAAAAAAGAAAAAAATCAATCTACACTTGAGACAGCAGGAATCAGCTATGCAACAGTTAAATGCACAGTGCAGGACGACTATAAAATACCAGCTTGTAAATATGGTTGCTTGCCATCAAGTACCTCACAGAAAAAAAATAATCTTACCAGATATCTCAAATTCAGCAAGGCTTGTCTGGAACAATGCTTGGAGAGGCTACAGCATGTGCACCATTCTGTAAGCTGCAGTATTTCTGAATCAAGTCCTCCTCTTTAGTCAGCACCAACACACTAGTACAGTGCTGGAGATGGTGGAAAAAACTGGGCACAGGTACACAGATAAACCAAGGCAACAGAGATGGACTTAGAAGGAGCAACCAGGACTATCTTGTCAGTCATGTTGCCAGAGGTCAGAAGCATATTAGTGCCAACTGTTAACATTCAGTGACTCAAATGCTTCAGCTCCTTCCAACTTCAGTGTTCAAGCCCTTTCAAAAGTCTTGCAAGTACAATACACATCTCCTTTCCCACCTCCCTGTGCTGCCTCACACCATATGCAGGGCAGCTTGGCTTTAGTTTAAAAACAAAACAAAAAACAACACAAAACCAAACAAGACAACACCCAAGTTGTTCTGAAGAACCTACGTGTTTTCTGTGAATCATTTAAAACAAAAAAACAGAGGCACTGACAGATTTCAATCTCTTCTGCAACAGAAGAGATTGCAAGTTTGACCCAAGTACTCCCCAAGATGCTAAGCTCTACACAAACACAACTGGTTAAGGCAACGGAGCCAGAGAGGAATCAGCCAGGGAGCACAAAGCTATGGGGGAGGGAATCTGCTTCCCAGTCTCACACACAGCAAGTTGTTTGTCACGTCAAAGGTCAAAGAACCTTTTCGCAAAGTATTAGTTGATGACTCAGTTATGCTAATTAAAAACTCTAGCTTCACCATGAGGAATAAATACAGGTGAAAAATGAAAATCAAGAAGTGTCTGCTCCACAAGATGTCGGGGTGAAGTGGGGAGGAGGTGGGAAGAATAGATCGTTGTAGCTTAAATGGAACAATATACTGTCTCCAGGATATGGTGGCTGCTGAAACCCATCTTCCTTCCTCTCTACCAGAGATTAAACCAGAATCACAAGGGTTAAGCTGGTCTTCAAGTTACCTTAAAATAAACACCAAAAAAAATCCACTAAAAACCCAACTCACTCATCTAGAATCCAAACCCTCAGTTCATACACAAAGGAGGAGGCAGAGGAAGTCCTCCCTGGCCTCCTATCAGTGGAGCAGAAAGAAAGTATCTGGGGAGAAACACAGATCAATTTTTAATATTCTTTACTGTTTCCCTAATTTCTAATACCAACAAGGCCACATGACCCTGAAGTTTCATGTCACAGCATACACACAAGGAAATACTAACTGAGGTAAAAAAAAATAAACAAAAAAACCCCCACCAAGTTAAAATATACATAAAGGAGAAACCCTGATATGTATGAAGGGATGCAGGTGAACACTGGCCAACTCCAGAGTGGACACCACTGTTACGAGCACTCGGGTTTTAGGATTTCACTGTTACAAAAGGTTCAAGAAGACAAGGAAGGAACAGAAAAGAAAGCACAGGTTAGAGAGCATTCAAGGCCTTATGGGAACCTTTGCACTGGAGCTGTTCAGAAACACTTCTGCCATCCTCCTCCTGTTTTCACTTCACAGGATAAAAATAATGGGGGAGAAGAATCCTGTATTCTGTACTTCAGCTCCTCGGTGGTCTCTCTCTCACACATCACTTCAGGATAATTGTTTCAAATCATGGAAGATGAAACGGTTGTCAAAAAGTGACAGGATATGAATAACTAAGTACAGGGCACTCATTTGCAGGAAATGCCCTGCATATGTCAATTGAGAGCAAAGAAAAGAAAACCAACAACACATAGGCCTTCCAGTTGTTATTTTCAGGTCATAAAAGCAACCACCACCTTGAAAATGAGCATTTCCTGGGATTTAACAACTGTTGGGTTAATAGTGCTAGGCAAAGGCAGTTATGCCTAGCCCATAATTTTACCCACATAAAGTGTGTCACACTGCATTTATTAGCAATGTCTCTTCAGGATATTATCAACAGAATTAACTTTAAAACACAACTGCTGTTTGGAAGTGCTCATAAACCCCTCGTCACAGCTAATGGTTCCACGCAGGTTCGCATCCATGACACTGGACAGCCTCTGTAACGCACGCTCCCCACCTCTGCACAGTCACTAGCAGCAAGTTTCATCTCTGCACCTCCTGCCCCAAACACTTTAAATCAGTCTCCTCAGATGGGCATTTTCTGATGGAACCTTTTTCTTCCTCTTCCCCGATATCTTTTTACACACTTTTTTGAGCTCAGTTCATCTAGATATTATGTCTACATAGCCAAAAATTGTGCAGTTTACAAAGAGATCAGATTTTTATATCGTCACTGCAGGCCTTTTCCAACTCTGCATTAGGAAAAAATGAAACCTACAAGAGCATTGCACAGGCATGCAGATACTAGCTGTGCAGACACACTCAGTCAATCTGTCTTCTACAGGAAATTCTTTAACTTGTCTAAATCCCTCCTGTTGCTCTATTCTGTACTGATACTAAAGAGGGTCTCAAACCACCCTGCAGAGAGAACAGCCCCTAGTGAAAGACAGCAAACTCCCTTACAAATTCACCAGCAGGCCAGCTCAGCCAGACTCAGAACAGATTATCCACAGAGGATGGGTACCAACTACCCTCAGAGTACCCATTATCACAAACCAAACAGCTATACTAGGAGGCCTGCTTTCAGAAGCACAAGGATGAGCTTCTCATCAGCTTCATACTGCCAAGGAATGACGAAAGAGGCTAACCCAGTACACTTATCCCCTTCCTCTCTTCATTTGCAAGACATTTTTTTAACAGCTTTGCCTCATGTGATCATTTCACATCAGACCTAACCAGTACCTTCACCACACGCCCCCCCACACCCTTTCCTCACAGCCACAAACAGAATTTAGTGAAGACACACAGTTTTAATGGACTATTTTTTGTGTTATATTACATGTAAAGTCATATCTCTATATATATCTAGGCTTCAAACTCCTCTTTCTACTGCTATGCAGACTGGGAGCAGATCACTGGCATAAACCAACACAATATATAGGTTGCATACGCATTCATCCTAGAAAATGTATGAAGTTATTTGGACTAGTGATCAGAAGTTAGTCTCTTTAAGGGTATTTGAAAGCATTTGAGAAACAGTATTTGTTTGCTCTGGCCAAGGTAGAAGGAAAGAAGATACAAAAGGAAAAATACAATCTAAGTTTCAGCTACACGCCAACTCACATTCTTTCAGTTACATGCCCCAACATGTAACAAAAGATGCTGCTATATTCAGGTCCAATGTGTTCTGCATCAACAAAAAGTTATTTTCTTATTTAATGATACAAAATATGAACACACACACATATTCACCAAGATGTCTATCTAACTGAAGTGTAGAAGTACCACTCAGGAACACGCAAAAAAAAAAAAAAATCTCGAGAAATTTAAATGAGCACTCCTAATGAGACCTCCTCAAAACTCAAGCTTTTGCACTCAAGGTAGCAATTGCAGGAAACAAGGACAACCGGCCAGCACAGCAAGAAGAGTGGCAGCAAAGGAGCTTAATGCCTTATCGCTGCTAGAGGGATCTGAGGGGAAGAGGGCGTAGTCAGAGGAATTATCCCTATTCTGATTAGCATCAGAACAAAGGCTCACAAGAGTTCCCTCAGCCGTAGGACTCCCCTAGAGTACTGGATAATAACCTTGTTGAAAGCATTAGAGGGATTTCCTACCTCCCCCCAATCTACTTCCCTTCTCTAAAGGGGGATAAAAGGGTGAGATACGAAAAACAGCTGTATGTTTAGCTCTCTGGAAGACATATCCCTGTAGTTTCTTACCACTAAAACATAAAATACACAAGTAAGATCCTTCTGTGACACATTTTCAAAGGTAACATTTGGGCACAGGTATGGAAAAAAAAGTCAAAACAAAACAGAACCCATTTTCTGATCAAGAGAAAAGGCCAGACAGCACAGCTGGCTTATTGCACATGCTTAACACTGGAAGACCAGAGTTTAACAGTTTCTTGAGCAAAATCAGGGAGTGGTAAGGGGGTGAAGAATACAAGTAAAAAAAAAAAAAAACAGCTTATGGCATCTGAACACCACAAAAAGCAGGTTAACAGAGGCATCAGTAAAAAAGCTAAGCCAAACCAGGATAACTACAAAGGAGTCAGACCCTAAGAACATTTCCGAACACAAGCTTTCAAAGCAGGAAGCAACGCTAACAGTACGTGGCTGTCTTGCTGCAGGAGGAGAACATGGAAGGCAGCACACTCCAGCTTCAGTCTACAGAAAAGTCACTGGCATTTGGACAAAATGCAGGTTTAAAAAGAAAAGAGTCATGAAAAATAAAGTAACAGCATTGGCTTTCATCTTACCTGGTGTTGACACAAGCTGGCATGCAATGGTTGTCAAGTTAGTACAATTAAAGCGATGATTCAGTGATTCACACACCTAGGAATGCACAAAAAAGTAAGTATTAGCTGTGAATGCATAAGGGAATAAGAAGGGCAACTCTGCCACATAAGAGAGCTGGAAGGCTGAAGGGTAGAAGCAGCTCAATTATGTTTTTAGGACACAGGCACAGAGCCATGCTTCAGGTACAGGGATGACCTGCAAAATTCAGATCTAGGTTTGAGATACACTGCACAAGTTACTAAAAAACAAAGAATATTCAAAACTACCCTGACACAGTCCATTTAAAAATTGCAAGTAAAAGAAGAGAACAGATCACAGCTTCAAGCATTGCAGAGTGTCACTGAAAACATTTTTCAGCAGCACTCAAGCTTTTTTTTTTTTTTTTGTCAATGAGATGGAAACTTCTGAGAAGTTACCCAAAATACACAGATGAGAACTGCATCAAGTCCAGCCATCAGATACAGACATACGCCTTCACAAATAAAAAATCTAGTGATCACAAATACTGCATACTTCCCAAACAAGCATAGGATAAAGGAAAGTTATTTCTGTGGTGCCAAAAAACCATGAGTATGTTTCATTGTCTTTCATCCCACCACATACTCTTTTTATTCAGCATTAATACTAAACATTCCAAGAGCACAGCAAACAACTGAGAACTGGGCAAAGTGGTCATCCAAAAGTGAAAGTAAAAGCTGTGAAGCTGAAAATAATTCTCTAGCCTGCTCAAAGATCTCCTTTGTTGTTAAAACATTTCATTGTCACATTTAAATGCCAGCTTTTTGAGCCCTGGAAGTGTGCAAGCCCTGCAAGCCAGCAAACCAGAAACAGACCTGAGATGGAGGTTCTCACAGCTAATGAAATTAAAAGTAAACCTAGCAAACTCCTCTTCGTGTCTCTCATTCAACTTAAATAATCACATGCTTACTAAAAGGCAGAGCCCCTGACCATACAACCCTGCTCCCCATACCCACGAAGCAGTTTTTAACGGACCTCTGTTCGTAGGCTTGTATGGTTTTATAGTCGCCACTCGCAAAGCCTGCGATGCGCCTCCAGCACATTTTTGTTGCACATCACAGAACCAGTTTGCAGCATTTGAGGATCACACAGCTCTTTGCAACAATGCTTCAGTTTTATAAAAGAAGTACTACTAGATTTTCCTAAGGGGAAAACAGGCGCCTCCCTCTCCTGAAGCAAGCAGTGTGCCCTTTTTGGACTTTCAAAAGGAGCGAGAGGCCCTCAGAGAGGAGCTGGGTTTAAAGCTTTCAGATGATCCCACATACGGCCACGGGGTCACCAGTAGCATATGTGATAGCAGATGGAGAAGTGATGCTTTCATACCCTCTGAGCAATGCTCTGCAATTTTGACACTTTTCGTGAAAAACAGAGGTGTCAATCACCCTTCCAGGCTGGCACTCAGGCACAGAAGGGATTCTCCTCAGGCTGTGTACCAGCACTGAAGGACAACCTGTACAGGCTATTGTGGGGGTAGTGTCTGTCTTAGCTTTCAAGTATAATGAATCCCCACACAGCAGAGGATGATAAATCACTGTTAAGTCTTCTTTACTGCACATCAGCTTTCTTTTGCCTTTTGGCTCATTAAAGAACAACACATACTCAATATGCATCTTTACCTTCCCCCTGCCCCTCATTTAAAGGGGTTTTAATTAACATGAGAGCACCTTACTAGGTCTAACAAAACGCCTTATGAGAGTGACTAGCTCCAATACAGAATCACAGAATCACAGAATGTTAGGGATTGGAAGGGACCTTAAAAGATCATCTAGTCCAACCCCCCTGCCAGAGCAGGAATACCTAGATCAGGTCACACAGGAACATGTCCAGGCGGGTTTTGAATGTCTCCAGAGAAGGAGACTCCACAACCTCTCTGGGCAGCCTGTTCCAGTGTTCTGTCACCCTCACTGTGAAGAAGTTCTTCCTCACATTTATGTGGAACCTCCTATGTTCCAGCTTACACCCATTGCCCCTTGTCCTATCATTGGATGTCACTGAGAAGAGCCTGGCTCCATCCTCATGACACTCACCCTTGACATTCTGGCACACCCCACAGCATAACTGTATTAATGTGGGCTGCTTCAATATCTACTCCTTGAAGGTTTTCCAGAAGTTATTTACCAAGAAGGAAAAAAAACCCCAAACATCTTAAATAGGTCAGAGATATTCAGGTATTTCACTAATCTATATATTTTAAACTACACACACAAACTACTTTCAAAGCAGGGTGCCTTTAACAGCTGCTGTTGAAAATTAAGTTGCAAGTTTAGCTATTGAAAGATATACATTACAATATAGCATAAGAACATCACTCTCAAGCTCACAGAAATTCAGGGTTTGGGACAGTGCTGTTGGGTTGGTTTGTTTGTTTTGTTATTTGTTTTGTAATTTTTGTTTAAAAAAACCAAACACAAGACTGATGTCATCAACAGAATTTCCCTTTTAAAACTTACACTCCCTTAAGAGTCCTGCAGAAAGAGATCCAATACTCCAACATAACTTCTTATCTATCTTCATTCTCAAATGAGATGCAAACTTGGTTTTGATCAGAAATTCTTTCAATTCCCACTCATTTTATTACAAAGCCCCATTAAACCAACGCAGGAAAAAAAAAAAAAAATCAGGAACAGCAGCAAACCACAGCAACATTTAATTACAAACCAGGAGGAAAATGAGCTGAGGGAAAACATAAACAGCTTTAAAGTTTTCAAAATTGTTCTGGAGCTTTTAAAGCGTAAGCTAAGGAAGCTACAGAGTATTGAAACTGGTTCACTTCTGAACATGAGGTTAAAATAATGCACGTTTCAGCTAGCAAAGTTCAAGCGTCTGCAAGGAAGCCATTCCTATGGCAAGTGAGTTCACACTGCTGGACTGAAAGCCATTCTAGTCCATAGCATAAACACAATGCAGTGCTTCACTTTCCACACACAAGTGCTTCCAGAAACCAGTTTCCCTTTACCCTGCCCTACCAGCTCCAAAAGCTGTACTTGTACTTGCCTACAAGGTTACTGCTGCAGAGGTGAGGACCAACCCATTCCACTTAACACTCACTTATACCAGGAAGCAAACTCACTACGGGGTGGGCTGGCTGCCAGGACAGCAGTTCCCCTCGGGGAATCACCAGAGCGACAGGAGACACATCAACCCTTTGTGCTGTGGAGAAGACTCCCAGTGTATGCTCCACTTTTGGAGCCTGCCCACCGTTCAGCACACAGGTGGAGAAAGCCAGAAGCTGGGGAAGAGGGACAACCAAAGCAGCAGGGAAGAAGTAGGCATTTTATACCACTAACTTATGGTCCTGCAGCCCTTCAGCAGTGCGAGCTTCCTCAATAAACTGTCTTGAATTATCGCACACAAATATCATTTGTTTAAAATAAATAAGCAAACAAACAACAGGCCAGGCTTCGACTGGTCTCTTATGAGCATCACTAGGCTCAGTTTGCAAGAACACTAAGCTTCCTGTGAGAGAGCACTAGCTGCCACTACTCAGTAACAAAACAAACAGCATGCAAATGGTGGGTGAAAATGTTTCTTGCTACATACAAAAGGTCGCTTCCTGAAATTTATAGGAAGCATTTCCACTGGTTAAACTTAAAATCAATTTTTGCAACTGCTCAGCAAACAAGCCAGCTAGCAGAATCAAGGAAAATACTGTCTGCATAACTACCAAATAGCAAAGCTGGGTGAATTACACAGAAGGACTTGGAAAGACAGAGCACTTCATCAGCATCATCTGCCTGTCCCTAACTACTACTCTCTGCGCTGGGGGTTAAATCCCTACATCCGAAGTAATTCCATTTGTACCCAGTATACATAACATAACAGAGATTAAGCATGTATGATGGCATTTCTAAAGACATGACATCTGTCAGGACAACTAGACAAACATCATTACAGACTACTGTATTTATGGCAAGATAAATCTACTGTAACCAGTACCAAATTATGACCAAGCATCTTTGCTATGCATGGGTTAAGTCTTCCCTTTTCCTGTTCTAGGAAAGCTTTTGTGTTTCTATTTACATACACCTAAAGCAGAATTCAATCCCTGCTGCCTCTCTTCCCTCGCCCAATCTTCCACTAAAGCAGTTACAGCCCTGCCAGTGAGAGATTGCCCCTCTCCCAGCTAAGCCTGATCAGCTGGAATCAGCTGGTTATCGCAGCCCACAAGTGGCTCACAGGGCAGGGGAGCTGTGGGGAGCCCTGGTAGCAGGCAGAGTGCACTGCAGGACACAGGCTGGGAAACGCTGGAGCAAGGCTCCCAGGCTACTGACCTTTCACGTAGGTATTGGCAGGCAATGAGCCTCTCCAGGAGGATCTCAGGTCAGCAAGAAGAGATGCAACTTTCAAAAGGGGAAAAAAAAAAAAAGACAGCAGTAGCCTGCCACAGACTCTGATGTAGCATCAAACCTTCCTGGCCTGACAGAGGCCAGCAGCTTACATCTGTTTCTCAGGAAAGCAGAAGCAAGATACGTATTTGGGCGGTACAACAGTAGATGGCTGTGGTGGGAGCAAGTACAATGATAAAAAGCAGAAGTGATGCAACAGGAACAGCCGCAGACACAGAAACCGAAGTCTGCAGCTAAGAGGTTGCACAGCTGAGGTTAAGATCACTGCAGACTGCTCTTACTGAGAGCTGAAACAATTCTCCAGGCAGGAATAAAATAGCTGAAAACAAACATGATCACAGGACAGAACTAATCCCATCAAAATCACTACACTACAGGCAGGACACACATGTAGTGACTTCAGTAACCATTGCTCGCTTGACTCCCCAGGCAGCTCCTGAGCTCAAGCAGCCATTTCAGTCCACCTTCACATGCTGCACTAAATATAAACTCTGCTGATAAGTGTCTGGAAACTGTTTCAGCAGAGACACGGTGCACTGAGCAACTCAAGGACATCAGGCCCTCCTCAAAGACCACAGGTGGTCAATTTGCATGACAAGCAGAGAGAAGGTGACAGAACCAAAGCAGTACTGTGGTTGGGAAATTTCAGCCCCCAGATCAGTACTTTCCCAGACTCGATCTTCACTGAAGCATCTGCATATTAAATAGCCTCCTTAAAGTCAGAACGAGAGGGCACCTGGGTTTTGACAGAAGCTTGTCTAAGAGGAGGTTAAGGCTCCCTTGCCATGTGCTACACTGCTCTACAGTGAGGTGCACCACCATAAATTGGTAACAGTCATCTTTGATTTTAAAAGCTCATTGCATTAGCCTGCAGGTCTTTCAGGCACATTTCCTTCATCCCAGCAGCCCCCTAAAGAAACATACCTTCCTGCTTTCAGACAGTACTCCCTTCTCTAGTGGTCCATAAAACACTTATTTATCACAGGACAAGCCAGTTTAAGAGGGTGGATGAAACTCAAAACAAGAAAAAAAAGTTATTTTCTTCTCCAAGTTTTGCTTACAGAATCACTACCAGAAACAACACACAAGTTATAAACAGCCAGAAGTGTGATCTATAAAACTGCCAGTGCCACAACTGGCCACCAGATTACAATACTGGAAAGAATTATTCTGTCTGCATAGAAATACACCCCTAAAAAATAGCATGGCACAAAAAGAAGAAAAGGAGGCAGACTTGCAAAGAGATTTGTGACACACCTGAAGAGGAGGCAGTGGACAAAATCCACAATAAACTGCAGACACAAAAGCACTGATCCTTAGAGCACTGGCATTTAATATGCAAATTCTCTCCCTGCTTAGGCGTTTTGCCTCCCTTTGATGTGTACAGACAAGTTCTAACCAGAGATGAAGACCAGGGAGAGTCCCCTTTCCCCATCATCTCAAGTATTTTTTTTCTAAGCAACAGTTAAGCGGTCTGAAAATAATTGTATCACTTCTGCTTCTGTTCAGAGAGGAAAAGGGGAAAAAAAAAACAACACAAAAAAGAGAAGCGTAAAAATCGTTATTATTCAATGAGAGAGGCAATGTCTACCCAGCTCTGACGCAGGATGCAAGCAGCAAGCCAGTGCCCAATATCTATAGCGCAGCCTGGGAGAAGAGAAAGACATGCTGAACAACAAAGAGAGAACAGTAAAAATACTCTGGAAGAGATCCAGATGTCTTGAGCTTAGTCCTACCGCATGAAAAATTAAAGAGGTTAAAACATCCTAAGAACTTTTCTTCCCATTGCTCTGACCATGGCTCTCCTGAACAAGCTGCAGTGCTCCAGAAACCTCAGGAATTAGGGTGACAATAGACTCCTGCCAAGAGAAGCACCATTACATAATAGCATTTATGGGAACACGCACAAAAAGCCACTAGGAAGCGCAGCCCGACAAGTGCACAGTCCTCTCTGCCCATCAGCTCAGTTTAGCTCTCGACCGTTCCAAAGACAACCTCAGGATATTTTTAATTTATGTTTACTCTCTGTCACCTCCTTCCACTCCACAAAATCGGCGTTACTGTAACTACACTGAGATCAAGTCCGTTCCCAGCAATAATGCAACCCCCTTGAGAATAAGCCCGGTTGAAACTACTGTATTTGCTTTATCCTGTTTAAAAGAACACTGTGAAGCTACAAATGTGTCACTTTGCATTAAGTAAATATATGAGAAATAAGAACTATTTATTGTGGTGGTTTTTTCCATCTCTTACTCAATTTTACGGATGCTTACAACAGTTCTTCCTTTCCAGTTCCCAGAAGCCCAGCGTGGCTGTATTCTGAGTTCCAGGTCCTCGGGGGGAGTCGGGACAGGTTTGTCACACACACACCCGGGTTCAGCCCGACCCCGCACACGCGTGACAGCGGCTGCCAGGGAAGCTCTCACCTTCAGGCGCTCTTAAGGCACCAGAAATAAGAAAGCGAAGACGAAGCCCTAACGAACACGAAGTTTGTCACATTAAATCACCTGCAGGAGTGCCTTCACCTTCAGCTCAGACAGCACTTTTCCTCTGTGTACCCACCACCTCCGCTACAGAAAACACCGAAAAACACCACGGACACCTCTCGGCAGGGGCTCCCGGGGCTTTTAAACCCGCGGGGCTCACCCACCCCAGGGAGGCTCGCTGTAAAGATCGCAGACCTCGGGGAAAACCCACCCCTGTGGTGCTGCCCTGCACACGCCGCTGTGACACGAGGAGGGCGCAGGTACCACAGCCGACATTACGCAACGGACCCGGCCGGGAGCCCAGCGCCGACCTGCGGGCGAGGGAGAGGCTCCCCCCACGGCCCCACGGAGCGCCAAGGCCGGCCCCGGCCACGCGTGCAGGGCCGGCAGCCAGGCGGGGCTGTCCCTCTGCCCGCGGGGGCCGCTCCGCCTCACACCTTCCGCCCCGGCAGAACACACGCTGCCGGGCCCCGCCGGAGCCAGGCCGCTGCCCCCGCCCCGCACACCGGCCGGCCCCTCAGCGGCACACCCTCCCCCGCAGCAGCTTACCGGGCGGCTCGGCGGCGGAGCGATGCCAGCGCTGGGCCGAGCTGCCGGGCGGGCGGCACGGTGGCTGGCGGAGGGGCGGCGGGGCGGCGGTGCCGTAGCGGTGGGGCTGAAGGTCGGCGGCCGCGCGCCCCGGCCGCCCCGGCGTCTCGCCCGCCCAACGCCCCGGCCGCCGCCGCCAGCCAGGCCCCGCCCCGCCCCGCGCGCCGCTGGCCGGGCCACGTGGGGCGGGGCGGGCTTTAAAGGGGCCTCGCGGCAGCGGCTGCAGGGCGGCGCGGCCGGCAGGGGGCGCAGGGCTGGGCCGGTGGAGCTCCTGGCGCCGTTAACCGGCGGCGGCCAGGCAGCGGGCCTCCCACCAGCAGCTGCTGCCGGTGGAGGGCTGCGGGAACGCCGCCAGCCCCTCCCCGCGGGACGGCGTGCCGCTGCACCGACACGTGGCGCTGGGAACACGGGCTGTGAGGGGGCGGGAGCCCGCCGCGGCCTGCTGCTGCTGCCGGTCTGCCCGAGCACGGACGGCTCTGCGGCGGCAAGCGGGAACGCTGCTGCAAACCCCGAGTCGTTTCTTTGCGTTCCCAACCCTTCAGTCCCGGGCTGAGCGCACAGTGAGGTGCCCGTCGCCTTTGCACCAGGACTCGGGCAGGGAAGGCTCTGCCACTGGCACGTCGCAGAAGCCGTGTGGAGGGCCCCTCGGCAGCTGCTGTTTCCACAGAGGTCCATCTGCCAGCCCGCTCCTTGCCTGGTCTCCCCGCTCACCTGCCGGCAGCCCCCCGGCTTCCCCCAGCCGGGCCCCAGCGGTGCCACACCTGGCTCCGTGCTGCGGTGCCACACCTGGCTCCGTGCCGCTGTGCAGCACCAGCGGGCGGGGGGCTGGCAGGAGGGTCCAAAGCTGAGCCGCTGCCGGAGGAGGAGAGCACGCTCGTGGGGGTTCAGTGCCCGCAGGTGCAGCGGGAAGTTCTGCACCTTCTTGCCACCTCCCCTCCATCTGCTATTGATGGCCTCTCCCAAGACAACACCTCTGCATCCAACAGTGCGTGCAGGGAATCAAGAAGGCTTGCTTTCTTTGCTTTCCCTTATCTTCCTTGAATTAATGCTTACCTTCTATAGATCTGCTATATTATTCATATGTTGCTATGGAGAGTGAGCCGTTCTCTTATATCGGGGGGAAGCACGTGTAGCTCTACTGAAAAGGTGGAGGGACGTTTACTTTTCCTATTTTTCTGCAGTAGCACAGTGATTGTTCACAGTAAAAGCCCATAATAGGCTATAGAAATGGCTTACTATCACTCAATCGGATGTAGGAGATGCATATGGTACATGACAAAACATTCCCTTGTACAAAAAACTCCGCTCGTAAGCACTTTGAAACCAAAAAGCAGGAAAAAACTCCACGGTCATCCGGAAACCATGCCTGGAGGCAGGAAGGAAGAGAGTGGGAGCTGGAGCTGCACACAGACCTGCCAACTCACACAGCTGCTCTTTTTGTGCAGTCTGGGACGAGGGCCAATCTTTTCACCTTGTCCCTTCCACCTTGGCATTTTGCTGTGGTTTGACCCATCGGTGCAGCTCTCCTGGACCTGAAGGGAAAGTCTGGAAACCCAAAAGACCTCTGAAAGAAAAGAGCAGTGAGGAGGCTGGCACGCTTCTCAGAGCGTTAATGCGCACAGAAAGGTGCAACCCCTGGCAACACCTCACTAAAATGGGCTCTCACTGGAGGCTGGTTCACATTTTCAGGTCCAACCAGTTCATGGTTTTTTTAAATATTTAGAGGTAGTTTTTCATTTCTATGCTATACTTTGTTTCATTAATTCTCATTCATACGTATTTCTCTTTATAACTGTGTCAAGCCATAATAAATAATGCTATGCTCTTTGGAGCCTCAGATACATTAATGGGACAGTGCTTGGTTTTTTGTTTATCGTGAAATCACAGAAATCAGCATTTACAGACAATCTTACGTGTCCGAAGTATCGCAGACATGAGCTAATGCCTTTTATATTAGATTTGCCATGCTGCCTTCAGACCATGGATCTGTCTAATCCAATATCCTGTTTCCAGCATTAGCCAACAGCCGATGCTTCACCACCAGCTGCCTCTGAAACAGGTACTTCTCTCTTCACAACCCAATGCCTGTGACCTACTGGGTCCATTCTTTTCAGGCTCCAGGTTCTGAACGGGGAGGTGAAATATTTTCCCTTTATTACGCATGTGTCAGTAAAGGAAGATCAGGAGCTGCCACCGCCAGAGCACCTCTCCCCCATGCAAAAAGCTTACAGTCTCAAATCAGGCGTTTTGGCACAATTATCCTAATGTTCAAAGCATTTTCAGGTTGCTTGAATAAAAATTAAATCATTAATTGAAACATTTAATTGTGGGTAGCAGAAATTTTAAGGCATGAAAGCCACCAAACTTCACTGGAAGGTCGAAGCATGCTTATTTTGTGCAGCCCCATCTGATTAAACAGTTGATTTCTTATCCAGTGGTTATGGATGTTGCTTTTATTCCACAGAAGGAGTATTATTATCACTATCACATGAGTCTTAGCACATCGATACACTCCTTCCTGGCAGAGACACCAACAGGCATTTGGTCAGGCTACAACTCGCTGGGGGAAAAGGGCAGCCCATACATGGGGGCAGTGGGGCACCCCACACCGCATTTTGCCCCCGGCCCCTTGGCAAACCTGCAGCAGTGGGATGGAGGGGGGCCAGACTGGAGAAGCCCCATTTTACAGCAACACAAAGCATCTCTCCTAGTGCGGTCAACACACTCTGTTCTGCATGCCTTGATAGTTCCCCCACAGGGACAGCTGCTGCCCTCCAGATCCAGACCTGCCACTGGATTAGTCAGATAAAAGAAACATCTTTTTAATCCCAGATATGCAATTCCTATCTTCTCCTTCAAACTGCTGAAAGCTCTTCACATCCCTGTGATAACAAATGGTATCTTTCACCCTCACACACACACCTGCCCATCCCTTCCACCCCATGAGGGACTTCACAGGTTATCGATGTCTGTCCAGGCATCACATATCTAATATGACCCCAATTTCGAGTTAATTTCCCTTCTGAGAGAGAAGCCACAGATAAAATATGATTCCTGATGGTAGTGCTCATCTGGAAAAGGTCTCGTGACAGTCTAAGCACTATCAGAGGAGAAAAAAAAAACAACAGCCTAAGAGATAGCTTTACCTCAGGCTGTGACACAACCCATCCTTGCTCGTGAGCCCCAGTAACATTACTGTCCTGTGCAACATCCTCCTCCCCAGCACTATGTGCTCCTGCAGACAAGGAGGGAGTGCTGTACCGGCTCTGTGCCATTTGCTCTCTCCTCCGCAGAGCTGCCCAGCCAGCAAGCTGAAGATCAAGCTGCCAGCTCAGTCACCAAAGACTTATTGGCTTCACAGGGCGCCCTCACAAACCTTTTCTCCTTAGTGAGATAGCTCTGAAACTCTTACTACTAAGATGCAGGAGAGCTACTCACCTTGCTTCCATCAGTCCCCCATGTCTGTATTACAGTGGGAAAGCAGGTCTCTGCTTCATTACCCCAGAGGTGCGTTCTTGTTCCTTGGAGCTGGCAGCATGCCAGGCATGATTCTAGCAAACGGCGTCTCCCACTTGGGCGTACATGACAGCCACACACGCTCTTGCTCATTTGCCTTCTTGCTGATAACACCCCTGTGACCTATTCATTGGCAACTTGCTTGAACTGGGATTTGTGCAGCAGTAGATCAGTTTTTAAGTGCTCCTGAAATCCCCAAAGCCCATTAGCCTCCTGTACAGTTTCCCTCTCCTGTTTTGCTTTGTTTTCTCCCACTTCTGCACACATCTCCTGTTCTGCCAGCCCTTGGTTACACTTCCAGGATCATACACTGAAACCCACTCACATTTTTCTTGTTTAGCAGGGCATTACTCATTTATTAATATTCAGAGTAGATGTAAATAGAGAAGCTCATCTCCAAAAGACTACTGAAGCAACATGGGAAAAACAACAGTAAAACAGAAATCTGGGCACACCATCAACCTTCCTACCTTGCTGAAGCACTCCAGAGGCAGAGTGAACGATGCTGAGCCCCTCGTCTCCAAATCCCTTTAGCCCTTTGTCTGCGCAGTTCATAGCCTGCTGATAAAAGACAGGCGGGGCCAAACCAGGCCATGAGCATCGTCCCTGCCATGACATTTCCCTTCTCGGACCACTGCCAGTGTTGACTGCACTGAGATGATTTCCCTTTCTGTGACTTGAAATGCAGCGCGCAGTTGTGGAGCAGCCGCTGGGGCTGTCACGCTGTCGTGGGAGCCAGGAGACCCAGCTCGCAGCCTGGGAGCTTACAGGGATTTGGGGCTTGAAGCTGTACATTTGCTCAGTACATATAGGCCTGCACCAAAGGAGCTCAGAAAGAAAAAAAATCATCTCCTGGAAACTACCCAGAGCTTTTCTCTCTGAGGGAAACAAACAAGGCCTTAATTAATTTTCTTTCAAATACAGCAAATTGACTTCTGCTCCAGTTGTGCTAGATTCAAGCCACGCAGCACAATGGTATTAATTCCACTTCACTTAAGGGCTAAATGTTCAGAGCAAGGAAAAGGGAGTTCCCTCTAGGTCTCGCTCATGTTGAAGCCAACAACTAAACCACCTTGGTTTCCACAGGAGCAGCTTCTTCAGAGCCTACGTTTCTGAGGTCAACTGTCACATGCCTCTGGTTTAGCACGGCAAAATATAAGATATGCTGAAGGCACTGACTGAGCAAGTTGCCTGGTCCTTTGCATATTTTTAAAGATCTGCCACATCCTGCCTCAAAGTTACAGGCTCAAAGATCAAAGCTCGTTCAGTGTCCTGTCCTAAGGATAGCTTACTGGTTTGCTGATCATCCTAACTAGCTCTACTGTCTCAAACTTCATTTAATTTTTCTTAACACCAAAGTCCTGCCTGCAAGATTTCCTAACATCAGAGTAACACCCAGCATTCTGGACAGGGTCTCCTCGGTACCTTGCAGACTGGTGGTGTACTTGCTCCTCTCTACCAGAGACCCTTTGCCCAATAAACCAGAAGATCACGTCGGCCTTCTTAGCATTTGCTTTTTGTGGGTACCTCAGAGCCCCCTGCAAGTGACACCTAACCCTTGAGATACACCCAAATCCCAGCAGAACAATTCGCCTGGGCACAGCGCCGCTGTACAGCAGCCATCCTGCACATCTCAGCGTGGTGTTCTGCAGGGCCATGGGCCTGTACCAGCTTGTCCAGCACCATCTCATGAATCCCATCCCTATGCTGTGCTGAAAAGCCTGAGGGATGGAGGGGAAAAAAGGTACAACAAAAGCCAAATTACTGAGTCCAGTGAAACTGTTGATGTAAGCAGAGAAACTGCAGAATCTGACTTATGTACACATACATATGAAATGCCAGTTCTACAAAACTGCTACGGGAAAATATCCATCCTGCCTCCTCTTGCTTGTCTGAGGGATTATGTTTAAAAGGGGCTGAAGGACAAGATCTCCTTCACTGTAAAATCTTATGATTAATTTAAATTACCTTCCAACCATCTTGAGATCCTCTCGCTGCCAAATTTATCTAACATTTTTAATAAACGGCTTCATTATCACATTGGCCATACACTGCTTAGGGAAGGTGCTATTATTCCTCTTCACAGATGGAAGAGGGAGACCCAGATCCCCAAAGATACCCAGTCATAGCATTTATTTAGGTTAAAAAGTGACAAAGCAAAGAACTGAACTTGTTCCTAGCACTCATTGTCCTCAACCCTTCTTTCTTTCCTACGAGAACTTCACGTTCCAGGTTCTGTGAAAACCAGCCTGATTTACTCTCAGCTTTTCCTTTCATTGTCAATTTTGAAAATTAAATGAAGAGTCAGGCATCTCTTGACTTGTTCTTTAAAATGAAGGATAAGTATAAAAATCTTTCTATTACACAGTAGGTTTTTGTTACGGGACATTTGTTAACTTCTTGGATTCCCATCTGTTCTTTCCACATGATGTTGCATTGTTTGGCTACATATAAGTTACTCTGTACAGCTCAAGGAAGCAGTAAATCTTCATTTTCTTTCCTTTCTATAAAAACTCAGCCCTTTTCAAGTTGCAAAGCTGCATATTAAAACTACTGTCTGCTGACTTTCATATTTTCTGAGGTAACATCTGGCATAAAAACTGATTGCAAATATGATCAGAGTTAGGAAGATTTCCTTCCAGCAGCCTTCCAGCTGGCTTTATTCCCAGATATCAGACCAACGGAAAAGAAAAGTCTGCTTGGCACTATCTCCAGCTGCAGCCTCTCACTCCTCAGGTAGAACCGTTTCCCTTCCCAGGGAGGTTTTGATGATGTGGGATTCAGATGACAGGATGTGAACCGCACTGGAACTGGTACAGCCTCCGGGGTTCAGGATGGATGCTCTCTGGTGCCTAAGGAATTAGGAATCCCAGCTCTTGCTTTAGAATAACAGAGTGTAAACAAACAGATATACATATAATTTTGAGGAATTTAAATGTAATCCTATCATTATGGGTAGTAGGCTTCAGCTGCAGACATTTGCCTGTAATTAAGCAGAATTATTCATAAGGGGGTTTGGCTGTAGTCAAGGCAGACTCAGCAGCTCAGGTTATTGTTAAACAGTGTTATAACAGCAGGGGCAACTCAGCCCTGGGCGACCGCCTCGCTGGCCTCATGTGGGTGCGCGATGTGACTCTGCCTGTGTATGAACGCTCTGCCTCCACAAGTGCAGTATTTGTCTTTCAGTTCTCCTGAATTCTGGAGGCAGGGATCATGGGCTTAATGCCTCTTTGCCTTTCTCCTCAGGCTGTAATGCACATCGGTGCAGGCGGACTGCAAAGCCCCCATATACCTCTTTTAAGCCCCATACACATGGCTATACAGCTAACAGAGCGAGGAGGGGTCCAGCTCCCAACTCCTGACCCTTCTCCCATGCTCCCTGCTGCACTTCACTCCCAGATGAGAGCAGAAGCAAACAGTGAATCTCTTCCTTCTGACTACAAGTTCCAGCAAGTACAATCTAGGAATGCAAAAGCAGCTCATATTTACACCAGAACATTAAATACTATACCCTGGGAAAACTATGTCTCCGTGTGGCTTCTGATAGGGAACGAAGGAATTACATGAGATTGTTACAGTTCCCCTAAATATAACTAACTGATAAAATCCATGCCGTGGTCAAGGTAGAAATCATACAGGAAGAGAAAGACTCTCTTGCTCAAAACCAGCAGTTTTCAAGTAAATGAATAGAACTTAATTGCCTTTCAGCTTCAGCTTGAAAATGTAACCAATGTTAGCATGTAATCTTCCTGTTGAGTTTACACTCAATGGCACTTGCTTATTAGAGATGATTCTGGGTCAATGCTTACTACTGATCTTAGTAATAATGGGGTAATGGTTGGGGTCTCAATCAGGGATCAGAACCCCCTTGTACTAGGAGCTGTACACAGCTGTCACAAAGGCACTCCCTGCCCAAAACAAACTGCCAGGCTATGGCCTGGTCTATATGGAGGACACTTTCTGCACACAGGACAATGAGGTCTGTCCAAGCTGGATTTTGGTGAAAGCTGAAAATAGTGAAACTCAATGGAAAAGTTTGTTCGTTCTTTGGTGAAAAACGCAAGCCACAGTATTTCTATATGTGCTCATGGAGATGTAGCTTATAGTCCTGCACGGACCACTCCAGTGGTGTACTCTGACCTCTCATATAACAAAGACTTCCTCATCCTAATTTCCAAGTGATTCATGTATTCGTTTACTCCATCTTAAGTTTTCTCTGTGACCCTGGGGCCAAATCTGTCCTCCATGATTCACCATGTGCAAGGGCTCCATAATGCCCTCACAACCTTCTCCATTAGAAGCAAAGTCTGACCAGGAGAGTTGAATGCATGAGGTTCAGCAGCAGCATCTTGCATTTGTTTTGGGCCAAAATATGCCAGTATTCTAATTTCTCCAAAAATAACCACTGTCAATGGAATATCCCCAAAAGCAAATAAAATCTACTCTCACATCTACACTTGTTTCCATGGAAATATGCAGTGACAAGGTTTTTTTCCCTTATTTTCAAAATTTTCTCTGCCAGCCTACCACAGTTTTTCAGACAGCCCTGGTAACAGGTTTTACCCAAATACAGAGACCACTGCAGATGTGCCAGACTTGCACAGAGCCATCTTGACACTAGGGAAGCATCAGTGCAGCAACACTGATGCCAGTCCTTAATACATAGAGAGCCAACTGTCTGGAGATCCTTTCAGGCAGGGACCAACATGACCTTGTGTGACTGAAGACCAAGTGATTTTGGTGACACACCAAACAGCACACACTGTAGCTGAACACAACTCACCGTCAGCACAGTTCACACGCAGGCCTTAGACTCCAGCTTTATATTAGGCTGTAGTATTTGTGGTGCAAGTCTGTCCCCAGTGGCTGCCAAACATTTTGCTTCTGGTGGAAGCCCTCTGTGTGGTCCCTTGCCATATGTCGCCGTCTCCAGCTACCTCCTCATGCCTCATCTCTTCTCTGCTTCCCTGCTCTCTGCATCTGCCCCAGCAAGAAGCTCCATTTCTCTAGAGACTCATCTGAAGCAGCTGAGGCTCAGCCACAGATGACAACATTAAGCAGTGCCTCTGGGCTATGAGCAGTGGGAACAGTACCTTGCCTTTGGGCAGTTACTTGGAAGTTGCTCAGGGTGCTGTGTGGTCACTGGAACAGCATGGCAGGGGGCTGGAGAGCAGTGTCTGCGACCCAGGGGAGGAGAAAGCCTTTGTCTGCACTGCCCAGGGAGGCAGTTTGTGGCAGCAGGAGGAAAGCAAACACCCATCCTGCTGCCTGCAGAGGAAGGGAAAGGCAGGTTGCACCAGGGCTGTGGGCAGAGCAGAAGCAGGGAGTGACAAAAGCCAAACGCAGAGCACAGGAGTGGATAAAAGGAGCCAAGACTGAAGGTGGTCCACCCAGAGGTGGACTTTGGCTTTTGTCAGGGTGTTACACTGACATTGTGGCCTGCTGGGTTTCAGTCCTTGGCTAGCAGGCAAGCCCAGCATGTGAAGTCTCACACGACTTTTATGTTCAGGATTAGCTACAAAATCATTCAGGTGGAGGGGCTGCAGGACTGTAAACAAAGGATAATGGCATGTGGCAAGGGGCTGTTTAGTGGGAAGGGACCAAGGGTATCCTGGGGATGGGGATCAGTAACACCTTACACTGAGTGCCTCATTAAAGTTTTAAACTAGTACTTAAACCATCCAGCTGACAGAGGAGAGCTGTTTCTGGGAGGCTCTGGAGCTGCCTCTGGGCAGGGAAGGTACATGCTCATCCTCCTGCCCCTCAGAAAGGCACTGGGGTGCCTGTGCTCCATCTGCAGCTGGACAGAGAAGGACACTGCACCTGGGAGATACCAGCAGCCTGTGGCCTAAAAACTGTGTCGGAGGCATCCTTACTCTCCTCTCCACAAGGCTGTCACCTTCCCCCTATCCCCAGGGCTCAGGAAGGAGCAGGAGTATTCTGGTGCAAAACCAGGAGGAGTCTAAACAGGGGTGAGTAGGCTGAAAGCTCAAGTAGCTATACAATAGCTAGGTCAGGGTCCTCCCAACAACAGTGTAAACACAGCATGAGAGTAGAAATTGCAAACTAGATGGAGACAGGATTCAACGTGAAAAACAAAAGCTGTTTAGCAATGAGGAAATAATTCACCAATTAACGTTTCCCATGGCAGAGGGGGGAATAGTTCTAGAAACTGTGTTGAGCAAACCTTAGGAGAGGTAGCAAATCAGAGGAGGGGACATGAGGAGATGTTAGAGGGGAGGAAGGCAACACACTGGCACCAGGACCTGACACGGCTACGCTGTGCCAGGCAACACAGAGGTGCGTGCTAGGCAGGAGCCCACTGCTCAGTTCAGGGCAGCAGCTACTGGGAGAGCCTGACACACTGGGAGGAGGTCAGAAGAAAGGCGACAGCTCGTTGTGCAACTACAGGGGATTGATTTGCAGTGACGGTATGTTTTCCTTGGCTCTGAGGGGATATGGAAACAGTTTGCAAACATTTGCAAGGCACAGACCCAAGCAGAAGGGAGAGCAAATTACTTACAAGAGAAGATAAAACAGAGTGGAAAAACTGAAGCTGAAAGTAACTAATAACATTTTACCAGTGAGCTCTAGCAGGTTGTGAAACAGCTCTCATGAGGAGAGCAGGGAAAAACCCAGGTACAGGCAGTTTTAAAGTTGGATGGGAAGTAATTAATACATGTGCAATAAAGAGCATGCAGAAGAATTTATTTTAGTGATACAAATATTTCCACCCTCACAATTTGTAGTCCCAATTTTCCACTGCCCTGCACCTCTTTCTATCATTAACAGCAATGTAAAGAAAGAGAATGTTTATTAAAGCAGAAGTGTAACCTTACAGTACTGCTCTTCCTGAGTGCGTAGATTTCTAGGCATTTCTAGCCAACAGAGAATTTGGGTTTATATTTGTGGGGGAAAATTACTCTCTAGCAGTGATCCTCTTCACCTCCTCCAGAGATCTCCCCCTGCCCCATCCCAAATCTCCTTTAGTCTTGATGAGGTAGGCATATGACTCTGTGTTTGGATAGTGCGTGTTAGTGTCTCCTGAAGTCATATCCAGCTGCTTCTAAAATCTCACAATAAATCCCCTTTCAATTGCATTTATGAGACCACTTAGGGGATTCCTAAAGATCCACAAGGAAACCTGAAAGATCAGGTTGAACCTGAACCCAAACACAGCCCCACTGCAGGCTGAAACAGCAACTTGCCAAAATCCCACACCTTACCTGGCATAATCACTTACCAGTTTAGTATCTTCCACAAGGAGGGAACAGCCATGTATTGACAGCTACCCTGCTGCAGCTGGTATTAATGGTTAGCCCCATCAGCCAGTGAGCTGGGCTCTTCAGACAGTAAAGATTTGTTCCCTGGCCTGAGGATTTTTCATGTAACTAATTACCGAGCTTTATAACCATCCCCTGCAGACTATGATGATGATGAACGAATGAGATCAGATTAGTCAATATGGTTTATTGGTGGAGTTTGCCCACTCATTGTGAATGCACCATTACTGTGTGCATTCACCAGCACAGGGATGAACACAATTCAAAGCCTTTGCCTGCACAATATGAAAGTACAACCAACCTGCAGCTTCAGCTTTCTCCCAAGGACTCCCTAGGCCTTTCTCTGTTGCTCTGTATCCTTGTCCCGGGCCATCCTGGAAGTCCTTCGGTGCGTGCCATGTCCTTCCTTATTAAAGCAAAGCAGATTAAACTGCGCCTGTAGAGGTTACACGAGAAATTGCTGAAAAGCATTGAAGTTGTAACACAGTGGCTAATGGTGCATTTGCTACTACTGTGCTCTGCCTGACAAAATCAGAGTTGCTCCCCTATGCGGCACAGAGGCTCTGCAGCTCCACAACCAGCAGTGATGCCCTTTCTGCTGAACACTATTTTTAGAGCAGGGTATTCCTCAGCCCCACTGGGGCTGTTGAGCCTAAGATCCCTGTAGAAACAGGAGATCTATCAAAGTAACTGCAACCAGCATGTTCGAAGTGGCTATCTGCAAAGGTGTACTGTATTGCCTCTAACATTGCTCTAGTTCCCCCCTTGCCACCCCTTACACATCCCTGCAGCAAGCAATAGCGTGCATTAGCACTAAAGGGGATAGGGTTTCACGGCTGGAAACTGCTTTGCACTGAAATTTGAGAGGTGTGCCTTGCCTTCTCAGCTCTGGTACGAATTCCCTAGGCGGCCCAAGGCAGGCACCTTATCTCCCCGCGGCACAGTTTGGCATCTGTAAAATTGGGTTAGCATCCCCTCCGCCTTCTTACACCCCATTTATCCTTGCTTATAGTAACTATAAACACGGATGGGATTGTTTGTGTGCCGGCACGGTGCAAAATAGGAGGCACAACCCTGGAGTGCCGCTCGTATGGGGAAGGTCCGCAGGGAAGGATGCGTGCATAGCGGAGCAGCAGGTGCACAGAGGGATGCGTGCACGGAGGGGCACCGGGATGGAGGGATGCGGGCACAGGGATGGAGGATGCCCGCAGAGAAGGACACACCTGGCGAGCCAGGCGCTCACCCACCGCCAGAGCCACCCCTGGCACCGCTCCCGCCGAAGCAGCGCCCGGCCCGGCCCCTCGCGGAGGGGGGGAACGGGGGGCGGGACCCCTGCCCGGCAGCAGCGCTGCCCCCGGCCCAGCCCGGCCCCGCCGCGGGGCTGCGGGGCGGGTTCCCTCCGCGCCCGCCTCCGCCCGCCCCCCGTGCGGGGCCTGCAGCCTGCGGGCGGCCGCCGTGCCCGCCGCCGCCTCGGAGGTGGGGGTGCCATGGAGGAGCCGCCGCCGCCCGCCTGATCCCCGAGGCCGCCGGCACCGAGACAAAGCGCGGGGCTGCACGCCGCGCCCGCCCGGTGAGTGCCGCGGGGGCTCCGTGCTGCGCCGTGGGGGGAGGTCCCGGTCCCGCACCCAGCCCTGCCTGACACCCCCGCGCACCCCCATCCGCATTCACAGCCCGCACACCCCCGTCCGCAGCTCAGAGGGCCCCCTCCGCCGCTCTGCCAAGCCCGCTGCACCGCAAGCATCCTCGGTCATAGCCCGACCACCGCCTCCACCCCAAATTCCCCCACCTCTGGCCCAGACACACGCCGTGCGCCCCCGTCCATCGCCAAACATGCCGCAGGGACTCTGAACGCACCCCCGTCACCCCAAACGCCCCCGTGCACGACGCACGCACCCTAAAGACTTCCCCCGTCACCCCCGTGCCCCAGCGCACGCTCCCGACACACCCCCCGCCCCAAAACACCCACCCTGGGCATCAGACACCGCTCCCCCTCCGCAGACACCACAGCCCGGCACCCCCCGGTGCAGACCCCGCCACCCCTCCTGCGCTCCCCGGGCAGACAAGGGGGTCCCCGCTCACCCGCCTCCGCTCTCTCCCTCGCAGGCTGAGCCATGGTGGAGCCGCCGGCTGAGCCTCCCCCGCAGCCCTGCCCGGCGCCCGGGGGCGCAGCGGGGGGAGAACCGGCCCGGCCCGGGGAGCAGTCGCCGCTGCTGCACCTGGACCTGTACAACTTCGACTGCGCGGCGGCGGAGGGCAGCCGGTACGTGCTGACCAGCCCGCGGTCCCTGGAGGCCTGCGCCCGCTGCGCCGTGCGGCCGGTGGAGCTGCTGCCGCGGGCGCTGGGGGAGCTGCTGCGGGAGGCCCCCGGGCGCTCCATGCGGGTGGCAGCCGGTCTCTACGAGGCCTACGAGCGGGAGCGCCGCCGCAAGCTGCAGCAGTGCCGGGAGGAGCGGGAGAGGATTATCCGCGAGGAGAAGAGACGGATCCTCGCCCCCCTGGGCAGCCTGCCGCCGTCGCCCGCCGCCCGCATCCCGCCCCGCGCCCCTGCCACCACCGCCGGGCCCCGGGCCCGTGGCGGGGGGAAGGCCGGGGGTGCCAAGGCCAAGAGCCACTCCCTGGACTCGCTGCAGAAGCGCCGTGAGGGCAGCTGGGGCAAGACCTCCTCCGAGTCGGGGGCCTCGTCCTCCTACAGCGGGGAGAGCCTGCGGGAGCGCGGAGCTGAGGGAGGTGGCCGGGGACGAGGGAGAACCACCACCGCCAACGGCGCCCTGCTGGGGCGCAGCTTCAGCCTGGGGGACCTCAGCCACTCGCCGCAGACCGCCCAGAGGGTGGAGAGGATCGTCAGGGAGGTGAAGAGGAGGAAGGGCCTGCTGGAGGTGCCCGAGAGGGACAAGAAGATCGCGGCGCTGATGATCGCCAAGCACCAGGAGGCCAACCTGCTGCGGGAGCAGCGGCAGGCAGCACACCGGCAGTGGGACAGCCAGCGGCGCCTGGCGGAGCAGCGGAAGGAGCGGGAGGAGAAGGAGAAGCAGAGGGCCCTCCTGCAGGGCCAGCGGCTGTGGGAGAGCCAGGTGGAGAAGCGGCGTGGCAGGCTGAGCCAGGAGCAGGAGGAGGTCGCCCTGCTGAAGCAGAGGCAGCGCCTGGTGTGCGAGGAGAGGTGGCGGGAGCAAGCAGAGAAGCAGGAGCGGCTGCGGAAGGAGAGGCTGGAGAGGGCCGTCCAGGAGGACAAGCAGAAGAAGCTCCATCAAGAGCACAACCTCAAGGCGAAGGAGGAGGGCAAGAAGGAGCACCGGGAGCGAGAGGAGCAGCTCCTGCAAGAGAAGCTGTCCACTGCCGCGCAGAAGAAGCTGAAGAAGGAGGTGCAGCTGCAGAAGGAGAAGAAACTGCTCAACCAAGCGGAGAAGCTGAAGCACGAGGCCTTGCTCAAGGAACTGGCCAAGCAAGAGGCAGAAGGGAAGGAAATGCTGAAGGCCTCCCTGGAGATGAGTTTGACCAAGGCTCAGGAGAACTATGAGCAGCTAGTGGAGAAGAGGAACCAGGAGCTGAGGGAGAAGGCCAGGCGGGAGGACATGCAGATCCAGAGAGCCAAACTGGCAGCAGAGAAGAAGGAAAGAGAGCAGAAGGAACACCTGGAGGCCCTGGCTAGAGAGACAGACAGAAAGCTCCAGCATGCTGCCCAGGTGGTCGAAGAGGTCGTCCAAGAAAAAGCCCGCAAGGTGGTCTTGAGCCGTCTGGAGAAGGAGAAAGTGCAGAAGATGAACAAGCAAAAGGTGGAACAGTACGAGGACTTACGGCGCAGGGAGATCCTCCTCTCTATAGAGAGGAAGCTGGAGAGGAGCGAGCAGATCTTCAAGGAGAAGAAGACTGTCTTAGAAAATGCCAGGTCTGTTGCTCGGGCGTCCTTCCATGTCCGGGAAAAGGTACGGGAAGAGACGAACACGCGCACCTTTGACAAGATGGCCTTGGAAGCAGAACTGCATGCCCACCTGAATAAGAAGTGAAAGATCTTGTCATGGCTGAGTGGGGATACGTCACCGGTTGTCCATCATAATGCATCAGAAAGCTCCTCCATGTTTTTAACATTTGAAAAACAACAACAAACCACCACCCTAATTTCTTGTTTTGGGGGAGCAGGGTATCGCACAAAAACATGGCAGCTATTTCACATACTTTTTAAAATACGTTTTTGTTCTGGGCGTGTTTGAAGGACTGACCTCAGTCATCTTTACAGAGGGGAAGTGAGCTTTTGTGTCCTCAGCACCACAAGCACATGCCTTTTCTCAGAGAAGGCTGCAGAAGAAGTCTGCTTGAAGCCTGTGAGTTACCGATTGATTGTCTACACCAGAGGCGACTGCAGTTGTGCTCTCTTCAGTTCGAAATGCGGGCAAGAGAGACTGCTGACTACTAGAGCCTACTGACTAAGAACCAAAACCTCCCCAGCTGACTCTGGCTCGAGTGACAGGCAGCTTGCTTTAAGTTACGGGACTGCATTTTCAAAGCTGCTGCACTCCCATGCTGATGGTGATGAGGGCTGGAGTACAGAATGCCATATGCCCCTTGGTGCCCCTCGCCCACTACCAGTATGGAGCAAGAGAAAGCATAGATCAAGACTTTGTAACACCATGTAAGTAGACATTATGATCAGAGCTGGCCAGAAGCTGTTAGAAGTGCTCACAAACACAATTTCACTTTTGTGGTTTGCAGCTGTTGTCCCCCCCAGGTATCCTCACCTCTCCTTCTCCTTTCAAAGTTTCTCTTGCAAATGTCTGTACAATTTCTTCTTTTCTTTTGGAGGAGGTGGAAAAGAAGTTTTTAGGCAGTCCACAAACTGACGGACACCCACACAACCCACTTGTTCATCAAGACATAAAAATGAATGAATCTGTAGGAGCTGGCCTTTGTGGCAAGTGTGGATCGTTTGTAAATGGAAATCTGCAACCAGATTGCATAGAGAAATTGCCACCCTTGGGAATTCTCAAAACTCGAGGAGACCCTCAGCAACCTTATCTAGCTTGGCCTGTCTTGAGCAGGAGGTCGGACCAGGTGTCTTCCAGAGGTCCCCTCCAACCTAATGGTTCTACAAGCTGCACCCAATGAGACATTCACCCAGCTCTTTTCATCGTCTTCTGAGCAGGGCAGCATTTATCCGTCCACTGGTGCTAACAGTCGTATTCTTATATAGGGCACAAGAAAGAGTAGATGCACAAAATAAGGTACATTACAGATTCTCTTAGATGAGGATCATAGCTTTTCTATAACTCTAACTCAATACTGTTTAGAGGGAACCGAGTCCTTCTGCCATTAATGCACTCAAAATGTGAAAAGCCTACCTATGCCCTGGGCACAGCATTCAAGTCAGACAGTGTTCTGCTCCAGGTTTCCACGTTGACTCTCTGCTGGGTTGCAGTTATGAGCATACATCCAAACCAGGCACTTTCTGCTGTTTTTTTCTGGCTCCTAGCAGAGCCAGCTCTCTTCCACCATCCGTGATGCCATGCTGGGTTGCTGTGGTGATGGCATCAGACCTGGAGCAGAGGGAAGAAGCAACAAGAACAGCCAGGATCTTGTTTCCTCATGGATATTTCTGACACAGTAGAAGAGAAAACCAGAAGAGCGTTGACATATGGCACAAACGTGCCAGTCCTGCATGCAGAGATTGCTTACCTGAATTTCCCAGGAGGTGACAGCAGCTCAAAAACCTCTTATAAGGCTTTAAGGAAGGTACAACAACAACAGTAGACCAAGGACACCCTGGTGCCTGGGGAGGCTGGAGACATTATACAAACAGTGTTGAAAATGAAGCAAGTAGGTATTTTCTTTGATTTTGATGGAACTCGCTCTTCTTTGAATAATGGTACAATTGGTGCTGTTGAGGGCAGGCAGCTTGAAAGTCAGAATTGGGGCACCTGAGCGACGTTTGCTCCATCCGTCATTGGCTCGCCGTGTAAAACCAGGCAAGTCCTTAGGGGCTGGGCTTGCTCCTATCAATACAAACGGAAGCAGAGTTGGGCTCTTGGGATTGCTGGGACTCACAGGAAAAAGTAGCACTTGGTTTGGCAAAACACTTCAGAGACTTTGGACAAATGATGCTAACAAAGCACAAAGTACTACTTTATTTATTTATCTATTTATTTATTTATTTGAGTGGTTATTAAAACATACTTATTGGTGAAAAGCGCTAATTAACACCAAAATCTAAAAATATCAGTAGCTGTGGGAAGGACAGCTGTGTTCCTGTTTCCAGCTAGGAGTGTGTCCCATCACCCTTGTCCGTAAAAAGAGCAATCAGTCTGAATGGTGAAACCAATCCTGCTGTAACACCAGACAAGGTCCTTGATAAAAAAAAAAAACAGTCACCTTCATGTGTTGTTCGTACCGCAGTGGTCCCTGTGTGCCCTTGTAGCTGCAAAGACCTAGAAAAGAGATGCCCAGTGGCCCAAACCCAGCCTGCACAGAACTTCCCTTGCTCTCTGGCAGTGCTGGAGTTGAGATAAAACCTGCAGGGACTCCAGCGCAGCCAACATTTCATCTTGTTTGTAGCTTTTGGGGCTGCAGAGAGAGAGCCTGCCAGCATGGATGTGAGGGGTCTTGCTCCCTGCGGCGTCGCGCTGTGGTTGCTTGATCCATTTAGCAGAGGGCAAATGGGGAGAGCTGGGAAACAGCAGAAAGAAGGCTGAGTGGGTGAATGAGCAGACAGTCTAACTGAACAGCAGTTTTTTCCCTAAAGGTCTACTGTAATCTACCTGAAGTCTTTGTCCAAACCTCTCTCTGACAGGGCGTTTCCAGTGTAGAGGATGTTTTACAGGCTGGGAGACAGGTCTTGGCCACTGACTGTAATTACACGTGGGGTCTGTCTGCTGCTGCTGAGTTTGACACCTTGGGGCTACAGCTAAACTAATCAAAACACACCTACATGGTGGTAATTAGATTGGCAAACTACTGTTCCTGTACCGTGCAGTGTGCAGCTCAAGTTTTGAATGTGCAATCTAAGAAAAGAAAATATTTTTTTTCAAAAGACATTAATCTATGTGTGGATATTTTTTATTTCTGTAGTGGTTCTCATTCAAAGTCAATGAAAGTCAATGGAGTTGATAAGTTGTTTAAAATTGCAGCATGGAATGTTAAGTCAGCAAGTTGGGTGGAAGCATGAGAGGTATTTCTTGGGTCTGCTTATGCTTCTGTTTGAGGAGTTTTACTCATGGATTTCTGTGGGAACAGAAATTAACCCTAGGACGCATGTAAACAGTACAGGCCTTTTAGATGAGGCTTATTTGGTGCTTTTGATATTGAGCTGAAGGCCAGAGAGAACTAAAAGCCAAAGCAAGCAACATGTTACCTCACAGCTCAGAAGTAGATCATGGCTTACTTAGAGCAGAGGAGCAGCTGATGACAGCTGGTTAAGTCCTGCAGAAAGATAACTTAGGTTGGCCCTCTCCTGGGATTAGAAAACACATTCTAGGTAATAATAAAGACTCTGTTTCTAGGCCATTTGTGTACATGCAGGACAATTATCAGGAAACCTCTGAGACCGATAACACATCCTAGGTCCAGGTAGCAACGAGTTCCAAGGTTTCAATTCCTAAACACTTGGAGTCTAGCTCCAGGTTTCATGTTGAATCCCACTGGATCCAATGCCACTAATCATTCAAATCTAAAGCCAAACACTGACATGTGGACACACATTTAACACCACTTGAAAACCACTGCGCTGCTTACTACTGCCCAGTGATGAGAACTACTGCTAGAAGTTCACCTGCTAGAAATTACTCTGAATGTTTACAGGGTTTCTGAAGTTAAGGTATTGAAACATTAGGGAGAAAGATTCCAACATAATTTAAATGTTCTAAAAGGAATTACAGGACCAAGTGCTGGGATTCATTTTCAGGCGAAACTCCCATCATTATATACTAAATGTTTTGCCTGGTGAGACACCATGATCAAGCACACTGTGTTGGAAGAGTCTGTCACACTGCTGGCTGTGGCAGAATAAGACAAGTAATTTTGGAGGCCCCAGAACTGTGCAGACTGATTTCCTTGGGCAGGTGCCCTGGGATTCTCACTTCAGTGAAACCAAGACTGCAGGATGAGTTCAACTTTTATTAAACATTAGAGAACTCACACATGGGGGAGAACCACTGACTACAGAGCAGTTTCTTTTGCCTGAGCTCTGGATGAATCTTTCACACATTTTGAGTGCTCACAGACTATCTTGTTTATGAGGACTGTCTGTTTTTTAACAGCATCTGGGCTAAAGCTGGAGCCCCTCAGTGCCAGTGAGAGTGCCAACAATCTCTTCTGCATGCTGCCTCTTCACACAAAATTCATCAGTACAACACAATCTCTGTCAAGGTTGAATTTGGCAGGCTCCTTCAAAAGCTATTAGGAGGAGCAGCTGCACCACCACTAGTTAATATTTTACAAGGTATATTTTAATGCAGTTTATCACAAATTCTTTCACTGCATGGATAAGAGAGATGCAAGGATTGGATTTCTTGCCTTAGTTACCTAGTGTGATTCTCTTCTGATGCTTATGGAGCTCCAGCCTCATTCTGTGCTAAAATTTCTCCTGATGCCAGGGGAATTATGTTCACTAAACAAATGCTGAATATGCAGTGCACGCAGGTCTGAGAGGGGACTTAATTCAGTGTGCATGTCTTTACTAAGCCAAGCTTGGACAGGGAGAAGTGGGAAACACAGAATTTGCAATGCAAAGTCCATTAACCACAAGTTTTCCAGAAGTTCTGCTAAGAACAGCCCCAGAGCCACCTCTGCTAGCTGTCATGAGGGAAGCAAGTGCTTCAGGGAAGTGACATTTTCTACTCCCTTACTGACCTCAGAGAGAGCTAAGAGGATCACATCCTTCCTGAGGACAGCTTCTTGTTGCCAACAGTAGTTACACCAAAACAAGACATTTGCTTTCAGCTGTGGGTGTTCTTCCTCTGGTGGTGAAGAAAGAAATGTAATAGTTAGAATGCCATTTTGCAAATTTTTTTTGTTTGTTTGGGGTTCTTTGTTTTTCATAAAGCAGATGCAGGGAGTATAAGAAGGAGACACAAAGCTTAGTTAGATGCAACACACTACAGGTGATGACTGTGCCTCTCTTCGCACACAGTTCTGCTTTGCAGACCTGAGTGAGACTGTGCTGTTATCTAGTAGAGCAGCCACCATATCCAGGAGAGCAGAGGTGCTCTGGGAGGGATCTACCTGCTCTCAGGTCACACAGGCTCCCTTCAAAGCGTGCAAGTTTAAGCTTGTTTAATGCTTTGCTGAGTCAAGGTCCTAGGGAATTAGGTTTGTTAGAATTGGTCTTAGTTGTAAAGGAAGGCTGTCATAGGCAAAGAAGAGGAAGACACTGGCTTAGCCCAGTCCCTCTGGAAAGGACACCTGTGACATTTACTTTGCAGCACAGTATGTTCTAACGTGAGCTGATGGAGCCCCGTTAAAACCCCTTGTGGGAATGGAGCCCCACAAGCCCTTGCCAAGCAAGTAGCACCCACTGCAGAGAGCCAGTACTGAGACACGGTAAGAAAATCATAGTGCTTTTAGGCATGAGGCAGCTCTGACTGATACCTGGAAACACATTCTCCATTTATGCAGAGCAGCCACCACTCTCAGGTAGGCCAGTGTTCAGAGCCTTCAGAATGGGATTTGCCCCACATCCCATATGCCTCTCAATGCCAGAGCATAAAAAATTCAGTTCTAGGTATGACTTGTCTTTAGCCCATTCTTTGAGCATGGCCCTTTGCTGTGAAACATACAACCTTGTTATTTTAAGATTCTAGTCTAAAAGGATCCAAATAATTCTTTGGCAAGTTTGCACTCATCTCCTACATCCCTGCCGTTTAGCAAGAAATCCCCCACATTACAAAACCACGCTAGCAGTAAGAAATATCCTGTATTACAAAACCAAACTGCCAGTGCTATTTTGTTCTTGCGTGCTTTACACAGCTCCCTGCATCCCATCTCAGGACCCAGCTGTGAGGTAAACTGGTTATTGCCCCCAGCCTAAGTACAGGAAAACTGAAGCAGAAAGAACTGATGTGACTTGCCCTGGGCCATACTGGCACACTGTGATCTAGCTGGGGCTCTCTCTCACAACCTCCCTGTTCCCCAAGCAGCCCTAATTAACCTCTCCTGGTTGCAAGGGAAGGATGTCCCTGTGCCCCTGCTGTGGCAGCTCCTCTGGCTCCTGCTCTGCAGCTGGTGCTTCATGGAGGGTGAAGATTTTAAGGTGCCAGCCTCCACTTCTGGGCATTGCCCCCAAACTTTGAAGCGCTTGAAGGGCATGTAAAGTTTCTCTTTAGGCTTTCAAATGGGGGGCCTGAGGGTGAGTGGCACAGATAAGGCTGTGCTGGGAGCTCCAGACAGAGGCAGGGCAGGAGGAAGGTGCATTATGTTAAATGAAAGAGCAAGCATGGACTGAGAATCCTTATACTATCCTGGCTGGCTAAAATCACTTGTATCTATATGTATGACAGCACACTATAACACTTTCTTTCAGCACATTAAAGTTACAGGGCCCATTTCATCCCATTAGTTACCTCCCTAGAGCCAGCAGAGTTACTCCACGAATGAATACAGCCTAGATGTATTAACCTTTTTATTATTTATGTAAACCACAATGCCTTGGGATAGGTTATGCTTCCAAGAGCCTGGCGGAAATTTCTCCCTGTCTGCACTGTACCCAGGCAACAGGATGGGAGGGTCACATATCAGTTGATATTTTTAGGCATGGTGATGAGTTTGTCAATACCCCATGCTGCACGTTGTGTTCCTGGGTGTTTGCAAACAACCTCTGCTTAAACAGCACAGCACAGCCAAGGGGAAGAGCAGCTGGCACAGAGGCACCTTGTCAGACAGCAAGCTAAGCAGTGGGGAGTAAGAGGTTTGGTTCTGTGTCTGTCGGATGCTATTGGGAATGTTTTGGTTCGTAAGAGGGTGATGGGATAATTTCTTCTCATTTTTAATCACCTCCAAAGTAAACTGTGCTATTCTTGACAATTATTTAACAATTTATAAGAGACGGGAAAATAAGTGAGGAAGGGAGCTCAAAACACAGATGTGTAGGTAAAGCAGAAACACATTTTCCTTTTCCCTCTGAAAAAAGCCGTGAGCATTATGCCAGCAGTTGAGAGTTTTGTTAAGTGCCAAATCACATGTGTTTTGTTAGACCCTAGGAGGTGGCCCACTCTGTTCACAAGCTTTGCTACCTGTGCACCTGTCTGCTGTATACACTGAATAAGACAGGCTCCACATTTACCTCCCAGTGATAGCTATCTCCTCAGACTTGAAGGAAAAAGTGAGATCAAGGAAACACAAGGTGAGATCCATGAACAGGAAGGCGGTGTTTTCACTGTACAAGGACCACTATTCAGCTCACGTCTGACATGAAGCCCAATAGAGGAGTCATACTTTGCTCTTATCAGGGGGTTTCTGCAGCCCTCACCCATACACTAAGAGCTTCTGCATCATTGCCAACTAATTGGCCCTAATCTTCCTTAAACTGAGCCATGCCTGTGCATGAGCAGCTACAGGAACTGTCCAAATCCAAGCTTTGGGCCTTTGGGTGGTATACATTGAAAACCTACAGAAGAACTAGGATGTTGTGGTGTAGCAAAAGGATGGTACTGTTTGATTTTTAAATAGCAGCACCACTGCTAATTTGCTTCCCTTGTATTGCTTCCCCAGACAGTGTGACGTGACTGGGACAAGCACTAGCAGCAGCAGAAGCAGCAATTAGGTGTTTGCCCTCCATGCTTAGACCAGTGCTTGGCAGGGGAAGTGTTGCCCCTTCTTGCATGGGAAGGGAAGCTTTCCTTTCTGCAGCCATCATTGCCTGTGCTTTGGAGTGGGGCTAGCAGCCTAAGGTACGCCCACCCTATCACCACTGCGATGACTACCAGTGAGGTGTGGATAAAACAAAGTCAGTGTTAAACAGACTAGCTCCATCACCATTAGCAGTTTCACAGTGCAATGCCTAGGATGGGCTAACTGGTCCAATGTTCTCCAGCTTCTCCTTACGGGCTTTTTAACCCATCCTGAGCACTACCAGTAAATTAATAATTAGCTTATACAGGCCTGCATGACCTGTCATGACAGGAATTTTAGACGTATCTTAACAGCTCTGAGTCATGACATTGCTTTTTCGGCTAGCAGTTTCACCTACTGCTGTGCAGGAGGAAGTAAAGCCAGGGAGGATTGTTTCAGTAAACCAGAGCTGACCTGCCTGCTCTCAGAAAATGCTAGGCAGGTGGGCAGGCCAAGGGATCCTTCAGAGCTTTATGCAACACTAGTCAGAGCACCTGACATCTTAGGTTTGCTGTGGATACACTCTGTATCACTTTGCATGGTTGCCATCACTCCAACTCACATCTCTTGGGTGCAGTGAGTCCTAGTATTTTCCAGGCAGAAGGCACTCTGTCTTGTAACAGATGTTTTCTGTGATTCCTACAACATTTCAAAGAACCCCTACATACCTCTTTGCACAGTCAAGTATTTCAATGCATTTTGTTTACAGTTCCTTTAAAAAATTGTGGAAGTAGAGATCCTGGAGGCAGTGATGCAGATCCCTCCTTGCAAAGACACTGTACTATAATGCAGATGCCACATGATCCAGTCACAGCCTGTGGGTCCCCAAATGCACAGAAAATTTACTGTAAGCTCCCAGGAGAATTTCTGCAGAGTCTCCTGGCATCCACGAGGGCCCTTTCCATCCACCCTGATACCAGCACTATATTAACTCACATGCTGTACAGTACCCACTGATCAAGCAATACTGTCTGAATCCTCTCCATGACAACACCCTACAATGTCTTCAGGTACAGGGAGGCATCCTGCAAGCCGGCAAGGCTGGCTGGGGACTCAATGTATCAGATGTATAGAATACAATTTTAGCATCTTTTCTATGGGGAAGTTGGAGGCACAAATGCAAAGGGACAAAATGTCTCCCCAGAGGAAAGGGAAGAATTGCTGAATGTGAGAGAGAAGAAAGAAATGGCAGTAGTCGACATGGTTTATAGGTCTCATGCAACAGATGATAGGCATGGTCAAACAGCTCCTTTCACACAACATTTTGGATACCCTCAGGGAATGAAGAATGGTGGAAGGTACTTAGGACCACAGGTAAGAAAGGGGAGGTGTTTTCCAACAAGGGTTGGGGGTGGCTGGAAAGCTGAGTGGAGAAATGCAGAAAAGCTGTTCTAGACATCTTCAGCAGTGATGGCTCTCACACCAGTACAGCAAAGAAACATGTCCTGAATGCGTGGTGGGAGGAAGAAGGGAAAAGAGAAGCCGTGGAGCTGGCTGGGATAAGTGCCTGAAGGGTTTAAACAAATGGACAATAGAATGAAAATAGGACTGAGACCTTACACGAGTGTCATGATGCATTTATTTTTTTTTAAGATCTCCTTCCTGTTGAAGACTCCTCCCTTGCAGCAGCAGAGAAATGCCTTCTGGAGCACCCCAGCCCAGTGGCTTCCTCCACCCCAGGCTTGCACAGGAGCTGCAGGCAGCACCCCATGATGTTAAGAGGGAGACTGATCTAACCCACCACCCTTTGGGCTCTGGGGCAGCAGCCCTGGGTGCCCAGGGGGCTCCTGCAAAGCAGAGGGTGATGAGGAACATTTCTTTTAGTGTCGGAATGTGAGCTGACACTGAAAGGATTTTATCATGTGTCAGTGCTAGGATCAGGAGGATGAGCTGCAGGAAAGGTATCTAGCTCAAGAGCACACGATGAGGAAGCACATTTCTGAAGTTTGGTTTAATTCTGGGTTTTAATTATTTATTTTTTTTCTTAAGGATCAAATTTAATGTCAAACTACCAGGGGCTGGTAGAGACCCACAAGATGCCCACAGCCCAGTTCTGTTCAGGAAGTGGAGCAACATTTTGATTTGGTCACCAGACTGACAGGGGTGGGTTCGTGCCCAGTAAGGTCAATTACTCAAAGGCAAGCGTGTGGTGACAACTAGCACATTCCTAGTGGTGACACATGCTGACAACTAGCAGAGGTGACACCAAAGGAAACCTGAGGCTGGGGTTGTTTACAAGGAGGGCAGGGACCTCTGAAAGGGAAAAGCCAGATTAAAGGGGAATCATAATCCTCAAATACACAGTGACAGCATGGGAAGAGAGGATTGCACAAAAAAAAAAATGGGTCTCCATCAAGAAAGTGTCTCACTGCTGGCAGGCTGGATGTGGGCTCGTGTCCCCATCTTCTCCTCCTCTGGCAGGGACAAGCAGCAGACTCAGCAGAAAGGCGGGGACAGACAGCTGGCTAGGAGGATGAAACCTCCTAGGTCAGACTTTCTCAGTCAAGCTCTCACTCTGATTTCACTTGCAGGCAGGACTCTAAATATCACCAGGGGGACTGGGCTTCAACCCTTGATAACTTGTACAACCCTGAAACCTGGTCATACATCTGCACTCTTTTGCATTTGCTGCACTTACTTGTACATTAAGGCAGGCTTGTGGGGCTTTCCAGTGCGCTAGCTGGGTGCTTCACAGCCATGTCCCAGCCACAACATCGAAGCAGCAGAAAAGGCTGTATCTCATCCTTCCTCAGCTCGAGTCAGCAGGATTAATTGGCTACTCAGAAGTCCCTTCCTCCATCAGAGCGGAGGAAAAATAATTATAAACCTTCTTTTTATATATACCAGCTAGCAGACAGGATCAATACCCAAAGGGACTCCCTGATTTCTGACACACCTAAGCCCTCAAACAACTCTGTTTTTTGCACCATATGGCTCTATCACTTTATAAAATACCACCCTAGAGATGCTGGTTGTTTTCTAGTCTGCCACCAAATTAACTTAGGAGGATGGGCATATACAGCCACAGTTTCTCCGCTGTTGCCACCATTCCTGAGGTCTCCAGACCTATCGCAAGCTGCTGTATTTTTCCAGCCCCTCCTGACCCCCCTCCTCCCTGGGACCAGCTACAAAAGGGATTAAACATGGCGTGTTATCTACTGCAGTGGCTTAATCACTAAGCAAAGCACTCATCCCCTGACCGCAAGGTCAAGGAATTATCTTCCTGACAGATAACACAGCCAAGGCTTGGAACGGAACGAGGAGCTGAACTGTGATTGCAAGCCCGCAGGCTATGGCTTTATCGCTGTGTCTGGGAGAGTAACACCACTAAGGTGCTATCAAAGTGCAGTGTGACTTTTCCCACCTGCCCCGAGATGCCTCTTGGTGGCAAGGGAAGCATAAACACAGGAAAAATGGTATTCAGCTTTGTACACACATGTCCCTCTCCCATAAACACCCTCTATGCCAAACCCGTCCCTCTGAGAGCAAAAGGTTTTGATGGTTGGATATATTTGGCACCATGTACTGAAGAGAGAACATTACACAGGAAGAGTTTTTAATAGACTGTGAAGAACTAACTGAGCACTAAGTCTGGGTCAGAAAAGAAATGACCTCGAGGAAAACACATATATATAGAAATACAGTTTCAGAGGGCTTAGGTCCTGTGCATTAGTTTCAGCGGAAGGTGGGAAGTCCTGTTCCCACGTAAGCTAATCCATGGGGGCAGAGCTGCAGGGCCTGCCAGCCCCACCGCTCAGCGCACACGGGGACAGCCCCACTGGGCTGCGAGAGGGTGACTGAAGGCATCAGTGATAAAGCTCTTCATTCAAGAATCCAGATCTGCTGCCACCAGAGAAGAGCAAGGAGAAGTCCTGACATGGAGAGCTACGGAACCAGGTCCTTACTAGGGACTGACACAGGGCATCAGCCCCTGCAGCTTTGCTGTGAGCACCTCAGGACCTTCTGTGCACATCCAGGCAGGATGAGCCCCAGTCCCCTGCCCAGTGGCTGCCCGAGTTTGGCCCCTTTTCATAGATGGGGAAGGTGTACGCTGAGATTACAGACAAGGCTGAGAAGATGAGGCTCTCTACACAAAGCTAGGTGATACAGATAGCTCCCAGCTCCCCAAGTGACTCCTTCCATGTCATGTATATGACAGTAACTGCGGAGGAAGAACCCCTGTCTCTCTGCTTTAGCCAAGAGCCCAGGCTCCTCAGACTCCTGGCTGAAATTACCCAGGCACTAAATGTCCCTTGTTGCACTTTTCAAAAGCAGCTGAGCGAGCAGAGGGCATTTTCCCACCTCCCTCAGTACATTTCGCCTTTTGCAATCCAACTGCTCCCTAAAGACCATGGTTATTATCATTTCTCTGTGAAATACCGACACCCTGCAAAGTCCATGTGCCTTACCTGTGAACAGAGGCCAGGCTACCCTGCTCTCCTGCGTCTTCCCACAGCACTGGCATGGAACATGAGAGAAGCAGCTCCCACCTCAAGGCACAAGATTAACCCAGAGGCTGCTTGGTGAACTCCACTCTTCCTCAGCTATAAATCAAAATAAAAATGTTTTTATTACTCTCAGCTCTGAAACGTGGAGTGTCAGACCATCTTTGAGATCTCTGTGTCTCTATTAAGCTTGGTGGACAGAGGTCACAACTGCAGGGAGGTGGGAGAGACACAGCAACTGCCAACACTTCTATGTTGAAAATTGAGCACTAATAACGCTTTGGACACCTTGTTCCTAGGCCTTTCTTGCCATGGATTAGAGTAACACCAAAATTCACCCAGTGATAAGTAGGTGAAACATACTCGTCTGTGGCAGACAGGAGAAGAGATTAGAGGCTGTAGTGGTCTTTCTTTTCTAACCTTAAGCTTTTCAATAAATCTCTGAAGATTAAGGAGAGAGAAGATTCCATAAAATAAAATCTGCTTTGTCTTTGGCACAGCTGTTTATCCAAAGATGAGTACCCACATCCCACTTCTGTATAATTCACATTTCTCCACATGCAGCCTCCAGAGAGTGAGCTGAAAGCATGACCTTACTCCCATAATTAGCATCCATAACATGGCAGGCTGTGGTATCGGGGCTGTAGGGATGGCGAATACTGACCCATTTCTCCTTAGAAAGGAGACAGAATTCATTTCATGTTACCTTGGGAACTCACACCCTACCACAGCAAACGTCATCTAGACAGGCAGAGAAAAAGCAGAATATAGTCCTGTCTGTCCTACTGTCTCCTGACCTTATAAAGCACGTCCTCCTTCCTCCATAATTGATGCCTCCTGCTGCAGAAGCAGCCACAGCTTCTGCTTCTCTGGCTATCCCATTACAGCAGTAATAAGTGCAAGCCAATTATTCTGCAAAACAATTCAAATGTATTCAGTGCTTTAAATCAGGAAATCTTTCTTTATAACACCACCTCTTCCTTGCTGCACTGCAGCTACAGAAACTCAGCAGCTCCCTCCCTTCGTCTTCCCCGTGAGCCCACTGTCTGGGACACACACACAGCCAAGGGAAAAGAGTTATTATACTTGCCTTATTTTCCATAACATTCAGAGATACTTAAAACATCCCTGATACAGGTAAGAGTAATGCATTTCTAGGGCTCTTAGGATATACTTGTATTTTGCTAAATCATGCGGATAGGAAAGTGTTGAGGAAATTTCTGGCATGCCAGCTGTCTGACCTGGCTTATTTACATGATGCTAGCACTAGGAAACATACTAGTTTTACAGCCCTCATTATTTGAAACTATTTATCCAGAGAAAGGCAGCAGCAAACAAGTAGTTATATCAGGCTTCCTCTACACTAACTTCAAAAGCCACATCAGCCCCAAACCTCATGCCCAGGCCCCTGCCCTGGGACAGGCTGCTTGCCCCCTCACCAGCGCTGCTCCAGTCATGCCAGTGGGGAGCAGCTGCCACTGAGCCTCATTCAAGGGAAAGCTGGGAAGATGCTCAGCAGCATGTCATGAGCAGATCACTGAAAGACTCAGGAAAAAATGAGGCCACGATTGACTCGGCTGCTGTGGGGCGGAGGAGCGAAAGCATCCCAACATGTAGGAGTAACAGGCTGCTGTCCTTGCCCAGGCTGTTTGCCCACATGCTGCTCTTTCTGTGGGTCTGGCAATGGCAGTCACAGTAGAGACAGCCTCCAGGGTGACCTTCAGTTATAAAGCACACCGTGTTTCACCTGAAGGTAAAACTTTCCAGTCTGCTCTCTGCCCATAAGGAAAGAAAATCAGAGGAAAAATCAGAAATTATTTTCAGGCAAATTATTTTCACATAAAACAATAATAATAATAATAATTAAAAAAGACCTCATTATTAAATATTTCTTTTGATAAATGTATATCTCAAATATGTAATCTAATACATGTCATCTTTTTATGTATGTCTGTGTATATATATGTACGCAGGTGTGCACATATGTATGTATATGTGTATCAATACATGGAGGGGGAGAGAGGTGAGTTGTATTCAGTGCTTGTTTGCAGCTTGCAAGGGACACACGATGCCATCCACCTCGCTAAAGCAAGGGCCCTCTGAGTCTCCCAGTGAAGGCTCAGACTGGTTTGGCAGAGGCACTGGTCCCTCAGCCTGCCCCTCGCCCCTGTGAAATGCACTGGGACAGGACCTGGCGTGCAGACCCTGAAAGGGCCCACGCTGCAGGGTGCGAGAGGCAAGGGGAGAGCAGGCACCTCCCTGCCTACCTCTGCACCCACGGGGCTTGGCTGTGAGTGAGGTGGGCTGCGAAACAGGGAAGGAATGTGCCTGGTTAACAGCCTGGGGTGTTCGCTCCCCATCTCTGCACATTTTCTGCATGAAACGCTCAGGTCTGAAAGACTTTGCGAGTAGGATGAATATCATCTAGACAGAAAGTCAGTGTTATGAAAAAGGCATGAGCATCTACAATAGTCTGCAGGCCATGTCTCACCTCCTTTGCACTCTCCATGGGGAGCAGCTCCCCAGTTCCACTGCAGTGGGGTGGGCTTCCCCTTTGCCTGGGCAGCACCATCTTCCCACAGTTCCCACCAAGTGTGCTGTGGTGATGCTCATGTCCAGGAAGATAGCCACAATTAGCCGAAGAAGAGCAAATGGAAAGCTAAGGGAAAGGGGCTGGAGGGGAAGGTGGGAAGAAGTTGTCCTGCCCATCACGCTCCATCCACGCTGCCACTACTGCTGAAGGCTGGGTGGCAGAGATCTGCTGTGGCATGCTGGGATCCAAGAGGCCAGCAGCAGTGGTGAGGCTGGGATGCAGCAACAGCTCAAGCAGTGGTCATAGCTAGAGGGATTTTCTGTGTAGTAAGCAGCCACCAAACCTAACCCCTTGCCAGCACCAGGAGCCAGCCACAAGTTAAAAGGAGAATATGGGCTTAGGGGACACATTTTCTTCTAGCTCCTTCAGCATCATCCAAAGCAAGGGGCTAAAACATCTCCCTCTCTAAACGCACTCATTTTTCCCCTTACTGCAGCCTGGCTTCAAACTCTGAATACAGTGTGTCCTGCTGCTCCTCCTCATCCCAGCTTGGCACATGTGACAAGCACATTTATTTTACCCATCCATGGTACCTTTGAATGGCTGGGAATTTTCTGTCCTCGTTTTGGCGCCCACATTCCCCCTACATAGGGAAGAAAGACAGCTCTGTCTGCACAGGGAGCCTATGTTGTTTTTCTTAATCTAAAATAAGTTCTACATTAAGCCACACCTGCCGGAAGAAATTTAGGAGCAGAAGCAGAAAGAGAGTGCCTGGCTTCCTTGCTATGCTCCGACCCATGGAGGGATGTGGCGAATCTGTCTGTAGTACCACACACTTGATCAAAGAGGGATCTAGAGGGCTGCTGCTCCAGGGAATTTCTGAACATCCAAATCCACTTACAGTTGCAGGGATTTCCAGTCTCTTCCAGTCAATGTTTAGAGACCCAAAACCTTACCCGCATTAAAAGACTGTCTTCTACCCCCATGAGCAGCTGCATACACACAGCTACCCACAAAGGAGAACAGCCATAAGCCACATCCCCACAACCCAGCTGGGCCATACCAGTGCAATCTTGGCTGTGTTTTCTCACCACGTCTTGCTCAGCAGCAGTAAGTTGTGGAGAGAAAAAACAGGGCTTTAGCTGCAGACCCCATTTCTCACCTGGGACTGGACTCAAGTTAGGACTGAAGGTTTTTGCTTACTGAGAAATAGGACAGCTTCTTTTGCTTGTTGAGGTGCACTTGCCACAGCACACACTTTTGGGTTTTTTTAAAACACATCAACCTACTATCAGCAGTGCTCTAGTTTTCAGTCACATCTGCTGCACTCCGACCTTTCAATCTCACTCCTGGTGAAGCCTTCTCACCTTCTTGCCTGCAGCAAGCACAAGTGTTGTGCCTCTGGCAGAATCAGGAAAGGAAAGGAAAAATGAAAGCAGTGGCTATTCCCAAGCAAGATACGACCCATTCTCCTGACAATCTTTGCAGTGAGCATGCCCCTCTATCTTGCTACAAGATCCACAGAATACCCACCTTCTTGCCACGAGGTTTTAATTCTTCTCACTGCCTTGCGTGCCACTGAAATGAGTACACCTAAGAGCACAGCCTACCTCTGTCACCCAGGGTCCTTGAGTGCCTGTGAGCCCTCCCGAAGACAAAGCTCTGCTGTATGTGCTATTGCCCTGTTCGCAGCCACACTTCCATCAGGGCTGACAGAGCCAGCACCATGTTTGAACAGGCTCTAATCCCATTGCAGCAAGTCAGTTTTCTCACACCCATGATAAACAGTTTGTTTTCAATCCCCCTTATTAAAATGGAGATGCTAAAAATATTTACTCCTAGCTCAGGAAAAAACCCAAAACCAACAAAACCCAGAACCTGTTTTCCCAGTGCTGGAGGAGCAGGGGCTGGCATCTCCTGCAGGCAGCCACTGACATATGGAGGAAAATGGAAGCTCTTGCTTGTCCCCAGAATTAACAACAAAGAAACTGATGTGAGCAGCAGCTCTAGCTCTGTTCCTCTGCTCTTGGGTGGTTTCCACAGAGAGGTTTGAGGCATTGGTGCAGTCAAGAACTCAAGGGTAAGCAGAGTTCACTTATTACTTTCAGCAGTGCAAAATTTGTGCTTTTTATGACAGCAAAATAAGAACACATGACCCTGCCGAGTTATTGCAGCACCTCTGAGTTAGCAAAAGGTGCCTTTGCTACCCCCCATAAAATGATCTCTATGATTTTTCTTCCTCTGAAGTGCCAGATCTGGCAATATTGAAAAATTCAATATTGAAAGTTCCAGCACTGTGGCATGTCCTGCACTTAGTACTGGTGACAAGAAGGAGCAGAAAGGACTCATAGACCTGACCAAGTACTCATTTGGATCTTCATTTCAGCTTTGGAGTTAAGTCTGCAGTGAGAAGTAAACAAGTTACTTAATGCAGAAGGGATGTTATCTCAGCGGGCAGAAAGGCACTGCAGGTTGTTCAACAAACCACATGTGGTTGCCAAGCTCATAGTCCCAGCTGGCCCTCCTCATGCTGACTGTCACCCTGACAGGCCACCTCAGACCCAGCTCTCAAGTGACCCACTACAACTGATTCCTCTGGCTCAGTCATTTCTCCCATTCATGGCCACATTCGGACTAGATGGATAACAAATTGTGTGTGGACTAGGTGAAAAAATGCAGAATTATCCATGTGCCAAGTGTATCAAGGTGGAAGATGCTGAAAATAATAGCAGCCTTCACAGTGGACCAGTATAAGGGAGCACTGAGTTGCCAGGCAAGCCCCAGGACCTCCCTGAAGCTAAGCTTCAGACCAAACTTTCAGAGGACAGCCCCCTTCTTGAGAGCAAACGTCTCCTTAACAGAGACATGAGCCATCCTCTGTCCTTCCATTAACCACAGAAAGTGACTGCATGAAAAATAATTCAAAACAGAACATTTCTGTGAAAAAAAAACTACCATCTTACCTCCAAAGAGATACACTGATGTCCTAAGCAGAAAGCTGCCTACTGTCTTGAGCTAAAAAAGCACCATACTCTAACTGAAAATTGCTACCAGTCCCTGTCCCTTTCATGCTGTGCACAGCAATGCATAACACAAACCAACAACCCTTTATGCCTTGTTATTGACTTCTGACCCCGAGGGCAGTTTCCATTTCTTGTCCAGTTTCTCTGCTTTAGAAGCAGCACATATGGGAGGCAGGGAAGCTGGTGCTGCCTTCCTTTCTCTGCCATTTACTTCTGTGCAAGAGCAAAGCCTCAAGGCAGCGAGCACCGGGAGCCACCAAAGCCCTGTCCTTCAGCAGGAACCACTCTTCTTCACCAGGGACTGAAATAGCCTGGAGGCTTCCTGCATCTTATGTAAAGGACGAAATTAACCCTTAAACTGACCTTAGCAGGAGCCACTGTTCACACTGTGAAAAGCAGGCACGACAACGCACAGGAGAATCATCAGGCTTCACATTTGGCAGTGTCTGAAAATAAAACCATATTTTAAAGTGTCTCTGAAGGGGACAACAAGGAAAGTCTTCAGAGGGAAGAGAAGTTTCCAGATGATAACCAGAAGGTGGAGATGGTGAAAGAATGGTCACAGGCTTTTCAGAGCCAGTCTAGCTGTTCTGCAAGTTCTGAAGAGAAATCGAAGAGGTGCAAACCTTCCTATATCTTATACCCTTGGAACAATTTAGGGAACTGTCCTCAGTGGAGGGAGTTCTCATCTCATTCTGTTTTCCCAGTAGGAAAAAGCAATCTCACCTAGGATTACTAGTGGAAGTTATTTGAAGAGAGGTGGGTTCCTCCCTAAGCCGTTTTCCTCTTACTGTGTTGCATTAAAAATTGAAATCGGTAATTCTGTGACCTTTTGAACAGAATAAGGAGACAGTCACTTAATTAAGATGCTATGGTACATAGTCCCAGCTTGGTGCTGACTCTGCCAGGGAGTTTACAGGGTAGTAGATTCCTCTGCAGAACTCGTATCTGCAGCAAGGAACAACTGATGGCAAGCACCTTGCCACAGGTGGCTTAGGGCATGCCTGTCTGGGCACACAGAGTTGTTCCCTGCCTTCAGTAAGCAAGTGGGAGATTTCTTCTTTAGATTTGCTACATCCTGGCTTTAACTTCATACACATTTTAAAAGTGGAAGTGGGTAGCAAGGATGGAAGCATTTTATGTGCAGCCAGTCCTTTTGAGAGGTGATGTTCAGCACGTAACACAACAACTCAGTGAAGCAGAGGAAGTGCACTGACAGTAAATGAGTGTGTCACAATGATTTGTCTCAACTCCTGCAGAGGCAATTTAACATGATTTCAGTGACAGTGTATCAAGAACACACAGGAATTCGCTCTAGTGTCAGTGTAACTTTTATTTATTTATTGCTGTCAATATGCACAGTAAAGGAAGACCTGATGTGGCTACCTCCTGAGTACAATACTTCTGTAAAGTCTGATATTGTGGCTTTTGATAGTAATAGATCAAAGATTCACAAGCCACAAGGTGATTTTCCTAACTGCCTGAATTACAGATACCCTCCCTGGCTGTCCTTTTTCCTGTCCCTTCCAGCAACACATAACATAGACCTTGTAACTGGAAAATAGCCAGAGATGATGTGAGGACAGCGTAAAGGGGAAAATCAGCTCTGTATTGCTTTCTCACAGCCCTTCAGCCTTGTAGGAGCAAGAATTCATTTGTGGCTTTCCAGCAGGCAAGCATGAGTGGAAAAAACACAGAAGGATGTGGTATGATAAGGAGGGATGCAAATTCTCTTTTCACAGAATGGTTTGGGTTGGAAGGGCCCTTAAAAATCACCTAGTTCCCACCCCCCTGCCATGGCAGGGACACCTCCCACCAGACCAGGTTGCTCAAAGCCCCATCCAACATGGCCTTGAACACTGCCAGGGAGGGGGCAGACACAGCTTCTCGGGGCAACCTGGGCATTTTCCTGTCCCATCATCTGTCATTACAAAAATGTCAGCCTTCAGTGCTGGACCATCTAATTGTACAAAACCTCCCATTGCCTGGCAGAAGGATACTGGTCAGTAACTGCCTGAAAAAGAAAGTATAGGCTGTGCCTTCAGTGCATTGTATTGTTTATTCCGTTTTTTCTCAATTTATACCCTGGGAATAACAGTGTCACTCTGAGTGTACTTGTCATGTGCTCTCTAAACAGCAGGCAGTGCTGGTGCTATAGCATGGGTAATTATTAGCCAGCTGCTTGCTTAATATAGGTGGGAGAGGCTGCAAGGCCTCCACAACCACGCGATTCCTCTCCTGTAACACACAAGATGACCACATGAGGAGCAAATCCTCCCCTGCAACAACCACATGGTGAGCACCTGGGAGGGGACAGAGGCCAGCCAGAAGCCCACCTCTGAAAAGGCTGTCCACAGTGCCTCTCAATCCAGCCTTGACTTCCCAGAGGTCCAAGTTTGACTGGGACAGCCTGGACTGCAATTAAGAGGACTGGTAGAGAGCAGTACAAAGCCTTGGACACAGGCTATTCGCTGCAGCATGCAGAGATGACTTTCCCCACCTCTACAGCCCTGACAGCTTGCTGCTGACAATGTTTAAATCTCCACATAGCAGTGGGCTTGGTTTCTAGACACTCTTTCACCTACCTGTCCTCCAGCTTGTTTTACAGAGGTCACGAGGAAGCCACCAGAGCTGAACCAAAGGCTCCTCCACACTGAATCTGCCTATAGATAACACCTTCTGTGGCACACAGCTCTGCTCCTCCTTCTGGCAGTGATGCAGACAGATGATCCAATGCAAAAAAAAGTGCAAAGGTGGCCCCTGGATGTTCTGCCCACAGTCAACACAATGCAACCCTCCCTCCACCTTGCATCAATGCCGCTGAGTTACCTATAAGCTCTTCTCTGCACATGATCCTCCTTGGAGGCAAATCCACAGCATCCTCAGCTTGTTTTTGCCTTGTTTTGGTACCGCTTGCTTGAAATGATGTAGCATCAAGAAGTTGCCCTGTGTTTGATATTATTGCCTAAGCTTGGGAGGCTGGCACTGCTGCAGTCTTCAGGAAACATGTCCCATTGAAGTGCTGATGACTGGGGGTGTGCAGCGAGCCATTTCCTAGAGGGGATCAGGCAGAACAGGGTAAGCTGTGTCGGACTGGGGAGGTTACACTAGCTGGAGCACAGGCTGATAGAGGGCTTTCTCAGAAGCACTCGTGTTTGGCTGACAGACTAGACATGAATAGAAAGAAGAGGCACTTCCTAAGCTACGGTCTGTGATTCACTTTAACATCGACCGTGGTATCTTGGCAAAACATGGCTTAACATAAGCAGCTGAAGCATCAGATCTGGAGTTATCAGCAGAGCAGGTCTGCCAGGCTACAGGGAGTATTCCAACTAAAGCAAAGCCACTAACTGAGGGAAATGCCTACACACATCTTTCCCCACCAAAGGGTGAATCTCCCTCCTGACCTTAGCACCCAATGGCCTAACTTTTGTGGAGCTGAATGGCAAGTTGAGATCAGAAGCCCCTCCCAAACAGAGTCACTTTTGGACCCCCGAAGCAGAATCCTTTTGCGACCTCATGATTTGATAGAGAGTTTCCCTGAAGTGCTGGTCCCGGCTCAGTCTTTTGGCTGCTTCTTTCAGCTCCTCAATGTTTTCAGCTTCTGCATGCGAGAACATGAAGGACTGGGACTGCTTCACTGAAACAAGAGCAGCACAGAAAGGTCAGAACTCTCCATCAGAGACCCAAACCAAAGACAAAGCTTCACTAGAGCACATGAGCCATGAGATCAACACAACTGAGAGCCTGACAAGGGATGAGCTAACCATTGCACTCTAACAGCTTCACCTTACTGTTTTCATAGGAGGAAAATGCTGACAGCATGGAAACACACTTTATTCTTTAGAGCTGCCTCTGATTTAGGGTTCTACGTAGAACCTGGGCTAACCTTGCAGGTAGCCACCCTGAGCACTGGATTGGGTTGGACAATGCCCAGGTGTCCCTTCCACCCTAGCTCAGTCTATGATTAAGCATTCAGATGAAGTCAGCTTTGAGCATGTTTTTTTTTAGGGGCCCAGGACCATCACAGCAGTTAGCTTTCAACATACATGAAGGGACAGGCACCAGTACACAGACTCAATGCCTGCTCTCTGGGTAAGAAAGCTCCAAATTTCTCTCTAGCTCCATTCTACTACTTGGGAATATGAAATATGAACTACATTTGCAGACCTGACTGCTCTGTCAGCCCCATCTGCACATATCTGCTCCTGCAGGATAGACAGTAAGAAGCTGCCCGATACCTACAGTCATTCCACGAAGCACTGGCTCTCCGGCGGTGGAAGCGGCAGCTCTTTATGCGACGAGTGGCAGCCTTGTGGATGTACACAGAGTTCTTCATGATCACAGGCATCTTGGCCTCCAGCTCAGCGTTGCGGATGCACTCTTCAAAGAACTCTGAGGAGAAGACACCACTGTGAGCAGTGATTGGAGAGACACTTCCAAGCAGTGAACCAGTCACACGGGACTGCACTTGCTGATGGGCTGAGCCAGGTAATGACGCTCAACACCTCCCTAGATCTTCAAAAACAGTCCATGAAGCTCCAGAATATCATCAGAATGAATGAGTTCAAAGTGACTAAAACTCCAGTCCCCAATAAATGCATACTCAAATTACAGACAGAACTGCAACCATACATGGCCAGAGGTTTCTTAATAGCATAGCAAATACTAGCACATACATCCATACATTACAGTCTCCATGCAAAGCCCCGTGTCCGAACTCCAACAACATTACTTTGTCCCGATCTCTCCCACAAGCTGCTTTTCATGGCCCATTTCCCCTTTCATGGTCTAAGCAGCATATCTTCTGCCATTCTAGTCTTGCCGTCCTCCTGCCTGTCACTGGTCCCTTGCTGTTCAGAGGGCTGACATGCTAATGCAGCCCAACTCTTACATGAAAGGGCAGGGCAGGGCTGCAGGAATCACTTGGAAGCCAGATGCTAGGGTAATGCCCCATCTTACAAAAAAAATAAATAAAAAGGGGGAAAAAAGCAAACCCAAGGATAAGCTGTGAGAAACCCAAGTCTTACACCTGACCTCTGGACTGCAGTTATCCCAGCACAGCAGTGATCCAGCTCTGAAAAAGGATCCAAACTTCACCTGCTGGGTCACCTACTGGCATGTTGCTACAGCAACCACAATGTTTCTTTATCTGCTGATGTTCTTGCAACCAAGGCTGCGACAATATTATCTTGAGGAGAATCAGAGGACTCTTTATAACTCAGACCTAGTCAATCTTTACAGCTCTGCCACATCTTCCAATTTGACATTTTGGAAAGCATTTGCTCATCTTTGCCCCTAGGTTTTGTCTTCCACCCAACTGGGAACACTGGGGCAATTTTGCCCTCCTTTGAGAGCAAAATATCTGCATAACACATTCTGGCTCCTCAAAAGGGAGGTGTCATTTAGGTACAGGGAGTTGGGAGAGCACATTACATGCAGCTTTGCTAATTTGGGAACTTCTTTTAGTGTCCGGGAAGATGGATAGAAATATTTCCTCACTCAGAGCTTGCTCATCAGTAGAGAAGATAGATGACTGACTTACTTCTCAAGTTGCTGACATCTGCTTTCATCTTCTCCTCTTTCTCCTTGTTGCGATCCAGAGAATTTAAGCCTTGCTCCAAGCTCTGCAACGCTTCCTCCGCTTCTCTCAGCCTCTTCTCCAGGTCCATGCGCACCTTCACCTCAGCCTGAGGAAGAGAATAAGCATTGCTGAAAACCAGCTTGTGTCTCAATACCTATCCTGGTGACTCACAAGGTCTGTGAGGGACCCACCAAACAGATGAAAATGAAAAGACAGCAGCAAGGAAAACCAATAGAAATACTGTAAGACAACATAAAAGTTGTTCCTCATGCCTTCAGACAGAATCTGAATTTGAAGTCCAGATTATTTTAGCAATTCTCCTTTACTCTGACTTTCACAGCTTTCCTCTCATTGTACGAACCATGTGGAATCAGAGGTAGTGTTTCAACACATGAATTTGTGCTTATGCGAGTACTCGCAGCTGAGACAGACTTGAGGTAAAGGCAGTCAGTTCCCACAAAGGGGTGTACAGTACTTGGGTTTCAGAAACAAAATGAAAGAAATGTTAGAAATAAAGGATAATGTCAGTAGTAGCTTAACAATCAACTTAGCTTTAGTTTGGCCAAGTGGAAGGTGACAGAATAAGAAAATCTTGGAGGTGCAGGAAAAAAGAATTGGGGGGTTTTTTGGACAAAATATTTGTAGAAGGAGGTAGTTGAATGTCAAACAGCCAATAATAAGCATAAGCTTTATATTATTTAAATTAAAATAACATGCTTTGTCCAACACCTTTGCATAGATTAAGGTATCATCCATTACTGGGACAATGAGGGAGGGCTGGTACCTCACCTGCATTCCTCCGTTTTTGAAACTGAGTTCACACAGAGATTCCTGAAGATTTACATATTTTAAGATTGATTCTCTGAGCACAAGTGATGAGGGAAGATTTCTGCTCAGTTCTGCAATGCCCATATTAGCATTTCCTTGAAATAATCTTTATTCTTGATTGTGTCTGCTTTCCTCTTTTACCTTTTTTATTCCCTCCCTCTATCTTTAAATAATGCTTTCACAGTAGCAAATGAAAGGACTTTTACTGAATGTGTTAATCAGGCCTCGGAATGAGAAAATAAATAGCAGTGCTACATAGATACAACATGGCAACTTCATGTGTTACTGTGATACGAAGCATAGCAAATAAAGATTAATGACCACAAAATGAAAATAAAATAAAACCAAGTCTCCCAACTTGATAGGGGATGAACTGAAAGGGAAAAGGAGATAACTCTGGGCCCAGGGACAGCAATATGCCACATACACAGGGGATACCTTAAGGTCCCTCTCAGTCTGCTGCTTCTCTGCGGTCAGCTCTGAGAGTGAGTTCTGCAGCGCTTGTGACTGGGAAGAGTAAAACTCTCGCTCCTCCTCCAGTGCTCGGAACCGCTCCTCATTCTCCTTCATCCTGGTGCACGGCACAGCAAAGGAAAACAACCTTTCCCACCCCAGCACAACGCACAGGAAGGAAGGGGCTCAGTACCGTGATGGGCAGTGCTTAACTGCCTGGCTGCCCCCAGCAAAGAGGAGCTAACAGGAGCACTGTCTGTGTCTCACTTCAATAACACAGGCATTGCTGGAGAAAGCCAGGTGGACACTTCTTGAATTGAAAATTCTCAAACCCCAGATAAGGTCCAGAAGCACCAAATTCTTATGGACAAGTCCATGAACACCCAATGGATCCACATGCCAAAGTCCTGATCTGAAAGGAGCAGGCCCAAGCAGCAGCAAGGGGTTCAGCTGCCCTGCCTGACTCTGTCCTCTCTGAAGTGTTTATAATCTGAACTCCTGCCACGTGAACCAGACAAGCTTCCAGGCTTGTCTGGTGTTGGCCACCAAAAAGCAAGTCAGCAGACAGCCATGTCATTTGGCACCACTAAGCCTGAGCAGGGTAGAAGTGTCCTCTTCCCTCTACTGAACCCAAGAATGGACATTATAAAGGATCTTGCCTCTCTGCAGGATAAACATGGGAACAGTTTTGAAATTATTCTAATTTTAGGCCTGGAAATATATAGCTGCACCCTTTCCGATTGCCTCCCACCTGCAAGGGGGGAAAACTACCTCTTTTCTCACAACCCTCTTCACACTGGAGTGCATCTTGTCCCACATCCCTTTCTCTGACACCACCTTAAGAGCCCGTGCACCCACTTCACCTCTTCTCTGCCAGGAGTTTCTCCTCCAAAAGCTGCTGCATCTTCTCTTCGATCTGTCGCAGGCTGCAGTGCAGTCCCCAGATGGGGCTTTGCTCCTTGCTGGGGCTGGCTGGAGGTGGGAGCTGGCTCTCATTTTCTTCCAGCATGTCCAGCATTTGCTGCTTTTCCAGGGAGAGCTCCTTGAAGGAAGGCAGAGATTGTATCAGTTAAGTCTAACATTTCTGCTCCTGTTCCTGCCTGGCTTCTCCCTGTTGAGTCCCTCCATCCTTATATCCACATTCCTCATGCAGGTTAAACACAGGAGTAACAAAATGTGGCTTTGCCTCCCTACCTGACTCTTCAGGATCAAGCCTCCACCTTAGCCTTCCCTATGCAAGGGGGTAAGGGTCTGGAGGCTCTTTTAACACAATATGCTAGCAAGGACCCAGCTCAGGGACCGCAGTTTTGTGCTTCTCTAATGCCAGAGTGATACCAAGTAAGGAAAGAGTTTATTACATCAGCACTCTGTTTCCTAAATTCTCATGTGGCACATGAATGTCTGGGAACCACACTCCCTTGTGTGAACAAGGAGTACCCCTCCGCTGCTGCAGTTTCCACCAGGGCAAAATCAGAAAAGCTATCACAGAACTGCAGCCACGTTGGCTGGAAGGGACCTCTGGCAGGCTCCAGTGCAGCCTCTTGTTCAGAGAAGGTCTGTCAACACAGTGAGATATGGTCAGCAGTGGCTTTCTACAGTCAAGTTGTGAAAGCCTTCCAGGATGGAGATTCCTCAGGCTCCTGCAGTGCCCATTAGGTCAGCCCAACCTGTCTGATGATAAATATCTCCCTAGTGTTCAGCCTGAGCTTCCCAAACTGCAGCTTATGGTTATCAACCTGGCACTGCTGGGAAAAGTTCGGTTCTGCTGGGCTCCACATCACTTCTAGTCCTTTTCTGAAGGGAATTTTTGCCCTCATATCAGCTACTAAATGAATCTGTTCATCCTCACAGGGCTCAACTCCAGCACTAGTGGATGTTAGATTCATTCCACAGGACAGCATTGCTCTCAGCCCTGGTCACTTCTGGATTATTCCCCAAATGCTGTCACTCAGGGTGGAGAAGTGGTCACTCACCTCTAGGGTTTTCTGTAAGGACTGTGTCAGGCTTCGCAACTCTTTCCTTTCTTCCTCCACTCCTTTAAGGGAGCGGGCTGTGAGCTCTAGCTCCCTAAAGAGGCAAAAAGGGTGACAGCTATTGCAGGGGCACACTAGCCCCACAGACCACGCTGGCTGTGGATCTCCTAGTGCAGGATCTGCGACTGGTGGTTGGTAGAGGCAGCCCTGGAGAGTCAGGACTGTGCCAGCAAGCATCATGCCTTGAACACACTACAGGTGTCCAGGAACTTTACTGTGCCTCCTGATCGTCAAACCAAAACCAACTGTTAGCATGTTTCTCTAGCAAGAGCAGGGCCACAGTTGCAACTGGAAGAGCTCAGACAGGGCAGTCATATCCAAGGGGATGCAGGTCTGTGAAAACAAAAATGTTTGCAATACCACACTTTTTTTCTGAGATGTTATTTAGGGAGAGAAAAGGAAAATGAAGAGGGCAATGGCAAAACATGCTCTTTCAACTCAGGGCAAAACACTTGGATCCTTCCCTTTCTAAATACATTTGCTGTTTGTATTTTGCACAGTGTAACTCTTAAAATGACAAAATTATTCTTGGTGAGGCAACTTCAACATCCATCAAGTGTCATTCTGCTAATGGTGGAAAACCAGATTCAGATGTCTGGAGCCTACATGACTGGTCAGTCAATCAAACAAGTTGCCTCTATGAAATCCTCTATCAACTGTCTGTTGCCATGCTGCCCTGGCTAATCCGGGGTTTGCTCGTGTCCCAGCTCTTTGAAAACGAGGTTGCTGGAGCCCTGAACATGAAATGAAACTAATCCATATTCTGTTGGCCACACAAGTGATAGCAAACACAGGTAAACAGATCTCAACCATTCCTGGTGTGGTCAGCATAGCATTTATCTCCTTTCTACAGGCACAAAACAAGTTGGTTTTAGAAACTGTTTCGATTCACCACCACAGCAGGGCTTCTGCCCAGCATGGGAGTTCATGTCCTTTCCCTGCCCTGGGCAGTGTGCTGCCTTACCGTCTGATCTGCTCCTGCTCCACCCGCAGCTCCCGTACCACCTCTTCAAACCGGTGCTTCTCTGCCTCCAGGACCTGGTTCAGGCGCTCGAGTTCCTGGACCGAAAGAGAAGACAGAAATGTATTCTGTTGACACACTTACAGTTAGGAAAGGCTTCCCTGCTAACGATGCCTGGGACTTTTAACCTGAGCTCTGTTGGGCCGTGGGGTGGCCGATTCCACCACACTTTTGTCCAGGGGCAATTAGAAGGGACTGAAGGTTGATTGAGGACTTCCAGACATCCCAGTCCCAGTCTGGTTACCAGGCACCTGGAAATTCCAAACATGCTCCCTGTACAAATCAGCTCTGCTGTACGTATTCAGAAAGTCCAAAGCTCCCTGGGAAAGCTGGGCTCCACATGCATGTACCACCTCCTGGCACCCACACGTGCAGGTACAGAATGCCCAGGCAGGAATGCGACAGCCCCAGCATTGCTGTGCCTGAAGTGTGATATTTTTACTAGCTCAGCCTTGCTTCCCATCCCCACTGGGACAGGAAAGCACAAACTGCACAGTCACAGCTTCACACAGTTTAATCAGCCTGTCACTATCTTTGTGCTAATAAAACCATGCTTAAAGAGTACTGAATAGTACCACAAGCTATCCTCAGGCAGTGAACAGTCTCTTCCCCTAGTCTAGAAGAAGCAGTTGTACCAAGACCTACTGCAGATGGAGGGAGACAGGGACAAAAAGCAAGGGTTGTGCTCCCAGTCAGGTCCCCTTGCAGATATGCTGCCTTAAGCTGCTAACCAGAAGTAGCTTAGCCCTAAAAGAACTGTCCAAGCCACCTTTGGACTTCAGCTCTGCAGAAATGTACACAGGAAAAACATAGGCCTGAGAAACCTAGGTCAGCATTGCCATCTTTTACTGAAGAGGGATGACAGTCATTCTGGATTAAGTGGAAAAAAGAGCATGTGGCAGTTTGCAAGGCTGCAATGTGGTGGCCTACATCCATGCAGGATTGCCTACTGTGCATGGGACAACCCATTTGCAAAGCCATCTTGTAATGACTTTATGATGATGCTATAAAAAACAGTATAGATTTGGTGCAAATGTGATAATGAGCTACTTCAACTATATTAAGCAAATATAAGTTAGTAATAGTTTGGAAAACAATAATAAACTTGCTAAATTAAGGTATAATAGCCACATTTAAGCAAGTGCTCTCTTAGGCTTTCTCTAGTGCCATGTTTATTATTTTCCCTATCTCTGGTGTGTCCAAAGAACAAATCATGTTGTTTTTTGCTGCTCCTTGTTTCTCACAGTGCTATCTCTACACTAGAACAATGTCAGATCTGTTTGTTTGCTTTCTAACTGGGAAGACAGACAAGTTGATTGCCACAATCCTTTTGAATCTATCAAATAACAAGTGTTTAATTCAACCTAGTGAATATGAATTTAATCTGATCTCCCCCCGTGGTCCTCCTGAAGAGATAATCACAAGCACACTGCATGGAAAGTGCCTGGGAAGGGGGGCAGGGATACACCTCCAGGACCCATCTCATGGCACAGCTCTTATTCCCGTCTTCATCCACAGGGCCCGGTGGTTGGCTGGAGACTTTTGGCTCTGCAGCCTCCCTCCCTGAAACCTGGTGTGCTCTCAAAGCAACAGCTCCCAACCTCCCAGTCCTGCCACATAGAAGATGAAGGGAAATGGCTTCTGATGAACACTCACCTCTTTTTGCTCCCTCTGCAGACACAGCTCTTCTGTTTCTTCCATTAGCTTATCTGCAAACACACACACACAAAGGCAAAGTGCAGAGAAAAGCAATTTATATCCTGGGGATATCTATGAGTATGAAACACTGTTTGGAGCTTGAAAATGTAGCGTTCCCTATTGCTCTGTGTGTATCTGTCTGGGAGGCTCCAAAGGCTGAGATGACATTAATGGGATGTTCAGTAATTTCCCTCCTGCCAATAAATAACTCAATAAACTAAGCCACCGTATTGCTGTGTACTCCTTCTAAGGTTTCCTCTCAATGTTCTTAAAGAGCATTAACAAACTATCCTTTGCCATCCTCTAGCTGAGTCAGGAAAATAGCCTTGCCTCTGTTTCACACATGAAAAAGCAAAGGCACAGAAAGATTGTGTACACAAGGTCACACACTGTGTAGCAGCCTTCAGTTCTCCTCCTGCAGCTCAGTGCCCCATCCCTGCCTGCCCAGCACATCACTCTCTCCTTCAGCCCCCTGGGCATCACTGCCAGCTCCCTATTATCACCTTGGGATGTCTCAGCTAAGCCTAGAAATCAATCCCCTAACTTAGCCACAGAGCTTTTAGCTGTGAGGAATAGCTCCCCTCAAGATTAGTTGCTTTTCTCTGCTGAGAAGAACACATGCCCACCTGAGACCCTGCTCTGACCCTTACACTGTGAGCTGATGGACCTGCCTTGTGCTGCGCTCTGACCTTAAACAGAGGCTCTGCATGTGGCAGCTCTTAGTCAGGTTTACAGGGAACTAGACAAACAGATTCCTCATAGTTAAGCCTAGGGTTTAGCTCTCAGCTCTACCACCCAGCTGCCATGTGAGCAGGGGCAGACTCACTGTACCACTTTATGATTAAGTCTTCCTCCTATTGGGTGAGGAGGATGCTACTGTTTTCCTTTGTACCTGAAGAGGTTAGTACTGCTGGCAGAATTACTACTGCTAGGAGGAATGCAGACCTCTACCTCCTGCCCACAGCAGGGCAACTGGTGCCAGAGCGATAGTGTGACATTACTAAAGCTCTGCTGACCACTGCTGCTGCCTTTCCTCCCCACTCTCGCCCCCCTCTTCCTCCTTGCCAGGACCCAGCACAGCTCCACTGTAATTACACAGAGGCTCTCCCATCTTCTCTCTTCTGCCACTCCTGGGGGGGACTTCTGCAAAGTCCCTGCCTGAGAAAGAAACCTGGATTCCAGCTGGATGGGGAGCAGGTGCAAGGTAACTCTGGGAGGATTTAGGGAATTCCCCAGAGCAGCATTTGCTTCCTCCAGAGAGCCTTGACCTGCTGCCAGGAGCAGTGCCTGACCTCAAGGCTTAACTACAGGATGGACACAGATCATTGAAGGTAAGGCTAATGAGGCAGAAGCCTCAGCAGTTATACAGGAATAAATAGACAATTGCTCTCAAAAGAAAGTAACTGTGACAATTCACCAGCTCTGAATGTTCTCGTCATGGACCAAAGGACCCAGTGAAATATATATCTTATATTCCACAGATCTCCTGTTTGCCACAGAACATCCATTCCTCTATTCCTCCATCACCTTGTCTTTTATCATACTGCAGCCCTCTTCAGTCTGCCCTGGTGGTTGCAAAATGATGTTTTGACAAAACTTTCCTGTTTCTAATTTTCCTCCTGTCAGCCTCCCTGTTATACCTTTGTCAGGTGTGGAACCACTCCTCCCTGCCTGCCTCACATATGAGCCGTCAGCTCACATGTGTTAATCACAGAATCACAGAACAGTACGTCGATGGCCAGAATGAACATGCCTTGACACTTGAATTATGACCAGTGTTACATGTGAGACCACATACTGAGATCACTCCTGATCAGCATGGATGGAGAAATGCAAAAGGCTCTTCAAGATTCCTCCAGTGGCTTGATGGCTAGGAGTAGATACCACGATGCTCAAGGCATCACCAACCTGCAGCACGTAAAGTTGCTGCTAGCTTGTTTAAAGCAGATGACTGTCCAGTCAAGTCACTGGGCTCACACATGTGACCAGCAGACCCCAGGTCAGAAGGGCTCTTACATCTTGGGGAATGCTCTAACTTAGGAGGCATCTGGGTTAAAAAGGCTATTCTCCCCTGGCTCTTGCTATAGGCAACATGAGGAAGAGACAGTTGGATCTCCCAAGGCAGTCAGAGCACCCAAGATACTTGCCTGGCTTGACCACACTGAGAACTCCAGAAAAGGAAAATAGCTATTTTAAGGTTTGTGGTTTTTGGAAGTAAGAGTTTCCTACCTAAATACTCCTGTTTCTCCTTGGCCAGCTGCAGTCCTTGGGCTTCCAGGCTCTCGATCATGGCTTCTCCCAGCTGGGCATTCTTCCAGGTCCTAGGGAGAGCAGACACAAAGCAGACAATGTAAGAGAGCTAAGGGTCCCACAGAGCCAGGCAGGGGACTCAGCCTAACAATCTGCTGACAGAGACTCTTATAAGTTGGGATGGTGATTCTCTGAATTTTTCTCCACAAATGAATTAGAGAAATTTCCCTGATATTCAGTAGTTTTGAAGTTTTTAATACAGGAGCGGTACATCAGCACCATACAGCTATTCAAATGTTTTTTCCAGTATTTTGGAAATTTCTACACTGAGCTGTCTTAAGGGCCCTCCAGACCCTAGCACATGCACAGCCTCCAACTGCAATAGGATGTACCTGGAACCCATTAAATGGATCCCAACAGACTTTAGAACCAGACTTTAGCTTTTAATTCAACTAACTTCCCATCTGCTAGTGACATTGTCTTCTGCAGCCTTTCCAATATTTTGCTGCTGTAGTCACTCTTCTCCCTCAAACATTAACTGTTTATTGACTCCTTCCCATAGCTTTCTATCTTCAGTCTTTCTGGTATCCATCATCCATCCTGGAACCAATTAATCCCTCTTCTTCTAAACTTGTAAGCCACTAGAATTTGGTGTCTGGCTCTACACTGTGAGTGGAGTGCCTCTCCCTGTAAAAACAATAATGCATCAGAGAGAAAAGCCAGACAAGGTACTGGCAAGCAGGGTGAGTTAAACAAAGTAGGCATGTTCAAAGAGTACCTTGTATTATTGTAGGACCACTGGCCAGAGGATCTCAAGGTCTCTTGAACACATAATGAAACTAAGCTGCAAAAGAGGCCTGTGGAGCAGATGCCCATTACTGATTGAGTTGACAGACAGAGTAGGCTTTAATACAGATATTAAATACCAAGGACAAGGACACACAAATCAAAAACAGAACCAGAGACAGAGTTTGTTGCTCACTTCTATTCATGTTCCATTAGAAAAAAATATCTACACACATAAAATACATAGGTAAATTAAGCCAAATCTATTTATATAGATGCACATACAGGAACAGCAATCACTGTCCAGAAATTCTGCCATCTTTGTTAAATCCTAAGGGAGCTTACTAATGTCAAATAACTGTAATCCTTCCTGTACCAGGCCTCTTTGTGAGCCATTTGAAATTGTAGCTTTTTCAAAACCGTTAAGTTGGCAACCTCTTATAAAACGATTTCAAGGCAATCTGTACTTCGCCTCTTACAAAAGCCAGACAAATATATGAAACACACATCACCCCAGGGACCAGGCAGCTCGCAGCTCCAGCAGCCCAAGCACCACCTCGTGCTCTTTGCAGACAGCTGGGTTTCTTTTCAGCTAATGAGCACCTAGGATATTTCTAAAGTGCAGAGGAGATTAGAACGCTAATTAAAAAGGTGATGTTTTGCCCACAGGTAGACATCTTCATCTTGAGTAAGAACATGTGAATGTGTTGTTTTTCCACTAACGTTCTCCGATACAGTATGAATCTGATCCCAGAGAAACCCAACAGCAAACAGCTCAAAGGGGACAAGGGGGGGGGCAACAGAGTTTATCATATGATTACTTGGAGGGGTTCAGAACAGCTGTAGCCTTGAAGGTGTCTGTTTATTAGATTCACTTTTTCAGTGCTGTCTCCCTTCCCCAACCTAACAAGATGTTTCCTTGTCTGTAACTCACAGGTTACTGCACCCACTGCTGTATAACTTAGAAGATGCACCCGTATGACCATGCAGTGTTTAAGCTTTTATTCCTTTTATCTGCTGGAACCAGTGCCAGTGTGTAACTGCACCGGTGAGGAGGTACAGGCTGTGACTTCAGCTGTGAGGCAAGCAAGCACTTTTTTATTTTGTACTTCTTACCAAGGGAGTTTTCATCAGAAAACACCACATTGCTTAAGGTGCTGGAAAGCACAGGGTCAGGAAGGCTCTTGGGACAAGTAGAAAGTACCCTTGTAATATACTTCTGAAAAAAAACCCAAACCCAAAGATGTATAGTATCTCCATTTGCTGTACAGCTCAAACATCATCTGTTCCAGTCCTTTTCCAGCACAGGGAACACCTCTCTAGCTTTGCCTGCATTTTACCTTTCTCAGGAGCATCCACAACCAATTTTTGGAGACACTGAGCACTTCATGATCCACAGGACATATGTACTATGTTCCCTGTTTTTTTTCTCCATTGCCCACCAAGTCCACTTTTAACCAGTGCACGGAATGCTGCTATGGACACGGAGAGTGTATATGTGCCCCCGTCCCCATTAGCAGCAGCAAAAGCCTCTGGGTGGGAAGAGAGCCTGGCCGGTTGGGAGTCAGGGCTTTGTGCACTTCCAAAAAGCTTTCAAGATCTGGCAAGCGTGATAAATCCAAGCCACAATGTGTTAGAAGGGTGGAGAGACCATGAGATCCCCTCTGCATTGAATAAGTGGTTTCCCTGTCGAACCAGGAGAAAGGAGCGAGGAGCTGAAGGCATCCCTGAGCAGACTGTGATGGTGAAGGTAATAAGCAATTGTGCCCACACACACACACACACACACACACACCCACACACACCCCCCCTCAGCCTCAGATGCAAAGAGGCAGCAGACAAAACTGAAACAAAGGAGAAGGGACAGAGGACACCTCCCATCCTGGGTTCATTTTTATCTCTTTCCCCTATTGAGCAAAATCTCGGTCTATGGAGTTGCTAGTTTTTGAAGGGTGTTGGTTTGGTTTTTTCTTTGGTTGGTTTTAAATAATGAGGGGACTGTAGGCTGATCACAATTAAGTGCTGCAGTGCCATCGGCAGTACAATCTCCAACTAGGAACACAAGGGCACTCCAACAGGTTGCCTAGAAGATTTCAGCTGTGTCCTTTCAGCTTTCCTGTTCATTGCAGATCAATGTACTGGCCCGCGCTGTGCCTTTCTGGCTGCTGCTTAGCTCCCAGCCCTGACCTTGCAAACATAAATCCCATAATCTACGCTTTTCCTCACATGCTGGCTATCCTCAGCACTGATTCGGCCAGCGCTGGAGCTCCATCACTTTCCTCCTCTGCTGCGAGAACAGAAGCAGAGAGGGGAGGGGAAGGGGGTGTCTCGGGCTGATTTTCAGCTAGGTGCAGGTAGTCTGCTGTATGATAGCAGCCACTCTCTAGCTCCTGTTTTAAGCACAAGTGCTGGAATACCGAAGCAAGGCTGGCTCTGGGAAATAAGCAGTCGCACAGGGCTTGCTTGCGAGAACCCCTCCTGAGCTGTGCAGCCACGCGCCTTCCCTCCATACACACCTGAAAGATGAATTTGGCCCCCAAATTATTGCCCTTGGCAACACTTAAGTCTGACATTGGTGAAGGCAAGTGCAGACCTGTGCTATCAAAGAAAAAATTCTGAATTACTCAAGGGCTAAATCTGGATCCCTCCTCTTCTGCAGGGGCCAAGCCTGTTTGTGCTGAGTGGGTGACAGATCTCTGCCCTGGGTGTTGTGTCCCATGGGGCTCATGCTCCCATGATGCTTTCATGGACAGTTTGTGTTACAGTTCACACAGTACCACAGAGGTAACAGCTTGCTCCAGCACCAAAGCCAGGCTCCCTGCAGCAGTGCAGAGCCTGGCTCGGGCTGATCCACCATAACACTCAGTTCCCCATTAATTACAAATTAATATTTTCGGCCTCATAGCATTGGAATTAACTGAGATACTGCCTTCACCATGCCCACATGCATGCACACACTGGTATTACACGTTAAACTTGCCTGAAAGAGCAGCTTTTGTCCCTACAGTCAGAAGAGACCACATATACACATTGTAATGCAACCAGGAAGGGCGAAGTGCTCATTGCTTCGAGCCACATAACTGCATAGCAGGCTTTGCTCTACAGGCTCGGGAAGGTTCTGCCTGGCTTGTGAAAGTCAAATCCCTGTTTAGGTGTTGCCTCTTCCTGCATCTGCTGAGATTTAGGAGCCTTTTCTGGTTGTGCAGGACATCTGCTCATTGTACTGTCAGGCTCCTGGATGCTGAGGGATTGCAGAGCTGATGGCCAACAAACTGCAAATCTCTCCAGCATTCTCAGCAGGCTATAAACTCAATATCATATGCATACAGCAGTCAAAGCCTCTCACCCCTGTAGGTGGGCTGGAAATGCTCTGCTAACACATCTTCCCCCTGGGATTCAGCCTGTCTCAGCATTTCAGAATTAAACGGTTTGGAGAGGCCAGTTCCTGCTGCTGCATGGCCTGAGAGCCTAGGATCTGGGCAGAAGGGATGCACACCCCACAGCCACACTCAGCATGACTGGTACTGCTCAGGAGAGCAGGGACAGGCTGGTGAGGTCCCTGCTCACCAGCAGCGTGTAGAGCACACAGACAGCTGCTCACTAGCTTTGTGCCTCACCTCTCCTGCTCTAGCTTACCCCAGATTCATACATCTGCACATAGGGAAGTTTTCTAACCCCCACCTTTGTCAAGCCCCTGGACTTTGCTTCCCACACAAAAGAGACCGGGAGAGCTCCCATTCAGTGGCAGGCCCCACCTCTGAGGGACAGCAAATGCCACTCTGTATCAGCATTTGACAGATGCCAGCCTGGGGTTGTTAGCAGAGTCACACTGCTTACCACACTGCACACCACGGTGGAAAGCTTTGTTGCAGCTTTAGAGCGTTCTCATTTAGGGAAAGGATAGGTCCAGGAGGCAAGTGATGGTCTCGCTAGTCTTAGGGAGCTTGTCTGCACCCCCATACTCCTTCTAGTCAGGCTTCTTCCTCTTTATCCTTGACACATCGACAGAGCAGATCACAGAGAATAAGGAACAGAAAGAAGCTTACACTTTTCCAGATTCCTGTAGCATCTCCAGCCACTGAGCCTGCTCAAACTCTGATTCAGCTGCTAGAACAATGTTACCCTAGAAGAGGGAAAGGGAGGGGGAAAAAACCCAGATTAGAGGCTGGTGCCTTACGTGCCTCTATGCACGCAGGGCATGAACTGGACACAGCTAGCACAGCTGTGGTGGGAAAAAAGCCAGCCACAGGCTTCAGCCTCCGCAGGAGGCATCACATGGGAGCAAATATGACCCACACTACCACACAATCTTGCTTGGAAAGAGATGCACACAGCAAGCAGTCATGGTGGGAATAAAATGACAGGGCAACATGAGCTCTAGGGCTCCTGAATATATGTCTATGGTCTGCTAGTGTCATAAAATCTGTCATCAGAAAGTGCAAGTTTCCTTGTTGTTTGTCAAAGCAGGAGCAGCAGTAAAAGCCTTGATGAGCCTTGGGATGCTAACCCACCCTCTCTCTCAGGATAGTCCAACCCAGAGAGGGTAGGCATACACTGGTGGGGTGGAAAAGACTGCTAATTCAGTTCTGTTCATCAGCAAGAATGTGCTTTGTGGTGGTGGTTTTGTTTGGTTTTGGGGTTTTTTTTTTGAGAAGAAAAGAAGGCTACTTACATGGAAGTCTTCATGAGAGATCTTTATGGCATAAGGCATGTTGGGCTCTTCTTTGGGCTCCACGATGCAGCCTCCCAGGGGTATGACACCCTGGGGATGAACCAGAGCACTCCAGTCAGTCAGCAAATTCAAATATAACTGTTCACAACTAACCAGGGCCTGAACTTTCACCCTTGGCCACTTGCGGGCCCCTGCCCTTGGCTGTCTCAGGAGAGGCAATACACAATTCCTGAAAACCAGAGGGACTCCCACCACCACCAGACCACCTCTAAGTGGTGTCTGAAAGAGGGTAAAGATGGCTCTCCTGCATTCAGCTTGGAGGGAAGACTGTAAGTTAGAATATGGAAGTGGGAGCTCTTTTATCAAGCAGGAAGCGATCTCCCAACAGGGGCAGATGCTGCAGAGTCACAGTGTGGTAGCATGAAACAGGTCGTGCATCTATTACAGTTACCACCAGTAGGTCAACATGCCACATGTGCTGTGTGGGGACAGATGGGTGACCTGCTGCCCCTAACCAGGCTGGGTGAAATCAGCATCTTTGAAAGCACATGTGCTGCATCAGCCTCCAGTGACTACAGCAGACAAAAGCAGACTCAGGGCACAGAGTCCTCCCATGAGATCTCCAGGCAGCAGAGCTACAGAGGCTGCTTCTCGGGCCTGAGGGCACATGGGTTAGCAGGGGCTGGCTGCCACTGCTTGTGAGTGTGAGTACAGGTTAGCAACAAGCAGCAACCAGAGCTGTTAGCCCCACCACTGCCTTTGCCAACAGTATTCTCAGCCACAGGATTAGTTGATTAGGAGATCATGAAAACCAGGGAATACATCTACTATCAGGTAAAAATAATACTAAAGTCATGAACTTGCTGAATTGTTATTGAGCCTGAAGAGGTACTGATATGATTCCTGCTTTTTTGAGGCTTCCCTGGATCTGTGAAGTTTGTGACTTACCTCTTCTATACTTGCTGGGCCTGTGGAGAGTAAAGAAAAAGTTAGAAACAGAATAACCTATCCTTCTTGCATGCAAACACTGCTCACCTTAGGGTGGATATTGAAGTATTTATTGGTTTCAAAGCTCTTCTTCTCACTCTCAGCATAGTAAAGCAGGAAACTTTCCTTAATGATGAAGAACCTTTAAGACAGAGAAAGGAAACAAATTCTGCTAGAACAGAGGTCATGGCTCCCAGCACAAGCTAATTAAAGCTGCTTTCTGAGCAGAAGAGTTTACTATTCCCATCCAAGCCTAAGGTGAGGTACCTCACTTCTGCTCATGCTTAATACTAGGTGCTAAGTTCAAGTGCTTTTTGCTCACAGCTTGCAGTGGCGAGCACACACCAGTGTTGAAGGCAAATCTCATTTACTCACAGGGGAATGGGATGGTGGTCTGCATCCAAGACAGGAGCACAGCCAAAGCCTTTTGGCATCTTGGCCTGTGTGCACTATCTAGCCCCTGTGTTGGATTCAGCCTATTGGAAGAGAGCTGCTCCTTGTTTTAACAGTCTCTCTCACATGGGCTAAGAGCAACTAAAAGCTTATTTTTGCAATCTACTCCCTGCCACCCTCTTTCCTCCCATCTCAGCATAAGCCAGAAGGGAAGTGTTCCCACTGTCACAGCGAGTCATGTGGCAGGGAGCCACAGGGTAGCATCCCTAAGCGACTCTTGAGGCAAAAATATTGGCCACAAGAGTACTCAGGTGCAGAAATAAACTTTAGAGATATTTTTAAGCAGAGCTCCTGGCAAAGTCTCCTGTCATTGTCCTTTGTAAATACAAAGGAAATTGAATTTTTTTTCTCATATGCATCACGTTAACGTGTGCCTTTTTCTGCTCAGTTAGCCTTAGGTATGCTCTGATGAACACTATACAATGGCCACAAAATATCACAGCTTTTGTAAACCAAGCCTCTAATTTACTGGAGCATGTCCTAAAAATTATGATTAAATGACTGTCACTTTTAGCTTATTAGGAGGTTCAAAATGCCCCTGGGAGAGTTCCTCTTTTCAAAAATTGAGGTTGCATTTACCCTGCAGACAGTAGTACAGGAGAGAGATATCTAACTTAGCTTAAATTCAGTCTAAATCTCTTGACCACTCAAAACCTTAAAAGATGGGGACTAGTTTAGCAGGGAGGTTTCAAAAGAGTAAATGACAAGAAAACGTGTTGCACTGTTCTGTACATACTTTGAGATGTGAGAAGAGAAGGATTTAGAAAGAAAATGAAAGGCAATAACCTGAAAATTAATAAAGAATGCCTTTTTATACTGCACAAAACACTGCTGTGTAAATCACTTTCCTGTGGTTCTGAGGACAAGAGCTCATGAGGAATCTGGAAAGGATAAGGCATTTCTGTGAATAATGAGAACACACCCAGGAAACCCTCCTGCTTCTGGGCAGAAAGCTGCTGCTGAGAGGGATCAGGAAGAGACTTCTCTGGGCAGCGCTCTCCGGTTGTGCAGCCCAGGGATTTCTGCACCTTCCTCTGAAGCCACCATTAAAGATGGGCTATGGACCTAGAGGTCTGATCCACAAGAGCCGTTTTAACACCTCCACATACCCATCCCCAACCCAGTCCTCTCCTTGAAGCCTTGTCAGATGGAGCCAAGTGCTGCCTCCAGCGCAGCAATTTGGTAGCAGTCGAGTTAATAAAGCTAAAGAAAGAATTTGAAGCTGGTAGAGAATTATCATCATAATAATAAAATAATATATATAATATACATAATTACAACATAATATATTATTAATTATAATTATTATACTCAGGGGAAAGCTTTACCACTTCTACCAGCTCCTATCTCTTGCTCTTCTGCCACGGCTCTGGCAACACAGATGAAATTGCCACATGCTGTGGAAACAGGAGCCATGGGCTCACAGAGGGACAGAAAAAACACAGAACAAAGCTAAACTTCTGAATGCCTGCAGCAAGTTTGAGCTCTGGACCTACTGCACACCTGCTCCAAAATGCTTAGAAGTGACAGTCATTGAACATCTACGTATTTACATCCAGAAATCTTCAGAAGGTACAAATATGAGTCGCAATTCTTTTGCCCCAAATTTTTTCTTCTCCTTGCCTGCTCATCTATACCTGTTCCTGTTGACATCAGAGGTGGGGAGAAGCCACCAGCTTGCTTCCTCAGCAGGACATTGTCTTCTCGTTTGATGCTCTGGGAACATTGTGGTTGACTGCCCAACCTCACCTCTTGTTCCTGACCACAGCCTGGCAAAATCTCTCTAAGCAGAACAGTATGACTCAGTGCAAAAAAATCACTCTTCTGCGCCCATTTAGTTGGTAGAAGAGCAAAAAAGTGCTCATCCACAGCACAGCCTGTCCAGCAAGTTCTCTGAGCAGGAGCAATGACTGTTCCTCTTCCATCCCTCTTCCTCCCAGACCAGGCTTATGTCCCAGTGCACCTCCTGGAGGAGTTGCAGCTGATGTCCCCTCAGCTGGGAAAGCTATGCCTGACCTCGCCTGTGGGGCTGTCCATTCTCTCTGTGTATGACTGTAAAAGGTGCCCAAGACAGACAGGGAGATGGACTGTATATGGGGCACAACTTGCTTTCCCTGTCATGAGAACTGCCATCCTAAAAAAATCTCTCAGCATCACAGACCAGGGACCAGTTCCTCAGGTGGTAGGCAGGGATGGCATGGAGTGTCCCAGAAAAGGTGGGGGGCTGAACCACTCGCCCAACTTAGAGATACTGGCGAACAAATCTCACTTAGATGCATTAGGCACATCTCTGTGGGACACATTCCCAGAGTGGATTCATTGAGGTCTCACCTCTGTGTGAAAGAAGGATTGGTATTTCCTGATATATTTGTATTAATGGCAAAGGCAGCCATAACCCCTGCAGCAGGCTCAGAGCTGACCCTGGCCAAGGCAGGTATCAGAGACCTCCACAGAGCAGACAGGGCTGGTGCCTAGTTCCTCCTGTCCATATCATTTCTGTGAGCAGCAGCCTTCTGCCTTCCCATTTTCATTTTTCCTCCCATCTCCTTGTCAACTCTATGACAAAGTTTTCATATGAGCAGCTGCATCTTCACTATGTGTCTCCAAAGCCCATTCAACAAGGACTTGATTTTTTAGAGGTTTGTGTTACCCCATCTGCACCATAAATACAGAAATAATATCTCAAAAGAACAAACAGATCCCGCCTGGCCAATGGACTGCGCTTGGTCCAGTGGGTCAGAGAGTGAACCAGATTATACCGTGGGCACAAATACAAAACCAAGAAATAAAAACCAACGCACCATGTGAAATGGAAAAAGCCTATTCATCACTTTCAAGAGTGTTTTTAGTCTGAACAGCCTTAAGAAACATTTGCAAAACAGGTAAAGATACTGATCTTTAACTATGTGTGACTTTAATCTAAATGTTAACCCACAGTTAAAGCCAGGCTTTAGTTTGTTACATACTTTTTGTCTCCTCAGTGCTCCTGATAATCCCCATAATATAGACTATGCTCCAATGGAAAACAAAACCAAAACATAAAGCATGGCACAGATCTGAGAACTGATGTGCCTCTGGCAGATTAATGAAATCTTAGATCCCTGACCTCACAGATGTGGAGAGAATCTGTAGGGATTTGGAATGAAAATCCCTAAACAATGTTTAAAAAAATAACAATAACAAAACCTCACAGCAAATAATGAAGGAAAAAAGATTGAAAATCTGGTTAGCTGATTAACATAATGTATTCATGCTCAGACTGTATTCCCTCATCTATCCTTACCCAGACCTAAGTAACTAAGATCACCACTTTAACTTTCAGGACAAAGTCTCCATACAATAGTGCAAAGACAAGTGATGCAGCACGATGGATAGAGTGATGAAGTGAAGGAGTGGAGGAGAAAGAGCTGCAAGATCTGAGAGCAATACAAGGACCAAAGCAGCAGCCAAGTGAGCAGGAACAGAAAGGGCAAAGAAAGCCAAGGAAGAATGGGGAGAGATACCCAGTTAGGACTGGGACTTGAGGGCTGGAGACACTGAAAATGTATCTGAATTAGGCACAGGCATGCCAGCAGAAGAAAAGGGAGCAGCAGAAAGACCAAGGAAGATTTTGAATAAAACCAAGAAAGTGAAAAAGAAGGTACTAAAAAATAGAGCAATATTCCAAAAGCCTTGGAGAGCAGCAGCAAAGGTGGGAGGTGGAACAGCCAGGTGGGACCTGGTGCAACCATGCACACTCCTTGTGCAACACAGGTAATACCAGAGCCATTCACACATGGTCAACTCCTTTGGGTCACCCATGCCCTCTTGCTAGATCCTGCACTAAGAAACCACTGAAACCATCATGTAATTAAACTGGAACAGTGGAGGAACAGTAACAATCCAAGTGACTCGGATATAAAGCTGGAGATGTGATCTGGCAGGATTAGACACAACAGCTCCATACTGGGGCAAGTAGAGATATCTGATCTCTGGGGATAAAGTGCTTTCTTTGTGTCACAGAGGGCTAACAAGATTAATTAGCTAATCTTTGTAAAAGTTTAAGTGACAGTATGCCATGTTAAGTATTGACATTATAAAACTGCAGCAGTCTCACTGGTCCTTCCTTCCAAAGGTGGTTTTCTGGGCACCACTCCAGGAGCACAGGCAGCAAATCCTAGTTATTAGGCCAGCCCAGCTCTCACTCCCTGGGGACAGCTCAGGAAAACAACAGGCAAAAGATTTTTTTTATCGTCATGTCAGCTCAGAGACCACAGTACCTGTCCCTCGCTCCCCTTGTCCTGGCAGCCCCAGGCTTTCCTGCCTGCCCCCTGGAGCAGTGCCTGGCCAGGCAGGGAGCAGGAAGAGCTGGGTGCTCCCTGACAACAACCAGCCAAGGGGGAAGTTTGCAAGGACGAGAGGGAAGCACAGGTTCTGCTCAGCTCTCAGCTCTGTTGCCCCGGCAGCTCCTGCTGCCCACACTGCACACAGGCATGAACACCCTGCTGTGTGTTTTCTAGGTTTTCTGCTCTAGAAAACAGCCCTAAACAAGTATCCTTTCCATCTGCCCTGCGACCACATCCAGTGACTTGTCCAGCAGAGCGGCTGCCAACACGGTTATGTGCACGCTTTGCAGTGCCACAGCCTGGTCTGGTCCAAGAGACAATAAAATTTCTGAACAGTGCAGCATTTCCTTCCTTCCAGCAGCAACCTGGCATCTCTGATGGGTTTACTCAGAGGTATAAGCATATTTTGTGTTTTGTTCTCTACTCTTTTCAACTCCTCATGTTCCACCTTGCTTTCTAACTCCAGCTGGCCACTGAGAGCAGATGCCCTCCTGGAACTGTCTTCCTTGGCCCCAAAGTCTCACACCTGAATGGTGACAGTCAGCTTCAAGCCTGACATTTCTATGTGGGGACAGGATTATTCACGATAGAGGAGGATGTGTCATTTCCTACCTGCAAAGCAACAGTGCTCCTTGCATGCCACATCCAGGGCAGGTATGTACCTTGTACATTTGATTCCAGACTTTATGCCAGGCTGATGCTTTTACCAATAAAACTTTTGTAGTAGGGAAGAGGTTAAACTGCTTGCTGTTAATTGGGGTGAAGAATGGGGTGCAGCTTGGTGGGAAGAGGACAATCACTATATGGCTTTCCAAAGCCACTCCAGCAGTGACCCAAAACTGGGGTCAAAAGCACCAGAAAACTCAGACAGTTGTGTCTCTCTTGGAAGCATATTACTTCACAAGGAACAAAATTCACATTAGCCAAGGAGTAGAGATTCTCTGGGAGAGATAGGAGCTAGGATACCATTTTAAAATAAAGCTCTGAAAGGCAGCATGCTCAGAATTCAGCCCTAGCAGATGAACACAGCCACGTTGTTCCAGTGCCAGAAGCACCAGCCCACCCTTGGTCAGTACCTGAAGCAGCACACAAATGCTTAGGCTGTAGGACAGACCATTGTGTGGGCAAGGGGAAGGACTGAAAGTGCTCCAGAGAACTGCCTCGTGTCAAGTCTTGCTGTCCTCACAGGTGCCATCGGATGCCAGTCCTGGCTAAAACAAGGCTATACCACCCCTCTGTGCTCCCCGCATAACCTCTACTGCTGCAAAATCCCCTAACCTGGGATTTCAATCTCCAAACCACTGTACACTGTGCCTGGACATTCTCCCTTGATCCATTATCCAGTCAGCCTCCATCCTTCCCTTAAGCACTTTTTTCTTCTCAGTGTCTCCAGCAGCACTGTTGCTACGGCCAAAGGAATGGGATCAAGCCAGTGAGTATCATGCATCTCTTAGCAGCCACACAGACCCATCTGCATGGCTGATTGCCTGATGTGATCAGTCCTCCCCTTACATCCTGGTTAATCTCCCATAGCTTGAAAAGACTTTCCTTGGGACAGGGAATGCTATTGTCCAGTGCAAAGTCACTTCACAGCAAAGGTGCTACTTGCAAACACCAAATAGATAAAAAGTAGTGATCCAAGATTTCAGGACAAAATCTACATTGCTCAAAGATCAGATCCTCAACTGTCAATAGCAATAGTAATTTTTTTTTCTCTTAAATTAACTGGAGAGGGAAACATCTCCTTTTCATAAAATAATGCACTTGTCAAGCTGTGTCATATGGTGCAGGGGGAGTAGATGAGGAAAATGGATGAATTGCTCCTTATCCCCCCATAATGACTTATTACAACATGCATGATTTTTTACTTGAAAGCAAATCATTCATATATATATATATATTAAAAAAAATAATCTTACTGTTCCTCCTGTTCCAGTCGTTTTACTCTGAAAACCTCTTCCTTCCAAACCCTGCAGATTCCCTGCATTCATCTCCCACTGATGTGCCTTGGGTCCCCCAGGACCCTCAGCTGCCGTGCTTGCATCTAACCTTCCTCCTCATCCCTGCCCCACCATCACATCTCTTCCCACCTGCTATCACTAAAATATTTACCACTTGCTGAAGACAGGACTGACTTCGAGGAATAGAACAGCACTAAATAAATAATAACAGAAAGAACAGAGATGGGCCATTTGCCTGCAAGAAATTTTGATTAGGAAGAAGAAAGCCTTTTAAGGATGTCTCCTTCATGGCAAATTACCTTCCCCTCTGTTATTCTGTCCACTTCTTTCCCGTAACAAAGTCACATTAGTTTCCAGACATAACTCATTTAAACATCAATGTTTGGGAGCTGAGTAGGAAGCATCAGCACAAATTCTTTCCTGGGTGAAAAAAGGCCATTGTTTTCGGGGGGTGGGGGGGAAGTACAGAATACAACCTGTACACAGGTCAAAGATGGCTACAAACACAAAACCGCTTCCCAAGCAACATTTAACTATTTTTCAGACCATGCCATCGTCACAGGTTTAGACTGGACAGCACTGTTGTTACTCCACTGAACAAAACTGGGAAAGGTGGATTTAGAAGTGGATTTGATGTGTTGTGCCTACACTGCAGAGTGCAGCAAAAAGGTACCCACAAAAGGCAGGTACCAGAGGTAGCCAAACATTGCTCATGTGCGGGTTAATTTATTCTTCCAAAAAGCCTTGAGACACACTATGCTGCAAAGGCTACAAAACTGCCTTTCAGCTCCAGAGGTAGCTCAGGCTTCCTGTGCTGCCTCGTGTTAATGACTCTTTTGTGCCTTTCCCCGGTGGAAAGGGGGGAGGCAGAAAACATTACGTGGCTTTTCTAGCAGGCTTTTTAATCTGCAGATATCAAACTACAAGTATGTACTACTATCCTTCTTTAATAGATCATGACAACAAATCCTGGGTCACAAAACATATTGCTGGCAGTGGTAGGGTGAAAATGCAAGTTACTCGGCTTCTAGTCTTCTAACTGAATCATTTGCCAATGACATCTAGCAGGAGTGACATTAATCTGCCATCCAGGAGTGCTGGAAGGCTGAATCCATTGGATCATGTACCTGCAGTGAGCAATGAGAAAGAGCTGTACCATGTTTCTGTGTGAGTATCCATCCATAAAGTCTTGTCTCATCATTTGACAACCAGCAGAAAGCTCTCCTGTGAGATTCAGCGATTCGCAAAAAGAAACTACAACAGCTTTGAGCCTCAAACTGACCCATCATTTCAGTATTACAGAATGTACTTTCATCACTGGTAAAAGGTTATAGCAAATGCTTTCCAGCTCCAGACTTCTGGGCTGCTGATAAACAGCACAGAGCAGTTTACAACTCCCCAGGCACCAGATGGGAGAGAAGTCAGAGCCAGCTTCCCCCCAGGGAAGAGTCTGGATTTGCAGTTCCCAGGGTGCCATAAGCATCACACAGCACAGGTACTGATGCTGCTCCAGAAACCCCTGCAGACCATACACATGCACACAGAGCTCAGCCTAGCCATCTCCCACCCAAAGGACTCAAAGAGATTTAAGAAGCGCTAATGAACAAAGTCAAGCAGTCTGGGGGCAAAATATATGAATTGACTCTTCCTCTTTCATGAGATCACCATAGGGCAACTGTCCACTAGTCCCTATTCCCACCCTGACACACACGTAGCTCAGGGTCTGGGTGGATATAGAAGAAAGCACAATGGGGTGCCATGTGTGTAAAGCAGGCTCAGAACAGCAGGGAAGCTGTGCCCAAAGTTTTACCCCTAGTCTCTGCCTGGCTAGCTGCACTTGAAAAGCCAAGCACTCATGCTCTAACTCACCCCAGCACCCTGAGGCTTTGTACTTCACCTGAGCATCCCTCAGCGACCGTGCCTTACCTTCTGGACCATTTGGCCGACTGCCTCCCAAAGGGTCTCTTCCAGAGCACGCCGTACAGCTGCACTTTGGTGCTGATGTCCAGAGCATCTGAATCTGCCTGTTCCATGGACGGAGAAGGGGAGACGGAACTGGACTTTGAAGCAAACATCATAGATGGATCTGGTTCTAACTCTCCCCCTCTGCGCAGCAGCTCAGGGAATCCGATTAAATGCAATGAACCAGAAGGACGTAACCAGCCACTCCAAGCGGCAGACGGAGAGACTGGGTATGGTTTGAATCAATAACTTGACTGCTCAGCACTCAGTCAGTAATTCTCTCCCTGATGCACAGATGATGAGAGTTTCCTCATTGCGTATTACTTCCTGATGCATTACAGACAGCATGCATCCCAGCCCAAGGAAAAAAAAGGCTGAAGAGAGCCAGAGATCAGGAACAGAGAGAGGCAGAAAGAGCTCAGCAGAGGAAAGTTCCCAGAAATAACATAAGCCAAAATACCTCTGCACCAGAGACAGCCTGGAAGGTTATTTCACTCGACATTGCAGCACTCCAGGCAGAAATGAGGGCAAGACAGATGTTTTACGGTCAGGCATCTCTTACTGTGACACATATCCCAGAAATCTTGCGCTTGGAGACAGACTCTTCTCATTCGTCCTGAGGAAAAGGGGAGCAGAGTGGGAGCTGGCAAGTTCAATCAGATTCACTCTGCCATCAGGAGGCTTTTGCTGTGCCTGGCACTGCCCACCTGGGTTCAGTTCACGTGGCTGCTGGGTTTGGACTGGGCAGTGTCCACACTGCACACCGTGCTCAGCCTTAAAGGGCCACTGCTGATCAAAGTTAGAGCGTCAAAATTCTGCCTGCCTCCCTGCCTTGCTGCATTGTGATGTGGCAAGCAGAGCCTCTGCCCTGCCTCTTGGGTACCAGCTCCTTGGCCACAGCACAGAGACATAGGAATATGTCACACAGCCCAGGGGAGTCTCCATTTATCTCCTGTTTAATACTCTTTTATTCTGGTTTCCTAAATCCTTGTTCCTCTCTTGAAACTCACTCTCCCTCCCTGCACAGATAGAGAGTCCTCCAAAAGATCCCTTATCTTTTGTAATGGCCATAATAAAGCACATTAGCATCATCTTGTTCCTTCCTGCATCCTGCCTTCCCTCCAGGATGAGGATGATTTGGGGAAGAACTGCCTGCACTGTGCCTGGTAAAGCATTTGGTCACATTTGGTAAAGTTTTACATGGTCACAGGCAAACCATCTTAAACAGAGGAAAGGCAGACTGCCTGCCTCAAGCTCACAGGCTGCATTTGGTACTAAGGAAATGATAGGTGCAGGTCCCTGATAAAAGTCACTGCTGATCACTAGATGAGGGAGTTGGCAAACTCAGTGCTTTGTTACTTTCTCTCACCCTGGCTTTGACTGGCCTTTTGGTCCCAGACAGGATGTGACCCAAGCAGCTGCAAATCCCATCTCAGAGTGACCTTAAAGGAGACATTGTGGAACAGCAGAGAGCAGCAGAGACACCTCCATCTCACCTGAGCCTCTGCCCTTGAATATAACCCCACACTGCAGACTGTTCTGCACATTGCTCTGAGAAGAAAATACTACTCATAGCCAGGGTTTCAGGAGAGGGAAAAGTTCCCCTGGAATTACGTTGCACAAAGGGTAAAAAGGATTCTGGGCCCAACAGCATCACCTTAATTTATAAATGTGCAATGAAAAGCCACAGAGTTGCCATGTAAGGACGATATGGTGTCCCTGCCATTGTACTGCACCAGTGACAAGTTCTGATAACAGCAAGGAAAAGCAGGTTTTCATCCGTTGCTTCTTTACTTAATTTTGTCTTGCAGAGACCAAGAGAGACAAGAGGTTGCCAGCTTCAAACATCAAAAATGCAGATATTGTCTCCTCTGGCAACTTTGAAGACAAGCAAGGGACTGAGTAGCAACAGCAGATTCTTTAGAGTGAGCAGCTCCAGGGGAGGGAAAATAGCAGCTCACTTTGTAAAGTCACCAAGAGTTAATTAAGCATGGGCAGGAGTCAGTAATACCAGGGCAGTAAAGAGCAGTGGGAGGGAGTTCTGTAACTGGTGGTAATTTATAAAAACAGTGGTTATGTTAACATTTCCTTTGTGTGTGTACTAATATAAATAAATCAGGGGCCTGTCTGAAGAAGAGAGCAGGAGAGCAAGACAATGGGTCTAAGCAGCTTGCCTCTCACAACAGAAGGTAACAGCATAAGGGCCAACTTAAAAGTTCTTCAGTGTTATTTCTGCCAGTTGCAAAACTTACTTCAACTGGCCAGCAACTTCAAGATCAAAACAACAGTGTCATAAAACCCAGCCAAGAGAAAAGGGTCCACCACAAGGTGAGGAGGTACAATCAGGTCCTGCAGAAGTGCCTTCTCTGAATTTCAGGGGACAGAAATCCTTAGGGAAGCACAAGCAGACTTGGTTTTGCTGTAAGATCTTGGTGAAACCTAATAGCCCAGAAGCACATAGACATTTATACAGAGATAATCCATTTGTATTTAATCTGGGAGCTCATAATTTAATAAGAGCAGAGGAAGAAGACCCGAGTATACGAGACCTTAGCAGGACAATCGTGTGATACCAGTGCAAAAAGAAAAATGCATTACAAGTGAAGGCAGACATAAGCCCCTGTATCAGACCCACACGAGGTCCCTTCAGTACAGTTCTGGCCAGACAGATTCCCCAGCTCTGAAGAGATGCAGAAAAGGACTTGAGGGATGATCACAGGTATAGTTAACTCATAGCATGACAGGAAACTAAAAGGACTTCACTTGTTTAAATGAGAACAAATGGGAAGATTTGGCTGCTCTCTAGTTTCAAGCATTCTTTCCCCTCTTAATGTACTGGTAAAGGTCGATGCTTGCAATAAAACAAATGGACCTAAATTGGCCATGAATAAATGAGAAGATGTAACCATCACAGCAAGGGAGTTGTGGAATTGCCACTTACAGCTTCTGACAAACTCTGTAGCTGTTTCCAACCCAGGGAACTGAAGGTATTATAGCAGGTACCTGGAACAATGTGAAGAAATTAAAAGAAAGTCTAGTTAAAGCTTAATTTATGATATATCATTCTTGCAAAGATAAAATGTCAGATGTACCTATCAAAATGATGCTCCAGCTTCTCAGAGGCTGCTGCACAGAGGCTATTTTACATAGAGCAAAAGCAACCACCATCAATCCATCTCTTTAGTGAGACATTGACAGATTTTCTTTTGCATGTGATTAAGTTTTCAGTGTCACCTGGGTAGTCAGAGCTGTCCTGCAGAGTTCAAACTATTAGCTGTGGATATAGCACCACTTCAGGAGACTTATAGGAAGACAGAGAATAAGATGCCAGTTTACTGAAGCAAAGGGATTTGACAGCCAGCCCAGTAGACTTTGGGACAGTAAGCACTCACAGCCTGGCTTTTGGGGGGTGGCTTGCTCAGGGACTGACACCACAGTCCATGACTATTTCTCTCAGCATCTAGAGAAGATAATTTCTTTCTTTTTTTTTTTTTTTTTTTAAAAAAAAAAAAAGTCTTTTAAGACATCTCTTCCAGAAGAAGACTCATTCACTCTGGTGCTTTAAAAAAAAAAAAAAGTTTCTGCTAAACAGCAATTTTAGAATTTTAGGGACTTTAGGATACATCAGAATGGTCAGTTACATTTGGAAAAGCTGCCTCCAGAAAAGAGCCTGCAGGCTTCCTGCAACACACTAGTTTTTCCCCCCATCAAGCCAAAATACCATTAAGTGATCACATAGCTTACATAAACAGAAAATGCTTAGTCCTGGAATAGTTAAATACCCTGCTTCCAACCAGCAGCCTGTTCAATAGCAGTCAGTAAATATAGCTGTGCTTGCTTGCTTGCTTTTCTTACACTAGGACCCCACCAGCATGGCTCAGGCAGCCCACGCCAGCCAAATCCCCATCCTGGCCATAACAGCCATGGGAGCTTCTCCTCACGGGGGCAGCTGAACCTCCATGCACATGGAGAGACAAGAACAAACCTTTCCCCACGTAGGTTTTATAACAGTGTTCAGAGCTGGTAAGCTGGCAGCTCAGCCTGCACACTACCTGCATGTCTGTTTACCTTTCCTAGAGCATTTCACTTTTTCCACACCTTACCTGCTTGTGATCATTACTCAACCCAATCCCAAACAGGACTGTAGCAACAGCAGAGTTACCCAGAAAGTGGTTGAACCAGGGGACACAGCTTTGTGAGCTCTGCAGGAAGCTTTCTGCACAGAAAACATCCAAGTCAAGTCAAGGACTACTACCTATGACACACATACACATGCCAAGTGAGTAGCATGGGCTATGTAAAGGCCAGCTCAGCAATTTTAAAAGACTTCCTTGCCCTTTGCACCCTGTGGTGCCAGGACACTCAGAGATCTAGCAAATAGATCAGAGGCAAGGTTTAGAGCAGCTATTCTGGGGGCCAGCTCAGAGTTTCAAAAGTGCAATTGCCTACTCAGTCCTGCTTTTGAGCACAGAAAAAGCGTTACCTTTGTAATGAAGGCACCAAAGCAGGGTTCAGTACAGTGGGGCTTAGTTTCCAGCCCTGGCAATATCCCTACCTGATTTGAGTATGTAACTTCATTTCTCTCAGCCACAGTTCCTCACCTGTGACACTGGCACTAAATCCAGAACATCACAAGAATGTGCAATACCTGTGCAGTAGTTTGCCTACAATGGCCAGCCAAAAAAATTCCACAAGAAAAAGATTTGTTAGAGTTTCTTTGGGAGAATAATGGAGGGAGAAAATGTAATACCTCTACACAGTAACACAGGCAAACAACTGGAGCACCAGCAATGTTTTCAGGATCTGACAAAACAGCCCAGCAAGAAGTGTGACAGTAAACGAGATCCAGAGCTGCCCACGCCGGGGAAGCACACTCCTTTGCTGTTTCACTACCAGGCAGTACATCTGAACTCTCCAAGTCTCTAAAATAGGGTTATGTGCAGGACTACTTTCTACAAGGTGTTTCTCAACTGCAAAAGTTTAGATATTGATTGCAGTCCACTAATTTCTACCCACTCTGTTCCCTCTGGTCAGAAGAGGGAAAGAAGCCATAGGCTTAACTTCTAAACAATAAAATACATATCCAGAAAACAGGATTGGCTAAACCATGTTTTTACTTAATCTAAAGTCCATAAAACGCCCACTGCATGCACACAGAGACCATAACTGCTCTTGCACACACATTCAGGGTTCCTTTTACCCCTACCATTATTATGACCATTGAAGGCAAGGCCTTAAAAATCTTAGGACACTACAATTAGGACTTCATTCAGGAGTGGAAAACTGCAGGGACCACAACACTGATGTTCTTCCCACCCTTTGCCTATGCATTCTGCTGTACCCCTCAGCTCTAATATGCAGTCTTCACTCCAAGTTTCCCCATCTTTCCTGGTCCTGCTCACAGCCAGTCACTGCAAGGTCAGGGCTCATGCTGCGTGCATACACAGGACAGGAACAAGACATACTTCTTGCCTCCTCCTTATCCACATTCTCAAGGGTTATCTAAATACAGAGATGCAAAGATCTACCAGTGCCATCTATCACAGCAGGAAACCATGACAGCCCTACTGCAAACCTTGTATGTCAAGGAGAGCCATCAACCAGAAGAAAGATAAACTGCCTGGCAAGAAAGGACACTGAAAACATTGCTCTCCACAAAATACAGTGGGCTAAGAAGGCCATCTCCTCCCTCGCCCATCTCCATTCACCCTCCAGTCAGCCATGCTGCCACACAACTTTTATAGATGAGGCCTTTTCCATACTGCTGGAGTCCAGGCTGCAGGGATAAGCACTGAAAGACTCCCAGACAGACCCATGGCTTTGCCCTCTGTGTGTACCAAAGCAGGTTCACATGAAGCACCTGCACAGAGCAGATACCAGGAATACAAAGTCCTCAAGACCAGCCATCCCTCAGTTTCTCTCTCAAAAAGAGAAAACAGACCATGGGAAATCTGCTGCAGTCCTAAAACACAACTCATTCTACTTACAGCTTCAGCCTCTGGAGGCAAGCAAGGAGAGCTTGACTAAGCAGTGTTACAGCTAGAGTCATTCAGATTATTACTAAGGCTTGTAAACAGTTTTTAGCAGCCCTCTTTGGCTCAGTGCAACAACCAGTATCTCATTTGAAGTGTTTCTTTAGACAGCAGAAGCACATTAACTTCCATAGACTCCAACAGAGCTACAATCATATATCATAAAGCAATTGCCACTTCAGACACTGGGTGGGCACACAGATACAGAACAAGTATTTCCCCCCTTTCTAATAATGTCACCTTGCCTTTTAGTTTTTCTAAATACTATATAGCGTTGGCATCAGTCATCATGATACAGCTGACTTTTAATTAGCTCTACAAGTTTTCTGAATGAGGCATTTTTCTTAACCCCCATCCACCATAAGGGTTTGTTAATCTCTAGACATCTCAGACAAGGGAGAAGTGCTGTGATAAGGAGGGTGGAATGTTGTGCAATTCTGCCTGCAGGGATATTTGGATAAGGCTTGCACAAATCAGTAGAAGAACGGCTTAATTTGTAAGCTGGAACAATAGATGACAGCTCATCATCTTGCTGCAGTGCTCATCCCTAATGAATCTCTTGACAAAATGCTGATGAAAAAGTTTTTTCCTTAACAAATGAAGGAACACTCTACAGCCATCATCTGGAAGCCTGCAACACCACAGCTCCTCACTATTTAAGTTTTTAGCAGTAGCTCTTGTAACATAAATGCACCCAAAGCACTTCCTCACATCTCCAAACAACAACACTGCAGTGGTTAAGTCTCCAGTTACCAAGACAACATTTTTATTAAACATGTTAAAATAATGCTAATATACCGCATAATGCTTCACCATTAAAATTGAGTTTCACTTGCCAAAAAGCCAAGAGCATATCTGGCAAAGTACTGGCTTCCCTTCCTTACTACTTTGCATCTGCCTGCACTAGCTACAATAGCAACGCTACCATTTGCTTCAGTTCTCCTACTGACTTCACATTCTCTTGTGATTAAGCCCATATAAAGAGATTATACTTTTTCCTAACCACACACCCCCTGTGAGCTACCAGAAAAATCAAGAGTAAGCAGTTAGCTGAGAAGATTGCTTATTGCTTGAGTGCAATAGCTAAACCACTAACTTTTAGTGACAGAATCCTAGAGAAGCCTGTAGATAGCAACTGCAGGAGAAAAAAAAAATCCTTTTTTTAATGAATTGCTTATAGATCATCTCCAGCACGGGTATCTCTTAAACGGATGCATTAAGATTTTGGGAATGCATACAGCATCATTCTCCTTTCTCTTTTCTGAAAATGTATGTCTAAAACCCAATCCTTCTTACAGGGCAGCTGGAGAGCACAAAGAGCAGGAGTATCTATGAACTGTATCAGTTTGGCAGCTACAGGAGGGATCTCATCAACATGTCCAAATACCTGAACGGAGGGTGCAGAGGATGGAGCCACCATCTTTTCAGCAGTGCCCAGCGACAGGACCAGCAGCAATGGGGACACATAGAAACGCAGGTTTCCTCTGAACGTAAGAGAAAAAGCTTTTTACCCTTATGGTGACTGAGCACTGGCACAGGGAGGCTGTGGAGTCTCCCACCTCAACAGTCACAAGCTGTCCAGATGTGGTCCTGAGCTCTAGGTGGCCCTGCTTGAGCAGGGGAACTGTTGTACCAGGGGACCTCTGGAGGTCCCTTCCAGCCTTTGTCACTCTGCATTCAGTGCTCTAGACTGCATTCAGTTAGTGCCTTCCCACCACCAGCTACAGAACTTCCAGCACTGCCAGGTACCATTCCCTTACCAGGGAGGTGACAGTCCTCAATTACCCCTTCACAAGCAGCTCACAGGCCTGCCTCATTCTGCAAGATTGCTTTAAACCATTAACACTTCCCGAATTGCTCCAGCTGACTGCTCTATCATCTAAGGTCAAGTGACAGTTTCAGACCACTCGCAAAATTCTCAGATCTACATACGGACCTGAGAAGCCTATGCAGATGTTTCCTCAGGGACTGCCTCATGACAGGAAGTCCACCTCCTAGTTACTCCTTAGTTACTGCAAGGTTCGCACCTCCAGTTCTCATCCCTGCACTAATTCCTGACAGTAGCCATTGGATGCTGCAGTGGCAATCAGAAATTTCTTCTACAAACCCCTAACAGCATACACACATTCAGGACAGAAACCATAAATATGCTTCGGTGAAAGACAAGCACCCTTCTGGTTTTTACACGGCATTTACTCCTGCAATTTATTCATTTAATTGTGCCCTACATGTGCTTTATATTGTAAATCTAATCACAACCAAGTTTGGTAAAGTAACAATTTTAGTCAGAGGTGTCTGGCTGTGGCCATTCTTTCTGAAGTTTCATCTTAAAAAAAAAAGATATATCAAGTGTTTTATATGACAAGTTTGCCCCTTCTACAATCACAGCACACAATGTGCAACTCAGTGGACGTTTTGAAACTCTTTTAGTGAAACCTGCAAACCCTAAAAATATGGCCCAAAATGTCCTACAGGAAAGAAACCCTACTGTTCTACAAGTTTTTGCTCAGATAACGAAACAGAATTAATTTTCAAAGCTCTCCTCATATCCCTGCTTGAGCACCTCTTACAGACCACCACTAAAATTTAATTCCCCCAGTAATTAAATTCTCTGCCTTGTAAGCTTCAGAGATTTCCTTGGAGGTGGGGTGGGAGAAGAAATACCTTCAAGGCAATGCCATATCTTAAACATTCTATGGGAAACAGTTGTCTTCAAACGCCCCTCTCAAGCAGAGCTGACAGATCCTTTCTAAACCCATTCATAGCCATGTCCAAATCAACCTGCTAGACTGCCTCCCACCAACAAGCAGTTTCACACTTCAGGCTTCCAGGAGGTCCTCAGACATTATGAAGCAAAGCAGCAAATATTTATACAAAAATAAAATCTAATGTCTGCTCTGCTTGCATCCCATTTAAGGCTGTCATTTCTCTTTGTCAGAGCTGTGACAAAACCCCATGCAGTAAATGAGAAACCAACTCCGAAGCACTGCACCTAGTAAAAATTTAATATAATAAAACAAATTGAAAACATTATTTTAACCATTCACAATTAAAGTGGAAAAATGATAAGGCAGCCATTCATGGAATGATTTTGTGTACAAATGGTTTGGAAAACGATACATTAAAATTACATTTCCATACATGGAGTCAGGTAAACAGCAATGACCACGCAATGTTTTTCCCTGGAAAGCCAAGGCTGCTAGGAGATGTAATAAAAGGACAGTAAGGAAAAAAAAGGAAAATCTGTTATTTTTAAAAGAAGTTTGAAGTGAACAGAAATCTGAAATTCATCGTAAACTTTCCTACCATACCATAACCACTCCTCCTCCTTCCACCCCCAAAAGAACACAAAATACACCTCCCCCTTCCTCTTCCCCAGTCCCAGCACAGAATGGGAAGGAAGTAGCAGACATATTTATTCCACAGCACCTCTTTCTCATTCTGCACAGAGCTGATACCACATGGACACATCTGCTACTGTCAGCTGTCCCTGAAGGCTCTGAACTAGTTCCCAAATGAATGCAGCAGTTTTCCTGGGTCTCTTGGATAACATTAGCCTTTTACACAATCCACCTAGAAATGGCTTTTTGAAGTCAACAGTGGGTATCTGTGTAACACCAGATCATCTGACATGCCACAACTCAAATTCCTCTCTTGGTGTGACAGCTCTATCATCCTCACTTAAGTTAATGTCAGTGCAGCTTCTGCATCTGTCACCAGGTGCTGAAAAAAAAATAATTCCCTTTTTTATATAAGGAACAAGAATTAGAACAGTAGGGAAAGTACCTGAACACACCAGGATCAACGGAAACACCTCTAGTCCAATTCCTATCGCCAATTAAGAAATCATTAACTGAAAAAACAGATGATGAGAAGATTATAGATTTCCTAGAGGGATTTACAGAAGGAAAGGGAGACATGCCTGGCACTTGGCTAAAGCGTTACCTGCTAGACCTGCTGCTACCTACCTCTCAGCAGAAAACACAGGCAGAGATGGCTATTACAGTGAGAGCAAGAGGAATTTTTTGCACCAAAGTCCCCTGAGGAGTAGAAAATGATACCAGATGGCCCTAACTACGTGCAGTGCTTGGATTCACTGTGACAGATGGGGAGCTAGGTAAAAAAAAAATAAATAAAAGAGGGGCTATGATAAAATGGACCATTTTATTTAACTCATTAAAACACTCTGCTTCAAGAAAATAATGCGGAACTAACAATTTGGAAAGGTTTGAGCATTTAAAATTTCATATTCTCCTTACCACATAATCAAAAGCTTCCTTAGTCACTGAAGTTTTGGCTACAGAATTGAGAATAATAGTTCAACACAGAGAGAACAAAGGCAGCAAAAAGAAAATGCTGTTGCTACTTCAAAATCAGTATGGGTGAAAAAATAAATATTCATAGAAGTCTTCTATCACTTAACTGACTACCAAAACGAGAAGTACGCATTACCAGAATTGGTAACAATTTTAAGTTGCCAGTGTTTTCATTTACATGAACATACTAGTTGCATATGTTATGTTGTAAAAAAAAAAATTTTTTTAAGACTGTGCGGGAGAGGATCTCATTCATGTCACTAATTTTGTAGTGGCTTTTCAGAACAGAATTAACTGTTGAAGGCCTAATGTCAAAAATGCCTGATTAGGCCCAATATGCTAATTCTCTCTGAAAATAATGACTTGTGGGAAAAAATGATTTCTAGTAATTTTGCATTGACTCGGTACAGTAAAACACACAAATGAACAAGCACTCCTGGGGATCAGTCCTAGGTTCAATCCTGGGATACACCTGTAGTGTTACAAAGCCAACAGACGAAGCAGTCACTAGTCCAAGAGCCAGGCCACACCCATTGCTGAAGTAGTAGGCAAACAGGACAATGACAAAATGTAAAGAAGTTAAGAGGCAGAGTGGCCTGTGTAGTATAAGTAATAAATGGCATGAAAAAGACACACTCATTCAAATGGAAACAAGAAGCACTTCAGTTAAGGAGATATTTCAAGCCTTGAAAATTCATTTCAAATAAACAAAAAAAATCAAAAGAAAAATATATTTGGCAATGTTATCTTTAAAAAGTGCAGACAGAGCATAGCTTAAAAAGGGTACAGCATTAAAAAGTTTTCCCCTAAAGAAAGAATTTTATGTTGAGTCTGTTTTCAATGCACTACAGTTACGAGAGTATAACATATTTTGCCTAAGTGAAATGGTGTCTGACAAGAGAAGGCTGTGCCTTGGAAAGGGAGGGATCTTTTATCACTCTTCTGCAGTGAGAGTCAGCAGCAGTTGGCAATAAATCCTCCAGCACATTCACCAAAACTAATGCTTATCAGTAAGAGATGAATGCACCATTCCCAAAGGAAAAGCAAAATGCCTAACAGGTCCACTGGGAACCCACCAGTTTGGGTTTTTTGTTTGTTGGGTTGTTTTTTTTTTTGTTCTGAACTGCTTTAGAAACACTTTGTACTCTATCTACAGCATAAATATTTAACCATCACGTTTGATTAGCCTTAATATCTTTTATTTAATGAAAAAACCCACACCCCCCACTGATTTCAGCAGTTCAGACTTTTGAAAATGAGCTGCTAAAGTTCTCTGGTCCCTCAACAGCTGTCTCCATCAGATTTCTACTCCTCAGAGCCCAGAACTGCTCAATTTTAAAGGACACTACAGGTATCTTTCTCAACAGCAGCAGTAGTGTAATCCCAGTACCCAACACCTAATTCCTGCTAATATTTTTGGTGCCTGCATTTTACTGACTTGGCAGAAGACCATCTCCCAAGAAATACTGCCTTTTAAAAATTTATTAACAATTGCATAAACAATCAAAACTCTATTCTCCTTGCTTCAGTCCTTTGTCTTAAGTAACAGGACACGCTGCAAAATTCATTTGCACTCTCTTAACCAGCCGATTTCCTACTCTAATCCTATACTTTGCGTACATCATTTCTTTCCTAGCAGTGACACTTGTGTAACAATAGCAGTGATGTCCAGAGTTCCAAGTGTAGCCCGTTTTTGCAATACAATTAGTGACAAACACCACAAGGATCAGTCGTGTTGTCAGGACAACATAGAACCGATGGGGGACAAGTCCCCTTCTTCATTAGTAAGACTTCAGCCTCTCACAAGGCAGCCATCCATTGTTTTTGCTCTCAGCTGTGAAAGCTGAACTGCAGGATACTTTGGTGATTGCAATTTTGTGATGAGTCGCTACGTTCTTCCCAGTTCACCTTTCTTAAACTCCAAATTCCATCATCCCTGAGAATAGGGCCAGAAGTAACAATTAAAATAGCAAATGTCTTCAGAAAAGAAAGTTACATAAATTTTATGTCCGGCTGCCAAAGTACATTTTGCTACACTAAAAACTCCTCCAGTATTCCTCATTTTGCAATCAAGGTTCCCTCTGAACTCCATAAAGTTGATGGGATGGATGATGGGCAAGAGAGTGATAAAAGGGAGCAGCCAACATTTACTGCTCACATCAGATCGAGGAGGAGAATGGTGAAACTCGAGCATTTAGTGATGGTGTCCAATGGACAAAACTAGAGGAATAAGACATCCTAATACTAGGGCTGCCACCTCCAGACGACTGAGTCCTTTTCCTCCAGTTGATTCAGGTTTGTGGCTGTGAGCAATTCCTCCTACTTCTGGAAGGACATGAACTGTGGCAACATAAAGAAAAGTCCCAGCAGAAAACAGCATAGCAACTCCGGTAGCATTGACTTCTGAAAGGGCTTCTTTGCTGCTCTGAAATGGAAAAAAAATAGAATGAACAGAAAAATGAGAATAAGCTGAAGTTGTTCAATCAATAATAAAAAAAAATCTCTAAGTGTCCAGACACAGTAGGATTTCTATCAACTCTCATTCTTTCAGTGACAATGGTTTAATGTGTTGTTTTGTGTTTTGCACCTTACGTGTAGCAACTGGCATTCTAAAGTTGATGTAGGGGGCAGAAAGACATCTCTCGTCCTAGTTAGTTCACTTCAGACTCCTAGGAACCCTTACAGAAGAAAAAAGTCAGTCTGTGCAGAAGCATCTTGTTTAACCATTTCACAGCAACACAAATGTCAAAATGACAAAATGTGCTTAGAAAAAAATAAAGTTCAGATTGCAAAGCCACAAATTTTAAGGACAATCAAGACTGACTTTTTTTTTTCCACAAGAAGCTGGGAGGGGACACAGCTAGGACAGCTGATCCCAATTGGCCAAAGGGATATTCCACACCACACGCTGTCATGCTCAGCCTATAAAGGTGGGGAAGGAGGAGGAAGGGGGGACATTCGGAGTGATGGTGTTTGTCTTCCCAAGTAACTGTTATGCATGATGGAGCCCTGCTATCCTGGAGGTGGCTGAACCCCTGCCTGTCCATGGGAAGCAGGGAATGAATTCCTTGGTTTGCTTTGCTTGGGCACACAGCTTTTGCTTTACCTGTTAAACTGTCTGTCTCAACCCACAAGTTTTCTCGCTTTTCTTACTCTTCCAGTTCTCCCCTCCCATCCCACTGCAGGAAAGGGAGCAAGTGGCTGCTGCTTAGTTGCTGGCTGAGGTTAAACCACAACAACACCTTATCAATTCCTTGATCTTTCATGAAGTGCAAAATGCAAAACAACTCTTAGTGAGCCTACATTAAAAGAACACTCAAACAGCATTCTCATTTCTATTTACAAACCCAATCTTTTCTGCTGTCTCCTGTACTGCAGTATCAAATATAACTCCTTGCTGGGAAGCAAAGGTATTAGCCCAGATGACTTAATGTTTCCTCTCGTGCCTTCAGTTTCATGAGATCACATTAGATTCTTTACAACACAACATCATAGCCCCAGCATGGCCCACCACAGTTAGAAGCACAGGAGTGTCACAGCAAATGCTATGAGAAGCAGGGATATTTAATTTGGACAGAGATGATAGTCACGTGCAGTGGCCCATTTGCTCTATAGAGACAAGATAAGACCATGCTTTCAGGAGTAGAAGAGGCAAAAAGGCTCTTGTAGCTGAGGATTCAGCTTCTGACACAGCATCAAAAAGAGTTTGAACACATAGGACCAATTCTGGGATGGTGGGGGAAACTAGCAAAGATTATTTTCTACCTGCATATTAAAACAAGAATGCATGCTGCAACACTGAAAATTACTCAGTTGTATAGTCATCAGATAAAGTCTGGCATACGAGTAAATTGTTCAGTTCTCAGCAGGGAGCAGAAGAGAAAAGACAAATCAGCCTTCTGAAAAAAAAAAAGCCATACAAAACTATAGAGAAGTTATATCATTAGTTCTGATGGAAAACATGGGTTATTTTTTGTTTCATGCATTCATATTGCTACCTTTTTATCCACTTTTTATCTCCATTCTGCTAAATTTTTCAAGCAGTTTGGAATTACATTCTATGAAACTCATATGATATTCCTTTCCCTGAACTCCACTACTAAGCTACATTTTGGGCAGAACAAAATTGCAGACCTACCTTGCTTAGCCCTAAGTATGTCACCATGGACATAACAGGTGCTGCCAACGCAAAGACCAGCAAGTGTTTTCTAATTCGATTCCGTTCCAGCCCAGCGTGCATCAGGAAGGAAACCAGGCCAAAGGCAGCTGGTGCCTGCAAAAAACAATGTTCACTGGTAAAACAGTACCTTCTAAAATCCCCTGAAATCAGACAAAAAGTTGAAATACAACTTACTGTGTTGAAATGTGCAGAACTGGAAGAAATTCGGGGAGAGCACTAGTATGTTGCAGTTAACCCAAATCACAGAATTCTGCAGACTGCCTGTCCATGTTTAGCCTGTACCCAGCGCTAAACTGTAGCAGTTCTACCACTCAATGCCCCCTTCCCAATTGAGGAGAATCAGGGAAAAAAGGGAGAAGCCCCATGGGTTGAAGGAAATTTAATGAAATAACAAAACTAATAAAATCACTAACAAAGTGTACAGGGTTCTACTCAGCCTTGTCTTTGTGGTCAGCAGCAGGAGCAGAAGGCCAAGAGGGAGGAGCCCCAGGAAGAACTCCACTCTCAGTGAGCTCCCTGCTGTTACAATGAGCATGATGAGGTGGTATGGGATACACCTGTGAGTCAGCTTGGGGCAGCTGCCCTGATTGGATCTCCCAGCTGACTCCGGGCTGCTCATGGCCTGCCTGCATGGCTGGCCCATGGGTCTGTGCCTGGGGAACCAGGACACTGCCCTACCTTAATAATAGTACCTATTGGAAACTCATGTTCTGGCTATCAGAATACATATTATTTGTCTAGTCGATACAAATATTAAAATGTTTGTTGTGACTTGAGTAATTTCTGTAACCCGTACACCTCCATTAACTTAATGTCATTTCTTTTTTCGTCCTGATACTACTATGCATCCTCAGATGGACAGTTTCTTTATATACAGCAAAAAAAAATAATCTACAATTAACATGGAGGGGGAAAAAATTCCCAAAGAAAGATAACTGTCAGCCTCCAGACAAACAAAGACTTAAGAACTCTTTTGATTAGTTCATCATTCAGTTTCATTTCTATTTCCACTGAGAAGCAAACAAATACTTCCTTCTCCCTCTGCTGGCATCTAGTTTCTTATCCACAAGACACAGCTGTCCTGCTACTCATGGAATTTACTATATTTTTTTCTTGCATAAAGACAATAGCAGTCCACACTGATATTTTCAAGACAAACTAAAATACACTGAGCATTTTTTTTTAATACACAGAATCCTTGAATCCATTTTTTTTTAAAAAAACCTAGTAGGAAACTATGAGTGAAGGAAAAGACAAAAGCATCAATCAGGATCAGAAGATTAGAAAAATAAAAAAGAAACCAGAGAAGAAATTAATTTCTCTTTCAATACCAAGTATTTCTTGATAATCTTTCATAAGAGAAATTTTCCTGTACAATTGTACAGTCTCAAAAGTCAGTTGATTTGAACATGAAGAATAATAATAAGCAAGTTTCACTTGGCAATAGCTATAAACTTAACTTCACGGCAAGATGCGACATTGACGTTGCCACCTTTGAGGAGGGTTACATAAACCACAATTTATTGTGTGAACAGTGGAGAAAAGACATGCTAAATCTGTATTTCCTAACATTTTGAACACACAATTATGCAAGCAAGATTCTGGATGAATGTATTACTAAATACTGTAATCAATGCATGTGCTACCCTTAAGTCAAATATGCATCTGCACACATATGTTTAGAACTTATATAGCTAATATCTTTGCACAAATATTAAGGAAAAAATACATTTTGGTCTTCAAGAGCCACTGTTTGCTTGTTACCATCAGAAAAACATTTACAATTTTTTCCTGCATACAACTAATGCTGAATCACAGAACCAAAATCACAGAGTGGTAGGGGTTGGAAGGGACCTCCAAAGATCACCTAGCCCAATCCCCCTGCTAGAGCAGGATCCTAGAGCAGATCACACAGGAACACATCCAGACAGGTTTTAAATGTCTCCAGAGATGGAGACTCCACAACCTCTCTGGGCAGCCTGTGCCAGTGCTCTGTCACCCTCACAGTAAAGAAGTGTTTCCTTATGTCAAGATTGAACCTCCTGTGTTCCAGTTTGTGCCCATTGCCCCTTGTCCTGTCACTGGACACCACCGAGAAGAGTCTGGCCCCATCTTCCTGACACCCACCCTTGAGATATTTATGAGCATTAATGAGATCCCCCCTCAGCCTCCTCAGAAAAAGTCAGTGTGAAGCTGCCACATTTCTCCCTGAGCTATTCTTCCCTCCCTACTTTTGGGAGACTTTTCCCAACCACTGCAATGAAGGTAGGTAGTAAGCAGTCATGACTCTCATTTACATCCCATTCAGTCTTAGCATCCATCATTTGCTATTCTGTCACACATCACACCAGTGCTTTTTGGTCCTTGAAGTTGTACTACTAACCTGTTCATTTCAGTGGTGTTATGTGTTTCCAGATTACATCACTAAGGAAATTTACGATCTTTAGTAATTTCTGTATGCTTTAGCAGTCTTTCAAAGAACAAATAAGATATTTTGGATGATGACTTACCTTGTGCAACATAATCGCAACAAACACTATCAACTGGACGCTAGTCTGAGAAGTAGAAGCTGCTGCACCCAATGCAACACCATCAGCTGAAACAGGAGTGCAAATTCATGGATTATTTCTTCACATCAGTTTCAGCTTTCCCACTCCCTCAATGGCTGACAGTACAAAGCATATTGATTTGAGAAGTCCTGTTACTCAAAACACCATTAACAATACCAACCCAACACATGATCCACCTCCCCTTTGTTTCTTAAGCCACAACAATTTCAGGATTTCAGACAACCCTCAACAGGACCTGTCTTGTGTTTCCCAAGACAATAAAAACCATACTAAGAATCTATTCAGTACTGACACATGCTGACAAATTAGAACCAGGTAACAAGGTTAGTTATTTTAGACCTCTGCAGTAGAAGTGGCTTCCTGTCTAAATTTAAAAATCTGCTTTATATTCTAAGCAGTAAGAATTTTAATTATTACTCTTTAAATGAATTTTCAAATATAAATACTATTGCAAATACTATTTTACCATTTAACATAAATATATTGTCTAAATGAAATGGAATATATAGACAGTTTAGTGAAGAAATATCTTTTTGATCAGTATCTGGTGACTTATCTAGACAATAACTTTCAGCAGGAGAGATTAAAAATGATAATATTTATACTACACATATATAGTGAAGAATTACAACCAGAACATGGGTTGGCTGCAACACATGCATAAAAAATTCAGTCCTTCCAAATCAGCCCAAATGTGTTTCAGTCAAACCTTTGCACTCCACCCTATAATGTCCTTTTTTCCACAAGATATTATTTTTTAAAACTTATTTAAAAAAAAAAACAAACACAGGCAAACTGGCAAACACTAAGGTGTTTCATACTACTTATCAAATGTGTTAGCATGTATTGAAATTTAGCAGCTAAAGCAGCCAAAAAGGAAATGAAGAAGCAGAGAGCAAACATCACACAACTTCTTAAAAAAATTAAAAAATGGGAAAAATAAAGGAGTGAAAATTCTGTACTCAAATAAAACTCCATGCAACATTCTGAGGACTGGAATATGTTTCCCCAGAAATATTGGGGAAGATCCTTAGTTCTCCCCACCCTGGCTTTTTATACAAAAAAGTTATCTTCAAAAACAAACCCCAAGTGTTTCTATCACATCTAAAGATGAGCCACACAGCAACAGAAGTCCTTGTTAGCACTTGACATTACCTGCAGCATGCACTACTAGTCCCAGCGTTGTGGTGATTTTGGAGTTGCCTGATCTTGCAGCTTCTGGATCTGAAACAGTCATGAGGAAAATTAGGATGAGAACAAATACACAAATTGTGCTGGAACAAAAATCTTAAGTATCACTGCACTTGCCTCTACCAGCTGCTTAGGCAGTTATATTCAAAACTATCAGCCTTCGTATTTCTGCATTAGATTTACTGTAAAATAGTCTGATACCAAACACCTTCATACAAGTGACAGAACCATAGACAATTCTTTGCAATTTACAGGATGACTGATACAGGCAGAAGCAATTGTTTTTCTTAACCTCCTGAAAACAAAAAAGTTCTGTGCTACCAAGGGGAAGAAAAGCTAGTTTGGCACCCCCAGAACCCAGAGGTGCTCCAAGTGTCAAGATGTTTTTTCCCCACATAGCCCATTGTTGGCATTTTCCCTCAGGTGACAGTCTGAGGCAGTCTCTGCTGCACTGATTCTCTGGCAATTCCTAGTAGGCAATAAATTTTCCTTGTCATAGCAGCAATGGCAAATATTTCCCTCCAACATTATACACTACAGAGGAGAAATACAGCCAGTGCTGCTTGAGATCCACTGTTTTGACTGCAATTGTTTGACAACTACTCTGAGGACATTAGTGGGTTAACTCGTTAACAGCACAACATCCACCACTACACAACCAGTGGTGAAACCATTACAAAGAATCCTGCAATGAACAGGGCAGATATTTCTATACTTGTGCAGGAAATATTATTCAATTGTTCAATTCCAAACAGTTGAACCGACGTTATTTAATTACACCAGTGGTCAGTAAGCTTTAAAAAAAAAAAACATTACAAAAACACTACTACATTTCCTGTGACAGAGGTACAGTCTAGATAAAACTTTTATGCAATACCCTATTTTATAGTGTGTATCTCTAACACAGACCATAGTCATTTTTCTCCTAGTATTTGCTCTGATCAGAGACATAGGAAACAATCATAACCTGTACAAACCAAGGATTCTCCTGGCAGTTGTGCACCTGCATCCCCTTGTCATCCTCACTGCAACTGTTTCCTTTGAAAAGCTCTGAACATCACCTAGTCATGGCTATGGCTCCATTTAAACTTCTCCAGGAGCACAAAGGTGACACAGTCCCTGCACTGGCCTCCCAACTGTCCCACTACACTAACCCCATACAAGCATTTGCACAGCTGCACTGCAAACTATCAAGGATCCAACCAAAATATATCCTCTCTCTTTTGTGCGTGTTTTACTTTTCCTTCAAGATCAATTCCTTAATTTTTGAGGGCCAAATTCTGCCATCAGGGTAGATTATATGGGACAAAAAGCCAATAAAACAATTTTTCAGATGACAGAACATCTTTGGTGCATTTCAAGCTACAGTCCGAGCACGAAGCCACAGGCAGGAAACAAAGGCAACTGTAGGCATTTTGAGAGTTTTGCAATGGGGCTGAGAAATCTTTGGACTAAGCAGTAAGTATTCTGAAGTGAGGCTCCAGACTAATGTGCGAGTCCAGCTGTGCAGTTACAGTAAAGGACCAGAGCCTACACCTAGTCATTTCTGCTGTCTTACTTAAGATAACTTTTTGTTCTTTGCAAATTTTACCTACATGTATGACAATTAAGTAGGAAAACCAAACAAAGATAAGACTAACCTGAAGTTTTTTTTGAAAGCCAGAGAAATCCCCTACGGGTAATACTGTAAAACAGACAGTAACTCGAGTGTCAAGTCACCCTTTAACCCCACACCATACGTGCTCATACACTTACTTCATGTTAGCAAAGCAAGCTCTTAAATTATGCTGAATTCCAGGACAGATTTCCAGTAAAAACATTTCACACAGACCTTGCTTTATGTTTGGAAAGCACCTACTGAAACTCTGGACATGACTGGTCAAATTAAATCCCAGTAGCATTTTAAAAAATTGCAACTTGCTAATTAAAACTAATTAGCAAGTCTAATTGAAGTGACTCTTTACTCACCATCTGTAGAGTGCACATGAGAGCTGCCTATCTGATCCACCAAGAGCATGAAGACAAAGCCGAGGACGAGGGACACACCAATGTAGGCATGCAACCTGGAATGGTCATGGCCATACTCATGTACCACCGGGATCTCCGCTACCTTCTCCGACTCAATCACACGCTGCATCTCGCTCGCCGGGTGATGCTTCCCTGTGACAAGCAAGCAAACAGATTAGGAGATGGGGACAAAACACGGCATGGTCCCTTTTCTCCTCCTTTGCTGAAAGCGTTTCTCATGCTCTCTTGAACAATACATAAAAGTCTTAATTTCAAGTCAGTCTTAGACTGACTTGTACTTAGGGAAGCACAAATTTGTCTGGCTGGCCACTCCCCATACAACTTCAGCATGGAAAAGCTAAGAAAACATTAGTACTTGATAAGCCAGACTACTTTGTTCAAATGCTGCATTTTAAATACAAATTGATTGTTAAAAAATGCCGAGTAATTAATTTTTTAATTGAAGTTGCCAGTTTTGTCAGTATTCAGAGATACTGCCAAGCAGTTAAGTCATAATCTTCATTTAAGTAATAAAATACAGGATGAGGAGATAAAACAAGTTCCATCTACTAAGAGATCTAATACAACCTTGAAGATGAACTTTAGATCTCAGAGCATCAGTTAGCATTGATACGGACTAGAACAACAGATAAGTCAGCACACTGTCCTACAAATGTCAGTGAACTTGAACTCCTAGAAACCCAGAGTCCAAGCCCTGGGGTTGAATACTGTGTGGCTGTTCCCTTACGAGCCCCTGGCAGAGACAAGACACCAGGCTAGAAAGCCCTGTGGGTGATGCAGAAGAGGCATTTAACGCTCCTTGGCATACTTGTTATAAGCAGTTGTACTTCCACAGCAGGTAAGGCGCTTTACGCACAGAAAGTATTACTCAACTGTTTCCAGTGGGAGAACAGACACAGTAAACCTACTTCCCCATCTGATACCTCAAGCTAAGTCAGATGTTTTGACTACCTACCATTCAGGACAAAGTTGCCTCCATTCCAGAACAGGGTCAAAGCTTACAAACATGTTTGGCAGGTTCAATTAATATTTGTAAGTCTCTTTAATGTTCTACTAAGAAAATGTTTCTTTCTCTGGTTTCTCTGCTAGACCCAATGACGGTATCACAATCTCTAATTGTAATTATTTTCATCAAGTCTCCTGTCCTTCTCCTATGCTCAGAAAACATAGTTACTCACACAAGCAACCTTCCTGTATTTACATGGGAACTCAAGAGAAATTTGTTTTTTGAATAAGAAATAAAAAAAAGAACCCATTTGCAAAACTCCAGTGCCCTAGAGAACGCAGGCATCACAGTCCAATATAAGGAAGCAGGTGACATTTCTAATCTCTCACAAAGCAAGGTAGCACTATAATATAAACTAAGAACATGAAAAGGACTTTGTCATGTTCAAATGCTTGATCAGGAACTATATTTTCTCTTAAGATCTGACTTAATCTTAATATTTACACCTGAGGAGGAATAACCCCAGGTACCAGCACATGCTGGGGGCCAATGATCAGAAAAACAGCTTTGCAGAAAAGGACCTTGGGGTCCTTGTGGAGACAAAGTTTAACATGAATTAGCAGTGTGCCCTGTGGCAAAAAAAAAAATAAGGCTAACCAAGTCCCGGGCTCTGAATTGGTAGTGCTGGGTTAATGGTTGGACTTGATGATCTTAGAGATCTTTTCCAACCAAGGCGATTCTATATTAAAAAGTTAATTTTGCTTCAGATCATTTCAAGCCATAAAACATAGCTGGTAACTCGGAGCAATCTTTCTGACAGCAGTTATGCAGTTTCACCAGTTAAAGGACTGAAGCGGACAAAGGAATTGTATTTGCTGGTAATACTCAAATCAAGGTTTCACTACACACATACATAGGTTTATGATCAAATAATCATCTGAATCATGACATACTATTTGCTCTCAGCCTACAAGGTCAAAAATTATAAGTTATTTATTCTGTGGCCTGTGGGAAAATACAGAAGTTACTTTTGTAAGTTACTTTTGTATCAATAACAAATACCTGTTTTGATAACAAACAACCAGTCTCCAAGTTAAATTATACATGGAAAAAGACAAACAAACACCTCTCTCCCTCTTTTTTTTTTTTTCCCCTAGATATATGAATATACTTTAATGTTCCCTTTGGCACCTTTCTAGGTTTAATTACATAAATACATGAAGTTGCCAAAAAAAAAAAAAAAAGTACTGAAAGCTGTTAAGTTCTCAGAATCATAAGCTGAATTTTGAATATCCTAAATACTAGAAATACTTTTTGTAGTTAAATCTATAATACCCATGAATTTTGCCTCTCTGCAATACCAAAAAAAAATAAAAATCTTTACAGACTAACTGGATTTAGTCACCACACTGTGAGTTAAGAATTGCGTCTGAATTCATTTACAGAACAAATTTTTCCCAGGTAAATACTTATGATATTACTATTGCAGTAATGGTAAGTGCCTTTTTTCTCCATACACGAAGCTTTAAGTTACATAGCTCTAAAAAACTACAGTGAACAGTATGCTACATTTAGTGGGGAAAAAAAAAAATTGCAAATGTTCACAGCAATTGTATTTACGGCTAGCCATATCATTACAAGAAAAATTTAGTCTACTTCAAATTAAAATTGAATGGAGAGCAAACACACATTAGAGACATCCTACATTAGAGTGCACAGATTACAGTACAGTATAAAAGCATAATCAGGTGTTTTTTCACTTCCTGATAAAGGATGATTTAATATATTATCTTGTTTACTTTAAATCTAAGCAGAACAACATTAATTTAGTGGAAACTAAACCAGGATAAATTAAAGCATATTACTAAAGAAATTTAACAGTGTGGAAACAAGAAAAAAAAAAACGGTAGTAGTACAAGAAAAGCACTTGAGTTACAATTATCTCTCCATCCCAGATTAGCAACAAAGGTACATCAGATGCTTATAAAGTTCTCTACAGCCTCAACTTACAGTCCTTTCTCCTATGACCACTAAATTGTTGCTGTTTACCTTCAGACAAATTTCTGATTTGGAGTATACTAGAAAAATCTCCTACATGCAATGGTAATGTAATCACACAAGACTCCAAGCTAAAGCAAGATGTGAATTAGCTCTACATGACTACAATTTTCAGCCAAGTATATTAAGGTAACTTAATTCCAAGATGCTCTTCAACTTCAAAGCAGGAAAGTCTTATGAAGGCAAGTACATATAGATCAATAAAACACTTCCTGAAATTGCTTTAATGAGAATCAATCTAAACTACAAAAAGGAACAGCAAATAGTCCACAATTTCTTTCTTTGCCAAAGGCATCCTTATACCTCCTCTGAAGTTCCAGTGAAAGTTAAAGTTTAACTCTTGCCAGAATAAGGAACACTACACATGACCTGGCATAAAAGGCTGTGGTTCCGTGAACAGTACAGTACATGGGCTCATAAATGACTGGATCACTCAGCAAGAGTCATCTGATCCACAGCATGACCACATGTCAAATCATCACAAACATGCAATACCATGCCTGTGGCAGTTTTGTGATTCTGTGCTGTGTCATGCTGCTGTGAAACCCTTCCACCAATCTCATGTTTGAAGCCACAGAAACAAGTCCCAGTATATCATAACACCGTGACCTAAGTCTTCTTGAACAAGGCCATCTGGGTTTGGTTCTTACCCTCCAAAATATCTTCATAAAGTGCATGTACTCCTTCTGGCACAATGACAGCCAAGGCAGTTCCACACAGAAGCCCAGCACCCAGAACAGTCACCAACTTCAATCTCTCCTGCAAGCAAGTAAAAACAAGTATCACCTTTAAGAATTAAAATGTTTTCTTTACTTTCCCTCATTAACAGAGGTTGAGACGGGGGAAGGAGACAGAGGGTGGGGTGAACGAATGATCCACAAAACCTCTTGCTGATTTTGATTTGTATTCAAGCAACCCAGTTGCATAATCCCGTATTTCTAATTATTAACTTTCTGAAAACTGAATATATCCAGTGTCTGATGCAATCAACTGAAGTAGGAAAGGAAAGGTAAAGATGATCCATTTGACTGTTAACATCAGACAAGAAATGAAACGTAGCATACTTGAAAAGCGCAACAATTGCTATATTTGGCTCTAATAATTATTTGGGTCTAATTCACTCCCTAGGGCCTCAAACTGCAGAGACAAAGAAAGATTTAAAGTGCCTGAATTCTGAAGCATGTTTGCAACTCTGTGTTTTAGTTCCACTCAGGGTTTGTTTTCAAATATATCCTTCCAACTAGAAATCATACTTAAACATGCACGTTTTCTAAAATCTCTGCTACGTATGGCACAGTGCAAGATAAGTTTTGTTACCCCCAAAAAAGTCAATCTAAATAATAAAAGAAAATACAAGAAAGAAAACCAAATTACCGAAGTAAAAACAGAAAGACAAGAGAACCCATAATTTAAATGCATCTACAGATGTAAATACATTGGTGGAGTACGAGTGTAAACTGCTAAGTCAGCTATATTCATATAACACAAAAAGGTTAAGAAAAGTTTTAGGAAGACAGAAACAGAAGATTTTAGAGAAAAAAAAAAAGGCAGCAGGAACTCTACTTTCACCTACAGGTTTAGAGAGACAGAAGAAATGAAGTATAAGACTGTTATATGACAGATTAACTATATGTCTGTCTAAAGCAAACAGCCACTCATACAGAAGCACCTCCTTAAAACTGCCAAAATTTAATGGCCTTCTGTTTAATAGGGTATCACTGAAGAACAGACTTTCTTTAAAAAACATAAATTACTTCTTTATGCACAGTTTTAAAAGAACGATACTTTTTGTTTGGTACTTGAAAGACCTGATGTGTTCCACAATAAAAAATAATAACAATAAGGTGCCAGGTAAAGTTTTAGAACTAGAGTATCACAGCACTTGCAGATTGTCAGGTAGCTGCAAAATACAGCAGAAGGGATTGACTCCCCAGAATAGGTCCAAAATCATAAAAAATAATATAAAAAGGCTTACTCAGATGAGAGTTTGAATGAAGGAACTACATCAGTCAAACTAATAACAGTACTAATACACAGTTCATGTCAGTCCTTTTCTTTTTGATCCGATGAGGAGACACAAATGCAGACCCATGCTTACTGTTTAAATAACCATTTCCAATCCTTCCAGTAGCTCCTTAAAAGGAGATAAAGACTGCAAAAGCATTTAAGACAATAAAAATTATGTTCCACTCTCCAGGTAATTACAGACCATGGCAATCCCTTCTGCAAGGATAGGTTTTAAAATAATTTGTTACTTATTTGTATTGCAAATTTGCAATTAAACTTTAACAAAAATTACATAAATGTAACGTTTTATAGCACAGTAAAGAAAAATAGTTTAGTTCATATTCCAGGAAGAATTTCTACAAGAAGATTAAAAACACACATAAAGAATACTTCCTACTAAGAGTAAGGGCTATCTCCCTAGTCATAGTCTAATTTGGGGCAAAAAACTTAGAGAGATATCACCCCGTCTCACTTCTCCCAAACTGATTAAATTCTGTTTTACCCAAAGAGTTCACTATTACTTTTTGCTTCCTTGTGACTACAACGTTGACAGGCTAAAGTCAAAGCCACATACTGAAAAAACAGTTATATAAAGATCTAACAGACTCTAAAATACAACAACTTGCAGAGATTGCTTCTCATCATTTGTGCAATAGCCCTTATCATACCACATGTAGCCACTATGGGAGTTTAGACACTCATAACAACTGTGTAGCATACATTTTGTGGCAGAACCATTACCACTATCTTCCATGCACAATGAGATGTCTGGGTGCTACCAAAATAATACTACCATTAACTACTGAGCCCTGGAGATGGAGGTCAGTGTTTAATGGGAAACCACTCGTTGCATATCCTTATGTCATCCGTTCTCCTTCAAGCACCACAGTGACACACATTGTCTTCTATGTGAGTGCTGCCTATTGCAGTGAGATTAAACATAGGAGGCCCTAGAGAGATGCACAATTAGCTCTCTGAAAGCAAGCCAAATGTGACCGTACGGAAACAATTAGAGTAGTACTGGGGAAAATTCAAATAGTAATATGCAAGAAAGGAAAACACCTGTACAGTTTCCACAAACATGCACTGTACACTGGCACATAACACCACCGCTTGCTAAATTGTTATACAGTGGCAACCTACATGAAAAGCTAATCTTCATGAAGCAAAAATATTGTATATTCCAAGGAAAGCCAAGATTACTTTTATACTGCAGCACTATAATCTTTTACATATATACGCACAGGGGGAAAAAGTGTCAGAAGTAATACTGTTTTATTACAACTGCAAATACAGAGTACTGCTTGCTTTCATTTGGGCATCTGTGGATTTTACAGACCCATGAAAACACCACAGACTGACAAGTCATTATTTCATGAGAAGTCTCCGTCTCCTTTTCAGTAAAAAATACATAGTAAATAGAGCAAACTAATAACTGCAGTCTACCCAGACAGGCAAAAGTCATCCAGTTTGATCCAAGAAATCAAACCATTTCAGTTACAAAACACTTGTGTGTCTCTTGTTAAAAAAAAAAAGCAACACAGCAAGCAGTGTTTAAAAAAATGCAACGGAAAAAATCTTAAATTCCTCAAATTACCAAGATGTTCCACAGCTCAGGATTTGTTTAAATCTGCACAGTACTGGAACTCTTACCTAGACGTGGCAAAAACTCACACTTACTGTCAGCAGCAAGAAGTCCCACTCTAGTCAACTACCTGCCTCAGCTACACCAGCAGAAGATTCAAAGGGGGTTTTTCGTCATTATTCGGGTTTGGTTTTGTTGGGGTTTTTTGCATTTAGGCTACAACTTAGGAGACAGCCTCAAGAACTGGAATAGTGTTGTTTCCCGAGCAAAGTTAGCCCAACAGAGTACTGCAAATCAGGATTAAGCTGAAATAATACATCCGCTTACAGAGATAAAGTGAAGCTCTGCTCAGCCTGTACCTTTTTACCACCAACATTCAGTCATAGCTGGCTTTGCTGGAGTTTTAGACATTCAAGAATATCCATCTGATTAAAAGAATAGAAACCAGTCTGAAATCAGAACACAACCAACAGGGTTCTACAGAAAAAAAATTCATCTGAAGAAATGTATGAACACTAATGAATAATTTGATTGCTCTCCAGCATCTGGGGTATATTATGTAAAGCATTCATTTCTGGTTTCTAACCATTATAAACGGCCAGTGAAAGGAGACATTTTTCCCCACAAAGGTCATCTACAAAACTTTTGCAAATGACAGAATGCACAGTCCAGCCATTTCAGTTTGAACTTGTCCATGTCGCATAGGCCTAAGCTATCATTTTTAAACAAAACAATTCTAACTTCTAATTACACACTTCCAGGATTAGCTAGTATTTGCACATAATTTGCAAAGATATTCAGCACCTCTTTTAAACTAGCATAGCTTGTGATTCCTTAAAATATCTAATTTAAGTGTAAAATTGAATCAAGGATTTGTGAAAGTTTAAGATACCACAATAAACTTGATTGCACATGTGTACCAGTGGTAAAATACTGCACACACAGAAGGCTAATAAATGGGTGATTACCACATATGCAGAGTGCTATGTTTTCGAATCCACAACAGATTTGTATTCCTGCAGCTGTTGGGAGATCCAAGTCCCCTGATTCGACTATATAAATAAACCACATAAACACAGATCCAGAACTCTACCTTCAAGCAACACCAAATATAGAGCTAGAGACAACAGGTGACTACCAAGCATACACATGAGGAAATGCAAAATTAAAAGAGACAACACTAGCATGCCAGGCTGTGTTCTCAGCAAATTTGCAAGACAGTCCTTTGTAGGCTTCAGGGCAAAAGTGAGACAGTGGAAGCAACAGCACTGAAGACACGTAAGGGAAGGTCCATCAAAGCATCAGATGAAGCACTGGCAAAACAGAGCAATGCTAATGTTTCTGTAAAGACTTCAGAATATATGGTCATATTTCACAGAATCACAGAATCGTAGGGGTAGGAAGGGACCTCCAAAGAACATCTAGTCCAACCCCCCTGCTAGAGCGGGATCCTAGGTCAGGTCACACAGGAACACATCCAGACAGGTTTTAAATGTCTCCAGAGATGGAGACTCCACAACCTCTCTGGGCAGCCTGTGCCAGTGCTCTGTCACCCTCACAGTAAAGAAGTGTTTCCTTATGTTAAGATTGAACCTCCTGTGTTCCAGTTTGTGCCCACTGCCCCTTGTCCTGTCACTGGACACCACTGACAAGAGTCTGGCCCCATCTTCCTGACACTTGCTCTTGAGATATTTATAAGCATTAATGAAATCCCCCCTCAGCCTTCTCTTCTCCAAGCTAAACAGACCCAGTTCCCTCAGCCTCTCCTCATATGGGAGATGCTCCAATCCCTTAATCATCTTAGTGGCTCTGCGCTGGACTCTTTCCAGTAGCTCCATGTCCCTCTTGAACTGGGGAGCCCAGAACTAGACACAGTACTCCAACCTGTTTAGCTGAACTGTACTGCTACCAAAATGAACAGCCTTTCCTTCCATGCTGTTCATAGTCTACTGCTCCCAAAGCCTCCTAGTAATAATGGGACCAAAGGACAGGTGCAATCAGTTCCATGACCTGACAGAAGAACAAGTTACATCTCTTTTCCAGCACTTTGCTTTCCAAACCCATCACTGCTCCCAGTAAGAAACAGAAAGCCTCTCATAAGAGAGCTGTTACTATCTGAGAGCAATTAAACTCTCACTGCACCACAACTGTATACAGTAACTGTCATTTAGAAACAGGAAAAACCCTTGGGCATCAGAGGATAGTGATTACATAATAATCATCATCACCTCAACAATCATCTCTTAGACACACCCAAATACACGAACTTCTGAACTCCTGTACCACTTAGAAACTCACCCAACCTATGAAAGCCTCCCTCACTATAACACCACCTTCTATATCTAAGATACTTTTCCAAAAGAATGCCTTGAGTTCCATGGGACAGTAAAATAACTTGAAGCTGTGTTGTAATTAAAGAGATAAAGTTTAATTTTCATCAGCACAAGCTGTGAACAAAATTGTGAGCCAAAACAAAACTTTCTGAAAATGCTCTAAGAATTGTTTTTAAAAGCCCTAATTTAAGTAGCCCATAGACACATAATAACAGTTAACCTGTGACTTCAGTAATTGCTGACACAAACTTCTAAGAAGAACCATGTCCAGCTGCTATCATTTCCTTCTACTGCATGCTGAGACTTTGCTTAATCTGTAGCCAAGATGCTAAGATCAAACTTAGCACGTTTAAATGACTTTTATTACACACTGTAGAATAAGCATAACTTTACACTGCGATTTTGAATGAAAATTAATAGCACATTCACAAGTTCCTTAAAAATCTTTAAAAGTTCTAACATAACCCCCCTTGAAAGGGGACGGCACCGACTCCTCCCGGTAGATCTCTCCATCTAGTTTCTGCTGTTCTTCCTTAGCAACAAACGAGCGATTCGGTGAAGCTGTCTTACCTCGGAAAAATTAACTGCCAAGGGGATAATTCCTGCCACATAGCAGGCCACCAGCATGGCCAGGGAGAGCAGGCAGATGGAGCGGAAGTCATCCATTTCACTGCTTGCTGGCCGGTCCCTTAAAGTGAAATTCAACAGCAGCTTTTCCACCTCGCTCCGCACGCCTTAACCCGTGCAGACACCGAGCTCCCAGGAAAGGCTTTCAGCCATGTCTGCCTCGCCCGTCTGCTCCAGCCGGTTCGGTTCCCAGCGGCGGCCCCCACGGGCCCGGCGTACGGCAGCCGCTATCCCGCCGGGGCCGCCCGACACCGCTGCAGGAGGCAGGCAGGGGGCACCGGGGCGGCCAGGGGAGGGACAGGCGGGGAGACACCAGCGCAGCTGAGGGGAGGGAGCGGCCCGGTCACGGGGCAGGCCCGGCCCTCACCTGAGGCAGCGGGACCTTCCCCTACACCCCGCCGTCCCCAGGGGGAGGGGGAGGGAAGGCAGTGGGCGCCGAGACGGCTCCTTACGGAAAGGCAGCCTAAGGCAGGCCGCGTCCGTGGGAAGAAGACGAGTGGAACCTGTGGGACCTGTACACACCTCACCCACCCACCCCCGCCGCTGCCTGGGAGGCCAAGTGGCACCTCGGCGACCCGGCGTTTCCGCTTCCGTGGTACGCCCCGCCCCCGCTCGCGTTAACCCCCGCGGCTCCCGACTTCAAGATGGCGGGCGAGGCGACGGCCGCCCAACGCCCCGCGGCGGGAAAGAGCGGCTCCCTCATCAAAGATGGCCGCGCGCCCCGCCCCCTCCGGCCTGGCGCCGTCGGCCGCTCCCGGCACCCTCAGCGCACCGCCGTGTGGCGCCGCGCGCTAACCTGGGCGCCTCAGTGCGCGTGCGTCACTCTGGCGCCGCGAGCCCCATGGTCGGCCGTTAGCGCGGCGCTTCCGGCGGGCGCGGGGGGTTGTGGGGGATCGTCGCGCGCCTCTTCTCCGCGGCGGTGCTGAGGAGTGGGAGCCGTGATGGTGAGCGGGGCGGGCGGCGGGCCGCGACCGGCAGCTCCTCGCACTCCGCACTAGTCTGGGGGGGCCGGCATGGCCCGGGGGAGCGGGGCGGGCTGCTTTCCCTTCTCCTTGGGCTAGGGGGGCGGTCGCCAGTGCCGCGGGCGGGAAGTGGGGAAGGCCGCGGCCGCCGCTGCGGGCCCGGGCGGGCAGCAACACGTGCTGGCGGAGCAGCGGCCCCGCGAAGTGAAACCCCGCCGCCGCTAAAGCCTTCCCGGCACAAAGGGCCCTCCGAGAGGGAGGGAGTGCGGAGGCTTCCGGCCCGGGCGGGGAACGGGCTTGCCTGGGAGCTGCAGCCCCTTTTCAGGGCGCTTCTGGAAATGCAGCTCTTCCCCGCGAGCGCTGGCTTCGCGGATCCGCCGAGTGTGCCCACCGTAAATGGCTGATCTGCGTTAGTGGAAGCTGTTTGTGCCCGTGCTGCTTCCCCTGCGCCTCCCCTGTACTTGGAGGAGGGGAAAGGCGGTAGCTTGCGCTGCTGGGCGGTTTGAATGGCACGCTAAAGCACAACGGCCTGCCAGTCACAGCAGTTGTTGCATTCATCAAATAAATTTGAATAGGCAGAAGCAAGTTGTTGTTCTGCTTCTGGGTTTGCAACAAAATTCTACATCTACCTGGCATTTGCTCAAAAGTAGTTAGCTTCTGCTAGGGTGACCAGCTACAAGCCCTGTCCCTGATGTCCAAAGCGAAAGAAGACACTTAAACCACTTTTTCTGCCTAGCAGGAATAACTGAAAGACATTTGTGTGGCATACTACCCGTATTTGCATCACTGCACATCGGATTCTCACAATACTTGTTTCTCTCCACTTTTAATTATGTTTTACTTTAGTGTTGAACAGACTACAATTAGTAGAAGCCTCTTTGGGCAGATGCTGCCTAGCTCCTCAGTCCTGCTGGTTTGGCTATCAGCCCTGCCTTAACCATTTTTACAGGGTTGCGTCTTCAATAATTGGAGCGCTTTCTAAAGTGCTCTCTGGAAGTTCAAAATTGGTGTAATATAAACTATATATGCATCAGAATAATGAGTCCATATGGGGCTCTTCCAGATAACCTGGTCCTAATGCATGAAGGTTTATGGATCTTTCCTTTTTTTGGTTTTCTTTTTCCTAGCAATAAGATTTATACCTATAGGAAAACATAATAGTTATTAATCACACTGATTTTTGCCCCGTCACCTAGGCACATATTCAGTAGGGCAGTTAATAGTTGGAGAAAACTTCTCTCAGGCTTCTGAACTTGTAACTTGGTTGCAGTTCTGTGGTAGGAGAGGAAGAGCAATTTTATCAAATCAAACAATTGGGTTTTTTTCCTCTTAAGGTAAAATAATGGGAAGTTCCCAAAGAAATGTTTGAGATGTAATGCCTTAGTTCTACAGTGCAGATAGTCCCAATGGCATTAATTTTAATAAATGAAATAATAAATTTGATATGGATTTTGTAAACTGTCTGAAGTGATAAACAGTTTAAAGTCAGAAGCCCAGATAATTTCTGCCTTAAAGCTCTAAAAGAACCGGCTTATATGTCTGGCTCACTGATATTTTTTTTTTTTTTATCTGATTATTGGGATAATTTCAGCATATATATGATTTCCCAGCAAGATTCTGAGAGAACAAATACAGAATTCACTCAGTTACGATACAGTTCTATTACTCCTGGTCAGTTCTGTTTTATCTGTGCACTCTTAGGTTTTGTCAAAGAAACCCAACTTTTTTAAAATACTGAGTTTAGTTGAAAGAGATGAAGATGGATATGTAATCAGACACCACAAATGTAGTTTGCAAGACACTGTTGCTGAAATAACAGCTTGTTTTTACAACGCACTGACTGAACTGGCTGATACACATTGTCCATGGCTGTTAATAATGGATCTTTAGTCAAATGCTCCCAGGAAATCAGAGTTGCGAGTCCTGGAACCAAGCCTTGTCAACAATGACTCGCAAATAAAAATGATAGTGCTAGAAAAAGTACTTTGTAATAAAGTTTGGCAGAGTCATTTGGACTCCCTGGTAAGACATGCACTTGTCCCTGTTCAAGCACAATGCACTTAGGAACAGCCAGATACCAGCCCCCCTTGGGGAATTCCTTTCAAGTCAAGCATCCTCTGGCATACATGAAAGTGGACTTAAATGGTCTAGTCTGATTGGGACAGTCTTGCTGCTTCTGTTTCTCTGAGTAACTTTTCTGGGCTTCTCTGAATCTCCCCCTACCATGTTATTTGAGACAGAATTTAAAGAACTGAAAACTATATTCCACTATCTGTCATGGTATAAAAATTGTACTGTTTTCTTATATGTTCCTTGTAAATCATAATATTTGCCATTTTTCTTTTCCAACACTGCACTTGAACAGTCAGCTGGTATCTTCACTGATATGTCCAAAGCGTGGATCAGAATTTTTCTATCAGCAGCTGATCAATTTAAGCCCAATAATATGCTTTGGTATTTGTTTCCAGTGTGTCTTACTCTGCATTTGCCCCCATGAATATTACATGTTGTGTGCTCACCTCACACATTAGCATTGAAAATGTTGGATCCAATTAGCTGCACTGGAAGTGGTGTTTTGTAGCGTGCTTGCAAACTTTCTGTGCTGTGTAACCTGTTAATTAGATCACAGATTGTGTACACTTCAAAAACCTTGCTTGATGTTTGCTCAAATCACTTGCTGTAGCCAAGTGAAAAATATTATAGAAATAATGATAGCCACAGACTGTACAATCATTGAAGTCTTTCCTGCAGAAGAACAATCTTACAGACTCTGACATTTGGAAGAGTTATCAGTGCCATAATTACTGTTTCAGTAGACTCACTGAAGTATGAAAAATCAGTGCATCTGTTTTGCAGGAAATAATCTTGAATACTAAGTGCAGATTTGTTGTATAATTTGTGTTCCCTTGAAACGGAATGAATAACTCAAAGTAGCTATTTGTATTAAAATCACTAAGGTGAGACTGACAGTGAAGTTCAGTTGGACTCCCTCCTTGCTCTTTAATTGGGATATTTAAAATCATACAGCTTGCATTTGAGATAAAATAAGTAAACGCACTAATGGCATGGCTCGTATACATTGACTTTACTGCTTTACTTGTCTGTTTAAATAGGAACCACTGTTTCTGTGGTTTTTTTTTCAATACAATAGCTGCTTTACTGGTGCTTTTAAACATTTTAAACTTACGTAAGGATCGATAGGGCTGATTTGAAACAAAAATCATTAACACATCTTATATGAACAGTAAGTACTATTTGGAAAGTGTCTGTGTCCTTGATTGCTAGTTTGGTGTTTTAATATTATGCTGCTTTTTAGTGCGTCATTCAGATAAGTAACTTAATTCAAACAAATCATTCACATTTTGCAAGTAACCTGTTTTCTTGGTGTTTGTTTTGGTTTTCAGTCTCACACAATTCTACTTGTCCAGCCTACCAAGAGGCCAGAAGGCAGAACATATGCTGATTATGAATCAGTGAATGAGTGCATGGAAGGTGAGTGCAGACATGGTGGACAAAAACTGTTGCTAAAACCCTATTTTTGACATATTCCCAAACTTACTCTGTAAAAAAAATAAGTTGCTGTTCATGTTTTCCCAAGATAATTCACAAAAAAAAAAAAGGCAAAAATGTCTCATGCTTTTAGTTTACTGATTTTTAGCAAAGTAAAAATAGCTCTTCTTTGTTTCTAACACTTCCTTTTTATATTGTCTCCTTTTGATTTAATTAGATTGAGCCACATTCAGCTCGTGAGAGTAGGCAATAGTCTCAGTGGGGCCATGCAGCAGACTTGCCTAAATGCCTTTTATTACAGGATCAGAGCCTAACTCTTACTGATATTTGTGGTAGTCACGTAAAGGAGGGATTGCTTCTGAAAATGATACATAAAATAAAAGTATGTGTGCAGTTGATACGTAATTTGCAGCCTTGTGGCACATGTACCAGAGAAAAAATTCCTGCATGACTTTGAGACACATAATGAGCTTGGAAAGAAGATTGAAGTACTACGTACGTGTGATTTAAATGTGGAAGTTCACTTAACATTAAAAATTCTAATTTCAGGAAGTTTTGCAAAACTAAGAAAAGCATAAAGACCATGTAAAGCCTCTGTGCTCACTTGAATATTATATTCTTTTCAAATGTATCTTAATTATTTACGGGCTAGCTTAAATAAAACTAATTTAAATTCATATGCAGGCTTGTGCTGTCACTCTTTCCTTGGTAGCCCTGTTTGACTTTCATCAAGAATGAGCCCTCTTCTGAGATTTGAGTAGCTTTATTTGACATTAGTTCTTATCTGCCCAGGTGCCTGTACAGCAGGAATATATGTTGCAATTGCTGTCTTAAAATTATTAGAAGGAATTTCAGGTTTCTGTTGGAGCTTGCCACATGGAAAGTTTCATCTTTGACAGAACTAGAACTTTTTCCTCTCCATACATCTTACCTGATTTTATACCATTAGTGTTATGTTTCAATGCAAATAGCTAGAACAAAAACATTTCAACTCTGCAAAATCTGAGTAAGAAGTTTATGTCTGTTTTCATGGTAGTCATCTCTAAACTTTCCTGATATCTGTGGTTCAGTAGCTGAAGAAGTTTCAGCGAATACAGTTGTTGGTCTTTTAATATTGCATTGTTAATCTCTTTTTCTCTGTAGGAGTCTGTAAAATGTATGAAGAGCATCTGAAGAGAATGAATCCCAACAGTCCATCCATTACATATGATATCAGCCAGTTGTTTGACTTCATTGATGACTTGGCAGACCTCAGCTGTCTTGTGTAAGTTCAGTTGTACAAGTCCATTTTAGTGACTTAGAGAAGTCGGAAGGCTTCTGTGTAAACTTACATGTTTTATGCGAAATCTGGTAACATTCTGTTTTTTTACAATAATTGTGTTAGTAGTGCAGCAGTATTGCAGCAGACATGCCACGTTCCCCACTCCAATTGACTGTATTAGCATAAAGTATCTCTAAAAGAAAGCTTAGAAACTGATGATTCCTCTTGGATTGTAGTCACATTGAAGCTCCCAGCATTTCAAATACTGAAGTAAAGCCAGAATCTGCTTAAATTTGGGCTATATTTGCCTTTATGTGGTTGGTCCCATTCTCAAGGAGGCAGAATGGTTATAGAATTTTATTCAGCTGAGGGCTGTACTACTGGTACAGTAGAAATGCATAGAAGCTCATTGCAGCCGATTGTTTATTTTGATCAAGTCACAGCAAGATGGAAGTTTCTGCAAATCCTAATGAAGTGATTGAGGAACAGATCAATCCTCCAGAGAATCCTAGCTTGTTTTTATCTCCAGTTCTCATCTGTTTATTAAAGTTGTGGGCAAGCAAAGGTGGTCTTCTGTACTTTCCATTCTGACTACACTGAAATCAAATGTTAAATTTCACTATTCAGAACATAACAATGTAACTAAATCACTTAGTCCAGATCCTGAGTACTTTCCATACCAGAAATTTCAAGGTAATGGTTTGACGTGACAGTGGTATCAACTTTGCAGAAATTTTGTAGGAATAAAGATACAAATCTCATATTCAGAAGACATAGTATTTGGCTTTCTAAGTTCAAAATTCCAGAAACTTTTTAAGACAGTGAGTGTCTGGTGTGGACATTCCTGCAGCTGTCCCGCTCCGTCTGAAATACCAGTGCAAGTACTTGTGCAACCACGCAAGTTAATTCCAGTTTAAAATAAAAACCTATTTTTAAAAAAACAAACAAACAAAAAAACAAAACCAAAAACCCACCAGATTGCTTTCCTTTGCATTCTGATGTGCATACAGAATTTATGTTACTGATAGCGACTTACTACAAATGCCATTTACTAACGTTTTCAGTAGACTAAGTAAAACAGGATTACAGTTTCTGCAGTTACCTTGTTCCTAGGCATTCTGCCGTGTTTGATCTTCAGGTGTCATAGTGCTCAGCCGATGCAGTTTGAAAGACACACTTTGTTTTAGTTTAACAGACTGAAGCTAGCTACTTGCTTTAGGAAGTAGCAACTGTTCTCTAGTATAGGCTTGTAAACTCAGTGTCATGCCAGATTCTCCTTCAGCTTGTAGTTTTCCACCAGATGGCACACGTAGCACATAGTGTACCAGACGTGTCTCGTGTTCATGGAGGTTCCTGAAGTATTTGCTATCTGGTCTTGCAGCATAGCATTATGAATGGATTGGGGCAGGGGTGGAAACCAGTAACTTCTCCTGAAACTAGCATTTCTTATACTGCACTGGAACTGCTAACTACTACTATATCAATATATACTGAATCTCTTTCAGTGGCCTTTAACCAGTCATGCTGGGTTTTGAATAACAAGGCTTTCTCAGAAATAGTATGGTTAGGGTTTTTTCCTTAGGTAAAAACTGTAAATTATTCTGGACTGAGTTAACTCTGGATTTTTACTTACCTTCTTACCAATGACCATCTTGCCCTTCTTATCTGGTTAGAAATATGTGTACCAAGATTTAAAGACTGACCAGGACTTCAGTAATTCTTGAAACGTGCACTGAAAGTATCATCTTCATCAAAAAAACATTCAGCTTTAACAACCAAAGGGAAAAGGAGGGCATGATTCTACACAGATAACTTCACACAATTTGCTTTCATTTTTCAGTCTAATTCTACTTCAATTCAACAACGTATGGAGTAACAGAATTCTCTGGCCCTGGCAAGAAATCTTGCTAGTGGACTACTTTTATCAGCTATCCTGAGTAGTGAAGAAAATGAGTTCATGGGTTCTTGTTTTGAGTTTGCTTTTCATGAAGTCCTTGTTTGTTAGCTTGTAAGCTTGCCATCCCTGCCAACTGGCAAGAATCCTTTCTCATCCGAGTCTACCTGTACTCCTGGAAAATTGGAGTTTTTAGAAAATGAATAAACGCACAAACAGAAGTGGAACACTTGAATACTCACATGAATACTTGCTTGAAGTAGTATTGAAGAAGTGTTTGGCTCATTAAGCAGATTAGATTGTTTCCTGGTGGAACTATTCTTCTTCATTCTGAGCTCCAGAATATTAAGGTGTTCCATTTGTTACTCCCATAAGTAATTATATTCATGAATTAAAACGGGAACACACCATGATCCAGTCATTCAGTAGTCCTTGGTGCATCAAGTTTTATTTCAGGTTCTTACTGATCTGCTGGGTAACTTGTTTCTAGGGAACAGGATAAATCTCTCTGATAAGCAGCAGTTCCCATCTACTTCTGATATTGTCTTTTGTACACAAGTTTCTGCCGCATACACTCGAGCGTGCTTAATTGTTTGTGAAGTTCTTCTGGTAGATGTATTACAGCACAGACTGATATTACATTAATTCTTTTTTTCTCTCTAGTTACCGTGCTGATACTCAGACATACCAACCGTACAATAAAGACTGGATAAAGGAGAAGATCTATGTCCTCCTCCGCAGGCAGGCCCAGCAAGCAAGCAAATAATGGGGGCACCATCATTACATGGGTTTGGGGGAGGGCTTAGACAACAGGTGTGTACAGAGTGTAGTAGTGAACGTTTTGTATTATAGTCATCCTGTTGCCATCTTGTTAAACTCGTTAGCCAGGACTGAATGTATTGTTAGAGATGCAAGGATTTTGTTGGATTTGACTTTTTTTTTTTCAGTGTAAATGGAGAAGAAAGCACAACATCTTCAGCAGAGTTTTAATTTGTTTTATCCTCTGGTAAGCTAATGGTCCTTATTTGAACCCCTGGGGCTGTTCACATTGTACTTCGCCACATTCACTGTATGTGCCCTTCTGTGGGGTTTCCAACATTTAGTTATGTCCTCGAGACGGTCTTAATGGGGAATAAAAAAAATTACCCTTTAGTTAAACTCGAGTGCTGAATTTCATGTTTTCTGCCAAACAACAAATTAAATCTTTCTTGCCTGTTTGCAAAGAGCAGGGCTTGAAAGGTTACGTGGGCTGAACCAACAGTTGTTTGCTGTATTACGGAATGGCTCAAATTCTCGCTTGCCAAGTTACATTCTCTGGCCTAGTCTTTACTACTGTCTCTCCTGGGGATCTTTGGGAAACACAGCAACCCTTTTGCACTCTAAACCTGACCTTTCTGCAAGGCATTTATATTCCGGTAAGTGTGTCTGCTCAGGGATAAGCCATGAGTAAGAGGAGCCTGAATGTATCACATCACAGACCACAGGAATTAGTCTAACTCCAACCTTCCCCCAAGAAAGGAATAGGCAAAGCAAATTGTTTTGATGGGAATCTGCCTCCAACTGCATTTTCTCTTTACAAAGGATAAAGACTTAACTGCTTACACGCACTGTAAAATTGTATCTGCCCCTGGATATCTATTTTGAATGCTGATGTTTTGGTAATTTTGCTGTGCTGAAAAAATTTGGATTGGAGGACACATTAGACCATAAATACACATTAGGTAGAAAACCAAGGCTGGCTTGGTACTGTGTGCCTTTGTAGCCTAGAGTTTGTCTCCTGTAGGTACAGATTTGAGTCTTGGACTGTACAGGTATACTTAACCAGGATTAACAGAGAAATGTAGTTCTGTCTAGTGCACTTCCTAATACACATCAATCATTTCTGATGGACCTCAAAGCAAATGGATCGGCTTAAAAGAATGTGAGGTCAGATTGGCTGTCTATAGTAAAGCTTTGATAAAATTTCTTCACTTAAGTGATAAGTAAGAGATGCTGAAGTCTTGGAATCAAATTACTGAAGAGAGAAATTCCTAGAAAGATACCAGGAAAGGGTGTTAAACTTTTCCCCCCAACACAAGTACAAATTGGAGGTTAGACCAGCCAGCTCTATGGTTGTGACCAGGAATCAATTCAGTCTTCCAAAATAGAAATGTGCTTCCTTTGTAATAAATATTGATTTTCAAAACATGGTAGGTCAGAAGTATACTACTCCACTTAAGGTTACTTAAATCTGTAAATACGTCTGTATGGAAGTTTTATATTCAAATGCAGCTTGACACAGTAAGCAAAAAAAATGCTGTTGCCCCATATAATAACATTCAGGTTTAATATAAACAGTGTTATTTAAACAGCTTGTATAGCTTATCGTCCTGTATAGCAAGTAGTAAAATAACATGTTCTTTCCTAACATGTTTGGGTTTTACTTCTGGTAAATGTTTACAATGTTTTTTTTTAAAAATAATCCAGTATACTCATGGTGGATCATTCAGGGTGCTAAGTAGGATGTGATTTTTGCAGTCTTTAAATGAAGACAAGCATCACATTAAAAATAGTGATTTAATATTTTTCTCATTCTGTGAGCCTGTTTTCAATTGAAGGAAAACCAGCAATGTGGGCTCTTTCCTTATGAAAAGTGCAAGGAGCATGCTGGATGTGTAGTAATCAGGAACTTGAAAGATGACACAGCTCTTCCTTCAGAGATAACCTAGAGCTCAGACTGCTTGCTACTGATTTGGAGTTGAGGCATGGCCAGAATTGTACAACTCACTGCTCGGCATGGCTGTTTGCCCAGCAACTAGTAAGGTGAAGTTTTGTGAGGTGGCTGAGCTGATGTAACAGTTCACTGCTGTCGAAAGGCATAATGCCACTCCAGCGCTACATTCCAAAGAGACACTGGGTGTTGTGGGGAAGAATGGGACTGCCAATGAGCACTGACAAGAGTAGGGGGACTTTAAACTACCCTGATATTTGCTGGGAGGCCTACTCAGCCAGCCATCCACAGTCCAGGAGGTTCCTTCAATAGCTGGTCACTTAAAAAAAAAAAAAGAAAAATCTCATCTGAGGCTTTGAGAACAAGGTCAAATGTGGTAGATGCTGTTGCAGAAAAGGGTAGATAAACTGGTCCTTTCCATGTATACAGCAATGTATCTACCATTGCATGCTCCTGAAGCCAGTAACACATTGGGGCAGGATGCCTGACACTGTTCTGCTGCTTGCTTTAATTAATCCTTTGGTACAGGCCCAGATCTTGCAGCCAGTTCAAGGACCTGGAGCTGATGTATCTGCACTAGGATTAGAACTCAAGTTGTATTTGGCATCACAATAACAACAGGATCACTCTCTTAGCGGAATCTCACTCTGCAGCCTCCTTCAGTATGCTGAAGGGGGGCTTGTGAAAAGCAAAATTGACTTTGTGTCCTGCTTTGAGGGTGAAATAAGCTAGGTAGGCAAAATACTTGTCTACAGTTTCTTCCATCATCACATTCTTTTAAAATAGACTGAAATATTGACACCTCTCACAATAATACATCATAAGCACAGCTGGAAGGTAACATTCTCATCATTATGTCGCTCTGTTCTGGTGCTTAACACCACTGTCATGTACAGTGGGGAAAAAGAGTAAGTAGTAGCCAAGATCACGTTGTTATCTTTGTTAGTAACTAGTGTATGTGCTTTAGAAAAAGCTGTTTACAGCAAGAGGAGATTTCACCACTCATGGTATTTTTTAGGTTGGAAGAACCACCAGATTTTTCACTTGCCTTAGAAAGAGGTAAGAAAGTTGTGAAGTTGCTGCTTGTCATCTCATTCCCCTGTGCCAAGCAATGAGCCAGTTCGTGATGCACTGAAAGCAAGGATACTCCTTAAGATGACTTACTCTCAGAGGGAGGAGGGGAATGCTCCAGCTGCTTTGCTTTAGAGTACATAAACAGTTATGTACATTTGCAATTCCCACTGAGTAACAGCCTGATCGCACTGGAACTCTGCTATGTTGGAAACTCAAATGATCCATCAAGAAAGCTAATAAACAGTGAAAAATCAAGGGTAGCTGGATTACACCTCCAAAGTAATTCCAAGCTCCTATTTTTCAGCTGCTGTGAAATTATTAAGTGTCTGCTGGACCCTGGAGAGCATTAAAATAAATACATACCCTGTCTTACCATTATCATGGGGGAAGGGGGTGGAGAATTTGTGGGGCCAGGGAGCATAATTCAGCAATTCTCCAGCAGGAGATAGGGTATGGCTGGGGCTAGTAACCGTGTCCGAGATTCTCAGCCTCCTGAGCATCTGAGCCACCTGCCTCAGGTACCCACTTTACCTGGAAGTCTGGGAGTGCTGACTTCAGTACTTGTCTCAAGATAAAATGATTACTGACTTGTACTAGCTATACATAAACTGCAAGAGTAAATCTGTTGAAATAGAAAATTGTTTTAAAGCTTTGCCATATTAGTCAATTCTCTGAGGTTTTCTACACTGAGTGTCTTGCCTGCTATAAAGTTGCTTAGTGTTGGCTGAATATAATGTACCATTCACTGAAATAGCAGGGGAATTAATTTGCCACTGAAATACACTGAATGGAGATGTTTGGGTTTGTGCAGTACAAGGCAGCTCTCTATTCTGACCTATTAATAAATGTTCCATCCTCACTATGTCTGAAAAGGATTGAAGTAAAAATAAGCCCCGTCTGGATTTGTTACAGGGAAGCATCATATTCTAGCAATTAGTTTTCTCATTACTGTAGCCTGAACTATGCCTGAATGAACAGTTTATCTGGATGGGGTTTGGGCATAGCTCCAATTTTATAGGTTTTATTCCTACTGTTTGTGCTGAGGTTGCGTATGACACACAAGTAAAACTTGTATGCTGCAGATCCCAGCTCAGTGCCATCCCTGGTGGAACATTAGCAAGGGTTTTGTTAGCAATTTGTACACACCCTAATCTATCTGCTGCTGCAACCTCTGCAGTGTCTCCATAGGCATTCCAACTAAGACAATGCTAAGATAGCCGCAGACATCATATACATGCCTCATGTTTGTGCTGTGTAAGTCAACAAGACCTGGCCTTGAACACTGCCAGGGAGGGGGCAGCCACAACTTCCCTGGGCAACCTGTGCCAGTGTCTCACCACCCTCACAATCAAGAATTTCTTCCTAATGTCTAATCTAAACCTACCCTCTTCCAGTTTAAAACTGTTACTCCTTGTCCTATCACTCCGTGCCCTCATAAAAATTCCCTCTCCAGCTTCCTTGTAGCCCCTTCAGGTACTGGAAGGTGCTATAAGGTCTCCCCAGAGCCTTCTCTTCTCCAGGCTGAACAACCCCAGCTCTCTCAGCCTGTCCCCATAGCAGAGGTGCTCCAGCCCTCTGATATCCTAGGAGATGTTCAAGAACTGACTGGACACAGCACTGAGCAACCTGATCTGGTTAGAAGACTTGCTCTGAGCAGGATTTGACTAGACAACTTCTGGAGCTTTCTTTCAACCTAAATTATCCATCATTCTATTGGACTCACTACAGGAACATCCCCTGTCATGAAAAGTGGGAAACCTAAGCTTTGAATCCCTACTCTGACCAGTTTCATGCAGGCATTTGAACTCAGGGTTCCCCAGGCCACCTGGGACAGTGCTGCAAATGGCAGGCTGTCAAGTACTCATGAGTGGGTTTGCATGACACAGCAGTAGTATTCACTGGGCTACAGAAAGTGCAACTAAGCCCCTGTGACAAAGACAGGGTGCAGAACAGTCAGATTTGATCTTGTTCTGGTATTCCCTTTGACTGAATGAAGGTTCACATGGGACAGTGAAAATAATGCTTAGTTACAGACATTTAGTCCTGAGAGGTCATCAGACCTGCTGTCCATATGTCCCCCCCTTCCCCTCCATACACTCGCACACCCCACAGACCTTTCCAGCCCTCCACAAATTTAAAAAAAAAAAAAAAAAAAAATCTATCTGTATAAGAGATAAAGGGCCTTAGAAATCTGTGATGTACCGATAGGGAAAGCTGAAGGACATTTCAAAATGCCAGAGGGAGATAAGAATCGGGTCATACACAACAATGGAGAGAAAAGCAACCACACTCCTGCTCCTGCCAACACCCCAACACCCCCTGCTAATCTCACTGGGAGGCAAAGGCATCCTAATGCAGAATCCAGTAATGTACTTTCAAGGGGAAGAAGAAAGACAATGCTACTAGGACTAGAAATAAAGCTTGCTCCAAATTTCATTTTTAGCTATGGTCACTCTCAGGTTCTGAGCAGGAAGGAAATGGGGTGCCTGTGTGTGTAATCCCTTGTCTCTCAATAAAATAACTTGATTTCTGAGCTTGTACATCTATTCCACTGTAACACAAATGTAGCAGAAGCACCAAGACGTAATCAGAGTCAGCATTCAAGTCTTCTCTTCCAAGAAGTACATGTCTCAAATCCAGAATTGTTTTTCGATCCCCATCATCTCCAGAAGTTTAGCCAGTGCCACACCAATGCAGCTTTCCTTGCCTGGCTTTTAAGGCTGCTCCAGAACACACTTCTCAGCTCATCAGTATCTACATTCTGGGCCAAATAAGTTCCATTTCAATTTCTACCCACTTTGTGCTAGGGGCATCTTTTTATCTTCTTTCTCCAAGTACTTCTCCCCTTATGTCCCAGGAAAATCAATCATTCCCCATCTGAATTTTGCTAAATTCGTAACTTGCAATCGGTAGTTTCTTCTTGTACAACAGGTTGCTTTGTCTCCTGCTCATCCTAGCAGTTTTCTGCAGCTTTTCCTGTCTAAGTTTGTCTTTGATTGAACATAGCTATCATTCTGGGCACCTGCAACTCTAGATGAAGTTTACCAATTTTTCATATTGTGGCAATGATATCTCCTTAGTCTTAATGAAGAATGAATCATTTAATGCCTCCTAAAGTTGCATGTGTTGTTTTCGTGTTTACAGCACACTTAATTGTTCAGTGATCACTCAGTGCACTCTCTATCCCTTTCCTCTGTCATCTCCAAGTAAAAGCACTCATTATTCATACAAAATGAAACAACTCCAGCTAGAAAGCTTGAGACAAAGATACATGAGAATAACCAAGCAGTTGATCTTAATCAGGACACTCACCTGGGATATTCTGGAGGACTCAAAGTCTCTCTGAAATGAGCCAAGCAGGGACTACATTAACCACAAAACTGCGTTGCTCTGCCTCTTGTCAGAAAGGCACCTAAATCAGGTCAGCCATAGCTCCAGGAAGTATTTCCCTTCTGAAAACCTCAAGGAAAAATAGGCACCTCCCTCCATCTTATAATTAATGGACTAATCACCTTGTTAGCATATTGCATAACCTAGGCAGCTCTCCACTCTGGAGACAGCTGGCTGCTGTCTGTCTCATCAGCCCCAACCCTCCCTAACTATGGGAAGCTTCAGCATCTCATTTGGAGCCCTAGATTCCTCCTGTGGGGGAACAGCAGCCAATAGAATTTTTATCAACCTCCCCCTGGCCCCCAAGACACCTCAAATAAAACATTTTAAGCTCCATAAATGTGAGTTCTCCATTTAAACTGTTTCTGTAGAAAATTCGTGACTACCTCCAGGCATGCTGTCATTAGAAGTTAGACATTACTTAAATCTAGTTGCAGGGAAAACAGAGATCCAGCCTCAAAGGTGTTTGACATGTAATTCAGATCGAAAAAAAACTACCTATGTGACTTGCTCAGGCTCTCTTCTGGCTCCTGGAGTAATAGAACAGTAAAAAGCAAGTCTCAGCCCAGTACCAGCTGAGCCAGATTCACACTGAGCACTTAGGTCCAATTACCCCCTTCCCTCCTCACACATGTATTGATCTAACTGATATCTCTTGCCCTACTTCCCACCAAATGCTGACACTCACCCTAACTAGCAATAAGTAGTGCTAATTAGTTAATGCAGAAGATCCTCTAAGAATTGAAACACACTCCTCTTCCTACTTACTCAGACAAGCCCCATAAAGATAAATCCATCAATGGTTGTTAAATGCAAGGGTGCCAACCCTGGCTTGGGATGACAATGCATCAGAACTTCCTGAGGGCCCTGAGAGTGTTTTGGCAGAGCACCACCATACAATTGCCTCCTTCTTACATTTTTCCCCTAGACACTTGGTTTTGTTTTGGTTTTTTCCCCCTACTTGACTGATGTTTTCCACAAGTGTTTTGCAGGGAAGTTCAAAATGTCTGTGCAGACCTAAGGTAGATAAGGAGGTGCGATAGGCAGCATCTTTCTCCACTGTGTATTTTCCTCATTGTTTCCACTAGTTTGGTGTTTTGGGCATCATGAGGATGAGAGAATTGGAGATGATGTCACTCTAGCTGATATAGCTACTATTTAGGAGCTGTTTACTCATGGGCTTCATGAAGACCCAGAAAATACTTGCCCCAGAATGCAAGTTGTACTACAAATTAGTTGAAATACCTACTTCACAGCACTGAGTGGTTTTTAAAGTGACTCTTAACACGGCAGCTAACCTTTTTTGTAAACTTAAATGCAATTAATAATACTCATTTAGCCACATCCATGGTTTTTTGAAGTCTAGTGCTTCAGCACTCTTGCAATTACTTCTCCAGATGAGTTCTAGGGGCCTTGGCAATTGCTTGCTGCTGCTATTTTGATCCTATGCCCTAGGAGTATAAACTCAGTTATAGAAACTCCATCTGAGTCCATTTAATGAACTACATGAATCAGAGCCCTGCAATAAAACCCAATTAGAAATGAAAGCACAGAGAATATTGATCCCCTTAAAACCTTTCACAGCTTTCAGGATCTGCTTGGTCACTACAGCAGGCACTGAGCCTTTCCTGCCACTTCCCTTTTATTAGTTTCCTGGGATTATGGTCAGATTGAGACGTAATTGAACACATCAGCTGGTGGGGGCCCTGGGGTATGAGGGAGAGCCCCCAAATAACCCTTCTCACACATGCTCACAGTCTTCTGGGTCAGGTTTTATTACTACTTAATTCAGAGGAAATTTCTACAGCAGCACTTGCTGCTCCTCTGAACAACGCCAAAAAACCCTTTGAGATTTTGTGATCTGTTTTACTAATAGCCATGGTGTCTGGAGGCCCTGAGGTCACAGATGATAGCATTACCATGCAAGGACACCCATGAAAGGGTCCCATGAACTCCACTAACTCAAGACCTTCAGCCTTGTTTGCAGTATATTATAGGATAAAGAACCCCTGTGGTAATGAAGGACATATTATTCAAATGAGACATTTGAATAAGAACTTTGAGAAGTGTGCATTAAGAGGGATGTATGGCATCCTAGCCAAAATACAGGGCTCAAAGTCAGATGATTTCAGACTCTTTTCCAGGCTGTACCCCAGATGATGTATGGTGTCCAGAAGCCCAGATCCAAAGGGTGTAGGTGGGATTTCAATCATTAGATCTCACACCATAATCCAAAAAGCCTCTATTCAGCTGTTGTCCAAAGCTGGATTGACCTCAAACATGTACATCAGCCTTCACAATTCAGTATCTGCTCCAACACCTACCCAGAAGCGCTTTAATCTCAGCTGTGTTCAGACCATCTCTGTGAATAAGTGCTAAGGAAACTCACAAAGTGTTCCTGCAGTTCCCTGGGTTCTCAGAGCACAGCCATTGTGAATAAACACAAAAATAAAAGAACAGTCACTGCTTTCTCTATTTCACCAAAGCTATATAGGCTTGTCTAGGGATGGCAGGAGGGATTAGAGGGCAAAACACTGTCCATCTTATGGTGAGGCTCTTTTGAAATCCTTGCTATGGAACACCTGAGCATGACCTGTACCAGAGGGAAAGTAATCACAGTTTTGTAGCAGCAGCTGGGGCGCCTGCATGGCAGGAAGGTCCTGCATTCCAGGCACTGCTCCAAAGGCTGTTTCTGAACTTGAAATTAAATGGTTACAGAATAAAAATGCAAAGTAACTCCTGAAGCAGTCTCAGGCCCCAGGCCTTGCTCCAGAGACAGAAAGCTCTTGAACCACTAGGCTAGAATCACAGAATCATCTAGGTTGGAAAAGACCTTGAAGATACATAGAATCATACATCCTTTGTCCAAATTAAGCTTTTTTATCACGCGAGGCGTAAAGTAGAACAGCTTTAGCAGACTGAGCTAAGAACAGCTCCACCTTGAGCAACCCCAGTTTCCCAGACGTTCTGTTCATTCACTGATACATTGCACGAGGGCGGGAGAGTCCCGACAGCCGTACGAGGTGCAGCGAGCAGACCCCTCCTATGGGTTTGCCCTATCAGGAGGCTCTGCTTGCTGCAGGAAAGCTGCTATAGCAGCCCTGCGACAGTCCCGTGGGGTTCATAGCTCAGCGTGTGTTAAAGATGCTCTGGGCAAAGGGGCTACGTCTGTGCTGGCAGCTGCTGGTCCTGCCAAGGGCTCTTGGATGGTGGAAGCAGCCACCAGCAACCCAGCTGTGTCCTCTTCTGACCTGGGAAAGAGGAGCTGCAAAAACAGGTTAAAGCCAGCTCTTCTACCACCCTGCCTCTCACAAACCCAGTGCTAAGCTCATCTCCAATTTGGGGACCCGGTTTAGGCTGGCACCATGTTGGTTTCGTTACTGACACTATTTTTAATAAGATCAAAATGAAGATGGGAGCTGGGCGGGGGGGTGGTGGTGGGGGAATGTCACAGAAATGCAGACCCCTTCTCTTTCAGGACAAAGGATTTGTGCCCAAGAGGCTTCCCCAAGCTCTTCAGCATAGGCTCAGCACTTGCAGACACCTGACAAACTCCTGCCAAAAAAGTTTAGAGTAAACAGAGGTGATGTGTGACACGTTAAATATTGCTAATGAGCATCAGGTGTTTGCCGGGGAAAATGGCTCCTCGTCTTAGATATGGTAATTATTTTAAAGATCTACTTAGCATTTAGATTGCTTAGGGGGAAAAGAGCTTGGAGCAGCTGATTGCCTTGAAAAATGCACCGGTATTAAGTGGGTCTCTTTGAACATTGCTTTCATCTACTCAGAGAAAAAGTAGAGGTGACACTTCAGCTTGGGATAATTAGGAGGACTTTGACATCATTTGGTTGTCCTTGTCAACAGCATTATAACACGTAGCCTCTAGTTAAAAAAACGCAGACAACAAATCTCACATAATAGCGTTTAAGAGAGTTAAAATACAAGAGCTTAAATATGCTGCACAGAAGCCTTGAGAGGAGCTGTGAAAGAAGCAGCCTGAACAGTGGCACTCTAATTGAACCCCAAGCATAAGACCCTTTGGTATGCTTCTCAATTTAGCTATATCTGCCACATTTTTAATCATCAACAGATATTTATGGCTGCAGCATCATGAGCTCTCACAGGCTGAGTGATTTAGACTAAACAAAACTCTTGGAGGTGAAGGCTCCCATGACAATCCCAGATATGGCAGGAGGTAAGGGCAATTGATGAGCCAGGGACCAAATTCTCCCATGGCAGCTGCGTATCTCAGCCCACAGTCAGGCTGCACTGTGCCAGCAAGGCTGGTCTAGGGCATGGTTTGAAACTATTCAGGGCTGGCCAAAAGGACAAAGCAGCCTGCAAGCCGAATACACCAGGCTGAGCAAATTCAGGAAATCAGAGACCCCTGTGCAGCAGCAGAGGCAGTCCAGGTGATATTATAAAGCCCACATAGTCAAGACTTCATCTACACAGCAGCTATCATTAAGCTGATTTCAACGGGGAGAAGTATCAGTGTGTTGAGCAGTATTGCAGATGAACAACCTGAGACAGATAGATAGGGTGTTCCCAAGAGCAGGAGAGGTGACACTGGACACCGAGGGAGGAACTGTACAGAGCATCCTCTGAGCAGTGCCAGTACACAAGGCAGATCTGCTGCGAGATTTACCTGTATTTCTCTCCTTCCTTGTAGCCATTTCAAGATTTAAATGTTATATTACTGGTTTGCCCGTTTCTGTTGCTGAAGAAAAACCGAGCAGGATACCCACTGAGCTCCCCCCTAGCCCTCAGCCTTGGGCCAGGTCTCTACTGCTGCTACTGCCACACAGCCAGTGGCTGCTGACCAGCAGCATTCTCCCAGCACTTGCATTTCTTAAAGCCAACAGCATTAAAATGCACAGAAATTTAATCCAAGGAGGAGCAATGATTTAGACTGAGTCTGTTTCCCACATCTGACATGTGTACGCACTAATGAGTAACACCCCCACAACTCTGCAAAAAGAGAAGGAAAAACGCAGCAGCGAGGAGAAAGCCCTCCAACAATTTCTGCTAGGAAAAATGTTTCTCCATTGCATCTCACCCAAGAAATCTGTGTTAAGACCGGAAAAGAGAAAAGCAGATGTAAATGAAGATGTAAGTGCACACAGAGACTAAATAGAGCAACAATTTCACCCCTGTTTTCCTGCCTGGCTGGGCAGGCAAGGCAGGACAAGATGCACACACCAGCCGTGGGGTAGTCGCTGCTGTAGGTAGCATGGCAAGGGGATCAGCACAGGCAAGCTGCCCCAGCACAGGCACAGTGGCCCAGGAGGCTCATGCAGCCCACCCAGAGCTCCAGGCAGCACCAGCTGCTCACTGACCCGGTGCCCGAGGGAGGGTTTGCTTTTCTCACCCTGCACTGCCAGCGCAGCAAACTCGGAGACTGATTGAGCAAAGAAAAAGCTCAACATAAAATTAAAGGACAAGACTGATTAGAAAACACCTTTAAGAAAAATGGCTCCTCTTTCCATTGAGAAAGTGCTTTTCTAAGGTGGCTGAATCAACGTTCATGTCATGTGGCAACTAGATGGAACCGGTCCCAGTTCAGAGAAGGGAAGGGAGTACTGGGAGGTGATGTGACTGGTCTGCAGTCGCTGAGCATCACAGCTGACAGCAGAACAAATCCTTTTTGCTCTGCCCTCTGGTAAGAGATGAGGCAAAACTCAGAATGAACTGTCCCCATTACACGTTCTCCACTGAATTTCTACCTGTGGCAGTGGTGGCTCTTGTGTTTATTTTAAAAGGAAAGGAGTCATTGGGATGAAGAGTGGAAAAGATCTCCTAGTTCAGGCCTGGCCAGGCTTGGACTTTCTGATCCTCTCTGAGAGCCTGAGAAACAAGGCTCAGGAGACATGTTTCAGAGAGAGTCAAGGAGAGAAGCAGGTGAGGATGCAACTGGGTCCAAGACCGGGGCTGGGACATCAGCCTCAGCTCACCCCAGTGGCCAACTTTCTGCTGCCACCTGAGATGATACAGACACCCTCATACCAGTGCAGCTTCACTGCTGGCTGTGTAACATGCCTACAGTGGGAGCCAGGCTTGAAAGCCACAGCCTGAGCACCGCTCTTCCAAGTCCTGCCTGCTGGCCAGCACGGGTCAAGCTGTCCCCTGACACAGAAGGGGCACAGCTTGCAGAAGGGCTGTGGGCAGCAGGAATTAGAAACAAGAAACAGATCTGCCTGGTCCTCAGAGCCTGACCCACAGTCATCTTGTCCTAGGAACAACCCCAGCCATCACAGGAAGACTCCTGCTCCTTTCATATCCCTTTCTTCTTTATCCTGTTGCTCTACTACTAATTGGGCTCCAAGGCACCTGTCAGCCATCCTCACATCTTTTCTGCTCTGGAAACCATGGCCACATTTGAGTGTCCTCATTCGTCTTCTGCACTTCCCCGTCCACTGCTTTTCTGCTTGCCACAGCACTGGAAACAACACTGTTTCTCTTTAGCAAGGGCAAAATGCAAACCATTGCCTTCAAAATACACCAGCATTGACACGATTTCTGGTTTGCCCTCACTGTATGTTGTGAGGACTGGGAAACGAAGTGTTTTGGTGCATAAATAAATAAATGTTGGTGAAACATAAAAAGACGTCACCTCTTCAAATAAGGGGTTTTCTCTACTTTGTATGCAGCTTCCCCACTTCTTTGAAACCTTTGTGGTCACTTCCAAAACACAGCTATGCTGTAGGGCCAGTTCTGGTCACCCAGCTGCTGAAGGGAAGCCAATAGCAGACAGCAGTAGGTCTGCAGGTTAAAACTAAATAACCATCAGGAGGTGCCACGGCAGCCTCACAGGGTAGTGAAAACACAGGCCAGGGTGCAAGGTGAAGAGGGATCTTCAGAGCTGGGGTGAAGCTGGTGAGAGCTCACAACCACCCTAGCAGCCATCAGTCACCATGCTTAGAGGGAGCTCATACTGCTACAGAGAAGATGATCCTGAGATCCATACATCAACTGAGACCAAGGTGGGGAGAAGGCAAAGCAGGTCTGGGCTCTGACCACAAAATTCAGGGAGAAGAGCCCTTGGGAAAAGAAAGTTGAGATGGACCAGGAGGTGCAGAGGGACCCACAGGCGGCTTTTTGGGTCAGTGACCCCATTTTGTTCAGTTCATGCTCACGAATTTGAGCACCCCTCTAGGCACTGGCCAGCTCATCACCCAGCCCACCACTACTGTTGTTATTGCCAAGCTCAGCTCTGCTGCAGGCAGTACTAAGCAGCGTTGCTGTACTAGTTTCCATGGAAATCAAAATCAGAGAAGCTGGTTTCCACCAAAATCACATTAAACAACAATTTTGTCCTAAGTGGATTATGTTGTTACCTTTTCTCTCATTCTTCCTTTTGCACCATGCAGTACAGATGAAGCTGGATTTATTTTAGTAACTCAGATTTGTAAAGCACAAGTTCCATCAATGTCAATCAGAAGCCACTCTTTCCATTTGGATGGGACGTCCCTGGCTCAAAGATAGGCAAGGTCTGAACACTTACCCAGTGTCACCTCCAACACAGAAATACTACCTTGTTCTGGCCTGTTTTTAATCACCAGTCAGTCACAGGGGAGATTTATGCAGCATTTCTCAAGCAGATACAGATCAGTCAGAAAAGCAAAAGGCTGTCCAGTTCCCTCCCGCACCCAGCCTCCCATTGCCCAGCAGCACCTTTGCCACATGCTGCAGTGCAGAAACACTGCTCCTGCAGCTCTGGACTGCACCACAGGTGTTTGCAAAACACCTTACAGAAACGAAGCCCTAGACATGTGGATGACAGCCCCACTACCTTGCACCCAAGCTGGAAGAGTGTCAGAGGGGCAATGCCTCCTGTCCACACACGGGCACAGCAAGTCCCTTTTAATAGGCGGCAGAAAAAGGAGCTCTCCTAGCACCTGTCTTAGTGAACGTAGCCTGGAGAACATTTCTGTTCCTAAGAAAATAATCTGCTTTGTGAGTGCTAAAATGAACTATTTGAGTATTTAAAAGAAACCAACACCACGACAAAGCCAAACAACACTTTATTGCCTTTTGAGATAAAGCATTTAACAAATTTGACCCAACTATGTGACCACTGTGGATGTGGTGCTTCTATGTTTTTAAGCTCCTGCAAAGAAATTACTCCCCTATAATCTTCCCCACACTTGGTTCTAGTCTCCTTTGATGTAACTGTTTCTACTCCAAACTCTTCTCTACCTCATTTATGTGCCAGATCATTGCATGTCTGACTCTATCCTCCTCAGAGGGGGATCCATCCCTCACACATTTCTCACCCTCTGCCCCTTAATTTGGCTCTTCAGAAGATCAATATTTCATTTTAGCAGACAGGACTAATTAAAGTCTTCCCAGCCACCATTACAGCCTGAGAATCTCCTGGTTTCTCAGGCAGTACATCGGTCATCACTCAGGGCAGGACTCCAGGGACACTGCCCAACTGATGTCCGGCTACAGAAGCAGCACAACGAGAGAAAGCAACAACTCTTTTCCTTTTTTTGAATTCCCACAGCACTCAGATGCCAGATACATTACCAGGCAGCATAGGGAAGCACTGGTTCCCCCCATGCTAGCAAACTTCCAGCACACCTTCACCCTCCTGCCCTAGACAGAAGCTCTGGCGCAGCTGCTTTCAGTAGAGGCAGACCCAGCTAATGTAGTTTGAAAAAGCCTCTTCAGGTGAACTAGCAGGCAGTTAAAGCCCAATTTTAAACTCAAAGTCTTCAAATTAACACTGCTGGGTAGGGGTTTTTTTGGGGGGTTTTTTGTGGGTTTTTTTTAAATAAGGTGAGATCAGGAAAGCTTACCAGCCTACTAGGGAAGTCATAGTATTTGAGGCTCAGCAATGCAAATGCTAGGAGGCATCTGTGGGTGGTGATGCTTCCCTGCCCTCAAGCTAGAGGCAGAAGACCTTTGGAAGGCTCAGTGAGGAATAGGCAGGCTGATAGCCTGAGGAAAAGATCAAGGAGGGAGTTACAGGAAAAATTAATTCCCCCCACCCTCAGCTATTTCTTTCAGCATGAAGAAGCCAGTCCATTAACTGCTCTTAACTTTTGCCAGGAAGGATGCTCTCCTGCCTAGCCAGCCAAGGAGGGCTCCTTTAGTCATTTTCAACTGATGTGCCAACTGTATCCCAGAAATTTTTCTGCCAGCTCCTGCAGCATCCCTCTAGAAGCACCCCAGAAACCCATGCAAACAACCGGAGTGTGTATCTCTGGGGGGATGAACCCAGTGAGAGACAGAGGCAGGGACCAGGCAAGAAAGGAGGGAGGCTCTTTTCCGACAGGAGAACAAGAACAGGCTGAAACACTCGTTTCAAAGTGGATTTTATTCCAGGCATTTAACAGACTCTGGCACATGCTTTCTTCAAGAAAAGGGAAAACAAATCTCAGCTCCACATAAATTACATCTGGCAAAGTGCAATTTACAAGTGAGTGGGGAAAATAAACCTTTTGAAATTGATTTCTGTACAACAGAAGCTTTAGCTCCTCTTAAATAAACCCTCCTTGGTTCACAGCACACAAAATTACATTGGATGATCTAATACAATAACAGCTTTCTTAAAAGGTATTACCAATGCAAATGCTCTGTTTTGACAGTCTAGGGGGCTGTTTAAAGTGAACAGGAAAACAGGGGCGAGCGGCTGCTTGTTCTGACTGTTAAAGAAATAAGTCACTGGGCCAAATTTGAGGGCTCAGTCAGTTTGCTTTCAAAAACCCCACCAGAGTCCTGTTCCAAAACATGGCACTGCATGGACCTTGGGGAAAAAAGCACAGATAACATCGTTCCTCCTTCCCTTCAGTGCAAGGGAAATGGAAAGTATGCTAATAATGAGTTTGGACAAGATTTTGTTTATTCTGAGGAGAAGTTTAGGTCTGCCCACACTTGAAAGCAGCCTTTTGTAACACACCTCCTTTTCAGCAATTGCTAAAATCCATTGGAAACCATGGATTCACTCCAGGAGGTGATGTGTGGGGAGGTCTGCACTGGGCCTACAGGAAGGTCCTGTGAGCAGTGCTTTAGCTGACAGCAGAGTAAGCAGTGGGGAGTTGACCTCAGGAGAACGTGTCCAAAATCAGGTAGAGTTAGGGCTCTGGCTGCCCCTGTCTCCAGGGGCAATTTAAGTTATTGACATCTAGCGTATGCTTACCTTTTCCCTTTTCTTCCCCAGGCCGGGGCACCTGAAGAAGGAGAGGGTCCAATCTTCAGCTGCCCCAGCTCACAGCCCCAGACGATGCCAGCTCACACTCTGCCAGGTGGTGAGCAGGAGGAAGAGAGGCACAAATCAACCCAGCTAGTCCAGGTACCTCTGCTCCAGGAGCGGTCAGTAACCTGCAACACTGGAGCCAAGCACAAAGTCAAGGGCAGTAGTCAGCGTGCTGACAAGAGCCCTTTGAACCAGGGCTGGCCCAAAGCTTGGAGACTGTGTATTAGCAGGGCTCCTGTGGTCTGCAACAGTCAGAAAAGTTTGCAGAGGAGCTGGGTCCTAGTCCCAGTATGGTTATGAATAAGGAACTACAAGAAAGCTGCACACACACAGTGAGAGCAAGAAGGAAGGAAGCAGTACCTGGTGGAGGAGTGAATGTGCTGATAGCTGCAGCCCTTCAGCTGCTGGAGAGTGAAATGGGGGGAGCTCAGGTAGCTCACCTCATCACTTAAGATGCATTTTGATGAAAATACGTAATCTTTTAGCACTTAATTGTATACAGAGCTTACGTACAGTACCTACTCAATGGCCTTTCATCTGTCTTTGCATCAACTTTTTTCAAGCCAGGTATGTGAGAACTTGAATGTTTCTGTCCCCTACTGCCTAATTATGCTGTTCTGAAAGTAGCATCTCCTGAATATTCTTGCTTTAAAAAGCAATTGCTATTAGGATGGCACCTCTCCCTCCTCGATAGGTCTGCCTGCCCTGCCCTTTCTCTTCCTAGGCTATTTTCTTTCCTTCTCTGCTCTTTTCTGGCCTCAGTGGTTCAGGCCCAAAGCACCTCTATACAGGGAAAGAGAAATCTCTGCAGAGTCAGTGCCCCCATTCCCACAGAGAAGTGCGGCTGCACCATTCTGTAAGCCTGGGACCACAGGGAACTGCCTCCTGAGTTTTCACAGTGCAGGCAGGTCATTCATCTGGTTAATCAATGTCAATATGGTGAGCCAATGTCAAAGTGAAGGGGGAAACAGGAAAAGAGCTCCTGCCACATGAATGATTTAATTTTTTAAATAAAAATCCGAGAACAGAAAACAAATTGTCCAGTTCTCACACAAGTACTTTTGAGCACATGCAATGTATAAAGAACAGTATCTGTTCTTTTGTCAACTGTTTGGGCTAATACCAAGGTAGGAGAAAGAATTTAAAAGGAACACAAGCATGATCAAAAGCAGTCAGCTGTTCAGAATCCAAATAAACATCCTGATTCTTTCACACCAGATCAGAAAGGATCCAGGTGAGCAATTGCCTGTTGAAGGTGGCCCCACCATCTGGTTCCTCTGCCAGGGTCTTGGAGAGGAGGGCTGCTTTACAAAACCTAGCTCCAAGAGGAAAATTTGGTCAGCTTTCCCCGGCAGGTCTGAAAACCCACACTTGGCTACAGCTGACTGATAATTGGGAGCAGGACTGGGATGCTAGCTAGACACACCAGTTGTCTTCGGTATTTCCAGAATACAAAGGAAAAATCTCTCAGGACAGGGCTGTACTGTGGCAGAATTTGTGCAGGGAGCAGTTTCAGCTTCACCAGCTGACGTCCCCAAGTTGCCCACCAGGCAGAGAGCTGGGCATCCCATGTAGAGCACCCCCAGGCCTTTTCATCCCTCCTTCTAAGAGAGAGCAAGGAAAAGCAACTACACAGAGGGACTGGGTGGCTTGTCGTGCTGGGCTGTGTTCACAAGGGCCATACAGAGCTGGAGAGCCAGTGAGAGAACTGTGCTCCTGTCCAGCAGCAGCAGGAAGGCTGCAATGGCATAAGGGCTGTCCTCTTCTGTCTCTCACAGTGGGGAACTGGGTGGGCTCCTGCCACAGGCCTGAGTCAAGTGCAGTAGCACTGTCAGTGTGCACTGCCCACACAGCTCGGTGCATCACCTTCAGTGTGGGGTGCAGCGGGCAGAGTCTGGTAGCACCAGAAAGAGCAGCCAGAGAATGGTCCCCGTTTCCCCAGCATCCCAACATGTCAGTACCTGTCTCTGACCAGCTTTGCAGCAGTGTGGTTCCCTGAACCCAGGTCCAGCTGGGCTGCCTGCAGGCTTGGATCACTCATGGAGGCAGGGCTGGCCTTCCACCCATAAAAAACTGGAAGCAAGAATTCAACAGGGAATAGTCCCCAGAACAACCCCTGGTTATGCTGCTAAAACAGACTGTCCCTTTTCCAGCTCTCTTGTCAACACTGTGCCCCATCATTTCCCAATCTCAGCCCCTCTGGCTGTAGAGCAGCTTCTGTGGGCAGAGAAAGGAACAGACCCTCCACAAAGAGGTTACAAACCTCCCCCCAGGGTTTGCTAGCTCCTTCCTAGCCTCTCCACTCATCATGATGACTCTTCTTTTGGGCAGTCCTCGCTGAGAGACACACATGCATAAATGATGCATGATGTTAGAGCAAAAAGCCAGGGAAGCCAAAGAGCTACCAATGTTTGTATAAGTGTTGTTTAAACTGCTGGACTGAAGGTCATGGACTCTGAATGCAGAGAAAGGAACAGATGGGGAGAGCTGCAACGCAGTTCTAGTCACTGAGTATTGGGCTGGGTCCTGCCCCCTCTCTGGGTGCAGCTGTGTGCAGACATCAGCTACAGAGGAGAACTTAAGACAACAGATGGGAAGATTCAACAACTCTCTCATCCCCAGCTTCTTCTCTGAAAAGCTCTAAAACACCAAGTGCTCAGCTGAAATGGTGGCTTGCAGATGGGCACAATGAAAACATTAAGGGTCAGACATATAAAACCATTCCTGCCTTCCCAATCCCCCTCTGTTCCCAAAGTCTCATGCACAAAGAAACAAGGAGATCTCTGTGCTACCATCATGTTGCTTGTAGCAGCTCCCACTGTTGGCCAGGTACATCTGCTTGGCAAGGGTTGGTCACTATTCTCCCAGTCTGATTTTCCAGGCAGAGACCGCTGACAAAATGTTGAATGAAACTGCCTTTCATCTTCCACTTCTGTGAAAAGACAGAGGAGAAATTCTGTTACTTCCATTTCACCAGGGAACTGTGTCTCCAAGCTTGAGGAGAAAGGTTGAGCATAAAACCCAAGTAAACCCCAGCAACTGAGGAGACTGAAAATCTAGGTATGGGCAGCATCTCCAAAGCACAGGTTTCCTGTATTAACAATACCTGGAGTTTGAATTTAGCTGAATTATAGGGCTAGATGTTCAGAAACATCTAGAAGGCAAACAACACAAAAATCAGCAACTGGTGGCATTTTCCAAAGCATATTATAGTCACAGTTTCACTTTTTGTCCTGCATCTCTAAGCAGCCAGATACCTGTCACAACCTGAAACCATTCTACAGTTTCTTTCCAATCCATAGAAAGCAATTCACCCACAGAAAGCAAAAATCACACTTCTTCCTGCTTGACTAGATCTCTCTTCCATGGCCCCTCATCTCTCCTCTCATCAAATTGAAGATTTTTACCAGCACTACACTGAAAGCTCTTCATAGCTCTGCACCCTCCTCAGCTGGCTCTTCTTCGTAATCTTATCTGTCCTATCAACATTTCAGTTTGTAAGTGCCCATTTGAGAGCTTCTCAATACATATTGCTCTGTCTTCTGCAGTGCTGTCCTCTGGGTCTGTATGTCTTAACCACGAATACAGCAAATTCTCCTGGGAAAGGGCTGTACCTTCCATCCTGATGGAAAGAACTGGGACCTTTGTGGCTGATACTGCACAGAAAAAAAGTAGAAACAAGTCTGTGGGCTTGGGATCTCCCAGGTGAGACTGTGCCAGTTCCCTCCAGTGGGGCACAGCTGAGACCAGCAAGTTATTGGATTGAGTGCTCCAGGGAGTTTCCCATCGCTCTTTTCAGTCACACAGATGACCCAGTTAGAATTAGGGTCTGCGTGCTCAGACAGTAAACAGCTTAGGAACACTATGAGGACATTTTGGCTAACCCATGAGACTGATGAAGAAAAAGAAACAGCTTGACATCATTGATGGACCTCAAGGCTGTTGCAAAAATGACATGTAAAGGGAATTAAAAAATTTCCACAATATCCAGACAAAACCTACCAACATTTTAATTCCTGGATAACACAGCAAACATTGCCACATGCTGTGTGGTTTAAGACACCCAGCTATGTTCACACATTGCTGGCAGCTCTCCTCCGAATCCGTGTGCTGGTTATGTTTCTTGGAGGACAGGGCAGTTGCAAAGCCCAGAGTAATCTCTTACTCCTGTATCATACATTCCTTCAAGACTAAATACCAGAGGCAGGATCACTTTGCCAGCACTGCTAGCCCTGACTGACAGGTTTCCACTAAAGCAGAGCTGTTTGTGCAGGAGGAAGAAGCTGGTTTTAATAGGCAAGGGGGCAGAGGAATGTAGTGAAGATGGAGAGGAAGATACAGTGCAGTCTGTGCACCGCAATGCCCTCACCAGCTGCTGCGACCCAATGCCTACACAGGTCCCAGAGCCATCTGGCTCTCATCTGGTAGAAGTCTCCCTGCAAACAGCTGAGGAAGAGTTAACACCATAAAGCAGCAGCTATAATGATGGCGTGGAAAGCAGGAGGTCTTCTTCCCTGGAAAGCAGCACACTGTGCCTAGCTGTGTGATCTCTGCACAACAGCCTCCCTACCAGCTTCCCAGGGTCACAGACATCTCATCGAAGAGCCTCTTGACCTTCTCCAAAGCACACCTACTGTGAAAAGGGAAACTATTCCTTGCCCTCCACCCTCCCCAGGCCTCTCTGTACTTCTGAATTCCCAGCCTCCTCCTTTGCCTTCCTGTATGCATGTGCTAGAGAACGTCCATGTGAGCCATCTCTTCCATACCCTCTACAGCTCACCAGAAGACCCTGCTGTAAAGGAGTACGCTGCTATGAGATCTGAGATGGAGCACAAGGGCAATTACCAAAAGAGACTGGTTTTCTTCTCCCCCCTAGCCGTTCAGGAGAAAACTAGCACTACTGCGAGGCTCACTCATGTTATTCCTGCAGATCAGAGACCCACTGCCATGTCATCTCTCCATGCTGAGCAGGTACCCACTGTGATGTCTGTAGGGAGAGTCTACAGCAACAGACACAGCAGGACACCAGCAAACACCAGAGCTGCAAACAAACTGCACCAAATCAATCAGCTTCTCCATGAATCACACCACTGGAAAGCCCAGCGTTTCAAGTCATCCCGGATCCTGATGTTCAACAGAAAGCAGGGCAAGGATGGGGAAGTGGGGAGGAGAAACACCAAAAAGGTGACAGAGTTGAATATGAGGCTCATCTGGGCTGCAGGGAGGTGCCAGGCATGGAGCTTTTATAAAGCATACTAACAGTAAAGGCCAAAGTAGGAATCCTCAGCTCACATGGAAGTGGTGTTTTCAGAATGATGGATTCTATCCTTTCTAGTCAGAAATTGTGCTTTGCTGCCCTCCATGAAACACCAGAGCAACTCCCCTGACTTCAGCTGAACCTTTCACAAGACCCCCTGCCTGACTGCCAGACCACAGGATTACCAAAGACAGCCCAACACCTAACCCCGTAGGGACACATCGTATCTCAGACCCTTGAGGAGAGTGGGCAGCAGGAATGGGTGGAAACAGGAGACAGGATGCTCGTCTCCCACTGTCAGGCACCTCAGAGCTGGACAACTTCGTCTAAACCAGTCACCTGGTGCCATACTTACAAAGGGGTTCAAGGTACAAGCACCTTCTGGGAGGGCCCAGCTTTCTCCACAGACCACAAGAGCCAAACATTCCAGGGAGCCCTCTCCTCCACCCAGACATTATGATTGGCCTGTACTTGGAAGGAAACCTTTTGTAAAATAAAAGCATTACACAACCCAAAAATTTTTGGCTTGAAAATCTTCCTTGATCTCCCTTTCTTCTGCAGATGGAGATAATCCAGTTTACTGGCTACAGCAGGTTTGGAGTGGAGATGGAAAAATAGGAATCCATATTTTCTTTGAAATATTGTGTCTTGATCCTCTTCCCCAATGACACCCAAAAATTTCCCCACTCTTCTGTAAAGCTCTTTCTTCATCTCTATTAACTATCATTGTAAAGTACGTTGAAGTGACTGAATAGAAGCACTCCACGTGCAATTACTAAGAGAAAAGTCAGAAATAGCTAGTCCTCTTCTACGCAATATATACAAAAGCTCAAAGTGTTTACACTAGTGTAATTTCTCAGGGTAATCAAAAGTCAGGTGCTTCCAGAACAGACAGGTTTTCACTCCTTCTCTTTTCCAACAGTCTATATAAAGTTGCATCTGTCTTCACTTTGTGTAATATGATGCGCTGAGAAGCAAGGTGGGAAAAATTTCCCAATCATGTCCAAAGGCACACAGGACTTCAAACACTGTTTGTCTCACAAGAAAACTTACTGTCCTCATTTTCAGGCAGAGGTCACATTCCTTCAGCACATTTTAATGAAATATGGCTGTTTAATAGGATTTCTCAGCATGGTTCTTGTTCTGTTGGGAAATACTGTGCCAGTGTTTCTCATTTTCATTCTCTTGTTTTAGTGTCTGACTCTCACTTTGCCTTCTATTTGTCCTCACTATAATACAAATTAAAATGCCACTCCCACCATCAGTCAGAGCCAAAACCAGAGCTGAAGGCAATAATTTATTGTGCATTCAACTAAAAAATGCTATTCTCCAAATAACATTATGGATAACATCCATCTGGTTTGAAATCTAGTTCTGATTATGCAGAATAGCTCTTGGCTGGTCTTCTGCTAGCAGTGCCAGCTGTTGCTGTTGAACGATCAACGGGAGCATGGTGCCAAATAGATTTTGTTCCTGGTTCCTTTCAATCCAAGGGAGAATAGTCTGACAGAACCAAAAACCATCTGAATTTTGACCATTGTCTCATATCCTCCTACTTGCAAAGTTCTAGGCTTACTTTGAAATAATACCCTAGGTACAGCTCATAACACTGCAAAGCCTCGGTGGGAGTGTTACATATATGTTAGGTGGACTGTTGTTAGCACTCAAAAATGACAACAAAATTATCTGCCCCATGGACATACTTAATGCACAACAGCTGTGTAGCACAGGCACAGATTCAGTATGCTTGAAAGCAGAAAGCAACTTCAGGAGCTGTATGGTGCTGTCATAAGCTGACACTAAAAACTGAAGTCATCATGTGCCCCATCTTTTGTCAGAAATCTTGCTTTTGCATCACTCAGATACAGACATGAAGTCTAGATCCAGAAAAGTCCAAATGTTTTCCACTACAGACCTCTGATGACAGTGACATGAGAGATGTTCAAAGCTGGGCTTTTCATCGTGCCACCATCTCCTCTTAAGATACTGTATGTGTGATGTCTTAAGATACTGTATGTGTGATGCACGCTGCCCAGGCTTGCCCCCTTCCACTTGCTTGCCACTTCTACCTCTCTGAAGTAGCTCAACTTCCCTTCCTCCACTCCCACTCAGCCACTCTGACTTTCTGAGAAGCCTGCTTGAACTGAGGAGTTGCTACACCCATGTGTAGTTTGAAAACACTGCTCTCCCCCCAGCATTCACACTTTGGGCTGTGAGTACCCATGGAGAGACAGGCAAGTTACAGGGCAACTGAAGGAGTTTGTGTCCTCCAGTTTTGCTCTTTCATTGTGCACTTTAAAGTTTCTAAAGCAGTGGTCATCTCCTTGAAACTCAACCTCCCAAATATCAGGAGCTGGGCTTGGGTGACATCCTACGCAAGGGGTTCTGCAAGCTGCCAACCCAGGAAGAACAAGAATGCCTCTCTGGTCTTGGCTCTCTGTTGCCAAAAACATGCCTTGTCAGCCCAGACATACACTCTCAGATGACCCCCATAAAAGTCATTAGCATCACTTTCCACTCAAGCTAGGATCTGTCACAGAAAAAGCCAGTTCTCAAAGTAAGCAGAAAACATGGCAGGTGGCCCCTCTAGAAAAGAGATGGAGGAGAGAGAATGGAATAGCTTGCAAAGATGACTGATTCTGAGCTAATTAAAATCCAATGTCAGTATTAACAACAATTACTGTTTTGTTTATGGAAGGAAGGGACCATAACAACATTCACCAAGAACATAACAAAGCTGAGCACTGCAAGTAGAACTGGCTTTAAAAGTAGAAATTTGAAATGGGAGTTTGGGACTTGCAAAAAAACCCCATCATTTCAGAGCATTTTGACCCAAATTAGATTAGAAATTCAAATACACTTCTCCCACCTCATCCCTTCAGCTGCAAGGTGGTTTGGAATGGCAGCTGTGATTCAGATCAGTCTCTAACTACTTGAAATGCTTGAACAAAATCCTTGCTTACAGTCAGTTGGCTAAATCATCTGCTAGGTCAAGCCCTTGATTTAAGTGCAGTTTGCTCACATAAGGTAATGGAAAACAACAACTCACATTCTTAAGTGTGTATGCATGTCTTTATAATGAGTCTGTATATAATCAACGCATCAAGGCTTAATAAATCCTATTCCAGCAGCAGAATGAGCCTGCTTGTGTTCATGTAGATTAATCTCTCTTCTGGCTAATGGGGCTTGCACTCCACCCCCCTTCAGGGGACCCATGTCCTTCCATGACAGGGAAGGCGGGGAAAAACAGCTGATTTTGGCAGCTGCTAGAGTCCTCTCTGCTGCCAGAGAGGAAAATGCTGCAAGGCACCTAAGAGAAAGCTAAGTGACCTAATTATACAGAGAGGGGGTGAGTGATTACCAACAACAAAAAGAAGCAGGCAAGCACAGCCCACCTGGGATACCCTTGCAAGGCTAATCTGAGTTTAGAATTTTCCCACTGTATTCACAGTGACAACTCTTCAAGACATTTCTGCATTAACCAACCCTCTAGAGGAAAGTCTACACAGGCTTTCCATAAATGGGCAAGACTGGATTTCAGTGCCTTCTTTCAGGGAGAACTAAATTCAGAGATTTGTATAGCATTAAAAAGTAGGATGCTGCTGAGGACTGGTGACAAGCTGAGCTGCTTCCTACCTTTGAGCTATCAAAACAATAGATGTGTCAGAAAACACAAAGCCAGCATAGCCTTAGATGATGGAAAATATGTTCTGTCTTGGTGTAGAGGGAAGCACGGGAACTAGGGATGAGACAAGCCCAGTACACTGTCTGCCAGTGGTGCATTGCAACGTGCTGCGTTTTGCCCAGTTCTGATGAAAAGGCACATCACATCTCTGTGAGGGCACGCTGGCCATTGCAGAGGCCATCTCTTACCTTGTGCTGTAAGGCAAAATGACTTCTGTGTCTTGACAGATCAAGGATGCACATCTTGGAAACAGCATAAGAGTCACAGAACTGCATTTTGTTGGGAACAATGCTTCTCTGTATTTTTCCCCAGGGAGCAGTTCGGTGAACATATGGTGATTTATGACAGTCAGTATTTCTCAAATGAGTTGCACACACTCAAGTTTTACAGGTCTGTTTGCATGTCCAAGGACAGCACAAAGCACACAGTTCTCTTACTTCTACATAAGTAAACAAATGATAGCACACATTGCCTTTTCCTTGGGTATCTGAAAGCATTTACTGCTTATCTACCCCTCTCTGATGCTGTGCTCCATCCATGCACCGATCCTGCTGAACATAAACGTTCATACATAAACGTATCCAAGGAGCGAGGTCAGGGTGCTACTGAGCCAGAGCTAACCACACTGCTGAGGGCAATGGAGGGATTAAAAACAGGTGCACGGTTACCTACCTGTCTGGCATCTTTTTGATTGCAGGCTTCCAGAGCGATTTGAGAGCCAGTAGAGAAGGAGGTAATGGAAAGACATTTGTCCTGCTGTCTAATTAGAGGGTCACTGAATACCCACTCCTTTGGCATAAGAAAAAGAAAGGTTCCATTAGGATCATAATGGTGATCAAATGAGGGAGAAAGAATTTTTTCTATCAGATATTTCAAAAACTTGTATGCTTTGTTCAGCTCTTACCAAAGGCTCCCTAGGAAGACTATGGCAGCAGTCTTCACCAGATCAGAAGTTTATGCTCACGCTTAGTGCATCATGACTACTTCCAAAGCCTGCAGTTGCCTCCCCTGACTATCTGAGCTGTCTCATTAACCTTGGATCCCCTGCAACTCTTTGCTCTGCAGCTTTGCAGATTCAGGCTTACAAAGCAGGGACAACCCTGACCTCTGATTTACATGACATGCAACTGCTTCTGCATATTTTACATAGCAGACATGTTCTGCAACAGGTATCTGAGACCTATAGATTGTCAAGTGAAGCAAAACACATGCAAGCTAACATGTATCACCAGCACACATAAAGCACATGCCACTTAATTTTCCCCTTCTTTCACCAGATGGGATACTCGACCCAATCAACTATTATTATTATACTTTCTCCAAGGAAGAAACGCAAAATGCAGTAAGCTTCAGAGATTTTAAACAGTAATGACATGGACTAATGAAACATATTAAATGGCATGTTGAATGCTGGCTGCAAACTGGTTTCCAACAGTTAACAGATGTGAATATGTATTTTCTGGCATAAAATATCCTACTGTGACCCTTAACTTTCTCAAGCTGCTTCCCTACTGCTTTTGGTCAACCAAAAGAAGAGGCTGAGTGCAGATGCTCAGCTGGTATAAACCAGCACAGCTCCACTGCAGTTAGGAGAGCTGCACAACATTACTACAGCTGGGGTCTTGGCTATTTAAACTCTATTTGGGCTTTATACTGAAATGCATCTGTAAAAACAGCACAATTCAAGCCAATTCTGCAGCTACAGCTGAACTGGTAAACCAAGGAACATTTTTGATCCTGGGAAAATCTCTTATCCACATGCCAGGCTACTAGCCAAGCACATCCCAGGACTCGTTCTCATGGGTTAGATGATGAGGCAGAGCACACCGCAGCAAGGGTCTGAGTGGGAACAGCTACATGACTCAAGCCCTGGTCACATGCCTACTGCACAGACTAGTCACACTCCTAGCATTCAAGTACTACCTGTTGCCCTTGAGTGATGAAAACTTTTCCACTCTATGCCTGAATGGGTCTGGTGAGCCAACAGAACTCTAAGAGATGGGCACAGCTTCTTTTTCTGCTTACTATTAAAATTCTTCCTTCATTCACCTCTGTAAAACCCCATCAAGGCCAGAGATGCCTTTTCATTCATGGGTAAATAAAAAGGGCAGAAGCAGGAGCAAAGCACCAAACTGAAGCCTGCCTTACCTGAGTGATAGGTGGATTGTTCACTGTTCCTTTACAGATTCCCATGCCAGCCAATGTATTCCCTGTGGTATCCTGTGCCCGAGACTCCAGGCAGCTTCCTCTTTGTTTAATTATTCCTGGAATCAGCTCCTTTTCAGGAATTCTTGAAGTAAAATGACAGTTGCATGACACAGAAATGTCAAAGTGCACACACGTTAGAAGAGCATAACTAGCCCCTTACTGAAAAATAGTCCCCTTCATTTGACAGAAAATGAACAATATCATGCTAGCTATCCACTGGAAATGCCTGGAGGAAGCAAAAGTCAATGGAGAACTGGTCAGAGGGCTGGTACTCTTTTTGTTTCAGAAGGCATAAGGTGCTTTATGTGCATCCCAAGCAGTTCAGTGTGATGTCTCTTCTGAAAGAGGCCATTGCCAGTAAAAAGCCATATCCACACTGATTTATTCTTCTTCTGACCCCCTCTTTTCCAGATCTTTCCCCCAGTGCTAGCACATAATCACTGTCCCATTAGCAGCAACACAGGAAAGATCTGTCAAGGCCAGACTTACAGCTGGATGTTTTAGCCTAACCCCATGTTAGGTATAGACTTTGAGATGTAAAGATGTGTTGCCAGAGTGTGTTCGCTAGCGTGTAATAACACAGCTCTACGCAGGCTACCTCCCAGCAGAGCCATGCCACAGCACTACTGCATACTGACCCAGGGCAGAGGAAGCCACAGGTACAGCTGGTTCAGGCATTCACCGGGGCTTTCTCTGACCCACCCACAGCTCCGCACTGAGGCTGTTGAGCTCTACTAGGCTCAACTGCCTTCAGGCAGAGCATCTAACAGGCAGAGACCAAGCCTTCACAGGGAGGGATGTAGTGCTCTGGCACTTGTCTACACCCCACACCTCTGAAAACACCACTGTTGCACATCTTTGAGGGACAGCCCTATGGGGGAAAGCAGAGGGCTCTCAGAGGCAGGAGCAACAAACCTTTTGCACAGTTGTGATGATCAAGCCAGGAAATCACAGGAGGTTTCTCACCAAAAAGAAGAACAGAGGAAAACCTTTTCCAAGCATAAGTTTCTCTTTTGCCCGCTGCCACCAAGGCTCAGCTTCTCATTGTGACCCACCTCCCAGATCCTTCAGAAATTTCTACAAGCAGAGAACTGACTCACTTGAGCTCAGGGTAGACGTTCTCCAGATACCACTGGAAGGATTTACAGTTCAGTTTGCGTCGCTGCTCCACTCGGTCTGCAACACTGGAAACACAGGCAGGTTGTTGAGTATAATGTAGTAAACAGGAGGCAGGGGAAAAATGAAGATCGGCCAGGAGGTTTGAGGGAGTCTATATGACTTTTCCCCCTTACTCGTTCTCCCACCTAGTTGTTGCTGGTGTCAGAGCACTAGCAGTGACTTGAGGTGAAAAGGAGAGAGGCAAGTGGCAGGAAATAGAAAAGGAAGACAAAACACCTTCAGAGAGCAATTCTTGCACTTCCTTTGGCTCAGAAGGATGGCAGGGCCCAGGTCCTACAGTGTTAAATAATACATTGCAGAAAAACTACTGAAGGACCATGAAAGCCTTTCTGCCTCTGGGTGCCCCTGTAGAGGGATACCATGAAACCTGCACAACCATCAGCTCCTGAAAAGGCCTAGAAAGTGCTCAGGTATACACAAACAGTTAATCTGTGTGCTAAAGGGCAGTGAACACGGCAGTAGCTCTAGGCTCAGGCTGGGTTTCAGACCAAAAGAACAATTATTTCTGCTTAGGCACTTTTGGGAAAGGGAATGAGTAGGTAACTGTCTGTTGCAGCAGTCCTCCCACTGCTGATTTGCTTGGCTGTAGCTGGTTGAAGAGGACGTCTCTCAAGCAGTCCTACTGAGCAGTGACACTGGGGACTCTCCTCTGCAAGCTGTACTACTACATTTGTCTGTTGGGAAGGACTTTCAACTGTACTCAAGTTCCTTGTCATCCTCAGCCCACAGAGGCCACTGTACTGCCCATACCTCAAGAGAACGTACTTAGACCCAATATTCATATCAAAACTGTGGGGAAGGAGGGTCCATTTTAGGCCCAGTTGACAGTGATAATGTCAGAGCCGTTTGCATTCTAAAAATTTAGATTTAATGCAGGTTCACAAGCCTTTTACTACATGTCAAGAAATTGTCTGAAATCAAATCCTACAGCTCTGCTCCAGCTCTTATTTGGCCAAATCACAGAGTCATCTAGGTTGGAAAAGACCTTAAAGATCATCTAGTCATGCTGCCAGTAAAGTCACTGGGAGGTGTGTGTGAAAAAGAAATGCAGGCTTTGACCCTAAAACACATTAGCGATATATCCATGTCCGATATGCAATAGTCTGGTTTCCTTCACAAGCAGCAGGGTTACTTGCTATTTGGCTCCAGCCCAGCTGCTGCAGTCAGCTCAAAAAATGATAAATTAGGTAGGCAAAGCTATTTGTACAAAAATACGTAATGCATCATGATACTAAAGCATGACGTACAACAAAATAGTGTGTGTGGGTCAGACCAAACCTGCTTGTCATCAAATAAGCAGGAGATGCATCATTACTTGGTATATGTAGCTACACATCCGAGATACAACCACATTTGCCAAGTCCTTAAGATGATACAAAAATAGTGGCTTGTTCACAGGCAGATATGACCCACAGATATACACCACTCCTGGGAATTTTACGTTTATTTGGGAGTTATAGGGTTTGTTAGCAGAGAGCAAGCTCTCCCCTCATCTCAGGTTTTGGTCACATCACCTGTTTCTGGGTCAGAAAGAACACTTAAAGCCTGTAACAGCAAATCCCATGTGGCCTGGAGACAACTTTAGCAAAGGTGCTTTAAGGAGCACAGTTCTGCACAGAAGTGGGCTCAGCAGGTGTTGGAGATGAGTCACAACCAGATTGTGTTTCTAAATGAGACGTCTCACCATTGACCATGCTCTCTCCTGCCCTACAAACCAGGCAAACCACACATTCGCTCATCAGGAAAGAGGGGAGTGCACCAAGTGCAACCTGTGCCATGTGCCAGCCAGCCATGCTCGCCCCAGGATTCTGCATCCACACAGGAACTTTGGATCAAGCTCTAGTAACTGCATAGCTCACATTTCCAGAGCAGCTGCATGCTGTGTTAGAAAATACTATCTATCCACTTAAAAATGTCTAGCCTTTCAATTTCATTACAGATCCCTTCGGCCTTCTTGTAACAAATGATTTATGCAGGGTTACTGGCGGAAAAATAAAGTGAATTAGAAGCAAACCTTGTTAGCCAGACACTCAAGCTGCAATCTCCCTACCAAGCCAGCCATTCAGAGCATCTCTGCTTCCCACGCTTAGCCCCAGGGAAGATCCAAAAATTATTTCTTGCTAGCAAGGGGCTTACCAGAGCCCCCCTACCAAGGTTTGGGGCCAGCTTACCTTCCAAATGACTTCCCAATGGCAGATGGCCGGGCCTCATAGTAGTACTGCTTGTATTCATCCATCCACACCTCTGCAGTGCGCTTGGTGTTCCTGCATGGGGATGAGGAGAAGTTTTGCTGAATGCTGCTGGAGAACCTGCCCTCCCAGCGAGCAGGCACTGGGTGGGCAGACCAAAGGCCTGTCTGCCAGGAGGGAATGAGGAACAGTCCCAAACATGAAACACAGTGGGCAGTACGGATGGATACAGATTGAATGAGTTAAGTCTATAAAGCTTTGCAAGGATGCTGCAGTTCAGAAGTTAAAATTTTAACAGCCATAGTTTACCACGATTTTTTCACACATTCTCCCTCTGCAGAGACACCTGGACTGACTGTCACCATCACCTCGTTCCACAGTATCCCTTTCCCCAGATTAGAATAACACCATGGAATAATTCAGCTTGGAAAGCACCTCTAAGTATCACCTGGTCCAACCTCCTAAACAAAGTAAACTAGCTTCACGTCAGATAACATTGTTCAGGGTCTTGTCTGGTCAAGTTTTGAAATGTCCAGGGATGGAGATTTCACCACCACTCTGGAGCCCTACACCAGTGCTTAGCTGCTCTCATTGTGAAGTACTTTGTCTCATCTTTTTTCTGTTCCCATCTGTCCTGCAGTGGAAGTTGTCCTTAGGGCTTGTCTCAGAGCACATACAGGTCAGTAGGATCTCTGATCTCAAAAGCAGCTCAGAGACAACAGAGATGACTAAGGACTGCTGATACACAGGCACATGTCACAGGGCAGTATCCACAAATGGCCAGGGTCTCTCCCTGGGATACTGCTTCCCCCCTCCACTGCAGACTGAGGAAGAAAAAGACGCACTAATACAAACAACAGAAAAGGGAACAGGTTTTGTTCACACAAAGCAGCAACTCATCCTTCCCTTGAGAACAGATGCTCAGCCACAAGCTGTTCTCCTCTGTCATCAGGCAGAAAGACAACAAAGAATTCAGACTTATTTAGACACACCCAACATCAAAGTGACCTGCCTGCTACCAGGAACTACCCAACACCTACTTGATGTAAGTCAGTGCATTGCCCTCAGGGAAGTCATAGGGATGGCGCTTCCTGAACACGTGTCCCACTCGACTGCAGGGAACGATCTCCAAGCTGCCACCGCACATCCACACTCGGAAAGAGAGTTCTGGAAGAGACCCCAAGAGTCATACCGCTGCAGGCAAAGCAGTAACATTTCCAAGAAGGGCAGTTTCAGCAGTGTGCCTGAAAACCTCGCCCCTCTGCTCTAGATGTATCGCCTGCAACAGCAAAACCAGGTAAAGTGATGCCATGGTGAGAGTGGAAAAACTGTCCTCCCTTTGTTAAAATGGAAGCAACCCTTGTGGCTCAGAGACTTCCTAGCCTTCTCCAGTCCCACTCCTCTCTTTGGTCTCTCAAGGCCTTCAGAATGGCATTTGGCAACAGACAGAGAGCACCCCCACACCCACCTTGCTTTGGACTTCTGTAACTCTCCAGCTGTGCACATGGATGGAAGAAAAATTCACCGTGTAAAGCAAATCATGTGAGGATTCAAGGATAAAGAGGAGAACAAGACAATGGCATAGGAAGTGAGTCAATGTCTAGAGCAGAGTGCTCTCCCTCATACCTCTGTGCTATCCATCCTACAATATCTTGTTGGTCTTGTTCTCCTTGGCTTTGTTAATTTAAAAGAAAGACAACAAAAGTGGATGACAGTTACAGTTTGTCACCAGTTGCCTCTGCTGGGGGAGCTACTGAGAGCAGAAATCAGTCTAAGAGTGTGACTATAAAAATACAGAGAGAACCCTGCTAACTGAAGAAATCCAGCTGGTCCTGAAGCTAAATTCAACATTTTGTTAAAGGATTAGAAGAACATGCAGCTTTGGTGTACAGGCGCTTATTTGCATCACAGAAGAGATGTGACCTCGCTCAAGCTTACGGGTCTGTCCTCGCAAGTTTAATCACTGCCACACCGGAGGGGTTTTCCACTTGCGTTTCATGTGGCGGCGAGAAGAGAAGGAAGAAGGAAAATGAAAATTAGTTGGGTAGTTTGGTAGTCTTTACCAAAAGGTCTTTAGATTGTGTAGACTGATTACTTCAAAAACTTTACTCAGTTGAGATCTCCCTCCAGTAACGCCTGAATTACAGGACTCTGATGTTTAGAAATTAAAAAGAAATCATGTATCCAGATCTAATGGCTGTGTCAAAGCATGTAGACACACTAACATCTTCCCAACCTTCATCTTTCTCCATAGCTTTCCTCTCTAGCTCCTGGGAAAGGCTGTTTAAACAGTGGGGGGGTGGTGTGGGGGTGTGTGTGTGAAGATGGTGTATTTAATCTAGCTTTTAAGTAAAAAACATTTTATTAGACTGTATCTTGTGGCATTTCTTTCTAGCTCTTGTCTCTCCCTGACCCCTTCCCAGAGCTTATTATTTTCAGTCTCTTTTCAACAGGGAGTTCCAGCTTTGAAGAGAGGAAGGGCTCTAAAAGCAAACAAAAAAAAAAAAAGGCCAGGCCTAGTTTCTGTCTGGTCATGTGTCCAGCTAGCATTTGCTTTCATGGAATGAGGTTCTGACTCACTCCAGCCTGTAACAAACACAAAACTCTCAATCTAGTATGCGTAACTTAAAGTGATGTCCATTTCCCAAGAGAGGATTCCTCACACCATATTGGTATCTTAAACACAGAGACAGACTGCACATCCAGGTTTGTAAATGACAGAATACTTTAAAGAAGTGGTGAAAGAATGCAGATTTTGGGCACAGAAGAAAAAATGGAGATCAAACATAGCTTATTAAGGACTTTCATCCATCCTCTGATGGAAAGCATAGGGGAACTTTTTGTTGTATATTTTCCAGAATGTGACCTAGTCCATATGTGGTTTAAATTACTTCATCACTGTGGCCTTTCCCCATCGCAGTGGAAAAAAAGGGGGTTTACCAGCTCTCATTCAGCTGGAAGAGTATTTAGGTAGCTGGTAATTGCTGCCTGATGATTGCTGTGTACCTGTTGTGTGCACAGAGCTTGTCCAGCTCTGTGCCCTTCCCATACATTCTCTTATCCTCCTTCCTCACAGAAAAAAAAAGTTTCAAAGAAGATGCTTATTAAAAATGTCGTTCGTGGGCAGGGAATGGCCCATCTCACCCACCCAAATTAGTCAGAACCACCCTCCCACCTCAGTTGCAAATGGTGACCTTATCCAAACCGTTTCTTTCCACTCAAAATTGTAATTTGTAGTAAAAATAGTGTTTCAGAACTTTATGAACATTTTTCCTTGATCGCAAACCCTAATTTTAAATTAATTAAGGAAAACTTTAAGAGGGTAAATTAACCATTCTGAATACTCCAAGGAAAATTAATACTTTTTGTTGTGAAATACAGGTTGGTTTCTACCCCTCTGCCATGCAACAGCAATGGGCTAGATGTAGAAGCCACTGGTTGATTTGATGCCTCACATTATACTGAAAAGCTGACCAAAAGCTTTAAAAAAGAAAAGTAGTCTGGTTTGTCTTTAAAATACATTCCCACTGTCATCATCGCAGTGGTGGTGTGGCAAGGTGGCTCAGGGACATGCCCCATCAAACAGAGCATTGTGCACTTAGCTTTTCCCTCCTAAGTGAAGAGTGGAGGTGCAGGATAAGAGACAAGTGATGGGAGACAACGAATTTACAGGGAAACCGCACAACAAGGCAAAACTGGCAAGCCCTGTACACCTGGCCCAGTCCCACACAGCCTGGCCCAGCCACTGCCAGGCTTTACAAGAGCAATTTGAAGGAGAATGAAACAATTCTGTGGAGGTTTTGATCAGCTCTACATGCAAGAAGGGCTGTGGGTGTGCAGGTAATTTACTGCCACTTATGGCAGAAAGCTTTGCTTAGCATCAAGCTACTGACATATGCACCAAACAACAACCCTGGGCTCGGAAAACAGATATTCTCTTATCAGCCAAAAATATTATTTCTGAAATATTATTTCAGAAAGAGGCAGCTCTCCCAGCTTTGTTCAGAGAAACAAAAGTTTCCTCTTCCTATTTCTTTCTATCTAATTGGTCCTCCAGGTGCTAGAAAACACCATATAAATTCTTCTTTAAAGGGATTTATTTTAAAATCTGTGACATTTATGGAAGCTGTAGAAAGAGTAATTTTTTTGGCAGCATTAGCTACAGAAAAGTCTATTTTAAGTTGACTGCAAAACAGAGTAAGGCTTTTATCTCTTTAGCTCCACCTGCATCATCTCTAAATGAATGCCCTGAATACCTGAGGTCTCTGTGAACCTCTTTTCAATACAGTTCCTTTTGTCACTAACACCTGGTGACATTGCTGCATCTTTTCACATGGGGCAAAGAGAGATGCCTGAAATATCTGTGCCACCATTAAGTGCAAGGAGATGGGTTTCAGCACCATGCCCTATAAGGTAGCAGCACTTCAGTGGACAGACTGCCCTGGGCCTCTGAATTCCTCAGTAGTTTGTGATGCCCTAGGCCTTCTTCTAAATGTTTGCATCATGAATCTATTTGTATCCAAATTCCAGTTACAAAGAGGCTTGTTTTATTAGGAAAAATATCCTTCTGACCTATCAAACTGGGAGAGTAACTCAGACTTATCTGGGAAACAGGAATGGGTATAAGAAGAGAGCATAGGAGTGACTGTCCAGAGCTGGGGTGACACAGAGTGTCATGTGAAGGACTGGAGGAATATTCTCCAAAAACAAGCAACAATTTAAATACCAGGAGGTTTCTCATTCTTACTTGTACTGTGGAAGCACCTGTATAATAGTGCATAAGCCTGTAAGAAAGTGATTGCCCTCATCACAAAAAGCCTCCATTTACTTTGTACAAAGCTGACAGCTATACAATTCTGCCTGACGTGGGGGTTACCTCACCCTGTCCCTAGCTTTACATTGACGCGCAGATCAGACCTCTCAAAAGGAGAGTTCTGGTAGATGATTAAGACTGGCAAGTGGTTCTGCGTGTGTTATTCCCCTGAAATACCCTAAGCTTACCAAAATTTTCTCCTCCCCAGATGTCCATTTGAGTATCATATTTTCCCAGGTGGTTAAACCAGGACTTGTCGATCACAAAGATGCCTCCTGCTATGACAGGGGTTCTGGAAAAGAAAACACAAGCCCAAACAAAATAATCACATGTATCTGTAGCACCACTATCTTCATAGAGGGGGGACAACTTGTCTCTCATTTAAAAGAGAAAAATAGAGCTGGGACATGAGCTCACATCAGGCTTCCGAGGTCCCCTTCACTAGATCATCCTCTTGCCTTTGTTAGATGGTCCTGCAAGCATTACATGCGTAATTCTGTGTCTTTTGCATTTATACAAATATGCACAGTGCAAAAGAACGACAGGGGCAATGTCTGATTAATGTGTTCCCCAAGTAGACACGATGTGGGAGACTTTGCTGAATGTACTGCTCTGCTGTTAGCAACCTGGTTGCTTCTGGAGCATAAAACAGAGCCTCACAAATCACACAGAGGAATTGAATGATACGTTTATGTTACAAGCAGGGAGCTGTCTGCCTATATAGACAATCACTCTGACTTTTTATATCAGGATTTGTCACATTCTACGTTCCTCAGAGCCGTGTACAGAGCAGCAAAGCTGGCAGTAACTGTTCCAGCCAAGAGAGTCTGTTATGTCTGTGGACACACATATTTAGGAGGGGAGGATAATTCTGTGCCCAAATTACTAGGCAAGATTCAGTTTCCAGGTCTGCTTTACACTTCCTGGGTGACTGCTTAGCTGCTTCATTCCTTAATTCTTCACCTAGAAGATGGAGGTAATTAAAAACCCCCAAAGGGATTTCTGGGATATTCAGAGTGTTGAGTGAGACCACAAAAACAAACATACAGAAGAGGTGGCATGCCTAAAAGCCTATGATAGCATATAATTGCTATTCTTACAATACTCAGGGAGTAATACTCTCAGAATTAGGGTATAGATCTCAATGCATTCAGAAAATAACAGAGTTTGTCATCATCAAACGAACACTACAGCATTTTGTCCTTAGCAAGGCAGTCGCTGTGCAGTCCTTGCCATCCAGGTGAAGGCTTAGTAAAGGCACTTGGAGGACTGTACACAGTCCACCAGAGACAGCTACCTTATAGACTGAGTTGGGTCTGTTCTGGACATCTTCTGCTCTATAGGAATCTGCTCCCACTTAAAGTGAAGGCTCCAGTCAAACCCTGAGAAGGAAAAAAATCACATCAAATAGGTTTTGTTAATGTTTTTCTACTAGCTGCAGTGATAGTCTCCACCTTTATGTCACAGGATATCCTACTTTCCTTCCCTCACCTCCCTCATGGTCTACCCAAAATGGCAAAAATCTATCCTAATGTAGCTAAGAAGTCACCAGCTTCTGTCTTGGCATCCTCATCCCTTAGCATTACAGATCTCTGCTCAATCCCACTCCATATCTTCAGGACAGTGTTGTCAGTATGAGATGTAATTCCATTCTGGCCAATCTGTCTTACACTTCTCTGCTTGCCAAAGTTATGAGGCTATAATCAAAGAACTTTGTGGGATGTGATGTACTCTGGGAAAAAAGGCCTGCAGATCATGGTAACCATCACCTCTTTCAAGACTACCACTTAATTATAGCTGGGTTGTGGTGGATAGTTGTCACAGCACAGTCACTAACACTATACCATTGCTAAGGGTAGCCACAGAACGAGTTGCCTTTGGCACAAGCAGTGCGGCAGTGAACTCCAGCCACAGAAGAGGAAGACGACCACCAGGCACTGTGAGTGACCACAGCAACAGCTGCAAAAGGGTTTAGCTGCCAGAAGAGGTGAAAATGCTTTTCAGAAGGTGCCACGAGATAGTCTGGCACACAGGAACAACAACTGGAAGTACCTGTCAGACTCCAGTGTACATGTAGTGTAGGGAGGACACAGTGATATGTTTAATCAGTTAACTAAGCCCTGAAATTGGAAAGTGTTGTGACAGTGATGTAAGCTCAAGAGGTAAACGCTGGTTGGGTTTTGCTTTAACTCTGCAAAAGAGCTGACTTTGCAAGATGCAGGAAAAAGAAGACAGAGAACCCATCAGGAAAGATCATCACTCTGTTTTCTTACAAAGCTGAGGAGAACATCAATTATTTTTCATGCACCATCCCTCAGGCCTACCTTACACAAGTCATTCATTATACGCACCTCCCCTCAGGTCTGCTGATGCTGCCAGGTAGGCAAAATTATCCAGACTGATAACATCAATGATTGGACTCACCACTCGGGTATAATCCTGAAGGAGAGAGAGAAAGGGGAAAAAAGAGTCAGGCTTTTCTTGAATATCTGACAAAACTGTGAGATCAGAAAACACAAAGCTGCACATGTAAATCTTTGTCTGGCTTCTCCAGTACAGTTCTGGTAGCTGAGCAAGGGATCCGTGGCCACTACATCCAAACACGGAGATGGTGGGTATCAGCCAGCTGCACGCCATGGCTGTGGAGAATGGAGCCTGGGACCCCAACACCCAGGAGTTACGCTAAGAAACAGCTCTTAATTTCCTGCTCAAGTTACAGGGCATGAGTCACTGTCCCAAAGGTTTTGTGCTTGGCTTTGATATCTACTGACAGCATACCTTCTGCTCAGCCATCCTTGAATTAACTCATTATCATCAGCCTAGAAATGATCAACCCACTAATAAAGCATTTGCTTAACAAGTACTATTAATCAAGACCCCACACTAAAGAATCATAGTGCAAACTGAAACATCATAGTATTATAATATTAAGATATTGGGGGTACTTTATTGGCATTAAGGGGTACAGATATTTACAGTTTTCCTTTGCAATTCTTTTATTAAGTAGAAGTTGAGATTATAACAATTTTTCAACATCATGAGACACGGCATTAAAGACTTGTCTTGTGATAGGTGAAATATATGATGAAGCAGAGAGCTGGCAATGCCAGAAACAGCATGTTGTTATCAGTCTCCATGCCTTTCCTATCAAACCTTCAGCCAGGATGGCACATCCTAGGTGAGAGCTATCATTCATGTTTATTTCCCTCCCTGCTGTGATGGCTGCACAGCGAGAGTATGTCTGCCCAGCACCCACCCAGCAGCCTGGTGCTCCAGCCACTGTTCCAACCAGCCAATGCTAGGACTGGGTAGAGCAAGACTGAAATCTGAACTAGAATGCACATCAGAAATGTACGAAGCAGGTCAGAGATAGGCTGACCTGAAATCTGTTCACTAAATTATAGTCAGCATCCAAGCTTTTGCAACTTAGATCCTACCCTGAAGGAACTAGTGAGGTCCTTTCTATTTAGGGACCCCTATGCTGCTGCTGCAGCTTGCTTTTAAGAGCAGTAGTAAAGTAAACATTTATGGGCTTCCAAGATGGAGGATATATCGAGCAGGAATAAAAAGCAGCAGCTTTTAAGTCATCAATCATGAAGTTTCACCTTCTTCTGCTTTTTCATATTAAGCCAAGCATACATGAATACAAGGCAGCATTAGAGCCTCCACCCCTTCTCCTGGGGCCCCTTACTACATGGAATCCCCCTTCTGGAGGAGGGGATCAATCCCTGCCACTTGCAAGCATAGCTGTAACTTCTCCCATCACCTCTCCCCTGTTTGCTCTTACAGCAGAGTCCTATGTATTCCCCTCCATCCCTACAGTGCAGTCAGGGTGGCAGCTCCTAATATTTCTGTCTCATTCTCACTCTTCCAGTCACATGTCAATCCTTTCCCAAGTGAACTAGAAAAGGGACACACCCCTGCACTCACAGGCAGCTCCTCTGTGCTAGGAGGCCACCTGCATGCAGGTGGTGTGTGTTGGCAGCTCAGCATAAGCATGAATGGAAGGAAAGTTTTGGCAGTGACAAGGCAGAGGGGAGGGTCCAGCAGCAAGAAGGGAGATGGCAACCATGGAGAAGTTGCACAGTGTGTGCTGCAGAAGTGGCTATCCTATGTACAGGTGGACAGGGCTAGGAAGCACAGCACCTGCAGGAGATCTGAGGCATAAGATAGTGGTTCAAGTGTTCCCCATTGCATCCCATCACTGAGCACCTCCTGCCCTGCCACATTAGCAGGAGAATGCAGAAGCCCGTCAGGGATCTCTTGCCCATCTAGCTCAGCCTTGTACCTTCCTCTGTGACAGCCTGCCTGAGGAGTACCTGGGAATGCTGTTCTCACTGGTACTGTTCATGGCATGTGAGGGCAGAGGATCCACCAGCACAAGACAGGTCAGCCCCATCCATTTCAGAGGGGGAGACGGTGCTCACCTCTTTCACTCTCTGAAGCATTGGCTGCAGCCACTCACTGTTGACTTCACAGTGACTGTCCAAGAAGGTGAGAATGTCAGCGGTAGCCACTTCAGCTCCTCGCACTCGAGAGCGAATCAGCCCTACGATGAGGAAAAGACAGCAGAGGAGCAGGAAGGTTAGGAAGGGAAACAGATGAGCCTTCTTCAGAAAATAAAATACTTTGTGCGGCCATTACAGAAGAGCGGGTGGTTCACCTGTATCACACCTCCATCAGGAGCAGAGAGCAGCTTTAGCAGGGCATCCACTGGGGGACACACTGCCCGATGAGCTCTCCCAGCAGACAAAGAATGACCTCATCTGTCACTTCTGTCCATGCCACTGAGCTTTAATCCGGTTCCTGCCTTGATGATGTCCCCCTTCACTTCCAGCCCTCCCCACAGGTACCTTGGGGCTGCCTGCTGAGTGTCCCTCCCATCAGAGCACCCTGCTGTCTCTCATCACTTCTATGGGACCAAGCTCTACTCTCTGCTTGTTGCCTTTCTTACTGCTTATCTGCTTTAATCCCACTTGTCCTTTATTTTCTGCCCTGTGGTCAGAGATGTCAACCTGGCTCTCAGATGTCTCCATACTTTCTTACAGACCATCCCACTACCTGGGATACCCTTTGTGAACTGAGCAGTGACTCCTGTCTCCCCTTCCTGATCCTCACTCCAGGCCTGCTGTGCACTGACAGGTTTAGAAATAAGCCAGCACATGCGAATCAAACTGAAGAGCAGCTGGAAAAGTCAGCATTACCATTTATGCACATAGGAGATATATGAAAAATAACTTTCCTTAATTGCATCTATTTATGATAGCTGTATGATTGTTTTTCCCTTTCCCACATGTCCTAGATGGCTTGTTATCTTGCACTCTGAGTTTAAAAGGATAAAACTTAAATCTGCATCTATATTCATAAAGATCTTAAACTGCGGTCCTTGTTCTAGCCAGGGCCCCTGGACACCACTTCTCATTATTTAGAGTATGAAATGAGAGCCCTGAAGTCTGAGAGTTAATAAGCTGGGTTCTCCCTACACAGAGCCTCCAAACTAGGACACCAAACTCTTATTTTGAAAAAATAAACTGTAACCATAAGAAATAATATGTAAGCAGCTGGCAAGCAAACAGGGCCATGTGGGAAAATCTGCAAAATCTTTGTACCTACAAAGCTTTCCACACTCACCTTCTCGCCGTGTGTTCCGCAGACATTTCACCTTTGGGATCCTGGTAAGGAGCTGGCAGTCCTCAGCTAAGGGAAGGCAAAAAAACCCCATTTGGCACACATGCATGAATTATTTGGCTTCAACAGAGAGCTCCAATTAACTGTTCTCCTGCTTCTCCATGGGAAAGGAAATTCTGCTTTCACTTAACATCACATTAATCAGCCTGATAGCCTTAATCCTGTTGTCTAAAGAGTACACAGAAGAAAGAGCGCTGTTTGCTTGCTGTCATCCTTGGACAGCTGAGCCTGTGCCTCCTGATACTCTGAGCAGCCAGGCCTTCACACTCCTGCGCTCAGCATTTCACAAGAACAACGGGGCATGCGCTGGCAACGTGGCACCAAGCACTGATGAAACGGAGAGACTACAGGGAGCCAGGGCTGCAAATCACCAAAGTGCCAAGTAAAAGAGAGTCTTGTCATATAAAGTGATCTCATCCAATCTCTTTGCCTTCAGCAGCTCATCTGGGCATTTCCCACCAGTTGCTCTCGGGGCAGTTTCTGCTAGATTTTATTTAATAAAGGCCACAGGGATGTGACCCGCTCCCTTGGAGACACCGAGACATTTACTCATGGATAACTAACTGAAGGCTTCACTGGCAGCTTGCCAGAAGCTTGTGCCATCCTTCATTTGCATTGCCCAAGGAAGATGACAGAGAAGAACAGCTACCAGCTCCAGCCCAGCTGTACCAATGAGCATTGGGGCTTTAGCCCTCTATTATCCTCTCTCTATTCCTGCCCTAGCAGAGCTCACAGGATTAACAATTTCTAACGTGCTCTTTTCCCTTGTTCACCCCAGATCCCACGTTCATTGCTCGTTCCTTTTCACGTCTCACACCTCGCCTTTCCCGCTGTCATCCTCCCACAGACTGAGTGCTATGGGGAAAACACAAAGGACATTAGCCAGAGTGCATCTCCTGCCATGTTCCTGCAGAAGCATTTCCATTCTCAAGGATACATGCAATCTGAAACACTGCTCTTGTGTGGCCACTTTGGCAGCTGCTGCATCATCCAACCGAAGTGGCAGTGCTCTTAATTACAGAGTACTGAGATTTAGCTAGACATCTGTTACAAGAGAAGGCAACATTTGTCTTGGCCAAGTCACAACTTTGGGTAAGTACAAGAATCCTTATCAAGTCATTCATTCTCTAGGAGTGAAGCACATCACCATCACTCTGACTGTAACTACTTGCCAGAGCTTACAAACTCTCTGTATCTTTGAAGAAACCGAGTTGGATATTAAAGCAAAGTGTCAGACCTCAAACAAGCACTAAAGTGTCTTCATGCAAGTGCCTCAGGAGGGTAACTGTATCCACAAATATCCAGCTGAGAAAACTGAGGGCTGTCATAAGATGGAGCTTTTTAAAAATCTTTCCATTTACCTAAACCTAAATGGGAGTTTCTGGTTACGCCCTGTGCAGTACAGGTCCCAGAGATCCATCAGTGTCTATGTGGTACACTGTGGCCATTGAGAATTGAATTTCTAGATGCCAAATATGGGACATTTAGGACTGTTTGTTGGAGGTGCTCAGAAACACCCAACTCCAACAGCTGGGCACAGCTCAGTCCTTATCCAAATGACACTCCAAGGCCCTCAGAAAGTTAAATCCCTAATCTCAGCATCCACTTTTAAATACTTTTTTTGGCCAAAGCTACAGAAGCATTTAGCTGCAAAATCAAAAGAACAATGCTTCCTTACCTCAGCAGGCCAAAGTGGGCATTCTCAGCTATCTGTAAAGTGTTCTGAAGAGGCAATTATCAACTATTATAAGTGGCACACAACTAGATTGTCATTGAATCTAGTGCACATTATGGGAGAAGCAAGAAGTCTTCTGTCCCCACCACCTCACCACTACTACGCAACAAGAGCAACCGTAAAAATGGAAAGAGTCCATAGCCTCCAGTCTGCAGGTCTGGTGGGACTCGTGCAGAAGACACTCCATCCCTGTGCCAAGCTGCAGGAAAAGGTATGGTGCTGCCCAAAGCAATAACCTTTCCACAATCTCCCACAGGGACACCTGGGATCACAGGTCTCACCCCAGTCTGCCTGCAGGACCTCAGGCAGCAATTTTCTGAGGGCTCCGCTGCATCCTCTTGCTCTCTCTTGGTTTGCAATTACCCACTCTGCTCGTGTACACAATTGCTACATACACATCTGCACTAAACAGCTCACAAAATGGTGCATTAATGAAGCTAGACAGAGATCTCTGGTAACCTGGCCAAGCAGCTCTGGCCTCTGCCATGCACAGACATAAACTAAACACCGGAAAACTTTCTTTTCTTTTTTCTCTTGCCTACAGACACAAAGGAATCTCTGTGAAGGAGGGGAACTGAACAGAGCAAATAAAAAGAGGGAAAACAAAAGGAAAGAAACAAGTGCAAGGAAAATAGGTCCATACTTACGATCTGAGCTGAAGTCATCTACCAAAATGATCTCCTGGATGAGGCTGGGAGGGGTGCGGTTCAGGACGCTGCAGGGACCCAGGGAGGAAAATGACAATCTTTGTGAGCTGCCATGATAATGACAATGATAGGACTGGTACAAATCTGCTATGCTACGCACTACATCAGGAAGACCAAACTCCAGTAACGTGGAAGAGGTAACCTTGCCCTTGTACAATTGTTCATTGTCACTAGCCAAACTGCAAGCAGAAATATCTGAGAGCTATGGCAACTCAGCTGGACCTTACAAGGACCCACAGCCAGGAAGCTGACTGCAGGACTTGCCTGGGGGCAGCTAGCAAAGGATGCTGTGGCATGCTGGCTGCCTCTAAACAGAAAGGCAAAGAGGAGAGCACCACCTGCCCCGAGGCAGCCAGGGGGCCATTCCCATCTGCTGGGCTCTGGGCAAAACTCACCATTGCCAGGGAGCAGAAAGAGAGCTGCCACTTTCCCCAGCAAAGAGTTCTGTCTCAAAGCCCAAACTAGCCCCCACACTTGCTGAGAACACTCCCTTTTCCTGGGGCTGCTCACACCATACTCCACGATACCCTCAGGACTGCAGTGGGTTTGCACCTCCAGCGCACAGGGGCTTTCACACACAAGGACTGGGGATAAAAGCTTCTGCCCTCCTCAGAGACTGATGCACTCTGGTACCCTGGAGTCAGAGCAGTCTGATTCTGACCTCTTTCTCCCTCTCATTTGTTTAAGATGCTTGAACTAATTTTCCATGACTTTCTTCAAGTGCTTCCCCTGGCTCTACTACAACCACACCGCATATTCCCACTTCAAGCCTCCTCCAATGCCTCTACACACAGGCATCCTCATTGCCTTCAACAAGATTGCTCAGTCGCATTTAGTCTCCACAGTGACGAGGACAGCTATGCAAACTCTAATATTAAAAAACATAGGTAAACATTGTCTTCTTGTTTCTAGCAACCCTCTCATTTCAGTTGCACCCGCTCTTCTGATTTTGAGCAATTCTGAAGAAAGATTGTTGGCTTTTTTGTTTTATACAGGAAACAGACAAGAGTAATCCCACAGTCCCAGAAATGGAGCTGTAGAGAAATAAATTACCATCTTGCTAAGTAGCATCACTGATGATTTTGCATACAGAGCCAAAGTTTCCTCAGTTTGAGAGTTTTCTGCTGTCTCACACAGCAAAATCCTGACTGTTCTGATGCTCAGGATCACATCCCACTCTATTTCAGATTTATGCTGCTTCATATGTCCCTGAGAGTATTTTTATTTTGAGTTTATATGTCCCTAGATGACTGAGCTTGCATTTTTCAGAGCTGAATCTCATTTGTTTCTCTTGGCTCTCTTTGCACTTTGTCTTGTCTGTCTTTTTAACAAGCAATGCAGTAGTCTAGTCCTCTACCCTCCAATGAGGTGTAGAGACTGGCATGACAATCGATTGCTTTTTAGGCACAAAATGTATTAGGATTCCAAAATCCAAATGATAATTGCCTTTACAGCAGAAACGCAGTTCTCCCCTCAACTCATGAATTCCCTACCTCCTTTGTCTGTCCTCACAGCTTCCTTCTTTCAGTATCAGTGTCCTTACTCTGTCACATGACACCACACCACCACTGCCAACGAGTTTCTCTCCTCTGCTGATCAGTCCATCCCTCATCAGCTCACAGATAATCTCATTTATTCCAGATGTTAGCAGAGGAGCATCTCTTTTTTTACTTTGCTCTAAAATAATCTCCTCTTTTGCCATTATTTAAATTGTCATCATAATGAGTTGCTATACCAAATGCTCTTGCATTACAACAGCATCCTTTTAATCAGAATTTATACAGGCTCTGCATAGGCACCAAACCACTGACAGCTGTTGAAGTCCATTGACTTAAAGCCTGACTATTCACTTTTACATTTGCACCTACGACAAACAGTACCCACAATACTGACTGAAATAAGAAATAAAGAGAAAGAAAGGAACTAGACAACAAAGCAGAAGATTTTCCCTTATGCAAGAATGGTCACTGCAGCAGAAGTGATGGTATCGCTCAATGACATCAATCACGCAAAATGCCTTTTGAGTGACAGTTATTTCTGAGGGAGAACAGGATGCCAAGCCAGTAACTGGTTTGAGAGTGACAGCTATGTCCTGCCGAGGAAGAGATATCACGCAGGCAAGCAGCTCTTGACTGACACACATCTCCTGCAGGACCAAGGATGCCAGCAACAAGCCATTTGAACTGGCATGTTCACAGGTTCTGGTGAATAGCTCATTTCCCATTTTTTTCCTCTGCTCCCCTTTCTCAGTCTCTTTCTGGATATTTTTAACCAATTGTCTCCCTCTACACTAAAAATAAATTAACAAAATTTGTCTGAAGGACTCCTTGCATAGGACTAGTAGGATTTGGGCCAGCATGGCCTACTGGTGCGCTGGTCTGGTCCCTCTGGCAGCTTGCAGGCTGGGCAGCAGGTCCAGCTGCCTGCTGCCTTTTTCTAGGGCAGAGGAGGAAAATGGCTGGGACCCACAGCAGCAGACAAGCATGCAGTCCACGCTGCCTCTGGGGAACAGGAGGGACAAGTGACAGGGTGCTGGAGGGAAGAAGCTATTCCTCTCCACAGTTGCTCCTCTATTTCCCCTTCTCCCTCACAGAATCACAGAACAGCCATGGTTGGAAAAGACCTCTAAGATCAAGTCCAACCATTAACCCAGCACTGCCGTACAAACATTTCTCCCATCCTCAAATGGCAACAACAGCACATCACTCCCATTGCTTCCACCTGGCAGCAGAGATCCCAGAGGCAGCAGGGAGAGCTTGGCAACCACCGAGCTGCCAGGGGTGACTGTGCAAGTCCACCTGTGCACACATGCAGGTGCAGTTGGCAAGAAGGGTCTACAGATCAGGATCTGGCCCCTACAGCAGCCACATTTAGATCACCCTGAAATAAACTGTAATGCAGGAGTCTCGTTCCTGGGTCACTTCCCAAGACCTTTTGGTACCAGCATTTCCACTCCGCTGAAGTACTTTGCACAGCTGTCAGAATAACACAGCAAGATGGTATCTGGCTCAGGGGAGCACATTTAGGCTCCCCCTAGGTTTAATTTAAGGTTAGCTCAATTCCAGTACCCTTGTCATATATTTCTTCCTAGAATTTCTCAAAGTTTTACAGCTGATTTTTGGGTGCCCATTTCAGGCAACTCACTAGCCAGGTTTGCAAGGGTCTCAGGTATGAAAACTTCAACTGGTAGTACATATTCTATTCACCTTTAAAGATTAGCCATCTAAAAGTTTTCAGCCACAGAAAATTTTGCTCTTAGTGCTGCTTATTTCCAGCAGTTGTCCTCTTCCACCTCCACTTCTCTTATAGCATCCCCATAGTGTAATTATGATAACCAAACTTGGGAAAAGGCCCATAATAACAGTCAAATCATACTTTACTTTCACCAGGTGCATCTCAAAAGGTTAATTCTAATTACCTAAACAATCATGCTCTACCTGGTTTAAGAACGCTCTTATGGATATAGAAATGACAGACTGAAAGCCTGACTAGTCAGCAGGTAAGCAGACAGAACAATTTTATGCCTCCTGTTGCTTAATATTACTCGGTCCTCTGCAGACTCACAGCCAGGTCATAAACCAAACAGAACAGCCCTGTCCCTTTGAAAATTGGCTTATCCCAAAGTGCTGCAAAGTAATAATTACATAGCATTTGGTGCACTGACTGTGTGTGTGAATTGAGTGACAATTACTCTCACAGCAGTAACTCAGCCTGGCACATTCAGTTTTGCTGAACAACAGGACTCTCGGGTTACAGAAGAAGCCTTGAAGAGCACCCTGAAATCTTCAACTCCTTCTATAACAACAGTGTCGACCTGCAAGTGGGACTCAGACCCATACCTCTTCTACCAGTGCAGCCATGACCTGAGCCTTCACCTCTGCGTATGGTTGTCAAACTTCCTGTGCCTCAAAGACAAGGCTACTAGCCAATGCTTGGTTGTGTGACACTGCAAATATTGTGGAGCCCAAGAAGAATTCAGCCTTCAGGATCCCCCATCAGACAGGGATAAATCATGGACACTTCTGACACTTGATGTCAGCAAGGAGTAAATCAATCATCACATGTACTGGCAGTAAACCATCTGGCAATGAAGACTGCAGCTGTAGCCAGAGGTCTGGGAGGAAATGCCATCCACCCCACCATTCACAGCCAGCACTCCATCAGTGGCAGTAGGATTTCAGGGACCAATTTGAACAGATGGGTCATCCATTATTCAAGGTCTTTTTGGAGGCTCTGGGTTGCAGGAGACCACATCTGAGAGACTGGTATTACTACATCTTGAGTGCTGTGTCCAAGCACTGGGCTTCCCATGACAAGAAAAAGCAAGACATGCTGAAACAGGTCCAGTGAAGGACCACTGAGATAATTAGCGGCCTGGAGCATCAGAGGTATGAGATGAGGTTGAAAGAGCTGGAGCTGTTTGGCCTTGAGAAGTGAACACTCAGAGAGCTTGCAGAGTCTCCATCCTCGGAGATACTAAAAACTGACCAGGCACAGCCCTGAGCAACCTACTCCAGTTGACTTTGCTTTGAGCAAGCCTGGCCTGTTAATGCATCACCAACACTCATCTGCTCATTAGTACACACCACCTCCACAGGATCTGGGTATCAATTTCTCTCTCTATGCATTACTGCTGCTCTGAGTGTCATCTTCTCTTCATTTTAACTATCATAGCATCTGGATATTTGATTGGCTGCCTTAGGATTTTCTTAAGGATCCTACTACCATGGTTTCTGAGCACCTAACCATTTATTGTATGACCTATGACGTAATCGGCAGCAATCTCCTGCCGTTGCCCTAGCAGCACCATGTTTTCAAACAAATCTGCTCATTTTCTGAACAGTGGTTCTGTAGAACTCATTTTATGGTTCAAATGAAAAGGAAATGATGGAGGTAAAAAGGCAAAATGTGTTAATGCAATATATACAAGTCTCTGGAAACACAGTAGCACCAAACCTGGCAGACAGAACTCCAGCCTCCTAGCCATGAGGCCAACTTGAAAAAGCCTGTTATTTATTCACACAGTACATTTCTCTAAGCCCACAGGATCTGACAGGGGAAGAAGTGGTGATGATGAATAATGCATTCCTGTTAGTGATACCATCAGCTCAACCTTCTAGCCAGACAATTCACTCTTCCTTCACCCTCCACAGGCTGTTCCTGGACCTGCTTGCTGGCTTCAGAGACCCTTTTAGAAATGATAAGTCAGAGAGGGCAAAGGGCATTTTTTGTCTGAAAACTGAAAGAAAAAGAGCCTCCCTGAGTTCTGTGGGGGTGATGAGGAAGGGAAGGAGCAGCTGGAACACTTTTTTGTGGTACAGATCATTGCATGCTCCAGTCTACTTGGGGATGCTGACAGGCCCTGTGCCACCTAATTACTTGTTTAGATTTGGCCACTGCTGATGATACTCAAGATATGAGAAGACACTGGTACAAGATAGCAAGTGTTCTGTAGGTTCGGCGGGGCCTGTGCACAAAGTGCTGGGGAGGCTCTAGTGGGCTATTAGGTTCAGAAACTGTTTACCAGCAAGTGACCCTGAGCACCTGCTCAGACCACAAGGGCTCAGTCTCCACGAGACTTAGAATTCATCCCCTTCTGCTTGAAAGACTTGTGAGCGGTGTGCCCTGCCCTCCCCTCAGCCAGCCCCAGCTTCTGTAACACGTGCCCTAGCAGGGGGCTGGCTGTGTATTCCCATTTATGAAACACAGTCCCTCCCAAGCCCCTTTGCTCAGTTGCATCTAGCAGCTCACAGTGTGCCCTTTGGTCCCCACTCGCTCTTCCAAACCAAGTTCATACAGGCTGTTCCCACCTGCGGATGCAGGCACCATCGTTTGAGCCCAGCACCCCTTGCTGAACTCACCTCTTCACCGTGCGGAGCAGGGTGGAGCGTGCCTCATTGTGGAAGGTGATGATGAGGCTGGTAGCTGGCAAGTCTGTGTCATAGCGTACAGAAGTGCACCTGCAACATGGGAGAGCAGAAGAATAAGCCAAACATCATCCAGCAGCAGCCACTGCAGCAATGTACCAATGCACACGCTAAGGACACATGGAGCTGGTACACAGGCATCGCTGTATAAAGCACTTCAAATTCTTTGGACGTGGGGCTTTACAGAAAACAAAACACCAGCTGTGATCTGCATCAGGGAGTTTCTCAGGTTCAGCACCAATACCTCACCTGGCAATGGAAAGCAATTCCTCCCATCTTCTCATCTGATTTTGTAATGTTAGATACATACCTTCACTCTCATACTCAGAACCAAGGATTAACTCAGGATCATCTCACACCAGGGCTGCTCATACCCTGTGGAGAACAAGGATCCTTGGAGGACAACTCACAGGTGTGAATCTTGGATCCACTTCTGGCAGACACTAGGAATGGCAGATCTGGGCTGACCTGCTCCTCCAGAGTGTCCACCTTCTAGCCAGTGTCAAACAGCAGTCTGTCTGCACTAATTCCCTGCCCGATGAAGAGCCCAACCCTGAAACTGTGGCCTTGTGTTTTTAACAACTCAAGGCCATGCACAGACTGAATCCATCCTGGGAGGGAATACAATTCAGTTCTTACAGCCACTACTTGTACTTCGACATTTACTTACTGTTCTTCTATGGCTATTACTAAACTGTTACTAGTTTTATTATCACATTCAATCCTACTGGTTTATGACTTTTTCATTGCAATATTTTATTAAGGGGACAGCAGCTTCTTACAAACATATAAAGAAAACTTGATAAAGACTAAAGTGAAAAACCTGAGACCAGACAGGAGACATACCACATATATTATTGTTCCAAAATAACTCCATGATGTAATGCATATAGAATGTATTAAGGCACCAGGAAGAGGAAAAGCAGCAGAGATTGGTGTATGTGTTATTTGGGGAAGTCTTCCCAAGATCTCAGCATTATTACTGCATCACAGAGGACAAGGATAAAGTTTGTGTTTGAAAGTTGGTCCTCTCTTTGCTTTAGATTAAAAAAAACAGCTATGTGCTAGGTCAGGAGGAGCTTGTAGGATGTGGAGTCAAACATGTCCAAACTCTGCCTGGGTGCCTGAAGAAAGTGACATGTTAGTGATCTGTTGATCCCCCCATTCCTTAAACAGGGAGCCAGGTCCATTTGCGACACAAGGATGGGCTTTCCTCAAACCACAATCTAACTTGTATCAGCTGAAGTAAGTCCTCATCCTAAAGTGTCATCCCAGCAATCACTCCAATATTGTTACAAGACAAGGCACTCAAACACAGCTCCCTCATTCCCAAACTGCCATCTCTGAAAAAGGAAGGAACATGGAAATAGATTTATCTGCTCTGATTATACACTGCTTCAGACTCCCCAGTGCTGAAGGTAGTGCTTGCAAAGCTGGGGCTGAAATGGCCATATATTTTCAGGGAATCACATATATGTTGTTCTTCAGACTGAAGTGCATAGATGAGGCTTTTCACAAAAAGCATGCTCTGCATGCTACCACAGATCAAAATAAACAATAATTTACCTTTGAAGTGAGCTGTTTTCAGGCCAGAACATGACAGCAGATTAACAGAAAACAACAATTCTGCATGGCAGAGAGATGTGTCAGTAATGCAGGACATGGCGTCACTGCCTCTGAGTCACTAGGAAGCCAATCCCAAGTACTACGCTGGGGAACAGGAGCACAAGACTATCATCTCACCACCAAGGTCCCAGCTGCTTGTATTCACAAAGCACCCTGATGGCTGTCAGTGCTGGCAGGCTCACAAAGTTCCATGTCTCCTGACATCCCTTTCACTGTTTAAATCAAGTTAGATGCCTGGTTTCCCATTCCTAGCAGCTGTGAAGTGTGGCTTTGCCACCCTAGGTAGGGTCTAGGTTCCAGCTCAGACAAACATTTCAGACATGGTTAGTTTGCTTCTATTTTTTCTCCACTGAAGTAGGCTGTTTTACATTATCCTATCACTATCAAACCTACAGTTTTCAAGGTACATTATAGTTTCGTACTCCAGAAACTACAAAATAGTTACCTGAGCACTCTTAGCAATTTAAAGATGAGTTTAGTCAGCACAATAAATTCACCTCCAGTGAAACAAGGATAGAATGACAAGCACTTTGAAAGCCATGAAATATTCACTGTATTCACACGTTAGTTTCATCCTCACCCCAGCAGCCTCCATCCAAACTGTAATGCTCAGGCTGGAAAGGAGGCACCATACCAGCTTCAGACAGCCAGGGCAGAGCAGGTGAGGAACACCAGAGCAAAGCAAAGCTGCAACAATGGTGTACCTTGCAGCCAGGACAGAGGGTTGCTGAGAGAAGCCAGAAGTGTGAGGAAAGTTGTACAAAAAACAAATGGCAGATGAACAATTTGAGCTGCACTGGAGGGGCTGTGCTGAAACAACATGATGATGCTTGGACCTGGGAGAAGATATGCTAGAAAAGCAACAAGCTAGGGCCAAATTAGTCAAGGACCAACTTTGGCAAAGAAAAACCCACAGCATCCTTTGTCAACATTGCAGAACAGCACAGGAAGGCAGTGGGCTCCCCACACCAAGCAGCAGCCATGGCTGCACGGTACCTGTAGTGCCTGGTGTCCCGAATGGGCCGATCGCTGCTGAGTTTGTCGCTCTCCAGCTGATTAAAAGCATGCTGGCGGTAGGGGTCTTCTCCGGCCTTCAGCAGCTTTGAGGACAGGTAAGCCTTTTCATCAAAACCCCTCCGGCTGTTCTTCTCTCCTTGGGGAGCCCTTGTCATCTAGAGCAGAGACAAGCATCAGAGCATCAGGGAGAGCAGTCGACTCATGTTTAGACACAGGTAATAAGTTCAGACACGTGTACGCTAAGGCAGGTTGTCTGCCACACATCTGGAGTGCCTCAGGTATGGGGAATGGCAGAACAGGCAAGAGCTTGGAAAGGAAAGCAGGAAACCTTCACAGAGATGGTGTTAAAATTGCCTTCTCCTGGGAAAATTGCAGGCCTGGCTATCCTTATTGACTGAGCTTGGGATGAAAGCTGCTGTTCCTGATAGCACAGGCAGAGCCAAACTCCCTTTAGCACTTGTTACGCAGAACGTGCGAGACTGCGGGCATTTGGAAACCCTTCCAGGCAACACCGGGTTTGAGAGCAGCCTCCAGCCAATGTGGTTGAAACAGAGTATATTGAGGAAAAACAGTTTCAGCCTTTAGGCAATGGCTATCACACACAAACACAGAGGCAGCTGGTTTAACAGGTTCCCTGCTGTGCCTTGCCCAGCTTTGCCCAGCCTCACAGAAGTCCATGATAAAGTCGGAAGCTGCATGTGACTGTCCTCAGTCCCACACAAGAGCTAAAACACCTGGACCATTCCTCTCCTCTCCCAATTTCCCTCTGGATTTCTTAGGCCCCAGAGTCAGTGCAGCGCCAGAACCTGAAGACCATTCACTAGGGCCACTGCAAGGGAGGACAGGCACTGTTCTAGCCCATGTTGAACTCTTAAATAGAAGATTCCGGTTGGAAACAACGTAGAAAATGTAAAATATCGGCTTACAAAGCAATCAGGATTGTTTAAACAATAAAAGTAGTTTAACAAACTGTCTGTGGTAGCCATTTGATAGATCAAATCATGAGGAAGCCATAAAATGCTCCCAGCCTTGTATGAAGGAGTGCTGGAGCTCCCTAAAACTGCAGGAAAAGGCAGATTTTGGCACATCCACATCTCATCCAAAGTGCTGGACAATCCCCAGATCTTGAGATCCTTCTGTGTAAAATAGGTTGAATACCCTTTTATACTAGGCTTGATCACATTTCTCCCTCTGCTATAAGGCTCCTTTTAGGAGATTTAGAGGGCAAGAGACCAGGGACTGGTCCCCAGTATCACACAGCATTTTGGTTGAGTCATCTTAGTGGGCTGGGAAACAACTCAAGATATCCAGCACCATAGCAAATTCTTTAAGCAAGAGAGTACCTAAAAGAGCAAACTTCTCCGCACCTTTCTCCCAGAAAGGCTACCCTGCAGTGCAGACAGCCCTAGGAGAACCAGACAGTCGGGTAAGATGAAGGCAAATTAAATTCAGTGTAGACGAGTGCAAGATAATGAACATTAGAAGAAACAAATTGAACTACTCATGCACATTGATGGATTTCAAACGAACCGTGACCATTTGGGTTACGGATCTGAGCGTCTCCACAGACAGCTCAATGAAACCCTGCACCCGGCCTGCCAAGATAGGAAATACAGCAAATCGATTGCACTGCAAATGGGACAGAGAAATCGGAAACCATCGTGAACACTGTTACATGAAATCAGTGACAGCTCAGCAGCCATGGCCGGAGTGCAAGTTTTGTCAAACTGGTCTCTGGAAGGAAGCTACTGGAGGATGAAGAGAAATTAAAGGTTAGGACTATTCCATCTGGAGAAAAGATGAAGGTGGCCCATAAAACTATCCCTAATAGAGCCAAGGTCAGCCTGATGCTCAGATTTCCCTTCCTTACCATACAATATGACGGAAACACCATTTCACAGGAAACACAAAAGCGCCACTATTTTGAACAAAGAAACCTTAATCAAATACTGCACAACCAAGCTGCTGCATATGGATTTATCCTTGTGGAGGACTCACATAGGCACACTTCAGCAGGTCAGTCTGCCTCCATTCCACCCCTTGGTGAGGGCTGCTGTCCACCTACAGCCCCTTAAAAAAAGCCCACCTTATCACATGCCTTTAAATATTTTGCGATCACTGGCTTGCCCTTTCCTACTTCTCTCTCTCTCTCCAAGTCCTGGAAAAGCAACAGCTGGTTTTTGGTTCATATTGCCAGGAACATCTTGCAAAATGCTGAAAGCAGCAACAAGTCTTCAGGAGCCATTTTGTCAGGACACTGTGAGGGCTGGGGGCTCCCTATGGTGGGGCTCAGGGCAGGGTTCTCACGTTACTTACACAGCAAATTTTAAAAGTGGTAAAAGTGCAATGGGAATTAATTATCAGTTAAGAACACCACTCATTTTTATCTCAGCCAGTACCTCTGTGCTCTCTTCAGGGAAGAAGGGAGGATTCAGGGGATTATAGCTCAAAGGGCTGAGCTTCAGCTTTCAGAAAGACAGTTCATCAACAGGTAATCAACAAGTAATCAAACAACTCACCTATGAGCACCAATAAGGTAACAAGATAATAAATAGGAGCCAACTGAGATTTGTCAAGATTGCACCATGTCAGACCAACCTAATTTTCTCCTGTGATGGAGCAACCAGTCTTAAAGATGTGGAGAAGCAGGAGATAGATAAGATACATCATGACTTTAGTAAGGTTTTTGATAGAGGCTGGGGAGACATGGTCATTAGTAAACTAGAGAAAAAAATAGTCTAGACTGAACTACTGCAGAATGGGTGACACTGGTTGGAAAGACACTGTCAGAAAAGAATTACTAGCCATTCACACAAGCAGACGGACTATGGTGAGAGCAGGTCTTGGGGGTTTGTTCTGGATTCAGTATTTTCATAAGTACCTTAGATATTGAGACAGAGTATGTTTGTCAAACCCATAGGAAATCCAGCAAAAATGTCAGACACGTTGGGGATCAGGATTAGAATTCAAAAAATTATCTCAACACACAGAAAAAAAATATGTCTGAAAACAATAAATGCAATTCAATGAGGGCACCAAAGACTTCTACAGTTCATCAGATCTGTGCTAATACAAAACATGGCAGAAATAGCAAGGTAGCAGCTCCTCAGAAAAGCCCTAGATATTACGAACTATATAACAGCAAAATCAGATTAAGAGAGGAGAGCAAACACCACCCTGAGTAGAGCCCAGACAGTTATGAACAAGCCTGGAAAAACAAGGGGATTGACTCTCCTTAAGGACTCACTTGCTTTATCAGATTATTTTCCTAGAATATAGATGCTTGATTACAGGACATTTATCACTGTTAATTGAGAACATACTTGACAGGAGCAGCACAGGTCCTCTACAAAGTAAGCAGTACTTACTGCTTACAGCAGGACTCTCTGCCAAACCCTCTGAGGAGGGTGGACTGACATCCACCGTCTCCTTCCTCCCTCTTCACATTAACACTTCAAACTTCAGGAAGAAGTCAATATAAGCACATATGAGCTTTGGGTGTATTAAAGAAACTGTAGGTACTGCTGAGTGCAGAGTCACAACTTTTACTGCATCAACTCATACCTGTAAATTCTCTATGTAGGTATATACTTTATATCCCCATGCTTGAGGGTGGAACTACAAGTGGGAGTTAGTGGGAGCAGAAGAGCCTAGTTCCTTCTGACTGATGCTCTGTGATACAGAAAAAAAAATGTGATACATGAAAGCAGAAATGAAGATGAATGGACACTGGAAATGTGAGAGTCTAGACTAGGGATTAGCAAATTAGTTTGCATAGATTAAGGTTTGTCCCAGATATTGCTGAGACCTCCAAGACAATTCACATACCAAAATTACAGGAAATACTGTAAACCTTTGAATCTCATTTCACATACACTTTTCCCTTTCAGTGGCAGAACAGACCAATTTGCTCTTCTGCTGTTGAAAGCACGTTCTTATTTGTGTTTTGACATAGTTCAAGAGACCAGAAACTGCTTAACTAGTGAAATTAATTTTATAAGTAAGGGATTAAGGGAAAGGAATTAATGCCATGCACATCTATGAAAACTTAAGAGCTTTATTTCTTGACTAGTGTAGTGATACTCCTCTAGGCCTGATCACTTGTAAAATACAGACAGTGCTACTCACCTCCATGCATTGTCACTGTGCCACCAGACACAGGCATGCCAGCTCCAAGATCATGCAAACAGCCACTAAAAACAGAGCAGCTGAGGACTTCAGGGTCCCAGTATATTTTTTTTATAACAGCAGGCTTGGCCAAATTCAAAAAGGATACCCATACTCCAGGGGTCATGAGGAATCATTACTTAACTAATGTATGCAAAACTCTCAAATTAATCATTTTACAGTTACCGTGAAATTAGTCCAACAGCAGTTTTATATGACAGGATGTATACTTTGCAGTTTTTGCGTTACAACAAATGGAGCAGGGAGCTGCTATTCTCTTCAGTTTTAAGCTCATTTCCATGATTGTTTCAGCTCTGCCAAATCCCAAGACAGAAAAGCATCAATCACAAGCCATCCCCTGTAAGTGTCTTTCCCTGGGAGAACTAACTGACCAGGATGGTCTAATTGATGAATATGGACACAAAGCAAGCCAGGGAGTAACAACCTCACCAAACCTTCCTCCCTCTTGAGGCTGCCCTTTGATTTATCCTGCTGCTGCAGCCTCACATACTGCCACTGCCATGATCCCCAACCCTGCCAGCACCTCACTCCCACCAGCCCTGCAGGTCCACCCCATCTCAGCAGAGGTTTCCCCTCTAAACTGGTTTAATGCCAGCTTCAGTCCACTGGGCTGAGATACAGCCTTGTTGGCTGAGCAAACCCTCTTCCTCAGGGCAAGGCCAGGGCTGAGTCACCTCTGCAAACCACAGCAGACCTGCTGGGTCCCCAACAGTGTGGGATTTTTTTCTCCATGGGCTCACTCCACTTGCTCCATATGCTGTCCCACTGACCTGAAGAGAAGCCTTAGAGAGGAGAGGACAGCACAGCATCACCAGCAGCGATCAGATGCTGGGGAGCACAGCAGTGCTTGGGGATGCTACAGAGAGGGGTGCAGCTCGGCTCTGTAACCTGTACACTGGCACATGGATGGGCTATGCATGGCACAGAGCACAGGCAGGGCAGGACTGAGAGCTGCAGCAACTCCCAAGAAATTCCTATAAGATCCTGCCTGCCCAGGGAGCAAGCCACTCTTGATGAGCTGAACCTGCAAGATATTGCCTCTTGAATGCCTGTTGTCAAGAACATTTGTTTTAGACTATGTGTTGCATTTCCAGTTGGGTTTAGGAATCCCAGTGTGCACATGGCTCTTATGTCTCATGAAATAGTCCGTACACTTCTCTGAAACACTGCTTAAAATACCTTACAAGAAAAGGTTGTGCCTGACAGCACAAGGCCTATTTCATCGATACTTTGTTTAAAACTGCGTAAAGCATTTTAAATGTGGTTTAAGAACCATGCTCTTATGGAAGGTCTGTTTTGAAATGTTAATTAATATTACCGCAGAATTAAATAGAACCATCTCTGTTCTTTGAGCAGTACAAGTGCTGACAGAGGAGCTCAGAGACAGATTTGAATGTTTTGTTTGTAGCTTTTGTTTGTAGCTGGAGTAACAAAATGGAAGCAGTAAAACAACTTGAACTGATCAGCTCCCACACCAGCTAAAAGGTCACCAGAGATTTTCTACTGCCATCAGCACTGGACAACCTTAAGGCCTGCTGCCAGTTCCACATGGGGCTGGAGAGATCAGTGGTGGGCCCCAAGAGAGGCAGTTTTCAAAGCCCTCTGAGAAGAGCCCACAGTTGCCAGCTTGCAGGGTTTCTCCAGGCCCTGTGACAGATCTGCAGTCACCAAGGCACGGTGGGGAGGGAGAAGCACGGAAGGTCTGGTGGGGCTTGCTCTCCAGCACTGCTTGCTCAAGGTGCCTCTCCACTTCCCTATTCTTTTCCACTGTCTCCTGGCATTTATTGCCTTCTGCGCATGCAGAAACAATTCTCTGCCAGCTCTGCAAGACTGCCTCTGCTCTCTTCTGCTCTAGCCCTGATAAACCCTTTCTCTCTGTCCCTGCCTCGTGGCTAGGAAGTCACGGGATTCCACCAAACATTTTCTATTTCATTCTTCTCTTCTTCCCTCACAGTTTTGCCAGACATTGAGCTGTTGACAAGAAAAGTGGTTTGAACCATCTGGCCTGAAAAGGTGGAAATCCTGTATACGGCAAGAAAGGAGAGGCAATAATTTTTCTATGTTTGGTTTCCACAGCAATGTTCTCCCCACACCCATCAATTCTTGGATGCTATGTTCAGAACTTCCTCCAAGTCACGCAGAAGATGGCACAGTGTTTTCCATGTTATTGTCTACAGCCTGGATGAGGTAAACATCAGACTCTCCTATGATGTCTATCACAAGCACACATGATTTGTTAGTGTGAAGAGTTCAGAAACAGGATGTCACTGATATACAGGCCACAACAGTACGTTGATAGACAAAGGTTGGTCACTACCTTTCAAGTAGACTTGCTATGGTTTGACAAGCTTGTCTTTTGGGCAGTTTTGGGGAAGAAAGCAGGCAACACAAGAGAGGAAAAGAGTGCAGGGGAAGTTCATTCAGAGGAGGACCACAAAAATGACCAGAGGGCTGGAACACCTCTACTATGAGGGTAAATTTAGACTAGATATAAGGAAGAAATTTTTTACAAAGAGGGTAGTGAAACACTGGTACAGGTTGCCCAGAGAGATGTCCCATCCCTGGAAACATTCAATGTCAGGTTGGACAGGGCTCTGAGCAACCTGACCTAGTCGAAGATATCCCTGCTTACAGTCACCCTTAGGTGACTTTTAAAGGTCCCTTCCAACCTAAACTATTCTATGATAAGTTTACAGGAGAGGCTGCAAAAAAACCCTCAAGAGCAATTAAGTTACAATATCTGTTTATCACAAGTCGTGGTTCTCCCATAGCTTCAGACACCACTATCCTTACCCAACTTCTCAGCATGTGGAAAGACGGCATCTGTCCTACCATGGTCCCAACTCCTTGCTTTCATGTCTAAGAACTCTCAGTCTTGCTTCTGAGACAGCCATGTGGCCTCTGCCTAATGATCCTACTTAGTCATCTCTTTAGTGACTCTGTGAAGAAGCATCCTTCTTGTGGTATTCCATCCTGATCCTGCATGTCCTTGTCTGCAGAAGGGAGGGATGCTTCCAGGAAGCATATCTGGATCACTTTGACTAGGTCCCAAAGGTGTGCAAAGCAGCATGGGCTGACAACTGGAGGACAGCCAAAAGTAATACACAGTACACAAGCACCAGCACTACAGCACACATCAGTTTCATTCATTTTGCAGTCAAAGAGTGCTGCCATGCTGGTTATATGAGCTCAGCATCATACTGCATGCAAACAAGGTACTTTCACATGCAGTGATTGGCTTCAGCATGAACTAACCCCTCTCTGTCCTCATGTAGATTAGCAGTCCATGCATAAATCATGCCCACTTGGATTCCTCTCTGAATATGTATGTCCCAATGTATATTCATTGTAGAATGGTAATTTGAGAAGCTGGAATTTATTACAAAGCTTCACATGTGACAGGTGCACAATGCTATCAGTTATCATGCTCCATTGCTGGCCAATACAGATATAGCATATATAGACACACAGCAGGAGATGACAACTATAAAGTATGTCCATCTTTGACCCAGCTATGTAATCCTGAATAGACCTTGTGCAGTTAGCAAGGGCTGGATCCCACAAAGTTTTATGGCCCAGCTGCCCAGAGGCATGATACCCTGGGGCATCCTTCTAGTCTTTTGGTTTTAGGAGTGTTGAATAAAGCAAAGCAATGGAAGCCAAAAGGGTTTCAAAGATAGATGCCTGAGGGCATTCTCTTCCAAACAGCTCTGAGGAAATGAGCCTGCTCAGAACAGTGGAAAACCAGACCCCAGATGAGGTGAGGCAGTTGCCAAGGCCTATTTCCTCTCTCAGTTTGATGTCTAATGCACACAGATGTCCATTACACAAAACTGAAAAGTTGTATCACATTTTTTGTTTTTAATATATTTATGGCATTCACATACATTGATTTTGTATGAACACCCACATGTCCAGACACACATACATCTGGCTTTTCTGTTCATTTGATCTTCATTTCATGCCCTGGACTAAAGCCATTTTTTCCCTACTTGGCAAATTTTGTTGTGACACGAACACTGACATTTTTGCTGACAGAAACCTTTATGCTTTTGTATGTCTCTCCAGGACAAAAGCAACATGGAGAAAACCCTGAAAAACAGTGAGGGGATGGTCTTGAAAATTGCTGAGTACCAGCATGAGAGAGGAGCGTGAGGTCTGTAGGGTTGTTTTACCCTGAAACAGCACTTACTTTCCAAGCATACCTCTCTATCTGTAAATACCCAAGACAACATCTGGTATCAGGGAGAAGACAGACATGACAGCACACTCTTTGAATACCTAAAGGACTGGGCAGTTCATGCTGGCACCGCCCCCCCCACCAAAACAGCAGCACTGTCAGAAAGAGATCCCAATGGGTAGCTGGGGACACAGTGCCTCTGGGAATGAAGGTTTTGCACAGAGAAACAACGGTCACATGGACATGAAGCTGTCTGCATTCAAGCATCTGTTTAGTATCACACAGCAAACCTCCTTAGCAAAAGCCATCTAGGTCACTTACTGTATACAGGAGTACAGCTCTGCTAAAGGTTATACACATGTAGTTTGTAAACCTGTGTGTTGAGCTCCTTCAGAGCAAAAAGAGGGCACTATAGGAAGTCACACTTTTTCTTCTGGAAAAATATCCTCGTCTTTACAGACATTTAAATATTTAAAGAATGTTCCTGGTTTCAAAGTGATTTTGAATTACTAAAAGAAAGAAGAAAAAGGCACAATGTTTTGTTATTTGTCTTCTAAGTGTTAGATGCTCAATGGCCATTACCTGCTCAGGACATTACCTGAACCTTGATTTATAGCACCTGGATCAAGACAGTTTGACATAGCATTCTGTAACAAGACAGATGATGCTCTCATGATTACCTCGTAGCATCTATGAAGCCAGTAAGACAGCTCAAATGAGGGTGGTCTAGGTCTTCATTAAACATACCAGTCACATAAATTGTGTCTCTCTATGCCCACTCCCCCACCTACACTGTCTGCACAGACACAATGTGTATATGTGCCTCCTGTGCTGATGTACTAATCTATTCCCTTTGAACTCCAGTGACCTACATTCATCCTTTTCCTCCCAGTGAACCACAACTGTACAGAGTGACAGATGCTGCCAGATATTTTTGCAGAAGAGAAAGCAACTTTAGACCTCATAAGGTGCTAACGTAGCCAGCAGTGAACTAGTTACCCAAGAGATGAGCAGAGGTCAGCTAGCACTCAGGAGCAGACACTGCTCACCCAAAGCATTAAAATATGTAATTATATTAAGCTTGGGGCTCATTTTCTTTGCCTTCAAGGTCACACCATAAGGGCTTTTTGCTAAGGCTAGAGAAAGGAATTTGAAGTACCTTTTTAATTATTTGTCCTCAAGAGTTAAATCTTTAAACTGAGATTAGAAGATTAGGAATAGTGTGGTTTTGCAACTAGCCAACATTCACACTCTGCAGAAATACTGTGTACGTGCACAGCTGAGCCAGGAAGACAAGGGGACATTTCACACTTCCACCAGGGACAAACAGCCCCACAGCAGGTGAGGATTGTTCCCCACCTTCCAGCAGGGAAAGATTTTTTCCCTAACATGTTTTTGGTAGCGGATCTCACTCAAACAGTTGTGATTTTGAATATTATCCAATTCTGCACCAACTCTCTCCTCTCTCCCCATGTTGATCACCAGATAGATCCTTGTACAGCCTTTAACAAATAACTGCAGCACACAGGTGGGAAGCACGGCACATGCTGCAGACTGGCCTCAGGGAGCCACACTCCTACCTTTGTGCCAGCTGGGGTACCACACTGCTCCTGGAGGCTTCCCCACAGCCCCAGAGCCTGCACAGAGCTTGTCTGCCCAGAAAATAACACCTAGGTAAGACACAACATTGACAAGTCAGGTAATTTACCATGATGCTCCATACAGCTCTTCCTCACATTAGCTTTAGAACATCACACAGAAAGGCTCTTGGCAGGACCTGTTGGTTGGGAGTAAGCCAGGCCCAATATGAAAAAGCAACTTGTCAGTAAACCAACAACAAAACTGGCGTTTAACAGAGTGATTTAATGTAACTCTTCAAGCCACCATTGAATCATGGCCTGGTTTCTTAGAGAAGTTCAAGAATGACCTTGAGCTCTCAATGCAGATTTCTATTTCAGAGGTTTGAAGCCATGAGATCTGTCCCCAGGGACTGTACTGGTAATCTTTCTGCAGTGACAATAGTGATGATGCATATGCATCTATGATTTATTCCAAAAATGAATCTTTCTGCACAAGACCTTGTTCCCTCAGATACAATCTCTGCCATGCATTCAGCCCTGCGGCATGCAACATTGTCTTCTAACACTGGAAAAAACTTGCTGTCTATTTGTCAGTGAAGATTTGAGAATATCAGGCCGGTGGCATTTTGTTTAGGAGCCAAATGATACTCCATTTTAATTGACTAATTTTTCAGTTATTGTATTGCTCCAATTCCAGAACTCAGCAATCAATTTGAACTGACAAGACCCTCAGAGCCACATTCTGCTCCTGCTTGGGTCCCCATTTGAAAAGGCATTAAATTCACCTCCCTAATAGCAAATTTAATCAAGGATGGCACATACCAATGAAGAATCACTCAATTGGCTCATATATGCCTGTCTAATGTGAAAAACCCCTGTGTTACGGCATGTAGGCCTATGTCATTCTAGACTTCAATCACATTAATAGAGGCCTCCTCAACAGCCTCTCTGCTCTGCCGCTTAATCACCGTCAACCAAGAAAGAGCTGGGCATGTAAGGAAGAGCAGAGCCATTGAAGCAGGCATCACAAAAATGCATGCATCTTGACAGTCCCGAAATAGGCTCAGGGCAGGTATGGCCAAAACTACTGCTCATGGAAATGCAGTTCTCCCTGCACACAAAGTGCCACGTTCTCTCACACTGCCACTTGTCTCATTCTGCAGGTGCAAACTGCGGCAAAATAAAGTCAATGATTGGAATGACCAGCGAGGTTCTTTAAAATCAGTTGTTCTGTCAATGTCCATCCAACACAAAGAGCAGCCATCACCTGACTCTGCACATACAATGCTCACAGGTCTGTTGCGAGTCTCATATTGTGAGGACATCCCATAAAGGTGCAACTCCTGGGTTATGCTGTTAGGAGAATAATTTTTTGCCTTCATAGTTGCTGAAGAGAGAAAGGTGGATACCTAGAAATTCAAAACCCAGAAGGCAAAGATAAAGGACATTTGAATGTTTGTGGTCAGCAATAACACTGTTACACAAACCTTGGGCTATAGCTGGTTTTTGGCCTCACTAAACCATAAGTCTGACCAGGCAGATTTTGCGAGTTGTTGGTTTCCAGTTCATTTATTAAAAGATACATCTGACATTTTTCTCAACATATTCAACTACTGAGCTTTTGCCCAAATCTCATTTTCAGAAAGCTCCCAGAGCCCTGCAGTCCAGTCCCACTTTCCTCACACCACGTAGAGACTGCAGTCCCATGACTGGCTGCCTCACCACCCAGCCACCAGCTTAGCAATTTCCACTCGGACAGCAACTTTTCAGACTAGAAGTTTATGCATGTGTCATAAAAATGTGGGTGTCTGTTTCTGTGACCCTGACCTTTTGCTTCCTGGGAGTGCTGTGTGAACACTGTCAAAGGATTATCAGATGCATTTTTAAAAATTCTCTTCTTCCAAACTATGTCAGCTGAGTACAGCTCATAGGACTGAGAGAACTCCATTCAGTCTGTGGGCAACGGAACAGCCCAGTTACCTCCCAATGCCTAGGAGCACTGGGCAGGTGCATTTTTCACAGCACAGATTTATTTCACCAAAGAGCACAGCTCCAAAAGCCACCATTGCTGTGATGGTCAAAGAACCTCACCTGGGCTTTCAGCAGCCTTCCTAAATATGAATGAAAAATAAAACCTAGATACACTCAGTGCTGTTACAGCTCTGTGAAAACCACAGGGTAGCTCAGTGAGGTCTCCTCTCCACAGAGCAGCGTGAAGCACAGAGATGTTGTTTGTGTTCAGAAGAACGTAATGTAAAAATCTAAGCATGCTGTAAATTACTAGTGAAATCCAGTGGCAAAACTCCCAGTGACATCAGCAGGACAGGATTTCAGCCACAACAAAAATATAAACAGAGACAAACACACACTGAGCACTCATCAAGGCCACACTTTTCCACTGCCTTTCAGTTGTTCACACTCATGATTTTACTGTGATCTACTGTAAAAATGAAACTGCTTAACACACTGAGCTTCCCCTTCTCCCAAATCTTTATTTGCTGTAGAAAATGGCGTGTGTTTAGAAACCATTCTAATTATTATGTTGTTAAATAACCTTTGGTACCCAGAAAACAAATAATGTATAAACTTCTAGCTGGAGGTTGTGGTGGGAAGGTAAAGGTTAAATGCAATACAGCTTGTTAGAGACGTGGAGTCTGTAACACAACTCATTTTCTCCCAAATAGAAAAAGATGTTGAGACATTCTTCACATTTCTGGCTTGCTGTTGTTGGGTTTTAGTATTTCTGGCTCCAGAAGGGAACATGGAGATGAACAAACGCGAACAAAGGAAATGCGCTGACAGGTTTGTTCAAAGTAGGTTTAAAAAATTCATAAAACCAAAAAGAGCTGTGGTTGCAAGCGTGGGGACAGACAGCACCAAAGGTATCACAAAATAAACTTAAGAACCCAAACCAGAAAATCAACCACAGAAAAACTTGAAAGAACTGTTATGGAAAAAGATGTGGGAGGCCTGTCCTTAAATGACAAAAGGTGAATGTGAAAGAGGAATTAACTTGTAACTCTGCATTGCAGTGTGGAATAAGCATTTCTTACTGCAGTTGCTTCAGAGTAAAAAGTATTCTAAATAACAAGCCTGAACATGGCAGGACTATGGCCAACAGCACCCAGGCAGTGTATTCACCCACATGCCCTATCTCTTTCAGGCAGTCCATTCTGCCACTGCAGGAGCTGGTCTGACCAGCAACATACCCAACACCAATGAAGAGCAACACTCTTTAGCAGAGAAGCACCTCCTACTGAATAAAATGGTTTAACAGTTCAAATATTTTTGATTAGCACAAAGGCAGCTGCCAGTGAGATCTCTGCAGCCACAGGGCATGAGATAGAGCACGCGTGGCAGCTCTCCTGCCCACTGAGTAACATGCACTGCTCAGGATTCAGACAGTTGCCAGGACAGCATTTTTCATTCTTTCTCCCTAATTAACAGATGTTTAAGCAACATGAGTTGCTCTTGCTCCCTGAAGCCAACTATGAGAGATGTATCAAACTTCTACAGGAACACATCCTTCAGGACTTTTTCTGCTTTACATGAAGGGCACTTCACTGTCTGTGAATATATATATATATATATATATATATATAACTTTACACAGCTCTCTCCCTTGCCCCTTCCCTCCCAAACTAATATTAAAAGGTGTATTTATTTAAGGTTGTAGAGTCAAGCACTCAGCACCAAGGGCAATCTTGAATCACAATTGTCAGCACAAAGCTAGTTCTGCCATGCATGCCCACTACAACCATCAATTAGCATGACTGCACATAACTACACACCAACATGTGCCCTGGCCAGGAGACAGAGCTCCCTGGAGTTCCTCTCCTGCTTCCCTGCAATCACATGCAAAGCAGAACAGAAACAAATGTCATGCCAAAAGTGTCCAGATCAAGTCCCCAGTGATATCTCACACCCAGTAGCTTCAACTAATTTGAAGTCAGAAATGGTAGTCTGGAAGAATCGGCCTGTGACTGGGTCCCAAGGGGAGCCAGAGCAGCAGCAAGGCAGAGAAGTCCTTGGATTACAAGAGGCAGCTTACTTTTCACATGCACACTGTGCCAGGATCCTTTCAGGATCATACCCTTGGGAGGGCTACAGGGAAACAAGACCTCTTTGAGGCCTTTTCTCCTTATCAAAGCCAGGTCTTCTCAGGACAGGTCTTCCCTCCTAACATCAGCCTCCACAATTACAGTGGGGTCCTCTACACCTCCATAGCTGCTCTGTTGGAAGTTCCCTTCCTTTTTCTCCTGCTCTATTCCCCAGTCCTGCCATATTTTTCAGGAGATGCTTGTGGAGAAGATGATAGCTGAGTTACCAAGACACTCCATGCTGTAGGGGTGCTTTGGAAGAACCTGCTCCATCTCAGCCAAAAACTCAAAGCTCTCTGCTGCTGTTACCTCCTCTCCTACTTCACTGATTTTAATGCTGCCCACAGAGTGAAAATGGAAAACAAGAATGAAAACAAAGCAAAACTCGGAACCACTGCACACACAACTAAACACCATGCCAGGGAAGAAGCTGATCTCCCATTGTCTTCTTCCAGGCCTGCCGTTGAACACGCTGCTAGAAGCTACAAGCAATACACTATATGCAAAATGAACATCAATCTTGTCCAACTAGTCAAAGCCCCCCAGAAACCTGACAGGAGGCCAAGGCGTTCTTAAAATCAAAATGCGAGATATTCTGACACCGATCCCATAATCACCCATTCCTGCTCAGCCATAACAGTGCAGAGAAGTACATTTGGCCCCACATCTCTCATTGCCTGGGTGGGTAGTGAACAGCAATGACAGATGCATACCAACAGCCTGCAACTGCTCCCAGCATGCCTCAGAGGCAGCAGGAGGTCTCATATTTGGAAAGATCTCAAGGTGTCATAAACCTGCTGCTGCTTTCCCTTTACAGCATCATTTCTCTCTCCGATTGCATATGCAACCACCAGGGCACAGGCTATAAAGCCCAAGCCTGCAGTTGATACAGAAATCTGTCTGCATTTCTAGATGTTTGTTACCATAGCAATACCATAGTAATTTTTAGTTTGTTTTGTTGTTTCCGTTTTGTTTTTTTTTTAAAGCTAGGTTCTTACCCAGTGCAAACAGAGTCAGTTCCCAGCTGTGTGGGAAGGATGGCAGGGCCTGCTCCCTGAGAGCAGGGTGCTGAGAGGAGATATTCAGCTCCTGCCTCACACCTCACTGTGACCGCAGGGCTCTGCCCACTTCATTCACCAAAGCCATTTCCGATGCCTGCATCCAGCACAGTGTTGCTACCTAGCTATGCTGATGAGCACCATGCTCCTGTGCCTCCTTCTCTCCCCAGGGAGCTCTTCTGATTAACTTTTCTGAGAACAACGGTTATGAGCACCCATTTTCAGCTTCTCACCTAAACAGCTCAGTCAAAAGCAGCTTACAAAACCAGCACAAATAATGTAACACCAACTTTAGACTCCTTTCCTAGAGTCTACTTCCAGGATCTAGTAATGACTACAAAAGCCTTAATACAGCTATCATAAGGGTGTTTTCTGCCATATCAACGTACATTGGTCAACAGCTTGGTTTCCAGCATGTCATTCATAGGCTACTCCAAAGGCTCTGCAAAAGATGAAACAAGCTGATTGCCAGACATTCACACACACACCACTCCTCAAGTAAGTACCTGTGGTCACATTCATTTAAGGATATCCAAGGGAGAATCCTTCCAGAAGCAGAATGAAAGCTATCCTTTTGCAAGAAGCTTAAAAGAGCTAAGCACTTAGCACGTTTGGGCAATTTGGAAAAGCTGATCCTTCAGCAACCAGTATCCCAAATAAGTGGAGCAGAGTAAGAGCTTAGCAGCACACTCTTCATTAAAAACTAGCAGTTAAGCTAAACAATGGAAAAATCATTTAAAAGCATCAAATCTTTGTAAGGTACATCCATCATAAAATGAAGCAATTTTTGCACATCTGTCTTCCTGTTCTGCTAGGACTGCACACTACCCGCTTTTGTATGCCGGTTCACAGGGGATAACTGCCTGGTACTGATGCTGCAAATGAACAATCAGTCCTTAAACACAGGCAGTAGATGTTTGTACTGCAATGCTAAAGGCCTGGGGTTGATATATATGTCAGCCACGCAGAAGAGAGTAAGTAATTTTGTTAAAGAAAAGTAGAAAGGTATCTTTCCACTGAACTTTAATCATAGAGTAGGAAAGAAATTGCATTTCTTTTTACAATGAAGTAAGTGAATTTCCTCACCAAAATCAAAATTGTAGTGTGTCCTGGACTGCTTAAAAAATGGCTGCCTCAGACAGACAATTGACACAGACCACGCACCGTAGTGAAGGTAATGCAATTGCAATTTAAATCTCTGCATTAACCTGTGCTGCACAGTCCAAATCCTACTGTGCCAGGTTCAAGACATGATGATAGGTATCAAGAGAAAAGAGACACCTATGTCAAGGAGACTCATTAACTTGGGAACACTGAAACATCTAGCAAAATCTCATGGCTTGAGGCACTAAAACTTCACTTAGCCATCACAAGGAAATGCTCATTTATTGCTATTTTAATCAATGGAGTTCACTAGCTAGTTTCACTAGCTTTTGCTGGTGGAGCCTCTGCTGCAAGGCTCAGAGATCACCTCCAACTAGAGGGCTCTACCTGCTGCAAGTCACTGCTGCCCCGGTGACTTCATGAGAGGATGCATGCACAACCATCCTGTCTTGGGCAAGCCCAGCCTCACACAGGACAGGACTGGAACCTGGCTTGTCCCTAGCTCTTGGATGCCCCAAGTCCTGCTTAGGGATGGCCAGACAACAGAAACCCGAGAGGAAAGAAAGGCAGCTGGGTCCTGGAGCCACCAGCCCTTTCTGCAGGATGGCTCTAGGGCTTTTAAACTAAAGGGACAGACTTCTGCTTGGTGGGTGCAGAAGTGCACCAGCCAAACTGATCTGGTTTGGTCTCTTATTAGGTAGGTATCTCAGTTCCCTTGGTAGACACAGGGAGGCGTCCCTCTGACCTCCGATGGTTTTGCTCAGGAGGTCAAATGGCTTGTCACTATTTCGTTTGTACCACTCAGAGCAGCCAGAGAAACACTAGATCTGAATTACTACTTCAAATAAAACAGAAAAATAAGTACAAAGGTGATGAAAATCCTCTGAAGTCTCCAGAAGTTATCACAATTAAAATATCATTACAGTATGCACTCATAGCAGGGCTGCAACGTGAACCTCAAGGCTGTCGGTATACACCCACACAAATAACACATCTCCCAGATAACTCAGTTCAGAAACTGTGCACATAGCCACATCTCAGGTTTCCTAAAAAAATTATTGTCCCTTTCTTTCCTCATCTGAAAGTGAGTGTCTACAGGGCTGTTTAAATAGCTGCTCTTCTCCGCAGTCTAAAGCACAGAGGAAAATACACAAGCAAAGCCAGTCGTATCTTGCCACTTTGCAATACACTTCCCCTTCACTGCACACTTCCATGTTAGCAGGCAAGTGACAGTCATCATCCCTCCCACAGACCCTGGTTAACACCAGGCTAACAACAGGAATTCTCTTTGCAGTCAACCCATCTGAAGCAAAACATTCCCAGAATGGTGCTTCACCGCCACCCAAGGGCTTTAACCTTGAGTACGAACATCAGTGGCAACAGAGCAAAAAGCTTTCCCTCAGGACCACAACCAGCATCCAGTGGAAACCAACTTGGTTGTCATTCCTCCTGTTTCCCCTTACACTCCTTCCAAATACACCTCATATCCCTTGGTGTCTTCTCGGTCCAGTTATTGGAAGGTGACCCCTCTGCCCCCAGGCCTCTCATGACCTAGCAGAGCCCCCCACCTCCTGCTGGTATGGGGCTGTACTGACTCAGCCCCTACCTCTTTCACAGCTCAAAAGGGAGGCAGTACCCAGGGACAAGGACATACAAGCATCATTTGCAGACAGAGGAACATCTTGCTGAGATTAGTTTCTCCTGTGTTTCTTGACCTCCCAATCACCATCCCTACTGGCAGCTGGCAAAATCTGGAGGAATAGCAGTTGTTCATGGTAACCTGCAGAGCAAAATATAAGATTAGTGCTCCTCTTGCTCTGTTTAGGTGCTAATAAGTGCCTGCAGGCTCTTAAATATTCTTGCTTCTTTCAGCAAGCTACTACAGCTGTCCATCCCTTCTTCCAGCTGCATGGCCCCAGCAAGATCTTTTGAAGGACACAATCAATGATGTTCACAAGACTGCAGCAAGGTCTTGCAGAGCCCTTGAGAAGTGATTAACACTTCCTTTCCATCTCAGCTGAAAGGGAACAGGAAACAGCTTCATAAAAACGCCTACTTTCAGGTCTACCTTCATCTGAAAGACCTTGCAAATCTCAAACCCAAAGTGTTTATTTTAATTAACTGCTTCCATTCACCGTAAGGACACAAAAGACTTGGATTTATTGGGGTTTTTTAAGGAAAATATTGTCTTATAATTAAAAGCACATAATAGTGTTCTTGGCTTGGCAACAGTCCCTTTAAACTCCTGTTTTTATGCTTTTTTGAGTCAGCAAGGCAATTTTACATTACTCACATCTTAAAGAATAAACTTTTCTAGATAAAAGTTTAATCAATTAATCCTCAGTGCTATACATGCAATTTTACATGGAGGAATCCAATAAGCTATGGATTGTCAGTAAATTCTTACCTGTTCTAACAGTCTGTAACTCTTGTCCTCAGACATGCAACAGATCTTAAAATCATTCATGTCTGGGCCCCCAGACTGCAATCTCAACATCTAAACAACTGCACAGAAACTATTTGGGTGTTTTTTTCTGGACAGAGAAGGCAACAACAGCACACAGGTCAGTGACTTCAGGCATCTTAACAACTCCATAACAATCTGTTCCTCTTCTGAGAGTGACAGGCACTGCACACTTGATAACAAGGACAGGCAGAAATGCCTGTTCTACCCTCCTTGGTTTTGATATATTTCTTTAAATTCCAACTTAATGTCTACTTAAACTCGAAAAACCTCACACTCAAATAAATAAACCTTCCAGGCAAGACCTTCCATCAGATCCTATTTGGCAGAGGAAGCACTTTCATCCCTAACTGATGACATGAGGGGACAGAAGACAAGGGGATAAAGAGAATTGCTTACCACTAATACCAAAAGAAAAGTGGAAGAAGCATGCAGAGAGCATCTGCAATGAAACACTCACTGAAGAGCAGCTCTTAATTAAACACGGACAAACACTTGTCTCCTCTCTAGTAACACCACTGATCACCTAGCTTTTGTGCTTAGAGGACAGAAGCAGCTGAAAATCACAACTTTTATGTGCTGTGAAAGCCAGAGTGGGATTTGGCCAGAGTTGTGTACCCAACTGTTACAACACTGATCTCCTTAAAACACACTTTGTCCATTCTGCCTTGTAAGCCACCTGTGTGGGCTTCCCTTTCTGCCTCTGCCTGCCACACTGACATTGCTCCTCAAGGCTCCTAAGGTAAGGGCAAAGTCTTTGCCAAGTTAAAAGAGGGCTCAAAACTTGTCTGTGTGATACAGCTTCCATTTATAGGCAGGGGAAGGAAACAGTTCTCCTTAGCAATCTGTTCATACTGTGATATCCAACTGAAGAGCCAGAAAGGAGACAAACCAGCTAAAAGAAAATTTCCCTGAGGAGGCAGATGAGGATTATTGGCCAAAAAACCCCACCAAAACCACCTCTCCAGTGGTCTAATTGTTCCCGCTAGCTGCAGAGGGGAGCCCTACTGCACCCCACTGGGAAGCATTTCAAATGATGCTTATGTGTTTTGCTGCCAGCAAAATGTTCTTGCATTATCTGTGTCCAGCTCTGTGGCCCCCAACATAAGAAGGACAAGGACCTGTTGGAACAGGTCCAGAGGAGTGCGACAAAGATGATCCGAGGGCTGGTGCACCTCTGCTATGGGACAGGCTGAGGGAGTTGGGGCTGTTCAGCCTGGAGAAGGCTCCAGGGAGACCTTACAGCACCTTCCAGTACCTGAAGAAGCCTACAAGAAAGCTGGAGAGGGACTTCTTACAAGGGCTTGAAGTGATAGGACAAGGGGTAATGGTTTTAAACTGGAAGAGGGGAGATTTAGACTAGATATTAGAAAGAAATTCTCGACTGTGAGGGTGGTGATACACTGGCACAGGTTGCCCAGGGAAGTTGTGGATGACCCCTCCCTGGAAGTGTTGAAGGCCAGGTTGGAGAGAGAAGCAGGATGCAAGATCTACTTGTGCCCCAAACTAAGCTCTTAATTTTGAAATTATCTCCTTGCACTCTATCCCTTCCTTTGCTAGTGGCAGTATAGGAGAGAACAGATATTTTAAGAGAGGGCTGCTATTAAAAATTTAAACATGTCATCATTTTCTGCCTTTATCACTGCAGATCTAGAAATTTTTGAATATGCAAGTTTTAAGCACCTTCTGATCAGCAGAGAGCAAGCTTTGTGGAGCTATCTCAACTCAGAACTCAGCAATTCATTAAATAATTAAAAGCATAATAGTGACAGCACAGCAATATCATATGGAACCTCATCTCTGTCTGCAGACACCAAGGACTGCCACATTTCATAGAAACAGTAAACAACAACAGACACATTTCTGCTGATGTAATTAATCTCTATCCCCTGCCATATTAACGAGAAAAAGATGCCCGTGTTTATGATTAATTCTTCTAATTAAGAACCCTGTGCAAATGGCATGCATCTCACCCAAGGGATTTTGTCTAAACCAGGAACCCCGTTCAAGGATAAAATTCAGTTGCATAGCTAGGAAAGCACAAATCACAGTGACACTTTTCCTTCTGCTAGGCAGGAGCCAATGACCCATCCCTGGACTACTCATTACTGTTTGCCTCATTCGAGCCCACTCACTACAAAGTCATTCACCTTGCAGCACTGCAACACACCACACTGCAAACAGAGACTTGAGCTCCCTCAATGCTGCATCCCAAAGACATCCCAAAAGGAGAAGCATCATCCTCAGAGGGTAAAGCATGCTGGCACTGTGCAGTGGGGTACATTCTCTTCGCTCTTCCTTAATCCACCTCTCCTCCCTGCAAAAGAACCATGACTATTTGCACATGCACTGAAGCTCTAAGGAAAGGGATGTCAGTCAAATGCCCGGTGGGAAAGACATTCAAAGAGAAAGTCAATGGAGCCTGAGCAATCAGTGTAAATCAAGACTTTAACCTTTCTAAGCCTCCCTCAGACTCTTGATCTGTAAAAGAAGATGCTCAAGCACTTACCACATTTCTGAAGAGTCAAATGCATCAGACACATCAACACAAAAAAATGTTTATTACTAAAAGTACCAATTGAAGTGTTTCAATCATACTGTCTCTGGACTGTTTCCCCCTGTAAAAACCACTGGGCACAATAGATGCTGCTACAAATCTATTTAATGTAGAAATATGGATCCACTTTCAGCCTGTACATCTTTAGTTGCTGCAAATACTTAAGCCCTAACTAATCTGACATTAGAAACTAAGTCATAACTATAGCAGCCAGTACCCCAGTTTCTGGTGCACTTTCTGTTTATTGACCAGCAGAGAAAAATCTGGCTGCCTAGCAGCTGAATCAGATGGTAGCAGTCCCTTTCCCACGCAGCAAAGAAAACATTCAAGGAAAGTCATCCTCTATCTGCTGCTCTCTGCGGTAACACCATTAGGCCATGACATACGGCCAGGTCATTTAATATAATAGGAAAAAGTCCATTGATAGCATTCAATTTGGCTCAATACAGACTAAAACCACAGTGTTATGCATCCTGCATATTATATTGTCAATCTATATAACAGGATGGAAGGGAGGGAGAGCTATCGGATGGTTTCTGTACCTCCCCGAACAAACAAGAGGCTCCAAGAGATAGTGTGGGCCAACACTACAGGAGGCAGCCAGCATCTGCAGGGAGGCTGCTGGATGATACAGTTATTTTAACACCTCCACTTTGTGACTGACGCAAACCACACCATATGTGTAAAGAGGAAATTTAAAAAACACAACTCAAAACCTTCCTTTCCTAATAAACTCAAATAGCTGAAGTGACAAGAAAGACAATATTAAGATTCTACATTTCAGTAAACATACAAATGTTCAAAATATTTTAATACTTCCACACCCACCCTATACTAGGAGCACACACTAAAGACAAAAGTCCTTGCACCCCACACTTCATACACCTTTCTCATCCATGGCAAACACCAAGGAAGCTCCTCCAAGTTTATGTAAGCTAATTCAGCTAACCAAAGAGAATAATCACCCTAGACCCCTAAGTTTCCCCTGACTGCATTACAGAACTACTAGCAAAAAATATCACCCAATATCACCCACCAAGACAACAGGGGTAAATGCCCATTTGTAACTTTTCATCATCCAACTGATGACTGCTAGAGTCTGGACTAGTCACCTACCCCTTCTCAACATCCACAGCACTGGATGTCCTACATTCAGACTCCTATTTTGGGGGAAAATGAGTACAACTAGGCAAATTAATCCTTGTACAATTCTGCTCCTACAAAAATAGATGCTGCTGCTTGTGTCTGAATTTGACTATTAATAACTTGTGGCAAAAAAGCCATATGCCCAGTCAGACAGCACTGCCCATTACAACTTGTGCCACATGCCACCAGACAGGAACAGAAGCGTTTCCACATGCAGGCACTCACGTTGCTGTTATCTATCTGCTTTAGCTGGTAGCAAGACAAAAAACAAGTACATACTGCAAACACCAGGAGTGTATTCCCAGATGCAAACACTTCTTTTTTTCTGCAGAGAGATTGAAGTGCCTACAGTATATTTTTCCACACACACACAAGAACAGCAAAGCACACAGGCTACTGGTCTGAGTACAGAACTAGAATCCAGACACTGCTTACAGATGTTAGCTGGCATTAAAAACAACATAACATGGGGAACCTCACCTTACCCTGAGAAATTTGAGAATTTAACTCTCTGAAGGCAGAGTTAAGACTGAAGAAGCAGCAGCCCCAAGGAGCCCCACTGCCATGTGGGTTGCCATCACAGCCTGCTGAGGAGTGTTTAAACACCATTCAGTATTAGGGCTGAGGTGGGAGAAGCTGAAGTCCAGCTCCTAGAGCTCAGCAAACACCATGAGATTTATTCCTGTTCAGCCTAGAGGGGCAACTTACCATGGTGAGACTTCGTGCTGTTAAGCAGTAACAGGTTTAATGATTAACAGCTGCACACAGAGGAATCACTTAGAAGCTTTTTGTTGTCTCCCCACTCTCAGTGGATTATTCTCAAAATGCTGCTTCTTCCCCTAAATGAACAAAGAAATGCACACCAAAACCTGAATCAGCACTTGGGTGACTGAGGGGGTGCAAAGTTCCTGAACCCCCTAGCCACAGTCACAAGCAGAATTTATTCCCACCAAGCTATCTCAGGTTATGCAAAGTGCCAAAATAGTTTTTAGGAGGTCAACCCATCACTGACCACATAGAAATTATGAGGGATGGGGACATAGTCCAAATAAATTACCAAGTGTGAAACCCTAACAAGAACGAGATACGGTCTGTTACAACAGTAGCTACAACATGACAAACTGAGTTTTAATCATCTCTGGGTAATAGCTTGAATCCAGTACCCGGTTCTTTGAATTATGTTGGTACACAACTAATATGCAAGCTGCCTTGGCTTCACTGGTATTTTAATCAGAGTTAATAACCTGGGGTTAGCAGATCTGTTTTTTTTCTTTTCTTCTTTTCAGCAGAGACTGAGGCTTATCTCAGCTCTACATCAGGCAAATGAAAGGAAGAACACTTTGTCTCCCCAACCCTTTATCCTACTCACCTATGGAGGTTATAAACTCCCCAGGACAGAGGCTGTCTCTTCTGTTCACATTTCACTTTGCACAGAAGAGCCCCCAGTCTGGATACCCAAACACCTCTCCAAAGAAGGTTCTGAAGATGATCAAGAGAGACCCATCAACACAGGCTGTACATGAGGTCTAGGCTAGGAGCAAGATGTACAGGAGATCTTAGGCTGCGTAACTTTGATGTGCAAATCGCTCAGAAAAGGACAGCAAGGCAGCTGGTAACTCCAGGCAAGCTTGTGGCAGCCCCTAACAGTTTATTATTCAATAAGTCTCCCTGCCTCGCTCTCCCATCCCACAAGAGCCCCAAAACAAGTCTCTCACATACAGAAAGAGTCTGTTACGGACATACACATCCAGCTGTGAGCCGGGCTATGCACTCCCCTGACAAGCCAGGGCATGGGAAAGGCTGGCAGTTGCCAGAGCCAGCTGAGTTTTCATACAGCACAGCTTCTCTCCACACCTCTGCTTTTGCACCTGAACCCTCAGCACACTGCCAACATTCATCCAGCTCTTGCCCAGTAGACCCAGGTAACACCTGGAGTCATCTTGATCACAACCCAGTGTGGATCTGACCCCTGTGTTGCAGAGGAGCTGAGCCCACCCCAGGCTAAGCAGCATCTGACTCTCAAAGGACTACAACTGACAGGCAATGACCAAAATGCATCTAAATTTACCTCTATCAGATATAGGACAATGATATGGGAGTTTACCTCGTGAAGAAAAATATTGAACCAATAACTCAAAGCAAATTCTGATTTCAATACAAATATTTTCCATTCAAATTCAACTCACCTACTCAAGACTGGGAAGATATGAACTGCCTTTAATGATTCAAAATAACCTTCTGGCTACTTGCTTCATGGTTGTCCTTGCCACAGAGAATGGTGAGGACCACAGCTGAAGCTTCACACAGGTCCAGGAAGTCAAATATAGCAGTGGAAGGTGTATTTCTAGTGGAATTATAAAAGCATTAACAGAAAGCTAGACAAGAAAATTGATGAGGTAATGTGGTTCCTCAAAATTTACTTAGTCTTAATGAATCTGTCACAAGACTCAGCTTAGGAAATTTCTGGGCATGTAATAAATGCCATGCACGGTGTTATTTCCTAATTTCTCAGATTCAGTGCTATATAAACTAGAGTTCAAATGGTCACCCTGCGTTTTTGCTTTCTAACACTTCTAAGGATTCTTCCATGGCAAACAGCACCACCACCCACCTACACCCCCCCAGAAAAAAACCCAAACAAACCAAGATATTTCATTTAGATGTTACCATTTTGGATTCTGCTGAAGCCCAGCTGAAGGAACTGAGCACATCTGCATACTGGATTTTCTGAACATGCAACCCACTGGCAGCAGCAAGTTCCTTTTGCGCACCCATGAGCTGGGGAACTGAAGTAACACCTTACAAGGCTCCTAAGGTACAGGAGGCACAGAAGAATAAGAAGGGGTTCCCTTCATATACCCAGTTCCCATCAGCACTCTCCTCTCCTGCAGCTGCAGACTGCCAGGAGTCCCTGCTCCTGCATACCAGGCCATCTGGGGACCTGGACTAATGCCAGTGTGTCAGGGAGCTGACACAGCTCAGGAGGTCACAGAGCATCCCATGTAGACCCTGCAAGAAGGCAGGTGTGAAAGGTTAGGGAGAGTTTTGAACCCCTTGTTCAGCACTTGCAGTAATGCTAATACCTGTTTATCCATTCCTCACCCTTCTTTATAAGGCCTCTTAGGAGATATCGGGGAAAGGCAGAAGAAAGATACAGAGCATTCCAATCCCCTTTAAGCTCAATGCGACAATTATAATCCTCTAGCTAGAAAGAAAGAGGAGGAAAAATGAGATGGGCTGTGACAGGTCAGGAGGACTAAATCCCTGTTAACTAGGGCACCAAGATTTAAAGGGCTCAGCTTTGCACACATCATACGCCTCTAACAAGGTCCCGACAGTACATGCTCCCTGCCAGTTCCTCAGGGAGTAAACACACACGGGAGCTGGTGAGACCCACTGCCCTAAGGATGCCGGCAGTGGGCAAGAGGACTCTACTGCCGTGGCATTGCCATGCCAAGACCAATGTGTCCAAAATTGTGGGGGTGGCACGAGCACTCAGGTAGCCCCCTTAATTCACAGGTGCAAGAGCAAGCAAAGGTCAGAGTGGCACTGGCCACACAGGGCAGAGCTGCACATTCCAACAGCTGAACAGCAGCACAGGAGAGAATATACCAAATAACCTGTTTCTCATGTTAGCCTGCTGAGCACATTTTTATCTCCCCACCATGTTGCCCTGCAACTACAGCATATCATTCCTGAAGGTGAGGCTTTGGACCCAAGAAAATTAATGAATAAATAACTTACAATTAATAAGCTAAGTGATGCAAGCAGATCAGCTGATTTTTCCTACTATCTGATGTGACTCAGTATGTATCCTGCACTGTAAGGACAGGGTTGTTTACTTTCACTGTAAACCACCTTCTCCTGGCTCACCTGACACACAGCATGAGATTTGTCTCTTGAAGTGCCTGACCCGAGCCAGCAGTTCATCCACTGACTTAAAACCCTTTCACACTCAGCCAAAGGGAGCTTTAGATGGGAGCTTGGGCAGCCTCTCCGAGGCTAGACCTCACTTGACCACATATCATCACCTGACCCAATGGACCCTCTGGGCTGATCACAGCTAGTCTTGAAGAAATACTGATTTCCCAGCCCTTCCCAAAATTTCTCTGTGAGTTCCCAGTGTGGTCCAGTTTTCCCAGCACAGACTGGAAATGCCCCATGGGGCTGCTCAGCTAGCAGGCACAGCACAGCATGGGGCATCCCAGAGCACAGCACAACCAGACTTATACCACCCAAATGCAGAGAGGATGCAAACAGATGCAAGTTTGTTCAGATTTGCTCCAACAGATTTTTTTGAAAGGGTTACCTCACTGCAGACCATGGATTCTTCTACTGCCAGCCCAAGCTCAGTCTAAACACCACACTGCACTCCGAGTAAGGGGAGAAACACTACCACATACATAGTACAGCAGATGGGAAATACAGCATAATCACATCACTGAGCACCAGACGTCTGCAGTGAGCACTTGTAGCGTTCACATTTCCTAACTCTGATACTTTAGTATTAATTTTTACAATTAAGAAATTACTTTGGAAAACTATAGAGGGAGCACAGAATTTTGTTAACTTCATTGTGTGGTTTTGATGGCTCCCATTTGCACTGCCATTGTATCCCTGTTCCCACTTGGAGACCAACTTGGTTACCAAAGGAACTGCATACTTTTTGCATGCTCTTCCTCATTTATTAGGCTTTTACTGCATACTTGATACCAAAAGGCACAATGGTACAGCATGGCATTACTGAGCATGACACTGTCTGGCACCAAATACTTCATTCAGGGCACTCAGCATGCGAGCAGATGGAAAGCATCAGTGTTTTCCAATTTTGTCCTGCAGGAAGACTTTTTCAGAGAACCTCTGAAGACACTTTAACTGGGTAAGAGCACTTTTCCAGCCAAGCCCTGGCTGTTTCAGGAATCAGCTTATCCAAAATAGAGAGACAAGAAAAATATTCCTATCTTTTTCCTCCTGGGCCCAAAAAATTGCTGGTACAGGTTTCAGCACAATTGCTTTCTCTCTCCGTGCTACTTCAAAACAAAGCGTCCTCACAAGGACCATGTTTCAGCTCACAAGATGAAAAATTCAGAAAGCAGAAGAATGAAAACAGCAAATTAAAGATTATTTTCTACTGCTTTAGCCAAATGTCATCAGTGCTGATGCTATAACAGAGTCAGAAGTTAGAGCATTCACCCAGCCTGACCACAGCAGCCTTAAAGCCTGAACTGCAAAGTCAACCCTGCAGCTCCATCATGGCAGGACAACCAACCAAGCATCACCAGACTGGCCAAAACAGCTTCCCTGCCCAGGGGCAGCTTCATTCGTGCCCTGGGACAGTGTGGGACTTAGTCACCAACAGTGCTGCGGGACCTGCATTGCCACCACAAACAGAGCTGAGGCAGGTCTCTGCAGAGATGAAGCCCCTGAAAGCAAGCAGCTCCAAAGGGAGCATGCAGCTGCCTATCAAAAACCCATGCTCTACCAACACTGAGAAATTACCTACATGCTTGAAGCACATCACAACATGGGTAATTTCTCTGCAAAGATGGAGCCCAAGAGACCACTTTTTTAAAACCCCCCCCTTTTTTTTTTAAACTACTCCTATATATCTCACTGCCTCCACAGTCAGAAGCACAATTGGGACCTGAAAATCTGATGAGGAGAGTCCACCTCCTGTCCTTTATCGTTTTTATTAGATGCAGAAACACGTGCTTATAAAAATACAGTGAAAGACAGCAGCAGGTAGGATGGAGCCTTTCCTCCTAAATCCTGCTCAGTGCACAGAGCTCACCATGCTGTGCCTTTAACATCTTCTTGCAGCAGATCATCTCTGACCTGCTGCATTTCTGCTAATCCCATTCTTGGTTCAAAGGGTGGACTCAACCACATATTTTGCTAAGATTATCTCATCTCCAGCCCTTTATAAAACTTGCAGGCTAAGCCTCCCAAAAGCCCTGTGAAGCACAAAAATCTCCATGTTAGACTTCGGGAAAACTGAGGCACAGCAGCCTGTCAGGAGGATGAGTTTGCAGCTCTATCAGTAAGCCAGCTCGACTCCCAGTCGATGGATCTCATTTAGTTATGTCTTTACCTTAACGTGATAGTATGGGACATCTTGTGGATCCTGGCCTCAGCACCAGGCACTGTACAAGCAGAACAGCAGCAACAACCAACACGACAAGCCCCAAAGATCCTACAGCCCTACAACAGGAGCTGGTAGATAGGGCTGGAGGAGCACAAGGCAACAGCGTACACCACTGAAACAGGAAAATGAGGTCCTGGGACTGTCACCAAGATGCCATGGGGCAGGAACAACCAGCTAGTACCCTGGGAGAGCCAAGGAAGAGCAAGAGACCCCACCTGGCCACGCTCTGCCCTGCAGCTTTTCCTGCAGAAGGGAGAGGATGCTTGGCACAGGTGAGCCAGAGTCCCCCACCGACCCACGTGTTTCATCACCAGCACGTTCGCCTCCGTTTATTTCACTGCCTTTCTGCTACGCTGCATGTTTTTCTAACAGTAATAACAAAGTCATTTTTCAGAGCTCTGCCATGAGCAGTCCCATTTTGGTGCTGCTGAAAAAACCCAGATGATCTTCCCTTGCCTTCCAAGTGACTCCTGACCTGCTTGCCTCAGGATGAAGTGCCTGGGCCAAGTTTCACCAGACCTGAGATGTCTCTCCAAGGCTTCCGTTTCCAGCAAACACTCCTACATTTTTAGCTTTTAAATCTTACAGAACTTTTGTATATGCAAAACCAAATCTAAGTGGGGAAGCAGCTGCATACTGAAGGAACACTTCAGCTCACTAAAACTTGCAGCTGCTTCACCCACTTATTTAACAGAAAGGATCTGGTAAAAAAATAAATAAATAAATCTTCAGAAGCACTGAACTTTCTTCCCCCCTGACCTCTACACACCATCCCAGGCTGTCCAGACCACCACGCTCTCCGAGCCCCAGACCACATTGCAGCTACTTTGTCACTTTGATTAATATTGTTATTGTGAACCTTTTTATTTTATTTTTTAATGCACCACATGGACCCCTGGGACAAATTAAACAAAATCGTTTTCTGTCATTTAGGAAAATAGCATTCATTCGTATATTTTTAAAACATAAACACCGTAAATAACATATCAAGCTGTTGAACTGTCACTGAATCTTCCTCCTGCAGTAATACCCCCAGAGAAATAGTTACCAAGTCATCCTTTCCCAGGGAGCCGACATAGGCCTCTCATCTGTTGTAAGAGACCCCACAGAGATCCAAAAACACCAGTGTTACAGGGGTCCAGCCACAGCAGGAACCGCTGCCACAAAACCACAGTCATTAAGGGCCATCCCCCCCACCCTAAAATAAATGGGGAAGAGCAGAGGCCATATAGGTGTAGGGAAGAGCCAGGCAGGTGCTGGATTTTAGCAGGAGAATAGGACAAGCTGAACAGCACAGACAAACCCAGCACTTGGAGGGGGCACCTTCCCGCTGCAGAAGCATCGGCACTACGACCTGCAGCTTCTTTTCCATCTCATTTCCAGCACCTCGGATATTTGCAGAGCAGAGGCGCCCTGCAGGCTGGCATGATGGAGAGCCCAAGTCCTTAAAACATCTTCTTCCCTTCAAGCTAAAGGAAAAGCGAAGGAGAAGATGAGAGCATTTCACAAGCGGTTGAACATGGACACTTCACCAGCTTGCTCACTGTGCCTCCCCTGACTGGGGTCCCTGCTGTCTACAGCCAAGGTGCTCTGGCTCACAGGCAGTGCAGCAGCCTTGGGGAGACCATACAGCTTCCTGTGCTGTGTTCATGTATGCAAACTCAGCGTTAAGTGCAGAGACACCTACGTAGCCACATTCCTGATCTCTGGCTCAAAAGGCAGGAGACTCAATAGCAAGCAACCTGCTAAGAGTCACACAGTAAGGAAGCTGCTGAAATGAGCTGTGGCATCTCATTAAATATGAGGCCTTCTCTCCCCACAGCACAGCAGGGCAGGAAATCAAACCTGTACTTCAGAAGCCTGACGATATGCCAATGCAAGGAATTAGTGCTCTTCCCCCTCGTTTTATTTCTTTTTTTCATTTAGGATCCACCTCGGCTCCCAGCACTACATCCCCAAGGCTACAAGACCTGCCTCTGGGCAGACACACTTGCAGGAGCCCCGCAGGATACAAGTCCCTGAAAAAACAGTATTGCTTATCGATCCACAAAAGCTGCAGTTTATCCCAGTTGTGAGGGAAACAGCATCCCCTGAAAGCTGCGCACAGAGGGAATGTGATCAAGGGATGGGGAAAAAAAATCATTCACAAATGAATGGTGAACATCAGCCAGCACCTGCTCCACACGATTCAGCTCCCCAAAGGCAAAAGAAAACAAATGCAGCAGAGCGCACTGTTTAGCCAAGTTAGTTAAGTCTACCAGTGTCTAAAGAGCATACGTCAAGGTGGTCTTACACTGCGGCAAATACAAGGGTGGCTAAACTCGCCAGTTCAGCTACACAGAGAGGCAAGTAAACCCCAGCCACTGCCTATTTTTTGGCTAAACAAGAGGAGGGAAACAAACGATTGACATCTTTCCTTGCCAACTTGCTCAGTGCCTACAGACACCTTCAGTTCTCAGTGGCACATCCCAGAAGAGTCTGCTGCTTGCTGTCTCACCACAGGCAGATGATGCTCAGTTCGGCGACATTTGTAGAGCATTTAGAAACCCTTTGCTCCAAGGGAAAAGGACACTTTGATCTCATCTCCCTGGTGCTCATTTTACATGGCTGAGCACAGAGGTAGGGAGCCACCAGTAGAGCTAAGCCCATGCAACCTGAGCCACTATTACAATATAGGATCTCCCAGCTGCCAAATGGGCTCTAGCGGGGTCACTGAGGAGCTACACAGGTCATAAAAGTTGGCAGGACAAATAAGATACAACATACCTGCTCCAAAGAGCAATCGGGCACCAGTCTAACATGATTCAAAGCATTACACTAACAATACTCTTCTGTCATCATCTTCCAAGCATGTTGCTGCTCTCCTACCACCCCAGAGAAGTCAGCAAGCTGGAGAAGCCCAAAGGCAGCATCACATCCAGCTTTCAACTAGGAAACAGGAGCAAATACTCCCATCCTCAGCTCACAGTCTGCCAAGAACAAAATTTCTCTTTCAAAGCCACACCGGACAACCCAGCTTTGCCCATGCAACAGCGATGGCCTTGTTCTGTTCAGTGGGACACAGGTATGCTGGGCGAGCTTCCCACACTACCATGTCTCCTGGCGGGAGGACAGAGCCCTGGGCTGTGCCCATCAGCACTGTGCTAAAGCAGACAAGCAGCACATGGTGAATGATTAACTGCCTGCACATAGTGTGGAAACAATGCCAAAGCCCCTCCGAAGAAAGCACTGCACAGGTTCTGCCTCTGGGAAATTTCCAGGGAGCAGGATGTAACCTACTGCCTGGGAGGGAGGAAAAAAAAAGAGTCCGGGGAAGAAGTCCACCCTCCAGAAACACTCATCGCACAAACCAGCTGCCAGATGTCCCAGAGCTCCTCCTAACTGATATGAAACTATGCTGTGCTCCAGAGGAAAAATGCATTCATAGGACTGCGGTACTCACCCATGCTTCTGCCTTCTGTGGCAAGTAGAAGAGGAAGCATGCAGGGACTCGGTGCGCCACCGAGTCAGCCCTGCCCTTGACCAAATTCTGCATTTTTATTCCAAGCATCTGTGGGTCCTGTTTGGGGAGACACTACTGCAGAGAGCCCACACGTCAAGATTTCTGGCTACAAAACAGGGATCAGGAGGATCCATGATGCATGAGCTGCTCCTGGGATGCTGATCTCTGATGGCTCCCCCCCAACTTTACTAAACAAAAAAATTCCCTTGCTGACTCTAGGAGTCAGACATCCACATTATAAGTTTAAAGTTGTGCTAATAAACATGAGCACAACAAATAACAAACCACTTTCAAGCTGAGACTTGCAATGGACTATTTTTTACCTGAGGTGATTTTTCTTCTTTGCACTGGGAGAGAATAAAGAAGAAAAATACAAGGCCAGAAAGCACTTAAATTTTTAAAAGTCATGCAATCCACATTAATTTGCCTGGGATTTGAAATGTCACAGCATAGACGCAAGAGCAGAACTCTTGGACTCACCCAAAAGACAAGATTTTTTTGTCCCAGACAGAAAAGCAGCCAACTTCTAGAAAAATGAAAAAATATTTTCCAGAGACCCGTAAGTCACATGAGTCACCCTTATTTGCAGATGAGCCCAAACCTGAAGTCCAACACCATCACTCATGCAGAGCAGAGGAAACCAGAAGCTGGATCAAACTGAGCAGCTTGTCTCAGTGGCTCTGCAGAAGGCCAAGGGACATGAGAAGCACGCAGAGCGTAGGCACGCCTCCTCTTACACAAAACTGCCATCATCTATTAAGTGAAGTAATCTAACTTCACAGGGAATGAACTCGGGGTTGAGGGCTCTGCAGTGCCAAAGGACAGCTGCTTCTCTAGATTCATCATTTCCCCAGTGGGGCAGTTGAAACAGCACATTTTCTGTGCTGGTGAGGAGAAGGCAGTGGGCAGTGCCACAGCCCACACTCTGCATACCCAGGAGCTGGGGTAAGGGTGTGGGCTGAGGACTGCTTGCACAGCTACAGCCCTTGCATAGCCAGCCCCACACCTCACATGGTCAGCTCATCCCACTGGACCAACTGCTCAGACCCCAGCTAGATGCCACCCTCTGCAGGGGTGCTGTCCCCAGGCCCTCACCAACCTTCCTGCCCGGCACCCACCTGCAGTGGCTTCAGACAGGACAGCTCGTTATCTGCCTCCCATCCCAGCAAAGCCTGTTAGGCTCCACAATGGCCATGCAACAGCAGAGTTACAGCAGCACATGTATTGCCTTTCGCCAGCTATCCTCTCACGGCAACCCACCAAACCCTTGGGAAACCACTCCACATGCACAAGGGGAAGCCCAAACACCACAGACCCCTCCTGTTTCCTTTCTCTATGCAAACAGATGGGGCAGGTCAGGATGTGGTATTTCCACCATGCCTCACTGTCAAATTCATCAGGAGAGGGTCTTCCTTCATCCCAACTGCTGCCTGCTGGGGGGACCGGGACTTAGTCCAGGGGGGATTGGCACAACCTTGGACCCCAGGAACAGAGGGACGGGAGAGGCAAGGGATGATTATTTTTCCTCGCTAAGGGATTTCAGGCATGGAGCAGAGCTGGAGCAGGACCAGATTTGGAGCGGCTGTTGCACAGCGCTATAGCTTGTAACGAGAGGCTTTGTGGTTAGCCATGAGTGCATACCGCCTCCCCCCAAACAGCAGCAATATAACAGCACGCGGCACTGCCACAGCATCCTTTTCCCGAGGATTTTAAGGTGCTTGGCAGACGATACAGATCCATGTAACCTCACAAGCCCTCTGAGAAGGAGTAAAGTAAATGCAATTAAAAATGGAAGGGATAAGCGGGAGCATGGAGAAATAAAACTGCCAGAGCAGCATGTTCAAGCACGCGCAAGAAATCGAGGGCTCAGGGGCAGCTTTCCCCGCTGGTAAGGCTGAAACTGACAGGCAGCAGCGTTCCTAATCCTCCATTTGTTCAGCTCGGCCCTGGCCAGCCTGCGAGCGTTTCCCAGCACACCCCGAAGGGCGAGAGCAATAGCAGCAATAACCAACAGCGCTCACGGGGAGCTCCGTGCCTGGGAGGCGCTGCATTCATTTCCACAGTCCCACTCTGTACAGTCCCACAGCAGAGCAGCCTGAACTGCTGGCAGCCCCCAGCCCTAATGAGCAGCAAATAACATTCTTGCTCTGCCCAAAAGCCTCAGCTTTGACTTTCGAGTTTCAGCAGCTGCAAGCCATGGCTGAGGGTCTCAACTGAAGGGTTTCCACCTTGCTGTCCAAGGGCTGGGTCTGCTCTGACAGCATTTTCCAAACATTCCCAAGGCTTCCCAAACACCCACACCTGCCACACTCACTTCACAGGTGGAGAAAAGAGACACAGGCCAAAAATCCCAGTGCCAGTCAAGGAGGGAAGTGGAGAGTCCTGGCGCCTGTCCCCTGCTCCAACTCCAACCAGTCTGCCGCTTTTGTTCCCTTCCCTGTGCGTGTAACCGGCTGATAAATGGATTTGCAGCCAAAGAGTGACACACAGCGCAGCTCCTGAACTGCTTCAGCTGGATCACTCCTGGGAATGGTATTGCTGGGCTGCTTCTGCTCCAGGGGCTGGCTTATTTTTAAGCTATTGCCTAGAGTTGGGAAAGCTTTACTGATGCTATTATACAGGCTGAAGGAGGACAAACCTCCTCCACGGACAGAGCAGAAAGGTCCTCATCGCTGTCAAGTCAGGAGCTCAGTTTTATCACCCTGTGGAGCCCACAGGTACCCAGGAAGCGCAGAGTGTGGGGCTTTGAAAGCAGTTTTGAAGCAGCACATCAGGGCACCACTACCACCCCTTGGGTTAGCAAGGAGCCCCCAGGGCTGCCCCATCTCCCACTCTGCCCAAATACCAGCCTGAGCCTGACTTGTACAGTCCTGCCTCTGGCTTCAAACAGGCAAAACTCGGGGGCTGAGCCCAGGTCCCCTGTTTGGTGGTGAAAGGGAGGGAGCCAAGGCAGAGGCTGCTGTGCAGTGCCCCCCAGCAAGTGCCACCTGCGCCCCCCGGCCCAAGGGAGGGCTTGTGAGAGGTCATGGCTCTTATCCGGTCCTGAGGAGAAAAAACTGGGATCATATAGAGAGAGACAGAGAGACACATATGTACGTATGCGCCTCTTGAACGGGAACCAAAATCCTTCCAGCTGTTTCAGCCCCCTTCTCCCCAGCCGAGGGCGGCCGCTGCCAGCGGCGGCGGACCCTGCACACACTGACCCACCGGCGCTGCCGTCCCCCGGCTCTGCCCACCCCGTCCCCGTGCAGCGGCTGCCATGGTGACAAGCACCAACGCTACAATAAACACGAAGCCAGCCGGAGGCGAAGCGAAGCCCCCTCGGCCCCCCGGCTCACTCACCCGCAGGGGGACGGTCCTGTCCTCCCGGCGCAGCTCCAGCCTGCCGCCCGCCCTCTGCCCGCCGCGGGCGCTGGCGCTGCCGCTACCGCTGCCGGCGGACCTGCTGCCGGCGGCCGCCGCGCGGGGCTTGTTGTCCTGCCATAAGTAGTAGAAAGTGCCCAGGATCCAGGCGACCGTCAGGATGGCGATGGCATTGGCCCTGATCCTCCTCATGCCGAGCGCCCCGGGGGAGCCTGGGAGCGCTGCCTGCTCGGGCAGGGGCGGCTGCGGGAGGCAGGGAAGGAGGGGAAAAGCGGCGGCGGAGCGGCGACTCCCCCCACCCCGCTCCGGCTCCAGCCCCGGCCCCGCACCGCCCAGCCGCCGCCGGGTCCTAACGCCTCGCCCCCCTCGCCTCCCCGCCGCAGGGGGCGGAGGGCTCCGCGCCTCCTTCTCCTCCTCCCGGCCCGGCGGCGGGGGCAGGGCCCGCAGCCACACGGCAGTCCCCCCGCTGTACCACCGGCCCAGTCCCTGCCCTTGCGGCCCCAGCGCCACACGGTACTCTGCCCCCAGGCGGGTGGCCAGCGAGTCCACGGGGGCAGCCCAGAGCACACGGGGCTGGGCACCCGCATCCCCGGAGGCATCTCCCACTGAAGCCGGGGAGGAATCACAGGAGCAAAGCTCTCAGCTGACAACGGAGCGCTCGGTCCCATCGCTGCTGCCCCGAGCCGCCCAGCAGCCACACACCGGCCCAAAGGTGAGCACCACACGGCTTCTCGAGCCCTGCGGGACGGGGAGCGTGGCAGCGGAGGGGCAACGGTGATGCAGTTCCACATCAGCGGGCACTGCCAAAGCTGTAGCGGCACAAAGCTGACCGAATCCAGCCCTGCAGGCAGCTTAGCCAACAGACCGTCCAGCTTGTGAAACCGAGCTACCTTTCAGCACAGTGCAGCTGCTGTGCGACTTGGGGCTTAAGGGTCTGAGAGAGCAGGAGGGGGTACTGAGAAAACTCTACCAGTGAATACACATCCTTAGAGAATGTGGGTGCCTTCAAGGCACCCAACGAGTGGATTAGAGGATTTGAATTACAGTACAGAAAATGGCAGCAGGGCTTCTAAATGACTTTTTGCCTACCTTCCTCCTGGCCAAATCCCTCTAAATGTAATTACAACCTGCCCTGCTAAATCGCCCTTTCAAGTTTACCCACACACTGCTTGTTTCCTGAAGCACAGCACAGTATGAAACTCATCCATCAGACTTGTACTGTCCTAGCCCTCGCGGCAGAAAGCTGTCACTAGGACCACCACCTCCTGGGGCTGCAGCGTGGCTCCACAGCAGCCTCCCTGCAAAGCACATTGCGCTCCTGATGCAGAAAGGCATTGCAAAGCATCTTATACCCTCCTAGGTACCTTTCCCAATAACCCATCAACCACCCACAGCTTCCCAGGCCGGCTGATCATAGCCAGCGGCAAGGGGAAGCTTGAGACATTCAAGGCAAAAAACAAAGTCCTCCAAGGGATCAACAAAAACATAACTAGTCCAAGCTGCTCAGTCCACCTCTGTCCCAGTGGTACGAGTAACCTGTGGAAGCTGGGCTTCCACTGTTTTCTGTCTCTATCTTTTTCACAGTCCCACAAAAAAGGGGTGGCTGCTCTCCTGTGTGGGTTTGGATCCAGTGGCTGCCTGGGTTGCAGAGGGACACGTAGAGGCAGAGGAGCTGTATCCAGGACTGAGAAAAGGGAGAGACACAGCAGAAAGACAGGTTCATGTCCCTGTGACAGCAGAGCCAGCCCCGTACACCATGTCCTCTTTCACCACTGTGCAGATCATACCAGACTTTACTAGATTCCTTCTCATCTTTTCTCACTGTCCTGTGCAATTCACTACAGAAAAGCAAGTCACTCAGTGATAGAGAAATGCGTGTGAAACAGGAGAAAACCCTCTGCCTAAACACTTGAACTAAACAGACTGCCTTTTCCTGCCTTCCCAAGCACACTGATTCCCCCTTCCATCGCAGCCAGTTTCTTCCTGCGTACCCTCCCTGCTAACACACCCTATAAACTGCCATGCCGTCACCATTGCCTCCCCACACCACATTTCATCACTCTCAATCATCCTGATGGTGAGCCCCACTCCACAAGTATCTCAGCCTGAGCCAAGCCTCTAACAGCTGAGAGGTCCCCTGCAAGGTCAGCCCAGCATCTTCTCTTTTCTGCTCAGAAGAAACCCAGCTCTCTGACTACTCAGATTCTCCAGGGACATCATTTTGAGCACTCTTCCCTTCCCAGAGCAGATACCACCTTGTGTGAGCATTTTATTCCCTATGCAGGACAAGTGCCAGAGGAGCCCTATATTTTCACAGCATTATCACTTCCGTTTTGCAAGCACAGCCTAGTATTTGCCATCTGCTAATAAATCCCAGCACCCCGTCCATACCACAGGTCTACATTTAGCCAGTACCCAGGGCTAAATCATAGCAGTTAAACCATCACCCAATGCTCCCTCCCCAGTTGAGAAGAATTAGGGGAAAAAGGGAGAAGCCCTGTGAGTTGAAGTAGAAACAGATTTAATGAGATAACAAAACTGATACAGTCACCAACATAAAGTATAGAAGGTTCTACTCAGCCTGGTCCTTGATGTTGACAGCAGGAGCAGAAGACCACAAGGAAGAAGCCTCAGGAAGAAGAGGAACTCCACCCTCCCTGAGCTCCCTCCTTTAATAATGAGCATGATTAAGTGGTATGGGATACACCTGTGAGTCAGCTGCCTTGATTGGATCTCCCAGCTGACTGGGGGCTGCTCATGGCCTGCCTGCATGGCTGGCCCATGGGGCTGTGCCTGGGGAACCAGGACACCAGAGTACAGGCTCCTACTCTTAGGACTGGCCCCAAGCCTCCCCCTGCCTGAAGCAGCCATCCACCCCTGTGCTGATGAGGTGCAAAGCACTGCCAAGTGAGCAAAGGAGCAGAGTAATCTGGTCCCACTGTGTTTCAGAGCTACAATCGCTGCCCAGGGGAACATGTCAGCAGAGAGCTCAGGCTGTGCTGGCACTTAACCTCCACGCACAGATGCAGGGAGCCATACAGGGCAGGACAGCACTGCCCATGGCAGAGTTCAGCAGGCAGCTGCCTGCACCCAGCTGGCCCTCATCACTGGAAGCACCTTACACACAAGCCTTGAAAGCTAACTGCATGCCAGTGGGTGCTCTCTGTCTTAATGAGCTTGTGCTCCTGGAGAGGACGCTCCCAAGCTCTCAGCAGCACTTTCTCACACCTGCCACGCACACTGCTGAGCCCTCTTTGCTATTCTGCCCCCATCACATCCTGTTCTTCCCAGAGTATTGCCAGCAGTTCAGATAAAAGCACAGAGAAAAACTGACTTTACTTGTACTTACTGGGTAATGTGGCCTGCTGACAACGTACACAAGCGACAGGAATCCTCCTGTGCAGAATGACTGCCTTCATTAAATCAATTCATTCATTACAAGAAAAATACAACCCAGATAATTTAACCCATTCCTTTGAAGACCCCCAAACCCCTTTCAACGGATGGCCTGTAGGTAAGTGGCAGAAAGAAGCAGAGAGCTCTGTAGGCAAGCTTCAGCAGAGCCCTGAACAGAAGTCAGCTCTGATGCAGGAAGGACAAGCTGAAGTCCAAGCGGTCTTTCTCATAGGATAAAGTTGCTTTTACTCCCCTCTCCCTCCAGGAGCCAGCCCCATAGCACACGGGTTGTTCCTGCAGAAATGCAGCCAGAATGTGCGATAGCAAAGCTCTGCTCTAGCCCACAACCCCAGCACAGCAAAAGCACCATTACTCACCCTCAGAGCTCTTGGCTGAGCAGCTCACACTTGCCCACAGGTACACAAATCAGCACAGATAAGCCAGAGACCCATTATTTACAAAGCTTAGGCTGGAAAAGCTGGAAAGGGTTAGGGAGTGCTGATAGGGGCACTAATGCTGGCTGACCTGGAGAAAACAGGACCTTCAGCACAACTACAGCAGAAACGACATACTTTTGCATCACCAGGCTTCCACATGCTTTGAAAGCATCTCCACAGCCATATAGCATCTTCAGGGCCCAAATACCTCGCTGCAGGATGACTAGCTCCCAGGTCTAAGCTATTTGTACCCAAGGTGTTCTGCAGCCAGAATTTGCAATGATTTCACCTCTGACTGCAGAGCTCTGCTCCAGAATCTCATCTTTCTGTTAAAAGACAGTACACGTCTAACCTTATGTTTCTACAGGGATCTCTGACAATATGAGTTGTTCAAGTATAACTATACTGCAAGCTGCAATGTTGCATACAGATATTAGAGTCAGCTTCATCAAAGATAACAAAAGTACCAGAAGCAGTCTGGCATGGAGATCTCTACTCAACACCATCTGCAATGTAGACATACAATGAATATTAACAGTGATAATACTTCACTGCTGATCTTTGCAAAAGCATCAGCTAATTCAATAAATGCCCTAAGTGACCTGAGAAACATAATGTAAAAAACTAAACAAATCAAGATTATACAAACTTTGCAGCAGGATTATGAGGTTTTACCACCACATTTGTTCTCTTTCAGTTTCCTCTATAACTGTTACTTTGATGTTAGACATGTTAAGTCTTTTCTTATTTTGTGACAAACTTTGTACAGTGTAACAACATAAGGGACGCCTTAATCCAGGTGGCTGATTCTTTAACATGACAACAGGCTTAGTACTGGGTGAGTAATCTAGATACAGAAAAGGGAAAGAGGAATATGACCAGCTACAATGGAGGAAATTTATGTAGCTGATTAAGAATTTTATTTATAATCACCAAGGCCCTAATCAGCGTCATCTTCAATTGAAAGAGATCTCCTAGGACCATGAATAATAGAATGTGCTCTCAAGAAGCCAGATTTGTGTCTTTGGCTCACAGCCTTAGCAGCAACATCTAGGAGAGCAGATCTGCTGTCCCACATTGCCCCCATAAAATTGAGAACTTCGTTGCAGGGGAAAAAAAGACAAGCATCACCCAGATTTGTCTTTAGAAAAAGCGGAGTGTGGCTTCTTTATAGTTAGAGTGAGACAAAAATGCATGTTTTTGTAGTCATCTGCCATAAAAGGTAGCTGAGCTTTCAACTATGAAACATCTGGAAAAAGACAAAAGGTTTTTCTTGGCGCTACTCTGATTTGAGAAATCAGGTCCATTATATTCATGGCCTCTAGGCATGGAAGTGCCATCTGAAACATGAACATGAGGTCTGTCTAGTCTCTGGAAACAGTTTGAGCAGCCATCCAGAGTTCAGTTAAGAACATTTAAAGAAAATCAGCATTAGGGTACAGGGGCTGGAGCCAATCACACAATGATGGGAAGTGTTTGTCCCAATGGGCAGTAAGAGCCATGAAGTCCTTTTCCCCATAATGGATGAAAGGCCCCTCTGATGGTCTGACCGTAGCATCTCACTGTGCTCTTCACCCAGATCTAAATCACACCCCTGCAACCCTCCCAGATGTGCTTACCCATACTGAAACACCAAGATGATAAAGTGTGTCCCACCATCCTCCACCAGTGAGGTTGTTGAAAGGAAAAATGTTATCTGCATTAGTAATCTACATTGACCAAATTCCTAAACTGCCCAAAATAGTCTCCTTGTCTGAAAAAGCGTTCTCATGCTGGTCAGAGGGCATGGGTATGTGTGTAGGTTTCTGAAAATCCATACTGCTGTGCCTCAGGTCATATATCACCCTCCACATCCTTGGCCACAGTCACTGCTGGGAAACTATAAGGTGTGCCAGAAGTCCAACAGCTTGTCTTGATCATGCCTTGCCTAGAGCTAGACACTGCTCAGGCAGTTTCCAACAGGAGTGCCACAGGATTCATAAAAAAGGCCAGACAAATGACTCCCCTGGGAGTGGCTCCATCCTTCATTTATTCTGATGCTCAGTCAGAATAGGCACAGAGGGCAGATGCCAATTAGTTCTGCATTTCACAGATGATAAGATGCCTAGGGTGGCATATATGCTGACCAGGACAGAAATACCTCCTGGGCGATTGGTTCTGGCCAGTGTGCTAACAGTAAGGTGATGGAGGGGAGTAACTGAGGGCCAAGTTCAGGCATATAGGCTTACAGTTAACTGAGAACCAGGATTTCAATTACTTTAAACAGCAAATTGCTTTGTACAGTTAAACATTCTCGTAAGTGCTATTTAAGGTCACTATAACCTTAACGTTATTTTTATGAGCATGTTTCTTAATGAAAATGGGAGCACAGAGAAGAATTTCTAATAAGCTGTAATTAACGGTTCCACATCACACTTGTGCTCTTCAAGTACGAAGAGAAAAAAAAAACATCTGCTGGAAGGCTAAGTGGCACAATGAATCTCTTTTGATCGTGTGGAGGAGCCAGGAAAGTCTTCAGAGATGGTTAGCAAGGAGTCAGGACATCCCCTCTCTCCCCCTCTGTGGGATATGGTGCCATTAACCCTCTCTGAGCCTAGTAGCCCACCCGTCCACTGCCACAGAAACTGTCCACGACCACCAGATGAGGTGCAGCCTTATTGAGGAATGGAGTTATCGGGCAGGATAACCAACAGCACCAAAAAGATGCTCTAAATTCATGCACCCATTGTGCAGTCTTTTAAAAGTATAGAAACAGAATAAATATTTAAGTAGTAATAATTACATATTAATACAACTTAACTAGATCCACTTACAATCACCTGATTCACTTTATGACCCTGATAAAAATTTTCATTCTCCCTACTACCACCACATCCCTTGTCTCCTTTTTTCACCCCAAATCGTTTGCTTCTCTTCCTTGCTGCATCTTTGCTAGGACATGGATTTATTTTCCACCTTTATGGTAAAGCACATAGCACTCTTTCTGGTGCTTAGAATTAATTAACAATAAAATCTTTTTATTACGATCCAATGACAATTTGCTCTTTTATTGGCAGCTCATCACAGCACCAACTGTGACCTGAACTGCAATTTAATCCTCACAGAAATTCACAGCTTTTACAGTTCAATGTAGCTACCAGGTTAGTGCTCATAACAGTCCTCTTGGCTGCAAAGCAGAAGCAGCTCGAAATGCTCATCTGGCAAAACGATGAGACTCCTATATTCCACTACAGAGGAATTCCATGGGAAAACACGACAGGCTGGGAAATAACCTGTGAAAAATATCCTACCCAGTTTCTCACACATCCCGTAAAAGGGGCTTACACCCTGCACAGCAGTCTGGTTTTGAGTAGAGTGCAATGAAAAATGCTTAACTCTCTTAAAAGAAACAGCAATGTATTTATTTTTGAAGCTATCTCTCAAAATAGCCTGTACAATTAATGAGAAACTTTCCAAAACTTTCCAGCCCTGGCAGTAAGCATGAAAAACTCCAGGCTGAGGGAAGGCCAGAAATAGGAGCCATGGATCTGTCAGCTCCAGAGACACTGCAGCGTCCCTGCAGCGAGACTGATCCCCTAACCCCTGCCTGCCAGGATCTAGACCCATCTGCAGGTGGCAACCAGAATGTAGAAGAAAGACAGGGAAGATGTTAGAGTCCAGAGGACATCAGGCATCCCTGTAATGTCTCTATTAACGTTCCAGGCAGATCACACAGTGCTGAAGACTTATCAGAGTCTACTCTTTCCATCCCCATTATATTGGAACATCTTTACTCCCAGGGAGGTGGGAGAAGGGGACTTCAAGGATGGCAAGAATATTTACTGAAATTATAGCCCCAGTGGCACTACAACTGCAGGAGGCCAGCAAGTAGTTACATCAGTCTGGAAGACACCAGGGTGCTCCATGGGACAATGCACAAACAACTCTACCAGTAAAACACCATTTCTCATTTAAGAATAAGGCGCACAATCCAGGTCCAACAGCATCCCTTTCCATTGCAATCACTGTAAACAACAATCCAGGTATTGCTAAGCTTCCACAAACACAGCACTGACTTATTTGGAAGCTCTTGCAGAAACAGAGCTGCTTCCCTCTCATGACTTCATGAAGTCATCCAGCATGGGAACCCCTTGCACTGGGATCACACAGGTCGTTTTGAGTCAGTAGTCCTCAGCAGTGACAGCTCTGCCTGGCAAGACTTGGCAATTAAATCCCTGCATAACTCCAGCCCCCAGCCTTGGCCAGCAGGGACTGGTCAGCAACCTGCGTGTGACATACCTCCCCCCCCCTCGCTCAACCCTTCTCATTAATTTTATTGAGGTTGCAGTATTAGCATTCAGCATTTCTCTCCCACGTTGCAGTTAAGCCCCGAGGCAGCGCGGGAGGATGAGAAAGCCAGGCTGACCTGCACCACACCACAACCCAGAAGCACAAAAAGTACAGCGGTCAGGGTGGCGAGAGAAGCACTGGTAGGAACCACCTCCCTGAAGGCAGCCGAGCTCTCAGCACTGGTACACACAACCTCCTTGGCAGCAGGCCCGACTCGATGCTGCAAGGTGCTGGGAGCACTTGGTGCCAGCTGAAAGTGATGAGGGTTTGAGGGCATTTGCTTTAGGGAACTGAGTTTGCATCATCCCTGTTTGGTATCTCCGCACTTGCAGGCTCTTTGCAGCCCCGAGTCCTCTAGCAGGCACTTGGGGCTCCTCGATTTGCAAATCAGGTCCCACAGGATGACAGGAGATGAGGGGGTGCAAGCCTGAGAGCAGAGTTCTCCCATACTGGTGCCTAAGCTGACAGCCCCACCATCAATACACCAGACACCAGGGCTGTCTATCACAAAACATCAGCAGTGGGAAGAGATGCTGTCTGGGGAGAGCTTATACACCTGGCCCCTTCCTGCAGTCCGTGCCTCTCACATTCCCCTGGGATACCTGACCCTCTTGGATGGGATGCTGGAGGCTACAGTCCTACTGTTCCCTGGAAGATCTGTTTATGGCAACAAAGCCTATAAATTTATGTAATCGCCTTCTTAACCTGTTAACAGCACCTGCTCCCACCACCTCCTGTGACAGGCAAGGTCCAACACTTCCCTACATGCTGCACAACAACACTTTATCTTTTATATGTTGTAAAAGAGCCTCCCACACACATCACCAAGTGCCCCCTGGCCCCAGAGTGGTAGAATTTGGTGCATGGCAGTTCTCCATCCACCCTATCTGCTGCCTCCATGATTTCTGGCCTTTCAACCGGACTTCCCTTCCCCAAATGGAGGAGACTCAGACTTTGTCTCTCTTTGAAGGGGAAGGTGCCTCATCATCGGGAAGCCATTTTTTATAACAGGCACTCTATAATAAAGAAATGTAATAGATATTACTTTCTAATGGTAATACAGAAGGTCAGATTCATATTCTTTAAATATTCACATTTTAGGACAAACATTTCCCCCCTCCCCCCCCAAAGTTGAATGCTTTAGAAGTGCTGAACAAAATTACCTTCACCACTTTCACATAGGAGCAGGGGTGGGAATTATGAAATAAGAAATTTCACTATTTAAAAAATGACCCCTCATTTTTGCTCATAATTGTCTCCAGTACCTGAATGCAAGTCCTGGCAATGAAAGGCTGTCACTGCAGGAAGCACAGCAGCCAGAAAAAGGAGTGAGAAATGGAAGAAACTGCTTAAGCCACTGCAAGTAGAAGTGGTACTCTTTCATTTCAGAGATGCTCAGTACATCACTGCAACATTTTCAGATGCAGAGATGTATCATTACATGCATATACATGTGTGCACAGGTATTTCACACGCTTAGATTAGTTTCAAGTCTAACTCAAGTTTGCAGCAGACACTGGTGCTGGCTGAAGATGAGGAAAATATCTCCCACAGGAGCTAAGAGCCATTGCAGACCCGACCATTTCTGTTTGAAGGTCACAGCAAGACCAAAGAAATGTGCCATCTCTAGCAGATATATAAGTACTCGCGCATGTAATTCCTCTTCAGATGTGTCCGCGGCAACATGCCATTCTCCACAAAGAGAGGATGAAAAAGCCTATGTGCAACAATTACAATCATATTGCTTAATGGCATACTGAAAAACACAGGTTAATTTAGCACAGTAAAATCTATATAGACCAAAATAACCCTATCAATAGGCCCAAGTTGGAAAGCTCCATGTACAGCTGGGTGCAGTCTCAGCCTGCACACCGTTACGCTGCCATGCATCAGCATGGTACCAGCCTTCCATGCTCCATAGCCTGGCGCTTTCCTGCTCCAAGCAGCTGTCTCAGCCAGGCAGGTTCTGTCCCAGCTCCAGCACAGGGCAAGCTCAGGCCCCAACATTGCAGCACCTCAAACATGCACTAGGCTCTCACACAGCATGTTCCTGGGCAGCAGCAGCCCCTGGACCCATGTCTCCAGGAATGGGAGGCAGCTCTTCTCTACCTGGCACCCCTAGGGTCAGTTGAGAGCGGCAGGCACAGAGCAAGGGGGGGAAGAAGGCTTCAGATGCCCTTTACCATCAGGTCCAGGAAGGAGCTCACTGGAAGGGCAGCTGTGGCTGGAGAGGACAGCTGGGATGTTTAGTCCCTTGGGCCATTTGGTCCCTACCAAGCTCTGAAGGACAGGTTTGCTCTGACAGGTTTTCAGCCCTCAGGGACTTCTGCAACTCTCCCAAGGTAATCCAGGATAAAACAGATTTAAAATACATTTTACCCATTTGATTATTTTATTTTCTCTTCTGCTCTCCAAACATCACATCCTCATTCACCTCTGGAGGCTGTTGTGCAAGCAGCCTCATTGTGTTTGGGACTTGCTCTGTCCAAAGATGGCTTGCTGCTCCGACCTCAGCAGTGACAGCTCCAAGCGCTGGCCCACCCAGTGCCACTCTTGCCACCTACCCTGAAAGTCAGCTTTGAAGCCTAACTTAAAAACTCAGTTCCCACATCTAAGCTTTATAGCATCTCCCAAGGCATATCTTTCTCTTCCAGTGTTTGTAATGAGACTAAAATCCAGATTTAAGGTGGCTTGTTTTTCAAGAGCAAAGATCCAATGTCATTAGACTACTCTGAGCAGTGGGGCCAAGGAGAAGAGCCACACTTCATACCTCTCAGCAGGGGCAGAGCATGCTGCAGCTAAATATTTTCAAAAGAAAGGCCTGAGATTAAACCCTTCTGGTACTGGCAGGGAAAGGCCTCTTCTCATTCTTAGAGCATGCAGATAACAGTCTTTGTTGAAAAGGAAAAATAACAAGAGATAAAGAATTAAACATGGATGTTTCCAATGAATAAGGAAGCTTGTTCTGTTTCTCAGAAACTATCCTTGTAAATTGTCATTTTTGAAAGTGTTTCACAACAAAATCATCTGTAAATCAGAAAGCCAGCTGCTCTCCCCTCCTTTGCTAGCTGTTCTTTTTCTTGCAGAGGAACTAAAACACTAGAGCTGGGCCTGCCAGGTATAAATGTATCAGGGCGCTGTCAGGGTTTGGATTTGGGACTGAAGAGGGTATGATTTCGCTCAGTACAAAGGCAGGAGTCAGATAGGATGGTAGAATTAAGATTTCAAAGCGTGGAAGCTTTCCTCTGTGTGAGGGATATGTCGAGATGGTTAAACCTGAGTTCTAAACACCCATGAGTTCCTCCAAGGCTGCCCCATAACTGAAACTAGTACAGATTTCTGTGGCCGTGGTCTCACCACTGCCCACAGAGCCTTAGCGATCACCTGAACCTGAGGACAGCCTTCACTGATATGTGACCAGCTCACATAGCGATGAAACAAAGTTCTGTGGGATCAATCCACCTTGTGCACCCCCCTGCAGAGCAGGGGTGAGATGCTACCAGAAGCACATGGGTTTTCTTCAGCAGGTTGTATGCACACCAGACACAGGACAGCAGTGAGGAAGGAGTGCAACACAAGAACGGACAAGGGACAGAGTTAAAAACAAACAGATGGAGAAGGACGGAGGACAACAGACACTCAGAAAAGTCAAAACCTCAATTCTTAATGGGCAAGGAGAAACAAATGCTCCATTCTTCCTATTTCCCTCCTCCTGCCGTCTCCTCCTTCAGGTTCTTCACAGCACCTTGTCTACATTTAGCCTCTATCCAGGGGTAAACCGCAGCAGTTGGTCTATCACACTCTGTCCCCTCTTGAGCTGAGAAGGGGAATCAGGGGAAAAAAAGGGAGAAGCTCCATGGTTTGAAATTGAAACAGATTTGATGAAATAACAAAACTAACACAAACGCCAACATAAAACCTACAACAAACTTATACTCAGCCTGGCCCTTGGGAGCAGCAGAAGGAACAGGAGACCAAGAGAGGAGCCCCAGGAAGAAAAACACCCACCCTCACTGACCTGCCTCCTTTTATAACCCTTTATAATGAGCATGATGAGGTGGTATGGGATACACCTGTGAGTCAGCTTGGGGCAGCTGCCTTGATTGGATCTTCCAGCTGACTCGGGACTACTCATGGCCTGCCTGCATGGCTGGCCTATGATCCCATCCTCTTCTGGGAAACCAGGACATACCCGAATCAAAAAAAAAAAAAAAAAAAAAAGAAAAAAGCTAAGAATAAGCAATCTGAGAGGACTATCAACAGCAAAGGAAGAGAAGCATTTTCTGCTCACTAGCAGAAAACTAGCCCTGTCATTAAATAACACAGGTTGACAGCCTTCTGTGATGCAAGGAAGTGGGAAATGAAAGGTCTGAGCCAGTAAATCACAGAATGACAAATGGGAATCACAATGAAAAATGTCTGATGGATCTGAAAATTAAAGTCCAACCTCCTGAAGTCTCAGAGGGAACTGCAACAAGAGACCGATTGCCAGATGATCGATTTTGGGGAATGCCAGGAATTCCTCAGCCGAGTGTCCAATGCATTGCAAGGAAAAGCCAGGAGGCTGTTCCTCTCATGGGTACACTCAGCACTGCCCTGCCTGGTTTGGGACAAACCTGCTGGAAAATGAAAAGAGCAGTTACCAGAGTGAGTGAAATTAGGTGTATGGTAAGGAAGCAGAGGGAGAACAGAAGGTGGATTGCTTATACCACAGATGAGGCAGAAAAAACCTGAGGGTTGGTGAATCTAGGGTACTGTGGGAGAGGAATAAGGATGATGGATGATCTGGCTATTATCCGGGGTTCCATTAGTCCCAGATCCATCTAAAAATGAAGCTGTTTTAAATCATCTGCAGCAGAAATGATTTGTGATGACATAAGACCATTAGGTCATTGCCCATTCATCATGAACTGGGACTAACCCAAACTTCCATGCATAGTTAGGCCCCGCTACAGTATAAATAACAAAACTTGCAGTTCATTTTTGGCTCAGATGCATTTATTTCACTAATAAAACACTGGAACCAGTGACCTGGCACCGCCTTCCATTGTGTGAGCTGAGGTCACATTCATCCAGGTGCCCATTTTTTGCCCCAGACTAAGCAGAAGTCAATGCATGTGTTATAGCCAGCGCACCGAGGTGCAGAAGCGTTTGCAGGTACTTCTGATTTTGTGCCTCCACTGATTTTGTAATTTCTTGACCTCAGCCCATGTGTCATGCTTTGCTGTGGATTTATTGAAGTCAGGAGTTCACAGCTTCAACAGCGAGACTCAGAAGCTAGTTTATGCCAGGGAGGTCAGAAATGAAGAAGTGGGACAGACACACCTTAAGGAAAGCACTTTGCTCCCCTCTCTGGAGAGCAATCAGCTGCAGCTCTGAAAATCCTGTTCAGAAGCTTGGTCTCCTTAAAATGCCCCAGTCTCACTCTATTTTTGTGGTCTGTTGGCTTTTTTCCTGCCCCAAACTATTTTGCTGCATTTGGGAACTATTTTTCCAGCACTGTTATACCATTTCCAGTTATGCTGGTGCAATGCCCTACCACTACCCCACCTGCTGAAGCATCTCAGCTACTGGTACACCACCAGCCCTTTCTAGGGATGCGAGGTTTTAGAAATGACAAAAGCAGACTTCCCCATGGGAGCTGTTTGAAGGAGCATTTCCAACATTTATTGTGTGTGTTTTTGGTCTCCTTGATGTGCAATTAACAGGGAGAAGGAGCAAAAGGCAAAATTGTGAGGTCCGTAATGACTAACGTGAGAACCAGAGGAGTTTCATTCCCCAGGACTGCGTCTCACTCCTTTGCTCCTCAGGCAGGCTGGCCCCAGTGCTGTGACAATGACAACCTCCCACCTCGGTTCAGTGGCACTCCAGTACCCAACTCCTCAGCAGGCTCCTTTGTATAAGCCTGCTGGGTCGCAGCAGAGGTCCAGGCTGCCAACAATGCTTAAATGAACCTAGCCAGGAGCCGGAGTTGGGAACACACAGATTTAATGCCTTTTATTCTCTGTTGTCAGAAGAAATGCTTTCACTATTAAAAGAAAGAAGAGCTTGTTGTCACACAAAAAATATTGCTTTAATATACTGACAGCATTAAACCAGTGCAGCTCCCTCAGGATGGACACAGCTGCTGGATTTGAGGTGTTTATAGCACCTCATTGCCAGGGGAATGAGCTATAACCATACAACAGACTTTCACACTCCCCTTGACAGCATCAGATCAAATTTGGGTTAGATAAACAAACAAAAAGACCATCCAAAAATCCACCTCCAATCAAAATATTAATTAACAGTGTGTAAGCAAGGTCTAAATTTCTGGCCATCGTGACAGAAAAAGATGCATTAAGAGGGTCCTCTTCAGGCGGTCGGTAGTAGCTTAGAGAATGAGTCACTTGACACATCTCAGTGGACATGAATGCGCATAGCTAGTAAGAACCATTGACATTTATGTACCTCACTGCTGAAGACACAGCCATGGTGTTCCTCAAGCCTGAACCAATGATATCTGCTCATCTGTCTCCTTGCCTCTATGGTCCATCTCCAACAGCTCACTCATCAAGTGCTCATACAAGGGTTTTGCTTGCACAGTGCAGATGTTGATGGGCAATCAGAGACAATAAGGACAACAAAAGCAACTTGAATCCCTTCTTTGTCCCCTCTGTGTCATATCTGCAGGGCAGCAAGGCTAGCACACATGTAGAGGGAGTTTCTGCTCCTCTGCCATGCACAGTAATTGGGAATTCAGATTATGTATCTGACACTGTTCCCCAGCATCCTTTTATGTCACAATCACCACAATCCACTGGCAAATATAGGAAGAAGGGTGAAGAAGCTTTTTTTTTGCCTATCAGACCAACACACCTAGAGCGCTGAAATCTTTGGGGTTAAAAAGTGCAAGATGATAGCGTGTGTGGTTTACCACCAAATCTGCCTGAACACCAGTACTTCATTCCACAGGTGCCTTTTCTATGTTTACTATTACTCCCTGCATCTCCCATCCTTAAAAGAAATGAAGAGCCAGCTAGAGAATAGAGTACTTCAAAGATCAATCCCTGTGAAGACTTTGAAGTTCTTCCTTGTAAAACGCGCTGTTAACTGACTGACGGTCCCGCTGCGCAGGAGCCTTTCAGCCAAGCAAACTGAAGCAGTGTTGTATCAGCCAGGGCCACTCTCCCCCCTCATCAAACCCTAAATTCAGTTTGGGAATTTGTACTGGTAGAAAACAGGTGGAGCCACTTTTTTAGCTGATGTTTTTCAGACAGCCAGCTCATTGAGAGTCTACTCGCTGCCGGGTGGTCAGAGAGGGGAAGGTGAAATTCAATCCTGCTGACTGTACCACTTGCTCATCCCCAGCAAGGCAGGCACTGCCACATGTCTTGGTGATTGGAGACCTGCTAGAAAAATCCTACCCAGCTCTCCTCAAACTACCACAAGAAATATCAAAAATATGAAGTGCGAAAAACAAACTATCTAGGGAGAACCAAGCTCTCATTACTGACCACAATGGTCAGAGAAATTATCCTGATCTAACTAGACTTTGGCTTCAGTCCAGCACAGCTACTGCTACACTCCCACCCTTGCCCTCATGGATCATTTGGGGTATTTTTGTGCAGTGTGCCTAATACACAGCACCTCATGGCTTTTGGAATCTCCTTCCAACTTCAAGATGATTGTGCTTTCCAGGCTTTCCCCTTCCCTTTCGTCTTTGTTTGGGAAAGAAGTGTAGTCCTGTAAGGATAGAAGTGAGAAAATAATGCTGGTTTTACTTGCGTGAATTTCCCATCTTGATTCCAGCTCAATTTGTTTCATTGTCAGCAGTTCCACTTAACTTCCCAGGGAGAAGAAAAATAAGGGTGGGTGGTGAGGTTACTGTCTTCATTGTCTCCCCTAAAGGAAGTTCTGAGATTTAAAAAATGCGTGCTTACTTAGCAAGAGAAAGTTTGTTTAGGTCTGAAAGTCTGTTTATGTATTTCTTCTCAAGGGAGCAGGGATTTTTGGAAAGCTACTAAGTTGCATTTAAAAAAAAAAACACAAAAGCATTTGGCTCATGTGTCCTTTTTTGAAGCATTTGACGGGAAGAGCGAAGCATGGTGCTAACACGTAGTGCGAGGAGCGAAGGGAGGGAACACGTGCCAAGGTCACCTCCTCAGCAGTAGCAATGGCAAGCTTCACAGCAGTAATATAAAACCTCCCTCTGATACAAGATACCACTCACAGCTACTTTTTAAGAGCTATAAAAATCCAGAGCAGGCACACATTAATTAAAGCCGTTCCGCGAGAAGCGCTGCGTGTCAGTCTTGGCAGCAGGTAACGTAGCGCATATGGGAGCAGAATGCCCATGGACACAGGGTTAGCTAAAATACTTCAGTTTTTATCACCTCCAGGTTTGTCAGTGGGCAGCACAGATGGTTTGCAGCTGGGGAGCTAGTCAGCATGCTTGTAAGGAAGCGATGTGACCTGTGTCACAAAGCAATGTGTACCATAAGGAAGCTTCTCTCCGTGACTAGCCCTAATCTCCTTCGTTGACATTTAAGTCCATAACCTCCTGTCCTCGCTAGACTAGAAAGCAGACCACAAAAATCCCTCTCTGCTTCACCAGAGTTTTTTTTTATTTATCTCCTTGTCCCTCAGTTCTTTGCCCTAACCTAGACAAACTCAGCTCTTCTGGGCTTTGCTCACAAGCCCCATTTCCACACCAGTGTCCCCTGCAGAGCACAGGATTCACCTTCCAGAGTGGCACAACCTGAGCAGCAGAGGCAGTGAGGAAGACAAGGACCCATCCGGGCTTCCCTCAGCTCCCTTCCCTCCATGGTTAGGGCAAGGTAGGCTGAGATGGTTGAGGTTATTACCCAAGGGCAAACCTGCCAGCAACGGCAATTTCTCTTCCTTGTTCCCTGATGCAACCCATCAAGAGAAATAAGCTTTTGCTATGAACCCACTGATGAGCTGGCAATGGAACACATCCAACTAAAGGATGATGGCTAGCAGGAAAACTGTTTTTAACTGGTGATTATTCCAATCAAGTGAAATAAAGATAATCCACTTTTTTATCTCTTACATCTATCTACCTGTACTTACCCCACCTCCTGATTTCTTTGTTGGAAGTTGCAGCAGAGCTTCCGCACTGCTGGTAGCAACAGCACCCTCCAATATTTCCAGCACTGGAAACCTTGAAAGCAGTGAAACAGAACTGGGGGCATGGAGCTAACAGGGCCAGAGCCCAGTGGCATTGAGTCCTAATGCCCATTTACAAGGCAGAGGGGGAAAAAAAAGAGGTACTTGAGTATTCTTGAGGGTCAATACTCAGCACCATCTCATTGTTGTCACCTATGGCTATCATGCCTGTTGAATTTTAAATTTTCTGGCCCATAACCAATTTGTTAAGAGATGGGCAGTCTGATTTGGTATTTATCAGGGCTCTGTAAGAATTTCTTAAGTTCTAACCTTACAGCTTGGATTAACTCTTTTTCTAGTGTGGGGAAAACATCTGTAAAATGGAGCTGGTCTTTAAGACATCACAGTGCTTTGAGACGTGCAGCTGAACAACATTTAGTATCGCTACCCATATATCACAGGAGAACCAGAGGGGGGAAGAAGAGGGTGTAACACTTTTAAAACATATGGAAAGCATTATTCAAATAGCAAAAATATGACATAAAAGTATATACACATACTTATAGCTCAGATTTAGGCTCTCCAGAGCCCTTGCTAGGCAAGTAGGGATAACAACTTTTTATTCCCAGTGCATTGAAAGAAGGTCTCATTTTCACAACTTGCCACCAGCAGTCAGTCTCTCTGCTTTTATTTATGGCTAAAAGTCTTGGTCAGTGTCAGGGCACAGAGGAAAAAGGGAAGAGCAATTGGCAGATCTCAGCTGATGCAAAGTACTGTTTGGCGTTATTCGAAGGACAATCAATTGGAAAGGACTTGCTGTTAATCAATGTGAAACAAATACATGTCAGTTCCCCACAGAGCACACTACAATGTGAAACAGCTTCTTAGAGCAGCAGGTTTTTGTGGAGGGGGTTTGGACAGGCAATTTTTCTCTCAAGCCTGGATTTCTGACAGCTGCCTAGTGCCTTTTTCCCAGACTTGTCACATTTGTGCTGAGATAGATAAACGTCTTCTCTCTTTTGCTCCTTAACCATTGCCCAACCTCTACGTTTTTTTAAGCAAAGAAAAGATAGAAGCCATATTTTATAGCATCTATAGCTGAAGCTGGAGTTTTTCCTATACAAGGAAATGGTTTCTTGTTATCTGAAGATGACATCTCTATTTTACAGTAAAAGTCTCTGTCCTCTTTTTTTTCAGTTCTCTTTACTTCCCCATCTCAGAAACTGAATTTATCCAATAGCTTGCGAAGAAAAATAATTTTTAAAAGACAGTTTTGCTCTGTTTCTTGGCGACCAACACCACTGAGAACCAGGTAGTATCGTGCTGGCTAATTCAAGACACAAACAAGCACCGTGATAGCTAAGTTGGAGAAGAGGATGCAGCGCTTACCATGGCACAGAAAATCCTTACCACAGCTGCCTGCTCTTCATGGTGGAATTCACAGTGATAGAGGAATCTGTTTTGAATATGGGAAATTATGCTCCATGCCTTTATTTGGCTTTTGGGTTTTTTTTTTCCCCTTACTAAGTTTAACCATGTCGGCTCTCTTGCATTACCCTCTCTACCTGTGAAAGCATTTAACAAAACTCCCTTGGTGCAGGGCTAATACAAAAGGGCACACTGTGGCTCCCTTAATTCACAGAGAAAGCTGGGTACTTTGCACTTCCTCAAACTGCCTCTCCCCTTCTCCAGAACAATGTACCCCTCAGGGTGGGGAGAAACTCTTATGCCAGTAATACAGCACTGCATAGAAATGAAAGGGCTTTAAAATGGCCCTTATTCCCAAAGAACATCAAGGGGATGACAGGTTGTGTCAGACTGTGGGAATGAAGAAAGCAGTACAGGTTTGGACTACTGTGGAGGCCTGAAGGAAGGAGATCGAGGAGCAGTCATGGGAACTGACCTACTGGTTTGGACTGGTGGTGCCTCTAAATCGGTACAGAACACTGGCGAGGGCTCCTTGTGACTCCTTGTTACAGAAGCTCCCTCTGCACATGCAAAAGGCCCAATTCCTCAAAGGCATTTAGGCACAGGGCCAGGGCAATGAGGTACTGCTCAAGGCTAACCACATTGCCTTCACTGAAAAAAAACAAACCACCAAAACCATGTTACAGATAGATAGTGAGGAGTTCAGATACTCCCCAGGGAGCCAGAGCAATAGAAACGCAACATTAAGATAGCTGCCCATCCCTGCCATTAGTGAGTACCAGAGAAAAATTTAAGAAGCCCACAGGGATATGTTGTCTTCAGTTCTGTCAGTCATGGATGTGACAGCTGGGACCTTTAAAGACTGTCAAAGGAGGGAAACCAAGGCACTCCAAATGCCAAGTCTGTCAGCAGCATAATTAACATGTCGTGTGGTCTTCTCAGAAATGCAACACTTACTGCACCTCCACCTGCCAGACTCTCAAAAATGCTGCTCGGCTGGTAATTCCTGCACCTGGAAATAATGTCCAAGTTACTGCAAAGCCAAGAAAAAGGCAAACTGTAGTGTCTGGGAAGACAGAAATCAGTTTGTACCCCAGGAGCAGCTCTGGAAACACGTTCCCAGTCATATTCTTAGAAAAACACAATCATTTCATATGGGCAAAATGCCTGAAACAAAACGGATGGAGGCAAGTTCTGCAGGTAACTCATAAACCAAGACAGGTTCGGGGACCTCAGCAGCTGGAGTGTGCTCCCCACTAACCTGGAAGGACCAATTGGAGGCAGGTGGCATCAAGCACCAGGTAAAAGGGGAAATTTCTCTCCCCCATCTTGGGCAGTGTATGTCGGGCAAACTTACAAACGTAAAGTCACAAGTGACGGAAAGAAAAATCCCACATTGTGAAAGCCAGCCCGGAGAGAGAGGCATGGCAATTCTCCCTCTGCACAGACAAAATGGATGTGCATGGTTTAGTGCAGAAGGGTCCCAGTACAGGTAAGATACTTGGGGAAACCTACATGAACGCTCAGGTTGAGGAAAATCTAAGCTTTTATTTAAAAAAAGGTTGATGTGTAGCCATCCTGACTGACCAACATGACCAGGCCAAGGACAGCATCTGAATCCACTGAGAGGCTCAGAACAATTCAGGTACATCTGAGCAAACTTGCTATCACATTGCTTCGGAGTACAGTATTGCTGCCAGCGCGGGCTCTTCCACGGCTGGTCTCTGACAGACAGATCAGGGATTGCACTGGAAAGGTCCAGGTGTTCCTGTAAGGAATGATGGACTCACAAGGACAGGGTTGGAATGCAGGGAAAGAAAAGAAAAAGCAGGCATGTGAAAAAGGAAAAAAGAGCTTCGATACTGGTAAGTCTGGTAAAAGAGCAGATTTTTACTGAATGTAACAATTAGCAATGAAGTTTTATCTATAGGCTGGCAGAAAATTTAAAACCTTAATCATATAAAAATAATCTATTTCTGCACGCTAAGTAGACCACCTCCCCTCCTCTTTCAGGTTGACTTAAAATGATGCAAGTCAAGGATATCTTACAAACAACAGTCTTAGTTAAGAAAATATTTATGAAGGAAGTTTTTCCTTGCAAATTTCTATTACTGAACAAGTGATCTGGGGAGAAAAACAAATGAACACAAAACTTTTCAATGATACCACTGACTCCTCAAATTTAGAGGACCTGTAGTCCAATTCCTGTCTCAACATTATCTTCTTGTCTCATCAAACACAGAAGACAGCACGCATGTGGTCAGCCCATCAGTTCCTCTAAATAAGAACAGCTTTATCAGGAGTTCCTACACCAGAACAAAGGGAGAAAAAAACCCACAAAGCAGAATAAAGAAATGAGATGGACACCTTGTACTCATGGTTGTTGAAAAGGAGCTTCTGAGCCATGCAAAGAGCTCTTGCTACCCTGATCAGGTGGCACTAAAGATAGGAGATAGCTCTATCTGAACACATGCTCAAAATGCTTCAGAGAGAAATAGTTCTATCCAAGCTGCTGCTGTAGACAGGAGGTTCTTGCTGAGATTACGATCAGTTGTGTGAATGAGCACAGACACAGAAGACATTTGGCTAGATCAGATTTTGTTAAGACCTGTCAGTGGTACAGGAAAGGAATAAAGTTGCCCTTATAATGAAAATGGTCTCATTTGCAGCTCTGTGATAAGTAGGATTTATCATGAATCTTTGATTCCTTTTGCTCAGGCATTTACCGCAGCTTCTCGGGATGGCAATAACGTACCGTTTCTCCACGGGTCCTGCTTATCTCAAACAGGCTCTGATACAAACAGGTTTTTTACCCCTGGTCTGTGAAATTTCTTGAATTATCTGATAAGGGAGAGTTCCATCCACGATCACAGCTGGTCCAGGATTCTGCCCAAATGTTATAATAAAATGTAGGTCAACCATGCTGTCTGTAGTAGTGTGAAGTATGATAAGGGTTTTACTGAAACTTCTTTACAGAGACCTATAAAAGTTGAGCATAGCTTCATCATTCAGGAGTACACTCATCTCATGCAATCAAAATCAGCAAAAGTGATTTCACAGAAAGGGGTATGTATTTTTAAAAAGTTAGATATAACTAAGGTCTAGCGCCAGGCAAAAAACCATTAATATTTAAGGAAGTCAGACAGCAGCACATTTTAAAAAACAACAGTAATAACTGGTGAACGCTAGCTTCTATTTTCAAAGCATTTTACAAAACCATGAATTAATTAAGCCTCACAGCACCCTTGTGAGATAGGTAAGTAGTATTAGTCCCATTTTAGAGACAGGGAGACAGGCATGGAGAGAGTATGACCTGCTGTGGTGGCGCAGAGCCCCCGCCCTGGGCTGCACTGTGATGTCAACACCAGCCAACACCGCTCTTGCTTTAGTTACAGAGGCAGGGGGCCCAACACTGGTCTTGTTTCAGCTTGTTTCAGCAGAAGTGCAGTGGGCTGGGACAGTCTGGCACTTTCTGACCTTGCCTGCTGGGGCAGCGAGACAATCTGAGGGCCTCCCTTATTCTTTTTCCCTAATCCCTGGGCAAATCTCTCCAACCCATTCCTGACTTGATTTCCCCTATCTCTGTACAAATCATTTCTCCCAATCCCTGTGTAAGTCACTCCAACTTGATTCCAAACTTTATGTGTTTCTTCCACATAGTAAGTAACAGAGTGAACCTTCCCATCAAACTCTTAAATTGTGCTTTTATGAATTCACATTAAAATCACTTTTTATAATATCTTCAAGTGATTCTTTAAGTGACGTTAAGTCCCTGCCTCCTCCACGACAAACCTGCGCAGTCAGCAGGATACTAAATCAGTTTCCATGATTCCCTTTTGAGCGAGCTGCATTCTACTCTTCCGTGACACCTGCTCACCACCACACATTGTCAAATCCAGGAACAGAACACCAGATTTTCCGGTTTTCTGCCACACTTCTTAAAAGATGCTGGTTTTAAAATAAAATCTGTCTCCTCTCTTCCTTTTTAAGACACCTGATCCTATTTCAGTCTGATATGAAAAGGTACCCACTAGGAGCTATTCATGATAAACAAGTGAAAGTAGAAAATAACATTTTCTTAATAGACTGTGTGTTGCTGGAAGCTGTTTAAGAAAAGACTTGATATGGGTGCTTCCATACTGCCACAGTCAAAAAGAGTGTTGCTACTCATCAGGCACCTGCCACCAGGAAACTCACTGAGACATATATGCAATGCTGATACAGCTCAGAATCTGCAAAAAAAAGTAAGATTTCTTTGCGACTTCCAAACAAGGAACATCTCTCTGGCAGGGAGTCTTCTCTCAGAAGAACACATGAGTACAACTGCACTGGAAGCAAAGACTTTTATCAGGAGACTCTCAATGTGCAGCTAAGGGTACAAATGTATCTGCTGGAAAACCTGGGAATGTTCATTGTGCTCTGTGTTGAGAGATGGTCTGGAGGCATCAGCCATGCTGGGGGGAGAAAATGACTCTCCATAATCACTCTGAGAAGACAAGTTCCCTTAGCATATCACTCTTGCACTGAACTAGTCAGTGACAGACTAGGATTAAAAATTCCAAACCACTTGAAAATTCACCTCAGTGGATTTAACTCCATAAAATGCCAAATCTGGCAGATCCACTTCTGTCAGTTTGCAAACCCAGGCCCAGATGTTAGTGGAGACACAGAAATAAAACAACTCCTTCCACCTTCAGTTACATATGTCCATTAGACACTATCCAGAGTCCAGGAAGTTAGTTTCACGACAGCTCGATCTGAAGATCCTCCCCATACTTTCGGATCAGCTTCATGTGGTTATGGTCCACTGACCATTGCTCTGGGAGGTGCTTGGGCTGCATGCTGTCCAAGAAATGCTGCCGCCAGCGTCTCTCCAACTGCATAAGGGAGCGCAGGCCTCCTTTTGCAAAACACTGCACCACCTTCAGTCCATGTGGCGTGTAGCTCTCATTGCAGATCCTGCCAGGACACAAGCAGAGCTTATTTTCACACAAGCCCACTGTCAGACTTCAGACCTGTCTACAATAAACAGCAAGACGCTGAAGATACATTCAGCTGCGCAGTTTAATTACAGACACATGGTAGCTAACCAGAAGGGAGAGTTTTAAGCTTTGCTTCAATGCCAGGCTGCTTTCTGGGAATTAACACTGGGAAGCTGGTTTCTTTGAACTGAGAAAGTGTTCCTCTTTTATGGCAATACTAAACAAAGCTCTCAAGGTCCATTACAAGCTCCTTGGGAGACAGACTGCAAATTTCTCAAGGCAATAACCATACGACACTCCAGATTCCTGATCCTGCCACTGAATTCCCTGCCTGGATAGACTCTGAGTTATAACATTGGCACATTACAAAGAACAGTGAGCACAACAAGGAGAAAATACTGATTTCATGCATATACTAGTTAAGAAAAGATATTTGGGGAAGCTTTGAGAAAGAGGAAAAGACTTCTGATAGGATAGTCTTTCAGTCTCCCTCCCTGATCTGTCCTTCAAAAGGAGTATAAAATAGTGGAGGGGAAGATAGAGAGCTAGAATTGAAGGAGATTGATGGAAGAGAAGGGCAAAGAGGAGAAGACGGCAAAGAGGGGAAGAAACAAGAGGTGCAGTTCACAGACCACTGCTGGGCTGAGGGGAGAAGGGGGTAAACAAAACCAGTAAGAAATGCTGCGTGTGCTTGTCTGCTTAGAGCCTTAGGCTACAGCACAGTTACCTTCTTACTATCCTTGCCTTCTCGTTAAATGTATCGAAGTACTGTATAAGCTTGCGAAGCCTAGATTTATAAACTACAAAGTTACACTTTTCGAGGCTCATTTTTCAGACACTCCTTACCTTGACACCATTATTTTAGGGAAGATACATTGATATCCCAAGTAGATCAGCAATGGGTTTTGTCTTACTTTAATTAAAAAGCTGGGGCAGGGGGAGGGAAGTCAGCATTTATGATTCTCAGCTCTGCAAATCCTGCTGTATTTTCTTTCATTTTGCTGCAGTAATATTTACCCAGGGCTCTGTGTGTAGGCAACTTTTTGTTGAACTTACGCATCAACATTAACAACTAAAATGTTACATCTACTGATGGGTTTGTTATACCTGGTTTCCAGACCAGCTGCTTCCTGAAGGATCTCTGGGGTGACTGCCTCTGTGTTATAGAAGTCCTTGATGCTTTGCAGAAGTTCTGCCCTCCGGGGGTCAGGCAGGCTGTCTGCATTCAGCAGGGCTCGGGCCCCCGAGCGCACCTGCCTGCGCAGAGGGTCCTCCAGCAGACGCACGCCTTCCTCGGAGCCGATGGGGGCAGCAAACTCCTCAGCCAGCTGCTGCTTGAGATGGTTGTCATAGTAATTGGAGATGGCATGGCAGGATGTGCAGAGCAGGAGCACGTCATGGGAGTTGTGGTCTTTCATCTGGATGGGGAAGTGTCTTCGGTATTCGTGAGGAACAATGTTCTTCCTAGGGAAGAGAAACCAGCCAGCTCATTACGTTTGCTGGGAGCTGCTACTCCCCAGTTTCTCTTCTTCCTGGCCCACAGAGGGTCAACTAATACTAAAAATCCAGGAAAACAAAGATCACCAGGTGGTCAGGAGTCTCAGTGCAGCAACAGGTACTGCAACTTCTTATTTGTACTTCTCTCCACAGGTTTTCTGCATTTCTCTTTTTTTCCCCCTTCCAAAAATTCATTGCTTCAAATTAAATTTAAAAAAAAAAAAAAGTGATTCATACTGTAAAAAAAAAAAAGAAAAAAGCAATGCACTATGACAATCATACCTCTCAGCAACAGCTGCCAAGACAAAAATCTCACCCTTTGTGACCTCTTGGGCTTCAGGCTCACCTAAACCTTTCAAAAATATAAGTATTGAGTAGTGAAAGGAATAGTACAGCTGTTTTCAGCAGGGGATGCCATCAGAATGGTGTGTGCTGGCATACTGCTGCCCCCTGTCATTCGAACTGCAGAACACACATATTCTCCAAGGACCAATACCTCCTGCCTCTGGAAGATGAGGGAAGGTTGGCCTGTCCAGACATGTAAATAGTTCAGACATTCAAACAGTGATAGCCCATGCAGGATGTGAAAAATCACGATGTTTCAGGCCACCAACCAAGCTTCTGGATGCCAAACTAGATGCAGACGTCAGTCCTGTTTTAAAAGATGCATTTTTCTCCTACCTCACTGAACTCACCGGATGTAGGACTCTCGCTTGCCACATACAACACACAGGTTCTCTTTGACTGTCAGGTAATAATCAACTTGAGACTCGGGACGTCCTGAAGGCTCAAACCGCAGCTTCACAACAAATGGGTCTGTGCTAACTAGCTCTGAAAGGGTAAAGGCAAATAGAGAATATTCAAGATGAACTTGTATTTGAAAGCTTAAATAACAATGCCAAAACATAGAAGTCATCTTAGTGAATCCCCAACAGTATTTCCAGTAAGAAAGGATACAAAAAATTCATGGTCAGTTATCTAAGAAACAAGGCAAAACAACCCGAAAGCGCTGTATTTCAGGAAAATTGGTTTGCTCACCTCCAATCCCCTTGTCCAGATACCACTGAGCCTTCTTGCGATCACAAGTGCACAGGGGCTGTCCATCTGGTGCATGCAGAAAGCAGTTGTCATACAGTGGAGATTTTCTATGAAACAAGGGCAGCATACAGCAACTATAAGAGCACGCCAGAAAAACAGAGCTCTCTATAGCCATGCATTCGATGCTGCAATTCATGTAGCCTCCCCCAGATCACAGGAGTGCCCCTAAGCACACAAGTAAGGCTGCTGAGCACTGCACAGGCTGCTGCTAAGGGAAGCAGAACATCCAAAAAACTTACGTGGGGTTTACTGACTGACTGTAAGATATCTTTGCTCTCCTGCTGCCAATAGAATTGTAACTCTGAATCCCAGTTTTCAATTGAAGAATTGAAGATACCATAAAAACCAGTGAGTCTACAGATATCTCATGAAGTCAAGTGCAGTTAAAGACAACAAACAAACAAACAAACATGGGGGGATCTCGATTTAGGTTGAAACGCAATCTTGTTTACATTTTAATCCTCTCATGAGGGTCAGTCCTTCTGTTTTGTATGACACAGGCTTCAACTGAGAAAAAAAATAATCTGAAGGAACTTGCTGTGTACAACACAATACCATTAATGACTGCTAATGAAATCAGTATTATTAACTGCACTAAAATGTCTTCACTGCCAATCCAATACATTTTAAAGAGAGAAAACAAATACTAAAATGACTTGTTTTCTTTCCAAATGGTAATTACAGGCAATTTTAGTTCCTACATCCATGAGATTAATTTTATTAGATTGTATCTGAACAAAACCAAACATACTAGCTCTTCATGTCTTCCACTGCATTAAGCTTAAAGAGACTTCTCCAACTTGTTTTAATGTATAAACAACTGAACTTTCATTAGCAGAAAGCTGTAAGAATTTAGGATTTGCTCTACAAAAATCGCCTGTGGGACGGCGATCCTGAATCCAGCATCAGCTGCCCCTGCAAGGCCAAAGTAGTACCATTCCCTCCTCTCTCCCTGGCCAACACAGAAGTGCAGTGCTTTGATGCTGCCACAGACTGTTCCTTCCTGTGATCTCTGGCACCTCACATAACCTCTCACCCCTCCGAACCTTAGCTTTCAGCTCTGCTCAGTACTCCAACATCCCTGTGGTCACAGTGACCTGGGGCAGGACAGTACAAACAGCAGTCCAGCAGTCCACGAGGCAGATCCTGCTCACAGGACAAGCTCTATGCAGTTGCCACCTTTTCCCTGGAGGAGACAGGGCATAGCTGTTTGGTCAGTAAATGCCACCCAAACAGGCCACCGCCTCCTGCTGGGACTCTGCTCTCCAGCTAATGCCCCCATAGGAGAAGGAAGGGCAAAAGCTAGAAACAACCCCTCAACCTGCTCATGACCTAGTACAGATCCAAGTGCTCCCCCCACTTTCAATACCACTAAGGGAAATAGGGAAAACAGAAACAGGATCTGGCTCCCATGACTGTTAGGTCCTGTGTTTCCTTTCCTAGCTCATATTATCCACTTTGTTCAATGAGTAGAGCCCGAGGCATCATTCAGTTTTCCACCTGCAGCAGAAGGAGTAAAACATGCTCATAGACTTACCTTGCAGAATATCCCACACCCAGAGGCTTTCGCTTCTGCCTCCGAGGATCTCTCACTTGCTGACTGCCACAGGACTGGCCATTCACCAAAGATTTCCGATTCTTTGTTTTCTGAGGGGAGCGTCCCTCTCCGCTCTTCTCCTCTCCTGTGCTGCCACTCCTTCTCCCTCTAAATGGGATATCCACCAAGCCCCGGCATTTACCCAGTGCTTTTTCCCAAGCAGCAACAGAATTTTCACCTTCAGATGTAGTGGGGAGGCTGGCAAATCCCAGAAAATGGAGGAATAGAGCCACTGAGACCTGGGCATCCCTAGCAGCATAGAGAACCTGCAGAAAAGTATAGACATAGAGATACTGACAAACAGCAAACACTCCCAGACTTTATCAGTCTTTAACACTTGGTACAGTAAAGCCAGAAGCTGGATTTATTTCCTTTTGAAGTTCACTTAAAGTTCTGGCATTTGAATGTTACTTTCATAACATCACCACACCCCACATTTGTAGGATCAGTCAGACTTAAAATACTCATGGGTGCCCCCAGGAACTGCAAGGGACTGAAAAAAGGTCCAGGTCAGCCAGGCCTCATTCCTGCCCCACCAAGCCCTCCCTAACTGAAAAAAAAAAAAAAGCTACCTTTTGATATACTATGACTATTCAGTGTGGTTATTTATCCTGTCATTCCCTCTACCAGTCACTAATTTTGTAGACATCTGCAGCACGACTGTAAAGAAAGTGAGCAATCAGGGAAATCATAATGGTCTAAAGATGGGGAACAAAGTTTCCAGGGTCTCTCTCTTATATTGCACTGACTGCTATAAATTGGAGGAAAGAAAATAATGAAAAGGTGAGGTTTTGGGTGCACAAACACTTCTTCAAGGGATCTTGCCTTATAGACCTTTTAGGATTAAAGGAAAACAACGGTCAAGAATCCAGGGAGAGTAACAGAAAAATAGTTTGATGGAAAAGGAGCAAAACACTGGCACAGAGTCTGAAATTAACTTCAGACCACAGTCACACACAAGGTTTTGAGGCAAAACTCTAAGAAAGCTCAGATCTTATTGTAATATCTCCTCTACTAAGAAGGCTACTTTCCCCCCCAAAACACTAAGTTGAAGACACACCTGATCTTGTGTCAGTTCTTCTGCCTCCCAGTTGCTGCAACGCACGTGAGGAGACTTGTCAAGTGGGCAGTTCAGGACTTCTTCAGCTAGAGACTTAAGGCTAAGGCAGTTGTGAAGCAGATCCTTCCTTCAGTTTAACAAAGAAAGTGAAAAACTAACATATTAAAACTGAAACTATACAACCATGCAAACAACGCCCATGATGCATGACTCCCACTCAAACAGCACACAGCTGCCTGCCAGCTTTACAGGCCCTCTCCCTCCTCTCCACTAAAATGTCCTTTCTAGATTTAGTAATTACCTAGTGCCTGCAATATGCAAAACAGGCAAGGCTGAGAATTGGTAACATTTAAGGCTGAAGTGTTTGGCTCTGAACTACCCACTTCTGAACTAGAGAGGTCTACCATTGAGTGATGGACTGCCTGCCCCAGGAACATGAGAATCAGGAATGACTCAGAGGAATCCTGGCCACTAGAGACAATTAGTCCATCCTCATTGTTAAAAAGGCACCATTAGGTAAGCAAATCACCCCAGATCATAAACAACACACCCAGACATACATAGACTGTACGTGAAGAATATTCCCAAGTAAGACATTTTAATTTAGGAAGAATGAAGGATGAGGAAATGGCATCATAACTGTAACCTTTTTATGGAAGCATTGTTATTAGAAGAGAAAATTAGAGATTATGTATTTTAGTCATTTTTCAAGAAATCCTGTAATTCAACAGTTCTGCTTCCCTGGCACATTTACTCCATGCTTCTAGATAGTGTATTCAAACATCTGTTGACATGGTGACCATTCTCACTGCATTACGTCACTGTGCTTGGACTCCTTGCAAGCTGAAGCGTGATACTCAGAAAAGCCCATATGGGTATTGCATGAGAAGACTAATAGACACAATGAGCATACGAAATCTTCATGAAGATTTAATTTCCATTAAGACCATAGAACAGAATCATCACACATTTTTGGGCTGCAGCTGTCAACACCCGTGGTCTGAAACCACCCTGAGAACTCCAGACCTACCTGCCTGGTATCATTCAGCATATGCAAATTACTTTAAAAACATTTCCAACTCAAGTGATGCCTCTGTCTTCAGACACTCACCGCTGTCTCATGGCTAAATACCGGAGATCCACACTCCCTTTGACTGGAAGGCCATAGTCATGAAGTAACTTGCAAGCATCTTCCCAGCATCCTACCCCAACTTTCAACACAGCACTATCTGCCATGATGTCCAACAGGGTCTTTGGGATAGTCTGTCCACTGGCAACGAGCCTGGGCAACCGAACAAGAATGCAGAGGCCACTGGAAGAAGCCATCTGTAGGAGGGATACAGGATTTGCTTTTCCCTCCACAGATACCTGAAATAAAGACAAAAATTAGAGTCTGGGTTACAGTATTATTAGCAATACTGGAGCTGGAACAAATTGCAAAAGAGGCCACTGAAGACAGGAAATACTTATCAGTTTATACAGTCAAGTATTGTTACAGGTCTCTAAAATTTTACTGCAGGTTATGTGATCTGTTTCACATATTACTGTCCCCCAGCTACTTCTTGCTACACTTCTACAAGAGAAACTTTCCTCCTTTCACCCTTCCCACTCGTAGCTGAGCTGGTGGAAGAAATCAGACATATTTCTTAATCCACATCAGCACAAAGCCACTCACTACAGAACTGGTTATGGCAAATACATTGCTTAACTGTGAGATGAATAAATTTCCAGCCAAAATAACGGCAAAGCCGGGCTTTATAAATTACTTAACGCCTGTTTTGAGAGTTCATCCAGGCAAATATACAAGTGGAAGAGGAACTTTGCTTTCTGGGAGTCCCAGTGAGCTGTATCTACATACGTGTATTATCCTCCTTTCTGGGCTTATTATTCTTAAGCAATTTTTACTTAAGTATGCAGCTGGATTTAAAACAGTGTAAATGCAAGCTGCTTCAAGTAAATCACCTTTAAAGAGATATTATAGAAAACACATAATGCTATATTTAGCCGTACAATTAGCACTATGTTTAGTATAGTCGATTTATCACAGGAGTTCAGCAAAAGAATACAATCAATGAATTAAGAACTTTACAGTCAGCCTTAAATGTGAGAACAATCAAAATTAGCAGCTACTTCACTGCTGTCATGACAGGTAATCACACAGGCAGTTTCAATAGGCAATCCTGTTGTATCCATTCAGGCAAAGGAATCACTCCTCCCCAGATGATTTCCCATTGCAATCTGCAGTCTAAAGGACAGGCACTTCTTGATCACTCACCCACTCACAATCAATTCCAAGCACTGGCCACTTCTCCAGCTCCTTCTTCAGCAAAGGTTCAACATGATCCCACTCCTCCTGCTCTGAAACTATTACTATGTCAGCACCAAGGGTCCTCTCTACCCAGGAAAAGGTGGGAGATCTGAAGAAGGAAAGTACTTCCTTATCTTCTGCCTTAATCAGTTTCTCATCTTCTGAATTTATAACTGCTTCTTCTCGCTGACTCCTACAGCATGATTTTCCTTTCCGACGCTGAGCTGCTTTCCACAAAACCAGGCCCCCCACTGCAACACCCAGCAGGGTTGCTAAAGTAATCGTCACTGCTGTTTGCTTGGGCATTTTTTCATCTCTCTTTTCCCCACTTCACCCACTCAAAACAGCATTGTAGGATTTTATCATGGCCTGCAAAGAAAAAGAAAAGAGGTGGAAATTAAAGACAACTTAATTAAATGTTTAGAGGTATTAAATATGCCCACTGGTATCATATCAATTTTCTAGCCACAACTTGCAATCCTGACAGAAGGACTGGGTCCTACTTTGATAGATGGGGTCAGACTGCTGTGGTGGTGGACTGGGCAGTAACAACAGATTGAAGGCTGTTGTTAATCGTACCACCAGAAACCTTAAGGGCAATCCATTGGTTTGTATTGGTGCAACTAGATGCTTCCACAAACTCACATATTTTACAAAAAAATAAAATAGTCAAGGCTAGAATGAAGGATAATGGCTTTAAACTGGAAGAGGGTAGGTTTAGACTAGATGTTAGGAAGAAATTCTTTATTGCAAGGGTGGTGAGACACTGGAACAGGTTGCTCAGGGACGTTGTGGCTGCCCCTTCCCTGGCAGTGTTCAAGACCAGGTTGGATGGGGCTTTGAGCAACCTGGTCTGGTGGGAGGTGTCCCTGCCCATGGCAGTGGTTGGAACTAGGTGGTCTTTGAGGTCACTTCCAACCCAAATCATTCTGTGGTTCTATGATTCTATTACCAACATCTTTTAGCTTAGTTTGGAACAAGGGCAACCTAAACAAGGATGAGATTACTGCAGAATAAGCATGTCCATTCATGCATTATTAAATAACAGGCATTGTCCATTACATTCACATCCATACTAAGGCTAAATGGATCTTCAGGCGCTGAAAAGCCCTAAAGACGCAGCATCTATTTATAGCATAGCTTTCCCTCTATCGTACAAATGCTCAGCTCCCCTTCAGCGAACTGAAATCAGTCCTGCCCCTACATCCCCATCTCCCCAACCCACCACGTTATTTTTAAAGGTTCACCCTTGCGCGCTCCTTGACAGCAGCAGAAGCCTCGGCACAACACCTGCCCAAACGCTCGTGAAGCGACAGGTACTTTGCTCCCGCTTCTCAAACTGAGGGAGTGCACTGAAAGCCATGCGGGACCCCTGCACCTGTGGCCTCTCCCCGGCCCAACAGCTGCTGCCTCTGTGGGAACCGGGGGACACCCCAGGCAGCCGGCTTGTGCGGCTCCCCCATCCCTCCCTGGCAGGAGCGGCCTGGATCACACTGCCCCAGCCCCGCTCCGGCGCGGGGATGCCCACCGGGCCGAGGCCCACTGCGACGCGCGGGGACAGGCCCCGGACCCCCTGGCCGCCGCAGGCCCCCCGGAGCGAGCTCCTCTGGGCCGCCCCGCAGGCCCGGCGGGATGGGGCGGGCCGCAGCGCCCCCTGGCACCAGGGCGAAGAGGCTGCCCCGGACTTGGTCGGGGCTTTACCGGGAAGAGGCCCTAGCGCTGCCCCCGCGGGTTATGAGCAAGCGGGAGGCGCCGAAGGCCCAGCCGGGAGGCCGCGGACCCACCTGCCGCCGCGACCCGCCCCCGGGATGCCCGCGGCAACCTCCCCCGTCCCGGCCCCTGCCGCGCCGCCGCCCGGCCCACGGGGGCCCCGCCGGGGTGCCCACCTCCGAACCCGCTACCTGCGCCTCCGCGGAACGGCTGTCTGCGGCGGCAGGAACCCCCCGCCGGGCAGTCGCTGTGCACACCGGGACGCTCACAGTAACGGACGCTTCCTCTTCCCCGGCGGTGTGAGCGGGCGGCGGGCGCCGCCATGTTGTACGGCAGCTGCTGGCCGGGGGCTGAGGCGGCTCTCGGTACCGGCCCGGCCTACAGCACCGGGGCGCCTCCCGGCCGCCGTGCCCGCATCCTCCGCGGAAGGCGTGTGCTGCCACCTCGGTCACTGCGGGCCGAACCCGTGCCGTGTTCAGGGCTATCATCAGCGCGTCTGGAGGCCAGGGGCACAAACTGATGGCAAACAGGGCACACCGTGGGTTTCCGGAGGAACGCTTCTCGGAGGAAATACGGCCCCCTGCCTGTCAGAAATAAGATGGCCAGGCCATTAAAGCTTGAGCAGCTGCTTGTTTAAGGACCTGGTCTACGTGAGGATGGGGGAATTGCATCAGGTCTCACTGGTGGGGGCTCACACCAGAAAAGTTTGCTTTCCATTGACTTGCATCTGTATCTTGCATGTACAAATGCCTTATCCCTCAGAGTTACAGCTTCTGTTTAGTGAGTCATTCTGCAAAGACCCTCGATCTTGCTCTACAGTGAAGAGATTTTTATTCATTTTTATATTTATCCACTGGAGGTTACAATGCCTTGCAGTTTCACACACTGCAGTAACTCGTTCTGCTCTGCAGGGAAGGCTGCATGTCCCTTACAGTCACAGCCCAGCACAGCTTCCCCATCCATCCATCCATCCATCCATCCATCCATCCATCCATCCATCCATCCATCCCCTATGATCAGATGCACCAGGCACAGCTGACCAGTTGAAATAGAGGTCACTGAGCAGGAGCCACTGATACTCCAAAGCTCATCACATGCATGACTCATGCTCAGGAGAAAAGTGCATCATGTGCATGCACAGGAGAAAAAGCTGGAGGGCTCTGGCTGTAACCCAGTTCCCAGAGACAGATGGACATGTTCTCCCTTCTTCTCTCCCTCCCTCTTCCTTCCACACCTCCAATGGATAATGCTTTGTTCTACATGGTCATGGTGACCTAGCATAAGCCTTGATGACCACTCAGAAGGGTATTCCCACATTTCCTGTTCAACCTGATTAACTGCACACTCCCTGCTCCCTTCCTCCAGCACCAGCATTTCTGTAATCGCAGGGTCAGAGAATCAGGGAACTGATCCACCTGTAAACTCCTTCAAGGAAAAAAATTAACATCTGGGGACACGACAGACTTATTTCAAAGCCCAAGTGACTGGAAGGAGACACAAGCAGCTGATCTAGCTGGGCTCCAGGATCTAGCTTCCCTGTTACGGGGTGGGCAAGGCATTCTTAAGAGAAGTCTACCAGAGCTCAAGATGTGCTCAGAAAAGAGACCAAATCTGAACAAACCTGCAAAGGTTTTTTGTAGCTGGGTCCATTTGTAATAAACTGGCATCCACCCAGAAATCTGAAACAGGCCAGTTTTTCTTTTTACAAATTGTTTATTTTAGTTTCTAAGGTAATAGGAGCTTAAGTGTAAAGTTACAAAAGAGTGGGAAAACAATAAAATACCCCAGCATTTATTACTGAGTGAAAGTCCTGCAGAGATGCTGCTATATAATGGAACCCCCAAGTCTAGCTTTTCTACAGTAAGAGGACTGTATCTTTGGCTGCATTTAAAGCCTCTATTTTTCATGGCATCACTGACATAAACAGAGTCCTGTAATCCACAAGTCTCTAACAGCTTGTCTTACTACCTACATAGACATTTATTCAAGTATAAAGGTTAAATTAAAAATAAACGAAAGCAACTGATGCATAAGTGCACTCTGGCAAAAAACCAAGTTCCCAAAGCCTGATGGGGACATGGCTGAAGATGAGAAGGTAACCAAGTGAGTAAATGCCAACTGCTGGTTTAGCCCTACTTATGGGAAATCTGTTGCAGCAGATAACGAAGTCTTCACACAGTAAACAGCAAGATTTACTTTTCTTTCTGTCTGTACAGCCTAATCCCTGATCTAAGATCTCTGCAGAGGTCTCTGTCAAAAGACTCATTTTTAGCCTGATTTCCTAAGTAAAGAAGGCTTATGCCATTACACTGTCAGTGTTTCTGCCTGTGGGTTCCCTTTCTTCCCCCCCTTTCCTTGCCAAAAAAACATGTTTAAGCCATTGCCCAATTCCATCTAAATTTGTACAAAGGGAACTTCTCTGAAATGCAAAGCCGAATCGATGAAACAGATCCTAATAAAGCTGTCACTGATACAACGGCAAGCATGTGCAGACACTGCTTAATATACATATAAGAAGCTACACAGCAGTGCCACATCAGGACATGTGCATAGGAAACCAGGCTTCACTTGTTCTGCTGATCACAGAAAAAAAAAATTATTTTTATAATCATATCAGCTCATCCTTTAACAGAGAGAAAAGACTAGGGTAAATGACTCGGTGCTCAAAGGAAAAATCAATGATCGTGGAATATCAAAGAGAGCTCCAGTCAAGACTTACATTGCTGTTAGCAGACAATGAACAGAGAGCTGCGTGTAGTCCCCACTAGCTCGTTAACAACACTATTTGGGGCTCCATCCCAAGAAGAAAGGCAAATTCACATTTCAACTCCCAATGTGATTTACCTTCCTCATGTCGATGCTAGTAACCCTACGACCACACATTCAAACAAGTCATTGTGAGCAGGGTTTGTTTTAACAGGGCTGATACCAGGGAGGCAGTAGGACCGCTTCTTTCATCAAAAAGTCAGAATGAGATCAGCTTCAATCAACTGTGAAGCCACATCCTAAAGGTGGAGTTTCACACTGCAACAAAGTGGACAGAAGGTTTAGCTCCTGTTGAAAAGGCAATTCTGCTTCCTGCTTCCACCTGTAGGCATTATTCTGCTGCCTCACTTCTGCAAACATTGGTGCCAGTGTGATTCAAGAATTAAGTGAGCAGAAAGCTAGCACAGCAATAAAAATAAAAGTTTTCTTCTGGTTTAACTCCTGGAACCAGCTCACCATAAAGCCAGATCTCAGTGAAACCAAATCCTAAGCCAAAAGATGAATCAACAGTAACTCACAGCAGGGATCTGCCAGAGTCTGCAGGTTTTGCAAAGAATCTGAAAGAAGTGTTCTCAGAGGTATGAGCTGCCAGATTGATCCCATGAAGATGAGTTGTATTAACACTGATCATAATCAACATATTTCTTCATTAATTGCCAACTCTTTCATTGCTTCTGTAGGAATAGAGAGGAATTTCAGAATTCCATTTCTTGAAGAGCTGCTTAACTTACCCAGTGGTTCAGTTCCAAGAGGTACACTAAGCTGGCCTCACAGTTCATGGCTGCTAAGAAGGTGACATCCCCCATCTCCCAGAACTCTGCTCCCAGCTGGGCACTCCTGACTAGCCTGTGCTGATTTTGGCACTCACTGAGTGCCAAAGTGACACTTCCGTGAGCCAAACAAACTCATTAAAAATGGCAGACAAGCAGGTTCAATGAACAGCAGCATCAGCAGGAACAAAGGGACAGAACACGTAGCCACAAAAAATAAAGCCATCTTTTGGTGGCCACGAGTCATTAGATTGGCTCAGCTGCATGTTAAAGCTACATCTTCAGTCGAACAGTCCCAAGGGGAGACATTTGAGGGAGCAATGCTTGTTCTTCCCACCTTTCTGGTCCATGAAATTAGTAAGCAAAAGAAAAACCCAGAAGCCATCTAACTTCCACTAGAGGGAATAAATTCCACAAACAAATTTTTTTTTTAAATTGTATGTCTAAAACATGACATAGTCTTGGTTCCCCTCCTTTTGTTTCTATTTCCCCTCAAAAATAAAAAAAAAATGTATAAATAAGCAAATTAATAAAAGCCTTGACTCAGCCCCACTTTCTAGTAACTGTTCTCTCTCTTTCATTTCTAGACTCACTCCATAGACATCTATCAGTGTCCAAACTTCCCTGTTTCCACTCTGGATTAATCAAAGCCATTCAAAAGTTCAACAGAGCTCAAAAAAATGTCCTTAAACCTCATTCCCTCTGACCTGACACAATCAACCCTGATTCACTTAAAATCTTTTCTTTTTAACCATTTAAGCCTTCATTCCAAGTGTTCTTTGACAGACCCTCAGAGAGCTGTATCCTTGGTCTTCTCGTTTTATCCTCCCACGTTATCTCCAAATTATTTCATCTGAAATACAAACTCAACTAACATCCCTCTGCAGGTGATTTACAGATCTGCTCCTTTCCCCAGAGCTATCTCCCTCTATCCAAACTCATAGTCTTTTTTTCTCTTCTGTGGATGACCAGTGGGAAGTTAAAGCTTAGCAGAGCTAGAACATTGTTCTTTCTTTTCCCTGAAAGCCCTCTTATTTTCTTTGTGCATATCTGCATATAACATCAGCAGTCAACCTGCCACTCAAGCTTGCATGTCAACTGTCAGCTCCAGCTGAAACCTCTTTGTAGATCCTAGCACTCAGGGTACATCTATATTTTAGACTTCTTCTGTATGGCATCTCTAAGAAAGTCCTTTGGTCCATCCACGCAACTAAGAGCCTTGCTTAAGTCTCTTGCTTCCATTCCTAGACTGCCCCACTATCTCTCCCTTCAGCATTAACCAACACAGCTCGTAACACAACAGCCATCAGCTGCTGTAAGTGCCATGATCTGACAATAGAGTAAAGCTGACTGTAGGCCTCTTATTAATGATCAAATACACCACAGCCATCAAAGAGAAACCACTAATGCAATTTAACTCATTCTGCCGATTCAAATTTGTTCAGAAAAAAAATGTTGAAGGGACAGTTTTTACCAGCAGACATTAAAAGCAGATCAGGTATCATCAGTCCTTCCAGAGGCAGAACAAAAACTGTAGCATGGGCAGAAGCTAACGTGCGAGCAGTGTGACACCATGGCCACACCTGCTCCAGATCACTTTAGTACTGCTGGGAGACTGGGCTGTGCACAGCCCTGGAATTAACAGCTCTGAAACCACAACCCAAGATTATGTAGATCATAAGTCTGACCACATCACTTCTCTGTTTGAAGCATTCTGCTAGTTCACTCTTCTGTATTGCATCAAACATTACTTACTCATCTTCATTTCCAAAAGCATCTACAGAAAGTCACCATCCTGTTTATTATCTCCCATTTCCTTTCCAGTTGACTCCTCCCCTCTATTGCCCACTTGTTGAAATTCCAATCAAAACATTTTCTGTGCTTTATTTCATGCTGGTTTTGAGGCATGGACTACAAACTTCCTACAGAATTAAGCTGCTCAAGAAGTGCATACAGACACTGACTTACTCTGCCCGTTCAGTCTGGCCAGGCTCAATCCAGTTTGGTCCGTGACATGCAGTCTCAGGACAGCACCCCATGTGCTAACATGTCCAACAGAACAGTAACTTGAGGAAGTCCAGTCCATTTGCCTAATACCTCAATTCCATTCCAAGCTGCGGAGGGTTCCTATTAAAGTAGAAAAAGATGCTTCATTGATGCTACTTCAGCATGACTTAGGCCAATAGCGTATGTGTTTTGAAGAGATAACAGCACTCTGGCATTACTAACACAGCAACACATTATTTTCAAAGGAAAATGTTACCAGTATAGGTCATAATAATTTCCTTTGGTTATATTCAAAATTAATTCAACTAGAGGAATTGTAGAGCAAAAAGAATGCTTACTTTCTTTATATGATCACGTGAGAGAATATTGCGTTTAGCAGTACAGATTGGCAGTCTTTTAATATTTTTCTTTCAAATTCTGACAACATGGTATATTCTTTCTGACTGCTTACAAATGTGATTTAAAAAAAAAACCTCAGTTAATTCTTTCCTGAAAATCCTAGCACTGGCGGAAATTAGGAAATAATTTTATTTCTATTTGTCCATGTAAGTACACAGCTTTCCTAGAGACTGGATCCAGAACATAGAGAAAAAGCACCAGAGATTTTATTGTGTTGTATTTCAAATGGGAAGTTCCTACACCTATTTATATCAATACAGAAACCAAAGATATCCAACCTAAACAATACTTAAGGAAAGAGGGGAAAATAAACCACATGTGACAAAAGTAACAGCTGCAGTGTTCAAGGCCAGGCTGGATGAGGCTTTGAGCAACCTAAGCTAGTGGGAGGTGTCCCTGCCATAGTAGGGGGGCTGGAATGAGATGATCTTTAAGGTCCCTTCCAATCCAAACAATTCTATGATTCCATAACATATTTCTGGAAGGTTCTTGGATCATATGGTGAAGTGAGCTGTATGAAAATTATAGAGGAGAGAATGGAATGGAATACAAACTCATGGAGTCAGTGTAGAGTCTATAGATAGAAAAATGTAATGCCACTTACCCATGTTAGGAATGCAGAAGTGAGCAACAGTTTCTGATATAATCGTAATGGCGCAGAACTTCATGGCATGCAAGCAAAAGAGCTATAAAATATGATTTCTACCAGTGCAATTTACCTGTTGTCTGAAGCTAAGGTAATAAACACAAATCATCATGGACAGGGTTTTTGCCTTTCCACACTTGACTTGCTATGATGACCATCAACAACTGCCACTAGAAAAAACTTCATGTAGCTCAGATGCATAAGAGATTAACTGTTCTTTGTTTTCACTTAAACATTAATATTGTTAATTATCATTCTAACAGAAAACAGTTAACAGTATGTCTGGATATTCCTCTCAGATTATTATTATTATAGCTGTAATTAAGGTCTGATATTTATACCTACTGATATCACATATAGAAAAAAAAATATATAAAAAATTAAAATGTAAGAAGTGTTCTATATCTTGTATATTTTCTTACTATTTTTTAAATTAGAAGACAATGTTTGTTATTTTGTTATACGTTAAAAGTAAGGCTATAGTGTTGACAACTAAAAAGCATGGGTTGTGTTCTTTCGGTAATCAACCAAGAAAAATCCCAAAGCACTTAGCTGACTTTTTATAATGAAATAATTCCAGTTTCTCCTGAAAAGCTGTCAGTGGAACATGGCAGCAGCCTGATAGTCCTCACTGACACTGCCATACCACAGTGTCTGTCAGGAAGTGGTTTTTTGTTTGTTAAAGTTTGGAGACTCCCAGTTCCCAGTAGGTGCAGTTGCACACAAAGCAGGCCAGGACAGTCGGGTTAATTCCTCACCTTCCGAAAACTGCATGTGCCCTAGATACTGGTGCCAGTTCACCTGCACCTGTGGGGAGATACAGCCCTGAGAGTTTCAAGCTGCAGGTCTGGGACAACTCACCTTGCGTGCAGGGAACGAGCAGTCAGACACCGTGAGGTGGGACTGGGGCTCTGTGCTTACGGATGTTAGGTACTCTTCCAGCCACACTCCTGTTGTCTTACGTGGCATCAGGTGCTTCACGTGAAGGACCTACAAAAGACAAAAGGTGTTTTTCACCACAAACATGGGTTAGGGTGTCGTAAAGCACTGAAGGACAACACAAATTGGTTTCACCTGTTTGGCCAGCTGCCTTTAGGAGTCCTGTTGGTACTGAAAGGTAAAAGGAACTTCACCTGTGTTTCAGCAGTCCGCTGGGGCTGCACAGAGGTCTACTCGCTCCCTTCAGAGGGGGCAACCCTCCTACTCCCAGTGCTGCTCAGGTAGGACCAGCAGAGAGCAAGCAATAAAACCCTTGAGAGCACGGTCAAAACTACCTTAAAGAACAAAACCCCTCAACCCCATTCTAAAGCCACAGTTTGTGGAAATCCCGCAGGAATCACTCCCGTATTTACAGAGGACGAACCCGCACTGCACGGCGTACGCACCGGGGGCATTTTTCCCTCACGCTCCCTGCAGAGATGGCCGCAGGACCCCGCGGCGGGTCGGTCCCATCCCCTTCGCCTCACCCGCGGACAACGCCCGCTCGCGGCAGCACCTGCCCGCCCGCCGCCACCCCCCGGCCGTTGGCGGCGAGCAGCGTCCTTCCGCAGGTCCCCGAGCGGCGAGTTTATGCGATCCCTTCGCGCCCTTCCAGGAGCGAGTTAAAAAGCGGCGGCGCGACGTTAGAGCCGGGCCGGGAGGATCAGCTGCTGAGGGGAGCGGGGAGGAGCCAGCGGGATCAGGAAGCGGCGGAGTGTCTAACACCTCTCTGCCATGGCTGGCTAAAGAAAAATCATCATAACCATAACAAGGGGGGAAGCGGGGGAGGGGAGGCGGCGGCGGGGGAAGGAGCGGCGGGGAGCGGCGCAGGCGGCAGCATGAAGAGGAGAGGCGGCCGGGGGGGCAGCATGCGGTCGGTGGTGGGGTTCCTGTCCCAGCGGGGCTTGGAGGGGGACCCCCTGCTCACCCAGGACTTCCAGCGCAGACGCCTGCGGGGCTGCAGGAACCTCTACAAGAAGGACCTCCTGGGCCACTTCGGCTGTGTCAATGCCATTGAATTCTCCAACAATGGAGGCCAGTGGCTGGTCTCAGGTAACGCGAACGCTCCCCGGCCCTCGCCCCCTCCCCAGAAAGCATCTTCCTCCTCCTCCTCCTCCTCCTCCTCCTCCCCCGCGGCGCTCGCAGTCCTTGCTCAAACCCACCGGTGCCCGGGAATAGTGTTTCCCAAGTAGAGATCTAAAATGGTTGACAGGTTTTAAATTCTGCTGTTATTGGGGGGCGTTGGGAGGGGGGAGCCCTGGACAAAGTTTTACGAGAGTGTTTCCAGGGCGCGGGGGGGGGGGGGGGGGGGAAGCTGGGGGTGCCCCTCTATTTGATGGCTCCCGTCTTTTGCCTCTGAAAAGAGGATTTCGTTATTTCTGGGGGGAAGGACGGCGGAGGGGGAGCAGCCCCGCGGCGTGCATTGTGGGCGCCGGGTGACATTTGTCAGCGCCGGGCCGGCTCCCCCGGGGGTCACCGCTCGCAGCTGGGGGACGGGCGGCCGGACGGAGCCCGGCCGGGGGAGGGGCCGAGGGCCCGTTCTGGGGAACCGGATCGGTTTAATGGAGGGACTGGTCACTTTGGGACCACCCTACCCCCCCATCATCTTTTGAGGGAGGGGAGTAAGGTTTTGTTCGTTCCTCCTTCCTCCTCCTCCGTCCCCTTGCAGGGCGCGTTTGGGTGGGGGGATTATTTTCGTGGTGATGTTTTTGGGGTTCAAGCCCCCCCTGTTGCCTGCCTGGGGCTGAGGGAGCTGTAGGGGTGGGGGGCTGCCGTCAGGTAGGCGGGAGGCGAGTGCTTGACATTAGCTGCGACACTGAGGACGGCGAAAGGCTCTGCACCCCTTCCCCTCAGCCGGGGAGGGGCTGCGGGGCTCGGCCGCCGGCTGCCCGCCTCCCCCCCACCCCAGCTGCGCTTGGCGCAGGTGCCTCTTCCTCCTTCCCCGCCTCCGGGCTCGGAGGGGCGGCGGGGGAAGGAGGCAACTTCAGGCCGGGGCCTGGCCGGGCGCTGCAGGCCGCGCTCTCCTCGGGCGGCTCTCCGCGACAGGCCGGGGAATCGAGGGCCTATCCCGCCCGCCGCGGGGCACGGCGCGGCGCCCCCAGGGCTCGGGCCTTGAGGGACCGCGGCGCTCCTCGCCCGCCGGGCCGGGGGACCCCGCGCCCCGGTGCGGGGCGGCAAAGCCCTTCGGGGCGGCGAGGAGGGGGCTGCCAGCCCGGGAGGGACTGCCCCTGCCGCGCCGCCTCGGGGACGGCCAGGCCGCTGAGCGTGGTGTCCACTGCAGGCCGAGGGCGGGGGGCGTCGTGTCCCTCAGGGGAAGCGGGCTGGAGGAACGGCCCCTTTCCCCTGCCCTGCTTGGCGTAAGGCCGTAGCAGCTTTGTTGAGAGTGGTCTGTCTGCTTGCAAGAGGGTAACGGCCTGGTTCCCAGCCAGGGGCTGGAGGAAGGGCGAAAGGGTCTCGGTTTTGCCTGGCCACCCTCCGGTGGGCTGTGGGTAGCGCCGGGGCTGCTGAGGGAGGTGATGGGGCATGGCTGAGCGGGATGCTTACTGCCTCACCGTGGCGTCTGGGCAGAGGCACGCTCTGTCACACAAAGGTGTCAGTAATAGCTCCAGAAATAACACAGGGATTCCATAAAAAGTTATTGTGGTGGTTTGGCTACCTTTAAGCAAGGGCAGAATAAAAACACCGTATAAACAGAGTGGAAGCTCATTCACTGAAACCTTCCTAAATTTAACTTCCTTACCTGAAGAAACTTAAAAGCCCAGTGGTTTCTGGAATAAGTGTCCATGAAGGATGTTAGTGTTTCTGTCAGGGATTCTTCCATCTGTATGCACACGCAACTTTCGATATACACATCCATTTATCATGTGAATATACATATATATATTTATACATGCACATATATATGTATGTGCACTTGTGTGTTGGAAGGGAGTGTTGATTCATCTATTGTAAAGTTCCCAGATGTGCTAGAGTTGGCGTGCCGGTTTGTACTGGTCCTTCTCGAGTAGTAAGTAGAGCTATGCGTTTCTACTGACAAAGTGCTACAGAGAGCTCAAGTGGATCTGTTGTTACTTTTTTATTATCCATAATAAGTGATGGAAACACTATCAGTGTTTTCTGTTCTTGCTTAAGAAACCCTCAGGTGACCCTTCAGGTCTTATCATATCATCAATGCGCTTACCTATGTTGACATCTGTTCTTTAGGTAGAAGCATAAAAAGTTGAGGGCTGGAAGGTTACTTTTGAGAATTAATTTTGTCCAAACTGCCTGAGTCAAGGTAGGTGCAGTCAGAGAATGGAGGCAGATTTCCCATCAAGTGGACACCTAAAGAAGCATAGGTAAAAGGCAGGCTTTCAAACTATATCCAGTTTTCAATTTTATAACTTCTCATAAAGGTAGAGTGTTTAAAGGGGGTCAGCTTTTCTCCTGTATGTAGGAGATAAAGGGTACTAGCGTTCTACCCTCCTAAATTTCATGAAATGACTAGGAATCAAGTAAAAAAAAAAAAAAAAGTCAAGGGTGGGAATAAGATATTTAAGTTCATGTGTTAGTAGTGCAGAAATTTGGGATAATTAAGAACAGACTACCTTAAGTCTGGCCTTGTATTGATGCCCCAGGAAAATGAGACCTCTAATTATGGTAACTTTTTAACGAAGTTTTACATTATCTGTGACTATAAGATCTGTAATGCTTTATGTGACATAGCAAGAGCAGGCAAGCTGGTTGTTCTTCAGTCAAGAATAAAAAATTAAAAGGCGAAAGATTTATGGATGCTCTGTTAAATTTCATGCTGTTATAACCCCAGCCTTCATTAAAGCTATACTCAAAACACTCCTTTCTTTAAGGTCTTACTTAATTTTGAAACTCTGAGAAATAGCAAAAGCAGGAAAAAACAGTGAGAAGGAGAGCTCAGATGAGAGATAAAGACAGAGTATAAGCTGCCTAAAATCTAAAGTTTTGTAGAAGAGTTGCTTCAGAAGACTTCCAAATGCAGCTAAAGCCTTAGAATAGATGGCATGTGGGTCTCTCCTCCCTCAAAATAGTCAGTGTGCTGAGGTAAGGATGCTTCCATCTGCGTTTATAGCAGCTAAGGGAGTTAACAGGGATATTGGAGTGTGTGAAAAGGGAGAGTGCAAGCAGTCTTTTCAGTTGTTCAGTTTTAAGTAATATGTATATTCTTAACCTAGAGAAGTCTGCTTCAGCTAATTGACTTGTTAACAACTTAGACCTTGTTAGAGCTGTTTTAAGTATAGCTGATACAGTGCATTTGTAGTGGCTATACTGATGCCATTTAAATGCTACCCTGCATCCAAATTAGTGCTGTTCTCATCAGTATTGGCTGGAATGGTTGGTTTGGTTTTTTTTAATGTGTCCCACTTTGGGGGGTTTTTTGGTGGTTTTTTTTTTGGATGTATCTCTCAGTCTGTAAGGCTGATGATTACTGCTCCAGTAAACATTTCAAACTGCTTAAACAGGGTTTATATTACAGTTCTAGATAGTTTTCCTGTTAGGATTTTGGAGCCAGTGTAGACAAGCCTCAACAGGCCTTTTGAAAGCGTGTTTGAAACTTTTTGGTATCTTCACCTCTTTAAATCTTGTATTGGAGATTACACATTTAATAGTAATTAATTTTGTTACCATGTTCTCAGGTGAAAAAGTTGGAGTCAACAGGTTGGGTTGAGGGCCAGTCTGTAGGCTTTTGCTGTACCTGTGTGGAACCCAATAGTGTCCCTTTAGAGGGGGCAGAAAGAGAGAGAGACACTCATGTTTTCAGGCTGGAGTGCTAGAGGATGCGACAGGCATAAGGACAAGAATTAAGGAAAATTGAGAGGAACGAAAGGAGGAGATGGGTTCTCAGGAGAAGATGTGATGTGACAAGTAGAAAACCTATCTGTAGAATGACACTGGGGATGAGGAAAGCTTAACGTATAAGAAATGTGTAAGTGGGCTGAGATTAGTTATAACCAGCTGCTGCATGAAGTTGAAAGATTTCATTGGACGAAATGTGTCTTTGCAACACTTTATATACTAGCTGGTGGTGTTTTTCTGTTAACAATTTCAGAAGCACATGTCTGTCCATGCATGGAAATTAAATTCACCATGCAATAATATGCAGCTGACTTCTCTCAGATATGCCAAGCAACTCCTTCTGCAATTTAACTTACTAAAAATCATCTTTACTTAGTCTGTGTCATGGGCTTTCTTTCTCCCATCCTCACATTTGGTGGATATGTTTTCCTATTTGTTTATCTCACTGTCATTTTTCATGCCTGCTATCTCTTACAAACATGAGTATCTTTATCAGAACCTCCCACTTTTTTTCCCCCCTACTTTAAACTGCACTTTCAAGATAACTTCTGGGAAGTACTGTAATCTGAGGTTTACTTAATCCATGCATGTGTTCTTTTTCTCTCAACTTCTTTTCCCCTCACCAGATAACGCAAAAATTAATAGCTCTTCTATGATCGTAAATTTGTAGGGATGCAAGCACATACTGGAAATTCATCTGTCATTTGGATAACATGTTTAGGCATGAGCCTAAAACAGGGGAATGGGGTGACTTCAGCAAAGGTAGTGGAATATTACTTCGGAAGGGCATTGTGTATCAAGTATGTTTTAAAGAGGGGCAGTCCTGATCTTTGTCTCTTTGTATAACGCAGAATTCTGTGTGAGGAGGGATCATAGGTCCAGTTACTATGCAGTGTTTCCATTAATATCTGAGAAATTATAAAATTTAAAGGTGATACCAGGAAAGGCAGCAATAATTTCAGAGGATAGTAGTTGAATTTAAAGTTAATTAAGAGACATTACCTGGAAAAAAATGTCATGTGGTTTGATAGGGACAAGTGGAAACTACAGCACATGAATAAAAATGTAAAAACTCTACAAATACACTGTGGAGACTACACCATAGTCATGTAGAAGAGGATCCAAACGTGATAGTAGATCAAAACATAAATGTCATCTGAGATGATAAAGCATGTGAAGCAATCCTGCTTTACTTGGTGCTGTTGGAGCCTCAAGTGGAGCACTGTGCTCAATTTTGGGCACTGCACTTTCAGAAAGATGTGGCCAAGCTAGAGAAAGGTCAGAAGAGAGTATGCAGAATGATCAGAGGTCTAGAAAAATGAAAGCATGAAATAAAGGGATCCATTTAGTCTACAGAAAGAAAAGCTGAGTAGAGATGCAAATTTTAAGCTGCATAAATGTTCTTAATTATTATTACATAAAATTATAAACTCTTCTTTGTCCACTGGGAGTAGGACAAAGAAATGGTCTTGAATTACAGGAAGAAAGATTTTACGATGCTGTTTAATCTTACGCTTCCCCTTCATCCTGTAGTTCTTTCACTTAATTCTTCTCTGCATTGTTTGTAAAGTGGCACTTTTATAGCTTAAAGTCATAAACTGGTATGATGGAAGCATCTGAACGGGGAAGGAATAGGGAGGGAGAGGCTGTCTGTATGCTGGTTGATACTCTGTCAGGTCAACTTCTGTAATCTGCTCACCTTCTGGCTGGATCACCACTGAATTCAATGGGAGGAAAACAGCCGGAGCACATGGCAAGGGGGAGTGGAATTATATGTAACATCAAACTGTACCCTCTGGCTAGATACTAGGATAATCTGCCTAATGGCAAGCATAACACTGCACTGAAATAAGCTGCCTAAGGAGGGTGTGAAATCTACCTTGGTTGTGTTTTTTTAAGAACAAGCTAGACACATCTACTGGGAGTATTTCTGACACAGTCTGGCCTTTTGCCCATGGATGGGGTCAACAAAGTGATCAATTTCTTCAAATACTGTCCAGTCCCACTTTCTGTGATTCGTGCAACTTCTTGAGTAGATAGAAGCAAAAAGATCAATCCTTTATGTTATAATTTAGAATGGTAGGTTCTTCAGTGACTAGACTTGGTATATGGGAGACAAAAAGGAGTAGCGGTCTGGAGTGTTGTCTACAATCAGCAGGCTTAATGCACTTTAAAACCCAGTTTTTAAGTCCTGACTGGTAAGATTTTGAAGTGCTTCTATTAGCACCCGAGAGCTCAAGTGTGTTTCGTGAGCTATGCAGATACTGTTTAGGCTAGATTTGCTTTTGGCAAGCGTGTTTTCTGGCCCCCTTCAAACCGTTTTAGGACTAATAAGAACAGTCCTGGACTACAGGTAGACCACTGTTACTGTGGGGTGGGCTCTTCTTGCAAATGTATTTGTGTATAAATTTACTGATTACCTATTTGGAAGGTAATCAGATCAGGAAACATTTTTGGAAAGAACCAGTCCAAATGCAGGATAAAACTAGGATGCTTTGGTTTAGGAACGGTGGAGGCAGTGAACTGTTTGTGCTGAAATATATGCCATGCTGAGTCATTTGGGACCTGCTCAGTTATCTAGAATAGGCCTATTCTACCTACAGTGTTTGTCTGTGCTACTTCAAAAAAAAACCAACAACAACAAACCAAAACCAAAAAACCCCCAAGCCAAAACAAAAGAAAGAAGATTCAAAATGCAAGCTTTCTGTATAGGTATGTTCTGTTCTGTATCTTCTAAGTAGAATTCCTTAATCCTGCCTGTGTCTCATCAACATTAGTCAGGAAGCCCGAGGCATTAACAAAGTATACCAGTGATTTGGGGCAGGGAAGAGATGTGTGTTTTATGTATTTTTTGTTCATGTATGTTTGTTTAAAAAAAAAAAAAAGGAATACTGTTCTTTACATGGGAGGGTGATAAATTTCCAGCCCCTCTGACCACAGGTACTTCTTTGGTCTCACTTACCTTCCTGTCTCACTTTGATTTTGAATGTAGAAGCAGGTTTCATCCATATTGAACACTAAAGTACTTGACTAATTAAATCTTTTAAACTGTGTTTCCTTTCAGAAAATTAGCTATAGAATGACAATGTATGATTCTTAGCTGGGTCACACAAAATTTTACTTTCCAAATTTGTCATTCATGCAGTCCTAAACAGAATCAGCAAAATAAGATGGAAGAAAAACTATTTCCACTTGTAGATGTCAAACTTACTACTTGTGACACCATGAACTGAAAAATTACAAGTTCAAGACTTTATGTGGAGCTTCAGTTTCTAGAAAATCCATGTGTGTAACCCTGGTGGTAAGGTATTTTCGTATGAGGCCATATATCCAGGTTTCCCAGGTGTGTAATAAACCTGTTGCTATTGTATGCCTCTGTATCGTGTCAAGAACATATCCTTACCACACAGTTGTTCTCTTTTGGGGAGCACTGCAGAGTTATCATGAGTTTGTGCAGTGGGTCCAGTGCTTTTTGAGAAGCGTCAAGTGGCTTCTGCTTCACATGTTGTAGAATTGGTGTATGTGCACAGTAAATCCACCATAAATTGAAAGCATCTTAATTAATCTGCATTCACTGATCAGTACATAACAAATGCTGTAGGCCTGGAGTTTCCTGCAGTTCTCAGACTTGTAACTTATGTTGCATGTTGTGTGCTCACTTTGTGTCTGATGAATCATGGTTGTGTTCTACAGAACCTAAAAGCTCTATGTATTCACATTTTTTTTTGCTGTCTCCCTGTATACTTGTCCATACGTGTGTGCCTCCATCCTTTCTTCGCTCCCATTCTACGAGTCGGGTTTTGGTAGTGGAGATTGCATTTGCTGGTTTGTACCTCTCCTGGTTTCAGTCACATAAGACTTGCCTTTTCTTGGATATATATGCCTGTGACTTCATACTTCTTGTTCTCTTGTATGAGGATGTAGAGACTGGTAAAGTGTCTTTCTGCCACAAATCCTCCCCTGTGACTAGACACATTCATAAAGCTTTTCCTTTTTGGCCTTAAGTAGAAGTATTCTGGAATAGCTGAATTGGAGTTAGAAGGGAACACGCTTCCAACCCAGTTCACATTATCTTTTTATTAAACTTTTCTGTCTCAGTGAGGTGTGAGAGTAATAAAACTGAGGCATGAAACAGGGGTGTAGAAGTTCTTGGAGACAAGTATGTGCAAGACAATATGTAGATGGAGAAGGGACAGGATTGCCTGGGTGGAGAGCACTTAAAAGCTCTTAAACTGGGGAACATGTGCCACCACAAAAGCAAGCATAGTTCTCAGACTGCTGTAGTGTTGGTTACCCAATAGTGGAGCCCTTTGTACCAAAGTCTTAAGAAGACATAAATGCCTGGGAAGAGAGAGACATTTGGATACAGTAGGAAGAGCTAAGCTGGAGGCAGAGGAAACAGGCACTAAGGTATAGGAACTTAAAAAAAGAAGGCAGTAGCAACTTTTAGCACTGTCAAAGACTTTTCTGCACAGGTCACAATTTATTCTGCTCCTACGATACTGTATGTATGCTGGAAACCACAGGAATGTTTGTTGTCTTTGGATATCTTCATTATTTTTGTTTGTATCTGGACTAGGTGGGTAGTGGAAATGAATACGAGTTTGCTGTTAAAGTGAGACCCCTAGATGGCTGTGCGATCAGCTAGGAGGATGTGTAGACTTCCTGCAGTGGTTTTGCAAATTGGTTTGCTATGGGGACAATTAATAACAGTACGTTACTATGTTTTGCACTGAAATGTCTTTCACAGAAGTCTTGAAAGACAGTAAATGTAGTCAGATAGAAGCAACATTGGTGTTTACCAGCCTTAAACATTGCTTAAATTGTTTGCCAGGTTGTGATAACATTAAGACCTGGCTGTTGGCAGCTTTAAAAAGTAACCATTTGAAGTGTGACAATCACTTCTTGATTTTACCGTGACTATCGTGATCATATGTTTCAGCAGTCATGTATTTCTGTGTCTCCTTATTACTGGCTCATCTGCAATCACTAAAGTGCAAATACAACTTTCTCTCCTGTTTCTAGATGGAAAGGCATCTAAGCTGTCATCAGTTTAGTTGACCATAAGTTACTGTGAGTTTTTCTGGATCCCATACATTTGACTCTTACTCCCCATAGTAATCAAATGCATCATAAATCTTTTTGTCGTGTATTCCTGTTTGCTCTGTGAAGTACAAAATCAGGAGGAGGAATATACAATTAATTTCATGGAGCATGGGTAAGCATAACATGCAGCTGTACTGTCTATCAAAGTGATTGTCATAAAATCTGTTAGGAGCCTTCAAGGCTGAGAGACTGTTAACTCAAAGGATGTCTGACATAACTCAGTTCCATGGGAAAACTTCTTAATAGTATCATATGATGTGAAAAGTGTTACAGAATCAGATTAACAGTAGTCATGAATTCTATTTATGCATTTACCTCTTCTTGAAGTAAACCACGGACCAATTAATTTCAGTTTCCTTTTGTCTCTATTTCATGCCTTTTTCTTTCTGAATAGCAGCTCAGAAGGCACTTCTGATTTTGCAAAGCAGCAGTAAAATGTTTTAACTGAAATCGGCATCTTTCTAGTGGCACTTTTGACTTGTGATGCCATTCTCTTCTGTTTGCGATTAAAAAGAGATACCAAAAGTATTTTGCATCTGACTTGAAGCTTTATTCAGATTTTTACAGGCATCCAAAATTGATGTTGAGAGGGCTGTCCATTACAGTAGTATCTTGAGTTGGTTTTTTTTTTTCTCTTCTTAATAAACAATAGTTTAATGCAATTGAAGGCTGAACAGAGTCTAATATTTATTTTGTATCTGACTCTTTACCAGACAGAAAAGGAAGAACTTAAATCTCTTTGTGCATACAGCTCTGAACTGAGAACTGCACCTAGGCAAGCAATTGGAAGAAGTAAAGCAAGAGAGTTGAACATCTTTTCCCCAATTACTTGCTTTGTCAAGAGTTCACCTCAGAAATGTCTCTCTTAACTTTTACAGATCTGGAAGCATGACATAACTGTGCATGCTGAAGGCTTCTGAATGTTTCAGTAAAATCTTTTTATGGCCACATGTCAGTCCTGTAGCCAACCTATGCTATGAAGGGTTTGCAAAGACTGGTAGAGGAGGTACAGTTATTGGTGAAAAAGGGGGAAAAAAGTTCCTGTTTCATGATAACATAAGTGATGCTGTCAACAAGGAGTTGGTGTAGAACATTCATATGTTAATTTGGCGTGTAATTAATCTACAGCTTGCCACAGAATTTTGCATGTAATTTTACAGTAAAATTCTGAGTCTCCAGGTTGCTATAGGTTGTTGTTATGTGTTTGCAGAATGGCAGCTGTTTAATCCAAACTTTTCCTGCTGATTCCTCTGTTTTCATTAATATTAATTGAATACCTGACTGCATAGCATCCTAATGTAAATGCATGTCTATATATCCAAACCCTTGTGAGGTATACATTTTTATGCTGATTAGGTTTCAGCAAAGCCTTTTATGAATAACTGCAGAGTTATTTAACTTGTCTGTCACTTGCACATGACTCAGGCAGTAATGTACATTTCCTTTCTTTCTTCTAGGAGGGGATGACCGCCGGGTCTTACTTTGGCATATGGAAGAAGCCATCCACTCAAGAGTCAAACCAGTTCAGCTGAAAGGGGAGCATCACTCTAATATCTTCTGCCTAGCTTTCAACAGTGGCAATACAAAAGTGTTTTCTGGAGGTAAGGAAGCAAGAGCACTCTGATTTCACAGGAGTTTGCATTGTGAATGCCTTAGAGTAGAGGCCATGAGAGAGATCCTGCCCCACATGGAAGGTCTTTTCCATAGTCCCCTAAGAATGTGGAAGGTGTCAGTCAGCAGCTGAAGGTTCTTTGGGGACCAGGAATTCTTTAGCTAGCACAACGTTTTCAATTTTGTCACGCTTGTCCTTTCCCAAGCCCTGGTGTAAGCACATTGTGTCTTGATGAGAATCCTGGGTCTGATCTGCCCCTACCTGTGCTACAGACTGTGGAACATGGTCTTTTTTACTCTCTCTTAGCTGTGCTTAAGGCAGACCCTGCATCCTCTCTGGCACTCAAGCCTGGTGCTTGAAAATCTCTGCTGCTTCTACCCGATTTTAATGCACCCTTAGGTGGTTAATGGAGGGCTGTTGCCATCTATTGGTGGATCACTTTTTCTCAGACCTCATCGCAGTCCTCACTAGATCAGTGTCTGCGTTTTAGAACTGAGCTGTAATTGGCCTTGACATTCTTCATGGTTTTTAATATAAATCCACCTTTTAATGGAAAGTTTAATTCAGTCTTAAAACTAATATAAGGAAAGTGGATGTGTACTTGTACTGGGGTAATAATCCCTAGAATTTAGCTTCATTTTGCTGCTTAATTTTTGAAGTATTGAGGTAGAGAGGAAAATTCACTTGAGAAGAAAAAGGCACAAGACTGCCAGAATGCAGTGAGTGTTATTTTCTGGTGTACTTTATTTCCTCTATCTGACATGATAATAGGACGGACAGAAATTTGTATCTTTCATCAGTATGTCCATTAACATACAGCTAGACTTATTTTAGGATATTATCAGACTACTTGGTAAGAGCCCTTTGCTACCTTTTTGAACCAAGATTTGTGAGCTGCAAATCAATCCTATAAATTGATTCTGAGTGCACGTGAATGGTGGAAGCTTCCCATCCTTCAGCGCTGTGCAAACAGTAACATTCCTTAGGGAAAAAGGCATGACAAAGCTTAAGATGGTGTCAAATGTTAAGGATTAAATGATTCAGATATACTTCTCAGGTAGAGAAAACCTCAAAAACGTCAAATAGCAATGCCTGTCTTCTGGCTCTGGGACTGCTGTTTGTTTTATGAGAAAGACAGCAGTCCACATTTCAAATGAATGTATCTGCATGAGTGATTCCAATGAGTTTTTGGACTGGCGTCTGTCTTACTTTAGTTTGAATTCAGACAAATGGAACTGTACATGAATATTCAAGGAATGCACTATGCCAGATCTTGCTGGAGCAGCTGTAATGGTATTTTCTCATTTCCAACTCAACCCTCTGTCCATTGGGCCCTGCTGTCAGAGGCTGCTGTTCTCACAGGACGGGCAGCAGTGTGATTTGACTGTACCTTGCTGCTGCAGTTAACACCTGCAGTTAAAGATTTATGTCATTGGTTATGGTGGATTTTTGCTAAGATGCCAGGTTAGATGAGCTGTGACAGCTGATGCACAGACAAACTGGCCGTTCTCATCTCTTTTTCCTCCTCCAGTTTGCATAAACACACTGTGCCTCTGCCAGAAATTATTTCCATTGGAGGAGTCGGAAACTCTTTCAGCTGCTCCACCAAGATTCTCAGAGCTCATCTGCAAGGGCTGTGAGTCTGACTCTTAGATACCTTGTGAAGAGTCATTTTGCTGCATGGCCTAGATGTACCATCTGTTTTATCTCTGGTAAAATGGGGCTAACTATATTTATTCACTCAACAATGTTCTGGGAGATTCTTAAAAGGTCTGAAAGAATTGTGGGTCCTAAGATCTATTGGTTGTTATTCCCCTTAGTACTCAAGTTGGAGTTGTATCCTAATCATGGAAGTTGGAATACTTCAAAAAAACCTGAAAGATTAGAGTATGGAAAGTAGCACAAGGTGCACATAATTCATACTGTAAATAAAGCTGCTAATGACTTAGGATCTGACATCTTTTCCCTAAAGCAGCTCTTGATAGCAGAGGAGAAAAGATTTTCCACTTTGGTACAAATTGAATGGCATCCAAGGAATTTCAAAGCTCTTTGCTTTGAAAGGAGCGTATGCATAGCATGCACTGCATGTAGCCATTACAAAAATGGAAGGCAGGAACTGAGTCGACAGGGTTTTACAAGTAATCTCTGGAGAAAAAAATGTCTCAAGATACTAAAGAAATTCCCATCCCTGAAGAGTACTGTTGCCCTTCTCTATCCACACACACTTAGAGTAGAGCTGCATTTGAAATGAAAGATCCCCTCTTAGTAAACTGCATGGACTTTTGGGTGGGGTTTTTTGCATTTAATGTTTGGTATATGAAAAGCTGAAATAAACCTAGAGGGAACTGAATTTGTTTATGTAGAGGCCTGATGTGACAGATACAGGGTTTCAGCCACCTTAACTGTGCTCCTCTTTATGTCCTTTGCAGTATTTCACCCTCACAGGTATAATTGAAGGGAATGGTAGATACTTCTTGTCTTTCTGATAATTGTAACTGCAGTTAGCGAAACAAGGGAGATGATAAATGGGAGAGTTGCGTATACAAATACAACCCAGTTATTCTCAATGAAGAATGAACTCTCCCATGTTAAAGTAAAACACTGTAAGTGGGAACCCTACTGGGCTGAACAGCAGTGACGTTTTCTGCAGGCATTAATCCTTATCAGAAGCAACTGAGCAGTTTGTGGTTAGTTTTTTGTCACCACCTTCTCCTCCCACACACAAAACTGAGCAGCACTGGTTTTTCCACACCCCCCGCTCATTTCCTTCTTTCATCTCATTTTGGAGCTTGTGATGGAAGGGAAGGTTGATCCCGTGATGACTAGAGGCCTGAAGTCAGACATCTAGAATGATTCTTATGTTCATACTTTATGGAGAGTAAGGAGCAGGAGTGTCTGCTGGAGGAAATTTTGTCACTGGACAAACTGGACTACATTTTTGCTGGAGAAATACATAGGTACTAGAGTAGTTTTACTAAGTATAAACCTTGCCTGTAATGTATAAGGGGCACTTTCCATTGCAATTAATGATCGAAGGACACTTACACATAAGTGACTTGTTTATCATATCGTGAAAAAGATGAGCTACTGCAGTAATCTTAAGTCTGGCATGATTTAACTAGGAGCCTGTGCAAAGAGCAAGTGGATGTAGAAAAATCTTGGAGTTCATTAGTCAAAGAGAAGCTTTCTTATATTTTTTCTGTTGGGGCAGAATACAAATCGAAATGTGCATGGGATAAATGAAAACTGAGTCAACTGAACACTTAAGAATGAGGACATGAAGTCTTGCTCATTCTGAACCTCTGGCTTTGGTGTACAGTAAGAAAGCTTTGCAACTTGATATCACCACTACAAAAACCTACCAAGAATAAAAATATGACTTTGTGGGCTTTCTGGATTTTTCTTCTGCATTAAATATAAATGTGTGTCTCCTTAAATATTTCTAAAGAAGAGGTGCCAAATTAGATAAATTAATATTTGGTGCAGAGACTAAAAAAGTACTCTGTTGCTATAGCTTGAAGAACACTGCATGAGTCTGTGGAGTCACTTTGTAGTGGTGACCCTCTTAATTTGCATGTATGTGGTTAGTTTCCATTGTATTCAATGGATGTGACCAAATAAAAGTGACATGATTGTCTGGTGTCCTGGTTTGGGGTTTGTTAATACAAATGAAATTACACTGGCTGTCATGTTCATGCCTTCTCGATGGCTGCAAAACCCTGAATGCTGACAGTGTGAACTGGCAGCGTTTGAGCTGGGACCCCAGTGCATTTTGCTTATGGCATCTCTTTTCACCTTCCATTATCTTGTTATGGAGCATCCTCTGAGCAGAAAGAAACGTGTATTTGCATGAGAATTAAAGGTGTTCTGCTGCTTCATATCATATTCTTCTCTTTACTGCCAGCGTCCCAAAACTCAAGCTCAAACTGAACAAAGAATGATTAGTAACACAGCTGAGTAGAATTATTTGTTGAGCAGTAGCAGATGGAATGGATTGGTGCATTTGATAATGGCTGGAAATGTGGCATGGAGCCTTTCACATAACTGAGCAGAGGGCTGACCACTTGGCAACTGAGCTGGTCTTCTCTCTGCTTCAGTTTTGTTTTCAGAATAGAAAATTAAAAGAAACAGTTTATTTTTATTTTATTTATTTTTTTAATGCTTTTTAACCACTGGAATGCAATGTTAAGTGTTTGTATTTCTTTTTATAGGCAACGATGAGCAAGTTATACTCCATGATGTTGAAAGGTAAATACACAGTTTGTGTTCCCACTGCTTCAAGAGCTCCCTTAATGTCAACTCACTGGAGGCACTTTTAAATTAATGGTCTGGGAGAAGAGCATGGTGTTTTAATCCTGAAACATGCTTTTTATTTATCTAAATTCATATCTGGAATAAAGTATCATCATCCCGTTTTTTTTAAGCACTTGGGTTCTACATCATTTTGACCTTGGGAAAGAGATTGATTATTAAATACATACACTCTCTTGCAGGCAGTGTAGTAGGTTCTGAGTAGATTCAGAGCCAGATTATTCTGGCACATATACAAGTATTGTGGCACATACAGGCTTTTTGTTTTGTTTTTCAAAACACTCACCTGACTGGTATTTACGATAGGTAGGCAGGCCAGGCGTTAGCTGCCTTTTAAAATTTTGGCTGCCTGATTCACACTAATGTGAAACATTTATTTTGATACTTACTTTTTACTAAAACTGCCAAGCAGTTGGAAGTTAGGCTTTGTTGTGCTACATCAAGATTAGGCTGTTAGTCAAAATATAATTAACACAGTAGTGGTAACGTATTAGATTGGGTTTCTCTAGATAGCATATCATGTCACTTGAGCTTACTGCTTTTGAAGCAGAAAACTATAAAGCTAAAATTCTGGTCTGTACTAATAGTTTAAATGAACATTGCTTAAATTTGAATAAATAACATGAACTAAAAAATCAAGGCCATTTGTGTGATCCTCCGAAAGCTTACTAGTCTGACACATTGATTTCTGATTGCTTTCTATAGAAAGTTACTCTGTTTTCTTGAATGATAATACTTGGTCTATCAACTGCTTTTTCATACTATTAAATGGCTTTTTCTGTTACTGCTTTTTTGACCTTTCTATTAATGGTCCATGAGACAGAATTAGTAGATCTGTCACTTATGTGGCAATTGACGTTCTTGAGCAAAACACTGATTTTATGTGGGATTTCTTTGGTGGAGTTTCCATAAAGTAATGGGATTGTATGTATACAAAGTATATTCTCTAAAGAAATAAAGGGCTTTTGCCAAAGAAGTAAAACAACCCCAGAATCATCTGTCTTAGTGTCTTAGATTTTGGCTTCTCCATGCCACGGTTTCCTCCTTTTTGAATGATCTAAACAGTTGGGAAAAGAACAGAGAACGGGCTTTTTCTTTTTTATACCTGTGGAATGGCTGAAATCGAGGTACTTTCGGAGGACTAATTTTTATTTTGTCCTTTTTTGCTGCTTTTTCTACATGGGAAAAATATAGGTCTGGTCTATCCTGAAGAACCAAGAAAATTTTAAAAAGCCAGCTGAAAAGTTGCCCTTTTTTGAGCTTCAACGGCACTTGTCAACAATACAGAAGTCTGTGTTAAAGAATGAACTTCTGTCTTGTTTTCTTTTTTACATTAAGTAGTAAAAATTTAGTCCACAGGTCCCATGACCTCTTTCCCGTTACCTCCTCCCAAGCTTAATGTAATACAACATGATTTCCATGGCATCTTGCAGTTTGTGAAGTTTTTAATTTGTGGGTTTTGGTCTGAGGGATTTTTTTCATCATAGCATGATATCTTGGTCACTCTATATGGGCTTTTTGTTTGTTTTTTACTCTAATTAAGCAGAAAGGTCTTCTTATGAAGTTGCATAAACCTTGTCACTAAGTATTACTAGATAGATAAAGCTGTAAATACTTTGCTTTTTAAAACAACAGCAAAAGAAGGAAGAATGATAATATTGTGTGTCTTTTTCTAGCACCGAGACTTTGGATGTGTTTGCCCATGAAGATGCAGTGTATGGCCTTTCAGTGAGCCCAGTAAATGACAATATCTTTGCCAGTTCATCAGATGATGGCCGGGTTCTTATCTGGGACATCCGAGAGTCTTCCCATGGAGGTGAGATCTCTAGAGGGAAAAGGTCATTGATTTAGGAAGAATTTGGGCAAGGCAGGGAAAGGAAAAGTTAGGTTTATGTGGGATAATTGAGACAAAGAGTGTTAGAGAAAGGTGAAAGTGAGGCATAATTCTTGTGGCCAGGTAGGCAAGCCCTGGTCTTTGCAGTTTGGTGATACTGTCTTAAATGACTTTATAAAGTACCAGCATATAGTGCTGGCTAGTGCAGAACTTGAGATGGATAGGTTTTAACTTGACCAAAGAAGCAGTGGAGGACATGTTTCTTCAATAAAAACCTCTTGCTCAACTTGAAATCAATTAGGAATGTGGATTGTTGATGTTGGGATTTTTTGTCTATTGCCTGGGATAAAAAAAAAAATTGGCTGTTTAGAAAGCTGTTATTTTGATTTGAATAATTTTCCAAAGCTATTTATGTACTTCCCCGTGACACTGACCATTGTTCTTATGCATAATGTTTTCTGGTTGCATGGAAACTTAGAGCCTGTATGTGATAACAGGGAAGTTGAATTATAACTTCAATATTTGTTTTCTAAATCAGAACTAAATACTGTTTTATGTAACAAACCTGCAGCTTCTCAAAACACTGCAATCTGTGTTTTTACAGCTGCAGTTTTAAGGCTGAAGTTTAGAACTGTAGTTACGTAAATTTGAAGAGGAATACTTAGGTAATTGAATTTCAGTATATGAATACTTAAGTAATCCTTCAGTAAATGAAGTTGTGAATTTACTCTGTCCTAAAGAACACAAAGCTGAGAATTTAAAACTGAGTAATCTGGAGGAGTTCCCTTCATAGCTAAAATAAACTTTCATCTTTTTTTATAAGCTGATTAATTGCAATTGCCTCAACTCATAGTTTCTACTGGTCTTAGAGGAAGGTTGTTCATGGCACTGAAATCCAGTTTATGTATTTTGTGGCAATTTGTACATACTCGTTGTTGGGTCAAAGTTGCTGTTTAACTGAATTAGCTTTTTCTGTACCTAGAGAATTTGATAACTTTTCTAGACTGCGATTCTGTCTCTGTTTGGCTAGGAAATGAAAGCTGAAACAAGACATGTTTTGTAGTCTCATAGGAACCTTTTGGAGCCACTAGTATCATGCGGGTCTTATTGAACATGAGTAACCAGAATTAGGTCGGTCTTGCTAAGCCCCACCAGAATACTCAGGGTAGATTGCTTATTGATGCCCTCCCTACCCCAGTCACGTTGCTTTTGTATAAATAAAAATTAAGTATACTAACACTGCATTCAGTTTTCAGGAGTCTGATTCTTATTGTGAATTCTGATTCTCTTGTGCAATTGTGAAACCTCTTATCTCTTTCCTGTCTGGTAGTTTTATTAAAACATTCTCAGTATATGTATATCACAGACTTCAATTAAAATATCTATAATGTCTCTTCTCTGGATCAGTCTTTGAGCAACTCGTTGATAATGTCCCTCTTGCTCAGAAGTCCCTTACTAGCACAGTGAACTGTTGTCTTCCCTTCAGCCAGTCCTTACCCCGTGCAACTCCCTTTGCCATTCTCAGCTACCTGCAATTACACTTGATACTATACCACATGTGAAGTTAGTCCTCATTAGATCTACCACTTTTCACCTGTATAAAAGGTTAATTACTTTATCAAAGCAAGAGATCAAATTAGTCTGATGTGACTAATTTACATTTGGTAAATCCAAGGGCCACTTCATCCCTGTTTTTCTGTTTTCATAATATCCAAGTGATGAGACCAGACGCTGAATATGGCTTCCAGATTAGAAAGGGTGAAATGCTGCTTTATTGCCTTCTCCTGAATGCTACATCATAAAGATCTGTCTCTGTTAGGAGAACTACCTGTGGCTGACAGTGGGTGTCAACAGTCGGTGGAACTGGATACTTGAATGCATCTGTGTGAAGCTGTTCAATATCATAAGCTAATGTCCAGACTGCTCTGAGTTTCCAAAATTGTATCAAATTAGGTTTGTCCATCTTTGTTGTAGTTGAACCTTGTTACTGCCTTTACTGTTGCTGAGACTCTGAATGAGAAGGCTGTACCAGTGAAAATGGAGTGAAGAAGTATTGGCTGTGGTGCATTTGGGGCTTTTTTGGAGTAGCGTCTTAGGTTCTCTGAAATTTTAATAAAGGGCTTTTGTATGCTTATATAGGAGTCCCGAGTCAGCGTTTGTACATGAGCCCTGCCAGTGTTGCTACAATGTAATGCTCGTCACTGGTGTAATCCCCTTGTCTGCAGTGGTGTCATGGGAATAGGCATGCTTGCCAGTGTGAAGTATAGTTAGTTACTCTGAGTGGCCAACTCATTAAAATGTTGCAAATAACATACTAGTTTAAAATAGTGCATTAAAAGAAGCTGGAAAAGGAGTTGCATTCCCCTTTTTCTCCCTGTCTTTCACTGTTGAGTGATTTAGGCAGTAATTTTTATTTTGTTAGAGATGGTGTTGAGCTTCTCCCTTGAGGAACAGTGTATAAGAGCTACAATTGTGAATGAGCATAAAGAACAGTACAAAAAGCAGTCCCCCTACTTTTCACTGAAGTGACTTAGTGCCTTGTTAGTTTTGCTCCTGTGATAGGCTGAAAGACAACTTTTAATACCTTAGAAGGAAACTGTGGTACCAGGCCAGGCTTTATTTATAAAAAAGGGGTAAAGGAAAAACACCAGTAATTAGTGACGAAGATTTGACTAAACAAACATACACAAATTAAAAGTTTATTTAGAAAAACCTAACTCCTTTCTTTGGCAATCTGATGTTGTTTGTCCGCTCAGCTGATGCAGGCTGTTGCTTCTCAGTGAGTGCTGCCATTTTAGTAACACAGCCTTCTCTGTCCCAGCAGGATCTGGTTTGATGATGTAAATGTAGAAGGTCAGTTTTGGTGTTAAACCTTATTTGGAACTGCTGGCAGACCAACAGCAACCTCTAAAGCCTTGGGGCAGGCTGGCAGAACGAAAGTTTGCTCGTGTTCTTCCCTTTGCCTCGTGTGACAATTAATAGCACTAGGGAGCTACAGCCGTGGTCAGAGATCTTTGTTTTCATGTCTGCTAAATGAATGCTAAAGAGCAAAGTCCCTGTGTCAAAAAGCTTTTAATAGAGGATAAGAGGAGGATACATCTGTTTAACCATGTTTTATGTGTCTTAATGGGGGATACCAGGGAAGAAGTACATTTGGAGGTGCTTGTGGGGCTAAATGAAGTACATTTGGAAGTACTTGTGGGGCTCAAGTTGCCTGCCTGAACACAGTGGCTCAAATAAGGGCAGTAAGAGTTTCCCAAGCATTTGAGAAGCAGAGTGGTTGCATCAAAGCAAACAGTGGATGGAAAAGTCTGGTATAATCTCTGGCTCAAAATAGGCATTGATTCTGTTTTTTCAGTTGAGTGAAAGAGTGGCAGCATGCTGCAAAAGATAGGTGCAACTAAGAGAATTAGACTCTGCCTAAAGCCATGAAGCTAGTACAAAAATACAGAGAAGGATGGCAGTCAAGGCTTTTCCCACTCTTAATGGAGGCAACATTTTCATGGAGTGAATAGGATGGAGTAGCAGGCCAAACACAGGCTTGTTACACTAACCAGGGGGAGAGGGGGAGAGGCTGGAGGAGCGTGTTTTTAACTCTGCATGAACAGCAAAAGCCAACTGTTCATATTTTGATGCAAGAGGAAAACCATTCTTGTCTACTTGCACAGCTGCTCATACAGCACTTAAAAGGTAGCAGGCCTCTTTTTCCCCAGGGTTGGCAGCTTGCTTTGAGCTGAGTTCCATACAAACTTATTTCACTTTTTGTAATATTATTCTCCCGTATAAGCAGCTGCTGCTACATTTACAGTTCTGGTGATCATCAGTGGCTGTGGAAGCTTCCAGGTATATACTGCTAGGAAACTTTCAGACTCCCCCTCATGTGTAGCCCTTGTAAGATGACTGTTTGGTCATGAACCTTAAGATGATTCAAATGCTATATCTTTAAGTGGCTAGTTTTAAACTCTGATAACCTTCCATAAGCAAAATGGTGTCTTGAAATCCAGTATGTGTCCTTTTCCATATTTAGACCAAGTTAATGTACACATGGGTGGATTTTAAAACCTTCGGTTTTATATTGCTTTGGATGTGTCAGTTTGAGAAATGGTTTGAACATGTCTCCATATCTTCAGATCTTGTTCTGCTGTTTCCATGTTAAGCTGCCAAACTCATTGCACTGCGCAGTTGTATGCATTGTTTATTCTTATGTCTGAAATCTCAACTTTTTCAACAGAGCCCTTCTGCTTGGCACATTACCCTTCCGCCTTTCACAGTGTGATGTTTAATCCAGTAGAACCCAGATTATTGGCTACTGCCAACTCTAAGGAAGGTGTGGGACTCTGGGATATTCGTAAACCTCAGAGGTAAGATCTGGTGGTCCTTGTGTTATGCTGTGCTATTTCTTTTCCTTTCTTTCTTTTTTTTATTTTTATTTTTTTAAATTTGGAATCTGCATACGTACAATCTATTTTGATTTAAAATGGAGCTAGATCTTCAATGTTAAGGTAGATGATTGTTTGGAAGCCTGCCTGGCCTCATCACTGCAGATTAACTTGGATTGTCGTGTCAGGTTTGCATCATTATGTTTAGCACTGGCTTGCTAATACTGGAAGAAGCCATGGCAGGCACTGCCTGGTTTACAGTTTGGTTTTCTTTCTACCAGCTCAGTTTTCAGTGGCTGACTAGAGATTATGGTCAAGGCAGCTTTTTACTTAACACTTAAGAGTTTTATATGACTTCCTAGACACCTGGGTAGTCAGTTTGGCTGCATAATGTGCTTCCAGATTTGCATAGGATTTTAAATAAATAGAAAGAGAATAAGTTTGCAGTGTGAACTGTGGTTAGACTGGATTCTAAAGTGAAGTGTGCAGTGTTTGATACTAGAGTTTTCACATGCATGGGAAGATTAAGCTTCTGTTGAAGTCTTTTTCAGTCTTTAAGGTTTTGAAAGTAATTTCTTTTTTATCACAATAATCAGAAAAGAATGTGAGTACCTCAAGTAAATGTTTCTCCCTTACCCCCCCAACTTTTTATGATGTTTACATTTTTCCAGTTACAAGTGTAAGCATAGAAAGGATAATTTCAAAAGAAGTGAAAAGAGAAGGGAACAGGTGGTACTAGTTTTACAATGCAGTAGCCTCAGCTATTTAATCTCTTCCTTAGTGTACACTTGGCTCTCCCTGTATTGCTGAATTTCTTGGAATATCTAGATGTGCATGTCACTAAAAATTCTTCTTGGGTTTGTAATGTACAGAGAGAGAAAGCAATCTCATATGAAGTTAATTATAATTGTCTTAAAAAAAATTCTAAAATGTTTAGGCATCCATTACAATAACAACCAAGGTGTGGTTTCAGGAGGATTTATTATTCTTAAATTGTAAACATTTCTTGCATTTTTTTTATTTTTAAGCTTGAATCAGAATTTGCATGCTGATGCAGGTGGCTCTAGAGCTTGCTCACATTTGTGAAGTTTGTGTCCTGGTTCCCCAGGCACAGCCCCATGGGCCAGCCATGCAGGCAGGCCATGAGCAGCCCCGAGTCAGCTGGGAGAGCCAATCAAGGCAGCTGCCCCAAGCTGACTCACAGGTGTATCCCATACCACCTCATCATGCCCATTATTAAAGGAGGGAGCTCAGGGAGGGTGGAGTTCCTCTTCTCCCTGAGGCTCCTCCCTTGTGATCTTCTGTTCCTGCTGGCAACAACAAGGACCAGGCTGAGTAGAACCTTCTGTACTTAATATTGATGTATCAGTTTTGTTATTCTATTAAATCTGTTTCTACGTCAACTCACGGGGCTTCTCCGTTTTTTCCCCGATTCTCCCTCTCAACTGGGGAAAGAGCATCACGTGGTGGACTAACTGCTAGGGTTTAGCCCTGAGTGCTGGCTAAACGTAGGCAGTTTGCTAGAGCCCTTCTTGGCAGCTCTTTTACAATCTACTATTAAATTTAGGTTTGATAAAACTTAACTAGGAGTTACAAAGTTGCCTAAGGTATTTTCTCTTATCTTTGTCAAACTCCGTATGTCTAGGTCTTAGTAAGTAACTTGAACATCAAACTAACTTCAGCATTTAATGGACAGAGGGAGAGAAATACAAAACATTAGGGTTACTTTGCTTTTGCAAAACATATTTCTTGGTTTTTTTTTCCCTTAAAATTTTTGTCATTTTAACTTCAGTTCATGCCTTTTTTTTCTTGTGAACTAACATGGGCAAAATTGGGTTCCTCTTGCCAAGCTAGCTGGCGTCACGCTGATTTTGTAGGATTCTATTTTTCAGCTTCCACCTCAATTTTGTGATTTTTAAAAACTTTCACAGGTTGAGTTGGTCTTGTTTTCAAAAGGGAGTTACACCAAAACAGTTCTCTTAAGATGTTTGTTCTCTAAGTGTGAATATAAAAGGAATGATGTTGGTAGAGTGGTATAGCTTACATCAGTAGAAATTCTATATGGATGCAGAATTTAGGTGAAGTGTTTCACTTGGGTAGCGAAGTGAAATGGGATTACCCCTGCAAAGGTTGTACAAGGCTAACAGGAATAGAGAGAGGAAGTAAGCATCACTAAGGATACAAGCATTGACCCTGATATATGCAAGAGCACTTCACTTGATTAAGGAATTCTCCTCTTACAAATTTTAACAGCCACTTTCTAATAGTAGAAATAGTGCATTTTTCTTAGTTTTAGCTATTCTCATTAAGAGTTTGATCTCCAAGTTTCTTAGTCTATATAAGTGCTCATGAGCTATTGTTTGAGATGGTAGCAGCTATCAGGTCATGGAAACTCAGATCTCCAGCCTTCTACCTCAGTCTTAACTGCAAAGCAAAGTGCTTGCTGAGAGCTTGTTGGGACCTACTGTGTGTGTATGGGATAATGCTCTGTGCTCACATATTTAAAGTCATGCGTTTTTAGCTGTATTGTGACATTGTTCTTTCTAATGCCAAATACAAAATAGCTATAACAGAATTTAATTGGTAATACTTCTTGGCAAGTAATCAGTATTTCTCCAGGTTTAGCACCAGTGTGAAAGTCTTTATTAAACTTTTGCAAATCTGAATTCTACAGCCCTTTTTTTTCTTTTTTTTTTTTGAGTGATGAAAGGGAGGGGAAAGGGTGCCTTATGCTACAACCTCTGGGTTGCCTCAAAGGCCTTGAATAATTGGTGGAAGCTTGTACGTTTCCATCTGATGGACAAGAGGTATCTTTTTCTGGTCCTAATATGATCAAAGTAAATCTTTCCAATTAAAAAGCTAAATGGTGATGGTTAAACAATGACAGTGCTGAAATTCCTGTCACACCACTTTTTCCTGCATAGAGGAACATGTGCAACACCTTTGTTGTACAGCAAGACATACACTGTGTATACCATGCATCTGTTCCCTAAAGCACTGAATTTAAAGCATTTGCACCTACTAGGTGTGGTGCATTGTGTAAAATAGGCACATGCTTCCTGCCTGCAGCCTGCTCCTCCCAGGTGACTCTGAAACAGGAAAGTGCATAGTAAGACACAGGCTGCTCCTTGCAGAGTAAATGCTGTGGACTGATACTTACAGCTTCCTCAGCCCAAGTCTGAGGCTCTAACTTAAATGAGTGCAGGTGCTATGTCTGCTTTCAGCTGCCATTTTTCTGAGGCAGCCATCAGCTTTCCTCCCTTGCTTGATCAGAGATGTGCCCCAAACATGGCGAGAAGGGTATGCGTGGCTGGGGGAAAGAAAATGGCCTAAAGCACACTGCTGCCACTGCAGTTTGTTCCCAGGAAACTCTGAGGGAAGAGGATTTTCAGGGAGCTGTGTCCTGCTAGTGGGCTACCAAAGCCAGGGTTCCTTGTATTTAAACAAATCAGTCTGGTTTTTTAGTCTTTATTAAAGTAACAGTGTTTGCCAAAACTCCCACTGGTCTCTACAGATCTAGTTTGCTAATCTAGAAATACAGAACTTGATTTTTAACATATTTGGGGCCAATTCACTTTGTCTTATGAGGAAAAAAATTTATTAATTTGTAGATCAGTTAAGATATAATCCTCACTCCAGTGAGGAAGTGGAAGACAGAATTTAGATTTTAATCTATGGGTTTTAGTTTGTTACAGTCTCTTCTGAGGAAAATGTGCTATGAACTTAATTATTAGGGAAAAAAAAAAAGTTTTCTGCTAAAGATGAAGTAATCCACATAATGTTGTAAGTACTTGTGGTAGGCTTTAGGTAGGACTGAAATTGGTATGTGAGGGTGTTTGTGTATATTTTCTGTATTCTTATTAATAAGAAAATTATTAATAAAAGACACAAAGTGTAGTTTCAGGTAAGATGTGTGCCAAAAGCATTTTGGCTGATGAATTTTAAAGGCCGTGTGGGTTAAACAGCCCTGAAGTTCTCCATAACCTAGGGATAAACAGGAAGCTGCCTGTGTAACTTGCATGCCAGAACACCAGCACAGCAAAGAAGGGCTACTGCGTCAGCTGCTTTTCTCATTGTTGAAAAAGTCTGCTAATGGTGGAAATCTTTATTTATCTGCAGGTTTATAACTCTTTTGTGTCATCAGTATCCAAGAAAATGTGACACTGCCTGAGTTCTAGGAAGGATGAGGGAATGATTCTATGAGTAGAGGCTTTTGAGGGACACGATGTGGAAGTACTAACTTCCTGGGATTTTTGAATAGCACAGAACTATAGTATACAACTGCTAGATCTGTCTATTCTTTCCCTAACCCACTTCTTATTTCTATTGCTGTCTATGAAGCTCACTTCTGAGGGACTTTATGCCATAAGTTGTCAAGGGAAATTCCTCCATCCTTCAGTATGGATGTAATTCTTCATAATACTGTGGCCATCGTGGGAGTTTCTCAGTGCTATTGTCCCACCTGTGGTGCTAGCAGAAATGGCTAGATCAGGTAAACCTTAGGTGTTTTGTCACGATGTATGGTAGTGGGGTTTTGATGAGGGGTTGAATGGGTAGAAAGAAGGGGAAGAAGTGCAGATACTTTCAGATGTTTGGTGTGGATTGCCCAAATAGTAATTTCCAGTGGGTTAAGCAGGGCTCCAGCACTCCTGCAATATGGGAACAGTGAAATGGTTATATGTAGTTAATAATTTGCTGCTAGTATAGCACTTTATGTAAAACTCATTTTACTCCAACTGCTATCCTGTTCTCCATCAGTTCTCAGGTGGAAGCAGAGGTAAACTGATGCAGCCACTAGTTGATTTGCTTCCAAACTGGAGACTGTTCTGGGGAATCCTGCTGCTGCTCCCCTGCAAAATCCAGAAAGCAAATGAAAACTCTGGAATACTGAAGACTAGCTGTTTGTGGCCAATAGCAGTTCTGTAGCTAGCAATACCTTCACATAACATATATTATGGCCAACAGCACTGGTGCAGTGATACTCTTTACAGATATAGGTGAGGTTTGGTAAGCCCATAGGATTCAGCTGGCCTTCACCCATTTGAAGGGAATCAGGCTTAAGGCTGAGCTTCTGGTTTTAATCAGCAGAGGCTTCTCAGGTTGGGGTATTTAAGGTTTTTCTTTGACTTTGTTCAGCTTGATGCACTATCAGAAAAAGTGTGATTAGCCATTAACTTTGAACTTGTATGGCAGTCAGTGGAATATGGCTAATTGTGCAGTTTTAAACTAATTAATAGCTCTAAATTTTCAAAATCTTAAGCGGAGTAGTGATATCCTAGTAAGTTAGAGAATTCAGATATAAATTCCACTGCTTGTCAGAAACAAATGAGCTGCATCTACTTATTTATCCAGAAAATCTGAGGATTTTTACACCAGAGTATTTTTCTCCAAAATACACAGCTCTTCTCCAATTGGAAAATTTGTCTTCTAGCTTGCTGTTACATGCCTGCAGCCAGTAGAGTTGGCTTTATCCACTTCTTTACCCAGGCAACACTAAACACCTCTACAAATTAAAATATTTTTAGGGTTAGGAAAAGTCCTGATTATGAGTAGATTTTGTTCAAATACTGTGAAATTGGTTGACTTTCTGATGGGAAGCTGGAAGTGCTTTATGCTTGGCTACTACAGTGAAGAAGGTAATTGAAAACCCAGCATTTCTTGGCATGCATGAGGAAATTTAGAGACAGTTGCACAGCTCTGAATTGTGAAAAGTTTAGCTCACTTCAAATAGTCATAATTTGATTAGTCTTGCTGACTGAGTCAGGATACAGAGGCGGATTCATTTTGCTTTTTCCCAAAGTTCATTCACAGCTTGATATCTCTTCTGTCTTGAATTTAGTGCAGCAATTGAGATTCTCCCCTTTTCTCCCAGTATACTACTAATATTTGAATGTGGTGAGCTGGCTCCTCAAGAATAGAAGCACTGTTAAAATACAACTAATATAAATCCAGTATGATTACTAGTTGACTAGTGATTCTGGAAATCTTATATTTCTTTTTTAGAAGGTGTGAGTATTGCCACTCTTTTCAGGTGGTCGTTAAGATGAAACCAACTGTAGTGTTCCTTTTTTAAAGACAGTGCATTGAAAAGCTTAAATGTAGTCTTGAGAAATGAGGCTGTTGTAACGCACTCGCACCACTAGATGGCGTGTGGAAGCTGTGCCTTTTTCAAGGCAAGTCTTTGCATCTTAAACTGCTTACAATAAAATATGTATTGCAAATGTGTATCGTTACAGAATTGCTGGGGGCAACTCAGCAAGTCAGTTGATGTGTATAATTCAAGCAACGACTATGTAACTCCAGATATTTTTAGTTATTCCAGTTCTCCCTTCTTCCCCTTTTCCATGCAGCCCCATAATCACACAGAATCACAGAATGTTAGGGATTGGAAGGGACCTCAAAAGATCATCTAGTCCAATCCCCCTGCCAGAGCAGGAATACCTAGATCAGGTCACACAGGAACATGTCCAGGCGGGTTTTGAATGTCTCCAGAGAAGGAGACTCCACAACCTCTCTGGGCAGCCTGTTCCAGTGTTCTGTTACCCTCACTGTGAAGAAATTCTTCCTCACATTTATGTGGAACCTCCTATGTTCCAGCTTACACCCATTGCCCCTTGTCCTATCATTGGATGTCACTGAGAAGAGCCTGGCTCCATCCTCATGACACTCACCCTTTACATATTTATAAACATTAATGAGGTCACCCCTCAGTCTCCTCTTCTCCAAGCTAAAGAGACCCAGCTCCCTCAGCCTTTCCTCATAAGGGAGATGTTCCACTCCCTTCATCATCTTTGTGGCTCTACGCTGGACTCTCTCAAGCAGTTCCCTGTCCTTCTTGAACTGGGGGGCCCAGAACTGGACACAATACTCCAGATGTGGCCTCACCAAGGCAGAATAGAGGGGAAGGAGAACCTCTCTTGACCTACTAACCACCCCCTTTCTAATACACCCCAGGATGCCATTGGCCTTCTTGGCCGCAAGGGCACATTGCTGGCTCATGGTCATCCTGCTGTCCACCAGGACCCCCAGGTCCCTTTCCCCTACACTGCTCTCCAGCAGGTCAGCCCCCAACCTGTACTGGTACATGGGGTTGTTCTTCCCCAGATGCAAAACTCTACACTTGCCCTTATTGAATTTCATTAAGTTTTTCCCCGCCCAACTCTCCAGCCTATCAAGGTCTCGTTGAATGGCAGCACAACCCTCTGGTGTGTCAGCCATTCCTCCTAGTTTGGTGTCATCAGCAAACTTGCCCATCTCCTTTTTGCTGAGATCAAAAGGCTGCTTTTTCCCCTAAGAAAATATGATCATTATCCCCTTAATTCTTTCTTTTCCTGTGTTCTCTTTCCCCCCATTTATATCAACTGATCTGGAAGCTTCTGAGATAAAATTGATTATTGGCCTGGCCTATTCATGACTGTCACATACTTTTAAATCAGTTTTCATACTACAAAAAGGTTGTTCACAGAAGTGTTTTCTGCTTACGGTAGGAGTGTTGAGCCTGTGCTTTTCACATAGTGGGATCCATTTATGTGTCCAGTTCAAGAGTTAAAATGTTATGTCTTGGGTCAGTATCAGAAATACATATTTCTGAGCATTTTTGTGAGCCTGTAAGGGCTTATCTAAAAACTCCCAGGGCATTATTCCTGCAATGTCCATTGTGGTTGACCTGTTTTTTGAGCCAAGTTATCATGCTCAGAAAACTAACCTGGAAAGCTTTGTAGCTTTCTTATGGCCTAGCAAGTTGAACTGGGTTCAGGGGGGGCCCAGTGAACAGCGTAGATGTTGGAGAAGAGAGAGGGAGGCCTCTAAGGCTGCGAACTGGAGATAAGAAGGAAGCAATACCTTCCTCATTGAGCAGCAGTGAACACTTCAATATGTTCAGCTGTTTGTGGCACTTCTTGTCTCCTAATTGTTTTGTTTTATAGTTTCACCCATTTCATTTAGTTCACAGCCTTTTAAAGTCCTGATGAGTATTACCTTCTTGCTTCTGGATCAGGGTGATGGTCTCTGATGGCAAGAGGAAAACATTGTATGTACTACAGGACTTCTTTCTGTGGAGGCATATGGAATATCTCAGTACTCATGATAATCTAAGGATGTAGAATTCTTGCAGGTGGTTTATATTAGATTGACATGATGACATGTAGTTGGAAAAGCTAGGTTTCAGGTTCACAGGTCCTGTCAGTTTTGAAACAAGTGGTAGCTGTCAGAACTACTACTAACTTCTTCAGAGTTTAGTTAGGTGCATGTCAAATAGACCACCTTTGCAAGAGAAGGCTAAGCATTGCTTCTGAATAGAGGCATGGTTTGTTTTGTTGGGATTTTTTTTTGTTCATGGGTGGGAGTACAAGGGAAAGGGAGGAAAGGGAGATGAGTATTTGCAGCTCTGTCTGTACCACAGGTGATATTTATAGCCTGTAGCACAGAGAGAACTTTAGAAAACCTGTGTCATGGTGCGGAAGGTATTCTAAGGTCATAAAACCAGCATTGTAACTGAGTCCAAGTCCATAGATTCAGGACTCTGATGGTTGCCAGTTTTAGTTTCCAGGCTCATAACTTCAAGATATTTGATCCTTAAAGATCATACCAGAAGAACAGAGACAGCAGTTATTTCCTGAGAAATGCTCATGCACATGCTGAGTTTTATTCTTTCTAGCTTACCTTCCTGAGCTCACTCTAAAAAGTAGCCATTGGCTAGTTTTATCTGTGCGTTACCAAGGTGTCTGGTATGTTGGCTGAAATACTGAGCTTCTGGAAGTGCAAGTGTGTGATCCAGTACTGTTGGTGGTTGTGTTGCAGGGAGTATTAATCCAGGGGGTAACCACAGGGTTTGCTTCTGACAGTGAGTTTAGTGAGGTTCAGGGCTCTTCAGAGGCTAGAACTGGTGGTCTGGAAATTTTCTCAAAGTAGCACCTCTGGTTGTAAATTTTTTTCCTTACAGGTTTTGAATAAGATCTTACATGATGACTATTGGAGTGGGATGGCAGGAATAGTATGTGGAGATCTCAGGTTTTGCTTCGACTGTTTTGCATTTTGACCTATGAATGTGCTTTGGGATTGCTAAAGCCCCTGCAGATGGAGGAGTCCTCTACATCACTGAATCGACAGCTATCTGTTGAAATTATTTCAGTGCAATAGGCGTGTGCTGCATGTTTCTGTTTGGAGACCTTTGTCAGTGCTGCTTTGAGCAGAGCACTGTATTAATGAGTGCAGGAAAAATGTGTGTATCTTGGCAACCGCTTTTTCATTGTCAAGCTTATCAGGTCATTTCTTTCCCTTCCCAGCTGAACCATTTGTTGTGAATTTTTACTAACTTTATGCCGCTTAAAGTAATTCATTTAGCTAGATTACAGTATAACAAATTTTAAGTGCTATTTAGGCACTCAGCAGTATGGGTCAACCACACTGCCTCAAATAGTTCAAATAACTATTTGTCTTCTCTCACAGTTTAGGAAGTACAGCTCATCTCATACATGTACCATCCTCATCTGTTTTGCTTCTGTGCTACTGAGGCAGCTCAACTGGTCTGTATGTCTCAACCTAGAATTTGAAGCTCTCCTGACCAGATCCAGCTGGGGCATATTTGCCCCAAATAACACAGAACCTAAACTTAGATATTTTTTTTCCCCTATTTATTCTCCATTATTTCTTAAACGTTCATTTTAATGTCATAGAAAGTGAGTTGCTGAAGTTCATGGGGATTTAATTATTCTTTCCTGGAAATATTTGGGATGTGTTGAAGAAACTTTTGAATGGTAATGGCATCTGGAAGGCTGGTATTTTTTGAGGGTTTTTTTTGCTTGTGTTTTCTTCATTGTAACCATAAATAAACCTCCAAGCTGTTTGCTACAGGTCTAGCCAAAATCAAATTACTACTTTAGTGTTAGAAACATCTAAGGTAGTCTCCTCTGCCTTTCTAGGAGGAGGCCACTGAAGAATAGAGGGAGCACTTGCAAATAAGCCTTATTGACTTCCTGCAAAGAGAGATGGTGACAATCACTAAGGCTTTAGTCATGCTGATGGATTAAGTGCTATTTGTGCTGGGAAGAGCACTTTCCTGCATATGGACTCCATTTTTGTGGTTGCCACTTTCAGCCAGTTGATGCTTTTTAATTTTTTTTTTCTTTATTTTCTTTTTCCCTTTTGAAGACATAAGTGCTGCACTAAAGTTGCAAAATATGTAAATCAGTGAATTTATTGCTAGATATTATTTACTCTGAAGCAAGTGATCTTTTCTGTTGCTGGGGTGAGCACCAACTAATAGGTAGTCTAGAAATACTTCAGTCAGTGTGCAAGTGTGCTGAATACTGCCTGGTATTCAAGTGTGTGAAGCAGGGGCTTGTAGCCCTCTTTTCCCACCTTTATGTCTTGTCCTTATGTACTGTACGAAGGGCACTCTCACTTAGCTTCTGTTTTAGATGTATACTTTTCTTATCTCATTTGCAGTCCTGTTTTATGCCTGACCTTGTCAGTCCCTCTTGGGATATAGGGTTTGGCTTAGCTTTTTCTATGTTTAGGCTGGTATCCTTCCTGGAGTGGAGTGTATTCAGGTTAGTCCACTGATATGCAAAGTGAAAATCTTTGAAGTTTTTTTTCAATGACAGAATGAAAGATTCTTTTTTTTTTATTTTCCTCTAGCATCCCCGGATCTGTTGATCAGACATACAACTGAGTTCTGGAGTAGTGCAGTTCAAATTGTATAATAAAAATGTGTATTGTTAATAGTTCAACTTTTAATTCTTTGTTGTTTTCAGATGGGGCTTTGTTGACTCTTCTGTTCAGCTTTCTCCATCTTGGTTTAGTAGTTTTCTCAAACCTTCACTAGTTAAAAATCACACTATCCATTGCAGATAGGTAGCCTGCCATCATATGTATGGGTGTTTTCTGATTTGAAGATTAAACTAGCCCTGGTTTGGTTCTGGCCGGGCACTTTAAGCTAGGTACTGTCCCTTTGCTCTGTGGGATCCAGCTTGTTCCCAGAAGCAGTGCTGGTACCCGAGTTTATAATTTTCAAGAATGTAAGTAGCATCATACCATAAGCAAGAAGTCAGGAAATATTGTTTTGTTTCATGGTGTTGGGTAGGTCTGTTGGTTGACCTCTCTTGCCCTCAGTTTTTCCTGTATCAGGGAATAGGAGTATTGCCTACTTCAAAAGCCTCGTGATGTTTAATCTTTTTGTTAGCTTTGAAATTCTCTAACACACAGGACTTTCTAAAGCAAGAATTTAAAGTGCAAAGTATTGTCTTTGCAATGCAAATTTAAAAAGAATAAAATAGTAATCTGTTGTTCAAAAGAAGCTCTGATTTAATGAGGTTTTTGCAGCCTGCTTTCTTAAGGAAATAGATCTATGATCACGTAAGCTTTGCCCTAATCATCATTATGCCTCATTTCAATGTGGAGGGAATTAAAAGATACCATTTGGAAAGGAATTAAGAGATACCATTTCTTGTTTAAAAAAATAAAATAAAAATTATTGATGACTGAATATGAGGGAGACATCCTCTTAGTGTTTTTACTGGGACAGTATCTGAAATGTTATTGTAAGACAAGGGAATTAGTGTTTGAAACATCAGTCCACGGGAAACTGTGGTGGAACCAACTTGATGAGACAAGTTGTTTGTGCAGTTGCATTCAGTGAGCTTTACATGCTCGTTTCTATTCATCTTGTACCTATTAGAGGCAAAACCTTTCCCGATTCAAGACTGGACTGTGCTTCTGCAGGAGCATCTTGGAGCTTGCCACTTTTTCTGTCAAAAGAAAGGCCTACTTTCTTGTTGGTTGCTGCTCTTTAATTTTGGCTTTTGTAGCTTTGATAAATTGAAAATTCATGCAGCTTTGCTAGAGAAAAGAAGGGGGATGAGTGTATATATATGAGAATCACAGCACAGAAAAGTGTGTAGGAAAAAACGCTTTGCAGGACTGCAGTATTGATACATGGCTGCTTTTGCATAGGTGCTAAGGTATGAAAATGGATTTACTCTTCAGGAGGAATTAGCAACTTTAACCTCAGAAAAATAATCTGAATGTAATATTCTCTGGTATCTGTGTTCTTTGTATTATACTGACTTCAATGTGTGCTTCATTTTGGAAATGGCTGCTGTTCCTTCACTGGGCCTAAAGGTCATCTTCCCTTGCCATGTCTGGTTATATTTGCATATTCTCTGATTATCTGATGGAAACTACTCCTTTGTGTTTTGCTGGATTCAGCTGAGCAGTGTTCTCTCTCACAGTCTGTACTCCATCCTACAAGGTACTATTTCTGAACAGGCTGAATAATGGACTCTGACTGTAGAATTTTGGGATTAGTAAAGGAGGAAAATGATCAGGTGATTTAGCTAGATTGCTTGTGGTTGTTGGACAGTTGCTCTTTACTTTGTATTCTCTACTTTCTTTTCTTTTTTAATCTGGTTGACTGTTTGGGTTTTTTTCTTTTCCTGCAAAACTATTTTACTGTCTGCTAGATCTCATTTATTACTTCGATTGTAATAATGCCTAGATGATTCAAGCAGAGTAGTCAGAAAAGGACACTTGTGCCTGCTGACTCTCGGATGTGTAGTGAGAGCAAGCCTAGCACAGTGAGAATGTTTGGGAACAGGTCTGTAATAAAACCAAAACAAACCTTGGCTAGAGCTGGAGGAGGATGTGAAACATTCAAACAAATAGGGGTTGTTTTGTTATTGCTGTCATTTGCTACTGTTTAATCACTGTAATGGCAGAGGTAAGCCTTAAGTCCTAGAAGGATAAAAGTAATACAGATGAGGGGGAGATTCAGTATGCTTTATGCCTCTGCTCTTGTCATCTTCCTCAAAATATTGAAATTCTGTAAGTTTTTTCCTGTGAATTAAAGCAGAATAAAGGAAAACAAAATGCTTTCTGGAGAACTGCCTGAGGTCACTGGTGAAGCAACATTAGCATTCAGTGATTCAGTTAGATCATAAGGGCCAAACCACACAAGCCTTTGCTGTTACGAGGTCTGGCTGGTCTGGGTACGTAAATCTGGTGATGTTTGACGTTCTTAACTGAGTCTGGAGCCTTATCAGATAAGAATCTCTTTTATTAAAAAAAATTAATAAATTATTGCTGTCCTTGTTTGGATGGAAAGGTGAAGTTTCTGTTCACCTTAGAGCTTGCCACACATGAAAGTGTATTAATGATGGGGGATGCCTTTTCATACTAATTCACATATTCCTGACCCTAACAGTAAAGAGAAGGAATGATACGCTCTTTAACACGCAGAATCTTTATCCTAAGTTCCCTACTTTTCCAGTGTTAGTGGATGCAGTTGATTTTACTTGTATATTCTTATTGAAGAAAAGTGAAGGTGTTTAGTTTTGCCAACAATACACAGCCTTTATTTTATTTGATTATTCTTTAAAGTCCAAGTGATTACCCTTGACTTCCTGTTAAGGATTCTGGGGAATGTAGTTCTTGAAGAGAGTTCTTGTAAAGGTAGTGAGATAATCATAAATACTGATGATAGAAGTTGAAAAAAATGAGCATATTACTGAGAAATAATAAAATCCTGAGTATGGCTTGTATACCTTTTAAATCTTAAGACACTGATGGACTTCCTTCACATTTGCTAGCACTTCTGAATACATATATAGAAACTCCGTACGCTTTGACACGACTTGCTTTTCAGAGAAACTATCTTGATGTTCCTGTGAGACTTGTAATCTATTTAAAAAAACCCAAGTATGCATGTTAATGCTTGCTTTTCTGTCATTGGTTAATTTGGCTTTTTCTGAGTGTTTGCTCCAGACTAAATAACAGTTGTGTGTGTTTTTACACACACAGAATAACTTTCTTCCAAATAAAACCCAAACCTTTCCGCAGTTTTCCAGGCCAAGATTGTTTGCCAAGTTTCGTTCCAGTTCTTTTTGCACAGTTAGAAGTTCCTCAATTTTGTGGTTACAGAAATGCTGACAAACACACTTGTATGCAATGATGTGTATTAGTTACAAGCATTCAATTCATTTTTTCCTTTTAAGGTCATTCTTTCATTAAGTTAGTTTCACACACTGCTGTTTATATCAACACTTTCTCCCTTCCTTCCTTCCTTCTCCCACTGAAATGACACTCATTTCCCAAGGACAGTGTCTGTACTGCAGTTCGTTGTCAGATTTGTAGCTTATCAAGAGAAGCTATTCAATGGTTTTATTTAATGGTTCTATTTAATGCTGTCATGCATGCTGCTTTTATTTGATTTCTACGGAGACACTGATCTTCTCTCAGTTTTAACGGCCACTGTCTGTTGCCAAGCTAACTTTTGAATAGCTTGCGTTAAGCTTATGTTACCACTCAGCCAGTCAACTTTTCAGAAAAGCATGAAACAACTTCTTTGTTTAGAAAATGAGAGAGAGAGAAGGAGCTGGAAATGCTTGTTTCAGGTATAGGCTTTTCCTGCAAATTCTGAATGCAGTGAGACTACTTCTTCCCTCACCCCACTAGCTGCCAGTAGAAATGGATTTATTTACATTAGTGGTGCTACTCTTGGATTGAAAGCCTTCCATTGTTTGGCTGAGCTGGTATTTAGTTAACACTTGAGTGCTGCCTGTGTGCAGCATATCCAACTACGGAAATGACCATATTGCACATAACTGTCCATTCTTTCCCTCCTCAGCCTCCCTCTAGCTCCAGCATGTGTGTTTGGATTATAATGTTCCATCTGTGGACTAAATATTTCTCTTAATCATACAAGATGACTTTTTTAAAACCTCAAAAGTGCATGTGTCTCTCTCTGTATTGCTTCCAGAGCTGGTAGGCAACATCAGCATTCCATGGCTGGCTGGGTGAGCCAAATTTGGAAGCAGACTAAATCCCAGAGTAGGCTGGGTCTGGATGATGCCTCTGGCAGAGGGGGCACCCATCTTGTTCAGAGATGCCCTTTTAGGATTGTCTTCAGATTTCTCACTAGCCATCATGGTCTGCGTCTTCACAAGGGTGATATTGCTAGTAGATGCATCGGTAAGCTTTTCAGTAACCGCAGGAAGGTGTTGCCTCTGAAATTCCTTTGCTGGCGTATGCAATAAGGAGCAGGCAGAAGTGGCAGTTCTAACATGAGTAACATATCCAAGCACATCTACACTGCCCCACATGTGAAAAAATCCAAAAGTGGCACGGACTAAAGGTGCAGAGCAGCACCATGATGCAACCGTGAAAGTGAAGATAGTCACTTGGACACTGAATGTGCTTAAATACAGCTCTCCCCTTCCTCTTCCCTCTCCACCCCAGAAGAAAGAAAAAGAGCAAAAGCTCTGGTTCTGATTAGTTTGAAGATCTTTATAGCTTCCTGATTCAGACATCCTCTTTACTACTAATGAGTAAAACATAAGTTCTCCCAGCTTCTTTCTTGGAGATGGCTGACTGCTTTTTTCCTGCGGTTTTGGTGAAGATGGAGTACTGTTGAAGATGGAGTACTGTAGAAGATGTCTTGGGCAATTGTTTCTTTTTTTTTTCCTCAAGCTAGCATAGTTTTTCTGTAATCAACTAAATTTTATAATGGAAGATACTGAAGTCTTGGGGTTCCTTAGTGCTAAATACTGCTACCTTCTGCACTGTCTGTGGAAGGAGGCAGAGGGAGAGATATTTCTCAAATCCTTTATGCCCTCTATTTGTGAGCTGGGTTCTTAGCTTTTCCATCAAGACAGAGCCATGAGCTGCATTCCCTCCATATCCCCTGCTCTAACCCATCATATTTCTGACCATACCTCTCAGACATTCTCTCATAGGAGTAGAGAGAGAGCGAGCAGGTATTTCTCCTCCATTTGGGTCAGGAAATGGATGTTTTGGGGTGGGGGGATTGGTGTCTGTGTCTCTCCTCATCCCCACCTAACTACCTGCTGCATCTTTTCATAGCTTGCTGAAGGAAAACACTGTGCAGTTAATTTAACAAACCCTTTCAAGGAGGCAGAGAGGAAGCAAGCAGAACACAGCAGCATAGGGAAAACAAAAAAGCACTGTCTTGTGTTTAGTGCAGCAAAATGCTGCATTTGGAGCTATAGAGTCTGAGTCCTGAGGACAGAATTGAGGCAAGTGGGGAAAGTCATTGGCATGTTGCTCTTCTATAAAATAGCCATTTGCTATTCATAGCATTTCTTTATCAGCCAAACTTAGTCCGCTGCCTTTTTTATTAGTGTGGGGTTTGGGTTTTTTGAGGGGGGGCATTGGGTTTTTTTTTCTTTTTCCTTTGAGCCAGATGTTCAAGGAACTACAGCACAAACTGTATTTCTGTTACACGTGTGGCTGAATTGTGGGGAATGAAGATATGAGGTAGGCAAAGCTGTGGATCTGTTGAAGGGTCTCAACTGTGCAGCTCCTTAATTCTAGACTTATGTGTGTATATGATGATAATTTCTGAAGCTCTAGCCTTTCTTACTTAATTTCTGAAGTAAAATATTCTCTTAGAGCTTTGTTACACTAAGGTTACTGAAACATAATACAGAATTCAACTCCAAGAGGTGTTTTCTTTGATAGCTTTGACTGCTATAGGAGTTTAATGAAAACATCTGTAAGCAGAATGGAAGGTAGTTTAATACTAGGTTACTATTACTATAAAATATAATCTCAAAATATTACAGGCAGGGCATAACAATAGTAACCATGGAGACTTTGCTTGAAGATCTGCAAGGGTGGGGCATCTGGTAGGCTCACTCACTGGTAGGCAGGAGAGAATTCTGGGTTGTGGTTTAGCTTGAGGAGGAGAACTGGTAATGAGGAGAGGGGCTTAGTCTTGGTGCAGCAGTGGCAGCACCTTAAGTCTGGTTGGTGCATATATGTTATGGTGTTCTGATCTATGGTGGAGAACTTGTGTATTTTTATAGAAAAATTGACCTCTCTTAGCAAAAAAAAAAAAAACAACCCTGGGTTTATTTCTTCTGTGTGTTTTTTGGGTTTTGGTTGTTCTGTGGTTTTTTTTCCTGTGACTGGTTTTTTGTTTGTTTTGGTTTTTTTTTAATTTTTAAAGAAGTGGAAACTTCCATAGAAAAAAATTTTGGCTTACACAAACCTATCAGGAGAAGGGGAGAGAGGGGGAAGAAAAAAAAAAGTGAAGTGTGTTTTGAGTTTTTTAGTTTTGGTTTGTGTTTGGGGTTTTTTTAATGCCTGAGTATTTTGAGCTGGCTGAGTACTTTATTATCTTGATGAATAGAAACTAGAGCTGATGAGAATCCTAAATCCTTGTCTGTAGTGTTGCAGCTTCTAGTATTAAATTTTCTGATGTTTTTATTTAAAAATGTAAATACTATTAAGAGCAGCTCAGCGGCTTTGCCTAGGGGGTGGAGGATGCATACACATGTGACAGAGCAGGACTCTTCATGCTGATCCAGGCATTCAGAAGCATTGGTGCCCAGCTTGAAGCTCTTTCTAGTTATTGTTGAAAATGTGACTTCTGGTTCCTTTGTGGAACCCTGGCTTTGACTGTTCAGTTCACAAAGTGCTTGTGTGTGAGCAGTGTATTTCTAGTGCATTCATTATGTCAAGTCTTCTATTTTGTTTTTGGCTTTATTTAACTCTGCCTTAGGAACAATAGTTTTTTAACTTTACAATATCTCATGTAATGGTGCGTGCTTCAACTTGCATGGAATGTGGCTTCCCATCCATGTGGAGTGACTCATTTTTCACAAATGCTGGGGCAGAGGGCTACATCAGAAAGTATAACGCATTAAAATCTGTGAATAAACTTCCGTCTAAAATCTGCAAATTTGTGCTGGCATGCCTTGTCTGGTCTGGAAGGTGTGTAAAAGTCACAGCTCTTAAGATCTCATGGGGATTGCTCAAAACCTGTTAACAGAAGGCTGGGCTCTGGTACTGCTTAAGGAGGTTTAGTGATCACTGAACAAAAAAGGGATAAAATGTCTTCCTCCTTTGTCTCCCTTTCCATACACGCAGTCATTTCAAGTGCAGGGATTGAATTAAGTCTTTGAAAAAAATCCAGAAAGTCTGTACAATGCAAGTTGAATTTCAGGTATGCTTTGATTATCATAGAATCATGGAATGGTTTGGGTTGGAAGGGAGCTTAAAGATCACCTAGTTCCAACCCCCTGCCATGGGCAGAGACACCTCCCACCATCCAACCTGTCCTTGAACACTGCCAGGGAGGGGGCAGCCACAGCTTCCCTGGGCAACCTGTGCCAGTGTCTCACCGCCCTCACAGTCAAGAATTTTTTCATAATATCTAGTCTAAATCTCCCCTCTTCCAGTTTAAAACCATTACCCCTTATCCTATCACTACAAGCCCTCGTAAAAAGTCGCTCTCCAGCTTTCTTGTAGGTGCTGGAAGGTCTCCCCGGAGCCTTCTCTTCTCCAGGCTGAACAACCCCAACTCTCTCAGCCTGTCTTTAGGTTCCTGGACAGAACAAATTCCATATTCTGTTATTGTTTTAAAGAGAGAGCCTGGAAACTTGTCACTTACTGGTTTTGTTTTGTATATGTCAATAAGAAGTGATGCAAATACTCCAGCTCTGATCATACAGCCTTGTATAGGACAAGGAAACTAGCTATTTCAACCATGTGAGAGTTTTAGTTAAGAGTGTCATGTGGTAGCATAATTGTCTTGCCTACTTAGCAATATTTTTAGGTGAAGCAAGTTTGAGATTAGCTAAGTGACTTATTTTAGCATTTCTTGCAACAACTTGTTAGTAAGATGGCCTTTTATTTAAGAGAACTGGAACTGATTGTAGAGTTCAAACATCCTCTGATGCCCTGTAGAAATGTAAATAGAAGTGGAGTATCTGCAGTCGTAGAAAATGACATCTGATGTCAGAGCAGAGGAAAAGAAGAGTTTGGGTTGGGTGGATTCAGGCACCAGCTGTACAAAAAGAGCAGAGTGCTGGTAGGGACAGTCTCAAATGCAGATATATCAGAAGTACAAGAACAGCCTTTTTAAGGCTAAGGCAATTCTGTGAGACTGCTCCTATGCAGCAAATGTATTTGTTTGTTAACAAAACTGCTCACAGTCTTTAACTTTACTCTTCTGAAGACTTTGATGTCATTTTGGTAGTTTGTCATTCAGGTTTTGAATCAACTTTGTTCAGGAATTGATGCTTTGAAGCAGAAACTAACTAAGATTATATTTTACTGGGCTTGTTTCTTTGAAATGACTCAGTAAGGTTGAAGAGAGTTCTGTCATTAAGTAGTTCAGTTTATTCGTGCAGTCCATCTCATCTGTTTCCTCTGCCTCTTCCCAGTTCACTGCTCCGCTATGGTGGAAACCTCTCCCTTCAGAGTGCCATGAGTGTCCGGTTCAACAGCAATGGAACCCAGCTGCTGGCACTGCGTCGGCGCCTTCCCCCAGTCCTCTATGATATCCACTGCCGGCTGCCTGTCTTCCAGTTTGACAACCAAGGATACTTCAACTCATGTACCATGAAGAGCTGCTGTTTTGCAGGTGACCGTGATCAGGTAATAAGCAAGCAATGCTGTCCCAGGTCTCCAGAGTTTCTGTGAGTGTTTGAAAACACCTCTGTAAGGTGTGGTTTTTTCTGATTCAGGGAGGTAAAACAGGAGGCAGGACATGTGTAGGCTTACTTTAGAACTGTTTTGCAATGTAGGCTCTGAAAGAAGAAAAACATACCAAAGCATGTGATAAATTTTACCTCATTTGATGTGATCTAATACTTACTTGAAAGGTGGTATTTGCAAAAAAAATATTCACAAGAAAAATTCACAAAAATATAGGTCCAATTAATATGATTTTAGAACCATGAGTAGACAATATTATCTACATGTGATAAGGAAGCATCTTCCTTTCATTTCAGCATTGCTACTGAGTGCAGTAGAGGCAACCCCCCAAAACATAAATATTGTGGATTTACAGAATTACTGATTCTTATTTCAGATTGTTTCTCCTTTAATACTGTACTACTGGATCAGATTATAAGTCTTTATAGTTCAGTGTTCTGTAAGTCATGATGGCAGGTGGTTAGGAAGGAATAGTTTTACTTCACTGAGGCAGGACTCTGTCCCTGCTACTAATCACAAAGAAACAGGTCACACATAAAGTGACTAACAGCAGTTTGTATGATTCTGGAGCTGGATATTGTCTTTGGACAGCTGTATTTAGTAACCACTAACACTGTAAGGGCAAAAAAAGTATTTTCAAGCCACGATACTATGGAAGATCAGAAAACTTTTTTCCTGTCATCAATAAAATTCCTGCTGTGAGAATTTGGTCATTAATTCTATTGCTGCTGCTGCAGGAGGCAGAGTTGAGCTTCTTTCAGATTGCAAGTAGGAAATACATTTACATCACTGAGCTTGAGCAGTGTTTGAGATTTACATAGTTTTTGGCAGAAGGAGTGTGAAAATGCAATAATGAAAACATCTTAAAAAAATAGTAGTTTACTGTAAAGAATGAACAAATGCATGTATTGTCTAAGAAGAAAACTGCTGAATGATTTGTGGTCTGTTATTTAATCAGCCTAAAGATGACACACTTTTCTCCTCTGAAGGTCAGAGTAGACCTGTGTACACTCTGACATATAGTTTAGCTTCTCATCTGTTACTGAAGATCTAGATAAAAGCCTTAGTGTCTGTTGTGCTTCCTAAGCCATTTTCTTATGGATACGGTGTTATTTTAATGGGAAGAATATGGCTGTTCTGTATCAGGTTGATGTGACACTTCAGAAGCCTGCGTTTTTTAAAATCTTTATATTTTGGCTTGACAGGCTTTCTGTTCAGATAAGTAGCAGCACATAATGCTGCTAATCAGTTGGAAATCAGAGCAAAAGACATTCATATTCCTTTATAAATGCTATAAGAAGCTAACAGGGAAGATGAAGTTGAGTATGGAATGTTAGAGAGATGTGGAATTTGACATTTAGATACCTGCTCGTACCCAGCCTCTCACTGGAAGAAAAAAAGATAATGAAGTCACAGAAAATGCTGACATGGGGTCCAGCTGTGTATGTCTGAAACTGTCCAGTAATGTTCAAATTCAGCTGACTAAGATTGTCAACGCTATGGGTAGTCCTTAGGGACTGCCTTTTACAGAGAACCCAATTCCAGTTCCCAGCGTATCTAGAAAAGAAGGTTAGAGCTGAAACCTACTGTAAGATACACCAGATGACTAAAAAAAATGTACAATGTTTTTTGAGTTTTGTCCTTCTATACAGCCACTATGCTTTTGTTTTTTGGTGAGTTTTGTGAGTATGAAATAATATATGCAAGACTCCCCCCACAAATCGAACTTGCCAAAAAGAGAAATAAGTCTGTTTGCAATTTAATCTGGTTCCAGCCCCCTCTCCCATTTAATATTGTTGTTCTTTGCCTTAATAAAGAATGTCTTTCATTCAAGATCCAGGCAAAGTGAGCTGCATAGAATTCCTTGCTTGTATTTCCTTGTGGGATCAAAACTTTGTGTGGGCTAAGGTTCATTTAAAGGGATCTAAGGATAAGAAAGTTGTGTTCAAATTATGAGTGGCACTTGTGGTAGGAAGGCTTCTTCAGAAATTTTCTCTCCTTGCACTTCTGATTTTCTTTTGTCTTCAGTTTTTCTTTTCATCTTTATTAAACTGACTCAATCTTTTTTTCTCTCCTAAGCTCTCTTTAAAAGCTACATTTTAATACTTTATACAGAGCCTAGTAATTTAAAAATGTGACTCTCCTGTGTTCAAAAACTATTATGTGTTGTCTGCACGGTTAGGTCATCTGATGTTGTGTTTTGATTCTATATTTTAACCATAAAGAGGGGATATCCTTACCTCATCAGTGTTAGAATGCAGTTGCATTGGGGAAAAAAGTGAACTGCTGAAAGGGGGTGGCCTTTCTTACCGAGCAGAGGTGATGCAAGACCTTTCACTGATTCAGCTTCCTAACCTGGCATTTACTGTTTTTTCTGGGTTGATGACTTACATTGACACTTAGAGGTCTCTGGCAAGCATTTGAATACAATATAAGGAAGGGATCAGAGGGTGGGTGAGAGATGGAGATGTCCTTTCAGCACTGTGAGACTCCTCTCCTCACAGAACTGCAGCCTTTGCTAAATCTTTCTGTGAAGTTTGTACATGGAAAATGGGTTGCTCACAGGAAGTTTTCCTCTAAATCATGACCATCAGGGTTTAAAACCCCACAATTATTAATATCTTAGTACTTGCCTTTGGAAGTTTACTATAACACAGTGGTGAAAATCTACAGAGAAGGTAAATAACACCATGTTCTATATGGAGCTGCTCAATTCTAGTGTGTCAAAAATGAACAGATTCCAAGCTGCAAGCACACAGCTTAGGAGTTCTCTTAGAGATCACCCTTATATTTTAAGAAAATTAAATACTTAAGTTCCCATAATGATCAGATGTGTTATTCTTACTTTGGCAAGGTATGTGTGTTAAAGTAATACAGTTTCTTTCCACAAATAAAACACAGACTGCTACATGGGGGACAGTTGGATTGGTTTGTCTGTTGTTGGCAGTTAGGCTTTGTACGCTGAGCTGTTCTCAGTACTGCCTTTTTAGTGCTCATAGGTTGTGGGCCCACAGGTACTCAACAGGACATGGATCCAAAACTCCTGACTTGTCACTCCAGAGGGGGAGCCTGCTACCAGCAAGTGTGCATTGATCTGCACACCAGCTTGTTCTGTTGGAGTGTCTGTGATGCAACTAGATTGAAACCTCTCAACAAAGAATGAAATGCTGTTAATGCTTTAAGGAACAAAACTCAGGTTTACCTGTTAACCCCAATGATTTTTTTTTTTTTTTTTTAACGTTTAAAAGAAGTGCTTATATGGTTTTGAGTTGTTGCAGGTGTTTTGAGTGTGTGGGTTATAGCACCAGCTAAGCGACAGGGATCTTGGAGGATGAACAGCTTAGCTTTGCTTTTTCTGTCCTTCAGAGTGTTGTTTTCCTCCAAAAGCATTATTGCCCTAGTCCTTGTGAACCTGATTTGAAAATCCATGAACAGTGTATGGAAGCATTTTTCCTAGAAATGCCACAGCCAGACTTTCCTTGTTTCTTACAACTCCCAAAGCTGGAGAGGCGATGTTTAGCTGATGTTTTATTTGCACCCATTTATAATTGCCTTCATTTTCTCCTCTCAGGGCTCTGTCTTTTCTTTGTGTCATGAGTGTACTGACCTCATTCACACGCCACCAATTTTTCTTTTCTTTGTAGGAGAGCTCTGATGTTGGTAGATAAACGTGTTTGAAATTGTATGGCGTTTGCGTTATCCGGGAGCTCACTTGGGTCACACAGCTGTGGAAGGGAGGAAGGATAAGATAGGCTAGATGGATCAAACGTGGCTCCCAGCTGCCCACTCCCTCTGTTGACTGTAAAGATTTATGTAAGAGCATAAACTATCCATCCTTCTGGTACAGGAATCCAGGCCCAGAACTTTAAAGGCAGTCTATTTATGCACCTAACTCCCACTGGCTTTACCCTAGTGTGCACAAGTGTTTGTTTACATGCAAATCATAAAATGTATGAGAATCTCAAGTTGTGTCAGGGTACTGAGGGAGTTTCCATTTTTCTTGTCAGTGTTAGGATTTGGGAAATGTCATTTAAATACTAAGGATTTTTAGTTGCCAGACTAGTATGGAAAGCATCTTCTTGGATCTGAGGATATGGGATGTATTAAAGGGCTTTAGGTAACCAAATGTATTTTTAAGTGTAGGAGCCTCAGAAGCCATGGTGATGGGCAGCAGCAAAAAAAGCCCCCGAAAACCCTATAAAACCCCCTCCAAACTAAAACAGACCAAAAGCTTGCTCAAGAATTGTTGCCTGTGTCACAATGATAAATGCTATCAGCTCATTCTTTTTTCACTGTGCAGATAATGTGAGGCTCTATAATGCTTGTAGCTGTAAAATCAACTGCTTTATTGCCCGCTTTAAAAAAGGTGGGGGTGGGGAGAAATAACTTGTACCCTGTGAATCAAACAAAGTGTGTCTTGACTTTGGCATGCCCTCAGACATTACATCACCACTCAGCCTTTTCTGTTGACATTACACTGGTATAGGAGAGTTTCAGGAATGCACTGCTCACGGTACTGCAGACTGCTCCAACTCCCTATAAAGTTACAGCCTTCATTATGTTAAAGTCAGTGTGCTAAATAGCCCTGGTTAGAGACAACCTGGTTTTTAGCAGGACAGAATTATTACATGAATGTACTCCTTTGAAGAACAGGATTAGTTATATAGGTGCTGGGGTCTTACATGGTTGTGCATTGCCTTTGTAAAGAAATAGAACTTTTCTTCTGTGTTCTTCTGTCATCTAACTTAAAGGCCATTTATCTCAGGAAATACTTATCAATGTCTAACCTTAGAAACCCGAAAGAAGAAAGAGAATTATTTTTCTGAAGGATATATTGTGAGTTTCCTGTGCATAAAAGACTTTTTAATGAATAGTAGCTTACTGCAGTCAGTATTTCTTAATATATGAAAAGCATTCAGTGGTCAAATACATTGTTGTGCTTGGGAGAAAAGAAAATCGGTGTCTTACTCTTAAATTGGCTTCTTCCAGGAGTTACTGATGAGATTGTATTTTGTTTTTTACTTTATCCAAATGGCAGTTTGAATCTCAGCTAGGTGCATAACATTACACACATATATAATACAAGTAAGTAATTTATCTGGCTATGACATGGTTTATTTATTTTTCCCCCATTGCTTTTTGTAATTGACATGGGAACTCTCCCATGCTAAAAATGGCTCTTCAGAGTCAGAGTATTGACAGACAGGACTGGGAGTTTTCTTTAAACCTTGTTATTCTGATCACCTCTTCCCCTTGCCCTGGGGCATCCTGCCTTCTCCATTTCCTGTCTCCTTCTCTTCTGCATTCTATAAGCCATTGGGGGAGGTTTCTAGACCTCTGGACAGTAATGCATTAGCCCAAAGGAACCCACACTGAAGCTAAGTTCTGGTGGAGTGGAACCCTGTCTCAGGAGACTTTGAGGTTTGCAGGCTTGACATTCCTCATAGGTGCATCACAGGAGAACTGCACTTTAGTAGGTGAGAGGGGAGGGAAGGGAGAGTGAGCATGAATGCACTGCAAAGTGCAGGACCCATTGTGTGTCACTTAGTGTTTCTTGTTGAGCTGTTAAAACTAGACCTTGTCCAGATACTGAAAAAGCAAATATGAATTCTGGAGGATTTTGACTAACAGAATATTTGATTCAATGTGTATTTAAAAAAAAGTAAAGTAACAGATGGCTGAAGAAAACAAAAGAGAGCAATTAGGGTACATGCAGTTTCAGCCATGTACAGAAGAGTCCCCTTCATATGCTCAGATAAACTTGTTGTTGCTTTCTTTGGAATGTAATAGGAATATTTTCCCTGCCATAGAAATCTACCATAAGGGTTTCTAAGTTGCTTTTGTTCATGAATAAAATGACTGTTACGGCCTTCCTGCATGGCAAAAGGCAGCTGTAAAAATGTTGATGGATTGTTCCTGATGATGCTTCTGTAAGCATTTAAAACTGCCCCACACAGAGTTGGCTGATTCTAAGATTAGGGATTTAGGGAGTGGGAATATAAATTTTTGGCTTTGAATTTTATGTACTAGGAGCAATTTGTGTTTTTCCAGTCTGCTGTGTCACAGCTTTTCTTTTTCTAGTTCATGAGATAGGCATGCTTCTTACTGAGGAACAAAGTTTCTGTTGTAAAAAGACTTTGGACGTACCTGCTTGGTTCTCAGGCCAAGATGGAAAACTTTTAAGCTCTTCTTGTGCCAGATTCAGCCTTCCTGATAAACAGTCTCAAACAGTACAGGTTGCAGGCTGCTGTCCTGGCTATTTTCGAGGCAAATGGGTTTCTTAACACCACAGTGCTGTGAGCCCTACTTGTAGATTACTTTTAAAATTTGATAAATATTGCATAAAAGATATGATTCGTGCCCCAGAATTTATTACAAAATGGAAGATAAAAGAACATATAGGTATTCTTTCTTGTAGGTAAATGGTTTTCTTAACCATAACACATTTCAGAAATAACTTTCCCAGTTATGTATCTTCTTACTTTAGTCTTTGTCACTGAGAGACAGCAAGAAGAGGTTAATAGCCTGCACAGGTGACTGCTCTTTACCAAACCTACACCCTGGTTAACTGCCTTGGAGGGAGGAATGTCTTAGTTGCTGACAGAGCTTCTAAAAGGAGGAGAAGAGGCAGCCACTCTGACCGGGGTTGCAGTCTGCAGGTACAAAAAGGCAGTATGCCATTAAGAGGGGAGGTCCTGTATTTTACTTGGGCTGTACTGGCACCCACCTGACCACTGTAGAATCTGGTTGAAATACATAAATGAGAAGAAATATATGCAGTGATTGGTTGTGATTTGTATGGGTTTTTAGTGTTCCCACTGCTGTGTCACGAGCACTGATGTTGGCATAAGGGATGTAGGTGGGAGCATACCTACTGAGGAGGTCAGCAGATGATTATTAGAGCAGCTTTTCAAGCTGTACTCAGTGGGAACTCTACTAAAAGCCTAGATTCATCAGCAGAAAGGTAACAGCCTGACAGAAAGATCAGGAATCAAAGAGATGGAAATACTTGACCAATTGACTTGTTTATTTCTTAATTGTTTAAGGAAAGAAAAGGGATGTTCTGCTCTGTTGGGAGATGCTGCTTTTTCTCTTACTCCTCTGGAATTGCCCATCTCAAACAAGCTGTATTATCTCGTTGATTTCTTGTTTGTTTGCTTCATGTTGCTTTTTTAATATGAAAAAGTCTTTTCTTCCTCCTTAGATGTGTCCTTACCTTGTTTCCCCTCTGGTCAGTGGGGACTCTAACAACTCTAACAATAGAAAGGTAATTTGAAAACAAATCTGTGGGGTTTCTGCCTCGCAGGAAATGCAGACTTAAGGCTAAATTCTGTTCAAATTGTAAATTAAATATCCATCTTTTTTTTTTTTTTTTTTTAAATGGAGAAAATAGCAGGGAAAGCCTCTCATTTATAAGGAAGATGTATAGAACTGTCTTGATATCACAAAAGGCCCAGAAACAGCTAAAAACAAAAATATATATATATATATATAATTTTTGTCTTCTGTCAAACATTTTTCATGCAGAATGTGCAATGTATAGTGAGACCTGTGTTCGTGGTTACAATATTTTATATACATACAAGCACACATACAAATATATATGTGTATATGAAGTAACCTTTCTTACTTTTTGCTTTTATTTATTTATAGCTTGCTTTCTTAGCCCCTTTGAAATAGTTCCATGAGAAGCAGATCATGGTGATTTCATTGCAATCTTGGTGGATTCAAGGATGAATTCTCATTTGGCTTTCCTGATGTTTAGTCGGGGAGTGTGTTTTATAGGACTGCCTTCCTCTCAGTGACTACTTATAGGGCCTCTCTCTCCTCTGGGTGGCTGCCTGTTTGTAAAAGAGTATTTCTAGGCAGTCCGTAGTTCTGGAACCTTCAGGTCCTCTATCAAATTTGAAATTGGCCATTAGGCTTAAAAATTCTTGGAGACAGAGACATGCCACAAAGGACAAAATGGTATTAGCCCTGTTCCCTTAAGAAACCATTCCTCCTTGGAAAAATAGAGTTTTTTTGTTCTTTATGTAAATGGATTCCTTCTCCGAAGTGCTGAGTGCTATGAATTTCAGTCTCTTTTGGACAAATAATCAATGTTTTTCAGACTTCAGTGATGCTCCATGTCAAACTGTGGTTTCCTCGGTGCATGTCCCATCACAGAGAAGACATGCCAGGCAGCTCTTCTCATGTGCTCAAGAGCAGTTAAGACTTCAGCCTAGCAGGCTGCCACCAATCCTGATTCTTTATATCTTGTCATAGGAAAAAAAGCAAAAGCCTCCACCCTACCCATGAGCTATATTATGTTACAGGCAATATATAGAGGGACATCCTGCCTCTTAAAGGAGCTGTGCAAGGCACCAGCAGAACTGTTTCAAATTTGGATGCCTCTGTGCTGTTTCTCCAATGTGTGGATTTTGCATTATTTGAAGAAGCTAAGGGACAGTTCAATATAAGCCTGAGAAAAACTCTTGTCTACTCTGATCTGTTCTATTCCAAGTTTCACTGGCCCCTCTGAGGAAAGGACAGACATGCTCAAGTGAGTGGGAACTGAGATTTAAGGAGTTTAGTATCTTTCAGAGCTGACTTGTTAGTAAAGCTGTAAGTAGTAGCAGCATGGAATTTGAGTCTCTCTAACAAGCATTTTCCTGTTAGTAACTTAGCAGCTATCACTTTTCAAATGGTTACCATCTCTGTACCATTACCCATGGTCTCATTCATCCATTTATAATTATATAGTGATGGTGCTTTTAGGTTTGTGCTTTTAAGACAAATTCTCCTACATTCTTCTTGTTCTCCCCTACATTAGTAGGGCCATTCAAAAGACTTGCTGATACTTTTGGAAAAACGATCCATATCTGCTGGTCCTTTGTCTAGGGCCAAAAGCTTAAAAATGTCTCTGATATAGGACATAAGTAAGAGAAAATTTTACAGAAACAGGAAATGTGGATGTTGGAAATTGTAAAATAAGGTTTGATTTAGATACAATTTTATTGAAATACTCCATATTCAGTAGCACCTGAGGAAGTGTAGCTTGTGGGATTTTGAAAGCTTCCAAACTGGCAGTGGTAAGAATAAAAATAAATTCCCAAGAGTAGTAGTACTCTGCAAAATGCAATGCTAATGCTACTGTTAGGGGATTATAACAGCAGCATATTAGATCTCCATTTATTTATATCAACTGCTGTAATTTCCTTGGGGAGAGAGAAAACGAGAACAGTTACAGTGGAATGGTGGGGAGCGCTAGTCTGAAGTAATTCTGCCAAATTCCTGATGATAGCCCATTTTAAGCATTTTATGCGTACTTGAAGCTCAGACTGAATTTGTTTTTTTCCAGCAGCAGACTAACCACGCCTGAGAATTTTCTTCCTTCTAAGGCAAACTTCTGAATCAGCAGCTGGAAGCCTTTTCCTGTCATTGTTGCTAACAGCTAGACATAGAAGCTGCTTCTTCCCTTCTAAAAAAACCTCCAATATTAATTATTAGCAACTGTTTTTCTGTCTAATCTCATGTTCACATGACTATTGTGCATGTTGATTTCTGAAGCCCTGGTCAGATAAAACAGCAAAAAATGCAGACAATGAAACAGGTGGTTTTAATATTGGTCTCTCCCCTCAGACATCTGGGCATCTCAGCTCCCCGCACAGTGTCTGGTCTGATTCTGAATTCAGCACTGAATTCTTGGGGTTATGTTCTGCATGGAGTTTATCTTTTGAGGTGGAGAGTGCAAGAGGGGAGAGAGGTACATACTGTCTTAGCCACTCGCTGTCTCTGTGAATGTTCATGGTTTTGCTTCTCACTGACTTGCTTCTGTGATTTGATTATCTCGGCTTTTCTTCTTAGAGTGAGTAAAAGGTACTCTTCTAGGAATTACATTTGCACATCCCCTCAGGACCAAAAATCCTTGGCCACAATTAACACGGAGTCTAAGCATATGCAGCATGACATTCTTTCATCTACCCTACCCCAACCCTTTCCTTTTTTCTTTTCTGTTCTTTTAAAAAAGTCTACTCCATTTCCTCAGGATTTCACTCTTATTAACTAGGGCTTGGTGCACTTCATAGCAGTTGTTTCTTTGGATGTAGTATGGACTGAGTTTTGCATTTTCTCCATCTTTATTCTCCAACTTTTAACTGGTGTGGAAAACTATTGGCTTATTGTTACACTAATAATGAATACATCAAAGAAAAATTTCCGCAGATGATCATGCAAATGTCCTAGTAACGTCAGTCCAGCTGTGCTTTCCAGAGGCCTGGGGTTCCCATTGTCTTGTGCAGAGAGTACTAATTGGAATCGCATTTCTTTTTCAAATGTCATGGAAGAGGCGTGTTTCTGGCTTTAGCAGCTTGAGTGTCTGCTCTTGAAGCTTCAGCTGGCACATCTTTCTTACAACAGCTGCAGTCATGAAGTCGTACTGCTGGCAGTCTCTGAGAGTCCATGTTCTACTCTTCAGACCTCTATTACCTGGTCTTACAGAAAAGGACAAAAGGAATACATTCATGGATCCAATTCTGTATTGTGAGAACAGCAGGAGAGATTGTACCCCAGAGGTATCCTAACAGGGAAAGAGAGTGGAAAACAATGCTGGCTGCTACAGTGGCACCAGTGGAATGGCAGAGATACCAAATAGCTGGATATTTTGTGGAATACAACTTATTTGTGATAATTATTGGCAGAGCTAACGATCAAAATAAAGTTTAAATTTATATAAAAACTTTGCAACTCATAGCCCATTGCTTACAACATCAAACTTTTGTAGATGACTTCATCAATTAATACTCTTGGCACTTACTGATGGCTGTCTCAGTTGCAAGGTTAAACGTGTGAGCACTTCTTCATAAATTGCAGTGCAGATACTTTATTCATTCATACTTATTTTCTCTTAATTAACTCCAGAATACTTCTGCCAAATATATTTGATTGGTGTAAATGTCAGGCTAGAAAACGATAATGAAGTGAAGCACTTTGTGGTGCTTTTAATTACATAGGAACTGTCTCAATTGGAAATAGTTGGATTGACTCCACCACTGGAGATATTCAAAAGCCAGCTGGACATGGTCCTGGGCAGTTGGCTCTAGGTGACCCTGCTTGAGCAGGGGGTTTAGACCAGATGACCTCTGGAGGTCCCTTCCAGCCACAGCCATTCTGTGAACTACTTTAAGATCCTTTGCCAGTTTCTTTCTTTAAATTCCCCAAATTGTGACCACTTGAATTTATGCAAGTCCATGTGCTGAACTGCAGCTTATGCCTCTGTCTACATGGCCTAAGTTTGTCTTCCCATTGGAGTTTTCATGAAGCTGTGATTGTGTGATGGAGTGTAATGGTTTGAGGTGGACATTCTCCTTACACTGCCTACCTTTCTGCCCTCTCCCCGCGCCCCCAACCCAAAAAACAACCCCAATCTGCCAAGACAATTATTTCCCTTTTTACTTTGGTAATCTTTGAAAAAAAATAATCAGAAGAGAGCTCTGGAGGTCATCTGACTTAAGCTGCTTCTCAGAGCAGAGCTTCTTCAAAGTCGGATCAGGTTGCTCAGGGAATTGTACAGGTAAATTTTGGATTTGCAAGGGTGGAGATTCCACTGCCTTTCTGGGGCCGAGTTGCAGTGTTTGTTGTGCTCCTCCAGAACTGTTCCTTTGTGCTCAGCTGGAATTTCCCTTGCAGTGTCTTGGACTGTTGCTTCCTGAGTGTCCACTGCCTGCCTCTGAGAAGAGTCTGTCCCCAGCTGCTCTGTATTCCTTCAGACAGTGGGCGGCTGTTGGGGTCTGCTCTGTTCATTCACATTTTCTTCTTCTGGCTCAATAAGGCTGGTTCCCTTAGGTTTTCCTCACAGGTCACATGCCTTCAGCCCCATCAGCTCTCCTCCATTCTCTATCCACTTCATTAGTGTCACTCTTGTATCAGGGGACCCAAACTGGACACAATTCTTCAGGTGTGGCCTCAAAAGTGCCAGGTAAGGAGAATAATCACTTCTCTTGACCTCCTGGTTACACTCTTGATAGTGCAGTCAGATTACTATTAGTCCACATCACTGCAAGGACGCTGTAAATGTTGCTATCTCCAAAGCAAGGCAGAGTATACTCGGATCAGTGGTCTCTGCAGATATGTTCTTGTTTGGTGGGCAGTCATATGCCAGGTTTCCTGAACCATTGAGTCTTACAGGATACATAGTGTGTTCTTTTGCATATCAGTTTGGAAGCTGATTTGAAGAGTCTCACAGACACTTTATTCCCTGCACATACGTAACGTGGTCTTTCTGTGTCGTGTGCCTGGTACAGGGTATCTGAAATCTGTCACTTTGGGGTCTGTCATTGTTACTAGGTTTCTTTGATTTGTGATGTAAAGTGGTAAATGACTTTCATATTGAGGAGTTGTCACAACTTGTTTGGTTTAAGGAGGAAAAAAAAGGGGGGGCATTATGGTCATGAATTCAAGATGCTGAGCTTTCTAGATGTTTTTTTGTCTCCATTTTTCCCCACATGTCCTAGGCAAACCAGTTGCTGCTTCAACCGCACAATTTGGTAATAAACACTAACGACTGGCAACGTCTTTATAGCTTTAAACAAGACTTTTTTCTATGTAGCGTTTCTTGTGTAACAAAACATATTAGAGGTGCTTTCTTTTTGAGTGCTGGGAGGTTGCCTATATAAGCCCTAATTTGTGTAGTTTTGGCACAGTGGCTCAGCCTGCTGTGGGCTAACATTTATGAGCAGTCAAATGAAAGAGAAGCACATATTCCTGGCACCGTTGGGTCAGTTTGGCAGAGGTAAGCTGCCTAAGTGCTTGAACATGTTGGCTTGTAGAAATAATTTTCTGGCTTGGTAAGGATGGGTCTATGAGTGATGCAGAACGAGTGTGCACAAGTTTTTAAAGAAACTTTTGTTTGATCAGTGCTTCTTATCTGTCAGAAAATGAGCAGAATTGCATTCGTAAGTGCTTACTCACATCCTACATCCTTAAAAATAAGAGGAAAAAGAATGGTTGGATTGTGATAGTAGGAAACCAGAGAAGGGATTTTAGTGCTTGGTTATTGCATTTTTGTGGCTGGAAACATCCGAACACTGCACAAGCATAATTAGCATTGCAAACAGAATATATGCAAGGGTATAGCAGTTTTCTCTGTGTTAGTATATATTTCTTGTTTATTTGCTTCTCAGTCTTGTATTATTCTAGGACTTGTCTCCTCACTGCTTGATGTTACTTTGCCTGATGAGTTTATGTCTCCCTGGAGAATGAAAGACAGAAACCGGTTATATTTGAGCCAAACAAAACAGAATTTGTCTCCTATCAAAGGTTAAAAATGAGACCAACTTGCTCCACTTATTTCTGTTTCTTCCCCCCCTCTAATAATAAGATGAAAACCACAACTTCTTGACCGTATTGATTAAGCAGAAGCCTTAAGTCAGTTGAGGGCTGGAGGTTTATACTGTCTACACCAGTATAACTGGAATTGTAGTCTGCCCTTGGTTCCACTACGTGTCATCTCATCTCTGATTTGGGAGAGAAATAAATGACAGGCAGTACAGTTTGTTGGAGAAGAGATATTTGGAGACGAGGCACAGTTTGTGGCCTCTCATAACTGAGAGCTGTGAGCTTTTTACCACGTCAAATGTCACCTGTCATTCCAGTGCATGTTTGTAGTATATTAAGCTACTTCAAATTGCGTATTGCCGAAACTTCTGTGCAATAAAGAGATTGCTTATCATTCGTGCACTGTTGAAAAAGGGCAGCCTTCCATCTCTTCAGAGTAATTATAGCCAGGGAAAAAATTAACAGTATGATAAATGTGTTTTTTTAAACTGCTCGAGACTTGCTGACAGTGAATGTTTAGCTTTGTTTTTTTTTCAGTGATCAAGATTATTGTCGGTGACTGACTTTTGATGGTCTTCAGTAGACTGATGAGCCAGATGTGTTGTCCTTGTGTGTAATGGATGTGCTAGCTCTCCTTAGGAATGCGTTTGATGGAATTTTCCGCAGTAGTTCAGGAGATGAGAAAAAAGTATGGAAGACTTTGACATTAAAAAAAGACCAGAGTTGCAGGATGCAAGATATGAGAGTTTGATCTAAACACGCTTGTATTAAAGCCAACCATAATCCATAGCCTTATTTAGCAAAGAAAACAGACACTTTGGGCAGTAGGCATTAGATACATAAAGCAAGCTTTTGAATTTTGGTCTGCTTATAAGCATGTGTATATTGTGCTGGTACCTCACCCCCATTTAAGGGTAAGTTGATCAAGGAGGTGCAGAGAATGATAAAAATTATCTTTTTTTCCCCTCATATTTGGTTTGGATACACTAGATCAACACTAAGATAACACCATTCAGGTGATATTTGTGGTAAACTGCTTTTATTTTTATTCCTAACAGTACATCCTTTCGGGCTCTGATGACTTCAATTTGTATATGTGGAGGATTCCTCCAGATCCAGAAGCAGGTAAGTTGTGTTGGTTTGGAATTCGGTGGGGAGGGGGCAGGTGCCTGACAAATACTTGTTTGGGTTTTTTTGAAAACTTGCTATTCTCACTCAGCTTCTGAATCTCGAGTAACTCTGATGAAAGCTAGATGGGAAGAGTTTACAAATGCCTAATCCAGTCTCTGGATAACAATGGACAGTGCCATTTGAATCATTTATTGTACTGATTTTATTTCTCTTCATGTATAATCATCATTTTAATCTTCTAGATGAGCTGATGAAGAGCTGTGGCTGGAGCAGGGTGTGTCTTTCCTCCCTCTTGTCTTGTGTTTCTAAGATGATCTGAGTTCACTGAAGAACTTAAAATCTGTTACCAAGAAATTTCATCTCAGAATGAAGTTTACAGCATAAAATGGTGCTGGGTTCACAGGCTGCTCCTTGTAGCTCCAGTGCATTGGCCTTTTCCCCTCTCTTTCCTTTTACACCAAAACTCTCCCACTGACTCCCAATGCGAAGCAGTTATGCTCTTCTACTTTCTGAGTGGAGGAGCACTATCAGCTGGTGGAAATGAACACTTCTGACTCATTTCTGACCCTTCCCCATGTGGGGGCAGACGTACTAAGCAAGCAGCACTGGCTCAACCCTGTGTGAAAGTATAGGAGAGGGGTGTTAGAGTAAAGAAAAGCCAGCAGTGTGTGTGTGATGTAACAGCAGTGTTGTAGATGCCACAGTTGGTTAGTGCCTAATTTGATATTGTCTGGTGTTGTGTAGGGTTTGGTAATACAACAGCATCCACTGCTATCTCTAAGCCATACAATGTCAGCACATCTTTCTGTTGAAACAAATGGCAGTGTTCTTCTAGGAGGGTGTTGAATCTTGATTGAAAGACTCAAGACTTTAGGAAAATGTAGTACCGTTTCTTTTTTTAATGTCTCTGACAGTTTAAACTGTACATTCTAGTGGTATTAAGTACAACTGAGCGCTATCCCGTGGTCTCAGGTGCTTTAGCAATAGTGAGAGCAAATTACAAGCTGTGTTAGAGGTAAAATGAAAATATTTTGTTTCGTTTTCAAAGGCTGTTGATCACAGCTGTGTAATCCACAGCTGAGAGGATGACTAGCCTCTAAAAGGTTTGGATAACAGCAGGATGTTGAGGAAAATGCCATTCTAATTTTGGATTGCTTACATGGTTGAAAGATTTGATGTTGCAGTCCAGAAGTCCTGGAGATGGTCCTGTTAAATATACCTGTACCTTGGCCTTATATCTTTGTGTAGGGTTTGTAAAGACTTCTCCCTGCTTTCCTTTTCATTTGTGTTATTTCCTTTTACATTTGACACTGGTTTACTACTACTTACAGAATTTCCTCTTAGTTAAAACAAAAGTTACATACGTCTGAATTAGTTGGTTATCTGTAAGTTTTTGTGTGGATTGTAGAATTACATTTTATGCATATTAATATACATGTCCTGACTTCATTTGTAAATTCTGGGTTTGGGAGTTTGTGTCTCTCTGGCTGTGATGCTCTTGAAAACTTTTTTCCCAGGCAGCTGCAGATGATGAAGTTTTTATCTGGGACCTTTGCACTAAGACTGATAGCTAAAATCATCACAAAACAATGTCATGTGTGTTTTGGTCCGCTTGCTTGTTTCTGGTTCTTGTAACTTGAGGAAGGGTGTCAGTGAACTTGCAACATTTCAGTTACAAAATTAATTACTTAATGTCAGTTGCCCTCAGTGGTTGCTTAATGGGATCAGAAGATGGTGTACTAGGAAGGTGTATGCCTTAGTCTCCTGTAACTTGAGCAGCTCTCTCACTGAAACATTTTAGCGAAACTCATGAGCTTTGTTTTGTTAGACCTAAGGATTTGGCTTCTATGGTAAATAACTCACCAGCCATCTGAATCACCTGTGACAGGCTTTTTGAAGCTCTTCTTCATTCAGCTCTACTTAAAGGGTTGTGCCAGTTTTGAATGTGATGAAATATCCTTTCTTAAATCTCATCCTGTGGTTCAGAGTATTTGTTCAGCTGGAGAGGTTGCTGTGCTTCCTTCTTAGAGAAAGAGCCTTGCTGTAGGGATGTGGAGACCTTGGAAAGCTTCTGCTTCAATGGAAAACTCCTTGTTCTCATGTTCTAGCTTAAAATAGGAGTGTCTTTGGGTCTGTGATCTGAGGAGGTGGAATGTGATCTAGTACAAACTAGACAGGATGATGTAATGTCCTGTGCTGTTGGTTGGTATTTTAAATAAAAATATCTAACTGATTTCTTCCGGTTGAATTCAGACATTGTGTGGCTATAAATATTTGTGATACAGCTCCCTTAAATTATATCATCTATTTGTAAATATCAACTTTTTGCAAGCCTAAATCTTTTTACAGGGTTGGATCCCTAACAACTCTGAAATAGATTATTTCGCTTAAGCACAGGTGCAGCAAGTACTAGCTATCTAATGGTTAGCAATGTTACTACACAAATGATGAAGAAAAGTGGAAAGGAACCACAGCAGTGAGACAATTGCAAATATATTTAAAGTTGAAGGAATGCAGTTACCTGTGTTGGTATTTTACCAGGAAAATGGAACAAATTCTGCTGGTTAATTTTTTTTCCCAAATAATCATAATTTAGAGGTGTCTTCCCAGGAGGCTGCTTCGAGTCATTCCCGCTCAGCTGGAAACACTGCCAGTGGTTTTGTTCAGTCCAGCTATTAGACAGGATTTACTTCAGGGTGGGGAGCTCTGTGAAAAAACATATTTCTTAAATTGCTTAGGAAGCTCTTCTGTTGAAGAGTTTTATTGGCTGTCTCTCTCCACAATCTTAGATTATTCTGAATAATCTAGGATTTCCTCTATGCCAGAAGGTTGGTCGCTTTTTAACCACCTTTTCTCCTTTCTTGAAGATGGAATAGTTTGCTCATTTTTCCACTTTCTTCTCCATTCAAGTACAGCCCAACTTTCCACGGTGCTTCAGAAGTAATTGCCGATTGCTTGGTGAATTTGTTAGCCGATTTCCTCTTCCAAGTATACATCCCAGTTTTCTTCAGAGGCAGAGTTTCTAGCAAAATTATAATGCATTAGTCTGTAGGAAGAAAAGCAGTCCTGAGTTTCCACAGCTTTTACTTGACTCCAAGGCAAGCTAGAAGTGAGAAGAGACATTGGCCCTACATGACCTGCCCACATATAAGCACTTCAGGCAGTATTTAAACCTAACTCCTGTAAACATGGTCTCTTAGCTGGTAAAAAAATCCCTGTTCAAGACAGAACCTGACATGTCTTGTGGGGTAATAGAGGGCTTGGTAGACCAAATGTTTTGCAAAATGGAATTTACATTCCTCACCCACTACTCTGAATCATCTTTGCAACTCAGAGCTTGTCTCTTGCTTTTGAAATATTGCTCAAAGATGCTATATGAGGGTTATATTTATTTGCAATTGAGAAGACGGTTTGGGATCCTTCGGTTTATGTGAGCAGGCTGTCACCAGACTTCTTAAAAACTTTACTAAATCAGAACACCAAACTGCATTTCAAAACCTCTTTTTAACTGCTAGCAAGAAAGGGCCTGTCATTGTGGCCCAGTTACTAAACTAATTGCACCAATTTTCAGCAGATCTGATGCAATTTTTCTTCCCTTTTTGTCTCCTTATTGGTCATTGTAAATGCAGACATCTCTTTAGGCTTGAAGAATTTAGCAACAGATCTTTTCACAACAGTTGAACGGGGTTATCTTACTGGGGACAGCTTGTGGTTTAAGTTCTCAAAGTTCCAGGCTGATAACAATAATCTATTATTCATCTTCAGTTTCTTAATGTCTAGCTATTTTTGAGATTTTTATGTATGTGCAGACATCTGCCCCAATGGGGAGCATCCTCTGGAAGGTTTGTATTTTTAAAAAATTTGATTTTTCTGAAGCGTGGTCTTGGGATCTGAACTGCTTGACTTTCAGGACTGTAGTTTGTCTCTTCCTTCAGGTCAGTGTTGACCACAGTGTGCTATGGAAGAGTTGTTTGATTATCACAGCAAGCAAGTGGTGGGGCAGTGTGGAAGAGGTTCTTGTATTCAGTGGAATTTAGTCTGGTTTCCATGTTGTGTGGATTGTAATACTGGAAACCTGTGGAAATGTCCTGGCTGGGTGGCATCTATCAGAAAACAAGGCAGTGTTGGGTGCTTTGGAGTGCTGTAGCCAAGTGGAAGAAGATTCAGCATCCATGGGTTTCTCTCACTGGCCTTTGCATGTTTAATATCTAATTTAGCACTAGGAAGCTGAAGATAATGCTGAGCACTGGAGATGATTTAGTCCCCAGTAACTGGCTGTCTGATTGTACCAAAAGTCCTTCTTCTGAATTGTATTGAACATGTTTGCAGCTACCAGTACACAATAAATGCACAGGCAAGTAGTTTTCACACCTCCATGTTCAAAAACAACAGCTATCAGTTGTGTGATAATTTCACTTCCTTTATGTTCAGAAAGCATAGTTGGTGGTGGTAATTTGCATGGTTCCAACAACAGTGAAAAATCCCATTGCAACCTATGTAGTTAAACACACCGAAAGAGCAATCTCTCACAGACCAGGAGAGGGGACAGAGTGGAAAGGGTGTGCCTAAGTTTATTTCTGTAGTAATTTTGGTTTAGCTGTGGTATTGTTCACCTCTGCTGGTGGTAACAGTGATGGGAGGGTTCATATAGATAAGGCACAGATAGATATGGAGATACTTAGCAGCAACAAAAGAAGTGAGAAAATATACATCCAGAAATAGCTACTACAGCTTATTCTTTAGATGTTTAAATATGATTTTTTTTCTTTTGCTTTTGGAACCTCTGCAGAGGTACAAGACCCCCATGGGGCTGGTTCTAGGCCTAGGCTAGGCAAAGTGGGTGACTGCCTGGCAGAGCAGGTTGCCTGAGGCAGGTGCTGACACCAGCCTGCTGCTCCCCGTGCTTATGCTAAAGGCCATGTTGATCCTTTCATCTGGCCTGGGAGGTGGAGGGTGGGTTTGAAGGTGATGAAGGGGGCAGTCTGCAGATGGAGTTGGAGCTGCTTTCTTACGGGGAGACACACCCATTTGCTTTCTCTTATAGTATCAGAAGTACTAAGCTAGAGTCCCCTGGTGCCTTCTCCAAACTCTTAACCACGCCAGGTGGAGAAAGTATCTCAGTCAGCCCTTGCTGTTCTCACCCCATATTTGATGTGAACAAAGTCAGTTTTGCTTGTGTTGCTGAGAAACCTTGAAGTTGCTGTGGGTGCTGCCAGAGCTGGAATCAGATTCCCGATCCCACTAGAAGGGATGCTGCAGGGCCCTGTGCTTTCAGGGCTAGTGTGCTTGTTTAAATTTAGCTTCTCTACAGATGGGTCTCTGAGGAGCAAAGCCATCTGCTGGCACGCATTGTATGATTGAGTGACCAGAGAGAGACTCTTTAAGGAGTCTAAACATACTCTGCTGCACTGAAGGCGGAGAAGCCCTATACATTATGCATATTTGCTTGCATCGTGCTGTGCATTTGCTTTCCAAACTATGGTATCTCTCTTCTGTTAGTGCATCATGACCTCACAGGACTCAAATGCAGGACTGTGGCCTATGGTCTAAATGTGTCCCAGATTATTATTAATGAAAACTAAATTAATTTTAAATGAGTTTTCTACTGTAGTGCCAAATACTACAGTGGAATGGTATGCTATGGCACACTGGCAGCAGCCCCAAATATCTGGTTCTTCTCAGGAGTTTTCAGCACTTTGAGTAATTCATAAGGCTTGTATGAAGTTATGCTTTAGGCTGTGGAACGTCTTTCTACCTTATATGAACAACCAGTGGGGCTTCTTTTTCAGTGTCCTAGATAGAAAGGACTTCTTATTAATGAGGTCATTTAATTCCTCTGTTACAGAGCTAGTGGAGGATTGTTCCTTATCCCAGCAAGTTCTCCAGCACTTTGACAGTTTTTTAAAATGTTTGGAACAATGCAGCTTCCATTAGTTCAGAGGCTGTTCTACATTCTTACGGAATTTCTGCACTAGGGCACTTTTCCTAATAATCTATCACTTCCCTTTTTCCTTATACTTCAAATAATTCATCCTTCTGTTGTGTTTTTTTTAAACACTGATACGTGTTCTGGAACTTGTGCATAGGGAAGTCAGATTGCTGTCCAGATATCTCTCTCTCCTTATGATTTACGTGTGTTTTTTAAAATACGTTGTTATATACCATCCAGCATGTTCTTAATATGTGAAATGTCAACTCATTTGCATAAATATTTTTAAAACTGCATAATTAATAAGGATTTCATTAGCATAATATTTAAAACCTAAAATAATAAAGCAAACGAAAAAGTAATCACTTTGGCAACTTAGTAGACAACTACTACTTCAAAGCATTGTATTATTCCTTCTGTCTGGATTGGAGCCTGTAGCTGTGCCTTGTGTGGCTGTGGTATTCCTGTCAAACATGCATAGAGGAAATCTGTTTTAAAATGTACACTTCAGGTTTAGCCTTTTATAAGTTATTTCTTCCACCTGGTCAGATATTGTAGTAAGATATTATTTAAATATGTTTAAGACTTTGTATTGCTCCTCTTTGGAGCACTTATTTGCAGGGTGTAGAGGAAGAGAGATTTTCTTGACATTTCACTTTGTGTACCAAATAAAAGCAGACCAAAAAAACATCAACCAACACAGCTAGAACACGAAACTACTACTCAGAACTGTCTTTAAGCATAGCAATTTTTTGAAAGTATTGCAAAACCAGCTGATATATATCTATCCCTTCCCTCCAGCAGTTAAAAAGTCAGAAACCTTCTAATTGGCATAATCAGCCTCTGAAGACTTTAAGACTTTTTAAAAAAAATCCTGTAAATAACATATATGTAAGCTAATGGCTTCTAGATAAACACTGCTTATACACGTGGTAACTAGGAATATAACAGCTGCCATGCTAAACCAGTTGCAGGACCTGTGCATGCTACTAAATTCAAAAGCAAACAGGCAACATCCCCATCCCCTAAAACAACCCCCTAACCTCAAAAGCAAAATTTGAGTGGTGTTGGGATAGCAGAGGTCAATCCTGCTGAAACAGTACAAATAAAAATACCACTTCAAGTGAAGACAGCAAAAAGAAATAGAAATTATTATGTGCAAAAAGGGAAGATGGCCTCAGGAATTTGAGCAGTTTATAGCCAACCTCCACTTAATGTACAGATGCACTTTTTTTTTTTTTTTTTTTTTTTGCCAGCAGACATGAGCAAACCTAACTCTGACTGTGAGATGGCTAGAAGCTGTAGGGCTGCAGCTAGGCCTCTGCTGAGAGACCAGGGGGATTCCAGACAAGTCTGGACACAGTCATATGTCTGCCACGCAGGTACTCATGTAATATGATAGCAGCTTTGCTGGGCTACTATAAAATGAAGGGACCACTGTCAGGATAAGAATGTAGATTGCAGTAGTCTGCTTCTAGGGGACTTTCCCTATAATTGGGCAGTTAGTTGTTTTAAGGGGCTTTGTAGGGAAGTTGACCTTCACTCAGAGTGAAGTATGTTCTAGTACTATGCTTTGTCTGATTTTACTGTTAACAAAAGAAATTTAGGGAACTTCAGTATTAAAGCAGAAAGCTTTGGAGTTCCTTCATAAAATCATAGAATGGTTTGGGTGGAAGGGACCTTGAAGATCATCTCGTTCCAACCCCCTGCCATGGGCAGGGACACCTCCCACCAGACCAGGTTGCTCAAAGCCCCATCCAACCTGGCCTTGAACACTGCCAGGGTGGGGGCAGCCACAGCTTCCCTGGGCAACCTGTGCCGAAGTCTTGCCACCCCCACAGGAAAGAATTTCTTCCTTGTATCCAATAGAAAAGTACACTCTTTCAGCTTAAAAATGTCCCTTCTTCTGTTGCTACAGGCCTTGGTATAAAAAGTCTCTTTCTGTCTTTCCTATAAGCCTCCTTTATTGAAAGGCTGCAATAAGGTCTCCCCAGAGCCTTTTCTTCTCCAGGCTGAACAACCCCAACTCTCTCAGCCGTTCTTTGTAGGAGAGGTGTTCCATCCCTCTGATCATTTTTGTGGACTCCTCTGGACCTGCTCTAGTATGTTGACGTCTGTGCTGAGGACTCCAGAGCTGGATGCAGTAGTCCAGGTGAGCTCTCAAAATGTGGAGTACAGGGGGAGAATCACCTCCCTTGACCTGCTGGCCACGCTTCTTTTGGTGTAGCTCAGGATGCACTTGGCTTTCTGGTCTTCAGGCACTGAATTTGACTGCAGTCTAGGGAGAGCTGTGTTCATTGTATGCTGTGCAGTTTTCATCCAGTGCCCTGAGTGTTTTGATAAGCATTTAAAGTTTTTAATGCTAGAAGACAGTTCTGGCATTAAATAACTGGTTTTTGCTGGTTTACTAGGGAAATAACCATGGGTTAATTCACACTACTGACAGTACCACAAAAGACCAGTGATTGACATGGAAATGCAGACTAAGATATTGGTGCCCTAAATTTGTATTTCATCTCCATTACAATTCTTTTTTTACTTATGGTCTCTCTAAGTTCTGACTTTTTTGTAAGTGTTTCAAAGGGTGTATTTCTTGTTCTGTACTGAATTCAGGCAGCTAGAGTCCAAGAATAGTTTAAACTTGTTTTAGGCATTACTTACAGACTTGGAAACGTTTCCTAAGCAAATTGTCTCTTCATTCCTGAGGCCTTCTTTCTTGGAACGTTTGTCTGCTAGGTCAGGATAAATGTGTTGAGCACTGGGCTTGATGTAACCATCTACTGTTGGCTTGATAGATGCAATTGAATTGACAACTGTGATTTGGCTGGAAGGAATGCTGTGGGAGTAGGGCAACTTGCCATCAGCCATAAATGTGGTCATGAATGTCTAGCAGGGTGAGCAGAATGAAAGGACGTGAGGAATCTTATAAAACAGAAAAGAAAATCAGAAGAGCCCAATTTGGTATTTAATGAACTTGCTCTCCAATCAGTTACTTTTCAGTCAGCTTACATTGGTGAAATCTTGCTCCAATGGCTGAAGGCAGAACTTATCTCTGAACCTTTAGAGAAAATATGTGTACCCAAATAAGAGAACCATTGAGGTAGCTCAGTCACAGTGCAGTTTCAATGAACATATTTAGAAGTTAACTGAGTGACAGTCTTATTTTCAAGTTTTCTTAATTTTAAATGAGCCTTCATTCTATATACAAGGTCTTTAAAATGGCCATGCCTTTTGATCCTTGGAGTCACCATCTCAGTTCCCTTCTTCAGGCATGTTGTCTCATGGCACTCTAGGTAGAAGTTTGCAGTTTGGTCTGCAAAAATTGATTCGTGCAAACAGAGTACTTTCCAGAAGCAGTAAAAAGATCTGTCTGCAGATTTTTAGGAGTCGGATGACTCCCCATTTCTGAATCCTTATCATGGTTTGCACACCATGTACACATCAATCTGGTCTTGAGCTATAATGAGTGGAAGGGATAGACTTTCTAAGAAGAGAGGGGCTGAACACCAGCTCACTAGCTGAGGAATGCCTTTTATTTTTTCTTTTTGACTCTTCTGTCTTGCTACTCCTCAGTGTTAATGCAAGTTTTTCTTTGAAATGTGTATTGCAGGAGAACTCTGACTCTGTTTTAGAAGACAATTTGTTCAACATTAGGCTTAGGGCTTAAACCAGCAGCTATCTCAGCTGAAAGAGCTCCTGTTGGGAACCAAGGAGGATAGCAAACATCTTCAGCAAGAAGAACATAAGGTTTACTTGTTTAGTGTTAAGATGACTATAAGTAGCACAGAAGCTAATGAAATTATTTTAACTTTCTGTAAGGTGTGCTTATGACCTTTGAAGCTGTAAATAAGATTGTTTTCCTCTGAAGTGGTTTTCAATTTTTACTTCCTCTTTTAAAAGTTTTGGTTTCTTTGACTGGAGATGTAATCATAGCGTGTTGATTGACACTTGTTGATTCAGATACACAGGTGTGCTTTCTAACACATTTATGGTTTTAATTGTGTGAATCTATTAATATAAAAAAAATACTGTATGACAGTTTCTTGCTTTGGTGTATAGACCTAGTAAGAGTCAATGGCCAAGCAGAAAAGTTGTCTGACTTCTAGTTTGAGTTTTACCATTAGCACAAAAACATTCCACTTCAGCTAATTCCCTCCCTTGTGACAAAGAATGATATAACCACTGGTCAGCTGTGTTATTTTGGGTCCCTCTTTAAGTTTGAATCACAGAAATACAAGTTGATATAGATCCCAGTCTAGGGAAGGCTATACTAAGTCCAGCTGTGATGCAGTAACTCGGGTTAGTAGCCTTGAAGATTGCCTCCTTTAGATTCCTACCCATCAGACTAGAGCCAATGGTGGCAGTAATTTATTTATTAAACCAGCAATTAATAAGTAAACAGCATAGCTATTTAAAAAGGCAACCTCTTTATTTGTCTCTGCCTCAAATTTACAAACTGTGAGTAGTGTCATGCCTTAGGCACTATGGTTTCGCTGGTGATTTCATTAAGTATGTATGTTGTTCTTGTTCGCATACTTGTCATATTAGGAAAAAAATTTCATTGTTTGTTTAGATAGTTGAACTGAAGCTAGCCTCCAAGTCCTAATTTGCAGGAAGGATGCTTTTCATCAAACTTGCAGCTTTTCATAGGGGCATTGCTCATAAAATTGGAATTCTGCAGCCAACACAGGCCGTAAAATATTGCAAAATAAAGCTGAAGCGCATTGTCAAATCTAATATGACTTTAAATGATTATGAATGCAGGCAATATGAAGATTTAATTACTCATTTCAGTGTGTGCTTGTTTTTTTCCCCTAGGTGGCATTGGCAGGGTCGTCAATGGTGCTTTTATGGTATTGAAAGGTCATCGGTCAATTGTAAACCAAGTCCGGTTTAATCCTCACACTTACATGATCTGTTCTTCTGGTGTTGAAAAGATTATAAAGGTAAGATTAATTATCAGAAAATGTGTTCTGCTCAGCATCGTTGTTTTCCACACCCATTCTTTTGTGAAGTGGTATGTCTTTCTTACTGGGTAAACTGATGCAAATTTTTTAATGGGGCATTTCAACTTTAAACTCTGTTTCAGTTTTAAAGGTTTTAGAGATAAGGGATAAGATCAGAATTTCCTGGATTCCTACCTTGAAAAGGATTATTTTTTTTTCAGTTTCACTCCGTATATAGAGGAATACATAACAAGCATACAATACATAACCAACAGGGCAAGAGGAAATGGTCTCAAGTCACGCCAAGGGAGGTTTAGATTGTATGTTAGGACAAATTTCTTCACCTAAAGGGTTGTCAGGCACTGGCACAGGCTGCCCAGGGAAGTGGGTTGAGTCTCCATCCCTGGAGAAATTTAAGAGACATGTAGATGTGGTGCTGAGGGACATGGGGTAGTGGTGGGCTTGGCAGTGCTGGGTTAATGGTTGGGCTGCATGATCTTAAAACAACCAAAACAATTCTGTGATTTTATAACTGAAGTACCATGCAAACAGTCCTTCTCAGGAGAGATTGGTCACAGCTATAAAATATATCTCCTAAGACTTCTGACACTTTGGGCTAAAATTTAACAAAAATCTCTCTAAAGAGTATTGTTGAGGCGTAGCCTAGCCTGACCTACCTGAATTTGGCCTAAATACTGGCTGAGGAGCCCTTCTTTAATTTTTGTACACATTTCTGCATTGAATCAATTCAACATACCTTTCTGTGGCTTCCAGAGGGAACATGACTTCTAATACCTTCCACAATATGTCTTTTCTGAATCCTCTATCAATGTGCAGTATTTTTAGAAAGACTGTGCCTTTTTATGTGGAATGTATAGAGATTACAAACTTTGTTAGGTTCTGAAACTTTCTCTCTTTAAGGAAGAAAGCCAATATTGTGGGAGCAAAGCAGAAACTTCTTTGTCATTTCTCATAGCAGAGGTTGAGGGTGGGGAGGCAGAGGATTATGCTACACTAATGCACTTTGCATTTTGCTGCCATAGAAATTTTGCTATAATTTCAGTCTATTGTCAGGATGAAAGAAACCAGAACGATTTAATTTTTAAGAAGGATGAGAACTGATGCTGCTTCTAATTGTTTGTTGAATGACTTCATAAAAGTCTTACCTGCATGTGGCTATAAATGAGGTTGGTTGAGTATTAGTAAATGCTTTAGTCAGCTACAAGTTGACTGAATGAACTTCTCCTGCAAAGGAATGTTTTAGAGGTCTGCAGCTGATGGACCAGAACTAGCCCAAACTCCTGGGACTGTGGCCCAATGCCTAGCTGTGTCACTTGCATTACAGCTACTATCAGCATTTGAGTTCTGATTATAATTATAGTTCAGCTTTCCTTCTCTTCTGTGTTCCACTGGCACTTTAGTTTGCTTTCATATTTTTTTTCTTAATCTATGACCTTCTGACAGGTTTGATCACAAATCTATCAAATACAGGCTTTGAACAAGCGTGCATTGAACAGTCTTAGCAGCTCACCAATCTTTCAATTTCCAAGCAGTCAGACTGCCACTGTTTAACAGCAGTTTTGCCAGAGGCTTTTTTTTTTCTTTTTTTCTTTTTTTTTTTTTTTTGATTTGAGAACTGCAGCCTGAATTCTCCCTTTTGGATTTTCGATCTGCTGACCCTTCACCCTGTGAATCCTTCCTGCATGAGTGTGCCGAGACTGTTGGATTAGCATTGGTATAAACATCCCCTGTGTTGCTTTTGTGTACTTCTGCTGGGGCTTTGGCAGGGTTTTTTGGCCTAGTGATTAAAAGGTTAGTTTGATTAAGGCGCCAGTCACAGGTTGTGTAACTCTTTCAAAGACACCGCTGCTTGAGTGCTTCCTTAGAAGAGGACGCCTGTTGTGTCGCAGTATGTGCGATGGAACTTGTGTAGCTGCTTTGAAGGAACTGAATTCCCCAAACATTGCAAGCTGGAAACAAATTAAGGGAAAGGTGTTTAATGTTTTAAGTTTATTAGTGGGACAGAACTTCTTACTCTTTTGTTCTTTGTCACTTTGTCTCAGCTGGTAATGTTTCATGTTTGGGGATCAGGTTGGTTTAAGGCTCATATCTTGTCTGATCTGCATGACTTCACTCTTTAAAAGTACTGCCTTAGTGAACAGAGGTTTGTGGGTGACCATACGATGGTGGTTTCTTCTTCATTCCAGCTACTTCTACAGATAGGCTGGAGGCTAGTGACTGCCACTAGCAGAAGGGCAAAACAGGAAAAATGACCACAGCAGTTCTGAGGGGCTATTTACTGCATTAAAAACAGCTGGGAACACAAGTCCTTCCCTTGTGTGGCTATCTCTTTCATGTACTTGCTTGGAGAAGTTGAGATGACAAGAGGAAAAGCCATAAATAAAAAAATGTAGGATTTTTTATGTTTTGTTGGGTTTTGTTTGTTCTCTTTAATCAGTTCCTTAAGAAGTGTCCTTCCTTTTACTGTCCTTTTAAGTGTCTTCTAAAAATCTTTCTGGAATTAAATTACAGAAGATAACTTCACTGTGTTTGGCTGGTATTCCATTCCCTCAATTGTAAAAGCTCTGTGATTAATTAAAAATGTGGATGCAAGTAGTTGTTTGTCTGAGCCCTTAATTTTTAGACTAGCTGTCTTAATTGAGTACTTCTAGAACTGATAGCACCAGCATCAAGGCGTGATACAGACAAGCCATTCAATCATTTCACGAGCTTTTGCCAATACCCTTGCCATTTTAATGCTGATTGCAAATGAGATACAAATTCACCTCAGGCCTAGCACTGCTGAAATGAATAGTATTCACAAGAATGATTTTGACCTTTGTGGTTATGGGGGTTTTGTTTTAGTTTTATTTTGTTGAAAAGCACTTGCAAGAATGTAATTCAGTAACTCAGTGGTTTAGGGATTGATTTCTGCTAGGACTGAGATACAGTGGATAAAATGGGGTGGGGGATGTCAACATTCAAGTGAGGAGGTTTCAGAAACTAAAAATACAACTTGACAAGCTCCTTAATAAAGGATACTAGAAGCCTTGACTCCAGAGAGTGTGTGCTGGACACATCAACCCAGATGAATTGTTCATTGCTCTCCATTTCAGAAACCTGAACCTCAGTAAAATTGTATGAAAAAGCACAACTGTGAAGTAAAATTATCATTTGCAGCAAGAATTTGCCATGTGGGCTAAAGCAATATAAAATAGAAAAATACCACTTTGTCCTCAGTTAAGTGTGTGAGACGTTGGGATGTGCTGGCAGGAAAGTGAATTGCATTGCAGGAGAAATAAATGAGACATTCCCTCTGATGTGCAGGGCTTAGAGGAGGGCCACAGAGAATTACTCAGTTAGAAGACAGACCCAGAAAAAATAAAACAAATAAAGTGCATAAGGATTTTTTGGAAATAAATACTGTTTTGTATTGGAAATGGAATACTCTGTCATTCTGAGCACAACTGTTGTAGGGCCCATTTGTTTAAAAATCAGTATATCAAAGATAGCAAAGTCTATTTGCCCATGTTGCTGTGGTGACAGATGAATGTCATTGTGGCTAGCTGCCTCTGCCTAGACAGATAATCTAATATAACTGGTTTTAATTATTCTCATGCTATGGGCATAACTACTTTTTTGTTTTAAAATTTGGGGATTTGCCACTGTGGAATACAAGCAATTCAAAGATGTTCTCTGAAGCATCTCTGCTGAAGTAGAGAACCAGTTTTGTACTCCCCTTTTCTGTTATTGTTCCTATTTTTATATCTGTACTGAGGGCATCAGTGAGTAATATTCAGCTCCTTAATCCTCTGACAGAGAAAGCATTTCTTGATAGATTGTTGCTTTAGTCGGATGGTTTGCCAATTTATTTTCTCCAATATGCTCTCATTCTTCCTGGACATGGCATCAGTCAGGGGATGAGAAAAAGGCAAAGGCATTTCATTTACAAAGAAGCCCATTTCAGATGCCACAGAGCGCACTGGAGGAGTTGCTGCCAGTTTAAAGACTTCCCAGTTGTGCCAAGGGTAGATTTCAAGCCTGATTTCTTTCTGGGGCTCTGGCAGGCCTTTGCACTCCCTCATGGCAAAATGTCTAAAAAGTAGGGATATCAATCTCCAGAGACATCTGATCCTGTACAAACACGTATTCATCCTGAATTCCCTTGACTTCTCTTTATTATTTGCTCCTTCTCTCTGAACAAATCTGTCTTGGAAGGGAAAAGCCTCACTATGGACTCTTTGTAGCTACCTTTTCGATATTTAACACTGCTGTATTTTCTCTGATGCTTGCAGAGTGAGCAGAGAGATCTGTAGCTCTAACAAGGATGTGGAATCTCTCTGTGCACACTTCATATGCCTTTTTAGATGACTTTTCATTATAAAACAGGCCTTTCCCAGAAGGTTTTCAGTCTACCTCACCTCCATTTATATTGGTTCATACAGGATCCAAGAGCTTTCTAATTCTCTTGCTTATTAAAAAAAAAAAAAAAAAAGGTTTATAAAACCTAGTGATCAATCTAAAACTGCTAAGACTATTTGAGGAAGGGACATGACAGCCTGCTTGTGCAGGCACACAGTATGAAGTGTTTACAAGAGGGTATATGCTGCTTAAATGCAAAAAGATCTGATCTACTTGCTGAAATGCTCAGAACTGGGACAAAGAAGGGAAAGGATCTGATAAATCATGAGAGAAGGTACTGAACATGTGCTGGTTAAATCATCAAGAAGGCAGCAACTCAGAACAGTCCTTTGAGCAAGGAGAGTTTTATTTTTCTATTCAAAAACTTGGTGTATCCCCAAAGCAACAATCTCTGTCATGCATCCACTGAGAGAAGAGTCTTTCCAATCTTGTCTTTAGGAAGTGGAGCATGGGAAATAATTAGAGAACGAAGAGAGAATCTTTCTGTTTTCTTGAATAATTCAGAAAGGTTAAGAATGGTTGATTGAAGTCACTATACATAATGGGCCTGGGTTGGGTTTTGTTCTTTTTATCCAAACCTGATCCTTGTCCCTTGAGCTAGATGTCTGAGGAAGTGCAGTGCTTGAACCAAGCAATGGAGACTGTCTTAATTCTGGTTTCAAGTATTATTTTAATGAACTGTGCAGGAAGAGAATTTAAGTACTGCAACTAGTAAAAATAGCAATTAAGGACAAATAGTGAATATGTGTTGATATTGAGATGTGTTCCTAGGAACATGCTAATGGAATGCAATGTAAAATTCTTTTGCATTTCTCTGAGAAGCTGCTTGATGTTTGCCATACAGAAGAAGGTTTATCTGCAGCCCACTTTAATTTTGGAAGTGTGTCTCTTATCTACATAGCCAGATCATATGTGGAATTATGAAGAATGCAAAGTAAAGGCATTCAAGTTTGGAAGAATTTCAGAATAAAGTGTACATCTTAAATTTGGTTGTGCTGAACAAGTAACAGTAATTAATTTATTTTGTTTTACTTTCAATATTAAAGGTGTAAGGTCTTGCTGCACGCTGTTGAAAATCTCTGTGAATACAGAATTACTGGCATTCTCGTGGGCTTTTTTTATAGTGCTTGTCATGGTAGTATCAGATTATGTTGCATATGTTAACTACGCATCTGTGAGAGGAGCGCTGATTATCCCATTTACACAGGCAAAACGCTCTTTTTGTTACGGTTTTGTCTACTTGGAACAGAACTTGACTAATTTCTGTTGGGAAGAAAGTTAGATGTTTTTGCTGAAGTCTGTCCCAAAAGGCCAACCTGGTATAGATAGCTGGCATAGAATATTTTTCCCTGAGCTTGTTAGCACGGTAAAAGCAAAGCATGACTGAAAGCAGGTATTTTCTAAGCAGAAGGTTAAGGCAGTACAGTGGATAGGCTACAGACTAGCTCTGTGTCAGTGTGTGCATCACGTTAACCATCAATCTAGAACAAAGTGATAGTGGTTGTCCAATAAGTGCCTTCCTCGTATTGTCCCTGAATCTGTGAGTAAAACTAAGAAAGGTGAAGGGATTCAACTATTATGTTTGCTGTGGATTACCAGTTTCTTAGGAATATTAGTGGATCTTCTTTGGGGCTTTGTTTTTCTCCTTTTTCTCTCCACAGCAGGAAAACTGAGGGAAGGCTAGATGGACAGCTCAGTCAAGCCTGTCGCTATTGGTTAAATCATTACACTTTGCAATGTTCCTACCTCTCTCCATGTCAAAAATAGCTTTCAGTAAAACTCTTCTCCTTCACCTTTCCCACTAAAACTGCTGCTGTGTCTTGAGAGGATGTTGGATGCTTTCTTCCCTTCGTGACTGTTCCCTAAGGGGACTGGTGCAGGCTTGCTTTTCACCTCCATGCATCCAGCTCCCTGCCTGCTGATCAGGTGTGACTGACACTGCAGCTGGATGAAATGTTACTCCACATCACTGGCACAAGCAACTCTAGTTTCCTGGGAAACAAGTGCCTTCATTAGTGCTAAGACTGTATTGTAGGCAACAAACTATTCTTACCCTTAGTGAGTAAGCATCCCCTATTGCATAAAAATAGAGCCCTGCAATTTGGGAGAAATTATTACACGCTGAAATATTGAAATGATGGATAATCTGCAGTGCAAGAGCTTTTAAGTTCTGGATGGGTGAAGTAGATGCAGGAAAAATACATTTGTAAAGGGGGAGAAAAAAACCCCACATCTCTGGAATACTTGTAAGTGTGGGTCTGAGGGCTAAAAATCAATACAAATAATCTGCAACTTGCAATTGTTCTGGGTATTTCTGCTATTTTGTATTTCAAATGCTTGTAATAGTTTATGAATTCCAAGACATACATACATTTATTTATTTTTTTTAAATTTCTGTTACAGATCTGGAGTCCTTACAAGCAGCCTGACTGCACAGGGGATCTGGATGGTAGAATTGAGGATGATTCGCGTTGCCTGTACACTCACGAAGAGTACATCAGTCTTGTGTTGAACAGTGGTAGTGGCTTGTCCCATGATTATGCCAACCAGTCAGTCCAGGAGGATCCACGAATGATGGCCTTTTTTGACTCCCTGGTGCGCCGGGAGATCGAGGGCTGGAGTTCTGACTCGGACAGCGACCTCAGTGAGAGCACAATCCTGCAGCTCCACGCAGGAGTAAGTGAACGCTCCGCTTACAGCGAGTCGGAGTCCTCTGCCTCTTTGCATCACTCCCCACCACATGTGGCTGAAGAGTCTGATGAAACTGCCTATAATTTACGGGCCTTAAGATCAACTGAATCCCCCTCAGCCAGAGAAGACGTGGCTTCCCGTCAGCAGAGGCTCTCTGCACTGAGGAAGTATCAGGATAAACGTCTCCTGGCCCTTTCCAATGAGTCTGATTCTGATGACAATATCTGTGAGGCAGAATTAGATACAGACCTCTTCCCAAGGCCACGGTCCCCAAGTCCTGAGGAGAACGAATCCAGCAGTTCCAGCAGCAGCAGCAGTACAGAAGAGGAAGAGGAACTGAATGAACGACGCACATCTATGAGGCAACGCAATGCACTGAGGCGCCGACAGAAGGTACAAAAGGAGGAAAGGACTAGTACTAACACAGAGAATGTGACCCCCTACATAGGTGAGGATATCTATGATTACCCCCAGATCAAAGTAGATGATCTATCTTCTTCTCCAGCTTCTTCACCAGAAAGGAGTTCAGCCAACAAAGAAGTTCTCAAAGAAAGGACCTCTCCTTGTTCAGACAGTGAATCAGTGGAGAGAAAGATTTACAAAGCTTACAAATGGCTTCATTATTCTTACATATCATATTCAGCTAGTAAAGATGGTGAGTCCTCCAAAGGAGATGGGGAGAATGATGAAGGGAAACCAGGAACTAGTGGAAGGCACAATACAGCACACTTGCTAAACAAGGAAGCTGCTAGGAACTTGAGTTCGGTATTTACTCCAGGTTCCCCAGCTCTTTCCACCAAAAGCCACAACAAAGAAACTCTAAAAGAATGTGGCTTGATAGAAAATTCTAGTAATGGTCAAGGTTATGAATGTGACAATCAGCGGCGGATGGAGGGTCCAGAAAACACATCTGAAGACACTAGCAGTGGCGGTATAGAGCATTCTTTTGAGACTAAAAAGCTTAATGGAAAAGCTAACTGCAAAGGGCTAAATAGTTGTACTGAAGAACCATGCATTCAGACTGCAGGACTTGTGGAACAGAAAAATAGTCAGAACTGTCAACCAGCATCAAGCCATCACTCACTGGTCCCTCCATTCTCCACTGTTGCCATCTGTAGCGTGTCAGGTCACTGCTCCAGAAACCAGACTGATGACAGTGAGGAGAGGAGCCTCGACACCTCTTGCGTTAACCACAATAACGGCCACTTGCATCTTCGTCCTTCATGCTTCAACAACGGACAGAGTTTTGGAGAGCAGGAGACTGTGACACAAGGACTACAGATGCACTCAAATGCTGATAATGGAAACCTCGTACAGGCGGATGTGACCTTGCACAAAGAGTACTGCCTGTCTGAAATGGACTCCAGCAGCTACAGCGCGGGCACACGAGAGGATACTGCTGACTTGCATCCTACGGGCAGCAAGAGCACTCAATCTCTTGGAGGACTGAAAAGACACAGAGCAGAGTTGGAAGATGCAGATTCAGAGAGTTCATCTTTGGAAAAGAAGTTAAAAACATGATAAATGCAAATGTCTGTTGTAGTGTGCACTCATAAAAAAAGAAAAAGAAAAGGAAAAAGAAAGTGTTAAAGGCACAGAGCTTGGGTCTGAAACGTTGCGTTTGATTCTTCATTCCGTTCTTCAGTGGTTCTGTTTTAGATTGCCAATGGTTCATGCTGTATAAAAATCCAACTTACTCCTTAATGAGACTGAGTCTAGTGTACCCATACAAGGTTCTGTTTAAAGTAAATCCTTATTAAGACGGTTGACTGAATTATTCTTGTGTGAACATGTGTCGTTTGTTCAGCCAGCCAATCAGGGTGACTGCTTGAAGCTTTATTTGTTCTTTGAAGAAGGAATTTTTCCATACCAACACTTATTACACGTTACAGGCTGAAGAATGATTGAATTAGATCACACTGGTGGTAGCTTGGGGTGTGTTTCTTGTTGAGAAAAACAGGGAAGAAACCTTTCTGGGTCCTTTATTCTGCTTCAGAAACTAAAGAAATGCAACCACTAGGGAGGATATTTTCAGAACTCAATGGTATCTTTTGAGGTGGTACTCCATAAAGCACTTGCTTCTGATCCAGTTCAGTGACGTTATTTTTATGCCAACAGAAAGGCTATAGGAAACGAGCCTCTTTCCAAAATCAACTTTAGACTGTTCCCATGGTGACATTCAATTTTGTGGGGTTTGTTAAAGAAAAGAACTGAATAATACAGTGTCATCACTATACCAAGATGTGATTGTTTGGCAAGAGGAAGGTATTATGCTGTAAGGCCTCATTCTAACCACAGGCTATTAAAAATCAGACACCAAAACATGCCTTTCTGTGAGATTAACACATAGAGATTCACTATTATTATTATTTATTTATTAAGAATATGGCTCTGAGTGTTGAGATGTATCTTGACTGTGCCCTCCCCTTCTCCCATGTGCTTACTTTTGGGAGGCCAAGGAGAAAATAGCGGAAGGATGGGTAATGTAACTGATGTGTGTTAAGAGCAGCACTTGGTAAAGTCTGAGAAAAGTGCAATTGCACTTGCTTCCCTAGCAACAAGGTAAGCAAGAGGAGTGAGTGTGTGAAGGGAAAAGAAACCACCTATAAGGGACATGAAGATTATGTGGTTTTGCCTTGCAGTGCTGACAACAGAAAAAGCAGCTGCTTTTGGCCCCAGTAATTGTCACAGGCTTTCAAGCCCCATACTGAGGAAGGGCTGGATTATTTTAAGGAACAGGAGATTTTTGCTTTCAATATGACTCTAGCAGTACACTCTGTAGAGCGCTGGTCTCAGAATAATTCTCATATGCACAGCTCTCTGGTACCTGGGGAAAGAAGCAAGATGCCCTGTTAAAACATGATGAAAGGAAAGGAGCACTTCAGAAGGGCTGCTGGGAGGGAAAGGTACAGGAGGGAGAGTGAAGAACACCAGCTGAAAAATTCTGTTACAACTGCTGTGTGCCATAGGCTGTTTGCCCATGCTTGGTCGGCTTTGCTAAGTAAGAATTTGGAATAAGATATGATGTAGTATTTAAGAAGCTGAAAGGGAAAGGGATGTTTTCAAACACAAGTGGCAATAAGAACAAGCTGACACATTGTTACCTTATTGAACAAATGCTCTGTGCTGATTATATTTTAGATCACTGCAGTCAAGGTCCCTATAGGAGTGTTCTCCTTGGCTGTATAAACACCTTATTGTAAATGCTGAGTTTTAGCCAAAAAGCTTGAGGTTATGGAGTCAAAACTACTTTATTTTATTTTTTTAAAGTTCTCTACATTGGAAACACTTTCTCAGCTGTCACTTCTGCCCTCCTCCGAAGAATGCCCCGATTGCTGGTGCATGAGCATCTTCGCTCTCCTTTGACGCAGTCATCTTTTCTCAGTGCTCTCTGAAATGCCTTGTGGTCTCACTTTCTGGTTCTTCTGTTTGTTTTCAAAAGCAGAATAAAAGCTCCTGGGTTTGGTGTTCACGCTCCTCTGCAGGCTCTGGGCAGACATGTTTGCTGTGGTTTCCCAAAGACAGCCTCCTGTGCTGTCTGTGTGCTGATTTCTAGTTTGTGTCACGCAGGAGGTGGGCTGCTATCTTAACCATTTGTCCACAGGAAATTTCACTGCACGCAGGATCTGTAGCTTCTGAATCAGTGGGTTCACCTTCTTGCAGAAATAAATGTTATCAGCACTAGGCAGCTACATTCTCTGGAAAAGACCCAAAAAAATGCAAGCAGGCAAGCAGCCTGTGTGCCACAGGTAACCAGCAATGAAAAGAGCTGCTCTTCGTCAGGTGCTTTGCTTTGCCATTGATCCTGTGCAGCTGCTCGTCCTCCCCTACACTGGGTTTGTAACTGCTGTGTGCCAACAGGGCCCTGGGCTGCTACATCCGAGTGTCACTGTGTGGTTGGGGTTGTCACTCCCTCTTTCTGGGGAAAGAGAGTACACTGTTCAGTGGAAAATCTTACCAGTTTATCTGAAGAGATTTCACCTTTTCTAATAATCTGTGCCACATACTTAGAAATGAAAAGGCTGTGTAAACATTGAACTGCCTTGTTAGTTACTCACTATTTACTTATCATAGAACCTGTTATGAAAGGAACTTTGCTAGGCCAGGTTCTACAGGTGACCTCCAGAAAAACCTTATCAGTGGGAAAGAAAAACACTCCCTTACATCTCTTCATAACACTTTGGACAGAGAAAGATTGACCTGGAAAGAAATCCTTTTTGATACTCCTGTAAGCTCACAAGCTATGTGTTTGCTTACTGCAGCTTTCTCTATTTAAAGCATTAATGTCAAACCAACCTGTTTGGCATTTTAACTATAAATTAAGAGATAAAGTTGACTTGTCATCTGAAGCAGGCATGAGGCTTTTCTGGGCTGGACTATTAACTGCTTTCAGAGATGCAAGAGGTTATGAGACCTGTCAGCCAGAGTCCCACTGGGGTTTTTCCAGCTCTCCGCTGATCCTCTAACCAAAGCTGGTGAGTCTTCTCCAAGGTGAGTGGCTCGATGGAGATCATGCTTTGTTGTTGAGGAGTGGCACGCTCTCACAAGCAAGGCATGAGCAGAGAGATTACAGCTGCCTTGGGAAGGGAGGAGCACAGGGGTTTCACCATGGGTGTACCAGTCGGTTGCAATATGTTCCAAAACCCACCCTGTCTCCCCTGCAGTAATTGAGAAGGACAACTTGGTTCAGAATATTTTCTTCTCCAAAAATCATGGTGGATTTTTTCCCCGAAGGGTCATAATTGAGCTGCGCTGTTAGTGATTGAACCCTTGTCCTGATGTCTGTTTGTAAGCCATGTCAGTTGGTAGCTGGGAAATCAGTCTTCCTGAAAGGAAATTTCTAGGAAATCAGTGGAGGTCGGTCTGCTGCTGAGGTCTTGCATTCTCACATCCCAGTGAAGAGATCTCTTGCTCACTGCAGCTGTCAGCAACTGCTGTGGCTCGGTATTACTACAGCCTTGGGATGCTCTCATTTGCTGTTACAATTTATTGTGTTGTTTGTGGACAAGAGCAAGACAGGATTTTTGTTATTTCTTCATTGAGTTAACATGCTCATGTTAGGGAGCTTTGCTCTCTGTACAGGCAGCACTACGCAGAGGTGCCCTTTACCCCTGACCCTTTCTCTCATTTCTCCGAATGTCTTTGCCAAACCTGGGAAGCTCAGTGCTGTACTGCAGGGACCAGAGTACCACAGAGTAATGCAAATAGCTGCAACAACTGAATTACTGTGTGCATATGCACATAAGTCTTCAGGAATTCTTTAATAAGCTTATTCTAACACATACATCATTTATAAAAGACATCAGTGTGCTCCTGCAGCTGTGTCGGGGTGCACTAATTAGCCCAGCTGATGCTATACCAGTGTGAACCAGAACTGTTTCAAACACTTACTGAGAAAATGGCTATTTAGGGGAGGGAGGAACAACAACAAAACACCAAAAACCCCAACAAGGGGCCCCGTGGGTTATGGCAGGTGCCAGTTTTGCCAAAGTTTTCTGTAGTGGTTGTTCAGGTCAATTGCAGTGGAGTCTCAGAAGAGATGTCGGTGTGTTGTGCTGTCGTAGGAAATGAGGACTCTGAAGCTGATGTTTGTGCTCGGCCTGATTCAAGTCAAGGACTTGAACTTGGTTCTCCTGCTGTTCACCTGAGTGTCCCAAGCAGCCTGTTGCATTATTCAGGGGGGCTTTGTTCTTCTTTTGTCTGAAATGCAAGGGGAAAGGAAATGGAAAGGGTTCCATGAATGCTGGAGTGGGGCCTTGAGCTGAGAAAATGCGGAAGGATCCTTCTCCCTTTTCCACCTCCTGTGATCTTCTTTAGTCCAGAGCATAAGAGGGAGATGCTGACCCAGCCTTGTGCGCATCTCCTTTGTCTTGAAGATGGGAGAATTGTTCTTTCCGAATTGGGCAGAGCATGTATGATTATTTTTTTAATTATTATTTTCCTGTAGACACGTTAAACCAACCTCCTAAATGAGTGCCCAAGCCAGTGAGCTGTTTGTTCCGGGGTATGGCTGGCAGGCTCAGCTCTCCTGTCTCATGAATATCTTTCTGTTCAGTTCTCATCTCGAGTATCACCCCACACCCATGCAGCGCTGGAGCTGCTGCGCGGATGCGGGTTGGCGTTGCTGCTGCGTTGAGAGCCCATCGGAGCTGCCCCGCTGCTGAAGCTGCCGTTTGCACACTGGCTGTTTGGAAGGAGGTGGTGCGAGTGAGTAAAAATATTTTGTATGTTCCTATAAATAGGAAAAAAAACCTGCCTGAATTTCAACTTTTGATGGAGGAGCAGGTCCATTCACAGCCAGGCGATGCCTCTGGCTGTACACCTAGTACTTCTGTGATCAGATGCTACAGGAGTCACTCGTTTCGAGATAGAATCTACCCCTGGGACCACATGACTATGAGCCAGTAGTCTGCAGCATTTTACTTCACTCACCAGAGCTGCTTATAGCAGCATTAACAGCTGAAACAGCTCCTACATACTTACAGGGTTTGCATTCTGGTCACTTCAAAATGGTCAGACCATATCCTTCGGGAAAGTCTCGTGTGTAAGTTTCCCGTTTCCAGAACAGACTAAAAGGGATGAGTTCTGCTTCTCTCAAACCAAACTTGCTTCAAGGGAAGCCTGATGTGTGTTTTCAAAGAGCTTTAGCTTAGCATTTAAGGTTAAATACTTGTGAGATATATTTTGAACTCTTTAAAATGTGGATGTATGGCAGAAAGAGCAGCAGCAAGAGCTTCAGAACTGCACTCTGTCAGGGAAAGGAGTTGAAATGTATGACTTTGGAAGGAAGTTCTGGGGCTTCATTTCAGGGTGATCCTTGTGCAGCCTGTTAAAATGTGGAAAGAAAACTAATGCATCCTTGCAGGAGGAACGGGGAACTCCAAGGCAAGAGCCTCCTCTAACTCACTCTTCCCCTCCCTGAGGTTTCTATGTATTCTTGAGGAGCCTTGTACCTTTTTCTTCCCTCTAGGATCTAGAGAAACTTGAGGTGTTGGGTGCCTAGAAAGCAAAACTGAAACTGTCCCCCGCTCAGGATGTTGCAATGCTCTTTGCTGCAGTGACATTTCCAGGATGTCACGGCCAGATCTGGCATTTCCTGGCTTGGATTGTACCCTCCGACACAACTTTCTCCAAAGCATGAGAAAAATCTGCTTCCCACCCATCTAAGCTTTAGAGGGAGAGAAAGGAAAGATGATCTAGGCTTTGACAGGCTTGGAATGAAAGGAAGTGCGTGCTGCGAGCTGTACACAAGCCCTCAATATTCCCAAGGTTTGCCTTTCCCACGTGCCGTCCCTGCGGTGTGACACGCTCACCTGCGCGGGGATGGCACCAGCAGCAGCCCTGGGTTCCTGGTAGTGCCGCGTGAGAACTGAGAACCCAGCCGGTGTGTCCTCTGGGGCAGAGCTTCAGCCTTCCCGTAAAGCAGATTTTTTTTTAGCTCCTACATGTTTCTGATGATGTGGAAGACTTATTTTTAAGCTGGGAAAGTCTGTAGCAATGTTTTGAATTCCTGGATGGCTGACCGACTGGGATAATCTGTCTGAGCAACCCTGGGAGCAGTTTACGGCCTTAGATGGAGATTTTTATTTACTTACGCATACTTTTAAAGTCAAAACTTTTGCATTTTGTCACCCAGCACGTGGGCTCTTCACCTTTCATCTCCCCTGTTTGCCCAAGAAGGGCCTATTTTCTCATTCCCTCCACTAATGGTACGGATGCAAACGATCCATATCTTTCGTGGCCCAACTTCCCAGCAGCTGATGAACGTGTTGGGACAGTGGATCACCTGGCTAGAGATGCACAAATTGCAGCAGACAGCACGAGGAATGGCTCATTAATCACTTCGTTATGCTCTTAAGTTGAAAATCTGTGCAAACATGGGAAGGTTTCAGTCTGAGTGACACATCATGAGGTCTCCTGCTGCGGGCCTGAAATACCTTTGATGTTTCCACAATTCTATCCTGTAGTTTCCAAAGCCAGTGTTTGTTTCCCACCCAGGGGCAAGTCTACTTTAGTCCTAATCTTGCCAGATGAAAATTATTACAGAACTTAAAGTGAGTATATTGCTTAGCTGATTACATTTGTGAAGTTTAAATGAAATTGCATCCTCAGCTGATTGTACTGTACAACAATTATACTGCCTAAAGGATTTCATCTGTGTACAGCTGGGGGAGAAAAAGAAAAAGCAAAAAAACCTTTTAAGCTGCAAACTCTGAGTGAGAAGGAGGGTGATGGTTTCCTGAGCAGCTGAGATCTGTTAGCACGGAACTGCTGCAGAAGGGAATCCTCTTCCTGGGGACAGGGGCAGGCAGTCCTGTGCAGCCGTGCTTCCCATGGGAACCAGTTCTGCTTCTGAAGCTGGTGGAAAGCTGATAGGTTTCTCCTGGGTTAGAGTGGGTGACTCGATATGACGCTCTTGCTTTTCGTTTCAGGATGCAGAAGCCCCATTTCACTGCTGCTGGTAGCGGGATATAACATAGTTGGGGCTTCTTTCCCTCCAGCCCTGACTTAAAAGGGTTTTAGGAGATTTTTCCTAGAAAGTCCAAAAGCCACACCACGAGAGCTGGGTGCCAGTGGTTTGCAAATGAGCCCGGGTTCAGGGGCAGTAAATGCAGTAACAAAATACGTATCTATAATTAACAAACAGTGAAAAGGGGAAGTTCACTGCAATAAATACAAATTAGAAATGAGGAAATGTGGACAAGTAATGAGGGAAACAAAGGTCCTAAAGAAAAAAAAAATGGAAAAAAGGGCAAGAAGGCGTGTTGGATTAAATCCAGATCAGCTGGAACCTGTTGTTTGCTCAGGATGAGCTGGAAGTGCCGTTTGTCTGCAGTGACAGAGGGTGGGCAGTGGGTGTGCAGGATCCTGAGGTGAGATGCCCCCACCGCAGGAAAGCCGGTGAGCAGCTGCTGCTCTGGCTGGGTGTCTTCAGACCGCCAGGAGCAGATAATTTGCACTCAGGAGTTTTCAGCTAACCACACAGAGAGGTCTCTGAACTACTAATACAGCAGGGGTTTTATTAATAAGCCTTGGAGCTCAGGGGAGCTCTGGGGCACTGGGAAGCAGCTGTGGAAACGGGATGACCTAATTCCAGTCCCATCAGCTTGCTTTCAGCACCAGCAGAATGATGGAAGGGTCGATATGGGACAAGAGCTAAAAAAGAAGCAAGAAAATATCATCATGGGTAATTAATAGTGCAAACTGATAGGGAATGGCATAGATAATTGACTGTGTTGAGGTAAGCATATTTTATGAGACTTCAAGTCCGGCTGATGAATGTAGAAGTGGCAATAATGTCTGGGCTCCTCGAGAGGTGTTTTCAGTGCTGAAAGGTCCAAGCACTGTCTATTAAACTGGAACAACATGGGCTGATTGTTGGCGCAGGGACAGGTTCCCAGTCTTAAACCCAAGCAGGAAGTCATTAGAGACACTCAGTGGGCAGGAGGGCCTGAAATGGTTCTGATATCTTTATTACAGATGCCTTTATTACAGATACCTTTCTTAATAATTGGGCAGCACACACAAGCGTCCTTCACAGCCTGTGTCAAAAGCAGGAGAGGTAAGCAGTGGGGAGGATGCATGCCTGAAGCCTGTCATGCCTAGCAGCCCACCCCAGATCAGGCTGTGCTACGTGGGGCACCCCAGACCACCTCAGCACCCACGGATCTATATGAGAACTGAGGAAATGACTTGGAAGTTTCTATGTAGTGCTTTGACATAGATGTTTAACAGCCCAAGAGCATCACCACAGAAAACAGCTCCGGGGCTGTGAACCAATGCTGAATGCCCAGAGGTGCCGTCAGCAGCCAGGCTCAGCCTCACAAAGGTTTGGTCTCCAGTGACAGCCACCACCACACGTAGCTTGGGGACAAGCTGGTGCGGGAAACTGGCAAGTAAGAGGAGACATAAAATGTGGATCTCGCATCATGGCTGGAAGAAGCATGGGAAAGGGAAACATGGGGGGACCCAGGCATGGGAGGGACCCAGCCAGAAAAGCAGGAATTTGTATGGTTGAGGGGTGTAAAACTGGCAACTCAATGTAACCTTGTCCTAACATCTTTTAGGAAAATTAAATTAAACCAGACTCTAAGCAGTTCCAACGATTCATGTGTTTAATTGCTGTGCTGTTGGTCACCTTGGCTGCTGTAGCACAAATCAAACCTGGGGGTTTCTCACCAAGAGAAACCAGCTCTGGCCGGGTGGCTGCGTGACGCTGACTCTTCTGCATCTTCTGCAGCTGTACCATGGATACGTTAGCCATACAGACATTTGTCCCTGTAAATCTTGTATTAAACGGCCCAATTTCCTGCTGGAAGTTAATGGTGTGATGCACGATGTTCCGTGGAGGTGAACCTGCACCTGCCTGATGTAGCGGAGAGGCAAGCAGAGAGAGGAACTCCTGAAGAAGCATTTCAAATGTCATTTCAGGTAACGAGGCTGTGCGCATCCATCGGGAGCCACGCTAAGCCCATGTGAGCCGTTCCGAAGGTACTGCAGCTGCCTGGTCTGTCACCTGCTTTTTAGGTGAATGTGAAAGCCACGTTTGCCTTGTGTACACAGACAAAAGCCCCTTTGAGACCATTTTCTTACTAAGGCAGGTTGTTATTCTTCTCTTTTGCTATTTCTTTCCACTGTCCCCCACCCCTTGTGCTGCTCGGCCTGTGCCCTGCAGTACGTGCTCTGCCAAGCAAGCAGCTGGAACCAGTCATGCTGGCAGCACCCTGCCAGATGGCAACAGGAGTTTCACCGGTGCCGAATGATGACCAGATGAGGAGATAGGAAAGAGACCAATAGTAGTACAAATTTGATCATAATATCATTGAATCCTGTCTTCAAGGGGTCCCTCAGAGCACTGCACCAAGGCCATGACATTTCTTCTTAGTCCAATCTTTAATTGATGTTTTCAAATCTGTGAACGCAGACAGCTCTCTAGAGAATAACCCCGGGGCGTATCTGTTTCTACATGGCATCAGACTAAGGAAGGATGGGATATACAGATATTTTGACTACAGAATCTGTTCTGTGTTATACTTCCATGGTAGCATTCCTACTCCTTGAGACATAGTAAACTAATTTACTAAACAGTCATGGTGATGTTTGCTATGTTTATTATACACTTCATTATTGGTTCATCTCTGAAAAGCAGCAGCTTGAAGATTTTTCTCCAAAAACTTGATTTTCTATAAGGTTGTACTTGACTACCTTCAACAAACCAAACCAATTTAAGTGCCCTTCTCATGAAAAGGTTATAACTGGGGAGCTGATTTAATCAGTCGGAGAATTCATCGTTGCATAAACAGAGGAAGAGGCTGAATTAGCATTAGTGAGAGATCTATGATTGTTCCTGCAGAAATGTTATTACTTTAACTCGAAGAGCTGACTCTGGGGCTTGTTTTTTTTCTCCTTAGCTCTGTAACATTTCCCAGTGGAGCGCTCTGTGATGAATAATATCTCAGTTGTTCTTCTTTTCTTAAATAAATCTAATTATTTTCTTTCCATGCAGGAAATGGAATCAAATTATAGGTATCACTCATTCATCCTTTTGTAACTTGTGTAATATTAACAAGACAATGTCCTGCGGATGAAGAAAGCAGTGTGCTTGGCCCTGGGCAGTCAGCAGAAGAAGATGGAAGTATTTGATCAAATTACTCAGGTTCCCAAAGAGATGATAATTTTTAGATGATGATGATAATTACCCACTCCTTGCCTTGTTCTGTCCAGGTTGTTCCCAACCATGGAAAATCACAGTGGCAGAGAAGCAATGCTGGATGGGGATATACACCTGGTACTGATGGCGAGGATGCCACCGAGTCAGTGGGCTGGGTAACCCAACAAAATAAGTACTTGGGAATCTCATACATATCTTGGATTCTTCTATAGGGCTTAAAGCATGTCACCACATACATCTTGAATTATATATGAACAGCTGATTGGACAAAGCATGTCCATGTAACCACAGTGTTATCCATCTGTCTAAGAGCTGTCGCCTCTGCCAGATGGGGAACGTCTGCTCCCACACAGCCCATCTGTGGTCTGTGTCTTCCTCCTGTGTCAGAGATCCCAGTTACTGCCAGACCGGGGTGGCCTCTGTCCCAGTAGAGGAACTGGCCCTGCTGTAGGAGGAGGAAAAGTCCAGCTATGAGTGGTCCATCGGGGAGAAAAGGCTCCCATCCCTCCCTCCTGCCCTGGCCAGCCCCTGGTGTGTTCAGTAACATGCTGGCCCTGGGGGCAGGCGGCATCCCCAGAACAGCAGGGAGCTGTGGCACGGTGGGTCTCGTACAACTGCGGTCACAGGTAGCTGGGGAGGATGGCTCCTGGCTCCCCCATCACAGGGGCCTGCCTGGGGTCTGCTGAGTGGTGGCTGCTTGTGATACTAGCTCCAATAGTTAAAGGGGGGAGAGATGGGTGGGTGCACCAACACCATCCTGTGCACAGTGCTGGGTGGGTGGTGACGGTCCTCTCCTTCCCTTGGGCGGGTAGGGTGGGGGGTCCTGCCCTCAGCACCTGCCTTGGTGTTTGGGTGGGTGCTGACCCATGTGTAGGCATCCCACTGTGCTGTCCAATGTGGCTAACAGGGAGGCAGAGGCTCTGCGCTCAGGTCAGAGCTCACCGACTCTCTTGGGAAATAAGACATCGCTGGCCAAGGACTGAGCCTGGGGACTTTAAAAGTGGGTTTGTAGAGAAGCAAAGCAAGGGTGGCCCTCGTCTCATGGAGGTGAACCCTTGGGTACAGAAGATGGGCATAATCCCAGCCCTTTTCCTCACCCACCTGCAGTGGACACAGTCAAAAAACACCAAATAGAGATCTCCTCTTCCGTTATTCCTTATGAAAAGCTGCTAGCAGGTCCGTAAAGTGTATGTGCAGGACTAGTGCTCTCCAGCCTACACATGGGGCCAGTCCTCATCCGTGCAGACCAACCCCAGCTCCATGCAGGGTCAGGCAGAGCATGGGACCAGCAGACTGGCTCAGCACCCCCTTCCCGAGCAGGGGGCTCTCCTTTTGTAGTCCCCAGCCCTGGGGAACTGACCCAGTCTGACCCCAGCTCTCTGTTTATTTCAAGTTTTATAGCTTTAGAAAGATTCCTATCTGATGATCTAGACCTACTTACGCCCCGCTGCTGTGTAGTCAAATTCCACCAGCACTAAGCAATATTTCAAACGGGGACCAAATTTGCTGTCTGAGTTCAGAAGCTCTTCACTGTTGTGGGGGCAGATCTCTGAAAACCTCTCTCAAATATTTCTTTTGTATTGCGTCCAGAAAATTACACGATCTGGACTTTTTCAGACTAGAGAAGTGTGAAAGCCACCTCCCATTTCCCTGGCCCTCTTCACCACATGGGACTAAACCCTGTACCCATGTCCCTGGCAGCTCTGGAAAGGCTGGATGATGGTGGTGATGGCAAAGCATTGAGGCTTTGTGAGTGAGGACAAGCAGCAGGGAAACGAGTTAAATGTAGCTGAGAAAAGGGAAGGAATGGGGCTTCCTGGAGCCAGCTTCTACGGTTGTTCCCGTCTCTGACTGGTTTTGCAGGTGTCTCACCTCAGCCTCTGCTGGACAGATGTCTACAGTGCTGGGTTAAGAAGGATTTTCCTTTCTATGTGGGGGAAAAGAATGAAAAGCATGAATGAAATGAAATGGTAAACTTGCCAAGAAGCTTGAACACAACACAGGTCATGGTAGCTTGAGATTCAATGTTTATGAGATTCAGGAAACCTCACAAAGGGCCAAGACTGAGTTAAGGTACGTGATGGTCTCATGTCTGCCTGACCACATGGTTCTCCACTTCCCTCTGAACCACCTCACTGGGGCTGCTGCCAGATGAGGTAGACCTCAGGGTTCAGTCAGCGTGGTAACTCCTTGCTCCCTTCTGCTAATTGTTTCCCACAGCCCTCCTGTCAGCCTTATCAAAGAGGACAGGCTGGATGGGCTGCAAGGGCAGAGCTGCTGGTCCTCGGCTGCCGGTCCTCCCCCATCTCTGCTATCACAGCTGACGTGAATGAAGTCTGAACTCGGGCTGCTTCCTACCTAAAGGCAGGATGTCTTTCTCCACAACCAGCTCTGACATCTCTTGTCAGCAGCAATCTCAAGTTCACCAGATAACAAAAAACCCCATGCCTGAGCTGCAGCCCTGTTTCCTATGGTCTGACACAAGGGTGAGTCCCTGGGGATGGAGGAGGGCAGCGTGTGCCCCATGGGGTGGGTGCGTGGCTGCTGCTCCCCCAGCCTCCCTGCAGAGGGGCAGGCAGCCACGTCCTCCTGCGCTGCCCGTGCCCTGGCCATGGGCGAGCTGCCAGCCGGCCCCTCCGTCTCCCTCTGTGGAAAGGGTGTGAGAAAACTACAGAGGCTTTCTGTGACTTGTGCCTGAAAGCTTTTTCCCCATCTGACATTGCCTCCTAATAGGATTTGGCTGGTCGATACAGGCTAGTGTGCACGGGGTGAGAGCATTTTTAAATGTGTGTTGAAAACTCTTTTGTGGAGAATTTCCAGCCTGCTTATTGCTCCAGGTGGGAGAAGCCTGGAAGAAAGCCACATGCATGCAACAGTCTAGACATGTTTGATTTCTTTTTGGAATTAAAGAACAGAACTCCCATAATACCTTTCTTTTTTTTTTTTTTTTCCCCAGCATTCATACAAGTAGCCAATATAAACAATTCTCTCACTGCCCTGAAATTTGGAGCTGCTCACAGGATGAAGCAGTGACCTGCTGAACCTCTGCAAAGAGTAATATTATCCTCTGTCTGGTCTGCTGCCTTCTTGGCTTGGGTCTGGCAACTGCAGCCCAGCTGCCCCGAGGACCAGCGCAGGCGCCGTGGCGCGGCGTGTCTGCAGGGTGTTCGTGGGGCTGCTGCTCCCATAAAAGGACAGGAGATGCACAGAGGGATTGCTGAAGCCGAGGACCGCCCCTTGCGTGTATGCACCTGACAAACCGGCTGCTCCTCAGACACAGCAGGTTCCCCCGCTCCGCCTCGATCCACCTGCAGGACGAATGTACCAAGGACTAATCCTGGGGTCTGCGACTGGCATTAGATCCCGTGAAACTATTGACCACAGAGAATATTTCCCCATCATTCCCAAGAGCTGCTGCTCACGATGGACTTCAAACAGATACACGTTCATGACAGCAAGCCCCAAGGCTGACTCACAGGCAGATGGCTGCTACTTACTTACTATCACTTCCAAGGTTGCCAGGATCCTTGCTGCAGACTGGCTTTCACACAAGAGTGATGGAGTTTCTTGTCACAAAATTAAATACTAGGATAAGTGTCAAGGAGGCCAGATAAGCAATGCACTTGCTCTCAAGTGAGGATGGGGACTGATAGTTCCTCTCACATTGGTAGTGCTGTTCCTTCAGGCTTCCCAGAGCCTTCTCACCACTATCATTGCCTGGAGTACTACTGCTGTCACTTCTCCAGCTTTTTTCATGCGACTGGATATTCCTTTCTGGGTTTTCTATGCCTTCAGCTTTGGTTCTGCTTGTACACTCAACCATGGTTAGAATTGCATTGAAGAGGCACCCAACGAAGAAGAACTCAGAGCAGCTGCCCATATATAGCTTTGAGTGCAGTGGAGGAGATGACAGCTGCCCAGGTTGGACTCCTGAGTATGAAAATGACCCACAAAAGGCCAAAAATGTATTGACTGAAAAGATCTACGTAGGATTCGGCATTCCTGACAATGCAGGGAGGAAGGCTTGATGCTGATAGGTTTGTGATGACTGTATAAGCCACACTATGCAATTAGGAGACTTATTTTTGATGAGCAATTGCAACTCAAGAATGGGGTGTCCATATCTTCCCTATAGCGGTAGGATGACTGTGGGGGCTGTAAAGAACTCCTAAATGGGGTGAAGGGATTGCTGCCCTTCAGCTAAGCTCTTGTCCTTGCCTCTTAGGACTTCAAGATAACAAACAGGCCTTTGGATCTAATCACGACTTAGAGAAACAGGAAGGCTGATAACACGTTTCAAGACTTTCAGGCCCTCTGGATTCATTTTGGTCTACTGCCTGTGCAGTTATTTTTACTTCCCAAAGCCCTTTTGCAGTCTTTGTTCTTCCTTTCATCCCACCTCAGGCATGCACGGTGCTGGTGCAGAGGTGCTGCATCCCACCACAAGCACCCAGGCTGATTGACTTTCCCATGCTCAGGGAGGCAACTTGGGGTTCCCTGGCTTGAAGGTGCAACCCCAAAATGAGCAGTTACTGCTGTTATCATGGCTGAAAATTCCTTGGGTATCTCTCGCTGAACTTAATTTCCTGCCTTGCTCTGGCAAAGCTCCCTGTTTCCATGGTGATGATTTATTCCTTTAAATAGTTCCCATTCAAGAACAATATCATGGGTCCTTCTCTGTTGTTGGCTTAATTAAAAATAACCCACTCATCTTCTGGCATTGGTCTTGGCTGAAGCTGTTGGAGTTGGACACTAGCCTCCAACCTCTCCAATACGCCCTCGCTCCCACTCAGCGGTGACTCTCCTGCCTCCCCACAACTCGGTGTAACCCCTGTCTGTACGTGGCCCTTCCTAATGTGCTCTACTGAGAAACCTCACATAGGTGGGTCTGGAAGGAATACCAGACAGGAGGAAAGGTCTGAACTCTCTCAGAACCACACGGCACAGCCCTCCCAGCAGTGGAAGAAGAGCCACAGCTCAGCCCTTGAGCTCTCTGTGCCATGAGCAGGGGGGCTTGTGAGAAATAGGAAGCTTCATGAGAACAGCCCATGGTGAAATAGCCTGTAGTGCATCACTCATCGTTGCAGCCTGGATGTTCAAATACGCTGCCAAAAGGGAGCCTTTCTCATCCTCCCCAGTCCTTGGTTTCCAAAGCAGATATTTTTTCCATGAGTGGAGAAAGGACTTCTAACAAAAAAGAAGTAAGTTAAAAGGCTGCACAGCTAAATGGCATATTTGGTATATTTTACAGTGTACATTTTATTGCATAAAATTCCGAACAGGCAGCCTGGTCCCCATACAGCAGGGACCATTCGGTGTTTCTTGGGACACTTACTTCTTGCTTTGCCTAAGGAGAGAGAGAGAGCATCTGGTTTCTCTGCTTCATTTTAAATGCCAATGCTTATTTTGTTAATACATTTATATTCCAATTTTCCACATGTAGTGAAAAAGGAACACTTTGGGGTTCTTCTAGACAGAAGCAGAGTAGCTTGGTTGTTTTTCAGGCAGCAGTAGCAGACATGCACTGAGAGATGGGAGTTCAACTGTCAGAGGGAAGAGCGGACTTTGGGGAAAGTGAATTCCCATCTATGAAATGAATTTCTGATTCGCTGCAGAAATTTTCTGGCTTGCTGCATTAACTGCAGCCAGCACTGGCTTAGGCTGGGAAAGGGACAAAAAAAGTCTACCTACAAAAAATAAAAGTATATGATATAGGTCAGGTGCACAAAACAGCATCTGAGGAATGCCAGGCTGCTGATCCAGCAGGGTGGGTACCAGGTACACTTCCTTCGGCAGCACTCAGGCTGAGAAATCTCTTGAAGCGGTTGCAGCACCTTTTGAACGAGCAATGAAACTCATCCTTATAAGGTGGGAAAGCTCCACGTTCTGCTGTTAGAAGACTGGAATGTGAGCACGGCAAGGATTGCTTCACGTGAGCCCCTTATCTCAGACACTGGCGATAACACTGAAGTCCACGTGATCCAAGAAGAATTTCTCCCTTATCTAAAGGAAGCTGGAGATGTGCAAGTCAGAGGTACAACACGCAGGGTGAGTTATGAGGAGGAAATGATGTAAAGGGGCCAGACGATTTGGAAATCTGCCTGCTTGCTTGAGTTGTCCTATTTTGTGCTTTGGAGGATTGTATTGACATCAACACAACATCAATTTTAGAAACATTTGACTGGAAGCTTGAATCTGCTGACTGTACGGCAAAGCAACAAAATCCAAAGCCTTCAGGGACCCTCAAATCGTGCCAGCCCTAGTTTTGACCTCTCTTTGACACTCAATTGGGAGAAAGTGAGGGAGGATTTTGACATAAGCCTTTCAATCTATCAGTTATTTGTCATTTCCCTCAGGCAATTGCTACTTTCAGGAACAGCCTCTTAAAATACAGTGGGGGAATACACTGTGCTATCAAAACGGCTCATTTGCCTCTTACCAGACACCCACAAAATTTGCCTGGAAGAGATTTTTCAATCATTTAAACCTTTTGCTTTAAGATCGTTTGTTTCCTTTACAAGCAAAGAAGAAAATGCTACTTATTAGTATAAAAAAGAGGCAGGCCAAGTGTTAAATTCCAGCTGTTTCCTCCGCACCCTTTTCAAAGCCTGGCTAGAAACATCTTGCACAGTTGCGAGAAGCCTGTGTGGTCCTCAGCTTTTTTTTACATGTCACTTTAGACAGTGTCTCTCTGCATGGTCTCTGGTTAATCTTCCCATCAAAACCCTCCTGCTTCTGTCCCCTGTGCTTCTGTGTATTTCCCATTTTATCCCTTTTCCATGGTATGGGGCAAGGGCAGCAGGCAGCCCCACCTGCCACCAGCCCCTTTCCCTGCCTGATCTGCCACCAGTCTCACATTGGTGGGAGATGTTGTCTACTGGCATTAAGAGGAGATACCCAGGTCCTACTTATAACATTGATGGCAAGAAACTTCCTTTTGAAGACAGCAGAGGTTTTCCACAGAGTCATAAGTTTCCATGGTGAAGGCAGGACTCAATTCCTCAAACCAGACCGACTCAAACACTACTGTTTTTCCCATTGGGAGCACATGACCTAATGGTCACCTGTGTGTCCTTCCTCCTTCCTTTTCTTTCCCCTTTTTTACAGCCTCTCATTCTCCGTGTGCTTCTTTTCACTTGGTCTCAGTGCTTGGCCAAAATACTGCCTACCCTTCCCAGCACTGCATGATGGAAAGCCAGACATCACATCTTCCCTCACCTGGTCCATGGACTCCAGCAAAAGTGGTTACAAGGCACAGGACTCCTGGCAAAACCAGAGGGCTGTGGAGGAAGGACCACTCCCCTGATCTCTGGGCAGTGCAGACCCAGCACACTCTGCCTCAGAGATCTCCAAGGCAAAACCCAGGTACCACGAGAAGAGCTCAGCAGCAATGTTGTAGATGTGGTGCTATAAGGCCAAGCTACAGCAGATACTGTCTTTCAGATATGTTTTTTTATCAAAAGACCTTGTCCTTCATGAAGAGCTGAGAGCATGTTTTTTAAAGAATAGCCCTGGGTTATTTTTATCAAAGACAGTGTGGCCACTAGAAGTAGCATAATGAGGCTCAGCATGACTTGCTTTTTTCCTGAACAATGGCCATTGTTCCGGTGGAACTGAGGACAGTTTGGGCTCTTACCAACTGCCATTTTTATATAATCCAGAGAGGAGAAAAATAGAACCTGACTTCTTAGCTGGGCAGAGTTGCAGTGGTTTCTGCATTGCTAGTGTGACTAAATTGTGGTAAAAACACAATCCAGTCTCTCCAACCAGCAGATAGGACGAATAAGAAAGTGTTAGTGGAATCATGCTTTTTTGGACTGAGTAACCTGAACAAAACTGGCCTTGCTTTTAGCCAGTGGTTAGACCAGATGTCTTCCAGGGGTCCTTTCCAACCTGAATTATCCAATTGTACTCAAGAATGACAGAGTGCTACTGAAAAAAGTGTCCTGAACTTTCACAGACATTAAACCAGAATGAGATTCAAACTCCTAATGCCTTTGTACATTATAAGCCCGGGACTTGATGTGGTTTTCTGGTTTTGTTTTTAAGCAAAGCACGTGGAAGCACCCAGGGCTTGCCCTGGTGCAGAGCCGCCCACCCACCCTCCCAGGCCTGCGGCTCAGCCAGTTCCTCCCACCCAGCAGCCCATGCATGTGCACGTCCTCCCCGGGGGCACACCCTGCAGTGGCAGCTCGTTCCAAGCCTCCAAGTTGGAGCTGGAAGGAGTAACAGACATGTCTGTAGCTAGATAATAAGATGCAAGACCCGAGTTTTTCTCAGCAGGGCTGAGTGCCAAGCAAAAGCTCTTCCAGGGGAGGTGGAAGGCAGATGCTGGCCCTGTTCCTTCTTCAGGGCATCCATCCCAGGCTTACCTGGAACCAGACTGGTTCCAAGCTGGTCTGAATGTCATCTTGTGCCTAATAAAAGGGGATGGTGCAAATGTGAGAGGGCAGTAGCATATGCAGCGTGGGGCTGTGCTCAGGGGATACTGCGGTCCATACTTTGAAACATCCACATCAACAGCAGCTATGGAGAGCTGGGGGTCTTCGGGTTGATTGTGCGGGGAGAGCATGGAGGGAAACAGACTTGCTGTCAGGAGGGAAGAGTTGGCTACAAGGAGTTTGGTACTTCTGCTGAACCAGGCCAGAGAACAGTGGCAGGAATTTTTCAGCCGTTCGCACCCATCTCTAATTTTCTCCCACCAACGCTCTGGCAGAGCTGAAGTCTATTGATGTTTAAGAAGCTCTTGGAGCTGGTTTCTTCTCTCAGGGTGTTATAGATGTATGCAATATGCTATGGTTACGCTCCCAGAAACCTGTTGGATGGGCTGCATTTTGTAAATATAAATGCTAAGTCTCAGATAAATGAACAAAGCAGATAAGCAAGTACAAGAGAAAATGCTACTGTAAATCCAAGATGTGCTTCTTCTGTAGCTTTATTTGGGAATCAGGAAGATGCCAGCACTCAGTCCTGCTCAAGATAATGGTAGTTTTGCTATTGGGCACACACAGTTTGGACTAGGCCCAGTTCCTCTTTCTCCCTCTCTCTTTTTTTTTATTGCTCTTTCCATAATTACCACTATTGTTGTGTGTAGGGGTTTTTTTCCCTTGTGAAAGTTTTCATTACTTGAGTGCAAAAGCTATGATGCAAATGGGAGTCACTCCCAGAGAATGCCTGAGGGTTGGGGTGCAACTGCACTGAGACAGGTTGTGCTGCAAAATACGAAGGGTCAGGGGACTCCTTCCAGACCAGCTGGCATCAGCAAAGATATTGTGCCATCGCTGTGCTGCAAAAGAAATGCAAGCGCTGTCAGCTGTGGTCAAGCCCCAGAAGAACCTGCAGAGTTGGGCTGGGACTGGCCTCTCCACTGCAGTGGCTGTACAGGAGAGGTTGGGTTTTCTCTCCCTGGTTATTTGAAAGGTCTGGGCAAACAAGGAAACTGGCCCTGGAGAGGAAACTCAGCAATTGCACGGTGCTGACAAATGTCCAGAGACAACAAACTGCAAAAACATGGAGAAAATGAGGAGTGGAGCCCTCCGCTCTGTTTTTCACTTGTAGGGATCTCGGGTGTCAGGCACAAGGAGACCACACGTCTGCAGAAACCTCATGATACTTACATTTTATTTTTAGCTAAAGCAATGTAACTTGTGGCTAATTGGCTGGTTTAAGAAAACAGAATCGGAGAGGGGTGAGGTTATTTATGCATTTCAGCAAGACCCACACAGCCAGTTCCGGCAGCTCTGCAGCCCCAGCCAAAGCCCCTGGGCGGACGGGATGGATGTGCATGCAGATGTCACCACGCTGGGAGCTGCACTCAGCTCTACTATTAGCAGACATTATTTGAGCACGTTATAAAGTGATATCACAATAACTGTAAGCTGATCTATTCTCCCTTTTTCTCCTGCTCAAGTCAAGCAATGGTGCTAAACTGAACTCAGCACAAGGGAGACCTGGGTGCCTTTCAAAATCTAAAATGGAGCCTTGCTTGAGTTAAGGGATAGAGAAGTATTTATATTTATTTTCTGCTGTGTCAATTGTGTACTTTTTGCATTGCCTGTCATTCAAAGAACGGTGACTTAGGAATCAGGGGGAATGGAGGGGGATGTTAGGTTACTTTTTTGCCTTAGCAGAAAATCATGCTGGAAGAAAGAGCCTGGAAACATGATTAATCCCAAAGCCGTATGTTTCAGAAATTATGAGTATGTGGAACAGTCTATGCACAGACCTACGATGGAAATTGTTTCCCAGTTTTGCCTGCTAAGAATCACAGGGCACTCCAACGAGGCGCTGGCAGGTCAGAACTTAACCAGAACTTCCCAGCTAACACCCTTCATCAATCAAGTTTGTATTTGTGTAGCACTAGGGCTGAATTTGGCACTGCCCTGGCAGCAGTTTCCAAATGGGTAATCTGCATGTAAGTTCCCTTAAGTTCTTAGTCAAATATGCACACTTTTTTGCTTTTGATTTCCATTATTCTTAGAGTACCAGGTACTTGAGGTACATTTAGGTGCACTTGGATCTGAAAGAAACAGAGAGAGTAGTTAAAATATCCTTCACCAGCTGTGGGTGGAGGTCTGTCTGCTGAGAACTAGAATTGTTTCTCTGAGAGTGTATTTCTGGCTCTGAACCCGCGATGGCCATGAGCATTAGGAAACACAGAACTGTGCCTATTCTATTCCACTGATTTACAGTAGAATGGAATATATTTCACTGCATTGCACAACAAATATTGTCAGTTCACTTACACAATTGGCAGCCCTCTTAATTTTCTCACGTTTTCTCCTTCAGAAACTACTTACCGTTCAGGAAGGAACGAGCTGCCTTTATAAACAGACTGGCGGACTATGCCACAAGGGTTTTTCTTCTGTGTGGGTGTTGCTATAGAGAAAGACAGATTATAATCTAGGGCTATAGCCCATGGGGTATCTTGAGCACCACCTAAATTCATCTATGGCAGAGGAGGACCTGGAACAGGACCTTATAAGAAATGATATGGGTATTTCACAAAATTTCAGTATCTTGGCATTTCCAGTTCCTCTCTGCCAAGACTGAAGCCCTGTGAACAGTGAGTCCAGAGACATCAGTTGTCAGAGGGGTGTTCAGAAGAACAAGATAGTGCCACAAAATGACCTCAACCCCAGAGCTGCTGAGTCTTACAGTAAGACCAGGTCACTTGCTTTTTCTTCCCAAGCTTCTATTTTCATCACCACTTTTCAAAATCTTGGCTGAGGGGGTACATGAAAGATGCTCTTTTTAGCTCAGCCTCACAAGAGAGGACAGAGAGTGCCTGTGGCTCCTTACCACAACAGTACAAGGAACCTTTCCAAGGTTTGTGTATCTTTAACTCAGCTTCTCTAGCTGTAACACTTCAGGTACATCATACATAACCTGTGCAATGATTACTGCAAGGGAAAAGTCCTTGATGCCTTTTTATGCCCCAGGGTTTGTGCACTGCCATCAACCATGGGAGACTTTCTGCTGGCCCCAATTATAACTCTTGTTTCCAAATACCTGCAAGCTCAGTTATCACAGGAATTACTCCAGTAAAAATACCCTGTGATATGAGGTAATTTTTTTTTTTAAAAAAAAAGCTATAGATGACTGATTAGGAGAAAGGAGCCAGCATACGGACCCTTTGGCTTGTTCTCATCTCTCTTTTCCCCAGATGGGGACATCCTCATTTCTTGTTCAACAACTTTAAGGCAGTGGTGCCTGCCTGGGGTCAAGCTGCATATCACCAAAATGCTGAGATGGAGGAGAAGACCATGGTGACAAACATCTTGGCTGGAGAACTGGCCTCGACTGAGTGGAAAAATGCTGCAGCCAGACATCAACATACACAACAGCCACAGGGCTGCCTCTGCAGATGAGGCTGACTCTCTTCTTCCAAAGGACAGGCAGCAGTCACCATGAGACTGAGGGGAAAACAAGGCCATGAACCATTTTGCTCTGCCTCTCTGTAAGATTTGTTAATCTGGAAGATATGACTCCCACAAGGTAGCACATCGCTGCTTGGGGATGGGGAGACAACACTGGGGCTACGCTTCAGAGAGCCTGGGCTTTGTATCTGTAGCTGTTCCCAGACAATTATCATGGAAATGGATTCCAACTTGTCCCTGCAAACTGAAGAAAAGCAGGTGGTTGCCATCCAGTGCGTTTTGGGCCAAGGCTTGTGTAGGGCAGATGAGATGAGGCTGGTGATTCAGTGACAGAAGAGCTGTGCTAGGCATGCGCCAAGGCTGCAACAACCTCTTCACAAGGCCCTCCCTCGCCCAGTGTGAGGGCACAGTGGGTACCACTGTCAGCTTCAAAGCCAGAACCCTTCTGCCTGTGATGGGCGTCCCACCACACCCCCAAAGCTGCCAAGCCCTCCTACAACACTGCTTTCACTAAATATATGGGGTCAGAGACCTGTTGCCCTGGGCCTCTGGCATGCAGGCGAGAGAAACCTGAGGTGCAACAGTTCTTCTACTTAAAAACCTCCATTTCATAGCTATAGCAGCATGAATGGCTGTGAGTTTGCTGATGGCTGTGGCAGGGTTCTTCTCCCTCTTGAATGCCCATGTGCTCTGTGCTTCCCAGAGCCAGGCTCCTGTTGCACCCACAGGCTGCCTCCCAGTCAGTTGGAAGTGCAAGTGATGAAACTCTGTCCACTTCTGCCTTGTGAAGAGGATGGGGCAGGGATATTTGGGGTATTTTTGGCCAGGAATAGTGATGGTGAGTTTACTGTTGGCCATAACACAAGAGAAAACAACATCTTCCTTTATATTAACAAGTGGCTCTTACTTTTTTAGCAGGGGAAGACCCAGGGGAGCTGTAAAGGCAGCTTTCTCTTTCCAGAGAGGAAAGCATCACTGCTTTGTGCCTGTGTGCTGGAGGGCAATATAAAGCAGCACATCTTTACCTAGACAGTTACTTAAACAGCGCAGATGTCTGGAGCAGTCAGACCACCCTCAAACTCCCCACTTGGTATTTCTTGCTCTTGCCCCTGACTTGAGTTTAGCCCTCCATTTCTCAGCTTCTCAGCCTGCTGCTCAGGAGAGAGCCCTGCAGGGGCTATGGACGAGCTGGGTGCTGCAGGAGCTGCCCCAGGGATCCAGCACCAAGCAGGCGGTGCTGGCCTGGGACCCCCCAGCCAGCGGGACAGCATTGTCCCTGCTGCTGCTCGCCACCACCACGCTCCATACAAGGCTGGAAGGTTTCCACCTTTCCTTCGCTGCCGCTGCGCTGCGGGGGGAGAGCCGGCCCACGGGAGCCAGCCTTACCGTAGATGGCTGCAAAAACCTTCAGGCTCCCAGCCAGGCGCTACAGTGATCTAGTTTGTGTGTGTCATTCACCCAGGGGGACCTGGCCAGGTCACCAGCTGTGCTGGGCTGGACAGCAATTGCCAAACCCCTACTCAAAGCTTCAAACAATGTCATGTAAAAGCCTACAGTTTTACTCCCAGGCATCCCTCATGGAAGCACATCTGTCCTTCCCATGTCAGGAGGAACACTGAAGGGAAGACCCCCACATGTTGCTTGCCATGCCAAAAAGAAGCAGAAGCAGCATTTTCTAGATTTCTTGCTGATCTCCTAAAGGTCAGGTAAGGAACATGTACCCACAGGGGTAAATTGGTTGGTCCAACAAAAGACATGAGAGAATGATGCCTTGACAGGTGGACTTCAGGCTTAATGTGAGGTCTGCTCCACCATTTTGTATTATTTATTATTCCTCAGCCCCTTCATCTCCCTGTCTGCTATTGAGGGAATAGCTGAGGCTTTATTAGAAAAAAAAAAAATAAAAAAAATAAAAAGCAGAATATATAAATGGACAGCAGGATGCCCTGGAAGGAACTCTTGGGGATGGGGGAGGACATGCTTATGGGACAAACTCTCTCTAAACAGTGGAGGTGACTTCTGAGCCCCTGGCCCTGCCTGCTGGGCTACAGCCCCAGAGAGCACAGGTGTGGCACACATGCAGTCAGCAGCCCAGCCTGGTGGTGGCCAGGCTGCCCCAAGAGCCTTTCACTTGGTCTGAAAGTGCCCCTGTCTGTGTTTCTTATATCCCTCTTTACTTACTGTGTTTCAAAGCTAGTTTTCAGTAGGCTTGGAGAGAAGGCAAGAACAGGTAGACATGGCTCAGAAGGAAAACAACAGAGACAAAGCACTACAGGGGAGCCCAGAGCTTGCACTGCTGGTTTGGAGCCTCCTCTTAGGAGCAAAATCACAGGTGTATGTTGTATGAGAAGACGGTGAGGAGGGGGAAATCCTACTAGAGAAGAGATTAAAGGAAGCTGAGGAGAGCAGCTTATCTAGTCTGTTTGCTGACTGGCTGCCCCTGCTGTGTGCTATTGGTGCTGCCAGTCAGTGCTTCCTCACTTATTGTGTGTCTTTTCCAAACTCCATTTTACAGCACTGGATGTATTGCTCCACAAGTGTCACATTCCTGACAGTGGAGCTACTGCAAATATAAGGGTAGGAGGTTTGTTGCTGCTTCCCAAATAAGAAGCTTTCTGATGCAGGAGGTAACTTTGCACTGCGCAGTTTGATTTGAGGTAGCTGTGAGCAGTTGCTCCTGCTATATAGAGAAGAAACAGCAAAGGGAATGAGACAGGAGAAAAGTGTAACGAACACAAAATGATTTTCTGTGCAAAAATGTGTATAACACATAGCTGCTGCTTTGCAGTGGTGTTTTGCTTGTGCAGCACAAAAGCTAAACATGCTCTGTGGAGGCAGGCGGACTGCCCACCGCCCAGGTGCTCCCTGCATCAGCCAGAGAAGTGAGATGAAAGAACTTCAAGCAAAGCCCTCGGTTGTCCCTCCTTGTACGATGGACAGCTTTAGGCTCCAGCAAGTGTACTTTGGGAAGGCAAGTTAATGGAGTGGTGGCTTTAGGCTCAGCGTGTGGGTCCGGCTCCACTTCCGAGAGAAGTCTGAATTTGGATCCCAGCCTCACTTACTCAGCATCGCATTCTCCATTCACTGCTGGGCCACTATGTGCCAACAACAAGCTGGCATGCCTGGAAGGCTGTTGGTGTGTTTTCCAGCTGTACCAATTATTTTTCGGAAAGGAGTGAGCTCTTCTAAGCTGTGCCACCTCTGCAGCTGGTGGAGGTGGGTGGCCTGGCAAGACACCCAAAACCTGCAGCTCAGCTGTTTCTCCCTGATATCCCAGGGCAGACTTTGGAGCATTAGGTGATACTACAAGAGCCTCAATTAGCATCCTGAAGACCACAGCTACCAGGTAAGAATTAACCCACCTCCTTCCCCCTAATTTTAAGAGCACTCCTGTCCTGTTGGAGCACTAATAGTGAGGGTGAGCCTCCCTTCGGTCATATGGATCTGCATTTTCTGAGCCCTTTATGAACTATTGTTGTGGCCTCATACCCAAGCATGGATTGTGAATGTAGCTTGCAGTCACTGTGACACATCTCACTACTCAAACAATTGATGCTAAAAGCATACAGAGGTGGAGAGGCCATGAGAGGTGCATTTGAAAGTCAGAACTAGGAGAGAAGCATCTCCTCTCAGCATTTGGAGTACTGATGGTGAATTTTTCTGGTGGCTGTAACACAGAAATGCCACTTCCTTTATGAGAGAGCTGCAAGTGGTTTTAGAGCAGCTTTTGACCATGTAAGTGTACAGACATGTGGTGGTGTATTTTTTTCCCACGGCCCCTTTTACCTTAGTCACCTCTGCCCAGCTAAGTTCCCACTGCAGTTCTGCTGCAATGTGCTTTACACATGGGCATCTGATGGGACTGTCTAGGTCACGTTCCGTATGTCTGATTTTACATGTTTACATCCCTGCAGCTGTAAATGCTTTTCTTCCATCATAAGTCTCTTTACAACCATGTCATGTTGCTTCATTGTATTGTCATACCCTCTGAAGCTGACTGTGTTACAGGGCTATGAAACAGAGCTGGAGAGGATCCCTAAAGATGACACAGGGTTCATCCTCCAGGCTCGTGGTGGGATCCTTGAAGTTCAGCCTTTCTTATAGCTGTCCTAGTCGTTCTTTGAAGCCTCAGCAGTGGAGATTCAGCCTGCTCAAGTGCTTTGCCACCCGTTCGCAGATTCTCCAGCGGTTTACTGTCTTCCACTTTGCAGTAAACTTTTACATATTTGAGGTCTGCTACTGTGTCTCACTTCATTTTTTTTTCTTCCCTAGACTAAACGAACCCGGCTCTTTTAGCCTCCTCTCAAAGGTCAGGTTTGTTAGACCTCTGAGCCTTCTTGTTACTTCTCCTTTGGACTCTCCCCAACTGACGTGTATCTTTCTTAAAAACTAGTATTCAGAGCACTCCTTCCATGGCCTTACAAATGCTGAGGGGAACAGAAGGTTTCGTTCTCATGTCCTATAAGTGACACTGCTGTGTATGTGCACTTCTGGGCATGGATTTCCTAGGGAAGGCTGAGAGAGCTGCAGCTCTGGCATTACACTGGCCTGCATAGCACACATACCTTGCCATGCTGCTGCAACTGCACAGCGTTCCCTGGATGCTCACAGTACAGCCTGCTCCAGATCTGTTGATACCTGTTCTTCTGTGTTTGCTCTGCATATATAACTAACATAGCCTCAAAAGCAATGCAATGCAAAGTTATGCCATCTTGCACCATGAACTCCTCCACCTAGAATCAAAGTCTGCAGTAGCTGCCTGGCCTGCTTGTATTGGATTTCACGTTGTGTTAGATCTCTATGATCCATCACCCTCCGTGGATCCCCCTGTGGGATCATCTCGGGCCTGTGTCATGCAGGGAGCAAAAATTGTGAGCAAATGAACTTCATGCATGATCAGGTCCTACACCAGCTCTCTGAAGCTGCTGCATAAGCAGCCTGTCAGGGATGGAGGGGCCGCGTGACCAGAGCACTGGACTCTCTGGTAATCCGTTTCTGAGTATTATCCTTAGCAGTCTCAGTGTACGCTGGAGCATACATGTCTGCTTCGTGTACCCTGCAGACCTCCCCTCAGGGATGCTTCTCTTGTGCAAAACTGTACTATGGAAGGATGGTTGGAGCCTGGGGTCTCCAGCCAGCTACAGACCACTGAATCAGCATGTGAAAGCTCGAGCAAGCATCCCCAAAGCACCTTGCTCTAAACATACCTGAGTGTAGTGCTCATTTTGATCAGTGTGGATTGCTGACACACTATTGCAACAACTGTAACCTACTGTTACGTGCCCTAACTGTACTAGCTGTAACTGTAAGGGACCCGGCGTGTCCCAGAGCAGTGAGAGATGGCATAGCAATGACTATTGCTGCTTTAGTCAGTGTTAGACTCGCAGGTTTGTGGCAGAGCTGTCTGGGAAGGAAGCTGGTGCAGCGTGCTGTTGCTGAAGTATGATGAGGAAGCTGCCCTCCTCAGAAGAAATGAAACGTTTCTTGGCTCGCTCTCGGGAAAGTCATTCCAAGCCGTGGCCAGAAAGGGGTTCTGCCTGAAAACAGCCTGAGGATATCACTGTACAAGTGATACTTGGAGATGGGGGAGGGCTGTTTTTTCCAAACTTTGTGCTAGAAAATCGCAGACCTGCAATTATGGAGAACATCAAAGTGAAGGAAAGGGATTTTAAGTGAAGTTTTTAAGCTGGAGCTAAATAATGACAGGTCTGTGAGGGCAAGGGTGGAGCTGGAAAGAGACTAATCCTTGTGCTTGCCTTCCTTCTACCAGCCTGCTGCTGTTCCCTTTCCAGAAAGACTCCACAACACTTGCCTCCAAAGCCTGTCACACTTGCTCCATGGCCAGTTTTGGTGCCTGGGAAGCAAGAGAAGCAACAAATTCTGCTTCTTGCATCTGCAAGCTATGGGCATGTCATCTGGCAAGCTCCGCTCAGCTAGAGAGTGACAACAAGAGACTCAAATTTGAGTCTCCCCCTTGGAGGCAGCAGGAATGAGCCAGCCTGGATTTCATCCCCAGTCTCCAGCAGTAAGCAGGCTCTCCTCCTTTCTTGCTACCTTGGCCACGTGAAAGGCACAGGCTGGATCTGTCTTTCAGAGCTCTACTCCTGGAGGTCCCTGCTGCAGCCCCTGCTGCACCATGGCTTCTCCTGTGCCTCGGGGCAGCCTCTTCCCCGTCAGCTGCCTTCACCAGAAGAAACTGCACTGAGCATGGCCTGGATCAAGCCTTTGCTTAGTACATGGATATACGAGTTGTCAGGGCTTTGTGTGCCTGTGGTCTCCAATTTAAAGTGTGCTCTCTTCTACACATTAATCCATTCCCTGTCTCTTGTAGGAACATGGAAAATGCTGCTGTCCTTACCATCTCTTGTCCCTGAGCCACCTTATTGTTTGGGCCACAGAGGTACTGTGCCAGGGCCGTGAAATGTGGGACGTCCTTTAAAAACTGACACAGAAAACCAAAAGCAAGTGAAAATGAGAAGCCCTGACTATGGGTGACTGAAGGTCTCTGTGCCCATACCACAGACTAAGGATGTCAGCCCCACAGAGATGGTCATTTCACTGCACAGTGTGTTTCACAGGCATCTAACATGACTCTATGGGTCAGGTACCATTGGATGATTTTACCCTCTACGTCCCTGTGCAGAGCCAGTGCAGCAGCTGCCCAAGTTGAGCCTGTTTCACTTGCATGTGATGTGCAGTTTGGAGCAGCAAACACCTTCCTCTTTAGAGGTGAAGGGAGGAAGCAAAGGGAAGTATATGGGCAATGTTGGTCAAGTACTCAATTTGCCTTGCAGGACGAAAGTAGATACAGTGGGTATGTGGTAACAGGGATATAGGACTGGATATGTAATTCTTGATCCTACTGTTGTTCAAGTGACACTGTGAAAGCAAAGGGAGAAATCTAGGGTGTATTCTGCTACTAAAGTAAAATCAATGTTTTTATAGGAGGAAAAAAAAATCATCATTTTCACAAAATCACACACTTCAAACAATATTAGCAGATGCTTACTGTGTGAAAACAGCTCTGTAAGCCACTTCAGCCATAAAGCTCATGCTCTGAACAAGCATGGCTGATCCCCAGTCAGCAGGAGGAGGAGATAACGCCTTCTTCAGGTACTTCTGCAGTCCCAGAAGTCACATTAGTTCCAGGGTGCAGGGCTGGGGAACCAGTTTTGGAAGTTCAGGTAAATGGGAAGTCAAGGGAAAGAGGACTTAGGATGATAGAAGAGTAGAAGAGGAATACCACACAGGTGAAGAGGCCCTGAAGGAGAGAAGATGTTTTGTACTTGGGAGTTTTATTCAGGCCCCTTTTTCCCCTCCTCCAAACACAACATCCCTGCCTTGGTTGTTCCTTTTTTTTTTTTGCCTCGCTTCCAGCCTGGATGACCGTGGCACTCATTCCATGGCACCTCTTAAAAGCAGAAGTTTTACCCAATTTCTGGGCACGAGAAATCTCCCTCATCTCCCATGAAGCATGGCATACCCCACTGAACTTCACCATATTTCTGCATTTCAGAGGTGCTGAGTTTTTACTGGTAACGTGTCCTGGACTGGGGAAGTGGAAATGATGAATAAGAGTGTAACTTACTGAATTCTTTACCATAAGAGGCCAATATGCAGTTCAAATGTAAGTGCTAAATCCCAGAGCTACAAAGTTTTTATGTATCTGCAGAATATAAGCACTGAAACTTGGCTGTGAGACTTCCCAAAACAAAAGTCAAGGGCCACTTCAACACAGCCTTGTTCATTGTTGTACAGTGACCGAGCCCACCTGCCGGGACTCATTACAGAAGCTTATGGATGTTCTTGGCAAGAAAACAGCTACATCCCCAGGGAAGCTCGTGACCTGCAGTTAATATGCTAAGCACAAAGAGAAAGAGCACAAATAGTAACCAGAAATACCCCTGTGCCCTTGGGCTCCTTTCTCTTTTCATCTGCTGCAGGATGAGGTAGTAGGACGTATGTCCAACCGTTCCATGGTGGCTCTGCCTGCTGCCCAACAAAAAAAACACTCTCCCTTCATTGGATTGGAAAGACTTTGTTGGAAACCCACTTGGTCCAGCAAGGTTTGAATAATACCCGAGGAAATCAGCAGCAATCTTGTACGGAGGAGAACTCCAGGGGACTAAATAAGGAAAACCAGAGTACTGCTGTGGTTACAGGCATCTGTCTCATCAGTAGCCCTGGTTTCAGTAGCTCATTTTTCTGTTGTCCCTTCGTCTCCCATTGTGAGCTCGTCTCTTTCCCTTCATGGTGCTGGTATAATTATTCACAAGGGCAAGGGTCAAGTGGACCCGGGAACTATCCCAAGTTTAGAAACAATCTTTTTTTTCCCCTGCTCGCTATTGCCTGTAAGTTAATGAAAATCTGGCCAAGAACATTCACTTCCTTTTTTTGTTAAGGAGTCCATGAAAAGCTAAGAAGTGGTATGGGGTTAGGAGTGGAAAATGAAGGTATTTCCCAGAAATCCAGGCAAGAATTTTGAGAAGCGAGGATCATGAATTTAGAAATAGAAATGAGAGGTACAATTAGGACAGCAACTCTAATACACTAGAAACCTTGCAGTTGTTCTTGATTTCATTACATTTTACTGCACTGATGTTGTATGTTAAATCATCTAATCTATCCTCTGCCCTGTGCAAGAAGAGATAAGTAAATTAATGGGATTGCTGGTACTGGCAGTTAATAACATTTTTCTCTTTATAGTACCACCACCTCTGCAAGAGGGATCACTAGGTGTATTTTATACAGGTAAGAATAATAACAACCTATGATTATGGGGATAGGTGCTTTGTAACTCAACTCCAAGGAACCAAAGAAGCAGCACCCAGAAGATTCAGCCTCGCAGAAACCCATTGCTTGTCTTAGGGCTTGGATCTCCATGGTGCTGAGCATCTCCTGCAAAATGCTGAAAATCCTCACTCACTGAATGGCAGCTGAGAGCTCTCACCACGTTTGGGAAGGTGTGAAAAGTAGTTTTCAAAAATGGGCTTTAAACTATAAGGGTGTGGAAGTAATACAATAGGACCCTTTGCCCTAAAACACAAAGCTCAAGACTTCTCTCAAGGAATGTGTTTGGTTCCCTCCTCCCTTTCTTTCCCCAGATCTTGCCAATTCCCGTATTCTTCCAGATTCCTCAGGTTGGAAGTGTCCTGACAAACAAGAAAAACTAGAAGGTAGGAAAATTTTCAGGCAACATGTTTGTTGTCTCTAAACTATCATGTGATCAGGCTGTTGGTTCATAACTTCTGTTGCTGTGTGTTCATCAAATTGTTATAAGAAATAAAAACTGGACTTTTTTCTTCAAACCTTGATGATTTACATATTTCCCTAATTTAAATTCCCCCACTCTGCTTGTCAAAAAAAACAGCCGTCATCATCTGCACCTCTCTGCAGTGGTGAACGGTGACGCTTCCTTCAAGTGTATTACTATCTCTCCAGAGTGAGAGGACTATTTTTCATTCCCCAACATTCATTATGGAGCACATCCAGGAGGATTTCCAAAGTGCCTGATAGTCCTGGATTCCTCAGATCTGGCTCCCTTGAGCTGGGATGCTCTGAGTGGCCTTGCTTCCCAAAGGGTCTCAAAAAATGGAAACCTCTTGCATTGCTTTGGAAAAATCATGGCTGTTTCTACTCCTGTATATTTAAATAATATTTCCACCCTCAGCAACTCATGGCAGGGTGAACAAGAGTCTCTGAACAGAGCAGAACAGCTCTGATTGTTATTTTTGTGTTTAGATTGTCTGCAAGTGTACACAAGGAGAATAATCTGACACATGAAGACACAGGATCGTACAGAACATGTCTGTTACGTTCTGCAGTTATTTGTGGCAAGAAGTGAAAGAAGATACCCAATTTCACCTCCAACGTTTGTAAGAAGCAAAAAACAAGTTCTTGTTTTGGAAGAGGAGCTCACTAGTGTAATTCAGGGCTAAATCCTGCCTGATGTTGAGCATTCCAGCTCAGTTCATCTTGATACTTTGCAGCATCCTTCCAGCCCATTCTCAGCATCCCTCTCTCCTACGTTCACTGGACACAAACTCCGTTTCCTCTGAATCAGGATGAACTGGGAACGGGCTCGCTCTGCCCTGGATGGTGTTGTGGAGCAGCGTTTCTTTGGGCTTCATCACATTTTCGTGAGAGGCAGCATCCTGCTTCTCAGTGAGACCACCAGGAGAAGCTAATAATGCTATTGTCGTTTCCCCCCTCTACTTGTTTAACTGACAGAAACCCATGTGTATCAGCACACCCCTTCACAGTTTGTGCTTCTCTCCGAGGAAGTTACTAGATGAGCCGAATGTACTTTATTTCAGCGTTTTCCTGTTGAACAGGATATCTGCGGGCAGCAATGGCAACGTGCCCGTGAGGCCTGGTGCAGCAGGGTGCAGGGAGGGTCACACGGGGCGGCGGTGGCACTGCACGACTGCCGCTGCTGGCTCCCGGGTGCGAAGCCTCGGCTGCCGGTGCTGGCGATGCTAACCTCGACCAGCAGTTATCCGTCAGGAGTGGGGGAAAAGAGTGATTTTTTTTGGCATCCTAAGTGCTGGCACACCTGCGTGACCCCACGAGGAAGCTGGATTCCGAGTTGGGTGGTGGCAGGAGTGCAGGGCTGCGACCGAGGACGGGCTGCCAGCAGTGTCACACGAAAACATCCTCCCAGTGACAAAGTGCTGCCCCGAGCCGCGCTGTTCCGACACCCCCCGTACCGCTCAGCCCTCCCAGCCGTGCGGGCGGATCTGTGAAGGGCCCGCTCCCGGTACGGGCTCCCGCGCCCCGTCCCGCCGCGGAGCCGTTACGAGAAAAATGCCCCGAAAGCGGCACTGAGCCTGTCGCATCGCACCGGCCCGGCCCTGCCCAGCGCCCGCTCGCACCCAGCCGCAGCCACAGCCGCCGCCGCGGGGGAGGTGGCGGGCGGTGCTGGGGGCGGGGAGGTGCCTGCAGCCCACCTATCGCGTGGGCTGGGTGCCGTGACGGACGCACGTGGCGCGCAATGAGCGAGCGGCTGTCGCTGAGGAATACGGTCCGGGCCGCGGGCCCCCGCCAATGGCAGGCGTGAGGACGGGCCGTGGGCGGGGCGATGTGTCCCGCCCCCGCGGCGCTGCGCGCGGCTGAGACGGAGAGGTGGGAGCGGGCGCCGCCGCCGCCTGCTCGGGCTGAGCGGCCGCGGGGCCGGGCACAGCGGGCAGCCTAGCGGGACGGACGGGACGGGAGCGAGCACGGGCCACTGCAGCAGCCATGGATCACTACGACCCGCAGCAGACCAACGACTACATGCAGCCGGAGGAGGACTGGGACCGGGACCTGCTCCTCGACCCGGCCTGGGAGAAGCAGCAGAGGAAGGTGGGCGCGCACACCCCCCTTCCCCTCGTGCACACACCGCGGGGCCGCCGGGACCCGGCTCTGCCGCCCCCACTGCCGGTGGCGGGGCCGGGGTGCGCCTGGCCGGGGGCTGGCGCGGCGTGGCGAGGCGGTGGGGGCCGCGGGGGCGGGCGGTGCGGGCAGGTGATGGCGGGACGGGGAGGGAGGTGCCGCGGCGGGTCCCCCCGCAGCAACAGATGTGCGCTCTGTCACCGGCACCCGGCCCGCAGGTGCGCCCGGGCGGAGCGGGGAGCCGGGGGGCGGCGAAGGGTTCCCCCCCACCCCTCGCTGCCCGCGCCCCGGCCCCGCCGGCGGGACGGTGACTGGCTTCTCGTTTGAATGGTGTGGTTTAGGGCAGGGCTTGCGCGGAGCTCATGTCCAAAAATGGTAACATTCAGCCCTTTTTTTAAACCGAAAGGGTGGCGGTGGGGAGGGGAGCTCAGGAGGAGCTCCAGCCTCGCCGCTCTTCAGTTAGATGTTTTTTTTTCCCTCCTCCTTTAAACCAAAAGCATCCTGTATTAGATCACTCTGGAATCCTAATCCCCCAAACATTTCCGTTTTAGTCACTTCATCAGGCAACAATACAGCAGAATTTGAGACAACAGTCATGCGGACATGGCAGGGGCACCTCGGGGTGCAGCAGGATCCCGCTGCGCTTCCCGGCCGCTCGCTTCTTCGCTCGGGGCTGGCGTTTGGGATCGCGCCTCGCTCTGCCCGAGCTGCGAGCAGGCACGAGGGTCCCCAGACCTGGTACGAGAGAGGAGGAGATGGCTTATTTATGCATAGATGATATATTAATATATATATATAAAATGTAGCCCGAGATGCAGGGCTACTCGTAAGGAGCTGGGAGCAACTGGGAAGGAGGGCACACCAGTGAGAAGATTTCTTCCTCGTTAGCTCCTCTGCTTTCCCCGTCCTGTGCTTCCAGATGGAGTGTTTGCAGGTTCTCCCCTCCACAGCTGTCTGAAATGGTGCCACTGAGAAGTCTTTCCCCTGGAGTCTGATGGGTTAATTGAAGGTGATAGCTATGGAGCTGCTGTCAGCAGTTTCCTCTCCTGGAGAGACTTGGGTGGTGAGGGTAGACAGCATGAGAATTAAAGCACACAAACAAGGGCATTTAAGTAGAGGAAGAGTTGATGGCTTGTGAGCTTACATTTCAACAAAGGAGGAAGAGAGGAATGTAATCTTGGTCTGGGGTGTGAGTGCTGGATGGCTTACCTGAAGACCAGGCCCTGCTACTTTGAGGAGGGAAGTTTCTTCCTTTTCACAAGATTTGCCTGGCTGTGATCCTGTCTCCAGTCATATGCCCGTGTCTGGCTAATACATCTAGGAACAGTCAGTGGGGCCCAGAGTGAGATGGGCAGTATCACTCACAGGCTACAAGGGGAAATGATTGTCATACCATGGGGGTTTTTTTTGCCTTTCGTGGTGTGGGGAAATATTTTATATGCAGTGGGATACTGACTTGGTTGTCAGAAGCAGGAGTTGAACCTCTGGCTTAAAAAGAAATCCCCAAACCCAAGCTGTGGTACGTGCCCTGAAGGCCAGCCATGCTCCTTTAATGCTACCTCCCTCCAGGAGTTTTTAAGTCCTGTTGGTCCTATCACAAGAGGGGGACAGAGAGCTACTCTGTTAACTTGGGTTACTTGTGCAGAGGAGGGGAGAAGCCAAGAGGGAGTTTTAAGGCATTAACACATCTGCTTCAGAATAATCCGAGCCAATTTCTTTTGATGGTCAACCGCTACCAGTTGAATTTGATGTGCTAGGTTTCACTCTCCAGCTTGCTGAACAGGAGGGCTCTGTATAGTTAAGTGTCCTCCTCTGGTAGTGGAGTCACTGCGTTGTTTGTCTTCCAGCCGATGAACTGCTGAAGCTGTTCCCTTCCGCAGTGGGTGCAAGCTCGTAGTTTTATCGTGACACCCCCCCCCCCCCCTCTGGTGTCTATAGGTAGGAAGATCAGGTCTGGGAGTGGTGGCTTTTCCCAGTTGCACCCCATCAGGCTAACACCTCCACCCCACCCCCCCACCAAGGGGTCGATGACTGGACCCCAGCCTGAGCAGGCTGTGCAGCTATGGAGGGACAGTCTTGTTCCCCTCCCTGGGGTCTGGATGTGACCCAAAGTCCTACTGGGGTATTGAGGCTTGCTTCCTGCAGAGGTGGGGAGATAAATGTATCCACCAAGCATAAGCCTGAGGTGGTGTAGTACAACTGTTGCCCCTTCTTACCTGTGAAATGAAATAATTGCAGTAATTAAAGTTAAATGTTCATTACTGTACACGTTAGTTAATAGCTAACTAAGGAGAACGGGAGACATGAATGTCTTCCAAATACTCCCGTAGGCTCTCTCCAGGCTCAGTCTTTCCTGGTTGACTCATGTGTTTCAGGTTTTCCTTCACCTAAGGAATAGCTAGAGAATTTCTGACAGAGGAAATCTGTCTAAGTACTGCATCAGACAGTACTAAATCAAATTTAAGTACTACCAAATTATTGTCATTATTACTATTTATAGCACTGAGGCCAGCCAGTGAGGCAGACTTGAAACTTTTGTGCTCGGGCCCTCTGTGGGAGGGGAGACAGGATGTCTAAAGTGGTGGCGTGGCCAGTAATCCAGTGAACAAAGGTCTGTGTGCAAAGTGGCTGTGTTTTGCTGGCTGTTTCCGACCCAGCCCCTTGTGTCCCAGCTCAGTAAGGCCCTGCGGGCTGGGGATAGCTGTGCCACAGTGCTGTCCTGCGTGGCTTTGTGCAGCTGGGACTAATTGAGACTTGGGAAGCAAACAGTGTACAGACATTGCTCAAAGATGAATTAAATCCAGCTCTGCTTCTCCCAGCTGCGCGGGCTCAGCAGAGCTCGTGGCAGGAATCAGAAGAGGGAAGATCTGCTGATTTTTAGTAACAGCCTCAACAGGTGCGCTGTAAGGAGGACAAATTTGCTGAGTTTTCAGGAGTTGGTTCACAGGTTTCCTACATGTGCTGAGAGACAGATATGACAGCCTTCACTGTCTGGGATGGTGCTTGAGATAAACTCTCATGAGCTGCTTTGAGATGGGTAAATAGATGAGCTGCAGAGTGAATTTCCTATTTGGAGACTGAAGGTTGGCTTCTTGAATGTGTTACAGAGAAGAGAGACTGGTCTGGCACCTCTTCCCACCTGCCCCTTCCTGGGAAGTTACTATTTTATAATGTAGGGATAAAGTGACAGTTCCTGGGAGGAAAGCAGCTTTCCACACGAAGCCTATTTTTCACGTCTGTCAGAAGAGACTCTAAGAGGTTTTGAAGAACTCGTCACAGCATTGCTTTTCATAAGCAGCAAAAAATACAATGTGCAGAGCAAATTCAGCTACTTCTCACTTGATATAAGCCTCTGCGCAGCCTTTTGTGCAGGGGCAGGGGGTCTCTTCTGGGAATTTAAATACTTTCCTCTTTGCACTGTTGAACTCAGTAGTTTCTTCCAATAGTCTCTTTCCTCTCCCTTCTCTCTTCTTTCCTGTGTGGAGTCAGGCCTCAAAGTAGCACGAGCCAAGGCATAAAAAGATCGGTCCTGCTGTTTCCCAGTGTTAGAAAGGAAAACTTCTGAAGGCCATAGCGACAGTCTCGCCTAGCTGATGAGACAGACTAGCTTGCAACATAAAAAGTACATACATGTGTGTATACTGGCCCCAGGACACTGTCACTTGAGACCACAAGGACATTTGTTCCTCTAGATGACAGATGGCCAGCTGCAGTGTTCAAACTTTTCTTGAATCACCTGAGGGCTTTTGGTGAAGGAGCTGGATTTGGCCTTGAGGGGCTGGGTGAGCCGCTTGGTGCTCAGCATGCCTGGCTTGTCTTTGCAGATGAGGTGAAGGGTAGTGCTGAGAAGGACAACCTCCTGCCACCTCCTCCTGAGTGTCCCAGGGGTGAAGTCTGCGCTGCTTTGGGGTACTGGTAGGGGCCAGCCCTCAGGCCCTGTGTGCAAGTGGCTCTCCTGTTGGCCTCTCTTGTTTCATGAACTGGTTGTTCAAGGAGCACCTCGTTCAGGGTTGGTTTTAAAATCTGTCCTGAAGCAACTTGTCCAAACTGTAGAGCAATGTTGGGGGAACTTTAAATGCTGAATTGCTTTCTGACCGGACAGCTACTGCCTTTACAATATGAGTAGGAAGCAGTGTTCATTTGCAGCATGTAGAAGACAGTCGTACAACCTAAATGCTTTAAGGAACAATAGTAATGCTTTTACTTTAGAGAGAAAAAAAAAAAAAAGAAAAGAAACAAAAAATCCATTAAATAAATGTCCCTTGTCTTTATCCAGTGCTGCTCTGCCTCACCAGGTTGGCATTTCTGTGACAATGTGGCAGTAAATGATATCTCTGGCTGAGAGAACTGCACTGTTGAGATTTGTGGTGCTGCTGAAGCAGTGATAGCACAGCCTTTGGGAGCACCTTCTCTGCCCTAAAGAAGTAGTTATGTACAGTTATTTTTGAACTTACAGAAATTCTGTGTTAGAAATGATGGTCTCCCAGAACCCCTCTTGCCACTCTGTGCCATGCACTGCAGGTAAAGATACACATAAATACCAGGATGATTTCATAACCTAAAAAGCCATGGGTCTCAAGGCTCTGCTGTGTCTTGCATCCAACAGGTATTACTGCTCTTGTTATGATTTGAATTTTGTTGTGCTAATCACCTCTCTGTTTCAGGTGGGGCTGTTAGTGATAGAACGTTCCTGTTAAATGCAGCCCAGGTCCCTCATGGAAACACCCCACCTCCAAGCCTGCTGGTAGTGTGCTCAGATCAGGTGGTATGAGTGTGACTAATATCTGACAAAATGTAAAAGTCACAGTCACAGCTTCCTTTTCCCTTGGATTGAGTGTCCTCTTGTCCAGGCAGAATCTATTTTGAGAAGAGTATCTAGATTTCCAGAAAGCTACAGTTGTGGTAGCTGCTGTAGACTCACATGGAGGTTTGGTACCACACCTAATCTGTAATTTGCTAAAACTTTTAGTCCTGTCATACATTCAGCTCTGAGGTAAATAAGTGTGTTGCTGGTGAATGTACAGCACTGGGTCCCTTAGCTTCTGCTGTGAGCAACACTGTGTAGTACTCGATGGGCCATAGCAAAGGATGGTCCTTGCATGGTCTCCACAGTGTGGATGTGCTGTAGGAAAAGTGGCCCTGATGTACCTGAGGATCCTCCGTGCCTCATTTTGCACCGAGCAGTATCGATACAGAAGCAGCATTGTGAAATCTGTAAGGCTGCTTGCTTAGCTGTTCTTTTACAGTCAAACAGGCAGGCAATATAGGTCACCAGATCTCTTATCTTTCGGATCAAGCTTTTGTTGTTTAACATAGGTAGCTTACTGCCAGATACTTGATCTTCAAAACATTAAACTCAAAATTTGCTGTAGGGGGCTCTGGAAATGTCTGGCTTTGTAGATCAGTTATTTGTCCTTGAGTGTGGGAGCTGCTTCATACTTTCTGTGATCAGGTATTGTCAGGATGTGTGCTTGTGGGTTTTTTAACAAGAGCATTATTATTCATTATAACCTCTTGGTGCATGATGGATGAGGCATGTGTGCTTTGCAGTGACTTAGCCACCTATTCAGCATCCTATTGAAGGGGGAAAACTAAGGAGAAAGTGGGCATGGGTTAAAAAGGAGACTGCGTGTTCTTTGTGGGGGTTTCTATAACAGATCCCAAAGATCAACTCATGAGAACACGCTACTCGCCAAACTGGATTGAACTGTTCCTTCTAATCCTCTAGGGAGGGGTGAAACACCTCAAAGGCATCCAGCTACCAGCCCAGTGATGTAAAGTGTGTCTGTCTGGGGAATTTCTTACTGACTGCTTCAGGCAACCAGCTTAAATTCTTCTGCCTGTGATTTGGTAATGACATTTTTGCTGTGTGTAAGTGCAAAAGCTAGAGAGGATATCATTGTTTTCCTCCCTGACAGCTTGCAGTGCTCGGTGGTATAACTTGGGGTGTCTGGCATGTCACATAGGGCATCTTTAAGCAGAAGCTGTTTGGAAACTTCAGTTGTCTTGGCTGTCTGGTGAGAACTTGTCCCCTTAGAAGGAAGCGGGTGCTTTTGTATGAGGTGTTATTGTCTGGCTATGAAATTCAAGTGTAGCTGGATGGTAGCTGGGAGAGTGTGGGCTGGTAAACCTGTTCAGTACTGACATTTTAGAAGTCATTTGTTAGAGTGGATGATGTGCACTCTTCCCAGCACTGAGGTGACCACCATGAATGGCAGTAATGTGCTCCCTCCACTGCTCCTGCTGTAGGCACCTTGTTCTTCTCATAAGCGCTGTGCAAGAGGTGCAGTTCTACAGCATAACGTGTCTCATGCATACTTAATTGGAGGAGGAGCAGGGTTCAGTTGGCCTCCCTGGCCAGGTTATGAGTCTGTGAGCTTTTCTGTGCAGCCTAAGAGGGATCCACTTAATACTTTGGCCTGGAGTTCTTAAGGTTGGCACCAGCAGCAGTGACAGAGATGGTGAAAACTTTCATAGCTGTGCTGGGGAAGGACTAAGAGCGTTTTCCAGCTGCCTGTGGATTATCACTGTTGTGCCTGACACTTAGCCTGTTCTCTGGGGTGCACTTATGCTAGCAGAGGATGACCATGCTCTTTCTGATAATGGGGTGCAGAAAGCAGTCACTGTAGAAAAGAGGCTGGAGAGCTGTCTGGGGAAACATTGGGAAGCTGCTAAAATACAACACATACAGTGGACTGTTCTCACTTTAATGTGTTGCATCTGCCCTAGGGGCTTGCTGGATGCATTGATGTGATTTTTTTAGAGGCATTTTGTACAGTCTAAGCAATGGTGTTTGAGGAGGATGGGGGACAGAGTGCAATAGAGTTTACTGTTCTTTTATATAAGAACATAAAACTGATTTCTTGCCTTGTGAGACCATTGGAAACATGATGGTTACCTTAAGGAATGTGCTTAGCATGACTTCTACAAATCTTGTATAGCAATGTAAAACCCTCTCATCCCCTCAAAGCCATAGGTTAACTGTGTGTGTGTAGGAGGGAAAACGCGTGTAGTATGCTTGGCAACTGCTGGGTGGGAAAAACATGACCTTAGCAAGAAAGGCAGAGTGTCATCTTTTCGTTGTAAAGGCATAAGATTTGCTCTAACTGGGATTTTGGGGCTGCAGCATGTTACGCAGAACTCACATCTGTTGGGATGAGTTGGTGTAGAGTGGTGAGATAGGCTTCTTGGCATCAGGACCTTCTGTCTGGTGCTAGTCATGCCAGAAAAGTCTGTTTTATTGAAGTCTGTGGAGCCACCCACTGCTTTATTTTGACCCTGGCACATGAGATTGATGTACATGTTCTCAATAGTTGCCCAGATCCCTGAGACAGAACTGGGGACTTCTTGGGTCAGTCCAAAAGATGCTTAAGTGAGCAAAGCCACTAGCATTAATATGATTAGCAAAAGAAAGCTCACTTCCTATTCCCCTCCAGCCATTGCCTTCCCTGCTCTCGCTCTCCCACTGCATGAGAGCAGAACTTGGTCATAGGATGTTTGTGGTGTGGCCTGGTGCCAGTTTAACCTCTTGGCTCCCTATCAGGCAGTAAAGCAGAACCGTTTTTTCCCCATGTTGGTTTCCTGTCGTTGTGTCTTTCCTGCTCAGCTGGCAATGTGTGTATCCTATTGGTAAGGGCTGGGTCAGGCCTTTGCAAGCCAACCCTTGTACCAGTACTGCAGCTGGCTGACCTCAGGCTTTTACCTGCAGTTGTCCCCTCTTCTTGCTCCAAATCTGTTGATGCTTTGAAGCACTACAACATGAACAAGGTTCTGCAGAAACAGTCTCCACCCTCAGTGCACTGAAACAGCTCCTAGTGACAGAGCTGGGGTATGCATGAATAAACAGGGGATTTTGGTCTCTTTCAGATGAATCTTTGATTTGTCATTCTATCTATGTAGACTGAAAGCCTCCTGGAAATGTGTTTTGCTGTCATTTCCCACACCACAGGGACAAACTGGCCTTTCCATTGTATTGGAGCCAAGCTGGGAAGTGCTGGCAGGTGAAAAGGCTGACTTGACTATTAACACTCACTACAATGGACACCACTGATGTGAGTCTCCGTATATCACCTGTCTGTCACTCAGATTGGAGTGGTTTCAAGTAGGTCTCTGAATGTTGGCAATCTTACGGAACCACACCAGTGTGGATAGTTGATAGGCGTGTGAAGCTGCAGGGCAGACTTCTTAAGCAGCAACTTGTTCCATATCCTCTTACGATGTCTTATATGGTCAATGGGAAGGCAGGGATGACTTGGAAGTATCAGCTGGTTGCTTCTTTGGCAGTCTGCTTGACTTTGTAGTGACTGTGCATTGCTGTGGTGCAGGGCCTGCCCTTCAGGACAGCACAGGTGGGCTCTGCTCATGTGTCCGGTTGCTTGGCCCTCATTTTCAGAGGGACCCTTGTGGATCTTTACCTCTGTGCCACACAGCACAGTGTGGATGGGCAGCCTGTTTGCTGTGCTCCTTCCCTGAGCAGAGTTCTGTATGGCCAGAGAAGTTTCACATAGAATACTCATGCTTCCTTTTACAACACTGAGGACAACTCTCCTGTCCTGCAGAGGTGCTGAACCAAGGCCAGTTGGCAGTGGAGGAGGGACTTCTGCTTTCCATGGCCTTTGGATCAGGCAGCCAGGGTACTTGCTACTCCTTGCTGCAGCATATGATGCTAAGCACTCCAACTTCACCGCTGCTGTAAATGGAAGTTGTGCTGTTACATCTTTGCTCCAGGAGCTAGCCTGTAAAGGCCTCTGAGAGATGAGGGAGAGCGAGAGAACCATGTATGGTCTCTGCATCCCAGCTGAGTGCTCTTTTCTTCATCATGGAAAGTGATGCGTACATCCCAGGGCCCTGTTTCCTGGCCGGATTCCTTGGCTCTGTAGCAGCTGAGTTTCTCTTGCTACTCAGTGTACTTACCTGTGATTCCCCTTTTTTTTTAAATCTACCCTTCAGTAGATAATGAGTTATATCTGCTACTTAAATGTATTATCCCCAAGAAAACTCTAAGATTTGTCTCCACAGGTGAAAAAAAGCAGGTTAATTTCTTAACTGCTAAACAATGCTGAAGAAAGGACACTTTGTTTAAAGCTGTTTAGGCCATGTCTATGCCAGGGTTTATCACAACGGAAAATACTTACTTTGCTAATGAAAACTTTGATTGCAGCCAAAAGCAGTTCCAGCTTTTTAAGCGTATTTATGCTTCCAGGTGAGTTACCTACATGTCTTGTCTGGTTTGGGAGATGTGGAGATCTCCCACTGATGAGGGAGAGGAGAGCAGTAGCTCAGATACAAGGGTGTGGTGGGAAGAGGAGCGGGGGGGTGTGTGTTTTTTCAAACCTCTGCCTTCCCTCTGACTCTGCTGGTGATGTTGCTGTTCAGCAGGAGCATCTCCAGAGGAAGTGTCAGTCTTGGCTACACCTGAATCCACGCAGAAAGCAAGACCTTGCGCTTCATCAGTGCTTGCTCATCAGGCAGCTTTTGACAGTGGCGCTTGCAGGCGGCTGTGCTGCACAGAGAAGGCTGGGTGGGGGCAGCGGGGGAGTGCATTCATGAACACAAACCAGTCTGTTTCAAAATGTCTAACGTGCGGAAACTTGCTGTTTCCCGAGGGTTTTGTTGGGCTGTTGGGGAACTCTGGCCAGGGATGAGACTATTTCCAGCTGTGGTGAGCCAAGTGTGAACTCACTCTGAGCACGATGCCCAGCTCCACTGGTTTTCTCCTGCCAGAAATCCTCACCCTCCAGCCAGGGATACCAAACTCAGTTTCTGCCAGTCCTCAGCTGAAGACCTCTGAAGGAAGAGGAGAACAATGAGACCAAGCAGAGCAAGATACTGCTGAGGAGGGGGTGGGAGGAGTCACTGAAGAGTTTGCGCAAAGGGCAGGGTGGTGGGGTGTCACCACGGAGGAGTGGCTGTTGTGGGTGAGGGCTGGTGAGGGGTGTAGGGACCTGCTTTTCCTAGGGTGAGTAGAGAGGACAAAATGGGTGGTGGGGTGCAAAAGATTGGCTTTCCTTGGTTAGGCAGAGCTGCCCAACCCACAGGGACGTCCTGCTGGCAGTACCGTCAGTGTAGTCATGTGGGAATGAGTAGTGTTCCATTCATTGTGTTTCAACACACTGGGGACTACTGTAAAATAGGATATTCCTTTCCTCTTTTGTGGAAGGTGCTGTAGGGCAAAAGGTGCCCTTCAAGGAGGAGGCTGTGCATCTAGTACCTCATGTCTTCCACGGAAAAGGCATGGCCACAACAAACTACGTCTTCCAGAGCTGGTAGTCCTCCTTGTTGCAGTCTCTGCATTGGGATGGGACTTCCTGCAGGGATCCGTCGGTCCAGCTGCTTTCTGCAAAGACTGCTCTGCAGTCACATACTACAGAAGGACGAGGAGAGGTGTGAGAGCTGGGTGTGCAGGAAGCCTCCCTGTATGTTCCTTGTAAGGAATTTTAGCAACTGGAGGGACTAAAGGATTAATGCTGTGGTCCTTCCAGTGCTGGCAACAATTGCTAGTGAAAGGGAATTTCTAGCTGTTCTTTTTGGTCAGTGCCTTTGACTCTTGATGCAATGGGTGTTTGATCTCGGCTGTTTGTTTGGAGCTAGCAGGTCTATCACAGAATCACAGAATGTTAGGGATTGGAAGGGACCTCAAAAGATAATCTAGTCCAATCCCCCTGCCGGAGCAGGAACACCTAGGTCAGGTCACACAGGAACATGTCCAGGCGGGTTTTGAATGTCTCCAGAGAAGGAGACTCCACAACCTCTCTGAGCAGCCTGTGCCAGTGCTCTGTCACCCTCACTGTGAAGAAGTTCTTCCTCATATTTATGCAGAACCTCCTGTGTTCCAGCTTGCACCCGTTGCCCCTTGTCCTATCATTGGATGTCACTGAGAAGAGTGTGGCTCCATCCTCATGACACTCACCCTTTACATATTTATAGACATTAATGAGGTCACCCCTCAGTCTCCTCTAAGCTAAGCTAAAGAGACCCAGTTCAGAGTTTCTAAAAACCCTATAGTCACAACTCCCTGCATGCTGAAACAAAACAGCACAAGTGTGTTACTGTGTTGGTAAGTTAGCCTGCACACACCTGTCTGCAGCTTGTCTTCTGGGTCCAGTCATGCGGAGGTGTTGGAGCTGATGAGGCCAGCATATGAACAGGAGACCTTCTGTTCCTGCAAGCGCACCTCCTCCAACACTGATAATTTTCATGTGCCAGCATGTCATTTAGTGACACGTTACACTGCTCCTTGCTGTTGCAGCCTGCTGTAAATGGTCTGACCCGGCCAGCTACTGACAGCCTCCTACAGGGTGGATGGCTGAAAGCTGTTTCCATCCTAGATCCAGAGAAATATTTCCCTCCCCCTCCTATAAGGGCTTGTTTCTTTAAAGCTATTAACTGGCCATAATCCAATCATTACTACTGTAATTAGTGAACTGCTTGCAGTAACTAAAACACTTGAAGCATAATATCCTCTGTGTTTGCAGAGCTTGGAACTACTTTTGCTTGCAGTCCTGTGAGAGGCAATTACTGCTGGTGGCCCAGGGTTGGGTGCATGGGATGCAGAGCAAGCCTGGCACCAGCCAGGCTGCCTCTCATGCCAAGCCCCTGATGGTGCCATGTGGGCTTCCCTCAGTGGGGAGAAGTTCAGGACCCTCTTGTCCCTATGGATCTTGTGCATGCTGTCAGCATCTGCCACTGCTGTCTGTATAATTACCTTTTTGCCCCAGAAATTTGCTGTTGTGACTAAGTTGTGTGAAAGATTGAAAAAAGTACTTGCTGCCATGTAGGTCAGAGTGGACAGTAAGGTGAGGAGCAAGTCCTAGAGGACTGGTGGCCAGAGATCTATGTGGTGGGCTCCATGATGTGCCAAGATATCTTCCTGCTGGCCTGAGCAGTGTCTGCCTGTTGCCTTGCACTTCACTTTTGCCTCTATCTGCATCTTCCTGCAGTCTCTTGCCATGCTTGTAGCCTGCAGGGTACTTGGGCAAAGGGACAGTGTTTCTGCCCTGTGTTTGCACAGCAGAACTCTGTGAGCATGGTTCCCAGATGCTGCAAGGCCACGAGCACTGAAGCGACGGTAACTGGTTTTAAATTGACCGTTTTTTTTCACTTTTAAGTGTTATCTTAAGACTACTTGTGCTGATTACAGCACATAAAAGTTGTTTCCCTGTTTGTGGTACTCACTTGACTTAAATTATTTTCAATTCCATCTTCTCCACTAGCACCATGTGTTTGACTTGCTGTTGGTTTTAGGTGCTGGTGCAACTACTATCACTGCCTCCTGCTTGAGTGCTTCCCAGTCTTCCTTCAGGATGAAGTCTAGTAATACACCACCACAGAGTGGTGCTTAATGTGTTTCTGTCATCATAAGCTTCAGATGTCTGCTCTCAGCGTGCCGTTACGAAATTGCAAGTATAGATGTCTCTTTCTCCACACCTTTCCAACTCTGCTAGTGTAGTACAGCAGTTTTTTGTAGCAAGTTTCTGCTGTGGGCATAGCCAAAGAGAATAAAATTGCCAGCACACTATTTTTTGTTAAACTTTGCTTGGAGTTTAAAGCCTCTGATGGAACTTCTTGATATGTCTTTTTCTACCTATATTTCCCTATCCCAAATTCTCCCTCTTCTCCCTTCCATTCCCTTCCTTGCCCCACCTTCATTAACAGAAGCTGGGAAGGGAAATCTGTGTTCCCATCTTACTCTGCCAGTGTGTTCAGTGATCTCATATGCTTTGGATTGAAGATTGCTGTTCTGCTTAGGTGGGTCACTGGCTTTCATGGTCTGATAGATTAACAAAATGACGTGGTGCTGGAAAGAGCTTTTGAAACTTTTTGTTAATATTTTAATAATTATCTTCATCTCTTTCATGTAGAGACTATTTTGATGCTGTTGCTTTCCTTCAGAGCTGATCTGGAAGTCCCTTGCTGGCAGTGGGCTCTGGCAGCCTCTAACTTGGGTAAGCCTTGCTCTGCTTCTGAGCAGGACAGCAGCAGGCAGGCCTGAGGTAGGGGAGTGCTTGTGTTGGGCACAGTCAGGCTCTGGGAATTGCAGGTGTGGATTTGGTCTGCACAGCCCATCCAAAGAAATAGCTCTCCAGGCAAAGTGCAAAGCCCTTCATCAGCGAAGGGGTGCAATAAGGAGTAAGAGATGTCCTGTGGATAAGTGTGCCTCTGGGTGTGAGTGCTGTCCTGATGCTATAGCAAAGAGTGAGGCATTGGCAAAACTCTTGGGTTTCTGTTCCCCTCTGACCTTCCTGTGGGGTAGATTGGTAAGTCACATTCTCTTATGACTTCTCATGTGAACAACACTTAGAAGGTTTTGTAAGGGTGCTTATTTGTTACGAAATTGTGGTGCACTGGAATAACAAGCACCCTTCCAATCTTGGTAGTACAGAATAGAAATATTAGCGAGACGTGTCTGTTTCTATCAAACTAACTGGGGCTTAATTTACTTGCTACTTGCTTTGCTTTCCCAAGAAGTGGGCAAAATATTTTCCATGTGTACATTGGGGATAACATACTCCAGAGCTCTTAATGTAAGTTTATGTAGTGCTTATCTACTTTTTGGCTAGTGAACTTTGGTAATTCTGCAGCCTTACAAAAGGGGTGAATAAATGTATTGTGTAGCTGCAGTCTGTAAAGTGTATTTGAGACAGTTTGCCAGAGGGTGACATAAGGTATATTCAAATTGGCAGTCCCTGATGATTCCAAAGACCTGCCAAAATCTTATGTTTTGCACCTAATTTATTTAACTTTTCCATATGCGAGTGCTGAAGTGTTCTCTCTTCGTCCATTTACTTGGGGCAAGACTCACTCCAGATGCAGTTTCACAATCTTCAGTCCAGTCTGACTGTGCTTATCTGTCACTTGTTCTCAGTTGGATGCACCCATGATAAGTACGTTATGGAAAAGTGAGTTTTCAGCCAGATAGCAGAGTTGATCCTGCTGAGCCTAATGTTAAGAGAAGGAGGTGGCAGGGTGGAGAAAGTGAAGGGTGAGTGCAGAGTAGTTCTGCCCCTTTAATGGCAGCTTGTCAATAAAGTGGTCAACTCCAGCCATGAAACCAGTCCCTCAGCAATATGGTATTTGGAGCTGCAGCAAATGCAGAAGGGACCTGGCTTTGTCGGCCAAAGGAGCTTGAGGTTTGTGCTCTGTTCCAGACTTCTGAATACCTTTTACTAGGTTTGAAAGCAGAGCAATGCTTTCTCACTTTCTGTAAGTCCTGCCCAAATTCCTTGAATTTTTGCCGCTTGGACCAGGTGATAGTTCTAGTCTGCATATGAAAAGAATAAACTGCCTGCCAACTCTCCATAGGTAGGAATGAACCTTAAAACCACCCCTAGCCATGCAAGATGTCTGTGATGGGGGAAGGGTTTTGGAGTGGGGGAATGGAAATCTGCCTGACACAAGTAATGTTGGAAGCAGTGAGACTATGCTTATGGCTGGATGGAGTAAGGGGGCTGCACTAGAAATAGCTGCCTGAGAAATACATGTCCCCAGCTGCTGCTTCCCTCCCTTGCAAGGCACAGCCTCTGCATTGCTCCAGCATAACTGCTTGTGGACGTGAACTGTGAGCCAGATGCAAAAACTTAATCGATGTTAAAATTAATTTACCAAAACAGTAAGAGGGAGAAGAGTTAAACTGAGATAGCTCCCCACAGTGAGGGAGCAGCAAGAGAATGGGAAAGAGCTGGAGAGAGTCTAAGGAAAAAAACTTTTAACTGTTTTTGCTGTGGAAATAAGTATCAGTGGATTTGTGTTCTGAACATCCCATTGCCTTGTTCCCCAAGCACTGGCCCTGGACTGGGATTTGGCATCTGTCTCGTTCTCAAGTCCAATGCAGTCTCCCGCCTTCTGGAAGCGAGTGCTTAATAGCTGGTCAGAGAACTGCTGCGCAGCAGCTGCTGAGCTGGGAAAGAAGCTGCTTCTGTTGTCTGTGCAGGAACATTAGCTGCCTCCTCTTAGGCCCTGCAGAGATTGCCAGAGCTCAGAGCAGTTCACACGAACCCAGTTGCTGAAGCTTTGGAGGAAACAAAGCTGCTCAGCAAGTGCAGGCTTTAGCCCTCCAAGTCTGAAAGCTCAAAATCCGAAGACTTTGCCATGCGGCTTTGCAGAATACCAGGCTTCTTCCATGAACAGGTACCAATAATCTGATCCCCGTCTTTGACGAGCAGCAGGGCTGCTGTAGGGAGTTTGGGGAGCAAAGGGCTGTGCTGTGGGTTGGCTCCTCACATCTGGGAGCTGGTGCTTCCTCGTAAGAGGTCAGGGCTCTGTGCTGGGTCTTCCTGGGTAGAGCTCAGCCTACAGCAGTCCTAAATACAGAGAAACCACACAGAGAGCTGGAGACAGGCTCTAAATTATCAGGGTTGGGTTCTTAAGTATCAGGAAGTCAGGGAAAAAAAGTGCTAGAGAGAGGCCTGCTAAGCAATGCAAGAGGCTTAGCTGTTTTGGCAGCTGGGAAGGGAAGAAATAAATTCTAATTCACTTAACAATACCTTACCTGCGTGCAGAAATGGGCTGGCTGGCTCATGGCTTGGGAGACAGTCTAATGTGGAAATGACTAACTTCCTCTGGCACTGGCCAGTACAGTGCATAGGATGTAGGAGGTAGGATGTGAGGAGGTCCTGGGCCACTAGTAAGTGTAGCTAGGTTTGCTAAGTACGTACTTAGTGCTGTGAGAACTTCACTTTGAGTTGAATTACCTGATTTATGCAGGAATAAAATGTTTCCCTTTGAAGCACAGTGCTCTGTGGCCATCTGACTGCATAAGAGGAAGGAAGCGTCGTGCAAAGGTTAGATCCTGTGTGCCTTGATGATAAGATATGTGATCCCATGAGAGGGAAGAGGATCCCATGAGAGAGAGGGGCTGAAATTAATTACTTACCTGGCTTCCAGCCTGCTGGTTCAGGTCACTTTCTTTTCCCAGGCTGTGGTGGGTGCTGGTGTAGGGTTGCGTGGTCATAAGGGTGCAGCACGTGTGGCAGCGGCTGGAGTGGGAGCACAGCGTGTGATGTGCTGCACCGGATGCTTGTACAGCAGCCACGGTGCCCCTGGGCAATGGCCAATACCTACTGTGGCCTGTAACAATCGTGTGATTGCTTGCTGAGGAAAGGGTTGGGACAGCTGTACCCTTGCTTTTCAAGCCCACCCACTGATTATTCAGCGTGTTGGGAGTGCGATTATTTCTTCCTGGCCCACGGACAAGATCAGCGTGAACCTCCCACTGTGGGATCTTAATTACCCATACCCTTTTCCTTGTCAAGCTGCACATAGACCAGCTTTGTTGTTGGACGTGGCTGTTGCTGGTGCCCAGCCATATGCTTGGGTCAGAGCAGGGTAGATCACCAAATAAAGCAGACTTCCAAGGGACTGGTTATGGCGGAAATGGCATTCATCCTTCTGCAACCTTCCATTGTGTGGACGTGGTTTTCCAGAGGAGACAGCAGCAAGCACCAAGCTGAGGACAAAAGGCCAATCAGTGTGTGGGGACACTGTTTTGCTGTTCCCAGTGCAACTTTGTGCCGAGGTGCAGCTGCCAGCAGGAAGAGGGTTAAGCGCGCATATCATGTGGCACGGTTCTGTTTACTGCATACTTCTCATAATCGGGGCTGGCATCCAAATCCGGAAGAAGATTAGCACTTAACCAGAGACCCTGAAACAATGTGTTTCATGTTGGTATTCCTGTGAAGCTATGCAGTCTGCCATCAGCTCTCTTGCCGAGGACTGCTCGTCCCCGCAGCCCTCAGAGGGACCTATGGGCAGAGCAGAAAATGGGCATTTTTAGGAGCAAAGGCTGGATTGGACTGAACTGCATTTATCATTGGTGCAAGGTTGAAGCCAGGGAAGTTTTGCCAGGAATTAACTTACCCATAACAACTTGATCTCTTCCAAAGGCTGGCCCTGGTCTGAGATTAGTGCATGAAGCTATCCAGGCTCAACAGTGACCGGTCTGGGAAATGAGACTGTGCCCCTTGGCATATGGGTCTGGATGGGTGTCACTCAGCAACTTGGCCAGTACTGAATACAAGCAATTGTGGTGGTGGAGAACCAAGAATAAAATTCAAATTAGTTTTTGAGGTGTGGTTTTGGACAAGAGGGAAGGTGTAACTTTGCAGCATGGTTCATAGTTTACCCTTGCTATCAGCATGGACATAACTGCAAACTGCCATGGGCTCCAAGGCCAGGGGTGATTTACTTTCCTGTTACTCCTCCTGTACAAGGCAGATCCCTCTTTCTCTCTCCTATCAAACTCATCTCTGCCCATACAGAGCATGGGGCTTTTCCCTTCTTAAGGCTAGTACCAGTTCACTTGTGAAGACCTGCCTTGTCTTCCTTGGAGCTTCAGCACATGGCAGCAACCTGCATTGTTGCTGATTTCCAAAGCTGTTTCTGAAGACTCCTATCATCTCTTAGGAATTACAGAAATCTGTTTTCCCCTGTGCTTCCAAAGGTCTTTTTTTATCACCCTCTTTCTGCCTTATCTGAAAAGTCTGATCATCAATGGATGGAGTTCATGTGAATTAGACATGGAAGAGGAAGGATGGAGAGGTGTATTTCCCTTCCCTCCCCACCTCCTCCCATAATGAAGCCAAAGCTAATGGAAAAACAGTTTCTATTGACCATCCTGTTTGTTATTGGGGTCTACCTGCTTAGGAAGCTCTTGGGTTGAAGTGGAATAGGTGAGATTTCCCAGTCTAAGCACAAGCTTTAAATAAACCTGTCCATGTGTCTGTTAGTAATGTCAGAAGGACCCTCCTTTTTTTTTTCTTCACAAAGCTGACTTTTGTTTACTCTTTTATACTTTGGAAGGAAAGGAGATGAGTTCCTGCTTCCTTTTCTGTTGAGTGCTATCTGTGACTGCTAACCTGTGGTATGGTTTCTCAGCCACAGATACTAAAAATATAGAAGTTTGAGTCTGTATTGAATTAACTTTTCTATATTGGTCTTACACTGAACTGGATTATTGTAGGAGAAAAAAAGCTACTTGAGCTTCCAGAAATAATCCCAAATTCCTCTAATTAGAAGGCCTGTGGTAGCTGCCTTACAATACTAGCAAGATATGTATGTGTTTTCAGTAGATCTTGACAGACCTTGTGTGGTTATTGTTGGAATGAGGTTTTTGAGTCTTCTGAAGCAAGTGGCAATAAACATTCCTTGGCTGCTTGTACCAGGTGTAATTTGACTTGCACGTGATAACTAACACTGCTCTCTATCATCTGCATGCACCTTGCCTCACTGAAATGATTCCTTAGTTCAGAAAACAGATGACAAACATCATGGAGATGATGACTTGTAGATTGCAGGCGAACTGCATATCCTGCTGTTTGGGTTATCTATTTCTTGTTAGTATTTGGTGGTTTTGTTGTTTTCTTGGTGTTTTTTTCCCTAATATAATATACAAGATCCAGGATGTGCTAGTTTTATTATTCCTGCTGCATCTGTGCATGCATATATTGCAGTAGAAATTATTAGGCATTCCTTAGGTAAAGAATAAAATACCCTGAGTGTCACAGATCCGAAAAAAAACAGGGTAGATCAAAAAACGGACAAGACTCAACAGCCATGCATTTTACTGTGTAACCGTTGGGAACAATCACCATGCATCAGTTGTGATAGTAAGCTGAATTGCAAATGTTTTGCTTAGCAACTGTTGCAAAGGAAAATTGTCAGGCAACAGTAAAATTAGGAATGGTGAGTACGGAAGGCACTCTTTTTAAGAGATGAGCTGTACTCTGACATATCTGTGACTAAATGATTTGGCATTTTCTTACACAAACATGTAAGAACACGAACATTTATGAATATGTATCAAAGCAAGTTCAATCTAATCCCCATGCATCATAAATGCTTTTGCTGGCTTTCTGCGTGTAGTAGATACCTCTAGGCAGCTTCCCAACATGAGGCAGAGGGGCTGGAGAGCTTGACGTGCTAGTAACTTCCACGGCCGATCCTTGGGCAACAGTGATGAAGTTGAGTGAACATCCAAGTATGGTAACAGAAGAGTGATGGTTGGTTTAGTCATTCTTAATTGCAAATTCCATTTCCCCTAGAATAAATGACATACTTGAGAGGACTGTGACTGATACCATGTTTGAGATTTCACTCCTGTGGAACTACACTAAGATTGATGGTGGTGTAAGCATGAGTGTGAATGGGCTCCTGCTGTATCCACTCTTAAGTACATAGCAGGACAGGGCAAAATAATGTGTGATGCACCGTATGCTGTCTGCAGAAGCACTTGCTCAAGCAGATTCAGCTGTGGAGCTGCCTGAATGGAGGATGAATCTGCTGTGAAGAAGGCTTTAATTTTGTCATATATAGCTATGCATGTGTTAGAGAACAGTGTTTAAAAGACTCCATGAAGGGGGCTAATCCAGCAGTCTTCAGACTTGAAGTCTGAAATAAGAAATTGGTACTAAGATAAACGAGTGCTTTAAGCACTTATGTTAGGCAATGTCTGCTTCCACGCATCTCCTGCCCTTGCTGTTGTAATCTTAACAAGGGACTGTCGTTAGGAGAGGCATATGAGTAGCAGTTGGGTATCAAAATACAAATACTGTCAGGGAAAGAGCACTTTCATTAGGTGTTACTTATTCATGGGAGAAACAATGAAAGGCAAAAGAAACTTACCTTGTACTTAGGCATGAGATGTGCCTCAGTGCGCGGGGGTCTTTCTACTGGTTTATCTGTGAGAGGGTGCTTGACACATGTTGTATGACTCCTTTTTAGTTGACTAATAAATTCCATGCAAAAATAGATTAAAAAGTTATGTGAGGAAGAGTCAGTACAGCTTAGTAGCAGTCTGCCCAGGCTACTTGCCCAGTCTTGGAGTGAACATTTTGTTTTTCCCAGTACCCCAGTGTTGCAGTGAGGTTTTACAGAGCCTTTATTGCCCTTCCATGCCAGGGCTCAGCTGGAACCAGGACACTGTCTCCTAAGTACCTGCCCTTTCTTCCTTGCCTGTCCCAAATGTATAGCATGTGGCAGGGGGGGAATCAGAGTTTTGCTAGGGTGACAGCATAGCTCAAGTGGAAGTTCTCTAAGATGAGAGCTTCCATGTTTGAACCAGACGAGCCTGGCAGGAAAATGTTTTCAGGAAGGTGTTATCTTTTTCTGAATTATTCTTCTCCTGTGAGTCTGAGATATTTCTGCAAGTCCTGTCCCTGGCAGTGGAAGGACGCAGGAGAGGACATTCCTCACAGTGATGGGTCACAACAGCTCTGGTATGAGCACTGGTATTACTTGCTGTGCTTTGGATGAGCAGTTCTGTCATTCTGGCTGCCTCATGGGTTTTGTGTCCTTCTCTAGCAGGAGTCCTCTCTGTTGCAAGCCACGGTAGCTCCCAAATAAAGGTCCCTGCTACCTCATCCTACCCTCAAGTGAAATGTCTTGTATTAATTGCCTTTGCCTGGGCAGAGGCCTCATTTTATCCTTTGCATCAGGAGTGGGAGCCTCTCTAACCTCATTGCCTGCTGAACCTGTGGGATTTCAGACACAGTAGCAAAGGGGGTATGTTGCTCTGTTACAAACTTAGCGCTGTAGCTGTTGTACTTGATCCCTCCTGAAAAAAAATCCCATGTAGCCTAAATTGAGGTACTGGTAAAGGACTTAAAAGATTGTGGGATGACAAAAACCCATGATGGTGCTCTGGTCCTGTGGGAGCTCCTTTCCTGTTGCTGGTCATGGAGACCAGCTTCAGGCTGCTGCCAGCACATTGCTTTGGTCCATATGCTTTTCCAAAATTGCCATAGAAAGCTCAAAACTCTCTTGAATTTTATCATGCTCCTGGGCTGAATAAATCCTATGCCATTTACCAAAGAAACTGAGATTTATTTTTCTTTAGAAATACCATTCAGAAATTTTATGGGATTAGAGGTTTCTCTTGTCCCTGGGGGGAAAAAACCCCAACCTGTTCTGCTGTGCCAGGGCCCCAGGATGAGGGACTTCTGTGGTAGGTTGGAACTACTGCTGTAGAGCACCTCTGCACTTTTTAATGGATGCCCCCTATTTTGAAAACCATTAAGTGCACAGGTTTACTGGCTGTTAATGTGTGCCGCAGAGTTTCATCCATCACGGAAAACAAGATGAGCCTGTGTCCTGGAGAGTTTGTAGGTAAAATTAGTGATTCCAGCTACCCGTGTGCAAGTCTAAAGCAGCAGGCATCCTTGTACTTTGTTCTTCCTGACAGGGTAGACCACAGATCATTTCCTGTGGTTGGGAGCCACATCTGAGCGTTTCAAGAGCAACATAGGCAAGTTGGGGACCTTGTAGCTAAAATAACATACATTTTGGATGAGATCAGAGTTTACTAGAAAGGAGGGAAAAAAAAAAGCTAAGCAAGGATAAGGGTTAGAGATATGGTTGCATGCATACTGTTTGGGCAAATAATGCGTTATGATGGTTCACGGTGCTCCTGATGCCCTGTTTTATGGGACGTGCTGAAGCACTGCTTTTTGAAGCAGCCCAGTTGTGTTATCCATCCAAAATTGCTATCTTTGTAAGACTGTTTCAGAACTTGCAGTACACGAGGTGAAAAGCACCCCATCCCTTGAATGGTTTCACTTTTGTATATTGAGAGAAGGGCACCTCCCTATGCTACTCTCCGAGCTGCTGCTGTCGGTGGCATTTCTCACTGGTAGTTAATATGCAACCACAATGTCCACAGAAAGTCTAGATGTCAGCAATTATTTCTGTACCTTGACAATGTCTTTTTCAAGAGTGGCAAGGGAGGGGCAGGAAAGGAGAAATGTACTTTGTATTGCCTTAGAACAGCTAAATAAACCAACTGTAAGCCATACAATATTGATCTGACCTTCACTTAAGTCAAACTACACATAAAATCTGCTGCAGATGTATGGAACAATTGCCCTGTAACTATGTTCTGCTCTTTCCTACTGAACTGTAAAGCAGAAGTAAATTGAATAACTCCAATGATTTAAGGAGTTTGCTTACAAAACTGTTTTGTTCCTGCTCTCGTTGTGCAGGTTCAGGACCCTGCTGTGCTCTGCGTGCAGGTGTAGCACGGAGTAGCGTGCTGTTACTGAAATGTCCATAATTGTTGTTCATCCCATTCCTTCCTCACCTGTACTTGCGATTGCACTTCTAGGCTATTGCTGTGCATTAAGCAGAGGAGCTCGTGAGCTGTTCAGGGCTCTTCCTTGTTTTGTCCCAGTGTATTTTGAATTAATTTAGGATCCAGTAAGGTGTTTGAATAGTTCTAATACAAGTGAACCCTTGAGGATTTAACACCAGTGACTTTTATTTGTCATTGTGTTACTCACCTGCCTTTGATTAAATCTAGTTCTTAGTAGCTAGGCTTTGTAAACCAAAATGTTTTCACCTTACTGATAATCTTATTTTTCTCTATCACTTCTCATTGCATCAGATGATATTTGTGCTTGTATGAAAGGTTGTTTAACGCCCCTGTTTAGTTTTCTTCATGATGGAGACTGGCCACTTTATGCTTCTATTTTCTGTCTTCTAGCTAGTTTATGTTCCAAGCAAAAACATCCCTCGTGCACTATGACTGTTTGCCTTTGAAGGGTCAATGACGTTACGCTAACAGCAATGTTAGGGAAAATAAGTCAGAAGTCAGACAACAAAGAAAGGTGCAAACTGGATGCTCATTTCTGGAGGTATGGCAGGATGGGACAAGGCACATAGGCAAATAAGGTTGTTCCATATTAGACGTCAGTGAATGAACACCGGAGCAGCATAGGAAGCCAGACTTTGTTAGTTCCGCTGTTTACTGAATGGCTTGTTATCAAAGAATAAATAGGTTGGTATTTGACTTTGGGGATGAGGCATTAATTTTCAAGACCTGAAACCGAGTAGGAATTTAATACAACAGTTCATAGGAAAGGGTGCATGAGCATTATTTTGCATCTTTCAAGAGTGGCACATTGCCTCTTATGTTACTAGTGATGTATTGCCAAGGACAGCCCATGCTTAGCGGTGCTAGGAGGCGAAGGCACCTTCCTGGAAAAAAAGCCCTACTGATAACCAAAGCAGCTGTGGGCTTTGATAGCCCAACAAAGGCAAGGGGGGATGGGGACACAGCCTCAGTCATGTTTAAATTTGATGGCATTTTTGTGGTTATCCATGGTCACTTAAAACCTTCACTAGGAGGATGGTGTTCATTTAATGCCTGTGACTTAATGCTGTTCAGCTGTACTATGGTAGCCAACCCACTTGAGTGTGGTGGTGGTAATGCAGGTGGAGCCTTTGATCTGGAGGGGCAGTACTGCTAGGGTGTCATCTTCAGCCCTTTGTGATGAGAGCTGCATGTCCTTACGTAGTGAATTTCCATTGATCTGCCTGGGAGGCAAGCCCTGTGGTGGGATACTCATTTTAGTTCTCTGGCATAGAGGGTTAGTGAATTGCTTTAGGCACCACAATTAAACTAGCTTCTTGGTGGGACTTTCTTTGTGATGATCAGGTCTGGTACAGTTTTTCAAAGCCAAGTGTAATACTTTGTCATACATGAGGTGGGAATTAAGCTCCTGTGTTGACTCTACCATATCTCTCTTGAGAAGATAAAGACCTAGGGTAGGATGTACCTCAAGGATGGGGAAACATTTCCAGGGCTCACACCTGGTTTGAAAGGAGACTTTGGACCCAGAATCGCAGCAGCTGTGATTCAGGCACACATTCCTCCTTGCTGCACCTCGTAGTGGAGTAGCAGTGTTCAGCAATAGGGCAGGGAAGAGTTGTCTTAAAAACTGTGGCTGAGGTTTTTTTGAGCCTACCCTCTTGCTAAAGCTGGAAAACCAGCTTTTGGTAATCATTGTTACCCAGTGTTAAATTACACTGCTGTGTGTGCTGCTGCTGCACTGGATGGTGTGCAGTAAGCCCCGAGTACTGCAGTGTTCAAGACTCCGTTACATGTCAGGCTGCCTTTAACTTTTTTGCTCTTACAGCTTTGCAAGTCTTGAGCCCAGGAGTCCTTGCCTAAATTTAGATGTAGCCACAGCACAATGCTGAAATGTGTTGATGTGTTCTATTGATCAAGTAGGCAGTGTACACTGCAACACAGCACCCAAGTTCTGAAGTGTATCTTGCGTGGCACCTCTCCCTTCCTTCCTCTGTTAGTTTGGAAGAACCTGAGTGAATGGATGGCACTGCATTAATCCATTAGCATTTATATGGCCAGAGCAACAAGCAGTGCTTTCATGTCATGATTTCACCTGCAAGATTCCCTTTGTGCCCAGGTGAATGGGCAGAGGAGCTGTGAGGGCTCCTGGTGCAGTAGTTAGAAAGCCAGGTCTCATCCTTCAAGACTTCATGAAGAACATGTGCTTCCCAGGGTGGTCGCAGTGCACAGAGGGCTGCTGAGCTCTCTGTTAAATTCAGACAAGTGAGGTAGAGATAAAAAGCGGCACACAGGCCCTTTAAGAACAAATTGGCAAAAGAAGAGCTCAGTATTTAAATTTAGTGCAGATGAAGAGGGAAAAAATTCCCTTCAGCATCTGGTTTATATTACTGCTCTCTGCTTCAGTAGAGGGTGAGTTTACAGTGAAGCTCTCCAGTGTGTGGCAAAGGGTTGTGCTCAAGCTGTTCATTTCTGGGGGACTCTGCTTCAGGTTATGCCTTGCAGCTACCCCTGTGTCCTCCCTTTGGCCTCCACAACTAATCCTATCTTGGCTGTTGAGCAGGGCAGAGAAGGTGCCCTGTTGGGTCTGAGGTGTCTGAGCACAGCACTCCATCTTCCAGGGCTCTCTGACAATGCTCACTGTCCTGGCTGCTTCCCATTTTGCTCAGTCTGGAAATAGAGGCAAGTAGTCCCCCGATGATGAGTTTATGCAGACACATGACCAGTGGCTACCTATGAAGACTATAAAACTGCTGATGTATCTGTGCCCTGGCTGCTTTAATTCATTGAACAGAGCTGGTCACTTCTGACTTGTTCTAGATGCAAGGTTGAAGTTCAGCAATGGGAGGCAGAAAGAGCAGAAGGATGGCTGAGTTTTAGTTGTGGTGGAATTTCTCTTCTCTGTGTGTGTGTGTTTTCTTTATTAAAGCATGGTTTGTGGTCTCTGAGCAGTTTCAGCAGAGCCAAGTGCCAAAAGGAAACCTGAACGTTAGTGGAGTAAGCTGCTTGTCAGAAAGTAGTAGACCTTTGCACAGGCCTCTGGTAACCGTGCAAATGCTCTCTTCCACCGGTGGCTTGTGCATCCTGTAGTGTATCTCCTTAAGGACTGACTGCACCTCCAGTCACGTATGCTGCAAACGTACAGTTGTCAGACTCGGCAGCGAGCTCCTGTGTTCTGTTTGACAGGCAGGGAGGGTAAAAATACTCCTGAGTTCAATAATAATATAAATGTATTGCAAGATTTCATCATGTTCAAGGATGAAATACAAATTTTTTAGAGCTAGAGCTGTGAAAAAAGTAATTCCTAGCCCACAAGGCTAGTGATCATTTCAGTGTCTGCTATTTGAAACTTTTGGGAATAGATGCCATATGCTTCCAGGCAGAAGGAAGAGGAATGGAAAATTCTGGATTTATGTTCATGTATAATACAGATTTCTTCATATGGTCATTCTCTCCAGCTGCTGCTGGACCGAAGCCTGTTGCCACCACTGCCAGACTGAGGTTAAAGCTTCTAACACAAATAAACTCTTCCTCCAGCTATTTTTGTAATTTTCCCTTATCCAAGAAAACAGAAAAATTACTCCCCACCTACCCCTTTTTTCCTCCTCCTGTCCCAGGAGGAGTCAGAAGCAATTCTCATCTTGCAATTTTCATCATCCATTTTCTTTATACACCAGCAAAGGCAAATAATAATTAATCTTTGCCTGACCACATTCAAATTAGTTCCCCTCAACTACCAGTCATTCTTTGTAAAACTGAATGCATCTCCCTACAGGTGTATCAAAGGTTAAGCTCTACCCTTGCCTCTGCCATCCCCTTCCAACCAACAGCTGTCTTTTGAACTGCTGTGTTCATTTCCCAGTGACTTGTCCTCCTAGGGCCAGCCTGCTGCTAGCCCTAAGGTGGGAGGAAATACCTGTTCTTAGGGAACTGCATGATTCATGGCAAAACTGGCAGTGCTGTGTGCGTGCCGTTTTCTTGGTAGTGCTTTGGGAAACACTGGGACCTAGAGGGATGTTCTGCAATTATTGTAAAGGGCTGGTCCTTCTCAAACTGTTAGAAATGTTCTTTGACCAAAAATGTGTATACTCTTATCTGTAGTATTACAGTTTGGTTTTTTTTTTTTCTTTTAGTGAAAAGTAGGTGTTTTCCATGGAGGAAAAGCAATATTGGGGTGACTTTGGTTTGTGGTTTTTTGTTTGGTTGTGGGGTGTTTTTTTTTCAAAAAAAAAAAAAAAAAAAGCCAGATACTGAAAATCCCCAAATCCTGATATTTTTGGCCAATTTCCTTTCCCTTCTGCAAAATACATTTGGGTATGCAGCTAACAGTTCAATCATATTTGTGAGGTGGTTCCCGAAGGGAATTGCATCTCCCATGATTTGTACCCATCAGACTCCTGTAAAGTACCATCCGACTTGGTAGCTTATTGTGAAAATGCCCTTAAACTAGTTCCTGCACAGTAGAAGAAAATGGGAGCATGAGGCATCTGAACTGCAGCTCCTGAAAGACATCACAACTTCCATCTTCTCTCTTTTCCAAGATAGTATTTGTATTAATGCACAGCATCTTGGAATGTTTGGTATGGCAAATACAAATTGTCCCAGTTCTCTCTTCCAGTCTAAAGCTGGTTTTAAAAAAAATGGATATCCAGCTCTTTATTGAAAATAACCATTAACTCAGAGGTGTTATTTCATCAAGGAAAATGAATACCTGTTTTTTCTCCTCTAATCTCTCTTCTAGTTCTCTGCCCACCTGAAAGCTCCTCCTTAGAGAGAGAAAACATTGTGGTTTTATCCTCTCATTCCTTAACTGGGATTGCTGAGCTTTGGAAACAGTGCTGACATTTTTATACCCCGTATGATGCCACCTCCTCTGGCCCACTGAAGAATGCACCTTTTATACCAGTGGCCTTTCCTATAAATGGAAAGACTCTGGGTATGTGCAGAGCACAGTGGAAAAAAAAAACAACCTACAAACAAAAAACCCAGTGCTGGCACTGAGCATCCAGTTTACATCATCCGTCCTCTCTTGTGGTGAGCTCTTTGACCTCATCTCCTAGAAATGAGCAAATGCAAAAATGTGAACGTGTCTGTGGCTAGGACTTAAATCACACTCTGTCCTCAGCCATTGGAGTTGCTACAGTTCCAGCTCTTGCCTTCAGATTATTCATACTCTTTCCTGACTGCCCACATGCCAAGTTAATTTCCCCAACCAGATACAGTAGTGTGGTGTTATTAATCTAGGTTACATTTGGGTTTGTTGTATCTTGCCAGAGAGTGACTGAAGAGCAGAGTGTGGTCCCCAAGTCTTCACCAGTCAACGGGGCTGTTTGATTGCTGAGGGCACTGAAACTGGGACTTGCCTCCCTGCCATCCCCTTGTGCTCAGTCTCTCAGAGAACATTGTTTGAAGTCTCCAGCTCTTTGAGGCAGAAAAGTAGAAAGAGCAAACATTTCCTGATGGGCTGAACTGGCTGGTAGCAGTGTTTTCCTCCCAGTTCTTTCTGCAGTGTGTTTCCCACTATGTTCCCATAGGTTTTCCTGTCACCAAAACAGTGAAAAATCTTCCTGCTAGGTTTAAAAAGAGATCATATTTTCCCCATTAGTGTCTGGCAAAGCGTTCTGTATGTCTGCTTTTAAATTATGCAGCAGCTCCTTACAGCTCCTTTGGACTTGGTTGGAGTCACCAGACTTTTTCTGTCGCTCTGCCGCTGTCCCACACAGTGCAGGGCCTCATCCCAACCCCCTGCAGTCAGTGGAAACATTCTCCTTGGGAGCCTTTGGGTCAAGTCCAGAACATTTGCTGACTGCATTTCCCAGGCTTTACCTAGGGCATCTATTCTAACCAGCGTTGTCAACACCCTCCCAAAGTACGGCAGATTCCTGGTGCATGTGTCTTTAAGCTTCACTTCCTTTTCAGCTTTGGAAAATTAGACTGTAAAACCATGGCACAAGCTTTTTAAAGAATAAATGATACAGTAACTCTGAGCTAGTATCTATTTGTTTCTTTTAGAAAGAGTTTCTTGCTTTGATAAACTGCATAAACAGTTTCTAGACAAACAAAATAATTAAGGTCAAAATTGATAAAAATAGGAGATTTTGGTCATGAGATCAAGGAAGTCTTTAAAGACTACGTCCCCTTCAAGTTAGGTTGTATTCTGCTTAGATTCCCAGTCTGGAGTCTTGGTGGCTGTGGGCAGGGCAAAGGAGCGTGAGGTTGGAGCAAAGCCAGCAAGTTGGGGGAGGCAGTTGCTGTTCTTTTGGGGTATCTGAAACATTGAACCATAGCAGTCTGGAATAAAGCTCCTGCTGCAATTATCCCCTATCATGATTTTTAATCTTCCACTGCCTTTTTCCAACCACCCCCCCACACACCCCCCCGCTTTGCTTTAAGATCTCCATCCTGGTCTGAACACATGTGTTGGGAAGACCTGACCTCCCCTGCTGCTTTGCTCCACAGCAGTACTGAGCCTCATGTGCTTGCTACATAGTGCTGTACCCTGCACCCCTGGTACGGTTCCTACATCAGGTAGCCCTTGCCAAGCTGTGTTTTCCTACCACCACTGTTTCTGGTATGTTGGCTCAGATACTCAGACACCTCTACAGTAGTCTTCACTGTGCTGTTCAGGTGTACCCACAGACTTGGCTCAGATTGCTCAAAGCACACCTCAGTACCAGTCAGGGCTATATATGCTGGGTGAAGATATGAGATCCCATCACTTGCAGTGCATGTGGTGGTAAGGTGGTGTTTGAAACTTGCAGTGGCATGCAGATGCCTTGGGGTCCATGAAGATGCTCGTTAATTAGGCCGCTCCTTGGGCTGTGATGCATACTAAGAAATAGCTTGCTACTCAGTGCTAGTATAGACAGTTTAAATCCTGTTTTATGCTAGCTCGTAGATGACACATTCATGTTTCAGTAAGGAATATGTCTTAAGATCCCAGAAAAGACCATCTTCATAATCCTGCCACCCACAGTAGCTTTAGCACTTTCAGTATCCAATTAAAAATAAGTCACAATGCAATTCAATTTTAAATATGACCACCATTACCTTAATAAATACCCTTCCCCACAACCACAGGATACACAGATGCTGATATACTTGAGTTTGTGCTGTTCTGAGCTGTTTCATATGCTGAGTATTTAAACTGTAAGTGGAAACACTGTTGAACCCTACAGCTGTGCAAACGTGCGCGCCCACCTAAGAGTTACAGCCCGGGAGGAGAGATGCCTGTGGTCAACTCCCAGTAATTCACTGAGGATCTGATCATCTTGACACTGCTTGTCTGTGCACTGTTGAAAGCCTGCAGGTTCTGAGAGACATGTAGTGGACCTGGGCAAGCTCGTACCACAGTAAGGACCTACTTCTCTTCATATGCGAGAAGGTACAGATCTTGGCACCATCCCAATTATCTGTGCTGGCTTCACAGAGGTAATGGCAGTAAAAAGTGATGACAGCTGCTGCTCTGTGTGTGTGAATGGAAGGAGCACATCTCCTTACGGGTAAACTAGCAGCTCTACCTTTTCAGAGTCTCTCTGGAGGTCTGTGTGGCAGGGGTGGAGGTGAGAGGGAGAGGGGTTACTGGGGTGGTCCCTGTTCAGAGTTCCCGAGGATCAGTTCCATGTTTTGCCTTTTAGAAGACATTTACTGCTCATGTGGGTTAGCGATGGGACTTTTTTTGCAGTGCCTTTCTGTAAGCATTCAGTATCTTGCCTACACCCAGATCAGTTAAATCCTTTCATCCAGCAATAGATATGACATTCTCTACTCTGACCTGATATTTTCTTTTCCCTCCAGAATGGCTGACAGATCTCCCATACAGCTCCCACATGGGCTCTCAATTATCTTATGTCTGAGTCACTGCAACATCCTTTTTTGCTGACTTCCATGAAGCAATCCAATCACACTCACCCAAACAGCTGCAGCAATAATTTATGTCACACATCACTTATAAGCATTTCAGTTCATGTCTCTCCAGTAGCACCCCTTTCTTCAGCTTGTTAAATATGAGGTACCTGTCTTTGTTTTCATGGCCCCATGTTGCCTTTCCCATTCTTATCTCTCTGCTGTGAGATGTCAGCTCTCACCTCTATCAGCCCCTGATGCCAAATGTCTGCTCATTACATTTTTCAAACAACTGCTTGCTTACTCTGGTTTGTGCTGCCTCTCTCACTTGGGAGTAATAGATACAGACAGCAACAGGTTTGTTGCTTCTCCTCTAGTGAGGCTGCCAGCACCAACTGCACGGACCAAGCTAGAACAAATTGCACTGTGGCAGCAGGGTGTAGCTTCTGAGAACAAGGTGATGACACGAGGGAATGGGTCGTGCAGTCCTGCATAGGAGGCTGCTGTTCAGCTGCAGTTATGTAGCGTGTGGGCACTGTGAACTGTTAAGACAGATCTAGTAAAAAAAAAGACTGAATCTCTTTAGTTTACTATGGTATTGGTAAAGAATGTGACAAGAGGTAGATTGTGCGTGTGCCAAGACCACTGCCAAGCACCCTGACGAATGCTGCCTCATTGTTCTAAGATGCACTGTCTCCACCCTCATCTCTGAGTCTCCTATTGGAAGTGCCTTGGAGCACAGAGCAGCTTTTCACCCTGTGTCTGTGTAGTCCCTAGCACAGTAAGGTCCCTACTGATCTGCATGGCCCTTATTTCTTTGGTAGTATGTGTGCGTTGCAGTCATCTTGTCCCAGGAGCTATTAATTTTGGTAAAATGAAGTGAATGATTTTAACAATTGCAAACCTCATTCAAAAGGAGAATTCTCTTGAGCTGAGAGTGATGCATTTCACAGCTGCAAATGAGTCTGAGAATTCTGAGCACTGACAGCACATTAAGTCAGGGACAGTGCTGATAGCCAAGGAGACAAGTGTGTCCAAAAGTCTGTTTTCTTCCTGTACATTTTAGCTAAGAGTTTGTGTGCCAGTGATGGGAGTGAAGCCCAAATACATAGTACATCCATGCCATGTCACCTTCAGAAGCTCTATTGCATAACAGGTATACTTTCTGATTCCTTGCTCTTTGTCAGGGGGCTTTCATGCTTCATGCCAAACTCTGTTTTGGAGTCCCTTTCTCACTAGATATGCAGCTATAGGTTGTTTTTGCTGGGACACTTAGAAAACCAGATTATTCCAAGTTTTTTCTGCCTTCCAGAGCTGCAGAGTCACTAAAGTTGTGCAGCCTGAAAAGCCTGGAGCAACACTTTTTGCTAATTTTGCAGCATCCGTACAGAGCAGTGAGCAAATACATTAAGTTGTTTCAATTATTCAGCCTGTTTACTTAGCTCTGTATTTAGAAAGCCTGAATAAATGAAGCTGTAACTTCCTCTGCCTCCCTTCCCCATTCATCAGCAAAGTAAACAGCTAAAGAAGAGCCACAGAAAAAGCAACACCTGTGAATCCTCCCAGAGCAGCAGCATGTGAGTTGGACATGAGGGCTCTGGGTAGTCCCAAACTGAACTTACACTGCAGAAGTGCTTTCAGCCAGATCAGCTCCTGCAGGCAGCCACAACTTCCCTGGGCAACCTGTGCCAGTGTCTCACCACCCTCACAGTCAAGAATTTCTTCCTAAGATCTAGTCTAAATCTCCCCTCTTCCAGTTTAAAACCATTACCCCTCATCCTATCACTACAAGCCCTTGTAAAAAGTCCCTCTCCAGCTTTCTTGTTGGCCCCTTCAGGTACTAGAAGGTGCTATAAGGTCTCCCTGGAGCCTTCTGTAGGCTGAACAACCCCAAATCCCTCAGCCTGTCCCCATAGCAGAGGTGCTCCAGCCCTCTGATCATCTTCGTGGCCTCCTCTGAACTCGCTCCAACAGGCCCATGTCCTTCTTATGTTGGGAGCCCCAGAGCTGAACACAGTACTCCAGATGGGGTCTCATGAGGGTGGAACAGAGGGGGAGAATCACCTCCCTCCATGTGCTGGCCATGCTGCTTCTGATGCAGCCCAGGATGCTGCAAGCACACATTGCTGGCTTATGTTGAGCTTTTCATCATCCAGCACACTCAAGTCCTTCTCCTCAGGGCTGCTGTCAATCCATTCTCTGCCCAGCCTGTATTTGTGCTTGGGATTGCCCTGACCCAGGTGCAGGACCTTGCACTTGGCTGTGTTGAACTTCATGTGGTTTGCATGGGCCCACCTCTCCAGCCTGTCAAGGTCCCTCTGGGTGGCATCCCTTCCCTCCAGCGTGTTGACTGCACCGCACAGCTTGGTGGTGTCAGCAAACTTGCTGAGGGTGCACTCAATGTACTCAGTAAAATGATTTCTTCCAGTGTATCTTAAAATGCCATAAAGCATTTTGGAAGCTCAGCATATAAAGTGCAGAGACAAGCTCTGTTTAATTTTTGTTATGAGAGAGCTTGAAGTAAGTTGACATTTATGAGCTGATTTCATAGGAGAGAGAAGAGTGTAGGGAAGAGTCTTGCTAGTCTGAGCTTCACAATAAACTCTAAAAGACCATACTTCTAGCCAGTTAATTTCTTTGCACAGTTTTTTTGCATGGCTTTTGCATGTCTGAAGACTTCTAAGTTCCTAGCTATTAGTGCTCCCTGGTAACTCTGGGATAAAGAGAGCTTGTACTTTACTGATCTGAAATGCCAGCTGACTCATTGGTTTAATGGTCAGTAGCTTTAAAATGCCAGAAGCAGATTCTTCCTGAAATGGTGCAGCTCTGTAGCAGAAACCGAGTTAAAGGCTCCAGAGGCACAAATGTAGAGAAGAACAAATATTTACCCTGTGTTGGCCGGGAAGTGCGCTGGGTTGAGATTTCTTCTGTCGCCACTTTAGCCTGTTGTTAGCTAATTAAAAGGGATTGTTCTGACTCCAGAGCAGTTAATACTATGCCAGTGGAAAACCAGTGTGGAAGAGACTCTAACCTTTTTCTTTTTTTTTGTCCAGTCTTCCAGGAGAGGAGAATTAAAAAATGTGCAAGCCACTGGGAACCGTATTCCACTGAGCAAAAATGAAAACTCCTACACTGAATTTACTTTCGTTTCTTGCAAGTGATGTGCTAATTTATTGCCATTGTCCAAAAGGATGAATTGATTGTCAGGAGGGTTTATTTTCCCTCTGCAATGGTTCCTAGCTTCCCTGGACAAGGAGAGGTTTTGGTGGTGAACTTCATGTTCCCAGTGGGATCCAGCCTGGTTTGGGCTGGGGCTCTTACTGCTGTAGTGTTGTTGTCATCCTGAGTTGCAGAGATGGGTTTTGGGAAGTGGCTAAAAAGCAGTGACTGAACTGTGTGTTTCTGAGTTGCAGGGGCTGTGCCCTGGAGTTGGGAAATGCAAGTAAATTTATAATTTTCCTTTTCACTCTCAGTAATTCCTTATGCAGCCACCAAATGGTTCTTTAGGTGGATGCTGGTAACACACAGTACAATGTAATGATACCTCCCATTTTCAGGATGTAGTACTTCAAAAGCAGCATGGGCTATATTTTGTCTTTCAGCCACGCTTGGAACTCAGCAGCTGCAATTAAACTAGAATAGGACATTACCACTGATGCCAGTGGTACTAAACTCCTTTTGTGGAGGTGGCAAAATAGTGCTGCGAGTGTCTCTAATAATTCCTTCTGAATATCTGTTTAATTCCTTTGACCTTTCTAAGAGAATTGGCTAACTCCCTTGGAAAGCAAAGCTCTTCATTGTGCAGTGTTGGTCTCATTGACCATCATACCTGTAATTCTTTTGAGGTCAGCTGCTGATAGTGTAACTCTTCAACACAAACCAAGCTCTTTGAACCACACCTGTGTCCTGGAGCATGGGCTCAGGGAGTGAATGCTGAAAGGGTTTGTCAAATGCCTTTCTTCTTTTTAAAATTGTTAGGTGGGTTCAAATGCAAAGCAATGTGCAGTGGAGGTGTTTCAGGTTCGAAGGTGAAGTTGCAGGGTATGGCAAATGGTGGCTGATCTCTTAATTCATGTTCAAACAAAAGGCGCATTGGGTGGCTCCCTGGACTCCCAATGAGGTTTGTGTAGAGGATCTCCAGTCCCTAGAGCTCCTCTACAGGGAAAGGACAGCCATTTGTGAGAATATTTGGGCACCTAGCAGACATCCAGGTACACCAAGGAGTAAACCAAGAGGTATAGTATACAGAGGTGAGGCATGTAGAGCTGCACTTCCTCCGTTGTGGCTGGAAACCACTAATATTAATGTGTGTAAAGCTTCTGTCACTTGCAGCCTGTGGGCACAGAAACTGTTCAGTGGGCCAGGAGACTGTTTAGGCTTATCTGATCACAGTTGTACTTCACGAATGGCCCTTTCAGCACCCAGCTTTCTTCACTAGGGTTGTTGGTGTGATCTGTGTCGTCCAGCCATGGCCCTTCTTGTGCCAAGGTGTTGACAAGATCCAGGGTTACTTTGTAATCACTCCCTAATTAGCTAAGCACCTCCTTGTCAGTTTATACCATAGCCTGGGGCAGGAAAAGAAGCTGCAACCGAGCCTGTCTTCTGAGTCTGTGTTGAGTGTGGGGAGGGTGACAACCAGCCACCCACGAGACCCCAGAAATTCTTCCAAGTGCTTTAAGGTGTGAAAGGAGGATTCAGAGAAGGGGGTGCCACAGAAACTGTCAGAGAGTAATAGCACCAGGAAGGGGAAAATCACATGAGAAACGTGGGGATTAATGCTGGTAATGATTTAGTGCTGAGCACAGGGAAACTTGGACTGGATGGTTGAGATTTGTTTCATGGCCTGCCCAGCCTTTCGGTCCAAAAACTTCAGTTAATAAGCTAATGATGGCCTAGTCCATCTGTTTAAGAAGCAAGAGAGAGAGATTTGTGATGACTGTGGGTTAGCATCCTCCTTACTTGATACAGTATATTCAGCTCCCGGACTACCAAGGTGGAAAGGATCCCATTTTTGGGCAGCTGGAACTGCTTTATTGGTATTTCTATTACTTAAAGAAGCCATGCATGCAGCAATTTTCTGCATGTTCTCAATAAACTAGTAGCTGTTATTAGCTGAGTGCCTCAGTCATTTTTCCAGATAATTTCATTTAAATTCCTTGCAGTGTGGAATCAGCTGTAGAATTTTTTGCAAGAATTGGCAGATCTGTCTCAGCAGTCCTGCAGTGTTTGGCATTGCAGTAAACACGTGCTGCGGTGAGTTTGCTTTCAGGACAGGCAGGGAATGCAGCCTGGCTGTGCCGTCAAGCCCAAGCGCACTCCTCTGAACACACGACTAGCAGAAGAGCAGCACTTCCATCTGGGTAAATTGATTTTGTTTTCCAGCTGTGCATAATGTCTTGTTTGAATATCCTCCTTGGTTTTCTGGTGACTGGAAAGGGATTCTTCCTGTCATTTCTCCTACAGCACTAGAAGAAAGCCTGGTCTAGCACCCATAGCTTACAGCCTCTTCACAACCTCACTTTGCAGAGCACGTGTGCAGACATCATAAACTGTGCTGCTAGACTGAGATTTGTGTGCTAGCAGCTCCATCCCCTTCTTAACAGGAGCCAAACCGTTGTGGACACATCTCAGCAGCAGAGCTGTGTTGAAATATTTGCTTAAAATTCATCTCCCAGCATAAACACAAGGAAGGAAGGTGCCTTGGTGGCCATGAACACTGTTTCCCTTTGAGCACGGTGGTGGTGTTCTGGTGAGGCAGTGCTCCAGTGAATTCTTTCTCTAGTTGCTTAAGCCAGACCTCTTTCCTGTCAGAAAGGAGGCAAGCAGCACTGCTCTGGCTCACATACAGCTTCTCCAGGGCTGTTACACAAATATGGCAGTCCTTTGGCTGTGTCAGAAAGTTTACACTCACCCATGGAAAGCAGGGCTGCATGGAAGAGTGATTTAGCAAGGAGAGAAGAGCATCTGGAAAGGTCAGATAAAGCTGGAATGTCACTGTCACAGCCACAAAGAGATAAAACTGCCCATTTATGTTTTCTTAATATCTGTTGTTTATGTGGTTGCGGTAGCTTCGACATTTACATTGCTAAAAATGCTCAGTGGCTGAAGTGCCTTACAACTTTCCTTGCAGCAAAGAGCTCTCTAGAGCTGCTCTCAGCAGTATCATGGCGCTGCTGCTTTCCAAGCAGAAGCATTCTTTAAACTTTATAATGTTGACTTACTGTCCTACTTCACCAGGTTTCAGGAACGTTGCCTGAGCCACTTGGATGCCAGAAAGGTACTGAATTTGGAAAGAACGGTGTGAAGAGGAAAGGTTATTGGCTTTCAGGAACAAAAGCAAAAGTTTGGGAAGTGCAGAGTACTAGCGAGTGCATGTGTGCATGCACGTGTACCAGGGAGAACAAAAGTAGGTTTGCAGTTGCCAGGACTGGGAGATACCTAGAAGGAGCTAGCTGAAGATAGTATCTTGTTAGAGCTTTGGCTGCAGGACCTCCAGCAATCACCTGGCTGTTGTTTTTAGCTAACTCATGCCTGGGCAAGGGTTAATGCAGTGAACTCTGAAGAGGCAGAGACTTTGCGTGTCATGTCAGAAAAAGGGTGTGCGTGCCTGTTAAAATAGGTATGCAGGTAGGCTTGTAGAGGTTACCCCAGCAGTAAACCTGCCTCATATGCTGAGGCAGCAGAACAGTTAATCACATTTGCTTGCTTTTAGTAACATTTGTTAATCTTTTCGTTATCTGACAGGTTATATTGTGGTGGAATATGAAGGTCCTATTGTTCGTAGAGCACCCAGTACACAAATAGCAAGAGTTGATCTTGGTGTAAGGGATCTTGCTGATGAAGCTGGAGTGTAAAAAAAAAAAAAAAAAAAAAAAAGGAAGCTACAAATCATAGCTAGGTGGGAGTTGGGGGCACAGAGAGCAATGACGAGAAGTGCAGGAATGTACACACAAATGCACACATACTCCTTCATCGGGCATCCTCCATTGTGAACACTGACCAAGAGGCAGACCTGCAGGGAGTTCTGGCAATCTGTCGTGTCCAAAAATGAAATTAAGACTATAATATATGGAAAGATCCAAGGGCCAAGTTCTGTTTGCACCTCTTATGCAGTTACCATAGAAAATTTATGGTGTAAGATTTCTATGAAGAAAATCCAGTTGATGGTATGTTTTTGTGCCATTATTTAACAGTAAGTAGTTTTCCAGCTCTGTGAAATTTCCATAAGCCTCAAGATTAACAGAGTATTTGTTTCCTTGTCTTTGGGACAGGGAGTTAGAGGTAAGCAGGAGAATAATCTCCAGGCTTCTGCGTCTGCAGGCAGCAAGGAAGCACATCTGCTGCCTCAGAGCAGTGATTTGAGCTCACGACCGAGGAGATGGTGCTTCCCACCTGGCAGTGTATTTCTGCCCTCCAAGCTGGGGTGCACCTCACCTCACCCCAGCAGACACAGTGGGATTTTTTTTTTGTCTGGCTACCTCCAGAGCCAGGCCTGTGCCAGAAAGATGGCTGGCTGTTGTCAGCAGCCCTTTCCACTTTCAAAAGCTTATTTGGTGGTGACAGGCAGCACAGCAGGGCTTAGCGGCCGTTCTGAGATGATTGCCACTGCTTGCTGTGACTCAGGGCATGGGGAGGAGTGGCTGTGTTGCCCAGAAGGTGGATGGGGTGAGTGGGTGGTTTCAGTGGGTTTCCTAGAATAACAGAAAAGATGGTGTGCAGATGCATGAAACCATGTCAGTAAAAATGGCTCCAAACAAGACTGCCAGGATTGCAAGACTCAGCAGACAGCAAAAATTTCAGCTCTTCCTTCTTTTCTTGCTCCTCGCAACTTCTCTGCCACATTTCTCCAGCTTTCTCCTATCTGCCTGTCAAATCTTCTACTAATTTACTACTTTGAAGTAAGAAGATATTTTACTCCTGTGCAGTATATGACATAAATGCAACACACAGCTGTTTTCTGATTATTATGTTTTGATGGATGTTGCTCTGGGTTGGTCTGTGGAGAATATAATTTGTGAATCCCACTGCAATTATTAAAAGCATTCATAATCCTGTTTTCTTGTAAAATGGCCTAATGCATCCACACTGGGCTGCTGGTTGTTGATGTTCCCATACGCTGTTGTGCTGCATCTGCTATTACGCTTATTGGAGTTCATGTAGGACTTGAAGGGTGCCTTGAGAAAATGTCTGCACTTCTGGGAGTGGTCTAGTGGGAACTGTGTGTGCTCTGTCTAATAACCCTTCATGGTCCCTGTCCCTGAGGAGCTGAGGTGTCAGCTCTGCTGCCTGTGGCTAATGGCAGCATTTTGCAGTCATCTCACTTCAGCATGTCTGAGGCCATGATGAAGTGGAGGTGGCTCCAGTAGAGAAGTTGAAGTGCTGGCTCTGGGACTTACTTTTTCACCAAGCCCTAGGTTACTCCTGCAGCAATAAAAAATACTCTCACTGATCTGGTTATCCTGATAGGATTTATGATAATGCAAAGTGATGATCTTAGAGGTCTCTTCCAACCAAGGCCATTCTGTGGAGTTGAGAAGATTTGTGGTTTGCTTTTCATTTCATCTGTGTTTCTTAGAAATGTAGAGCCAGTCGCCCTTTTCCATCCTCCAAAACGTGCAAAGAGATGCCCACTTGAGCTATACTGGGATTATCCATGATTTAAAGCAGAACTTTCTGATCTGCTTTGGGCTGATGGAAAACAAAACTTGAAATGGCTTCAGAGAAGTCATACAAGAAATAACAGTGCAGCCTCGTGGCCTGTGAGTTAGATCTCAGGCTTCCTCCTCAATTTGACATGGATTTTGTAATGTGACCCAGGACCAATCACTGGCTCTAGGTATCTTGCTTTCTCTGCTTTCCAAATATGAGAAGGAGGTTCATGGGCATCCACAACCTTCCTGACATAACTTGCTCTCATACTTTGATATGCGATGATAATGTAGTACTTGAAAGCATCTCTGCTCTCCTTTGCCCCGCTGGAGGAGTAAAGGAGCCCGGCTGCAAAAGGAATGAACCTCTTCTCTCAGAATGCAGTGCAGGCAGTGGAATGAAGAAAGTAGTGCCAAAAGGATGTACTTCAGGATACAGGGCCCGTTTTAAAATAAAACTCTCTTATTTGGGGAAAAAAAAAAAAAAAAAAAAGAGACTACTTTTATTTCTCAGGGGAATAACAATAAAAAGCAATAAAAGGTGCTTAATGACTTACCCTTTTTTAAAGCTTCCAAATCTGGAAGGAAACCAGGCCATCTTGAAAAAAGAGATCCCAGACTTTCACAATACATGCATCCGTCCAAAAGGCCATTGCCATGAAAGTATTTACAGCTGCACAGTTATCCTGCTCCATCCCACCGCCCCGGCGGAGCGCAAGGCCAGAGCACAGCAGTGGGAAGCTCGGCAGCTGTTGTGCAATGCTTTTTTCAAGGCGAGTTTCTGCTAGGCGATTTGTAGTTGTGTAAGCACGAATGCGAGCAGGTTAGTAGAAGCAGCCCAGCTCCCAGACAAATAAGAACACGCCCTGATGCTCTTTGCCATTTGGGGTAACCTTTCTTTTGAAATCCTGTGCGTGGTGTAAGCAGTGGTAAAGCATTTCTGAATTTTTGGCATGCCGTGCTTCAGTATCAACCGAGTCCTTTCTGCTGCGGTTCCCCAGCAGCCTAAGATGGCATGACTCCTGTGGTCCACTCCACCCTCCTGCTTGCTCCGTGTATGCCCAGTTTTCTCTTGCAGAGGCTTGTTAGACCCTGCTGAACTGCCTCTGTACGCTAACTGAGCAGAAGACTAACCTTACCAAAGAGAGTAAACAGTTCTTTGCTGGGTCAGTGAGTTGCATTGGCTCTGGGAGCACATCTGGGAGAGGGAGGGAGGAAAGACTTCCTTTCCTTGTGGTAGCACTGAGCTTTTGGAGCCACTCATTTTTTGAGTAACCTCACCCTTCTATTTAAAGAGTGATTGAGGGCTTATCACTTTGTACAAAGGAAAGGGTTTACTTGGTGTCCTATTCAAACACTGTGAAACGCATTCATTAGCACTTGAACAAGCTTGTCTGCCTTAAAATAACTAGTTACTACCATCTACTCCTCAAACAGTACTATGTGTCAAACAGCTTCTGCATCTCCAGGTTGGGCTCTTTGATTCACCTAGTTAAGACCATGCCATGCTGAGGTGTTTATATTTGCTTCGTGCATTTTGACTGTCGAATGGTAGCTCTTACTTTTTTCTTTCAGACCCGTTCACATGGTGCTCTTTTGAGATAATCCCTACTATCTCATCTCTTGGATGAGATGGTCTCTTCCCCATCAGTGCCCCACATGCCCATTGTTCAGAACATGGGCTGACAGATTGCAACCACAGAAAATGTGTCTTGTCATCAGCTGTGGTGAAATTCATTTCTCTTGTATGAGAGATCCTCTTATTCTGAGCACTTGAGGTCAGAAGGCCTTTCCAAAAACAGTTTTGTTTAGCCTGAGTGCCGCTGTCTGTTATAGTTTGGACCTCAGTCCCTCCTGCAATTCAAACTCATATTATTACTCCAGTGGTGGTGCATTATATCACTAATTACAGTGTGGCTGTGATTTCTGTCATTGAGGTGGCTGCAGTGATCCTTCTGCCAGAGGCTCTTGAAGAGTGGGAGTTTTGGACTGTGCTAGACAGTAGTGTCATTAAATAGTGCTTACTTTTATCCTTTCTAGGGCCTGCACTTTTGCTGAGACAGGTGATAGTATTGTTATTCAGAAAGCATTTACTCCTCCACATGAGGGTGGGGGGAGGTGGGACAGTCATGCAGGGGAGGGAGGTCTGCTTAGCAGCGAGTCAGTGAGAACAGAGGTAGCAGGACAGGCACTGCTGGGATGTGGTTTATGTGGCTGAGGAGCTCAACATGCTGTCCCTCAGTGTCTAAGGGCTGCAGTGTTTGCTGGGGATGCAGTGGGCCAGAAGCAGTCGGCTATAGAAGGATGGTCCTTTTTTTCCTCAAGCACCTGTCTAGAGATGAGATCTGGAATGCTGTTATCCATTCTCCTTCATATTATGTTAAGATGTGTCATCTAGCACCACTGGAGTCCCTAGCAATCTGAGCACTTAGCATGCCTTAAAATCAGTTTCAAGGTATTCTAAACCAAAGACAAAATTTATAGGCCTCTCTAGATAATAAGATATGCTGGAGCCATGAAGTGACTGTCTCTGTGACTCCCTCTGTCATGGGAACACCCTGAAATGGCTTTGGATGTTTAGGTGCTAACACTTGTGCTCCATAAGGACAGCAGGTGGAAAGATGATAACCTAACCAGCATTTGAACCTGCGTCATGGTACCTAGCAGCACTGCTTTGGTTCTGAACTGTTGTTTGGCTTTTGGGAAGATTACTGACTGCTTTTTTTTTTTTTTCTTTCCTGTGTTTTAGACATTTACAGCATGGTGTAATTCTCACCTCCGCAAGGCTGGGACACAGATTGAGAACATAGAGGAAGATTTCAGGGATGGTCTTAAACTCATGTTACTTCTGGAAGTCATTTCAGGTGAGAGAGGTTCTGTGTGGTACTCTCAAGTGTCCTGAGCATCTCTGTTCTGAATTCTGTCCTCCCCCTTTCTCACAGAAGAGGGACAGCAAGGGCTGTAATGCTTCAGATTTTGCTGGAATAGAAGAACAGCTGCTTTCTGATTCAGAACAAATTTCTCCCTAACAAGTATCTTGTATCCAGCAGTGACCATTAATGTGCTTTTGGAATGTACTCCAAGCCTCATGGCCTGTGCAAGCTGCCCATTGCATTCCTGCTTCTGCCTCTCGGCTTTCCTCTACCCGTCAGGAATGCACAGCCTCCTGTGAAGGCTCAGGCAACGGCTCTTACTGCTTGGCAGGTCTGACGAAGCAGCTCTGGGAACAGTGTGGGAATGCTGCACTGGCAAATCGTACCATAGCCACATGACAGTGGGAATAGGACAGAAGTTATTGGAAGGGGGGAGTCAAACCAGTAAATCTGTGTCATTCAGTTTCAGCTGTGACTGAAGTTTTTCCATTCAAGTTTCAATCTGAGCTCAGTGCTCAAACCTTCAGGGGAAAAAAATAATCCCAAAGAAAACCAAAATCCCAGAAAACCCAGTCTGAAATAAAAAGGGCGGCATGTACAAGTTAGGTCAGATTTGTTTTCACTCCCTCTCACAAATGTCCCACTGCTTGACAGATATCTCCCAGGGATTATTTCATATAAGTAGTAATCCCTGTTGATGTGCCGATGAAATAAATATCTCAGTAAAGTATTGCGGGAGGCATCAAGGGGAGATAAGACTCTATGTATGAAACTGGGGTTGTATGCTCACAGACTTTCTTTTGATGGCTTTTGAGCCAGTAATAGCAACCCAGTGACTTGCACTCCTGACCTTCTTTATATTTTCCGATAAAATTGCTGTGATAAAAGCACTCAGAGAGCCTTCCCTGTGGCCCTCCTTTCCCTGCTTCTGAAAAGGTGCTGTCAGTATATGTATTTTTCAGAATTTATGAATGTAGGATAAAACCTCAGGGTTTTTGCCAGTGCTGGTGGATTGGAGGGAACAGAGTTCAGAATATTATCAGAGCTTTGCAGCATGCACGTTACTTCTGCAGTGCCTGAAAGAAACAACGTAGCAGAGTCCTATTAGTTTATTTTCTGTATTTATGTTCCCTTGCAGAGGAGGGGCTGCAGCCTGGAAGCTGGGGCAGATGGACCTTAGTGGCTTGGTTTCTAAGATAGGGGAGAGAAGCATGAACAGGGGAGGGCAAATGAGACTTGGTGCTAAAGCAGGGGGTCTCATATCTCTCACTGCTTGATTTCCTTGCCTCATCTCCCACTCTTCCTCTCCCATTGTCCCTTTGGAAGCCTGCTGGCAGGGCTTGTCAGACCCCCCTCAGTTTGGGAAGAAGCTAACAGCTTCCAAGTGCACTGGTGGTGTGGGCATGGCATTTCCCCATCCGCTGCAGACCAGCTCTGCACCCACAGCCTGCTGCTAGATGACCAGTGGGCAAAGGTATGGGGAGCAGCTGTGGGCTGCATCCCACCAGAGGCCATGGTCCTTCACACACTAAGGACTGAGCATCCTTTCCTCAGATCCAGCAGAAGCTAGAAGCGCAGTTCTCCTAGGTAGAGTGGCAAAAGAGGAGAAATCTAGCACAGTTGTTCTTTTTCCTTTTAATTTCCATCATTGGCAGCTCCTTGTCCATTTGTGAGCCCCTGCTTCTCTCTTACGGAGCCTCCTTCCAGCTGCTGGCCCTGCTAGTAGCCCTTTTGGCCTCTAGTTTGGGAAGCAGCCACCCAAGCCTGGGAGCAGCGTGAGGGTAAGGAGTCTCCTGCTAGTTGGCAAGGGCTCACCTGTATGTTCCTGCCATGGCTCCTGCTGATCACTTGCCAAGAGGGTGAGTCTCTGGATGGCTCTTAGCCCTCCCGTTCCACCTTCTGACCTTTCCTTGCAGCTCTTGGCTCACTCCACACCTTCCTCTTCCCGTATTTTGCGGGACTGCAGAGCTGCTGACGGGAATTTGGCGTGGGCACGTTGCTCTGTGGCTGGCTGATCTTCCCCTCTAACCCAGAGGGTGATGGCCATAAGAGCCTTCAGCCATGAGAGCACTGGGCTGGGCTGGCCAAGCACTCCGTGGAGCTGAGCGCCTCCTCCACCTGGCTGCCTGGCCAGGGTGTGTGGGAGTGAGGGAGCACTGTCTCCTTTTGGCCCTGCTGCTGCGGGGGCTGCTGCCGTGCTGCTGTGGGAGGAGGGATGGAGCTTGCGTCAGGGAAACTGCTGGAGACCCTAGGGTGAAAGAGGGACTGTGCCTCTGGTGCTGCGTGAGACCTGTTTCAGGGCAGACCCTTCTGGGTGTCCTTGAGGACATGTTGCTGCTGGGCAGCTAGGGCAGGTAGGAAGCAGTTTTCCAATCCAACACAACTTCCCAAAATATGGGAAGTGCTGATGTTCTGCAAGAAGAGAGTGCCTCAGTTTTACTTAGCCTGGTACCTTCTGATGGTGAGCTGTGCTGCTGACAGGTCCCCTTCCAGCCCAGCCAGAGCCCCTCAGTCCCCCAGCCACTGTGCAGTGGGAGAAGCTCCATGGACAGTCCTGGGACTTTCTCATTGTGAGTTGGCCTGTGTGGTTGGAAGTAGCAGTTGGACCCCCCCTTAGAAATTGCCCCGAAAGATACACTTTCATTTTTCACCACGTGTTTCCTTCCCCTGACAAAGCCATTTTAAAAATAATACTATAGGACTGAAGAAGGCTGAACTCATGTTTAGTACTTTTAAAATAAAGTTATAAGGTGTTGTGGGTTTTTTTTCCCATACAGAAGAAATGACTAATTGAAATTTTTCCAAAACAAATTTGCTGTAAACAACTTTTATGCCGACACTTCCTTGCATTGTTTGGCTTTTAAAGTACAGCCTTGGGCTAGTACATAAGAATGGGAGAATGGAAGTGAGCAGACCATTTTCATTGTCTTGGTTGGGAGAGGTACTGAGAAATAAAGCAATGATGCAAATAGCTGACAGTAGAATATATTTCTAGCAGGCTTCGCTTTTAACAGTCTGCATCATTAATAATGTATGGCATGGAATCAGATGAAGCTTTTCTCTGGAAATCTAAATTTGTAATAAAGGCCAAGTCTGAAGGAGATAGCCATTGAGTTTTGGGACTTTTTAAGTTCCAAGAAAAATAACTCTAAAACAAATATCCTATTGTGATATTTGAGAGAGGGAGACTGCAGTTTTGCAACCACCATTGCTGTCAGAGGGGACAATCCTGCTCTCCCCAGCCTCAGGGAGAGCAGTTCAGATACCCTCCCTTGTGTTGGCAGTGCACATCACGCAAGGCATTGGATCACCTTGCTGTTCCAGCTGAAACCTCATCCCTTGTCTTTATTTTTCCTTTTGCAAGGCTAGTTTACAGTCACATCAGCTGAAGAAAATGGTTATTTTTTTAGCTGGCTCAACCAATTTGTCAACAATTGGCAGGATGAGGCCACTTAAGTTTATTGTGAAACTATACATAAAAATATCATTGTGAAACTGTCGCAAAAAATGCTTCCACTTCTATTTAGAATGACTAGCATTATCCAAATGGAAAAAGAAAGCAATGTACCATAACGTGTACTTGAAGCTCCACTAAAGCAAAAGATTCTTTTAATCCTCGGATGAAGGTAGCAGCATTAATACATCTTTGTATTTAAATTGTCAGATATCACTGTTTCATTTTGAAAGTGAATCTGGTTTTATTCTCAAGCTTGAGAGCTAATGACACCAGCCTACAGTAATCACTGAAACACTTTTAAGGGATTTTCATTTCCAGACTTTTTTTCTTTGTTAGGGCATGGCTGTGGAAATAATCTATTTTTCTCCCTTGTAACTTTTCCTCACTCCTTTGTTAGGAAGCAAGCCATCAGTTTTAGTATGAAAAAAGAGTTCTTTAAAAAGCACTTTTTGTTCTCACTCAAGCCTCAAATAAAGGTTTTGAGTCAGCTTACATTGACTTAAATATTCAGGTTCAAGATATAGCAGGAGACTTTTGGAACTGAATAGGTCAGGTGAGTAATTGCTTGCCTAGACTTGCCCATTTGATCTCTTTTTAATTATTTCATAACTTTTTTTCAAAGTGCAAAACCTGCTTGCATTTCATTTAGATCTTTTTTGTATTCTGGAGCTTGTGATTGGAAATTGGCTGTTCTGTTCGATTTTTGATGTTGTGTGTCACATGCAGGTGGTTCCTGGCATCCCGTCTAATTATATTTCTAGCAGAGGTTCCTCTGAAAAGTCCACTTGTCTGTCCAAACTTTAATTTGCTTACTCTGTGAGTTGAGTTAGCGTTAGTAAGAGTATGCAGTAAGCATAGTTATAGGCAGCCTATCAAGAAGGGCATGACTGTACATAATGCAACTCTTTCAAATAAATAAGGTCAAGGGAGTGCTTTTCCAAATCTTCCAGCTTTGTTCCAGTCAGGAGCTGCTGTTTGCCCTAAGACTTGTTTCTGTCAGAGATTTACTTGCTCTTACCTCGGAGCTAGGCTGCTTCCCTCTCTCTGCCTCATAAACATTTAAAATGCTTACCACTGTTCAAGAGACCATTGCACAGAGTTAGAAATACATCAGACGTGTAATGGAAAGGAGTTGAGATGAGAGCCCTTACAGTTATCAAGCCACTTGCCAAAAAAGTTACTTTATTTCCTGATACAGGCAGTTGTGGCCATTCAGTGCAGAGACTAGAGAGGTGCAAGGCCTGTGTCCTGACTGGGGATAAGAAAAGGCAAGATACAAGATCACCTTCATATTTGACTGTAGGGATTTCCAAGAAGGAGAGATTTGTTTTGTAAATGCTGGAGAGGAGCTCCTTACCTGTCTTCATGGGGAAGGGAAGTTTATGCCATTTCCATGCATAGTTATCTGTGGTTAATGGTCTGGAGGTTCGTCCCAGTGACTAGCTCAGTGTGATTTTAAAGGACCTTTTCACATCTGGTACAAACCTGCTGTGGAAAGGAGTCAGTGCTAACAGTTCCTCTTTTTTTAAATTATCTGGGATGCAACAAAAAAGATACTTTTCTGTCTGATTCTTTCTGGGGGTACTTAACGGTGAGTGCAGCTGTCCTGCATTCACTGTCAAGAAAGGATGCAGGGAGGTCTACCCCATGCCTGGTGGGAGCCACCAGCACGGGGAAACACCCACCAGGGAAGAAACGGCTCAGAATTGTTTTCTAATACTTTTTTTTCCTCTTTTCTTATTAGGTGAACGTTTGGCTAAGCCTGAAAGAGGCAAAATGCGAGTGCACAAAATATCCAATGTGAACAAGGCCTTGGATTTCATTGCCAGCAAAGGAGTCAAACTAGTATCTATTGGAGCAGAAGGTAAAGAAACGAGCTGATTTGTCTGGGCCCAGGCTGTGCTCACACTTGGGCTTATTGGTCAAGTCTTCATGCTTTTCTCCTGGTTCTCATGAGTTAAGGAAAACATTGAGCAGTGGCAGAAACAAATTGAGATGTTTCTTTATGAAGAAAAGTCTCAATTGAAGCATAGCAGCTGCTTGTATTTAGCTTGTTGCAGAGCTGCTGGGAAAGATCTCTTATTGCTGTAGGAAATCCCATGGGTCAAAGCCAAGTGCAGTTCCAAGCACAGGTCAAGGACCTCAGAGGCTTCAATTTGCAGGGCTTCCAGACTTATTTGTGCACCCGAGAAAGCTCCGTGCTCTGGCTGGAAGCCTGTGTATCATAGTGTAGAGACCATTGTGGGCAGCACCAGGGATGCCCTCAAGATGAACTTGCAGATCATGCAGACAGCAGGGAGTTGTGTAGCATTTTTGTGGTGGGTGTTTTGCAGATATGTCACCTGAGACCCAGAAGGGCTTGCAGTTAGTAAGATAGTTTTCTCTTTTATAAACCTTATCGACTTGTCATCTTGTTTGTGTTTTCATGACACTTGTTTTCCTCTGCTCTGGACCTGTATGTGAGTCCTGCCTATGGACTATGTTGTCACTGTTGCTGTGGAGACACTCTGCTTCTGTGATATTTCTAGGTTTGTCTTTACAGTGACCACGGAAAGTGAGGGAGGTTTGTTATCTCCATCTTACAGATGGAAATATGTGGTTTCTCCAGGGAAGCTCATGACAGAGCCAGGAAACGAGCCTGTGATACAGTTATGGATGAGCATTCCTCCTCCGGGAGAGTTGTGGGGCTGCAGGGCTCAGCCCTGCCTCCTCTTAGTCCAGGAGATCAGAGCAGTGTTGGCATGGTGTCCCAAATTTTGGCCTTTCAGGCATGCTCTTGACATCTCCAAGACATGTGTCCATTCTATGGGCCACATGTTCTGTGTCAGACCATTAAGAATACCTCAGACACTGCAGGTGCTTATGTTTGCCTTACCAAGGTCTTTACCTCAACTTACTGCTTTAACTTTATGGAGACTTTGGAACAGTTTGAAACTAGTGTCCAGGAACATTGCAGACACTTCTTTACTGCGTTTGGTATTGAAGAACAAAATACAAGAAGTGAATGGCTTAATGATGCCAACATTTTGCACGCAAAACTCTTCTCAGCTTTTCCCACAGGAGCAACCTGAGAGCGTTGCTGGCCCCAAGTACTGTTTATGTAGCACAAATGCATATCTAAGGTCATTTTGTGCCCTTACAAAACAGACTGGTGCATCCAGTGTCTGATACAGTAGTCCATATCTATATGGGACCCATTTCAAACTGGAAGTTGGACCTGAAGCCAGAGATCTTTTACCTTAAGACAGTCCTGCTGTCGTTTGTGTCTCGGACAGATGTTTGGATCCTTCTTGGGAGTCTAGAGCACGCATAAAACCTATCTTCTCCGCTGTATTCCCCCCCTTTTTTTTCTGGTTCTGCTCTCCCTGGCACTAGTTTACCTTTTCCTGTCTTTCCACTGGATTTTTCTTTTTTGATCTCTGCTCTTGAATCAACTGTGACTGTACCCTCACAGCACTTAGAAGTACTTTGCAAGTAAAATGGTCTGTGACCAAAGACCTCCAGGGCCCAGTTATTCAGTATGGATTCATAGCAGTTACTCTGTTCAGAAATAGGCTTTGAGGTATGATTTTGTGACAGAAGCCATGACTTATGTCAGTCCAAACAGTGATCCTGACCTCCCCTGCCAAATGCTCCTGCCTCTCCTTTGTCCTGGTACCCATGCAACTACATGGTTGAACCCATATGGGTTTCTTTATACCAGCAAAGGTAGCACGGCACTGAAGTTTGGATCAAAGCTATCTTTGATTTTTATACAGAGTGCTTGGGTCTGTGCTGTGATGCCAGCTCAGGCCATGTACGTGTGGTCACAGCATGGGCTCCCCAACCCCAGCACCTGCCCGTGCACCCTAACCGAGCCCAGGCCACTCTGGTTGTCACCACGAAACATAACCTACTGCAGCAGCTTCTGCCCAGCACATCCAGGTGCTCGGCGTACAGTAAATCAGCTATAAAAATGGACTTTTACTTTGAACAGCACAGCAGTAACTCTGTCCATGGAGGGGACTATAAACCTTCCTGGAGCATGAATTTTAAGGGCTTATTTTCAGACTTTAAGAAGACATCATACAGCAGCAAAGTAGGAGATAAAAGCCAACGAGGCAGTCATAATACTGCACCAAGAAAATGAGCTGTAAATGCCTCACTCAGGCTGGACTGATCTAGGAAGTTTTCCAGGTGGCTTTTCTCTCCGCGGAGAAAACCACCATCCAGCAGCGGTGTGGTGGTACTGGCTAGGGCAGCGCACTCCTCACCTCGAGGTGGCTTGCTCCATCTGTGGGTTTCTGCTGGGCAGCAGGGTCCTGTGTGAAGGGTCTGCAGCCCAGCTGTAGTTCTCTGTATACATTAGACACAATGGCATTGGCCATGGTCATCAGTGTCCTGGCTTTATGTATTATTTTTTTTTTGGTGGTTAAAAAATAAGCTCCAGAAAGAATCTCAGGTCGGCTTAAGCCTTGTGAAACCTTGTGTTTAATCAGAGTTAAAGCCAGCGAAAATGTTTTTATGGCATTTATCTCACATTTCATCAAATAAAGATTCCTCTCTGATGTTTACAAGCCAAACTCTGCAGACATGTCCCAGTGAAGAAGAATCAGAGTTGAAGAGAACTTCCTACACACAGCATAAGCACAGGACATATGCTATGACCACGTTAAATGGAGGATGGACTAAGCAAACAGAATAAGCACTGAGGGTGAAGAGCTGCTTTTTACAACCATCTTTGACTATTAACAGTTCAAGATGATTCGAAACATCTTTGTTTAGCCAGAGCCCATAGGATCAAAGCAGTTGTGGCATACAGCAGATCTGTGTAAATCTGGATCAAGGAAGGCTCTAGCCTGGTGCTGCTTCGAAATAGTTTTTCATCTGCTTTTAAATCTCACTGTCATCTGACACCACAGGAGCCTTCTTTTGCTGTAATATATTCCATACCAGTGTCAAATGCTTCTGGGATTTAACAGACCGAATAGGTCAAGTATGTGACCCTAAAACTGTTTTATTTGCACCTCTAATCTGCATAGAAAGTTGCTGCTTTCTTACACAGATGTGGCTCAGTTCAGCATAACGATAACTTCAGATGAACTGATACCTGTTCTTACCTACACAAGTGAAAGGAGAAATAAAGCTTAGAGATTTCCACAGTTGCAGAAGTTCCATCTGAGCAAAACATCTACTGAAGCACCAGGCAGAGCAAACATATATTTTACAGTGGAAAGAGGGGAAATATAAGGTCTCTCCACATCAGTGAGTGAAACATAGCATTATATTTGTCTTTGTCTCCTGCCTGCTCACGATTAGGGAGCTGAGAGCTACCCCTTCATCATCAATGCCAGCCATCTGTCCTACATCTGACTGTGCCATCATTAGCAACATGCTTTCTGAAGACAGGGCATGGATGCTTGTCCTGCTTTATTTGGCTTTTGTTAGAACGAACAAAATGCAGAGCGGCCTTTATTTTATGTCACTATTGTTGCTCTCTGTCTCCAATTCCCGGATCATAACGCTATCCTACCAGTTGCTCATCCCCTGCAATTCCTTCTCTCCATGAGCTAACCAGAGTCTTGCTTCCAAGGACTGAATCTTTGTCAGGCCCTTAACTGGCTGTCAAACAAATGGATGAGAGTACTATAGTTTTTGCATTTTTTTCTTCTTGGTATTTGGTACAATAATGGGAGCTGGGTGAAAGCATATTCACTGGTGCAAAATACTTCCTTCCAGTGGATGCAGATGATTCATCAGCTTTAGCCAGCAACTGATCCACTCCCAAGTTGAATTTAAATCACATTAATAACATGTACTTGCTGCTGATGTTCAGACAGCAGCTGCTGATGGTGGAGGAAGAGCAGACAACGCTTGCGGAGGTCCGGCCAAGGAAGAGCACTTGGAAAGCAGAGTCAGGCAGAAGATACTGTCTGATTATCAGCCTTTTAATATACGAACTGCTCTCACATTACTGAGCCATACTTCTATCAGTGGGGAAACAAACACAGGATCTTTAATTAAGCATTAGATTGTTCTAGCTTTGTAGTGTTACGTTCAACTTTTTAACAATTCCTGTGGAGTTTCTCTTCACCCAGAAGCAGAAGGCTTCATGCAAACCTGTTTTGCAACCATGTTTTTCGCTTTTGTTTCTCGGCCATATTCCACTACATTAGAAAGTGACTGGCAGCAGCTGAAGGGCACTGAAGGGATCCTAAAGGAAAAGGAGGTTGGCACTGGGGAATGCAGGGGTGGAAAACTGAGTGAGTGAGGGCCAAAGCATGTATGGCCTGATCTGATCAGGCTGTGGCTGACTTTGGAACCAGATTGCCAGGAGTTTTTTAGCTCTAGATATGAAAAATGCTTGCCTGCTTCTAACAAATAACATTTTTGTCCCCTTTCTTTAAAAGTAAAAAAAGAACTGGGGACAGTGTGGTTGGTTAAATCTGCATCCTAGGATGGATCACTCACTAGTCTCACTGGCATCAGAATCTACTTGATAGGTGATGGGTTTTCTCTGTGTCAAAAAAACCCAATGTGTAGAGATGAAGTGGTGGAAATATTCTGAGCTTCTTCCAGAGCAGCTTTGCTTTTGTGCACTGCAAAGGAAGGAATCAGATGTGGGAGCAGGGAACACACATCTTCCTTTTTAAATGAGTAATGCAATGAAGAGGGCTGGGGGAGAAGAGATGCTTTCCACCTTAACTCCACCAGCTAACTTTATAAAGCTGAAATTTGAGAATGTGACCAGAGCATAGCGCTGAGTTCTAATGCCACATTAGCAACTTAACGCCATCTGGTTTTATATAAGTATCTTGACCTTTATTCCCAATTAAAATCCATGTAACAGTAATATTAATTACCTGTTTCAGATCACTGATTGATTTATTAATGTTCATAAAGCATTTTCAACATTAAAGTATTGCCATCAGATTTTAATCTAGTTCTTTAAAATAAAGAGCTCGATTTACTTTCACATCTTAAATGTACCTTAGGGTCCTCCTGGCAGCTGCTGTGGTTTTTACAGGCATTGAGGTTTTTTGCTTTTTGAAAATCCCCACAAAGATCTATCACATGAACATAACAAGCTGAAAACAGAGATGCTTTCTTTTCTTTTATATTTTAGCTGTAGTATCTCAGGTATTTGTAACAGTAGTAAGGATTTTCCTTTTAAGTTGATTACAGTGCTTTATTGGAGTGGCGGAGAATGCAAAAAATGCAGAACTGAATATATTTACCATCGCATGAAATTTTCTTACATCAGCCTAGCGGACCACCCCGTGACCCCAAAATACCTGTAAAAAAATCGTTTGTGAGAAAACTCAACAGGCAAACATATTTTTTTTTTTCATGCCAGCACTTTTGTACTGCAGTGAAAAGTTGTTGGCTATTTAATTCTGGGCAAATCGGTGCTCCACCAAGATACCTGTGTGTGCTTTTAAGTGCAGAAGGGAGTGCACACAGGGGTTTACTGCAGTAGAACAAGGTGGCGTGTCTTGTTTTCTTGCCTCTTAAATCTGTAAATCCCTAACGCAGATGTATGTCAAAGCACAGTGAAGATTATCCTTCTAATTTACACTGGAAATTGAACCACATGTATCACTAAATCACAAGCTTTCAGAAATTTGGACCAGCTGGACACATTTTCTGGAACGATGTGTTTGGGGTGCGCGCTTCTTGTCTGTTGGGTTTGAATACACTGGGGTTCACATTTTGAAAATTTTTCACAAGAGGAAAAACTCTTTTTTAATAGCTTAAAAGGAAAATTTCAAATATTGTTACTTCTGTGACAGGATCCAGACAGGTGCCAGTTGCCTGTATTGCAAATTTCTGCTTGCCCCAGGGCATGTGTTCATGCTGGTTAGCGTTATGGGAGCAGTGACACAGAGGTGTCTACAGCAGTACAAAAAATGGTTTCTGGCAGCCTTGCTAGGACTTGAATTATTCTACCTCCAAACAGTAGCTTAATTCTAACCATTTTCTTACTGAAAATACTCTTGTAACTTGTCAGTTGTTTGTGAAAGGTCCTTCAGCCAGGCAGGAACCTGCCAGAGAATGAATAGGGGATGGCAGCTTGGCTAGTTTCACTATGCAAAAAAAAAGTGAAGGCTGTAAATTTTGTAACAGGTATATAGTTTGTGTGGAATTTTTGTAGATGCTGAGGATCAGCACTTGAGATCCAGCTGTGTTCTGTTTGGACCATTTGGCACTAATCTATACATGGTATAAGCCCCTTTCTGGGCCAGCATCCACCCAGCACCTCCCTCCAGAACCTTGATCCCCCATCCTAAACAGATCATACCTCACACATGCAAGCAGTCATTTTCTAAAACCTCCAGGTTGTTGACCCTTGCTGATTTATATGTGGAGTCCAGTGAGCAATAAAGCACAATCTGCTTAACATCTCAGTTTACGTTACGGTCTGCTCAGGCTGGTCAGCACGAGTATTTGCTTTCTCTTCAAGCAGGATACATGTACTTTGAGGAACGCTCTGTTGTGTCTTTTGGCAATTATATGACTGAAAGAAGTCCTGTACAGACAGTCTGGTGTATTTAGGCTTGTTTTAAATTAAAATGTTGATTTTTCTTGGTGTTATCTTGTTCACAGAGCAAAAGCAGCTTTCAGAGCTCATCTGCACTGGGAACTCTCACTGGTTCTTCTGGTATAATTATGCTGGGGCAGTTATATAGGTGACTTGGAGTAGACAGAGTAAGGGAGGATGGCTTCTCTTTTTCCCAATTTGACTTGTGGCTTCTAGGTGATAGGAATTAAATGTGAACAAGGTGGTTTTAGGCCCCTGTGGGGAATTACACTGATGTAAATTGGTCCTTATTCATGGTCTTCTGGGTCATCTGTGTCTGTTTTACTCAGTATTATACTGCAAGGGAACCAGTCTGATTCCTGGGTACTGCTGGGCAAGACTGTGCTGTACCAGCAGAGCATCTGGGGAGGTGGGCAAGAACACTTTTCAGCTGGGATTCCAGTTCTCCCTTCTACAAAAGGGAATGCTTCGTAGTGCTCCTGTTTAGTAGGATTTGCACATGCAACTTGATGCCTTCTATTTCTTTTCTTTCTACCTTTTTTTTTTTCATAGAAATCGTGGATGGTAATGTTAAAATGACTCTTGGAATGATCTGGACCATCATCCTCCGTTTTGCCATTCAGGATATCTCAGTTGAAGGTAAATCTTGGTTCTTTACAGCCTCTGTTCAACAAGAACAACTTGGGTAACTATATGGCTTTGCCACTTAAAAGGCCCAGAATGTGCTCTTAGGTGTGTCACTGGAAGATCCTAGGGAGCTACCCTTCCCAAGCTGCACTGTCATCTCACTGACTTTTCTGGCCACATTCAGGTATACTGACGAGAGTTTTTCACATCCTCTTCTTGTAAGAGATTTTAAGAGCAGCTCAAAAGGATGGCTAAACCTGAAAGCCAACTTTGGTGTTGGAATCTATTGCATTTCTTGCAGGCTGATTCACGGACTAGCACTGAAAATGGACCCACCTCTTACAAGTCCTATAAAACTCTCCTATTTAATCCAGAAAAACTCTCCTTCTTACCGAACCTCATTGGAAAATTAATAATAACAAAACTATCCCAGTAGACTCTTCCAAACAAGGATTTTTCTGACAAGTGAAATTAAATAAAGCACAATTCAGTGCAGTCTCTACCAAAGAGGAGTTGGTCGTGGTTTTGTAGCATATGCTCCAGAGGCTCCTGCTTTCTCAGAAAATGAGTTAATTGGTGTGCTTGCTTTCTTTCTCTAGAGACATCTGCTAAAGAAGGACTTTTGTTATGGTGTCAGAGGAAGACAGCCCCCTACAAAAATGTAAACATCCAGAACTTCCATATCAGGTGAGTTACAGACAAGAACTTAGCTTTTCAGTCTGTGTTATTTTTGTATGTCTATTGGTATACTCAACAGTGTTCCTGACAGACCTCCCAAGGCAATGCAAATATACATAACAGTAACAGTGTAGTCCAGAGAGACACTTAGGAAATTAAAGGTAGAGGTTATAAAGAGGATCCAAGTACCTACATCCCAATTCCCCATTCTGGTTACAATTGCTTCTTTTGTAAAGTTCTTCAGAGCATTAAGTCCTCTGAGAGCAGTATATGTGCCACAGACTAAGCAAGGCAGCTTGTGCTCTGTGAAAACTCAGAATACTTTAGGAGCCATAATATAAGGACTGCACCAAAACTAGCTAGCAACTAAACCAGAATTAGTTCTCCTGCTGTCTTGGGGCCTTCCTTCATGCTCATACCTATCACTGTGCCTGAACGATGTTCATTGTACTCACTTTTGTCTCTCTCATAGTTGGAAGGATGGCCTTGGTTTCTGCGCTTTAATTCATAGACACCGTCCAGAGCTCATCGACTACGGGAAGCTACGAAAGGTACAACTCAATTTGTTTGTCAGACCAGATGCTTGGCTCCTTGGAAGTAAAGAGGGGGAAGAATTAGCTTGATAAACATAATTGGAGAACTTCAGCACAAGCTGGCAGTTGCAGGACTGGGGGGAAGGAAGAAGGGATGAATCAGTACATTCAGGCTTCTTAGTGAAGCGTGAACTTAATGAGCTTCCTGCTTGACTTTCTCTGCTTTCAGACTGCCTTGTATGAGGCACACGTGCTCCAATCCCAGATGATGAGCAAAATCTGCCAAATTCAGTAACACCAAATGTGAGACTAGTTCTGTGCTAATGTCACGGACTAGTGAGTCAAATCACACTTAACATTTCTGTGGAGTTGGATAGAAACCAGTTACCTGGTGTTCAAGTGCAAAAGCTCATTGAGGGGTCTGTGTGCCCTCACTGGGCACTTGTCACATGCTTCCAGCTTAGCACCAAGGCATCTGCAGTACTGGGCTTCTCCTAGCATGCAGGTATTAGGTGCCAGAAAAGAATTTCCCGTAACACTCAATTTTACTTTAGGAATTGCCACTGGTAACATGATATCTAGCTGCTCCAAAGTTTGCTTCCTGTGTGTCTTGGAGACAAGATTGCTAAGTGGATGATGGGAATAAGTGTTCAGTGGTTTGTGCTGCCAGCAGTGTCTTGACTCAGCAGGACAATGGAAGACCAAACTGAGTTCTCATCCTAATGGCATTCCTGCAGTGTGCTGAGATCCAGTTTCACTGTATCTCTGTGCATGTGGAGTGAAATATCACCGAGAGCATAATTCATGTGTCATTACTGGGGCTAATACATAAAAAGTTTGACCATCTGATCTCACAGGCTGGGTGTTACGAAGCGTGTACGTGCTTGATGTTAGCTAGGGAAATGAACATAAAAGCCCATCACTAATAGACCTGGGCTCTTGGATCACTGTGCAAATAGACAGTACATAAACGAGTTAATCAAATTAGCTGCGTCCTTGAGGCAATGAATTGTACAATGCCTGATCTGCTTTTCAGTAACCTTTTAGGTCTTTTCTGTCTTGCAGAGCAGTCAATTATATTAGCTGATCAGTTTTAGTGTCTGGAGTCAGCACATGATGAATAAACAGTGGGGAGAGACTGTACCTGTTTACATAAACAGCAGCAATAAAACAAGGAATTATTAGAGCTACATTTTCAGTGCCTGATGTTGGGAAAATTAAAGCAGCTAAGCAATGTGTGTCTGACCAACCCAGCCGGGTAAATGCTACAGCACTCTCTGCTATCAACAAAGCCCCAAGCCAAATGCAAGCAAAATGAGAGTGAGGGAAAGGAAATTATTTGGTCATATTGACGGCAGGCTTTTTAAGGTGAAAGAGAGAGTGATTGTCCTAGCCAAAATCAATGTAGATGGGAAGGGATTTATCCTCCTAGGACTAAGGTTCAAGGGAACCAGCATCCTTTGTTCTCCCCTTGCCTTTGATCCCATCCTTCATCAGGTTCCTTCTGCCCTCCTGCAGTCTTCTGACTCTTTCTCTATCATTTTTATTGTTGTTCTGCCTCAAAGGCTCTAAAGGCATGAGATTAAGTGCATGTTTGAGAACTCTACCACAGCTGAAATCTTGAGCAAATAGCTGGAAAGAACTTAGCTCAGAGCCTAACCTTTAGCTCTGGCAGTTGACATGTGCTGAAGGGAAGTTGCCTTTTTTATGCTAGATCTTTGAAACCCATTTGTAGAATGTATAAACACAGCACCTTCCTAAACACAGTATTTGCCTGGACTATTTCTGTCACTTGCTTTCTCCTTTATTGCTTCATTCTCATCCCATTGACTCAATTCAACTAATCCTTGCCCTTCTCCATGTAGCCTACTTCCCTTCTCCCCCCTCCCTCAAAATCAAGCAAACAAACAAATAAACCCCAACATTTTGAATCATCCCTGGTTCTACAGGGGACTTGTAGAGAAAGACGTGAGAAAGACTACTGAGGAGCAGCCATCACAGTGGAGAGTAGATCAGAGATCCAGCTCCAGGTCTCTCCCAACTTTAGGGAGTGATTGATGGCATCTCTGTTTTGTGTGCCTTTGGCAATGTTGTGTGTGATTCTATGTATACACACACACACACGTGTAAGATAGAGAGGTGAACATCAGTCCAAGCTGCCAAGAGGTCTGCATCGTACCTCTTGTTTGGGCAGCGTTCTTCTGTAGTTTTTGTATTCTCTGCTCCTTCACAGAGGCTGTGTCTGTGCTACAGACGTTGTATTGGCAGTGTATGCTAGCAAAAGATAACTGTCTTCTGTCTTCTTCACAAAAGTTAGCAACTTCTTTTGTCAGCACAGTTTTGTATTGAGTTTATGTTCCTAGCTGTTTTCCTTAGTCTAGCTATATTAGTGGAGCAAGCGCAATTCTTTTCTGCCTACATGCACTGCCTAGCTGAAGTTGCTTGTATAGTCCAGGCCCCAAACTAAAAGGTACAAGTCAACCCAGCTTGGTGTCAGTGATTCCCTGACACCACAGCTACTTATTTGGTTAGATGGTTTCTATGCAGTGCAGGTCTGTCTGCTATTGTTCAGCTCACTGTAGATAAGATCTTAAGATTCACGATCTGCATGTGAGGGATATGCAGAAGATGGGCTTTCCCTTCCTCCTTTTACCCCCAGCTGTAGCTCAACTGTGAGCCACATCTAAGATCTTTTTATCAAGTACAATGGTTGACTGATGGCTCAGACACCCCCTCATATACTGCAATCCATATAGAAACATGGTCTGTGTACTGCCATGTTGGATGCATTTACTACAGGTATTCCTGAAAAGAATAGAGTTGTAGCAATTGAATTTCTTTCCTAGTGTCTTCAGCTCTGGCAGATATAGTAAGTGCTTGCTCTCTCTTGATTTTCCTCCCCCTCCATCTCCTTTCCTGATTGCTAGTTAATAGAAGATATTTTTTTTTATGTCACATTGGAATAATTGCCATGGCAACCTTGTGTGCTGCAAGGATTTAGAAATAGCTGGAGGAGAGAAGACTCCCCATGTGAGTTAGGGTTCTGCTGAAAGAGGACGAGCCATGGTAGTAATACCTCCATGGTAAAACTACAGCTTTCCTCATGATTGGCTCAGCTGGAGCCTGGCAAGTTAATACTCTTCTTCATGTCTCTGCCATTTCTATGTTCACATAAGCAGAGTGGGAACTGAGGCACCTCTGCCGAACTTCATCTGCGGAGATGCAGATGAGCACCTCTGCAGGTGACCCAGAGCACTGGGTCAGTGTTTTTCTAGGGGGAGTGTGTCAGCTAGGAAGGGAATCAGGGGACAGGTGACTTGACTTTTCCCCCAGGGAAGAGGGTCTTATTTGGGTTTAGCACTCTGCTCAGCTTGGAGCTAGTCTTGGACTTACGTGGCTTGCTTTCAATAGCACTAACTTTAGCTTCATTCCCCAAAAGACTATGTGATCATACATCTTTCTTACATGAAGATGAAGTCTGCTGGCTTCATCTAGGTGAGTCTCCAGTTTCCTGCATGTTAAGACTTCCAGCCCTTCCTTTGGGAGTGCCCAAGCCCAGTAAGTTTTCCGATCAGGAAACCTCTCCCAACTTCCAGCTTAAAATTTCTTTTTAACCTTTGGCAGCATTGCTCCTGGTGTTGTTACTTGCAAACTGATAGGAAAGCTGTCTGCAGTGAGTTTGTTCCTCCCTTTCCTCCAGGAGAGGCTGGCAGACCTTCAGACAGCTCGTTCAGATGGGTCTGTGGTAACACTAAACACTGTCAGGGCGTTAGCAGTGCCATAGTGGTTGTGGTCAGCATAGGCTGAAATTTGGGACACTGGTGACATTTCTACAGAAGTAGAAAATGGCATATGGACTAAGGGAAAACTGGCAAGGGAGCTGCCCCTTGGCATTTCTGGATGCTCCTGCACTTGAGTAAAAGAAAGGCTGTTACTTTTTCGTCCCAAATGGAGCTAAGGCCCTGTCTACACATAATGATCAAGGTATGTTATGTACCAGCTAGTCCCACCTCCTCAAATAAGGTTTTTGGTAACACTGTGAGTTCATAGAGGTTCCTCCACAGCAGGCATAAGAGACAAGACAGCTGAAGTTGAAATGGTAGCAGCCCCTAATTCCATGGCATAGGGTGGTTCCTTGTGTCTGGAGGATAGTAAAAATCCCCCTGCCTGCACTGCTGCTAAACTCTGAAGAGGTGGATATAGATATATCTGATGTAGTCACCATTGAAAGTGTATTATATCGGGATAAAGTACTGTTTCACACTGAGATGGGGGCCTGTTACCACATGTGACAGTGGCTGGTTTCATCACAGCGTACCTGTGCAACACCTTCTCGCATAGTATTGACTTGTGCCAGTGGACAAATACAGATCATTGTTTTGATGGCCTCTTTGGTAGATGAAACTTTGCTGTCTACTGGAGACATTCACCCAAAGGAATATGATGCTGATATGAGATGCCAACGTGATACATGCATTAATTCTTAGGGAAATGCTGCAGGAAACTGCTTTTCAGAATGGCTCAGTTTCCTAGTTTCATGAAGGCTGTAATCCAAGGGCTACGTAATGACTAGTGCTGTATGGAAACTTCTGCATGCCAACACCCTGCCTGCCCGAGCTTCATCTTTTGTGCTGGGTGGGTTCAAAGGAAACTGCCTGTTGATTAGAGTTCAGGCACAGCTTAATCTTCCAAGTCAATGCAATAAGCAAAGGCACATGATCTCACATAGAAGAGAAACAGAACGTGCATGCCACTCTCGAAAGAACGTGAAATAATTATACTCCTTATTTCCTAATTTTTAAGGTGGGTCTCAGTGTGAGTGGCACAAATTACTATATAGAGAGTACCACTCCATCCTTCCTCTCTCCCGAAAGACACTTACCAAACATGGTGACTAAACACTAGCAGTTTGTGCACAACCTTTCCTCCAGCAGAAGCCACATGTGTCAACAGCAGAAACTGATAGTGCAAATGGCATTTGTCATTCATGAAGTGGATTGATCATTCAGAATAATGAAGTATCATGGATATACAGGCATATAGGAATCAGGCTTGTGTGAGGGTCTCGTACCAGTTGGTAGATGTCTTGTTGCTGATCATTATGTTTGAATGCTGGAAACAATTTGCAGAGGTCTTTCATTTCCAGTGACGTCTGCGTTTCATATTCTCTTGTGTGGCTCTTTAAAATCTAGTTACCTTTGTGATATGACTCATCATGTGGTAAGTCACATTTAACTTTGTTTAGGATTTGATTACTGTGTATTGATGTCTGTATCTGAAGTGCATCCTGCCACAGCAGAAGGTTTATGTATAGAGGAACAGAAATGTACTAAGGAAATGACAGGTCCTGTGCAGCGCCTAGGAGGAAAAGCGATACTCAAACAAAATGGGTACTTTTATATCTATTTATTTTGTAGAGATTTGTTAAAACATTTCTCTTCCTCCCACTCAACTGGTGTTCAACAAACTGTACACTAGCTAAGGACAGCAGCCATTGCAGATGTTGTTACTATTTTAGTATTGCTTAGATGTTCTGACAGATACACTGCTCTGCAGTTCTTTACGATTGAAGTTGCAAACCTAATATAAGCATGAGATGGAAATGCGAGATATGGCCATTTACTAGCTGTATATGAAGCTAATTTTACTTTAAACTAGGTTCAAGACAATGTATTCCTTCTTGTTGCAAGCACATAGATTGTATGTTAATTATCATATCATGAGTCTCCAGGCTCTGCTTTCAAAAGAAATCTAATTATTTCATCCCGCTACATGAGGATTTGCACATAATTTTGTCTGGACAGCACAGTTACCTGAAGCAAACCAAGCATAATAGCTGTGTTTTGAGAGGAATGTGGTGTACCTTGTTACAAGTTGATGCTGATGCTCTGGCTCTGTTTCTTTCCCAGGATGATCCTCTCACTAATCTAAACACAGCTTTTGACGTGGCTGAGAAATATCTGGATATTCCCAAGATGCTGGATGCAGAAGGTAAAGTAGAATGCAGTGGCTTTTAACTTGTTTTTTCTTAAGACATTTCCCACTTCTTCTAGGTGGACTTGTATTGTACAAGAATTCAGTAACCTCTGAATGCTCCTTCCATCACCCCATACTGTATGTATAGGGAAAAAGTTACAATGGAATAATGAATCACATGTTCTGCTTCCCCCTTCCTCCTGTGCTCCTCAGTCTTCCGAGTCTGGTGTGGAGATCTTAACCTAGTCAGAGATGAGTAACACCTGGCTATGTCCACTGATGACTGAAGTGTTCCTTCTCAAGAGTTGGGCTTAATACTGAGTTAATGTGTGATGTAGGACTGCGTTCTTTTTGCTCCAGAATGTGTTTTTTTTCTGGGGTCTATCTGACATTGCTGGAAATCTTCCTTTTGGAGGCATGATGTTAGTATTATAAGCTGCTTCTCGTTGACTACTCAGAAGTGCTGGGCATGAAGATCCCTCACTGACTGGGTCTGGAGACCAAGGCAGAGATCCATGTTCTTCAGAGGTGCTTTTGCTACTGACTGTGGGTGCTTCCCTGAGGCCACTGTGACAGCAAGGATTGCTTTTCAGAGCCTTGTCAGGGACCAGCTTGGCAATAGACTTTGAAGAGTGTAACTCTGGAGTACAAACAACAGCCTGAAATAGTTCTCTGGTTGTTGGCTGTTTGCCTGAAGCCAGCTGGTTTCAGTGGTGGAAGCTGTATTTCAGGCTTGGTTTGGACAGAAGAAGCAGTTAAAGGCTTTTGTTAAATAAGGGAGTGAGAGGAAAAAGGGGAAAGGTGAGGACAGGACAGCTGAACCTGTATTTGGGTAACTAGGATGTTCATATTCTTAGGTAGCATTTCCCATCCCTGGGGGTGAGTCTTGTTTTCCCTGCATTCATCATGCTGAGGTGACAAAAAATCATGAGGTTTCTGGAGTAGATTCAAGTGCTTCCTGCTGTTCTGTAGGAAATAAAGCCACCTCCAAAATAAGTGGATCTAGCTTCAGATCTCAGCAAAGCTAGCAGTGATGAAGAGGGCCCCTTGCAGGAGCTCCCACTGCTCTTTCCTGATCACTCTCCTCCCTCATGGAGTGGAGCTAATGTGCATTCCTCCATGCCATTAATTCTGATCTCTGGAGGTGTTGAGTTTCCCCTGAAACTAATGAAAGGGCCTTTTGAAATTCAAGCCATCATTGTGTTGAAATGGAGGACAGGGGCATGGGAAGGAAAGGAGAAAGGATCTTTCCTGAAGAACTGCATGGAGGAATTGCAGTATAAAAACTATACTATACATCTATAAAACTGCTGCCAGTTTGGATGGATTCAACCCACCATTCACAGTAATGTTCTCAGGATGGTGAAGTGCTGTGACCCGAGACGTGCTGACATATGGCTGCATTAGCCTGGCCAGACCCTGGAAGCAATTTTGTCATGAGGGAGGGGAACCAGGAGGGTGATCCTGGCTTCTCAGAGACACACATCTTCTGGGGAATGCTGGGAAGCCCTCTGGAGTTTCTGTGACAAGCATATACCCCAGCAGGCCTTCTGGACAGTTGTGGTTCTCCCTCTCCTTTGCTTTCCTCCCATCAGTTGATTATGCTCTTAACGTGAGGTTTTTTTTGACAGACATTGTTGGAACTGCCCGTCCTGACGAGAAAGCCATCATGACCTATGTTTCTAGCTTCTACCACGCCTTCTCAGGAGCCCAGAAGGTATCGCAGGATCCCAAGCTCCCTCCACAGAGCACACCTGGTGCCGTTGCTAATGTCCAAACCTTTTTTTCTTTCTCTCTCTCCTCTCTAGCTACGGGCATCTTTATTATTATGTTCTTGGTAGAGTTGGCTGTTGGTTCAAAGTGGTGCCCCAGATATAGTATGTGGGGCAAGGGAGCCAGGAGTCCCATTTCCCTATAGTCAGTGGTACTTCCAGTGGCACTTGTATATGCCAGCACCGTGGTGTGCACACAAATCCAAGGGAGTGGGGAGCTCTGCCTTCTCCATTTGCCTTCCAGACTGCTGCCCTGACGGCCAAGGACCTGCACCTCTTATTCCTGGGAAATCTGAGCTAGGATGCTTGGTCTCACAAAGGTGGAGACCACCACATAGATGGTCCGCTCAGCAGGACACTGCAGCCTGCCACCACTGGAAACAATGCTGATACCTATTCACTTTTTTTTTCCCCCCCCCCCTTCTTTTTCAAAGAAGGAGAAACACAGCTGACTTAGTGGTTTTATGAAGGGTTCAATGAATATCCAAAGCTTTATCTTTTACCTTACATATGCTGCAGGTTACCACACCCTTGCTTCAAGGTCTGAACCTGCTGCTTTCTTGAGTTGTGCCACAAATTCAGTCCCAGTTCACCTGGGGCTCACAAAGCACCTCTAACAAGTACGTCCGTGGTGATTTTGCAAACAGAGCATTGCTTGTCATGACTGAGATGCCTGGTTTTGTTCATTTGTTCCTTTTGTTTCCTCTTTTCTCACCCACCATGCTGGAAATGGGGCAGTTGAGTCCTTGCTATGTCTGGCTTAGCCATTTTCCTCTTGGTGATAGAGTCACTTAAGGAAAACATTTTATGGGTGAAACCTTGTAAACATCTATCGCCAAAACCAAGCAGCCACCTGTACTGCAGTGCTGTAGGAACAGGCAGTGCGTGTTGCAGCAGAGCAGACACTGTGTAGGAAGCGCACTGCATAGGAAGACTCTGATCTCTAGCTCCTTGGCGTACAGAAAGGCCTTGGGCACGGGCGTTCAAACCTCCAAACAGCCTATTTGCATCCTTGGGCCAGGCCCCCGGACCGCTACTGAGAAGGTGCAGAGCCCGGATCCTCAGCTTGGGAATCCCCTGGCCTGGAGGGGTGGGAGGGAGGGGTGCCGCTTTGAGCCACAAGCCAACGCTGCTAGCCACCTTCTGATCCGAATTCCCAGCTCTCCGCATGGAAATCTGTTTGGCCTGTCCTGCAATGCATGATGGGAAGTTTTCTCCCCCTCTCTCACGCCACCCATGACTGTTTTGTTTGATTCTATGTGCTGCTTCTTACTTTATCCTTTCAACCTCTTTTCCTTCTCTGCACAGATATTATAGGCACGCTAAGGCCGGATGAGAAGGCCATAATGACCTATGTCTCATGTTACTACCACGCCTTCTCAGGGGCGCAGAAGGTGAGACTTTACTGCTAACAACCCCCTCCCCACTCCCTGCCCTGCCCACCGCTCCTCTCCACCGAGGAACGGGCCAGACCCCACTGTCCACCCCAGGGCATCTGCAGGGAAACCCAACGCATCCAGTGATGCGCTTGGATGTGCCATCTGTAGTCTTGCTGGAGAAGTGATGTAAATGTCCTTTCAATCAGATTTGAGCTGCTCCTTCCCTCCAGTTTCACACCCCAGTGGTGGAGAAAGCATTTAGCTGGCATGGAAAGATGAATGAGTATCTGCTCTGACAGAGTCGGTACCCTTTCAGTGACTAGTGGGCATCATCCTGGCCAGGCAATGTGCCTCCAGAAGTACCACCATCAAATCAGCATAGTCCAGGAAATCACAGCCTGTCCCCCTTGAGCTGCCCTCCTGCCTCCCACACTCAGCCCCCACTAGCTCAGTGGTCTTTCCTAGACTGAATCATCTGTGAGCTCGTTACATAGCACTTTTGTGCTCTAGCCACAAAGTCCATTCCTACCAGGCCTTGAGCTTTCCCAGACTCATACACTTCTCCATTCCTTGCTTGTCCCTGGTCATTCTCTTCTGTGTCCCCAACCACCTATATGTTTTATTTCTCTTTCCTCTGCTTTGCCCATTTCCATAACTTCAGTCCTTCTTCCTCTGCTTCCTCTTTACTCCCAAGTCTCTGCCTGGCATCGGGACATTTGTCCTCAGAGGAACCAAATAGTCACAATTCACTTTTTGGGCAAACTTCCTCCAAAGCAGCAATTTCCCTGCAATCCTTCGAATAGAAGGATTTTCCTCCCGTGCCGTAGCCTGGCTGGGCTGCAGCCTTTCCACAAGATCACTGCTTATTTCAGATTATCGGCTTTGGAACAATAAAATATGAAGTTCAAGACTGCATTCTTCATGTTATGAACAGATGTACATTCTCCCTGTTCCCCCAGCCACAACTCCTTGCTCTCACTAGGCCTTTTCTATTTGAGACGCAGTCCATGTGTTGCCCAGCCTGAGGGCTTTACTTGACTCCAGGAAGAGTCCATCTCTTGTACAAAGCAGTGCTGATGGTCACAGCGTTGATGCAGATATACCGTGCTGCTGCTGGCTTTTTACAGCTACTCAGGCTGTAGATTCCAGGAAACAGCTCTTTAGTTCAAGCTTTTTGTTCTCTGCTTTCTTTCACATAAATTACATGATACTGTCTTGTTTCCAAGGAACTGGGAATCATGTCCCACAGCAGTGCAGTAACTTGCCCATTTGGCATGATTTGTGTAGTCATGACTTTTCCACCAGGATCCTGCTTTGTTGAATAGATCGAAACCCTTAAGACCAGGCTGCAAGCTCCAGCCAGCCAGTACTTGCCCAGGAAGACTGTAGTCTCAGAACTCCTGCCAGCCTGCTGATAAGGCCTGTGGTTTGCCAGGTGCACCTGAGGGACTGCTCCATGCTGTCTGCTTAACCTGAAGAACTGCAGGTTGAGGAAACAGCAAACCACAATATGAGGAGAGTTGTGGCCTGCTGCAGGAGCAGCCGTGCCCCTTGCCAATCCCCTCCTCTTCTCTCTGCACCCATTCCACGATTTGGGAACCTGCTCAGCAGGTCCCATGATCTCATCAGCAATTTAGGTGGATGCTAGGTCTCCAGGGATAAGTGAAAACAACCTTTTACTGCCTCAGCACTTGAACCAAATAGCTGGGGCAAGAACTAGAGATGGAGCTTCTTAGTTGTTAAAGCTTCGGTCCCATATAGTTTAACTGGTTTTTAGGGAAGATTAAAGATTTAATCATTTATTAATTTTTTAGCAGTCCTGATGAGCCAGCAACTCAACTGTGCCCTGGCAGGTGGGGCACAGCTGCTTTTTGGAGCTGCCCTAGCTATACATTAGCCAACTGCTGAGTGACACAGATTCAAACCTCCAGGCAAATGCAAAGTGATTACCAAGTGTGAGCCCAGCCCAGATTGTAATGTGTTGCTGCCTCATGCACGGTTAGGTGACTTACTGTGATATCGCTCCATTTTTCATTCAGATTTTTCATTACTGCCACCAGTCCTGAAGGGGAAGTCCCATGAGCCGCTTTCTGCTTCTTTTCCTCTCTTATACTGAGCCTTTGAAAGGTACAGGGTCCCCAGCCTGACATGTGTGTGTAGATGGCTGCTTTTTCTTTATGCCATTTTTTTAAAAAATATATATATATATTTGTAGGTATACTTGCTTTGGTTGGCTTGCTTGTTTTCTAACCGCTTCTGACTTTCACACTAAATGCATGCAACTACTGGTTGGCTTAATATTTTGTAAACTTCATTTCTGGGTGAAAATTTCTAACTAACGTTTTACCATTTTATTAAGCGATTGTGTTTGGCAAACAGTATTCTGGAGTGGTCCTCTGAGGCCAGAGGACAGCAACAGTCATCTTCCTTACTTAGTGCACTGTGGGAATGCCTTCCTTTATGATCCTTCTCAGCAGAGACCTGGATCCATGAGCTAGAGAGATGGCTAACTCCACTTCCATCCTAAGCAGCGCAAGTCAGGGTTGAGAAGTACAGAGAACACAAAAGGCAGAGAAATTACTGCTACTTTGGCTATTCAGATTTCCATTTTGAGTCCACCAAACAGCACATGCGTATCACACAGCAGCAGTGTTGTATTGAGCAAAATCCCCACAGTCTCTGAGTGCAAGTATAATAATGTGTCAGCACGATGCAGCACTGAAGCTGATCAGCTCACAGAGGTTCTCTGAGAAAACAAGTATGCAGCTTCCAGACCCCAGGATGGTGCATCTTCTCAGTGCTGCCCCATGCCTTGTGAGCATTCTGGCTTCTTTGAAGCCAGTGTGAGCATCCTAAACACATCATTACCTTCATCAATGTGGGGAAGCCAGAATGGCTTTTTCTGCTCCACTGATGTGAAGGTGTAGGGGGGAGCTGCCTTGGCCTCATGTAAACATCTTAGTGTGCCACTCTTCTTTTACCTGAAAGTGTTTCACTGAGGTTGCTATTACCACAAATCAGCTTATTAGCAACAGTGTAGGAGGTATTTGTGGAGGTTACCTGAAAGCACCGGGATCCTTTTGTTCTACCTTGCTCAGAGCAAGTCAGTGTAATACGTTGCCCATTATATTAACGATAATAGTGGCCACAGAGCCTTTCCTGCTGCCACAGCAGCATACTGTTGCACAGAGCAGTCTGGAGTAGGCAAGAACCATAGGAAGTAAGTACTGTAGGGGAGGGAAAGCCTCTACACTTCAGCCATTAGGATAATACAAATAATGTCATAACTGCTGACATTCATAGGCTTTTGTGTTTGAACAGATGTTCAACACACATATACATACACCACATATTTAAAAACTTGAGCAGCTGGAGAAAATCTATCGTCAGATACATGTAAATATGCCTGTGCAAAATGGGGTCCCTCCTGCACAACTGGCTGCTGCTGCAGTGAGCTCCTGGGGTGTAAAAAGAAGAGAGTTATGAGTGTGCAATGAGCTCCTCTCTTGGGACAATTGAAAGAAACATTTGGCACCAGCAGTTTCGTGCAGTCACTCAGCACATCATGGTAGGGCTCTGACAATGTCTTTTTGAGATACTATTTGGTCCTATATAAACTATACAGTTTGGATAAGTGAAATTTCTCTTTCTCCTGTACAGGTTCCTCTGTGTTTTAAATTAGTTAATATCTGTGTGTCTGCTAGCTGGCCCACTTTAGTGAAGGGACAGAGGACTGAATAAATGTTTTTACAGCTTTTTACAAATGAATAAGATTGCCAGATCCCTTGGGACCTTAGCAATCCATATGTCACTATATAGCCTATGACTTTATTGCTATTCTTGTTGTCTCCCATCAGCTGCAAAAATTAGAGGATTTTTATCAAATGGCCTTAGAGATTGAATAAACACATAATAAAAGGCCTTTTAAAAATAGAAAAAAGTTGAAACTTGCCAGCTGTAAGATCAGCAAAACTTCTTTTGGCATCATTCCCACACATAGTTTTAAGGCAGGACACAGCACTTGCAGTTGGTCTGTGGTAGTGTTGGCATGTGCCCTCTCCTCACCATCTCCACTTAGCGTCTGTAAGGAGGAGTACACCATAGGGGTCCTGTGGGTAGCTCTACCACCAGGGCGATAGCTGCACTGTGGTAAGAAGGTGCTGAGCAGTCCCCTGACACCCGTCACGGGCACATCCTCTGAGGCTTTGTGGCATGGTACCCACCATGATAATGATAAAGGGAGCTGATATCCACAGATACGTGCTGTGCAAGGATCGGCCTGCTCTATGTTCCCCATGCCAAACACATGTATGGCACTCCAGGGCAGACTGACTGCTCCTGAGTTCATAGCTGGGATTTTTCTGTTCCTTACTTTGTTCCAAATTCATGTTTTAACATGTTCAGCTCCCTGCAGGGTCCCACAGTGCAAAAAAAAACCCAACAAGCCCTAAATAGTAACAACAGGCTTTTTTTTTTTTTTTTTTTGGTGAGACTTGTTTTGGGAGAGTTAGCAGAAAGATTACCCAGAAAGGGGGGAAAAAAATACTCTTCTCAGCTGGATCATGAGACCCTGAATACATGGTAGGTGTCATGTGGCAAGATGCTGGAGGAGGTGGCCCTGTAATGAGTGCCAGAAATACAGGGAAAGCTGGAAGACAGCTCTGCTGGGCAGAATTTAAGGGTAAGAGAAGTATCTACCACTTTATTTTTCAAAGTTAGGAATTTTCCAAAGTCCAGTCTGTGGATTAACTCTGTTTATGTAGTTCTTTCCTAGGGTAAAAGCATGTAGAGAGTCTCATCAGCTTGATGCCACTTGGTTACTGGTGTTGCAGCTCTGTCTTTGTAAAGAGGCAGCCAGGGTCCCTCTGGTAGGAAGCAAACAACAGGGCTCTCTCATAGGAGCAGCTTTAGAAAAAGCATAGAAATGTAGTTATCTCATAACACAAGGGGTAGAATCAGTAGACCTGAGAATCTCTGAAGGAATGTGTTCACCTGAGAAGGGAAAAATAAATTCCTGTAAAAGGTCAGATGGAAAGCAAAGAGGTCAGGACAGGTGTTCCAAAGTATAGACCAATTGCTAGAGCCAAGGGTAGGAGTCTTTACCCACAGGTATGTAGCAAGAAGCTGAGCTGCAAGCTTTGGTTTTGGAGTTTTTTTTCACACTTTTCCCTTCTTCTGTTTTTCTTCTCTTCATCAGGCGGAGACAGCAGCAAATCGTATCTGCAAGGTGCTGGCAGTCAACCAAGAAAATGAACAGCTCATGGAAGACTACGAAAAACTGGCCAGTGATGTAGGTGTCCATGGTGCTGTTGGTTTCTGGGTGGTGGTATGTGGAAAGGAATTGCATTTAGTGCTGGTAACTAATCTTGAGGAATGCTATTCACCCATGTTTCCCTGGAAAATTCTTTTTTTTCCCCTTCTAGCTTGAGAAAAATTAAAGATCGAACTTACTTTAAAGGCAAGAACAATCTACTTCAAAACAGAATGCTTCCATAGAGCAGCTTCGAGTTTCTCAGCTTATTAAGAGCAGCTGCAGAAATGCTAAAATTAAAGGAAAAATCAATCTGGTTTAACTTGCATTCCTCAGGACTATACCACTTCATAACATCTTTCATACAAATTGCATGCTGATAAACTGAAGTCAGGAATTGTATGAGAGAGAATGGAAGTTAGAGATAATTGAGGAAAGAAATATGCATTTACATATTGGAAAGAATCTGTGTAAGTCATAACCTGGAGGCTGCTTTGGTTAACTAAGAAGGCTGACAGACTGACAGCTCTGAAACTACTGAAGTGACCAAATGTGGACTGGAGTATGTTTGTGGAAGATAAGTAGGGAGGGGAAGATGGAGAACAGAAGGGCAAACGTAGCCTGTGAGCCTGGTTTCAGCCTGGTCTGAAAAGCATAGGACACTCACTCATACTATAGACTGTCCACTCTATTAGCATTTTGCTGGCTCCCCAAAGAGGTTTTCTAAGGAGGGCTATTCAAAGAGCAACACTGATTTCAAGGAAGCTAGAGTGAAAAAACTGTAACTGGAGGCAAGAACTTGATTTCTCCTGTCAGTCCATTCCAGAGATAATATGACTTACAGCATCCTTTAGTTATGCAACAGTCCACTGTAAGGCTTTAGTGTAATCTGAGGACATAGTTTGGTCCTGATTGTGCAAAAGCTATGCCTTAAGCATGTTGTATTTGCAGTGCTGCACCAAGCAGTACTACTTAGTGTGGTAGGGAATGGGCTGCTCATTAAAAAAAAAAAAGTACTTCCAAAAAAGCTGGCAAACTTTTCTTTACAAGCCCAGCTGGTGGCAGAATCTTTCTGACAGCAGACATAAAAGTAAACAATCCCTAATGAGATCAGAGCAACACCTGTAGTTTTAACACAATTTTCAGTTCAAGGCTTCTTGTCATTGTTCTTTGCAGCTGCTGGAGTGGATCCGTCGCACCATCCCCTGGCTGGAGAACCGGGCCCCAGAGAACACCATGCAAGCCATGCAGCAGAAGCTGGAGGACTTCCGGGATTACCGCCGCCTGCACAAGCCCCCCAAAGTCCAAGAGAAGTGCCAACTTGAGATCAATTTCAACACCTTGCAGACCAAGCTGCGGCTCAGCAACAGGCCAGCCTTCATGCCTTCAGAAGGGAAAATGGTCTCGGTGAGTGGGGGTAACTGCTCGTATATACCCCGAGCGTGCCTACAAAATGGGGCTCCTTTTCTGCCCATGGGTAAGCAGAGCATGCCCGCCTTCAGAGTGAGCTACTCTGTGGTAGGAACCCTACAGAATATAGGTCAGTGAGGCCATAAGAGAGGTTCAAGCAATTGTTGCTGTCCTGGATTTAAACCAGACTCTGAGGCTCTTCACAAGTTGCATGTCTTTGAGGAGATGTCTGGGTGCCTCTCATTTTTTTCTAATTGAAAAATGGTTGGGTTTTGTTGAAGTTTCATGTGGGGAAGTGTTTCAAGAGAGACTCCTGTGCAGACAGGTACATCCCAGCACTGCTGGTCCTGCTCATATTAAGTCTGGCACTTTGTCTTCCTGACCTGTCTGCACAACCCTGTGAGATTAAAAGCCTACATCCCCTCCCTCCAACCATTTGGAGCCATGTAGCTCATGGAGATTAATGCTGACATACGTTTTCCCCTACTCATCTTTTAACTTGCCTTTTCTTTTCATGCTCCTGTCTCTAGGATATAAACAATGCCTGGGGTGGCCTAGAGCAGGCTGAGAAGGGCTATGAGGAGTGGTTGTTGAATGAGATCCGGAGGCTAGAGAGGCTGGATCACCTGGCAGAGAAGTTCCGGCAGAAAGCATCCATTCATGAGTCCTGGACAGATGGTAATGCCAACCTATATGTTTCCTATTGCCTGATCTAGTCCTGCCTGTTATATAGGGAGGAAGAGATGGATCATGCATAGGTCCTTCCATGAGATTTTCCTCTCAAGAATGCTAGGTTCATTTCTTACTTTATTAGAAAATAATGCATGAAAATCAGCTTGATCTCTTCTGTTACGTCCTGCAGCCATATTGGCATTCCCTAACTGTTGCGAAGTGAGAAATTTGGATAGAAAAGAGCTACAGAGTAGAGGAAAAACAACTGTACAGTAAATGCTACAGTTGGCATTTACAAGACCAGCATTGCCCAGTTTGCACATACTGAGAAGAGCCTAGCGTAGCACAGCCTTGAGCTGCACTCTGTGCCCTTCTCTGTTGTGAATGGAAAACTCACACCTCGTGGTTTGACAGTGAGGACTGTGCATCTCTAGGCCAGCACACCTGAGTGCTAGCCTCGGGCAGGGTGTATGGAGTGGGGCAGATGCCATTTTGAAGGGCCCAGGGGCTGCCTCGGGTGGCAGGGAGCTGGCTTTGGGGGCGTTGGGTCCTGTCCTTCATTCTCCTGTCCTTTGGCTCCCTCCCCAGGTAAGGAAGCAATGCTGCAGCAGAAGGATTACGAAACTGCTACCCTCTCGGAGATAAAGGCCCTGCTGAAGAAACACGAGGCCTTTGAGAGCGACCTGGCTGCACACCAGGACCGTGTGGAACAGATTGCTGCTATTGCACAAGAGCTCAAGTACGGCATCCCGGCGCACGTCCCATCCTTGGGGCCAGAGAGGCTTAATCAGCTTTGCCCTCTGCCCTCTGGAGAGCCATAAATCAATCTCCGTACAAAAATGTTGGGAAGTCCCAGTGTTTCCAAACAGTATCTAGGATACTGCTCTCCGGTATCCGGATGCACCAGAAGAGCAGGCCAGAAAATGGATGAGTCGTGGGTGCTGATGAGGGGAGCAACAGAATTATATTCCCAAGCCAAGTTTCCATCCTCTTCCAGCACATTATGCTGCTGTGAAGCCTTTCCGAAAGAGCCTGACCTGCCTGGCGCCTGCTAGGTTTTGGAGTTGTAATGCCATCATATTTTTCCAGGAAGAGAAGGAAACAGCAAAGGATAGCAGGCTCTCAGTTGCTCTCTTTTATAAAAAAAATCCTCCTTATTCTGGCAGGAAAAAAAAAAATCTGCTGATGCTTGAGCCCATCGTGGCCTCTGCTGCCACCCTGGGCTCTTTGCCCCAGGACTACTGCACTCTGGTGGCCACTTGCTCCATGGCATCCTCACAGTAGCTCAGGTCCATCCCTGCTTCCCATAGCTTGGAAACGTTCACCTCTACTTTTCCTGACGGGACAAGTGACGCAGCTTACCAGGAGAAATGAGGTCTCCTCAGGGTGGGAGGTTGATTGCTAGGGTTAGCAGGCAGGTAAAGAGCTGGCCTCTGCACAGGGCAAGAGATTTTGAAACCCTGCATGTTTCTTGGCAAAAACAGCCTGAACAACTTGGCTTTGACTGTTTCCTATTTTAAAAATATTTATATATCACACTGGCCTGTTGCGACTTAGTGTCTGGGCTAAGTTCAGTACTCTTGGGCTGAAGGACTGTTTTCCTCTAAAAAATCAAGATTATTGGATGAAGATCATTATCTCCTTTAACAACAGAGATTTACAGAATTGCTCCCACGTCCACGGGAAGACTGACCTTGGAACAGGAGGAGGGTTCAGGGCAATCCTCCATGTCAGTAAGATTAAAACCGAGGCTGGCTAGTCAGCAAGCATTAGCTGCCCTGCCACTTCCAGAGCACATGCTACATGCCAGCCAAAGCAGCTGCAGCTCTGAGAGCAACAGGAAAGGCTGGGCCCTAAGCTGGGGGAGAGGTGATTTCTTCCAAAGTGTGAGAACAGCGGGCTCTGCCATCCTTCCAAAAGCCATCTTCCATCTCAGCAAAGAGGCCATGCCCTGAAAAACCATGGCTGAGCTCTTTTCTCCACCAGAGGTACACTGCTGGGGAGGTGGAGAGGGTCTGGAGGAAGCCACTGTGACTGCCCATGCCAGGCATTTTTGGGGACACGGAACATTCCACTCCCCAGCAGTAGTGGTCCAGCTCTGGTGCATTACAAGTCAGATTTTCAGAAGCAGTTCTTTCATCTGCAGTGCTGGCTCTGCAGCAAAGTAGATCAAGGAACTGATCTGGATTAAAAACCCAGCAAATAAAAAGTTATTTTTAGCCCAAATGAGTTTCCTGACTAGTTTACCACAAGACTCCACCAACAGTTGTGCCCACACACCTCCGGACGGCAGTGCAATGGTAGGAAGATACAAGGCTAGGGTAGGCAAGAGGAAACTGTTTAACCTGCACTAGGGCTTAGAGCAATGCTCAGCAGGTGGCCCAGGGTCACTCAGTAGCCCAGTAAGTTACTCTGCTTTCTCTTTTGAGGTTGACACTTCCCAGCTTGGCTGATCTCCCTCTGCCTGCAAGTTTCTCCCTCTTTGACCATGTGCAGAACCAGAGCACAAAGCAGTACAAGACCACAAGGTTCAGCTTGCCCCCATGCCCTCCTTTGCCCAGCCATACTCTTGCAGCCCGTCTTCCATGAGTGCCAGCCCCGTCAGGCACGCAGGAGAAAAACCTACACTTTAATTCTGGGATTTTCCTAAATAAAATAAACGGATTGTATAATTTAGCTATTCCTTGCCCCCCGTACTATGCAACTCTTAGAATGATCTTAAGCAGTTTCTTTGCATTCATAATAAAATCTTTGCTGCCCATTCTGATGTGCAAGCTGCAGGTAGTTAGCCTGCAGAATAGTAGTTAGCCTTAAGCAGAATACAGGGGCATATTGCTCTGCTCATAAGCTGCTTATTCCCATCTTGAGCAAAAGTCTATACTCCCTTCCCCTAGTGCCAAGTTATTCCCATCAGGCAGCCAGCACCAGTGTTTGTTGAGGCCTTGGGTGGTGGTTGTTTTTCTTCCTGTTCTGTGCTGTTTGATGTACTGTAACATAGAGTGTCGCCAAAACTAGATACTGCTGTCTTCCTGGCTCACTTAACTTGCAGAGACCATGAGCTCTTTGTCTGAATCTGTCCTCAAGGCTGATAAAGATTTCTAATGGGTTTCTCTTTCTTCTCTTTATTTGACTTTTTGTCCTTTTTTTTCCCCACCCCTTATAGTGAGCTGGACTATTACGACTCTCCCAGTGTCAATGCCAGGTGCCAGAAGATCTGTGATCAGTGGGATAATCTGGGTGCCCTAACCCAGAAACGTAGAGAAGCCCTGGAGGTGAGACATGTTACAAATTGGACCTTTGGAATTATGTGGGTAGGTCATTTGTGGAGAGCAACCTGCAGTGGGCATGAGCAACCAATTTTAGCTCTTTAGTGCATTCCTAGAACACCCTGGACTGTAAACGAAGGCTACATTTCAGTGTAGTTAGCCTGATTTTTCCCCTTCCAGCCCAATTATGGTGCCATTTGTTTGCTCAGACTATTGATTTCTTTCTACTTTTCTGTGTTTTGTAATTTTGTTCTGCTTGAAAAGACTGTCCTTGTTTTGTTTTATTTCAAAGAACCTCAGACTTTTCCCTCAGAGGAAAAAGATCCATTGTGTGTGTCATCTCTTAACAGCAGAGAGACTTTTACTGTAGTGCCATCCTGGGAGCACCAAGGAGATCTGAAAGGAAGCAGCAGCTCAGACAACCCACATATCTATGCGATTATTCTTCTCTAACCATCTTTCCTGATTTTCTTTCTTTTTTTGTGCATTCCCAGAGGACAGAGAAGCTACTGGAAACAATTGACCAGTTGTACCTGGAATATGCCAAACGAGCTGCCCCTTTCAATAACTGGATGGAAGGGGCCATGGAGGACCTGCAGGACACGTTCATTGTTCACACCATTGAGGAGATCCAGGTACAGAGCAGACATTTTCACAGGTCAGGCGGGGATACAGATAAGCCAGACTCTCCTGGGTTCCTAGTGGTGCTGAATTTGTAGATCATGTTTTGGTGCTTCTGCTTTTGTGAGTGAGCCTTAGCAAGAGAAACAAAAAGCAGTATGTTTTTCCTTGATTTCCTCCAAAAGCCTGGATCTAAATAGGTATGAAACATGCTCACACCATCCTAGCTGGACACAAAGAACCGAAAGTGGATTTTTCAGTGTAACTCTAGAGTCTTATTAATGAAAGCCTGAAAACTGAGAGAATCTTTTAGGGTCTTGTGAGGTTTTTTTAACCCACATGAGCAAAGCTTAGTGCTGCAGGTCAGTTGTCCCATGTAATGTCATGTCTGGGTCATGTCATAGGATGTGCTGTGGCAGTTGTTGAGCTGCTAGCTGGGTTTCAGTGCTGAGCACAAGAAAAATCAGAATTGTTCACTTTGGCTGTGGATTACCATTTGAAGTGAAAGACTTCTTGCCTCCTGCAAGACCACGGAGACAGTATCTCAGTTTTCCTCCTTCTGAAAGGGTATTATGAAAGCAATTTGAGGTATCTACAGGTAATTTCCAGACCTTTGAGAGCAGGATTTACTCTTCCCTGGGTTGCAGTGGGGACTTCTGTTTCTCCTGTTTGATGGGCTAAGGAAAAGAATCCAAGTGAGCTCTTTGCCAGAATGGCTGACAGGAACGTGCCCATCAATGAGGCTGCAAATGGGAGACCAACAGGGGACACTGCAGTCGGGCACGGAGGGGTAGTGAAATAGCCCTAGCTGAGTATCAGCTCTGTTACTGAGCTGCTATTTGTTTCTTCCTCTCTTTCCCACCTGAACAAAGGGGTTTGTTAAGTCTTTCATAGTGCAGAACAAAACTGAACAGCATTTAACCACTTTTGTCATCTCTTTGTGACTGTTGGCAGTATCTTTCCCAGCCCCCTAGACTTGCATTACATCTCTATGGCCACTGCAGCAGCTGCAGAGTAATGAGTCACCATGTAACGAAGCAATTTTACAAAAAGTAGTTACAGCGTGTGTGTTGTAAGCAAGTGGTCTATCATGCAGTTTACTTTCATTCCCTCTTCCGTCCACACTGTTCCTTCGATTATCCCTGCATGTGCTTCTCTGTCCCCCATTCGTTTTGCTGCCTCCTTCCCTGTGTTTGCTTCCCTAGTCTTGATCTTCCAGGCTTCTGGGATGAAGTACCTTAAAGGCCTGTAGAAGCAGTGGGAGATGAGCCAGGACCAACTGGCTTGTCAGCTGACCACAAACTGCCGGCAAGCGTGCCCCCACCATCGGTCCTTGGAGTACAGTCTGGGCACCGCAGCAAGACGGGGAACAGAAAGGGCCTGTTGTGTTCAGGGGGAAGAAGCTGTTTTGCAGCAGCAGGAGCATATGTTGCCCGTGCAAGTTTGCTGTTGACTGGAAGACTTTCACCTACTTCTAACTGACTCCGATCAGACTGATTCTGACTCGTATTATTCATCTGGCGTTACCTTAGGTGTAGAGCTAGTACATACCTAGTGGGAGAAGAAAAACATGGCACATTTACACTAGTGAGGCATGACTGCTTTAAAGTAATGCTAGTAGTCACATTTTCTTCCCAAAGGGCCTGACAAGCAGTCACTGGGCAGTGTTGGAGAAATAGTTCCTCCTAAATTGTGAGCCAGAATTATTCCACCATTTTTTGGGGTGCAATCTCTGTCCCTAGGGAAAAGAGGGAAAACAAGACTTCACATCATTTAACTACTGAAAACAGCCTGTTTAGTGATGCTGAGAGAACCTGTAAAGTATATTAGAGTAGCCTGCTTTGTAAGCTTTTGCAGTCACTTCTACAGGGATGTATTTGCTGAAGAGGCTGTTCAGTGACTAATGCTCTTACCCTCCCATTGCTGCTGCCTTCCTTCTGCAGGGGTTGACCACAGCCCACGAACAGTTCAAAGCCACTTTGCCAGATGCCGACAAGGAGCGACAGGCCATCCTGGGAATCCACAATGAAGTCTCAAAGATTGTCCAGACATACCATGTCAACATGGCAGGAACAAATCCTTACACTACAATCACCCCACAAGAGATCAATGGCAAATGGGAGCACGTGAGTTCTTTTCAGCCTTGCAAGTTGGTGTGGGAGGATGCCACTGCTCCATCACTGGGGCCCAGGAACTGCATTATTTACTTTTCAGTTACCTTCTCATGCTTACTGCTGAGTGCTTTTGGGTTTTTTTTGGTCATTTGGTTTTGGCTCAATTGCCATGTGCTTAGAAGGTGGAAGAGATGTTTCATGTAAATGCCTAGGGGATATCAGATCCCTTTTACTTCCTATTTTTATATTGAAAGATGCTAAATTAAAAGCTTTGAGCTTTTCAGTCCTCAGCTGACCTGACAAGCAAGTAAGTGTGGCATGTGAGTCAGGATCCTTTGTCACCATTCAGCCCTTCAGATGTTCCATCTCCATAGCCAAGTAGCCTTCCCTTGCTGTAATCCTAAAAGAGCAGCTACTCTCCATACCAGCTGTGCTGATGGGTCACCAAAATGAGATCTGAACAGGGTCCTGCAATTCACTTAACATGAGCCAAGAAGTGCATGGAAGCTTCTTCTGGTCTTCCGTGGCCTGAGATGAGTTTGCAGCCTGCATCCTACAGCAGATAGGATTCACATTCCATGAACCTTCCCACTATGTCCTAAACCTTATGACTGCTTGTTTTCAGTCCAAACACCCACTCCTCCCTTCCTTGCGGCAATTTCAACATTTACTGTACATGTGCCTTTGTATGTACACACTGCACACTTTGTTACTCTTTGCTGTAGGTGCGGCAGCTGGTTCCCAGAAGGGATCAAGCCCTGATGGAAGAACATGCTCGCCAGCAGCAAAATGAACGACTTCGTAAACAGTTTGGTGCACAGGCCAATGTCATTGGGCCCTGGATCCAGACCAAGATGGAGGTATTGCTGTGCTCATTTTGAAACAGTCTGTTTTCCTCTGTGATCTTAACTGATCTTCTTATCCTTGATCTTTCTTGACCATTGTCACAGTCATTCTTCCTTCAGGTCACAGCAAGAGAAACTTTCATAGAAAATATGGAGAATCCCAAGATTGATGTCAGTTACTGAAGTGTTTGTCCTTTTCTTCCCCTCACTTTTTAGTTCGGAGATAAAAAAATGACTTAAAATGGGGAACACGGGTATTTTAATAGAGTTGTGTTTATATGCAGCAAGCTAAAGACCCTACATCAGAAGCATATTTTGTGTAACTGCTTTCACAACAATGGTCTTGATACACGTGACAAAATAAATACAATTAGCATATCAAACATCAGCAGAGGAGACATTTTTAAGGGAAATCTTCTCTGTTTAGGTAAAATTTGAGTTTAATTGGAGTTGATTAAATGGAAAAATATGAAGCTATTACTGATGGCAGGAGCTGTAAAGAAGAGAGCGGTCACAGAAATATGTCTGTATGAAGGGACCAAGACAGTGGCAGACAGTACATCAGAAAAAGATCTGGCTTGGTACATTACTAGCTTACGGACTGCAGTTTCTTTTTTTTTTCCCTGTCCTTTTATTAGATACATCTCATGTGATTCACCTCACTTGGAAAATGTTAAAGGCTCTGCTAAAATTTTTGCTGACACTGTCTAGGCTCATTTAAAGTAACTGCTCCATGAGATACTTTTTTTTGAATCATCTTCCTGTGTGAGCGTGAAATAGCTGCAATAAATGTCAGGCATGTTGAGGCTTGTCCTTCCAATGGGGTCTAACTCCTTTGGCTTTGCTAATGCAGGAGATTGGCCGCATTTCAATAGAGATGCATGGGACCCTGGAGGACCAGCTCAACCACTTGCGGCAGTATGAGAAAAGCATTGTGAACTACAAACCAAAGATTGACCAGTTGGAAGGAGACCACCAACAGATCCAGGAAGCGCTTATCTTTGACAACAAGCACACCAACTACACCATGGAGGTAAAAGTTTTGGCAGCAGATCAGCCAGCCTCATCTGCTGTGGCCAGTTAGCATCAGGCACATCTAGCTCTGGCAATGTGTTGTGGTTCTCAGGAAAATGGAGAGCTTGACAATGTGGCCAAGCATGCAACAACATGTCGCTGAATTATTTTTTTTTGGCCTTGCTATACTTCATGCCAACCCATTCCAATATACTTCCAAATATAGACAATAGAAATAAACTGAATGAGATCAACAGTATCGCTTGAAAAATTGGCTGGTCTCGTTTCTCCTGCCACCTGACTGTGGCAGCCTGTTAGCTGGGATTAGAAGGACCAGGAGAGTGCTAGTGATTTTGAGCTGCCACAGCCTGGCGGAAGAAAAAAGTCCAACAAAAAAAGCGGAGTCTGGCTTTCTGTTGACAACGTGAGGTTTCTTGGAAGCCATTGAGTTCAACATGAGTCTAGCAGAACACAGACAGGCTTTGAAACTTGTCTTTTGGTTTCTGGCCAGCTCTCCATTAAGCAACAGCAGAGGCAGTGGAGTACCAGTGTCTTCCAAGGACCGTGGTTTATTTGTTTTCTTGGTAAGGAGAGTTTTCTGCCCAACTAAGTCCTAGAAGCACTGGCTTTGATTCTCATTTGTGTTAAAGGCCACCACAGTGTTGCTCTGACAAGGCAAAGGAACTTTGCAATAGGACCAAGACTTTCTTAAGATCAGGAATTGGCCTCTTCAATATTACTCCTTTTCAATCAAAATTCAGGTTTTAAACATCTGGTTGGCTCACACTGCAGAAGAGAAGAAAGCTTTTCTGAGCAAATGGACTTCTGCCTTGGCCACTAGGATCATTCAGTTTGCATCAAGTAGCACATTCGATCCCCTGGCCTCAGAGGCAGAAGAGATACTTTTTAACTTCAAAATTGTCCTGTCCTCTTTTTCCAGCATATCCGAGTGGGCTGGGAGCAGTTACTAACGACAATTGCTAGAACCATCAATGAAGTGGAAAACCAGATTCTGACCCGTGATGCCAAAGGAATCAGCCAGGAACAGATGAACGAGTTCCGGGCTTCTTTCAACCATTTCGACAGGGTAAGTCAGTTCTGACTGCACCTTGGTAAGCTACAGGCTTCCACATAGACTGCACAGTGCAATTAAAAAAAACCCAGTTACTATGATAAAACTAGATCAATAGAAGATGTTTCATTCTTAAAAATGCCACTCCTGTGGAGCAGTCGTTCCTGTGAAGACTGGTAAGGGATCATTAGGCTGGGAGTAGAAGTGTATCTTTTTAGGTAACTGTTAAGTTTCCTGGTAAAGCTAAAAGTATGGAAAAGTTTGAAGGCTTACTTAGGAAATGAGACTTTTACCCCATCTTCTCCAGAGAGCAGATTAATATCTTGATTTATAAAGTTCTTTGGAGCAGCTGTCCTCCACTCTGACATAACCCTTTACTGAAGAAACCAGTATTGCTCTTGTATGGAGCAAACGGATCTATACGCACCATGGCATCGCATGATGTAGGTAAACCCTGATGCTAAGCCTGCCTTGCCTTACTGTGGAAATACATGCCAAGGCACTAGCGGATGCAATAAGAAATGAATTCCTTAAAGGAAATTCTCCTCCCCTCAGTTTCCCAGCCTTCTACAACCCAAATCACAAAGGTGTCATGCAGGGAAGCAGAGACAGCAGCCCAAGCCTGAAACCAGCTCCATTTTCGGCCCCTTCAGTCTTTTCTGGAAACCCATGAGCAGCCTGCAGAGATACTGAGTCACTGATGCAAATACAGGTTGCTCTCCACCACTTGCTGCAGCAGCCAGGTTGTTTGAAAGGTCTCCAGAGAGCAGGGCTGCAGCCTGCCCTCAGGGATTGGCAGCACTTTCAGATTGCTAAACACTGGCTATTTCAGCTTTTCTCTGGCTGCCGAATGAAAACAAAAACTATGGATTCTATTCGTAGCAGAGGGACCCATACAGCCCTGTGGGTGTTATATTTTGACCTTCATATCGTCTGAATGATAATGCAGAGAGAACAAGGGTTTTCCCATCTTCAGCTGTGTATTTGATATATGAAGGCTTAACACTAACTTTAAAAGCTGATTTTCTGAGGAAAGTTTCTTGGAATTGGCCCCACCTGTGTGTAGCTTACTTGATCTCACCAGAGATAGTGGCAGCAGGTGGGGGCTCGTCAGTGCTTTGGGACTGTCCTGAGCTAAAATTCTGCAGGGTGGATGGGGATTCTCAGTTCCTGTGGTAGATTGTGTGTAGTTTGATGGGGACATCCAAACACTGGGGGAGTGGGGAATGAGCAAAGGGAAGAGCAGCTGCCAAGCCGTGTTGTGCTGCGCTCTACAGCAGTGCTGTTTGCAGAGCTGAGCACTTGAAATAGCTTTACCAGTCAAAGCTCCACCTCACGTGCAGGCCTCATGAATACAGCCATAACACTGCTCCCCTGAGCTTCAGCTGTTTTGCCTTGTCTGTTCCTGGGATGCCCTGACAGCTAAGCTTCCTTGGGTGTGTTGCCAAATGTACCTGCCCTCACCTACTCCTTTAGTGGGACTTGCGACTAGAAGATTAAGGCAATGCTTCCCACTGCCTCTGCCTGCTTCCCTGCACTCTGGGTTACTAGTGAAACACAGGGCTTCTGGCACTGTGGATAACGAGCAGTGACGCAAGTAATTCACTTGGGAGATGGAGATCTTGAGGCTTCTGAGCATCAACTGTTTTTGTCATTCAGATGCTCTCAAGATGTGACGAGCTCTCTGAGAAGGAACTGTTCCAAGAGCATTTTTAGCACATCCTGAAATGTCATTGTGAATATCTAATGTTGTGCACTTTTTATTTTTCTTCCCTATCTTTCTATCTGCATGTCATTCTTCCTCTCCCCCTCTCCTCACCCACTGCATGGTGCACCTGTTTGTTGTCCTTCCACCTCCCTTTGATCTCCTCTGTGTCTCCCTTCCTTCTGCCCCACACCGTCACCGCACTGGCACTGCATGTCCTGCTGCCTGGCACACCGCATAACCAGGACCACTCCGGCACACTTGGCCCTGAGGAATTCAAAGCCTGTCTCATCAGCTTGGGTTACGATATTGGAAACGATGCACAGGTACTGAATGCTAGTGGTGAACGCAGCCAGATGTTAAACTGTGGAAAAAATAACAGATTTTTCCTTTCTTTTCTTGTTTGTCTTAATCCATCTGTCATTGCTGTTCTTATGTTGGACTATATATACATCACTTTTCTGTACTCCTTCCTCTCTAAATGTACTTTGGTATCTATTCCTTCTTAATTCCCTAATTGTTTGTCTTGGGAGAATTCCTTTCATGTCTTCAAACTATTCCATTGTGACTTCTGTGTCACTTAACACTCTTTTTCTTGTCCATCCTTCAATCTGTCCTGCTTGATATCTTAATTCCTTTTATTCATCATCGATATGTTCCTTGCGTGTAAACTACTCCTTGTCCAAACCCACCTTTGCTTCTCTGTGGTTTCACAAACTACCTTTCCTCTGTTGTTTTTCATTGTCCTGTAAATCCTTCCTTCCATCTCCTCCCTCCTGAAACTCATTCTTTGTAATATCTCCTGTGGGTTCATTTCTCCCTGGACTGGTCTCCCTTTTCTCTCTTGGCTTTTCCATCTTGCATCATTCCCTGTAGAAGAAGACTGGTATGATGGATTGTGAAGATTTCCGAGCCTGCCTTATCTCCATGGGTTACAATATGGTAATGTAGAGCCCTCTGTCACTCCTGTTCAAAGTGATTCTTGTAGGCACCTTCAAAAATAAAGGGAGAATATGTAATGAATCAAGGTAAATACAGCTGTATTTTTCAGAATTATCAGCAACGGATGTTAAATCTAGTATTAGTTGTACCTGTAAAATTCTTGTCTCGCAGCAGTAGCTGAAGGTAAAAAAATGTAAATCATTGTCTAATTCCTGTGTATTTCAAATACAAATTATATTTATCAAACTGTGTAGCTACAAGTGGAAGAAACAATAAACTTCCTCATGCACTGACCCACCTCCTGCACTTCGCATAGCACACACAACCTCCCCAGCCCTAAGTATCAGTTGAACTCACCTGGAAGGATACATGGCCTGATTTCTGAATACACTCAAACGCTGCTCCTCTCATTCCTACCATTTATTTCACGTCTCTCTTCCTGTACATGTAAGTAGGTTCAAGTTCCAGTTATCCTCCCTGTAGCTTTTTCCTCACCAGAATACCTGCATATTTAGAACAGTAACATGTCGTCAAAGGGCAGGAGAAGAGCATAGTGCAAAAATATTCAGCTGTACTCTCAGTATCTTTGCTCCTGATGTCAGGCAAAGCAGTGTTTATTTGTCTTACTCGTCAGCCCAGTATAAATACAGACTCCTCAGTGTAGCATGCCAAACTGCAGTAACATTTTATTAGATACCTTAATTACTCTTGAACGTATACTGTTCTAGATGTGTTAGAAGAGCCTTTTCCCAGGAGAAAACTCAGCTCTGCTGTCCCCTCCTCCTTACCTAGGAAGGAAGGAGTCCCAGAGATAAGAATAGATGTTCTTCTGTTTATATGCAAAAAAAAAAAAAAAAAGCAGAAAACCACACTATAAGGTTTTGGCTTCTGTAGCAAACTTCTCTGTAGGATCTTCCCTGTAAAGGCTACTTCCCTGGGACACTCCAGATATGTAAGTCCTTCTTTCCAAAGCCTATCTCGTTAAGATGAACCAGATACTATTAAAGACCCCAGAGATGTTTCTTCCTGTTCTGGCAGCTGGTAAATGTTCTTGTTTAGTAAATGGAAGTAAAAGGATTTGAAGAATGCAGATTTTCAAATATTGCTACAGACATCTGGCACGACATGTGTTACAGAGAAATTTGCATCTTCCCCTGAAGTCTGTGCGATATTGTTCGCTGACAGGAGCATTGTCCCAGAGCTAGATGGAGCTGGATGTTATCCTAGGGCACAGCTGAGAATATTTTATTCCAAAGGACAAATGAGTGGGAAGCATTTGTACAGAACAGCAAGCTAAAAAAGAATATTGTGATTAAAAAAAAATCATAAGTGGTTTCTGTTTGGATTTGTTTTTCTAGCTGTGAGATGTGCTGCTGAACAGTTTCTCCCCACTTTCATAGCACGGCTGCCCAAGTGTCCAGGCTTACATGACTCTCTTGTTCTCCAGGGAGAGGCAGAGTTTGCCCGCATCATGAGCATCGTCGACCCTAACCGTTTGGGTGTAGTGACGTTCCAGGCCTTCATCGACTTCATGTCCCGGGAAACAGCAGATACAGATACTGCTGACCAGGTTATGGCTTCCTTCAAGATCCTGGCTGGAGACAAGGTCAGGCTCCACACCTTCCTTTCCTGCATCGGCATTGCTCCTGCTTTCCTTTTCCTCTCTTGTCTCCAAGACAAAGTGTCGAGGGAAGCACTCTCTAGCACAGAGTGTATTTTCACAGGAACATTGTGCAGTGCTGGAGGAGTGCAAGGCTAAAGTGTGGGTTAATGAGCAGCCTGCCAAGGCACTTGAAAGTCCTGTTCAGCTGTCAGTCAGAACTATGCTGCCCACTCTTGCTTCAAAAATGTAATTAAGAGCTTGGTTGTGATTTGTTATTTTAACACGTTATGAACAAATTCAACAGATGGTTCTTGATTAGTCTTGAAAAACTATTAATTACTGACAGCTGTAAACTTGGGATGATCTTTCTCAGATTCACATGTGTCACTATCAGTTGTTACACAATTGGTAGTAGATTTCCATTGAGGATATGAAGCATCTTTTAATCATAGGTAGTGGTCAAAAGTAAGAAAACGTACAAGATTATTCTAAACGTATTAATTTTCTAAATTTGCATCATCAGTGGAACCAGCTGATAAAAAAAATGTAATCTTATTTTTCTTATATAACAATCCCCACTAATCTTTTACGTAATTGAACAAAAAATATGTACATGCAATGTTAATATATCTCTATATTTGCTAATTATTTTTTTAATCTCACTTGAAATATGGGATACCATTTCTCAGATGGTAATGAGTTACCCTTAAATTCAATACCAGTTTCCATGTTTCACTAATAGTCTCTTCATAATCTGTAACGTAGAAACCCATGATAAGTGTCCTTTAGGCATCTCTCTGACTGAAGCCAGTCCTATTGTCTTTCAAGGCCTGAAAATTCCACAGTGTTCAGATAAGGTAGTCACTGAATGAATACGTACTTTTGGATACAGTGTTACTTCCTAACTTGTTTACTCTGTACAATAAGTCTTTAATGTGCTCTAGTGACTATAACATGAATCAGACAGTATTTCATTATGAAGAAAAATACCTCTTACTCACTCCAATCATTAAACTGAAAGGCGGGGCAGGGGGAAATAAAATAAAAAGTCACAAGAGAGAGATGGTGTGAAACCTGAACCATTATTCAGATGACTGCAAAAGCCGTGAGTCAGTTAGTGAAAGGCAACATACTGGTTAGCAAACAGACAGCTACTGTTACTGCTTCATGGAGAGAAGCCAAGCTGCCTCACCTCAGCTCAGTGAGTCTCCAGAAGCTGAGTTTACATAAGGAGTTTTGCTTGCTTATTAAAAATGGCTGCTTGTGAAAGGCAAGGATTGTTGGGGGAACTGTAGAAGCAATACAGAGTGTTTGCTTGTCTGCTGCCTGCACTGGTACCACCAACCAGAACTAGTGGGGATGGCTCCTTTCCTTGCTCCGAAGAGAGGGAATGGCAGCTCCCAGGCAGCACAAGCAGCTGTTACCTCCTGCCAGTGAGGGACAGGATCCAAATGAATTTTCTTCCTCCCATTTGCTTTCAGCAAGACCTCCACTGTCAACAGGAAGGCACAGTCTTATACTAACAACTTGCCTTACTTATCTTCAAGTCTTTTCTTTAGGTGTGCTAGCATCTTTCCTGCCAAAACAATCTGTCTCTCCATTGTAAAAACATTTTCTTGGACAAATGGTAGGGAGAGTGAATGCATTTCCTCCCAGGCTGTATCTGCAGAGAGCTCCCTGTGTGGGTGTACAGTACTGGTCCAGTTGTTGGGGTCCTGTCTCTGACTGTTGTCTGCTGCCCTGAGGGGGCAGGGAGTGGTTGTCCCTCTGAGGAAGGTCAGTTTTTTGAAAGTAACGATCGCCTTATCATTTGTCCTCGTTGCAGAACTACATCACTGTGGATGAATTACGGCGGGAACTGCCTCCTGATCAGGCTGAATACTGCATTGCTAGGATGGCACCCTACACTGGCCGTGATGCTGTACCCGGTGCCCTGGACTACATGTCCTTCTCCACGGCACTCTACGGCGAAAGTGACCTTTAACTTTTTTCTGTCTCACCACACGCTCCCTCCCCTCTCCCCCGTCCGACACGCCCTTCTTTCTCTTTGCAAAGCAGCCTCTGCTCCACTCTTTTTTGTGTTTCCCTGTTTTGCTTCAGATAACAGCTCACATTTTTAAGTGGGGGGGGGGAGGACATTGACATGGCACCACCTACCTTGCCCTTGAAATGACAGTTTACAAAATTATTTTGTGCAAAAAAAGTTACGTTTTAAAAAGAACAGACATATTTTATTATAGAAAAAGGTATTTTTCTCCACCAGATTGAAACTTACAAAGAAAATGTTAAAATACTGCACCAAATATTTTTTGTTGTGACATAGAAAGTCGAGCACAATGTTACATTCCATCCTTTCCAAAAAGAACCAAACAAAACAAAATGCCACTTGTTCTGTTAACTTTTACATTTGCGTATGTCTCTCTTATCACGTTTATCTTGGGAGGGGGGAAGGCACACAAGTGCATGTGTTTGCTGGTTCACTCATTTCATGAAAATATTTTATGATAAACTTTTGAAATTGCTGTGTTTTCTAGGGAAAAAAATAATGTACACAGCTCATGTTTTCATATTTAATTAAAAAATACAATATGCCTCCTATGTTTATCAGTGCACAACTTTTTTTGTTGCTGAGAGTTGTCTGGTTTCAGAACATGAAGCTTGAGAGTTGGTAACTTTGATATTGCTTGTCACAAACCATATTAAAAATTTCTTGTGATAACAACTCTAGACTTTATTCATTTGTATAGTAAACCTGTTTAATCTTATTTAGTTAAAACAACAAACATGACAGAATCTAAAGTTAATGGGGTTTTTTAATTGAAATTGCAATACTTCGAAGGTAAACTTCCCTCCCCCGTAACCTTTTCATTCTTGTTGAATGATGTTGGAATTTTTACAGCTTTCTCACCACTTTAAATTAATGACTTATATAATTTTTAACCATCCCTGATACACCCACATCTCTAGGAACAATATTCTTGTTAGTCCTTAACCAGCACAAAATGAGTTACTAGAGCTATGCAAATAAACAGCAGTCCTATTTTGAACAGTCTGAAAAATTCCTACACTGTTCCCATGCTCAGCATTGAATATCTCGCTGCTTTTGATATAACACCTTCTGACAAATTCTTCCAAAGACCTCAAGATCATCTGTGTGTGGGACGATCAAAAGAAACTAGCCTTCAGGACAACTCCTTTTGGGACCTTTAATGATTCATAAGGTATATACACACGCGCATGTGCCTGAAAATCAGCAAAGGGAAGCAGCTGATCTATTCCTAGCCATCTTATATTTCATCAGGTGCGTTTCCTGCCCTCCCACAACGTTTTTAGGAAACACTGAGTTATGGGCAAAAATATGCATTACTGCTTCACAATGTGTTTCGAGTGAGCGTGTTTTTTAGGTATAACCCCATACTCTCCAGTCCCAAAGGCAGTTTTTATTTTGAAGTAACGACTGCAGGAGCAGAGAATTCATGCACAGTTTCACAAGGAGCTCCTGCAGCTCAGTAGTGTTGCCTTCTGTTCTCCAGGGCAGGGCTAAGTCCTGAAGAAGACATTGTAGATGGTGGGTTGGGGTCCAGCATGGCTTTCTGGTTTATTCCTGACCTTGACCAGGAATGTCTGCTACCACACTTCTTCCAGGAGACATCCAAGACCTGCGTTCTTCTGTAGGTGGGATCATGCGTTCGCAGAGGGTATGCAAGTGAGTGCCATTTAGTTCCATACATAGACAGGGCCAGACTGTACTCACCATAGTTTGTCTTCAAAGGTTGAGCAGAGGCAGTACACATAACTTACCTATAATTGCATTGTTAATGAGTGCTGGAGTTGAGGTGAAGCTGAGTTTCCTGTGTTGTAACCCATGATACCGAGAAACCTGGAGGGGTCGGTAAGAATTGTCAGTAATACAGGACTTGCAGCCACATCAATGTGTTTAATCCACTTCCAAGCTCCTCTACAGGCCCATTTTCAGCTATGTCACTACTATGGCGCTACAAGTGTGACTGTCCCCTTCAAAGATATGGAGTCCTGATTCTATTACCATGTTTTAATGTACATAACATAGGTTATCTGTTTGAAAACTAAAATGGCAGAGAGGACGATTATGGGCATGAGCAGATAATCTATATTGAAGTTTGCCTCTGAGGACCCATTGCCCTTGCTGTGATAACTCTCTTTCCTCTTCCACAGTTGCTGCTCTGTCCTTGGTTTGCTCCACCTGAAAAGGACATTTGCACTGTCAAACAAACTGAGGTTCTCTGTGGGTTGTACCCATTCCCAGAAGGTGTAATAATACATTTTTTTAATGCATGCTTTTTTAAAACATTTAAACAGTAATACCAGGGGGTGGGGGGAATATCCATTGGGGTATGAAATGTCCACTGTCTGGAGAAAAGACCCATGTTATTTTGAAATAGGAGTGGAAAAAGAGCATGGGTGCACCTTGGGCCATCACTTTGGGCCCAGGGCTGCTACCACTCTGAGAATGGAGCCAATTTTTTTGGAATTATCCCGGTGGCAGCACTCTGCAAGTCCACACTTCGAGATTCCGGAAGTCTACAAAAACCCTTTACTGAGCTGTGTTGCCGTCTGTGACCAGGTTTCGCACAAAACCCCAGCAGGTTGTAAGTATTCATGGTTTTACGAGACGGAAAGAAACAGGTGGCTCATCCTTGCTCACACCACAAATTGTTGGCAGTGTGTGGGCTCCAGCCTTGCTAATGTTGCTTCATTGCCACCACAGCACTGCATCCTTTGGTGAAGTTGAGGTGTTAACAGCACCAGATAGGCCTGGCCTGTGCTTCTGAGTAGTTGAATAGAGTTCAAAATACTAGCAGAAGGTGTACCTAAAATTTTAGGCACAGGTAGTGGTATTTCTTCTGCTTAGGTGGCATGGCCTTTGACAAACTGGCTAGAGCTTATGTGACCTGATCTTACCCTCTAGGCTGTAGATAAGCCCTCCCCATTCCCACCCCACCCAAGGAGGAGCACTAGGATGCTGCAACACATTCACCTTCCTCATATGCAGCACAAGATGTATCTTGCAGTTGTGTGCCCTAACAGTCTCTGGCAGTTAGCATGCTGAAATGTGAAAACAGCTTTTTGTATTAGGCTCATGGTTTTGCAGCTAACGTGCCATTCTTTAGCCAAGTCCTGACATCAGCCTTGATGAAATTCCTCTCTGGAAGCAGCTGTTTGCAGCTCAGTGACTGCCCCTTCTCCTGCCAAGAACAGAAGTGGACAATCCGCTTCAAGCCCACATCTCCCGTTCAGGGATGAACTGTTTCTGTCAATCTGCCATACTCAATATTTTCAGGCACAGAAATTGAAATAATGCTTTCCCAAGAAATGAACCATTTTCCTTTCACGGCTGTTGACATCTTTGGCTGCTGAGATCTCGGTACGTGCCCCTGCACGACTGTCTGGCAGCACAGGGGCAAAAAGCACATCAATGCTCAGCCATGCGGCTGTCTTGCCTGCCAGAATGTCAACCACATTTCCAAAAGCCTCTCAAATCTGTCTTGTGACTGTTGCATGTTTTCAGTGCTGCCAGCATCTGGTTTTGGAGCAGAGGAGCAGAGCCAGGAGTCTCGGAAGACAATGAAAGGAAACTGGTCTGCAACCTTGAATGAACTTGGTTTGAAAGAAGTATTCATACAGCTACAGAGGATCCATCTGGCTGAATCAGACTGACTGGTTTTATCAGGGAAATAACGGAGAGGTAGACTGAAACGGCTGGGAAAAGGAACAGCTTGAACTAAAATGACTTTGTTAAGGAATCAGAATGCAGCCGTGATTTTCAGACCATAACAAAGTTATTTGTACAACAGTAGTTGCACTACAGATGCTGGGGTGGGACAGATTCCCCACCCCCACCCCTGTAGTAGCCAAGTACTAAGAAAGCTTAATCCTGTTGAATTAATCAAACTGCCGAGGTGACTCTGCCTCCTGAAAAAATTGCTACTGTGTAAACCCTTAAAATCCATTGCATTAGCTCTAAGCTGCTGGGAAAGCCTTAGCATAATAAACCTGGATTAACAAAGTATAGGCCATATCCTGAGACAAACAGGTAATCGGAACATTCCCCAGCATGCACCAAGAAAATGTGTTCAGTGCTGCAGTCAGTAGGAAAGTCATCTATTGCAAGGGATAAAGTCGGATGATTAGCTCTTGTTCAGGCAAGGGTGCTCTATAAGGCTATTTTAGGTAGATTTAAATCTCAGCAATTTAAACCCACTGAAAATGCAAGAAGATTAATCTTTTCTATATTCTGAGGATTTACAGCCACTATAGACTATACATCTGACCAATAAAATATTAAAACAGATTCCTGCCCTCACTCCGTCTGTCTCTGTGAAATAAAGAATACGCACCCAAGCCATGGGAGAGAAAGCATCACCCATGTCCTCGTGGTTTAGGCAATCAGTTTGCAGAAGGAATGCTGCATTTCCGTTCCCAACGGAGGCATTTTTTAGGTATTTTTCTATTAAGTAGTCAAAGGATAAAATACAGAACAAAGCCTTGGAGTGGGAAACAGGCCCTGGGATGCCTCACCCATCACCCCAACCATTAGGTCTGCCTTTACGCTTGCTCCCCCTCAGTTGTCTGCTCCACAGTGGCAGGACTTCAATGAGATTAGCCTCCTTCCTCCCCCCCACAGGCTCACACTGTGGTCAGGGCACTTTGTGGCAGGTGGAAGCCTGAATCTTCAGGCCAAGAAAGACACCGGTCCCAAGCCTCCAGAGTGATGGGTATTTTAAACAATAGGCCATTTCACAAAACATAGCTGTTGGTCTCAACATGTCTTTTGGCAGCTAAAGAGAAGAGCAAGGCCTGGTTAGTCCTCACTAGAAACAAATGTTGGCACTTTTCTCTGAGGCAACTCTGAGCTGTGGGTCTGAAGTGGAACAAGGCTCTGGTTTCCCAGCTGCAGGCAGGTGCCTATGGGCTGAGTAGGGGCAGGACATTAAGACCTACACCTCTCACCATTGCTTCCTAGTAGCTCCTCACCCACTGATGAGCACAGGGTCACCATATCATAGAATCATAGAATGGTTTGGGCTGGAAGGGACCTTAAAGATCATATTGTACCACACCCCTGCCATGGGCAGGGACACTTCCCACCAGACCAGGTTGCTCAAAGCCCCATCCAACCTGGCCTTGAACACTCCCAGGAAGGGGGCAGCCACAACTTCCCTGGACAACCTGGGCCAGTGTCTTACCACCCACACCATAAAGAATTTCTTCCTAATATGTAGTCTATATATACCCTCTTCCAGATGTCTACCTTCCCCTCTGTCCTGTGCAGGGAGAGTGGGTACCTAGCTCTAGGTGTTGGATTCCTTCTGGGGGGCTAGCACCTCTGAGCTAGGTGCTGCAGTGAAGGCAACTGAGTGGTTATCGTCAGAGAACTCAGCCCAGCTCTGTAGCATTCCAGTCTAACTGCCACAGTCATCCTACAGCTATTTCAAACCTTTTCCCAGACCATTCGCCCCAGTTCCTTAATTGCAGTCGTTACTTTTTGTATGAACCCTGTGGCTTTCATTGTGCAGATTTGCCTAAACCCAAGGTCTACTTTGAACTGCAGAGTAAGAAAGCATTTCATACCCTCTTCATTATTAAGCACATTCAAATACCACCACTGTCACTTTAATAAAGCATTTCTCTCCTGCTACCTCTTACTTGAATAGGTCATAATCTCTCATCTGTGGTACTGAACCACAGCATCCTGCATTCTGCCACAGAGAAAATAAAATGTCTTCTTCAGGGAAGCAAGAAAGCAGTTCATTTACCCCAGCAAAAAACAGATTGTGTTTTCTAAGTATCTTGATTCCAGCTGAATATTTGTTTACATTTGTAGGTGTGCAGTCAGGATGCTAATAGTTCCCAGTGGGCTTTCAGATGGTCTTCTGAGAGACCAATCTTTTTTGTACAACAAAAATAACAAGGAAACTAAAATACAGCTTTATTACGAAAGTTGATTTTGCACAGGATAGCTTCCAGAAACACTACCCACACACTAGAGGCAATGCTGCAGATTCTTCTAATGATATTTTTCATGCTTTACCACCCGTGAAGAGCGTCCACAACCAAGAAAGGGAAAGCGGGACTGGACTCCAGCCCAGCTCAGGCACTCCCGGAGCAGCTGGAGCTGCGTTCCAGACATACAGCCACATTCTTCCCCACTGACACGACCCCCGAGGCTGCAGAGATGCAGGATAAAACTGAAAAAGCTTTAATTGGGCTTCCAGTGTGACTTATCTTCATTATTGCCAGTAACTCAAATCCCTGTTACTCCCATACCATTCCAAGACTGCCACCTAAGGAGCTTTTCTCTGCTTCTGAGATTCTTACACAGCAATTTAAGCACACAGAGTCTGGTGCTACTCCCACAACAGTCCGGCTCTGCTACCTATGCTGAATTTGCATAGAAAGAGTCACAGGGCTACCATTTTGAGTGTCCTGGATGGTCTTATCAAATTAAGAAATAAAACAGCCTTAGAACTGATCATTGCATTCAAAGTTGTAAGACATACTTGTCCCAGGTACAGCTACCCACTTTTTATTTTTTAACCACACTTAGCTTTGTTAAGCGGTGACGTTACTCCATTTTCTTACCAAAAAGAGCTCACATCAGTTGCCTTGCAGCAAAAGCCAACAACATGCTGGGCTGCATCAAGCAGAGCATTGCCAGAAGGTCAAAGGAGATGATCCTTCCTCTATAGTCAGCACTGGTGAGGCCACACCTGGAGCATTGTGTCCTCCACTGGGCTCCCCAGTACAAGAGAGATACGGACTTACTGGAGTGAGTCCAACACAGGGACATAAAGATGATTGCAGGACTAGAGCATCTCTGATACAAGGAGACACTGAGAGAGCTGTGACTGTTCAGCCTGGAGAAGGCTATAAATACTTAATGGGAGGGAATGAAGAGGAGGGAGCCAGACTCTTCTCAGTAGCATCCACTGACAATTAAAGACCATGAAATTTCATCTGAACAAAAGAAAACACTTTTTTTTTTTACTGTAAGGGTGGTCAAACACTGGAGAGGGTTGTCCAGAGAGGTTGTGGGGCCTTCATCTATGGAGATATTAAAAAGCTGACTGGACTGAAGTGCTGGGGTCTGAACCCTAAGCCCTGAATTAAGGTTGACATATGGGTGGTCCCCATGGCCCTTTAAGAGGAGGGGATGAGTTTGCCTTTTGGCTTTCCTCCAAGATGCGGCTGGCCTTGTAGGGGAAGCCCTTGGGTAAACAAGCCCCAGGTGCCCTGCATTTTGATAATGAGTGCCAGGTGTCCTGCTTTGGGCATAAAAGCTGGGACCACTTGCAGGAAGAGTTGGAGAGTCTGTCTGTGGAGTGGATGCACTTCACAGAGTTTCCTGTTGGGGAAGGACCTCCTGACTCCTCATGCAACTGGATCCCAGTCAGGTCTGGCACTTAAAACGTGGGCTTTGTGGAGAGGCAACATGGGGTTACCTCTATCGTATGTGATCACCCTATTGACTTGGTTGTCTCCCATTTTCTCAGTGGATTACCTTATGCCTCTGTTTATTCCATCTATTATGGGTCGTGCTATGTCATTCCTGGGGTTGCTGGGGGGTTGATATCTATTATTTGTGATCTCTCTGACTTGTTTGTACCCCCAGTGATCCTCTATATACTGACCCCTTTACGTGAAATAGAATCCACTTACTGGATTGTTTTTTCTGCTGTTGGCTTTGACCTTTGTACTGGGCCTAGTAATTGGCAAAACACTGGACACAGTCCTGGGCAATCTTGGGGTGTTGGATCAGATGATCTCATGGGGTCCCTTACAACCTAAATTATTCTATTTATTATGGATGTTAAATGTATAAATTATCTCCTTCATAAAGAATAACTAGAGGGCAAGAAATCTGAATGACACCTGAATCTAACATACAATGTCATAAATGTAACTTAGATATTTACTCCAAGTTAAATCAGGAAATCCAGACATGATGCTATCAGTCGAGAAGAAAAAATGGGCAAAACAAACTGTAGCTATAATTTAAGTATCTGGACAGTGAAGATTTAACAAGCTATGCTGTACTAAAGAAACAGACAACTATTTTTATCTTGATTGTCACACTGTGAACTGTCATGAATTACACTGTAAGAGTTCCATAAAATGAGTACATCTCAGACACTTATAAACCAGAAAAGTAGTGTGCTGCGTGTATATGCATGGGAAAACTACTTTTGCCCAGTAGTTCCATACAAGCCTCTAGCTTCACTAGCCACTTTTCCCCACCCAAGGTTTCCCCCTGGTGTCAGAGACAGTAACAGAATCGCGTTTTTATCCACAGCTGTGTAATTCTGTTTATGGAAGAAGAGAATATGGTAGCTAGGCAGTGGCTGGAGAAAACTTTTGTTTGCAGAACTGTAGTTGCTCAGCTAACAGGCAATATTTTGGATGGACTCTTTGGACATGAGCCTTTTCTCCTCCAGTTCTTAACCTGCAGAGTTACCCATCTTTTTTGCAATGTCTTGGTCAAAAGTCAGAGGCAGTTCAGCATGAAGCTGAGCGGCCAGGTCATGGCAGCAGGCTGGTAGGGATGCACAGGCACATCACTTCATTGGCAGTGTGATTTATTTCAAGGTGCTACATCCAGTTCTGGGGCCTCCAACACAAGAAGAACATGGACATGTTGGAATGGGTCCAGAGGAGGCCACAAAGATGGTCAAAGGGCTGAAGCACCTCTGCTATGGGGACAGGCTGAGGGCTTTGGGGTTGTTCAGCCTGGAGAAGAGAAGGCTCCAGGCAGACCTTGTAGCACCTTCCAGTACCTGAAGGGGCCTACAAGAAAGCTGGGGAGGGACTTTTTACAAGGGCACGGAGTAATAGGACTTGGTAATGGCTTTAAACTGGAAGAGGGTGGCTTTAGACTAGATCTTAAGAAGACATTCTTTCCTGTGAGGGTGGTGAGACCCTGGCACAGGTTGCCCAGGGAAGCTGTGTCTGCCCCCTCCCTGGCAGTGTTTCAGGCCAGGTTGGATGGGGCTTTGAGCAACCTGGTCTGGTGGGAGGTGTCCCTGCCATGGCAGGGGGTTGAAATGAGATGACCTTTATGGTCCCTTCTAACCCAAACCATTCTGTGATTCTATGATTTTAAGCGCCGGCTCCCAGCCCGCAGCCTGGGCCTGGTCATGGCAGGAGCCCCATCGGTCCCTTCCGGACCCAACTGCCCGGGCCTTGCAGCTCGCCCCGACAGGGCCACAGCCCGCCCCTGCCCGCTGCGCCCTCCGGCACCCCTCTCCTCCCGGCCAGAAGCCGCTGCCCTTGGGGACCCTCCTCCCCACAGAACTCCCCCAGCTGCCTGAGCCGAGCGGCTGCGGCCCGGCGCGGCCACAACGCCTACATCTCCCGGCATGCAACGGGGCCGCCGGGAGGGGGCGTGTCCGGGGCCAGCGCGGGGTACGCTGGGAGTTGGAGTCGGGCGTTGGCGGTTGCGCAGCATCCGTTGGGGGCGCGCGGCCGTGCTGGTCTCTGGTAGGAACAAGGCAGCCATTGCCGCCGCGGCCGGGAAGAGCGGTTTCCTCACGGCCCGCAGGACTCAGCGCTCGGCGACGGTGAGCGGCTGCCCCTCCTCGGGTCGCTCGGTCGCGGGAGGGCCGGGTGTCGAGTTGCGAGCCGCGAGCCGGGCTTCTTGCAGCCGGGCCCTGCTGCGGGGCGGGGACGGGCCCGGCCTTTCTTGTGGCGGCGCTGGGCCGAGGCGGGGGAACGGCTCTCGGAGGCCTCGCTGGCGCCGCGCAGCGCCCGTTGGCCCGGCCGCTCGGCTCGGGGCCGGTAATCGAGGCGCGACGGCAGCAGGCCGCGCAGGGCCCCGCCGCTTTGGGGAGGGCCGATCCCTGCCGCTGTGCTCGGAGGGGTGGCCGGGGGAGCGTGAAGCGTTCGCTCCGCCGCGAAGAGCCGGAGGGGTCATCGCCAGCGGGTGGGCCGGCGCCTCGGTGGCGGTGAACCCAAAGAGAGAGGCCTGCCGGCCCGGGGAGGCCGAGCCCTGTCCCGGCTTGGCTTCTCAAGAGGGCAGACGAGCAGCTGGTCGCTTCCTGAGTGCTTGTAGGCCTGCGTGTTCGCCCTGTGAGCCGCTGATGAGCAAACGCGGCTGCATTGTGCTTGGGAACAACGTGTGGAGTTCTGTAGGTGTCGGTATGGATCTTAAATCCATTGTGCTCCCTGATGTTCGAGTAAATAATGCACGCACGAATAGTTTGCAGGTCTTATGCTCTGTCTGTGGTATTTTCTCAGTCAATTCTGTCCACTCCATGTTCATTTCCTTCTGTGATTCTTCTCCCCACCTTGTTTGTATAGAACTAAATGTATTGAACAGCAGTTATGCAGTCGTTTTAATCTGTCAAATCTATGTTGTTCCCAAAATGAGTGCTGTTGCCAGAGTGACTGACTGTTCTTACCGTCTTTTAAAGCACATGGTTATTTATGTAAGTCTGTCCTTCCTCTGCAAAGGCCTGTCTTTCCTGTAATACCCACTGCTGGTCTTGTGAGTGTTTGTATGGTAAGAGTGCATCAGGAGAACAATCTCTGGAAGACTAGCCACTGCGTGAGGGAGCTCAGTCGATCCTCTGAGCTGGATTTCCATGTGGGCATAAAAATGCAAGTGTGGGCACAAAAGAGGCAATGGCTACAAAGGGCAACATAAGCCCTTGTAGGAGATGCACGAAACATTTCACGTGAAAACTTTTAAATAGCTGTCACCTCAGCTCATGGTTCGGGGACAGTAAGTGCCGTCACACTTCTACCACTCGCCCCATATGAAGCCTGTGTTCAAAAGTTCTGGCACAGTGAGCCCAAGTAAAGAAGCAAATTGATATAAATCTAATGTATGTTAACACAGAAGGTAAATCACGGTAATTCAAAATACTATATCCATACTGTCTAGTTTCACAGCTAATGTGGTATGTTGTCTGTTTACTCTGTCTGCTGTATTGTAATATAAGATCACATTGTATTTCCACTCCTTAGGGCTTAGATTATTTGTTTTTTATATGACAGCAAGCTGAGACAAATAATTAATATTTTCCAGCCACAAGAACTTAAAAATTTCTAAATCACATAAGCTGAAAAAGTGACATCCTGAAGGTAAACAATGGAGCTGCCATAAAATATCTCAAATTACATCTCCTGGATCAGTAGTTTTGAAAATCTGGATATCTGAAATAGCCTTTGTTTTTGCCATTGTTGACATTTCATAATAACAAAATGTTTCTTTGTCATAACTTGATAGACTGTTAAATTAAGGTATTTTATGGTTACTGCAAATGAAAAGTAATTTAACTACTACCATTTATCTTTTGGATGCTAATATAATTTTTATTGCAGCAATCCTTTCAGGTGAAAGCAAAAGTGTGAGAATGTTGTTTATGTTGTTATTCCAACAATTGGTGTAACAGTTTAGGTGTTTTGGTTTTTTTTTTTTTAACCGCTGTTAGCCCAGCAAATTCATCTTGGAGCTTAAAGAGTGGGGGTTTTTTCATGCTCTATGGTACAAAAGCCTTATTAGTCCCGCAATAAATAAAAAAAAATATTTCAGATACAAGTGTTTAAATTATATTACTAAAAAGGACAAAGCTGGGAGTTCTGTGTAAATTCTGCTATAAGTTAATAAGATAAGATTTTCTCACTTGTCTGGCTATAGAGAAGAATTGGATTTTAAAAATATATGCCTGGAGAATAATAAAATGAAATCCCATTTAGCCAGGATTTCTGAGATGTAAAAGTGATCTTAATCACCCTATTTTAAGTTTGTTAATCTGATAAACACTGCTGTTTTCTTTCTTAGCATCAACCTTAAGATGAGTGGCTGCCGTGTCTTTGTTGGACACCTAAGCTCACGCGCTCGGGAACGAGATGTGGAGAAATTCTTCAAAGGATATGGGCGCATACGAGAAATCCATCTTAAAAATGGATTTGGATTTGTGGTAAGTAATACCTTATTTTCCTTTCTCTTGCTTGCAGGTACTAGCCTTGCTAGGCTGATGTCAAGGAAGGGAAGATGCTTAAGAGAATAATAGTTCCAATGGGAAATGGAAACTAATATACATTTCAGACTGCTTTTCAGATGTTAGGGTTAGTTTTACCTGGGTTTGGCCAGATTTTGCTCAAAATTTTGGTCATAGTCTAGCTATATTAAATGCATTGTCTGATCTTAATCTGTAAATTTGATCCCTTATTTCTGAAGACAGTATAAATATCCTGCTATGGCATTACAAAACTTGACAAAGTCTCGACCTGGAGAAAAGTTTATGCAGTCACTCATGTTCCTCTCGCTCCTTCTAGTCTGCTTGGTCATATCTCTGAATAATGGCCTGGCATAAGAGCGAAGTAGTTGGCCAAGACAACAGGTGTAATAGGTGCTTGCAGTTGGCTTTAGGCAGCACAGCTTTTAACTCTTGTGCAGCTGAAGTTACGCCTATTCACTATTGATACGTGTTCACAGGGGGCATGTGTCTGTCAGCCTATTAAATTAAATACGCAGTTCATTGGAGCTTAGTTTCTTACCACTGCTTTCTAGAGCTCTATGCTCCTAAACCATTGTCCACATTTTTACAGCTTTATGGGTTCCCAAGTTGACTCAGGATCAGCCTGTTTCTTACCTGTTATCTCCTGAGAACTGAGAATTAGCTGTTCTGCAACACTGAGTTCAAACTGGAAAGGTTAATACTGCCCTCGCACTATGGAAGGCTTACATGCCATTTGTGCTGCCAAGATAAATCCCTTGGGGGAAGCCGTGGGAAAATAATAAACTAGGCTTTGCCTACTTCAGTTTCATACGAGTATTACTTCTTGACTCCTACATGTGACAGTTCCTGATTGCCCTTCAGTATGAGCTACTTCTTGTGGACTGCCAGTAGGTAAATACTTGCCTCTTAAAGTCCAGAGGTAAATGGCCAATCTAGACGTGAGCCTGCGTTTATTTAGTGCGTCCTTTCCAATTGCTGCTATTTCTCAATCGACTTTCCCTGAGCATTCTCTTCTCTTCTTGGGCAGGGCTGGTGAGTCATTCAGGAACAACTTCTGTTCAACTCCTGTACATGAGTCAACCACCCATTCTTCCACTCTTCTCTAGTTCCTAGGCAGAAGCGTTTTCTTTTCAAAGCTCAATAGTAAGCTTGCATAATTGTTCCATAACTCTGTCTAAAAATGTAATTGTTCTCATGATGAAGAATTTTTTTCCTTACATCTGAACAAAACTTCCCCCCCCTTTGCCTGTCATCCCATCACTGTACACCCACATGAGGAAAGCACTCCCATCATCTCTGTAACTGTGTTTTAGGTATTGGAAGACTCTGACTAGATCCCCTTTGAGCCACCTTTTCTTTAGGCTGAACAAACACGGCTTGCTCCACCCTTCTTTGTTCTCCAGCCTTCTGATCAGTTTTGGTGGCCCTCCGCTCATCCCATTCCAATTTTTCAATGTCTGTCTCCAGCTGGAGGGGTCAAAACTGGATGCAGTGTTCCAGGTGTAGCCTAACAAATGCCAGGTCGGGTGGAATAATCACATCCCTTGGTCTGCTGGCTGTACCCTTACTGATGCAGCCCAGGACACGGTTTGCTTTCATTGCAGCAAGACCACACTGCTGATTCACACTCCTCCACGAGGATTTCCATGTCCTTTTCAGCAGAGCTAGACTCCAGCCACCGAGACCCCTGCATGTTCTCTGCTTGGGATTATTCTGTCCCAGGTGCAGGACTTTGCATTTATCTTTTGTTAAAACTTGCAGTTCTTGTTGGCCTTGTCTTTCAGCCTATCAAGGTCTCTCTGTGTGGTGGTTTTTTCTTCTGGTATATCTGTTTCTCCTCCCACTTTGGTGTCAGCCACAAAATTGGTGTGGATGCACTCAGTCCTGTCACCCAGATCGTTTATAAATACATTGAATAGTATTCTCCTTTGTGGTACCTGACTTGTGATGGCTTGTCAGTTCATCTTTGGTTTTGGTTATTTAAAATCTGTATTTATAAAATCTCTGACAAAACCAAGTGATTCTGATTGAAATTATTGTAAAAGCACATTTCATTGTGCTTGATCAAAATCATTGCTTGATCTTTGAAACTGATTACATGGACTTAAACTCTGTAGATTTCAGTGCAGAATGTTTTCAAACTTCACACCCTAAAGCTCATATGTAAAGCTAGATAGACTTGCAGACATTCTGTTTGTTAGAAACTAGCTGACATCGTGTGAGCTGTAGGTGCTGACTATTGATACTCTTAAATGCTGGGCCTAAATGAATTTTCTCAAGATAATATTTGCATCATCATGCAAGGATGTGTGATGTTTCACTTGGTAGTGAAACAGATTTCAGTGCCGAAGGGAGGAGATTGCTCAAGCCAGTATTGCTTCTGAGAAGCTGTTTATAGTTATGTGAATACTTTCTTTATCTTAAGAAGCTGCTTCTCTCTTGTTCATCGCTCTCAAGCTGCAGTTCCGCTTTTTTTTTAATTCCCGCCTCTTTCCACACTGTTGGTTCAAGCAGTCCTGACCGAACTGCTCGTTCTCGCTGCTTTCTTTATTTCTTTCTCCCCTGGCCTCGCATGGTGTTACCACAGTTGTTCAGCTGCATAATGAACCTACCTGGGAAGCTGATCTACTTGAAAAATAACACTGTCTTTTTCACCCCACCTCCTGCACAAAGTGTGCTGTTTTTCATCTGGATAGGTTTCTTGACCTAGTTTCCTGCAGAGCTGTACAAACAGCTTTGCCAAGAACCAGAGGGCTGGACAGTGGGCAGAGGCTACTGGGGCTGACTAAAGCAGCAGTGCTGCCAAAAGCGAAACGATGGATTCCGTTGCAACAGTATATGGAATTGCACATTATAGCTGATCCAGACCCACAGGTGGCCAGTGCTGAAGAGGGGCTTATGTTTCTTACTCTTCTTACACAGGCACCTTTTTGCTAGACTAATGAGCTGAATTTGCTCAGAAAAAAAATTAGAAGGGCTTTTATTCTGGTTCACTCTTTCTTTGCCAATTCAGTAAGAATTGAATCAGCCCCAGAACTCTTTAAGAGGGCTTTGGGAGTGCACAGCTCTCCTGCAGTTGATCAGCTTGCACTGTTATATAGGATTTCCCTTTGTGTAGGGCTGAGTTTTAAACTGAATGCCTTGAAGTAATCCCCCCAGCTATCTCCCAAAAAGTATTTTAGATATTTCTGTAATAAACTAGGTAATTTAATTAATTTATTTTCTACAGGTCCTGCAAATAGTTATACTGTGAAATAATTGAGTTTGCAGGGTGGCAGAAGAAAAAGTGGTCGTGAATGGGAACATCCTGGATTTTCAGTCATAAATGTACTAGGAATCCACTTCATTGTTCAAAGTTCTGGCTGATACTTGCTGCAGAAATGTAAAATTTATAAAGAAAACATGTTTTCTAGCATTTGAATGTGCTACAAGGGAAACTTTTTAATTCCTATTTTCTTTCTAGGAATTTGAAGACCACAGGGATGCTGATGATGCAATTTATGAACTAAATGGCAAAGAGCTGTGTGATGAAAGGTAATCTCAAAACCATAATAATTTCCGTTAAGAACAGCAAAAGTGCTTTGCATCCACATACCGTGCGTTGGCTTGTGCTGTGAGACCTGTTTCTTGTGGCTCTGTGGTGGGATACACCTTCCATAACTTTAGATAAAGAGATTCTTTGGGATCCTGGCTGCAGTCTTTCATAAGACAAAGATAGTTTGGGACTGAAGGAGGGGTTGTTTGGATTAGGGCTGAATTTTTTTCTCCACTTGCATTTATTTCTCCTTCAAAGCTAACTCAAGGTCTTGTCACTAGAAACATTAGTAAAAGTGAATTGCACTTACCTCCTTGTTATTTATCTGCCTGCTGACTTCAGAAAATAAGTTGACAGCCACTCATCATACGGAGTGTTGCCCTTCGGTTCGCAGCAATGCGGTCTGCAGTCATTTTACATTACAGCAATTTTGATTTTGATTGGAAGTTGGGTTTAGGTCATTATGTTGTTGTTATTATTTTGATACTCTTCCCTCTATGATTACTCTTGGGCTCTGGTTGATCAAATTTAATTATTTTGGTCTGAATTAGAGACCCATGACAATTTTCATGAAAGTCTGAGGGAGACGAATGAGACAAGAGAGTACCACTGTTCTGGCTCTTTAAGAAATGCCAGTGACTGTTACAAATCATTGCTTGCAAGGGCAAGATAATTCTTGTTTGTGCACATGTGCTTCCAGTTGCGAAAGATTTAAGTCAGTGTCAAATACTTTAAAAGTTTGTTTTATTTTTTTGTTTGCTTGTTTTGTTTTGTTCCTATCATAAGGGTTACAATTGAGCATGCTCGAGCCCGAAGAGGAAGAGGCAGATTCCCACAACGGTTCAGTTATTATCAGTCGCAGAGTGGATCTAGGTAGGTGGTCTGGACTCTGTTTCCTACGAACAGAATAACTGAAGAACTGTATGGAAATATTGTTTTCTTCTTATGGTCAGAGTTAAGGATCCAGCTCTGTTTCCTTGTATAGCTTCATGAAAGAAGGCTTACATTCTCAAACCATGGAGGTCCATTACTATTATTTACCTCCTCAGGCTGAGGAGAATGTGGATTTTAAAGCAGTTTAACTGGCTTGCAGAGGTTCACAAACCTGTAGTGGAAGGCTCTTTCTCCACGTTGTAGGCACTACATTAGTCTTGCTTCCTACTGTTGTGTAAATGATGTGAAGGAGTAATGCTGCAGTTGGATTGGCTGTTTTAACACTAAATCAGGAAAAATGGTAGAGGTTCTCTGAGACTTTTGTCATTAAACTGAGCTTACAGGATAGGTAGAATTACTGTAGAGCAATAGGTATTTACTGTCTAACCAAGCTTTCACATTTCCAGTTGTATGGATATCAAAATGTTTACTTCAGCACAACAGGCAAAAGGAACTGTATGTGAGAAACGGTGCTAGGGCACAAGATACTAGCATGTGCAGAAGTGTTTAAATACCAGTTGACTCAAGTTTGCTGACTGAGCAGGTGCCTTGCTGAAGGAGAGCCTCTGTCTGACAACGGAATCTGAAAAACAGGACATAGCTCACACCTAGAATACCTGTAGTGCACATACAGTATTTGTGGGGTTCTTTCAATGATTTAATATGTATGGAATAATTTCCCCTGTGAAACATTTATAGCTGCAGCCTATGCAGAGTAGAGTTCGGAAAAAAGACAAAGACTTAGCTGACATAAACCTCTGTGTTTGTTTCAAAGTGAGAATTGCTGCCAGTTAACAAACCAGTGTCTGGAACATCTAATTTGCATATGCAAGTATGCTAATTAGATTATTTTTTCTTTAGTGGCAGTAACCTTGATGCGGTATAATTGGTCCGAGGTCCAGGCTAAAAGTGGACTTTTAAAGTAGGAAGTGTGATTGAAGGTCGTGGGCGTCTGACGTTGTAGTCATGTTCATGACGTCAGACTGCCGATGCCAGACAGGAAGAGACTGCGGTTTGCAATAATGGAAAAATGAGACTCAGCCTGCCAGTTTTGGGACTCTGGGACCTCTCTTTAAATGCCCGGAAGATCTGGATGTTCTGAAAAAAATTGGGACACTTTGAGGTATGCACTGAAATGAAATTGCCTGTGCTTCAGTGTACAAATCAATACGCACAATTTAGGATTGTGTTTCTGTGGGACGAGAAGATGAGAATGATTTTATTTGAAGGTCAGTGTTCTGGATTTGTGAATCTTTTTGTAGTAATACAAACGTAGAATCCTGCATTACTTATCAAAAGGCTGGCATACCTTTTTCCATAGTTCTCAGATCCCTTTGGAGTCAGAATGGCTAGAATTGGGAACAGAAATGACCTGCATGGGCAGTATTCTCTCTAGATGACTTCCTTCTATATGAACGTTTTTAAGCCACATTTTCATTTTTGAGAGGGTCTTTAATTTTTGGTTAAGTGAAAAACATCGGCTTTCATTCAGGAACTGTAAACTGCCACAGTTATTTCAGGGCAACCAGTTATCTAGCTCTCATTTTACTGAACTGGAGGATATTTCTACCCACAAAAATATCTAATATAGGTCATGGTGGCATTTATAAATATTAACAAATGATTTTTAATTTAGAAGCATGAACTAAGATGCCTTTAAATTGCACCTTCTATCTCCGTGATGTGAATCAGAATTTATCCTGTCAGCTAACAAAAGTTTCAAATTGCCCTTTACTTGAATATCCTCCAAACCAGTATGTGTGAGCCAAGCCTGTCAAATACCAAAATGAAACTAATTCTCTTTATGTTATTTTCATTGTACTAGGCACTTATTTCAGTGTATCTAGAAAAATGGCAGCTATATTGACTGCCTTGATATAAAGTTCTTCATCACAACCCTGTTTAATCCCCTTATGGCAGCTTTCTTCTGGTAGTGGACTCTTAAATATATTCTTGACTAGGGAGAATAAAACCTGCAGTTCAGCAACAAGGAAAATACTTAAATCTCTCAGCAAACTATAGAAAATACCATATTTCTTAAGTTCTAAATTCCTTACACTGGAGACTTTTTCTTTTTTTTTTTTCCCCTCTGAAAAAAGCCGGTATGGACCTCCTGTTCGTACTGAACACAGGATCATAGTTGAAAACCTTTCATCCCGCATCAGCTGGCAGGTGAGTTAACATCTTACCTTCTTTTTTTACACCTTACTTTCCTACCCTGTAAGTAGACTGCTCTCAGCCTAATGTCTTAAGAAAGCCATCATAAATATTTAACCTGGGAAAAAAAATAAGCAAAAAAGCTTCAGTGATTGCTAAAAACTGACATTCAAACACTTAGAGAAGTCTTTGGTTTCATAGCTGTGGCAGTAGTTCTATAACTAGATTTTGTAGTTGGGAACTGATTTTTGCTTACTTATATTTACCAATTGATAAAACTTTTGAAGACCCTAGATTGCTTCTAAATTATTGAAGCATAGCATCCATTCAAACTCTGACAGCCTTTTGTATTGTTACACCTGGAAAGGCATGCCTTTGTTTTGAGTGAAATTCATGGTATTTTCTTATGTTTTGCGAAATATTCTTGTGACATAGTGCATGATTGGGAAGTCTGGTAATACATCATTAATAAAGGGAATCTTAAGAAAGCTGCTGTGTAAAGTGTACTTACTGTAGATATTTAAAAAAAACCCCCAAACTTTCTGTAATTGTCTTTTGAAGCTTTCTTACCACCTTTTGTATTTTTTTTTTTCACCTTTTGCTATTGTTTTGCCAGTTTTTAGCTGGCTTTTAACAGAATAACCATACAATCAATTCCTTTAGTTGTGTTCTATGTAGTATACAGTCTACAGAAAGTTAACTTTAAGGGCATAGCAACAGAAGCTAATTACAAAAGGTGAGTGAATAGCGGAGTTTAGTCTTGTTCGTTAACCTTTATATTCTTTGAATAAAGAGGCTTTAATTAGTGTACTGAAAAACGCAGTAGAACATGTTGAAAGTTCAGAGCCTTGGTCTTGCAGCTAAATCCGCATGAGGAGGCTGTTTGGCTTGCCCGGAGCTCTGCTGATGTGTTTCATAAGAGCTTGGGTACAGTCCATGCAGATAAACGGCTGAGCTAGGTTTGTTTATCTTCTGCATGACAGGTTCAAAAGGTTCATAATTGTACAGTTGTGTTAATTATTGAATAACTAAAAGAAAACAACTCCTGAGTTGATGTGATGAGCAAGTGGATTTCATCTAAATATCTTCTGGGTATGCTATGCAATTACATATATGAAGAGATTGTTACAAAACACAGCACTTGGAAACAACAGTAGGGACCAGAGAATTAAGCTGGAATGGAGTGTTAAGGAGAGTAAATCCTATAATGCTGTTCAGTGTTAGATTTGTAACTTGAAAAAAAAATTAACATTTCTGTAACTGTCTTTTAACTGTAAATATTTATAATGGCTTTATAATGTACTTACCATTTTAGACTGGAGCCCACCCAATTCAGATTTCATATGGATGAATCTTTAGGATTCTAATTAAATGTTTTAATGACTCTCTTAAATATATGATAAGTTAGCATAAAAGACTTTACTCCTTGATACTTGCCTAAATGGAAATCATCCATATGTAAGCCTCATTTGGTTTTGAAGCTGTACTGCTTTGGTACTGACTATACTGTTTTAACTTCTTTTAACTGTGCTACTTACACAACAGATTAAAATAGCTAATACATTAACAGTAGTGGCATTATTTTTCCTTTCTAATCCTGAGCTTCTAGCAAGCGCAATCGGTATGGAACTTTGCTTTAAAACTTACGCACATAATTTCATCTTTGGTGTGTGTAGTTCACCATTCTTTGAGAACTTCTGTCTCCTTTAAAAGTTACTGTGTTGGGATATTAAAACAAACAAAAAAAACCCACAAAAATTCTGTTCAGGATCAGTTTCCTCAAATTGTTGGCTATATTGTTAATAGATTATCTCATATTTATGTACAGATAAACTGTCAGAATTCTCCTTACTTTAGCAGACATGTATTTTGCATGTTCAGAGCTTTCCAGCCACCTTCATTAGTTCTTCAATATCTGAATTTTCATGCAGTTGGGAAAAGTAGATCTGTATTGCATCAAGATGTAATTTTTAATAACTGTTTTTCCTATTTTTGGTTGTCCTACACCTTATTTTCATTTGCTGCTAAGGACAACAGGCTATTCTTGTGCTGTTTAAGTTGAACCAGAACAGTAAATTTGGTAAAATTTGACTGTTCCACTGATTTCTGTTAAGTAAAACCAGATAACTTTAAAACATTCCTCTAATAATAGCAAATACTCTGTTCAGCTTTTATAACATATGCACACTTAGTCTCTTCTGAGCAATAATTTTGGCATCTTAATCATGTTGACATTCCTATTACAAATGATATTCCATGATGATGATCCCTAGGATTCAGTGTATAGTGTGGCAAGTCTGGGGGGGCCCTCAATTTTAAAGCCTGAAGTTACTGAATTAGAAAATAATTATGTAGATTAACACTTTTTATCTTCCTTTTGACTTGCCAGGCATGGTCTGGTTAAGCTCTCATTGACTTGAGTAGAGTCAATTTTTTTTTTTTAAATCTCTAAATTGGGATAAACATGGTGAGGTTGAAGTATTACTTTTAATGGTACTGTAGGGCCCGTTTTTCATTTGCTATTAAAGTTTCTTTGTGTTAAGCACATGTGAAACAATGAAAATATCTACTAGTTTGCATATGTCAGTTTTAAAAACTAAATACTGAACTTTAATTAAAATATTAGATAAAACTAAGCCTTCTTATATTCTGTGACAAATGTTCTAAAGTTTTTCTTGGCTTTTTGTTTTGTAGTCTTTTCTTCCTTAAGCATATTTCTAACCAAGTGCATTTTGAACCTCTTCTAACAACCTTGATTTGGTTAACCTTCATTTTTCTTGTGTGGAGGAAAAAGAACCACAGATTTGGGGGTTTTCTAGTGGCTGAAATTCTAGGGTTTGGCCTGTTCTGAATTTTCCTTTTGGTTCCTATGACACTCCTGTTTTTTGGCGATCTAGATCTTGGTTTGCCTGGGTTTGATCTCGATTGGCTAGCACAGATCATCCTCGGGTTCTTTAGCCACTTCTGGAGACTATGTCCAGTGCTTTCAGGGCCTCTGGTACCTCCGTGAAGCATATTGCTATGAGCCATCACTCTGCCTTTCTCATGTCAGAGAGTTCCTCTTGGCCAGCTAGGTATTGGACAAGCAACTCTTTGCTTAAGGTACCTTCTTATATCATCTGCCACTTGTGGCATGTTGGGGTAAGTAGTCTGGGATTATAAAATACCAGATACTATGTGGTAATAGTATTGCTTTAACTTATACAAATGTTTAGCTTTTCAGTGACCTTTTACGTTATTTGTTTGTACTTTATCCTATTGCTGAGCAAGTAATTTTACAGTGTCTGCATGTTTAGCCTCTATTAAGTTAAATACAAGAGTGTCTATTGACGTGGCACTGTAGTGTGACAGATACTCAAACAAAATATAAGAAAATGTTTTTCCTTTGTAAAATTTCTAAGTATATAGTAATTATACCTGTTTGCTTTTAATTTTGCTGTGAAGTTGGGGGAGGTGAGCATATGGAATGAATTTGTCTACATGTATTGGATTGTCATTTAGCTGGGGTGTTAATGCTTATAATCAGTCATGAAAATTTGTGTTTAATACGACACTGCTTTTTATCTGGTATAGTTCTGGTTTCTGTTGGTATTTTAAGTATTTCATATGTTGCTGTTTTAAGTATTGCATTATGTTTTGATAACAGCTGTTTTGGGGATGCAGGATTATTTTAAAAGCAGTATTTTACTCACTGTAGTTGTAAAAGTGAGCGATTCTATATGCAGCTGCTATTAAATAGGCTGAGTTTCAGAAACTTTTCTAAATTACATGTATTTATAGAAAAATATAAGAACATTAAGCAGTTTCAGCAGGAAAGTTTTAGATGGGTATTACTGCTAGCTGACTTGTTTGTGTCCTATTTAAGGCTAAAATGTTAACTTTTGCTGCAGGACTTGAAAGATGTCATGAGAAAGGCGGGGGAGGTCACCTATGTGGATGCACACAGAAACAACAGGAATGAAGGGTAAGTTAATTTTGTGTCTAAATCTGTATGATAACTGAAACTGTGAAAGGCAAGATTATCCTTGTAATGTAAAAGAAGTGAAACATAAATCTATGGTGTGGCTTAGATGCTGAAAGTTCTCCAATTTAAAAATAAAATAATATACTTCTAGTAAGTAGCAGTTGAGAAGTGGTATTGAACTCAGTCTCTCCTCTCCACCATAAAAACAATGTCAAGACAGAAGGGGAAGGGAAAAAACTTTTCAACAGTTGGGTTCTGCTGTCTTTAACTTAGTTATGTGTAATGATTTATGATCTAATTCTGACTTCTGAAGCTAAAATACCTCCTGTCTGTGGCTTCTTTGCATTGGTTCCACAGAAAAAGTCATGGGAAATGAATGTAACAAATTTCTGTAGAGAATACCTAGCTGCCTGCTCTCCATTCTTAATGCTGCAGACTACAAAGGTCCTGCACGACAAAGAAGGGGAAAGGGAAGTATGAATAGAGTGTCTGTGCTAGCAAGATAGTTCTCTAGTGCAAGCAAATGCAACTTTGATTTCTTTTGAGGGGAAAACAGATTAAAAAAACGAAGTGGATTTTTCAAGTCACTGTTAAAAATCTAAATAGGGCAGGAGCATCTGCAAATTTATTTTGTTTCTTGGACAACTTAGAATGCAATTTAGTGGAGGACTAAAAGATATCTCGTCAGCTGGTACAGGTTTGTGCAGCCTCCTGGATTTTCTACATTCATTGCAGATGAGAGTTTTGGGAAGATTTAAGAAAATGTGAAAGGTATGGATGGCTAGGACTGTTAGTGTCATATTTTCCTGTTAACCAAGTTAAATATTAGCTTTCAGAAGATAAAACATCAAGCCTGTGAATCAACAGATTTAAAAAGTCCCAAACTTGTTCTCCTTGCTTTTTAAGTTTCTCTGAAACTTTGGGGTTTTTGTCTTTCCTGATGTTATACAGGGTTGTGGAATTTGCATCTTATAGTGATATGAAGAGTGCACTGGAAAAATTGGATGGCACTGAGCTGAATGGACGCAGAATTAAACTGACTGAAGATCACAGAAGGCATAGGTATGTCACCTGACCTGATAAAATTCTGCTGAGGGCATGGATTTGGGTAGTATCAATGCCAAAGTTTTATTATCTAATTCCTTGGCCCCAAGCTAAATATCACCTCACAGAACCACTTTATAGCAGTGTAAACAGATTTAGATAAGAACTAACTTGCTGAAAATAAGATAAAATAGAACACTTTTGCATGAGAGTAAGAAGAATTTGGGTTTTAAAAAAAAATATAAAACTTGATAGTTAAAGACTTTTTAAAAAACACATGAATTTTGTTACTAAAATCTTTTTAATTTAATGGAAAGCTGCTTCACAGTCCTGTGAAATGTGTCTCAAATAGTTGTGAAAGCCAAATAAATATTCTTATATTTATTTATGAGAATAAAATAAAAATTCAGCTTGCTTGCATTATTCCCAAAGCAGTTCTGCCATTTAGGCCTTAAAAAAAAGTTAGCTGCAGCTCTTTCATTGTCTCTTTTAAAAATAAATCAGTTCTTTTTCGTGAAAAAAGGATGCATAACTAGAGAAGGTGTTAAACTGTCAAGCCTTAAAGTGTACTGGTGTTCCATGCCTTTAGAGACTTTTGTAGCATCCTGTGAGAAACCCTAACTAATTTACATGGATGTTTGTAGAGAGAATAAATACTACAGGTTTGAAATTTCTTTTCTGTGCTTTTCTTGATAAATGGCTAAAAAAATTGTTTTTCTGCTCCCAGAGAGGGGGTCAGGGTTGAGGGGAAGGCATCTTTTATCAGGCAGTTCATATTTTGCCAAGCTAACAGAGAACATAAAGGTTAGCAGTTCCTGTTGTCCTTGGCCTAAGAGGATATTATGATGGAGCATAACAGAAATGTAGCAGTGCTCAGAAGTAACTGAATGCTGCGCGTAGCGCGTTCAGATGGATGTGCTGTGTGTACAAGGTGGCTGAGAATTTAAATTGAATATTTAGAATTTAGTAGGAGTGGGACTACAGCTCTTAATTGTGTTTCTCTAGAAGCAGATCTCGATCAAGGAGTTACTCAAGATCTCGCAGCAGGTCCAGGTCTACAGGATCCTCCAGATCGGACAGCCGGTCCAGGTCCAGGTCCAGATCAAGGTCCAGGTCCAGGTCTCGCTCTCGATCCCGGTCCCGATCTCGATCCCGGTCTCGTTCTCGCAGTCGTACACCTAAAAAGAGTTACTCCCAGAAAAGCCACCGCTCCAGCTTGCTAGCTTCTTCCCCATCTCCCTCTTCTTCTAAAAGAAAATCTCGTTCTAGGTCGAGCTCTGCTCACAGCCGTAGTTAACCTGCTCTTAGAGATGTACTAATGCATTTAATTTGATTCAAGTTTCTTGAAGACTTGAGACAAATTACACTTGAGAACTGGGAGGGGAAGAGTTAACATGATGAAAGAGTAACCTCCTCTTGCATTGCCAAAGTGCCTGTCATCAAATAGGCCATCTCTGTGAGGAGGGGCTGTCGGCTTTCTCCTTTCAGTGAAGTCTGGAGTGGGAAGTCTTTTTTAATTTTTTTCCCCTGCTATTAGTAAACATTTCTATCATAGATATATTATGTACACATAATGCTGAGGTAATGGGATGAGACAATACGCTACTTTCTCCCTCTCTTGCCCCCCACTTTCCCCTCCACCTCCAAGGCCTTTGACTTCCAAAATACTACGTTAGCTTTTGTCCTTGGTATTAAGTCTAAGAACAGGAAGTATAGAATTTATTCCTTTCAGGTTCTGTGGCTGCTTTTCTGTGTGAGAATGAATGGACCAGCTGAATTTAGTTTAGAGTTCACTTTTTTCCCTGTTGCTTAGCTTGACAGGCTGTTTTAAGTTCCAGCTTTAAATGACCTTAATAATATGCTTAATTTGCAACAGACTTTCAGGAATACACATTGGTCAGTTGAATATTGTTAATTTGGATAGTGAATCAATACAATGTTAACCAGTAATGAAAGCTGGAATTTCCTTTAAAATGAGACATACCATCCAGGTGTCAGGATTCTTGGGAATCCATTATACTAATTTTCCAGTAATTCACTAGTATGTGGTATTGTATGTAGAGGCCTTATTTGACAGGTGACTCCATAAAACTGCACAGAAATGTCAATATGCATGTCCATGTTTTTGATGTTTATAAAAGTTACATAGCTTTCGTACCCAAAAGTATGATACTGAATAATATGTGTATGGCTAGCAATAGTCGTGATGGAAAGGAAGGTTATTTTAGTAAACGACAGCAGCAAAAAATCCCACAAAAAGTGTAGTCAGTTGTGACAGGAAAAGTTGATCATATTAAAGCATAAAGAGGATAATTTCTTTAAGTCTCCTGAATGCACAGTTGTTTTGATTAATAGAAATTTCCACTGCAAATACTGTTTGTTCTTATAATTTGGAATTAGATTATTTTTTTTAACTTCTGTATCGTTAAAGAAGGGAAACGTTTTTGGAAAAAAAATGTAAATTAATCTCAAAGTCTTATGTGTGTTTAAATGTACCATTCCTAATAAAATAAAACCTTTTTCTGGCTTACATTGCAGTTTTGTTTAGTAATGTTACTGTTGCTGTTGTTTGCTTAGTATAGTCTTGCAAACATGATCACGAGGAAGTTTATTTGAAGGTTTACCCGGATGGAAGCAGCAAAATGTAAACTAGAAACCAGTTACGACACGTAAGTAACCAGATGCTGACTAACAGGAGGACGGGATAGGATTTTACTGTCATGGCCATCAGTGGCTGTTTGCATGGATGGCAAATAGTCTTTCTGCAGTCCTTGCAGACAGATCTGTGTGACACCTCCTCGTCCATCAGTTCAGCAGAAAAGCCAACAACCACATGTCCATAGGTGTTGGAATCTTCCGACAGGTAAAATCACTTGTCACCGTTTGAAATATGGTTCCAGAGGTTCTTAGATTGCTCACACTACTTCTGTGCATCTAAGGCTGCGAGGCTGGCACCCTTTTTAAAGCAAGTAACTGCTAATCATGTTCTTTGTGTGTTTGGCTTGATGTGACCTGAATGTGCTAGCAGTTCAGAAAGAACACCAGGAACGAACAGAAATCACTTTGCAGAGGCATCTTAATGTGACTGTTGGGAAAGCTTGGGTACGCTTGGCTGTGTGAAATGTCAGTGCTGCTTTGGTGAATTTGTTATGCTACCGAAAGAATTCTCAAAATGTCCTCTGCCTGCCCTAGGACCTTTGACATGTGCAGTATCAGAGACCTCGAATGCCTCTAACTACAGCATGCTTACCTTCAAATTGTTTAAATATAGAGCTAATGTAGATCTTGTGAATTTTATTAATTCTTGATTAATTATTGTACAATGTCATTTCCCTTCCATAATTTTCTGTTGATTCAGTCAGGAGTGGTAAGATGAATACAGACCAAAGAACTAGTTTCCCCTTCCCCTCTAAATACCTCGAGGTTATAAGCAAGATGGTTGTCGTGATTGCACCCATAAATACATATGGCTTATTTCTGAACCTAAAGCCCAGTCTGCCCACAGATTTGTGTTGGTATTAATACTGATTAGAAGTATATTTTTTTAACTTATTTTAAATGGTATGATTGAACTGATAGTGGTTTAGTGTAGAAACACCTATGACTATTTATTGTCTGTGCTGGCATAGTAGCAGTTTAAATATCTTTGCCAGCAGAGCTGCATCCAAGTTAACTGTAGTACTGGTTTCTAAATGTAGCAACAGGTAACTAAGGGCCGCAAATTGGAGGGGGGTGGTACCAGTGCAATGTGACACGATGGAAATAGACCTCTCGCTAATTTTTTTACATGTTTTTCAAGGTGGCAAGCAGTGGCTCTTTGTTCCCCTAGGATATACAAAGGTGTTTAGGTGAGGAAAAGGTGAGCTTTTGAAATACTAAGAATGTGAAATCTGATCTTTCTCTGGGGAAAGATCTGTTTATGGTAGATGTGAACTTGGCAGCTTTCTCAATATTTATTTGAAGGGCAAGGATAGGAATCTTTAGCAGCTAAAAAAGGTTTTCTTGGAGAGATTGGGTTACTCAACTCTGAGTTGTTTCTTCTGGTATGTTAATTCAGGTGCCTGGAGAAATAATGGATTTTGAAGCCCAAATTTTTATTTATTCTGCATGTGACTTTTTCCATGGCTTTTTCTGTGTTAAAAAAGCTTAAGCCCTTAAAATGTATGTGGGGGAGAAGGCGGAAGTGTGGTCCGATTTCCACCCCCCTTCATTTCCTGCTGTGTCACCACGTGTATTTATTTTTTTTCTTGAAGAGGACAGACTATGAATAGCAGATTGGATTATTTTTTTTTTTGCCTATAGGAAAAAAAAACCCATAAAAAAAAACCCAAACCTCCATATTATCGTATCAGGAAGTCCCAACAATTCTGAGCAAGTTTCAGAGCAGCACAGCCCTGTTTGGCACGCAGTATGGTTGGAAATGAAAGCTACACTTTTCATGGGGGTTTAAAGTTTTCACCTTACCTGGCATGTAAAATGAGCTGTAACGGTGTACACCTAATTAGTTGTTTTGATGAAGGATAACTTATTGTGCCATTCTAAGCTGGTCATGTCTGACTTCAACTTGGAGCAAACCCAGTCTGGGCTTTGTAGTTTAGGACATATGAGTTGGTGCAGAGGAGCTAAAAAGACAGTCCAGCAGCCTGAGTAAAATACTTGCCTAATGGTCAGCAAGTGTGGACAAGTCCTGAGAAGGAAGGAGAGGGAGTGGGATAGATAGGAGCCGTGAAGCTAAAAAGGACAAGAGAGGTATGAGTTTTGACAGGTGGTAGTTTCAGTGTCGAAGTCTGGTATAGACAGACCACAGAAGGGAACGCAACCTTCATACTCATGACAACAGTTCAAAGGTAGAGGTTTCCTCCAGCTCTGTGATCTTGAGATAAACGAATGGGGGAACGTGTGCTTGTTTGTTTTGCTTAAAAATATTTGGTATTCTGATAAAGAACAAAGGGTCTAAAGAATACTGAAGTTGTTCCTGTGAGAAGATGGTATCTATGAGTCAGGTAGGCATCTTGATTGGTAGACACAGACTTGCTTGGTAGACTTTTCTGGAAACACATTATGGTCTGAAGCTTGGCTGCATTATTAATGTATTTCAAAACCCGGATTATATTTAAAATAGAACATTTTTAGACTGCGCTGGAACAAATTATTTATCCATGTCAGGTGCCTTAGTTCCAACTTCACAGAGCACAAGACTGTAAGCTCCACTTTAAAATAACTGTAAATAGATTTTCTTTAATGTATTAAAGTCATATCTTTTACAGGCAGCATGTTCCAACATCTGACACTTTCCATGAGAAAGCTGGGAATCATCCCTTCCAACTGGCAGAAAGCTGCTGCTCCCAGCCCTGCAAAGCAGGAAGAAACAGCTCTGAAGTAAATCTGTCCTTACTCTTACCCTTATTCTGCTAACCTAATCCTTGAAGAGCAGTTTTCACAAATTTCTCTGCAGCAAATGGAAGTGACATAAGACAATACAAACATTAAACTTACATTAGATTCAAAGGTTTCACTTGTACCTTGAGGGTGCAGTTGGGCAGTATCATAGAATGACACAATGGTTTGGGCTGGAAGGGACCTTAAAGATCACCTAGTTCCAACCCCCTGCCTTGGGTAGGGACACCTCCCACCAGACCAGGTTGCTCCAAGCCCCATCCAACCTGGCCTTGAACACTGCCAGGGAGGGGGCAGACACAGCTTCCCTGGGCAACCTGTGCCAGTGTCTCACCACCCTCACAATCATGAATTTCTTCCTAATGTCTAATCTAAACCTACCCTCTTCCAGTTTAAAACTGTTACTCCTTGTCCTATCACTCCGTGCCCTCATAAAAATTCCCTCTCCAGCTTCCTTGTAGGCCCCTTCAGGTACTGGAAAGTGCTATAAGGTCTCCCCAGAGCCTTCTCCAGGCTGAACAATCCCAACTCCCTCAGCCTATCTTCATAGGAGAGGTGCTCCAGCCCTTGGATCATCTTTGTGGTCTCCTCTGGACTCCACCAGCTTGCTGCTGGCAAGACAAACTACCACCCTGGTGCCTGCCCCTAGCATTGCCCTCCCATTCTGTTTCCAAGCAGTCAATCTCCAAACAGAACACCATCACTCACCTGTCCAGGGTTCCTCGAGCCTATTTTCTGTGATGTTTATGGCACTTCTTTATTACTAATTATATTTTTGTCAATTTAACGCAGGACTCTTCATCCAAGGGTATTCCAGCAGTTTGTGAAGATTAACTTTGGCCACATCACATCTCTGCCTTACCGGTGAGAAAAAGTAAGTGATCGGGGTGTGCACCTGCGGCTGCAAACCGAGGCGGTCAGTAGGAGTGTACCCGCGGGGACCGCCAGGGCTCCTCAGGGAACAGCTTCAGCTCTGACTCGTGCCATCTAGTGGCTGTACCTGCCATGGAACGGGCTGGGGAGAGTTCGGATTCCTCTCAGGAGAGAAAAAAAGAGTTTCTCTTTCGAAAATGAGGTGAAGTAGCAGTGTGCTTCCTAGTAGGGAGAAATGCCCCGGGATCTGTACCCGCAGTGCTCTGCCACTGCTCTGGCAGGGAGCGTCGTGGAGGATGAGTTCTGAGGTGGGAAGTTCCCCGCTCTGCCTGCTGCTCCTGCTGCACCCTCATCCCAGAACGGAGTGCTGTACAGTTCCCAAGTGCCTTTAGTTTTTTTACAAGGGTTTTGGAAGCGTGTAATTTCCAGTCTGTTTCCTTCATTCCTCCCCTTAGCCATTGTTTGCTGGAACACTAAATGGTCTGTGTGCACCCTACCTGCGGGCACCCATTTTACCAGCCCTGCAATCAGTCACCCCTCCACCCCCTCTCTTTGCAAACCTGCAGGAGAGTTGTTAGCTTTTCACCCTGAGGGTGATTTACTAGGACAATAGGTATTTACTAGGACTGATTAGCTAACAGTTCCGCCTGGCAGAGGGCTGTAGCTGGGGGAGCGGCACAAGCAGAGTGCTCTATGCCTGTCACCTTAAAGGATGGATACAGCAGAAACACTGACTCCACATAAGGGAGCCATTCAGGCCTTGGATAGAGCCAGCACCAAGAGGAAAGTGCAAGGGTTAACAGGCTGGGGGCCTGAGTTAGAAACAAGGCCAGATTATATGATGTAGTGAAATACTAGGTAATGGCAACTCTGTATGTCTGGGTAGTCTCAGGATGTTCAAAGGACAATCACTACTATTGATTTGCTGGGTCTGGGGCCATGAGGGAGTGACGAGGGAGAGGAGGAGAGTGCATGAGTGTACAGTAAAACCCGCTCTTCAAGATTAGCGAAGGGCTTAAAAGAAAAGGCAGAGTTTCACTTATAATGAATGACACTTGTGTTATGTGATGGCTTTTTCCTGTAAACAGGGATGAATGTCTTCTCTCCCTGTCCTCTCCTTTCCCACTCTAGAAAACCCTTGCACTGTATGGGCATTTAGCAGTGGCAGGTTGAGCTGGAAAGGTCCAGATCAGTATGCTTAGAGTGGATGTTTCAGTTCAGACCAAGAACTGTTCTGTATGTGTGTATGTAGGTGTGATACGTCACTGGAGACTCTGAGATCAGGTTCAGCAGGATCCTACATGCATGCTGGATTTGTTTTACCCAACATCCAGCTCTCTGGCATTCTAAGGCTACTGATTCCTCCTTGTTTCTCAGAAGCCCGTGGATATCACTTTGTGGTTCATAGGCACGATGTAGCAGGACTCGCTTTTAAAGGAAGTGAGCAGCCATCGGTATAGCTGAAGTCATTAAAAATCTGAAAATGCTCCCACTGTAGAGCTTTGAAAGCAGAGGTGTCCCAAACTGTTGTTAAAATTTGGGCCAGATTTTAGTTGTGGGTAGGGTGGAGGTGTTGCAGCAGATGCTTGCACTGCAATGACAGAAAAGGCGAAGTAAGGAAAAGATGTACAGGGAAAGAGGAAACTGGATGAAAACTTTGCATTTCAGATCTACAGGTGAATGGGACCACGGGTCTAGGCCCCACTCACCACTGTGACTTCTGGTTGGGATTTTCCTAAGTGCCTCAGGACATCGGGAGTCCAGGCCAGCAGCACTCCAGCCACCAGCCAGAGCTCTCCAAAAGGGACAGCAGGCTGTGCCTGCCTAGGCCATGGGCAATCTGTCCTTCTGCTGATACTGACCACCAAGGAACTGGTATCTGGCCTCTCTAGACAGCCTAGCCCTTCCATGCCTCTGGCCAAAGATGGGATTTACCAGAGCTGGAGTTAAACATAATGCCTAGTGCTCCAGCCTGAAGCATTGTTTTTGAGTGCGCTTGGCTTTGTTCCTTCCTGTGTCTTTTTCCCAGGAAAGCTTCAGATCATACTGGCTCTTTAACAAAAACCGTAAGCAAGCATGTGTTTCTTACACCCATGGCCATTGCTGTGTTCTCTGCATCACTGTCAGTTTCTCTGAATGCCTAACTGAACAGTGGCGCTCTGATATGTCTGAAAAGCTTCCTCGTTCTTTTCCCTCAAATTGTCACAGCCTATTTCTAGCACTGTACAAGAACCACTGCTGATCATGTAGACTGCTCTTCCAGATTTGCCAAAATACTTGCTGCAAACTTTCTGCCCACACTTGCCCTCCATCTGTTTCAATTTGTTTTACCTTTTCCCAGGTCTGGCACTTGGATGGTCTAAAATTCACATCTGCTCATTGTACATACTCTCCTGGACTTCTTTTGTTCCAGGGCTTGTATCTCTTATCCTTGAACACCAAAGTAATCACACTGCTGTATTTCCCAGTGTGAATGGATACCCAGTATATAACTTTTAAGATTCCCAGATGTCTCTGAGAACACCTTGTAAACTATGAGTGAATTTCCTCAGCTCAGCTAAGACCTTGCAAACCTGCACTGCACACTTCCCTACCCTGCATTTGTCTGAACGACCTGAACAACAGTAATAGCTGCATGTGGAAAAAGAGCGTGGTGAGAGTGGTTTATGCTTGTACTCACAGGGAAGAAGTTGTGGTGTTACGTAGCAGTCAGTGCTGCCTTGGACTTGGGTCTAAAGCTGCTTCTTCCCCATGAAGGAGCAGTTTATCTAACAGTGGGGTTTGTCCAGTATATAGGCAATCAGATCTCAGGGTACCAGAGCGTGAGCTGCAATGCAGTCCCAGAGGGAAGCTTTAGCACACCTTATTATCAGATAGATCACGTGAGGCAAACACGGAGCGGGTCGGTTGGCAGCATGGCAGCATGCTATGCTTTCAAAGAGTATTCAGCTCTCTGAGAGCACTTGCCAAGGGCCAGTGCACCGTGAACATGGACAAAAACTCACCTCTGCTCCCGTCACCGTGCCTGCTGGCAGGAGGCAGGCAGCAGTGTGGCTGCGCTCGGAGTAGCCCCCTCGTTAACACCATGTGCAGCAGAGCAGCCCCTCTGCTGCCGGAGGCTGGCTGGGACCCCACCAGATGGTGCTGTAAGACTGCCTCAAGGAAACACCCTTTCGAGAAGAGACTTGCAAAATCCATCTTAAAATAGCCCTGCTGACCCAAACCATTGCCTTTGTGGAAAAAAAAACAAAACATGCACACACACACAAAACCATAACACCACCTCTGACTAGAGCACTGGAAACTGTCTTCCTCCCTCCGTGTGGTTTCCGGCACGCTCACCTGCCAGGGGAGCGGAAGGAAGAGGTGGGGGAGTGGGGGGGCCTCAAAAATCAACCAAGGAGCTGAGCCATGTGCAGCTCTCGAAGCTGAAAGCCACATCTGCGTGTGCATACTCTGTCCCATCTCCCTGGCACTGCCTCAAGCCCTTGGAAGTCCCTCTGTCATGAGTACTGCCCCAAAAGGCTGTGGACCCATTTTGCCAGCCCAGCTGAGGTCCTGGGGTAGCTCCCCAGATCCCCACAACAGCTTCTGAAGGACACAGAGGCACAGCTTCACCAAGGGCTCAAGTTGCCCACCTTTGTGACCACTGGCAGGGTAGGGGAGGGAGATGGAGATCTTGAATTAAGATCCAGATACTAAATTGCAATGGTAAAAACCACAAACCAACCACCCAGGAAATCCTTGCAGGCTAGTCCTGAGAGTGGTTATCAAGGCTTAGAAGCAGCGAGAGCTTACAAATGTTTCTATTCTGCACTAGACTGAGAAATTTAAAACTGTCTGCTGAGCAACCAGCCACCCCCAGCATCCTCTTCCTCCCCACACGCACGTGTACCCGCAGGAGTTACCCAGAACTGGGGCTGCACCCTTCTTACCACCCAGTGCCTTGAAGCAGCCCTCTCATAACAAGGCTGTTATTCCTTGGAGGCTGTCCTGCAGGCTGCCTGAGGGCTCCTTCCCCAGCTGTGCCTTTCCCTGGCCCACTGCAGAGACCTCTGGTCCTCACCAAGCCAGCTCCTCAAGGCAGCCTCTCCACACTCCAGTCCTCTGCCAACATCAGGGCTCCACAGAGGCCACCCCAAGACAGCATCCCCCACCCCCAGTGAAGGGGCCCACCTCTTCCCCATCATCAGCCCTTTTACAGCAAAGGGACTCAGCTGGCTTTCTTGATTCACCCCTAGTACCTGGGAGCAGAATCAGGGTCTGTGACATGTTTCTCTTTCAAGACCAGATCCCTCTGCTTGTGAGATTTGGGCTAGAACAGCCAGACTCCAAACTCCTGGAGAAGTGGATCAGCTCGCAGACTGCCTGGACCCCTCCTCCTGCAGCACGGCAACAAGGTGGTAAGTTGCTTAATCATCTTGTGGTCCAGAGAAGAAGTCAAAGCCCTGGTCTTGGATTTCCCTGTTCCTTTTTGTCTTTATCAGGAGTCCAGCATGCGTCACCTTGCCCTTCCTGGTACCAGCTAGGCTGAAAAGCAGGGAAGACAGAAATGCTAATAAGCTTCCAGTTAACCCAACTTCCCATGGGCATTACTTCCCCAGGATCTGGAAAACCTTGGGCAAACAGCACAGGCCATTTTCAACAGTCTCCATTTCATCCGGGTTAACAGCCTATGTTGATTTCTCCTCAGCTTAACAGTGTTGGCCATCTGCTCTGAGCTCTGTTCTCATGAACAGCACTGGCAGAACTGGCAACGCTCGTGCTCTTCCTACAGTACACTGCTAATGCACCTCCATCTTCCATCCACGCAGGGCCACTGGCCTGCTAACAGCCATCTCCCTGGCTCCAGGGGCAAGGGCATCTCAGCCCCGAGCCTCAGAGCACGCGGAAGGGTTCCCCTGCACACCCCCTTCTCCGCATCCTGGGTTCACTTCTTTTCCTTTTTACTCCAACAAGTAGGTTCAGGCCATCCTCAGCTCTGAATTCTCCAAGAATAAGCACCAAAATCGAAAGGCGGTGTTTGGGAATGTTATCCCAGGCTGTTCAAATGAACACTTCCCACCATTTCATTTTCTGAGAAAACACTCCCTTGTGGAAAGCTTTTCTGGTCTTTAGTATCTCTGGGACATTAAGTGTCTCCTTAGGGCAAGATCGTCACTGGGGGCTTGCCCCACTTCTCATTTGCAACTGAAGTACAGTAAAGAGGGCAGGGTGGGAGGGAGCTGCCTGGACTTCAAAGCTCGCAAGGCTGTCCGCAGGCAGGAAGGGCTGCTCTGTGACGCTGGGGCGTGAGGTAAGCCCGCGACAAGGAAACGGCGAGGCCGATGGGATGTGAAAGCTGCGAGTGTGTCAAAGGCAGGACGGAAGTGTTGTAGGGGACAGCCCTATTTTTAGCCACCTCTTGCAGAACTTTGCTAGTGCCTGCCAGAGTCAACGGCCGCTTCCCCTTTCCTTGATGTAAGCAGAGTTGACTGGGTTCAGATCTGTTTTTATTCAGCCACTCACGCGACAGAATTGACTGAAAGTCTCTCCAGCCCCTTGGACTCAAAAACACCCATGGCCAGAGAGTCCTAGATAAGGAGAACAGAAAGCGTCTGACACTTCCCTGTCTCCATTTCAGGGCTGTGAGAGGCAGAAACCAACGCTGAGGCTGCAGAGCATGACTCTTAGTCACATCAGTGGGGGATTTTGCAATGCAGTGGGGGCAGGGCCCGGGGCAGGCAGTGTGCAAGCAAAACTGCAGTGCTTTGCAAGGGCATTTGACTGGGGCTCGCCAGGCGCAAGGCGGGAGGATCGCCACACAGTCCTCGCTCTCCTGCTCCATTCCAACCTGCTCGGCTGCTCGAGGCGTGTGGGATGTGGGAGGGTTTAACACACCTCAAATTAGCATGGGGCATTGTGGAGAGCAACAGGTTGACATGAATGTCCTCTGCCTGGTTCCTTTTAACATTTGTCAGTACTAAATGACTCCTACACCTGCTGTAGGGAAAAGCATGGGGAGAGAGAGGCCTTTTCCAAGCCAGACTAGAGAGAAGATTAGGCACCGAGGCAGAGGAGCAGCCACAGGGAAAGAGCATGTGCTGAGATGTGACTTTTCTGCAGAGGCCATAACCACCAACACAAGTTCTAGACAGGTTCCAGTTGCTGGGAGTTTGGATCAGTTTGACTTGCAGTATCCAGTTCAGGGACAGGTTGGGAAGGAAGGTGTCCAGGCCTAAGTAGCCAGAGCTTGCTGCTGGTCTCAGCAGACCTGGTCCCCCCAGCTTGTCAGAGAGCAATGAGATTGGTGCAGGGATGGGAGAAAACCACATTTGGAGCCAAAATCGATGCAGTTCTGGGGCATTTCCAAACTCTTCCCAAGCCTGGCAGCAGTGAGGAGTAGCAATGGGATGAGCAGCTGAAAATCATGCTTACTCTGTGGCTATGGAGCTTGAAGGCAACACAAAGCCCAGTCTTATACTCGAGTCTCCTTGCTATATGTCTTTCAAACCCACACAGTTAATACCACTCCCAGAAGCCTAGAGCTCCCCAGAGCCCCTCAAATAGCTCTGCAAGGCTGTGCTTTATATCTCATATTCCATATTGTCCTTCATCCCTGTGGTGTATACAGTCATTTTCTATACAGCCCATTCTTAAGCTGGACTGACTAAGGCAGGATATGCAATTCTTGAGTGAGAGAAGTGGGTGGAGAAGTGCTTTGTACTACAGTAATTTTATTTAGAGGCGAGAAATCCGTTACAAGGAGGTAGCACGAGGAGCAGGTTATTGCCAGTGCCATTGCTGTCCCAGGGAATGTGCTGGAAAGTCCCTTTGTCCTCTAGGTGGCAGCCCCATTGTTCACACACCAAAGTGCTGATGAACACAGAAATGCCTTCCTTTAAAAGCCATGTGTAAAGACAAGCCTCACGCTTTAGTAGTTCAGACCAAAAACCTATGGGCAGTCAAGACTGCACTGAAGACAAACTGGATTTGTTTTTTTTCTCTTTTTATTCAAAATGAGGACTATGGATTTGCTCCCCTCTGGACTCCACACTTGCCTGTAATGGCCCAGGAGCTGTGACCTGGGAATTGACCCTGACATTTCTGAAGTGGCTCCTTTTGGCCTCACACTTGCACACACTTGGTGTGTGTTTTGCCTGATGCACCAGCAGCTCTCCTGGGGTGAGAGCCAGTGCCTCCTTAGTGCTCAGGAGGGTCAAAGGCTTTGCTGCTGTACTTGACCTTTAGGGGTACAGGGCTGTGAACCTCCACAGAACCTAAACCCCACCTTGCCAAAGCTATTTGTACAGTAAATTGCCTTATTGTTTCAGGCATTGCAGCCAGGCATTAATGCTCCTATCCACAGCCACTCTGTGTGATTCACTTTCCACCTTAAGGTTTGAATGCTTCTTTTCTTTTTTAAACATGGGGCAAAAAGGGAGAGTTAATGTCCCTAATGTTGACAGATGTATCTTCATGCTCTCTCTATTTTACATGAGATAAATCAGCCTTTTGAGGAAGAACGGTCATAAATATTTCCTTGTGCGAATGGAGATGCTGGCAGTGGGAATCATGGGAATCTACCAAAGCTGGCTATTAGCTGAAAGTGTTAATAGCCTTTCTAACAGACTTAAAAGTAACTTAGTTGACCCCATTTCTATATTTCCTGAGAACTCATAGTCAATTACTTCTTGCATCCTCACAATACCCTGAGAGCTAAGTGCCATGGTCTAAGTGGAGACTGAGGCTGTCAACCAGACTTTAAAGGTGTTTGGTACCTAGAGATGGGAACTGGGGTGTACACATCCAGCTTGCATTGAAATCAAAAGATGCCAGGAGCAACACTCTTTTAAAATCCAGTTAGGCACTTTGCTAGCATCTTTAGGTGCCTCAATACCTGTAATACTCCTCCCTAGATGACTCGTGGGAAGCGTGTGTCACAACCCTGCATGAACAAAGTGCGCAAATAGGGCAGATGACATCCACAGGGTACAGATATGTGACTTTTTTTTTTTTAATTGATAGTTTGGGGAGATGATAATAAGATAGGAGGAATGTCCTCTCAGTGTGTAATTCTGTCATGCTGGTGCCCGATCAGAGTGACAAGCCTTGAGGTAGAGCAAGCCACTGAGCTCTCACACCTTCTGTCACAGCAGCTCAGAGCCAGGCCAAGTTGGTTGTTCTCCATGGCTAGCAAAGCTGGGGGACTCAGGAATGCACTTACAATCATAGAATAGCCTTAGTTGGAAAAGACCTCTAAGATCATCACTTCTCATGTTATAGGCAGTTGTCAGGTCACGGTCTTGTCAGGGATGAAAGGAGAATAAATGTATAAGAAAAAGGGGAAACAATTTTTAAACCAGTTTTTTAGTTTGTTGGGGGTTTTTCCACTTTAATAAAGCAGAATAAAATTTGCAAGAAATTTATGGTCTAATTTGAATCCTGCTAATGCTCATGGAAAACCCTTTAGTAAATACAAAAGGGATTTTCTTGGACAAGGTCCAAGAAAAACAGATTGTTACTCCCTTAACTTCTATTCATCCATAACTGGGCCCTTCTGCATGCAATCCTGTTAGATCTTGCCAGTGGATTTAATGCGAACCTCAGCAGCATTGGACCTGGATAAGACACTGGGATCAGTCTTTCTAGAACAGTGGTGGTAAAGGAAGATGCCTTGACTACACGGCAGGTAGCTGTAGCCTTGCCCAGTGCATCCTAGTAGGATCTCCTATGGCAAGACTCAACTGATTGGCAAGTAAGTGACTTCTCTCTGTCTTGCACTAAACCGCTCTGCCAGCTGTGTGATTTTAGCACACCAAAACCAGAACAGCTCAATAAAATGGTTTCTGTGTGAACAGCTCAATGAAAATATCTATGTTCGGTTGTGGTCAAAAATGCAAATTAAGACCCTTTTGGGATAGACAGAGAATAGAACAGAAAATGGCCTCCTGTGGCCAGGACTAGAACAAAGACAGACACCTGGAAGCAATCTCTCCCCCAACCTAGGAGACTGGAGATGAGAGGAAGCAGGTTCCAATCCTGGTTCTGCCAAAGAGTTTCTGGGTCCTTTCTTTAATGTGCCATTGCTAAATCTGTGCACCTGCCACAAAACAGCCCAATGAGAAAACCCATCTTTTGTTGCAGTGCCCTAAGGACAGGGCAATGCTTTTGGGGAGTTTTGCACTTGAACCACTCTACATATGTGCAGTCTTCAGTAAATGTGTTTGAATTTGCAAACCCAAGGGGTTTGAGCCAAGAGTACTTGTGCTGCTGGTTAAGGACATAATTTCTCCATGGGCCAGGCTCTTCTCCGCTGTGTGGAGAGCGAGACTGTACAGAAGAGGTGGTGTGAACACTCAGTGGGTTTGGGCTTGAAACTAAGCCTGAACCCTGAGTTACCATATATAAACCTACCAGGACTTGGGAAGTCACATTGAAGATCATATCTAAAATACATCCACTCATACTAAAAGGTTGGAAATATGATTTGGGCATGACTTGCTGGCATTCCTTTCTTTCCCTGTCCTGTCTCTCTGCTCTGTAACTATGACTAGGATATCTTAGGGCATGTGGGCTCAGCCTAGATGATGTGATTTTGGTTTTTTTCCGTCACAGGTAGCTATGGCTGCTCCTGCTGAGGTAGAATAAGTCCTCACACCTCCCACAAGCTGCCTGTCTTTCTGTGATGTTGGCCTGCTGTATAAGGTGCCGAGTGGGAGCATGTGGTGCCTGAACAGAGATGTTCCTGTCGAGGCAGGAGGAACGGAAGCTCGTGGCGTGCCCCCAAGAAAGGGAACAGGAGCTACACCTTCCATCCTCTTGGGCTATGAACAAAACCACCTCTCAGGTCCCAGGAAGCTGAAAGCTGCTCCAGATCCACCCTTATGCGAGAAGAAAACACACCCTGTGCTTCTGCCTACATGTGGCTGCAGGTTCCCTGCCACAGCCCAAGCCAGCCCTCCCTGATGATGTGTGTGGCCCTTGGGCGGTGTGACACTGTGCTTCTTGGGAGCAGGGCTGTCCAGGCCACTGCTGGAGTGGGCTTCCTCTGCTTTCCTTTCTGCTGGGTGCTGCCCCTAGGAAACAGCCTCCAGCCATCTGGAAATTCAACATGGCCACATGTCTTCCAAAATGAAGATTTTTGTTAAACAGTTTTGTATTTCTAATCCTTACGCAGCTCTGTTGTAAGCTTCCCAATACCTGCCTCAAGCAGCTCATCTGCGCTATTCCTCCCATGCTAATCTCTGAGATCTGTGGCATGCACACAGCACCAACGGGAACAGAATCTCCCCTCTGCTGCACCGTATTTGCCAGAACAGGCATAACTCAAGATAACCGGATTTGAAACAATCAGAGCAGGAAGCAGCAGTAACTGGCCTGGAGGGAAGGCAGGGAGTTGCCCATAGACTATTTTTTAGGGGGGTGCCCAATTTGTGATATCTGATCTCTTTCTAGGTGCCTTTAGCCTCACGTACAAAGGTGGGATGCAAAGATTGCAGGATCACCCCTCACCCCCCTGGCTTGAGTGCTTCAGTTTAGGTCGGTACCATCTCCTCAGCTGCAGTGTTTCATGTTGGGCAACACATACATTGACCTACGTGTGTGCATGACAAAGACCTCCAGAGCTGCACCTGGTTCAGACACCGGTGTCATTGCCACCGATGCTGCTTTGTGAGGGTGGACAAGGCGCTGGCCATTCATGTTATTTTTTCTCTGGAGCACACGGGCCTGAAGGCTGGTTCTGGCACAGCTGATGCTTCCCATGACTCGTAGCCCCCAGCCTCTATACAGCGAACATGGCAGCGAGCCGGCCAGTCAGGACCTCCGTGTTGTGGGGGTCAGGACGGGCCGAGGCCAACCCCGACGAGGAGCTGACAGGTTAGTCACTGGCTCTCCGTGGAGCCATGTAAACACTGCCCACTTCCCTGCATCAGCCCTTGCGCTGGGCTCTGCCAGAGTCCCGTCCTTCTGCTCCCCGTGCCAAGGGTCATGAGCTGGGACCAGCAGCCGGGTGCCAAACGTGGGCTGTAGCTTTGTGCAGCCGGTCTGCTAGAGGTCGTCACACGCCTCCTTAAGCAAACAGGGATCCACGCCAGTTGATAAATCATTTACGAGGAGAAGTCAGAAGCAAAGAACTAGATTAACCAGGTCACTGGGTGTCCTGAGGGAATGACGTGTCAGTGGAGCTGAAACAGCAGATCCCACAGTTGCAATCTGCTGCCTTCTTCTGTCCTGACAGCAATTCATGGAAATCCCTGGAACTAGACACCAGAGATGGAAAAACCCATTAGCTCATCTCAGTCAGCTCACTAGTTAAAGCAGTCACTCCCATTGTACGTTTTCTGGCAAAGTTAAAAATGTCTCAAGCGAGGGGATTTCCACCAGTTTCTTCTCAAGGGGAAACTATTCCACCTATCAGGAAGGCTGCCTCAAGCGGTGCTATTTTTGCAAACCAGAAGTAGCTCCAGAACCCAAGAGAGAAAAACAAAAACGATTCTGCTGCAGGGACTGGGGCAGTGATGTTTTTCTGCCTGAACAGCCACGTGCCACGCAGGGCACATCTCCAAATAGAAGCCCCGTGTGTACTCGTGTGTTTATACACAGCCACCGAGGTGTGCTCATGTGCGTGTATATGCACCCGTGTCCTCCATCTCCTTCTCCAGGGTGAGATGACCTTCTGCCTGCAGCAAAACCAATGTGTTGTAGTGTGAGCTCACACCTAGTTTGCACTTGTGTAACTCCACCAACATCAAAGCAAAGCACATTGCTCTGAGGAGGGAAGACAAGTATGGAAGATGGGAGGCATGATGGTGGTGCTCCAGTGCCCACTTCCCCTCTGAGCAGGGAGAAGTCGCTTGTCCTCACTGGCCCTCATGTCTCCTTGGCTGCGTCAAGGGGAGAACAGCCCCATCACCGCTGCTGGGGGCTCTGAGGCTGAGCATGTTAACAACTGAAAGCACTTGGGGCCTGGAAAGATGATGCAATGCAGAGCTGTGGCGCTGAGGTTGTCAGCAGAGGCTATGGAGATTTTGGCAGCTAAGCTTTTCAACACCTGGGAAGCACTTTGGGACAGCGGGGAAATAAATTAGCTGTGTGACGGCATGTAAAGCCTTATCATTAGTTTCAGAGGTAATTCTGCATTTAGATGAATGGGTGTAGCACACATCGCCGAGCTGGAACCTGTAGAGATAGCAAGGATTGCTGCCTCTTCCCATTTAGAAAGCTTTTGGCCGGCAAAACTGTAACTTGCAGCTTGGTGGCTTAGGTCTGGGAGCAGAGACCTGTGACAAGGGTAGACACAGTGGCAATGCCAGCAGCAAACAAGCCCTGTGCTGCCCTGATTACCAGTGCCACGGGGTGTTGGCTATATGCCTCTTACGAGAAGAAGGCGGGGTATTGCCTGGGTGTTTGCCCTGAGTTTGTGACTCCTTCTCAACTAGCTGTTTTATTTGTCTCTCACAGCTGGCACAGCTGTCTCCCCCATCCTGAAGTTTAGGCACTCTGTTCTGCACTGTTATAAGGACGTGACTTCCCTTTGGCAGGCAGCGATGCCGAGGCTGCCCTCACAACCATCCTGCGCACCCTCGTGTTCCTGCAGGACGGCTGGTGAAGCCCGTGCTGAACGTACCCAGCTTTGGCCTGGGCTTTTTTCTCTGCAGGTTTTTTACTTTGTTCTGTTTAGCACAAAACACACTGAAGCATGAACCAGGGCTATAAAAGAATGACATGAAACTGTGGAAAAGGATCTAACCAAGGAGGCACAGGTCAAATTCTGGGCCTTGACCAGGTCCCTTTAGCTGCTGTCTTGTACTAGCCAGTTGACCTACGAAGCCCCTTGCCCCTTGCACTGTGGAAGGTTAAAAGCAGGTACAGCCCAGTAATATTTTAACTATGAGATTAACTCTCTGCCAGTTCAAGAACAGAGACTCTTCTGTTCCCGTGGATGAAAGGTGCTGACTTGAGATTCTTCCACTCTCCACCAGCCCACGCTCTCCTGCCACTGGTCACACACAGCACTGGCCACCCTGCCTTCCTCCACATCCCGAAAATTCCCGTTTAACCCTCAGTAAAGAAAGGAAACCTCAACTCCAGAGACAACTGCCCAGAAAGGTGCTGTTGTGAGTCTCCAAAGCACAGTCTGGGTGGCACTTAGTCCCTAAAGGAGGGCCAGAGGAAGAAGAGCGAGCTATCTTCCTTCTAGATGCTCAAGACTCTCCCACCTCTCCATTTCCCTACAACTGTAAAGTCCCAATATGCCCTAAACCAACACATCATGCTAGGAAGAGATGCAGGAAGACCTTTGAACAGTCCAGGCACTCAAATGCATTCCCTTCCCACTACCAAGTACTTCTGAGACCCTAATCTCTCACCTTGAAATTAGTGGGTGTTTTGCCGTTGCTCTCCACAGGTGCAGCAACGGCCCCTGAGAGACAGGTCCAAAGCCCACAGAAATCAAGGAGGATCTTTCTGCAAACTTCATGGTGGCAATGGAAACAAGTTTTGCACGTAGCAAGGCAAAAAGTAACACCAGCTTCATTGGAATGACCTCTTGCAACAGTTATATCCAAAAGAAGGAAATACCAAGTGTTTTATTTAAAAATGGAAGTTAAGATTTGTGCAGGGAAAGCTAAACCCCCCCTCCAGAGGCCAGCTGCAGCAGCATCCTGCGGGGCCTGAGCAGCAGCCAGCCAGACCAGCCTGTCTCAGAAAGTGGAGCTGACTAATCTTGAGTCGTCTGCGATGAGTTGGACATGAGTGAAATCATGCCCTGTGTAAACAGTGCGAAAAGCAAATGAAGATGATAAGGAGCAGGGTGGGTTTTTTTTCATTGTTGGTGTTGTTCCCGATTCTGTGTGGGAGAGGATAACAATATCAGCGAGGATTTTAAATAGCACAGCAGAAGCAAACGGTAGCAATATGTGGCCCTGGATGTTCAGCTGTGAGGAGACACTGAAGGCTCAGTTTCCCGAGCACTTGCATTGAACCATCTTCAGGAGGCTTGGTTTCCAGTAAGTGCTCAGCATTCAAAACCAACCAGCCTCGCCGGGGAACTGGGGCCAGGATCTTTATCTACTGACCATGTGCTTTGAGAGCCGTTTCCACTGGAGAGGCAAACATTTTCCTTCCACTGCCTCACGGAGCCATCTTTCCTACCTCAGTCATTTGCACCGGGACTGTATGGGGCTGCAATGAACCCAGGCCCCCGCAGAAGGTGGGGGACCCAGCTCTGCACGCAAATCATTTGCAGATCCTTAGAGTGCAGTGGGATCAACCAACACCCTGGTACAGGGGGTGTGTGTGTGATGTGGTTGAGGAGCACACAGTTGCTGATTTTCACCTGCTTACCTCTGCTCTGTACATGGCCTTGCGTTAGTTTCAGGCATAATAACATCATGATATCATAATAATATATCATGCTCTGATGACACCATTGCATGAAGTAAGGCACAGCAATCTGATCTTATTCTGCAAACGTGGAGAAGAGCGTTACTGCTTCACAGGACAAGTGGGTGGCAGGTAGATGGAGCTGGCAACTACCTATATTGTCAGCCCTGGGTGGGAACGTGACCTGCTGAGTTAAATTAGGTGGCTGGGAGCTTGACACCTCAGCTCTAGATCTGCCTCAGCGGCTGCGGGTGAGTCACCAAACCTATCTGCATTCACTTCTTCCATCTGTGAAATGGTAACAATAATATTTCCTCACCTGATGGGGGGAGGGAAGAGAGCGTGTGTGCAAGAATGAATAAATGTTTACAAAGCACCTCGTGAGCCGTGCACAGGCCGGCTCTGGCTGTGCTTAGGAGGAACCCACGTCGTTCCCTCTGCTCCGGGTTGCACCATACTGTGAGCACGCCGTGAGGTGTAAACATTCCCCTCAGAGTCAACAGTTCCAAATGAGAGCAAATGAGATAATTCCTCAGGAGAGAAACAGCAAGTGAAGAATTAATGTGTTACCAGCAATTTCAGTAAATTCCATTCAAAGAAAAGCAAAGTAACTTTTTAAAAGAAAAGCAAGAATAAAGTAGAAAAACAAATGAACTGTGACCAATTCTTTTTTAATGGTACCATGACCTTAGGTTTCACTTCCCAAATGGGAAACAGAACAGAGAAGTGAATCCCCTTGAAATAAAAGTGAAGTTAATAACGGGACGCCTTTAGCTGCTTGCCACATCCTGTGTATGCTGATCACTCTGTTTATAGCTGGCAGGAGCCCTTCTAGACTCTTCTTTGCCACGTTAACTCTTTGCTGAGCCAAACTCTGTTGTATAAACAGTCAGGGAAAAGACTTCCTGCATTGCCCCTCCAGCACCACACAGCCCCGCGCGCTGTCCTGTGCTGGCTCTCGCCTCCCTTCCCACACACGGGCACTTGTGTGCACACCACTGCTCTGCTGCCCCCCCGCCGGCACAGACCCACACTCCCCATGGCTTGCATAAACGAGCACTAGAGCAGCCCTTGTGTAATCTGCACCCTGTCCCAGCACACACCGTTTCTTCTGCAGTCTAGGATGCTCACACGCAGCTGCGTGATGGCCACTCAGTGTCTTGTTCGCATGCTCACCAGCACTTGTTCTCATGCACGTACACACTCCTTCAGGCCAGCACAAACACACACACGCAGACAAACACACATGCACGCTCTTCCCAGTCTAGCACGTGCACTCACCAGTGCACACATTCACAGAAACACCTATTTTTTTTCTTTTTCTGGTACTAAAGAGAGATGGAAAAGCATGCACTTCACAAATGCAAACTGGCCATAATCATAAACAGCTCAGCTATAAGGTAAAGCTATTCTCTGTAGCATCGTCATTGCAACAGCCCTTCTTCCTGGGATGAACTTTGTGGCTGAGGGTTCAACTGCTTCAGGAAATGTGGCTCAGATTGGCATACTCATTCACCAGCACAGCTATTTTGCTCAGCCTGATTTAGCCTGGACATTTGGCTTTTGGTGCATTACTGGCTTGCTGCTGCTGCTGTTCATTCTGCTTACACTGTTGGAGGTGACTGTGGGACCCTACCTTTGTCACCAGACTTGTTCTTTTGAACAGTTTCACCAAAAAAGCCTTTGCCATCCACTACCCCCACACCTTCTCCTCAATGAGTCTTCACCATTTCAGTGGCATTTAGAAATTCTGGTTTGCATTTTGGAACAGTTGCATTTGCAACAGACAGTCATATCCACCACAGCTTGAATCTGTGGGCTTTTGATCCAGCGACAAGATTAGAGGTGACAGACTGGTCATCTTTGAGCTGCGCATCTTGAACACATCTGAACTTGGGAGGAGCTGCACAACTCCACCCAGCGTCCCAGCACTGTACTGGTGGGTCAACTAACCGCAAACTTCAGTAACAATTAGTGGGTACAATTTCTCAGCTAGGTGTACACAGACTGAAAGGCAGTGAATTTTGGAGTCAGAAGACTTTATTTTAATTCTTTTTTAATATGTCTAACAGTGCTCGCTATCTAGGTCTGGAGACAGCAATTGTCCATGCACAGATAATCTACAGCAAGAAGCTAAGTGGCACAGGTTGTGCCTGTGCTGTTATTGCAGGGCAGTAGAAAGCCTCTGCTGGACGGGCACTTTGATGGAGAAATTTATTTCCAGGTAATTTCAGTCCTCTCTGCTGGGCTGGCAGGAAGAATGGTCATGGCAGATACGAAGACACCAGTTACTGCAGAAATGACACTGTGTGGATACTTCTCCGATAAGAAGTGCCTGTACCACCAGCTGAACTCTCACACAGGACATCAGGTAGCCATTGAAGGGGAGGGTTTCCTCCTGCTAGGAGTTACTGCTGGATCTATTATCCAGCTGGACTGGTCACACACAGGAGAGCTGAAAGAGAAAAACTGATCTGCTTTCTTCCCTGACCCCTCCAAAGGTGCTCCCAAACTTCTGATTAAACTCTAGGTACTTGCCAAGTAACACCTCCGCTGCAGAGCTGAGGGCTGGCATCTTGGCATTTCCCAAGTGGCACTAGAAGGACAATGTCCTCTCCTTTCCAGGAGAGCTAATCCCAAATGTTTGAGAGTCGTCTTCCAAAACATGGTAAGTCACCCAAAAAACATAATTTAAAAAATTAAAAACAATAATGTTGAATTCTGTATGTTTGCCTTTGACTCTTTAATCTTTGGCTCATGTTCCAGAGTTTTCATGTTTTTCTCTGTGCTAGCTAGCAGGAAAAGAATGCTTTTCTTAACTGAAAAATTAGAATCTCTTATAACTACATGATCTACGGAGCAGAGTCTTGAAGAAAAAAAAAAAAGTAGGAGCAAGTAGGAGCAGTAGCCTTCCCCTTCTCACAACTCCAGTAGCCAGCAATCAGTGTTTCACATGTATGCAATGCCTCTTATCCCCTTACAGAAAGCAAAGGATTTGTAAGGAGGAAGTGCCCTGCTGTTGATCTCCAAGACTGCCCGGGCTTGCCAACATCAAGGAAACTGTGCCGTGGAGCAGGGCATTGTGGCATCCCACCAGCGCTCACTACCTCTACTGTAAGGCAGCCCAGACACCAGGCTCAACGTTTCTGCTCTCATGAACAGCATGATTAGCTCTTTTTGATTCCAATTAGTCCAGGCTTTGCTTTCGTTTCTCAGCCAAAGCCTACCTCTCCACGGACCCAGAGCCCCAGCGCAGCACTGGCGGCTGGGGGCAGCGAGAAACCCTGCTTGGAATATGTGACAGGCATCATACAGCAAACGATGTCCCCTCCCTGGTCCCTCCATGGAGCATGTGGTGAAGCTCCCATCTCTCTGGGGCAGCCACCTGTAGATATGTGTCATTTCTCCTTCTCTTGTTTTTCTGCCCAGCTGCCTTGCCGCATGGAGGGATCGGATGCCTTTGCTCTGTGTCACCTCTCAGACTCTGGTCCCCAAACTCCAGTCTCAGAACCCACATGGTTCTTTACTGACTTCATAAAAGTAAACAAAGGCCTGGTAGCATTTAGGTCACACTAGTAAATTATTTACACACACACCCCCTTCCGTTTCTTATTGCATGGGTCTTAGTGTCACCACACCCTGCCAGGGACTGCTGTGCGGTCCCCGCTCCGTGACAGCCGGACGCTGATGCTGAGTAGGCTTTCAGCGCACAGGCTGGGCTTCGCCAGCTACTGCCCAGGGCTGGACGTTGCCCACAAGGCAGCTGCATCCAGCCTCTGCAAAAGTAGGTCTTGGCAATCCAGCCAGAGCAGGTACACTGCCACGGGTGGCTTGGCACGCAGAGCTGAGCTCAGGCCAGGTACGAGCTTATCAGCAGATCGCATCCAGCGGGGAACAGCACTGCGAGGCAGACTGGTGGCAAAGCACAAACTTCCCTTGCAACTATTTTTAAAAGCACCTTTACACCTTTCTTTTCAGCTTGTGTGGCACAAATAAACCGTGAGCATCAGCCAGCTGTTACTAAAAGGAACCATTTTCTTGTAGCCCTCTGCTTCCCTGGTGCAAATGAAATAATATTATACTCCTCAATCTCCCTTCACAAAAAAGGTCTCCCACCCAGCTCTGCCTTTGATCCTGTTTCTGTTCTTCCATGATGCCTTTGGTGGACTTCTGATCTTGACAATGTTTCTCTAGGTCCTGCTTCAAATTGGGCAAGCGGACATGGACTGTGATGTGTGACCAGGTTATACAATGATGGATTTTTCACGCTGACCCTCGGTGCAGGTCTTTTATGTGCAACAGGAATGTTGTTATGTCATGGCAACAGTTACATTGAACAGTCATTGTCCATGTCCACTGCTGAGCCCTTGCCAGACAACTTCTAATTCAGAGCAAGAGCCTTGCTCAATTTCTTCTGAAATGCCTTGCTTTGGCAACTGCGTGCGCTGAACTTTCTCCGTCATTGTGGTTTGGTTTCCGAGTTTAGTTAGAAGCTTCTGGAGTTCCTCCCAGCCCTGCTGAGCCTTGCTTACAGTTATAATACATGGTTCTCCATCAGCAACAAATGCTGTTGCCTTGTATCCCTCTTCCCCCATTTCTGGTTTTTGAAAAGGTATTCAGAGGGCCGCTTTCATCTCTTCCAGGCATGGCCCCACCTCCCCCTCCCATCCCAGTAAGCTTTTCTTCCCCTGCTGGAACACTGGCCATTTACTTTTAAAGGATTTTTCCCCTCTTCTATCAATCTGCTCTGACTCAATTTTCAATCCATGACGGGACTTTTCACCCCATGGCTGCCAAGTTTGTTTCATTCTTGGAAAGGCCTTTATAAAAAAACCTTTTGACAGCATATATTTACTATAGTCCCTACTTTTTCCTGATGAGCTTTTTCAGAAGTTCACAAAAGCCAACTGACTAGCGGGAATGACTTAGCTTCGCAAAAAAGTGCTCCATCAGTGCTCAGCATTGGGTGCTGGTCTGTGGATGTGGCTGGCACATCCCCATTTTCCCAGAAGCCTCATGCTGCGCCCAGTCCAGACTTTTTTACAAATGCAGCTGCTCCTCAGGGTGAGACAGGAGGGAGGACACTGGAGCTCTACCCTTTGCACTGCAGGGAGCAGCAGTGGGACTGGTGATAAAGCCAAGGGGTGTTGATTCCATGGCTGTGCCAAAACAAGTTGTGTTTTCCGAGGTAAAACCCTTGGGTCCAGATGCCACACAGAGCAAAGCCCCGTCACTGGTACTGGCAGCTGTGTCAGGTGTTGAGAACACCACAGTAGGCACCATCATCCATGTGCAGGGTCTGCACAGGGCAGAGACCAGTGGGAGCAACCTCCCTGGTCCTTCCTCACCACCAGCTGAGTGCCAAGTGGTGGTGGCACTCCCTTGTCATGGTGGGTGGCAGCATGGCCCCACCACTGCCCAACCCCACAGACGTCTTCCCAGGATGATGACACCCCAGTTTAACTCCCCTACGGTGGAGCGTGAGCATCAGGCCAGGGAGCTGGTGGGCACTGCCGGGCCATCCTGTCCTCCAGCTTTTGTCACTTGAAATAACAGTGGAATAACGTGTGTAAAGAGACATCCAGAAGCTGGTCATGGACCAGGAGGCTCAGAAGTGGAGGGGCTGGGGTGCCCCCGGGATCAAGGGCAGCTGATGGAGTGGGTACAATTGCCTGAGCTAAGTGCCAGGTCTGGCACATTTGGATCCAGGTCTCAGCCTAGCAGTAGTTTAGTTTCTCAATCTACCTGTGAAGTACTTCAAAGGACACTGAGAGAGTCTGCAAAGGGCAGCGGGAGCACCAGCACCTGCTGAAGCCAGCGGGGAGGCTGCCGTGCTGCGGGGGCAGGCTGCAGCCAGAATTCCACTAGGAATTGAGCTAGGCAAGTGCACAAAGCCTTCCCAATCCCAGTTCAAATGTATGAATTTACCATATCTAACACCTCCCTGAAATCCAAACAGACTCAATTACATTCTCTCTTCATAATGAATCAGTAATTATATTGAAGAACACTATTATTTGTTTGGCATGACCTATATAAACCCGACTTGGGGAGTGCATAGTTGGTGCAGTGCCAGTGCTCTGTGCCCTGCGTATTATTGCCTTATAAACACAACCATTGTTTGAATTTCAGATCAAAACAAACCGAGCCATGTCGCTTGTCAGTTATTAGATATCTTTTTCCCAAATGCTCACCCAGACTGTATTACAATAACAATAATTATTATTACATACTTCCTTATTATATGTTTGTGCCGAGGTAGCACATTTGCCTTTTTCCCACACGTTAGTAGCTTCTCCTGACTCTTATGATTCACTCCTGCTTATTTCCCAATGTTCGTAAGCTCTTTTTGCATTCCTGGCTGCATTTCAGCAAGTCCTGCAGACTGGTGTGGGGACCCATGGTGCTGTATTGCAGGGGTTTTACGAAGGGCTGCAACCAGTGCAGGGGCTTTGCTCCTCAAGGGAATATACAAACATGAGAAAGACATGGACCCTGCCCCCAGTGCTTTATAAATATTTGACTTGGTTTGATAATGTGATAAGGACTGATAATGTGATTTTGACAGACTAAAACCCAGCCCTGCTTGGGGAGGGCTGGAAATGGATCTTCTAAGGGAAACTGGGGGATGGGAGGCAAGCCAGAGCACAGTGATGATGCTTCCCACAGCCACTGCCACAGCTGGTGGTAGTACTCGATTTCCCTAACTTGGGACATCCAAGATTTAGTTGTCCAATCCTCAGCAAGTTGCCAATCTGCCTTTACAGTCACAGAAGAGAAGGGTGTTTGGCTGCCAAGTGAGTCAGCCCTTCTCAAGATAAATGTTGAAGATAAGATAGGTGAGATGAATCACACACTAGAGGTGCCCATTTGTCTCCATTGGCTGTGCAGGAAGCCTGTCCAACTAATTAGGTTTAGACACCTAACTTTTAGGCACCTAAAATCAGGTGAGAGGAATCCCATCCTCATTGACATCCTTCACTACCAGCCTGACATAGGAGGCAGTGGGAGAGGCTCCCTGGAAATGCCCTCCCAGATTTGGACCTGACCAAACCCCTCCATTCTCCGTGCATGGGAATCTGCAAAGCCTCACCTCCCTGTCCTCCCCGCGCAGCTCCTACGGGTATGGGGCGCTCCAGCCATGCCCAGCTGGCAGAGATGAAAGCATGTTCCCTGCTGTGGTCTGAATGAGGCAACGGTCTTGTGGGAAAAGATGTAATAGTGGAACTGAAGTCTGTATCATAATGTATGCAGAGTAGGCAGAGGGAATGAAAACAAAAAAAGAAAAGGAGACTTGACCTTGGCTTCCTGCCTGGTGCTAAAAGTGTGTTTTGATGGAACGGGATAGGCGGGAAAGCAAGCTGCCTCCCTGATGCAAATATCTCATGGAGCTGTAAGATGTGTGGAGTGCAACTCGTGTGTTTGGAAACAAGGTTATGACAAGTTCCACCGTGAAGGGTCACAATGGTATTTTTCAGAGAGTTATAGCTGCGCCTATGGGAGGTGAGCAAGCAGCACCTTCTGACACCAGCATGGCATGTCAGACAAACATCACCATCTGAGAGGCTCCCGAGTAGTTTTAGACTGTCTCCTTAAAAAAAAAATAAAAAAGAAAGGTGAAAGCATTTAGTCCTAGCACATTCTTTCAGAGGGAAAAATCATGGAAACATTCCACCACTTGACGTCTGCTGAATAAATCAGCAGCCAGGGCTGCTCGGGCTGGAAACAGGCAGAGGTCAATAGAAATGGCTGTGCACCATAGTCAGCTCCTGAGCTTGGCTCCAGCAGGGACGCTGGGGGCCCCGGCACCACCACATGCCCGGCTGCAACCTGGAGGAAAGAGGGTGCCAGCACCCAGCTGCCCAGGCTGTCCCACACAGGTGGGCTCCCCGCAGGGAGGGAGATGGGGTGCTGCTCCGGGCACCCACAGCGGGACGGCACCCTGGTCTCCCCAACAGCTGCTCCACAGCTGTGGTGTGAAACATCTCTTGCTCCATCCCTCACCTTGCTGCAGCCAGGCTGGGGCACTTTCCCAGCTCCGTTACCACAGTGGCAGGATGGAAACCCCTTTTCCAGCTTCACGCAGTTGCGGCATTCTCAGGGAGGGGAGATCAGACGAGACTTGTTCCTTGCCCTAAAGGGTTTGCAACTTCACTGAGAACAAGCAAACCCCGATAAGAAGAGGGAGGTGTCTCTGCAGGAGGCAGTGGGTGCCAGCAGCAAGTGGGTGGCAGGGAGGTCTGTGGCGCTGCAGAAGCGGGCTGCTAGGCTTTTCAGCCCTGCGCCCCACATCTCAGCAGGGTGTGCAGACCCTGGGCAGGTTGGTGGGCGCCCTGCCAGGGAGCTGGGGTGCAGTAATAGCCCTGCACCCAGGGGCAGAGGGGCAGAAGGTTCTTCTTCAGGCACCTTCACTTTCCATGCAGCAGCTAGTCCTGGTTATGCTCTTTTCCTCCAGACCCTCAAACCTCTTATTTTGCACACTGGTTTGTGCCTCAGCCCTGCTCCCACCCTCAGCACAGGCTGCACATGTGTGGGTGCAGCTCGATGGACCCCGGGAGGTGGCTGGGCCAGCCCCCTGAGCAGCTGTGACAAATGGCTAAACACTAGCACGGGCTTGTTGTCCTGCTATGCGGAAACATATTGATTGCATTACTATTTCCACTGGAAACTGTAACTTAGATCCATTAAGCTCAGCCAGTTTCCTTACCCTGCATCTGCTAAAAGGACATCTCTGCTTTTTCCGTGGCAGTACCTTGTCAGTGCCACCAGTGCTAAATTTGTGGCAGGCTAGTCACATCCATGTGACACTTTCAGAAGAGGCCACACACTGCCTCCACCTCCTTCCCTCACTTCCCCCAGAAGCAGCCCAGCATCTGAGCTATGGAGAAACAGAAAACCCTCTTTATGAAGAACCAGATCAGATCCCAAACCCCATTACTACTTAGTAAAGATGTCCTGTAATTTACATCGCCTTGGATGGTCTTTAGGTCATTCACAGGTGTAAAGTCAGGAGGATTAAGGGCTTATAATATTTGTCTGGCACTGTTGCTACCAATTCCAGCAAAAATAATGGAGCTAGCTTCGTGGGTTTCCTGTCACCACAAAGTACACACATACACACACTCTGTATTTTATGAATGTTTACATACCCAAGCTGCCAGGAATCTCACTCCTGTTGCTTCCCACCACCTTAACACACTTCCCTGTATCTCTGCAAATTTGTTTTCTCGCCCAGCAGCTGGTAATATCCCTTTCGCTTGGGAGCAGTCGGAGGCCGGGCTTCCTCGGGCGCCAGAAAAGCCTGGCAGAGGGCGCACCTACAAGCTGTGGTTTCCATCCCGAGCCATTCACACCTCCCCGTGGCTACCCAGAGATGTTCCATGGAAGGAGCGCAAGGCCAAAATAAAAGGAAGGCTTAAAAAGTTAGGGACGGGCAGGGAATGGCCACGCTGACATCCGCCTACTCCTCCTGAAAGGCCACAGCGTCTGAGGAGATGCCTGGAACAGAGGAAACATCTACACCCGCTGGTGGAGAGCAGCAGAATGGCACTTCCACACCTCCACCTCCAGGGACACAGCCAACAAAAATAGCACCGGACCCAAAGAGTACGAATAGAACAGCGAGTGCAGAAAGCTTCGACTCATCTTACACCCCCAGCAGAAATAACGGCAGGAGGTGTGTCCTTCCTCCACCCCCAGCTGCCATACATCGGAGCACTGCTGCAGAAAAAGACATGTCTATTTCCCTGCAGATTCCCACGGGAGCAGGGGGGTGAAATGCCCAATTCATCCAAAACGCACAGGGGAAAATCTTGCTCGTGATAACAGCACTTCCTTTTCCCAGCCTGAAACTTTGGGAACTGGGTGGTAGGAAGGGGAACAAACCAAACCACCACCGCTCCCCTCTGCCCCCCACCTTGTTTTCAACAATTCAGGCTTTTTTTGCACCCGTGTTCTTGCTCAGGAACTCTGACCGACGCAAGCAGACCTGCAGGCTTCCTCCTGCCGAACAGCTCCAGGTGAGGACGAGAGGAGGTGTCTGAAGATAGCAATCTTCTTCTGTTGCTATGGGAGCTGTAACATCATCAAATGTGTTTGTGGCAAGGCTGGCACTTGGATTCAGTTTATACTGGGTGCTCAGAGTAACCCCTTATTACCCTGATGGGGAGTTAAACTGGGTGAGGCGTGCAGCCACCCCGCAAGACTGCTCTCCAGCCTTTAGCAGAGGCCAGCGTGTGACAGTGCCCAGCGGCTCGGGGACGAGATAGTGCTGACACATATTTCCCAGCGCTGACCTGCTCCTGCCTGCCCCAAACTATCTGAGGTTGCACAGCTGATCCCAACTTGGTGAGGTGCCCCACCAAGCCCATCAGGGTTAGACAGAGCATAAAGCAGAAAAGTAGACCCTAACTGTGTAAAAATAACCCAAAGGGGTCAGATCAAAGGTCTGTAGTGGCCTTCCTTTTACCTCCAAGATCAGCCAATGCTTAGGGGGAAAAACAGGGGAGTGGGAGAGCGACACTTCTGCTGTGCATTGTCCAGCGACGTGCCGCAGAGGTCTGCCTTTGCCTTTAGTAAACCTCCAGGGACTTTTCCTCCATAAATTTGTCGAATTGCTTTTTTGACCCCATTTATACTTTTGACCTCCACAGTATCATGGGCCAACGAGCCCACAGTTTTATACACTTGTACACAACCGTAAAAAGTTCCCCTTCAAACCTCCTGCCCCCCGCTCCTTCTCTGGCCGTTTTGGGCCGTTTCAGCTCTCATTCTGGAAAGCAGTTCTTAATTACTCTGTTAAATGTATGCACAGGTCTGACAAGAATCCTGTCCCTCTATATTTTGAGACAAGTTTAGCATCTGCTCGCATCGGAACCAGGGAATGAGAGTGCTCCAGAAGCTGCTCCTGAGCTGAGGACGGATTTGGGAAGGACCTGGGAAGTGCCGGACATTGATTCCTGCTTCCCAGGCCCAGCTGTAGTATCCCAGCTGGAATGTGCAGGGCCTAGATGGACACGAGAAGGCCAGTGAGTATAGCGCTACATTCACTCACTTTTTCAGTAATCTTCTTTAATAACTGACTGATTTATTCATTTACCTATCTTTATTCATTCGCACCTATCAAAGTAGCTGGCGCGGCTCTGGCGGGAGGCGCGCGGCTCTGATTTTTTCATTCCTCAGCTCAGTGTGAACGCATGCCCACACAAATTCCCACTCAGGCCCGCAGGGCTCTGACTTTTAGCCACGAGGTGGGGTGAGCAGCTAAATTCCTGCTCCGAGCTTGTGCGCGGCCAATGCAAAGCAGACCACCATGGAGCCGGGCTCTGCCAAGCTGCATCACTGGGAAAACATTCCTTCTCGGCTTCAGCCTTCTCCGCTGAAATCCGTGGAAATGCGCAACTTTAAACCCCAAGTTTCCAAAACAAATGCACAAGGGGCAAGGGAATAATGCAAAAAGTGGTGTTGCCCCCCACTCAGCCTCCCACCGTGGCTGGCCAGCAGGGAGGAATCGGGCTGAAAACTGGGCTGGGAGCAACTCAGTAGTGAAATAGTTATCTCGGCCGGCTTTCTTGGTAACTCTTGGAAAGTCCCCGAAATGACGTTTCTAACCTAACAATTAAACTGGGTTTAATTATAGAGAGGCTCAGAGCCCTGGGAACAAGCACCATCTACAGAACGAGTAAACAACTGCAGAAAATAATAGGCTGCTCTCTGCCCCGGTTCCTCCTCGCTGCTGCCGGCCGAGGCAAGGGGAGAGAGAAAAAGAAACTAGAAAGAGAAGGAAATTCGAGGAACCTGATTGCTCTCCTTAAGTAAATAATAATCATATATTTAAAAAATAGGAAATCTGGACTAGCCGGAGCCCGTGGGCGTTTCTCGGTTGGTTATTCTGGCTGTCCTTGCAGCCCGCAGGAGGGGAAGAAGACGGGCTGCCAGCTCCGTGTCCAGGTCCCGCCACTAACGCAGGCAGCGGAGGAAGCGCCTCGTTTGCTGGACGCTCTCGGTGCCATGGCCGCCCGAGGGGTGCTCTCCGCAGGGCGGAGGAAGGGTCTGTGGCACCAGGGCAGGGGCACGGCCCCCTCCCCTGCCGGTGTGGGCAGAGGGCTGCATGCCATCGCTCGGCCTTGGCTGGAACACCCACCAGTTTGGGTCGGGCCTCCGAGCGGTTTGCTTTTCTTTCTTTTTAAACACAGAAACTGCTGCCCCGCTCCCCCCTCCTGGCCGTACTGATACCAGTACGAATCACGCTTTGCCAGCTAAAACCTAGAACAGATTACTTGCTCAGAGACGTTACTTTCTGTCCTTTTTTTTCTCTTTTAGTTTTACAGTTTCGAGTTCGGGTACTGGACGAGGATTACACGGGGGGGGGGGGAGGCACAATTTATCAAACACCCTTTAAAGGGCAAACCCGTATTTTAAGCAGTTAAAGAGCGCGGATGTGCGCGGTGTCCCGCTGCAGGCCCCGCCGGGTTTCGGTAAAACTCGGCACAGAAGGAGCGGGGCCGGGGGTGCGAATGGACACAAAGACACGCAGCCCGCAGGCACGCGCGGCCGCGCGAAATGGACGCAGCGCAGGCAGCGCGAGCGGCCGGGGCTTCCCGCGTCCCGCGGCACGGCGCCACGGCCGGGGGGGGCGGCACGGGCCGGGGGGGTCCGGCCTCGCGGGCAGCGCCCGCCGCGCGCAGGCAGGGGGAGCGCGCCGGGCCCCGCGCTGCGCACACGCGCGCTCACACGCAGGGGCGCGCGGCAGCCGCACAACCGCCCCCGTCCGCGCGGGGAGGGCGGCGGACACCCCAACCGCCCCCCCAGGCCGCTGCTTTTTTTCTTTCCCCTCATCTTTCTCTCTTCTTTTTTGTGTTGTTTTTTAATCCCCTCCTCTTTTTTTTTTTTTTTTTTTTTTTATTTCCCCCCCCTCCTTCCCCCCCCGAGGCCGCCCTGCGCCGCCCCGCCCGGATGATTCAGTCAATCACCCGGCCCTCCCCCTCCTCCTCCCCTTCCTCCCGCGCCGGCCCCTCCTCCCCCGTGCTAACTCCGAAACTTTATAAGTGGCGCTTTACCCCCCCGGCCCGCGGGAAGCGGTGAGCGGGCGCGGCGGCGGCCGGCAGCGGCATCAGCAGCGGCGGGGGGAGGCAGGCAGGCTGCGAGCCGGGGCGCTGGAGGCTGTGCCGTACCCACGCCGTGACTCCTCGTGTCCCTGTGCCGCTGCCCCACCCGCGTCCCCCCCCTCGCTCGTCGAAGATGTCCACAGCTCTGGTGTCGCCCACCATTTTCGACCTGAGCGAAGTTTTATGCAAGGTAAGGGCGCCGGAGGGGTTGTCCCCCCGGCCTCGGGGGTCTGTGACTGCTGTGCGCTTCGCGTTCGGGGTTTGTTTTTTTTTTACTCCGTTTTTTGGTGAGGAGGAAGTTTGGCGCTCGGGCTGGAGGGCGCAGGGCGGGGGCCGAGCGCGGCCGCCCCGTCCCGGGGTACGGGGAGTCCCCGCCACCATCACCCGCGCTTCGCGCCTCGGCAGAGGACAGGGCGGGGGGCAGCACGCCGCGGTCCCGGCGGGCTGAGCCTCGGCGCCGGGCGGTGGAGGGGGGGGGCCGGATCCTTCCCCTGCCCCCGGGGCCGCCGCGCTGCAACACGCCCGGGCGCGGCGGGGCGGGCGGCGGCGCAGCCGCGGGGCCGGGCGGGCTCCCACCCCGCGGGGCTCGGCTGGAGGGGGGAGCGGGGGGCGGGCGGCGGCGCTGCGCGGTACCCTTCCCGCTCCCCGCCGACCCCCGGGGGCTTTCCCAGAAAAGAGCGCCGGCCTCGGCAGTTCTTGTGGGTGCCCCCCGGGGCTGCTCCGCGCCCGGTGCTTGGCTCGCTTCGCCGCGTCTGTTCGCGGGGGCTGTGCGGGGAGGGGCGGCCCGGAGGGGCTGGGGCAGAGGAGAGTCGCTGCCGAGAGGGGTCCGTCGGGGCAGGGCTGCCGTGCCGTGCCGTGCCTGCGAGGGGGCGCCGGAGGAGGCGGTGGCAGTGACCGGCCCTTGCTTTCTCCCCGCAGAGCAACAAGATGCTGAATTACAGCCCCTCGGGTGTGAGCGGGTGCCTGCTGGACAGGAAGGCGGTGGGCACCCCGGCCGGCGGGGGGTTCCCTAGGAGGCACTCTGTCACCCTGCCCAACTCCAAGTTCCACCAGAACCAGCTCCTGGGCAGCCTGAAAGGGGAGCCGGCCGCCCCCATGCTGGGACCCCGGGAGAGCCGCTTCCGAGACCGCTCCTTCTCGGAGGGCGGCGAGCGCCTGCTGCAGCAGAAGCAGCCGGGGGGACAGGTCAACTCCAGCCGCTACAAGACGGAGCTGTGCCGCCCCTTCGAGGAGAACGGCGCCTGCAAGTACGGCGACAAGTGCCAGTTCGCCCACGGCATCCACGAGCTCCGCAGCCTCACCCGCCACCCCAAGTACAAGACCGAGCTCTGCCGCACTTTCCACACCATCGGCTTCTGCCCCTACGGCCCGCGCTGCCACTTCATCCACAATGCGGAGGAGCGCCGGGCGGTGGCGGGGAGCCGGGAGCCCGCCGTCGCCGACAGACCCCGCCTGCAGCACAGCTTCAGCTTTGCCGGCTTCCCCAGCGCTGCTGCCAGCGGGCTGCTGGACAGCCCCACTTCCATCACCCCGCCGCCCATGCTAAGCGCTGACGACTTGCTGGGCTCCCCCACCTTGCCTGACTGCGCCAGCAACCCCTTCACCTTCTCCAGCCAGGAGCTGGTCAGTCTCTTTGCCCCCAGCATGGGGGTGCAGGTGCCCAGCGGGAGCTCCCCCACCACCTTCTTGTTCAGGCCAATGTCCGAGTCCCCCAACATGTTTGACTCGCCACCCAGTCCTCAGGACTCCCTCTCTGACCAGGAGGGCTATCTGAGCAGCTCCAGCAGCAGCCACAGCGGCTCAGATTCCCCTATCCTGGACACCTCAAGACGTCTTCCCATCTTCAGCAGACTCTCCATCTCTGACGACTAATCTGGGGTTTCCTCTTGCTCCCCCCCACCTCTATTACAATGTTAAGCTGAACTCTCCCTCCACCCTGTCCCTGGTAGTCTGAGCTGGATGTTAACCTGTCCACCTGCCTGCCGTAGACCCATGGGCTTAAACCTTAAGTGCCAAATTACGATGAAAAGCAATAACGTTTACAAAATCAGTGCCTTTTAACACTTTCACTGTGACTGTATTACCTCTCCAGCTGCAGAGGGCACCAGCAGCTCTGTGCGCTTCCAGATGTGCAGGAAATGTCCGGATCCAGCTCCCTCCACTGGCCATGTACTGCATTGCCCTCTCCCAGTCCCTTCCAGACTGGCCAGTTTCTGCTAGGCTGCAGGCATGTGGGCAAGTGTTAACATCCAGTCCTCTTTCTGCCCCCTCCCCTTAAAGACTAATTTTGCCTGGATCCACTCAGGTCTGTGGGAAGAAAAGCTGAGAACGGACAAAGATTGTAACATGAGTGGGACTTTGACTTGGAGGAAGAAAACAAAACAAAAACAAAAAAACCTAAAACCAGATGGACTATGAGAGACTTGATTTTGGTGCTAAAAGTTTCCCATGTATTCATGTGACATCTTAAAACAAATAAAGAAAATAGAGGGGGTGGGGCTGACAGAAGTCATTCCACACACACACAAGTTCCTGTAAACAAAAGTTCCAGTAGACATAGCTTTAATGGTTTTGCTCTAGAGTACTTTAGACCTATCTTAGAGCACTCACGCCAAGCTTTTTATTATTTTTTTTTTTTCTGGGTTTTTAATTTTGTATAACTTTTCAGAAATTGGAGAGCAAATTTTGCTTGTCACTGCACAACAATATAAAAAAGCTTATTTAACTTATCAAAACGTATTTATTGCCGAAACCTATGCTTTTTTGTTAATTTTGTTCATATTTATCGGGATGATGAATCCATAGAATATATTCTTTTATGTTTAAATTATGATCTTCCATATTAATCTTAAGATTGTGAAGTGTCTTTTCCTTTTTTCCCCACAGTTTAATATATTATACTACGATGACATTTTTTGTAACTTTACACTTTTTTTTTTGGTTATTTTATTTTAAAAAATGAAAAATTAATTTAAAAAAAATGCAAAAACTGTGTTTGGATTATTTATTTTAGAATTCCCTCCCCCCCCCCCCTTTTTTTTTTTTTTTTTGTGTTGGACTGCAAATTGAGTTAATGTGCTTCTTTGCCTTTCTTCTCCTCCTCCTCTTCCCCTCCCCTGGGTCTTGCCTTACCTGGGCTTTAGAATGTACATACCTGAGCTCTGTTGCAAGATGGTGTGGAAGGAAGACCTTTTTCTTCCTCTTTTTGTATAGATTTCTTCAAGGAGAAAAGCCTTGGGCTCAAAGTGCCTATCTGAAGACATTCCAAATATAGTTTGTCTTTGCGTTTCTGTATTCCAAGTTTGGAGTTTTCCTTGCCAAGGTGAATGTAATTTTTTTTCCCCCCCATTACTGTTCACTACATTGCTTTTTCTTCCTCTTTGTGTGAGTTTATTTAAAAAACAAATCTCTTTTGTAACGACTGTTTGCAGTTTAAATCAATAAACCCCAAGTTTTTTCAAGAAACTGACAGTGGAGCTGGTTTTACTTGCAAAAGTTGAGGTGCTGGTTTTAGATAACCACTCAAACGCAGATACTTCCCTTCTCTTGACCCTTGAGGTGCCCACCGTGTGCTTGGGCATTCCTCCTGCTTTCCTCACTGGTGCGATGGGTCAGCCCTGCAAGTGCGTGGGTGTGCAGATCAATGACAGCAAACACCTGATGTGACCTGTCCCTGTGGCTTCTAGTTCTCTCTTGTAGAGTTCTCCTCCCATCTTGACTCCCTCGGTCTTTTCCTGCAACTTCTTTCTGATCTGTGTAGCTTAAACCTTGGATTGGCTTCTGTTTCTCCTGTTGAGGCTCAACTCCTTCCCCCTCAAGGAGAGCCCGTGTGTGTGTTTTGACTGAGTCTCAGGGGGGATGTTCAAGTGGCACAGTTCTCCCAAATGTCAGGCCTGGCTTGTTCACTCTGGCAGAGCAGCTCTTTGGTGTCTTGCATGGAAGAGGAACATGGAGCCCGAGCAGTCTTGGTGTACACACAGATCATCCTGCTATTGCATTCAAGCCCTCATACCCCTTGAAGTGTTAGTCAGCAATCTCAGGAACTTCTGAAGCCAGTGGTTTTGTTTAGGGACCCTTTCCTCATGCTGCCGATGGTGTAAGTAAGTCTTGTGTTTTCACCTTTGAGCTCTCCTCTGGAGCAAGCTTCGCCCTCTTCTTCATCTGAAACTGTTCCAGCTCTCTTCCAAATTGGGGTTGGAACATTGCTGCCGAACCACCGTTCCTTCAGCTGTCTTGACATGCCTCAACATTCAGGAGAGACATTTCCTAATGCGTGCTGGAAAAGTTCCTGCCAAACAAAAGCTGCAGGATACCTCAAGGCTTACGCTGATGTGCCTTCCCTGCTATTGCTTTGTGCAACACACTTTCTTGTGTGGTCTGGCAATAAAGGTGAGCAAAAGGAAAGGAAAGATGGTGGAAGAGCCTGGCTGGTAGGAGCTGGTTCCCATGAACAGTGAAAGCTGCATGGGGAGTTTGCTTGGCAGATCCTGAGGTGACTAGCATGCAGTGTGGTGATCTGCTGCTGATCCCTGAGAGAATAGCCTTGGGCACAGCCCTAGTACTGCTCAGCAGCCTTCAGGTACCTTTTGCTGACCACAGCCTTGCTCCTGTGGGCAAAGGTGGTGGGGTCCTGCGTAGGAGAAGGGCTTCTGCCTGGAAGACCCATGCCCAGCTGTAGCAAGCACTCAGGCTTGCCTCCTTCCCCGCTGCTGGAAGCTGAGCCGTCGGCCCCTGAAAAGCGAGGCATATCTGATCTGGAGAGGATCCCAAGCCTATCGCAGGGTGTGCACGTGGAGCTTGAAACTGCTCGCTTCCTCTCTGGACTTTCTGTGCACCTCTTCAAACAAATAGTCTTTGCTCAGTTAATAATTGATGAAGAAAATAGCTGTATTAGTTGCACAGTGCTGTTGGTATGACAAACAACTGGGAAGCTGTGCTAAAAGTAGGTCTTTGCTCACAGTACTTCTGTACTTCCCTTATCCTTCTAGTGCACTGGTTCTGGGAAGCAGGCATCATTTTTTTCCTGTGAGTTTATTAATGATAAATGCTCTGTCAGTCAGGGTTTTGCTTTTTGAAACTAACCTTGAGCTAGGTCACACCGGGGATAGAGAAGTGCAGAACAGACAGCACCAGAAGTTTGCTTTCTGTCATAGTTTCTATTCTGTCATAGTTTCAGAGAGAGAGAGAGAGAGAGAGAGAGAGCTTCCAGCAATGCAGGGATTTGCCTGATCCGATACCATTAGCGTTCATTATGGCTTGGGTATATGCAGCAGCTAGTCTGGAGGGATTCTGGTTCCTTGGATTTACCATGGATGAGTTGTCCATGCTGTTCCTCATAGCATTAGCATCTGTGTCCCCTAGCAGTTCACCATAGTTGGTAATAGCCTAGCCAAGGCTCAGAAAGGTAAAAGCCTTTCCTGGCATGACGGTTTTGAGACACACATTCCTCTGACTTGAGGATTCCTCTGTGCTCTGGCTCGTTGATTTCATGCACAGGATTCTGAGAGCAGACAGGAAGAGAGGGCTGGCCTGTGCACTGGCACAGTTGCTCCTGATATGTCTGCTGTCCCAGAGCAGAGAGAAGCACCCACAAGGACAAGATACCCGTCATCCCACATAAGATGGCATGGCAGAGTGTGCCTCTGTGCACTTTACAAGTTGCACTTATAGCTCTTATTATGGGGCAAGGGGACACCTATGGTGGCACTTGCTGCTCCTCATGTACTTTTTGTACATGTACATCCATTACAGTCATGGATGCATGCTGTGAGCTCCTTGTAAGAAGACTGGGTCCATGCTTCTGGCTTTGAAGTCAGGTGGCTCTAGTGCTATCCACCTTCAACACATCTAGCTGTCTTTGGAAATTACAGCCAGCGTGTATGGCTGGCTATGCCAGTTGCCTCTTGGTGAGTAGTGTGATGACTTTGGTCTGCAGAGCTCCAGGTGGCTCAGATCCCACACTTCAGTAGCTGCCTCCCTCCTTCCTAATTGCAACAACAGCTGTAAGGTGTCCCAGTGACTGTACCGGCTGCTCCCTTCCTATGGGCTAGATGTGGCTTTTGTACTGAAACATCTTCAGTCCTGCAGCTGGGGGCTATAGAAGCAGAGGCCGCATCATTTCCCAAACTTCTCTAGGTGAGGAGTGCAAAGTCAAATAAGGTTTCTTTGTTGTTGTTTTTAAAGGCAGTTGGGAATGTTACTGTCTAGTTTTGGCAAACCTTTGTTTAGCATGGTGTGCCAGATTGCAAGTGAAGTGCTGGGGTCTGAACCCCCAGCCCTGAATTAAGGTTGACATATGGGTGGTCCCCATGGTCCTTTAAGAGGAGGGGATGAGTTTGCCTTTTGGCTTTCCTCCAAGGTGTGGCCGGGCTTGTAAGGAAAGCCCTTGGGTAAACAAGCCCCAGGTGCCCCACATTGGGTAAATGAGTGCCAGGTGTCCTGCTTTGGGCATAAAAGCTGGGACCACTTGCAGGAAGAGTTGGAGTGTCTGTCTGTGAAGTGGATGCACTTCACAGTTTCCTGTTGGGGAAGGACCTCCTGGCTCCTCATGCAACTGGATCCCAGTCAGGTCTGGGACTTACAAACACGGGCTTTGTGGGGAGGCAACATGGGGCTACTTCTGTTGTACATGATCACCCTATTGACTTGGTTGTCTCCCATTTTTTCTGTGGGATACCTTGTATCTTTGTTTATTCCATCTATTATGGGTCGTGCTATGTCATTCTTGGGGTCGCTGGGGTTGATGTCTATTATTTGTGATCTATCCGACTTGTTTGTACCCTCAGCGATCCCCTATATACTGACTCCTCTACGTGCAATAGAATCTACTTACTGGATTGTTTTTCTGCTGGCTGTGTCCTTTGTACTAGGCCTAGTAATTGGCAAGACAGCAAGTCATAAAAAATACCATTAAAACAAACCCCAAACCTGAAATGCTCCACGTTCCTGGTCCTGACAGGATTTGCCTCATCAGCATAGTCATGAAATTGGGAGGTGGAGAGGGAAAGAACCTGAAGAAGAGGAGAACAGTAGAAATACACCTGGAGGACTGTTAGAAGCTGGCTTGAATTTTCAGTCTGTACGGTTTCTGCGCAAGGAGGGCAATGGCCTGTGAACAGGACTTGGAGCTGCTGTTGCGGACCACATAGGGAAGACCGGACTCTGCCAGGCCTTGCACAGCAGAGAGAAGGTGGTGATGGGGCAAGAAATGATGGTGTCACTGTTAGAGATGGGGAGCAGGGGAAGAGCTAGAGATCAAGTCCACACAGCATGGGGATAGCGAAGGTGAGAGAGAAGCTATACTGTCTCGAGTCTGAAGACTTCTTAACTTAATGGTGTTTGGGTGGATGAAGGTTAGTGAACAGGGTCTCTGCAGTGGGGCTCAGGAGCATTGAGGGGAAGGTCTGAATGATGTAGCCTGCCAGATACTGACAACTATGCCCAAGGATATGAATGAGTGGTAATTGGACTATTATTGTAGGATGATACAATGCAATTATAACTTCTGATTCTGATATAATCACAGAATGTTAGGGATTGGAAGGGACCTCAAAAGATCATCTAGCCCAATCCCCTTGCCAGAGCAATAAGATGCAATAATACATGTGAAAACCACAGCATGCCCTTTGCACGTGCTAGTTGCTGCAATTTGTATGGCCTGAGTTGGGGAAAGCTAGCATGTGCTTGAGTGTGGAGAAAGAGGCTTTGGGAGAAGGTACAGCGGTCAGTGTATAAGCACAGAGGCATCCAGCTCCAGTGCTGGAGGTGTTGCGGGGGCTGAGGGCTGCATGCACGTCCAGGGACAGCACTGACACAAAAGCACAGCCCCAATACCTGCCTGGGAGGTGGGAGAGAGCCTTGTGCCTGAGGGATGCTTCTCATGCTACATAACAGTAGCTGTGGGGAGGCAAACATCAAGACGTGTGGTTTAGGCTGGATATTAAGAAGAATTTCTTCACTGAAGAAGTTCTCAGACATTAGAATGGGCTGCCCAGGGCAGTGGTGGAATCCCCATCCCTGGAGGTGTTTAAGAGTTGTGTCAACATAGTGCTCAGGGATATGGTACAGTCAGTGACTGTCAGTGTTAGGCTGATAGTTGGACTCAAGGTCTTTTCCAACCTAGGCAATTCTGACTCTGATTATGTCTTGTACCCTGCAGTGAGGCCAGGGAGGCAGGTACTGCTGTGGGAAAGTGGTGTGATGAGTGACCAGGAACTCTGGTGACAGGCAAAAGTGTGGTGAGTGAAAACAGGCAAAAAAAGTAAGAGTGAGGAACGATGCCTTCCTTACCTGGGCCCCACAGAAGAGGGGTCAGGAGGCTCCCATAGCAGAAGCAGTTTGAAGGGTATGAACCAGCCACTAACAGGAGGAAAACAGCAAAACTGATGTTAGGAAGAAGTTCAGCTGGGAGGAATGGATGACACCCATTGCAGCGTGTCTCTCCAGGGCTGGGAATGCCATGAGGGACAGCGAGACTGGCTCGCTGGGGACGCTGCAAGCATCTGCCGGGAACTTGCGCTTGGGGCCAAGTTCAGCCCAAAACTTTAGAAGATGGTTCTGCCTGGTGATGTAAAATGTCCTTTGTTTGGAGACTCTCTGGCCTGTTAAGCAACGCCTGTTCCTCACAAAGCTGACGCTTATTCCCTAGAATACTTCCAGCAAAAAGAAAAAAAAAAAAGTTCCTCTAAGACACCCTAAACCAGTACCTGCTGTGACTAAGCCCTGTGGGCAGCTCCGCAGCTGATTTATATCCTCCCCCTCCGAACTGAAGGGGTTAGAGTGGAAACAGACGCGGCGTTAAGCATAGCTGAGGGCAGGGAGGCAGGCGGGGAGGCAGCGAGGCGGGAGGAAGCGGGGCTGCGGGTGGCTGCTGCCAGGCGTGACGCCGGTTCGGGTTTCCTCGTAGGCAGAACAGAGCGCCTTTTGGCTGGTGCAGCTTTATGGGCTCGCCTGGGTTTATTATACTGAGAATGTTTTGAATTCCACATCTTAATTTCCAGAGAGGCTTTGCTTAACTTTTGCTGCTTTTTTTCCCCCTGGTTTTGATTTTTTTTTTTTTTTTTTTTTTACTACTGCTGCCTCAACCTCTTCTTTTTGACTGGGTGTTGGTCAAAGCTGCCGTTTTCTGAGCAAACAGAGGACCAGAGTTCTCCCTGCCTGGGCTCCAGCTGCAAATTAATCTCTTTTCATAGTTTCATTTTACGTCCGCCCACTATCCCCACCACATTAACTTAGTCAATACGTGGAAGTGAAATTTTTCCATGCAGGATCCTGCGGGTTGTAAGGCTGTGTGAGCACGTGACTGCCAGCTCCAGAGTTTTCTTGCACCTCTGGATGGAAGGAAGTTTCCTCATCCCCCACGTATGTGAGTGGTTGTCAGTGTGATGTGAAAAGTTTTAACAACTGGAGTCAGTGGAAACATTTCAAGGTTCAGCATTTTTCTATGTATTTAAAGTCCTGCCACACAGCCGGGTGGCAAAGCCATAGGTATGGGATGTTTGTAGTACCTCTGGTGCTACCAGACCACCTGTCGACAAATGAGCCGGCTGGACGTTTTCCAGTGAAGTCATTCTGTCTCTGTGGCATTTATCTTCTTCTCAGGGAGGATGGAAAGCACAAGCAGTGATGATGCTGACAAAGATGGATGGAGTCTGCTTGGCCCATGTAGTAGATGCCCTTTGTACTGCTACACAATGCCTTTCACGCACAGGCCTGGGAGGACTTTACAGGTATTTCAGGGTATTTGGCAAATATAACCGTACCTATTCCACAAGTTTTAAAACCCCGTTAGATGTACAACTGCTGAGTGAAGGGGATTGTCCGGCAGTGGCACAGTATCAGAGAAAGAGCTGCAAAAATAATTTAGGACTCCTGATACTTTTTCTCCTGTCTTAGTCTCCAGGCAACAGCAAATATTTCTCCTGAATACTCTCTGGATGAGCAGATGCCAACGTTGATTCACAGGAAAAGGATGTAGCCACGCAAGCCATAGAAATGTTGTTTGGGATGGTAGCCACGGCCCCTGAGGAGACATTAAGCAATATGGAACAAACGCCAGTGAAGTTATTTCTTGAAGCTCTTGCTGTCTTTGCTATGAAGAGATTTCTTGAGCAGTCCTATGTGGGAGCTGTTGTGATTTACCTTGATTACAGCTACATGGAGATAACATATTGTGTTTCACAGCTCTGGAGATGTTGCAAAGGCTTTTGGGCACTAGCAAAGTCCTGGCTTAGTAAGTGGTTACGGTGACAAGAAATGAGGAAAGGTTTTGTTCAAGGCCAACACCGGAGTGTAAAAAGCGCACTTTTGCTTGGAAAAGGGACGGCACTGAAAATGTGCCAAGAGGCTCCCTGCTTATTTTCTCTCAGCCTCAGATGTTGTGTGCTCTGTTTACAAATAAACTCATTTTCCCCATGATTAGACTTACAAATTTATCAGGGGATCGAAAAGCTGAAAACAAATCTAATTCACCCCCTTTTCAGGGTGCCCAAGCGAATAATTTACCTAAATTTAGAGGAAATGTGGCTTTGAATCCATAGACTGAATCTGCTGACCAAGATATTTTTTCTTCTTCTGGCACTTTTCTGACAAGACAAACACTTTAAATATGGATGAAAACAGAACTGGAGTTGTTTTTGAAACATTTGAAAGCTCATTTCGAAAGCGAGCAGTTTGTATGAACTTGAGGGCAGGCAGCTGGTGGAGGCCGGCGGTCTCGTGATGGAGGCCGGAGACAGTCGGCCCGTGGGGTTATCAGTGTATCATCCAGGTTGGCAAGGACTTCTAGTGAGTCATCCAGACCTTCACTCTTAACTATGACAGGACGGATCTCATTATCCCCGAACCACCTCTCAGGCACAGAGCTGTCTAGCGGTAACCTTGAACGTCTCCAGTGCTGACTTGTCCACGGCATTCCCTTGTCAGGGAGTTTCAATGCTCAGGCTATTTTAATCTCTCTCTATGTAGCCTATTACTTAACCTGAATGTCTTCTACAGAGGTTTGTGGCCATTAACTTTGTGTCCTATCCCCTTCAGTTGGCGAGAGTGGAGCCCAGCTTCCAGGTGAAGTCCCTGCAGAACAGCACTTGTGGTTTCACCTTTCAGCTTTCCTGCCACTTCCCCAGCCTGTTCCCAGGAAATCAGCTTTTCCAAACCTTTTCACTCTTCTCTTCCCATGCCTGCTCAAAAATAGGATGTCCTAAGCACAATCTGGACTTTTATTTTCAACCTGGTCCTGCTCTCACTGATGCTGTCCTGCCTTTGGTTCTTGTGAAGGCAAATTCAGCCTTCCTAGCCTAATCTGTGATGAGGACAGGAGAAAAGGACTATGTCAAATTACGTTGGTTCTGTTAGGAATACAATGGGATAGAGAGTTTGACCTCTTGTCACAGCATTGTGCTGCCAACCAGGGACCTGGGCTACTACTATGGGGTGTCCTGGCTCCCCTCAAGCAGTCTGATGGTGATGGGTGCCTGGTTCTTGGGACTTTATCCCTACTGAGCTGCATGTATGAATCTGCATGCATGCATAATATCTAGCTCTGATATTAGCACTGTGCTCCACGGTCCCCAGGACCCTTGGGCAGTTGCCCCCCATCAGGCTGGGGCAGCCCGGGCCCCCACCAGCACACTCAGAGCAAGACATGCTCCTGCCCTTCAGTTTTCCTTCCTGGGGGAGAGACGCTCATCCCTGTCCCCGGGGAACATAAGCTTTGAAACATGAGTTGATTTGTTTCCACTTATCATTATCTTGGTTTACATAAATTACAGCACTTAACAGTGGTCATAAAATTATCTGGCCTTAAAAAAAAAAAAATGCAGCTGTAGAGTTTGGCCCTGTGACCTCCCTGATCAGCTCATTTCCAACAGGCAAACATGCAGTGGGAAAAGGAACAGCCCCTTTAAATCAACTAAGTCAGTCATCCATCGTCCCTCGCTAGTGGCCACCACGTCACTAATATTTTAGAGTCAAGTTCTGCCCTGAAAGGAGGCTCTGTGACAAAGCAGTGCTGATCCTCTTTCAGGGATGCTGGATCACCTCTGGGTGTACGGCAAGTGAAATGTTTTCTCTAACATCTGTCTCATCTGGAAGCTGAAAGGCCAGCTGGCTGGTTTTATGAATCGCTCTTGACCTGTGTTAGGCTTTCAGCAATGAGAATCTGGTTTCCAATTGTGGTAAAGAAAGGGGACAGCTTAGATGCCTAATGTATCCAAAGGGGAAAAAAAACCCACCTTATTTTAGTTGCTAAAAACAGAAACTATGAATCTAAATACCCATAAGAAGTAGATGAGCTGGACAACCAGCGGTATCAGACTCTTCCAGCGACGGTACCTGCATTTTCTCTTTGTCAGCGAGTTGGATGGGATGGTACAGACTCTTGGGTCCTTCTTACTCCTGACGCCAAAAGGGAGGGGTAACCTGTAATGCTGTTTCCTCTCATGTCACTGGTTTATTGTCCATAAAAAAAACTTCGCCCTTTAGGTCATGCTATTTATTCCCTCCAACAATCTTTATAAGAGGCCTTATCAAAATTGGTGTAAAAAGATGGCTGACCCACAGCATGCTTATTGGGTCATCCTTATCTGCTCTTCCACTATTTTTTTCTTATTGAGTGTGTGACCATGTCATCACAAGCAACATGATTAGCAATCAAAACCACTCAGGCTGATAAGCCCATAACCCTGCATCCCACAAGCAATTACACCTTGAGCACTCCAGGAAAGTGAGCGGAGGAGGGCGTGAGGTGTCAGTGGGTGAAGTCAGAGAACATGAGACGGGGTTTTTGGTTTGGTTCAGATAGAAAGCACACCCATTGCTTTCTCTGTAACACTGCGGGCAACAGGGAACACGAGATGGGCTTCAAAAGGTGTGACAGGCAGCAACCTGTCTGGAGTGGAGTGGGTTTGAGCTCTGAAGTGGGCTGGGCACAGCCTGGCTTCACGTGGGAAAGAAAAGGCCCTTTGCCCCCGCCGCGGTCATCGTTGGCTCCAGCAGAGGAGAGCGGGAGCCTGCCCTGGCTACCCTGCCACTGATGGGGCTCAGGAACTGGCAATGTTGGGGGGCAGCTGGGGCAAAGCCAATATTGCCCATTCACCAGGGCCAGCCTAAGCAAGAACACAGCGGGAACAACCTTGTCCTCTGCAGGGCTGGGACCTCATATCCTTCATGTGCTAAAAAACTCGTAACAAGTAACTTCTTTCTAAAAGGCCTGAGGAGTTCAAAGTGTATGCTGAGTTCATCTCCTTTGGGGGACAGAAAAAAAACAACGCCCTTGCATTGCTGTAAGTACTGTCCTACCCCACCTCTCCTCCTCACTGCTGAGCCCACGAGCTTGCGTGGCTCTCACAGACAGCACAGATGACGCCCTTTTGACAGATGACGGAATTTGACGGAATTTGCTGTCACATCAACACATGGGTGCTGTACTTCCCCACTACAGGATTTTTTTAGGTAGTGAAATGGGCTCTTTCCTCATTAAAAACTGGTAGATAGTGAGGTTCAAGATGATAACTTGTATAATTTTGAAAAAGTACTTTATTCCCCTTTTCCTGGTACACAGAGACTAACTGTGAAAAAGCCAGAGCTGGCAGAGGGGTGGATTACTTACATTTTTGCACATCTATTCTGTGTGCTCCCACTGGTAGGATTAGGACCGTCATGAGCCTTCCCCATGGCTGGCAAGAAGAGGTGACCAGGGAACCAGCCTGTGCCCCTGCTTCATCTAAGTACAAAATACAAAAATTAAACAAGAAATATAAAAAGTAAACAAGAAACGTGAATGCTAAAAAAGTAAAATCCAGTCCAGCTCCAGGTAAAAGCAATGTGCAAACTCCTTTTCTTGTCCTGAACTGTTATCATTTGGTCTGCTAGTAAAACAAATGACAATCTTCAATGTAAAGTAAACCAGGAGGAGAGGAAGAAACCACAATTCAAAACTGAGCATCTGAGCTGGGTGGAAGCAAATGCTGGTGGGGGCTGGAGCCCTCAAACCCAGCCAAGGGCCCCTAGCTCACAGACTGTGCTAGATTCCAGGTGCTTCCCAAATGTCCAGTGCTGAACAGCTGTTTCAGGTCCTGCTTTTAACTGCTTTGTAAAAGGTTAAATAAAATGTAAAATAATAAAATAATTTTTAAAAAGAGAGTGAAATCGAGATCAGGAAAATAAACAAACAGTCCCAAACAAACATGTTTTTTGATGGAGGAACTGGATTTTTGAAGTCTGGTGCTGTTTGGCCTTTCAGGTTGTCAGCAATCTGTTGCGTGCTGAGCATAGAGGACAGTGTGGTGGAAATACCTCTGAAGCAGCGAGAGCCTTATCAAGGCGCTGTACCAGGAAATGCACCGCTTTCTCGGCTGCTTCATGCACGATACTATGGTTAAACCCAACAGCATGCCTCATCATAACATGTGCCTTATCGACCTCACTATCTGATGACAACAGCAGCCCTCAGGAGACCAGACTGACATCATCTGAAACCTCAGTAGTTCAGAGCAAAGGCTGAAGTATGTAGCTAGGATACAAGCTGTGCTTGACTCTGTTGATCTGTTTGTACTCAGCTTGCAGGCTAGAGGAAGAGGAACATAAAATCAAGCCCAAACAGCTTTTTCAGAATGTTTCTCACAGGCTATCATGCTGTTTCACAAACGAATGCAGCAAGCAGGAGAGGTTTTTGTCCTCAGCAAGTGGAATGAGTCTGCTCCACAGCTTTCTACAGCATTAAGTGGGGGGGGGGGGGGGGGGAAGCCCAATACAAACCCCCACTGCCTGGAGGAGGAAAGAAAGGGTGCCACTGGTGGTTTGGTTCTGAGTCCTATTCCCAGCTGACCCAGATCTGGTTGTATGTGGCTGTGAGGTTTGGGTTCATCCTGTATCAGAGACAGGAGCCAGCTGTTGATCCAGCTGGAGCTCTGAATCTCCAGTTCCTAAGCTTTGGGATGGATTGTTCAGTCACATTGCTCATCTCCTTGTTTGGTTACTGCCAGTTCACCGTGGCAAAGCATGCTGTCGCTGCCCTCCTGGCCTCCATCATCTCATACAAGATGAGGGGGATTTCTGCAGTCACAAAAATAAGAAACAGAGAGAGTAGGCTTTTCTTCTGTAATATTCACCACACTGCTCTGGTTTTAATTTGCTCTCTCTGTCCTGAGCTCTTCAAAACACCTTCTCTCATTTACGTCAGCATAGGTTTACCACACCCCACTTATTTCAGACCTGGATAGCACCATGGAAAAAGATTACCAGCCTTTATGTCTTAGGCAAAAGACAATCATATGGGGCCATATTCATTTGGGAATGGCCTTTGTATTTGTACAGCACCTAGCACAAGTGAGCCTCCTCCTGCTTGGAGTGTGCTGTACTACAAAATTGTTCTTAAAAACCCCTGCTTTTAGTTGTGTTGTTTTGTTTTTTTAATTGCAATGCAAGCTTTCAGAGGGAAATGAAGCCAGATTTAAATGCTGAATGCATGCATAGCAACGAGGGGAGGGCCATCCAGCACATGGATGCTAAGTGTCCTTTTACAGCCCCTATTCAGACTCAGCACCCACCTCCTGGGGCGATGCATGGCATGGTGGCCAGGCTGCCTCGCTGTGACCCCGGGTGGGGGGAGCACGGCTTGCCTGCCTTCCTGCTCCCCACTGTGCTCTGGAGTATTTTGAGATGTCTGCATCTGTTGCATGGATCTGGGGAACTGGAGAGGGAGGGCTGTGGAGGGGTGGCAGGAGTCAGGAGCTACCAGGAAGGCCAAGCTCTCCGTTGATGCCACGTCTCCTCTCCCTGCATGGGAAAGTGCTGTGGCACAGAGACTCTGGCTGCTGGGACCTGCACTATACCCCTGCTCCTCTCTGTGTACCTCTCAGAACAGAGTGAATCCCCTGAGAGAATATCTGAACAGAGTGGTTCAAGCTGATGTGTCTAGCGGGCACTTGTTTGCTATGCCCTCCCCCTGCCCCAGATGCTGAGGACAGGCAGGGCAGGACTGGTGCTGCTCTGAAGAGCTGCAGGCAGGCCACTGCCTGGGACCCCAATAGGAGCTGGCTTGCAAAAACAGGTCCCCACCTTCCAGGACAGTAATTGCATCCTCACCATGCTCTCTCCCTGCACTCATAAACTGCTGGTTTCTTACCCTCCCGTGATGCCTGCCTATCTCCAGCAGCGGTGGGGACGGTATGACTAACCAGCCAGATCACGAGTGTGAGCTACTTTAGCAATGTGTAAAGGTTTGGCTGCTGTCAGAGTATGCAGCACGCTGAGGATATGTGCACAGGAATTACCTGACATATGTCTGCTTTTTTCATGCTCCTGAATGCAAGTGTAACACATAATTTAGCTGCAGCTTATGAAAGACATCTCCTAGCCCCCTAAAAAGCAAAGCTGGAACTTCAAGGAATAGATGCTCTTAATATTTGGCCCTTTAAACTGCTGTAAATCTTTTCTACTGCCAAAGGATTGAAAACTATCCAACAAAAGAAAAAAAGATTTTTTTTTTTTTTTACTGACTCAGTGAAGGCCTGACTCAAGGGAAGGCTGGAAAAGAGGTCTGCTGGAAATAAGACCTGCCCCTTCTGAGACAGCATGAGATAAATCCAGCTGTGCAAGCTTCCCAGAAGAAGCGTAGGGAGCTGAAAGTATTTTTTGAGGCATACTGTCTCTATTTTGTTGAACATGTTTCTTGGTCTTTATGAACTTTAAGGAGCACTAATAACCCAATGTGCCACAGGGGGAAGGCTTGGGAAAGACTTGACTAGAAGACGGAATAATTTTAAAATGTCTTTTCCTGTAATACTCTTTTAAAAATTCCTCCTCTGAAGCACACTTGTTTTTTTTCTCTGCCTGATGTATACATCCCTGATGCTTACCTGGCCCTGCTATGTTATTCAGTTCATGGTTTGGTTGGTTTACTCTCATTATTGCTAAAAATATTATTTAAAAAAATAACTTTTAAATCAACGACACAGTGGAAGGTGGTTGAGATAGGGGCTTCTGTTCCTGCTTACCTGAAGGGGAAAAGCCTTTGAATGGCTCTTGTGAAATATGCTGATGGTCTGAGCATCCACACCACCAACTCCCCATGACAATTGCCACCGATTGACCATTTGTGGCTGTCTGGGCAACAGCCCGGGAATGGGTGAGTCATGGAAACTGCATTCCCCTTCACCCTGGCTGCTCCCCAGGCCCTCTGAAGGACCTGCATTGACAACAGAGAAGGAAAGTTAGTTAGCGCTGCTTCTTTTCACACTGTGAAGCACTGATCAAACAAAGCTCTTCTGCTTCCACCAAGACAGCGATTTTCATGAGTGCTACCCGAATAATGTCATACTAAGAGAACCATCTCAAGTAGCGCTGGGCACATTATTTTGCGTAGATAATTGATCCCGTGCTACTTCAGGCCAGCAAAAAATAGATTGTATTTGCAAATAACTTTAGCAGAAAATGCTCAAAACACTGCCATGCTTGGGTGCAACAGTGTCTAAATGCTGCTTTTCATTTTAGAATGATTTTTTGAAATTGAATTTGGTTACATTTTAATCATTTCTAAATTAAACAAACCTCGGGGGGGAGGGGCAGGAAGGAAAATAGAAGAGAAAGAAATGAACAGATTAAGTACTGAGTGCTTTCCTGAATAGATAATTGCTATATGAGGAGGGAAAAGGCAGGTTCCATTCAATGAGGAAACTCAGTTCTTTTTATTTGAGATTTGCCTGTAACATTAATCAGTTATTCACACAGCTCTGCTACTGCAGCTCAGATATAAATACCAATAGAGCCAAACTGGGAGGTATTTAGAATTTCCCTTGAGCTATTTTCAAGTGAAAAAAAAATAATAAATTGTGAGTTAAAAAAGTTTAAAGGATTTTTTTTTCTCAACACTGGTTGCATACAGAAGGAAAGAAGTGCAAGTCCTGCCTGGATGCCATCCCTGTCCCTTGGAAGGGGCTTTTCTGCCCTCCTTCCCTGTCGCTCTCTGCCATGGGCTCATGTGACTCCAACGACTGCATGTAATCCTCCAGTGCTGGAGTTTGTCCTGGCTTATGTGCAGCCACTGGTGCCCAGGAGCCAAAGTGCCCAGTTACTGCTGAGCTGCTGTGGGTGACTCAGCACATGCCTGTGACATGAGGCTGCATCGGTGCCCTTAAACTAAAGAAAGGGACATGGAAATAAGAGCGGCACTAGAAACTGCACCTCGTGTCTGGCAGCAAAGTGACAAACAGAGATTACCAGGAGCCCTCAGTGCAGACATACCCACCTCGTCTTGGTCTGGTCCTCACTCCTGCTTTTAAAACAGGGGGAAAGATGTCATGGCCCCTGCCAGTTTTCCCTTGCAGGAAACTCCTGACCTGCCCGCTGGAGATCACTTTAGCTGCAGGCACTGGGAGAAGTGGTGCTGTGTCTATACCCGTCTGTAATGGGAGGGACTGGTGACACCTCAGCCATCGCCCCAGTTCTCTCTGCATCGGGGTTTTGGGAGCTGTGCCGCCCCGGGACACAAAGAAGTGCCATCCCAGGCCTGGCTCACCTGGTGGAGGTGGTTTCCCTGCTGCCAGGGCAGGGAGGCGTTGTGGCACAGCCCAGGACACCATGTCTCTTGGCAGAGTGAGCAGGCTGTGCTGGCTCAGCCATCACACATGCTCTGCCCTTCTTTTCCATTTCAGGATGACGATATTTGGGACGAAGGTGGGGCTTCTGCCCCAGATGAAGCCAGGGTGTACTGGGTTAGACCAACAGGTTGTTTAATCTGTGAATCCTTATCTGCCAGCAGTCAAGCTTGGGTGCTTCCCAGGAACGCTTCAAGCCTCCCTGGAGTTGTGCAACATTATGCCATGGAGAGTGCTGGGAAAACAGTGACTTAACCTGGGGGGAGTACAAGGAAAAGTGATGCAAAAGTCTAGTGCATGATGCTCTGGGAACCTTTCTGGTGGAAAGGACCACGCAATGCCACGGTTTTGCAACACTCCCCTCTGACAGGGCATTTTCCACATTTCCCGAGCCCTCTGCAATGCTCCTTCCTGAGGTCACGTCTTAAACCCTCTTGGAGATGGCAGCTACTGCAGAAGCACAGCAGTGCATTTATTCAAAGGGTCATCTCCACGGGAGCACATGACACCCCTGTTCCTCCAGGACATATTCAGATGGCTCAGGGTTCCTCATGGGTGTGGTTTTGGGTGTTGGTTGCTTCCTATAAAAAAAAACTGAGTGGCCCACAATTTGCTTTAATGAGCATCTGACCCTCCCTCTTCATACTGTCTCAGCGGCTCACAGAAGGAGTTTCTGGACCAGAGTCCCCTTACTAGAAAAGAGAAAGTTTCTGCAGGGGCAGCAGGATGCACTGGGATGGTGCAAACCACTGCCTCTGCCAAGACTGATCTGAATTTGCTGGTTTTCCAGGGCTACTCCTAAAGCCAAATTTTGGAGATACTGAAGTTTTGTGGGGCAGGGAATCTGAGTCTGCTCCCCATGACAATGGGAGCACCAAAAGGGATTTCTGGAAGTGCCACCTGACTGATGTCCTACTGAACCCAACCATATCTTATTGCAGAAACTGAATGGCTTTGTTAATTGCATCCTGGGTTATCCAGAGCCTTGGATGGGTTTTCCTTTACTCCAGAAAAAGTAAATAAATACAGTTCCTCTGAAGCACTGACTAGCCAAGCAGAGCTGAGAGAAGTTCCTATGAATGGTGCTGTGGGCTGGTGGTTACTGTAAGGGACACGGGGCTAGAGCCAGGCTCTGTTCTACACAGCAGTGGGGACCAGTCCAAAAAATAGATCAAATAATACCCAGCTCCCTAAAGCACTTTGGAAGCATGTTGTGGTTTTCAATGCATTTGTGACACCCTGTGTCCAAGCTTACAGATGAACTTCAAGAACTGAGAGAGGATCTTTGAGTGCTGAAAGAAAACATTTTAGTACAAAAGGGTACTCAAGTTCAAATCGGATCCAATTCTTGTTTCATTCTAGGAATCATTGAAATTATGGAAGAAAAAACCAACAAAGAAAAAAACCCTGCAGCAGTACTTTACAAAATCCCAGGAGTTACAGAAAACACCCAATAACATGTTATGAAAAAAGCTCAGTTTTATTTCCAGCTAACTAGATAAGATGATCTGAACACAACTATTAACTCATGGGTAGATCTGTAACCCTCTGTGAGCAGTAACCGCATCAACTGCGCTTAAAGTAACTGCAGAGCAACAGACCAGAGATGATGCACCACTTACACTCTATCTATGCTTCATTTGAAGTGCAAGTGGTACTTGGCTAGTGGGTTGGCCTTGGCAGCTCAACAGCAGAGGTGCAAATCTGCTTGCTGCACTGCTTTGCATTTGGCAGTGTGGAAGGCACCAAAACCAATTACTGTCAGGGCTGCATGTGTGTAATCTGCACATTTGACCAGAGTACATGCCTTGTTGAGATAGGCTAAAACTGAAAGCGTGTGTGGAAAATGAAGTCAAGACAGTTCCCGGCAATGTTTCTGCTGCAACTTGGCTGTTTGAATCAGCAGCTTGTGATGCTTAACGTAAACAAATTGCAAAATGGTCTTAGGAAACGTCATTGCTTTAAGGATTGAACTGGACCAGGTAGGATGAGATCAAGCCTTTAGCACTAGCACAGGCAGCCTGTGCAGAGCATGTGTTTCATGTGGCACCTGCCACCACCGTGTGGCTGCACAGCCCTTGTCCAGACCCACAGCATCTCCTGGAACACTGATCTGTGTCCTCTTTTCACCCTGCCAGGAGAGGTCTGCCTTGGCCTCTAGTGCCCTCCTCTGCTTGAGGACCAGGCTCCAAAGCAGCATCATAGGTGGTGGGAATCAAACCCCACCTTCCCAGCCCCCAAGTGTTCCTGTCCTGTCTCACGCCTCGTCAGAAACTGTTAATCATCCTGAACTGCTTACTGGTTTTGTGATCTTAAACAGGGCTTGAACTCAGCTTTCTAGAGGTGAAAGCACAATGTCTTACTGTAACTCATTTTACCAACCAATCCTATCCTGAACTTAACAATATTTTAATCACAAAATCCAACCTCAAAACCCACAGCATTTCAGTTGCTGTATTTCATCACCACACAGCTGAAAACTTTTTTTTTTTCAACCACCCTTGTTTTTCTAAAGTGAATCACAAACCATGGAACTTAACAGATGGAAAAGACCCAAAGACAAATTCTCTCTCAGTAGCCCTGGTGTATATGAGGAATGTCTACATTTAGCCAGTACCCAGGGCTAAACTGTAGCAGCTGTACTACCACCCAATGCCCCCTCCCTAGCTGAGAAGGGGAATCAGGGAAAAAAAGGGAGAAGCCCTGTGGGTTAAAGAAGAAACAGATTCAATGAAATAACAAAACTAATACAATCACCAACATAAAGTGTACAAGCTTATACTCAGCCTGGTCCTTAGGGTCAGCAGCAGGAGCAGAAGGCCAAAAGGGAGGAGCCCCAAGAGTGAACTCCCTCCTTTAATAATGAGCATGATTAAGTGCTATGGGATACACCTGTGAGTCAGCTGCCTTGATTGGATCTTCCAGCTGACTCAGGACTACTCATGGCCTGCCTGCATGGCTGGCCCATGGGTCTGTTCCTGGGAAACCAGGACAGAGGAATAAGGTAATTAGAGTAAAAAGCATTTCTCTACAGTCACACAGGTATAACAGAGTTACAGGGGTCAGCCTTCTCTTTGTTAAGCCAGACAGTACATCTTAAGCAAGCCAAAAAGTAAAATATTGTTGGTGGTGCCCATCAATCAGTCCTTTTTTAATTAGCCCAAGGAAAGGAACCCTTACCTTTTCCCCAGAAGGCAATTTGACACTCATAGATTTTACTATTATGCTTTATGTCCTGGCAAGCGGTCTGCTACTCACTTTGCTGCTGTTCTTGGCTGTGCCCTCTTGAATCACACCAAGGAATAATTAACAATAAGGTAACTCTGAGTCTCGGTGGGTTTTGCCCACCAGAAGAGTATTAACCATCAAGAGTGCTCTGTGCAGCACCCATGAATAGTGCTCAGCTCTTCCCAGAAAGAAGAGCTGTGTTAGTCACTCTGGTTAATCAGCGAGAAAACCAGGACATCTGAATTTAAACTCCTATAGGAAGGCTACAGGATAGCCAAGGGAGAAAGCCTGATCTTCAGGCTGTCACTCCCAAGCGATAGCCACCTTTTTTCCCATGGTGTTTACACTCTGGGAGAATCAAGGGCATTTCACAACCTGACAAGGTGTTTACCGTTCCCAGCCTCGTGGCTCTGCCTACAGGTGTGCTGGGATAATGGATCCTGGTATGTGATTGGTACTAGTGCTGATGAAGGGTCTAAAAGGAGACCCTCATCCACACAAGTAAATCTGAATTACTCCAGAGTTAATGTCATCTATCCAATAGCAGAGGTTGGCCCTCAAGACCCACTGATGCTCAGGTAAAACATGAGCATAAGCACTGATGTGTCAGATCTGTATAAAAACTTGGTCAGGGAAGTGCAGGAAAATATCCCAGGTGATCAGCAGCGTCCAAGATGAGGCTGTGTACAGGTTGGTCCCCAGTTTAGGTATTGCCCAAGACTGGTACCAGTGGTGGCCATGCCTGGGGCTACCCTGGTGGGGCCAACCCAGAGCTTTCCCACCGCCTTCTCCAGGGGTCCCTGGAGGGCAGGACATATCCAGCACAGGGCAAGTGGTGCAATCAGGCTCTCAATGGGAGCTGATTACCCTCTGTCATGTCTGGGAGGGAGGGAGGGACACGCTTTGTGTCTTGATCAACTTCATGCATCTTCCTATTTGGGGGTTTGCAAAATTAGAGTTCATAAAACCTCCCCCAGCCCCTTCCCTGAAAGCTACACCCACATTTTTCTCATGGATGACTCACTGTTAAAACAAAATGTCTCTCCAGCTAGAGCTCTTTTTTTTATGCTGTGTATTAGAAACAGCTGAACCACTGCCCTAATACAGGCTTCTCAGGTGACAGTGAGAAAATGCCTGAGTGTGCCGGCATACATGAACACGCATTCTAGGATCCTGCTCTAGCAGGGGGGGTTGGACTAGATGATCTTCAGAGGTCCCTTCTATTTCCTACCATTTTGTGATTCTGTGATATGCTTTGTCTGTTTCTCTTTTGTCCTTTCCACTCCTTTTCCTTTCAGTTTCTTGTATTTGTTTTTCACTTGTCCCTCTCGCCCTGTCTTCCATGTGCATAAAATGCAGATCTGCAAACACTTGCATTCATCTTTCAAAACGAGGGTATGAAGAGTAATATAAAATGACCTCATCCATTCCTTCATGGATAAACAGAAGGAAAATGGTGGAGTGGTGGAGTTCTTTCATATGACACAAGAAAAGAGAGTTAAACCAGATCAGTTTAAATTAAACAAAGGAAAACATTAGATGAAATAACAGGAAAAGCATCCTCAGCCAGTCAGATGGAGGAATAATTTGTTTCTCAAGGGCAGTGGCTAAATTGGGCAGTTGGCACATGATTTTTTGGGAGTGATAATGCCGCTCTGTCCCCAGAGTGAGGTGTGTCTTCATCACTTTGATGTGTGCAACTCTGAAATCAGCAACACGGGAAGCCACGGGGGCAGAGATGTCAGAAATGGTAAGAGGTTTCCTGAGGTGATAAAAAGGCCACCTGTGAGGTTGTTGTGAAGGAAAATTCCAGTGACTGCATGCAATATTTGGAAGAAACAAACAAGAAGGTTGAGGTCAAGATGCGTTCACATATGAAGGTTGCTTGCCTTTAGGTTATCTCCCACTGGAGGGTCCCCCGTAGAGCTGAGACATTCGGCCCTTTTTCAAAAACTGCACTTTGGGTTTAAAATGAAGGACATTGAAGTGGAATAAAATGCATATATTTAGGCAAATGTCCTGCAGGGAAAGCCAGATAGGTTGGGAAGTGGTAAAGGTAAGGAGATCTGCTCCGGGAAACTGACCCACAGCACAGAGGCCGTTTTGCCCGAAGGAGCAGGGCACTGGCCTTGCAACACGTTGCTGAGGCGGTACACGTCTGCATTCAACCCTGGCCTTTTCCGTCCCCTAGGACACTTGGGGGCTGCTGGCTGTACTGGGCAGGCAAGGCGGGGCAGCTGCAGGGAAGGGTGTACCTGCCACTGCATCCCGACCCACGCCGGTGCGGCTGGCAGGGCTGCCCGAGCTGCCCAGCCAACCCCTGCCCCACTCTCTTGTATGCCCAGAGGTGGGAAAACAGACTTAATCAGCTCGCTGTGGCCAGGACTGCTTCGGCTGTGGGCTGTGCAGGGCAGGAACAGCCCTTCTCCACCTCCTGCTAAGCCGTGAGCAGCTGCTAAGGGCGATGAACAACTCAACAGGCTGAACAGGTAGGGTGAGCGTGGCAGCAGAGCGAGTTCCCCTCACACTCCACCACCCACAGCACCCGGGCTGAAGTCTCTACTTGAATGAAAGTGTGTTAGGTGTGGTATATGAGTTATGCATGAAAAGTTTAATGCGTTCAAGGGTACAGCCTCAACTAGCAGCTAACAGCCATGAATGAGTGTTGGGGCCAGCCCAAGCCAGCTTCCACTCCAGTCGATAGAGGTATGTTCTTTTGGCTTCAGTGGGAACAGGATGAGGTCCTTCATGGCCAGCCAAGGAGAGATTAGTCTAATGATGTAATGGTGCTTGTAACTGCCTGTTCAGCTTTAATTCAGCTCTTTTGTGAGCATGCATTATGGCACAGTCTGTAATTAGGTGATCACACACTACTTGCTCTGCAAGACGCCCGCCTCATTTGAAGGACAGGAGAGGTAAGGGCAGAAGGGCTCTCTCCAGCCCCCACGGCGTTGTCCTGCACCCCGCGGCACCACTCTGCAACTGCCTTCCTGTGGGGTCTTGGGCAAGAACGCCTGTAACGTGCGCGTGGCTGGGACTGAGTTAAGGTTTCACCAGCAACCAACACAGCCTGGCTTTTTCTAAACATAGGAGCTTGGTTTTGCAATCTTACTGAGCTCTGAGCGTGGCTTTGTGTAAGGGGTAGTCAACAGCAATGATGACTTTAGGTTTACACTGCCTGTGCAGCCTGTGGGGATCCTCGCTGCAGGAGGTATGAAAATCCCTTGGTTTGCCTGCCGAGGCATGGTGGCACACCTATCTGCTGGCAGCAGTAGACCGGATTGCTGTTGGCAGCAGGATCAATTAAAACAAAAGGTTTTATCTCCCTGATCTGACACCACACGCTCGCTGTGCTGCCGGCCATCTTTCCAATCTCACCTTCTGCTTCATTTAATGTGCTTCACAGGCTCTGCCTGCCTGGCTTCCAGCGTCCCCTAAATGGGTAGCTAAAAGGCTGGCTGAAGATCCTTATGCCCACAGACAAGGGAGACTTGAGAGAAGGAAGAGCATGGAAGGAAATTCTGAAGCAGTGAAGAAGGGGGGACAGGGGAACAGAGTGAGCTTAGAAGGAAAAGGACACATGTGACCTTGGTAGTGCAAGGAAGCGCAGGGAGAGATGCAGAGGAGTAAAGGAGCTGCAAAGGATCTAGGGGGTCAGAAGGAAAGAGAACACCCAGAGCAGAAAGAAAAGCCAAGGGTGTGAGAGCAACAAGCAGGAAAACCAGATGAAAGAGAACAAAACAGAGAAAACAAAGAAAATAGCTCAATTAGGAGGCAAAAGAAGGAAAGACCATACAACACTGCACCAACAAGAAAGGCTTCGGATGCATTCCCCATGCTCTGTCTCCTGGGAGCTATACCCCTGGGCCCCAGAGGGTCACGCCTGCTGGCGCTCAGCAGTGCCCTGTGGGGACTGACCAGGAAGGGACAAGGCATGATGGCCTCACAGTACTGCAGCCAAGCCATTGACCCTGCTCCCGGCAGGGCATTCTGGCCTCTCTAGCACTCCCTTCTCACCCTGGAAGCTCTTAGTCCAGCTCGCTTGCACAGGTGTTTGTGTCACCCAGGTACATTGGTCACTGCAGCTCAGTCACTTGTCTGGAGTCTCTTAGTAGGAGGGGCAGTAAACATACACTGAGGGGCTGAGAGCTCCCAAAAGACAAATACTTTCATGTATAGAATGAACAAACATGTAGCAAAACCTGAGTTTGGTCTCCTGCAGGGGTGGCTGGGCTGGGAACTATGTCAAAGGAGCACCTTCCTCCGCAGTGGATCTTCTTTGGGCCTGAATTTATCTAACACAGGGATGGAGTAATCCCATTGACGTCACTGGGCTGATGCTGCTTTAGCACTGATGTGTGTGGCTGGGGAAATAGGTCAGAGCTGGGTACTGGGAGGCACAGCTGCTGAGTTTAGTGATAAAAAGGAGCTTTTGCAGCCATTTCCTCCCATGAGCCCTGCAGAGCTCCCTGGCTGGCCAGCAGAAGGGCGGCTGGGCTCTGCCCCGGGCACGGCTCGGTGCCGGGGGCTGGCCGGGTTTCCTTTAGCACCTCTCTCCGCCTGGGCAAGCAGTTTCCACAGGTCTCTGACCGAAAAACAGTGGGTTTGTTGATGTTCCATATTTCCTGTGTGTGAAAGCAAGATGAAGCACTATGTTCCTGTACAGCCTGCATCAAAATATTTTAGTTTGTTGAATGGACTAAAGCAGCTGAGGGCTTTGTGTGGCAGTAGTTGTGACCACTGATCAGCCGCTTGATTTCACACCCTATTTTTTATACCAAAGTGCAAGAGATTATTATTATTCTTCTAGTCCCATGTGGGTACTTGACTTCTTACAAAAGCTTTCCGTGGGAGGTGTGAAATGAAGTGTTGTCCTCGGAGCCACATTAATGCCCCAAGCTGGATCTGCTCTGCCATTACTGGGAGGGTAATTCTGCAGAGTCATTGTGCTGCTGGTGTCCAGTGTGTTGCTTTGGGATTTCTGGAGCCATGCAGGCTGCTAATAAACAACCCACCTCTTTCCTACGGATGGATCCCTTTCCTCCACACAGCAGCGCCAGTGCAATCCACCCCACACCCATCACACCTAATCCCTTCTTGGAAGCAAATATTGAAAGAGAAAAAAAAAAAAAAAGAAAAACCAACACAACGCGATGAAATGAGGAAGAAAGAAAAGCAACGCCCAAGGAGCTTGGCGGGGCCTCGCACCCCCATGCGAGGAGCTGGGCAGCTGACTTCCAGCATCCCAGGTGATGTAATGTGAGTTTAACGGCCACGCACACCTCTGTGTGCTGCCGAGCGGAGCAGGCAGGGGCAAGTCGCTGCACGGGCAGCTCTGGAAGCCGCTAGCAAGAAGTGCACCTCAGTGTGTGTGTGTGAAGTGATCACCACACGCTCTCCGTGGCCCTTTGATGCTGGGAAGGAATGCTCTGCTTTCCGAACCAAAGGCGCTGGGGTTTGCCTGTGGGCTGTGCGGAAATAGGAGAAGGTGGAAGCAAGAAGCAACTTGTTCTGTCAGGGCGGAAAAGCAGTCTGAAGTGTGCAGCCATTCTACTGCACAGCACAGCTTTTAAACGAGGTGGCCTGGGCGCCTGCGATGGTGAAGAGCTGGCTTTCCCTCCGCGGGGCCGCTGCTTGCCCGGTGTGCTGGCCGCCAGCAGTTAGCGTTTGCCCCTGCCTGTTGCAGCAGGTTGGCACGAGATTCTGGGGTTCTCGTCTGAAATCCCACTGCGGTTTTGTGCAGCCTTGCGAGGTGCTGTGTTTCTCTCCAGCGGGCTCTCCGAGGCACGGCCAGGGAAACTGTTCCTGTTTGTGTGTCTGCGACGGACCTAGCAGCCACTTTTACTACACGTGAGGCGTAGGGGTTTTTTGTTCCTTCTTTCTCCAACACTTTCTGGGTAATGTTTTCCGCATTTGGTCTCAACCCACAGTCCTTTTCTCAGAAAACGTAACGGAGTAACCCCAGCTACATTTCCGTGGGTGGGTGGGTGTGTTTACACACACATATATGTGTTAAAAATACCCTGCTTAATTCAGGTACTATTAGAATATTCCATTACCTGGGTACTAGCTTAGTTAAGCCCAGTAGCAGTTTAAAATGGGTCTTAACCGTGTCCTGCATACACTGGAAGGAGTTTACCACTTTTGCCCAGCCCTGGCTGGCAGGTCCCAGCAGTCTGAGGGAGGAGATGCTGGCCTGCAGTGACAGCCCTGAGACAGAGGGGACATTGACTATCGATTACTGCTCCTGCAAAAAAATTTACATATAAAAGCCAAACGTGAGAGATAACTTAACAGATAAGCCTGCCCATTTTCCAGGTGCTGGAAAACCTGACTGCCTTCTTTATACAAACACAGGTTTAAATACTATTCAGCTCCAGGGTGTGGATGAGTTTATCTTGGTTGGGAATCCATGGAAATGACTTTTAACCCCTAGCAGTGTAATAGGTTGCCCAATGCATCTATATAAACAAGATGCATATTTAGAGTGTAATGATCCCTAGGGTTCATTAAATACCATAACAAGGACTTTCGGAGACCAGCCAGATAGCCTGCTCCGCCAAGCTATGTTAAGAAAGGCCAAACTGTTACAACAAAATATTTTAAAGTTGGTTTATTTTATTTATTTATTTATTTATTTATTTATTTATTAACTAGCCTTGAATTATTTAGCATGTTCTCTAAGGGATTATTGTCTCATGTCCCTTCTCAGCATTTGAGATCTGAGGAGTCCCATGAAACAGCCTCCGCAGGGAGCAGCCAGTTAACCCTTCTGTGCTTCCATGGGGGACCTGCAGCTCCAGAGCACCTCCTCCCTTCCCAGGCACCAGAACACTGCAGGCAGTAGCACAGGTCTACGCTGAGAAACAGTTCTGTTCAAACACATATGGTAACGTCCCACAAAATTGAAGAGGATGAAATCAACAGTAGGCTGCACAAATTTAATTAAAGTCTGTAGAGATCAACTCTGGAAAGCAGTACACCTGAATAAAAACATTTGCAAGTTTTATGAAGCTACAAAATGCTATATATGGCTTACGGTGTGTTAGCAAAGTTAGAGCTGACAGAGTATACAGCAAAAAAAAAAGTCACTTCTGGTGCTCAAGAAATAAAAGATTCTGCAGTTCATTACGTGGCTCGTCTGTGTTGATGCTGCAGGGCTAAAAGAAATAAAAAGTAATAAAATCTGACTTTGTCTCTAATACCAGCAGATCCAAAGCTAAATATGCAAAGGCGCAGTTCTGTTTTGTAAGATAGTACCATTTCTCCACAGCCTTTTCTCAGAGAAAAAAAAACACCACATTTTTTCAGAGCGAGACACAGGATTTTACAGTTCCCTTTTCCGTGGCATTTTATTTCAGAATGTTTTCAGTGCCTACAGTAGATTTGGGGAGGCTGGTGTATCACTACCAGCAGAAGTGGAAAAGAGCTGATTAGGCATCTGACCCTTCCCCAGGCCAGTAACACGCCGCACCCTGTTCTGCCTCTTCTGGTGCTCCACACGGGAGGTGGCACATCCCAGGGGAGTGTCGGGGACCATGACCCTGCCTGCCTGCACTGTCCCACCAGTCACCCGCCATCGCTGCCTGCTTCAGGGTGCCCCCCACCTTCATGGGGCTTGGCAGGTGTTGGTGTGGGATGGGGATCCTGAGTGGAGGGATGGTGTTTCTTGTGTTTGACTGAGAAATAAAGCTCCTGGGCTCCAGAGTCACCTTCCGCAGGGAGGTGTTGCTGGTTTCTGGGGAGGTGGTCCCTGCAGAAGAGCGTGCAGGATTTGCTCAGTGAAATGGGGAACAGACCAGTGACAAAGGCCAACTCAGCAGCTGCACTGCACCAGGGTGTCCCCAGCTGCCAGGCTTCCCCTTTCCATCTGCCTGGTAGTGGCACGGGGCATGAGTGGGGCCCTGTCCGAGCCACCTTACTGGAGCACACATGAGGAGATGCCCATTCAGTTTGGATCAACCACCAAGCTGCAAAGATTTTAAAAACTTCTTCAGTTTGGCTAAGCCTTATGGATTAGTGAGACAGGCTGGAGAATTACCAGAACATGGTGTCTGGTGCTTCCTGCTGGGGCCTGGAACACCAGCTGCCCTGCCCTGCTCACGGGAATTTCAGCAGTTTCACTTCCACGCCCAGCCCAGGGCAAAACGCCCGTAAGCAGCAAGAGCAAAAAGTAACGGTTTAAAAAAAAAAAAAAGAAAAAGAGACGCGTCACAAGTATTTCATAATTCAGAAAAGATTTACCAGCAGAGGCTACAGCTGACTGAAAATGGACAGGCTCTGACCGGGGTTTGGTGTGAAAGGAGCCTGTAGCCTGTCGGTACGGTCGGTAAAGGTGGATCCCAGGAGGATGCCAAGGTTTGAACGGGACAGGAGGAGTGCTTCATTACAAACCCCAGAGGGTCCAGCCCCTCTCCCTGTATGGGAACCCAGCCTCTGTGGCAGATGTGTGGACCTATGCCACCTCCCTTGCTTATCCCCCCTTTGCTCTCTCACTGCCCTGCCTTGCATGGTCCTGAGGGTCACAGCTCTGCACCCGCTGCTGCCACCTCCCACGAGCCCTGTTGTGCCCAGGGCACCCGCATCCCACGAGGCTGCATGTGGACCTGCCTCTCTGGAGCATCCCACACATGCGTCCCAGCTATGTGAGAGCCGGACACCAGGCAGGGGCAGCCATGGTCGGACATGGGTCCCACCCATGTTTTTCTCCATCAGACTGACTGCTGTCAGCCTTTTCCCATCCATACAAACCCCATAGGTCCACAAAGTCTTATTAAGAAAGGATTGGTCTGAATGTTGACACATGTTTGGGGGGAGGGAAACCTTCTTTTAGCTGAACTCCTTCATCCACCTCTAGTGCCTCCTCTGCCCCAAAGAAAGGGCCCTTCTCATTCACTTCTTTCACTGCAGTTAATTAGCAAGTCCGAGCCAGCCCGTCCTCGGAGCTGGTAGTTCCCTTAATCTCTCTGTTGCTATGGCATGCCGACATGCTCCACTGGTACCAGTTCCAGCGTGATGTGGGGGATTGTGGAAAGAAAGGGGAAAGGGCTGATCAAACAGAGCCCGATTAAAAAAAAAAAAAAAAAAAAAAAAAGCAGCTCTTTTTGATGAGGCTGAGAAGTTCACAATGGGGGAAAGCACAGGGTGAATGATAAGGCCTAAAGGAGCTCATTAAATTGAGGCAAGCTGAGCAGAGTTATCTTATTTCACTCTCTTTCTCCTGCCACCCCCATGATGGAGAACTCTTTTATCAAGGGCGGGGGCGGGGGGGGCAGGATCACTTCCTTGCAAAACATTTGGCAGAAATTAACGTATAATTGTTTTCCTCAGAGTTTTTTTAAATCAACCCTTTAAACATTTGTAAAGCAAGTGGGAGCCCCCATGAAGGGTGCTGCCTGACAGAAGCGTAGGCTGCAGGTGAGCGAGGCCCCATAGCTCATTGCCGTTTCCTCCTCTCACTCACCCAACCTCCTGAGAACTAGCAAGGTAAAAGTTACGTAGGACATGTGGACCTCCCGGACAGCAGAGGTCAAATCTGAATGCAAACGTGAAATGTTTGCCTTGGAAACGGTGTTACTTACTTTATTTGATCTGCACCAGCCTTTACAAAACCAGAGCAAGCAGATGATTCAACAAGATTCACACATTGAAACAAAGTGCTGCCTAGCAAAACCTCCCACAGTTCTTTCCTTGGGATCTCAGGCAAGCGCCTTTCCTCCGACTGCCACCAGCGTTTGCTGCCTCTGGAGAACAGGGGTCCGACCACAGCACGTCTCAGTGAGCACAGATACTTTGGAGAGCTAGAGAATGCAAGAGGCTCAGGCTGATAGAGGAGCTTCTTAGAAGGTCTGTGCTCAGCAGAAGAAAACAGGGTAGGGCTTAATCCCTCTCTGGCAACACACATTCTTTTCTTTAATCTGAAAATTAGCCAGATTGCTTATCCGAGCTGTATTTTGAGAGTCCGCATGAATGACAGATCACAAAACAGAAGCAAGCACCTGCGCCACGCATCCTCTTGCTCACGAGAGTCGTGAGATGAGCACTCACTTTGATGTGATGCTTCTCCTCTTGAGGAGGCAGAAAGGGGTGGCACGGCTGCGGTCCTGCCAGCCGGCGCAGCTCCAGCTGGTGGCAAATGGCACCTTTTCTCTGCAGAACTCTGCCAGCCTTAGCTAGAAAATTTCCACAGGTACTTCCACTTGATCCTGTCCTCTATGGGCCCTAAAGGAAACTGGGGTTTTTTTTGGAAAGCTACCTCATAGTTCTTATTAAAAAACAATCTATGATTGTAAATAATTATGTTAACATTCCTCGCCTAGAGGTCTTTCTCCCCACCTTAATACCTCCCTCTGGCCAAGAATTCCCCTCTTGCCATGCAGGTGAGGCACATGGACTGCTCACTTCTACTGCAAGGGATAAAGTTAGCTATTTCCAAAGATAAGGTCAGCCTTTAAAAGTGCAAATACTTTTTTTCTTAATCTCTCCTACTTCTAGTAGTTTCCCCTCCCCTGCAGCTATAGGAGCACACAGGGACCCTTGCTGCATGGAGAGCACCAGATTTTCCACATGGCAGCTCAGCTTGAGTACAGCTTTACTGTTTTAATCTCTTTCAGGTATCAGCCCATCCTTCTGCAGGCTGTTGTAAGACAATCCTTCTGCAGAGGGATTCCCTCTGAAGAGGGATCAGGTGTTTGACATCTAGCACATCCCCCACTCTCATTTCTCTATCCTCCAGTCTTTCTATCATAGCTTTTGCCAGCAGGACTGTAGCCAAAGGTATGATGAGACATGGTGACATGGGGGGTGCCACATTTGTCCCTTACTTTGCCCGGATGAGCCATGCTAGCAAAACAGGCTGGTTTTGCTAATATAATCCGAACCAATAAATGCATTCCTCACAAAAACATAGCTTTAGATAGGGGGATGTACTGCTAGGGAGAAATGCTATTTGCTAGGGACCTTTCATTAATGTTGCTCCTCATATATTCATGTGTGTGTGGGCGTGCAAAACTTGTCTGTTGTTTTGGGAGTTTAATGTCCACCCCCCCGTCTCTTCGCAGCTTGAAAACACACCTCTCCCTTCTTTCAAAGCATGTGATTTTTTTCCTTGTTTCTTGACAAGTAGTCTCTGATGAGTCCTGGAAATGCCTCTGTCATGCTCTCTTGTTTTTTAGATGTGATAAATAATGTGTCTTTGTGCATCAGTCTCTTTACACATGGGTCACTCATGATTTATGTGTGTTGACATGGGGAAGAAGTAAGACAAGACAAAACAAGATCCAATGGCTGAAGGCACAACAAATTCAGACCAGAAGGCATGTTAAGAGTAGCTGAACAGGGGGATACTTTGCTGTTGGTGCAATTGCCCAGGCTGAGAAGGAGATCTAAGGCTGGATAGCAACTCTGTTAGATAGACCAACACAGCCATTATGGTTTGCTCTTTCTAGTGTTAACCTCTAACAATTCATAAATATTGTGTAACTGCCCATACACCACTTTATCAGCAGGGTGTTCTGTTACTTGCTTTATGATCTAGATCACTGCTGTGGTTTAACAGCAGCCAGCAGCAGTGAACATGGTCTAGGGTCTAGGAGGTGCCTGGGGTCTCAGGCATAACTAAAACCCATGCAAGGCTGTCCTCTCCTCTCTGACAACTGGCTGACACTGCAAAACGCACAGGAACCCTAAAAACAAAAGCAGCAGAATGGGAAGGAAGGCAACTCACAGCTAGGCAAGAGGCCAGCTTTCTCTGTGTTCTCCTTTGAGTCTCCACTTTTGGAAGTCCCTGCTTTCATGGCCTTACTAGCAACTGATGCTTTAGCTGTTCATTTATGGCGAATCATAACTAAAGGGAACTGAAGCGCTATCTGAAATTCACTTCCTCTTGGGCAACAGAAAGACCGTCTGAACTCCTTCCCCTTTTGGCTGCTTATGCTGCTCTTTTGAAAGAGCACCATTATAGCAGCATAACACTGCTGTATTTACAGCATTGCTGTTACAGCTACGGCTTCCTCATCCAGTGAGCTTTTGAGTATCTTTACTGATGAGAAGAATATGTGATCATGGAAGGTAAGCCAGAGTTTCTGTGCAGGCAGGAGTTTAGCATGATTATGTTACTAGTGAATTTTGAGTTTTCTATACATATGAAAACAAAAATGTGTTCCCTGCTCCATCAGCCTAGTCTGTTCTGGCTTCAAGCTGGGAAGGCCAGCTGAGAGGGAAGCCAGCAAAAAGAAGTACCCAACTGAGAAGAGATGTTTTTCTAGCAAGCAGTTGAGATGAACTTGAAGAATACCTCAGGCTGTAAACATTTCTAGCATTTGGGGCTATGTAAAATTCAGATCTGGATAAGATGGTTTTGTGATTTGCACCTATCACTTGCAGTAAGGACAGGAGGTTAAACAAAAACAGCAGCAGAGACTGAATGTTCCCAAGTGGAGCCTAATAGTTGGTAAAAGATGGAAACAAAGGTCAGGCTTCTGATCTTTCCTAGACCAAGATAAACCAGTGGTGATTCCATTAAAGCCACTTGGTAATTAAAGGCATGTCATTTTGGGACTTGGGCAAGCGAGAAGTTTTAATGATGCAGAAAGCAACTTGGAGAGAACAGCAATGAGCATCAGCTATCAAAAAAACAGAGAGTCCACAGGAGATGTAACAGTAGATCAACTCGGAGAAATCATCAGCTCTTCTTTGATCTCAGCCTCAGGGAAAAGAGCTTGCAGAAGCTGGGCTAGATGTGTGAGTACAAAATCACAAAGGTCAAGCAGCAAAATGGGATCCAATTAGCAAGAACCTTCCATGTAACAAGTAGTTTTTCCATCACTACTTTAGCAGCAAGAGGAAGACCCAGGCAACTGAACACATGCTCTGCAGTGGGGAAGAAAGGCCATAGCCTTCATGACTAGAGTCCCAGGGTGTTTCATACCTTTCTTGTATTTGTTATCGCTTCAGACAAATACTGCAATCAATGTCAACGACAGAGGAGGATGAAACCACAAAACGAGAACAAAGATTAGATCAGAAGATCCTTCATATAGTGTTCAAGTCAGTTGGGCCAGATGAATTTCATCCTAGGGCAATCGGTCCAGTCAGTTATTTGACCGCAAAAGCTCTAGGCATAACTTCGCATAGCTTCTGGGATGTTACAGAGCCCAGAGATCGTACTTGGAAGCCTGGAAAAGTGCAGATGTAGTTCCTGTCTTTAAAAGGAAAAAAAGGAGGAGCCAGGGATTGCAGATTGTTCAGTTTAACTTCAATTCCCGGAAAAATACTGGAACAAACAATCAAACTTTTGTAAGCACCTAAAGCAAAACAAAGAGATGAATAATGGCCAGCAAAGATTTGTTAAAAACAAATTGTGTAAAACAGGTCAAATTTCCTTTCATGACAGGGTAAAAACCCCTCGCTGATAAGGGAGGAGCAACAGTAGTCCTATATTTTGACGGTGGTTGGGGCTTTCGTCACAGTGTAATGTGATGCTCCTGCGCAAATTAAGGGAACCTGCGGTAGACGGTAGGATGATGCAATATTGATTGGAAAACCACGCAGAGAGAACAGTTGTTAGTTATCTTTAAAAAGTGAAAGGTGGATCAAGAGGAGTTTCTTGGGAGTCTATACTGGGTCAGTTGGATTTAAGGGAATTATGAACAGCTTGGACAATGGAATAGAGAATATATTATTGGCTACCACAAAGCTGGAAGGAGACTACAGGTATACTAGACTACAAAGCTACAATTAAAAAGTATTTAGACAAATGATCTTAAAAATAGGATTAATTTCAGTAAGGGCAGCTCTCGTTTCTATACATGGGCATTGCCAGGAATAATTAAGTCTATTTACATAGAGTAGTGAATTTTTGCCTGAGTAGCAACTCTGCCCAAAACATTCTGAGAGATATTCCAGTTCACAATCCAAATATGAGTTAACTGCTAATGCAAAAAGGGCAAATGCCCTACTAGGATGTGTGCATAGGCATTTACCCCACAAATAATCCTTCTGCTCAGTTCTCTGTGAAGCTGCAGTTGGAGTGTGATGCCCAGCTGTGGGTGCTGTGCTCAAGACGAGGTCCAGAGGACAGGCTGGAGGACCATCAGGGGTCTTAAAAACCAGAGCCAGGAGGGAAGAATGAACAAACTGACTTGCTTTAGTCTAGAGAAGACTGAGGGAGATAGATAGGGTTACTGCTGTCAAATATGTGAAAGGTGTCTGGGAAGAAAAGAGGAATAAATTGTTCTCCGTATCCATTATGGAAAGGACAAATAGTGAGCTTAAATTACAGAAAAGGAGACCAAAGTTGGATGTTAGAAGGTGGCAAGCAGTAAGGCTAATGACACACAGAAGAATCTGACGAGGGTGTGGAATCGCCATCCTGCGTCTAGGAAGAGGTTAGACAAGCATTTGCCAAGAGTGACATAAGTATAACGATCCTGCCTTGGGACATGAGTCTGGACTAAATGATCTTCTGAGATCCCTTCCAGCCGTATAAATCTCTGACTGTCTCCTGGCTGCTGGAGGAACCATGGCTGACGTTGTGGAGCATTGCAAGTGCTCCATGTTTGTGGTTTGTAATGCTCTCATTTGCGAGTGAGAGCCAAGAGCAGTCCTGCAGGACATGTATGCGCTACTTTCTGGTTCAGAGGAAAAAGCTTTTAGTGGCAGGTAAAGTCACCAAAGACTGAGATGTCCTTGGATTATGAGAATATAGTCCTAAATATCGCATTTAAATGTCTCTGGTTCTTACGTGGTGATGATACACATGACACTAACCTTGAAAGCTTCAATCAGTATAAAACAGTCTGTTATGCTGAAACTTTTGCTCACTGCAGCCTCCTATAGAGCCAAGCAGAGCTGGCTGTATAATTGCTCTATATAAATCAAGACTGCTTGCTTCCATTTTGGTGGGAACCAGAGGCCAGCTCAGCCCGCAGCCCCAGCACTGGTGACACAGGCTGGCACTAGCAGTGCTAAAGCTGCCACAGTCTGTCAGACTCTGGGGAATACCAATGTCAGCAATTGTTTTTTTATCTGGGGTCCCCGCGGGCCGTTAGGGACAGAGCTTGCTAAAAATTATTTTCTGCAAGCGTTTCCAGAAGTTTGTGTTCCTCTAGGAATTCAATGGAAGATAAGTGGAAAAGGGTACGAGCAGGAAGGACAGAAATACTCTTTTCTTTTTCTTTCCAGTTTCTAAAGACAGCTTTTACAAACACCAGTATATAAATAGAAAAAAAAGAGAAGGCTTATTTTAAAGAGGTGGCTAACCCAATGTCCCTTGAAAAAAATAGCAGAGAGCAAACACTGAAGTCCTTTAACTCCATGTCATAATTTATAGCAGGTTTCCAATTGTGAAATCTCTCCGCGATGTGGGACAGATGTTATGCAAGGAAAATAAAACAAACAGACAACGGGATGGGAAATGCAGAGAAGATGAAATGGCACCGTGTTGTAATCCTTATGGGAAATCTCTATACGGCTTTCCAAAATACTGTGCTGGTGAGCAATTAGGAAGCTAAACGAGCTATATAAACAGAGCCACTAGAGGTCTGTAACCGTTCCCATGCAGTTTCCACAGTGAGCTTCAGTCTCAAGGGTAGCTTTGGGGAGGGGACAGTTTCTGCCCACCATCTTCTAAATGATCCCTTTAATATTCTGTCCAGAGCTATTTGCCTAAGAAATGCACACAAATGGAGGTTTTCCAGTGCTTGTTCCTGTTCCTATGGCAGTAGATCAAAGGCAATAACAATACCAAGTTAATTAATTCAGGAGAAGGAATTCCCACTTGCAGCGGTCTTAACCCAGCAGCGGAGGGAAGGTGTCAATCATAAGGGCAAAGGTGCCAAAACTGGCATGGATTTGTGGGTTGTTGTGTTGTTTGTTTTTTCCCCCCCACTAAGGAGTTCAGGAGGGGAGTTAAACAGTAAATGTCACCTGAGCTTCAGAAAAAGTAGGGTTTTTTATACAACCAACAATTTATAAGAGCGCACGAACCATCTAGCTGCAAGAAACCCGGACAAAAATTAGGCCTACCATCTTGCATAAAGAAACCTCTCCAAGGGAACTGGATTTCCCCATCCAGGTCAAGTTTGGAGAACATCCTTCTCAGCCTTACTCTGAGTGCCCATCCCCACATCAAAGACAAGTGGTGTCCTCAAAGGCAGCAAAACCTGCCAAAGGGAAAGTTGGGGAGGATCTTATCACCACCTGCAGCCTTCCAACCTTGTGTAAATCATGGGATCAGAGGGGACGGAATGATTGGGAAGAACCAGGAATTACTGACACACACAGAAGAGTACAGACGAAAATCCTTGGACAGAGCTAACAACAAATAAATTAAGAAAAGCCTTTTGGGAGCCAGAGCAAGAGGCTGGGCACCTGGGCTTTCTAGAATGCCTTAAAGACCAGAAGAAAGGAAAAAAGGGGAAGTTTATTGATTTTACTTGAGCTAGAAATTACCACAATAGTAATCTGATGCAAATCTAGAATGGGAGATCTTAAAGAGGCCAGCAGAGAATGAACAAGTAGAAAGAATGTCTACTTGCCAATCAAAAATATATTGTCCTTGAGTAGGAACAGAGGAAGGATCACACATGAAGCAAAGTATTATGGAATTCTACTGATGTTAAATGAATTAATTTCTTCACATAATGTTTTTAAAAAGGCATTTTTTTTCAAACAAATGTTCTAAAATAATGTTTCGCTCATAGCAGCAGCAAAGCTCCTGTTGACTTCTCCTTAAACAACTGCAGAATATTAAAGGTGAAGTCAGTTTAAGAATCTGTTATCCTTTTGCCCTGTGTGTTTCCTTTTCACAAGCAGCTCCCCTAACATGGCCTGCATTTCTTTCTCAACATGGGGGAAGCAACCCACACAGTCCTTTGTGTGATTTCTGCAAGTGTGCTCCCAACAGACAGCACTGAGACAACAGAGCTCTGCTGGAGCTGATTTTATAGGGAACATCTTGAACCCTGTGGCCAGCATGTAGTTTGGTGTAAGGTGCCAAATACTTCCAAGGTTGAACCTGCCTACCTGAAATTGCAGTGAACACATTTTTGCCTTGGGCAAAACAGGGACATTGGGCTCATACCCAACTAGGGCAAGCTGATGATTGGTCTACCACTCTGTAAAGTAGGCATTAATTAGAAAAATCAGATAAAAAAAGGACTCACTTAGATCTGATGGCCTTGTCTGCTGCAGGCATCTTAATAATATTTGCAGAAATCCACTGCACAAATTGATTTAGAAATTGTTTCCTACCTACAGCCTGTCTCATCTTTGAACTCCAGCTGACACTATCCCAATGGCACAAAACTTGAAGGCTCTGACATACGAGAAGGGATCTTTACATTACAACATCTTACAGCCGGTCTTGTGGTTTTTAGCTGGAATCATGCATGCACTTCCCAGCACCGCACGTGGTAAACGTTCCTACCTACACAGAGACCTCTGTGTGTCCATTCATTCAGACACACCATCTGTGCCCACACTGGGGCTCACGCCAACCCACGTGCATGTGCATGTGGTTTCTCATCATGTATGTTTGCACTGAAAGAGGAAGGTGAGGAAGAATAGGCCTTTTCATTTCTAGGAAGGCTCTGAGCCATCATGTTGTATATAGATCTGGGAAAAGGACGTGCTGCCATTTGGGGAGAGTTTAGGGACTCTGAAGAGGATGGACTCTTCACGCTGGCATAATTTAATTTCTCTGTTTACTGGATATTGCCCCATTAGACCACATGCAGCATGGCCAAGGACAGGCTATATAAGGCCTAATTGCACTCCCTTATGAAACTTGGTAGAAAAACTCTTGACACCTTCAGACTTGGGGTTTTTTTTTGTTTATCATGTATCATATGTTCTTATGTTTCCTGGAGAGCTACATTTTTCATGGTCTTTTGCAAGAGTTCAGCCCCTTTGCTAAGACATTATAAGAACATTTCTCATACTGTACTGGGTCAGACCCCAGAACTGGTCAGTTCGCTTTTCCATAAAGCACACCCTTGGGCTGCAAGGGTTGGCAGAAGACTTGCCAAAAGCCCAGCTCAGACCAGAGCCAGCCTGTCACACAGAGCCAGCGTGCGTGAGAGGACAGACAGCACAAAAGCAGTAATCAGGCAGGACCCATACACTGTAACACAGGGAATGGGGTAAGTCTCAGCCTCAAGGCACTTCCAGAAGGAGGTCAGGTCATGCCTGCTGGTGACATTGCTTTTGAGATAGGAGATCTTAAAATTAGTTATTTAAAAGCATTATTTTTGGTATCGTATAGCCAGCAGGTTCTTACGGCACAGATGCCCCTCATCATCGCACTTCAGACGTTATCGGAGTTTGCCAGCGCAGTCCTAGGGAGAGTCTTTGGGCTATTTGCTTCATAGCTGGAGCTTAGAGCCAAAATACTTACTGTAACCTGAGCTTTAAGGGTTTTGCATGTTATTAAGAAAGCAAGCTGCAGCCTGCCCTCTTCCCCTCTCCTTTCTTGAGGGTGGCCAAAATACTGAAAATCCAATGCACACACACTGCCTTTTAGCTGGCTTCACAAAAACACAGCCACAATAGTCTAACTTTTATGTCAGTAACACCGGTGAAAAGAACGTGTGAAGCCAAGGAAAGTATGCAAAGACTCGTACAATTTCTGTGTTTAATGATACTGAGAAACGAGGCTGGCACACCCCACTGCAGCGTGCAAGCTTCTAGCTTTCCAAGCCAGCCTTTAAGAGGAAGGCTAAAGAGCGTTTGCCTCCTGTGTGCCATTTGTCTTGTCAGGAATGTGCTAAGAACAAATCACTGTGTACGCGTAGCGACGGCTGGAGTTGGCCCAGTCCCCATGTGAGTGAGATTAAGGCATTCTGCTTTTTGTGGTGCTTGATAAGGTGGAACTGCCTGTTATGGATAGCTTGGATTTTTCTCAGGGACATCACTGGGAAGGGCAGGCTGATACCTACACTGTGAACTTCCATACCTTAAAACACCAGGAATTCTTTTGTTTTGCCTTAGATTTGAGTTTTCTGGGGAGGAAAAGGGTCCTGATATAAATTTATTTTAATGTGCAAGTACAATGTTCCAAGAAGTATTTTTACCTGTAAGATTGTGTTTGATGCTCTCAGACCTTCTAGACCTTCAACTTAGAATATCTTTCTTTGAATTCAGTGCTTTTCCTCTACCCTTACCATCCTCCTTTGCCACCTCAGAAAATGAAGGGTGGTACATTCCTGAAAGCTGCTCTAAAATAACCATCCAGCAACAGCCAATTTCTTACTTCACCTGCATTAATGAACCCCTTTAAACAACCAGTGCAATGCAGTAGGTGCTTATGTGAGCAACATTCAGCCACAGGTCTGTGCTCCAGATACTGGATTGCTTGTTGTCTATGTTTAGCCTGCACTCAGGGCTAAACTGTAGCAGTTGTTCCACCACCCGATGCTCCCTCCCCAGCTGAGAAGGGGAATTGGGGGAGCAAGCATTGAAGTAGAAACAGATTTAATGAAATAACAAAACTAATACAATCACCAACATAAAGTGTACAAGCTTATACTCAGCCTGGTCCTTGGGAGCACCAGAAAGGGCAGGAGACCAAGAAGTGAAGCCCCAGGAAGAGGAACCCTCAGCCCCAGTGAACTCCCTCCTTTTATAACGAGCATGATGTCAGTGGTATGGGATACACCTGTGAGTCAGCTTGGGGCAGCTGCCCTGACTGAAACTCCCAGCTGACTCGGGGATACCCAGGGCCTGCCTGCATGGCTGGGCTGGGGGGCTGCTCCTGGGAAACCAGGACAGTTGTGAAGCAGGCAAGTCTCCAAAGCTGGGATAGCATTCCTGTTACCACTTTCCCATGCCAGCTGTCTCAAGGAGCTGTTACAAGAGGTGGTAATCAGGTGCTCCAGGAGAGCTTTCGCTCCCTCCTTCCCCTCGCCATGCTCCGGACATCTCTCCCAATGAGGAAAACACTATTAGAGTAACAGCTCATCTTGGTGCTTCCATAAACTCCCCTTTTCTTGATGGATTCCCTTGTAGCTTGCTAGGCTGATTCCCAGTCCCAGTGCACTGGGGTTATGGCTAAGTGTACAAATAAAGGCGGAGAAATGAGTGACTACATCGCAGAAGTGTATTCTGTTGACTGGACATTTTGTTTCACAAGGCTGATGAGACAATATGAATCACACTGTTCCTCCCACACAGAAATCCCCTTCTGCTATAGTTATGCTTTGCATACCTAATAGCTTAGTAATCAGCATAAAGCAACTTCTCTGCAAAGCTGGGGAAAATCATATATCCCAGGTGGTAGAGAGTAGCCAAATGCCACCCTCTTCAGCTTTGGCCCCGTACTGACATCTTGGATATTGAAATGGTGATAATCATTATGAGAAGTGCCAATGCAAAATGATTGGCTACAAGAAGTGCAGTTACCTCTCCCTCAAACAGCCAAGAATAACTGGAATGTCCTGTTAATATTTTGGTTACTCCACATGCTTTCACATGAACCTTGCTGGGAGAGTGGCAGCAGCATAACAAAGGCAGAAGAGGTTGTGGGATCATTTAAACCCACCTCTTGCTCCTTATGGACTCGTTTGATCAGAGGGGCTGGCGATGGAACCGTCTCCATCTCCACTGAGGCTCACGCCTGAAGTTCATGTCTATCTTAGCAGGTGAGTGAAGGCTTTCTGAAGCAGCCCAGGTGCTGGCAGGCTCAGTGTCATCATGCCCTCGCAATGGCATACAAAATGAGCACCATTTTACTTACTGCCTGACGGAGCCTTTCTAGTGTCCATGTGCCACGGTTGCACGTGAAACCCAGCTGTAGGTCACCGCTTTGGGCAAATGGGTGGAAGAGGGCAGGACAGCGGGAACTGAGAACAAGTTGGTGGTATCTGATGGGTTGCCAGCCACTTTATCCAGCGATTCCATGTGTTGCAATACTCAGCAGAGGTTTTGGGTGCTGATCAGCAGTGCAATATGGGATAAAGAAGAAAATTTTGGCAGCATATGGGAGAGATTCAGGCTCTAAGGAGGTGGGAAGAGCTGCCTCAGGAAGGTCTTTTGTGTGCAAGCTACTACAGTGGGAATCTGCCACCCTTTCTCTTGGGTGCTGGGAATACAGGGGCTGCAAGTCCCATAGCTCCAGCTTATGGGTTTAAATCACTGAATTCCGTGCATTTTCATAGGGCAAATCTAGCCCAGCAACTTCCAGGACAGTTCAACTCTGCTTAAAACACTCCTGCAGAAGAGAAGGAGTATTTCCAACAGCTTCTTGAAGGCAGGTAAAGAAGTGAGGATGGGGTGGCCATAGCCTCAGGTACTGACCGTGTGGGGGCTGCACGGGGACTCGTGGGAAGGGTGGCTGGTGGGGACACAGGACACATCTGTCCAGGCTCTGCAAATCTGCCTTCCCTCATCCCTGGCACCACCTCTGCTCCACCGTCACCACCCCAGCCCACTCTCCCCAAGCTCCTGGCCTGGCTGGGCAGCCTGCTGCCAGCCCATCCTTACCCCAGCATGAGAGCACTTGTCCAGCACCCACCTCCCCAGTGCCCACCGCTCCCAGCAGCGGCCGCCAGCCAGCCGCATCATTTATTTTGGAGCCCTGCGCTAATCCCCTGCACCTCATGCCCCTTGGTTTACAGTATTGCAGCCGCTTCCAGCTTGCGATAGCAGAATGGCCGCCGGGTGACCCTGGCTCAGTGTAAATATTTTGCTTTTGCTGGAAGGAAATGGGACATACATTCGGGGTGGAAGTTATCCAGAGGCTGTGGCCTCGGGAGCCAAACCGCTGGGAAGCCCCTGCAGCGGTGGTCTCAATGTACCAGTGCTGTCAAACACGTTGGGCTTTACCCTCCATCGCGCCCCAGCAGGGCATCAAACTGATTTGCCTCTGGGTGACAGAGTGAGTGCAGCTGGGGGTCAGCGTGGGGTGCCCCAGGTGCACCCCAGAGTGAGGGTGGCCACACATCCCGGCATGGCACGGCACGGCACTGCACGGCACGGCTCACCTGCAGTGGCACACCTCCTCGTGGGTGGCTGAGCACTAGCACGAAAGCAGGTCATGGTGGTGAGGGATGAGCACAGGTGCTTTCCAAACTCCTGTGCGAGTTAGGAGCAAAGGTGCCATCAGAAAAAATCACTACATGATTATTTTTGTTCCTTAAACCAGGCGGCTGTGTGAGCAGCCATGGGTAAGGTGGCTGTCCCTGGTGTCCTGCTAACGGGCCTTGCCTCGTGCTGTGGACAGGCCAGGTTAAAGCCTGGATGGATTTTCAGCTGGCCTCCAGATGAGGGGTGTTTGCTGTTGGTGCCACCCGCAGTCACCTGCCTCAGTCTCCCTGGCTGTAGTGTGTTCTTGAAAAGGAATAGTAATGGGATGCTTAAGGGCACACTGTACGAAGTAGCTAGTGTTGCATTTTACATCTGATAAATACTAATTAACGGTATTTCAAAGTACAAAAGGCACTGGGATCTCATGCATTGGCTGGAGAGAAATCTATCTCCCAGATTTAACCATAATCTTGCTGAATTATGCATTTGACTTGGCATGGCCGATTACCCCGGAGTGGTGTCTGCTCGTTCGGCATTCCTCCCTGCCGACTTCCCGCAGCAGAGCCCAGCAGCCTGCCCGGGGACTCAGAGAGCCAGCTTATCCAGAACGGGCAAGCTGCACCAAGTCAAAGGTTTGGTTTTGGTAAGTATCCAGAAATTAAGGCACTAACTTGTTGAGGTTTTAGACCATGCCTAGTACCCGCCCTGATAAACTGCTGTGAGCTTAATTATCAACCTTTGTTTCTCCAGACAGTCAAATTTGTTATGGAAAAACTGCATGTGTGTTGGATTCACTTGTGAAAGGCTCGACAGCAGATAATTTAAAATCAAATTACAGTGACACAGTCTGCCATTAAACCAAACCCAGAAGGTTCCCTTTCACAGGACAATGCTCCTCATGCACTAAAATAAAACCTGAACCAACTGCATGGTAATGCTCAGCCAGTCCACAAAACCGTAGGGAGGCACATTGACTTTTTAGGAAGATCCCCAGTGAATGTTAAACAGACCCTGACATTCCTAGTGCTGCTGCCTGGAATCATTGCTTTGCTCCCTGGTATGTGCAGAGACATTTAAACAGCTCTTGGGCAGCCGCTGACACCATCATACCGAATCCTGCCTGGGAGACCTTAGAAAGGAGGCACGGAGAGGGGAATTAACCCATTCCTTAGAGCACGCTGCCGGTGTGCGAAGCTGAAAAGCAGTGGAGAAGGTAGGCAATGAAATAAAAATTAACAAACTGGAAATTTCCATCCGGTGAAGATGTCTTTTTTTAAAATTAGAAAGATCCATGTACACATATATACTTATATATACATACACACTGTCTGCGGCCAAAGAATGAGTAAGCTGTTGCAATCAAAGCATGTGCCACACAATCCTACGGAGGAAGTTATGTTCAGAGTAGAATATAATGTAGGAAAAAAGATTAGGCGGGAGACTTCAAAAAACCCCAGCCCTCTGAGCACCCTATCGTGCCTGGGTGACTGTAATCCCTCCCTGCTAGTACTGATGTCTACAGCTGGTTCAGAGAAGGGAGGAATGGCTCTGATGGGAGCTGTCATGTGATGGCCATTCGAGGTCCTCACAATTCACAGCCTTGCAGGCTGCCCGACACAGCATGTTATTCCTTGCCTTTTGGCTCTGTTCAAACTTGTGCAAATACATTTTGCTAAATTAAACCACTCCTATATTTCCTACCATCCATAGACTTATTTTTACTGTCAACCTCTCCACCTGCCGTAGCTATTTCTGGTGTTGGGGTATGTCAGCTAGCAGGCCTACGGGCTGCTCACCGTTTCTGTTTGATATTCAGAGCTGCACTGTCGTGCTGAGCAGTGAGGCTGTGGAAGGCATATGTGTGGGATGTCCCGGGGGTCCCACACCTTAGAGTGGGTCAGGCTGCTCTTATATGTCTATATTCAGACTTATAACTGGAAGTCACACTGAAGCTCTTGCTTCAGGACTCAAGTTGACCTCCTGACTCTTTGAAATCACCACCAGCAGCAGGTTGGCCACCGCCAGTGCCCTGCGAGGCACTTAATTTCTTGTCTGAAGCACCTCACACAGCAGAGTTACAGAGAGAGATTTCTGGCCACGGCAGCCTTCGGGTGTGCTGCTGCCTCTCCCAAGAGCAGCCAGAGGGAAGGGGTCCTGGTGCTGCAGGGCTGAGAGACGGTCAGTGCCAGGCCAGCAAGGTGCAAGTTCCCGAACTCACTGCTGCTACGGATAGGAAATGCTGGGAAAGGGCGAAGGAGCTCACAGCCATTACAGACAGGCTCAGTTCCCTGCCTGGACGATGACAGAGCTGTCTCCCATCACAGACTCTCTGTTTAACAACAGATTAACTGAATTCTTTTGAGCTTTTCTTGTGCTGAAAGGACATTGCCCAAAGCAGCCAAAAGGACAGCCCACGTTTCCAATACTAGCAGCTCTTTTTGATCTGCTTTTGGTTCGACATTGCCTGGGGTACCCTCCCCCGCCTGCAATGTAAATTCATTCCTTTTTAATGCAGTTGGTTTGGATTTGGGAGGAGGGTGAAGTGCCAGCCACCTAAAAGGCCAGCCAGAAGAGCTGCCATCTAAAAGATCAGGTGGTGAAGAGGTGATTTTAACTGACAAAAAAAAGGTGTCAAGATTAGTTTGATTATTTTGGAGGGGTGGTGGTGTTGGCACAAATAAAGAACTCTGGACTCAGTAGAAACAGCTAATTCAGCCAAGTACTAAAGCTGGTGCCAGCTCTAGATAAACTTTGCTGCTCTTCTTGAAGTTTATATCCAGACTTGTCCAGGCAGCACCAGGAACTGCCACCGGGTGCACCTCATAAAAACAGGCTAGGAGAGACTTGTGACATGTTTCCTATGTGTTTGCTTCCAACAAGGATGTATTTCACACTGAGTCCAGCTTTGCTGTGCCAGTTCAAAAAAGTTGGCTTGGTGTTTACACTGTCCTAAATGCGAGCTGGGGCAGCCGTCAGACTGAGCAGCAGGAGGAAACCTCCCGTGATCCCAAGTGTTTTGCCTCTGAAAATTTTAGATGCAGGAGGGGTGGGGAGGGGGTCTGTGAATTGTGGCTCTGGATGCAGCTTTCAGTGGTCAGAGCCACTTCTATATAAATACCTGTGATGATGCACATGCTTAACTTTCAGAGCACAAAGCTCTCCCACACTAAGATTTGTATTTCAAGAAGAGGAGAAAGAGTGATACCTGTGGCATGTGTTTCTCAGCTAGAAACATGAGAAGTTATGCACAACAAGGAAGCACAGCCTGTTTGCTGAGGGGGAGCTGGGAGGGCTCTCTCCTTTCAATCTCTATCAACAGAAGAGATGCTTGATTATTGTGCCCATCTTGAAACCCTCATTTTCTTTTGCAGAATAATAAGCAAATAGGTTTTAGCCTGTTGCCTGCAGGGAAATGGTTTTGTAATGGAAGGAGCACCCTGCACTAAATCAACAAACAAGAGAATGGCTGTGTTTGTTTTTCCATGTACTGGAGGTGAAGGTGCAACCACGCTGGGGTTTCTTTCACATCCTCTCCACTCGTCTCAGGGCAAGGGACAGGCACAGTCACACGCAGAGCTGCTCATGTATGTGGAGGGAGTGTGTAACTGGAACAACAGCACCTTTGGTCTCTGCCTTTCCCCCCACGCCTGCCGTGCCCTCCATTGGCAGAGCTGCAGAGTGGGAGATGCGGGACTCCTGGCAGGACTGGTGCTCTTCCTCCAGGCTGTACTTTCATGAATGCTTTAAGCCTGCACTTCCCATCAAAGGGAGCTGTCGTGGTGGCTCACTGCCCCTGGCTGCTTTCTTCCACCCCTCAGCTCTTGTGCAATCACACCGAAGCGCATTGGTGAACACAGCTGGACTACAACCAACCAACCACTACAAAAAGGAAGCTTTTTTTAAACCCAGCTCTGTTCCCAACTCTGCTTCACTCTCTTGCACTGGGAGTGATCCTCATGTGTTTCTTTTGGCAGTGATGCTGGCTTAAGCAGACTGGTGTTGATGGCCCTCTGGCCTGGGGCAAGGGATGACCTGGGGAGGGGGGATGGTGTGTGAATGCTGGCCCCAGGGCATCCCTGCCTGGCGGGGAGAGGAGAGGAACAAGCAGACCTGAATTAATCAACCAGAAGCAGTGATGCTGGCACAGGTAGTTAGTTCACATGCATTTATATACTCATAGAAATGCACTTTAATACAGCTCATTTCACACAGGGTGGGTGTTTTTGCTTATTGACTCTGAATACAGAACTACCAGTATCATTTTTGTCCATGCTATCTATGTATGTGTTGTTGGTACGTCTGAAGGAGTGTGCCTGGCACAGGTGCAGACTCAGTGCTGATTTGGAAAAAGAGTTATCTAGCCAGACAGAGGTATTTTTTCCTCTCTTCAGTTGCATTCCAGAGACAGTCAATTATTTGGAAGTATCTTGTGTACTTAGTGCACAGGGAGCACTTGCAAAGGCAAGGGCAGGAGTGAGTTTATGTTTTAATCCTGTCTTATATAGATGTATTTGCCTTATCCATATTCTCCTAGCATTTAAACCGTTAGCTCAGACCCAGACCTAGAGCAGGAATGAACACTTTGAGGGGGCGTACACTACGGATAGCTGGCCCTCTCCATGTCTAGGACACCTGATGCACAGTTGTATACCCACGGGTACTTAGGTTTTTCATATATCCATTTCCTGCTGGCCCTCCTTGCTCCGAGCAGAGGTATTTCTGTGTGCATCTGTGTGTGTTCCTGTATGTGTCAGGACAGGTACTCCCGTGCCTATACAAGTACTTGTAGTCACATGCAGATATATATGCGCCCATACAGACCCACACTACTACTCACGTTTACATCTGTCTATATACATACCTATCCTGACATGCAATCAACATATACACAAGTTTGCTGCAACAAGCCAATTGTTTTTTTTTTCTCTCCTGCATTGCCAAATGCTGGAAGCCGCAGGCTAGCTATTGTGGTTACCCTGATTCCCAGGTCTCTTCTGCAGTTGGCGAGTAAGCGGCACTGCAAGTTTCCTAACAACGGGGATGAAGTTTTGTGTAAATCACCTTCTAGGCATTAGACTTTTCCCAGCAAAAGAGGGGGGCGGGTGTTTAGAGGAGGGAGAGCTGGTCTCTTTGATGTGGGGATTAGTTCACATGTCAGTGTTATCCCTTTTTTTTTAATATGCTGTGATTTATAGAAGGGAGGCTATGAGAGATAGCCAAGGGGACACCCACGTGGGACTTACTGACAGACACCACCTCCCAGAAGATACCTTCAACTAAAGCAGCTGGCATTAACAGAAAGACTCCAATTGCAAAAAAAAAGGCAAGCATCATGAAAAATAACCTGTTTTGCCTAACAAATGCTTTCTAAAAATTAGGATGTGTTTTAATGCTTATGGAGCTGGAGCTGGTTTTCCCAGCAGCAGAGGGGAGTCTTTTTGCACATCCATAATAAAGAGCTTATAAATGCTTTTTTCCTTTAAAAAAATGTTTGGTTTGTATTTTCCCCTTAGAGCACACATCACAAGCAAGAACGAGTGTGGCTCCAAAAATGATTATGCTCACTTGAAACATATTTAGCAATGTGACTACTCCAGTAAGAGTTTCCATGCTCTCCTGCATGAATCTTTTATCAGTGCTTTAGAAAAATTTCACTTCACTTTTTGGTCAGAAGTTATGTGGTGTTCTGCAATCCAATCATATGTCTATTAGTGTTGCAGGAAACTTTCCTGATGCTTTTCATGGGAACTGGATAAGGATCTGACTTATTAGGCTAGAAGCCATATTCAGAGTAGCTTTGCTTAGCATATCTGAATTGTTTAGGCTTACTGCTTTGTGCCCTGGATGGCTGAGGGGCTCGCAAAGGAGACAGCAATGAATAGAGTAAGAAAGATTTAATTAGCTTTCATTTAAAAATAGTCTGTATTGGCATTTTTTTCAAAGTTCTATCTGTTTGGCCCTTTTCAATTCCTAACATTTTTATTTGTCCAGTTTGCTGTGAATGAAACTTTTAGACTTTCTAGTAAAGCAAACCCTTGGTTTAATTTCCAGCCAGATAACTCTTTGAGCTGATGCCCTGTGTGGCTGCACTGGTGTTGAAGGCAGGGGGAGAGACAAGACTGTGGCAGCCCAGACTTCAGAGTGAGCTGCTCTAAAACTCTACTCTAAATAAGCAGTTTTATAATAATAAGCAGTTGTTACCACAGAGGTACCATGGGGTCTTCCTCAGGTGTTTCCCCTAATTCCTTTCCCATCCAGACACCCAAAGTCTTGCATTTGCCTTTTAAGCTGCTTTACACATGTGCTCCTCCCAGCACAGCAGAGGCAGCTCAGTGACTGCGTGGGCACCTCACCTTGAGGGACACACAAAAGCCAAACCCCTTCTTCACTGCTATGTTTCCAATGGCCTCCTGCAATGCCCCCGCTATTCTCTTAAGCATAAAGAAGTTATTGTGTCACCCCCCAGGAACCCATGACTGCTGCTGACAACCAAAGCGTGACGCACGACGGGACGTGCCCCACACAAGTAGGCTTTGTACCCGGGGTGGTACAGTAAAGTGGCCACGTTCAAGTGTGGCCTCGCAGTGTGACTTCTCCTACCCCAGCCAGGGCTGCTCCATGTGCTCTGACCCAAATGCTAATTGCCCTTCTTAAGCCCGCAGTGAAAGGGCAGACAAAAGCTCCTCTGGCATGTCCCCAAGCCGCGCGGTGCTCCGGCCCAAGGCCCCTCTGAAGGTATGCTGCAGCAGCGTGCTAGCTCAAACCAGCATGGCTCTGCACAGCACGGCAGAGAGATGTGCAGGTTTGGCTCTTACGTGCCTGCGTATGCACCGCCTCGGCTTGCTACTTCCCTTTTGTGCCACTGCAAAGTGCCAGCAAATACAATACTTCTCAGAAACGTCCACAAAATAATGCAGTATGTGCACATGCATCCTCTCCCCCAAGTATAGTAATTCAGAGTGATGTTTCCTTGCACCCCAGCCCAGTGCAGGGTTGGGGATGGTAAGGAGTGTGTGGAGAGCGAAGGGTGACTTGAAGGACTGCAAACGATAACCCTTTCCACAGTCTGGGAAACGTGCCACATACATCTCCGGTGAGGAAGAGTATAAGAGACATGGCACATGCTGCACTACTTGTTCTTCACAGATGGCCCACTGGGGCCAAAAATCAAAACCATTTTCTGCTTCCGTGTTCAAATTGTCAAAATATTTGACTGAATGAAAGTCAAGCAGTATCTTGAAGACAATGCTTCATAGAAGGAAAGACAATTCAGTGATCACCGGGCTCCCCTGTTTCACTGCACTTCCCAGAAATGGAAAATCCTCGCCGGCCTGCTGGCCGTCATGCGGCAGGGTGGGCAATGCCAGCAGATCACAGGCACACGTCACTGACTCATATTTTCTTCTGCAAACATGTCATCATTTGGGTGCTCAAACCTCACTCCATTCTCACTGGTAGTTTGAATCCCTCCTGAAGGGTTAAAGGAGTTTTCCTTTAAATAAACAGGCAGCACTGGCTGATGAAACCCCAGTATTTATGCACATATTTCGTTAATGCTTTTCAGTGAGAAAAATCATTCCTGTATTATTGAGGTATGCTCTCATCTGGGAGAAGCAGGATTTCTCAAGTCTCCTGTTTGGACTGAGTTGGAAATATTCAATTTAAGCAAAGTATGTTAAACGCCATGTATACTACAGAATTAGACAAGCTGCTTTTCAGTAGTTACATTTGAGTGTAGAGACTAAGATTAGAACTCAGATTTTATGATTTTGGAGGCTTACAATTAAGAATTAAACAGTGCAATAAAATACAAAGCAACAGTCAGCCAGTCAAGCAGAACAGGCTTACACTTTTGAATACATGAGACAAGCAGAGAATTTGAAAAATACTGTCAATTTCTTGTTTGTTTGTTTTTGAAAGTTATGTTGGTAATGATGGAGCTTAAAAGAGAACAATATAAAAAGACTGTAACTTAAAACATTGCCATGTTTTTTTCACTTAAAACCACAAAAATGCATGTATAGGTTGGAGTTCATAACCAGCCTGCCCCCTCCCCTCCAAGAAAAGAACTAAAACTGAAACCAAACGCTCAGTTTGATTATCCAACTGTTTGGCTCAAAGGTGCAGCTGGCACGACTTTCTGCAGGCCATGTGAAGCCCAGATGAACACCGGGCCCTGACAGCCAGACACAATTCCCATGCTTTCCAAAGCTGAGCTGCAAGTCATGAATCATACACTGTCACATGCGTGAAATCCTACGTGGAAGCACCAGGTGGAGAACAAGAACTCTTTCTGCACGGGATACCTGCACTCCATCTTACAGCGATAGCAAGGAAACGACTCTCACTGCCTATATATCAGAAACAGCTTTTGAACCTTTCTGCTTTTCATCTATATTTAATAAAAAATCACTTCCATTTGAGATTCTCCAAAAGCACGCGTTTTCTCTGATGTCTCACAGATAGGAGGGATGCAAAAGAAAATATTTTGTGACCTTCAAGGGGGTGTGACGTATTAAATACCTGCAGTATCACCTAGAATTTGGTAATGGAAGGCTTTAGGGAAAGGATTGTATTTTTTTTTTGATTCCTCAGTAACAAACATATTAGCAATGTCCAGAGAAGGTTAGAATTATACTGGATCATAGCTGTGCACCCTGTATAAAGGCTTTAAGAACTGAATTCCAAACTCTGCTGGAGCAGTTAACCATTAGTATGGTGGCTGGGCTAGAGAAAGTAGGGCAACAGCAATATGCATTTGGCTGGAAAGCAGCAGGTTTTTTTTTCTTCAGGTCTAACTGGCAGCCTTGTCAGACATGGACCTGGCTCGACAGCTTGTATTTATACCTTAGAAGAGAGCTCAAAGACTGGAAACGCTGGAGTGAAATAGCCACCTTCTTAGCACCCTGCCTGGTGCAAAGCTTCCCTGGCACCTGATTAAGAAAACACTGCATGGGATTCATGGGAACGTGGGCTGGGGTCAGGAGAAAGCATTAAACCTTTGCATGTAACTTTTCATGTGACTGGGCTGGCGGTCCAGTGACCGTGGGCTCCATTGGCAGGCAGTGGCTTGTGGAGACCTGGGAATTATTATATGGGATTGGGAGAGAATGCCAGCAATGCGCACAGGGCTTGGGGGGAGGATGAAAGGCAAACACCACTCAATGAATGAATTCAGAAATATGCATGCAATTTGTGAATGACTTCTTTCCCTTCGTTGAACCTGCGCACGAGTTTCTACAGCCATTGGTGAAAGCCTCATGATACTGTCCCATGGCTGACAGGGTCTGTGCCGATCCGCTCAGCTCTGCCAGCCCACCCACCGCTCCCCAGCACCCACCGCACATGGGCGCAGGCCACGTAGCCCTTCCAGGCAAAAGATGCTACCAGCAGCAAGAAGAGTACTGTTTCGGCATGCACAAAGCTCCTTGACAAGGCAGCAGTGAGCCTCCTAAAGGCAGCTGCACTGGGGAGGAGAGTCAGGTGCAGCTCTTCTGAATGCGGCAGCTCCCACTGGTGGTGGCAATGCTGTGGGGCCACGGTGCACCCATGGGTGCAAGGAGGAAAAATTAAGGGTTGCTGATGCGGCAATATGGACCAAGCAGCAGCAGAACTGCCCATCGGCTGGGGAGCTGAGCTCAGACAGTGCCACCTCCATCATTACCATGGTCGTTGGGGAATCACCTGCCTGGTGGCTGGTGTCCCAAGGTGGCTGCTGCAGTCAGACAGGGTGTGCGGGCACGTGCTTCAAAAGCGCACGTAGGAAGAGTAACTTGCTGCCTCCCCATGGTGTGTCATTTTGGAAAGATGGGAGCAGGGCATTCACTGTCTAGAAACGGTGTCCCTGCAGCTTCTCACTTGGCACGGAGGAACCATCTTTTATTATCCTTCGGGGCTACGGCTGCAAACAAAAAATGCTTTCATTTCACTTTGGCGGTGGCTCAGGTTGTGTGTGCTCTGGCTGCTTCCTTAATTACAGTGGTTGTTGACAACTTCTGATAGAGACCCTCTCTTTGAGCGGTCTTCCCACTCCCGCACTTTTTTTTTGCAGTCTGAACACATAACAAACTGGGGCAACGTTCTGTAAAAATAAGCTCACTGTAATGCAGTGATTCCCGCACCACAGTTATGCTGTGTTCCTCTCTTCTGTCCTCTCAGTTTGCACTGCTGCTGTTTATTTCCTCTTTCTGGCTATAAGAACGTTTTATTTATTAGTGCTGGATTTCCTGTTGCCTGCAGCTGCCCATACTCTGCAGCTCACTTTGCCATTCGAGTCAGTCTGTAGGTTTGTTATCCAACTGACTGAGGTGCCCTCAGCAAGTTTGGTCAAAGGTTTTATTAAGCAACTCTTGACAAAGAGGGGAACTTGCATGGTAGCCTGGGCATACAAAAGCCCCAAACAGACCAAAAGCTGATACAGGGAGTCCTCACAGGCATAGGAGAGGTCCCTTTTTTATGACTTACTGATGCAGAGATTATGCTTTCTCGGATGGCAGGAACACCTCTTGTTTTGCTTGCACGCACTGCACCACAGGGAGGAAGTCAGCACTTCGAACTGTACACGGTCTGCAGGGCTGATGGATGAGGGGTTAAAGGTTTGCAATTGTTTATATTTCAAGACTGTGGGCCACATCGTGGTAGAAATTTCACGTGGACTTTCCACATATGAGGTTCATGAATGACTTCCCTGACCTTTTGTGGACATTTAACATCCTCGTAGTAAACACAAAGATCGCTTATATGGAAAGTGAGATCATGAAGGGAAAAAAAGTGTTTTGCTGGTGTGAACGTGATTTCTCTGCTGGAAGGAAGGAGGAGGCACGAGCTCTTAACAATCTGTGTATTACCGGCAAGGCCAGTTGGAAAAGCTCACTCATCTGCGCTGGGGAGAAGTGCTTCATCTAATTCTCTGTTGTCTGATACTGATGTGGTACTATTTCAAGTGTCAGAGAATAAGGTTGAAGCAGCACCTAATGGTAATATTTTCTCTCGTGTTTTATGTTTTATCATCTTTTCTTTTTATTTGGTGGGGATTTGGGGCCTGAAAACTGAGGACTTGAGAGTTAAGGGTGAAATGAACCCCATGGCATGGAGGCAGCTGTGGTGTGTTTTACCGCGATGCAGCCGCAGGCCTGTCAGGATGTGATCCTTTCAGCTGCTGTTCGTGGTGGGCAGTTGCTGGCGGAGAAGCACTGCAGGTGCAGCGCCATTAGACACTTTTTCCTTTGTGTCAGATGTTTGAGAGCTGCCCAGGAACTTTGAATAGGGAATGGTCTTCCGACATCTTCCAGGTAAGATGGAAACAGGAGATCCTGAGTGTTTGAATTATGAAAGCTCCTAGTGTGTTACCTGCAAGCCAGTGTTTTAACCCCAGCATCCTGGCCAAATTCCAGCTCTGCTAATTACATCCTGCCTATGTGAAAATTCCCCTGCATTTGTACACTGCTTTCTTCCCCGCTTGTTTTTAGCAGCTGTGTGGAGTTGCCAGGCGCGGCGAAGCGCTTGCCATGTTCCACCTCAGGCCTGGCTGCCTTTCAGCGGGGAATGAAATGAGCACTGTGCACAGCATTTGCAGTGAGTCTGGATCCTCTGCAGGGAAGGGTGCTACAGAAGCAGTGTACCCAAGGACCAGCGCTGGGGCCTTGTTACAGAAGGTAAGGGCATGAAGAGGCCAAAGGCACCAGTGCCAGGATACACTGCAGGGTCACAGGAGAGACAGGGGGAGGCTGCTGCACTGTGAGCTGGTATTTCTCCCAACATCTCTCACCTACAAGGGCTGAATAGCTGGTACACACTGATCTGGTTTTGGGGGCTGACTGACTTCAGGTTTGTTTGCACAGTGGGAGAAGCTCTCAGTCCTGCTTACACCAGCTGCCATCAATACATTTCTGCTTTCGCACGTCTGGTTATCGATTGGTGTGGACAAGGGGAGCTAAGGGAAAAAGAAATAAACCAAAACCTTTACATCTATAGATTTGTTTCCTTCTCTCCCACTTCGTGACTAACGTGCACATCACTTCTTGCTCAGCCCGGTTGGGAACAACTCTCTTCAACTGACCATTAATCCCCCTGGTAAAAGCCTGATTCATGCAGGCTCCATCTCCAGTTCCTGGAGAGGAACTGGCTGATGGATTATCCCTCTCTTCTGAAGAGGTGAAAGAGATGGCTGCAGCAGTAGTTACAGGATTCTGATAATAAAAAGCAGTAAGAAATGCAGGTCACATACAGAAGGATAATGAAATCACTATGTTCAATACAGGAGTGACTTACTGGCTCATCTGTCCAATTTGCTTGTCAGCCAAGTTCTCTCTTTTGATTACGGCATTTTACCACAGTCCTGCTTGAATATTATATGGAATCATATACAAAAATGTTTCAAGTTGCTCCTGGTAGTACACTGGCAGCAGTGGAGGCAGAACATGCCCAAGACAGACAGAGCAGTTACTTGCTTCCCATCCCTCTCTGATCTTTTCGACGTCTTAATCCCATGGGACAGCAGCTGTGAGTAGTCTCTCTGTTCCAAAGGGGAAAAAACAAGGTTATCTCAAGGTGTGATGCCAGCATGTTTTCACTATATCCCAGAAGGGGAAGTACAGCAAGCCTTGAAAAGGGAGGGAATGTGTCTTGTCTGTGGTGTAAGGTACAAAGCTGGGACTCAAAGGCCTGAGTCCTCTTGCCACACTGCCCATGTGACTTCAGGCAAGGCACAAGTGTTTTAGTCTCATTAGCCCTGTCTTTAAACTGTATTTAGTACTTGCTTCATGGGGCTGACAAGAAGGGGATTAAGCTTTAATTCATTAACATTGGTAAAACATTTTAGAACTTGGATGTAAATTTCCCAGGTAGCATAGAGAGCATAAAAAGGCTTATCTCCCTCTCCAACATGCAAATGGCCCTGCAATATGAGAGAAATGAGTAAAACAGTACTTGCATTTTGGTGTTTATAATAATAAACCAACCTACCCTCCAGCTTCCCTTCTCTATCCTTCCATGTTTTTTTTAAAAAAGGAGAGACAGCAATGAGAATTTTTAGTCTAAATAGACTGCAGTTGTTCCCTGGAGACTCAAATGCATCTCAGTGGAATTTTCCCTGCCTTCAGCCTTTTGTGCTTCTGAAAGGTCCTGGAACCAGGCATGTGACTGTAAGAGCAAAAAACACTTCTGTGTCTGAGTGCTCTACCAAATATTTACAAGATATCCAGATAAAATGGCTACAAGCAAGGCCAGCAGGGTTTGACTGAAAGGCCAGTAGTGCAGCACTGTCAAGAAGAAAATCTAAACTTTAGTTAAAACAAAATTAAAATTAAATTTCACAAAGGTCTCTTCAAAGCACAAAACTGGTAACAGTGAAGCTGGAGAACTGCAGTTCCTCCAGGTGAAATGTATTAGCTTTTAAAAGCAGCTTATTGCAATGGAGTAGCTTCCTTGTTGTGATGGAAACTTCCTTGTTAAAGGAGAGCCCCAAGCTGTGTGAGAGGGCATGTAAATTGATAGTTCCAGAGTAGTCTTCTACATGCCATCCTCTTTGGTGGCTGGGAGTAATGTGACATCAGCTTCCACATCCCATCAGCTCCTCAGTCTCTTGCACTACCATGGTAAGGGTGTGCAGTACTTTTTAATAGGGCCCATGTGCTCCCCAGGAGCTCTTGCATCACCCAAAGACTGCCCAGCAAACAGCAGATGGCAACCTGCTTGCCTCATGAACACAAATGGCCCCACTGCCACTGATTTCTTTGCTGGGTTACCTACAGCCACTTCGGCAGTACTCCAGGCTGCCTGTATTTCTGTACAAGTTACTCTGCTTTTCAAGAGGTTGCTCAGGGAGGCTTTCCCTGTGCCTGCAGAGGACAGAACCAGCCGCCCGGGCCAATGGCGACTGTGCATCGGCAGTCAGCACTACCTGAACCCGTGACTTTCCCTTAGGGATGTGAGGCTCGGGAGCCAGGAATAACCTGATCCTGATCACAGCCAGTGATGCCTTCAGTGGTCCTGAGCAAGTCGCACATTCTCTAAGCCTGTAAGGTGAGTAAATAGAACAGTTCTGTGGTTTGCACTCACGTTGTGAATACTTTAAAAGTGCTCTGAAGACAGAGGAAACGAAGCAGCTGTAACACACACAGAACTTCCCACCTTTTAGACTGCTACCTGTCCTCCTTCCATTCTGAACTGTCAGAGCCCAGCTAGTAGCAATTCTGGTACATCACCTCAGATGATTTTCAAGTGAGTTACAGGAATAAAAGCTCACTGAACTATTGCTTCGTAATCAAACCTATGAGTGGGTTTATCATTTCTCTTAAAAAGTGGAAGCAGCCATTTCACTATGTTCTGGGATGTGGACACCAAGCACTCTTGTGTTTGACTGTTGGTTCCTTCAGACTGGTGAGGTGATGGGGTGAATTAGGAAGGCACGTGTGGCCTCTGCTTCTGCAGTAGCATGTGTATTGTTCAGAGGCTTTTATTACTATGTCACTTAAATTAACCTCAACAAAATACAGGATTTTCCTAAGTTCAGAGTTAAGTATGGCCCCACACTTACGAAGAACAGCATTTGGTTTTAAAGTTAGTCTTTAAGGAGACTAAAGAAGAAGAATGCTCACTATCTGCTTCACCAGAATTTTAAAAAACACTGTTGTCATTCATTCAGTTCAGAGTGGAGAGTTCATTTGTCCTTTCTATAGATTGGATATATTGCTTGGAGTCTCACCAGTAGTGCTGGGTAAAGCAGCATCAAGTAAAGTGTCTTTCAAGGCAGTGTTTCTCACTTGTATGGTCTGCAGGGCAGGATTGGTTCCTTCCCAGGTTAAATTTGTTTGATCCCTTCCATCTGAAACACACAATAAAGACAGACACCTCAATGCCAGTGTGCCAGAATGAGATTACAAAGTTACCATTTCCTCCAGCGAACAACACTTAGAAACCCATTTAATCCATAAAACAAATCAAGGTAATTAGTTCAGTATGAATTAATTTCACGGGCTTGCTGAAAATGGATTGACTTCTATGTAACAGTCCTCCTTCTGCTGCCTGCCTGCCTGTCCTTCTAGTTACCAGTGGCCAGCTCGCATTCTCATTCTGGTTGGCAAAGTTTCTGATACTACTCTTATGCTCTGGACCTAAACCTTAGAATAGTCCAGGCCCCTCTACCATCCTTTGGCAGAGCTCTCCAAAGGCCAGTGTATACTTGCCGAGGACCTTTGCAATACCTTAATTTTCCGATAAAACTGGTTTTTGGTAGTCAGTGCTATGAACAGAGAATGGGATGTGCAAGAAGACAGATATTCTCTACCACAGGTTATTTTCTACGGTTCAAACACATTTTGTAGAGTTAAACAGAGCACATCTTATACCAGCATGTTTTCCAACTGTTAGCAAATTGCCTTGGATTCAGGGCAAATATTATGGCTCCACCCTATATGCTTTACTAATACCTAGGCTGAGAGCAGAGCCTGCTTCCTAACCAGCATGAGCTGCTCCTCTTCTAGTCTTAGTCCCATGCCAGTGCCAGACTGTAAAGTACTTTGAGATGACATTTTCTATGTAAATACAGGATATTATATTACTGTGATTAGACACCTTATGTAGAAAATGGACTGTTGTTTGTGAAAGGAGATCTTAAAAAAACAAAATTAAAGCCTTCCTGATCAATCTGCAAGCTGATGAAAAGAACACAAACTGAAGAAACACACACAGTTATCGGGACCAAAATATCCAGGTACTAATGAATCATCAGTCAGATCATGTCACGTCCTCATGTTTGCTGCTGTTAACTGTGTTGCAAAGTGTCCCAGGCCTATTCAAATATGTACTTCTCCTCTTCTGATTTCTACAGGTGACCCACTGAGACCAGCTCCATCATAGCATACGGAGACCTCAGCTGCCTGAAGGACACTGCAGAACAGCCAGTTCATACATGAGCTGATTATTGTTCTGTATCAAAGATTTGAAGAAAGTCAATAAAGCTGAAAGAACGAGAGTGAAAGGCAAGGTATTCCACTGCAACAGGCCATGACATTATTAACAAAGGTGATACTGTAGAAGAAACGCAAGGCGTACACAGGTTGTCAAGGGAAGCTGTGTCTCAGTTTTCCTCCTCTCTAGCCCTGTTTGTTAACTAAACTACACTAGAAAAGAGTGCTCATATAGCTGTACTGGTACAACTATACTGACAATGATAACCCTAATGCAGGTAGAACAAACCCCACATAAGTGCAATAAGGCCTTCTCTTCTCCAGGCTGAGCAAACCCAACTCCCTCAGCCTGTCCCCATAGCAGAGGTGCTCCAGACCTCTGATCATCTTCGTGGCCTCCTCTGGACCCGCCCTGACAGTTCTGTGTCCTTTTTATGTTGGGAGCCCCAGAGCTGAACACAGTACTCCAGGTGAGGTCTCACAAGAGCAGAGCAGAGGGGGAGAACCCCCTCCCTTGACCTGCTGGCCACACTTCTTTTGATGCAGCCCAGGATACAGTTGGCTTTCTGGGCTGCAAGTGCACATTGCTGGCTCATGTTGAGCTTCTCATCAACCAACACCCCCAAGTCCTGCTCAGGGCTGCTGTCAATCCATTCTCTGCCCAGCCTGTACTTGTGCTTGGGATTGCCCCGACCCAGGTGCAGGACCTTGCAACTTGGCCTTGTTGAACTTCATGCGATTTGTATGGGCCCACCTCTCCAGCCTGTCAAGGTCCCTCTGGATGGCATCCCTTCCCTCCAGCGTGTCGACCATGCCGCACAGCTTGGTGTTGTGGGCAAACTTGCTGAGGGCACACTCAATCCCACTGTCCACGTCGCTGACAAAGATGTTAAACACCACTGGTCACAGTACCCCTGAGGGTTACCACTTGTCACTGATTTCCATGTGGAAGCTGACTTACTGGCTGGAATTCCTCTGAGGTATTTCACCAGTGCTTCCCTGGTTCCTATTACCTCAGGAGCCCTTGGCTCATCTCTGTAAGACTTCAAGTGTGCTGCAGTATATCCAGCACGCCTCTGAGCAGCAGGCTGAGCACCCTTGCTAGCAGCCTGTCCCTCTAACCTTGGTGTGTCGCCCCACAGCTTGTCACAGGCAAGCCTGATATTATCCCCCTCCCCCTTCAAGTCTCATTTAAAACTCTGTCAATAAGCCCTGCAAGCGCCTGAGCAAATTGTCTACATACTCTGTATATAGACTGTATATGTCTATATAGACTGTATATGTCTATATACTCTGTATATAGACTCTGTATACGCTTTGGGAGAGGGCTGGCAGGAAATGTATCTGAGAATGTGTTTCCACAGAAAGCTAGGAAAGGGAGTAGGTGAGCTATCTTCCCAAAGAAACAGCTCTTAGCAAGCCTTTGGGAACTTTATATTCTTATCCTTAAAACAAACAAACAAATACCCCAAACCCCCAAAGCCCACTCTCTCAGCAAGGGAACAGAAAATACCATCTGTCTTCAAGAAGAATTTAAGCATTCTGTAGTCATGATGTACTAGGCTTATAAACATTGTCATTCCTAGTGCATCAAAGATAATGTAAATGATTTTTGTAATGTCATATTAGCCAACTACATTTTTGAGCCTGAGATAACCCCGTAAATCTGCATTTTCAATATGCTATCTCTTTTTTGCTCACTTGTTTGTTTTTGTTAAACTGTGACGTTTCAAAAAATCACAGGAATTTTGGAAGTCTGTTTAACACCACTGTTTTTTGAACAGCACTGCTCAGGAATTCCAGGCCTAATGAGTCTCAGATTTTGTAAAGCAGCTGGCCATAGGTTTCAAACACAGGATACTATAGGTATTTTCTGGTTTTCAGTAAGGTCAATTTTCCACCAAACAGGGTTTGTATAGGAAACATAGTCACAAGTTTAGCTGAAGAATGATACCATCCATCATAATCACAAATTATAAAGCTTAACATAGCTCTTTAGCACTGATTTTCTAGCATAACTGCTAGTTACTAATAGGTATTGAACATTTCCCATTGATTTTGTGTGGAATAGCATTACCCCGTTGTATCCTTATCTGAAGTAGACTGATGTTACATAAAACTGCTTAGATTTCTATACAGACTCCTGTTCAGTCTTTTTTATTTTCTCTGAGTGATTCAACTGGTGGAACTGGCCTAAATGATTATAGACAAGCACAGGTAACCCTTTCATGGGGCTAGAAGCCATTGCAAAGCTATTTGTAGTGTATGTATGCAAATCGACTTCAGTTTAAGAAAGTCTGGGAGAAGTTTGAGGGGGATTTCCCTGCTTTATGTAATCTATTGTTTCTTCTTAGCTTCCTCTATTCACATGGCCAGGAGGCATAAGCATGACACCGCTGGTAATTTCTCAAACTCAATCTGAAAGCAAACACAATGTGCTCAGTGACCTACAGCAGTTTTGCAGCTTTCAGTAAATCCTCAGATGCTGGCTCAATGATATCTGGAATAAAGGAGGCCTGAAGGAGCAGTGTGAGGAATAACTGAGAGGGTAAGGGCTTCACTTACTGGAATACTTTGAAAGTGGTCAGCAGTCAGGAATATCTATGTGCTATCCCTCAGATACAACTCTGGCCTACCCAGAGTTCTAATTTTACATTTCTCTGTGCATACAGAGTGGTGCACCTTGCACATGATGGGTGCTGTCAGCTCAGTGTCACATCAGTGTGGGGTAGTTATGAGACCCCTGCAGATCAGAGTGTGACCGCATGGCTGTGGCTGCCTTCCCTGGCCATTCCCATGGGGAGGTGAGGAATAAAACTCATCTTACCACTCATCTTGCTCAGGTGGATCTAGTCCCAGTAAAGATATTCACTGAAGTGACAGGCTGGCCAGGCAGAAGCTTTTAGGTAGGTAGGAGAAACACTCTGCCTCCTAGCAGCCCACCGAGAGCTCTGTGCTGCGAGGGCCAGGCTGCTTCTGACACCCAGGTGAGCCTGTTCAGTGCTAGGCAGGGTGTCACTGTCTACCCAGGGCATCATGCTGTACAGATAGTGGTGTTATTGTTCCAGGCTGGAAGATTTATAATTCAACAGCTATCCAGATTCTGAGAAACATGCTTACCGAAAACCACAGCTAAGGGAAATACGGCAGGTGAAGTAAGTAAGCATGGTGGCACTGAGGAGGAAGGAAATCTCCCTGCAGTGCACTGATAAGAGTGTGCTTGATATATACTGTGTTCAATCTGGACAATCTGCAAGCAGGAAAACACAGGCTAGCTGAAGGAAATTCAGCTCGGAGGCCCTAGGGACTGAATCAGTCTGTTAAAATGCTTTGTTGGTTTTATTTATCACTACTTAATTAGGATGCTTAGCCAACACATTGGAAAGATAGTAACTGTTAAATATTCAACAAGCTGACCTTTCAATTACAATATGACAATTCTGAATAAAGTTCATGGAATGCTTGTCCTTCCTAGGGACTCCAACAAAGCCAAAGGGAACTGGACTGGACCAAAAAGAAAAAAAGAGTAAAAAAAAATAGGGCACTATTGTGGAGACCTGGTTAAAAATCCAAGCCTTGCCACAGGCTCTCTGAATGATCTTGGGCAAGTTGTTTCCTGCCCTGAGCTTCAGTTTTTGCCATCTGTAAAAAGAGTGTAACAATGTTGACCTTCCCTGTAAATCGCTGAGATGAATGGCTAGAAAAGCATTAATACATTATTAATTACTTATTATTTCTAAGAAAGAAAAAGCAAAGAGAAAAAGCCATCAATCCTTCAGGGTTTTCTTCATCCTCATAAAAAATAAGAAAGCACCACGTTAACGTGAATTTCACACAACGATAACCTTAGGTGAGCCACCTTTAAGAAGAAATAGTGGGTGCACAACTAAAAGAAAGTTACAAGCAGGCACACAGTCAGGAAAATGCTCCAGATGGTGAAATGAGTTAGGCTGCAGAGCAGCTCCCACAGGAAGTGGTGAAACCCCCATTGTTTGAGACATTTGAAACTGAATTCTTCAAAGTGCTGGTATATATAATACAAGGAACCGTTCTGCACTGCCTCGAAAGGTAGCGGCACTGGGATGACCTGTGAGAGCTACACTTACCATTTCCACAATTTTAAGAGGATTCTTGCCACTCTGACTATGAAGAGCCTCTTTTGATCAATATCGTATCTGAGGAACATCTACCAGGGAGTAACTATATTGTGTTTTTTCAGGAGATAGATTCAGCAACCATTAACAGATCCTTCATGTTCCTGCTTCTGAGATCTGAGCTTTGTATATTCAATAAGGGGAAAAAAAGCCCCATATTCTCTGTTTGAGAATTACAGTGTGTATCCTACAGTTTATTTCCTGTACTACAACCTAATGGAAAACTGGGTGGCTTGATTTTTACAAGCAGTGGTTTGCAGAAGAAATACCATGATATTAATGGGAACCAAATGAGCGATCATTACGTAAATGGCATTATGAGACACAGAACTAATGTCGAAACATTAAATGTTCTGGGTCAAACTCACCAAAATGGGAACTGGCAGCAGTGTACTGGAACACTGGGGTTTCTCCACACTCAGATACTACTACAAACATTTCCCGCTGCTGCTAGTGCTGGTTCAGCTCCTCTGGAGGTAGCTGCGGAGGAAGTCTGACTGCTTCTGTTGTTACTGGCACTTAAAATCTTAAGACCTTCTCTGAAATCCAAATTCAGAGCTTTGAGCCAATTGTATTGATACAACTTGGTTTACTATTTGGAGCAGGTAGAGGAAGAAGATTTTTTAAAAGGAGCTTAGAATTAGAGTTTTAATACTCTTGTTTCCTCTTGGTCTCATACATGCTGGTACCCAAAAAAAGAGGCGAATTGATTCAGACGGCATATGTGCACTAGTGACACTGTCTTACTTTATTCACTTGGGCAGGATGGCCATAGAATGCTCTGATCCCCTCAGCCCCTCTAGCTGGGGCCTGGAGCAGTGGCACTATGAACCCCAGCACGCCTCGCCTGCTGCCTCTGAGCAGGAGGGCTGGCACCGCCTGCATGCTGCCCCTGGCCCGAGACACAGCAATTTCCTCAGGAATGAATCACAAAACAAAACCAAACAAGAACTATTTAAGAAGTTTTGTTCTCCCCCCACAACTGTCCTGTCCAGTATCATATTCCTGACAGTTTATTCTTCAAGAATTTAGTCATCTAAGGTTTCAGTGACTCATGTGATGAACCTTCTACCCATTTCCTGGAAAGAGTCCTGCACAGTCCTCTACACTTCCCTGCCATTCTCCCTGAGGGTCTCATTCTCACTACATTTTCATGTAGTTCAGCTTTCCTCCATTTTTGGGGTGGAGGAGGCAGGCGAAAATATCTCAAGTGCACCCAAATTTGCAGTGTAACTGGAAAGCGGCACGGTGAAAGACACATCTGGAAAACAAAGCTGGGCACTGAACCAGTGTTTCTTTTGGAAGTAGCTGCCTCTTGGGCTGAATGCTGGTTAGAAGAAAAAGAGCTGCTGTAGGAAGAGCTGTGTGGTACAATACGACCATGAATTTACCAGGGCTGTACCCTATTAAATGAAGATTAAAAAGATTTGAAGGCTCTCTCAGATCATTGCCTGGATGGGTGTGACTCACCCTGGGCAAATGCCACTGATGACAAGTACCCTGACACAAACTATTGAATGAATTGGGCTGGATGGGAACCAAGGCAACCATTTTACATACTTGGGCCAATCTGAAAGATACTTTTGTGCCGACAACAACTGCTTCGTTTTCCTGATTAAAAAGAAAGTTCAAAAGCTGCTCACAGACAGCTTGAAAGATACTTCAGCAAACTAAGTGGGACCATGCTATGCCTACAGCAGACAACTGCCTGGACATCAGCGATGCCCAGACCATACCTCCTAGCCCATATAGAAGTGTTACCTGTGCATATTTATGTTACAGTTAAAATGGGGGGGGGGTGTGTCTAGCATTTTTAATTTATTCAGAAACATGTGTGAGTGTGAGCCCATCAACATAATTACAGGAGTGTGAAACAGCTCAGTGATAGTGCCGGTGTGTGCTTATGGACCTACATCTTCAATGCCTCAGTCAGCAGAGTAAGCACCCTAGCTGACACTAACTTGCAGTAGGGCTAGTTAAGGAATTTGCAGATCTGTCTGATGGAGACAGGGCCAGCGCGTCCAGCATTCTTACAGGATGATTTCAGTGCTCAGTTACACCAGTATAACTGGCATGTATACTAGTGTCTGTGCGTGTATATACATATATACACGTCAGTATATATACACTGACATGCATCACGAGCCTGTTCCCTTTAAAGGGATATGGTGTCAGGTCAAAGTTGGCCCGACATTCTTCGTATTAAAAAAAACCCAACAAATTTCTACAAGCCATGGTTCCAACAGAAATGTTTCCATGATTTATTTTAAGAAGGGAACATTCCCCTGCAGTGCTCACCGCAACCCAAACATTGCAGTGCTGTGCAAGAGCATGAGAACCAGAGAGGAAACTGAAGAATCTATTTTCATTGCTCTAGAGAAGAAATACAAAAAGTAAACAAACAGCAAAAGCAGTGACAAATAAATTTGATTTTAGTGGTGACTGCAGTGTTATCTATAGCATGGCTAAGGAGAGCAGACTTGAAGTGTGCATGCTTTTTTAATGTTTTCTACAAGACGTGTGACTAAGTGTGAGATGGGGACTCATGGGAGCCATCTACACTGTAAGAGATTTATTTTTCTTTGGATGATCCTTCCTGCTCCTCACACCTTGCCTTTCACATTTGAGAAACTGAACAGCAGACTAGAAGAAATTGCCTTGCTGTTTTCAAAACTAGAAAATAATCTGAAGCTGGGGCAAGCTATCCAAGGAACAAACCCCTCATTTGTGGGACAGCTCTCAGATGCTTGAAAGTAATGGGAAGAGTCCTCTAAATATCTGGAGCCCTCTCTTGTACCAAAGGGGGAACCTGCCTGCAGTGCTACTGCTTGTTTCTTTGCTCAAGTTTGAAAAAAGCAGCAAGCAGTAGGAAAAGGAAAAAAGGGGCATATGGAGATAGAAAGAACTACTAAGTGAGCACATACTTTCCTGAGGTAACTACTGGCTGCATGCAGACACGCATGCATGCAGACATGCACAAACAGCAGACGGCTCCTCAATCTGAAAGGCCTGTGTACTGAGGAGAGAGAAAAAAAATTAGTGAAGCCTGCCCAAAAGGGACTGTAAAGACTGAGCTTGTGGCAGATTAGTGATTTCACCAGAAAGTTTTTGGAAGCCATAAACAGGAAATGGTTAAGTAAAAGCAGGTGGAGCATGCTGAATGCAGGAACAACGCAGGAAATAGCTGAGCGTCTGAATGGATGCAAAAAAAATGCTCTTCTGCTCAGTCCTTGGCAGTCGACATACGCCCGCTCCTCCTTCTCCTGGTCCTCCTCCACTACCCTTATCTACCCGAGCTACAAAGACTCGCAGTCTGCAAACACCTTTTGCTTGAGTAATCTGCTCTCCTTGAATTTTGGAACCAGTATGGGAGATTTGGGAGGTTCTGCCTGGAAGGCAAAAGCCAAGAAGGCCTCATCTACTGCGCAAAGGATGAGTCAGAAGTACCCAGCAGTACCCACTGCCTGCCAGGGGCTTCAGGTCTGAAGAGCCAGAACAGTGTCTCTGGCTGCTGCCCCAGGGGCTGGGGTCCCAAGTGTATTTAGTATAATAGTCAATCAGAGAAACATTATTCCTATTGCCCCTTTCATTCTAGGGGGCTCCCAAAGTGCTTAGCTGTAGGAATCATTCTCCATCTTTACTGAAACACAGTCCCTTCTGGGGCAGAGCACTGCAGCTGTTTAATAGCTCACAGCAACATCACACAAGCAGATGGAAAAGAAAGCGAAATGTGTAAGAAGCATTCTTTCCACTTTCCTTCTAACCCTTCCTTTTTCTCCTCTTTGTCCACAGCAATTTGTGCCAATTCCAGACAACTCCAGATGTGTGTCTTTCCCACCAGTATCTGTAGAGACTTGGCTCTGGAGACGGGGATCTGCTTGCCAACATACTGCCTCCTGGTGCTTTCAGCCCCAAGGGTCGAGTTCCTGCTGCCACGCTCTCATCCCTGGCTGTGCTGCTAGACATGCTGCGGGATGGAGGGCAGACATGCTGGGTAAGGAACAATTCTGCTTTCTTCTAGATGAGTATAGCGTTGATGTAAAATTGTTTAACATAGACAAGACACTCTTGCCTTCAAAGTATAGTAAACAGTCACATTAAAGCCCTGAGGAAAGTTAAGAAAGGAGCACATAGAATAGTTTGAATCATTTTGACCTTGTCTACATTTTAAGTATTAGATGGTAAAGCTATGTTGGCAAACTCTGCTCTTAGATATCTCTCCTCCTCTTCTAGATTTAAACTGAAAAAATTCTATTTCTTCTTATATTCTGAGCAAAGAAAACACTAATGGCAAACAGGCTTCTATGGAGTTACAACTGCACAAACAAAAAAGGTTTTTTTCTGGTAGAGAAATCTTGCAAAGGAACCTTGCTCTTTTTTGATATTGTTGTTTTTGCAAAACTTACCAGGTGTCATTGGGGGTTCAAACTTACACTGCCTTTTCTAAGTATTTTAAAACAGAGAGTTACTATATACAACCCAATACTTTTTAAGTATTAAATCCTAGTCTAGACAGGGCCTTTGGGAGTAAGGTTCAAACTCACCCCGCCCAATCTCCAATATCCCACACTTCTGCCCAGGCCATACCTTCCCAGGGGTGTCCTGAGAACAGCCATGATCAGAGCCTGGCACCCCATACCACTGCTCCCATGGGAGGAGGGAGGGGGCACTGCCAGGGCAGAGGTTGGTGGGACGCCTCCTGCAAGCACCGTCACACTGATCTAAGATGCCATGGGGCATAAGTGCATGGAGAAGACACGTCCTATCAGCTTCAGGTGGATGGCAGGACAGCTTCAGAGAGTTAAACCTTGGCACCGACCTTTGGGAAAAACCAGTCTGTGATTCATATGAATCTAAGAAACCGAGAGAAAATAATTGGAATGAGCCGAACAAAAATAAACAGGTGTCTCCTTCCTGCTCCTTTCACAGTTTCTGCTTCCCTGCACCCTCACCCACATTTTTTTTGCACTTAAGTTGTTGAGAAAAACAGCAGGAATGAGGTTCCTGGTATAATTACAGTTCGCTGAGAAAATCGCAGCCCGCAGCAGTAATTCCTTTAGTGCCAGAGACAGATGCTGCTGAGGTCTAATCACAGTCTTCCCACTAACCAGGCCCTGAGTCTAATCTGTCATCAGCTGAGAGGCCGCTGGCTCCCGCCGCGCGTGTGAACCCGAGCTGCTCAGTCCGTTCCTCTCCCCTCGTCCCGAGCCAGGCAGTGCCAGAGGGAGGGTATGTTTCCATTCACTCCTTGCCCTCAGCTACAGCGATACTACAACTTCAATGTGCTGCTTATCTCTCCTCCATGCCTAGTATCAGGGCCACTCAAAGCCTCGCTGGAAAGGGCTCAAGTGGTTGTTTTCAACTTACAATGCCGCATAGTGACTGCAGTTCAAAAATACAATTTGAGCTGAGATAAGTTGAAGGAGAGGCTTAATGAGAATGGCCTGTAGCTAATTCCTCCTTCCAAAACGTATGGTATTTTCTGCTTATTAAGAGGACAAGGCTGCACTCAGTGATGGATCATATAACCTCCATATGTTAACAACAACAACAAAAACCAAAAGAGTATGAGTGCTGATGAGCACAGAAGGAAGAGGGAAAAGCAGAACTGGGTAAACTGAAAAAAGAGCCGGGACAGAGCAGACGTGTAAGGAGAGACTGAACAAATCTCTCCTATGTGTTACACACAGCTGCCATTGCCATCAAATGTTTTGTATCTGACATTCAAAGAGCACATCTTTGAACTTCTCTGTGCTGGTGTAAGAAGCTCGAGCAACAATAGACCTCACCAGCTCAGAAGTGCAGGCAAAATTCACCATGGTACTGGATTACCATCTTTAAATTGGATCCTGGTCATAGAAAGAAACTGGCAGAAGAAGTCTATTTCAAAGGCATGCTCCTGTAGCATGACTGAACCAGTGAGAACTGGGAAAGTCCTTAAGCTGGTACCCACCCTACAGCATCTGTATAGTTAACAGGTGCCCTGAAGTAGCAGGGGAGATGCTAGGTTTGGGAGGTGTAGACTATATAGCTGTGTTTTGCGTAAGTAGCTCTTAAGAAAGGCACAAGTGAAGAGAGTAAGTCATCATTTCTGGTCAGAGACAAAAGCATATTAAACTAGCTGACTTTCTGTAGCAGCCTGTGGCCAGCTCAATTTCTTCGTGTTCAGCTTTTTCCGAATCTGCACGTGGTAGCTGGGCACACGCGATAATACTCACCCGATCTCTGCAGTAAAGGCGTGCATGACAGCTTCCCAGCCACTGAGACGGAGGGGAACAGAAAGCATAGCACGATGTCCCAGAGAGGGGGAAGGAGTGACTCATACAGGAAGAAAAACAAAGCAAAGATGAACTTACAGCACAAGAGAAGAGGCAGACTGCTGGCTGTGAATCAGTTTTCTTGCACTCAGAAGGGTGGTATTATGGTGAGAGGAGTTGTACTTGACAGTAATGGAAGTCCGAGGAAGTTTGAATAAGATTAAATGGCAGTCACAGGCCAACATAGAAAAGAGACTTTAAGGAGAAAATCAAAGACAGGAAGTGACTAAGTAGGTCAGAAGCTGTGGGTAGTGAGCTGGATAGATTAAGTGGGACTTGGAGCAACTAAGCTAGCTCTGCTAATGACAAGTGATAACACTTACAATGTCACCAAGTTTAAAAAATCTGACTTTGAAATCACCTTCAAGGCCTTGATAGCAAATCAGAGATTGCTGAGTTCAAATAGTATCTACATCAGAGCAGATACTGTATGTGTTTTAACAAGAGATCGGTTTTACAGTCACTTTTTGACCCTGCCAAGCTTCCTGTACGTAGTGCGCTGTTTTGTCTGCACAGGATTTCTTCTTAAGGAGCTAGGAAAAATGAACTGACTAACAGAAACTGTGAGACTCTGAGAAGGGCCACTGCTGCAGGTTGAAATGACAGATGCAATGGAGAAACTTCTTTCCACCCCTAAATTCAGTATGTCTTTGATTCAACAGCTTTGTTCACATCCAGGGCAGCCGGAAGAGAACAGTCACCTTGTATTTTTCTACCTGATGAGAAAACCCCAGATTGTATGTGTGCACTGGGACAGTTCAATGTGTGTCTATTCCAACTTCAAAGAGGCTTTCAATGCTCTTTCAGATGTAGGGTGCGAGGAAGGGTGAGAACTGCTAAAGCTAGCCCCATTCTCATTAAATCTTTGCCCTCTCTGGAGCAAGCATGCAAGTAGAGAGAATAGAAGATATGCATGAGCAACTGAGCATCTGTGATCTCATGACCTTTGACTGTTGTATTATGGGAAATGTATTCTCTGGTTGCTATGCTTTTCTAATTCATTTGTATTTTCCTTCAGTGACTCCCTTGTATTTTCTTTGGTGCTCCTATGTAATGGTTTCAAGGAACTACAGATATCTCCAAGTTAAGCATGCATACGATAGCTTTAATTAAATGTTTGTGAGTATCCCACAGTAATGCAAGGGAAAGGGAAAGCAAACAGTTTTGTACTCACTTTCACCTATCCCTTCTGAGCCCTGGCTTGGGTGGAGGCATCTGCAACACTGCCCTTTAAGTCCATTTCTAACCTATTGTGAAATGAAGGCCGTTGGGTCCTGCTGCTCTGCATATAAGCACTTCTATTAAAAAAGCTACAGATCACCTGTGAAAGGTACAATGCTGAAACCCGTTAGGCTAGGCTAGAAAAAACGAAAAATAAATTAGGGTAGATATTCTTTACTCCACTTACAAAAACTGGAGAATGAGGTTAAAAATACTCTTAACCATTTCTTAAAATAAACTAAGATGCTATAGGGAGAGTAGCATAAAAGCAAAGGTTTTGATCTTCAATATTCTCAAATTCATCTTGTCTGTTCTCTGTCATGGGCACAATCTCAGCCTTGGTGCCACCCTCTGCAATGAGTTACCTGTTTATTGTTCATTTAAATGGGGATCTTTGCTTCTTTTACAAGTAGTTAACTACATCATTTTATACACACAGAAGAAAGATACAAAGGATTTTTGTTTTCATTTCAGGCATTTAAAATAAATATACATGAGGGAAATGAAATTTGGAAGGGTAACTTTCATCATGCAAAGATGAAGGAGTAAGAAACAGGATGCAAAAGTTATCAGTCAGTTCTTTTAAGTCAAATGCAAGACAATTTTACAGCACAGAAAGTAGTGAGTTTGTTTAGAGGAAGAATCTTTCTCTCTCTTATATGATATGGAAGAGTTAACAGTATCTGCAAGGATAACCATGAGGCCTAACACTAATGATTATTGCTAATACTTAGTACTAGTATAAAGTACTTGTCTTGAATTTTTCAATGACTGACATAATTATTATTTCACAGTTGACACAAGCTAATTTGAAAACACTTTGGCCTGGCTGTACATATTTTAGGGCAAATCCATCCACTACTTCTCAGTGACTCCCAGAGATAACATACAGAAAAGATAATAATTGTAAGGATGGAAAGAACAAATAAAGGCCAGTTTGATGAGAGAATAAAGAAACTATGCTTCTAACTTTGATCTGGGCTATTTCCCTGTGCTGAGACCAGAGGCACTGCCAGTTTTTGCAGTTTGACATGCTGGGTTTGGGCAGGGGTTGTGCTGAGCAGGGGCTGGCCTGGCGCTGCTGGAGTTTGAGCCGCAGTGACTTTTCAGGAGGGAACAGAAAGCACGGGTTGTTTCCCTCACGTAGCAAGGCAGAAATGGCAGCAGGGTTGTCTGAGAAGATTGAGAACTGCTGACACTAGTAACAGGAACTGGCAGCTGCAAAGGAGAGTAGGAGTGGGATGAAAAGCAGTCTTACAGAGAGAAAGAGGAAAGGAGAAGGCCACGGAAAATCTAAAATTGGGAGCAGTTAGCAAATGCTGACAGAGACTTCTGTTTGATTTTCCTCAAGGGCCTTATCATTCCTCAAGGGCCATATTCAGGCCAACATAAAGATTCCTACAAGGATTTTTGAGATACTCTTAATGAAGATTTCTACTCTTTGTCCCTCTCTTAATCTGCCGTCTACATTTCCAGTGTATCTTTGTAAGATGCTTCTTAAAAATACATCTGTTTTTGATGATGGCTGGGAGTCAAGAATGGCTCTTCTCAGAAGGGTGTGAAGAGGGTCAATCTACACTTCACCCTCCTCCTCCATCTCTGCCATGTCTGCCTGATGCCTGTATTTCAGCCCATCAGTTGGGATGGCCCAGTACAGCGCCTGTAACAAGGATGCAGTGCAATGGCGCACCAAGGGCACTCACCTTGGGCTTGTTTGGGTTTCCTGCTCTGATTACGGAGGGGTCTGATTTTTCTTCTTTGGTTTTCTGAATTATTTACTCAAGCTGTCCTGATCACTATGCTCCATATGAGCAAGGGATGGCATGTACTCATGTATATAAGCTCAACAGCTCCATCAGTTTCATTGTTATTCATTGCCTCAGACTTTTTGGAATGTCATTTATATTTTTTTGCTTAGTACTGCTCGTACCTCACCTGTCGGTCTTCTAGATTAAATGACTGCCGGATTGACCATTTTCACTGCCACTCCTCTGTCTCCTACTAAGTTGCAGTTGTGAAACTCTTGCAGAAAAACCCAACAGTTACTCTTTTGCTTCCCATCCTATCAGGTACTCCCTGGACTATTTCTGTCCTTTCCCTCTAGTCGTGACAGCTGATTTATATCACCAAGGCTAAGGCCAGGGAAGTTGATGCGTGATATCCTCCCAGGGGGATGAGTTTTCACGGACAGTTAACTATTTTCACCATACAGGTACTAAAAATACCGAGCCCATCTCCATGACTAATTGAGGCCCATGGGGATGATGGTGAAATAATCTTAGGCCTTGGACCACCATAAGTACATTCAGACATCTCTGATTTTTCATCTTTCACTTCCCCTTAGTAAGTCATAACTACTTTTATTCTCCAAATACATGAGGAACTTGAAGCTAAAGCTCAAAATTCAGGGCAATCCCTTAACTCTGTGACCCAAACTCAGTGCAATTTACTGAAAAATGCAACCCAAAATTTTCTGCGTCCTTGGGATATGGAGGGGAAGTGAAAGAGGAGAAAACAGTGATTAATGATTTCTTTACAACTTATTTTTACTAGATAGTTCTAAAGTAAGGTGGGTTTTTTTTCCTTCCAAAAAAACCTCTATCCCTGACAGAAAAGCAGCTGCAAGCATGGCAGAGCTATCTGTGCATTGTGACTGCAGCGTTCACACTGCCTGTCACCGTGTTGAGTCCCCAAACACACTAGGAAACAAGAAGATAGAAAGGTTGAAAAATGAGAGTATAAATACTCTGCAGGGAGCTGGTAAGACAGCAGAGTCATGATGTTGGAAAAGAGAATGTCAGAAGTTAATCCCAGGTGTAACACCTCAGAGGCCAGATGCATGTTGTGAGAGGTGTCATTCATCTAATATTTATGCTTTGTTTTCCCTCCATGAACTTTAATCTAGGTCCTAGCCAGTGAACACTGCATTCTCTGTAAATGCCTTGCATGGCCTGTTGTTGCCTTTCCAAGTTCCTTATTCAATAGCACATTTTTTACTTGTTTTTGAATGCTTGCTAGAGTCTTAAGATGAGGAGATTTCAACCTAACAATAAAACACCTGCATTTTATTAAGACTTGGGACTTAAGTTCCACCTCCCTCAATTTTACTGAAGTGTTGCTATTAGTCGGGTTAACCCTTTCATAGTCAGTTTTGCTCTGAAAGTGAAGTTATATGTCTGCTACATATAGCCCAATTCCACAGTCCTGCACTGTATTTGGAGGCAAGGAAAACCAGCTCCAAGACAGACCCAGAAGGCTCCGTCCAGTGCTGACTGGCAAGGGGTGCAGAAACCCTAAACCACAGCTGCAAAGTCTACACCCACCCTAGCACAACAACACTGCATCAACATGTCTGCTGGCAACATAGAACTAAAATGTTCTTACCAGCCACTCTTCCTTCAAGAGTGAGATTTTTGAGTTGTGTCTTAAAAACTTCATTCAACTAACCGGGAAAATTTATTATTCTCCCTGTTCCTTCCCTTTTCTCTCTCATTCCCTTGTCTTAAGAAGTGGAGCAGCACTATATGGTGATTGTTGTGCCTGGACCTCCAAGTATGTTATTATCCCTATATTAATCTAGAAAAATGGCAGCATGTGGATGTGTAGTAATTGTCCAAATTCACACAGCAGTTTAGTAGAAGGGCTGATAAGTTCACTTGTCAATGTACTAAGCAACAACCCTGTTCCATACTTACTTTAGCTTTTTGGTAAGCAATTATTTGCTAAGTCCCCTTCACACACATCACAGAAGCACTGCACCTCAATGAGCAGCAACTGGCAGCTATTTTACCATGTATGATCAGTTCACTGAAGACAGGAGAGAGTAACTAAATGCACCCAGCCAGGGACTGAGCATCTGTACACCATGAGCTCTGATTCTGTCTCTGTGCTTATGGGCACGTAACCCTAGTTCTCTATGACTCAGCTTCCCATCTGTGCAAGAGAGACTAATGCATCACAGCCAGCAGGTGAATCAAGAGGTTATAGACTTCTGAGGTTATTCTGGGTTAGTCGTTCATCTTAGGACTTCAGTGGCACACCTATACAGGGATAACTGCACTACAAATTAGTAGTAGTAGACTACATCAGACCTGTGTGGAGAGAGCAGGTACATCAAAGGTTCAGAGGTTTGGAGAGACACAGACACCATGGCTACAGAACCACACAAATTCCTAAGATAACCAGGTAGGTAAGTAGAGAAATATTAGTTGCTACCTAAATACTGGTCAGGTATAATTCATTCTATAGGTGGTAATTATTTATTATACAGTCTGATGTAAAAGGTATTGGTGTGATTTATACTAATACATCCCTACAGTGCTGGTATAGGAAATATCACATACTGTGGTACTCATAAAAGGAAATGCACACAGTTTACATTGCTCTTGTAAACAAATCATTTCCATTCATTCATACATACCAGTATATGATTTCAAAACTGTGAGATACCAATAATCATAAACCCACATCACAGCAGAGCTAGTTTTAAGGACATAAAACTATGGCTATTGCATAGAATGTGATATGATGTGGGGATCCAGCAGACTGGGACACATAGCAGTGAAAGTCATCTAATGTGAGAGTAGCAGACAGCCCCTATGACCTAGTGCTACCTCTGACCACAAACCAGGGAGCGCATGCTTGTGTGTCCGTTGAGGAGCATACCCTGCCATTTGGTAAGACAAAGGATGAACATAATTTATAAAGATAATCTGGAGTGGAATCTTTCAAATTTGAGTCATGACTCAAAAGATTCTTACTTTTCCATTCAGTGCAAATATGCATAAACAATCATTCTGAATTGCTTTTAAAAATACATGTAAACAGCTTTTCAAAGTCTCTCTTACACCAAATCGGGGTAAATCTCACATTTGTTTGAGTTTACACCCTTAAAAACTGGCTTTAGGAAGCTGTGATTTATATTGCTATGTAAATCACATCTGCTCAGAAGCTGTGGTTTGAAAACATTGCACATCTGTGGTATCAAATGTGTGTAAATGAAAGAATTCTATGACACTACCAGTCACTTACATGTAAATGTAAGCTTCATTTTTTGTGCAGTATTTGAAGTCATGTTATTACATAGCATAAACTACAGTCATCTACTCTGTACTCAGACAGCAATCCAAACAGGGATTTGCAATCCCTTTGCAATCATTTTCACATAGCCATATAGTCAGGTACCCCAATCAGGAATGTAAGTCACAAACTATTAAGTGCCCTGAGCCACACTTATGGCCATTTTTTAGAGGTAGCCTGGTCACCATATTCATTACTTTTGAGTAAATAAAAGGTGGGCGGTTGTATTTTGGAGTTGTGTTTATTGATAAAAGAGGTTTTTTCTTTGCAGCTATCTGGAAATACAGAGGTTTCTCAGCTTTACTTTTGTCATGTATCGATGAGTTCTTTTTGAAGTTGGTGCCAGATCAACCAGAGACAGCATTTTGTAACCCAAGATCTAGAAGTGGGGAGGTGGTATAGTCAGTCACATGGTCTCTTCCAACATTACAAAGGGGGCTACTCCCTATGACAGGTTTGCTGTATTTTTCTTCCTCTGGGTGTCTCAAGAGAGAGTGTCAGCAAGATCTTCTTTCTTCTGTTTCATAGTCTTGCTCCTATTTTCACCTCTTTTTATGTAAGTTCTTTTAAAATCTATTCATAAGAATGTTGTGATTTAAATTACAAGTTGGTTTTCTTCAGTCTTGACTGTATTTTCCTTTAGACAAATACTTCTACAAAGCTTTCATCAGAAGACTCAATATTACTTATAAGCACCATCAATGAAGCCTGACAAAACAATTCTGCAGAAGCTATTATCATCTTTACTTTTCATAATAAATTACAGATAAATTAATACATGACTCAATCAAGGTTGTAGAGTGAATTTAATGGTGGCAGCTGGAAGTGTAGCCTAGGAACTTTGACACCTACACTCCTGCTGAAATTGTACGCTCTGAAAACACTGGGACTGTCTCAGACCCACTGTGCTATACCAACATTCCTCTCATATGACTGAAGTGTTTTTAGGCTATGAAAATTAAAGAAAAGGAAAATAAATGTAAATCAATGTCTGATTCTACATTGTTTTTCCCTCTGAGGCTAAAAGACATTTTCTTGTTTTAATTTTTTCTTACAGTAGATATTGGCAGGCTGAAAGTTGAAATAAAATAGGAAAAAATAACAAGCATATTTTGAGTGATTACTCAGCTGGGGTCCTTTGTGACAGGAAATGCAGCTGCGTGACTAATGGGCCTGACTTTCTCTTGGCTTCCTTCCCCCTTCAGAGATCTTGTTTACTGCCCCAGCCAAATTTTTTTTTTTCTTAAATTGCTAGAAGCTAGCAATTTTCCAGGAAAAAAAAAAAGATCTTTGCAAGAGGCAAAGGCAGTAAATCTTACAAAGATCAAGGGCTGCAGAGCTCTCCCCCATCTACTCCTTTTAGCCTTCCAGGCTCTTGAGTCACGTCATATCTTCCCCCGCTCCGCTCTGAACATGTGTCTAGCAGATCTTTCTGCTTTGGTGAAGGGAGGGAGTATGCGAATCACATTTACAGCATCTAACCCTGGAATTCATAAAGGAAGGACTAATTCCATTAAGGAAACCAGGGGCCTCCTAAGCCTCTTGCATTTTGTCTTTTTCTAATTATTTTTTTCTCGCTCTCTCTCTTTTTAACAGCAGTTGTGTGCCCATGCTCCATAATGACATGGCTGTTAAGCATGAGCTATTGAGATTTGACACAGCATAGTCCCATTAGTAAGGAGCCACGGAGCTTTAAATATTGTTTGCATTTGGCCTGCTTTGTTGAGATTCCTAGGTAACGGCAGATAGGCCAGGACCTGAACCTCTCCTGAACTGGAAGGGAAGAGGAACCATGCATTTAAGCTTCCTGGCAGGCCCTCATCCCTACAATTCAGTGCAATGAAACCCCAAGTTCCCTCTCAGTAACAGTGGGTGTTGGGTATATGGTTGGATACAGTATCAAAACAAGCAGGGTCTTTTCATCCTTTGGAGGGTGTCAACAGGAGATGCATACCCTGAAGGACATCAGTACTGAGCCCTGTGGAGGGGCACAGTGGGCTAACAGGTGTCTGAGCTGTGAAGGGCTCCCAAGACTATGTGCTCAATAAAGCAAACATGACATTTACTGGCCAGAAGATGGGCACTGGCATGGGAGCCTGTCTGCTGGCAGCAGCAGTGCCTGCACCAGTCGTGCCACAGAGGCAATGGGTAAAACTCCAGACTAACAGTGGTGGGATTATTCCCGCAAGGGGGTTAAGATACTCAGTCAGACAGGTAAACAATAGCCTCAAAAGTCATAATCTAAGAGAAGTGGAAGCCAGTCTTCAGCTCTCTCAAAAGGCCCTTCTCTTTGGAAAGCTGGGGGATCAAGTCATTGAAAAAGAGTTTGAGGGCTGCTCCACAATCTACAACACTGGCATGGTTCCCTGTGCCCTGTAGCAGAGGCTAAAAAAGGAGGTGAATATATTCATTACCATAAACTGCACAGAGGAACCATCAGAATGGGTATGCTAAAAAAAGAGACGAAACCTTTGCTTATGAATAGACCTAAAAGAATTGAATACATGTGTACAGAGGGATCATTTTCCACTACCTACAAGAGGAAAAATCTCTGGGGAAGTGGCTGATGCCAAATATTTTCTTATGCTTCATGTGTCAGCACGGTCTGGCAGAAGCCCTTAAAAAACAGAGCACGCATTTTGTGCAAATTGAGAATCACAATTTCTGGTGATTTGGATTGCCTCACCAAACTTGAGACATTTCTCCAAAAATACAGCAGATGTTTGATGATGTACCAAGTTTTCAGCATTCACACAGATCAAATGATGTTAAGATCAGCAGGAAAAAAAAAAAGAATAACACAGTAAAACGCTTCAGAGCTGCCCTGAAAAAAAACTAAGCTGGGCTAGACAGAAAAAAATGTTGATTTCTCACAACAGCTATAAAATGCTGGGGAGAGACATTATCACAGCAAGCTATACAGCAAGGTTACACAGGAACTGGACTGGGTGCAGAAGTGGTGGGCACAAGGAGTCATTGGAATGGGAGCTCTGTGTGTGGAACCTGGCTGTGCGACCTGCCAGCCCCAGGGCACCACTATAAAAATACAGGCAGTAGAATCTGACTACAAAACTTCACAATTCCAGAAACTAAAGGACGTCATTAAAGAGGATACAGCCTTGAGGTGTCTCAACATTATACATGAGACAGAGTTGTCCCAGAAGAGAACTGGCCTAATTCTCTTGCAGCTCTATGGTCAAAACTGGAGGTCAGTAATTCCTGTGCAACGAATGCTAACAAAAGCTGAGTGTCAGTGCGTTCAGATAGAGAGGAAGGATTTGGCATTTGTCCATGAATGTAAAAAGTTTCCTGTTTTTTTTTGTTTGTTTGTTTGTTTGCTTTTTTCTTTTTCTTTTCTTTTTTTTTTTTTTTTTTTTTTTTTTAAAATGAGAAGCCTGTGTTAGAAAACTGACCATAACCCACTTTCTACAATTGCCAAAATGGCCTGGCAAAGCCCCCTCGTCTCATGAATACAAGAATTTTTTTTTCTAAGTTATGAATTTATGATTTGCAGATTGGGAGGGATTTGGTGGGTTCAAACTTAATCCCTAGAGCATTTGGTGAAAAAGCAATGATGGAAAGTCCAGAGCTAGATTTTGTATGTCATGATTTGCTTAAAAATTTTGCTTATGATGGGGTAAGACCCAGTGGAAAGCATATGAGCCTATCACTGAGAATATTCTCAGCCTTGCTGCTGACTTCAGGTAAAGTATGAATAGTGTATCCTGGCTAGGAAAAATCATATGACCTCTCTTGATTGTTATTTCTACTTCTCTGAGGTAAGCTTACTATAAGGTAGCACAACTAAACAGGTGACAGAGTATATCAAGCTTATCATTACTACACATCCTGTGCCTGCTAAGGTAAACAAGGTCTGACAATGTAGCAGAAACAAGTGTAAGATGTCTTCAGTAAAATATGGATTTAGCTCTAGTTCCATTATTCCAGAGAGAACCACTCTATCATTCCTAATCAAAGAGTTGGTAGGAAACAGTGCCAGAACAAATTGGTAACTACTCAGAAAAAGTGTGGAATTAGGCTGCGATCTGGTTTTAGGTCTGTTTTATCAAGGTGGAACCCATGAAGGAAGTCAGTCAACTACTGACATTTTGCTTGATGAAAAATTAAATTATTTTCATTCTTGCAGTCTTTCAGTTCCCTGCCATCTTCAAGAGTGTCATCAGAGTCACGGGGGTCTTGAAGAACAGTAAAGAGACAGAATCAAGACACAAAAAACTCAGAACAACATGACCTGCCACCACAACAATTGTAGCTGTGATGTTCCAGTTCCAGAGAAGCAAGCAACACTGCCCAGTCGTTGGGATTCACTAAGCACAGTTTATGTGATGATGGTTGTAACTATCTGCAATTGCGCATTAACACAACTTCTCTGAATTTTGTCTTGGAAAACTCAGTGACTTCAGGACCTCTGGCATGAACAACTGCCCTTTCCAGTCTGAGAATCTGAACGAAGTGCTGCAAAGTCCTCATTTTATTATGAATAGCCAGATGAAACCAGATGCATAATAAACCAAATCTTTCACAAGCAGCCCAAGAACTGAATGCACCACAAAGACAACTGCATTTCAGCCCAGGTGGCTGCATTTGAGCCACAGGGAAATAATCCGTTTATAAACAAACTTCTCAAGCACTTTAGGATGAAAACACTATACAGAATCAGTTTAATTCACTCTACTTATGTGACAAACTCCCATTTCATGTTCTTGTTTTCCTGTTTTTGCTATGCCGATCACACTGTGATTCCAAATACCTTCACTCTGTGCTGGAAGAGCAGTCTGCCACATTCAAAAAAGCCGGCAGAATAAAAAGACTTGTGATGGAAATTGCTCCTGTGTATGCAGCCTGTTTATCCTCAGAAACTGTTCATATTCCATTTCTCTCTGTCTGGTTAACAAGTGACTACCAGTAATTTGATAGCATTAGTATGGTTTTGAATTCTGTGATTACTTTACCCATTAGTAGCATGTCCTAGGCACTGTGTTCTGTTGCATGATGGTCACCCTGCTGTGAGCTCCCAGCTGCCTTCACTTTCTACTCTCATGCTCTCCTGACTCTGGAATATCTCATCTCATCTCATCTCATCAGCAGAAACAACTAACCTATATATCAACAGTTTCAAATTCTGGGACAATGTGGTGATTCATTCTCCCCTTTTGTTGAACCCTGTAAATAGGACTAAAAGGAGTGTGTTACGTAGCAGTTAAATAATGAGATCAGAAGTCTCAGACCGCCTTTGGCCCAGGCAATATTACCGAATCTAGATGTCACATGAGGTCTAAATTAGGCATCATCTGACTGTGCAAGGCAGCTTCACCCAAAATCTAACGCCACTGCGTCACACAATGGCAACACAGCCTCCCATGCCTTTGTTTCTTCATCTGTAATATGCAGACCGAAGCACCCAGCTATCCAATGGGGTGTACTGAGAGTTCATTGGCATTTCTGAAGACTTCGGAGATTCTTAGATGAACAGTGCAGTATGAACAGAACTAGTTGATATTGTCTCCTCCTTTGTTAGTGATATCCCTCTGCTGTTGGTATTGTGCTCTCACATGCCTGAGTTAAGCTTGCTCAAGGGATTTGATTTCACTTGTGTTTAAAATCTTTGTTTCCTTCCTCAGAAAGGATGCTGGATGTATTCTTTTCAACACAGCAAATCTCACATGTCCAGAAACTTTGCACTCAAGGCCCCTGAAAACTGCTTCCATCTGACCTTCCTCATCTTTCTCAATATATTCAAACAAGAAAGGCAAGAACAGTTTAGTATCGGCATGTTTTGCACACCCTGTAGCGCTGTGCATTTTAAAGGCCAGACAGAGCATTCTCTGCCACAGCAAATGATTTTGCATAGATGAGAAGCTTTGGTTTATAGAAAAAAGTGCAACTAGATGCCCATGTAATGACAGTTTTACAAGAAAAAACAGAACTTCTGAGCTCTTGATAGCAAGGCATAGTCCCAAGACTGGATACAGATTTCTGCTCCAGGAAGTGAGCTCTATGTCTCTGTGCCTTCTAGAGGCCTTGTGAATACAACATCTTTATTTCTCCATCTGTAAAACTGGGATCATAACACTCTCCTATAATAGAGGGGTTTAGAAAAGTTAATTTCTAGAAGTTTTTACAAATGTTAAATATCAGTTGTTTTGATCTTGTTCCATTACAAAGAAGCCCTCCAATTCTTCCACACTCTGCTGTTAAAAAAGAGCTCTTCTCTTGCAGTCTTTATATTACTTAATTAAATTGTACAAAGTAGTTTCATGAGCTAACCTTCCTTATGGCTTTTTGCAGTTACAGAATGGAGGAAGATGGGCGTTTAGACAGCAAGTATCAATTTTGCAAGTAAAAGTGAGGGAACTGCTGGCAAAACTTTTCCATATATAACTCTCCCCGTCTGTGCTCTCAGAGCAGCTCCGTCTGTGACAGCTCCTCTTTCACATTGTGTCTAGGACAGAACAACTCACATTCAAAAAGTATCAGCAGGCGTTCAAAGCACACCCACACAAGTGTGAGGTGCTCAAGCTACATTCCCTGTAGCTCTTGAATTTCCCTCTCTGCCACAACAATTCAACTTGGTGATAGCATTGTGAATGGATCAGGGGAAGAAAGACAAGAATATCAATATCAATATGAGCAGGTAATGCAAATTAATAAGCATTTGCATTAAGATGGCAAGTGTCAGGTCTGATCAGTGGTTTTCCATAAGGATGTCCATACTAGAGTATCTCCTGTGCAGGGCAGGAGGATGGGGATACTCTTAGGGGAGCAGGGACTCATGATGAGGGCAACATACATCAGACGGTGCTCTGTATCCAGGAGGGCTGTGGGCAGCTGGGGAGCCCCACTGGCTGCTGTAGTCAGAACTAGGATCTGAGCTTGGCTGGAGGCATGCGTTTGTCATGTCAGCTCTGTCCTTCATCTGTCCCCTAAAAAGTCAAGCTTGGCCTACACATTATAGCTGTTCAGAGACACAGCTGTTCCCTTCAAGACACACGCTCACATGTAGCTAATGGAACTGGGATTATTGCAATGATTTGGAAAAGAAGGAAAACATATATTACCAGCCTGGACAAAACATTAAGGCACTGTTGGCTTGATGTGGGCTAAGCTCCTGCCAGACGAAGCACTTGCACCTGGAAATCCACAGGGCAGAAGACTGGTGCTGGAGCATCTGTGTTGCCATCAGCAGGGCAGCAGCTCGCCCGCACGTACTCAGACTCCCAGGAGGCCAGGGCTCAGGGTTCCTCAAGGAGGTCAGTTTTTATATAGTAAAGCAAACAGTTTAGCTAATCAAGGATTTTTTTTTTTTCTTTTCTTTTCTGAGGATCTTGGCACCCAGCCCTGTTACTTGCAATCTTTAATTTGTACTGTGGCTTCCTTTTCCCTGCTGCTTTCTCACTCACTCCAATTTTCCCACACACTTATTTCCTAACTCTACCTCTTATGGAGGTCTTCATTTATTTCGGACCCAAATTTATCTCAATCCTACACAAAGTTGCTGTTACCTCACCATTTATTCCTGTAAGTGACTGTCATCAGAAATTCGTGAGTTTGAAAAGTTTATGAAAAAGAAGGAGCTATTTTTTGTGTTGTATAAAATAGTTGATGATAACACAGGTACTTATAAAGTAACTTTATTCATATGCACTTATAGAAATTGATTGTGGATCACCTTGGACCTTCTTTTTGGTTATACAGATGCCTGAGTCTCAAAATTGGGGTTTCAACTGCATTCTCTAGAAGCTACACACACTACTCACAAACTGGCCATGAAAAAAACATTATCATACAGCTTCCACAATAAGGGAGCAGATTCTGATGAAACAAAGTCACATTTTGGCAGATTGTCCCTCCCATTTCCATGCTGCTAAGAAAAAAAGAGAAGGGAGAAAGGCATTTTTTTCTGGTTAGCACAGCTACACAGACCATAGCACTTTGTGTAATTTGTGTAGAGAAACCAATAAAGGCAACATGAAAATAAATGTCTCAACTAAAACCATAACAGAATCCCAGTAAAAATATACAGCTACCTAGTCCTCACTTGACAACATGGCAGAGGCTGGCTTGCTCACGGGCTGATGATAAGAGGTGTAGGAACAAGGGTGGGAAGTGACCCACCTGATCACCAGGTTCTGCATCATTAAATCACCTTTAAATGGTGTTTTCTGAAAAGTTGCACAGAACTCAAAGAGTTCCTTCTGTCCACGCTCACCCTAGGAGCTGCAAAACACCACCACACTGTAACAAATGCACAGCCTCCATCGCACATGTAGATCCACCTGATCTCATCTTAAGGTAAATAGTTCTTCTCTTCCTTCTCTTCTTTTCAAACCCATTTCTACAGAACTCCTCTACCTCCGAATGCAGCCTAAGTTGGCAGGGCAGCACTTTTCAACCTGTGAAGCAAACTGCAAACAGCCAACAAAGCCCAACACACATGCCATGTATTTTTACTGTAACTGCTCCTCACAGCCACTTACATGCAGGCACAGAAGGGTTTTAGCAAATTGCAAGGAGGCAGGGGCTAAAAGCACTGCGAAGCACTGAGTTAGCAGGCAGTGGATGGCCTGTGTGCAGACTTCTGCAAGGTGGCAGATCACAGCCCAGGGCCAGCAGACAGGACACAATAGGCTGTTGTTGTTTGGTGGCCCCTGCAACAAAGTCCCTCAGAATGAACAGAGCTACATGTTAGGAAGTGGACCCTGCCAAGATGTGCACTGCACATGCTCTGTGAGGCAGTCGGTCCAATACTTCTCATTAATTTCAGAATCCACCACTGAAGAAAACACAGCTCTTTATAAGGTGGGACACGTTTTAAAAGAACAGTTGGTGTAGATTCAACTGGTATAAAGCTGCATAACTCTATTAAATACCAGGGAGTGTTGCTGATTTATACCAGCTGACAAGTTGGCTAATATTCTTTTGAATCCACCACCTCTTCCATTCGTAATTGCCAGCTGAAACGCTGGGAAATGCAAGAAGAAATGAAAAATGGAGCACATTTATGTGAAAAAGCTTCTACGCAAAACAAATGTGTGCTCACTGCACAAAAGCTGAAATAATACAGCCGTTATTGGAACTGTGCTACAATAAAATAAGCTGGATGAGTCAACCAGCAGTGCATCTAATCTCCACTGGCTGCCTTTCCGGTCCCCAGGCTCTCCATCTATTTTTATCTCTTCTTTTTTTAATATACTTTTTGGTTTACAAGTAATAAATCTACAGATCTTGGGTCCCCTGTGTGCACTCTTGCTGGCAGACCATCAGCATTTAGGATGTTACCCAGACTGTTTTGGCTATTAGACCACAGAACATGGAGGCTAGGATTCAGATTCAAGAAACACTATGGCCCAGAGAGCACAGCAGAGGCTACTGATAGCACGGGGCATGGCAAAGTTCTCTGCGCTGAAGACAAAGGAGGCACCACACAGGAGCAGTGTGGTACACTCTTCAGGTGGCCAGTGAGTTCGCGTGGAAGTTGGCAGCATCACTCCTGGTACGCAGCATTGCCTGCTGAACTGGGATAAGGGCTGCAGTTGCAAGACTGCAGGATAACCCAGGGAGCCCAGCCGTGCCATTGCCGTTTGTGGGAGTACGGCAAAACATGCTTGACTGATGGATGTGCAACAGTGCAGATGCCTGAGAAGCTCTGGGATGAGCTTGCTTCAAAACTTGCAGAAACAAACAGTTTGGGCCATTGAGGCTACTCAAGGTCTATGGCACAGTGTAGGGCACATACAGAGAGAATAACCTATGATATGCTCAATGGTCATGCAATGACTAGTGGAAGAGCTAACATGAAAATGGCACTGACAGTCAGGCTCTGCTGCTGTGCCTATACAAAGCCAATGCCATTCCCTTCTAGGTGGGGAGAATTTCAGCTAAGCTCAAAGCATCTGGTCCACGTTAGGATATGTTACCCATTACACGGTGCAATATTTGGGAGTTGAGCAAAACACAACCCTGATTTCAGAATCACTGGGCAGGTGATGGGAAGTGCTTTCCTGATGTGAATTTTCACTCTGGGTCATTGGCTGGGTGTGGTAGAGCTCTCCTGAGAAAAGTGTGGGTGAAATTTTGGAATCACAATATTCCTGCTTCATTTTTCTCTGGTAACCAAATTAAGATCCTAGCAATGGAGCCATTATTTTTCTAACTTTTCTTTGTTCTCTTTAATGGTTTCACATTACAAACACTTACAACTAGTCACCTCAAGCTCATCCATGCTGGGAAACATCTGTTAATTGAATATTAAGATAGCCAGAGTGTTATAATGGATAGAAACTATTGGGATATGATGCTAGCCCGCAGCCTCCCCTTTCATTCCAAGAGTACGTGCTTCAGGGAGCAAGGGAGAAGAGTATATGAATTTAATTTCAGACATTCACTTTTTAGGTGCCCCCGAGGGACGTACCCATTTCCTATATAAGGTTTGGTCTGTTTGCAATTATGATCTCTTCTTTGCATATTTCCGGCTAGATTAAAAATAGCAAAATCAGCTTATTCTTGGACTCCTGGAGATAAACAAAGCTGTTGCTTCCAGGGGTTTTAAAGCACTGGTCAGGCTTATAGATCTCGAAGGCAGAATTTGTCCATGATTTTTTTATGCTGGATAAACAATAATTTCCAAAGATAAAAGAAAAGGTAAGAGCATATTTCTAAAACTGGAGACCTTTTAAAGCAACTAGGTTTTGAAGCTTTCATTTTTTAAATAAAACTAAATGTTGATAAAAAGTTAAGTTGAATACACTTTATTCAGAAAGCTCAAGACCAGTTCAAACCTCTCACACCACTCCACAACCAATGGATCAATTCCAGAGCTGAGAGGCTTGCTGAGCTCCCGTTACAGTTCTCCTCTTATTCTTTTTCTGTTGGGATTATCATCATCAATCCATTTAATCCAAAATGTAAAGCTGGTTTTTGTGATGCAGCCATCCATTCTCAAGGACCTTGACAGAAACAACTCATTTCTAATGGTGCCTAAATTGCTATCAGATGGGAATGATTCCCGTACATCCCTAACAGCCTGAGGTTGGACACATGATAGTGATCTGCACCTGATCATTTCTTCCCTGCTGTTCAGGTTTCCACTCATTTGCAAAACCTACCTGGAACAGGGGCCATTTTGCAAAGGAGTGCCTGACCACTATGTCGTGAATTTAAGTCTCTCAATAATGTTTTTGCTGTTTGCAATTATCTTTTTCAAACTCCTTAGAAGTCAGTGGACCCTCATGGATCTATGGACAATAGGATGAAAATCACTGATATAGTGGATTTAATGTTATGTTATTTAATGTTATGCTCTCATGCTGAAAACAGAACTAGGATTTAACCAAATATAACCAAAATTATTTGTTAGTTTTCCTAAAATCCAGAAAACCTTTAGGACTACATTCAGCTCAGTAGTGGAAATAACTCCCACTGGTGCCCTGGGAATTATGCTAATTACTTCTGGATTTTAATTTTACTAGTAGGTTGGATTAAAGACTTGGATCAGCACTGAACTCTTCATCTTGAAAATTCAATCAAGGCATACATGCACCTCCTATGTATAATTTCTAATTCTACTTGTGTTTGAGACTCCTTATCAGAAAATCAAATAATCTGATTATCTAATTCCTTCCCCAAACCCAAATATTGATGTAACTTTTGTGCTTCTTGCATTGGAAACAGACTATGGGTATAAGCCAGCGAGACAGGCTATGATTTTACAACAATACAATCTGACCTAAACTGTGGCTGCATCAGCCTATAGCCCCTGATCACAATTCCCCATCTCATTCCTTGTACCTGCAATGGTGCTCATCTGGCCTTGCAATAAATTGGTCCAGGGGGTGGTGAAAACTGGTTTGGTTTTTTTTCCCAGCCAGTTTAGCCCCCTTAACTATGCTATTCCAGGGTCAGACATACACTGTTGCTTGTGTTGAGGACACAGAAGAGCATGGTTGGGCAATAGCAGCTCTGAGGCAGGTGGGCTGGAATGGATGTGGAACTGTGCTCTATCTACAGCTGTGAGCAATGTTTGTAAAACTTACGAGGATGACTTACAAAAAGTTCAGCTTCAGTTCTTTAAAGATTCAATTTCCAAAGCAGAACTTCCAGACCAGCAGTAAGAACAAGTCATTGCAAAATTCATGGCATATTTTTAGAGCCTCAGATAAGGGGCTGACTGATGAAAGATTTGACAGCCTGAGTAAATAGCATGGAGATCCTGGCAGATTTTTAGGACTAGAAACAAGGACTAGGCACCAGTAGAGAGTGTGGACTGGGTACCAGCTTGATAGAGCACAAAGAAGTTGGACCAGGGTACAGAGCTGAGAACCCCAGACTGTAAGAGCAAGACTAGCTAGGTCTGAGATGAACCGGTGGAATTACACTGTGGGTGCTGCATAGAGCCTGCCCACACAAAGCCTGGCTCTTACCTGCCTGTTAGGCCCTCACTTTGAGAGTGCTGCACTGCCCCAACAAAAAAGTCGAAGGATATTGAAACTGATGATTCAGGAGGGAGAGAAGATTACACCAGCACGATATCCATGCAAACAAGTGGACACATTTACTGTTGAGTTGGAAGTTCCTTGGGAAATTTACAGGGCCATTAATAGAGGGAAGGAAAAATGTACAGTGAAGCAAGACACCAACAAAGTGGTCTACACCACCATGCTGGACTTTGTTCCTTTGCTGTGCAAAAAGTATAATGGCATGGGAAAGACTGGTAGCCCATTCCATGCCCCCTACGGTGGCAGGTGGATTCTTCCCTACCATGCTTGATTTGCAAGGCTTTATAAGGAGCAGCAGTCAATGCCCTAATCCCTGTGGACACAAGCAACCCTGAAGAAATTAACAGGACTGTTCAGCAGGACTGTTTATGAGACCTAATGTTGCAAAACCAGCCCCTTATTTTGGTAGAAAGAAACATAGTAACAAGTCCTATTGTTCTAACAATATAGACACTACTCCTGAGAAGCTAATAAAGACTCTGTTGTGTAACAAGAGTCATAAACAGACCTTACAAAATAATAAGGACTTTTGTAAAAGCAGGAAAAAATGTGTTAAGTTTTAAAAAAAAAATCCTTCGAAATGAAAAGTGCTCTCAAATCTCTTTGACTCCCAGCAACATTAAGGATATGGAGTTCTTTCTCACACCGCGGCCTCTGAAGAGTCAACTCTCTGAGCTCCAAAATGTGCTCCTGCACATTTCCAGAACATTTGTTGAAAAAAAAAATCCCAAACAACAGAATAACCTCCCGTCCATCAAGCAAGATTTCACAACAATTACAGTACCAGGCACAGAGAACTCTGCCTGCCTGGCCCACAGCCACACCACGGGCGGCAAACTTTCTAGCTCTCACAAACTAATTAGGCTCAGGTCAGGTATGTGACTGAGAGAACTCCAGGGAGGGTGGAGGGTGAAGCAGGAAGCAATGCTGATGATTCAACCAAGGATCACCTTGAAAACATTTCTTAAGTTGTTTCTTCAGAAATAAGTTTTGGATGTGAAAGGAAAATGATCTTATTTCTAAAGAGTACAGAAAGGAAAAACTTTCTGGTAGAAAAAGGAAAGTGGGAAGGATGCTTAATTTAGGAAGTAGAGAACCAACTGATTAGTTAGTCATAAATTTTATGATGACAGTTTATAAGTGTCTAGCACTGGAGTGTGACAGGTAACAAGAAGACAAAAGCATTTCCAGTTGCTATTATCAGCTCTCAAGACAATCTTTCCTTCTAGTAAGAAACTAGAGTTGCAAGGGAAATAATTTTGAAATTTCAGCACAGCTTCCTGCATACAAAAAGACAGCACAGGAGTGACTTTAATCAATGTCTGTGCAGGCAATCAGAGGAATAAGAAAGACTCATTGCTGGGTTTGTATTAGATACTGCAAACCTTTAGCAGTATACCCTAGGGCTACGCAGTGCTGCTTTGTGCCATTCTGTACTGTGAGGAGTGGCTGAAGTTTAACACCCTTCCCCCAAAGCCATAAAATTACAAGCTAAGATTCACAGCAGCCACAAGCAATCGCAGTTCTGTCCCATCCCAACTTCTCAGAAAGGCTGCTGCCACGTTAAAGTAATGCAATGGGAGAGTATTCACATATTCTCCGTTTTTTGACATCTTCAAATCACAGCTTCATGGGAATTCTCTTGGTCAAGTATAAGGCATTATGCTTAAGGCAGAGTAAGTAGTGAAGAGCCTATGGTCTGTGTCACACAGGTCATCCTTGGTTCTGTAGTGGTTCATTTGGATAATGTGATTCTACAATCAGCAGATGTAAAAAAAGTCCAAGTGAACAAGCTGCTATCTGGATAATGCTCATCAGCGTTCTGCTCCAGCTTTTAGTTGCCTGAGCCTCAGCTCTGTTTGCTATGGGACACGTAGCAGTAATGACTGATGGAAGCAACAACAGAAGCAACATGGCAGAGCTGTGATGGTGAGAGACGGATGTGAACTTCAGAGGATGAGGTATGTCTCATTCCACCTCTGGTTCTTTCAGATATGTCCGTATAAGCGTGTAGGGTTTCCTATTAAGGTTTGCACTGAACGTCAGAATGGGATGATTCACTGGGAGAGTAGTACAGTTTTGGAACAGGTTACCCAGAGAGGGTGTGCAATCTCCATCCTTGGATGTTTTCATGACTTGGCTACACAGAGTCACAGCTGACCTGTTAAGTGCTGGCAACAGTTCTGCTTTGAGCAGGATGTTGGACTAGAGTCCTCCAGAGGTCCCTTCTAACCAACATTTCTATGATGCTATGTGTCTCTTGGATCCCAGAGTTGAACTTACAAGCTGTGCTTTTAAAGGATTCTGTAGGGCGAGATGCCACGGCTGGTAACCTCTATCAAGCCTGGAATGGTTGGAATGGTTTATGTGGAGCAAACTAAGTGTTCGAGTGGAGGCCTTCCACACCTATGTGTTAACACCTCCTCTTGGAGACTGACTGGCAGAGACATTGCGAAATACTGCTTATGAGGTAGCAGTCCTTACAGAACAGTGGTACTGCTCATTTCCCTTATGCAACCAAGGCTGCAGCAAAGAAAAGGTGTTAGCCTCCTGCAGTGCTCTTGTGACACTCTTTTGTAGCAGTGGTGAGAGCAATAGTGCCAGCGTTTGTTACTGGCATGCTGAGGTGTTGCTCAAAGAGGGCAGGTTTATGGCTGAGCTACAGGCTGGCATATACCTTAACTTTTTGTTTCCTGGTATTAAGACAATGACATTTAGCTGCTTCCCACATTAAAGGGACCAGAATTCTTGCCACCATATAGAGACAGATCCCAAACTGGACAGGCTGCAGGAACATGCTGGAGTCATGCAAAAGCTGATAGTTCAGTGGGCACACTTCTGTTCAGGCTGACAGACGTAGTAGAAATATGCACAGAACAAAGTCCCCTGCACAAAAACACCCTCTGCACAGTTCCGCCACACTTCATTCATCCATAGCTCTTTGCTGGTTCGTTCCTAGCACACCTGTTTGTCCTCCCTCCCATTCAGAACCAGCTTGCACACTGCTGCAACACCCTCATCTCCACCATTCCTTTAATACCTCTCTCAGCACAGAGATGTCAAGCAGAGATGACAGGACCTGAGAAGTGCATGTGCTAGTTAGACATAGGGAGAGCCAGGAGAGTGCTGGCCCCAGGTGAGAACTCCTCCATTAGCAAATGCAATATGAGATGTGAACACATCTCTGAACAAATTATGTTCTCTAAAAACTGCCAGGAGTATGGCTCTCCTCACAGTGAAGAAATGAAGCTCAACCTAATGACCACAGCATGCCACTTGGAGCTACCAATGTGCTACAGAAAATCTTTTCCTTGAACAGAGCCCTAACCACAGTCTATGCAAGTGTGATGTGTACTGATGCGGACTTCCAAATCACTACAAATAACATTTCAGAGATTATTTTCTCTTGTTTATTAGCTTGAACAAATACTGAGCAGCTGAGAATGCTTTGGTGAGAGTCTGAATCTTAACGTACGACCTTACATAGACACAGGAAAATATTTAAAGAATGAGATAATTTTGGAAAATGCTGTGATATTTTTGATGGGGGCTGTTTCTCAGGAACTTTTTGCTGACACAACCCTAGTACCAGGACTACCAATGCTTTCTGGGGTGCCCATGAAGCATGAACCAACTTCATCATGCTCTAAGCTGGCAAGGATGTTTGAGAGTATTTAGGACAGTAGATCTTGCACTCTGCTATACACAATCAATATATTTATCTCTGACAACGTATGTTTGATAGCAGAAATATATTCATCTCCATTTTCCTCATAAAGAAGCCTAAATATATTTGATGGAGCCCTAAACAATGAAACTATGATGGCAGTTAAATCATAACCACACAAAACAGCAGGATGTATGCTCAAAAGGATTCTTCATGTGAACTCAATAGAGAGCAAAAGCTTGTCACACCCTACGAATACAAATAAAGATCTTTATCCACTTCCTAGTAATGACATAGGATAAACTCTGTCCAGTCTTGCATACATGTAAGAAACCTTCTCTTGATACAGTTCCTATGCAAGGGACCAGCTTCAGCTACAGTCTTACGTGCTCCCGTTCTGCTTCCTCCAAAATTGTCCATTCCATATTAACGCCTGGCTGCCAAATCACATTAATTCCATAGTTGTATCCCTGTCATAAGTCATTAGTTCCACACTCTTACTACACATAATACACACATTCCACATTCTTTTCCTTAATATGCAAATCTTTCCAACTATGGCCCCCTTTGTTTTGGTGCCTCTCAACCCACCAGCGTATGCAGAAGGGCTCACAAACAGATCCTTTGGGATATACTCAAACACGACCAACATGTTCTTTGTGATTCATATGGGATGATAGAAGAGATTTTGAGGTTCCCTCCCAAGCCTCAAATTGCTTAAGTATTGCCCAGATTCCTGACCCCTTTCATCTGCATCAGGTGGTTTACACTGGTCATTATGAATTGCCTTTTAAGGGTCCTAAACAAGAACTGACTTTATTTACAGGAAAAACTTTTCCACTGGCCAAAAGCAGTATTCTGAATCAACACAGTGGGTTAGGTGAATGACCACATCACTGCCACCATGTCCTGCTGTCAGACTTTCATCAGGACCTTACAGAACCCATGGCTATGCCTTGCATCAATCTGCAGTAAGAGTTAGAAATACTTGTTTTAGGAAGAGCATCTCCTTCTTTTCACGCAAGCTGTCAGTCCCAGTGGTTCCTGCCGTCCTTTCCTTCAAATCATTTCCCTTCAAAATCAGCAGCTGGAACCTACTTCACAGTCATCTGGACACTTTATTTGGTCCAAAATGTAGCAGAATAGACAAAGTGACATTGTGCTCCAACAAAATTCAGGCTGTTTCACTTGCTCCACCAAATTCTCTTATGCCATGAGGTTGTGGTACTCAAGACCTGTTTACTCCAGTTCATTGACACAGCTGTAGTCAATAGACACTTGGAGCTGGCAAAGCCCAGGATAAAACTCTTAAGTTTTGGGCACTGCTAACAGTACAACTTCAGCCCTGGGGTGTGAAGCCAGATTTTGCCATTTGGAGGGCATAATGCACAACACAATTCTTCCCACGGTTCCTCCTATTCTCTCAATTGCAGTGGCTGGCACCATTGCTCTTTGAGCAGGGAGATGGCTGAAGAACAGCTGAGGACTTGGTCTTACCAGTCAGATTTATCACTATTCTTAATTTGCACACATGCTACAGTGACGTGTGCATTACATATACTTAGACTGCATGGCTGAATGCTCATGTTTTATCAAGCTGCAGATGATTTTACAGCTGGTTCTCTCCTTCAGCAGTGGGAACAGCTCTTGTGCATTTCTGAGAGGCAGACTACAGCCGAGCAGCTGGAGCTGTAATTCTCCAGCCCTATCTCTCCCCCATCCCAACTACCGCGCCTCCCCTGTGCCCTGACGTTCTTTGCTGCTTTGTTTATGCTGCAGAAAACATCTGTGAGGGTATATGGCCAAGGTGAAAGACTTTGGCAAACAGTTATTTTTCACAGCTCAGCTTAAAGGGAAAATATGAAGACTGCCCCTCCTCCTCAGTGAAGGGGAAGGGTGGGGTTGAGAAATAAGATCCGACTGCAGCCAGGCCAAATAGCAGACTGGCTGTCCCACTAGCCCCTTTAAAGGAAAAGGGAATTGGTTTTTTTCAGTAGAATGAACCATGTTGCAGAAGAGGAAAGGTTTGACTGAGAGAAACTGGATCAATTTTTAGAGGAACCATTTAGATAATTGTATCAGGAAAATGTTCAAGATGTTGGGTTGTGTTCGGCTGAGTATAACATTTCAAGAGAATGCATAAATCATGCTGCAGAGATCGTTTAAAACCAGGCTGATATAACAATAAAAATCTGTAACAGAGAACAACCCCACACTACTAGGAGATGGACTCAATTATTCTGCAGGTCTATTTCAGTGTTTAACTTCTATGACTCCTTACAGAATTGGGGCCCTGCAAAGGTAAAGAGAAAAAAGTTGGCTTATTACTTTGTTGAGTAACAGATTGACTTTCTCGAGCATTAAAGTACTTTACAGGCCTACAAAGTATAGGCTGCAGGTAGGGAAGTGCAGGTTTCCCTGACAAGCCGTAGTTTTGCAGTGGAACAGAGAAGCTGATGGCAGCACATGCCACTTGCAGCTGCTTTTCTCAGATCAGCTCTGGAAGAAAGGGGAGATGAAAATTCCTGCTAGGAAGTGAAGGACTTGGGGGATGACAAGGATATTCCAGATTTGCTTTAAGGACCTGGGAACAGGCAGGCACCACTCTGTTCCTCCCTGAATTGCAGCCGCCCCTAGGTGAAACAGCAAAACTGTTTACAAAACACAGGGAAGCCAGGGTAGGAGGTGAGGAATAGGCTGTTATTGTTTAAGAGGAAATTGGAACAAAAAAGTCAGGAATCACTCAGAAGCACTGTGCTGCAAAGATAAAAGAAAATGTCTGCCTGGAACTCAAGTCCAGCTCAGTCCCCAGTCACACTCAGGCCATTCCCCTCTCTTGCCATGAAGCCCGTCACTGCTCACATACAAGGAAGCTCAGCTACTGCCAGATACATCCCACTGGGATGTAGCTGCTACATAACCCCCAGGTTAGAGACAAACAAAGCTATCTTAAAGCTCTGAGCTGAAAGAAGACACAGGCTGAGTACTCGGGATCCATCTATGATCTGTCACGAGCTGTTGCACAGCTGACTGGCGAGAGAGGGCAGTGCTGGCGGGGGGCACGCAGCCATGCAAGCATTCACTGCCTGTTCCACCCTCCTTTGCCTCTGTCTGCCCTTCACCCAGATCTAGATGGCTCCAAATTAATTTTACAACCTGGAATGCTGCTAACACAATGAAATTATGAAAGAAAAGCTCATCTTGGGGGAAGGCAAAAATCAGCTCCTTTCTCTGTCTCACAGCTGTCCCCTCCTCCTCACCATGTGTTCCTGAAACCTGGGGCTGTTCCAAGCACTAAATGCACTGGAAAGCGTATCCTTGGGCCAGCTGTGATCTGATCATGGTGCGTTGGCTGTGGGTGAATCAGAAACCAACCGATAAGCCCAGGAACAATGAGGCCCCTTGTTAGGCTCCAAGAACGGCCATTGCCTTCAGCCCCCCCCCGGCCTTCCTTCTCCAGCCAGCCTTCAGGAGAGCAGGATGCCAGGAGGGCTTCTGTAACATGCCCTGCGTGGTCCTTTCCCACCACCCCTGTGCTGAACTACAGTTATTTTCTGTTTTGAATAACACGCTCCTTGTGTTGTGAGAGACTTTGGGTGGGGGCTACTGCAGCCTCTTTGGAAGGGGATGCACAGCAAGCCATGGGCTGATACTAATATTTGTGTGCAAGCTGCTACAGGACAGGCCCAGCAGCAGCACCTGGGACCAAGGCTCTTCTGGAATCCCAAGGGCTGGAAACCTCCCTGGAAGCTGCTTCTCATCAGCCCCACAGAGCACTCCATGCATTGCATACATCAGGCCCAGGAACCAGATTTTATTTGGCCTCACAACTTTGCTGATGTTTTGTAGGCTTTGTACATTTATGACATTAAGTAAGCATTATGGAAATTAAGCAGTGGCACAGAGCCAGGGTCCTCTGTTTTTCCCAGCCCATCTCACAGCTAGCTAGGCTGTTCCAATTCTCAGGAGCAGATGCTGCAGGAAGGGGGTTAGTGGTGGGATAGGGCTCAGTCTTCTCTCAGGCAATATTCTGAAGGGGAACAGAGTGCTGTCTGGAGGGAGAAGAGGCCATGGCCAACACAGAATCAAGGCAGTTTACAAAACACTGCAGAGAAATTTAATCCTGGTGCATTAACCAAGTCTCAAAACTAATAGTTCTTTGCATTTGTATTCAAGTAACATGCCAAAGCCCCAATCACGATTACCCACTGTGTTTGGCGGTACAGCCCCATCTTCAGGGTAAATATGTTCTGCCAATCAATTCCCACTGCAATTTTGATTAGACACAACATTTTCCTTGCTTCCTGCCCTAAACAGCTGCCATCTTGCACCACAGCTGCATTTCAATAGTGGATAAAGGATCCAAATACATTGGTTCTAGCAAATTTCAGCTATGGATCTTAAATTGAGATCCTTCCAATTAAAAAAATACCGCACTGGTGTGAGACACTACTAATTGTTGATAAAATCAAAACTACAGATTTGCTCTGTGCCTTTTGCTAGTCCCAACGGCTTTATAAGCTAGGAATATTACATATACAGGATACATATACATATACAGGAACTACTTGATCATTACCAAAACAGTCACTTGCCTGGTGGGCAGCTCTTATGAGGATACCAGCATCAGCTCACAAATGAAATAGAGCAGAACGTTAATTTTCCTGAAAATAGTGTTGCTTTGGATAACTGTAATAAGTTTCTAATCACATCAAAACTGACTCTGCAGCTGTGGCTCAAACGTGTCTATACTTTTCCACTCTATTGACTCTTGCTGTGGAACTTTCAGATTTTGAGCTGAAACATCTCTGAAGCCAGCCCTGATATTCCAGTGTACTCAAACTGCACCAGAAGTGAAATTTGCCTGGCTAGATTGAACTGTAAAACTTGAGACCTAAATAATTAAAACGCACAGTGAGATGTGTGCAGAGATTAAATCTTTTATGAAATACGTCAGTCAGCAAGAACCATATATTGGGTCATCACAACAATGAATACAGGGTACAGTAACTGAGTATAAAGCTGGCAAAAATTTAACATGAGTAAGTTTTACTAAAACTTAACCTCTGTTCTACAAAGAGAACTATCAATATTTTCTTGATGCATTGAACTCAATAAATTCACTTTGAATAGTTGTATGTGTGTGACAGAGAGAGAGAGAGAGAATTAGGCTGGAATGCTATAAGGACGTAAGCCAAGCTCTCAGCATCTGGAAAGCAGAAAGCAGAACTATATTTAGTGCACAATGACTTGCAATAATTTGCGAAGGGGGAAAAAGAAAGGAACAAAAAGAGCAAGAAAAAAGAATATAACTTAGGCAATTAAATGAATTAAAAGGAAAAAAGAACGATCGGGCTGCGAGGATTAATGAAACCCTGGGGTATATGTTATTATAAGAGCTTCTACAAGCAGGAATGCTGTATAGAGTTAGCAGACATTTATAAACATGCTACAGATAATGCATACTTCAGTATAAATACCACCTCAAAGAATTTCTGGCACAGAACAGTTAGGGCATTGACCTCTGCTGTACATTCATTTCCTCTATGTGGCTGAAATGGCCTAAATATGTTCTTTAGTTAGGCAAGGGAAACTTTTTCCATAAGGTAACTGCATCTGCAAGGGTACTCTATGGTGTAACTGTATTCGGTTATGAATGTGTTACAAACTCTTTGCAAAGCATGTGTAGGTTACCATGAGTTCTCCTACACGTAAACAGAATAAGAATCCAGTAAAATGCTATCTTTTATAGATGCGGTACATTCAAAAAGAAAATGGTATAACACTTTCTAAATTCCTTACTGCCATTATAAAAACAAGGTGTTGAACAATCAAGTTTCCTTTCCATTGTTTACACAGTTTTTGTTCTGCCCTTCACTTGATTTAAACATTTCATCAGCTCTTCAGTGTCACTCTTGTTTCCAGGCAGTTTCTCAAACCCAAGATCTCAGGATCGCAGAGCCTCCATCTTCAGCACTTTAAAGGACATCTCAAATAACAAACAAAACGTATTTTCATTAATGCTGAGGCACTGATCTCAGGCACACTGATGCTGTTTAAAGGATAACTAAGATGAAAGTAAACAGTATTCCTGACAAAACAGTAGAAACACAGACATATCCATAAATGTCAAAGTATTTTCTGGTATTCCAGTTCATCTAGCTTTCAGCTTCTAGGCAGGAGCATGCTGCCAAGAGATTTTAAAAAGTCAGCAGAAAGTGTTACCGCTGCACAAGCACAAAGTCCCTAAACTTGGTGAACACCAGCAGAGGTGCATGGCCTGTGAGTTGGGAGGAGAAGCTGGGTCCTGCTTGCAGTGCCAGGCGAAGAGCAGCCTGTCGCCTCCGAAGCACAGATCACAGCAGCAGCCATTTTGACAAGAAGCAGGGAGTGCTTGTAAGATTTGGCTGCTTTAGCCACTGGTCTTTACTTCACTTGTATTTACAAGTAACAGACAAAAAAAAAGAGACATGTTTCTGAAGCAGGCAGTTTGGGAAGAAGTAAAAAAACAGCAGCCATTTTCCATCTGGCTTCAAGATCACCTAACACTTGTAGAGACCTGTATATCCTCTTATTTTCAAACTTCAAGTTGCCGCTCTCTTTAAATTAGTGCTCTCATGTGTCTCACGTACAGGTAAAGGCTGCTTGTGAGATGCACTCTTGCTGGCTCTCTATGTATTAGACAGCTGTATTACTCATATGTCCTCCAGGGCTGTTCCTAAGGGTGAAAGGAGAGATCTCGTTCCTTGTTGTATTAAATACGTAGTTTCTAGGCTAGACTCTGCCAACTAACGTACCAGCAGTTGTGATATATATGTATATGAACTGGAGCAAGACCAAACCTACCCACAGAAGCTGGAGAGCTGTAACTGAGGTACCTATTTTGCAGTGTGTTCACATGCTCTTCACCAGTAATACAATAAACATGCATAATTTAAAACAATGAACATTTTTTCAATGCAGAACAAGGAGTGACAGAAGCATTCTATCTCTTTTAGAGCCATACCTATCCAGCAACAGAAAGAATGGGGAGTAGGTGCCTTTGCTACCTTGGGAGCACAGGGGAAATAGGGCAACATACAGGATTCAGAGAACCAGGAGACAAGGATGTTAAATAAAATGAGGCAGAGATTGAGGTAACAGCTACAGAGACTTAACAAACACTGTCAGAAATTGCAGCAATGCCTGTGATGTGGTGTGCAAGGGCAATGTTAGTCATGTAAATCATTGTATCAGTCCTTAAGTTGATATAAGGATTAGGAAAATAAGGACACTTAACTAGCAAAGTGCAGAGACTGGAGCAGAGCTCTGCGGTGGGATCTGATTTGTCTCACTCAGCAAGATTACAGTGCCTAAGACGAAAGACAAGACGACACTGCTGCGCTCATTAAAGGTGACATGAAGCTTTTTCTTTCTCATACTCCCCTCAAGCAGAGCACTCAAGGTAAAACATTATCAGTTTGAGGTATTATAAATGAAAGCTGCTAAAGAAAACTGCTATTATGATCAAGTAGATTTTGATAGGTGTTTTACATTCTTTGGGCTCTGAGTTCCCGTTTGAATCAGAACGGCTGTCTGCAAATGCCCCGCTGAAGTCAGCAGAAGATGAGGATTTACTGTAATCACTACAGCACTGGGCAGTGAGCTACGCTCGTTCCTGAACTGTTTCCTAAGAGATGTTAACAGCCTCAGCTGGGTGCTCTTTGTAGTTCTGGCAGAGGTCAGCTCTGTCTCCAAGCACAAATCAGAAAAGTAAATCTAGTCTAAACAATTCTCTGTACTGTTCCAGAAGCAATTAAAGGCACTTTGCTTTATGTATTTCCCCCAGGTGTGAGCAGACACTTCCCACAGACAGTATGCACAGCAAGACCTCAAAAAGCATAAACTCTTTGCAGAGGAAAAGAAAAAAAACCTGTTGCTTTGGGCATGTGAGACTCAACTGGCCCAAACACTGCAGGATCAGCTTATGCAGGCACTGACTACAGCGTGGACTTAGGGAAAAATAGAGGTAAAACATTTCCAACTCAACCCACCTAACTCCATCAGGCTCTTTATTAGCAAGGTAATACCAACAGATTAGATATCCACTTATATCCGTTTAGTTGTTTCTTTGTTCATGATTCTCGAAAAACTGAATAAGAAATACAATTATCATGGAATCATAGAATAGTTTGGGTTGGAAGGGACCTTTAAAAGTCACCTAGTCCAACCCCCTGGCATCAGCAGGGACATCTTCAATTAGATCAGGTTGCTCAGAGCCCCGTCCAACCTGACCTTGAATGTTTCCAGGGCATCTACCACCTCTCTGGGCAACCTGTGCCAGTGTTTCACCACCCTCACTGTAAAAAATTTCTTCCTTATATTTAGTCTAAATATTTCACTTTAAAACCATTATCCCTTGTCCTATTGCAACAGGTCCCACTAAAAAGTTTGTCCCAATCTTTCTTATAGGCCCCCTTCAGGTACTGGAATGTGCTACAAGATCTCCCCAGAGCCTTCTCTTCTCCAGGCTGAACAACCCCAACTCCCTCAGCCTGTCCCCCAGAGCACAGGTGCTCCAGCTCTCTGATCACTTTTGTGTCTCTCCTCTGGAACCACTCCAACAGGTCCACGTCTTTCGTGTCCTGAGGACTCCAGAGCTGGATGCAGTACTACAGGTGGGGTCTCATCAGAGAGGAGCAGAGGGAGAGAATCACCTCCCTTGACCTGCTGGCCATGCTTCTTTTGATGCAGCCCAGGATACGATCGGCTTTCTGGGCTGCAAGCACACACTGCCAGCACACACCCAGCTTTTCATCCACCAGTATTCCCAAGTCCTTCTCAGCAGGGCTGCTCTCAATCCCTTCATCCCCCAGCCTGTATTGATACAGGGATTGCCCCAACCCAGGTGCAGAACCTTGCACTCGGCCTTGTTGACCCTCACGTGGTTCACATGGGCCCACTTCTTGAGCTTGTCCAGGTTCCTCTGGATGGCATCCCATCCCCTAGGCGTGTCAACTGCACCACTCAGCTTGATGTCATCTGCAAACTTGCTTACTTATAAGTATTCCTATAATATTAGGTATACTCGCTGTACCTAAAAACTCCCACTGGTTTTGCTGAGAGCCAGCACCAGCCGTCCTGGGAATTTAACACATTTGTCCATGAATCTCCATTGTATCAGCACTGGCATGTTATTAATTTTTCAAAACAGAAATCTACCTTTGCAACTAGCACTCATGATAGAGGGGATGCAATGTGAGTAGCTCAGGGAGTCAAGATTTTTTACATTGTCTTTTATATGCTTTTTTTTAAAAAAATCAAAATTGACACATTCATGCATGGTGCACCTCCCCACCCTTGGTGCAGCACAACTCCCGACACAGCTGTGGCATGAGCTGACTAAAGGAAACAGATTGATTTAGGGGTAGTTTGCTTAGACAAAAACCATCCAAACCCCTAATGTTCCCTGATGTGGCTCACATCACGATCACACAGATGTACGATGACAGCTTACACAGCTACATGCACAGGCAGAGGAGTAGGTAGGACAGCAGTAACTTTCCACTCATGAAAATGTATCCTGAAATCTTGGCCTTAGTCTGTGTCTACAAACTTTAATCCCTGGTTTTATTAATGTGGCACCTTCTAACTGCAAAATATTCCCAGAAACAAACTCCCAAAGCATCTATTTATAGTATTGATAGTGACTGGCAGAAAAGCAGGACTGGAGTGCCCTTGCTTTGGCATAGCTGAGACCTTCTGCATGCTAGGAAGCACAGCTGCTACTGTTATGGGATGTCAATAGCATGTGCTGGCACCAGATGTGATTTTGCTGCAGCATTGCACATTTCTGTGCCTGGTTTCTGGGTACTGCTGAACACTGCTTGTCCTAGTCTGTGCTTGAACAGAAACACTTTTCACCAGTGGCTCATCTACACCCATTGCTACCATCTACAGACTGCAGCCAGCAATCTTCCTAATATGGAGAAGGTGTGGATGCATAAAAAAGGACAGTATTTTTATCCTTGCAGAGATAAGACTTTCTTTTACTGTACTGTGGCTCCACTGCTCACTACCAGCCCCAAAGAGTGCTATTTCATGGAGGGGAAGATCACAACTAGCAGCAGAAAGAAGAAACACATGTACACATGTTGCACCACGCAGTTTGTATGAATCACTTTAGCTTCTCAGTAAATTCCCAAATAAAAATCTATCCCAGTGGTTTTGCATAGGAAGAAGCAAGGCACAATTAGGGGCCTGGACTTGGTGAGGCTGCAGAGGAGCCTCTGACTGCAGAAAGCTGGAGATACCAATCTAGAATGCTTCTAAAAACCAAAGCAAAACAAAACCCTGTCTATCTGTGTCCCCTATGGAAACACCAGGTAACCCTCACCTCCATCATTAGGCAAGTTTATTATTTACCATTAGATCACCTTTATTTAGCATGGGAAACTGAGTGCTCACGTTTGACTCTATACACATAAACAATCTGCTCTGGGCAGTCTGGAAACTGGAATAAAGGTGTCACCATGAGTGCTATAGAAGGAATTTTTGGACCCATACAGTGATCAGATTCTCTAAAACACAATCCATGCTACAGCCCAAATTCCTCCCTGTGGATTATACTGGCAAAGAAGGGAGTCCTAAGACTTCTATGATAGCATAACATCAGCTTCTGGATCTTGGTGGAACTGTCATGAGTTCTGTGATAACAGAAATGACTCAAATGTTTTTAATATGGTAAAAATTGTTTCTGCACTCTCTCTGACAGTGGTTGGAGGAGAAGTTAGGGGACAGGGAGAGAAGCTACTTGCAGATATTTGGCCCTGAGGTGCCAAGCTCTCATTCATAAAAGGTCTGCCCCAAAAAATTAATCCAGCAGAAGATGAAATACACCCAGATTTGGTTTAAATTGTTTTCTAATACACATCTACAGGGGAGGGAATGGGCAGCTGCTTTTTCTCATCAACGAAACCCTAAGCAGGAGGAATTCTCTACTGGGTAGCTGACTGCTCTAAGGCCATTTTATATTTTAATGTGACTTAATAGACCAGAGAATCAGAATTGTTGGGGTTTATTCAGCTAAAAAAATATTAAGTATTCTGGTTTCCTTAACAGTATCTTTTTAAAGCTATGAAGAGTCATTTAATGAGAGTCCACTTATGTATTCACTTCTGTCTAAGATCTCAGCTGAAATGAAAGTCAAAAGGATCATGCCAGCCTTCAGCTGCTATCATAAAATCATTACAGAACATTGTATAATTAAGCCCTATTTGCAGTTTCATTTTAAACACATCCTGGCCTAGCTGCTCTTGACTAAATTTGAGATGATTTGGCAGCTTTGTGTGGGATTACACACTGAAACTAGCCAAACTTGTGCAGGCCAGGCTGGAGGTGCTTTGGTTGTGAGATTCAGGACCAAATGCGCAGGCAGGAGCTACAGCTTTGTTGTGAAATGGCAGGAACAGAGCTGCGAGGAGGAAGTTTGCAGAGTACCTGGGAGTTCTGCGGCTGCCTAGAGCTGGCACTCCCAGTCTCTCACTTTCCTGCCCACCAGACATGTCTAAATATCTTGAGAAAAACAAGAAGCAAAACAATAGGTGACTGTAGTGTGAATAATAAAAGCCTGGCTTCCCTCTTGGAACCTGACTGCTGCTCTTAAACTGCCCCAGCTGCGCTCTCACGGTCCAGGATGTCAGCACAACTGCTCCAGTGAATTAATGCCTTGTGTTCACTCTGGGGCCATCTACAGCACCCTTTTACAGACTGTATTGTAAGACTGGGGTGGGTTTCTGGGTCAGAAGGTCAGCACTACTTCTCTACTCCAGAAAGCTGGGTTCTGTATGGTGTTATTCCAGCAACAGGAAAAAAAAAAAAAAAGGTTGAAAATAATACTGTGTATGGGATGTACTGAGTTGCCAGCAGTGTAGTGCTTTGCTCCTAGCAGCAATAGGTAGAGCATATATTAGAAATACTCACTGACAGATCCTGAGAGATATCTGGTAGAGCAAAAGGTTTTCTAAATATATAATAGACTGTGTGACTGTATGAGCTGACTCAAAGGCAAGGGCCAAATTAGTCCTGGCTGAAATTCCATGGATTTCAGGCAGCTCCCTACAATGAATTTGTCCCTATAACAGAGTGCAGTTATTTTTCAAAACCAGGAACCCTCATGTGTCCAAATTATTCCAAGCTAATATTGGACTTCAGTTACTGGGTGTCTTGATTCTTTAGCAATACTGAGAGAAGATGAAAAAAGATACCATACAACCATCTTATGTAGTTCTTTTTTGTAACTACAGTCAGGGGCTAGAGTGCCCTCCCACTGCCAAGTACAACAGCACAGTCTTTCCCTCCCTTCTCTTTTTCCCAGTGACAGAAGAGCAAATCATAAGCCAGGTCCACTCCAGACCACATCTCAGTGGGTACCAGCCGTCTGAAAAGGCATGTCCTTCCTCTCATGTCACTGCAGTCTGCATTCCCATGGTTTCTACTCATCTTGGTTTTGGAATAGAAGACTGAAATCACCAGGGATGTCACTCCAGTACTTTTCATCAGGTTCAAATATCTTTAAAAATAGGCACAAAAAGGAAAAGAAAATACATACTTCTTGGTGATTTATATATTCATACTGGAGAGTAGTTGTATCACTAATGTTTTGGAGAAGGATCAGACACCTTCATAGTCAAACAGCACCATCCAACATATGGCAGTAGATGAAGGCTGCCTTTTGCCTCTCACATTCACTCTGAATCCTTCTAAATCATCCCTGCCAACATGATAGGATCCTTGAGGATCATTAACATTCATCCGAAGAGCAAATCTCTCGCTTATGTAAGAGGTTGGGCTGCACCAAACAGCAGGTATGAAAAGTTCCCTGGGGGAAGACACCTGCAGGGTCTGTTTCTTGACCTTCAGCTCTGCCGCTCCTACAGATGGCTGCTGTTTGACTCAGCACTTCGTAAGCAGTACATACTAAGAGCATGTCTCAGGAACAAAACATTAGCTCTTCTGAAAAAGAGCAGCCTTACAGATTTGTTTGTCAAGTGATGCTTCCTTCCAGTTTTGATTAAATGAAAAGCATTCCTGCTTGAAATAAGAAACAATTGAATTCATTCCCCTCCTCTCTTTGTGAATAGGCACACCTCAGAGAGCAAACCATTTAAACAGAGATTGTTGTTGGAAGCGTTATTCTGTAAGAGCTCCTCAAAACACTAAAAACACATTAAAAATATTCTATTAATGAGCTGAGGTCCCCTCACTGCAGCCTGGAGCACACTGTAACTCACATGACACTGGTACAGGTAAAACTCTCCTCTGACTGCAGCAGGTAATCTAATTCAAGTTATTTCAGCTAAATGTAAATGGACTCAATGTAAAATCTCCACCAACACTCTTACACCTAAATTTCTCTCTGATATCCCAAGGAAACATACACAGATGACTTCTCCATAAGCATGTATAGATAGAGAGGGACTTAGATGTTCTTTAAAGACATGAAAAAAGGAAGAAACGGATGAAGAAGTTCTAATATTTATCAGGTCAAATGTTTACATGCTACAGAAGGAAAAAGTATGCGATTGATCCCAGTGTAGTAGCTTTCCTCACATCCTTGGAGGCTCATCTGCTCAGTGTATCAGGCACTTCTGTTATCCTGGGAGATACAGTGGCTGACTTGCCAACAAAGTGGAGAAAGGCCACTTAAAATCTTTTTCTTCCTCAGGGCATTATGATCATACTCTCAAAGAAAGCAAATCTTCACACAGTACATCTTCCCAACACCATCCACATATTATCAAGCATGTATTTTACACTGGAAAGAAGGGAATGATCTTGCCACTTTAAACAGTCCAGTGAATTTGTTGTTCTGCGGTCAGCTGGGGCTCTTTGTTGGGTTTGCACTGAAGCACCCTCCCATTACATGTATATATTGGAATTTTTCATGCATTTGCTCTTCTTCCAATCCACAGTTCAACTTCTACCAATTTATAAAAGATCTGCACTCGGTGTTTGGAGAAAAGGCAAGAGAGAGCCTGGCTGTGCCCATGCTATGCAATCACTGACTTATGTGAGAACTCATGGGACTGAAGGACTGGGAGCAAAGATTCTGTAGCTCACAGGACAGCCAAAGAAGTTAGGTGCCAGAAAGTTTGGAAGCTGAGATATGTAGTTAGAAGAGCGCCTGCCACTGTGACAGGTGAAGTCGGAAAGCAAAGAGGGAGGTTCTGGTTTGGAAGGAAGCAGATGACGCTACATGATCAGTATGGCAGCTGGACAAATACAGCTGGATTTCATCAGGATTGCATCTTCCTATGAAAGGAAACAAGAAGATGTTTGCAGACACAACCGAATCAGAGAGGGAAATAAAACCCACATGACATTCAACCTGCCTGACAGAAAATGGGACCTGCACACTTGCTGTGGGACACAGGAGCACAGAGTTCTCACTAGCAGTGAAAAGATAACTTCTGCATAAAGTAATCGCCCCTTGCTCAGCTCAAGTTACCTTGAATCACGAATTCCTCTTGATCTTCCTGGTTGCTCTGGCTCTGCATTCATTGCTGAAATCCCTGCTCTTGAGTTAAGGCTCAGAAGTATTTTGGGAGTGAGCAAATCTATTTAATTTCTCCCAGATGTCCCATCTCAAAGTAATGGCATAATACCTGGCTCATTCTTTCAACTCCACCAAACAATGCCTGCCAGGAAAAGAGCTTACTTCAGTCATTCCTAACAAAATATAGTTAGCTCTTTAACACACAGCCTTCTTTTTATTTAGTCTCACGGCTGCTTTTTTTGGTGCAGCTCTTTGTAGATTCCCTTGGTTTATGCCAGCTGCAGTTCTCCTCTGGAGAGCAACTTGCTTCTTAAGACAAACAAATAATTTTACATTTGGAGCATTTTACAGCTGGTGCATCTCCCAAGTCCTTCGAGTTCTGACTACCTTTTTTTTTACGGCAGCCTTCACAAGAGGATACATGCACCCACCTGCAAGGCAAGGTACTGGTCTTATCTTTGTCCCTCAAAAACCTGACTTTCTGTAATCTCTTCCAGTGAATGATACACCTGGAAGAGCAAGATAACTATCTCACTGTGCCAAGATGGTCAAAATTGCCAAGAAAATACATTGATAATGGATGTAAAAACCCAAACAACAGTAAATGAGAGAGTTCTTACCTGCCTGCCAGAAGTGTGTGTCCCTCTGCTAGAGCACCGCTATGCCAACTGCTAGGTGGGCACAAGGTATATGCAAGGGCTTTGAAACAGGAGGCTGAGAGGAAGTAGTTAGTGACATGTAAAGACCGGGAAACAGGAGGAAAAGGTCTGGAAAATCTTGAAAAAAAGAATCTGGTGCACAAAGGAAAAGATTTCTCTTGTTCATCTGTAGTGAATTGACCATGACCAACTAGATGGCCAAGCTCTGCCCAAGGACTGTCTCTATGGGGTGACAACAGAGAGGCCAGTGCAAGCAAAAGAAGCAGGAATCTCTTGAAAGTACCATAAAAAGGCTAACTGATTCCCCTTTGGGAAAATACTAGTCATTAAACTGGTTTCCTCCAAACTCTGGGATAAAATTAAAAATGCCCTATGATATTTTCTTCTTTTTTTAAAAGGGACCTGTACACAGTTCATAGTCCTTGCTACAGTGTCAAAAAGTGGAACACTCCCTGGCTGGTCACTCTCTGCCTAATGGGACAGGGTTTGTTTTTGAGCTTTCCTAGGACTCTGTATGTGATGAGAGGTACTATACAAAATGAGAGACAATAGTTTAATGACAAAGGCACTGTATTGGATCATACAACACGTGGATTCAATTTCTAACTCTGCTACAGACTTCTATATACCACTAAGAGAGTCCCTTCAACTTTCGCTATATCCCTTCTGAGTAAAATGACAACAACACCTCCACATCATGTATTAATACTTTACCATAGAGAAATAAATTCATATTTGTACTCAGTCCTGCACTAGGGAAGCAAACATGACAAAGACAAGAATGCCTGCACTTGCATAGCCTAAGCAGCCATTGCAAGTCCCCTGAAGGATTCTGATATACAATCAATTACACAGAGTGTGCACTGAATGGGATTATTTAAACCAAAGAGCTTTAGTGACAAATATGGCCTTGCACAAGCTTCTGCAGTGCTGTAAATCTTGCTTTCAATGATTTTAGCTTTCATGGACTTTAAATGATTAAGCAAAAGTGTTACACTGCACTTTCAAGTGGCCCTTAATAAATAGCTTTTACTTTAGAAAGGGTTTCTGACTGAGTCTACCAAGAAATATTTGCATGTGAAATAAAGAAATTTGAATGAAAACGGGTTTGTTTATTTTAGAAGGCACTGCAGCCACCCACTGCAGGGCTGAGTTTCCAGCACACCAGTACTGGATGCCAAGGAGCTTCAGGAAGGGAAGCAAGCAACAGAATGGGAAACTGAGCAGCTTAGCTTCTTTTCACATTAATTGCCGAAAGTGGGCAGCATCACTGAAATAATATTGTATAAAATCTTCTCTTAACTCAAAAAGCTTACTGTTTATTTCCTACCCAAATGTCTATGTACAGAAATCCCAAAAGATTGTAGGAAACAACATTAACTCTATGTTTATCCAGAAAAACAGAAGTATTCCTTATGAACAGAATTAATAGGTTTAGAACCAAAATGATGCCGTATTGTTGTTGTATGTCTTCATGTACTCAAGCAATATTTTTTTCCCTCGAATGAAAAGCCATCTCTTGTGCAGAATGAGCATCAATGTAGCATTTAAGGCAATACCACATAAATGCCTTGTACAGAAAGCTGGAACATTGCCTTTCTAACTAAAATATACGTAGAAGTCATACGACAAAGCATCCTTAATGAGCATGAGGAGATGAAACCCTAGTTTAACATCTCATCTAACAGAGGCTTAGATGTTTGCTGCTGTGTTAATATCCTTCCAGGGAAGTACTTTAATTCCAAATCAAGAAGGAACATCACCATCTCCTGAGTCATCAGCATCACTTCCTGCCTTTCTGTGTGCATGTTCATAGGAAATCTTTCATCTAATTTTTTTCAAAGCCCAGTCCCAGTTGGCTAGCAAGCTCAGGCAAGATGCAGCCAAAAACAGTATAGGCACAACAAGTTTCAACAAAAATATTTGTTGCAAGAACACTCTTTGATTCATTTGCCCTTCCTTGAATGAACCTCGACTACACCCATCCTGATGCACACTTGCAGAGTGCTGTTGCCATGTCAGGATCCAAGTTCAATTTCTGCATTCCCAAGTTACTCCTTCTGGCTTTGAAAACTATCCAGGTGGCTGCACAAGGGGCTACAGAAATTACAGGGAGATGGCAGAGTTGGTGAGAGGACCTGCCTGAGAAGCAAAGAAAGGGGAGATACCCACACTCTACCAGCCCATCCCCATCCGATCTGCCCACAATGTGCTGTTGTAAAGAGTTTGCAGTGAAGCTGGGGATTTGGCACTGACATGGTGTGGAATAGTCATCAGATATTTAAAACAGAGCTGAGAGAACAAAGAAGGGCTTTGTAGTGCAAGGCAGCACTGAAAACCCTGAGCCTCCGCCAGCCAGCTTGCATGGAGTGTTTGCTAATGTACACAGCGGAGTGCATTCCTCTCATTTGATTACATGACAGTTTTATATACCAGGTATATGCAGAGGGTTTTTCTTAACCCTTTCAGTCCTCCCCCATTTCTAAATTTTAAAGAGACTCACAGTGGTTTCATTTCTGCTGCACTGCACGTGCATGAAACTTCAGCCACAAAAGGCTGAGCAGATGCTAAGGGCAACTGGATATGGATGTGTATGTTAAAAGTACCCTTATCTATGTTGCTAGAAACAGTAGAAGTAATTAAGCATAAAAGAATTAGAAAACTAATTAATTCCTTACTCATGCTATAATTTTCTGCATCTTCCTTGATTTAAGCACTGAGTATAAAGAGGCTTATTTAAAGGACCACTATCATTCCCTCTCCATGTTGTAAAATGAAGCATGCAGAGACTGCTGTTAAGTCCCCACTTGTTAGATGAGGGAGAAGGGAGCCAGGAAACCCCTGTTGGCTAATGCCACATTCTACCATGTACTGCATTACACAGTTTCTACTTAAAATGGGGATAATTGTATGTGCCCTTCTTGGTGAAGTTCTTTGAGATCTGTGGCTAAAATGTGTTGTCTATAACCAGGCACCACTCTATGCATTCAGGCAAAAGGACCTCGCATTCGTATGATGTGAGGCATACAGATGGGATGCAGGACCAAGGCCTAAGTTGCAGGGGTTTGGGTGCTTTAGTGCCAAGTAGTTGCGAAGGGTGAAGTATTCTTTCCTGTTCTGCTAATGCACAAAGTAAATTTTTTAGCCATAATTATAATAATACACAATTACATTTTCAGAAGATCTGCTGTGGTGCTTTTCATAAACCCTAAGCTGTACAACTATTAAGTTAAAAAGTTAAAAGATTAACTTCTGTTAATTAAGTTAACAGAATAAGAGAGACACTGAAAGAGATGTTTGTGGTTACAATCTTCAGCACCCATACTGTTGCCTGTATTTTTAATGTTGGCAGCTCATAGACCAACATCTAATTAAGCTCACAGAACCTCTGCAAAGCATTTAACTAGGAATTATTTTCCTTCTTAGCCACCCAGGGAAACAATCAGAAGATGAAGTGTCTTGCTCAACATTTGGATGTCCAAGGTAGCATTAGAATTCATGAGGTTTCTACTCCCCTACTCCAAGTAATTAACACAGCAGGGTTTGCTTCACTGGTAGAGAGGAAGTCTTTGGGGCTGGTGTCTGGTATCAGATGGACAGAGAGAAAGGAAGGAGAAGGTTATTGCAACAGTGGAAAAGAGTACACATGGGCAAAGAAGGCTGGTGCAAGGTGAGTGAGGAGTGGGCCAGAATAAAGGCAAACCAAGCCACCAACCTACACCTCGCTCAGAGGTTCTTACCACAGTAAGAGTGATTTCAAAATAGGTCCCAAAATGCATGGATGCACATAAAAGACTTAGGAGAACAGCAATGGGAGTATTTTTGCCTTTCTGTACCCATGAGCAGGCAGACTCTTGCTGGAATATTTGTACGTGCTTGAGTTTGTAAAGAAGAAGGAGAATCATTTCCCAAACCAGATGCATGATTAGATACAACAAGCAGGTTAATCAGAAGACACAGACAAGAAGCAGCAGATATCCTGTTTCCAAACTAATGGTATTTTCAGTATAGAATGACAGAAAAATTGTCATATTGGCAGAACTAACTTACAAAAGGAAAGCACTTTTTGAAGTTTCCACTTAAACACTGATAGCTCTTTAAAACTATTATTAGCTGTGAGATCCTTCTTTGGATGACAAAAGAAAATGTTACGTTTCTAATGGTATAAAGGAACTGGAAACATCACAGAGGTTCTTACGGGAAAGTTAGATGTTTCATAAAGCGTACTGCAGATGATACATTCAGACAAGTATCTGTGTCCTGTTGCTGGAACTGTGTATTATTGTTAATTACTTTTTCCTACTGTTAGATTATGTAACTTGGAGATAATATGATACTTCTGAAAGAGAAATATTTTCTATTATGGAAACTTATTTTGTACTAAGAGGAGAGGGGCAGGAAGTCTTCAGATGACAGCATTTCTCAGCAGTCTTTAGCTCAAACAATCACAAAATGCTGCTGCCTCAGTTTAACACTTTGCTGCATGTGAACATAAAATATCAAGACTCGTCTTGCATTCCTTCTCCTCCCAAGGGGTCATGATACACAGAGACACTTCTGCAACCACAGAGGCCCATGTGGCTCATTTATCTTCCCCATAACATTAGACATGTATAAATGTGTGAGAGACAGCACTCTTGGATGCCAGGAGAGCATTTATGATGCTTAACTATGTACTGCCTTCACTTCACAAACTGATAGCACTGTTTCCCAGCCATCTGAATTCCTCAACTCAAGTGAAAACCAAAGAAAAACCCTGCTGCTTAGTCAGACATAAAAAAATAGAGGTGATGCTGGCAGAAGAGGTGAAATTTTAGACACTCTAACAATTCTCATGCTGTATCAAAAGAACAGACTACTTTCACAGTGGCACAGAGTGTCAAGGTCTGTCTGCATGCCTCCCTGATGTAGGATATGCAAAAAAGTGATGATCTAGATGGTGATTCCTAAGGAACGTGGCCCCATTCTGATGTCCGAGGCTGTGGACACATGAAAGACCAGCTCTGAGGACTGCGATCACAGAGTGATCTGCATCTTGATGGCCTCAAGCTTTACTTTCCATAGTCACTGCACTTGTGATGATTTGAAGAGGTTTGAGTTCACTTTTCATGCAGTGTCTTGCTTACTAAGCTTCCCCCAGCACTAGTGACTGTACAGATTACCTGGTTCAGTTTAAGGCCTTCAGATCTTTTCAGGAAGAAAATATAAGTAATTTGACAAGTGAAAGGGATGAATCTTCAGAACTCCCTTAGGAAAAGGACTAACAGTGGTCATAAATTTCAGTGTCTTCAGGAAACTCCTTTGCAATCTTGTACAGTGCTTTTTAAAGAATAATTAACATGGAAAACATGGAACTGTAAACACTGCTATCTCAAAGGAGAAAGCAGAAATTTGAATGAGAAATCAAGCTGCTTATTAAAACAATCAGTGTGCTTTATATTGAGGCCAGAAAGATAGACAAAACAAAGAAAAACGACCCTCATTTAACATAATGTTACTTTATCAAGTTCACAGAGTCTTAATAAAGGACTATAATGATTTCTCAAACATATTCTACAAGCAAATATTAAATCTCCACACTCATCCTGTGAATGGCTGCAATTAACATATATAGCAGCTTTCCTTTAACATCACACGTGGCTTACACAACACTGAATCCTGCCAAAACATCCCTAGTTGTGCATCAATAAAGTAATGAATGCACAGCTCTGGGAATGGTGTTCGTTAAGCTGTACATGGGAATCAGTAGAGGAAACACGTAACACTGGCTTTTTGAGTTCTACGAAATAATGGAAACGGCATCTCTTTTTCCCCCTGTCAGTGGAGTAATGGAACAGTAGATAAACTGTGTAAAACCACAGCTAAATATTTAGAACCCACAAGGAAAAAGTCCTTTGAACAAATCAAGCTATGTCACTTGCAGGCTGGGAAGGAAGAGAGAGACAGACAGTTTGTTATTGTTATTTCTATTTTTAAATACATACAAGACGCTCAGATACTATGCTGATAGGGGCTACATAAGCACCAAAAGAAAGATGAGTAGGAATTTTTTCCATGAGATTCTTATACCTTTATAGCGGTCATCTGGGATTCAACTTTTAGCAGCATCTTCTCCAATCAAGACATCTGGAGATGTCTCAAAACTATTTCAAAAACCAATGGAAATACTGCAGTATAAAACATGGCCTTCAGGCCATCTGGAGATATGATAGGTACTTAGAATTCCCAAGGATTTCCTCTAAAATGACTATGTTCCCTGTCTGCTCCTTGCCCACCATCACATAGTTAAGGTTTCTCATTTAAAGAACACTCAAAGAAGTTTCCCTGATATTAAAGCATAAAATATACTCTGTACCTCAGTTTTCCCACTTGTAAAAGATTTTATTATTAAAAGACATTTACTTACCTAGAAGGACTACTATGAGGCTAATGAATATTTTTTAAATATTTAAAAAAGGCTAAAAAAAAGCATGGGAAAATTGTGATTTGAAACACAAATGAAAATAAATGGGAAACATACAGGAAGGAACTGAAGGTTATCTCCACATAACAGGAGAGAGACTGACAATATAGGATATACACATATCTCCAAATCCCCAAACTTCTCCTATTCTTCATTCTGCTCTAAAGTAAAATTCCCACAGATGGACTGGACACCTATACTGAGAATGAGTGCTTTAACTTTCCTGTTGATTTCATATTGATCAAATAAGTTCTGTAAGAAATTCAGCATCCATCTCCCAAGAAAAGAGAAAATGTGCATCTTGAGAGTTTTCAGGAGTTAATGCAACGATCCAAATCACAAAACAAGAAGGAAAAAAAGCCCTGAGAAAGAAGTAAAGAGAAGTCAATACAGACATAATCTAAAATAAATCTTCCCAGTTCAGAAACCTTGAGGACTTTACAGGGTGTCTCCATGCCTCAATCACTAGTCTGTTAACCATTCATCATATATGCAGGGGTTTGCAGCTGAAAAATCATAAAATCTTTTATAAATATTAATTCATTGTGCTTCACAGTTCACCAATGAGATTTAACTGATACATTCTCATGTCACACTTTACTGCTAATGCCTCAGGGATGAGGCAAGGCACCTTGAATTGGAAGTCTTCTTCCATTTTGGATCCAACCTACTGCCCAGAACATATGTTAAAGTTCTGCAAAAGATGAGTAACTTGCTGCTGCATCTGAAAGTAGCTTTGCTCAGAAAGCAAGTCTGAGACAGCCCCACCACTTTGCATTTCAGCATCTTTCACTGAGAGATCATTTTACTCACATTAGCGAACTGAGTTTTTAAACAACATTTGGGATTGTACCACTGATCCTGTTTCGTGCCCAGATACGTTCACTGAGACACAACGTACAGCAAGCTAAGTGATTTTTTGAGGTTTATATAAAATGCCACAGAGCAAAGCTGGGGCGAGGACTCAGGAGTCCTGCCTCCCACCCTGGCACCGCTGCGCCTAGCCAGCCACCATTCAGCGCTCCGGTGCTTGCTTAGCTTGTCTGGCCCAGTAATAATGAAAGGAAGAAAGGATTTTTCACTAGGAATTTGGAGTATTTTCTCATTATAACCAACCAGCATGACCAGAAAAAGAACCCTGATGCAATCTGTGGGCCTAGTTTCTCACTCCCCCGCTGGCAGGGCCTGAAAAGGCTGCCAGGGCCACAAGCTCTGCTCCTGCAGGAAAGGGGAGGGAGAATGTGCAGGACCAGATCCTGTCTGTCACGTCTGGTATCCTGCCTTCAGCGCTGCCCAGAGCTTCACGGTTCAGGGAAAGGCAAACAAACAAACAAGAATTCTCCCCCTGCATCCCCCTTCCAGCACCCGTGGCCTGTGGAGCAGTAACCAAGGAAGCGGCTCTTCCCATTACCCACAGCCAACCTTTCCAGCAGACGAGGATAGGGCAAGGATAAATGCCAGCAAAAACCCCACCCCCGAGCTTGTTCTTCAGACCAAAACTAGAAAAAAGGGCAAGACAGGCATGATTTGGTATCTTAAGTACAGAGAAGGTCCCCCCTGGCTGGAAACGAGGGCAGCTGAGCATGCAGTGGAAGATGGTGGCCTGGGGGAGGTTAGTGCGCTGAGGGTTAATGTGCTTCTCCTCTGGCCCTTCAGCAGGGTGCTCAGGGTATTGATTACTGCCCTCACTGGAGGGGGATCTTCTTCTTTCCTCTCACGGTCACCCTCAACACTAGAGCAGCAGCGGAAGGCACAGCAGGAATAATCCCGCAAGGTCGGGAGGAAAGGGCAGAGGCCGAAGGGCAGGGAAGGTCAGTGCGAAGCAGGCAGGACGTAGAGCTGCCGGTGCGGGCAGAAGGTCTGTTTCTGGGTCCCCCAAGCCCTCCTGCCAGAAACTTAAGACGCACTTTGGGAGACCCAGGGACAAGGGCTCATGGCAACCTGGAGTAACAGCTGACAGCGTCTGTCCTGGGAGCGGGGGGAGGAGAGGGCTCCGTGCTTTGTACCCCCTGATGCAACCGTGCGTTACTCTGCTTGTGACAGCGCAGCCTCAACGTGCTTGTGGTTTCTTGTGCAAAGAGAGGCTGTGCTCAGATAAAGAGAGAGAAGATGCCAGCTGAAGCAGAGTAGGGAAGTGAAAACACTGTCAAGTTTTTGCTTGCTGCACCTTTTCCAATACAGATGAAAGGAACAATACAAAGCCACGACACAAAGTTGTGCCAGGCCATCGGAAGGCCTCAGCTGCACGCTCCGCTCCACCATGGATTTACTCAGCTTGATTCCTCTTTCACACATAGTCACAAGTCAGAGCAGACCTCCTGCACTTAATGGAGTGACATCCCTGTACAGTCACAAGAGATGAGCAGACACACCGTGTGACTGTTCCTGTAACGGGGTGAAAGACCACCATGAATGTCCACTTGGGCTGAAGGTGCACTCCTGGCACTCCTTCAGGCTTGCTGTGACCCTGGGAAGGTGCTGGGGGAGCTAGGGGGGCAGAGGGGTTTGTAACATCCCATACACATACTAAGGCCTCAGGCAGGAATCACCTACATATTCCTTTCAACTCCAGTATGACACACGATACTTGCCCCTCTCTGCCACCAGATTTTCCCTTTCCTTTTCTTTTCACTTGGACACAAATAGTTCTGGAATTGAACTTTCCTGGCTGTGATTATGTGAGTTTGTGCAAGGCAAGCACATAGTAGATTCAGTCTCCTTCTCCCCTGCTATCTCCTCCTTCCATCTGGCCCGCTGTTTGGCCTTGCTGTACACCCTTTCATACAGACTGCTTTCCACAACTGCCTGAGACTTTGGTCACAATGAGACTCGAGGCCTTCCCAACAGCTCCTACACAAGCCCATCATTCCTAGTAACTATGCATAAGACAGAAAAGGCAGGCAGCATTCTACCTGAAAGCCATATTTGATCTGCCCAGCTGGAGAGGCCAGGCAGATGGGAACACAGGCTTCTCGTACCAGGTCATGCCAGTCCTCTGCTTCCACCAAAAGCCAACTCATTCAGAAGAAAGAAAAAAATGTTAGTGTACCTAGGCAGTTGTGAAGTGGGAGTATACAGAAATATTCCTCTCTTGCCTTCCTTGACAGGGCAGCCAAAGATATACTGTTACATTGAGAACTTTTCTGCTATAAATTTGAGCATCCTTTTTTTCCCCCTATCTGATCTCACTTATCTCACCATGGTTTCTGGCTAGTAGCAGGGAAACAAGAATTTAATTTCGATACAATGTTTGGATCTGGAACCAAACTTTCTTAGAACACAGGGATGTTTAGTTTCATGTATGTTTTGTTTTAACCCATTATTATGCTACATGAATACAATTAAAAATCTGAATACATGTCTGACTCTCCCTGAAGTCAGAGCTCTGGATCTGTTGTTTCATCTTTAACAGAAACAGAAACAAAACAAAAATAAGGAGAGGGGAATAAAAAAGGAAATCTACAGAACACCTTCCTAAGGGCAGCTGCTAAATCTCACAAGAATGTGCTATCTGCAGTTTTGGAATATCACTGCTCCACTTAAGATACTACAGGTCCTGGTTATGAAAGTACTAACTTCCAGGATGCAAAGCTGGGACACAACTTCATTCCCAATACTGCAAAACTCACTGTGATTTTTCCTTATCATTTTTATCATCCAGAAAGAGAGAACTCCTTTTTCCTGAAATTAACCCTTTGTCTCTAACAAGGAAGCCCAAAGAAGCAAGTTGGCTGCATAGGACTCAAAGGCTGCACAGGCTGAAAGAGGAATACACGAAGCATTACCTTTTCCTCTGAATGTGCAGAGGCACTGCTTATTTTGGGCATGAGTGACTTTTGAAGATATTTCCTGGCATGTATTTAATCGCCACGCTTTTTAATTACTTCTCTGCAAGATGGATGAGTTTTTTTGATGAAATGAGGTCACAGTGTTTTACCTTTTCCTCCCATGCTGGGACTATTTGCTGTGTCAATTTGTGTAGCTTAGAAAAATATATGCACATCCTTTGAGCTGGGGCCTGGCACCATAAAGCAAAGGCAATTTTGGCTCCATCCACTTGGCAGTTAGTGAAAGCCATGAGCCTTTGGGTGCAGGCTGTGATGGTGCACGGAGTGCCTTCTGCTGCGCTGACAGGAATCACTGCAGACACCTCTCCCTGGCCATAGGGGACATGGGGCAGCCTTGGCCTCAAAAGCATAAGGTAGTGATGTGCCTCACCAGGACCCACCTCTCCATCCTCACACAGCCATCCCACACTGGAGGATCCTGGGCTCTTCTTTCCTGTGCAATCTCAGGGAGAGGCAAGGGCTCTGGCCCTCTGCGCCTTGGCAGCACCATGAGACAAGCCCATGACTCTTGTCATTTCTGTCATTCCAGCCACCCCGCCGTGGAGTAGCTCTGGATGTGTGCTCAAAGCCCCACTTCTCGACCTCCTCTTTCTTTTCAGTTCTCCTTATCCTCTGCACAAATAACTCCACTCTTTCAATAGCAACTCAAGTAAAACTAAGAATTTCAAGAGAGGGAAGACACTGCTGATATGTACCCAGCCCAAAATGCATCTGCCAAGTTCTAGACCCTTGAGCCATCTGGCCTGGGCAGGGTGGAGAGGGAAGGACTTCAGTGCCGTTGCACTGCCCAAATTTATTTTGAGAGAAAAAAAGCCTTTAACAGGACAAGACATGCAGGGCACCACCTCCCATTTCCACACAGCGACATCTCTGGCCAGCTTTGATCAGTGCCCTGCCTGGAACGTACGAGGTTCAGTGTATGGTCAGACTTCTGTCACTCAGCCTACAAAGTCAGCCCCGGAAGAAAAGAAAGAATCAGACACATCCATTTGCTGCTTTCCCTAATGTGAACTTGACAACCATTGATGGCCTCCCCCACAGATGGGCTGCTCTCTTCTCCCTGACCTTGGCTGTAAGCTCCAGCATCATCCTTACCTCCATTAGAGCCTCCTGAGTCTGGGCTATTGCCCTGTGAGCCTGGCACTGGCTAAGGACACCAAACAGCACTGAATGAGGGGCTCTAGTTACTTGCCAGGGACCCAACAACTCATAAAGACTCTTAAAGCCAGGAGAAGATATAGGAAGCAAGCAGGACTGCTGCAGTAACAGCATTGTTTGTTCAGACTCCTAACCTCTCTGGCTCCATAGTATCAATGTGGTGAAGACATCTGATAAAAAAGCGGGACTTTGGTAAAATAACTCCTGTCCTTACCAAGCATCTATCTCGGTCCCTTTGGAAGGCTCTCCCTGGAGTCACAGAATCACAGAATGTTAGGGATTGGAAGGGACCTCAAAAGATCATCTAGTCCAATCTCCCTGCCAGAGCAGGAATACCTAGATACCCCAAAGTGTAGGGTGTTCCACACCTGGGTGGTCTCTGTGCCTGCACTCCAGTCCCTTGCTTTTGGGGAATTAGAGCCTGGAGAGGTCAGAAGCTTCAACCACTCCAAGTGAAGCTGTGGCAGACAGCCCTAAATTATTAATGTCTTTAAATACTAAGTGCACTCAGGAACCAATTCAGCCTGCAGCACACAGGCTGTGCATCAACAGGGTCCCAAAGGGGTTGCAGAAAAAAAAAATTCTCCCTAAGAGCTGTGAAGCAGTAATTCTGTTTACACTGACATATTTGTCCCTCCCATGGACAGAGAATACATACAGACACGAATCACTGCATTTGTAAGCACCTCCACTCTTCTCTTGCTGTTTCAGTCATTCCTCAGCCCTGGCAGACATACAGCTGTGCTAACCAAGAGCTCAATTTTATTCATATCCAAGAAGGTAGTCTTGCAACCTGGGAGAAGACTGACACCTTTCAGTTATATGGGAAGAGCATCATACCTCCATATCTACAATCTGACTTGAATAAGGATTCTGATTCTGTCACTGGAAAGACTGCAATTCATTAACATAGCCCAGCTATGCACACTTTGATATTTATCTTTAACCACATCCCTTTAAGACTAACCTTATTGACAGCTTACTTCTGTAAGCTTCCATTTTGCTATTCATTTAGTTTCATCCCTCTATGACTGCGGTGGCTCCTACCTCTGGCTCCAGACCACTAGCACAACTGGCCTGCAGATAACTCTGACTTGGATGCTCTGTTAACAGTTTGCTGTTTCCATGCAGTTTTAATTTTGTTTCAAGAGGAACTAATGCCGATTTTTGCTCCTGTTTCAACATTTGGCAGAAGTATGAAATTCCACATGTTATAGGAAACCAGAAGAAAGTTTTAAGTTCAGCTGCTTAGGATGTACATGCACAAACAACACACAGTGCACGCTCCTCCTGTTTATCTTCTCCGCACCTCAATTTTTCTGTTCTCTTTCTCTACTCTTCTGGGAATGTCTCTCTTTCAGTTCTGCTCCTCTCTCTCCCACACCCATAGGCATGCACTGATTTGTTATTGCTAGGTCACTTGTGATTACAGGCCTGGATATGCTAGTTTATTGCAGGGTTGGCCTTGGCTTGATAGGCTGTTTGCCGTTTTGTTATTACAATACTTAAGCCTCATTCTTCCAGTTCACCCTCTTTCACACACACACACACAAACCACCACAACATATTTATTTTGAAATGGCAAACACAAAAATTGAATTGGGCTTTGCAAACAATCTGAAAGGGAATGAGGGAAAAGGGGGCTGGGGGCCCTGGAAATGCTGGCCTCCCTGCCCCGCCTGACTTCTCTGAGTGTTTGCCATTTTTTCTGTGGTACTGGAGTACAAAGCTTCAAGTGCCGCAAAAGCTGTGTGTCTGTTTGCTTTGCTTGGCTGCAGAAGCCCAAGCACAGCATATTCATCTGGGAAGCTGTTAGCTGGGGTTGGGGAAAACCACTGGTCCCTTTTGGCTACACAGACATTGGCAATAGCCGTTACAAGTTAGATCTGGCCCCCTAGAGCAACAGGCACAAACATGAAGAACTGAAAACCTCTCAAAATTATTATTGATGTAGTTACACTTTATCAAATAAAACAGCAGCACCCCCCTAACCCCCAAAATGTGTTTCAGGCCCCTTCCAAAAAGAGAGGGATTTCAAAAGCAAACCTACCCCTATCCTCACAGCAGACAGAATTTCCGTTCTATTTTGAAAAGTCCTGTGTATCCCCCCACTGCATTCCTCCTCTTCCCCCCTCCTACCGAAAAAAAATAAGGCAAACTTCTAGGCATAGCTTAAAAGCCACAAAACTTCCTCCATGTGTGTATTCTCCAGCTCCACTGCAGATATTTGGAGTTACATAAAACTGGGCAGTTAGTGATTCTGGCAGCTAAAAAATTACAAAGTTCAGGGGCTGAGGAGGGCGTGGGCCAAGCTGAAGTTTTCCAGAGCGCCGTACCAGATGGAGGGGAGGAAAAACACTACTCTCTCGAGGCTCAGGAAAGTGGAGTTAGAAACTGAACCTGAAACAAATTTCAGGGAACATTCTCCGTTCCCTGTGAACACTGGTATTGGCAGTGCTGGTTATCAAGGACGGTTTGGACTTTAAAAACCAATGAATGTGCCTTTCTGTACGTGGCAATGCAATGCTCTTACAGTGACATGGCAGAGTCTGACATGCTCCAGTTACACCCCCTGTTCTCCAAACCATGACACCCCCATTAGCCAGAGCTGTGCAAGCCTTCTCCCTTATGAACCAGCAGCGTGTTTCCATTTCCATCTGGATGGTTGATGTGTAAGGATGAGACGAAAGTGCATCATGTAATAGACTGCACTAGCTACCAAACATGCCCCAAGTCAGCACATTCACACTAGAAGACGGTTTTGTGTTAGAACAGCTGTTTCCTGGGATGATGCTAATTTTAACTGTTATATTTAAAATTATGTCAGAAAACAGCTAACTTCTAAGATCTGGACTTAAAACTATTCAGGTAGGAACAGTCACCCTTCTCATCTACTCTGAGTGCTGAAGAGTGTGTTAGTTAGCACACATTATAAGATGTTGGAATTTTTCAGTGTAAGTAGTCTCAACTGGGTTTTAAAGTGTCCTGGCTAGTGAGGCTTAATTTTCTAGCTCTGGACAGGGTTTTAAAACATGCTTTCAACTGTGACTAGCTGTGATCACATTAAGGACAAAACAGCCTTTAACCATGTGCTAGTTAACAAATACTGGAATATTGTGTCCAGTCTTAAGGCATACAGTACAAGAAAGACATTGGCAAGCTGAAGTGAACTCCAGTTACACGGTTAAGGGCTGGAGCAGGTGACATGTGAAGAGAGGCTGGGAGAACTCAAACTCTTCAGCCTAGAGAAGGCAAAGGCAGGAGACTTTGTATAAGATAGCATATTTGAATTTGATTATTTTACTGAAAACGCCGATAAAGAAGCCAAATTTAGAGGTTTTACAGAAGATAATTTGTCCACTAGGATCCAGAATAACGCACTTCACATGAGCAAAAACCAGCCATTTGATTTTTGATCCTCATCACTATCTGAAATGGAAACCAGCCTCAATGACCTAGAGAGGAGTCACTGTATATATAATGGTATGAACTACTACAAGCAACTAATTCACTTAGCATGAAGGATGGGAATTTGTTTTAAAGACTGAATTTCCTGCACGGTGTCATCAGTTCTCAGTGAAATAGTCATGGCAAAGTCAACTCTGTTTACCTATTTATTTGAACACATAGAAGACAAACTTCTATAACTCAGTATGGAATCAGTCATCTAACTAAATAAAGTAACTACTTCCATGCTCTGCAGTCTTGGTAAAGTCACTCCAAATCTTACCGCTTGAGATTATGGTTCTGCAGCAGTCTAAATTAAACTAACTGTTGGCTTATGTGGTCCAGCTCTGGCTACGCATTCCCATTCCTCCTTACACCCAACACATTGCTCATTACACCATTCACCAAGCTGTTTCCCTGATCTAGGTCAACCAAAAGCTCACCTAATATCCTTTTGTACAAACCAGGATCATAATAATAGCTGAAGTTATAGGTAAGAAGCATCATTTAACTCCACTTTTCCAATTCATTTTAGACAGCTGTAATTTTCCTCAGGTTTGGGGTTGCTTTTTTCTTTTTTGAGAGAGGAAAGAGAAGTTTTGGAAAATTCAATAAAGTGCTCATTCTTATATGCAAAATATAATTTCAACATGCTTTTTTTGTTACTGTCAGTTCACATTCCTTAGGAAAAAGCTGAAGTGAAAATTAATGAAATTCTGTGAATGCTTGCTGGAAAACATTTGCTTTATAATGAAAACACAGGCATGCCATGACAATACTTAGAATGGAAGGCAGAAAGCTTTTTGGATACTTTTTATATCTTAGAGAACATTATGTAATTTGTTACTTAGATGTCATTAAGCTACATTAAAAACAAAACAAAACAAGAGCAGACATACCAAATAAAAATTATGAAAATGCCCTTTTTTCCCTGCTGTAGTACAGCCTGTAGGATCCAGGGTTCTGACCCTGGTAAGACCCTCAGTCTGGCAAGCAACTATGGGACTTGAAGTTGCAAGCTCCAGCTGCCCCAAAGCTCGCTCCCTCTGTGCTGGAGCCCCCTTGCAGACTACAGTGATCTGCAGAAGCCAATTTTTTTTCTTTCTGTCTGGGATCTGGCAACGACCTCCTGCAACCTAACTGCGCTCCCCACCAGCCTTTTCTGCAGGCTCTGTGTTGACCTGGCAAATGCTTCTAGCTGTAAAGAGATGAAAAGAAGGTAAGGAAAAAATGGAGGAGGAAAAAAAAAAGCAAGCCCTGCAGATGAAAGTCTGAGGCAGTGTTTTCCTTTCCAAAGTGCTGCTACATTCCCATAAGCTTGTGGTTTCCTGCATTCTGCCGGAGGGCTTTTTTTCTTTTCTTTTCTTTTTTTTTTTTTTTTAAATCCTTCTGGTGATATCTGAAGAGGGAAAATGTCCAGCACTAACAGGAGGCCTTTTGTTCTATTCGTTTTTAAGTGGACTTTAACCCAGTTACTACAGACTGAGTCACTGTAGAAACAAATAAAATAAAAGCTCTCTGTTTTGTCCCTCTGGACAGGTCAGGGACATGTTAAGTTCTGTTCTCCCTCTCCTGCTTTCTGGAAGCAGTACTAGACCTGGCATTACACTGCAATAATAATGAACATAGTTTATGGCTGTTCTTTTTCATATGTCCTGGCAGCCCCTATAGAGTTGATATTCCAATAGAGCCATCATTCCATTAACAAAATAAATTCACAAGGGGCGTACCTTTGGGTAACGAGATGAAATGAAACCCGAGAAATGTCGGCTACCAGGGACCAGTAAGATGTGGGTAAGTGTGACACATATAGGTGCATGTCTGAGCTATTTTGGTACCTTCTAAGATCTCAAATCTTTTAATGACTCACAGCAAACAACTGCTTGTCTCCAACTATGACTGTAAGATTCCCTTGCTATCAGGCTGAATTTTAGGCTGGATCTGATTGTTGAATTTTGGTCATTCCGTGCAGTTCTGTTTGCTATGACAAGTTACATCCTGTCACCATAGATCAATTTTAGCGTAAATCATGATCTATGTGGATCCCAAATATCTAAAAAAAATAAGCATCCTATGCGTAGGCCTGTGGTTCCTTGGGACTTACTGATCTCTGGAGGCTCTGGAAAGTCTGTGCAGAAGAGGATTGCTCCTCCTCTTTCCCCCCTTCTCTCATCAGCCCGCCTTCCCTGAAAACCTTTTTAACTCTTTAGTGTTCCCTTATTTCTGATCCCTCAGCACTGGCAAAACAGCTGCCTGTTGTGGCTGGCAAGCGCAGAAGCAGGCTATAGGCTTGCTTTTTTCCCCCTTTGCACCCTCCCCTAGAGATGGTTACTTGGTTGCCTGTCGAAAGCCATTGTATTGTTGTTTTCCCACGCCCACGGTCCTCTTCCTGGGCCAGGGTACTCCAACTTGTTTTTAAAGTGAAGAAGTTTTACACTGGGAAGTTTTATCCAGGAAGAAGTTAGTAGTAGGTGGGCCAGAAACAAGTTTTTCATCTAGGGAATGGGGATGCATGCAAAGCTAGGACAGTGATAGACAGTGACATTTAGCAGAGAGGATTTTGTACAAGAACATGACTATGCCGTGCTGCATAGAGAATTAAACACAGGCACAGCCAAGACCATTCCAGGCCATGGGTGTGAGTCAGCAGGATTTTCGCATGTGGCTGGTATTGCACTGGGCATGGGAGGGCAGAGCACACAGAGCCAGGACTATACCGGTGCCAGAGCTGGTGTGCAGAGTCAGGACTAAGCTCAGCACTGTGCCAGGCCTCCTGCTGCTCCCTCTTCTCTCTCCCATTTCCCGGCAAACTTGTCATCCTACAGCCACAGCACTCTAAGATTGTGTGCCTGGCACAAAAGGCACATATTCCCTATGTGCGGAAAGACTGTCCTAGCTGCTGAGGTTTGCTGGAGAACAGGAGTACTTTAGCCGTGCCTCCTTCTCCTGGTTCGATTTCTTGTGCCAGTCTTGGGATTCCTCAACCCTGAAACAGTCCAGAAGTGGTTGGTTGACCTCTTTTGCTCTGCCAGAACAGCTAAGAGTAAAGGGCTTGCATAGCAAATGAAATTGAATATGAACTCTTACCCTATTGACTTCTTAACACTCTGTACTCTGTCTGCAGGAGCCTATCAGTCCACACAAACTGCAGCACAAGTTATGAAAAAACAAGTCAATTGGTCAGCAAAGGCTCGGTGATCCTGCTGCTACTTAGCATCATTATTCTTACCTAACTTTTCCTTTGTTCTATTCTGCAACAGCCACAAGAGACCAAAATATGGTCCAGGTTTAGCATAATCTGGGAGCGTAGGTGGCCACATTATTCTTTCCTTGTTACAGTAGCAGCAAGGGACTCATAGACAGCCTCTTCCCTTACCTTGTTCCTTGCTACAACAGTATCAGGGTTTCACTGGGATGGTCCTCACATCACTTGGGCCAACAGCAAAAATGCAAAAGAAATTCCATCCCTACTAGAGATCTGGATGTGTTTCAGAGCCTGTCAAGAACAAGTAAAGCAGCAAAACATTCTGAAGTTCAGATGGCAGATTCTTTGGGACAGTTTCCAAGCAAATTTATGTTCATTTCTTGGCTGAATCCAACTTTAAACAGAAACTAGAACGGTGAATATGGGGAGAAATTTGTGACCAGCAGAAGCAAAACATCTGTTTTTTTACCAGAGACAACTGAACTCCAGATGCTGTCAACATCACATAATTCTAGAAGTGCCAATCTCTTTGTGAGTTGCCCTGAGAAAGGTCATGTCACTGAACTCTTGGTGACTGAATGGCTTTTGTACTGAAAAATCCACTCCCAGATGTGCATGCTGAGTTTGATGCAACTTGCTTTGCTATCAGATTAGGCAGAAGGGAAAAAGTGATCACAAGCAGATATCCTACTTTATGAGAGAAAGCTGGTCTCATAGATCCTGCATGAGTTGTGCTTCTGCTCGTTCCTCTTGAAACCTGTTGAACATGTTTGCTGCTACAGGATGCTGCCTCAAGCTGTCAGTAAGATAATCAAATACCTTTACATCAGCCTGGTTGGTTTATAGGAATGGCACTCATCAATATAGATACAGTTTACAAACGAGAATCAATGCCGACACTGACTTTATGTTCCTCTGGAGGACATCATGCTACTCAGAGAAGTACTGACCTAAGCTCATCTACAGCATTCCTTGCCAGCAAACAGTGTAGCCCGAAGGAAAACATTTGAATCTCCTTTCAGGACAGAGTTCTTTCTCAGTTTTGGGCAGTAACAACTGGGCTCCTTAGTTCTAATACCACTTCTTTTGCCTCTTAACCTCTAAGTCCCTGACACCAATAAAATGCTGACCGTCAATTTTAGAAGCACTATAACCCTCACATCACGTGTCATCTATTTCCCTTCTCTGTTTCACATATGGAGCCTGTAGGCCATGTTTGTGCATGTGACAGAGGGAGGGGAAATAGATGACACATGATCTGAGGGTTACAGTGAGACTACGTGCATCTGCTTTGGGACGCAATGGTATGGCACAAACGAATGCAGTGTGTTTGTATGACACGAAAGCACATGACACTGCATCCCACTGGGCAGCTCTGTGAAGATGTCAGTGGAACTGATTTGCTTTTGTAAAAACTGTTCTCCCTGCCAGATTTTTTTTTTTTTTTTTGGTCACAACTCCACTATTACTTTGCAACATGAAAAAATTCTTAGTGAAATCTGTTTTTTTGACACTGCAGATACTAGGAAAGCTTAAGAATTTTCTATGTACCATCTGATGCAGGGTCAAAATGTGCAGCAGTGATATGCAGTGCACATTATACACTAAAATGATTAGAAAATGGGCTTAAGCAATAGAATAATATAACTTGCATCCATTTGCCATTCAAGGAGTGATTCACAAAAGACTCTGTCCCTTAATTCAGTAGGGTGATCAGTGGGTCTGCCTGGGAACGTACTTATTTACAAAAGGGCACATTACGGCTTTGGAGCTTGTTGGAGTGAAGCAGGCTTAAATATGAGTGTGCATATGAATTGTTCTATTTTATAACTTGTAAGTTGCTCTTTCTGATATACTCCATCTCTCAGTGACCTTTTGCTCAGAAGTGAACCTAATCCACACACAAACTGACCTTCCCTGCTTCATCACTATCACCAACTGCTGTTTTCTGCCTATTTGCACCCAACACAAAACTTCTGTTACTTTTTATTTTAATAACCACTGAAGTCAGTTTATGATGAGTTCTACCAGTTGCTTACACCAGGCTGCACTGCCTACATTTAGCACGTGGTACAGTCAGGTAAGAAGTTTAAAAAGATTTTGCATCAACAAACAAATGATAAAAAACTCCAGAAAGCAATTTAAGCAGAGGACTGAATTTCTGCTAAGACCTTTGACAGTAGATTCGCTGGCTTCCAGCTGATCAGACAGACTTTCAGCTCCTTGCTGGCTTTATTCTCTCTTGATCTGAAGGCATTTGGATAGTGCATTTTAAACCAATTGGTTGTTTTCTCAGAGTCTACATAGGGGTCGGGGAGAAAGGGGAGTATCTTTCTTGCTAATGTTAGCCAGACAATGGCAGCTTAACTGTAAAGTCCCCTAAAAGAGAATAAGCCTATTGTGTCCCCAGTGTGTTTCCCACATTTCAAAGGCCACTAAGTAGCACCAGCATCTTTGCCTCTGGGTTACTGAGAAGACAGACTCTTATGCTTATTAAATGATGGCTTTCCCTAATGATTTGAAACAAAAAAGGCACACACATACAAAGCCAGAGATGTGCACATTTAAGGCTTCTCCTGCCACAAGGTCAAACACATGAAAAGACACAACAAAAAGTTTGGCCCCCAGATACCAGTGTAGACCCACTTGCCCATCTCTCCCACACCAGCCTTTACTCTCTTTTCTACTGCGAGAGCCCCCAGTTCCTGCACAATTAAGCGCGGCACCAATGGCATTTCTGCTGCCTCTCCTTCCACTTGGCTTCACTGCTGAGAAAGGAGCTTGTTCGGCGGGGAGGCGGGCACTGCTGCCTGAATAGTCTCTGAAGCATTCATTATCTCCCGCCTAATTACATGGCCGGCATAGTGTTGTTGTTGTGGGAACACTGCATCACATTAATCAGCAAGGGGATGTGCCAAGATGAAAGGGTCCCCTTGTGTCTGCTCTCTGCTGTGGAAAATGGGCAGGAGGGTGGGGGAAGGAGCGGGGTATTTATCAAGTGGCGAGGGAGGGAAGGCACAGCGGGTGCACCGAGCTCAGCCTGGCCCTGCCGCCATCTTCCCAGGCCAGTGCTCCTGTAGCAAATACACTTTTGGTGTTCATGCACTGTGACGGACTGATAGCTCTGGAGTCTGAAATCCTTTATAGGTATGAAGAAGGGCGGCGAGGCAGCACACTGCTCAGTTGCTTCAGGAGGGAGTGGGAGCTAATCCTCCATTGCCTATCCTACCCTCAGCCCTCTCTGCTCAGAAATGGCACCACCTATTTGAACGAGCTCGGATTTGGCTGCAACCTGGCCATGGGGCTTCACAGACAGCCACTGGGGGCTTCACAGACACCCACTGTCCCTTGAAACACGCTCCAAACACACTCTCCTCCAACAGTCTCCGAGTCAAGTGTTAAATAGTAGCTGGGATGGGCCTTCTGGATCAAAGTCAAACTAGTACCCAAAGCAAGTTTCATTTCCCAAAGCTTGCTGATGAGAGCCCCAGTTCACCCACACAGTACAATTTTTAAATGGACTCTTGAAATCTGAGAAGAGATCTCATTTCCTCCTATCTTTGTCCCACTTGCAGGGCATTTGAAAGGCTTTGTAAGGCTTTGCATAGATGCTTCTCTGTGTGTTGGGTTGGGGGGAGGGTTGGGACATCTACACTGTAGTTGTTTGGCACCCTGCAAAATACTGGGTCAGACTGGAATACCAAATGACAGTCCTTGGCTGAGCTGCTTATTGCTGTGAGATGCAATAGCTGCGCTCTAGAGAGAATAATGAAAGGTAACGGAAAAATGAAGACAGTACAAACGCAGTTCTTTGCATTGGTCAGCCTCTCCCATTCACTTTTGATTCAATCAGTTCAGATCATTCCTCTTTAAAATCCTGCAAGGACTGGCAGCAGCTCTTGCTCAGCTCTTCCCGTTTCGCTTCCTGCAGGCCTTCTGTCCATCACAGCTTTTCTGCACTGGAGCTGTGCTGCAAGTCAACTTCGATTGCTTTGAATTAAAGAGTCTTGCCTCCAAACTCCATTGTTTTTGCAATGCATCCGGCTTATTAATGCAGGCTATTAAAGCTATTTTGGAAGAAGATTTACTGAGATGCAGATAAGTGTATCTCCCACAAAGTAGGTGTGAATACCAGTTCCTCCTGCAGTGACTGTTGCCAAGTCCTCCCACTGGTATTCCATGCTGTTTTGCAGACAATTGGGGCAGCCTGCTTATCTGTGTGCCACCTGTTGTGCTGGAGTCATCCTGACCCAGTGCCACCTTTCTATTCAAATACCGTTGCCAAATCAGGTGGTGTTCTTTGGGTTTCAGCACACAGGGAGCATCGCTTGTGTGACACTGGATGGTCCTATACTAAGAGACTTGACTTCATTGCCCTCTGGTGAGAGGAGTACATACAACAGGGACTATCAACATTTCTTTTTTGAATGAGACCAAATGGGACTAGGTTACAAGTGGCAATCAAAATGAGGAAGGGCAAACTGCTAGTTAATCTTGCTGCATATAACATAAACGGAATGTATGGAGCAGGAGGGACTTAGTCCCACTACTACAATCCCTAGTTTGTTTTCACTCTTGTTCCAGTGCTAGAGATCCACATGAGCAAAGAGCATCTCAGGTTAGTTTCCAAACTTGCCAGGTTTGAAGAGAATCTTTCCTCTGTCTTTTCAGCACACATATCCTTTAAATAAACTAACGTTGAGAGCTGCATATGCACTTCCTATCTCCTCTCTCCTGCTCAGTCTTTGGTTGGCCATCCTGCCTTGAACATGGGCTGCCTGGTACTTTATTAAACTTCCCTCAAGCCACCAGGACAGTGGTGCTCTAGCCATCTCCTTCCCAATAGAGACTCAGGAATTAGACTAGACAGAGAGCATTTTGCCATGCCCATGCTCACTAAAGACTGGGAAAAGCCCATGGGACTGGAATACCAACCCAAAGACAAAGCACAGTTTTATCCCCAGTGGCATTAAGATTACTATATGAACAATAACCAGCTGTCCTTTTTGTCTCACATTTGCCTGACAAAAGTGAGATACTGAACTGTGATCACTGCAATGAATCCTGTGCTAAAACTGGCCAATTTACATCAGAGGAAAAAAGCTGGAGAGATAACATTGCAGAAAAACTCTGGTCTCTACCAGATAGATGAAAAGACAGAAGCATGAGGAAGACATCCTACGGCATGATACAGGGGAGATAATGACAGGGAAATGTGTCAGACTTTATAATTACTGCTAATGAGGTTAATCTGAGGGCAACTAATCCTATGGGAGAACACAGTGGCTCTGTGATCAAGGTCTTCTCTGAAATACAGGAGTCTTCTGCAGCCGTCAACCCCTAATGCCTCTCACCTTTTGGACATCCACTGCCCCCCAGTGCAGAAACGTCTCCTTTTCTCACTGAGCCACCCCAGCAGTGTGCAATCGGACATTCCTACCCCTACAAAGGCAGTGGCTTATCTCCTGGCAGCCTGCACCCCAAAGCAAAGAACAGGTTTGCCTCTTGCTTGCACTGACTGCAGAGGCACAAGATTGCATGCACACTGTGGCTTGTTTTAGAAAGTGCCTTTTGACTTGTGTTTTACCACCACCCTTATTCCAGGACTCAAGCTTCATTTTGGCCCATGAGTCAAGACATTGAGAGGACCAAACACAGACATGGCAAATGAGGAGCTCTAGGAAGAGGCCTAGAGTAAAAGCCTGCTCAGTTTCCATCTCCTCCTTTTTTTTATGTACCCCTCTCACTGCTACACTTTTGGTGGCTATGCAAGACACTCCTGCAGAAACTTTTGTGTAGTAAACACTGTGCCAATCATAGTGTCTCTTCCAGGTTTGGGGACATAACTTTGAAACCAGTCTTTTCCACAGCAGAAAGGAGATGGTGCAAAACAATCATGGAAATTTCTTGTTTTGGCACAAAATTTCATTGCTTCTGAAGAGGAAAACCAACACTGCAAACATTCCCCCTCCCAGGAGAGGGAAGGAGAATGGGGCAAGTGGCTGCTGCACCCAGAACTCTCCAGCCCTGAAATGGAAGTATCTCCAAAGGTCTACGGGAAGGCCCTGCTGAGGCACATCTGAAAAGCACACAACAAATCTCAAGCACAGATAAGTTCTTTTTCATAGTTTCAGCCCCACTCTTCATGTGACAGGTTTCTTTAAAATCCCACAGTACCTCTTTTCTCAGCTGGAAACATCACCTCTGGCTTTTCTTTCTCCTTGTTTTGGTCTCTGGTTTCCAAAGGACTGTTAACTGAGAACCTCTTTTCTCCCTTGCCTCTACACTTCTGTTAAATCTGCTTTACATATTCTATTAGAAAAAATAAAATAAAACTTCAACTGCATGAAAAAAACACTCAAACCATTTGAAGGTAACTGTAGCATTAGTGCCTATCTCTCACTGGTGCCAAAGGTGAGAGGAATTTTAGCAATTCAATAGATAGATAAGATAGAAGAGGTTATTTGATTTAGTATTTGGCTGTACCATGTTTTTTAAATACTGTGCAGCTAAAAAAAATGCTAAAGGTCACATGATAAGTTTATTTAGGTAAATGAAATAACTTTTTCTAAAGTGATATGCTCACTCCAGGTACAATGATCGTATTTTTAACACTTTACTGTAAGTCACCCTTTAAAGGAAGCTCTTATCCCACAGCCCAGTGGTGATTTTTAAGTTAGTAATTTCCTCCCCTCCACATCCCCACACTAACACCAACAAGGCTCACAAGGAAATCCCAACAGGCAGACTGTTATTCAGTCCATTTCTGCATTTCTAAGGCTCATCGACCTTTCTTTTGTCAGATAAAAGCTTCCCATCTCTTTAAGCCCTTCATTCTTGCAATAGTCCCACAGAAAAGTTGACATCCTTGGCAAGGAGAGTGAAAAGCAGCTTGTCCACCCTTCCCAATAGGCCAGGCTGGGGTTGTTTTAGCCTGTTTAAATCTCTCCCCTATTTATATGCTAATGTTCTGGTATCAGCAGAAAGTATAAACAGTGTTGTTTACAGCTCCCTATAGTCTGTGAGCACCAAGCTGCCAGGAGAATACTGTGTACTGGGCAAAGAGATGTATTTATTGACAATGAAAACGGCCACTTCTAAAACTATGAGAAACAAAACTGAACTGTAAAAATGCAGTGTCAGCCAAGAATATAACCATACAAAACAGGACTGGCAAAAAGCCATTAGCCAGGGGGTCAGTGATGGGGCCTGGGGAGCTAAGAGATTTCATATTTAACAGGGAGAGATCTGGGGAGACCTTCAGCACAGAAACCTCTGAGAAAAGAGAGCATCAAGTTCCTTGGCAGGGCAGCTTACATGCTCCATTTGCTATTACTGCAGATTTTTGTTAGTGGATAATGGCTCATAGCTTGGCTCGTAGCTCTCCTGGATCCTGAAGTGAATTAAACTCTCCTAAGAAAAACAGCGCAGTCTAAAGGCGCAAGCACAGGAATTACTGAGTTCAGATCTTGTCTCTCCATTTTGCTATGTGACTCTCTTCACCAATAGAGTATGAGGTCTTAAAAAGAACAGTAACAGCAAAACCAGGCAGCAGTGAAGATGTACATCAAAGATGGTTGTGCAATGTCAAGCTCTCTGAAGACATTAGGGCACAGAGCTGACAAAATGTTGACAACTGCAATGGTACTCCCATTTGAAACAGGGGAAATACCTGCTCACATCAGCAATGCCTTGTCTCCTAGTAAATAAAAACTAGAAAGCCTTAAAAAATCCCTGTCCACTGTAGTGCCTACTGTATGCAATTCTCTCACAAATGCAATTACTGACAAAAGATGCTAGGCTGGCTGACCTGGCAATCCCTATAGTATGGTTTTCTGCTGAAAGACAGAAAAAGGTTGGAACAATTGAAGTTTAATTCATATTCTCCTACTGCGTATATGTTTCAGCTCACACCAGAAGAGATGCACCACTCCCAGGAGGGCAAACACAGGGAACTTTAGTGGGGGCTGAACACTCTTGAGAGTTCAGGCCAGCCTGGCCAGCTGACCTGTGTCTGGTGCCTGCACTGGCCATACTGTGCTCTCCTCTCTTTGGAGGGAGACTCCAGAGGCCGAATCACCAGTCCAGCTTGTCTCCTCAGTGATCCAAATCCACATCACACCCACCAGTACTGCTGCCTCTCTTGCTAGGTAGTCTCAGACAAGGTGCCCAGAAAGGACTGAGTTTTTCTCCAGACCTCACACTCCTGCAAAACCAGTGCAGTGGCACCTGGGTAGGACAATGTGAACTTGGCTGTTACTGGAGAACTATACATAAACTGTAAATAAAAGGAGGCCATCAGCAATTTTATATCAGCACTAAATTCATGAAAGGGTAAAAAGACAAGAGGACCACTTGAAATGACACTGTGCCTTGTCAGAGCAGCACAGTCACAGAAAGAGTTTGAGGTAGTGAACAATGAGAGCATTATATAGGCAAAGATGTGCTTTTCTTCCAGTGGGAATTCAGTTGCTAAGTGCATCAAGAGGATTTACAGCAACCCTTTGCTGTAATAACTAGACATAGGCCTGCATGAAAATCCCACATTTGGCTGTGGCATACTGGCTAAGACTACTCTGTCTCCTTCTAGTAGCGTGCTCCCAAAGAAGGAAACAGCTTATTTCTGCTACTACAGAATGTCCGAAGTCAAGTAGCAGGAGTCTAGTGGTGCCATGCCAAATTTTCCAATGCAGGAAGTTTCTCTGTCGCCTGAGCTAAAGCAATCTGCATGTGGTCTTGCACATATTACTTACATCATCTTTTTAAGAAACTTAATCCAGTCAGTTTTGAGCTGTGAAGTTTTGTTGTACAATGTAAAAGGGTTAAGTCTACCCAGACTGCATCAGGTGCCCTGCACGCATTACACTGCGTATTTTGTGGGATTACAAGTGCTTATCAACAGTGCAAATAAACCAGCCCAGTGCATTTATTCCGCTCAAGATTGTCTGAAACTTGTTCACTTCTAATAACTGTCAGCTAAATCACTAAGCCAGGTGGGGATGATGCTTGTTGGAGCCATTTTGATCTCTAGCAGCAGTTTCTAAATCTCCTTCCATTACTTATTATTAATTACTGTTTGTTAAGCACCAGCAGTAATAGACAAAGGCAGTCCTGTAGCAAGGGGTTAACCTTTAAGTACAAGGCATATCGATTAAGACCATGGTATGAACAGTGAGAGACATCTTGAATCTGAAACCAGAAGCTGGGATTCTAGTGTTTGTATTTTTGGCATCTGTAAGAGGATGGAAAGGCACGTAAGTGTTTTTAAGGGTAGGTGGGTGTTTTGGTCGAAGAGAAAGTTGATGCACCTCAAACTATGAGAAATAACTATAGATGTACTTCTTAGAGATGCATCTACAGAAATATTAATAAAGAAAAGGCTAGAATGTAGTCTTACATAATTCATTGCTGCTGGGACACGGGCCGGGAGGGAAGAATGGAGAAAACAGTCCATAAAGATGCCAATAGTTTCTAAGCAGAAACATCTGTTGAAGTCTTAAAAACGCTCAGGCCCGCAGCAAGCTCAGCAACAGGAAAGCCTGCAGTTGATCACTCCTACCCTCATCAGCCCCATGAGCCCCTACCCCTGGGATCAGCGTGGAGCTTGGAAGATAACTGACACCATGAATCAAACACAGCTCCTTTCTTAAAGGGGAAAAGGGGAGGAACAGAGAGCCAGGATGGGCGTCCGGGGAAGACAAATGCTTATTTGGAGTGGAGGTATTCAGGAAGAGTTACAACAGAGTAAGGGAACATGCAAAGGGAGACCCAGTGGCTTATCCAGTCTGTCCCATGGGGGCCTGTATGCTGAATTTCCATTGCTTTGTCCAGTCTAATTTTAAATGTCTCGAGCAAGAGGCCTTGCTCCCCTCGGGAGGCTATTGCAAAATCTCACAAATCATCTTTGCCTTTTACATGACTGCCTCTTCCTTTGTGATAGTTCGTTTAATTTTCTTTGTTTTCTCTTGATATTCAACAGTGCCCCTAGACATATCAGTTCCAAACAGCAATTTCTTCTTCCTCAAAGCATTTGTTCCCCTCTGCTGTTTTCTCTCAAGAAAAGAGTTATCTTAAAAATAGCTGCGGAGGTTGGATTTTGTGCATCTCTGCAGGGCCTGCATCTGCCAGCAGGAAGGGAGCACGGTTCTCCTGGATCTTACAAGGATCAATGAAAGGGGGGCCTCAGCTGCTACATTACAAGAGAAGTATAAATTGGCAGAAGTTCTTATAAAGCAGGGTTTGGAGCCTTCCCTTCCCCATCTCCAATCATTTCAGGTGCCAATTTTGACTAATTGCTCATGTTAAAGTTTCTTAAAGTATCCAAACCTTTATCCACCAAGAAAGCCAAACTTCAGTCAATGACAACGAAAAGTCCTTGGGTGGAGATTCTGTTTTCACTTCAAATCCAAAACTCCAGCAGCCTACATTATCCATGGGAGTGGGCTGCAACCTAGCAGTGAATTTCTGAGTTTATAAAGGATTCTATTTTAAAGTTAGTGGTGACTGAAATACCATGAGAACTGTATTTCATTTCTCAAAAAAGGGTAATATTTGAGTACTTGGGATTTCAAAAGTATTTACCCTGCATTTTTGAAAATCTAAGCAAAATCCTTCCCCTCCCTTAAACTAATCACTAACATTTTCCTAGCAATCGTTCTTCTATATAAAGTTAGACTGAAGGGTCAACATATGGCTTAGATTGAAACTCTTGCTGTGAAATTATCCATGCAGTCCACAACCAGCACCTCCATAACAATAACAGAAGTGAGCAGAGTAGTGGTTAAAGTGATCAGATGTTCAAAAACAAACTCTGCAGTTTTCAGTATTCATCAGTTTTCAGATTTTGACCTGCTCTACGTCTGCACTCCAAAATGGCATGTAGTGATTTGCTTCCTGGCCCACATCCTCCGAGTCCTCAGTGTTGAACATCAAAGAAAGCTTGCTGCTTGAGTGGCTCTCTTCCAGCCTGGCTCTCTGCTCTGCTTCCCCACCTTTTGTTTCTTTCATTAGATCAGAAGCTTTGAATAATAAACTATAGCACTATCTGAACCTCCAAGGATCCATTTATCAGTCTTTCTAAGATCTCCTTCACCTTCATACTTGCTTTCTGCCTGTCTCTATAAACACTGTATCAGGGGAGGAACTTCTTGATAGTGAACTTGCTCATGTTTCTAGTTGTGGAGTCAGTGATCCTTACTTAATGTTGACAGTGGTACAAATAACATTACTAGAACTAGTGGTACTAGACATGGCTTTTTCAGGTTGTGCAGCTCAAAATGATTGACCAAAAGGTTGGTTTTCCCTTCAAGTCTGGAGCAAAATTTTCACACTGCATGTGAGGCACCAGATGACTTCAAAGACTGAGAAACAAAAAGGCTTAGGAAGCTTCTTGCATCCCGCTAGTCCTCCTGCAGATTTCTAACTAGTCTCAACCAGTTGCCTACATCCAATCTGGGCTCATGAAGCCCCAATTCCCTGCAGGTCCTCTGGCAGCAAACAAGACAGGAATGGTCTCCAACAATGCAGGAGTAAAGGGAATTTTTAAACTCAATGTTAAGCCTCTTAAAAAATGAGCTGAGGTTGCTCGGAGATTTTATTAAATCTGCCAGCCTGTGAAATACTGCCCAGTGGATCAAAGACACAATGCACCCTTTCTTAGCTTGTGTTGAGCTCTTCATGGATCTCCAAAGGGCATTAGGGCTGTAATGTCTCATTAGGTCAGTCATTAAATACAAGGAACCCAAAAATTCACCAGAGACCAAGAGTCAGGATGGGACTCTGCCATCCCTTCAGGAGCACGACGTCTGACCCTTTTAATTCATCTTCACTCCCTTCTCCCCCCAGTACACTGAGAACCACTCACTGTTGCTGATGTATAAAACCCTGCCACGAAAACTACTAAAAAGGGCAGCTCCATGCTGGCATTGATCCTGCCTTCATCTCACTGCATTCATTGTCTAAGAGAACAGAGGCAGGATTAGAAGGGGGTTTAGAGTGCAACCAGGCAGTAAGATTAATAACTGCTCTTAGCTTCATTCATGATCAATTGAGTGTGTGTGAATCTGCAGAGGACCTTCTCCAAACAATCAGTAGGGATGGTAGTGGCAGTTGTGGAACCAGAAACCCAGTAAAGCAAATGTCAGTTACACAGTATTTCTCAAAAGGAAAAATCAAACGTTTTGCTATCCCTTGATCAGCAAATACTGCTCTGCTTGCGTAGATCTGCTTGCATTTACCCCCAAATCTGTTATGCACCCTATCTTAGTCCCTAGTAAGTCCACTGACTCCAGTGGGCACACAGGTAAGCCTTATATGAAGGGAAGTTTGCTATCGGAAATGCTTTCAGTTGCACACTTGAAACGTGTCAGCTACTTTTTAAATAAGGCAAACACCTTGAAGCCTACAGCATAATATGTTTTCACCAGATTTATACCAACTTTATCTGCCACAAGTAAATATAGATAAATCACATGGTCTGGCTCCTTTTTCCTGGAGGGGTTAGCACTTCCTTTATGAACTCTTGTATGTGTGTATACAAGATACAGCATGCACAGAAGTCACAGAGGTTACCATCAAATGGGTTTCCTCTAAACCATCATGCTGGTAAGAGACCTGACTGCTCAGAATTCAGTAGTTGCTAGCATGAAAGTGAAAAATCCAGTGGCATGTGAATGAAAACTGGCCATGTTTTACATTCATCACCTAATTCTGCTAACATCACAAACCAAAAGTATTTTTGTAGCACTTTGATTAGTTGCTTGCAAAAACATGCAGTACAAAGAGTGACCAAGTGGGCACGTGACTGCAAGGCTTGGGACACCACTCTGGTAGGAGCAAAGCCATGTGGGAAAGGCACATGCTGGACTTTGATTTCAGAATATAAACCATTAGATAATGTTAATTTCCAGAGATGCCCCTATTTTGCATTTGTTCATCACTTTTTATTCTAGCAAAGTAAAGAAGACCTGGCTATACAAAGGAATGCCTATATCCACGACTGACGTGGAGCTGGGGGCAGCAGTTGGCAACCCCAGACAGTACTACAAAACTACTTAGGAAAGAGATGAAAAACAATGGCCAACCATTTATAATGGCCAACAATACCTTGCAGTCAATGTCTGTGCAGCCTTGGAATGTCTAGAGCCAGGTTCAAAAACATGGAGTCCTCCACTCATTTTGCTTGGCGTGACAAAGGACAGGAGGTAGGGTGCGTGGCTGCTTTGCCCTTACCACACTCCCTAACACATCCTGTAATGTGTCTTGCAGGACTAAAATCCTTACTTCAAATAATGGAGCATTACCTGATAAGGCATCCCGCAGTCTGCGTACAGCAGCTGGCTCTATTCCCAAGCATTTAGAAATTGGCCATCCCTATTTAATTGAAACAGCAGGAGAATTTATGGAAGCAAAATTGAATTCCCCTAACTGATAACTGAAAGATTAACTTCTGGAGGGAATGCCTTGAGATTTTTAATGACCACACACAATCAGAACCTTGGTTTAATATCTCATCTATCCACGTAGTACTGACTAAAACAGTGCTGAGGGTAGAAAAAAAGAGAAAAAGAAAAAAAAAGAACACATAGGCCTCTGCCATCTGAAATACGGTGTAAAGAGGTCACTGTAATAGCCCCACAAAATCTGGCTGCCCAAGGAATTTCTTATTGATTAACAATTCATACTGGCATCAGTGAGAAAGAGTCCAGGAAAAACAGAGCTGCTCCAGCATGTTTTAAAACAAAACAAAAAATCCCACAAAACCCCACAGGCTCATGTTTTCATTAAGCCAAGTGCCAGTGGCTTCTGCAAACCTCAACCAAGATCATTAATGGTTGAACTTGGACTACCTTTATGGGACCACCGTATGAGACTTGTATTCATTCTTCATAGTAATTTTAAATTCTGTTTTCAATTCATGCTAACCTCTTACTGCCCCAAAAAGCATTCACGAAGAATGCACACTGGCGTTAAAGGGAGAATGTGCCCTCCACATTCAGTGTGATATATTGGGGCAGGAGATGGGTGAAAGTCAACATGGGGCACAGTGAGGCACTGCTGCTGCAGGTTCCCCGGCCCAACCTGGAGGACCAAGGTAGCTCAGTAACTTCAAAGCGTTGCTTTTTTATGACAGGGCTATATGGCTCGATTGGATTATTTTGAGTTAGACCTTGTTAAATGCTGCTTCTTTGGCAGTTTCAGCCAGGAACCAACCACGGAAATATCATTTTTTTTCTGATATGAAAGGACTTTGCTTTAGGATTGAGGCATGCTAGCCAGAGCAATAAGGAGAATATGGAGCAAGCAGCAAACATCAGTCTTCAAGGCTGTTACACCACCATTAAATTCACTTAAAAAAACAATGGAGACAGATGGTAAGATATCTAAGAATGCTAATACTTCTGAGAAGGGGAGTGAGACATGGGTCATTTGTAAAAATAGCAGAAACCCTGTCTGTAACTTCAACAACATTCAATTTTTGTATTTAAAAGGGTCCTCCGAGGCTGCAGCTTTCACGTACATACCCTGGCTTTTACAGGGAGCATGGGAAAATAAGTTCATTGTGTCGGAAGGCCTTGAAAGGGAAAGGAGGCTTGCGGCAGGACGGGAGGAGGGGAAGAGCTAGAGCCCAGCTTGAAAACGCATGGAGAGAAATCAAAACCAAACACGTACCTACCCCCAACATGCACATGCACACACATGCAAGCCCTAAACTCTGACTGAACTCCGAAATCGGAGACCAAGCTGGTTTGGGAGCCACTGCTTGCTTTTCTTCTTTGTCTCCTTTTTGCAATTTTTTTTTAATTTTAAATTTTGTTGGTTTGTTTTCAATTACCACCTCCTTTATAAGGAGGAAAAGAAAATCAGCAAAGTTTTGTGCATGTGTGCACGTGTGTGTGTCTCCCAGGCGGCTCAGGAAGAGTGAGCTGTCAAAAGCCCAGCCCAGCATCTGGCTTTCTTGTTCCTGGTGAGGATTTTATAAATATTTGGGAGGTTGCATGGGGCAGGGTGGGAGGGGGCTGCAGGCGGGAGGCTAGATAACTTTTGGGCCCACACAGCACAGAAGTTTTGAAAGCCTGCTTTTCATTAGCATTGCCTAGCAACCAACTCATCTGCTGCAAATCTCATCACGCCCCAGCAAAGCATCCACGGCATGCTAATCTTTTCATTTAATAGAAAAGCTGCTGTAATCTTTCTTCCTTTTCCTTTCGAAAAGAGCAGACAATAATAATAATAATGATAAAAAAAGAATCCGGCCCTGCTCCTCCCGCTGCCCTGCACCCCCTCCAGTGCTCTCGTTGATCCAACACTTTGCCGAGTTCCCATGGATGACCTACATGTGTGTGTTCTGGCTGATAAGTCCCAGCTGCAAAGGCAAGCTTGGGTTGGTTTTTGCTTTTTGTGCTGTGTGTGCTAGAAAGGGAGGGAGGCAAGGGGGGAGGATTTTACTGGCTGGGTGCTGAGAGAGGAAGGAGGCAGGCAGAGTTACAGCGCTGAGTCCGAATGGCTTAAATGAAATCTCTGGCTTCAGATGCTGTAACTGAAGCCCCCCCAGCAGACAGGAGGGAACTGGTTTGTTCTGGTGTGTGTGTGTGCATGCTTCTGTGTGCGTGCACAAGTCCGAGCTCTTCCTATATCTGCAGGAGAAGAGCGAGTCTTGCTCTGTCACTGATGAATTCCATGTCCAGCCAGCTGCAAAACAAGCCATGCTCTGGAATCTCCCCGGGCTTTGCCCGTCCTTTCACTCTGAAAATATCACGCCTAAGGGTAGAGGAAGTGGTTTGGACAAAATAAGACTTGACCTGCGCATCTGCCCAGAACTGAAACCAAACGTCTGTCTCCCTGAATTTTTGGCTTTTGACAAAGCTCAGATAATTTCTCTTGCCACCTGCCCATCTTCAAGCATATCTGCGCTTTACAGTTCCACACGGAAATATTAATCTATCATAAAACAGGCCATGCATACAGCTTGAGCTGGTGAGAATCAGGAACCTGAAAACCTGCACAAAAGGAGATTTTCAGATACTCACCCCATTTTTACAGTTAAGCATCCCAAAGAGAAAGGTCTCTGCTACCTTGCCCTTTGTTCTTTCCTCAGTTTCCTTCCCCTCTTTCTAGTCTCCACATTTCTTCTACCTTTTTCATACTTTTAAGGGCTCCTGAGGATGTCTTCTCTGCCCCACTCAAAAAGAAGCCAGCTCCTTCAAAGTGCAGTCCTGGAGGCCATTTCACATTCTGCTTAACACCCTATCCTATTTCCTGCTCCTTGAACCTGTGAACCTTGAACATAATACACCTCACTCCTACCCACACGTGATGATTGAGAGCATTTTCCTTTACAAAGGAAGATGTCTCCTTTTCCTCTCTCTAGCATAATGCTGGAACCATTCCCATTAGTGAGGTGCTATAAAGATGACTGCAAGATCACAAGGCCCTACAGCAAAGATTAAGTCGCTCAGGACAATAATGTTATTATCATATCTAATGAAATGACAATATGTAACAGATCAGGTAGATATACTTTGAATTTCCTAAGAAATCCAGATTAAAACTGGAGCAATATGATGCTTGGGAAGCAGTAACGTAAAGTTGGAAAGCATACTGAGATTATGGCAGATGTTTCAGTGTCACACTGCTTAAGTAATATCAAGGGAATAATTAATTTTCAGCCCTACTCGGACAAAGTCCTAATTGGATAAGCCCAATAACAAAACCTTTGACAGCCCAGCTGAAAGAATGGCCGTAGGGCCAGGGAAAAGGACTCCAAGGAAGTTCAGCCAATCTCAGCTACATCCTCTGGCAACCACTTCAAAAGGTTTCATGGAGCAGAGTGCCCACAAGAAGATGAAATGAGACCCTTCATGCACCATTTACTGTACTTGACAAGCAAGAATCGCCAGGTTTTGGAAAACACATCCACCTCCTCTCTCTTCTAAACAACTTCAGTGCTACCAGCTTCGGCACTCTGCGCTGCAAATGCTTTCAGAGTCATCAGTCAGGTGAAAACCCTTTTCCTTATGCACACACTGGGCTTGAAACCATTATGGGCTGGCTCTGCTCCCATAGCCAGCTGGAGGCAGAGGTGCTTCAAATGCATTCTACGGGAAAGGAAATACAAACCCCACCTTTGCTGGTTTTTAATAAAGAAAGAATCTCAAGCCTCATTGCTTCTCAGGAAAACAGTGTTGGCTCATGTTTAAAGTGATAGTGTGGAAATAAAATTAGTATTTTAACAAATTCCCTTCCCTCTGTTACTACGAGCTCTAACAAAATGGCTGTTCACTGTAAAAACAAGACTTTCTGGTCACTGGAAGGCAGTTATTTTGGACTCAAGACTGAATTCAGCTACGAATTGCCTCCTCTTGCTAGGAACTTGCACCTATCTTTTCATAGACCTCTATTTGAAATCAATTCTGGGCCATTCCAGGGACAGTCAGCTCTGTTAGGCTGGATAAGAAGTAACAGATAGCAAAGCAATCGCACCAGATGGCAGAGAGCAGCAAGTGAGGAACAGAATGCCACTTACCTACATGGCAGATAATTTGCTGTGAACTACCATCGCTATAGAGATAGAAAAGGATATATTCTTATGAGTGGAAAATAAACTGGAATGGAGACAAAATTCTTTGTTTGGGGTGCAATCTGTGATTATCTTAATTTTTCTGTAGTGTCCTAGTGAACAGAAATTATATATATGACAAGTCTCAGTCTGCTGTAGTCCTTAGTGAACTTAATGCATGTTTCAAATACACCATCCTAACTTAAACACTCGTTAGCAGAATGAGCTGCAAAGACAAAACCTGAATGAACATCCCTCAGAGGATGGGAAAGGACTTGAAAGTTAAAAAACATACTATTTTTTATGTTTGTCAACATAAAGGAATCATAACCGCACGGTCCTCTTGTTAACACTGAATTCAAGTCTATGGATAGACCTTCCTCACAGCCTGTACTGGAGAAAAAATTCTTAATCAAAGAGCAGCGGCAGATTATCTGTAAGGATCAATGCTTGGGAAGGGCTCAGGGCTAAACAAACAATAGATCCTTACATCGACTTTTTTTTTTAAAAAAAAAAAACAAGTTGTAACAGCTTCCCTGTAAAATTTATTCTGTTTGATAGTAGTCACGTTCTTACAGTATTGATAAAAAGACACATTATTGGACAAGGCTGAGAAATACCAGCTTTCACGGTGTTCTGCAGTTCAAAGACAGGAAAGTTTGTCACATTGGCAGAATGTTAGCTGAGGGAAAGAAAATGTGCGAAGGCAGTTAAATAAGGCTACACAGGTGCTGCTACTTCAGACTGTGGAAAAAAATTATAATACATGTGAAAGAAAATAATCTCTCTAACATTTGAGTCTTCTTATTGCAGGGATAAAACCACAAGCCTGCTTTAGGAGTGCTGCCCTCCTTTAACCAGCCAAACATCACACTGACATTCTTTAGTGACTTGTGGTTTGGAGAGATGGCCATATGCAAAACTGAGGTCTGCGTACTTCTTAGAACTAGAAACTATTTGTATATGTTCTGGTAAACTTGGAGATGCAATCAAGCCAAAGAAAATTCTACATGCTAATAGATCTCCATCTCATGATAAATTTTATAGCCTCCTAAGATGATTTTATCATTTCAGGCCACTCGTATCCCTCACAAATCAAGAGATAGTTTCCCGTTTTAGGGGGAAGATGAGAAGGGTTTAACTGTTGCCAATATCAAAACAGAGCATTTCAGAATAGCCAGATCTTGAAGCAAGCTCCATGACTGTTAGAAACAGGTCAAACTCAAATTACATAGGAGTACTCTAAAAGTTTAAAGACACTTAGGGAAAGAAACAAATGTAGTTACTACCAAGGTAAAAAGATGCCCTTACCATGAACTCATTTGTACTGAAGAAGTACGTATAATTTTACTAAAGGGACCTTTAAAATTTAAATTGTTATTTAGATAGAATTCTTGCCTTATAGTTCACCAAAAGTCCTCCTTGCTCTGGACTGAACTAGTGGACTGCTTTTTTCAGAGGATTCATAAATGAGACACCTTTAATATTTTCACAGAATGGGCCCATCAGTGAAAAGACACCAGGATTTGGACTTGTTGCCATACATGGCATTTTTTGCAAAATTTACTGAGTTCCAGTTGTAATAGATGGAAAATCCTAGAGTCAATACCAGGGTTTAGTTTATTGTTGTCAAACACTTATTAATTTAAAATGTCAAATTGCATTACTCCCCAACATTTCATCACAGAAAAATGCTGGCATTTTTAGGGTTCAGATAGCTTTAGATCTTAGATGTATACTTTTAACTGCTTGCATAAATAGGAACCACACTGTTATTTCTAAAGGCAAGAGGAGAATGAAGGAAGTATCTTGTCAGCCAATTGCTACGTAACAGTGAAACATTCAAAAACCGCAGGGCACATCTGAGGTCTGGAGATGAGTCCCTTTCAGCTATATCTCCCTACATGGATTTCCTCCTTATCCCACTCCAATCTTAAATATCGTTGAGGCTGTCACTCCCACACTTCTGCTTCAACAGTTTTCCAGCCCATCACTGTGGTTCTACTCCTTGCTGATTCTCATTCCTGTTCCTTCAAGATGCCCAGAGGAGTACTGGGAACCAGGGGATAATGCTTAACTTCCCATTCTCTAGTACTACCTTCCAGTGACCCAACAGTTCCTAAAGGCTAGAAAAATTAATTTCACAAGAAAATGGACTCAACGTTGTGCTGAAGCATGCTTGGAGTATCCCTATCTGCATACATTTTCATGTGAAAATAAAAACCCTTCCTCTTGTTCTCTCCTAACATCCAATTCATTCATCAAGAATGTGCAATCTGTACTCAAAAATGGAGGCCACAGAGCTTTTTAAAAAAAGAAGAGTTGCTTTGAATCACTTGAAAGACAACCACTTTTTTCCTAACTCAGTACGAACTTTTAAAAGAAATTTTCCACCTAACCCATCCAGAAACAAGTCCCAAGAAACAAACAATAAGCATTTTTGGCTCAAATGCTATGGTGAATTATTATTATATGAAAACAAGATTTTATAATGGAAGGTATAAGACAACTGCAACAATCGTGGTATGACTAGCTCTGCCTGTCCATTGACAGCAAGGTGACAGCAGTTCCAAATGCCCAAACACATCCAAAAGAACCTCAAACTCCTTAACAGATCACTTAGGACACACTGATAGATGCAGATGCTCCCTGAATAACAGGGGCAATTCCATGCACTGGTCTTAACTTGTCAGTTTCCTTTGGAGGTCACTGACTGGGCTTTCGTGTGTTCTCATGTGTCTACAATGCCTTTGTTGTAAATGCTTTCTGGTATTGCAGGTGTAGTGATACGTGCTTCTGTGCTTATAAACACAGCCATTCAGTAACTCCTTATCGCCCTCCTTATGCCAGGGATTACTCAATAGATGAAGAAAACATAGCAAAACCAAATCAGGATTGCCTGATCAAAGCTTTCTCATTCTGTTCTGCCTGCAAATTAGTTTAGTGTTGCTAAAAAATAAAAACCCCTAAGCATGCTGGGATCAGGAGCACAAACTACAAAACAGACACGATGGACGAGCAGCAGCACAAGCTTCCCCACTGTCTGCCAGTGCATGGCCACTGAATCAGGCAGAGGAAGGCTAAGGACAGGAACGTGTATGGGCTCTGACCATTCAGTCTGACGCTTCTCTGCTGACACCAATGACCAAGTTTCCAGGCCTGACTGTAGTCTTTCCCTAGTTAACTGCAAGGAGGACCACTGACTCTTATCAGAAAGACTGAAGACGAGAAGCAAGAATAAAATTACAGGTCCTATCCTGGGTGTTTATGTTGCTCTGCAGTCCTGTATGTCAACACAGAGCAAGGATCCCTTATGGAGAAGCAATCAAGGTGATCAACAGCACTCTGCTGGGAGGGGAGAAAAACGGGCTACAGCACACAGAGATCTAATCCCCACTCTTGGTACAGGCTTCCTCTGAAAGGCAAATGCCTTCAAACTGTTAGTTTACTGTTAGTAACTAACTGTTAGAGACAAAGTAGGCCCAGTCTTAGACAGCAAAATGCCTAAGTCTGCAGACTTGTACTATCCCACTGAAACTGAACTCTTCATGATGTCAAACAGCCTCTACAGCAATTTACTTAGGACACTCTTTAAAGTGGTTTTAAGAATGTATACTGCTTCATCTTCATGGAAGGTTCTAGATGCAAGGAGAACTTCATTTGTAAGTCAGCTATGAAACACAGGCCACCCAGTTCAGAAACTGTCCTGGAAACAGCACCAGCTAGTGCTCCCTTATGTAATGGGAAAGCTTAGAGGAACTGATGAATGATTATCTAATGATGCTGTTCCATGGCACCTTCAACCAGTCTCAGCTGAGTGGCCTAAAAAATCCCCCCGGATTGTTTTCCAGCCAGTTTAAGCCAGTTTGTGCAATTATTCAGGTCAGGAAAGTGCCAGTGCAAGAGGAGAGGGGAACACACAGCTGGGAGCTGAATGAGTAGGAGCATAGCAGACTCAGCAGTTCAAAGTGCTATGGAGCTGAACTCTGAAAAAATGCAGAAAGAAACTATTAGATCCACTTTTCAATTGCTATTGAATGTAGGCCATGAGCTCTTATATGTTTGTTCCTTAATGCTAAAGTGTTTTTTCAGACATTTATAAAAGATCTTCCCTGGTTACAACAGAGGCAACTGGACCCTGCGCCCCTCACTTCCACTGAAGGCAGTGTAAAGGGAACAGCCTGCTTTTGGTCAGCAATCGCAAACAAAGCAAAACCAAAGGAAGAGAGAAACTGAAAAGTAGCTGTGCAAAGGTATTCCAGAGTTAGAATTACAGGCAGTAAACTACCCTGAAAAGAAATGGCAAGTGGGGTCCCTTTGGATCTTGAACTGAAACCTGCTCTCTTGACTAATCTGCACTAACTGGGAAATGGAAATGATTTACAGTAGAGAAATCTGACATGTGACAGCCTGAATATTGGCACAGCAGTGGATAGAAGTTGATGCTCCTTGACTAGCAAATTAAATCAGCTTTGAATTCTATAGTAAGGTGGAAAGTGTGAATAAGCTGGTTGAAGAGAACCTAGCTGGTGTGCAAATTAGGCAATGGGCAGACACTCTGCAAACAGCTGTCCCAGTCTGGGACATTGATGCCCTCCAGCTGCCTCTGAGTGCCACCCTGCTCAGGGCTGCTGTCTCCCCAGAACCACCCGTACAAGCACTCCCTAATACACTTCAGGCAGGATTTGCTACATCAGTTGAAACAAGTGGTTTGAGCTAATGCAGCTTCACCCTCCACCCCAAAATATATTGGGGGGAGCATACACACAAACCCTGTCCACGACTGAGTGGTTGGAGATGGATGACAGAGGACCATGGTAAGTAACTGGGCTCAATGACACCTTCCAGCTGGGTCTGGAGGAGGGAGGTTGTCCATAGGTTTTGACTATGTTCTTGTTTATGTAGGAAAATTACACTGCTTTAAGTAAATGTACAGTTTATATCCAATTTACTTAAACTATTGTAAACCCTTGTGTAAGCACTTAGTGAAATGTAGCTTAAACAGATGAGGAACATGGGTGTGGCACAGGTTTCAGTAAATCTGTTGAAGTGATTTAAATTAAACCGGGGGGATTTCCGTATGTTAACAAATCCTTTGCAACTCCATGAGGGCAAATTCTCCCATTATGGCCATACCTACGCAGAAGCAAGCATGTATGCAGCAGGATTAAATCACCTCAGAACTTGGCTCTGCACTAATCCCAGATCAAGTTTTAGATCGTAACCAATCCCAAGCACCAAATCACAGCAAAGCACATATTCTTTTACTGTTATTCCCAGGGCAAACGCACTACCTGAAATGTGGGGAATATGAGGATATCCATACTCACGATCCCTGTACCCATTTTCCTCAGGCTCTGTAAAGAAATGTGCAAGAACCTCGTTCTTCCAGTACTTCAAAGGGTAGAGGGTCTTGTAAATCTCAGTATCCTGCCTGCCTGAAAGAATGGAGCAGAGCTGGCTTTGGGTATGGGGGAGGAGAAAGGAAGCGCTCATAGGCCTGAATACAACCAGCACATACAGTAAGTCTAATTCTCGTCCTATCAGCCTTGACGCAATGCGTCCTTTTCCTTCAGCTACTTTAGATAAACAGGAAAGGGAAAAAAAAAATCAGTGCTGGAAAAAATACAAGCCAGTTCGGAAAGAAAACGTTATTGTCAAATGTTCTAATGGCAGTTTCAAACAATAGCGAGTACAGTATGGCATATGAAAACCAGGGCTATGGCTATGATAGCTGATCATAGCAAAGCTAGGAAAAAAAAAGAGACTTTTCAAAGAATCATCCTGCAATAAGAATAGCTAGTGATTGAGAACATTAAGTCCCTGCAAACAGCTTATAAGTAACAAATCCTGCAAAGTGGTAATATTCTTACACCCATTTTTCAGACAGGGAAGGAGCTTTATAGATAAAGTGGTTTGCAAACAATCCCTGAGTATACCTAAGCTACTGCCTAGCAAAGCCTTGAATTGCACTACCTTCCTCCAACCATTAAACCATTCCAAGGAGTATTCTTTTATTAATGCCTTTGTACACAAGAACAGGTGAAAACTGGTTGCACAGTAGGAGTAATCTGTTTTGGCACTCAATGCTACTTCCAGAAGCCAGCTCAACTTTCTGGTGTGAATGTGGGAGAGTTAATACCACTGAAAGGGCCCATTCTACAGCTGAAGACTATGAAACATACCCTTTCACAATGATTTTTGTACCTCTGGTGTAGAAATCCCTAATACAAATAGACCTAGGTTATGACAGCAGACCCTCTCACTTGATAAATTTTGTATTTATAAATTTTGTTTGTAAATACATTGAACACAGTAAGCCAAATCATTAATGAAGCTTCATATAAATCAGTGCAACTCAGTGATGTGATGAAAAAATTTGATTTAATCAGTTCAATCTTTTATCTGTGGGCTTTTACCAATTGTAGCATGGACATGAGGGGATCTGAAGAGACGCATTCATCTGTTTAGTTAATTTAACAGATCTCTTCTACACCACGCAGTATAATGCACTGTCACAAACAATTAGCAGAAATGTGGAAAATGGTATCTTCCAAACAGTTTGCAGATGCTAATTATCCCACACATTTTCACAAAGTAGTTCAATATTACAAACTACTAGCTGAAAGTGTTTATCCATGCTATCCATTGTCACTCAACAAGTCCAGAGCTGAGTGAATGTTAGAACTAAGAAGCTCCTAGTTTCCACCAACATCATCTACCCATTAGACTGTGCTGCTTATTCCCATTCTAAAGGAGTTAACTGTGAGTAAAAATAGATGACTATTTTTATTGGAGTTACCCATGAAAATCCCCTCTATTCAGTGAACTGTATAGAATGGGCTTCCATTCCAATTCTTAGAGAATGTTCATATAGCAAAAAATATCCTTATTAAAATTGCCATTAAATGAGTCTCTAGAAGTGTTATGGATGGACTGGACCACACTAACAGTACTCCTCTTTAACCTCATTCTAGTTCTTCTACAGAAGGGACTGTAACACAGTATAAAAGCAAAGAGAAGAAGGATGCTGTGGGAGACATCCTGGAGGATGCAGAACTGCTGATGCAGAGTATGCCCTGGTCAGGTGATGTGGTCCCCATTCTCCTCTCATGCAGTCCCTCCACTCCCAGGGCTATTGTACCTGCCCCAAGCATGCTCTGCCACTGCCTGAGGTTGTTTGTTCGTCCATCTCTTCAAAAGTCAAGAGTCAATCAACAGTTTCACCTTCCTCACGCTCCACAGACAGCAGGACTTTTGCTGGACTTCTCGGCTCTCTCCATATAGCAGGACATGATTTCTCTACTTGTTCCCTACTGCTGATATTTTTCTCTTGTACTTCTCGCCCTGCTCCTGCTTTCTTTCCTTAAACTCAGTTGACAGCACTACCTTTCTGGGCTGTGCCCTTCGGCTGCAGAGGTAGCAAACCCTCTTCCCAAGAGGAAGCCTCATGCCCTAAAATGCAAGTCAAATAAGTTAGCACTTCTGTGAACTAAGTATTGTCTTCTTAAAATATTTTAAAAAGATAACTTGTTCACTGAAGAACAAAAGACCAGAAAGGTTTATTCCTCCTAACAGAAAACATCTGCTTGAATGTAAAGCTGGGAATGCATTGGTATTTTCAATTCAGGCTCAGGAGAGCCAGGAGCAAGAATACCAGGCTGCAGACTGTTGCTCAGACTTATCTTTTTGTTAATGAAACAGTTTTTGCAGAAGTGTTATCACATCATTAAAAAACCCAACAAAATACTTCCAGAAGACCCCAGCACAGTCTTTTATGAAGCTAAACATTTCCCTCTCAAACTCCAGAGTAAAACGACAGGCTGCAACTCCACACAAAATATTGCTTGCCATTATAAATTGATCAGAGAGAAAAGAAGTAAAGAGCTGATTCTGCAGTTGCTCTTTATTAATAATTTTAAACTAAAGTTATATATTCAAATATCCACCACTGATTTTCTAAAAGAACCCCAACACCCCACCAAAACCCAAACCTGTGAATTTTGACCATTATGGGAATTTTTGCTTCTCCTCTCTTGAAAATAACATGACCCATGGCCCATTTTTGAAGCCAGATTTCAATCCTCTCCAGCCAGCTGTCAGGAAACCACAGAAGGTGCTTGAAAGAGCACAAGAAATGGCTGGTTCTAATCTGAAGGAAAAAAAAAAGTTGAGGAACAAGGCAGCTACTTGTGGCAGAATGTTATTTTTTCTTCAGTCTTTGCCTTCATATTTTCACAACATGTGTACTCTGTTACCTCGTCACTTCCCTCTTTTCCTTGGGTAAATATCTCTGCTTTGGAATAAAAGAAGGCCCAGGGGTGCTACTTGTAAGGACTGCACTCGCCTTGATATGTTGTTTTTGAACTGAACACATACAATGGACACATTTCAAACTTGGACCTTTGCCATCATAGATGTTGCTTTTAGTTTAACCTTCTCAGATGATGGGGGAGAGGCTGGAGGTAAGGAAGAGGCTGGGAGTGGGGTCATACACTCCATCCTTTACCAGATGTGGGATCTCATGGGAGCCAAGCGTGAGAGCCCACACAAACCCCTCTAAGCACACAACATAATGGAGAGAGAGAGGAATGCAAACTGACCCGCTCTGAGTGCAGAGTGTCTGAAAAATCAAATACAAACCCCAGGGAGCAACAGATGACTGGGCCACACCTTTACCATCAGGCTGCTTAGATTAAAAAAAGGTGGCATGATTAATACTTTATTTTTTTAAATAAATAATTTGTTTCCAAGTTATTTGTGAGGAACGGAATCAGTTAAAAGGAGATTTTTCCTCATCTTCATCCCATGCATTTAACTGCATGCCCTGTTAAATGCACTGCGTTTCACGTATGCAATTTAACCTGCCATTTGCAACCCAACAGATGGACTGGACTAGATTAGACATCTGTTCTGTAGAAGAACTAGATACAGAACTGGGACCTAGGAAATTCTGGATTAAACTGCTCAAATACTACCCCACGCTCAAATACTACCCCAGTTAAGGACACCGGGTAAGATACACTTTTCAATGTCATTCTCATGTGTTAAATGGCAATGCAGCAACAGGTAGGGGAAGGATGAAAGTTGGCAATGGGCTCACCCTGTGAAGTTACATGCCAGGCTACTTCCAAGTAACACATGAATGAAGCCTGAACCCCTGCAAGCTGCCATGTGTACTAAGCAACTTGGAGCTGGGAAGAGCTGCCAATGGGGCTGAGGGTAGTGCTCAAGGAAAACGAATTTGGGAACAAAACAAAGTATTGAGCAGTTCCTGAAAGGTGCTAGGGAGGTCAGGAAGAGTTGAGAATTCTCTGCACTACGCAGTATTGAGTCCAGCTCAGCAAAATATTTTTGAACATGTATTTTACTTAAATTGATAATATATCCAACCTCACTTGATCTTAAACCTGGCAACAGGTAACCTGAAGAGTCATGCTTAAATGGTCCTCACTTACCATCTCTTCCTCCCTGATCTCTCTGATTATCCTAATCTGATCCCTTCTTCTTCCAAAAATAATACAGGTACTAAGGTCTTATCTTCCCTATCATTAAATTGTAATTTCTTTCCCCAAACATCTCCTTTTTATTATTTCTTTTCTCCTTGATCTCCCTTACATCCTTCGCTAACCCTACACATCTTTTCTATACTTATTTGCATACCATGGAGCTACCCTGTCTTCAGCTCTACAACTCTGAATAACTAACCACTTGCACAGAGCACAGATAAATTACAAACCTTATGGTTGTACATGAGTACTCTTCCCTTTCTCCTGGCAAATCCCATCCAAAGGACCATTTCTCCCTCAAAACCAGCAAGTAATTTTCCAGCACACAATGGAAAAGATTGGGCAGATGATATTTAATTACCTATTTACATCTTATGGGTGTGCTTCCATAATCAAAATATTAGACAGTCATGACTCTGATAACCACTAAAGCTCCTTGAAAACTATGTTGGCACACTGTGATTCTTATGTCACATGTTACACATCCTTTCCCAACAGTGCACCTCATCTAGGGCACAATCAGTGATAGTCGAGGGAGAAAGTGCTGCTAGAGAACTGCTAAAAATGGACATACACTGGAGCAACCACTAGCACGTGTTAAGTGTACAGAGATTGAGCCAGTCCCTTGGATACTCCTGAGACAAGGGGAATTAGAATCATCTTTATAATTTGCTTTTTGCAGTGTAGAGGGATTTAACAGACATATTCTAAATCTAGCTTTCTTGTATCAAAATAGAAGTAAAAATAGAAAACTCTGTCACTGTTCATTTGTTCAAGAAATCAAGTTTTTCTTGCTTCTCTCAGAAAATATAGAGTAATGAAAATAGACTGTAATTGGGAACCTATCAAGCTCTAGGGCATTTTACAGCCCAGAACCCTGGAAATCCAAAATAGCTCCACAATGGACCATATTTTCCAGAAGTTGTGGGTTGATTTATTTATACACACAGACCTATCTCTGAAAACTCTGAGAGGCTGGTAATACAATAAACTTAAATCTCTGTAGTTCCTTTACTAACCAACTGAACTAACTACATTATTTAAGCTGGTGTCAGGATTTTATCTGCTACTAAGATGCAAACAGCTCTGGAGTGAAACACAGCAGCACTGTGTAGGAGCCAAGCAGTGCTATGCAGTGGTAAAAACCATATAAAGGAATCTAATAACATAACAGGAGAAGAATTTAGGTCCCATGTAAGGTAAACGAACTTCAGAAACATTTTAGCATGGAAAGGCGAACAAGGTTTTCACCTATAGTATATATGCTATGTTCCCAGTTTTACAGGAGCTATCTCTGTGCTGTGACAAATGGCTTATTTTCTTGGTCTAGTGCAGGGGAAGTCCTCTGTCCTGCTGGGTACTCTGAGGGAAAGAAAAGAGTTCCTATGGAAAGGTGCAGAAAGTCATCCAGAGCGTGGGCAATTTGGTCAGTACCCCTAGCTCAGCTGGCATCCTCCAGCACATGAGGGACAGCTTATCAGGTGAAGTGACAGCAGGACCAAGGCTCCATTTCAGATGCTGCTGCCACTCAGCCCGGAAGCTGGAGAGCAGTCCTGACCTGGCTAACTCTGCTGTGGAAGACTTAACCTAAGAGGATATGTAAGAAATAAAAAGGTGTAATACCTGCCAAATCATAAAACTTTGTAACATGATACTAGCAATGGTATGTGTGCAAGAAAACAGAGCAACGCCACAGACAGCTAAAAAAAGGTGTTGCCATGACCTGATAACTTCAGATAAAATGATACGGGCCCTGCTGCTGCATGCCCCATGAAGAAAAAGGGGACTCGTATATGCAACTCTTCACTAGCTCCTTTCTCTCATTTACAGTGTCGCTGTTTCAACCTGAATAACATCACCCCGGGAAGTAGCAGAACTCCAGAGTTATCTAATGAACCTCTGAAACCCACTGCTGCTTACCAGGGGGCCAAGATTTCAAGACATAAAAGGTAAGATAATTCCCAGTTGGTATCCTACAAACTTTTTAATGTGTCTCTACCAAGTAGTATTTTCACACTGTTTCTTTCCTCTCTCCTTTGGCTGGATAAAGAGCTAGGAGGAAAAAGAAAGTACCTATGAATACCGATGTGCAGGGAACCCTCATAAATTCACTTCCCATCAGTCCAACAAATGAGCCCCCTCTGGGAAGCCATAAGAGTGAGCCTTCTCACAACAGCTTCATTGTCAAAAGTCAGTTCTCTCGTGAATTACTGCAACCTTGCAGGGACAAGTATCGCAATAATATGAAAGTATCATAACAGCCTGAGCACTGTAAATTACTTTTGTAACTTGGGATGTGTGGGGCACATTTCCGGCAGGGTGGTTCCCAGTGACGCTGTTTGTATCTCTGCATCACTTGAGAATTACCCCAAGCCTAAAAGATTCATGTGCTGTGAAAATTCAGTTTCAGAATAGAAATGTGATTCTCCAGACATCAGATTTCAGGCACCCACTGCATCCATCATAATTTTAGCAAGCTGGCTCTATCACTGCCCTACTCTCCTCAGAAATATAATGCACGTTACCTGTTACAGTCCTACCCAGTATTTCCAAAATTTTCTAGACATAAGCTCCTCACTGATTTATTTTTTTTTCTTCAGGGATTGCCATAAGTACTTCAGTAGTGATGGCATTTCTGTCAAATTCCAGATCTGCCTTTCACAGTTCTCTGTCTTGGAACTTTTCCATTTTTGCAGTTTTCAGATCCATCCACATTCTGCAGCTATCCGTGTGTGAAGGCATCCTACATAATAATCTGAGGAGGTATAGTTCCTGCTCATGTTTTATTTCTTTCCAGTCTCCCTAGTTTCTGAGGCAGCACTTCTGCATGTCAGCACACAAAGCTAACCTCACATTTATCCGTCTCCTAATCCTAAAAAAGAAACTGCCCTTAAAACCATGTTTCTTTTCAGCTATAGCCTTCAAACCCCAAACTCTATGAAACTAGAATGAACTAGTGTAAATCAAACAGTGCTCTTACCACTTAGACCCGCCCTGCAACCCTTTCCAATCAAGGAATCTAAAATTACCATATTTACAGCATCTGCAGCAGAGCCAAGTACAAAACAAGATGAATAGCTGTGACGCACAAGGCAGAGTGTGGAAGTATGCAGCTGGGCCTGCAAACAATATAGGCACTCGGCACTGAAGTCCATCTAATGCTTTTCACAGACCAGAGTGACTAAAAGGGGAAGGGGGGGGAGGGAGGAGAAGAGAAATTCCAGGAAGATGAGTGAAAACACAGCAGAAATCCCAGGCTGCTTCGCTAATGGGTAATTGAAATGACTCACAAAAGGTCTAGTAAGGAATTCAATTAATTAGGGACGTGACTGCGCCGAGGGGAGGAGGGAAAGAAAAGAATGCCGGCGATACAAGAAAATCACTCCTTTCCATTCACTTAAAAAAGGGCCTGGAAGAAAACCTCAAGGGAAGAAAAAGCCAAGTTTTTCAAGGCAGGGCCTTTACCCCTTCTTATGCACAGAAAAAGGCCACAGTCGAACCTCCCTGGCTTCATGGGAGGAGAAAAGGACAAATAAGTACATCCCTATCGCCTCCCTTCCTTCTAGATTTCTAACAAAAAGGAAGGAAAAGAACAAAATTTGATATATTAACTACACCACCATTAAGGCAACCGGGAACAAGAAACTATGAGGACAAGACAGAGGAATGATGCAGGATAGATTAATACAGTGCTGCTAATAGCATCCCTCTCTTCATAGCACTGCTGCTTATTCCATGTGACAATGAGGGGAGGGTGATAGGAAGCAGTAGGAAGATGAATAAATGAAAAAATATGTGGGGACAGATAAAGGAAAAAATGTAATGTAAGAAAGGGACAGCAGAAGGTACAGTGGATACGCAGGACTCTAATTGACAGCAGCAAGAAAGAATGGAAAAGGAGTGGATGGAGAGAAGGTGAAGAGAAATGGGGAAGGGCATGGATGAGAGAAATGGGAGGGAGAAAACCTGAAAAGGAAGAGAAGAGCAGATGTGGGAAGGGTCAGAGAAAGAACGAGAAGTTTCACAATCAGTCAGCCATTAGCATTCGCTGTGATGGGTACATGGGAACAGCAGTGTTGATTCAGCAACCGCCTGCTGACAAATCCTGCTTCTGACCAAGCCTCAGAGACTAAATTTACACTGCTGCTAGTTTACAAATCTCAAAGAATGTGCAACCTAAACTTGCAGGCCCACAGCTGGTCATTCCCGGTAGTGGAAGAGCAGGGAGCGATACAATGACCAGGGGCAAGTGCTCACTCATGGGATGGGAAGTGGGATCTGCAACCTTACAGGATAAAGTTGCTGTAGCTTGAAACGTAGCTCTTGTTCATTCTGACTTGGAGCTGTTATTGCCAGGCTGGCTGTTCAATTGCTTCACACAAAAGAAACTCATGGTCATTGTTTACCTTAGTGAATCATGAAGAGATCTAACAAAAAGTACTTCTTAGGCCCTATGGGGTTCAGCACTGAATGGCCTCTGAAGGCTTAGATATGCTCTCACGCTCAAGGATCAAGATGCTATCACTGCGAAAGGTTGGCAAAGTTTGCAGTATGCTGCATGTTTGGGCAATTAGCTGAGTATTGCTGTTCCCAGGGCTGTCAATCTGACATCTTAGCAAGAAAACATATAAATCAAACCATATCCCTCTGCCAGTGAACTGACCATTAATGTCAGCTCTGCTGTCAAATGACTTTCAGAAGAGCTGAAGATTTTTTACAAGCTTTATATTTACTGTAATAGAGCAAAGAAGATATGACAGTGCCCAATAAAACAATTCTGAGGTAGTAGAGACATACTGGACCAGAAGGAAAAATACAATATTTATGTAACAAGAACCAGTATGACACAAATATCTTTATACTAGTGTAAATACACTGGTGTCTAGTCACAGAGATTGCAGTAATCTAACTACATCTAGGCTTTCACAATGTTTTAAGTTAGATTAATGCAAAAATGAGAATACAGAAATGCCCAGCTGATTCTGCATTGACCTTCCAACGTGACACTAAGGAGCGCTATGCCTCTGCAGGAATCAGCTGTCAGAGGAGGTGTAAAGTTGAGATCCAAATTCCTATGGGCCGGTTTAAGAAAACAGCTCCTGGAATTTTTGCAAAGACATTCTTGTTGGCGCTCTGGACAAATGTAAATGTATTCTCGTTTCAGCCAGCTGGGCTGGTAGTTTCTATGGAAAGGGACTACAAACCATGGGCATTCAGTGCCTAGGTGCCTACGCAACAATGCTATTGCCATACAAGAATTACAATACGGCTATAAAATGTCAGTTAAGCCAGGCAGCCCCAATAGCAAATTCAAGCTGGGCAGCCAAAGCACCACTTGACACAGTACTTTATTTGGCTTCAAAGCTCCATTCTTTTCAAATTCTCTCTCTAACATGTCTAATGAAACAGACAGTGCAATGTGCTCAGAAGGTCATCAGTTTCTAACCAGAGTGCCTCCAAAATTTAACAGGGCCTTGATTCCATTGCCAATACAATTTTGTCCTTTTTACTGGGTCTTCATCAAGTTATACTCATGAGAACTGGAGGCTAGGTCAACATGTACCTGGAAGATATCTGGATTCTGTTAAGCCAGGCTCATGCTTTTTGTCCAGACTCTCCTCTCCCCCCCTTACAAAACCCTCAACAGAAAATAAAAATTAAGTATCTTCTCTTCTACAAAATTAAAATAATTAAAGTAAATTCCTTTTATCTCTCTAATTAAAGTACCATCCTGTACTTAGTCAGTAGACAGCACCAAAGAAAGATTTTTCTGTATTCCACAATGTCATTCCTCCTCCCTGGATCTATTCAAAGCCTCTTGTACATATTTAATCACTCCTAGCCAGGCCTGGCTAATGAAATGCAGGGCCTTGCCCTGACCTGACCTTGCTATTTCTATTTTGGCTCAGCACATCCTCTGCTAGTTGGTTAAAAAAAAAAAAGAAAAAGTTGTTTCTCTCTCTCTCTTGGACTTAAAGGTCCTGTTACTGGCAGGGGGTATGGTCAAGGACACAGCTGAAAACAGAATGAATGACTGTGAACACTGCTTTGCAAAACTACTGCAAGTCCAAAAAGGACCACAGAAACTTCAGTGCAAATTTTTTTTTTCCCCTTTTCTCTTTGGCTGGCAAAGACTGGTGGGCACTGTTCATCTACTGGGAATGGTTTATGGCTAAATAATTCTGGAAGAAAAATGGACTGCTCAAATTGTTTGCAGCACTCTTTCTTAAAGCCCTGGTATTCGTTCTATGGTTTTGGGCACTTACTGCAACTAAATATGTTGTTCTTGGTTTTCCCCATCAGCCCTTCCTATTTGCCAATACAGCAATTTAAAAATATATTTTCCCTTTCTGAGAGCTTATAAAGAAGTGCGATCCCATTTATGACCACTTAGGAAATGCTGGGTGTTGGGTTAGCCCTTTTGTCACATGATGTTGGTTTCAGGAATTTATCAACATGCCAATCAGAAGTCAGAAATGTTTCCAGTGTACAACAGGACAACATTTACATGGTGATTCATGTGGTCTTTTAAAGCTCAGTTTGTTTTCAATTGGTTTATGAGTTTGCTAGCCATGAGTTTTGGTGCTCAGTTTGGCATCCTGAGTTGCTGAATGAACCATAAACCATATTTGAAGTCAGTAAGGGCAAGGGCCATCTTTTTATTCTTTGTACATACACAGTGGCTTGCATTGTGGAGCTCTGGATGCTGAATAGGGGTCACAGATGCTATCACAAAACAACCAGTAACAGCACAAGGACCTTTAGGTACTCAGACTGTCAGAAAAATCAGGCTGAGTGGCTCAATTCACCATTGTTCCTCCAATTATCTCTCAATGGAGGCAGGCCAGAGAAAATGGTGCTGAATAAGATGAAGATGCCTTTAGCTAGCTGCCCAAAACCCATGCCCTACATCCCATAGAGCACTGTGAGCCTCAAAAGCTAAGAATCAGGGGTATAGACCATATTTCTAACAGCCAGAATCAGCTTAACAGGTCCTTATTAGCTGTTCTGCATGCACTGGAACTGGCATAAAAAGAGTTAGATTAGCATTTACGAGTCCAGTCTTTTCCCAGCTCAACTAAACCAAACAGGTTCAAGTTGCAACATTCTGTTGAATAGAAGCACGACAACATTAGACATTGCTTGAAGGAAGAAATGTTAAAATCATGTTTGCAATCACTAAAGTCAAACAATACAGTTGTGCCATTTTCCTCCTAATACTGTTTATTGGCTTCTTTTTTAGTCTGGTTTTCTACACAGACGACACTTCAGCAGTCACATTCTGTATCCCAATGTGTAACTTTTTCAACCAAGTCTGACAAAGAACAGAGGTTCTCAAACATATGTGGGGTTACAAAAATTCAGTGAAAGGAGATGAGCTCCATGTAGAGGAGAGAGCTCCTATAAATGTCCCTGTTTGGCTTATAAAGTTACCCATTACTAGATACCATAAAATCCACAAAGAGGACTTCTCAGTATGCCAGCTGCAGGAGGAACTTGTAGATACAGTCAACCAACCACAAGGTACAGATCTGTACCAAGCCACATTTATTAGTTTACTACACTCATAGGTTTGTCAGAGCTTCCAAAAAAAACCCTGAACTTGCCTGTTTCATAGGAAAAAGTGGAAATGTACAGCTTTTGTTGGGATTGTGCTACCTGTCTGTTCCACCAGTGCAACACCTGGAGCTGAGGGTATGCTACCTGGAAACAAGTAGCTTTACTTCACTGTCCCGCATGGTTTGACACTGGAGACAAATTGCTGTAACTATGAATGGCCAACAAAAGACATGGTCCTGTGCTGTGCTCCATCTCTCCTTGCTGTTTCCCTTGTGCTAGCACTCATCTTACTCCACAAAAAGTCAGTTCAGGGAGCAAAAGTGGCAAAGGCCTACCCACATACAAAGTGAACAGATTGCTGAGCTCCCTTAAACAACTCACTGAAGGGTTTGATAAGCACCGGAACCAGTGGCAAAAGTTGGCTTTTGGCTGGCTACAATGTTGGTGACCATGAGCTCAGAGATCAGCATTACTACAACCTGAAGCCTGGCTATGGTCTTATGTGGCCACAGTCAAACATCTGCACCTGGTGATCCTCACCCAGCAGAACGGCTCCTCGGGAAGACAGATCAGGCAGTGCCAGTTAGGCGTACTCCAAACAAGTAATGAACCAGAGAAAGACAAAAGCAATATTCAGCCACTTTTCCCCCCTTTCCAAGCAAGTCTCTGATCCACCTTGGGTCCCAGCCCCACTGCAGCTGTACAAGATGGGGCCAAACACAGGGCATGCTGTTATAGAACAAGCACACTCATACTAATTGTCTGTGTCCTTCTTTGTGTAACAGTCTGCTGCAGGCGTTTTTGTCATGATTTTACACTACAGACATCAAGACCATTGAGCGCTGAATCTCCCTTGCTCACGCTGTTCCTAATGTTTGGCAGAGCTGGAGAATGCTACCTCGGGGTGCTCCTTCCCTGGGAGCTCTGGTGGGATGTTGCAGTTAAGCCACATCCACACAGCTAAAACCACAGAACTGAAAAACAGCTGTGAAATCCAACTGTGTCTGATCTGCCTTGGTGTTTGGCCGGCCTCTGTGGGGCCAAATTTGTTTGACTCAAAGTAAAAATATGATTGAGCACAATTCACCAGAGTAGGCAAAATAATTTTTGCAACGTTTTTTCTTCAACCTACTTGTAACAAACAAATTTGGGCCATTACCTATACATGCCAGAAAAAATGTTTATCTTGCTAAGCCAAAATTCAGCAAAATAGATTTTTTGGCAGCATGGACAAAGCTTTAGGCTTGACTTTTTTAAGGTCCCCTCCTAATTCCAGTTTTCCATTCCCCACCCTTTGGAGTTTCTCAGAGTATTCTCTCTCCCCAGTGGCTTTTCAGTTTGGGCACTGTCCTTCAATTTTTTCTCCTTTATGGTTATTTTCCTTCCTCTAGTCGTCTTCTGCATTTGCTTTCTTTCCATCCTGTCTTATGGAAACATATTAACAGACCTCCTATCTCTACCATTCCTACCTTTTGTTTGCCAAACTACTTTCCCCTGGCCAAAGGTATATCCTTTGATCCCCCGTGATTAAAGTTCCAATGTATTAAATGATTGGGAAATTGGAATCTTAACAGTGGCCTAAGACCACTATTCCAAATAACATAAGGATTTTTTTATTTACATGTGCCATACTAATATAGATATATATATATATAGATTGATGCATATATTTTAATACTCTCGCCACGTCCTCAAAAACTAGCACAGAAAAGATACATGTAAGGAAAAATGGACTAAAGTGGGACTTTTGAGCAAGATAACTTCAGAAAGAGGGGAAAATAGAAAAATCCAATAGATTAACAAGGAAAATTAGAGTCTATGATTTCCAGACACACTGGTCCTCCTTCTGATACTTCAGACTTCATATGTTTCCCATGCAATGGACCTCAAAAATCCTATTTATTTAGCATTAACAGCATGAACCATTTATAAGATGGCTCACACTCCAAAAAGTCAACAGGGAAATTTTCAGCATTCCAGCCAAAACTTTCTGAAATTTTATTTGAATTTTTTGAATTCAAAGTCAGACTGAGTCTCACACTGTTCACAGTAAGCACTGTATAGTTTTGTGTGCGTTCCCAAGGCCAATCAGACTAACCTATTGTCTACATTTAGTCTGTACCCGGGGCTAAACTGTAGCAGTTGCTCTATCACCCGATGCCCCCTGCCCAGCTGAGAAGGGGAATCAGGGAAAAAGGGAGAAGCCCCGTGGGTTGAAGTAGAAACAGATTTAATGCATTGCCTCCAACTCACTTTTCAGAATATATGTGCACTTGAAATTAGTTCATGATAAACTTGTCAAAGGCTCATTTATAACTTTTTAATTGAAAGCAGGTCCATTTGTCCATGTTGAGAATGCAAAAGCATTTGGGAGGGATATGACAAGTCATTCAAGCAACACTGAGTGTTCAAATGATCCTTAAAAACTCAATACATAATGCTGTGCAGAAGAGAAACTCTGCTCAGGCAACCTCTATGCATACCTCACAGTCATTTCAGGACTGGTTCCCAAATACAAAGTATGTGCATATACACTTTATGTTGGTATCTGTATTAGTTTTGTTTTTTCATTAAATCTGTTTCTATTTCAACCCATGGGGTTTCTCCCTTTTTCCTGATTCCCCTTCTCAGCTGGGGAGGGGACATTGGGTGATAGAGCAACTGTTACAGGTTAGACCCAGATACAGGCTAAACATAGGCAAAGTAATAGAACTTTTTAATCAAGGAAAAAAGAGAGAATTAATTTAAGTGACAGATGTGCTTTTAGCATCCTGCTAAGTAGATCACACCTTGTTTTGGGAATCTGATGAGAAACTACAATATTAGGTATTTTATATTAGAGGAGAGTCTTTGCAGGGGTCCATGTATCTCGATTCATGTTGGTAATTTCCATGTTAAAAGGTTAGAAATAATCTGCTCCACTAAAGAACGGAATCAAATCCACTCTCTTCAGGCTGGTTAGGAGAGTCCCTTTTTCTTCTTTCTGATACAACCCAGATTTACATGTAAACTGACTATTAGGTGAGAACTCTGTTGTCCATTACCAATTCCTGAAAACCTCAACATATTTTTATTTCTTTATAGTCAATACCAATATTTTTTTCTACTGGGGAAAAAAAGTAGTAAAAACAAAAGTAATATTAAAGCCAATCCCCAACCTTCAGAAGAACCTTCTACACAACAAGCAATGACATCCTATACTTGGGTAATATATTTCACTAGATGATAGATGAAGAGAGATTTCATATGGTATGTAGGGATGTATTATTAACATCAAATACATTCCAACTCCCTTATCTAATCTAATGAGCCATTTAACAGTTGATCTATCAGATCAAGTCTTTGAATCAGTTTTGTGCCATGGGAGTAAAAGATGCCTAACATTTAAATAATCACCTTTTTGACAAAGGTGAACTTGATCAGTAATAAAGATTGTTTCCAATCAGTGGTCTTCAAAAGGTCTCTTCTGTTTCTTTCCAGATGACTACACAAAACATCACAGTACATAAAATACCCTGTGGTAATCTGCTGCCACTTGTTTTCCTCTTTGCCATTACTCCTTGAGCTTTATGGGGTACTTTGGTAACTGTTTTGGGCCTAGAGAAGGCATGCTTTTGCTTTCATATGGAAACTGTAAACACTTTCATCCTTCCGCTGCCAGAACACACACAGGCACACAAGCTGGCATATTCTTCTAATCACAAAAGGTAAAAAAAAAAATATTTAAAAATCCCAGCTGCAATATTAATAGCAAATATATTCTGGTTCATATCTGGTTACACTTCGGTGAGCACTGATAAGTCATGTGTGAGGTTCTCATACACAGCTCTGCCACTGCAACACCAATCCTAACATGCCTCAGCCTTTTTTTAACATTATCATACAGCTCAGTCCTGAACGACTTCTTGCTGATCCACTCCTATACACATGATTTGTTATAGTTGGCCATAGTTGGTAGTTGCTTTTTACAGAAAAATAAATATATGGGCCTTCATCTCCCCCCAGAACCTGAGACTTCAGTACAGATAGGCAATTATGACAAATTCTGCAGCGCTTCCTCCAGATAACTTTCAGATGTCATTCCTGAATATCTGCAAAATACACGATGAAAAATCTGTCCTAGTTAAGCTGTTTTGTGAGTCCTAAACATTCCACAAGTGATTCAACAATATATATATAAAATCAAAGTACTATGTTAAACAAAACTGTCTATATTGTGTGTGTCCCAAATTATTGAGCTCTATAAGCACCATCTTGGCCATCCCTAGGAGGTACATACCCTGCCTGGTTTTTGGCTGATCTATATTGTGTTTACAGCATGGGGAAATTGCTGTGGAAGCACCACTGGCATCACTTTTCAGGAGCAGACTGAGGTTAGACTATAAAGCCATAATACTGAGGCAAATCACAACATCTTCCCTCCCAGCAGTCCTAGTACAGCAGTTCTTCATTTCTTGCTACGCTCAGGCAGTGTTTATCTAAAGTCACTGAGTACTTTGAAAAAGCAAGTGCACAGTATTCCTAGCACAAAATAAAACGCTGGGGACTAGCATGCCATGGCATTCACAGCAGGGCTATACAGCACACTCAGTTACAGTATGTTCAGCATAACAACATAACAAGAACAAAACACTTTAGCAAGAAACACTGAAGAACACTGAGCGAATGGCATGGGATCTGTGGATTGTCACCAAAGCACCGTGTCTTCATAATACAAAGTAATACACAAAAATAGAGCTTAACATAAACAGTAGCAATGGGAAAGGGTTGCCAGACATTAATGAAATGCTAACTTTTCTAGTTTGGGAAAATTCATTCATCACTACAAAGCCATTGCTTTGCAGCTTGATTCTACAGCAGAGAAGGATGCCTAAAGAATTCCTTATAGGTAGTAAAAATTTTATAGGTTCCTTATAAAAGTATTTTTTTAAACATACCAGGTTCAAATCTAATGTGTAATGCTGTGAATGTCTAATCAGTTTTGCTTTCCTCCTCCTTCTCACTTTCAAATTCTGGTCTCCTGGACAACCACACAGCAGCAGAAGAAATTTCCAGTAGTTCAGGACATTTTTGCAATTATGAAACCTAGTTTAAATGACCTTATGATAACAGGCATTATCGTGTGTAGTAATTAGCTACAGGGAAAAAGCTTTGGCCTAAATGATCAATATTCTTTCAAAAAGAACGATGAAGATTGCTGCCTCAAAATGCCACAACTGTACAGACCTGTTTTAACTTTCCTCTGCATTGCCTGGAACACAGTGCCTAAGATAAAGGGGCATGGCACAGAAGAGCTGTGCTCTGAGACCTCCTTCTTCCTCTGGTGTAGTTAGGCTGCATTATGGTCCGTAACTCAGTTTCTGCAGTTTACAGAACTTACATAGCTTACAAGAAATGCTCGAAAGTAAGAATCAGAGAGCAGTGGGAAAGCTTTGCTATGAAACTCCTGATTTATAAGTCAATTTCAATTATATTGATGGAACTGTAAGGGACTCCCTAACCCAGGGTTCACTCTTCTTGCAGTACCACATTAATGTCTCTAAAGAAAGCAGCTGCCTTTCTACATGCCACTGTGAGCCAAAATCAGCTGCCTGTCCTGACATGAGCGACCAGACTTAAGCACTTTGCCTCTGTCCTGGGCCCCTGTAATGTGAGCAAGCTACAGGGGGACAGGGCACAACACGGGATGCTGCACTCGAAACGCCTGTCCTTTCCTTCTGGCACAGAGAGCACCACTGTTCCTTTTTAAAAATCCCCTGCTCTTAGCAAGGTTTGTATTTCTAACTGGTTCCCAGAAACCTCTTGGGGGTTCCAAGCCGAGAAAAGTAATTACTGCATTACTTTGGCCACAGACACAATATCAACCTTGTTAGACTTGGCCCGTGGAGACAGCCAAACACCTGCTGCTGCGGCATTTATTTGATAAGCTTCATGGTTCGCTAACATAAACCTGATCCTGCTGACCTGCAGGAGGATGAAAAGGAGCCGAGGGGAAAGGGTGGAGCAGGTAGGCGATCTCACAGCCCTCCAGCCCAGCAGCTTACAGCCCTCTCTCCCAGCAAGCTCTCATTTCTCTTTGCTTTCTTGTTCCCTGGTGAGAGCTTCAGAGAATTGGTTTTCCCCCTGCAGTTATGCAGGCAGATGTGGAAGGGGCTAGGATTCCCATGCCTTATGACGGATTAACTGACAAGTGCGGGATCAATATGGGAATTGTTCTAGCTCTGGCTGCATCTGTAGCCTTCCAAAGCAGACAGAATAGCTGCACACACTCCCGTTGGCATGGTGGTGTATGTACTGAAAGGCTGGCTTAATACCAAACTCCATTAGTTAACAGCAAGGGGGGGGAAGGAAGGGCTGCAAATCAGTCAAATCAACAGATAGAAGGTCGGGGAGAAAAGCAGATGTAGAAATAGAAACTCGATTTTTATTCCTCAAACGATGCAGTTTTCTTGTCTGGTACAACAACAACAACAACAAAAAGTGGGTGTAGGGGGAAATCAAATAAGGTTTTGTCCCAAACAGGACCATCTCTTCCAGTTGATACTGCCAAGCAACATTTGAGGAAAAAACGGAAGTACCAAGGAATTTACCAGGATGGGGAAAATAGTCCTTCCCAATAATCTTTCCCTGTATCAGGAAAGAAACTTATTCTTCTGACAGGCAAGCTTGCCTCCTTCTCAGCCTCACCTTTTTCTAGGCAGAGGGAATCAAAAGTGGACTATCTAGAAAACCAGCTAAGGACACTTCCATGTATCTGCTAGTTGTCACTTACATGGAAAGGGTTTGACCTCAGGACAGTACATTTTCTCGTGTTCCTCTGTGTGTGTTGATCTTGCATTTTGGAGATAAACAGCATGATTCACCCACTTGGGAGACAGTAAGAAGCAGATGAATCACTTTGGATGACATCAGACCAAACTTTTATACAAAATTTGGCAAAAATCTGAAGACAACCTCTGAACATGTGTGAAATTGTCTACATGAGCATCTTCTATCATATTTCACCTTCTTCTGTTGGCTCAGAACTTCAGGAACTTTATTTCCTGAAGAAAAACCTGCAAAAATTCAAATTATATGCCACAAGACTTTTTCTGGATAGATCCAACACAAATCAAAGCAAAAACCTCAAAAGAAAATCTCCTGTGGAACCTCAAGCCCAGTTTTGCAGGTATGTGAACTTCAGATAACGAATGATAAACATCTGAAGTTTTGGGCTAGTACCAACATTCTACTTTTGTATTCACCCTTCACTGTACAGGACTCTCAGCATCAAAGTGAAACACTAAGTACACTGAGAAAACCAGCATGACTGGATTCTCAGAGCTCTACTACCACAGCCAACTGTTCTTCAGTTTCTGCCTTTATTGACTTGCCTGTTTCTCTCTGAACGGTATGAGACAGATTTTTTTAGAACTAGTAATTAAGGAAGAGAAACATATAACCTGATAATACTAGGAGACTGTGAAAATTGCCGCAAGCAAGAAGAGAGCGTAAGTGAATGTGACCCACACTGGGAAGCCTATTGCTTGGAAGCCTGTGGGTACAAAAGATCCACAAAGTAAGTGCTGCCCAGCATGAAAATGTTGAGACCAATGCACAATATGTCCAATTCCTGGAAAACGCACCAAGGTGAGCCATCCTAGTTTCCTTGAAAATTGCTGATGATTGAAGTTAGTAACTTCATTCTTCCTCCACCATTTTCCTTCAGGCTCTATGCCAGTGTTCACCAACAGGCTAAAAGCAAACCAAAGTAACTCCAAATGCATTGCTGCCCTCCCAGGCAGTGGTGATAAGGAAGAACTCATGGCCTGTTCCCCAACAACTGCTAGAGAGACCAGCAGCAAAACTCCCAGGCTAAGGACAATTTTAATGCTTGGAGCTCTCTAAATAATAAAGCCATCTCATTTCAGAAAGCATTAAGAGGCATCACAGGTAAAGTACTGGAATGACTATAAAGATCCTACTCTTAAACCTAGTTTCAGACTGTGAGCAAATGTACACCTTGTACAGCAGTTTCTGCCCACAGTTTCCCCAGAGCAATGTACATGCAGAAGCTCCCTGAAGGATATATGTTTCACAGTAAAATACTGGTAGACTCTTACAACTAGCAGGGATAGTTCTAAAGAAAGTTGAACAGGTTTGACAGCAGCCAGGGTGAACTACTGCTGCTTATCATCTGAGAAGCGGCAGCCAAGGAGCTTGACCTGATAGATCAGCAAAGCACTCTGAAACCACACTAAGTTTGGAGCACAGCAAGGCAAATGAGATACAACAATCACGGCTGTACAGCTCACTTGGAGCATCCCCAGGAGAGCAGCCATATGCTGACAACGAACACTGCAGCCGAAAGGAACCAAAATTGTACATCAGCTTCTTAAAATAAATCCTCCCAACAGGCCCTGCTTCCTCTTCTGTTAATAGCCACCAGACCAGAGGAGTGGAACTTACTCTGAGTCACGTAAATGCATGTGTGCTCAAGAGCGCTAAGCTCTGGGTGCCTAGGCACGTGTGGCTGCACACGCTCTTGTGCAGCCAGCTACAGGACCACAAGAACATGAAAGCAGGATGTCTGTCTCTCCGTTTTCTTCCTCTCTGCAGAGAACTTTATGTAGCTGAGATCTGAATTGTGAGCTTTTTCCACTCTACAGGTAAAATGTAAGCAAGTGTTGCAGGCCCTTAATAGCAAATGGGTAACTAGAGCTTAGTCTGGTACAGGTACTCAGAGGTTAATCGTCACCTCTGCTGTGTCACATCCTTAGGAATCTCCAGGATCAAGATGTTACTATTACACCATTTTGTATGGCAGGGAAGGATCAAATTGGACAGGGTCAGGGTAGAATATCAAGATAAAACTTTTTTCACAGTAACCGAACACTGTACTCTCAAACCTTTTTCTCCTTTTCAAAAGCGTGTTTCTAGCTTTATGGCTGTGAATACAACTTTTACACTGGGAACCAAGAGAAAGCATTATAGTAAGTTGCTAAAGTTTGCAAACACACTAAAACAGGTTTCTTAAAAATAACTTCCACATCATAGCTTGATGCCTTGAAATGACTATCTGAACCCCCTCCTTTTCCCCAGAATTTTTTGTTTGAACATATGTGGTTTCTCCAGGTTTGATTCAATGGAAGAAAAAGACTGCGGCTTTTTGTTGTGTTAAAACATATTGAAACTGGTAGATCTAGCACTACATTTCCTTTCAACCTAAATAAGGCTACAGTAAAATACCTCTTTGTTTTGTAATTGCTAAAAACAAAAGACTGCAGAAAAACACAGGCTGTGCAGGGACCTCATAAGACAAAGGGAATCATGGGAACACATGCCCCAAATGTGGAGATTAGGGCAATGAGTAGTGCAGCTCTGCTCCTAAAGTGCTGGGGATGAATACGGTATCTTTGTCAACATATGAAGCAGATTCCTAACATGTGAGGCTTACTGTAAGACAATGTTAAATACATAATTTTTACTACATTAAACTAGTGTAATTATTTCTTTTGTGTTTTGCTAGCTGTCCCACGAAGCATGTGGAATAGTAAAAGCATAAAACTGTCTATTTCTTTGGGGCTTAAAGAATACCAAGAACAGGTTTCTTCTTAACGAAAGCCATCCAAAATGAGTCTACTCTCTCAAAACATTGACAGGTTAACTTTTGAGCCTTAAAATAAATCTCTGAAACCCATTAGGCAGGTGAAAAGGACTTCAGTTTCATCCGTTAACTACACCTTATCCTTGGCCAAGTCCTAGATGGCTAATTACTTCCAGCTATTTCTGAATAAAGTTTTAACCAGCTCTGTTGGGGAGAGGGGAGGAAGTGATCTGTTTGAGCATCAGACAAATAATAGACTTACTGACAGAATATAAGCAAAAGAACAAAACAAAGTAACTGAAAAGGACAGACCAATTACCTTCTAGCAGCATTTGAGGAAGGTCTAGAAGAAAGTGGGACACCTAACAGTATCCAAAGGCCTTTGGGTCACTATTTCAGCTGTAAAATGACCTAGGTTTTGGCAAGAAGGAATATGGGCAGGAAATGCTAAGAAGATTTCTAGTCCTTCACCTTCATATTCAAATAGACTTTGTCACAGTACCAGTAAATCAAATCAAAGTTCATTTATCTTTTAAAAAAACAGACTAATTTCCAAAAGCTTTCCAGTGTATCTGATGTGTTTTCAGAGCACTGTGGCACACAGGAGGTGGACTGGGTGTTGATGGGGAGGTACAGCATGTGGTCAGGAGAAGGAAAAAAACATGTTCTGCTTAACCTAATCTCCAGATGACTTGTTATAACTGTGAGAAATTATTTAGGTCGAGCAAAGTATAAGGGATTACATGTGTATTTAAACCTTTGCTTGAATTGACACATAAAGCAGGAAAGCCATGAAAATGCAAAATTCACTTTGGAAAAATATGCCCAGGTAAGGATATATACGTCTTTCTGGATTATCTGTGCATGTATATATGGCCTTTAACACTGTAGAAATGGAGCATACTAGATATAATGCTGAACATTTCAGTATCTCTGTAAATTTGAAAAGATGATGGAAAATAGGACATGGAGAAATTCTTTTGTCCACTATTACACAAAACAGGCAAGAATTAGCTGAAGCCAGATATCTTCAGACCTCAATCTTAAAACCATATTTCCTTTGGTGTTACTCATTCCTAGGGCACATGTGAAAGAGCAGTGAACAATTGATGCTGATTGTTGTGGCTTATTAGACAGTCAGCAGTAGATATGTGCCCTGCATATACTCATTTACAGTAACAAATATTTGCACATGGGACTGAAGCACTGGGAAACCATACACCCACAGATATTGTCTCAGTCAACCCTTCCTTTCAAGGGCCGGTGCCACTCCTTCCTTCATCTCAGTCCCTCCATTAATCTCTCCATTTGCCTTTTAGTTTTGCTTAGATTACAAGTTATGATCACTAAGTACATGAAAACTGTAACCAAAGACTGCCTGTGCTTAACATAACCACTCAAATAATTGCCAGCTAATGATTTACTGTTTGCTTCAGTTCCCCACCCACTGACTTTTTTAGGGCAAAGACATAGCTTCTTGCATGTTGCTGGAGGACTACACACAGCAATGGGGCTAAGAATGCAATAAAAAAGATTTAATGGCAAAGGAGATGAATAGAACATTCGAGTATTTTGCCTTCAGCAGAAAACAGTATGTTGCTACTTCGGTGGCAAAGGCTTCTATGTCCAGAAGTAGCTAATAACTGCCTTCTGAGGGTGCCATGCCAGTGGAAGTACTTTTGGCTCAACATGCCCATGTGTCTGCTGATCTGATTCTTCAATGAGACAATTCACTGTCTGTTTCTGGGGAGAGAATGAATGGAGAAGTTAGATCAATTATCCGAGCGTCTTCAGGATACACTCTGACAGATGATGAAAGGACTCTAATATGTAATTGAAATACCCTGTACCAAAATACTGACATTAAACCTTGGCTGATTACACACAGGTCTGAGCTATCTCAGACCTTCAGAACAGGAATTGAGTTGTTTATCAGTGAAAGCCAAACTTCTAAAAAGCTGGCTGCCCACTACAGAGCCTTTGTGTTGGGTAAATTAGCTTCAGGAAGAGAATCAAAATGAATTAAAACCACATGGAGATCCTCTCCCTTTACCCCCCTTTTCCCCTTTCCTTTCGCTATATGAATCCCCTCACCAGGAGACAGAGGCCAGTTCAGTCTAATTCAGTCCAGTGTTTTTATTTCCTAAAGTCTCAGTCTTGGGCTGAGTCCATTAATAGGCTGCAGCTGATTTTAATCTAGATGAACTCAAGACTTCTCTCTTCTTTGGTTTTAAAAAGATTACAAATTGTGTGTTATATAAATAGAGGGAAAAGGGAAAAAAAGAACCCGAATGAGTAAAAAATCTGCTCTCCATTAGCTGACCTGCTGAACAAGCCTGTGATTCAAATAAAGATGAGAAATGAGAGTTGTGGGGGGAAAAACACACAACTAAAAGCTCTAGTGATACTGTACTCAGACACACTAGTAAGAGGAGATGCAGTAATGTCTGATAGCTACCATTACCATCGTAACAACACGGAAGAGATATTAATGAGACTCCCAGAGTGGCAAACCAGATGCCTCAAAAACTGTTCTTATAGTTCGCAGCACCCCTCCCCTGTTAAACTTAAACTAACATTGATTAGCTACTATGATCTTTTTGTGCCCCATGTCTCTTTAGTAGTCAAGGTGGAATAAGTTGGTCTTAGACTAGCTCCTTGTAGATACTTGTGAGTATAAAAGAATACCATGATACCACATAGACTGATTCAAGTTGGATCTCCTCCCTAAAAAGGAGTGCTGAACCTAGAAAGAGTTGCCTCAGATCAATGCTGAGGTACCCTGGGAGAACAAGCAATAAAGAAGGTGTATGGGTATGTTGTCCTCTAAACAACCAGCTCTGGGTTCCTCAGGCAAGTGAAAGAAGAAACAAAGCCCATGACAAGGTAATGCAAAATTATGTATCCTTTTGTCCAGAAAACCTGCTCTAGATTAGCTCTAACAAGTATGAAAAAGAAGAGGCAAACTAGTCTGCTACAAAAAGTAAATGAGAGAATTATTTTTGGTGTGATACAACAGCTCAGAGGCTTTAACACAGTCTTCTCACCATCGTAAAGGATGACAGAAGAAAGTCACTTCCCTGTAGTGCTTTCTCGTGACCGCAGTTGTAGATGACTGTCAACAAAGCTGTCAGTACTGCTATACACCAGTACTAACATGACTGTGGTCAAAGCACTTTTGTCTTACTAGTATCAAACCACTCTGTGTAGACATCTTTGTTTCTTCTCTTGTCACAAAGCAGGAAGGAGAGAACTGAATGCTCTAATCCTCCATCTCAGAAAGGGCAATCTCTTCACCAACTTTCTGAACTGCCTAGACTTACTCCTGTTCACTTCTTAGTGCAGCAGTTTTTAGTGTACTTCGCTCTAAATCAATGTTATGTGCTCTCAGCCCCAGATCTCCCAGCATTAGTTTTCTTTATTAATTTCCTTGTGTGCTGATTTTTTTCAGTAACATATTTAAACACTTAGACAATGTTATCATATGATACTGAAAATTGGGAATGACAATCTTAAATTATTTTAATTTTACGTGAGAAGGAGCTGGGCTTTGCAATAAGCTGCAAACGTGACACATTTTTCTCGATGGTCAATCCCAGTGCTGATGCATTAAATCATAGAATCGAATCTCATTAACAGGTCATACACAACTGCTCTATTTAAAAATGGCCACTGCTGTGGGGAGCAAAGACAAACATGAAGGGACTATGAACAGCAAACAAGCAGAGTGAAACTACTCACAGCACTTTGCAGTCACAGTCCGCAAGCAGGATGCCCACCATTTAGAAGGACAGCTCTTTATAAAGAATTGTCTCTAACAGATTTTTGTTCTTTAACTCCAGCTGAAGAATATAGGTAAAGAACTGCTTTCAATCCACAAGAAAAAAAAAAAAAGGTTTTAATAACCTATGAGCAAGATTTTAAGTGAGCTGTACTCGCAAAGAAAAGATTCCAAGAAGCTGGAGTTTTGATGTCATTATGGTAACTCAAAAATCCCAAAACAGCATTTGATTCCTCAGTGAATTTATTTCAGAAGTCCAGAAATGTTCTTGTCTGGTTGCTAATGCTGTCATTTTGGGAATTGCACACATCTGTTTTACACAACAAAGAGAGTATACACCTGCGTAAAGTAAAAATCACAGCTTCGCCATAAGAAGGAAACACAACAGACGTAGTAAAAGTGCTAGTAATCAATAATAAACAGTAGATATGCAGAGAAAGAGACGGACAGACAGACATGAGTAAGAGGAATTACACGATCCTATCAGCTTTACCTGAATACAGCCCCTCATAATAAGTCTCAATTGCAATGATAAATGCACTTGGATTAAACCCAGCAATTTTTCATTCCTTGCTAATGGGGCAAATGTAACTTGGAAGGGGTCTGTATGCAATCACTGAAAGTTTTATTTGTATAACTTTTCTGGAGTTTGACTGTGACTATATTTGATTGCATGTGGGTGGCTGTGGGACGGGCGGACAGCTGGGTGAAAAACTATGACAAAAGGAATCTTGTCCCATTTCCTGCCCGCGCTTCATTCACTAATGAGCACTGCTCTGGGTCATTCTCAAGATTTCTTCATCTGTTGCTGTCTCGTCTGCAAAAGGGGCACCCCAGCAGTGGAGCTGTTGTCAGCTTGTCTTGAGAGTTCATTCTGCTGCCTCTCACCCCTGCAGCTGTGTGGGATTGTAAGTGCCTGGCTGTAAACAACGCCATATTTCGTGCTTCTTTTTGGATGACTTGAAGGCCAGTCTGAGGCCAGATGCATTTGCTGGTGTAATCTGTTTCCCATTTCTTGTAATAAATGCGTATCTCAACAAGTAATAATAAAGTGAAATCAGGATTTATCTGTTGTCTTCTTCAGTGTGATTTGTGTTGGAAAGAGAATATTAATAAAACATAGTGAAGTCCTCAGTCTCTGCTTTCTTCCTGGAGTGCCTGAAAAGTTCAGTGAACGTATCTCTACAAATAAACCAGGCTGGTGAATCTGATGCCGTTAGACTCCTGCTGTAGCAACCAATATCCCTCTTGCTAGCTTGTGGAAACAAAGCCATTTTGTTTAAGAAACACTGTTTTGCAGTAACACTGCCTCATTTATTCTTGTTTCTTTTGTCAGATCAGTTCACTTGAAAAAGTTTCCTCCTGGTAAAGTTTAGTGTTTTTACTAGGATTCTTTTAAACAAGGCTTCTACCTGTCTGCAGGCAGGTTTCAGCTGTCTCCCACAGCAAACTATTCTGTTATTAAGTTCAGTCCCTTGATTGGAAACCTCATTAGAGAAGCCACATGAAGACTGCATCTTTCTCCCCGTGTCCAGTGTAGCTTCCTGTGAGCTCCAGTAAACCTCTGTCCAGGGAAAAGGAGTAAATTATACTCAAGTTCATTATATCAAAGAAAGAGATGTCTTTTGATTTATATTGTAAAATGGTACTGAAATAGCTTTCCCTTTCCAAGCAGGTGGAAAGGTGAGGCAGTGGGAAGAGGAATGCTGCAAGGCCTTAGCCTATCCCTCAAGTCTGTCACAGATACTTCACCAACAAGAAGCAATTCCATTAGACATGGCTTTGATACCAGACTTCCAGTCCTCTGGTATGTGCTACATGGTCTTTTACCTCCTCTGTAAGTTGAAATAATGATAGATAGATAGATAGACAATAGGTAGATACAGATGGTCATAAAAACAGTTTCTATAAAGAAAGTCATAGGGTTGCCATTTCCGCAAAAAGCCTTTCAGAGAAATGCTCTAAAGTTTCATCCCAAAGGAGGTTTTCCCAAGCCCTCTAGCACTGGGAGGGAAAGGAAACCCCTTCCACAGTGCTAAGCAGCTCTAATTATAGATGCATCAAACCAGCACCTACTTTTATTTAAGATAATTGTTCCCTGACAGTACTCAGAGCTCATCTATTGTCTACAATTGCACTAATGAATGTTAGTTACTCAGTCAGCCTTGCTAGTTCTGTTCAGCAAATGGGCCACCAAAACCCTAAGTAAATTGTATTTCTTCTGTGCCTCTTCAGTTTTATTTTAACACCCAAGTACAAAAACTGCATACGTAAACCTCTGTGACTGGCATAACTGAAGACAACTGCTCTAGCTGGCACAGAAGACACAATTTATTCCATTAAAACCACTCACGATGGTATGTGAGAAGGAAAGAACCCCTTTTAGCTTTTAAGAAACAATTTCTAGGGATTAGCAATTAGGAAAACAAAACAAACTCAAAACATTTGTATTTGGAAACTGAGTATATTTGCTGTGGCTTGACTATGATGTGCTAAACATAATCTTAGATATTTTTCTTCAAAGAACCACCACACTTTAAGATGCTAGTAACATTAAAAACCTAAGCATGGGCAGAGTCATTCCCTCACTGCTCCATCTGAATTTTCATCATTTTACTGGCTTTCACATCTACTATGTGAAGTAAAGATCAATCTGTTTCCACAAGGCTACCTTGGTGGGTGGTCTGAGTTCATTTCATTTCTTAATTTTATTTTCCAGGACATTCAAAGTTTTCTTTCCATTTTCTGTGTTGAACTTAGTGGTTTTACAGAGCCACAATACCAATAACATAATATGGAGTATTTGTTTTATTTCTTCCCGTATCCAACATGGTTTTACACACAAGCTGATCACCTCCAAAACCACAAGAAGCATATCTAATTTGAACTCGGCCCTAATTCTCCTGCCTTCATCAGTTTTGTATATAGTTGACATACTATGACCCCTTGAAGGATATTTTTTACACTTGAACATCTCGGTAGTTTCATGGGTTTCTCCCTATTCTCTTTGTATTCTTATCAAATACTTCCACTCTGCCAAATCAACATGCCCTCAGAACACTTGCACTAAGCAAAACAAGGCTATTTTCTCTAATTAAATTTCTTGCTTTGTCTACAGTAATGTCAGTAGAGCCTGCACAAAACATATAATCTATGAAGCCACTGTATTATAAAAAGTTTGCAAGCAGTCTTCTAAAACTCATGTCTTACACACTGGAGTAAGCAAATCCCTTATCTGAGCTAACCAGTAGAGTTGTGAGTGCAATTAGATTCTGGAATTATGGAAACAGACGCTGTCATAAATCGTGTGAAAGTGTCATTCTCTACATCAGGCACTACAGTAAACTGTGAATTAACAGGAAATCAATGCAGGGGTGCACCTTCAGTGTGAAGACAAAGCTGATAAGCATTTTCGGGCTGCTTTCATTTCATGTCTACAAATTTCAAAGCATCATATACAAGGAATGAACTCCTTACAGCAGAATCAAAACACACACCCACTTTTTCCAAACACCCCAACAACATAGCATGGCCTCTAATGGAGTGTAAATCTGTGCTTCTTGATACGTAGAGATGGTACAGGGACTATAAAAAGCCAGAGTAAGACCAACGCACAGGAAGGCTAAGCAAACTCTCATGATTGCAAGGAAGATCTTTAAATCATAACCTGAGCTTAGCTGATGATACAGTCATTGCCTGAGTCATCCAAAAATCTGAAATAATGGCTCTGAGCATGGTAAACTTTGTCATTAATCTGATAGTGTGTCAGCCTCATGACTTGAAGGACGGAGAGAGGGACGGCAGAGATTCTGCCACTTCAGCAGACAACTCTTTGGGTGGAGCACAAGCAGAAAAGTACAGTAAGCCTGACTCAGTCTCCAGCAGACACATTCCTGATGCTTCAGCAACATGACTGAACTTTACACTCAGGACACCCGTTGTCTGCCACACTCAATAAGGAAATGGCATCTCTTACCCAATGGTAAGCAACAATGCAGAGGAGGAATCAAATGGAAGAGAAGCAGCAAAGCAGAGGAACCAGGGTTTTAAAACCTCACATGACCTAAATAAATACTAGCACTGACACCTGATTTGGGGCTGTCATGCAAGGGAAGCCGACTCTTTAGATAAACAGAGTGTCCGCCCTTAACCTCCTGAACTATCAATTTTCCCCGTCTAATACTGCAGAAAGGTTATGCTGCAGTGCCCTGTGCTTCCTCACATTTAAAGTTAGGGTAGCCAAGGGCAACAAAGACTCCTTCCTCTCTAGCCTGATAGCAGAGTTCTTCCTTCCTTTTGTTCACATGAAGAACAAACACTGAGTTGAACAATAACAGTGGATGCTTCATTATGATGCTCTCCTGGGCACCCAGCCCTGGTTAGCATTATCTTACCACTTGGTTTTGTTTTGAAGGAAACTGTGAATGGTCCTTTCAATTGCTGGTCTTTCAAGGTCAACATTACCTCTACTTCCTCTATTTTCAAGTCTCCTTATTTTACCAACAATATGTTGCACTATGAAAAAAATTAATGACTCAGAACCAATGAACTGAGAAAACTGCCAGTCTAAGAGGCAAGCAGAAACAGGAGGCGATTTAAACTAGCCTTCTCTGAAGCAGTTAAACTACTGATTCTGAGCATTAGGAAAACACAACAAAATCAAAACCAAAGAAAGCCAAAACAACTTAATCCTTGGCAACTATTGAAGTGAGTGCACACGAGGAACACAGTTTAGGCTTTATTTGAAAACATCCAGGCATCTGATCACACTTCCTGAAATCAACATCAGCAGCAGACCCCTCCCTGTCACATCTACTTTATGGGCAAAAAGGCCTTTAGTCATTCAACAGAATCCATGCCCTCTGATCCCTAACAGGTGGCAACACTGATTTACCACAGACTTATCACTTGTGCATTCCTGCAGACTTTTACTCTTCTTGGACAAGTAACTGTTTTGGACAAGTTGCTAATTTATCATTCCCCTTTCACACTATGGAAAGGACAGGTGAACAAATTTAGTGACGATTGTGCAGTCCTCTGTAGACCCTCAACTCAGGCATAGTCAAGAAGCTACACTGAAAACAGGTGTCAGTGGAGGCAGTTGTTTCAGTGCTGACTGGGAAGGGGAGCACAGGGTGGCAGACAGCTTCATCCTCAGCCCAGGCTCTTTTTCTGCAAAGATCTGTCCACAAAAGACACACTCTTGAATGGAGCGTGAGGCAAGCTGGCCTCAATTAGTGCCATGCTGTCAGCTGGAGCCCTCAGGTGGACCAGCTCATTTACCCCTTCTGCCAGAAGAGGACTCAAGTTTGTAGATTCAGACTGTGTGCTGAAGTTTCCTGTGCCCTTGAGTGATAGAGCAGTAAGTGGTGTCCTTCCTGAGCCCAGGACAGGAAGCTGGGACCAGCTGGAGGGACACCTTTCTCCCCTCGCATTCAGACATGACAGTGGAATTTAGTTCATTCTACACTGGAGAAATCTGGACTTGCTCTGACTTCTGGCCACTGCTTAGGAACCTTGAACCTCTCCTAGGGTGTGGCAAATCCCCCAAATGAAAATCAAACAGTGCCTCGGTGGCTGCTTGTCCCCACTAGGTGGGAGGCTACGGGTCAGTTGTGTGACCACTCATTCCCCAGTTCTGCCTAATGTACGTTTGAGAGAAAAAGGGGGAGCAAACCTGTTTCTCAAGAAAAAGGAAGTATTCTGGATGTTTAAAAGCCAGCTCTGTTCAACTCCAATAGAGGCCTATTCGGTATTACTGAGCGGCGACGACTGCAGCGATGAAGGCAGGCCACAGATCTGTAGGGGAAGGAGGGCTGAAAAGCAAAGGAGAAACAACATACCTTTGAGCTCTGGCGTGCACAGCATGAGGCCCTGCCTCTGCATCAAATACGAAGGTGGCTGGGATCACATTACAGAACTATCAGAGTTATGCTTCAACAACCCTAATTTAGCGGTTTTGGCTTTTGCTACCACATAAGAATGCATTGGCTTGATTTTCAAAGGTAACAAGCACCTACAGCTCCCTCCGACTTTAGTGACAGCTGCAGCTCTAAAAATCAATTTAAGATAGTTTGCATATTGAGAAGAACTGAAGGAAAATAAAAGGCCTATTGTGTGGATACGAAGAGTTTAAACACTGCTGATGGGTGGTATATGAGTCCCTTCTCTTTTCAAATGAATTTCACTTCATGTTTTGTTTGGTTTTCCTGTTGATGCATCCTGCACCCTCCAGTGCTAAGCCGGTGGGATCCCACATACTTTTCCTGGCATGTGGTGTTTAAAATAAGAGACCTCAGCAATCGGATATCCTCAGCATTTCCAGCTATTGAACACAATCATGAGTACTGTGATCCAATTTCAGAGCAGAAAAGAAAAGATATGTAGGAATATTTTCCCTGACAAAAGAAAACTAAGCAAACAGGATGTTCTGCTCCTCTGTGAACTTCAGCAAATGGCCACGGCAGACACGATAGAGCCTATAAACACGCAGCTACAATGTATGTGCCTGGCTGTCCAATACCTTCTTCTGGGTAATTCACTTGCAGCACAAATACAGCATGAAGAATATAAAAGGTGTAGTGTGCAGTTCCCATCTGACATGCCTCAGGACTGAAGTCCTTCATCAAACACACTCAGCCTGAAGGAGGAATGTGATGTTTGCTACTAAGTGAACGAGTCTCATGCCTAAACTCACTCAGAACATCTTCAGGAGTGCAATGTTTGGTGTTCATGACTCAGGACATCAGCCTGCTTATTCTAATCTTATTCACTCAGTAGTAAGACACATCCCAGCTGAGGTCTCCACAACAGCACACAGCACTCTGAGAAATCACCCTATTGCAGACTGCTTGATAGCACTCTAATAGTCCCTCATTTTCTAGAACCATCACTCTACACACCTCTGCTGCTGCTTCTGGAGAGTGCACCTTCACAGGGCATTGGGCTGTATGGGAGATTGTTGCTGTGATGCAGAGCTACGAAGTTTAAATGAAAATGAAATTCAGTGGACAACAAAGGAAAATCTTTTCAGCAACAACGTCTCTTGTCGAACTGTTAATTGTAGCATCATCTGCCTGTGCTTCCTCTTCACCCATGCAGTCATGCGTGCACTGCCTTGCCTCCATTGAGCCTTAAGGCAGACCCTCTAGGATTATTTAGGTGGCAAACCAAGGAACAGTCAGGCTGACACACCATGCTCTAACAAACTGCTGACTAAACTTGTTGCTCCTCTCATCTCTGTAACCCTTGGTTAACGCAATCCAACCCTGAAATTTAATCTCACAAATTTTTCAGGGGTCTTCACAGAACTGAATAACAAAGCACCAGATTCTGGTTTCACTACCACATAAACAATGAGAAGAAGCGCTACAACAATCATTAACACTATTTAAAAGTGAAAATGAACATTACAGAAAATACCTTACAGTAACCGCCCAATGTTATTAATTTTACGGAATGACTATAATGAGAAAAACCTTTTGAAGCAAAAACCTGTTTGTTGGGAGGGTTTATCACGTGTGTGTCTGCTTCTGTGAAAGTGCTATATATTCCCATTCCATCTTTTCAAGACAGATTCAAGCTTATATGATAAGATCATTTAAATTTGTGGTTAGTCCAGTTCTAAAGACAGGGCAAGTCTACACACCAGATGCAGAGATACTTGAGGTTGTTTGAGGTGTGTTAATTCTGGAAACATAAAGAAAGTTTGAAAGAAAAACAGCACTGGGGCGAAAGCATTGGGAACCCTATTTACAAAGAGTTAACCCTGTGCTAATAAGCCCTCCTCTCAGGCAAAGTTTTCTAGTTGAGATGAAGTGCTATTCACATCTGATTATCTACACAGGATTGCAGTCTGGAGACTTCCAGGTTTAGACTGTAGCTAACGGATGGATCTCCACGCCACTCTCCCCTCCCTAGCACAGGGAACAATAAAGCGTCTAGCACTTCCCTTTGTCAACCAGGCTCTACACTCAGAGATTTTATAAGACTTTAACATGGAGAATACATGAAGTCCTATAGCTAAAGAAAAGTTGCATGTACTACCAAGGTTAAGTCGTTTGGGTCATAGTCCTCTATTGTTAACTATTGTTTTACAAGATAAAATGACGGTATGATGGCTTCACCAAACATGCTAGTGGTGAAGCCAGAACAGACATAACCTTTAAGGACAGCTGAAGAAATCTAGTTGTGCCTATGTGTGAAAGGGATAAACCACAGCGAGACTTAACTGCCTTTTACTTTCGTAAGATGCAGACAAAACCATGGGACTTTACTCTGGCTGAAAAACATGTTTTTGGACAGACATTTTGTTTTGACTTCCTACTCATGAATGTGTTCTCTTAAGAACATTAAGTCCATTTTAGGTCATTTGACCTTATTTTACAAATCTGTAGCTTGAAAGATGAACATCTTCTACATTAAATCTAGGCAATTACTAGTAGAGCCTTGGTCTTCTCTGACAACATTCAGTTCCCAGAACAATATGCTGTCACAAATCACAGATACTACCTCTAATCAAAGACAACTTCACTCCTTATGTTAAAAGCCCTTTGTGAAAAAGGCCATTTGCTTTAGCACTGTGCTGAAAACACAGGGGAGCAGCCCACTTTGATCAGGAATTCATTACAGCGAGACTGGTAAGGAGAAGATTTCTCTGAAGTGAGACCATTTTGTCCCAGGAAGCCTATGCTAGCTTTGAAATGAGGGGAATGTCATTGCAAATACAGACTTATACTCTTCAGCTTATTGTTTTAACAACACTGGATTAAAAAAAAAAGTTTGATTCACATTTTGGCAAATGAGAACAGATTTGGCACTCTACTTGCACTAAGTGTTTTTCATATTTTATTTAGTAAAACTTAAGAAAAATTAAATGCTGGCACTTCAGTTCCTATCTAGCAAAGCATTTAGGGATAGGTTTGGCTCTCAGTGCAAGCAAGCAGTACTGTATCTTCAGTGTCTTGGCATAAGTCTTCAGAAATAAGCAGGTAATTCAATACTTCGTGCTAAAATGGATTTATCCAGCATAATATCCTCCCACAAGGTAAGCTCACAGCAAAAAGTATGGCCAGAAACTTTACCAATCTGATGACTATCTACTATGCCACTAGAAAGATCATGTTTGCAGAAACATTTAATTTTATTGAAACGACAGTTTATTCTCTTTCTACTGGATCTAAACCTAAGCTGCCTCTAGTCTTCCTTCACAATTAAAATATTTTCCCTCCACCTCTCTTCATTACCATTTTTAGTTGGTTTTGCATCTGTGCTTTGTTCCTGTGGACTCCTTCATTTGGAGTTTGGCTACTCCAGCAGGCTTTGCCTATGCTGCTGCAGACCAGCAGAGCGATTCCCACAAAGCCACCTACTGAGGATGCCCTCACCCAAGTGAACACCATTCCTGGGTCGGGTTCAGTAACCCATTCCCCAAAATGCCATGAATTGGCTGAACAGAAGGACATTTTCGTTGATGTAAGCTATGTCTGTATGGGGGATTTCGCTGGCATTGAGATGATGCGAGGCTTATTTTTTTCACATTCCTTACTGCCAAGATAGATCTAGCCTACAAACTGATTGTGCTTTTTTGCTCTCATTATTACAAACCTGTTTGAAATAGCATGAGGCTTTCAGTGTCCTGTAAGGAATACAGCAAAAACGGTTCCACCCCACAGAGATCCTAACAATGATCAGTTCATCTTTATCCCTCCAACAGGGCCGGAAATCACCAGTGGCACTGCAAATCTGTTACCATCTCAATAGCAATGCACAACTTTATTCCCATTAATCTGTCTTCCATCCATTCACACATCAAGTACAACCCTGCTTCATTTTACAGATTATATCCATGTTGCTCCAGACAAAGGTCACTTTATAGTTACAGTTCTTCAACTGAATAAAAGCTTTTGATGCAGTAAATCATTGTCTCTCACTGTTCAAACTCACACAATACAATACAAATAATGCTGCCCTTTCTTTCAGAATTCCCTTTCTACCTCACTACTCATTACCAAAGCATTTCTTTACAAAATAAAATGAGGCAGATTTCACTTGCTTCAGCCATACAAATTAATGCTTGGAGATAGTTTGCCATGCTGCACTACAAACCCAGACCCTATGCTGTTTTTGAGATCAAAATGAGCCTCTTTCATTACATTAGTGGCAAATGAAACATAATGTACCAAGGTTTCTCTAGATTTAACTGTTCCTAGATCTTTTCCCTCTTAGTAATGTGAAACTTAAAACCTAACACACTCTCTTTGGAGTGCCACGTATCTTTTGTTTCTACTCACCAGAAGTTACCTGCCTCGATAAGACACTGCAGGCAAGGTGAGCATGGTTGTGTACACACAGACACGTGTGCAGTGGAAAAGAGGGCAGGAGGAAGGCTGGATTAATCAACTAATTAATCATCTAGTCTTGTTGGCACAAAAAAACAGACTCTTTCTTTTAGCAATACAAGGTCTTCTGTCCTTTCTTTGGGTAGTGAGGAGAGCCAATCAGCATGAGACACAAAAGTGTTGAGGTTAAATTTGCAGATAGTTGTAACTTTCTTCAAAAGAAAGAAAGAATTTATCCATAGCAGGATAAATCTTAATGTCAAGTACACTCATGCAAAATGACAACCATTAAATGGCAACAGTGCTTTATTTAGCACTGAAGGTCATAGCAAGAACTGAGGGCAAAAGCTGAAGGCAGAGAAATTCTAATCTGAAATACAGAACAGGTATTTAGCAGCAAGGCAGCTAAAACTTGGAAACACTGTTAAGGCAAACCAGGAACTCACATTTCTTGATGCCTTCAAATAAAAGCAAATGCCTTTCTAGAGGACATGATTTGGTGTAACGTAAGTTATCAGGTACCTTAAAGGAAACACATATGATATATGGGAGGTCACTTTGGATGAACTGCTGATTCCGCCCATCTTTAAACCCTATGAAGGTGAAAATAAATCATTATTCAAAAGCAAGTCTTAGCTCACTAGTATTATTTGCCTTACGTTTTCAGTGCTTCTGAGCTCTTCAAGTGAGGAGCAACATTAATCGCTTGGTTAAAGCATTCAGTGAAAAGTTCCAACAGACTCTCCAGTTGGCAACCAGCCACCACATCCCTTGTCTTCTTTTGCAGCACCACGCTCTTGGTAACAGAGGGCATTTACTTAGCTGAGATGGAATGAGACTTACTTCCACAAACAGTCGAGTTGCTAATAGCTGGGCTCTGTTGCTAGCTGGTGTTTATGCCCCAGAATGCTGCTGCTTCTAAAGCTAGACCCACACAGTTTAAAACTGACATCAGCTAATTTGGCCTATCTTCTTTTTGCATATGTGCTTGGCTAAGTGGCATCTTCTAGTTCAGCTGACCTAACCCAGCATGTGCTACGTTCAGCTGCAATGAAACTGCAACTATGCAAGAACAGACCAAAATCTGACTGATACACCAGGAACAGAATGACCAGCTAATAATTTCCAATCCAAAACAGAGGTTATATCACTGACAATGAGAAAAAAAATCTTGTAACTTCAACCCTTAACCAAGTAGATCTGGAGCTTTTTTACTGTTACTCTTTTTTTTTTTTACAGTATCACTTCATTCATGTTAACTAGTATATTGAATTAGGGAAGCAACAGCAAGTCCTTAAACAAAATACACAAGCAGACAGTAAAACTTGCAATATTTTCTAGTGCTTAGAATTAGGCTTCTACCTCTCTGTTTAAGAACTCTACAGAGATCTGCTGTCAGACTGGCTTTTGCAATCACAATTCAGGTTCATCACAGAGTCAGACTGTACAGCATGGCAGTACATTACATGACATTGCATTGCAATGTAAAGGCAAATGAGGCTTTTTGTGGGGTTTGCACTCCACGCCTTCCACAGCACAGAGCATACTGAAGCAATGAAAGGAGGAGAGTGAAGGCTGACTTTCCTTGCTAAATCCCTGACTGCCCAATCTTGCTCTCCAATCATCAAATTTCTTTTCCCAAGTCTGTAAGTGGAAATAAAAGAATGAGTGAATAACTAGATTCTTTTCTTTTCATTCCTGAACACTTCAGGTTTATAAAAGCAAAGAATTTTTCTCTGTGGCACCCTTGGGCAGCCTGGAGCTCTCCTCTGACAACGTAAGAGACAGAGTTCTGCCTTCACTAGGGTCTCCTCGGAACAGTTCTGTGCTTGCACTGGGGCCATGAGATGCAAAGATACCAGGGAAACAGAGCAGCGATTTACATTGACAAAGAGGATTTTGATACACTCCTCCAAATGGGGCAGCATTACCATCTTAATAGCCTTTTGCTCTCAGCCCTCTTCCTGAGGACGCTGGAGATTTTTGCGAATGGAGAACAGTTCCGCTTCCCATTTTAACTGCAACAATAGCAGAAGGGCTCCTTAAACTGCATCAAATAGCATACTGTGAAATCCCTAACTAGCCGCACTGCCTCTCCTGCCGTTTTATTATCCTCCAGCCCACAGAACAAAGACGGGGGGGGGGGGGGGGGGGGGGGGGGGGGAGCTCCTCCTCATTTTTAGCCTATTCCACACATCCTAATCCCTCAGAGGTGGCAATGGAAATTGCTTGTGGAACTGTTAAATCACACTTTCACTTTGTCTTTCATTCCCCATTCACCCTCACTAATCAAGGAGTTTCCAGCCACATTTTCCGATATCAATTTGTTTATGGCCTATTGGTTAATGGTCCTGGGATGGGACCCCCTAAGTAAGAAGAAAGAATCCTGGGCATTTCAGCCAGCTGCTGCTTCTCGCCAGTTCCCACACCCATCCACTTGTTCCCATCAGCAGCCCTGAATGTGCTCACCTCCTGACACCAACTGAATTAAACAACAAAGCCTGAATGGGAAAGCTCCCTTTGCAATCAGGCTGCGGGACAGATTCCACTTGTTAGCGCCATACCATGTCCCTCAAGCAGCAATGCAGGGACACTCCCTCACCGGCTGGCCCATGGCCAGCTGCCTTACTGACATCTTACCTTGCGTCCAGCTTCAACTCCCATAAAAACTCTAGGCTGTCTTGCATGAGGCAGCCTGGTGCCACTTCCTGCAGCTTATCTGAAACAGCCATTTCCAAGTGATTTGCTCAGTTTCTCTTTCCATAGAAATAATGATCACTGAGATACAGCATGACAACACGTAATATTTACTTTGTACAACTCAGTGAGATGGCTCGCATGTCAGTGCTTACAAGTATCTGTAAAATAGCCTGGGGCACATTATCAGGGGAACCATGCCCTTGGTTACTACGCATATTGAAGAAAAATATCTAAAGTAGAAACATAATGCTGTACTCAGAAAATAAGAAAAGGCTGACACACAGAAAAGCCTCAAGCTGCCTTCCAAAATATACAACTGATGCCTGATATCGAGACAGCATCTACTTAAAGAAATCCAAAGTGGTATCTCATCTGTTTTTAGAAAAATTGTGAATGATGTTTTAAATGTGTACCTCAGAAACATATGGATACAGGGAAAAGAGCAATTGCTGTACTCCTAATACAGTGCTATCCTATCAGAGAGTCCTGCTCCATCATCATTACCTGTTACCAGGCCCCTTTGTTCTTGAAAGGTCAGGTTCAGTCACTGGAAAGCTATATTCCTGGCTCAAAGAAAAGAACTGAAACAAATAAAGATCCTCTCTGAAAAAATGCTTCCCATTTCTGAAGTGGGAAATCTTTCTTTCTTTCCCAAAGTTTCACTACATTAGTGCCTGAGGACAGAGCAGGAAATGGTCTGCCTTTTTTTATAATGACCAGAAACGTCTCTGCAACTCAGAAGATATTAAAGATAGAAAAGTAGCTTGTCTTCTGCCCTATACTGAATCAAAACATGTCTAGATCAACTCTTGCAAGCCAGCTCAGTTTAAACTAGTAAGAAAAGTTTCTAGTTCCTGTAGCCTGTTTAAAATTACTGGTACCAAATCAAGCAGATCAGATTTCCAGAATGCCATCAAAGAATACACTGGGTATAGTATCCAAAGGCTTAGGAAACACCAGATGGACCCCCACATTATCATTATGTAGATGCATCAAACAGAAGCAAAAATGCACCAAAAAATGTTTTTGTTTCGTTTTCCTACACTATGTATCACCAGAGATGTAAGTATACTGAGTCATTATTAAATGTAAATATGTCATTGGTCTGCTACAGCCTGTTGGAAGATGAGAAAGAGGCAATCAGAAGGAAGAGAACTGTTCACATACCTTAAAACGTTTGTAGTGCTTTATGGGATTAGTGATTCTCAGTCACTGGAATCTGAGAAACAGCAATACTCACTTTTCTTAATGCCATGGCTGCATATCAGAGTGCACCCTCTGAGCAAAAAGTGACAGGCACTGACTGGTTTTATTTACTCTGCTAAACTGATGCAGCAATCAGGAACCAGGCTGCATATCAACAGACAGTGACTCAACAAAATTCATCTAGGAATGTCTGCCAAAAAGTAAGGACGTTAAATGAAGATATATTGGGATAAATGGGGATAAGTGCAGCTCCTCCCTTCTTCCCTTTTTGCTGTGGTCTGAAAGCACGATTTAGGACACGGCCACAAAGAATTCTAGTTCTCTGCCATCATGGTAGTAACATCCAGCTTTTCAGTACACTATCTCATATCCTAGAGAATCTGAGGACTATTTAAGACCATGGGGCATTAGCATTAAAATGATCACCAAAACAGAGAAGAGAGAATAATTTTTATTGATGTCAAGCCATTTGCTAAAGAACAACTATTTATTAATGAGAGATGGGTCTGTTTCTCCTGGAGAAACCTATCCCAAAGGAGCAAAGCTGTCAGAACCATTCTACTTTACCTTGAAGGAAAAGAGGGAGCCTTGATTAATAATTTTAGGGCCCATTCTTAGATCCATGGCAATATGCAACAACTAATTCAGTATAATCCAAGACAAAACCATGAACGCAGCAGAAGGCTGCCCTTGTCAACCAGACTGTTTAAATGTGTGGGTTTTTAATTAGGTATAAATAGCACCATTTTCAACAATAGTTCCTGTTATCTATGTTCAGCTTGCTTAAAACACTAATTGCAAAGGCAAAACAATCAATGCTCTGGTCTTACCTTGAAGAACCAAGCCTGATTTCTCAATGGTGTAGAAAAATGCAGAGAATGGAGCTACAGGGGATTTAGCAACCAGGAGCTGCAAAACAAACAAGTAATATGTAAGTGCACATCTTTACAACATACTGGTCAGAGCTCAAATCCATAGAATAATCTCACTGGATTTAACTTCCAGAAGTAGTAAAGCATACTGCAGAAATAACAAGGTAGTCATTGACCTAGCCCTGTCCCTTCGAAGTAGCTGAGGTGTTCTCACACGCATGTATAGAACATGCTGCAATTCTAAAAGGATTCACAAACCTGCCACTGCACTAATGCAATTTTAATTGTCATTAGCCATTCCACAGATACGCCCCCTCGGCTTCACCAAGAACTCCACCCGCCATCTCCCTCCTGCCCCTGCAAGCACTGTGGTCCACCCACGGGTCACCACACTGGGGATAGTGACACGCTATTGCAATTATCTGGGTGTCCTCTTTGGCAAAAGGGGTAATGACTGAGTCAAGTTTTATTCAAGGATCTTGTCCTTGGAGTTTCAAAATAGGAACTGGATTTCCCTCGGGGTGTATAGCGCAACTGAATTTAGCTCGGCATTCGGGTGTGCTGGCCCTCCATGGTCACACCAGAAATATTCCAGGCTCTCTGGCTCCACTATGGAGGAACAGTCCTCCACGGAAGATGAACTGCAGCAATGTGCTGGAGACAAAGACATGGGCTTGTTGGCAGGGTAGGGGACATGGGACTTGCAGCACCAAACGTGCCAGGCTTGTTTCTCTGCTTGATTTTTGCTGATTGCTGAGGACTGCTCCCTCACAGCTAGCCTCAAAATAACCCCCATGAAACACCTCCGTGAAAGTGACTTTTTAATGATAAATGTAATAAGCTCTGCCCAGGGTGGGCCCTGCAGAAAACACAGACAGCAGTGGCTGAAGCGGAGAGCGTGCTGCTGCTCTGCCTCCAGGAGCACAGCGCTGCTGCACAAAGCTCAAACACGTTTCTCTGCTCACCTCTTCAGCAGCCAGGAAATGCCAGGAACTGGAAATCAGCCCTCCTGGCAGCCAGCAGTGGCCATGAACCCTGACAGGGTCTTCCTGCCATCCCAAGCCCTGAGGGCGTGCTTGGCGCAGGCAGTTCCCCGTCAGCCCACCCCAAACCTCTGCAGGGTCCTGCTGCAGGCAGAGCAGCGTTGCAGAGCCTGCACTGTGACTGCTCAGGGCACAGATCAGCCCACTGAATTCCTTTCCTTCAATGCACTGGCTTCACCTAACCCATCCCTCAGGCCTGCCTAGCAGCCTGCTGTGGAGCCCTCACGCACCTCGGTGCCTAAATTTCCAGTGCCCTGTTGGATACTACACCCTCTCAGCCCAAAATAGGCAGCCCTCTGTCAGATAGACCCAAATACAGATTTCTTAGAACTACAGACAGTAACAATCTTATTTTTAGAGGTGTGGGGCACCAGCAGATCCTGCTGATTTCAAATGGAGTAAAAAAACCCCATTATTTCCAAAGGTCATGCCCTCATTCTGCCAAGCATTCAAGCACTCATAAGGGTCACTGGAGATGAGTCTCAGTCGGCGGTGCCTAACAATCAGCAGGGAAACACTGAGCAGGTTCTATAAAAGCCAAGGGAGACTACAGAAGAATGAGGAACACCACGCTCACCCAAACTGCTCACATTTCACTGAAAAATCAGACAGTATTGAATCACTTCATAGAAACACAGGACTGGGACATTTATTCCTAAGAGTATTAACAATATCGAGTCTAAGCTCTGGGGTGTCTTTATGTAACCATAGGAGCTGGCAGCAAATTCTGCTGGAGAATCAAGGCTTGTGTGACTGTCCTGTAGCACTTTAAATGCTAAGGGTGTCTCCGTGGTAGGTAGGTTTCATTCGTATTTGTATGTAGTCTGCAGACAGGACCACACGTAGATGTCTTGCAACTCTTTCTCATTGGATTCTGAATGAAGAAACAAAATCCTCATATCTGGTTCTTCAAACATAACAATTATTACCCACAGCTAGCTAACATTTTTATGGTTTTCAGAATTTAAACTAAACATAGTCTCCCTTCTTCTTCAGACAGTAAAAAACAAAGGCAGGCACGTAAAGACCACAAATACAGCCAGAGAACATCAGACCAGTCCAAATGTCAATGTTTTCCTTTCAGTCATACGAAGCTGGCAAAACCACCTCAGGATGCAATACAACCTTTGTGAACTACTCCAAGTAGGAAAATTGCTGTGCTAGCACTTTCCCCTCTTCTATGTTAATTACTGTTCTCTCTAGAACGAACTTCTGGAGAAAGGAGCGGCCCGTCACATCCCACATACATGACGCACCTTGACAAAACCCGAATTCCCTTGCCCATCGTTATCCCCAGAGCCAGCACTTCCCGCTGACGCAGCAGGAGGGGGACTCTGCCAGGAGGACAGCAGAGTGTCTCCTGGAGCTTCACACACTCCTGCAGCTCTGAGAACACGAGGGAAAAGATGGGCTGGAAAAACTGTGCAAACACTCAGCTACAGTCTCCCACAGCAGCTGGACGTTTAATCGGAAAGGCCCGAAGTGAAACAGTTACAAAGCTGATGTCTAAGGTCAAATTTTTGGCATTCTGTGCAGTACTATGCACATAAATACTAACCTATATATGCATGTGCATTAGGCAAAGTTGTACGTGCAAATGGATAGACATTCAAATAACCCTGTGTACATTCTGTTACTGCATTTTTATGCAGTTACAATATGTATATAGCTAAGTATAGCAATGAAAAAATATAATAAATCACACCCTTTCAGCAGTACATCACAGGCACCCCCCTGAAAGGCTGCTGCTGCTGCACAGTTACATCTGAGGCTCAGTATTAGCTTCCTTTTTATTGAAGCAGGAACAGCTCATAATATTCAAAGGTATTGCTTTACTTCAACTGTTTGCTTACAGAGAAAAATAACCTTTAAAGTATGGTTGCGTATTTCACAACCAGAGTACAGAGAATTCTTTTTTTTAATAACACCAAACTCTACATTAATTGAAAAAAAAAGTAAATACCTATTTAGATTTGTGTTTCAACCAAAGAGAAAAAAACTGTAAATGTCACTGCAAACCATTCTCTGTATGGAATAGCCAACACAAAGTAGGTTCTTACACATACACAAGGACCTTAGAAAACATAGAAGGAAATACAGATCAAGAAAAGAAAATAATGTTTTGGAGGCCAAGAAGTAGAAGTACAAATCAAGGATTACTAAAATCAAGGAATCAAAGATGAAATCCAGGCCTCACCAGAATTTTTTTCCTATTGACACTTCAGTGCAGTCAAAGTTGCACCAAAAGGAGTACACATTTTGAGATGTGTAAATAGTAATGGCAAATAATAGTCTGAAGAAGTTGAGGCATGCAGATTACAAAGATGACTTTTTAAACAGTGACACAAATAGAAAATAGATATAGAAAAATGATGAAATGGTATTGAGTCTTCCTAATTCATCCTATCCATGATGCTTCTGGAATGCTATCCATGAGTTTCTGGAATGCAATATGAAATCCAGATGCAGTTATACTTACACTGCTGTCCTACTAAAGTGTGAATGATAGAGATGGATGAGAGAAGTAAAAATTAAAGCTATTTTAAGTTTTGCAAAGTCCTAACTTTACAAAAGGGTCAAATCTTAGTTTCCTTTCCTTTCTAGCATCACATTTCTCTGTCAGGAGGATTGTAATAATTATTTGTTATTTGACAACAATGTAGAATAAACATTAAACCACTGAAAAATGATTTCTGCCATGAGGCACATTTAGAATACAAAGGTACTATGGAAGAGGAAATATATCACCTTGATGAAAAGAGAATGGAAACTGGATAGATGCCATTAGATTAGATAAAGGAAGATAAATGGGAGACAGGCAGAGCAGTTGAGAAACAAAAGGCTTAGAGAGAATTGATGATGACAGCAGAAAAATTGTACATTAAAGTTTGTTTTTTTAATTAGGGAAAGCATTTTTACTAATATAGTTTATTGTTTATAAGCTTTATGGAAAAGATGAACCACAGAAATTGATTGCAGAAGCCCAGCAGAAAATACTAATTATTGGGACAACATTCCCTGTCAATAGCAAGGAAAGTGATGAATTGGAAAATGCATTGGATGGACTTTCAGAAGTAGTCTGATAACCAGAAATCAAGCCAGTGTCCTGCCAAAAAAAAGTAAAGATGAAGGAGACAGAGCCTTATATCAAATTAGTTACCAAAATGCCAGGATGATAAACTACCAAATGCTGGAAGAAGATGATGATTTTGACTGAGCTATGAGCTCTCACATGGTAAAAAAAATACGATTTCATAATGGAAAACAAATGATTTTAACAAAAGTAATGGACTAAGATATTTCAATGAAATATTTGAGAAAATCGGCTGTATTAACATTTGAAACATAATTTCTGTTTAGACTGGAAAGAGATCCAGTTTCTTCCTCATTTTTTTACTGAGATTATTACAAGAAACTGGTTCATAGCAATGACTGAGGAACACAAATGAAACCACTTGAAGCTCCTTTGAAACTATGTCAGCTTCTTCTTATCAGTGAACAGTCTTCTCTTTATTTTGTTCTGTTATTTTTTTCCTTTGGTTTCCTTTTCTGCTAGATTTACCTTATCTCATCTTTGGTACTGACAGAATACATATACATGCACTAAAGACCCAATGAATAACAAAACACATTTACAGCCAATACATATTTTGGAATTCAGATCTACTGAGGAATTACCAAATGCGTGAGATCTGTGAAAGGAGTCTGGCTCTCACTTCTCTCGCTGCCCTTCTGGAAACAATGCTGGCTTGCTGGGATTTTTTGCTGATTTGTATTGTTGTCCTATTGTTGTAAGCAGTTGTTGCTAATAGTTGGTGCATTTCAGGAGAACACTTCAGTTACACCATGTTAGCTCGGATGCGCATAGATGAGAATTGAGAAGGAAACCTACACATTGACAGTGTCATTCAACAGGGATAAGACTACCTCTCAAGATTCAGTTAGACTCATGTACTAATAAAATCAGTGTTAAGCTAAACAAATCTTTCCCCTAAATGTGCCAAATGTCTGGGTGGACAATCCTCATGCCAGAATTTCCCTTCTTATTGTAGATTAGAAGGGTTGTTTTTTCAGCTGCAACAGAGCCCAGGAAAAAGCCAGTAAGGAAAACAACAAAGTTGATTTTGCATCAGATATCCCAGCAGACCTCACAATTTTTTCTGCCCTTCCTTCTGGTTCTTCTTGGGCCCTCTGTGCAGGAATTCGATATATTCCAGAAACGAAACAGCAGCCCTTATTCTGCAGATCATTTACTTTTGAGCAGGGGCTGCGACCCAGTTCCCAGGGCTAGATCTTGTTCCCAGTCCCACAGCTCACGCTGCCTCCAGCCCACCAGAAAGGTACCCAAGGACAGAATCAAGAGCTCCCTAACAGGCACTAACGACACAGTGGCATCAAGGCTTCACACAGCAGCATACGAGTTGTTCCCTGCACCCTCTTCACATAGAAGTATCCTTCAGGGCAATGGGATGGCTTTTTACAAGGTAGGAGAAAAAATGGTTGTGTTTTCTGCCAAGCCTTACCAAACCCTAGGGCTCATTAGAACTTGGAGCTCTACAAGGCTTCAATCTCATAACGGGTTCTGATTTACCTTGGAAGATAACTGTTCCTTCTTGCAGAAATAAAAAGTGATCCGAATACGTTTCCAGTATTCTGGTGAAAAAACTGCAGTCTAGGTATCCTGCACACATTTACTAAGCTCGCAGCATAGACCCATAAACAACTTACAGATCTCCCACTGCACATTGTTCCTGGGATAACAACATTTTGATTGTATATAATACTTAATATTTAGATTTTTAAAAGGCTTTACAAGAGTGGGGAAAAAAATATCCCCATTATGCATTTGGGTAAATTGAAGTTCAGAAATTAAATACATTCCTAAAGATTGTACAGCTGATACCAGTACCAAAAATCTGAAAAAGGCAAGCAATGAGAGATGGGGTGACAAACATAGCCCAGTACTGGGAGTAGATGTGGAGTCCCTAATGCTTTTGTACGTGTGGAAAAAAAAAAATATCACAATTTGAATCAAAATGATTTCTTAGGACACTATAATTTCATTTGTGCCATGCATAGCACCTGAGAGATGTGGTTCCCTGAAGTCCAGTTGTTTGAAAAGGTTTTCATCAAGGCTAGGTTAATGGGCCACAACTCAATAAAACTCTTTATGGAGCAACTTAAATGGATTGTATGTCTCCTTCCCCCACAAGAAAATCCTGCCCAGAGGAAACTGTTTAGGAATGAGTTTCCTTTTTACTACTTTATAGAAAAGCAACAATGGCAGCTAGAGACACTTTATGAGAGGCATTCCATAAATCCAAACCAATTAGTGCAGAAAAGTAGGCAAGCAGAGTTCATGTGTACATCCTAAAAATGTCTGTTAGCACACATCTGGAAACAAGAGCAAAATGAACAGACTCAAAAGGCAGCTGACCATCCTGCTGTTGCCTCACCCCCCAAAATGTAGCAGCACATGTGTTTATTTTCCTTTAGTGCAATGCATACAAATTCTGTATATTAAAAAAACATTGCTAAAACTGCAAAAGCCAGGAAGTCCCTGTCTCTCATCTTAAGAAAAAGTGAGGAACAGAGAAATGCAGATGCATTTAAGACACTCTTGCAGGGGAAACAGCAAGAGTGGACACTGATTTGAGTAAGAAAATTAATGAAGGGAAAGCCTTTGAAAGCCCGAGGAAAAACATGAGATGGATTCAGCATGGGAAAAAATCTAAAAAAAAATAATCTAAAAATCTAAATCCTGAAATATCATCATGACACTTATATTAACAAATGTAAACTAATATCAAAGAGATCAAACCTTCTCAGCCAAATTCTGACAGATGACCTTTGATTTTAAGAGTCAGTGCTAGTGGGAAGCAGAGATTCTGAAACATTTTAAAAGAATCTCTAGAAATGACAAACCTACGTGATATTAGCCAAATCTCCAAAAAATCACCTCTTACCTGTTTGTTTCATCCTAGCATTAACTTTTAGAGTAAGGTCCTATGTTCTTTTGGGTAAGCCTAAGCAGATCACTCACCTTTATTCTCTGTGCTCCACTCTGACCTCCGAAGTGGTTAATTAATATTCATTGATTTTACATCACTGTATTTCTTATGTGAAATTATTTAGGCTGCTTACATCTCTAAGCTCTGACTTACCTTTATGCTAAGCACATGCTCCTAATTTAACTACCAATAATTTTATTATTTATGCTACAGATTCATCTTAAAATATTACCAGGATTTTCTTACATGACCTTAAAGATGGGAGACAGGAGAGCTCCAAACTCTCAATGTCTCAACGATGGCAGTAGATACTCTCAATGGCTATGGACAAAACAGGACTTTTTCTAGCAGGGGGAGAAAAAAAAAAAAAAAAGCTCTCAAGCAGTTTGAGTTTGTTAGTGCAGTTCTTCCTATAGTAATGAATAACAGTCACAGGCAATGACTCCAATAAAAATAAACCATCACTGCACGCACATGTGGCTAGGCTCACTCCCAGAGGAGACATTCAATACTTGCAAAGGAAAGAAATGGAAGGAAAACAAACAAAAGGAGGAGATAAAAATGAAAACCAAGAATCTTTTAAGAATAGAGGAGAAATAGGGGAGTGGACAAGTTCAGGAAAGAGGACACTCTCTGAAGCTCAAGGCCTGCTATATCTGGCTGGCTTCAGATCTTGCTTCTAAAGAGCAGTATCTATATAAATGAGTTTTTCATAGTGCATATTGCCAGGACCTGGGAATCAGGATTCACGAGTTTTCTTTCTAACTGTGGCACTGTTTTATTGAGCAATTATGTGAAAATCACGTAGCATTCCTTTGCTTCAGTCCAAAAATCAGGCATGGAGATAGACATCTGTAGCAACTTCACTGTATTAATTTTCTGCCAGGTAGGCACAGCTCCAGAGATACCCTGCTTTCCCCAATCCAGAGGGTACAGCAGAAGGATCAATAAGCAACAGCTCTGCTATCTGTTTTCTCAGATATTCAGTGGGGTCAATTCCTTCCCCTCTCATAAAACCAGAACAAAGGCACGTATTTTGGCTGTGCCTATCCAGGCAGTTGCTAGCAACAGATGACCAGTCTGCAAATTGTTCCAGTCCTTGTGGTGTGCCAAACATTGGATTTCAAGTGAGAGAGCTCAGCATGTAATATGTACTGCCATTTGGACATGGTTTGAGCTTCAGGCACTGTAATGGGGAGCTCTGAATATCCTTGGACCGGGTAAACTTAACTTCAATGCAAGGAAAATACCAAAACCTCAAATGATTATCAAAGACAATCACAGACAACAAAAGCAGAACTTTCCAAGGTGAACTGCCCTGATGTGCTCCAGAGCAACAACTGTCCTGAATGTAAGAGGCCAAATCTAACAAAATGGTTCTTTATTTCAGCTGTCCTCTCCCAGACTGAGAGCAGACCCCTGAAAACCTCTAACCCACAGGGCCTTTTCCTGCCTGATGTACTTAACAGTAACTTCAGTGGCAGTGAACTGCACTGCCCAGGCAAACATTGGGAGATTTCAAGTTTTAATTGGAAAAGAAAATGCAGTCCCAGATGTTTATCCAAACTGTGTCTGAACTGCAACAACCTGGCCAGGGAACTGCACAAAACCAGGCTGCGTCCAGAATACTTCCACTTAAGCTAGACTTCAGCTGCAAGTTCCCCAGTGTGAAATAAGGGGTATGCAGGTCCAGTCAGCTCCCCTTCTGCTCATGTAACACCAGACCCTGCGAAATTCCTCTTCTCAGAAGCGCTTTCTGTCTCCTTGCCACATGCCTTATTCCCTACTTTGTAAACTGAATTTTGTTGTCTTTTCTGTTTCCGAGTCTCTCTGAATTTTCCCAGTGGAGAGTCCTCTAGAGGCCAGGAAACTTCACAAGAGCTTGGCCATGATGACTTCCTATGCTATAATACTTTTGAGGCCCAAAGCCCTGGTAATTGTCCAATGTGAAGGGTAATTCAGGAGAAAATGCTTGTAGCTTTTACTAAGCAGGAAAGCGGCCAGCCAGCCAGTATGTCCTGGTTACCACAATGAAACAGTACTGAGAAAAGGGATCTGGGGATGGTGCTGTGGCTGGATAAAGTAGTCGGGTAGCATAAACACAGCCTCCCAGGGGAATTCTCCTGTGTGGCAGCTTGTGGTCACTCATCAGACTTACGGCACACTGGTACTGAGAAGAATAGAAAATAGAGTTTACGTAGCTTTTCAGAGCCTTCCATACTGTTCCATTGGACTTTGGTTCTGGAAATAAGAAAAAGGCTGAAGGATACAATTCTTATTTATGACACGTATTGGAACACTGCCTGATGCCTGGGATCATGCGTCCCAAATTGGGAAGGACTCCTAAGGGAGTACCAGGACAATAGCATCAGAGCAGTTCTCAGAATACACAGCTGCTTCCACCCAGCCTGCCAGACTGGCATGGAAGAGACAGGACCAGCAGGGAGGACAGCACAGAAGCCCAGCAGCTGCACACTTTCTCCACACAACCACACGCTCAGGCAGAGATGCTGCTGGCTCCTCTGCCCACATGTCTGCAGAGGTAAGGATCCAAACAGCATCCAGCCCTCAGCTCTGCATGGAATAGACCAGCTCTGTGTAGCTCACCAGCACAACATAAGGAATATACATACTTCAGTATGTAATTAGCATATGCGTTGCCATCATGATTTATTATTTTTATTATTCTTCAGATCTCTGTGAACCTTCTTTAGGACAATTTTAGCAACACATTTATCTTCTACAGATAAAAAAAGTATCCACTGCAAATTCAACCTCGATGCCTGTTTCTAACGTGTCTCAAATCTTTATTTAGCCAATACTCATACCTTCTTTCACTTTCTTTTAGCTTTCCAGATGATGAAAAAGCTCAACATTATCGTTTATAAATGGCAAGAAAATTAATCCATTGTAAAAGAGCACCACAGTGTGCTGTCCCCACCCTGCATTCATTATTTGTGGACATTAGTAAAAACAAGTGTCCTTCATACTTCCTTGATGTAAAGGCATAATCCTAAATTCTCAGATTTGGGCCAAAAAGCTTGCGATTCAACCAAGTCCTAGACCACAGCATAAATATTTTTTCACCCACACTAGTGGCTGCAAAGTGCTTTTGACATGAAACAAACAAAAAACATTTCCAACTTTTTTTGTGTGTTCATTTTGTTCTGTTCCTACAAGTCAAGTCCCTGGAGACAAGCTAACACAAGACTGCTAAATTCACATGTGACAGACGGCAATATTATCTTATGTAAAGCCTCAGTAGAGTACATTGGAGAGTCCACTGGGCATCACAGAACAAGAACAAGAAAAGAAATATGCTAACAGATCTGTGAGCTAATAGAGATGCAGTACCTGTGCTTTTGGAGTACTGTCATGCTTTATGGGTGTTGAGAAAAGGTGATAGATTTAATTTAAAATTTAATTTCAATGTTTCTACAAGACTCAGATTTTCTCTAGCAAGAACATTATTGGGAGAGATTTTACCAAGGAAGTGGAAAACAATGTGTTCAAAGAAAGCTTAATGGCCCTATAGACATCATCTGTACTGCTGAATGTACAACCGTTGAACAACAGTCCTAGAAAATCTTCTCCCTAACAAACACGAAACATTTCAGGAGACTTCATTTACATTTCTAGTGGGTAGTGGATCCCCACCAATCCTCAACGGGTAAAGGCAAACATGCTGAAACATTGCTTTATAGCTCATCCGATGTGAAATTTTTGATGACAACATGCCCCAAATAACAATCAGCAGGTTAATAAATCTTGTTATGTTGGAGAAGAAACTGAAGCAAAGATCAGATATAATAGTTATTCTTTTCACAAAATTACTAGGAGTAGCATTTACAGCTCTTAGACATTCTCTTGCATGGGGATCATGCCTAAGAAAATCAGATTGGTCTATGTGCATTATGGATCTTAACAGTGTGTGAACTTTTGAAAACTTACTTTCTTATGTTCAAAGGAAAAAATGTAGACAGAGCAAAGAAAATGCAAAACTGTAGGGAAAAAAAAAGATGAAAAAAATCTCTCAACCTCTTCTTTCCTGCAACAGCACCCAAATGGCAACCTTTATTACATTTCTTACAGGAAGTTGTTTGGCTTTTTTTTCTATATTTAATACCAATTAATTTAGACAAGTAAGAAACTCCTTGAACTTTTTTGTGCTAATTTGCACTTCTGTTTTCTCTTTTCAGCCTGCTCAGTTATTTCAAATGAAGACTGAAATGTCCATCACAAGATCACAAGTGAGAAATAAGATGTACGAAAAAAGGAGAAAAAAGTAGTTTCCTCTTGTTTTTGATATGAGATGTACCATATCCAGCTGGAAACATCAACACAAGTTAAGAGGGGATCAGATGACTTTCTATCCATAGCTTGAGATGACTATGGGTACAGAGTTTTATATTATTATTAGATAGATAAATAAATAGTGACAATAAGAGAAAGAAGTTCCCTGACATACAGGGAATACAGACATACAATTTGGACCAGAAACATCAATCTGCTGAGTAAAATGGCAGTGCTGGCTCAGCCCTGGTAAGGCTTTATTGGCTCAGACTCCAAGTAAAACCTCCTGGACCACTGTCAGCTCTGTACAAGGCCAACTCAGGTGTCTTTGCAACCTAAACTTCATGGCTTCCAGTTCAGTACTGTGGAGCATGTAGACACTCTGATCTGCAGAGACATCTGCACAGCCAAATAAAGTCAAACGGCAGAAAAAGCCAAGGGTGACTCAGGACTAGGGCAAGAACTTCTGCCAGAGACTCAGCGCTCACTTGTAGGAAATGACTGATAAGGGAGACCATGAACCATCTCTGTGACGCAGGTGTGAAAGGGCCTTTCAAACCCAAGATAAATCAAATGAGCTCTTTCCAGTGGAGAACCACCTCAGTAGCCTCATGCACTACATTGCAACCTAGGTCTGTCACTTTTATTTGGCGAGACAGGGGCATTTATTGACATGTGACCTGGTTAGTTACTTCAAATGTAGTGTTGCTCCAATATGATTACTCAGGGAGGAAGCCATTCATTAACCGAGCTGCACTTTACAATACTTCCTATCAGTATCTGAAAAGTTGAAGTTATCCATCAATCACAAGCCTGTCAGAAACACTGAACTTCAACATGGATTGAGGAATTTACTGTTTTCTGTTAATATGTATCCAGAGGACATACCTCTCCCTAATCAAAGTACAGCATAAGCACTACAAGTGAGAGCTGGAAGTAGGATGGCTCAGGTAGCTCTTTATATTGCCTTTTACCTTCTAGTCACAAGTATCTTGCAATGTCTCCACAATGTGGGTATAATACACTACCATCTCCTAGACATATGCTTTCCATTCCTGACTGAGCAGATGTCCTAAAATCCCCATCATATTTTTCCAAGTTACAACAATCAGTCCAGGGGAAGGTAATGTCATAAAAATGATATATTTTATTATCTTCTTGACACAGTATGATGGGTAGACGTGATAAAGTTGGCCAGGCAGTTCCCAATAGGTCACCAACATTGGAGACCACCAAAAACCCCTCCGTTTTAAGTTGCAGTCCATCGCAGGCAGTGGTATGTCAAAATTGGTTTTAATGCTTAAAGTGAGTCAGTAGTCTGCATTCAGTTTCTAAGCAGTTAAGATGGCTGCTTTTTTTCAGCCTGTTTTTAGATCACAGCTAAGGGCACTGATACCATAGACAGGAATTACAGAGATCAAAGATCAAAATGTCTGCATAGAGCAAACCCCTCTAGATTAATTGATACTGCCGAGGGTAGATATACTGATAAGACTGAAACGAAGAAAACACAGTTTTCTGTACAGCAGATTTTGAACACCACTCATTGGCTGTCATTTTCTAGTGTTGTCAATCTAGAGCAGTTCAACGACAGCAGATTCATAAAACAAGCAAAAATTCAAGTTCAAAGTATAATATCCTAGATACACAAACTCCTGAGATGGTTCTCCCTTAGTAAGTTTGGAGCATCATAAAAGTTGTAATGTCTGAACATGGGGATCATATATGATTACTATCTTTTCACAGAAGACGTGATGCATTTTGCCCACTGAAGTGAATATGTCAAAAGTTTGTCTGGTTTTAAAACTACATCTGAGGGGTTTTTTTTTAACCAGTGACAGCTCAAACTTGTTGCTATGTCAATAAACATAGTCTATCTAGCACAGACCTTAACTGGGAAGAGAATAAGTAGAAAGAGAAGAAGGAAGAAAGCAGCTTGAACACAAATGTCCAGGCCTTACTTATACAGTATTCCAGAGATGTCCTCAGTGCCTTTCCACAATGGTACAAACACTTTTCTCTTTCCTTTGAAAATATCTTGCCTAATCTGTTCTAGGACACCACAGATCCTTTTCACGATTGCATCACACTGTTGAATTAGGTTTCCTGTGATAAACTAATCTACTCTAGTATTAGATTCACTTTGAGCCTGCAAGCTCCTTATGTAAAGCAGAAACTTATTTGTAATGTTCAGTATTATTTTACAGATTATTTTTATTATTAATCTTACATTCCACTATATTTTCACTACTTAAGGTTGTCCAGTTCCTTCATAATGATATTCTGACCTTTTTTCACTACTAAGAGTGCCTACAAGCTTTAAGTATACTATATTACTATATTTCAAGAGAGACTTAGCAGAACTTTTCTGAATAATACACACTTAAATTTGAGTTAGACATTTTAGTTCCCTTGTTCTCAACTACACACACAAAAAAAAAAAAAAAAAAAAGAAAAAAAGAAAAAAAAGATCTGGTAGAAGACAGGAGCCCAAGGGATTTGCCAAGGCATTCCAAGAATAAACAACTTTGGTCATTGCCACTCTGATGTTAGGAGCAATGACACTTCAGATATTGATGGGAGAAGCTGCCCTAGGTTAATTCCACTCTCTTTTAAAGGGAAAACTCACACTGAAGTCCAATCAAAATCAGAAAAGTCATTCTGTATAAACAGGATGGGAATTTGTGTTCATTCCCTCTCTGCAAAGGGGCTTAAGCTTACAAACAGAGCATTCTTCAGACAATTCAGACCAGAGCCTGAAAGTCGTATCTGGTTCTCTCTCCCATTTTAATGCTGTTTTAGTGAACTGTAAATACAGTGTTTGTAAAGGGCGTTGGATTAACAGTGTCACAGGCTGAAGTTCTCTGTTTATATTCAGAATAGATTTTGTTATAGTAATCTTACCCCTCCTATCCTGACCTTTAAGTGGCTCCCAATAAAGAACAGGAGACATAGCCCCGATTTCTGAGAATTTGCTATCTGATTAACATAAAGGTGCACAATTATCAATTAGACCAAGGCACAAGGCCATTTTCCCAGTTAGGGAACTGAGAAAATATGTAAAAATTAAAACAATAATGTCACTGTGGCTAAGTAGGTCTCACTGAGGTCACAATTCTATTTTCTGTGCTATGTTTGGAAGAGGAAAAAAAAGTGGGTCTGATAATCCTAGAAATGAAGATGTTGCACTAACTAATATGGAAGGTAAGAGTCTGGTCAACCATTTTAATCATGTAAAAATTTAAGTGCTAGCTATTTGCTTTGTTGGGAACTTGCAACTTGGAACAGTTTTGACACCTGCAAAGAGGAGACATAGGAATGAAAGCTGACTTCTAGAGCTGAGGCTTAGAAAAATCAGCTATGGTGTCAACAGAAACTGGAAACAAGGAAGCAGAGAGAGTTTTGCCATAAAGTTCAAGCCACAGTCTCAGTTTCATTAACCTTTTTTTAATGGTGAACACTGACGAAGAAAAGTTTATGGCATGCTAAGGAGAGAGATTCAGGAGAGAAGTCAAAGACCACAGTTAAAACCAGTTCAGCGGGTGAGTTAATCTACAGAGAAAACTGGAGAGGCAAGCAGAAGGAGTACCTTCATAGCTAAGGAACTACATACCACAAGGAGGTACAAAGACTTCTTAAGTGCCTGAATCAGAAGCAGCAAAGGTTGGGCAAGATCAAGCTTAGTGGCACTTAAGTGGCAGTGAAGAGATTCCAGCTCTGCTCACAGCTGCAGAGGATTTACTTTGGCCAGTTACTTATTTATGACTCAGTTTCCTCGGTTATGAGCACCTGGCATGGGCGTTGCAGAGATCAGTCAGCAACTGCTTGCAAAGTAATTTGAAAATATAACTATGGGGTGGTTAACTTGTAACCGGTGTAGGTTAGCAGCAACCAAAGAGGAGTCTCCTCTTAGAGCTGACTGGTCTATCAGTCAAAGGTACCTACAGAGTGCACCCACCTCTGCCCCCAGCCTCGGTGGAAAGACTCAGTATATCTTAATGGCTGAGAGTGCCTCTCTGCCTCAGAGATGTTCCGGCTTCTCTCCTTAGGATGCTTTTAACTACAGATCTATGAGTTTGAAGTTTGCACAGCTGCTGCTATTTTATCAATCTGACATTAGAATAATCCTCATTAAGAAAACCTGAAATGTTTAATAAAAAAAGAACAGAGAAAAATATGAACTATTTAAAGGTTTTCTTCTGTTCTTTCCCTTTTTATCTAGGGTCCTTTCATTTCTATTTAGATTCTTAGATAACGAATTGATTACTGTTATATAAGCACCTGAGTAAATGAATTCTTGTTCAAGAACGATGGAAACATTTTTCTCTATATAAAAGTGTCCTGTTAGGAGGAGAGGGCCATAAATCCACTCCCATTTAATGTAGGACAGGGCTACGATGATGTTTTTATTGTATGACCATTCCCCACAAGTCCATTACCAAGGAAGCTTACTGCAAACAGAGATGTGAACAAACACAAGTCAGGAAAGCAAGTGACCTAATGATATTTGAGCTCCAAATACTTGTTAATGAAAATTCTCTATTTTTATGGCATCCTTTCATTTGGCACTTTTGCTGGATTAAGTCAGTATCATACTGCATCGATAACCATCTGTTTATGCTACAGTTGCGCACTGTGTCCAGTTTCATCCTGTTCACATGCAACTCAAGTTCATATTGCTGCTTATGCTTGTACATGATCTATAGATAAGCAAAAGATTTCGTAAGAGTTATCAGTCTAGAGACTTCTTAATCAGAAAAAAACAATAAGCTACTTATTTGTGTATTTTAAAAGATGTAGCGTGTACACATCCATGGAAATTTGAGGCCATAACAACTTTTCATTGTGTCTTGATCCAAAATACTCAAACGATAGCAGAGACGAGGCAGAAGTCTCTGAAGTAAACTGTGTATCCTAGAAAAAACACAACTTTTCTTTAAATGGAAGAGTTTGCAGAACTGAAATACGTGCTCCTGCAGTCTTTCCACAGCTATTTCTTCAAAAGGAGCAAACTCAGTAATGGAGAACCATAAAAAATTAATCTCACCTGAAAAAAAATCTACTTTCCTGCAAAATTTCCTATCCCTTGCATGACTCCATACCATCAGTCTTAAGAAATAAAAAATAAATTCTGTCTTTGCATTTTTACAGAGCTGATTTTCCATATGATAAGCACATTATATAATAAGATGACTTAGAACAGATACACACTTTATACTGTTTCCATTTTAAAACAACCCAATAGCCACATCCCTTTTCTATCATTGCTTATTGGCCCTTGTTATCCACTGCCATCTGCAGATTTTCTCACGTCTAAACACCTGAGGAAAAAAAAAAGCATTGTACTATGTTCATAATCTGCATTACTGTACAACGCACATGATTCATGTAGCATATAGGGACAAGTTTTCCCGACATGGATTGCAGCTGCTGAATGGCACTTCATTTGTCATAATACTTCTGCTGAAAACCCACACGCAGAGCTTTCTTCTGTACGTGTTCAGGGTACTGGGACTTCTTTTACTGAGTCTCCCCAGATTCTAGCTCAGCAGAAGACAAGCTAAAGAGCAATACTTCTTGCCTCAAGCATAATGATGGGCAACCTTCACACAGCCTTGGTCATCTCCTTTGGCCAAAGGTCTCTGTAGGCTCTTTCTTGCCCCACCATGTCAAAGACTGAACTAGCTTCTCCTTGGCTCCCACTGAAGTAGGTGAAAAGCTTCCTGTCTGCATTTCTCAACACTAGTGGCCATCTCCATCCTCCTCACCTTACTCCAAAACTATGATGAAGAGCATTAAAAATATCTTTTTTTAAATTGCACTTTCTTCTTCTCCATTTACTCTAGTAGGTAGCTATAACTGCCATGAGGTAAAAAGAAAACACACCGATGCTGGTTTTTTTTTTTCCTTCCATCTCAGAGTGATTTCAATACATGTTCTGATTACATTTCATTGCCTCTTCTTTCTTCCCAGTAAATATCAAAGTAATTAGATCCCTTTGTAGTATGAGGCTACAATCTTCCATTATGTTTCGACACATAAAAGTTGGATGCCATTTCCAAACTTCATTACTGTACATGCTATCCTCCAGATTATTAAGGCAAAATTTAGAACATGTTAACCCCAGATAGTAGTACTTGCTGCATGTTTCTTCTCCATAGCCTACATGCTTTGTTTGAAATGGTTCTATTTTCTGTGGCTTATTTGCTTCCCTTTTTTATGGATGAAAACCTCACCTGGTGTTATCTTTAAAATGGGACAGCCATTCAACAGCTACAGAGTTCACATAACTGCCTTCGGCGTTTTACAGGGAGAGATAAATCTGGTCTCACTTATGCTCTGAAACCATCATGACTGAAACAAGTTACATTATTTCTATTTTAAATATATTTTCTCAATGACTGGTAGGAGTTGTAGCCAAACATCTGTGCAATCTGAAAGAACCACTTCACTAAAATTATAACAAATTTAAGGTAAAGAATCATAGTAGCTGGCCTTACAAGTCACATAAATGTAAAACTTCACTCCCAGCTCCCCTCGTCTCTCTCCCAGCCCTTCCCCACGCCAGCGAGTACCATGGTTACTTCACCATCGCAATTTTGGAATGCTTATTCAGGGCTTATTCATATGACAGTAAGCAGAGCAAGACAAAACAGCTGGTCTGTAACTAAGGACACAACAAAAGTTATGTCTGGCATTAGCCTGAATGAAAGAAGGGTTTTTTGTTTTGTTTTGTTTTGTTTTTTAAGAGTGAGTCACCATATGCATTTAAAACACTATACCTGAAGCAGGAAATGCTGCACAACAGCTCACCTTGCACAGCTTGAAAACTGACATGTCAATCCTAAATGCTCTTTCTTGAAAACAGCACAGGAAAACACTGATTTGTTATAAAATAACACTTCTATGTGTACTTCCCGTCTGAGAGTTTCAAAACATGTTACAGATACTAAGACAATACTATGAGTCTCACAAATCCCTTAAAAACTATAAAATAAACCAGGCCCATATTAGTTGTCATATCAGATCTGGCCAGTGTCTCACTTAATGCAGCACCCTGTCTCCAACAGACAAGAATAAAACGTTAAATATAGGATGTCAACTTATTAAACCCTACCGTGCTGTCCCCCAAAGACAGCTGAGCACACATGAAATCAGTAACCTTGGAGCCTGCTAACTCCAGTTCAGGAAAAAAGGATAATTATACACACAGGGGTAACTGAGGAGTCTGGCAGTTTCTAGTGGTTGGTTTTGGCCCTAAGTCAAAGGGTCTGCATGTTTATGTATAGATTTCAGGAAAACAAATGCCATGGTTAACTACTTACACGAGTGTTTAGGGAGAACCACATATCAGTATCCATAAAGATAATAGCAAATTCCCTTCGTGAACCCATTCGTGCAAAACAATTAACTTTTCCTGCGTTCTCCCAAGCTCTTATGCCACCGTGCTGCTGTAGAAGCCATGCAGCTCAGTCCCACCTCAGCAGTTAAAAGACTCCTACACTGCAGTCCATGCCTGTGGGTTTTGGGGGCATAATGAATTTAAATGCAGACTGGAAACCTCCTTTTGTCCTCCCCCAGTGGCGTTACTTCTGTCCTGGAGGAAACCAAAACCAGAACACTGGCTTCTAGAAGGGGGCAAAAGAGGAAAGTTCATCTGTTTGTTCAGAAACCTGTTCCTATCCAAGCAATAAAGCAAACCTAATTGATTTTAAGGCAGGCAGGATGTCCCAGAAATTTCATTACTTTCCTGAATTGGCTGCTGTCTTAATAATGTTCACCAGACATACAGAGGGTGGGGTGGAAAAAGGGATAGTTGGCTGAAGAAATGTCTGCTGGATAAACAAAATGAAGGAATCTTTTACTTAATATACAAAAAAAATCCTGTGTAGGAATTCTGTGCTTAATTTCCCTAGGTTTGTTGCATACTCGTTCTGCCACCTGCTGCCCTGGCATTCCCCAGTTTCAGGAACAGGAACCATGTCCCAGAGTTTTCCCAGAAACGAATCCTGCATGACTAAGAACAAGCATCTAGCAGCCCAGCCGCCTGTCCTGTTCAGAAGATACTACGATTCTGGAAAACTACTTGTTTGAATCCTCCTTAACGATTACATTACCACTTCATGTTCAGAAGAGTACCACCCTTTGGCCTCATGGCCCAGGGCATCTCAAGAGGTGCTTTCCCTCTTGATGAGTAGGATTTCCCATCCTTCCCATCCCATCTGAAGATTAGCACACTGGCTCTACCACCGTGGAAGTTGGATGTAAGGGAATATCCCTTTGTCGCCACTGCCCCAGCTCCTCCAGGGAAAGAAGGAGAGAAAGTAGAGCCAGGAGGATCATCGTCAGGAGGTCAAGTGACTGAAGAAAGAACGAATTCTAGCTTTTGAAAGAAAAAGTTGTGTCTGCTGTGCAAGTCAGAACAAAACGTGGTTTATTACTTAAATAGTATTGATTCTACAAGGCTACAAATTGTGAAAAGCAGGAAAAACTTGTCTTTGCACTTTGCACCCAAATCTCTGTGTGCTTTCAGTAATTTCCTGGGGCAGAATTTCAGTTTAAAACCAAGACTACACAGATAATCACAGGTAAATTCTTTTTTTTTTTTTTTTAAATACAGTAATATGAGAATTTGTAAAAGTGATTACTGACTTGGGAATTCATGGACCTCCAAGTTAAGTTTCCTTAAAAAGTGCTGATTTTCAAAGCACTGATATCCAATACCTCCTGGCAGAACCACCTTACGATGACTGAAATGGCATTTCAAGAACTGAGGAACCTTTATTCACAATTCATTTCTGAAAGTGGGTATAAAGCAATTATGAAAGAACATACGTCTGTAAAACTATAGTAATTTAATCAATACAGTTCTGCTACAGGTAGGGTAATTCTAGATGCCTTCCTCTAACTGCAAACTGCATACCTAGCTGAAAGATTTCCATGACTTTAAGAAAAGAGAATTTATCTAAAAAAAGGACACCGATATCAGCAACAGGAAAATACAGGACATCATGAACATATCCCATTTCATTCATGGACTTCACAGACCCATCACTATTTATATCATGCTTCTGTTTCAAACTACTTTGATTTTAATGATATATACTAACTTTTACTTTAAGATTGTTTTTCCTCACTGTAGATTTAGTTCTTCTGCTTAACTAAACCAGAATGAGCCCATGGCTTCACATGCAAGCAAGGTGATGCACCTGATAAACCCATTTAGGAACAGTGAGACTGCTTTGATCATAATATACTTTTTATAATGGAATTTTAAAGGCTTGAAAACAACAGTTCATACACTTACGATCTATTACTTCTCAAACAAAATCAGTAAAAACTACATTTAATATCCAAATGTTCTTCAGGAAAACTGCTCCCTCTTTCCACCACCAGAGGAATGTTCTTAATCTTTTTTAGCCAACTTTGTGCATCATGAAGTAGCAGAGAGCCCAGTTTCTGCCCTTTTCCCTTTGCCAACTCCACCTCTCATGTACCTCCAAAGCACTCCAGGAAATCTGTGAACAGCTTTGCATTTTGCTCACACATGTAGCAAAGAACTTGTTACAGACCAGAATAAGAAGCACAACATAGAGAACTTGTAAGAGCAGCAGCAGTAAGAGTATGTTTCTATATAACTCTGCATGGTCTTGAGAAGCAAGTCCAGACAATGCCTTTTCTAACTGCATTTCACACACTTGACCTGGCACCTGAGACTCCAGAGGACTACTGCTGCTTCACAGTGCCCACTACTTGCAGGAACAGAAGTGCCATCATTATATTTTTACTTCTAATAAGCAGAATAGAACAGGATGGCTTCCTCTCCTCTGGCTCTAATGTCTGCAACCTAAAAGTGAGAAACCTTGTGTTGTGGCAGTGAAACCAGGAGCACCAATCTGAATTCACGTGGGTAGTGATGCTATAGGAGTAAGATGGTACAAACTGCACGCAGCAATTTTTCTGACAGCTCTCTACTTTAACAGGCAGAAAATCAATAACATTAAGACTGAGGGTCACAGCCTTTGGAAAGAGTTACATCAATGCAAAAAGAGAACAGATAAAGCCAAAAGAGATTATAACCGCAGATCACTCAAGGGACAGATGAAATCACGGGTTATGATGTTTTTAAAAACAACCAAAAAAAAGTTATTCCCTCAATCAACCACCAAATGTCTTGCCTCCTACTTTTTCACAGTTTTTTTTTTTTAAATTAAGAGGTGAAGATTGCAGTCAAAAATGCTACTATATTTCACCCAAAAGCACAAAGTGTCTTAGTGAAAAGGGTAAGCAATCTCCCTTTTGCAGGCATACTTCTGGAAAATTGGTACCATACTTACTGCTCCAAGTTAAGCTTGCTGGTGCAGGCACCAAGCTTCCACTTGCAAACAGTAGCTGCAGAAGATACAGTGCTCCCTGTTCTAACAGTCACAGCTGAAATTTGGCACAAGGAGTGGAAAGGATGACAGCAAAACAATCATGGCAGTGAAAGGACTAGCCCCCTACTCCTGCTCCAAAATCCCGAGGATTACCCTTCATCTCCACAACATGAAATGCACTAAAAGCTCAAGGAACTTGTGTGCCAACAAAGCCAACGTAAGGTCCTGTGACTCAGATAAGCCCATCCTAACACAGGGAGGCACTGGTGGCCTGGCCATCCCTGAAAGTCAAAGGACACTGACTGCTCTCCACCCCAAATAACCAATTAGCTATATACTGCCAGGTTCTCAACACAGGTAGCATAACCACAGGGGCTGAAGTGCACAGCCCATCTGACTGAGCATTGCTGGTGTAGCTTAATTTAAATTCTTTTTGTTGTGAAGTTCTCACCTGTCTTGTCGGCAAGTCATGATATTGCAGTATGAGCCTGGTGTTGACGCTGTGACTCCATGTGTTGCCAAGGGCTGCTGTCACACAAGCAGATTCCCTCTTCCCACTTCCAGAAGCTCCTGAAGATAAATATGAAAGAAACTGCATCAGACAGGCCACAGAGAAGCATTCAGCATGCAAACTCTAGTAGTTGTCTCGGATCATTCCCTAAGCTAGGTAATCAATATTGGTACTTAATAGAGGGCACTATCACATGTATTACCTACTTTTCTGATTTATTTATACAACTGAAGTGTGAGTTCTCTATCTCACCCTCTGATACCTAGACCAAGTGCCAAGAATTAAGGATATGCTGCAAAGTAATACCTACCTTTTTGGAAAGATCGGTACATTTTCCAAATATCTGGAAGTGCACCACGCACAGGGAACACTTGCCTTTTCCTCTTTAGATATTCTATCCCCAAGCAAACCAGCTTTCTATAGGCAGAGAGGAGAGGGAAGCAGGCCAGCAGACTGCTAGTGTATAATGTTATAACAAAAAGAGAAGCTAAAGGAGCAGAATGTGGTGTCACAATACCACGATCTGACAATCAGAATGCTGCTTCATGCCATCAGGCATCCCACTCATTTTCTAAGATTTGCAAAGAAGGAAGCCCTTTAGCTGTAAATACCATTCTGGTGTCTCTGAAATCATATGAACTTTATGTAACCCTGAAGGAAAATGCACTTTGCTGCAATCAGCAATGACAACATAAAGAAGTGTTTCCAATAATGCCACATGATCCAGCTTACTAAACTGCTGTTGCACCTGAGCTTTCACGTATTGAAACCAGGGACCCATATACACACACACACATATACACAGGCAGGTAGGTGCCCAAGACCTTCATCTTTTCTTACCACAAGTTCTGTGTAAGATAAAGAGATAGATGGGTCACTTGTTTGTACTTCAAATGACACTTGAAGAACAGAGCAAGCCAGACAAACCAAAGAAAATCAGAAACAAAATCCCAATTGTTATGTGGGTATAAATGATCACAGGCAAGTTGAAAATTGAACTGAGACAGACAGTCCATACTGTCATAAAGCTGTGAGTGTTGGCCTGAAGTTTAAGGAGAGAAAGTTAGATTTAAAGTTGGGGAACTTCCTGTCATCTCTCAGGCAACAATCAAAATCTCTTCCCCAGAACAGTCAGTAAATCCTTGTCAATTAAAGTTAGAGCAGACATTTACTCTGCAATATAAACTTCAGAGCAGCCTTATGTTTCTGTTGAAATGATCAGTAATAAAACAGTTAATATTGAAACTTAAATTATAAGTACAGGTTTTAGAAGCAATACTGTACTGACACGTCAAAGTCATCTCATGGCCTAACTGCACCTCTGGAAGACTCAGGTTTAAAACCCTTCATTGCTTTTACATTTGCAAGGTTGTGGGGTTTGTTACTTTCCACATACCACATCCCCCCCCCCCCAAACTATTCAGAGCAGGAACATAATTTCTTCATTCAGTAAAACTTTTATTTTGGAAAAATATCCAGTAAAGAATAAGACCAAAAGTGTTGGCATGCAGTAACATTATTTGTGTCACTGCCAGTAGCTTACAAGCAATGAGGAGGACACTATTAGACTGCATTAGGCAGAGCAGCAAGCTGGAGAGAAGGGCCTGGAACGACTGCAGTGTGCTACAGGACTCACCTGAAGACCCCAAACCTCCTCTCCTCAAGTAATACAATGTTCAATTAACATCAATGGGATTTGGATTAGGTCTTTAAATGTTTAAGGTCTACAAAATAAATGAGCGAAGCACCTGGTTCAAGCCAATAGTTTGACAAGAGTCTGGACTCTGTACTTGCCTGAATTACTTCCCATGTCATGGGAACTCATTGCAACATGCACAATACTTGCTTCCTCAGAATAACATCTGTTCTAGTGTGAAAACAGGCTATACCCTTGTGCCATCCAGCAAGGATGTCTGCTTTTCTCAAACCAAAGGTACTAATATCTTGATAAACATCAAACTTCCACCTGAATAATTCACTGCAGGAACACCTAACTGGAAGTTTCAGCATTAGGAATGGTATTCTGTTAATTAGTCTAACCCATCTCCATTGGGAAGGTGGATGTGCTGACAATAATAATTTCTCTTCATCTACGTTTAGGATTTAATTTGCCAGCTGGAGGAGAGAATAGGTTCAAGTGTTAAAGCAGAGTGCTGGGACATCTGTATTCCATTCCCTTAAAATGACTTAAACCAAGTTACTTAATTAAGTTCATTAAGTTCTACAAACTTTTGGTTTTGTGCTAACAGCACAAAAGTAAAATGCCATTACTGTACAAACAGGCTAAGGGAGAATAAAAGACAGCAAAGCAGCTTTAAAGTTTTGCAATCCTCTCTTTGTCGTGCGGAATAAGATGCAAGTTCCTCCTGTAGCCAACACAGTCCTCCTTTCCCATCTGCTAGAAATGGGTCAGAATCATGACATTCAAGTGAGGCATCTAAGTGTGAGCTCTGGTGGGTGGGTGTGGAGGGGCTCCCCTCACAGCTGGTGTAACTGTGCCCCTGTATGCAGCTGGAAGCCACCGCTCCACACCACCAAGAAGCAATTCACCCACAGTTGCTTGAGGACCTCTCACTACAGACAAGAAGACCAGACACTCCAGAAGTAGCTACTGTTGGCATAAAAGAGCCACAAAATTCACATCCAAATTTCACTCAAACTATGTGTCACTGCTATTAGCTAACAGAAGTTGCAATCCTGAGCCGGGCATTTTAGCAGTTAAATGTCTGGAGCCTGCTGATATTACAGAGATCTGACTCTATAGCAGTTCCTAATTCTGCATTCCTTCCAGGCCAAAAACCTGTCCCAAAAAGAAGTGCTAGAGGTGTAAGGCTAGTGGCAGAACAAGAAAGCTAATTGCTGTCATTTATTTTATTTTATTATACAGGAGAAAGCCTGCTGTACCATACTGTGTCAGCTCCTGTCTGAAGAGGGCTGTTTGTGTGAGCCACTTTCAGGCAAATCCTCTTCTGTGAAGTTATTCAAATTTATGACTCTGGTGCAAAGTGGTTAGTAAGCCTGAAGCAAATTTACAGCGAAGACTTTTTACAGGGTGGAAAGGAATGCCTCACAGGAAAGGTTTCCATTTTATAAGGGATCCTCCTGCAAGCTGATGCGTTAGGCAGACAGAAAGGCAAATCAACAAGGAGTGAAGTAAACTGAAGGGGAAACAGCGCCAGCTTTGCAAAGAAGTTCAAGGGCAGTGACAGCATATGCTTCATTCCTTCTCCTTGCTCTAAACACAAAAAGATAGTAAATGTCTCAGAGGAAGGAAAGAGGATATTTTAAGAAAACAGATTTATGTTCAAACATGGCCTTAAAAAAACCCCAGACTTATCTTTTCTGTTATTTCAACCACTACTTCGTCATTAATGAACTGGACAAAGGAAGTGGATAAATAATACTGTTCAAAGAGAGAGTGGTATTTTTCAGCACACACTGCCTTGTTCTTACAAACCCTGATATTTTCATACTTAGAGATGGGAGTACCAGACCAACCTTGACTCAAGAAGAAAGCAGGCTCATAAGGGACTTTGGCCTCTGCTCAGAGGTCCCCAAACTGTCCAACCTGAACCACTTCAGAGTGGTCCAGAGCAAGAGCTCCCAGCTGTAACACGAAGGTTCTTATCTATGCCATGGGGTGGATGCTTCCACAGAGCCAGCAATGTGCAGTCAGCTGACAGGCAGCAGCTCCCATCTCTCCAGCCGGCTTAGAGCACAGCTCGCAATCCAGTCACTGCTGGCATGATCACTTCTGCTCAGGACATGGGTGATAGAGGAAGCACAAAGACTAGGGAGAGGAAGAAAACAGGGCTGACAGACAGATGAGAGAAAGGTGGCAGATCTCAGTTTATAGATGCAGTATGTGGGAAAAGGGAGTGAGTGTCCAGAAGCACAGAGATGGGATCCTAGCATGGAAAGGTGAAGGTGGGAGAATACTAGAAGGGTGGGAAAAGACCTCGAAACAGCCCCTTGCTTTATGTATTCAGATCCAGCTCATGTAAAATGGAGTAGTGGTTTCAATTCCTGTACACACCCCTTCCTTCTTCACACAAAAAGAACTAGCATTAAACCAATCTTCAAAGGGCACATCAGCAGACAGGCCAAGGACTGCACAAGGTACCTGTTCTACTGTCTCCTGTGAAATTGAGCTCTTCAGGGCACTGGCAGAGACCGTATCTGTTCTGGATTGCAAGCATAAAGGAGGAACTGGCGGCTTCACTCTCGCTGAACAGCTGTCACAAGTGAAAACGAAGCTTCTTGTGGTCTGAGTCAAATGCAAAGTAAATGCCTCTCCACAAAAAGGGGAAAAACAAACCAAAGAAGAAAGGGTGATTCTTCAGATGAGGCCAGCAGTGCTGCTTCCAAGCAGAAGAGTCTCATGCTGGGGTCTACTGCCCTGAAAGGAGTTGTCAGTGGAATTGGGCAACAACACTTTGCCTTACTTATACACAAGGGCTATATTAATTTTTTTTCCCCCCATCAATGCAATTAAAATAAACCTTCTATAAGTACCTTCCTTATCACTGAGATGAATGCCATATATAGGCAGGATGGGGAAAGTGGATTTATTCCACCTTCTATTTTTCACTGGAGGAAACAGTAAGATTAAAGCTATTCAGCTCAATACTGATTCTGGGATTATTCTGTCATGTCCAACTAGAGAATTACAAGTACAGACATGGTCTCAAAGACCTTCTCATCCTCTACATATAAGGAGGTACCATTTTAAAGACTAAATCTTCATGTAACCAAGTCCCACTTGTTGCAAATATGGTTGAAGGGGATTTAATCATAGAGGAACTTCGGTTTCATAAGTGTCAAATCTGATGAAAATTAGGATAACTAGACCAATGTCTTGAATCAAATAAAACAGACTTCTTAAAACATTTTTAAATGCAAGGAGTCCTTGCAGGCAAAATGTAATTCTACTCCTGATTCAAAAAAATAATCTGTTCCTTGTTGGTATAACTGCACAGAGCAATGAATTCCACCCTTTTCACATCCTCATAGAAATTTTTGTCTTTCCAGATAAAAGAGTCATTGCCTGGCAGGTTCATCCCCACGACTGGGCCCCTTTGCAATCTCTAGCAATTTGATAATTCAAAAATCTTTTCTCATCAAATGCAAAAACGAGATGGATGCTCAATACAACAGTAAAATAACAAAATAGAGAAGCGACCAGTCCTTAAATCTTTCAAATCTTAACATCAAATCTTGTTGATAAAAGCCTGATTTGTCAAAAAGGAGAACAAAGCTCTCCAAAAGTACAGAGAAAATATTTATAAAGAATTAAACTACTGAGCTCAACAAAAACTGCACACCGTGCAGTAAGAATGAAAGTACTTTCCCTCTTGCTCAGGCTGTGCAGCTTTCCAGTTCACTGGCAGAGCTCATAAAGATCACTGCTTTTCACCTGCATTGCATTTAGTCTGTATTTTTGGTGCAGGTCTCGAACAAGAACACCAGGAGGGAGAGGGGGGGTGAAAAGAAAAGAAAAGAAAAGAAAAGAAAAGAAAAGAAAAGAAAAGAAAAGAAAAGAAAAGAAAAGAAAAGAAAAGAAAAGAAAAGAAAAGAAAAGAAAAGAAAAGAAAAGAAAAGAAAAGAAAAGAAAAAGGAAAAGAAGAAACCTCAACCCCCAATCTATTTTTCCATCTTCACCTACTCAGAAAGTACAAGTATAAAAATATCTAATGGTGGAAAAACCCATCACACAGTTAAAAACAACCCACAGGACAAACTCATCTGTGAAATAACTAACCACAGCGCCCTTCAAACTCCCACACGCTGAATTCTGCCATTTTCAGCCCTTCTCCACAGCATTTTCTTTAGCCAAAAGGTGACTCTGATTCTCTTGCTCAACAGTTGTGACCCTCTCACTCTCTGCACTGGTCAGCCAAGGTACATCCCAAACTCTTCCTGTTATATACTCTACATTCACCAAACTAACAGGAAATAAGTGAGGACGAAAAAACCTGTGTCCTTTACATTAAAGCCATTGCCCTAGCAGCAGACAGGCTACTTAGACCACCATTTGATACCACGTGCTTGAGACAAAGCACAGACCAAAATGTGTATATACTTACACGCAGTAACACAAATTACTGATTTGTACGAAGAGACACTAAAGCAAATGTTGCTCCCTGTTCCAACTGTACAGATCTGTTTCAGTTAATGGGTTATGCAGGCATGTCAACAGCAGCCTTAGGAGAAAACAGTCATCTTAGGAGAAAAATCGAAACTTAGTTCCTAGAGCACAGAACTGCCTTCATACAGTCTTTTATTTTTTAGGACATACAGCAGGAAAACCAGTCGGTGCTGTAAGAAATCAAGCTCGGCCACAAAACCAGCCATGTAAAAATGCTAACTTTAAAAACCCTTATTCTCCTCCTTTTATTAAGAGAGGGAATCCTAGTTCTAAACCTGTGCAACCTCCCCTCTTCTCCCCCACCCCCAGATTATTACAGTTTAGTTCAAATTTTAGTTAAAAATAAGTAAATTATTTTATCTGGAAGCTGGAATTGTTTAGTTATCAATGATGTGTAAGTTAGTTTTCTTTTTTAAAAAACCCCACAATTAATAGTATAGTCATCAAAATATACTTGGCAAATGAAGCAATTAAGTGCAAACCCTACTAATCCCCAGTTAAAAAAACCCAACAGTTTCAGTGGAAATATTTTTGACCACCCCCAGTTTGTAGCTATGCTACTGCTGCAGCACCGAAGTGCCTACTAGAGATTACACTGAAAAGACTGTTCTGATTCAGTTGTCATCATCAAGAGACCTAAAATTACCACTTATAGACCCCAGCTGCAAAGTTCTGATGGAGACAGCAATGAATGTGGCAGAAGGAGAATGAGCTCACTTCTCATTTTGGACAACACAGTTTATCTTATATGCCACAAACAGGTGAGTTTTCACACTTTTTTGTTTATCATTATATTTATGTGTATCTGTGTACACATTCTGGGTGATCTTTACAGTGTTAGTCTGATATTAGATCAAGAATAAGGTCCTTTCTACTGTCTTTTTTCCAGCCATTCATTATTTCTATTGTGACAACTCCTTGAGCTCTCATCTGCAATATGCAAGCCACTATACAAACAGAGAATAAAAAGATAGTTCCTGGCCTAAAGACCTTCTTTTCATGAGAACTGCAGTTTAGGAGTCTCTTAGCTGGTGCTGATTATTCCCTGCTTACAAGGAGTCTTTCCTAGGGGATGAGGGAACATAAACCAAAATACGTGACAGACTGCAAAATTGTATATAAATGAGGACTTTTGGTATTCTTCATGAAACATTAGAAGCTTTTTCAAATAAGTACTATTAACCATTATTTTACCCCCAAAAAATCAGCTTGGACCTCTATCCAGGTCAAACTGTAGGAAGGGTCCTCCAGAGAACTGGACAGATGCTGGTTTGTTTTTAACCCCACACCAGCATGCCCACTGTTACTAGTGTGTTTGGCACCAGAGGATCTCATTCCTCAACATTGGTGAGTTCGTGTCGATTCTGTTTTGAGTTGAGAAAGACAGACAGAGAAGCACACACACTCTAGTAGTGAGACTCCTGCCTGCTGACCTAAAAAAGGGAACTGTCATTAAGAAATGAGAAAATCCAGCTGGTCTGATTTCTTGCCAGACAATCTACCAGCCATGACCAAAATGGTCAGGTTTCGGGAGATCTGTGGAGGTGAGAAGACAGCTGGTGGTTTACAGCACCTGAAACAGGGCCCACATCAGGGAATTGTGGAGCTGAGATTCTTGAGAACCGACACTTTGTTTTTACTGGTGTAAATCTTCTGCCTCTGTGCCCTGACAACATACCACAGTGAGGAGTTTCCATCACTCTGTTGCTGCTGCAGTGCTAGTGTGAATGATGGGATGAATAATGCTTTGGTGGGAGGGATGGTGAAGACCAAGTAGAAGACAGTGGTTATGTCGATTCCTTTCTGTACCCAAGGATAAATTCTTTACCCCTCAGCTCACCCTCCTTCCCTTCCTAATGGTGCTTTTTCAGAAATTCTGTCTTTTCCTAAAATCTAGAGTTGTACTAATTTATACCCCTCTTCTAGTATCCAGAGTTCTTTCCCACGTTGCTCATCACTAAAACTTAAAGCAGCTTCTTCCATCTAACCTCTCCTATGCAGGCACTTCTTCCTGTCTCTCCAAGACTAGAAAATAAAATCCCAAACCATTGACCTAAAGGGGAAAAGAACCCAAACCAAACAACCCAGATCTGGAATTCTGCCTGCCTGCACGTATAAAGGATGCATAGGTTGAAAAACAAAGCTTGCCCAATCATGGCATCTGGCAATGCTAGGGCCCTGTGAACCAGAAAATGTTTTTAATTATCACCTCACCAATCATGCTACAAGTTATTGCTGTATTTTTTTGGCTAAGTTCCCTCAGGGAATTAAACAGATCATGATATTAATCAGAAGGCATGTAGGAGGGAGGGGGCAGAATGCTAGAATTACACGTGTGTAGGTCCCTTAAGGCTTGAATAAAGAACTGAGATTTAGAATCCCGCTGTCAGAGCAACTGAAGCCTTGCATGCTGCAAGCCTCAGCCCTCTGACCTACACAGCCAGGGCATTACCGTATCTGATTTTCCCAGGATGGTTAATCTCAGCTGCTAAACTTCATCAGTCTTTCCTAGTGTTTACCCATCATCTGGATTTGCCACTTCCGAGCTTTCCAGGCTAGAACCAAATAAGCCAGCTGTTATGCTCCTCCTTGACAGGGACAAAAAAACCCCATCCAACGTAACAGTCTGAAGTCTGGAAGCCTAAATGGCTGAATCCCAGAAAGACAGAACAAAAACTAATACATCTGGGGAGAGGAGAGGGAGATGTAGCTCTGAAGCTGCAGTGAATTTCAGAATGCAGCTCACAGCATTATGATCACGTTAGGATGCTGCAGTACGATACACTGACTGTATTCCCGTAGCCTACACGTTTTTCCATAAAATCTGTTCTGGTAAAGAAACAGTGTCTTGGCAGCTTAGCTCTCATACCCAGGAAACTGACAGCGCAGGCAAAAGCAGCAGTAGTCCAGGCAAGGTAGCAGCCAGTCTGCAAATGAACCTTAAATTACATGAGAGTCAGGGTGATGGGGGTAAGAGGGCGAGAGCCGAGTTTCTGTCGCACACCGAGTTCTCCATCCAAGTGGCCAATAAAAGCAGCAATTAGTGCTAACATACCCAGGGTGTTTCTGACACGGCTGTCCATTTCCCGGGGAGCAGGCTGATGGTGTGCCTACACGGCAGAGGGAAAAGGACAGTACGTGTACGCAGGCTAGTTTTAAATGAGCACTGAGGTCTGCCTTGGTAAGTATATCCTGCTAAGAAGCCACAGGGAGCTTTGTGCCGCTACAGCCAGATCACTGCCAGCACCTGAGTTTCCTCAGTTAACACTAGCACTGACATTTTACCTACACTGTGGTAGACCTTTCTCAATGTATTCAGCATAAAAGCCTGAGCAAATAACAATTTCTGATCACAACGTTGTGCTATGGATTTGAACTAGTGAATTAAGTTACCTGTCCTTTTCACTCCTGAGCACAGGAGGATTTCAGTAGTGGTCATCTTTTCGGATTATTTTCAAATTTAGTGAGTGATGATTTCTTGATACAGAGGGTTGAAATATGCAATAAGTAAGATCTTAGGGTGGGGTTGTTAACCACAAGGACTGTTTAATAATCAATGTTAAGTTGTACATCAAGTTCAGATTTTTTTGGTATGCAAACTAAGCAAACTGCTTTACTTTCCATGATGACCATCATCATTTCTTTGAAAATTTAGCCTTCAGTGTTGTTAACACTGGTCCCATAGTTAACAACAATGCCCTCTAAGTGTAAATAAAAACAACCATCTTAGAGCTGTAAAGCTTGCATCAGGAGTCTGAGTTATCAAAACTGAAATTCCAGGATGAAACAATTCTCTCTCAGCCTGCAACATGGAAACAGAGGTCAGCCAAACATTTGGGGGCTAGAGACGAATGTTTGCAAATTACAGCTGTTCACATCTGGAGTTCAGATCTGGCCAACCTCTTAATACTATCCATCATAAAAACTAAACTGGAAGAATGTTTTGGTTGTATGATTAGGTACGTAAAAGTTAGGGAACATTAAGTGTAAAAAATGCTATGTGCGACTTTAAATCTGCCTATCAAACGCAGAACGAGAGACTCCATAATTTCTCACAACGAATATCATCAGGGTTGACTGTGGCATTTCTTAACTGGTGTTTAGCCACAAGCCTGCATTGCCAACATAGGCCTCCCTTGGCTGCATCTATTTCTCAGCGCAGAGGGGCCGATGACACAAGCTGGAGGTTGTGATGGTGGCCCATCCACTTCTCTCCTCTGCAGAAGTGCCTTTTGGGCCAGCCTGGTGAACCCTGCACGTACATTTAGCAGATGCATTGGAGTGTTTGCAGCACCTTCATGACGTATGTTAACTGGACACTTTCCAGTTTTTTTTTTTTATTGCACAGCCAATATACCCACATATGTTAGATGTCCTCCCTCTCATTGTAAGATGAATGACAAAACATTTTAGTACCTGCAGAGACCACCGTGGCTCACTGTTCAAAACATATATGTTTATATACTTAGACACACATACACACACACAGAGGCAGTATATGACATGAAGGATATTAAAATGACTGAGGATTACAGGGCTCTGGCTTCACTCCCTGACTGACACAGACTTTCCAGGAGGTTCTCAGCAAGTCAGTCCCCCTCTTCATAGCACATTCCCCCATCCTGGAGCGGAGGAGTATATGCTTTTTACTTCATCTCATTCTCAAAAAAGGAATGACTTTCTTTATCTCAAACTAAGCAAATAAATTCAATTTTGGACAACAACCAAGACTGGAAAATTTCATCCCGATAAGCTTTTCTGACTGAAGACAGAGGGTTAGAAGGGAAACAGTTATACAGCCTTAACTATAGGAGGTTCCTTCCGTTCCTGCTATAATGCAAAATATTCCAAGACGTGCCAAGTTTTCACTACAGTCTGCATCAGGCAACGACAGGACACTGAAGTGCTCTGTGGAGAGCAATGCATAAATCCAAAATGATCTTTTGACTGCAGTGACTCTTCTCTCCTGAGATGTATTACATTTTTTTAGAGTCAGTGAAAAATAAAAAATTGCAAAATATCACTTTTAATCCTTGGACTACAAAATGGCTGAATCCTCTAGAGGCCAGTCAGGGCCAGAAACAACTTTTTTCCCCTTTTTCCCAGATTTAGGGGGGCAGGGGGGAGGGCAAGGGGAAAGGGAGAGAGCAAAGAGTGGTTGGTTTCAAATAGCAACATTGTCCAAAAGGGTGAAAGGGAACAGATGGCCGTGGAGAATGCAGCCTCAAAGCCCTAAAGAAAGGGGCTATTTTGACAGATCTTGCTGTTTCCTATTCAAGCATGAACACTCTGGCATGGAGAGTTAAGACGATACAAGGAACAACCTCTGTTCCCAGCAACTGACTATGGGCAACTGGCCTCTGAAGCTCTCTGAGAAAAACAACATGAGACAGACAGACAAACAGATATGGCAGTAAGCCCAGATCTCAGCCACCAGGAAAGGGGAGGAAAGGGAAAAAAAAAAAAAAGAAGAAAAAAACCCAACAGGCTAGAAACAGCTGCCTTTTCCTGGCTCCGGCACAGAGCATTAGAAAGAGCCTGTCCAGCCTTTCTCATCTTCCTTTTCAGTGAAACTTCTTGAAGGGGTCACCCTCAAGCTGTTGGTCTTTGCCCTGAGGGGAGGTGAAAAAGAGGACAGAGCAGAGCTCGTCTGGCTCAATGAAACCTGCTTCCTTTAATCACAAAGACCTCCCTCCAGCTAACGAAGAGGAACTCTAAATGTAAAAAAGCATAATTAATGCTGGATTTTTGCATGCAAAAAGGTTGAGAAATTTAAAGTTGTGGCTCCCACAGTACGTGTAATTTGTTTGCATAGTATACAGCAGCGAGCCATTATATCCGAGGGCAGGGAGAATTGTACGCGCTGTGGGAAACACTGCTAATGTGTGTCCTGACTTTCTCTGTCAGTTCTAATGGAGAGGGTGCACCAACAGCTGTTTCACTCACCGACTCTGGGCATGTACTATCAGACAGAGATTTCAGTTTTGAAGGGCAGCTTCACATCCATACCCAAAATTTAGAGACCAAAGCCAGTAAGCGTAACCAGACTTCCCTGTTTCCAAAGTCCACAGAGCGAGGGTTGAACCCGAGTTTCTGAGTTTCTGATTTATGCACCATTTTCATTTTTTAGGGCAGAGTTTGATGTACAGTTTCCCAGCCCACGCTTGCCTATGGGCAGAAGCACTGAGCGATACCTTCCCTTTGCACTGTAACCCGGACCACAGCAACAGTGGTTTCATGCAACAGCTGGAGGGAGGAAACGAGGGGGCAACTGGTGTAAACATTAACTATCTTCACAATGCTTCCCCGAGGCGGGGAGGGAAGTAGCTATCATCCCAGTTTTAATATCCTACTTTTTTAAAAATCATTGAAAGAAAAAGATAATAAAGAATTGTGGGTGTTCACATGCCAAAACTCCAAATAAAGAAATGCAAATGCTACATACTGATCCTATCTGCCCCTTTGTTCCCTCATCTGTGAAACAGCATTTGTTAATTTAGTCAATAAATTGTAAATGTGTAGAAAAAACAGACAACACCAACAAATCATCCTGAAATCCTCAGGCTCTAAAGGAATCCAAATGATTATAAAAACCTTGGTTTTCTACAACATGAAAATGGTTTGGGGTTTCTTTTGTTTGTTTGTTTTCACAAAGGATAGTCAATGTAGCCATTACTAGCTGTAATTGTTAATTTGTAACTAAATAGATAAGATCTGACTAGTAGAAGCAGTCAAAGTTTTGAAATAATATACCTTATTTAGGCTAAATCAGATAAAATGCATTTCTTTTCTTCTTAACCATGAGCTTCCTGAGACTAACTGCTCCAGGCTACATTTACTAAGGGAATATCAAACGTGGGTTATTGGCTAAGTATTAATGAGCACTGAACCTGTTGATTCGCCTTTCTTTACCTTTCCTTGAGTAAAGCCAACCTGGTATAGTCACCCCACAGTTTTCATTCTGCTTTACTCCTAGTGTACAACTCCTCCTGTTCACTGCCAGCATAACAAACAGTGCTCACAAACCCATTCTGTCTCTCACGTTGCAGGACAGGTGGTCCCTCAGCATATTCCCACACATTCCAAATATTTTAAGTGTTCCACATCTGTTGTCTAAAACATTTTTAGTTCCCTGCAAGAACAGTAGGAGATGAAAACAAAAAGTTATATATAACGTAGTAATTGACCTTTTATGCCATACGAGCTTTCTGACATTTCAACGAGATGATAAATTTCAAAAAAGAGCTCAACCTTCATTCGTTATACTATATAACTATTAAAAATTCTTGCCGAGAAGATAACTTGTGAATTAACTTATGACAGCTGTAATAGCCCAGATAATAAACCTGACTGTGGATGTGCCTTTTTTTTCTTAGTGTCCACTGATCTATGGGAAATTTTAAAAATTAAAGAATGAAAGTGATTTACACATTTTCTGACCATACGAACTATTCTATCTGCTTAAAAAAATATGTAAATCCAAACACCTCCCATGAATGTATAAACAAGCTGGGGGAGATTTTTAGAAGTGATCAGTGCTAGCCTACAGCAGGTAGGGAAACACTCAATGCTCTTCATTTTTATTTTTATTTTTTAGTACAAGAATGAACCTGATCAGATGTGCTTTACAAACATATGACTTCAAGTAATTCTCAGTGATGAAACAGAGCCACTGGTCAAGATCCAAGCCCAGGAAATTAAAAGCGCTAATTGCATTTCAACTACTAAGCTGCTATTAGGAGGCAGAGCATGACTGGGCTGTAACTGGGATAGGTGGTGAGGGTTAGCATTCCTGCTCTCACTGGAAGTGTTCTGAGATGGCAGCAGTCACCAGCAGTTAGGAATCTAGTTTGCATCTCAGTGCAGAAGCTGGCATGTCTCCCTTTACCAGCACTGCAGCTCCACTGGGTACTGGCTCCATATAGATGGTGACAGGAGACTGTCCCCTGCTGCATGACCAAAGTCATTTCCAACAACATAATGGCATTCCTTCAATTACTTTGCCAGCATGACAAAACCCTTCAGCTAGGAGAGCTGACATCTCATCATGAGATATCAGCAGTACAAACGTGTTCTCCATAGCTATGCAATATAAACAAATGCACTCAGGCTTTGTTTTTTGTTTTTTTGTTGTTGTTGTTTGGTTTTTTTTTAATTTTGTTGGATTGTTTGGTTTTTAAATTAAAAAGAAACCTGTTCTGAGCTAGAGAAATGTTATGCAGGATCTCTATGTGACAGACCCAAGACTATGCCTCAGGGAAAATGATGCCACTGTGTGACCATGTTCAAATAACTCTGCAAAGCATGTAGCTGCCAAAGGCTGAAAGATCACTGAGAAGTTACAATAGAAATTATTTGCAATTATGTACAAAGATTCATTTTTCGTTTTTGTTGTGGAAAGAATTTCAACAGCCAAGAGGGCAATTTCAGAGGAAATTTCAGCATGTCCAAAGGAACTTGTACAGGGGATTTCATTAAAATGCCTACTAACAAGACCTTGTACTTGTGAATATACTTTCTAAACTTTTACACTACACTGAATACTTCTCAATAAAAAAATAATCAAGTAAAGGTTAATATATTTTTCACTGGTATTATAGGAAATATCCTTTTGGACCTCGTTCTCTCCAGATTCTGGACAGGCCTGGACTATATTCCAGTATGTCAGAGGATGACTACACAAACAGGAAAACTTCAGAGGCATACACTAGCCCCTCAAGATGCCCTATTCTCTCTGCAGTCCATACAAAAACTTAATTTTGGGTATCTCTCTAGACTGTGAGTGCTTCAGGCAGTCTAACAAACACTTGGGCAGAAAGCACTTGTAGGCAACATGATTACTGTAAACCTGGGACGCTCTCTAATGAACAGCACAGAGCTTCACAGGTAAACTCAAACTGGCTTCAGAACAAAGGAGATTCACCCGGCAGCAATAAGTCATTTCTGATACCTGAGAGATCAGCTGGGTTCCCTCACAAAGGTTTGGATGGTATCACCTTCTGACTAGGGTTTCATTAGCTCTTCCTTGTTCAACCAGTTATGTGTTTACTTCCACGGCAAACTCTGCTGAAGAGCCCAGTGGTGCAGAGAGCAGCAGTGGTTACTAAGCAAGGGACAGTCTTCCCTCAGAAAACTAGGTTTGATCCTGTTTCTTTGCATGATGCTGCCACACTGATGTAATTTCATAAGAGAAAAAAGAAAATATTTTTAAGTCACTGATGATCCCATAGCAACGTCAAGAATGTTAAACTGGAATCTGAACAGTGGGGTGAGATGGAGAAGGTATCAGGCAGGGTCTGCCTCTCAGATTTGCTCTGCAGTCCTAGCAATCTCCAGAACTTGCCAAAGAAACTATATGAGAAAATATCCAAGCTGTACAACAAATATACTTCAAAACATCACACGCTGTTATTACTCAACCACACCTTGCAATATTTGGTGGTTTTAAAACTTCAGTTTCTGGAGTCAAGTGACTATTGGAAAACCCCATGGTTTCCTAGCAGCCTTCTCCCCTCTTCTGCACCCAGCACATACCCATTTCTCTGTCATGACAAGATTGAGAATGGCTTGAAAACAGCTGTGACTGCAACACCAAAGGTTAGAAGTCAAGGGGAAAATGAAAAGATGTCCTAAATACGTATCTTTTAAAATTCAATTTTCTGAGCCTAATGTAGAAGGCCAATTGTAATATCCAAGTCTGGCAATATTGACGTAGTTATAGCAACTTCAGGTACTAGCATTGTCAAAATTATTTTGCTATTTCAATTTAAAATATATGATACAAACGTTACATTAATTATCATTTGACTATAAGTAATCAACTGAAGTTGCTATGTATTTTGAATCTGTCTAGCTGCAGCACAACAGACAAATTCTCTTTATCTGCAATGAATTCCTGTAAATCTCACGTTTTCTGTACGTTTCAGCCAAGATCAGGTAAGGCTGCAGATAATTCCAGGGAGAGCACTCCATGCTTTCGTCTTACTCCCCATGCTAGAAACTTACAGGGCTTTTAAAATTATATTGTAGCAGTAAGACAATAAGCAGCTGTAAAAATGGCCAAGATATCAATTCTCCAATCTCCTGCAACTCTAGAATGAGCTGCCAATGCTTTTACAATTTTTCATTTCCATATGGTTTCTCAAAACGGAAGGCAGACACCATCTCATATAGTAACATTACCAAGTTATTTCCTGACAGTATCTCTGGAAAGATAAATGGCATTTACAAATATTAAGGATCATTTCTCCCATTTTTTGAGCATACAAGCAGATTATTATTCATATAAGAAAGTTTGGTCTGGGGTCTACAGTACCTTCAACCAACTTAGGCTGACACCCTGTCCCTTCACCCAGGTCTTTAAGGAAAACATTAAACAGCATCGTCCCCAGTAGTGACCACCGAGGAAGGCCACCAGCTGTCAGGTGGAATTTGAATGACTGATGGCTACTGAGCTCAGAGGTCCTGCTAATTTTTCACTACCTTGTAGTTCATCTTTCCAGTCTACTTCTTTCACTACAAGGACACTACAGCAGACCACAGAATCACCCGCACCCACCAGGCCAGTCATCCATTCATACAAGACAATCAGACTGGTGAGGTGAAATTTGCCTTTGGTAAATCCAAGCTGGCTATTTCCAGTCACCTTATTACCTTCACATGCCTGGAAACCTTAGATGAGACTACCTATCCTAGTATTAATTCCAAAAGAACTCTGTGGTTTCCGTGTCTTATCACAGAATGAAAGAAAAAAACCCCACCTATACTTCAGCTAAACTTAAACATCTGTTTAAAATGCTGATAGGTTTGATAGAAGCTTAACTAAATAATGTCAATTCCTTATCTTTCAAGCACAAATTGGCAACATTTGCAAGTAAAATAACAAGCCGTAGACACAGGATTTTTTTAAAAAAAAAACAAACAAGAAAATTCAACTGCTTGTTATGAATAAGTTTACTGCAAACCTGAGAATATCATGAGGGTTTTTAGGATGACTGGGTAGATAAAGATTCATGGATTCAACTGAGTGTCCATACAGTCACAGGAAAAGGACCGTGTGCTTATTCTCCTTCAGCAGTCATCTTGATGTATTCATGGATTTGCCATGGGAAGTGACTGTGTAACTTCATTCATCCCTTTCTCTGTGAATAGTGTACTTTAAAAAAAATAAAATAAAATTGGGAAGCATAGCAAGATTTGAGAGTGATGATCAGGTGTATGAATTTCTGCACACTCATGTGCCAGAAAATTGGCTCTGCACTGAGACCCTAAGTACTTTTTATTCACAGGTCCAGATGTTAAGCAGACAGCTCTGATGCAGGTTTCCTTCTGCTCATCCTGCCAAGGATTTTGTAGCCTCCAAAGACATTCAGAAGCTGTGATGGGAATGAGTTTCCATGCTTAGGTCAGTTCCTGGCACTGGCAGATATGACAAATGATGTGACAAACTGCATATGATGTTTTGGTAAGGATTTAGACTTTCAGCTTATACCTAATATTGTCTGCAATGGTCAGAATCTTCTACATGTCACTAGAGGTCTCTCCTTTTAAGAAACAGCATGGAGAGAAGAGTCACAAAAGCTAGAGCAGTTACTTTGAATTTTCCAACCCCACGTAAAAAATGGACAATGTAGGCAGTGAGCAAAAAGGATTAAGTCTTCACAACATCACTCAGAATAACACAGAGGAGAATGGCTTTTCCTAGTAAAAAGATAGCGCTCTCAGTGTAAAATGTTATTTCAAGGACTTACATAATGTCCTCTGGCATTTCAATGGCATTCTCATTGTCCATTTCTAGTGACCGTGTCTACAGGGCAGCAGCAGAGACATTTGAGACATACACTTGACTCCACAGAGGAAGGGAGAGAAGTCAGCAAGTCCTGCCATTAATAGAGCATGTTCCCCAACATGAATATTATTGCCAGTGCTCCACTAACGTGAACACTGGAGTTGAAATCCCACCTCCATGAACATGGCGGTTTGCCCCTCCAGTTCTTTGCAGACTGAGAAAGACTTTGCTAAATTAATTATACAACAGAAGCTCAAATGATCAGACAATTCTGCGCTAGAGGCATTGATGGCACATTTGTCCACAGTGTTTCTGCCCTAACTCTACCAAGCAGCATTTGCGCTTTCCTTTGTGCTATCCACAGGTTAGGAACGCATTTAGAGTTCACTGACACTCAGCCTCCAAGAGCAGGCTTCACAGGCATTACTTTCACCGTTTCTGCTGAGCTCAGTTCCCCAAGAAACTACAACACTTGTCTTTGCCACTCTCTGCCCAGTTGGCAGCAATTCAGTGTAGCTGGGTGCCAGTCCTGCAGCACTTCTCCCCAGGCTACCAATAGCTTCCCCACTCGCTGCACTGACTTTCCAGTGCATATTTACACTCCTTGCCCTTATTTTCAAGGAGGCCTATATCCATAATCTAGTCCAGAGATAAACTACAGCCTCCTACACTAAAGTTCACCTGGGCACCCTTCTTGACTTTGAGACTGCAAAACTAATCCCTGAACTTTACACTTTCACTGCCTTCTAGGCTGAATGCAAAGAACATTGCTTTGGACAGAAATATTTTTAAATGTAGTCAGCCAGCAGCGTGCATATTTACATCAAAACCTCACCATAGGTAGACAACAACAAGAGACAGTTGTTCTTTTGTGGAAAAGGGGAAGAAAGAGTAAGTTGCAAAAGACAAACACTACCTAACACACAACCAGAAGTTTGTCTGATGCTACAATGGTGTCACACAAAACCTTGAAAAGTTGCAACTTGGGTTGAAAAGTAGCTGTGTTTATGTAAATGAAAGACGGTAAAAAAGATTTGCAGAAAGCACTATGTCAGACCATCTTAACTTGGTAATAAATAGTACTTTATGACACATGACAAAAGTAATATACTATTTTACTTTCTTATTTTCACCAGTGGAATGGCTCCCTGCCTGATGACTATACCAGTAGCACCCTGCAAGGACTGTTCCCTAGGTCATGACATATCTCTGTCCTTTCTATACTAGTGTTGCACCGGAACTTCTGAAGATTCGAAAACAGAAGTAGAGATGATTTGCACAAACAGTGGTCTGAAACAGTGGCAGTTTTCCAGCATAACATAATTGCCAGAATGTAAAGCAACCTTAGCCATTGACCAATGATGTAATTCCAGGTATTCCTACTTCATATATACATTTAACTCATCCTCTCCAAAAAGCAGCACTGTGACTTCACTGTCTATCTTGGCATCAATGAAGCCAACCAACTCCTGCTTCTGGGAAGCAACACAACGGGCAAGTTCATTCTGCCTGATGTGACAAAAGAGAAATACAACGGGAAGATCATCTATCTCACATAGCAAAAACACATAACTGCTGCTTTTCCACCTCTTCTGGAGCTAAAAATCCTACCTTAGGCATAAATTCTGAGATTTGATTCATTATGCTTTGAAACAATTCAAATTTCTTCACACTCAGATTAGGAGTATGTAAAATAAATAACTTGAGCACTATGATGGAGTGCAGTCCCTGGGGATGCATCTCAGCAGAGCTCGTACCATGGTTCTGAGCCCTTGACTTTGAAAAGCCAATGAAAAAGAACACTGATTAAAAAGTAGAACAATTATATTAACTTTGTTACCAAGCAACAGTTTGATTAAAGATAATATCAACTTGACATACATAAGAAAGGACTAAAAATGGACTAAATAGCGTCTCAGTGAACATGGCTAAACAACTTGATTTTCTTCCTTGCGAAACCAACTTCAAATTTTGCCCTTACGTAAGTTTTCAGAAAAGCTCCACACAGGTAGAACCTTCCTGTAACTTAAAGGCTGACAGGTGGCCTACGTGAACTGAATGCAAGGTTCAGAGCTAACCCACAACAGCACAGAGCCATCTCACAGAAGTTTACGTCCAATCTCATACATGAAGCGTCAACAAGAAGCTGAAGGCCTAATATAATGTGGAAAGATTAATTTCCCCTGTAAAACCAGGTTGAGGAAAGTGGAAAGATATATTATAATTCAGGAGAAAAATACAAAAGCATATGCAGAATTGCTCTTTGAGGACACTGTGTGAAGAAAGACGACCAACCAGCCACCAAGCCACAGGATGCCCGGAAAGCCGAGAGTCTAGAAGCAGTGACACTGTCTGGAGTTTCTGAAATAACACCACTGAAGAAAACAAGCATTTTTCCTAAAGGCAATGCCTGTGAACATTTTACAGGTGCTGGATCTCAGGTTAGTGATAGTCTAAGGAGGCTGGTTTGGTTCATTCAGATATGAAGCAAATGTGGTTTACACATACACATAACTAAATATGCTCTAGACGTACACATCTACTATAATTCTAAATTAAACAACATTCATCATTTAATTATCATGTTATAAACATGATAAAAAGAAAACTGTTTACAAAGTAGCAGTTAGGAAGGTGCCTCCTGGATACTGATCATTACAACATTCTATGATCTCTGTTACTGTCAATGGAGGTGCACAAGTTGAGAATCTTTTTGCATATTAGTATCTATTTAGACAATCAAAGCCTTCAGACAGAAATGAGGAATGTTCAATGTAATCCTCAAAAAAATTTGTAAAAAAATATTACATGAAAATGAATCATATGAAATGAAATAACTAGTCCTGCAAATGAGCAATAGGATTTCCATAATTTACTTTGAAACAATAAATACGCAGGATTTAATTTTGACCTTGCTAGTATCATCAGTATAAGTAAAATAAAGCTCAAACTATGCAGTCAGCTGAAAATGAGTCTGATAGAAGTTGGACAACGGCGGTATTGCAGCTCTAACAAATTTAGCAACCCTTACCTTTGCTTATGTACAGACCCAATATACCTCTAGAGTACCCTTAGAAGTTACCTACTCGTATTGCCACAACATAGCACTGGTCTTCACACCAGTGCTCTTGAATCTTAGTAATTATTTTCTAAATACAATCAGCTAATAACTATGATTCTCTGTAACTATGTTAATGCTTTATTGCTTTAAATTGTAAGATTTTTTTAAAAATCAATTTCTTTCACAGCTCCATCTATAATCTCATTTGTAAGCAGACAAGTATTTCAGATTTGATGTATTCTGACCCAAAGTTTATTTGAAAACAAGAATGTGAAAATAAAGCAAAATTGACCATATAACATATAACAGTTCACGTGTAAAGTTCCTTCACACACTCCCTATAGCACACAAGTCACTTCCTTTGATTGCTGTACCTTGAGGCCGGAACGCAATACCTGCTCAGCAGCCCTACAGCTGTACTCTTCAGCAGTTTGGGTAAGAAATGAATCAGACTGTATTCAATGACTCATATCACAGCAGAAAAAAAACAGCATTATGTATGCAGAACAACCCAGTGAACTCTGTCCCAAGGGTGACTTGTTACATTGAGTACCTATCCTAAAAATAAGCAAAAACTTGGTTATAGCAAGACATTTACAATAACATAGAATGATTATTAGCCATCTGTTATAACAGTCAGAGGCTTGCAGGGTTTGGGTGGTACATTAGGTTGGGTTTGGGGGGTTTGGGGTTTTTTGTGGGGTTTTCCTTTTTTTGTTTGTTTGTTTTAAGTTTAACTACAAGGCAGGCACTTGCACTAAGTTGCTGCTGTTTCTGGATTTATCTTTCAAAGTAATAGATGCAAAACCATCCTGGAAAACCTAAACCAAACTCTCTATATTTTTGAAAAATAGAGTTTCATTCAAATGGAATCACAACCAAATAAAGCCATAAAATCAGAGACTGCTCCAAGTAGACTGTAATGAGCCCTCAGATTAACTGAGTTGGCAATAAATTCTAACTCAGAAATAAATTCTGTGTACCTTTTGGGTTTTCTGGCAAACACATTGTACAGTCTTGGTTATTACCCATATGGGAGTTTTGCCATACTAATGGAATTAATGTGCTGCTTTTCTTTTGCTAGCATGAGTTCTTGAATTATTTTAAAGTTCTTGTATCTCAGTTCTGCTTTCCATGTCAAAGCTGGCAAAGCTAGCAGCAGTGGCTCACTGCAGAGGACACGCACCATTTCAGCACTGGCTCAGAAGAATGTGTTGCTTGGGATGCACATGTTCTCCATTTGAGCAAACCACTGAAATAAATATCACTGAAATAAATATTTATCAACTCAGTTATAACTATTTCCCTTTCATACTGGAGAGTGTTGGACAACAGGAATGTTAATGACTTGACTATTCGTTCTTTTTATATGCCTCACTTAATTGATTAATGTCACATCAAATATACATGTGTGGGACTTGTTAAGTCCCACCTGCTCCAGTACAGCAGGGAAATCTGTTGTGTGTGTTAATTTTTCCAGCAGGAAATTACATCTACTCTCTCTGCAAGGTGAAGAGCTACATTTCTTTCAAGAATGGCAATTTAGATTCTTCTTATGTAGCTAGTTCTCAAAGGTAAAGCAACTGCAGCCTCAAGGGATCTAAAGCGTGACTGAATTTTCAGACACTTTGAGTAGTACCTTCACTTTTCTTCTGCAGCTCTCCCACTCCCACCAAGGACAAGACTAGTTTTTATTAGCTTCAGTGAGGTTCCACTCCAAAGTAATGCTTCACAGTGTCTATTGTGCCTGCTGCCTTGTCCGAAATAGCATTTAATAAATTGACTTCACCATTACCAAACAGCAAAAATTCTCTATTACTTTCCATGACATAATGTGGTGGATGTTCCCTTTAAAAGATTTTATCAGTGATGTAATTTCCTAGTACAGAACTGCTTCACGCATTCGTAGCAGGGGGTGGGAGAAGGGGGAGATAAATTGTCTGAGACCAGCACCAAACCCTGCCTCATCCCCCAAGGGTGGTGAATCACGCACCCTGCACAGAATAAACGTCCTCAGTGAAGGGGACTGTTGGATGGATTAGATGGAAAACACCCTAACTGGAGAATTTTGTTTGTCTGTAGATGCCAGCCCAATGCATAAAGAGAAAAGAGAAAAAAAAGAAATTAAGTCACTGCTCTGTGATTAAATTGTTGTCCTGAGTATATCTCAAGCCCTCTCACTAAGAACAGGTTCGTTTTTTTCCCCTTTGTAATCCAGTTTTTAAAGTATTCAGGTTACCATTTATCTTTGCACTGTGAACATCTCATTGCTCTCCGTGGTATAGCTAATAGTCAGTTACTACCTAGGAATGCGTATTTTGCACAAACATCTACTCACTATTTTTGGATGGCTTAAGGAGGAAGATACACCAATGGCAAGGGAGGGAAGAGAGAAAAATTGGAGAGGGGAGCCAAGACTGAAACGGTGTCAGTGGCAGGAAGCGGAGAGGGGTGAGGAGAGCTGAGCTCTGTGACAGCAGGAAATGGCAAATGGGCTGGAGCTGGCAAAGCATCATGAGAAGGAGACTGGACAGTGTAAAGCGACAAGCACACTGCACTCTGGGTTGTGTGAAGAAGCCACAGGAGAGACTTTATAGCACTGTACAAAACCATTGTATTTTAAATATTTGAAAATTGGACTGGGATAGAATAATAATGCTGCAAAAATGAACAGAGTACCGACCCACAAGGTATCACATCTCTTATCTCTCATCTGCTGAAAGAAAAGTCCAGAGGTCTCTCAGATGAGACTGCATAACTTACAGACAGCTCTAAGCAACTCTTACTGTTTCCTTGTGGGGCAAGATGGTGGCATGCCAGCTGAGAAGCACAACAGGTAAAGACCCCTTGAAACTTCAGATAGCAAAGAACAGTTACACATTTATGTACTACATAAACTACACTATTTTTCTATAAGTTTATGATAATTTTTTATTATACAGTGTTGATCACATTCTGTAAAATGCTCCGTGGAGGTTTTTGTAGTCCTCCTCTATCAGCTCTGACTGCTGGAGAAGGACCTTCTTATGCTTTAACAGGGTTGTTCAGATCAACTGGAAGCCCTAGTACATTGTTGCTAAATACCTCTCCATAAAGACAAATGTTCTCACAGGAGATCCTCCAGTTTCAAGACTATCTCTTCACCAAAAAAAGCAAATGATAAAATATCTTCTCAGATGGCATGCTTGTTTTTATAGTTAAAATAATTAAAAACCTTTCCACAGGTCTAGATCAACTATCAGAATTTGAAAATAAAATAGAATTAATCTTTCCCCACTTCTGGATGTTCTGGCCTGCTAGTTCACAGAAGCACCTCACACCTTCACCCTATGGGCTTGACCCGTACACCCAAGGGCTCAGCCTGGACACCAGAGAAGGCCAACAAATGCAGCGTACAGCTCTCCATACGTGCCAACAAGAGCCCCCAAGCACTCAGAAGAAACCTGGGGTTTTTTTGTCCCAATGCTCCTGCGAGTAAAATGTTACAGTTGGAGGCTGCCCAAGGTCCACTTACACCCTCATTTTATAAATCATCTATCAACTTTCTTCCTTTTCAGTGAAGTTTAAGCTGTATTTTCCACTAAAATTCCCAGCTGACAAAGCAATGCACAGGCCGATCAGGTGAACTAAATGTTGTTCTGAGGGCAATTTAACACTTGTTTGCTCTCCCTCATATATTTGGAACCTCCAAAAAAGTGGTTCATTCCCATCTGGACAGTGCTACAAAATGGGTTAGTAGAGCAGTTCACACTGGGACTGTGCACGCGCGCGCACACACCAGGCCTCACAGCGCAAGTGAAGGGGCTTACTGGAGATGAAAGAAGGCCTCACATTGCCCCTTGTAAGGGACCATTGTCTCCCTTTCTGCTACAGTGTTCTGTGAAGCTGTGGGAAACAAATGACCTCCGAGCCACAGCGCTGTGTGCAACTGCAAAAGAAAAGGAAGGGGGAGGGGGAAGGGGTTTTGTTGGAGGACCAGCGTCCTCCCTGTCCCGTCTTCCAACGACATCCCCACCGTGCCATCCCTGCGCACAGTACGCGGGTGTTTCTCAGGCCTCCAGCTCCTGCTGCAGCCCAGTCAGCAACAAAACTGGAATCTCAGCAGAGAGCAAGATACCCTTCCCCACCAGAACCTGGCTGGCCGGTCACTCGAGCTTAATGGTTGAAGGTGTGCTCCAGACCTGTTGCTTTTGATTTGTATTTTTCATACCATTAGTAAGGAACAAAAAAATCCTGCTTCACTTGGGTAGACAGGGATCAAACAACAGAGAGACCAACAAGAAGCAAATGAAGCACTGAGGAAAAGGGAGAGAAAGAAGGATGAATGTAGCACACAAAGGAAAAAGCCTCTATAGTTGATGCTTATCCTGTGTCGATTATCGAGTTTCTGGTTATAAGAGGTGCTGGGAGAAGCAAAAGTGAGTTAAACTGTACCCAAGCACATGCACTCCCCAAAGCCTGCTGAGCTACTTTGAATACAAAACACTGTCGTTTATTCTTTCCAGTCATCTCTTCCTTTTTGCTTGCTCCCCATAACCTTCCTTCCAGTCATTTGATTATTCTTTAGTTTTGTTCACCTACATAGAAGACTGTCCTCTATTACATTCAGCACTGCTCTGGAGAGCAAGACCAGTATTTGTGACCTCCAGGCTAAATTACTGATACTGATACCAAGAAGTGAAGTCTAGTATTTTCGTGAAGTCCACTGGATCAGGAATACAAATTTCTCTTAACTTATTAACACAAAACTGTGTTTTCCACTCAGCATCTGGTTCAAGATTGCTGCCTTGATATCTGGAGATCAGTCAACACTACATGAGTAATCATCTCCCTGCAGTGCGTACAGTCAGACCAGGCTGCCTGGATGCACCAGGAAGGGAACTCTCTCCTGGACCAAAAGAGGGTTAGTGTGGGTATAAGTACGTTCAAAACTATAGGCAACATTCAACTTAGGTTTCCTTAAATTTCTTAAAAACCTCTAACCATGACACCATGAAGTTCATGCAGTAAACAACCTTTGAATTATCTTCTTTACAGGCTGACAAATAAGAGAGTACTATCACTATCACATTATTTCTGTATTTAAATATTTAGAAGATGCTCAGGCGCTTTGGTAGTGCATGGAGATAATCGCATATGCAGAGTAAGGATTTTTTTTTTCCTTAGACAACTCTAAAATACATGAAATTTGTAATTAAAAAGTATATAACTGTGTTACTAACAGCAACACTAATTGCAACATGAACATTTTCAAAAGTGAATATACCTTACCGTGATAAATTCTCTTTGGTTATTTTAATACATCTCAAGATGGAGCCAGGCTTTTAAGCCCAGCACTACACTGTCTGACTTGCAAACACATTCAGGAAATACCCAGATCTAAACAAAAAGTGTTCTCAATTATTTAAGTTCACAAAAACAGCTCAGCATAAAGTTCTGAATCCTTTTTTAGTTAACAGAAATACCCCTGGAACAGCTGGAACCCAGACTACAGCTCTAGCCACCTCTCTTTCCAATGTCAACAAAATTTTCCGCTTCTGTCACAAGATTTTGACAGTTCTTACAATATCAATGAATCAAGTCTTGTGGTCTCTCCAGAAAAGCTGCATTATCCCCAGTGCACATAAAAGGAGAATCAGCAGAAAGACAGCTTTGGGGTAGTTATAACCCACAGGTTACACTGCAAAGCGAAAAACAGAGATGGGGAAAGAAGCACTGCCCTTATATCTGGTCAAGGGCTAAACACATTCACATCAGCACAACTTGGAATAAAAGTAGTAAAATGCTTCCCATGACACAAAGTCAATTAACAAGGAAGGTAAAAAGCTGGAAGAGCTCTCAACAGCCCTAACTCTCACAATCCATCAGGGGAGAGCAGAATCCACAATGCAGCACAGATTCGTACCAACATTTGTTACTCCCCAGAACAGGATTATGAACTGTCCAATGTAATTGTGTAAAAAACCTTCCAACTTTGTGTAAATCCTTCAGGAGCTGCTGGTAAAGCCAGGTACAGAAGCCAGGTCTCCAGATGCCTAGTGTTGTAATTTCAGAACCCTTCTGAAAAGGACTTGTGTTCATATGTAAGCAATATCTATATACAACAAATGCATAAGTGTCGCTACATCCTTCTGAAAGCTTGGGAACCCAATCATGGTAAAGAGGTCTGAGTTAGCATCTGAAAAACGGAAAGTTAAACTTACATAATAAAACTTGGCTTTATGTAATGCTTTTCATGTTCCCTGTTCTTGGCAAACAGTAACTGCACAACTGGTTTTCACTTTCCATTCAGAGTGAAACGAAAACAAGCCACATGAACAGAAAGTAGTAAACTAGTAAACAGGATTGCTCACAACCTTTTGCTTTTAGTGGTCTCAGGTAGGGAACTGTCTAATGTTTCCTATTTATCTTGCTGATGGTCCTTTCAACAACCACCTACACATGACAAAATTAACTAAAATGATTGCACAACCTATGAAACAATATTTGCTAAGGACAGTAGCTACACAGTGGTATGGGAAAGGCACTCCACAACCTTCAGAATACGTAACTGCAAAGAACAATACAGTAGATTAAACATAAAGTCTGAAACCCAGGAGATCACATCACTGAGCAGTTATACACTGCTCGTGTACTCTGCAGGTAGAAAAGTATGATCATAAAAATCAACAAAACCAGTCTCAGGAGAATCCCTTCAGTGCAGTAAGGCCAGGGCAGGGTCCCCAACACCATGCCTCTCTCTTTCCCTGGCCAAATGCAAACAAGGGCACTGTCAAATAGAAAACAGGCAGCATTGACTGATCCTGCAAAGTTCTTCTTTTTGGTTGTATTTTCAAGTCCCTGTAAATATTACTTCCTGAAGCAAGCTAAGTTGCTTTTGTTCTGCTCTAAGACTGGAGGATTAGCCTGCATCAAAAATAATCAGGGCAAAATCAAGGTGAGCTAAATACACACATATTTTATTCTGCATTTATTAACATCCATCTCAACTATTTTCCCAAAGAAAATATTCCCAGATAGCCAGTGAGTTGTTTAAAACTCTGTCCTGCAGCAGAAGTACCAATATGGCTCTCATTTCTGTGTGGTTTCAGAAAGCAGCTGTTTGTGTTTACAGTCACCAGCAAACAATTCAGCTTTTTAATCAAACAAGAGCTGCTTGGGTGCCTTTGCCCATGGCTATGGGAATCAAATCACTCTGGAAAACAGACCTTTTACAACAATACTAAGAGGCCCTCAGCGGATGCAGGGGATTAGAGAAGCATGCTTTTTGAGAAACCAGGTTTATAGTCTGTAGCTCTCTCCATCTCGTCAATATACTGGGCTCAGTAGCAAACTTTCCACGCTGAAAAGGGCCTGAATCAGTTTTCTTTCTTCTTCTCTCTCCTGTTCATTTTGCCTCATCTGCCTACATTCTCTTTCTTTTTCCCCCAGTGCATATGCAGAAACACAATTAAATGCTAGTTCAGACCTGCTATAGAACAAAGTAAGGCAATCCAAGAGAGGATGACAATTTTTTCCTAGCAATAGAGCACCTTATGAATAGAGGGGCATTTTCCTGTATGAACATTTGTGTGATAGCACTTGCTTAGAGGTTAAATAAATTGTGTGAGCTTCTCTCCACATTTCACTTTAGCCAATAAGACATGCAAATGTTAGTTTGTCACAAGAACAAGACCAGCTGCTCATTTCTCTAGAAGTGAACTAAACTCTGAAATGTCAATGGTGTGCCTCATAAGAAGTCAAACGGAAACATACTGGCCAAGATTTCTGTGTTCTTGCATGGGTATGTGGAACAGCTAGCAAAGGAGGAACAAGTCAGCTCAAATGCTGCAGCTCTGGACTTGAAAAGGCAAAAAAGCGTAACTCAACGAGAAGCAAATGCCTAGTTCCTCCTCCTCCTGATCACAGCCAGGTAATGACAGTATACTTACTTGTCTTATTTTGAAACATGGACCTCTGAGCCATTCCTCTGGCTTCTTTCCTTTTTGGAAATAAACATTTACAATACAATTTGCAATCTTTGCCATTCCTGTCCACAAAGCTTTCATAAGAAATGGCTATGCTTTTTCTCTTCTAGAAAAGGAACACAGAGCTTAAAAGAGCAAATATCCTAGAAAAATCCACTAAAGTGATCCAGCAGCAGGCATGGGAGGCTTTAACTTGACTTGAAAGCCGCGCGGTCTCTTTACTTGCAGCTACTTAACATGAGACAGTTTAGTTAATGGTGTTTTCCTGGTTCCACCAGGAATTCCAGGGCAAATTTGAAGACTTAGCTTTTCAGAAAAAAAATAGGTAATCTCACAGATGCTTCACTGAAGAAAAAGCTGATGAAGGCCACAAAGGGAATGTAAAGACTTCCTTGAGCCAGTCTATAGACTGATGAAGGACATCAATCCAACCAATAAAAAAAAATAAAATAGCATCACCAGCTGAGTGCCAGACTCAGAGATTCACTATGGTTGTCCCACTAAAAGGAACACAGATTCTCCAAGTTCTGCCATTGTGAGTGGTGCTACAGACATAAAGAACAACTAAAAAACTCTTTTCCCACAAAGTTAACTTCAAGTAGATCAGTGCTAAAAGAGTCAGCAAGTGGAAACCTGGAGACAGTGTGTTTTGATTTTGTATGGTATCTGCTTCCTCTGGGATCCCCTAGCCAAGGTAGCACATAATCCTTTTCAATAAAGCAACACTGTTCAGGCAATTCCCAAACCAGCAGCTAAAGGTAAAAATAATAACCCTTAGCAAAGAATACACAAACAACTATCTACAATCTAAAAGAAAATCCACTTAGATACAAACTAAACAGGAAACTGAAGTGTCTTGAGTTTAAATGAGGGGAAGCTGCAGATGAGTTCTGCCTCTCTAGAGAATAAAAGCATTTCAGCCTTATGGCCACCGGCAGCAAAAGACCTTTTTTATTCTGTTTCCTCAAAACCCAAAGTCTGTGATCTCTATCCAGAGAGTATGAGGGAAGATTAATTCACTCTTCATTAACTTTTTGAGCCTTTTACATTGAACACGAGTTCAAAACTGCACACAGCACCCTTATGCAAAAAGCAGTCCTTGGGTTTCACAGTCCATGTTATCCTCCCTCAGCAAACACGGTTTATTACACGGAGGAACACCAAAAGTTAAGTGTGTAAGTTTATACAGACATACCACGCTATTTGTATTGGATTGATTAAAAAAACAGCAAATGAAAACAATGACTCTGAAGAAAAGAATCTAAGAACAGAGCGTTCTTTATATACTTTTAATTTTGATTCCTAAAGAGACACACATTCAGGAGTTGAATATGTAATTGTTTTCAAAACTTACAAATGATGAGTAATGAGTGAGGCAATTGGACTAAATATTCCTTTCCAGCTGAACTTTCTGTACAATTTCTATTTAATTTTCAATCCCCGCTTTTCCTGAGTTTTTCAATTTTCTTTTATAGGAAAATATCACAGTTGATACTGATGTCTATATTTCATACAATCTAACTCAAACAGGCTTAATATAAAACTTCCAAATAATTAAAAGAACCCCATTTCTGTTGAAATGAATGTTGCAGTTGTTATTGATGTAGTATGAGGAATGCACAACAATTCCTCCTGACTGGGCTCCAGTGGAGGCAATACTGAATTTTACTGTCAAAATTGCCTTTACCTTCAGAAAAGGCAGAAATTCAAACAATAGGAGGTAAATTTAATCATGCTGTGATTATATAAGTAAAGGACAGTAACCAGCAGATATCTGATTAAAAAAAAAAAGCACCACCAAAGCAAATCGTTTCTCATTTGTTTGCTATTTATCTTTTCACAATGACTAAGATGCAAATTCTTCAAGAACTTTGCACAAAATGTTGTTCAACTAACATCTACAAACAAGAAACAGAAATGTAGCATAGCTGAGATAATCAACAAGTCAGTCCTCCTCTGAGCATTATTCAAAGGATATGCTCAAAATTTGAAGGATTAAAGCACAGGATGAATACAAAGTACACGTCTTGGGAGAATTTACAGGTATTTTAACCAAAAGCATCCACCTCATGACACGAAGGCCTAGATAATAGCTGCACAGTGCATAGGAGTTTTTCCCATTGAGCCACTGAGGAAACTGAGACTCATAATCACAGTTCCCATCTAGTTTTGTCCTTGTTCTGATGAAGACATACATGACTTCACTCCTTTCTCTCATCAAATACTTGTGGCTGACAGCTAAGGAAGTACCTGAATTTATCCTTCAGTGAGTGAGGAGCAGGTAAATATGATTGGGTTGATTTAGATTAGATATTAGGAAGAAATTCTTTCCTGTGAGGGTGGTAAGACACTGGCACAGGTTGCCCAGAGAAGTTGTGGCTGCCCCCTCCCTGGCAGTGTTCAAGGCCAGGTTGGATGGGGCTTTGAGCAACCTGGTCTAGTGGGAGGTGTCCTTGCCCATGGCAGGGGGGTTGGAATGAGATGATCTTTGAGGTCCCTTCCAACCCAAACCATTCTATGATTCTTGGCTCCCAGCCATACCATTCACTAAGTTACTGTCTGAAGCACTGAAGGAATGGTAATTGATAGCTAAAATAAGCCAATGTTATACTGTTACATGATCATTCTCTTGCCAATGCACAGAAGAAAGAAAAACGTTAGCTTAGCGATGTGCCTCCCACTGTCAGTGCTATCTGTGGCTACTCCTCAAGCACAGCTTACAACTTGTTCCCTGCTTATGACTGTGCTTGAACTTGCAATTACGCAAAATAAGATGATGCCAGGTCTAGAATTACAAAAAACACAATCCACATTTTCTCAAAGGCTGTCAAAGCAAGAGTTCCTAACCTAGAAACCTAAAATTACATTGGTTTTAAAAACTCAGCCTTCCTAAAATGAAGTCAGATGCGCAACTGTGATTATCAGCACAAGCCTGATGTTGGCTATGCTATAAAATGCTGCCAGTGCTGGCTACGACATGAAACTGCCCATAGTTCCTTGCTTGGGTAATACCAGCATGCAATTTGTCGGACAGATTCTATAATCCACAGATGAAGGTAGTTGTAGGTTTTGAATGCATCCAGCATTAAAGACCCCTAATAGCCTAGTTCAGGGCAGACATAACAAATGGAAACGGCTTTAAATTATCCTTCCCCTGAGACATAATTTCATAAGAGAACAAACTCTATATGCACAAAGAGAGATTTCCAATGTAAACATTTGGTGGAAGCTAAAAGCTGCAGTCAGATTTAGGGCAAAGCAAGGGATACAATTTCAAAGGCACCGATTTCTTTCCAGTTCACAATATATATATTCTTTTCTGCTGACTTTTCTGCCCTTTGTGCTCAGAAGACCATGTATATTAAAGAAGTCACTTTTTAACTTTGTGAGACCTTAATGGGCTTTGTCTGATTTTTCCCCTCAACAGCAGCTCTGGCTGGGTTGCAGAATCTACAAGCATTATGATGGGTTAATCGCAAGCAGAGCCAGAGTTGTTACCAGCATCTGACTGTCAGCATTTTAAATCAGCCTTTACGTTTATCCTAAACTGCAAGGAAAAAAGAAAAAGATAATCTGTAATACCTCCAGTATAGAGGATTCTTTGTTTTTTTCTTTCTCAGGATTAATGTAGTATCAGGCCTTATTTTATATTTGATGAGATGCCAAGCAGAGCCAGATAGCAGTGTTTCACAGAGAGAAATTCAATGCTAGCAAAATCTGTATTTATGAACTATAATATTTTTACCCTCTGACTTCCTAGTACTCTGACAAATACACCTATGAAGTCATTATATCGCAACCTTTATTACTTGGAGGTTTGACCCCATCATCTGTCATAAAAACACAGCAACCGATCTTCCAGTCATTTTGCACAACACAATATTGACTTATTTCAAAACTGAAGTTTAGATCCCCAAAGGTTAGTCACTTTTGTTGGTTTGCCTTTTCAGGAGAGACACAGTTTTTAACCATTGCTAACATTCAATGATGAATCAGCACCCTAAGAGAACAGAGTAATTAGTTATTTGAAGATGACATGGGATTTTTTTTTGTGATTGGACACATTGAATCCGTTGTACTTGTAGAGAACAAAAATGCTCTCCATCATCTGAGGTCTACAGTTTCATACCATCGTATTTAAATAGAAACAATCTGTATTTAAATGCTCTCTGTAATGAATTAATTTAAGGATACAATATTAAACAAAAAGCAGGGGGGGAAAAAAAAAAGGCATATCCAGGAAGAAAAGAGGGATGCTTATACAAGCTAACATTTGTATGCAAATATTACACACTGTGAAGTGGCAGAAGGGCTATCATTACCAACATTTATAATCCAACAAAGCAAAACAATAGCCTGCACACACAAGGCATTAATTCTGTTATAGTGATAAATGTCTGTATGTGATGCAGCTTTATATCTTGTACTCTAAAAGTTATGGGATGATGTTATGCTAGCTTTGTCACTAGTCCTGATACCGTACAAGCTTGTAAAAACAGACCTAATCAAATCAGAAAGTTCCTTTAGAAGGGTTATTTTGATTGGTCTATGCTCTAATATTATTTTTCTTTTAAGGTTTCCGCCAGGCCTCATGCAATAAGGGAAATTACCCGTTGCTCTCATATTCTTTAGGGTATACAAGTCACTCCTTCAGCAACATTTACCATCATTTCCACCAACCCCAACCCCAATCTGTTACTGTGTCATGTTTTAGAAGTATGCCATTTCTCACAATTAATCCATAAAAAGAAATTTCAAAGTCATCACATTTTTTGAGACACCATGACACAGGACTCATTGGCCTAGGAAGTTTTTTGAGTCTCATAAAACTTTATACTTTAATGCTAGGACTGCAAATATCACCAGAGGCAAGACATGAGCTGGCTGAGGTGTTCAGCTAAAGAACAACTGATAATGTGTGAAATTCCCATGTTGCCAGCACTCAGATATGCAAAATTTTGTACTCATGCTCTCTCAGTACCACGACTAGTGTCTCCATTTTGAAATTCTAACCTGGTCAAATGCATCTAAAGCTACTAGTATCCAGCTGTGGGCTTTAAAGACAGTTTTGTTTTGGTTTTGGGGCTTTTAAACAATTCTTTAATGAACGGTTGACCAAAGACTAGTCTGCAATTTCCCAAAATAAAGTATTTCACTATTAGATGAAAAAAGATCTGATAATCGTAACAATGCCAAAGAAAAACATAAAGGGAATGACCATTCACTCAAGTTGCCACGACAGATCAATTGTAAAAGACTTGTGAGTATGTGGTTATCAATAAATCCATCTACATGTATACAGACATGCACAGGCACATAGATATCTATCTCTTCTAGTATATACTTAATCATATTTGTATTTATTTAGGAGAGATAGGTGGAATGTGAAAGTTAACAGCTGTTTCAGACATCCATCTCTTGGAGAATATGTCTTCTGAAAGGAAACTGCATTAGAATTTGATACTCTTGTCTTCTGAAGAACCCTAACTTAAGCAAGTACGGAAATGAGGTTTCAAATGTTTTTAGATCAGCTGCAGCAGCTAAGTAAAAGGGCTTTACAAATGTGAGCTGGGAGTTAGCTTTAATTTTACTAAATACTTCCTCCATTTTTTTTTTTTTTCATTCTTCAACAGCCCAGGACACAAAAAGTTTGTATTTGCAGAAACCACCTCCACTAAGCATGTTCTCTGACAGTATATACATATAGCATTCTATGTGGTGCATGGCTTTGTCCTCTGCAACTTCACCTGCTTGACTTCCTGACAAGATCCCTCAGGACAAGGATGATGATGTGTTTCTATATGGAACTGTTTATAGCACTATCAGGTATAGACAATAAAATAATAACAGAACTGGATAGTACTTGCATTGACCGCAGTCTGTAATACAGTCAAGTTAGTACTTTAACATTTGATACCCTGAGATGGCAGAGACCACTGCATGCACTGGGAAATAAAGCCACTCTCTTCGATGTCAGTAAAAAAAGATTGTGAAGATGAGCAGGGAGAGCAGCAATCAAAGAAAACAGAAAGATCCATTATCCTTTAAGTTGGAACTCAGTCAAAAGGAAGTTGAAACCACCACTTCACCACGAGATACTCAGGAGAGATAGTTATTTCTGGAGGAACCAAAGTTACACAAGAAGAGTTTTGACAGATAACAGGAAACCAAATCCAAAAATGAGATGCTAATTCACAGTAAGACACAGTGGCAGCCACTGTTTGCTGACTCTCCTGCCTTCTTGCCAGATGTAGCAAGAGCATGCCATTTGCAAGACAGATAACTTCTTCCTTCTGAAGGCACAAAAATCACAGGGAAGGGTCACTTTTAATCTGAATCCTATTTCCAAACATAGCAGAGCTTGCGCATGTTGGGAAAGAAGTACCCAGTTCCTCTTTCGTGGACAGAGGAGAATCCCTTCATCTCGTCTCATTTGTGATCCTTCACTTCCTCCTGCTGAATAACCTTGATCTGTCTATTATTAAGAGGCACTTATTGAGAAAAACCCACAATATAATACTACTTGGTGAGTAAGAATCTTGCCCCCCCTCCAATAAAAAAATCTTCATTCACAGAACATAACACTTGAGAGGTTAATACCATTGCAGCTGGTATTTAATTTTGATTCAGAAAGAAAAAAAAATACTCAAGCAGAAATCTGTTCTTACACAAGTCAGAATGTACGAACACTTGTGAAGAGACCATACGGACTGCAACTGTTATTTCTCAGAGTGAACTGGGTGAAGCAACTTCAAAAATGTCCTCTCTCTTTTAGTACCTTCCCTTAGGCTTCAACTCATTAATCCAAAACACGTGAAAATTGGTCACCCAAAGGAAAGACAAACCCAGCAGGTCTCTCCTGTGGTTTATGCTTACCATCTTTTGATTGAATGACTTCAGTGCTTCATTTGAAAAGGTTCCACTTCTGCAAATAGTCTTACCAAAAATCTTTACATGAGCCACAGACCGCCAAGTGAGATCCTGAGTACTTCTTCAGATGTCAAGCAGGATTCAAGCCTCATTTCTGTTGCCTTCAATGCTAGTTCCATGGCAAAAACATCCCTTGTCCTAATATGGCATGATATAATATGGGAGAATACAGAGATTTCTATGATATACCTCCAAATTCTGTCAAGTGTCTCTATCCAGAAACCAACCTAAAGTTCTACTTTCAAACAACCAGAGCCAACTCCTACATGGAGAGTTCACAGAATATGCCAATTTTTGAATTGTATCACAACTTGTTCATCTGCACCTGTAAAACGAGTTTACCTATTCTGAAAGATGCTTGTGCATTTGGGCCACAATCTTCGATTGAAAGGTCTTCATAACCTTAAAGCTCATAGCCGTAGTAAGCTGGAAACCAACTGCCTTGGCTGCTGTCACTTCTTTACCAGTTTACAGTGTACTTACTCTCAGAGAGACTGGCCTACACAGGCATTTCCACGAACCACTGTTCCTGTCTCATCAACATTCCTGCATTCTGTCCTCTGTCCATTAGAAGCTGCATGCTACTTCACCTTTAAAGAATCCAGGCTGCCAGTCAACTGTACTAGGATATCAGGGACTCACACACTGGTAAATATTTCAAGAGTCGTGGTTATAGTAGCAGTTTTCATCACTGCTTTTAATGCCAAGGTATTCACAGTGGCCACCATTTCTACAAAGGAGAAAAATCTGAAGCCTTCTACAGGGAAACTAAGACCACCCATTCTTTGTCCTCCTCCTCCTGTAACTGTATCAGGTTCTTGAGACTGATGAGAGATGCTGACCCATGTTCATTATTCACATAGTATTTATTGACATTATAATATATCTAACAGCATCCTGCTTGTGATGCTGGCAAATGTGTCCTACAGGACCTCTTCAGCCAACCGGTACCATGAACCTCCTCTACCTGACTTGGTCCTTCTGTTCACCAAACACGCTGTTCTATTCTCATGTTCTTCAAAACTCAGAACTTATGAAGGGCATGTAGCATTCTGGAACGCCACCTCTGTGTGCCATTCAGGGACCTCAACGTACTTACATTCTCAAAACTCCCCAGTTTGAAAATAAAACCATAAATGCATGAGGCTTAAGAGGCTTTGCTTGTACCTCAGCACTTTCCCAGGATCAAGTAATTGAATTCTATTATAATATTATGACAGCTTCTCTTCTCCACAAGTCAGTCACATATAGTCACTTTAAAGTGTCAGCATTTAATGATTTTGGAGACAGTGTCATCCTACTTTCACTGTGTCAAAGGTTTACTTCATCTCAACTCTGCCTAAAAGATAACTGAACTTGGCCCTCAAAAAAAGTGACTCTCTATAACCCATTGATAACCACATAACCAGAAAGAAATAAGATCCCAGTTTATCTAAGTGGCTAATCTCATCAGGACCTTGTTCTGTACTGGATCAGTGCTTTTCACACCAATGATCTAAGCATGCCAAACTACACAGAACCAGAGAGCAATGGTTAACACATTTACTGATTGCTCTGGAAGTCATTGATGGCCTCAGTACAATCCAGAAATCCCACTCAGTTGGAGGCAGGTATTATTTTGGACATGTTTTTGACGCCTATAAATCACAAGTGAACAACTTGCATAATTTACACCAAGAGCAATCAGCAATCTGAATATTCCCCATAAGAACAGGGCAGCAGGTGTACCTTACCCCACATCTTTCACGTCTGACCTGTATTTTTCCTCTGAGTCCTCTGCATCCAGCACAATGGCAAACATGCAGAGCTTCCTGAGCCATCCAGCATCTCAGTGAGCGATTGCTTTTTTTTTTTTTTTGTAAATATTACTGGCCACAGCTCAAAGGAGCTTTTCTACTTTTCTATGCTTTTGATCTCCACTACAAACACCAAGGACTGAGCAGCATGTGGCCAGGAAAAGCTGCATCCAGTGAGAGGCTATGAAAACTTCTGCTTGTAGAGTCACTACAAAAACAGGAAGGTAAGTTCTTCCACAACACAGTATAAAACTATTTCTATGAGAATTCTGCTCTATATATTTGGAAACTGTAATTTGCATCCATCCATCCCTGTTCTCAAAATCCCAGAAGTTCTGTGAGGGCATGTTTCAAAAGAAAGCACAGATACACAAGGCTGGTTTGCACACCTTACCAAGTTTACATGTCACTGCATGCAGAAACTAACAGCATATACACATGCTATGAGTGAGCATGAATAAGTTACTACTTAGGCATAATGCTGAGAAAAATGAAAGAAAAGTTTTCTGAAAAAAATTCTAGAGGAACTCATATAAATATTGTTAGTAAAGCACAGACCTAAAAGTAGGCACTTTTTCTCATGCCTTCAGATGACTTCAGATCTTAATTTCTTCCACAGAGGGTCTTCTTTGCCAGGTTCTGACAAGACTGTTCAGAAACCCACTGATTACAGTGCAAAAAAAGGCTTGTGCATTCATCTATAAAACATACCAAATGGACCGCACTTAGCTGGCCTTTCATTTCCCAGTCTCATTTTCCCTTACAGTAAGATCATGGCAGTACACACCATCAGCAGAGTTTCCTGTGAGCATCTGCCCTGGCCTGCACCCCAAGAAGCTGGGTTAAGGATTGTTTCTATACAGATGTTTCATGTGGTCTTGAATCTATCAATAACTAGAGTACCAGCTTCACAGACGAGCTGTCACAAAGCTGTCACCCATAATGCCAGCAAGCTTTATCTTCTAAGGCTCAAGTTCACCACTTCTTCCTCCAGTCACTGCACACTCCTACATGTTTGTCCACACAACTGAGAAGACTGAACTGCCAAATAGCAATTTCAAGCATAAGTACCTCTGCAATCTCACATTCTCACCAAACTTCTGAAGCCTTACATGGAAAAGCCTTTCTACAACATGGACTGCTTTTTGTGGTTCTCTTCTGAACTCTCCTCCAGTATTTCCATATCCTCCCCAAACTCTGAGAATCAGAATTGGACACAAATTCCAGCAGAAGTTTACCAGTCCTGGGTACAGTAATAAACAGCATTCCTCCTTTCTCCTTGTCAATCCTGTTAATACATATCAGGATCCCATCGAGAGGCTCTTTGCCAGAGCTGATTAGCAAGACAGCTTCTGCTGAGGAAGTTTCAACTACTTTCCCACCCCAGGATAATCTCTGGATCATGGTTTAAGTCTGTTTCTTATGCTGTATGCACAAACTCGCATTCTTTCCTCTCATTTACATTGCCTTTATTTGGCTGTAGTAGAGCTACACAGAAGTATGGCTAATCTTTAAAAAGGAGCTTAAAACCAGACAAGGAGATAAATAGAATAACCCATTAAGCCATGAAGACATCCCGTAAGGTTGTGTGCAAGTATGCTGTTGAGGCAAAAAGGGGAAAGCCTTCTGTCCTGCTGTTCATCTTGGGAACTGCCTGGGAAACCATCACATGGATGGAACGGATCTGGCACCATTCCACAGCATTAAATTCACAAGTGAAAATTAATCTCCAAAAAGTTGCTAGTTGCTGCTGATACTTAGAAGGAGAATGTCCCTTCATCCTAGTATCTCACCATTCTTGTATGCAGTAATAGTTTAACTAATTTGGACATTTCTGGGGATACACACACCCATTTTATTAATTGTTTTTAGTCATAAGCATTTAGAGTAATCTTCAGTACAGATTGGAACTTCCATTTTAGAGGAACAGATTGTATCTTGGAAATGAAAACACAGTCAGGAGGCGTGTGACACACGGACTTACCCTGTCCACCTGTGGTCCATCAGATATCTATCCGTAAAGGCCAAAGGACAAAAATACTTTAAAAACCATGTCACATTATCTTTTATTTGTTTCCTTTTGCAATGTGGGTTGCACAAGCATGAAAGCGTAAACAGCATGATTCTCCCTTATCGGTGACCCGTCTGCTCCACGATTTATTCAGAGGCCAGAAGCAGGTTCCCCAGCATCACCCCCGACTAACTTCACAGCCATCAGATTACCCTATCAGCAAAGCTGCTGGGAGCACAGTCTGGACAGAGGAGCAAAAGCCTTTGTTTACATACACATTCCTTCTTAACTAACAAGGAAATAACTCAAACTAATATAAGTAACAACACAGCTTGGTATAAACACATCCATGCACACATACCATACATAGGGCCTTAAGTCTAGAACCACAGGGAACCTGCAGATGGACACCCTCAGTAAGAGATGGGCAGAAAATCAGGGCTATCTACCAGCTTTTGGCTGCAACTTGTTCAACCATTTTCTGCCCAAACACACTGAAGCTTCAAAAACTGAGGTCTGTTGACTGTAGTTACTTGGAGTCTCTGATTCAGTCTTTGGCCATGCAATAAGATACAATTTTCACTGCTGGGTCACTAGTCTGGCCCAAGTCAAGAAACTGACTGGCTCTAAGAGAAATTCCATTTCACCTTTAGGTCACTGGTTTGGATCCAGTACAGGTCAGTAATAGCTGAATGTCATCACCATCAGGCAGTTGTTTACAGTCTGATGCAAAATGAATTTGCTAACTTACCAGTTTCACTACATACTGCATTATCTACATCATCAATGACCTTCACAACAGCTTTAGAAATTCAGCAAAGGACTAAATGGGAGTCTGAGCTTCCATGCTGATTGATTGGATGTGGAGTCTCCAGATCAAAGCTGAAATACAATGATAAGGCAGTACAACAGCTTGTGCCGCTACCACTTGTGTTCAACAGTCCAAGGACAAGAGGAAAGAGACCATGGTTTGCAGGGCTCTCCACTTAGTGCCTTACAGTAACACGAAATCTATTAAAAAGTAGTCTGGTTTTAGCAAATATTTTTCTAACTACAGATGTAAGTAAAAGGCACAGTTGTTTGTGTCACTACCCTGAAAGCACCAAAATTCTTTTCATCTAGCCTATATTAGGTGTTAGGAAAATGTTAATGTTGACCGTGAGGTGGGATTTAAAACACTCTCTTTAAACACACCTTGGTTACATCTGGTTAGTTACAGTAAGTTCATCACTGACGTTACACTCAGATACTACTTCAAGGAATGTCAGCATTTGAGGGCTATGACTTGCTGGTAGTTCAATGTTATCCTGGGATTAGTATGAGAGAAGTGGGCTGTGAGTTACGAGGGGATGTGTCCTGCAAGAGATTTGGCAGGCCAGGGTTCTCGTTAGGCCAAAATTCGGGATGTCCTAGGTCTGTATGTATGCTATTAATCACTAGCTGAGGCATACCAACAAAAGTAGTTTTTCCATTAAAAAATTCATTGCTCATTTTGAGAGGAACAGAATTATCCTATCTGCAGCATTCAGATTTTGGGAAAAAGCAGAGCTTCTTCAAGTTCTGCTCAAAACAATCTATAAATCAGCCAGAGGGCTCCAAGAGAGAAAATATTTTTCTCCTCTTGCCTTCAGGCAGGACTATTCCATCTCAAAATTTATTAAGTATTTACTAACCTGAGCTGTCAGAAAAGATAATATTCAATCCATCAGCATATTTAACAGCAATAAAATAAGTAGATTTATAATTAAGGAATTAGCTATTAAGATGATAAGATCCCTATCTTTTGAAAGAGCCCCCAGTTAATAGTACATATTAGAGATTCAACAAAACGTGTAACCTTGCATATAGATTAATAAATAGGTAAAATAAATGTGGCATAATAAAGAGAATATATAGAAAATTATAGTAAGGAAAAAAAAAAGTATAAAAGGGAGAAAAAAAGTAGCATCATAGGCTCACAGGATATTTCAAGCTGGAAAGAACCACAGGAGGTGTCTAGTCCTACCTCCTGCTCAAAGTCAGGCCAGCTATAATGTCAGCCCAGGTTACTTGGGTCTTTATCCAGCCAGGTTTTGAAAACTGACAATGATATAGACAGCACAACTACTCTGGGCAACCTGTAGTGTTCAGAGTATAGATGAAAAGAAAGAAACAGGCAGACAGAAAAATGCAGAAGGAAACATAAAAGAATCTAGAAGTGATATTAATGACTGTCATAGAAAGAAAAAGAAAGGATAAGGGAAGAAAGTATTTTTTTAGTACTTCAATTTATCCAGGAACCTAATGCGAAGGGTCTGATTCTTAAAGGCTTGATGTTGTAAAATAAAAAAAAAACCAAACACAACCCCAAAACACAACAGAAAGCCTTTACGGCCTTTAAACCATCTCAACAGAGACTTCAGAACCACCCTGTTGCCACTACATGGTCAAGCAAGACAAAAGCAGAGGAACAAAATTATCATGTGGTTTAGTAACTAATAGTAACAGGACACTTAGGTCTATAAAAGCTTAGTGCGAAGGCTCAGGTCCCTGGCCTGAAGATTTTATACTGACTACCATCAGTCAGGGCACCACACGATTCTACAAGAATAAGAGGTAAAAATGATTTTTCCTTTCAGGCCCGTCTGCGCTATTTTACTGACATGGGTTGGTATCGCTAGACCTCGATTTAACGTTTGAAAGGCCTGTCTGTCAACGAGAGCACTACTGCCTCAATAATTCTATCAATATGGAAGTGTGGCCCTGGAGATAGAGAGAAGACAAGAAAGGCAGCAGAAGCAGCCAAGGAGACAAATAAGAGGCTTTCTTTGAGGTTAGCCACGAGTGAGTATGGTGTGTAACATTTTGAGCATCATTATGCTCACTCTACACAGGCAGCAGGCAGAGGTAACACTAAAGTCTATGCTGGTCATCATCTTAAGTTTAAGACAACAATACCAAAATTATCAAGATCATTTTAGCATTCAAAGTCAGTCATCAGGTGATGACAAGTAGCCACATTTCAGCATCTAAACTAAGAAATCCCCACAGAGCTTCAAGTGTCTGTGACACAGTCTTTTCCAATCAAGTGTAAATAGGCCATGTCACCTCACCCAGCACCCTGGACCACAATGTTTTGAAGGTACCAAAGGAGGAAACCACACTGCAAAGAGGAAGCGACATATTCCATTTTAAAAAGCTCGCAGGTTTAAACCAACTTTATCATAACCAGAAACAGCTATTAAATTCTGAAGCAATAACACATCATTAGCAATTAAACTGCTGAAACCAGGCAGCAAGCTCTCAAACACTTTCAATGGCACCATTGAGTGTAGGGATTGCTCACCATTATGTGCAAGGTGACTACTGGCAGACAATTGTTTATTGGAGCAATTAGAATATGGCACGCCATTACCACAGGCACCTGTGCAAAATGCAGGACAAACACCACATAATTTCCTATGGAGCTAAGAAGTAGGGCCAACTGGTAAACTGTTTTATTTTTGTTTTATTCTTCACTACTTTAGTAAAAGCAAGACCTTGCAAAACAACACTTGTTGGGTGGGAGGGTGCAAGAATGGTGAGAGAGAGAAAAAAACAAAACACGCAGACAATAACCCAGATGTTATTTTGTGTAGCGTGTCTCTAGTGTTGAGAGCCTCAGTCTCATCTCCTCTCTTGTCTTCAAGATTTCTATTTTATCAGCACAAACACATCTCCACAGAACACGTCACTTCTGATAAAACATTTATTTTTTTCATTGAAACCACAGTTGTCACAAGAGTTTTTGGCACATTCAAAATAAGAAATACTTTATCATGTTGAAGTCTGCTGAAAATCCACTGTTTTACAGACATAGCAAGTCATATTTATTTATTTATTTATTTATTTGAAATGTGTAGGATTCAAAACTGCACCACACCAAACTGCAGGGGAATTTCTACCACCTTAAATACTGATACAAAAAGAACAACCACCAAATCCTGGACTGAAGCTATAATAATCTCAAAATTGCCCTAAATTGCATGGGCTGAGGTGCCCTATTACACACCATTTGACTTGCTCACAATTACTATTCAGCCTGCTGGAAACAAATAGCTTGTTAAAACAAGTGAGGAAAGAAAGGTATCCCCACCCAAGGGAAACCCACAGCTCATTAAAATAAGTTTTCCAAGTCCTTTACACAGAATGGTATGAAGGTGATACAGGCTCCTCTCACCCATAGACCTTCATATCCAGAGAAAAGACATGACATTTCATTTTAACAGAAGGCAGGTTCATCTCAGGATATATCTATACCATGCATGGTAAATACTAGAAAGACTACCCTGTGCTGACCTCTCTGCTCTGTGACTCATCTGCTGCTGGAACCCTCTGGATCCCAACAGCTCATTTCACGCTAGCTCACATGACCGTCACAGCAGTGACTAAGAAGCAGATGCACCCTCAGGAAAAGGAGAACTGGGCAGCTGTTGACCATAAGCCAAGACAATGAACTCTAGAGACATAAAGCGCTTGACATGATGATCTCATGCTGTTTGGAGTTACCTCATGCTAACCTGGAGGAAAATAATGTGACCAATCTTTGCTAGTTTGCATTATTCTGGTCAAACAGTAAACAGAACAAACTAGAGGCTCCAAGGATCATGAGGTTTTTGGCATTTAACCTGCATCCACCATGAACTTTTCCTCTTGAGATTCAGACTCAGTCACTGACAAGCACTATATTAGTTTGAAGGCACTGAAGTTTATGATAAAAATTCCTACTGAACACTATCAGGAAAAGGTTTACAGACCCTTAAAGCTCAAAAAAAATTGCAGGCCCATCTTATTATTCACTTGTCTTTCAGCAGATAGCTGTTTTCAGTAGGTAGCAATTTAACAACATTAACTCTCAAACATGACACAGTTTCAACTCTTAAAACAGAATGTCAACATTATCAGTTTAAAGTTAGAAACACGGGGAACAGGAAGGAAAAAGGGAGTTGGATGGGACTTATGAAAGATCATTCAGCAGCAGATGCTGAGGATGACTAGACCCATGAATTTGGTACTCGGGGCATATGCTCACTGCAGCTGAGAAGTGACTACAGGTCACAGGCAGGCAGAATGTCGTATTTCATAGCATAAACAACAGTAAATGAAAGATATGGCAGCTCAGTCTTCAGCACAAATGAGCTTGTCAAATCCTACCAGCTAGGATTGGAGCTGGTACCCTGCTGAAACGCATCCTGTTATTTCTTGCGATCGAGGGTTACCTCATCTCAGCAGTTACCACAGTCAAGCAATGGGCATTACAACTCATTATTAACCCCTCCTGACTGATCTGATCTTTGGCAGCGGTCTGTATTGCCTCACATAAAAACATGCAAGAGAAAACACTTCATATGTTTAAGAAGCAAGTCTACATTAGCAAATAACTGGGCACAACAGCATCAACTGGCCAAAAGCGTTGATGTACATTCCCCTATGTCTACGCTGTATTGCCCATCATTGTTCTGTTCCAGACTCATCTGCTCTGGTCCCCTGGTGAGAACATCGCTGCACTGGCTGTAGCTTAAGGACCAGCCATTGGCTTAGATCCTTCTGCCTCTGTGATGGTTTTGCGCACAACTGGCTAGCATGGAGGGGAACTTCTGGTTTAATTTCCTACAGAAGTTCTCTAGTTAGTACACATCAAAACCACTCCACGTAATGACCAAACAAGCAGCCAGTGAAGATCCTTGAGGACTTGCTTCAAAACCACACTACTGATGTCAATGAAAACACCACTGCAGATGCAGGCTAAGAGATACTCGAGGCACAGAATTAATCTTACTGGAGGAATCCGGTAGTACATGGGAATTTATGAACCTCTACTCTCAATGTATGTGAAAAAACAGCAGTCAAGTCCTATACAGTATATATTCCCAGAATATCCTAGAGCCAAAAGCTTCAACCAGTTAAAATACAATTCTGGATTCAGACTAGTTATCAGTAATTTTAATTAAGAACCACCCTGCATCATTTACAGTTCTTTTAGACTCAGATGATAAACCCCAGCCCACTGGTTTGCTAAGCAAATTCAACAAACAATGAAATTTGAAAAGAAGTTGAAAATGTACCATATAAAAAAAGGAATAAAAATTAAAAGACAAGCAAGGGAAGCAAGAAGCTGGATGAAATCAGATATTTTAAGAACTCGAGGATTTATTTATTTTGTGTGTAACAAAGATTTTTTTCCTTTCCTTCAAAGCTACAGAGGCATAGCTGTTGAAGCCTAAAATTTTAGTTCCATACCCTTTTGCTTTTAAATTAAACAAATGATCTCAGTCTTTGGAGCAGTTTTTGACTCCAGGAAAACTATGCCATTAAGAGAGTGCCAGAAACATATTTAATTGATGCATGTCCCAGGAACAGCTCAAAAGAGTGCAGACACACCACATATAGATTTCAAGGAAAATACTGAAAAGCCACAGAGCTTCAACAGAACGTGATATGTGAAACATGGCATATGAAAGACTCAGTATCAAAAGGGTAAGTTCAGTTCGGGAGATATTAATCTGATTACCCAAGAGGTACTATGAATTGGATATGCTCCTTTGTGCACCATATCCAACCTGGACAGATGGAGGAGACTTTATGCTCCATTTTCTGACATGTAATTAGTATTTAAGGGATGATCAAGTTACAGATACAAAGTTTTGAACTTTTTTTTTTTTTGTTTGGGGGTGGCATGTACAATAACCAGCCTATAACTTAAGATTTTCTGACTTTATTTGCTTGCATGGCTTATACATTCCAAATCTTGATTTTCCTAGTCTCATTTTCAGTTTAATGCTTTCTATGCACCTGCCTGACAGAAAAGCACTCTAGCAAGGTCTCTAAAGAAAGCATTCCACAAGAAGCAAGGCTTGCACAGACTGAATTCAGGCTAATCTTATGCAATACAGTTTTTTATCCAAATGATAAGCAACTGTAATATTTTTCTGCACCATCTCCTCCTCTCTCCTTCCTGCCACCATTAGCAGTTTCCAGGATCTACTGACCAAAAGAATAAGTAAAAATAAATTATCTGTTGCAAGGTCCTTCCCTTGTTGGATTCATGCAGTTGATGCCACAGGCAAACTTCTGTGACTGTAAATTATGAAGTCAATGGCCTTGGACTATCAAGTCAGTTAGCTATTAAAATGTTACTGATCAACGTTATGGTAATTAATGCTTTCAAAACAACAAATCTGAAATCTATTTTTGTTGTTGTTTATAAACTCCATTTAAGATTGCAGCAGAACCAAGCTTAAAAATCACATCTCTAATTAGGACATCTGTAACCTGGCACTTTATATTAAAAAGGCTGGCTGCATGGCCACATGCAAAGATTCCAGGCTTTGCAGACCACAGCAGCAATCACGAGGACGCTTTCAGTTTATTTCCCCATCAGCACCCCACATCTGTAAGACTGTGCTCATATCTACGGGTATATTAATAATAGAATTAGTTTTACAAAACATAGGGGAAGACTTAGCCCACCTCTACCAGCACTGCCCTATATGGCTTTTAATTACTTTGCATATAACTTTTAATTACTTCAGCAGGGAAAGACAGTCATCAATCCCTGCGTTAATGCAAGGAGTATTCGGGGAGAACCGTTTTGGAAGGGGTGCCTTGGGAGAAACAGCAAGAGGTTGAGGTGGTGGGGCAGAAGTTGCAGCTGGTACACATCCAGCAGTCATGGCCAAATCAGCTGCGCCGCGAGGGAGCCGGGGCTCGCTGCCAGCCATCTGACGGCGAAGTAAGACGAAGAGGAGAGCCCAAGAGGAAAGGCTGCAGCAGCGTGGGAGGACTACGACCTTTTGATCTGCAAAATGTTGCTGATGTACCGAAGTGACATGTCAGCTCTAATAGGCTGCACTCCCCAACTGGTGGCAGGGGCCGACAAATTACTGTGAGATCTGAAGGCATTTGTTGTGATGATCCTGGCCTGGATGGGCACATCAGCGCTTCTCCGGCAGGACTATCTGACAGTCTGCCCCAGTGATTCCCAAACCAGGGGTCGTAACCTCCTGCAGGGTCACAGCCGCACGGAGTGGGGTCGCAAGCCTGACAGGGATGTGATTGTTTGTGTTAGTATTTAGGGTCGCAAGCTTGGCTGGGGTGAGTTCACCACCAGAAACAGAGGCACAAACAGAGACCATGTGGGAACAGCTGGTCTAACAGATTTCACGCTCAGAAACAACTTCTCGATATTCAGCTACAATGTGCCCAAACTACTCCCTTACGCATCCATGTGCCAGCCTGAAACAACAGCTCCCCTGCAAGGTATCAGACTGCCTCAAAGCACTCCCAAAGGATCATGGCCACTTATCCAGTAGCAGCGTCTGCTTTGAGGTTTGCTTTTTCCTGACAAATTTTCCATTGTTAACAGTGCAGCTATTCATACCTGAGCCACTGTCTTTTCTACCTTTCCTTAGAGAACAGATGTACCTAGTTAAGCACAAGCTCAGGCAGGAATCTGTAGACTGAAGCTTGCCTGACAGACTAGAGCAACAACAGGACATTTTAGGAGAATAGAAAATTGTATAAACAAAGCCTCCTTCTAGTTAAGCTCCAGGTATTTCCTCTTTCTACCATTTCTTCACCCATCTTTCTGTACAGCACTGTGATGCTGTGGGCTGCTCTTCTCTGAAAGCTCCTTTATTTTTTAGTATAACTGATATGATGAGAAGACAAGCAGAATCCAGATGAGATGAATTTTGCCCATGTGGAGCATGCAAAATCTGCTCATACTCAAGCTGCCTATTTTCACTAAATGAAGAGATAACACACCAAGCATATACTGTCTTTTTATTATCATGTTATGTTTGGGTTTTATGTAATATTTTAGGAGCAGACAGTCACTGGGAAGAAGTTCATTCACATGCCAGAGCATCCAGCTTCAACCTCCAAAAAAGGCTAATAGGTTATAAAACTTCCATCATTTAAGACAATAAATCATTATTACAATAATAAAGCAGGAAATACACACAAATTAAGCAGAAACACCAATGTGCAATTTTTACAATTAAGGGGAACCATCAATCATAGAGGCTGCCTGAGATTAACAAGGAGCCACTTTTTCAAACATCCTGCAGTAAACCCAGAGGAAAGCCAGCTGGAACTGCAACTAGGACACAGGCATCAGGCTCCAAAATCATCCTCTATCCCCTCATCCTCATCTTCCCTTTTGGCACAACACCTGCACCTAGGGTCATTCCTAACTGGTTCAAGTTCTGCAGGTGAGCCATATGCTTCCTGTAATGCCAGAAGTCAAATATAATTCCCACAGTGATGTTTCCCCATGTATAGAAATCCTGATCCCTCCCAGTCCCACCAGAGATCCACTGCTGGTACTGTAGAACTCCAGAGGAAATGTGACCAAATGCTACTGAATGATGAAGATTCAATTAATATATTTTTCCTCAGCCTCAATACAGATTTAAGGATAACTCACAGTAAGCTAAGACACAATTTAATTGGTCACTGTGCATAGGAACAAACAGTGTTTAGCTCTTTCCTACTCTTGAATTCACTTTCACAATGTAATTTGAAATATAAGTTACTTTGGAAAAGTTCCACCAGCACTGGTGTAACAATGTAGTGCTACAGAAGGAATTTAGAGCCAAACCATGTCTCATGTTTCTGATTTAAACCACTGGTGTGCAGGAACACAGCAAAAATGCTGGTTGGTCTTTTCTGTTCTGCACAGGATGGGAAGGAAGGGAAAGGAAAAGAAGAAGGAATTACTATCATTAAATAACCAGGTTTCTTAATGCTACTTTTATGGTATAAAGAAAAGTCTAAATTCCAGTGTGTGTGTGTGTGTGTATATATATATATATATAGTTTCTATATTCACCCACATTGAAATATGAGTTAATCTTCTTTTTAAACATTTTTTGGGGCATAAGGAGGTGACCAGTTGCAATCTAGTTACAATGCCTTACAGCTATTTGCTGTCAATTGAAACTCAGTCACTGACCCGTGCATGCTCTCACCTTACTGCAGTTAAAGAAAAACAGGAACAAACTAGTGTGGGTAGCAGGATTCATGCAAACCCATTTTACTTTGCATTGGAAGGCGCAACACGTACTCAGTCGCGCTTTGTCTCAGCTGAGGTAGGTTACTTAGCAGCTGAGAGGTGGTAACTCCTAACCACTCAACTATGACTGTAAGCACCTCTGTTATCATGCCTCTGATTATATAGATGAGCGATTCCCAGCAAATGTACCTGAAGCATTTCTGGATTACGAATTGTTGATTAATGATTGTAAGTCATATCACATCTTCAGGAAGAAACCACAACAAAGCAGTAAAACTTTGTATTCTATCATCATGGCAATTAGGAAATAAGGAATGGAGATTCTCTTAAACTGATATACAGAGGCCTTTGAATGCTCCTGTGCTGACAGTTTTCAACCCTTTCATAGTCTAGGTCAAGTGATTTGCATATGTCATTCATCTTGAAACTTCCATAGATATGTACAGTCTCTGTAATACTGTTTTACTGAGAGATTTATCTTTTGATTAAAAAGCCGTTAAAAGTTGGCTGGATGTAATTATGTCACTACTTCCCACTTGTTGAAATACAGCATCAAAATTAGTACATGCTGACATAACCACTGTTATCACGAAATCTAACTGCTCCACACACCACCACAATCCTGCATCATGCAGAAACAATCACCATATCGCTTCCTCTCATGGTTAATATCATATGTTCCAGGCCCTGTAATGATGGTGCACTTCCTTCAGGTGGTCTCAACAGCCAGAAGGGTTTCTTCCCTTCCACTGAAACACTGGGGTGCAGACTCCACTACTGCTAGGAGCACAGAGTTGCCAGAAACATAAACACAGTGCAAGCACAAGAATGAAATTCCTCTTTTGAGAAGGCTCATTTTTCCCCCGAACGTGTATTAATGAGTTTTATCAAGGTCTCTCCTTTTTTTGGTGACCACTGCTTACCTATCCTGAAGTGGACATTCTACATACTTCACTTCTAGCAGGTTAGGGATGATGAGATCTGTTCTCACCTTTCAGTGTAAGTGGGCCCAACAGTCTTTTTCATGAAGGGTCTGAAGCTGGAGAAGTAACTCAAAGACAGAACAGAGTGAAGGAACAAAAGGCTTCCCACTGCACCACTGGCTGGTGAAGGGGATTACAGGGTCTATGATGGGATAGCTTCCTAAAAGACAGCTGAGACATGAAGTGCAGCAGCAAAATAAAAAATTGAAAAGAAGCAACTCCAGCTGTTCTATTACAACTCAGTGAATGGGAACCAGTGAGCTGAGTAACTCTATTAAGTCCTACACTAAAGTCAGAGATACCGAGGGCTGAGACGTGGAGGCACAGTCCTGTGGCTGATGGACTCACTGAGCTCTTCTATCCCATCATGGGAGGATAGTTTGCTTTGAGCCTGAGTGGCAACCAAACCATCAGTTGAGAAGTGGCAGTTCATATCAAAGTAAAAACAGGCAAATCTCACTACTCTTCTCTGTATCATCATGACTGTAGAGGGCAAAAGATACATTGTAGCACTTCACCATCTTGATAAGTCATAAAACGAGAAAAGAACTTCAATACCTTTTCAGTGATGTGTTTTAGTCCTCAAGGTTCACACCTGCACACCAGTCTCAGTCAGGAATTTACCTTTCAGTATGCACAGACATGGACTAATTGCTGGAATTCATCTTCCAAACAATCTGGCAATAGTGTTATTTGTACTCACTGCCTTTTCGCACATCTAAAATTCACCAACCTTCACAGGGTCTACAAACAGGCTCACAGTCAAAAGGCCTTTCTTACACCATGCCACATGGTTCTTGAGTTTCATAAATAGGCCTAGCGATCTCCATACAGATTATTCCGTAATGGTAATGGAAAAAAAAAGAGCGTTAGTAACTATTCCCAAATATTTGGGTCTCAGAAAGACAGAGTGGATTCCTATTAAAAAGGCTATTAATTTATGAATTGTCCTGTTTAAAAAACTATTATAATTAATTAACACCATTTCAGTGATCCAACACAAACTATATCTCCTCTTTCAAGCAAAATTGCGTAAAGCAGCCTGCAATAGGTTTACAGAGCATTCAGCTAAAATACTAAAGGTCTAAAACATGTCAAAGTGTTATGATACTTTCTAATCTATTTAAATTCCTGTCATGCTGGAGCACTTCACTAGGACATGCATTATTCTGCATTAGCTTTAAAACTACATGGACAAAGCTTTTTAGAAACTTGTTTAACAGCTGCTTCATTCATAAGTTCATGGTTCCTGCAGAACAGGTATGTTTGTGTTCTCACAGAATACTCTTTTTTATTTTTATTAAGTCACCTGCAGTTTCAACCTTAAGCATTAGTTTATACATAAATCAATAAATAAACAAACCAAAACCACCCAACAGCCTCTGATCTCTGGGGGCCTCTCAGTTCTCTCAGTAATTCCTTCAGTGTTTTCTCTGCATTTGGCACCAGGGCACAAAAAGGGGATTTTGAAGGGAGAGAAGTAATAAATGACAGAACTGGTCTTACTCTGGGGTGAACAGCAGGTCAACTCATCATTTTCTCTATGTGAATATCTTGAAATATTAAGAAAGAAAAAAAAAAGTTGCTAACTAAAAACATATCCCCATCTTAAAAAAAAAGGTAAATTGAGGCTTGAAGAATAAAATTATTTAACCACAATCTGACAGAAGATCAAGGGCAAAGCAAAGAAGAGAAGCCAAAGATTCCAGCTTCAAATCTTTTGCCCGTAACTAAAGTAGGAAAATCTTGTGGGTGGGAGATATGGTAGCTTAGTTTTCTCCAGTCTCCACAACACGAAAGCTCACTTCTGCTCAACAGCTTAAAAGAATTCAAGATCATAGCAACAAAGATGAAAAGGTCAGACTAAACTCATTGCTCACACTGTGCACTAAAAATATACAACGCTATGACAAACTGCTTGATGAACACGAATGGCAGAAGATTGAATGCTGGCCTTCCCAGAGCTTGCACAAGTTTACAGACAATTTTAAACACAAAATAATTCTGACTTTTCCAAACAAATATTTGAAAGTGCTAGCTGAGACTGAAGAAGCCCAAGACAACACTCCTTTTTTTGTCTGACACTTTGTGCAGGCTGGGAGGGGGATGCTGTTGTTCTTAATACCAACTTGCCCCTGAGCTTTTTCCAAGAAAGATGGGAGTTTGGCTTTGATGTTCACAAAAGGAAGTTAGAGCTTGCAGCTGGCAGATACATCCATGGGACAGGTACTGGTGGACTAGAAGGGACCTCAGGTGGGTCATACTTTCCTATCACTTTGCAGCACACAAATGAAACACACAAATGCCAGCATCCAGCTGGCACTGAAACACACCGGCTTAGAATTAATTTCTAACGACCCTCTGCATTAGGTAAAATCCAGTCATGTGAACTTTGCAAAAATAACAAAATTAGTATAGTCACGGCCACAGACAACTTGTTTAAAAACATCAATTAACAGTCACACAAAGTATTTTGTTACAGACCTTTGCACTATATTTCTACTGTTCACTTAGCCTAATGCAGCTTAAATCTATTTTTTAATTATTAAAAAATTTTAATTGGGTTAAGGGCTACTTTTTACATGTTTAAATAATAAAGCATTAGTTCCTCAGGCCACATTTTGAAGTCTAGTGATAGTCCTGGGCTCATCTGACCACCTCTGCAACCTAAAATAACTTTAAGGGTTCTCAAAGTTGTCTTTGACTGGAATTGCTTAACAGAGGCTATTTCATAAAGCAAGGATGAACGTGAGATAGCAGTATTCACAACATGCTCCAGACTGTCCCCTACAATGACAGGGTTTGTGAGAAGACTATGTAATAATGGTATGGCTACAAATAAAAACTGAGTTTGCTTCCTAGGTAAGTGAAAGACTAAGAACTTGAGAGCTGCAGAAAAACACTGCTAGTCTTACAGAACTCCTTCAGGTGATAATCTGGCAAGTACATAAAGGCCAACTGAATGCAAAGACTCAGCCCATAGGTACAGAAACTGTATTTTATCCAGCACTTTGATTTGTAGCAAACAAAGCATTTTGTTTTCTGTCTTGAAACAGAAGCATGAATAGATCTGGGAATTCAGCTGGACATAACCATTTCCTACAAGTACCACCAACACACACAGTTCAACGTTCTTACATTGGTACATAAGTGGTGGGATTTTATATTCAGTGCTGCTTTTAGAAAGCCTTTAACGCTCTCATAAAAATGTAACATTTTTAGGACACAAGTTTTCATGCACTAGATTACAATTTTACAGACGACAAGCTCTGAGCCTGAAACAGCTCAACAATATCCTTTCAGCTTGTTCATCAGATTAACTTTCTGCCACACAGCAGATGAACAGCTTCCTTGGTTTCTTGCCTAATCTAACACATAACCCAAGCAATTCCCTTCTAAAGCACAATCAGATGCAAAACCAAAAGCCACTCTAACATTCCATTTCTTTCTAATAACACAGTCAGTCTGAAATTTTCATTTCTGTCTCTAAGAAAGATTACCCTTTTAGCAAACCACTGACAGTGACGGGACTCTGATTTCAGATAGGATTAAAACAACATATTAGACATATACAAACCAAGGGGTCTGAGTTGCTTACAGGACTAATAACGTGTTATGGGTCCTTTCACATCTAGGTCACAGGTTCAAATTCAGCTTTAGATGGTGATGAGTGAAAAGAAAGAATGAGGTAAGAACCCAGTCATGAATCTGGCCTCTATTCCTGCCTCTGCAACCCATCCACTTTGTGCACTTGGGCTACTCTCCTAACTACTCTTTCTTCCAAATTCTACAGCTGTAAAATAGCAGTAAGTATTATGAGTATCACACTAATACTAGAACACTAATTCATTAAGGATTCTTAAAGTACTGCAGATTGTCAGAAGATGAAAGTACTGCTACTTTCAGACTGTTCAATAGCTAACATGAAATTAATCAGGGAGCATTTTCTCAGGACAGGTCAACACCTCAATGTTAAAAAACACTGGTCACACTTGTACCTTTTGACAGCAAGACAAACATGGAAATCAAACACTGAATGGGCCTGAAATTACATTTTTTCTCACAGGTAGATAGCATGGGTTAAAACTGAAGCAGACTGGAAATCCAGAAGTAGCCATATTCTGGATAAGAAAGACAGAAGGAGAAAACCATGTAGTGTGGAGATGGACTGTGCTCTCCCATTACAGAATACAGCACCCAAATGCTGTGCCACTGTTAGTCAACAGGAGAAGGGAAGGAGAGAAGGAAAGCAGTCTAGCACTCCAGCATTCCTTGATAAAACTTGAATTACCAAAGGAGCCTGCACTGCTGCTGTCTGTGCTGTTCTTGTTCTGAGGCTAAACAAAGGTTTCCATTTTCAACAAGTGTCATGCTGGCACATTTTTCCACTTCAGACCCTTAATCAAAAACAAGGAATGCAAGAAACAAAGGGAAACAACATACATGCAGAGCACCAACACATTTTAACTCATTCTTGGGTTAAAAGGTGAAAAATAATGTTGGTAGAGAGTTTAGACACAACATGATAGCTTCATTAATAAGCTGTAACTGCTACAAAAATCATCATACCATCTCTTATTTCAGAATACTATTGAACTATGGCTCACACACAGCATTGAGAATCTTTCATATTTGCAGAAAAATTTAGGAAGATTACAACTATTCCATGCTTTTTCCAAAGACTCTTCAAATATTTTAACCACAAGAACAAAATACGTTTTACTGAGAATATATTTTGTTATTGCTTCCACTTCAGAGTCAGCTATGCCTTTCTTTCCAGAGGAAGCTCATCCAGAGCAATTCCAAAGGACAGAGAAAAGCAAATGTACTGCAATCAAGAGCATTTAATGAGACAATGTGCAACAACTTCGTGCCAAGAAGGAAATCATAAAGATGAAAAATGATGCCTTCCTCTTCCAAATTTCAACTCTTTCTGACAGAGGTAGGGAGCGATATTCAAGCAATGAACTTGAGAGATACTTTGGCAATGGATGGAACCAACAAAAGCCACGCACAATTCCAAGATGATTTAATGGGCTCTGCTTTGCCCAAGTTCCTATTGACAAAATTATGAAATAAACACATCAATCGGAGTTAAGGCATTACACTGAAGTTATGTGCTACTCTTTGACATTCTGTTTAATCTGTCTTCAACCTCTTTCTCTTGTCCATTGAAAGGAGCTGCAGAAATAATGTCAGTGTTAACCACTGCTTACTTGGTTTTCCCACCAAACTGTTCCTGCGTTAAGTCAGACAAGCTTGAGAGGGCTGCTTATGATCAACCAGAACAAAGGTAAGCTGACTAGAACCACCAGAAAGTGCAACAAGGAAAGAGGGGAAATACCCATATTATACAAAGTAGGAAGTCTACATGTGATTATCATGCCTTTGCAGGAAAAATGAGCATTACTTTACATCATACATTAGGGTTTATGCATGAACTGAACTCTAAATAGCAAACTCCTCTGCATCTGTCCTTGACTGAGGGTATTCTGATTATTCTTTGCAAATGGGGAAAGTTGAAATTATTATATTCCTTTGCAAACACTGACTCAGAATTATCTTTTCTTCTTAGCACAGTAAGTCCTCGCTATTACCTCAAAAATGAGTGCTTGTCTCTAATTCTGTGCAGAAAAAAGAAACATGAAGATGTGAAGTAGTAGCATCACACAAAACCTCATTATTACACTCACACAACATTTAAAGCTGCAGTTTGAGGCACTGTACCTGCAAATCAGACAAGCATAATACAAGGGATGGGATCAAGTATTTGCTCTCCTTCATTTGCAGCCAGCTGTTTCTCTTCAGAATCACTGATAATCATTAGATAAGATCAGATTTGTAGCCTAGTCTGTGTATTAACTCTAGCAGCAGCTTCAGAAGACTGAGAAAATAATGCTCTAAGTACACACGAATGAAAGAACAATGCTGAGGAACACGTTATAGAACTCACAGAGCTCGAAAATTCATTCCCAGTACTTAGAAAGTGTAAGATGCTTTTAGTTAGTAGACTTGCTTTCTTTTTATTTATAAACGGATTTTCTGAGAAACTGAAAAGTAACTTTGTTTCCAGACTGTCTTATGCTAGACTTGATAACTGGACTCTCACAGACCCCTGTATATCAACGGCAGACTGCAAGTTACAATGTGGATTTGTGTCAGTGTAGAGTTTCAGTTCTGATAGAAGGGATCTCTTACCTTCAGACAGGGACAAATCATCAGCTGGAGACACTAGGTCTGCCTGGAACGCAAGACCATTGCTCAACGATGTGGTAATCTGATTCGTCAAGATAACCTGCAAACAGACAGAGAGAGGGGGAAGGGAAATTAATTTTTATAGCTACTGGAAGGCAGAGAGCAGCTCAGGCAGGGGCTGGAACGGCATCCAGGCAATCCTCTACTCTGACCTGCAGCAAATTCAACACTCAGAAAATTTTGAACTATATGTAGAAACTGAAAGAGATAATTGCAAGAAGTGCAAGGAAAAGGATATTGTTAAAAAGATGCAATACTAAACAACAGTATGTTGATAAATACAGCCACCTAAAATGAAACTACTGTTCTGAAGTGAGTCATTCTTCAATGAGCATCGTGATGCTCCTTACAAAAACAATTTTCTTCATAGGCAAATAGGAAATCTCTTTTCCTAGCAATTTTCACACAAGTTATACACTTCCTTCCTTTGGCTGAAACACAGAGTAATGGAGAAAGGTGCTGTAGGGATACATCCCCACTGATCTGAAGCAGAAGAGTACTAAATTTCACAGGGCTATCTCTACACAAGAAGATTTTTCAGTGTTTTTCACGATCACAAGATTCTGGCAAACAATATACTGTAGTACTCACACAGTGCTCTGCTCTGACACCATGAGCAATGGTCTTGCTTGCAAGAGATGAACAGTTTCTTGCACCTTTGAACATGTACTTTTTTGTAGTAACAGAAAGCATTAAGGCAAACACTGCAAAGACCACATAGGCATATGTTTAAAGGCATACACATAATTATCTTGTAACGCTTTGGATCTCTAAGCAGCTGCAGTTTCTGCAATTGCAATTGGTCTCCACCCCACAGACTGACACAAACTTCAGCAATTACTACTTTCTTTTTTTTTTTTAAGAACCAAAGCGATCCTTCCACTTGCACTGAGAATAGACTCCAGTCCAAACAAACTCTTTGAAATTAATGGCCTGTCTTCAGCTGTATTTGACACAGGAGGAAGGAATCCTACACAGTACGCTGTGGATGCAGTTTCATGGTGCTACTGGAATAAATTAACAGCTTGCCATTGCTAAAAGGAAAAGGAATTTCTCTGCTTTTACTTCCACTGCTCCTCCCTCCCTCTGATCATGGCTTCCTCCTGCTTTCTAACACTTTCACTAGTATGATATGATACACTCTTCCATTTTCTTTTTCTATTTCAAGATCCCGCAGAAGCTGTATCAGATCACAGTTGTAACTGCAGTGGTGGTGCTGCAGGGCACTGCGTCCTCTTCAGGCAGCACTACATGATCTACCAACGTGATGGAGTCTGAGACCTTTACTAAGACCACAACTCTTCCTCCCTGCTTGCATCAGCCCACCCATCTCTGTGCTTGTAAACAGGAACAGTGGTGCCTGAGAGTTTTCTAGACTGTATCAAGAGGACTAAACTGAAAAGTTTGTAAGTTAAATCTTCATCTACTCAACAGGCATTCAACACCTTCAGAGCCCCATAGTGATGGCCCTCATACTCTTCTGTTACTGACTGCAAGCTCTGGACAAACTTCAGCTGGCTACCACCACCCTGCCCAGCTTAGCCATAGGTTGCACCTTTCGGGACTGGGCATTTATGACCACTGCAGTGAACACAGATATGGTAGGTAACAGCCTTGTTTGGTCTTACACTTAGGCTAAGGTTCTCAAGGTACAACTTGCAATACTGCCATCAGCAAACACACAAGAAACGCATCACAACCCTCTGCTGTTTCCCCCAGAGCTACTGCGTGCACCTATAAGCACACAAAAGCAGACAGGAAAGCGCCTGGCACACACAACCCCTTGCAGCCACTGCTGGCTGCCCTGTTCATCACATTACAAGGTTACTCCATTTATTAAAAAGAAGAAAAAAGTCAGTTCTTCCTTTCTTCTTGCCAGGGTACTTATCTTCCAATTCAGTGAGTGAGTTCATCCTTATGATAAGATGAATATCAAAACTGGCTCAAAGCAAATGAAAGGAGTGGGCAGCCAAGAGTCAGGAGGGCTAAGGAACAGGATGTGAGACCTTCCCTTGATGCTGTTTTCACTTCATTTCCACTATATCACAAAAGCCACAGCCCCACTTGTCCATTGAGGCTCCTCTGGCAACAGGCATAAGACACACCAACAATATAGCACAACAGTGAAGCTCTTCCTTGACCTGGTACTAGAAAATGTGCCGAAACAGAACACACTAACAGAATTATGTGCACAAATGTACTGGTGGGGTATGAAGTTTTCGTTGGCACACTTTTGCAATGATCACATTATTCACAAGTGTCAAACGCTCTATAAGCAATGCAGTCATCCCAGACCTGTGCCAAGATAATCTCTGTACTGTGCCATCATGTATTTTATTATTTATACTCCATATTTTAAAGAAAAGCTACTGTGCTTAATGATCTTTTTTAAATGAAAAAAAAAAAACCTAAGCACACCATATTTCACATTGCTCTCCTTCAAAGGAAACTAACTTTAAAGGCTTCAAAAATCAAAAGAAAAATGAAAAACAAGAATATTGCAACTGCATTTTTTTTTAATCTTTCAGCTTTTTTGGTCTCCTCTTTAATCAGGAACTCCACAGCACTGTTTGCTGTAGGACTGTAAAACTGTAAATTCACCCTTTTAACTCAAGCTACACCTCTAAACTTAAGACTTCAATTTCTGATGCGTCCTTCAATAACTATTCAATACTAACAATATCCTAGACACTCTGTTAAAATGTTAAAATGTCAGTTTAAAAATGCAGAGTCCTGTCCAAGTAAATGTTCCTCTCTGGCTTGCTCTGAAGATGGGAATAGTAAATGTATTCTTAGTTCCATGACTTCACTGATAGTTAAACATTTGCTAAAATACATGTTTAAGTACTATCTAGAATAAGCACACATCCTCTGAGACAAAGTCATATGCATGTACAGAATACTTATTTTGGAATTAACTGAAAATTATTCTTAATTTCTGCAAGCCTGCAGAGCCAACGCAGGGATTTGGTTCTCCCGTAAGACAAGCCAAGAGGCTGCTAGCTAAGCACTAAATTTGACATCAAATTCCCTGTCACACTTCTGTACCTTCACTTACTGCAAAATTCTTCCATCTGACAAAAGCACCCATTATCAAACAACCAACATTCACCTTTGTGCACCTGCCATAATACAGTCTGACCCTCACTCTGCAGTTGTGCCGAGTGCTCCAAACTCTCACTTGCTCAAATGTGCTACAGATTGCTAACAAAAGGGAAAAATCTGGCCCTTACTCAGCTCCAGTTCTGAAGAAAAAAGTTAAGGCACTCAGATTTAGAGAACTTCTCTGAATACATATATCTGTCTTCAAAACATCAATCACATGCCCTTACTGGAAAGTGCCAAGATTTCTTTTATTTTTCCCAGAGTAAACCTTGATCACAAGTACTTTGGCAGGGAACAGTGCCATTCAAACAAGACCCAATGTTTTCAGCAGTCCCAGTCCTACAGACATTCAACTTGAAGCCGTGAATGTTGATATCATTTGATTCCAGTGTCACACCTAAAGAATGTATTAACTTCTCCCCAAAGTCTCCTTCACCAACCTGAAAGACATGCTTACACTCCCTTCTGCTGTCCTTTGAAAAGGTTCAATGTATTCAGAGACTTGCAAAGAGGTGCCTGAGGGGACACTTAAGCCTGAATGTGATTTGGAGAGAACATACAGGTAGACAAAGGAGGTATGGAGTGAAACAGCTGTGTGACTCTGCTGAGTAATCACATTTGTGCATGGACACAATCAGCTGAGTCTCACGCATTGATTCTTACATGTATGATCATGCTTGCTTTGAGGTTAATGATCCCACACATGACAACATTATGAAGAAGGAGGTTAGAGTATCTCCCTTTGGTCTGCGAGGTGCCACGCTCAAAAGAAACCACCTCTCACTGCTGAACAGTGCCTGGAAACAGGCTGGGGTCACAAGTCCAAGCAGACTCAGTAGAAAGAGTGCCTTGCACTGAACTAGCAATAGCACTTCCTCAACTTTTCATTGGAGACTTGCCATTAAAGTACAGATTAGATTTACCCTGTTTAGTACAAGAGACCTGCCAAGTCCTCAGTCTGAGTAGGTAAGGAAAAGTCGCATCTGTTGTGGTTCTTTTTGTCAGATACTAGACATCATTACCAGCCAAGCACAGCTTCCACTTAAGAGGTTCAGTGCCAACCATGAGTTTATCTTCCACAGAACCTCAAGAGTGAGAATGTTGCTACATGATATTTTAATGTTGCCATATTAAAATACCTAGTATTTTCAAATACATTGTATTTTATAAAATGCCCAGTATTTTAAGAGGAGCTCCTATTTCCACCATCAACTAATGGAACGAAATATTTTTTTTGCCAGAGGTACTTTCATTATCACTAAGAGTTCCAAAAAACATTACATCTCTCCACATGCAACTGTGTTCTGACATGAGCAACAGGTAAGGATGTTGTGTTACTGTCACTACCTTCTGATGACTGAAGAGTGCAGGGCTTCTTCAGTCAGTGACTGTGTATGAATGGAAAACAGCCTCCAATGCTAAAAGAAAAAAAATAAGAGACTAAAAGGTCAGCTAGACAGCTCAGTCACACTGGAAACTTGCCCCACACAGTCTCCTACAGAGTTCAATGAACCATTGCCTTTAACCTTTCAGCCTATTCACTTGCAACTGGTTAAGCTGCTATTTAATAAGTGAAAATTTACAGTCTTCAGCCTTCCAATTCCGACAGAATTACAAACACTGTAGTAATTCACTCAGATTCAAATTTCAAAGTCATTTCTGGGAAAAAGTCTACTACTTAAAATACCACACAATTGACTGACCACACAATTTCCCAATCTTATAAAGATTTTTCCTTCAGCATAGCAACCTTAGATCATAAAATAACCCCTTCTAACCATTAGAAGTGTTACAGCACCAAGAATAATCTTTTTCCTTACAGTTAGAAAACCTGGGAAGACAGTGGGAAACAACCAACACAGGGAAACAGTGGGAATACACTCTCAAGTTCCTAATTTTAGACACCTTAAAAAAATGCTTAATCTCCTGATCACTTCCCCAGTTTTTATACGTGCTGATACCTGGAAACAAATGGAAACAAGATATTCACAAGGTGTTCGTGTTCCAGACAGGTCATTGCTACAGCTGTTTATGTTCTCTTGAAATCTTTACATGTTTTTGTGAAAATAGAGTCTCCTTCCACTGATGTGACTTCAGTGGATGCCAGTTTTCTGGAAGCACATTAGAAAAGTAAAAATACTTATTTAAGGCACCTAAACTCCCAACACCCCCATTTGATGGGAATAGCACAGTTCTTGCATGTGTGGAAAGCCCCGGAAGGTCCTGGGAGAGTGTCAGCCTAAGAACTAAAACATGACTGCTTTACACAGAAGAATAAGCAAACTGTATTTTATTTGGTTATTTATACAGTACAATTTTTCAAATACTCCTCCTGCCTCTCCTACGACCACACTGAAACTACTAAATCTGACTTTGTCATCCTTGTAAATTCAGTTGGGTAAATAAGTCATTTTCTGTAAACTTGTGGTCTCAGCCTCCTCGTTAGTTTATTGCAAAATTAAAGGGAGCTCTGCACAGAACTATCAATCAGTAACCAGCAAAGGTATAAAGTCTTCTGAAATGTACCAAGAGGCGAAAAAAACCCTCTCTCTCATGAAATGGCTGTTTGTTGAAAGAACGGAGCAGAATTCTCCATTTCTCATGCAACACTATTTAGGAAAACTGTTATTAAAGGTTTCCTATCGGGCTGGGAGGGCAAACACAAGGACACTTGCAGTAATCCCAAATTACTCCGCCCTTATTAGTCCATGTATTTTGTGGTTTTCACTGTACTCAAGCAACATGACTAAAGAGCACCAAGCACAAGTGACAGTCAGCAGGGCTGGGACACTGACTCAGCATGCTGGAGGAGAAAGAAAAGAAGTTTTACTGATCTCTAGCCATTCTTCATACTGGTCCCTGAGATGGCACCTCTGCCCTTCCATGAAGCACAGAGCTTTTAGTGAGGCATTCAAGCGGTCAGTAAGGGGTCAAAACACTGGTGACTACTGTCACGGCACTAGCAAAAGGAAAGTGCACCAAGCACAAAGTCAGATAGGGCAGAGAGTGATCCTGGAAACAGAAAAAGAGAACAGTGAGAAAACTGGAGTGAAACAGCATGCTTCAAACAGCTGTGAGAACCACAGCCTTCTCCTTGGAAACCTGTTACAGCTCCTCAAGACTGGCATCAGTCTGCACAAGGCAGAACCCTAAATTACCACTGCCTGTCGAAGTAACAGGTTTTTTGTGATCTTTATCTAAGCTATGCACTGAATTCGCTTTTCCTTCAACTCCTGTTTCTTCAGGGAGATTTTCTTCAGCATCAGTAGCCATTTTCCACAAAAGCAGTCAAAAGTTGTCAATGACCTCAGCAGGACTTGTACCTAATATTCACAAGGAAGAAAACTTCCTTAAAACTGAGCATATCCAATGAAATCAGGGAGTCACAGGCAGAAAGAGGACAAGTCTGAACTGCAATACTTAGAGCTCCTAAACAAAAATAAGAGTTTCAAAGAGAGAATTTTAAGTGCCCACAGGTACCAGGCCCTCAAGGCTGGCTACTGCAGCAATGCTGCACAGGGGCTCACCTTGCAGGAGAGAGGGCTTCTCCAGTGAAAAGAGCTGCACAATCAAGACAGTGCTGGGCTCCAGGACCAAACTGAACATTTATATCACAACGAATACTGTGATAGGAGATTAAATGTATACACATATCTTCATTCTTTGAAAATGTAAACTATTCTGGCTCATACAAACCAAATACAGAAGAAAAAAATCCAACAGTTTATCATCTAAGGTCCAAGCAAATCACCACACCCACTCAGTACTCATCCCAGTAGGTGTCCTGCACTCCCAAGCTGAGTGGTCACCGGCCCCAGCATCTCAGGTTTCTGTGGGGAAGAATGAAAATAACAAGAAGGCTCTATAGATCCTGGATATCACAAGCAAAAAGCCTTATAAGTAATGAAATTCCCATGTTCAAAGCCAAACATGACTTCCGGTGTTTAATCAAGGCCTAACTAACAAAGATACTCAGAATTTTACATGTGGTACTAAAATGGTTGTAGCTAACAAAGAAAGCACAAAGCTTCTTCACTGCAGGCATAAGAAGTAGACACGTGGCCACATTTAACAACTGTTGCTAATCCAAATCAGTCGAAAGAAAAAGTACCCGTTACAGCAGTCTTGTTTGCACATGACAGAGATATAGGCTGCAATGGTGATGCTCAAGGCAGAGAGAAGTAGATGGATGTTTTCAGGCACAAAGGCATAGCAGCTACCCTGGCTGAAGGGAAAGAAGCGGCCTCTGTGTTGAGGGCTGCTAGAATTCACATCTCAACCAATGTCACCAGAATTTGGCATAGTTCCCTGAATAACAGATATATACACACAAACCACTGGAAACCCATTGAGAAACACTTCCTAGACCTATAAGCAATCTAACCACAAGAGCTGGCCTTGCCAGCTCTTCAGAGGATTCTCATCCGTACTTGTTTTAGGCTGTACCTATTTTTATCACACCCAGGATAAAAAAAAAAACAATTAAAATAAAAAGGCAATTAAACAGTCTAACAGCATAGAAACAAGAAAGTAACGATTCTCTGCAAGGCTCACAAGCACCTTTTAAAAGATTAGAGACCTGTTGCTCACGACACATTGCTCCTAGTTGCAACCTTATTAGAGCTCCAAGGATAGAACTCCCAGCTCCTGCTTTGCCACAGTATTTCTACCCAAGCTTCACCTCTTTCCTCCTTCAGCAAGGTAACTCATAGCAGCAGAGCTCATTCTATAGTCACAGGATTTCACTGGGTATAAACAGGAATCAGAAGAAATCAAGGAATCTTTCAGAGACTGGTCACTGTATTCACATCCAATTTATTCTGCTTTACATAGGAAAAGTACAAAGTTATGCAATTCTCTTCCATAAGCCTCTGGAGAAGTAAAGTGTCTATTCACAGCCCTGCCAACTGCTTAAAAATAATCACAATGTATTAATAAAACTTCCACCAGAAGAAAAAAAAAAAAGAAACAAAAGAAAACAAAAGCATGCTGTTCTCAGGCAGCTACACGTCTTCGAGTTGAAACAGCTACCACCCAGCGATAGCCTGAGGTCTTTAGCCTTTCCTCCTCTGTGAAAAAGGAACCCAGCCAACACAAACGTAACCTTCAAAATCCACGCCGCAGCAGCCTCGCACTGTGCTGCTCAGTGAGAAAGGTCTGTGTCCCTGGAAGGGCTTCGCACCCAGCAGCCTGCACAGACCTGTCTGCAGAGACGTGGGTAAGACACCCCCTCGAGGGACTGCCACCCGCCTTCACACCCCGCCAATCGCCCAGAGCTCCGGGTTAGTTTCCAGCAGACCTTCCCTCTCCTCCACCCTCCCCTCCAGCCTCTGAGTAACGGTGGGTGTCTGAACTGAGCTTACTCCTGTGCATAGCTAGAGACGTACACCCCTGCTTAAAAGGGAGTTTTCTGATGAATGCCGAATTGTCTTGTAAAAGAAAACGTAAAATAAAATTATGAATTCACAGTTCGTTCTTAGACCGCGCGCTGTTCTCAGCAACAGGGCTTCTGGTTGGTTGGTTTGTTTCTGAAGGATGGGGAAGAAACTGGGTTGTCTGGAACATCAGCAAAGTAGTACAGAATTTCGGTTCTGCTCCAGCATGCTCCAGGCTGAGAGGAGAGGCAAGTATGTCTCCTACTCTTTAATAGGATTGCAAGGAAGCAGAAACTTATGCTTACCTTTTTTCTCAATGAAAAACCTACTTTAGTTTATTGGCACTCATTAACTTTCATTAGATCAGAAATCAGACTGAAGGCTCCTTCCTTTCACTCACTGAGTTCAGACCTTCTGCCCCGCACCTACCCTGCTTCATCCAGCACTTCTGATTTACGCAGACCTACACAAATTCTGTGATGTTAAATCTCACTGCCTTCTGACAGAATAAATGTATTGTTACTCCTGTTGTAGAGACAGATGCTCAGACACTAAGCAAACTGACTAAAGTTACCACAAATCTCGACTGCCACTTCTAAACCCTGACTTCAAGAACAGAGTTGGAAGGGCTCATACTCACCTGAGCACTCTAGGACACCTCAGGACAATCTAATATCTATCCAGAAAATTATATAATTATAAATATTTCTATATTTGGGTTTATTTCATTTAGTTTTTCTATACTTGCCTATATTTATTTTTTTCCTAACAACCAAATGGGAATATGAACTAAACAAATGAAATACTCCTACCAGAGGCCTGTTTAGGACTCAGGGCCTATTGCAAGATGATAACTAGTGTACCAGAATTTTTATTTGATTTTGATGTTACAAGAAGCCCATTATAGTAATATACACATGCAGGTCTTGAGAGGTATAGTATATAAGGCACAACTGAATCTCAATGTCATTAATTCCTCAGATTCCTTCCAATTAATTCCTTCAAGCCTTCAAGGCAGTGGGTCACAGGAGACTCACTGGGTCTTGGATGCAAGCTGGAACGGCTCAATAGGCTACTGTAATTTACAGCTTTGCCGAACGGTTTTTAAAGCGCTCTCCCTAGCTCCACCTTATCCCACATCGTGACCCCATGCCAACAGTTTTAGAGGGAGGGCAGTGTTAGTTCAGGCTGCTCACCAGTGCCTCATGGAAGCAGCTGAAAGCAGTTTCAGGATGTGCTAGAAATCCCATCGACGCTTTACTGTTCGATTCCTCTGCAAACCACCCTTCCAGCGGCACTGGAGCCTTGCTGTTTACTTTTTAGGCAGGTGGGAGAGGACTACAGGAATATTTTCTACCCCTTGCCTATTCATCTAACCTTTACAGGCAGGTAACTTCTAAAACCACCACCAGACGTCATCGTTTGGCTTGAATTGTTTTATACTCAACATACTTCATCAGCATCACAGAAGCAGAGCGAATCTTTTCTAGCCTGCACTGACATTAGAGATCACAGCATGCTTTACACAATACTTGTTAGAGAAGTTTCCTTTCCTTGCTCTGTTATGGTAGCTGCTCCTCTTCACTGAACGCATTTCAGACACAGACGGGATTTTTATACGTTCCTGTAATAGCTATCCTTAGATAATCATGTAGCTTTATTTCAGTGTACGGAACAGTCAGTAGAGTTTGAGTACAGGGTAACAGAGAATTTGGAGATATACTTCCATCCCCCAGTTCGCCCAAGGCAATTTAATAAGTCTGTAGAGTATTAGAGTAGTAACTGATATTGCCCAGAGGCCAATCAAACCAATATATCAGTATGTTTTCCAAAATGAGGAGATGGCTATTTAGAAAGCAGAAAGAAGCTAGGCACTGACAGCATTATTTAGCATGACTAAGGCCTATCTAGCAAACACTGTGCCCCGGGTGATTTCAAAGTATTCTCATGAATGAAATTCAGTTATCATCCTCTATAGCTGCAATGGCTGTAAAATACGAGTAGAAATCATCCAGAAAATAAAACATCCAGCTGCTGAAACAAACAGCCTCTCAAGGCAACATTAATTTCACTTTCCTGTGAACCAGGGCTCAGAAATGTACGAAAGAACAAGTGAGAACGAACAGCTGCAAATTTTATGTGCTACAAGCTGTAGGTATATATTAACATTACATTTTAGACATTTTCATATACTGAATTGAATTTGCACTCTTCTCAGCCTAACCTGCAATTTAGCCTGTTACCTGTTTCTAGCAGAAATATTTATAATATTTCAAAACCATCAGTAGCTTCAGCCTCCCTTAAAACGCAACAAACATACAAAACAAACCAGGCACAGCTGAGCACACCAGCCTGAATGCTGGGTAGTATTTGTCTGCTGTACCATTGACTGGTTTAATACTCAACAACTTTAAGTCTGATCAAACTGACAGTGGAAGTTTTGCCATCTAGCTTTTCAGATTTCCGATATATCTACATACCTCTAATACACTGCGATATTTTTATGCAAAAGAAAATTACTTGGGTCTATTTCGACTATCTCCTAAACCTGCAAAGGTAGACAGTAAGACTGTCAAACTTTAACAGCCTTCCAATTACAACGTTCAATATATTTTTATAAACTAAGATATTCTGAAGCAATTTTTCCTGGAGAAAAAAAAAAAAAAGAAAAAGAAAAAAGCAGCCTATACAAAATGCATGATGGTGCACTGTGTTACGAAGTTTTATTACCACTTTTTGAAAACTGCTATAGCAATTTAGGAAGCCTTGCTACTCAGTAGTTAGGTTATCTTAAGTGCTTCTTCCATAAAAGCACATAAAAAAAATTTCTATAAGTTACAGATAAATAGTCCATAATAAAACAGAAAAAAAAAATCAACTATGTGAGTGCATGATTGTTTTCCAAACATGTCTGATCTGATATTACCCAGAGGAAAGAAGAGGGGAGGGGACATAAATCAGCCAAGTTTCTTCTCTTCAATATTTGGGGTAAAAAAAAATAATAAAATCTTGTGGTTCAAAATATTTTGGAATTTCAGTGGCACTGCCTCAGCCTCTGTATCCTAGTTTTTCTAAATCTTTTACTAGGAAATATATTTAGTCAGTATTTCCCCTATAAGATTGGTGTTTATGTCACATTTTAAAATGAAGAATTTCTATTTACCTACCTAAAGCGCTTAAATTGGAGTGTACTTCCCTTGGAAATATGAATCATTAGAAACTCTTTGAAAGTTAGGACTCAAGATGGAAAATGAACTCTGAAAAATGCAAAAAGTCATTTTTGTGCTGAGACTGCAGCATGACACATCCCCCTTTGGCTTTGCCTAATACAGAAAAATAGCATTTGAGATTGTCCAAACAATCACGTATCCATGAAACTATACTCAAGCTAATTTTTTTTCCACCTCTTGGGATAACAACCCAGTCCTCAGGGTCACTGCTAAAATACCTGCCCAAGGCAGCACGGTAGAAGCATGTTATCTTTTCTGTGCTGCAGGGAAGATCAGTCCTGCAGGATTACTTTGGCAAACCTTTTCCCAATACGAAGACAAATCAAACTAAGAGACTGATAACAGTGAAATTCGTGTAAAAACAAATCCACTCAAACCCAGAGGTGTTCCTTTTCTTTTTCAAATTTGGTATCAATTTGTCTGGGAAGTTGGTGATCACTGAGAACAGCCCTACTGGTTCCACTGGATAGGACACTGGGCTACCAGTATTACTGTTCTTTGTTGCTGGTACCTCATTTTTAAAGTAAATATTTGTAAACACTAAAAAAAAAAAAATAAAAAAAATATTCAGTTACTTTGGTACAGCATTACATTTACAACTGTTACTAAAACTAAAGAAATGTTGAGAGTTTATGTCAGGTGAATAAAAACAGGCAGTGGCACCTTCAGTGATACTAAACTTTAGGACAACCTTGGGAATGGTACAAAATTTAAGATATTTCACAATTCGAAAGTAGCCACTCTTTAAGAACTAAACTTAACAGAGGTAAATAATTTTTGCACCTCCTTCAAATTGCACCACCAAGTGAACACAGCTGGGTCAAGTCTTCCGAGATTTGCTGCGCATCCTACAAACTACATACACAGGCAGCAGAGAAAAACAGCTAATGTCTTCTGGACAGCCAACCAAAATTTTGCAGCAGCTCTAGATTAATCATTCACTGCAGCTAGCAAATATTTTTATATCATCTCCTAGACTTGCTATTAAAATTCACAGGATCATGCATTTTCCTTGGACTCCATCATAACTGCGTCGTCCAAAGTCTTTCTCAAGAAACCACAACCAAGTCTCCACTGTGGAGTTCAGTAATAAACTGCAAAGATAGCAATGCTAGGAATGAATTTCATTAATTTAATTTAGAGAAAAACTGAAAAGGAGCAAATTATGCTTTAGCCAAGAGAACAGATGTGTGCCAGTAGGCTTTCTGTAGCCCCATGACTTCTGGTGAGAAGTGAGATACATGGGCAAACACATGGGAAACAAGGCCTCAATTAGAAAAGTGCTTCTGGATAGGACTGAGGTGTATGCACAGACATTGTGGGACATCAGAAGTGAAAAAGGAGTAAGCTGATTCAGGTCAGGCTGGAAGTGCATCTTGAGATCTGCGCATGGGGCAGGAGAGTAGGAGTTACGGGACGCTACACACCGGGACTGACGTGCTGCAGGTGGAACAGTGGCCTGGCAGAGACTTTCTCAGGGAAGAATGGGATGTATTTGTAGAGTTCCTAAAGGTCCAAAGATAAAAACAATTCAGAGCAAGATGCTTGGACTTCAAAGCAAGGTGCAGTAGCAGAGCAGTGTGTGTGACAGGTTGAAATCCTATATCCAAATCTCAGTAAAAACTCTTCCATGGTATGCTAATGGCTGCTAATTTGCCAAATGCCCTGTTTGGTGTGGAGATGTACAGCTTCTGCAGGCAGAATGGCAGTTATTGCATACACCCCTGTAGTCAGGTTATCTGATTTCCTGTAACCATCAGAACATATATCAACTAGTAAAGCGCTTTCAGCAGTAATGATATTAATTCAACAAAATTCTTTTGCCATTGGCTACTTTAAAGATAGCAGACTCTGCTTGTTTTACAATAAATTGCTTCTGAAAAATGTTATTTTTAAAAAAACCAACAAAACCCTTATTTGCTGTATCAAGTCTTAAAATTCCACGTACGGAATGAGTATCATGTAATGGATTGCTTATACTCCAGACTTGTCTCCTTCTCCTCCTCCAGAACATTAGATACCCACTTCAGTGTAGAAACTAGCCTGACAAGTTAAGCTTTCATTTTAAATTTTATTAATATTACTTAGTTTTTATTCCAGACTGAGTAAGATTTAATGCAGGTCTGGTTTTATTGACCCTAAAGGAGTTACACCAAAGTGAAACATGATCATGGACTTGTCTCTTTCCACCTTCATCCTTTTGTGCCTAAATACATTTGCAGAGAAACAAAGGGTTCAGGATTTTTATTTTACCATTAATTTACCATTACCATTTCACCTCCATTCATTCGCAAGAGGGAACAGGAGGGAGCAGAAGTCCAGTCGCATGTTTTCTAATCCTGGTTCTGACACTAAGTAGCTGCGACTGCTTACTGATACAATTAATTCTTTGTGCCCTGTTTTCAAAGCAGGCATAATGCTTACCCCGTAAGAGTGTTGTGGGATTCAGTATTTTACTTTCCTAATGCTTTGAACTTACTGCATGAAGGGTGATTAAAACCACCAAGTGTTCTCAGAGTCTTCCAGTGGTACATCTGGGCAATGTCTAGATACAATTTAGCAGTAATAGTTGACTGCTATACATTCTATATATATATGGGGCTGGAGGTCTTATAACAAACTCCCTGAATCTCTCCCCTAAAAAAACAACATAGGCCTTTTTCTTTTTGCATTTAAATATATATATATATATACATATATATATATAAAAAATCCATCCTCTTTGCTTGAGCCAGGTAATGGACTGAAAGTATCAGTGGTTTGCAGCACAAACAGGAAGGGTAAATCTGAAAAACTATTTGTGTCTCAATTTTGGTATGTTGTACAACTTATTGTAACATATTAGCACTGTATTTAAAACAGAAGGGAAAAAACAGATCCCAGGTTATTATTTAAGTGTTACCTGGGACTGTGTCCTGGTGAACAACTTTTGGTCTCTCGAGCTTAGTGAGGGTGTTTTAAAGAACTACTTTATAGAGCAGGGAGTACTGAACAGCTTCAGAGCAGCAAAAAGAACAAAATAACAGGAATGCAGCATAGCTTCAAATCAGGCCTGTACTAATTTATTTTCTGAACTGGATAACTCTGATCTTTCTTGTGCCAGTAAAAGGCAAACAGCAGCTATTCTTCAGGGTGTTGCAAGACTAACAGATGCAGATCTTGCATTACTTTTAACATATGAAGGTCCAAAAGGAGCCGCACACATTGGTATAAGCAGCATGGAAAAATATTCCACTCCCCTCTGCAAAAGCACAGGTTGAGAGAGAGACAGACAGATACACACAGACACACAAGCAGGTGAGTGCTCAGATAAGAAACTCCATCTCAGATGTAAAAAGCTGACCTTTTTAACAGGCTGGAGCAAACATCAGAGATTACCTAGATTTCAGTCCAAACTCCATCTGAATGGCTTTTTTAGGCTTCTGAGCAGGAAAAGAATTGGTACTGAGGGAACTGCCACCTGCAATGGCTTCACCAAGAACAGATTCTGCCCTGGAGTTCCCAACAGAAGTGGGAAGAGGACCAAACAACTAGGGAGAAAGTGTGATTTGCGAATAATGAATACAAAACCACCTGCAGGAATGCAAACTGCTTTGAACACACACAGCAAATATAAACAGAAGCAACACAACTGGCATGTCTGGATCATGACGGGGCACAGAGCCCCAAAAATTGCTGCTTTGGAGGCAAAGAAAGTGCTTCAAGATTCACTATACTTCAAGGAACAAGGCCGTAACCCGAAAGAGTTGTTCTCTGTGCAAGAAGCCATGTCTCTTGGCAGCACAGTTAAGTACCTTATCTGCAATGACCACTAGCAGAAAGATCCACCATCATTTTGTCACAGTTTCTATTCTGATTACAAAGAGGCTGGCTCTTGGCTTTTGCTCAAGAACAAATGGAGACCCAATATAAACCTGCTGATCTAAACATTCCTCAATTTGGGAAAAGGCTGAATATGAACTTTACAATTCAAGCCCATCTACTCAACAGAACCTGAAGAAGTCCCAGCAGCACAAATTCCACAGATATTACTAAGTTACAACTTTTTCTGATGTTCTGTGGGGATGTCATTGGATTCAGGTAATTAAAAGACAATCTAGATCAGACAGTTGCCAATTCCACCTTGCCAGTGTGCAGCATTACCTTTTGGGAACAAGAAAACCAAGAAAGATGCTTTAGGTGCATCAGCAGGGCCCAAGCAATGTCCATTCTTTGTTCTCCTTAGAACTCACAGCACTTTGAGGATATAAAGAAAGAGCTAAAAAGACATTAGATAGGGCTATATTCTTATTTGCTTTCTGGTTTGTGTCATAAGCATTCAGATTCTCTCCAACCTTGGAGATTAAAAGTTTTTACCTAAGCTACTATAACATTGAAATAACTCCACTAGCAGGAGCACATGAATGACCTCAACCAAACATTGCTGTGAGATTCATAATAAAAATCTCAAGAACTTAAAATACCAAGTAGGAAAAAGTTAACTAACAATGATGGGTCTGTTTGCACTACAAATGCAATTTACCAAGATGTCTAGCTAAAACACAATTCAATTTTGAAGCCTGTAACCATAATTTTATACATACACGCAATGTATATGAGCTCAGTGCTCCGGGCCCCACATCTGGATCATGTCAGAAGGCTTGTCCAGTCACACTACTTCAGATCACCCCCTTCCTACCTCCTCTGTCCCAGGCCAAGACAGAACTCAAAAAATCTGCCTTGCATTGTGACAGTTTATGCTGGAGAAGGGCAATGTAACTCAGCTCCATGCTAGCACAACTGTTCCTTCCATCTTCCCTCTCAAGCCGGGGGCATGACACTCAGACATAGGCAGAAGGATGCAGCAGTTATGCTTGTCATTTGCTGGAAGTGTTTTACTAACCCTGCTGCTTTGCCTTCCGGACAGCTGATGTCTTGGCCTGCATCTAAAACTGGCTGTGCAAAAAATGGAAAAAGTATTAATTGAAACAGAAAATATCTTCCGACCAAGTACTCAATAATATTAACATCCTAATACCCTTGAGGAATGTAGGATGGTAATAATTAAATGTAATTATACATTCATGCAAGCAGTTGTTCAAATCATATGTATCTATCTACATGAGAGACAACAAACTCATCCACATATATGACAGCTTCTCAAAACAAAAGAAATTAACATGATGAAAACACAATGAAAAAAGTGCCCTTGTACGATACGTTTTAGAAGATGCTCTCAAAACACTACAAACACTCAGATCCTGAATCTCAAAAAAAGAGACAGGAATTATTCCATGCATCTTATAGACAAGAAAACTGAGACCTTGCCAGCTTTAAAGGGTGCCCATATCTGGCAGATCTCTATAAGTGGCAAGAAAAAGCCAGCAAATCTGAAGAATGATTAAAGGGAACAACTGTGGGGACACACTGTCTGATACCGATGGAGAATTTTGCAGGGAGCTGAAGAAGCTACAATCACATTGTTTCCTAACATCCACACATTACACCCTCCTTTCCTCAAAATGCCTCACAAGATGGAAGGAGACTCTTATGTGTCTCCCAGAACGGGAGGCAGAGGACAGAGGCACATCACCCCCAAAAGTTGTAGCAGAGTAAAGCCTAAAGCATCACAGACTTTGGAGGAGCTGCACATGTAACTATTCTTTTCAAAAATGACCCAAAACTTTTGTTTAACCATAGCACAAAGCAAAACCTCTTAGCTCCGACTAGGCTTTCCACTAAGCTTTCTTTTATTTGAACATGGAACCCAAATCAAATCCAGAGGATGCAAAGCAGTAGGGATTGAAACAAAAGATTTTTACAAAATACCCACTGATCTAAAATACCTGAGTTTTAAAGAGCACAAAGCCCAGGTCTGCCATTACCTTCTCTTTCTATAAACACAATAGGAAACTACACAACAGCCTGTTAGAAAGCAGAAAATAAGCAGAACGAAGGCACTTTAGCTGAAGGCTCTAAAACTCAAAGACAGAGAATTTTCAGAGGAAAGAGTTCAGAGACAGACTGACCTAAATTCTTCATGCTGTTGTCTAATAGCATCAAACATCAAATCTGGGACTATGTGGTGGTGCAGGAAAGGAAGTACTTCTGGAGAGGAACACATCCACGTACCAAAAAGACCATGCAGAACGTAGTATACTCTTATTTAAACCTTCAAAAAGAACTTTCTGAGTAATGTTTTCACATACTGAAAAGAAAGAATAATGCTTCTGACTAAAGGATGACTTCTACGCTTTTATGATTTGGTATTATCCATCACTCAAAGATAATGATAGCTTACACTGAACTTTTGTAGCTGAGGAATCTCTGAAATAACTCTCTGTTACAGGCCATGTGACGATGCTCAGTGTCAAACAGCTTTAGAAATGCAACTGCAGACTGGCAAAAAACCAAGCAGGGTTATATATACTGTTACAGTCTAAATCAGTCTTTCACAAAGATAGGTGGGTTCTGATTCACCTTTTTTTGTTTATTATTGCAACTAAAGGAACACTGAGAGGCAATTCATATAACCCACATGGGTAATAAACAGGGTATTAATACCATGGAAACACCTTATAGATACCTTGAAATTATGGTATCTTAACACTCTCAGCTGCCCAAGGATATGGGGCTGAACAGAGAGGGAACAATACCACCAAAGGCAGAAAATGGACCCACTAATAACCTTTAATAGGCAAAAAGGATCAGAATGTGCTATATAGCATATAAACAGCGAACGTGATGTGTCTAGGACACTATGCATGTACTATGAAGTCTGGCACATGCAGTGCCTATTTATTTGAAAGTTAGGCAGCTAAGACATTCTGCATGTCCCAGCTTCTCTCTTCCCCTCAGAGTTAAGAGGTTTCAAGTCAGAAAAAGAAAACACGTCAGGGAAAACCCAGATAAATCAAATCCCTGCAGAAATTTTGCACATCTCCACTCCCAACTGCATTTCACCTGCCTCAGACTGGACACTGAAGATAGTGGAATAAGCTGATAAGCAAAACTAGAAAACTGCTCTAATTTTCACAAATATTTCTGTATCTTAGGATCGAACCAAGTTTAAGTTGAACACTACCAGGATAATCATTGATCGGGAAGCAGCCATAAATGCTCCAAGAACTATATTTCAAAAGGGACATATTTGTCTTCCTTTCCTTCTCCTGCTCCCAGCTGAACATCGCAGCTTGGCATGCATACTTGCTGCCACTGTCATTTTGGCCCTTTAGGGACTTTGTTTCCTATCAGTCATTCTTCTGACTACACCTACTTTCAGAAACATTCTTGAATCAGAGGCAAAATATTTCAGAACACACAACCAGGACTGGAAGCATTCTTTTAACACAGGTTTAATTACAACTGGTAAGTCAGTAAATTATTTGCATATAACTGTAAACAATAACCAGACGAAGGCTACCTCCCTTCAGAAACATCAAGAGAGGCTTTCAGTTTTGAAAAAGGTGGTTATGTTGTTCACCAAAAGCATCAGAAGACTATTAAGAAAGAGTCTAATACCAAACTTAAAAATATCTTCTCAGTTCATTGGAGATGGTAAAAAATGTCAGGCCCAGAAATAGTTAATACACATAAATAGTACAGCATTCATAAGTATTTGCAGAAAAAAAAACATCAGAAGGAAGAGAGACAAAAGCAAAGAACAATCTGAAAAAGTATTCCTACTCAAGGCAGCACTTAAGCATGTACTCAATTTTAAGTATATACTTAAAACACAAATTAAAATATGTTTAAGTGCTTTCCTGATTTGAGGCCAAAGAATTCAGTGAGATGTTAATGGAAAAAATTTGGCAGTATTCATAGCATTTTACTTAACATTGCAATGCAAAAGAGTTATTAAAAGACAAAATGCTGTACGAGGCACAGGCTGTGTGTTATCCCAAGTGTAAGTAGCAACTAGCCTGACTACCGCACGGCTGAATTGCACACAGTCCTAGAAATCAGTACTTCAGGGGGAAAAAGAAATTATAGCTCAACTGGAACATGGATGAGTTGAGATCACAGAAACAAGGTGTCTTCAAGCAAGTTTCAAGCAAGCAAATATTTTAAATATGCACATTTTCAAAAATAAATATAAATGTACCATGCCAATATGAAGAGCTTAAAGGAAATGGTGTCCAAACTAGAGGATGTAGCAACAGAACAGAATTTAGGCAAACTAGATATACTAAAAAAAGGTTATTGAACAAAAATTGGTATCTGGCCACAGAAGAGGAACCAGGTTTTGGGTAGATCAAAGTAATGTTATACTGAAAGAACAGCAGAGAATGTGTTATATTGTTGAATCTTCATAAATACAAACCCAAGCCAATAGAATATAATGAGGTTACAAGAAGAGCTACATTTCTGTTCCACACTTCAGGAAAACAACACTGAGCATACAAAGTTGAGACTAATAATACCAATACTACTACTACTAAAGGTAATTAAGTCTATTAAGATTATTAATTGCTTCATTTACAAACTGTAACTGACAGTCAGCACTGAGCATTTTAGAGATACCTGGCATATCCACAAAATATCATAAATGCATAACTGACACTAGCACCTAGCTTGAAAACTTCAGGAGCTAACTTCAGTGATGCTAAGTTCAGAAAAAAGAGATGAAGTTAAAAGCATTTCAGCTCAAAAGTAAATTTAAAAGCCTCCATTTTTTTTACAGAAGGCCCACATCTCAGAAAACACAGACAGCCCTAACAAAAAATAGAGAGAAAGGCTGAAATATGATTTTCAGTATACAACTAGACCTTAGAAAATGAACATTCAGACAAATACAGCTGATGGAGAGGAAAATAAACTACAGCAGCCAATATATAAGAATGAAATCTAGAGAGCTATGATGGAATTGGAAAAGCAAATAAACAAAGACTTAAAAACAAATTCCTGAAGCATGTCTAGAGCAAGTAAACAAAGAATCTTCTGGGAAGAAAAAAGAGAAAGGGGGTAAGGACCACTTAGAGAAACAATATGATCATGCATAAGTTCTCAATGAAAAAACGTTACACAAATACTCATCCTGATCCCACAGTTATTTTCAAATAACAGACATGAGGCATTGCCAGGAATGAGGGGATCAAAAAGATGCTGAAGTGGCAAGTTAAAGAGAAATGCATCAACAGGATTGCCCAGAAAACACCGAAGACTTCTGGAAAAGCTCACATTCAAGTGGATGAATTCCTTAAAAATCCACTGTAACACAGCTGCATCACAACACACAAGCACACCCAAGTTCCTCTTCTCACTCTATACAGGCACTATATTTGTGCCCATCTGTATGCTCACTCTCTGTACCATTACTGTTTTTCATAGCACAAAATAAAATTCCCTCATATGCAATGACATAAAACAACCATCTGCAACTCCCCTGTTCTCAGGCCTTGCTAGAACTCCACAAACTCACCATCTGACCCACCAAATGTACAATGGGATGTCATTCAGGCCTGGATATCAGATACCAGGTATTTTGCTTTCCTTCTCCTTCAGAATGTTGTTTCATATAGTGTATTATTACATGCGTGCCTCATACATTTAAATACACACACTGCATTATAAAGATCATCTACGTGAGTTTGAGATAGCTGTATTAACCTTTGAGGTTTTGCCATTTGTGTAGTATCAAATGCAATCTCAGGAGGATGTAACTGTTCTGTAAAACCTTTTAGAAACTTTTCAAAAATAAGAAAATATACTATTGGCACAACTATTGTTCTGTGGACACAGAACTCCAGGTGGGGTCTCATGAGAGCAGAGCAAAGGGGCAGAATCCCCTCCCTCAACCTGCTGGCCACGCTTCTTTTGATGCAGCCCAGGATACAGTTGGCTTTCTGGGCTGCGAGCACACATTGCCATGTTGAGCTTCTCATCAAATGTTTGTGTGGTCAGAAACCGAACTGGACTAAAGAACTGATGCAGTTTCCCAGTCTGGATGGAGGGAAGGTGGAATGACTCCTTTCAGCAGTCATGCTGTGTTACTGCTTGTGCACAATGTTTGCAGAATTACAGGAGAAAAGAGGTCATGTCAGGAGCAAAACTAAGAGCATAATATCCCACCACTACTACGATCTCAGATCTTTAAAAGAAGAACAAAAAATTTATTTTATATGTTAGGCTCTGAGGGAAAACACCATGACATTACATCCTTGTTTCTGGGTCCTGGTAGTTCTCAAAATTTTAGATCAGCCAGCCATGACAGAAGAACTGGCTATAGCCCAATGTATACCTCAAACTATCATACTTTTTAAGAAAGGTGAAGGAAGCTGTTACCTAATAGGCTGCCTATTTGTCCCGTTTATTGGAAATGGCACTGTGTGGAAGTATTCATGATTTTGAATGCTACAACTTTTCCCAGAGAGATGCAGAGGAAAAAGCCAAGGAGTTGCTAAACAGACCATGAGACATCGAATACAATTCACAGCTGCACCCTCCCCATTCCCCAACCCGCAAGATAAGTCTTTCACACAGTCTTTAGTCTTGAATTGTTGAAGAACCTAGTCACTGGTTACTAGTAATTTCTCAGGGAGCTTATTTCTTCAAAGATGACAGCAAAACTGCTCTGCAGAACAATATATTTCATGGCAATATGTTTACATAAATGCCCTTCTCTAAAGGAAAGGACTGTATGTATATAGTATTTACACAGATACACTTCCTCTAAAAATACTATTCTCTACACTTCAGCTGGTGACTAATACACATGCCTGTTCTGCAACACTAAGGCACCATTTACAAACTCTTCAGAAACCTTCTTAATAAGCATTTAACTATTCTACAGAAGCGAAAAGCAAACAATCACATTAAAAACTGAAGAAAACCTTGTAGCATGTGTTTGGGAATTGCCTGTGACATTCTCTGTTAAGACAACTATCTAGAGTAGCAATTGGTCACATCTCACATAGCTGCATCTGTTTTTCTCCAAGTTCATTGAAAAAAGTTGAGCATACCAAGAAACCAACTTCCAGTGAAGTTATTCTGCCACCTGCTGTTGCTTTTATGGATATACTAGATATTTTAATGCAAATTTTTTCAATTTAAAAAAAAAATCCTAATAAAAAAGGAGGGTACTTTCTTACTAGAGAAAAAAAAAACCCTGTTTATTAACTATAAGCCACTAATATATTACAACCTTTTTCTCTTATTGACTTCTCAAGTGTGTGACCCAAAAGGTGCTTATTGCCAAGATGTAGGAGGCTGGGGGTGAGAAGAGGAGCCTGGTGCAAGGGAAAAGCCTGGTGATTTTAAAAAATAAAATAAAATACAAAACCTCATTAAACAAAGTATTTTCATGAATCTTCTAAAATTCACACAGGAAAAATATCTAAAAGCCTTTTAGTCTGAAAACTGTGATCCCAAACACTGCTGGATTACAATATCAAAGCAATTTAAAAAAAAAAAAAAAAAAAAAAAAAAGAACAGGTTAGAAGAACTACTGAAATTCACCAGTCTAGTTTCAATGTCTGAGTGGGGGAAAGAGAAAATAAAACAAATGGTACTGAAAAGGTAACTCCTCTCCCACCTTCAGTTCTAGCAGCAATACAGCTGAGGATTTAACAAATTTGACAAGTCCTTTTACAAAAAGGCAGTGACAATAAGGTGGACATTCCAACCTTGCTGCTGCAGTCCACGCCAGCCAGCAGCACCCACCACTTATTTTCAGGACAGCAACGATAAGTGCCACCCCCTCATCTCAGGCCACACACAACACCTTCTCACAGAACAGCAGCTAGTGTGGTTAGGTCATACAGTGTCCTTACATTGCTCATTGCTTTGCACACTCTTAAGTGTTTGTCTCCAGGGTGGGTAGGCAGCTGCAGCATCAGAAGAGTAAAGGAAAAAGACGGAAAAAGAATAGGATGCCCAATAAAACTGCAGAGGGAAGCTGGGGGCAGGACAGTGACTCACTGAAAGATGTCCCACTCACTTGAAAAATGCCTTCAGATTTTTAATTAGTGTAATTAATGAGAAATAACACTCTAAACGCGACCCAAATGATGCAACAGAAAAATCTCTTCCAGGAGAAGGAAAGCCTGACTCCACAAAATGAACATAAACGCTGAAGTCTACTCCAGCCCCTACCCTGTCCTCACACTAATGGGCCAGGCGAGCCCTGGGCAGCCTCTCCTACAAACAGCATTGCACTAAACTTGCTTAGCTCACACGACCAGAGGGGCATCACAAGACTAGGCAGCATGGTTAACCACTCTTTGTATGAAAAAGAGGTATTCCATCTACTCTTCACTTAGAGCATTACTAAAAGCTTGTTCCACCTTGCAAAGTTTGGCAGCTGCCCACTGCCATTTAGAACGAATATTCAGTTGTTCCTTCAGGCTCCTCAGCCCTTTGATATCCCATAGCCTGTTACACATCAGACAGGCGTACACTCCTTTTTTGCCAAGCGGCACATGCGTGGCAGCTTCATGCTCTTTCAAATTGAGCCGCCTAGCAATTTTTGTTTTCCCCTTTGGTCAAGTACAGAGATTAGTTCTCAAGACAAGAGCTCTACACCCCACTGCCCGTGCTTCTCAGGGCAGTGCTCCAGCAGCTCCCTGAATGAAAGAACATCACACCCGCTGCAGGGAGCCCCACGTTGCTGTGCTCTCTCTGCTACAGTGGGAGAGGGGGAGAAGGACTTGTTGGCCGAGTTAGATGAGCTCAGCGGTATTTTTGTGCCTCTTGCTTCCTTGATTTCCAGTAGATGTGTCTCATTGCTGAGCCCAGTGAGCAGACCTACAACACTAATTACTGATTTTCACTGCAAAATGAAATTCTATTTCTAATTTGCATACCATGGCAAGGAGACTTTAACTAGATCTTGAGGCATTTATAGGTACCCACCAACTTTGACCTCCATCTGTTTCAAATAATTTATATGTGCTAAGTTTTGTTAGCCCTATGTTTTGAAGCAGAATAGCAAAAGTGATTAAAAGACAGGCAAAGAAAATCTGCAGCCGAGCTAAAACCTCATACAGATCTTGGCCTGTCTTTCCTTTGTAATCAATACTAAATAAACCTGCAAAAAAGCACAGGCATGAATAAAAATCAATTTTAAAAAAAGGTGTTTTTACTAGATCTGGTTTCAGAGCGCTGTTTTCTGTACTAAAATGGAAGGTCATCCTGTACAGAGCCAATATTTTTTCTGCTCCTGAATTTTGTTATCCTTTGCTACGTGTATATGCAGTTGTTACATTAAGAATTTATGCAGATGTTTTAGTTTTTACAGTAAGCTAATTTCCTTGTTTGTGCAATAGATGGAAGCCAACTAGCATCTCTTTTAGCCTATCTTGTTGCAATTCTAACATGATGAATTTAGTGCTTTTTGCCCCATAAGGTATTTTCCCATAGGAATTCCCATAAGGAATGTTATTTCTTGCAGTGCCCTGTTCATATAATTCTTGCCCCTTTCAACAAGGCAGATGATGAGATACTTTTCCCCTGAAGCCAGATCATTTATTGATAAAACAAGATGTACTACCAAGACCACACCCTATGATTTGATTAATTTGTTCTCTGACCTGTTTTTAATGACACTTGGGACTTCAGTTTTGAAAGGAAATACACCTGGACAGTGTGTAAAAAGAGAGTACAAGCAGATGACATCTCAGAGCTGTATCATGGCTGGACTCCCCCCTCTCCCAAGTGATTTAAAATGTTAATTATCTTGCATTTGATAGTGACAGAAGTTACACATGACAGAGTCTTGTAAGAAAAGAGTAAAAGCCCTTTTGACACAGTCCTCATTTCAACAAAGTGTTAACAAAAGACTACCAAAAGCAAGACAAAAGGAAATCCAATCCAGCTATCAATTTCTGAGTCCAGTAAAATAATCCGTAACACAGACACACTGGGAAGGAAATGATGATTCCTCTACCTCCCCTTTGATTTGGCTGTGCTGGAACTACCAGCTTCTAAGCCCAGAAGAAATGCTTAAGACCTCTTACACATTTTTTTATATATACACTAAGATCTTCATGAAGATGGAGTAGCAGAAATGCTAATGTCCAGTGCATTCAAAAGTATCCAAAGACCATACCAAATCTATTGGATAATTTCTCATTCTTCCCTGTGCCCAGGAATCTTGAAATTTTGGGTTGGAAGGGTATCTGGGCTGTGATCTGTACTGTAGCACAGGAGGTTTTTTGGGCTCCCCAGTGGAAGAGAGGCATGAACATACCAGTGAGAGTCCAGTGATCTCAGTAATGCTTATAAATATCTTAAGGACGGGTGTCAGGAAGATGGGGCCAGACTCTTCTCGGTAGTGTCCAGTGACAGGACAAGGGGCAATGGGCACAAACTGGAACACAGAAGGTTCAATCTTAACATAAGGAAACACTTCTTTACTGTGAGGGTGACTGAGCACTGGAACAGGCTGCCCAGAGAGGTTGTGGAGTCTCTGTCTCTGGAGACATTTAAAACTCATCTGGACGTGTTCCTGTGTGATCTACTCTAGGATCCTGCTCTAGCAGGGGGGTTGGACTAGGTGATCTTTGGAGGCCCCTTCCAAGCCTGACCACTCTGTGATTGTGTGATATACTGACAAATTGCATTATGCTGTATCAACTACTGTATGCTGAAAAGAAATTACTTCTATCACTGCTGAACTGCATGCACCACTGTGACTGAGTTGTGAAACTACAATACAGTGCAACAGGTATGAAGGGGAAAGCAAAAATACTTCAGCCAAGTCAAATTTGAAGACTATTTTAGGGAAGAAAACAGAGATAAATCTTTTGGAATTCACGTGGCACACCTAGATCTCCATGCAAAAAACACAGAGTGCTTTGGTAAGCACAAGATGTTGAAACCATATGTTTGCATCTCATTGATCACATACCCTTTCCAGCAGTAATCTTTTACTCCAGGACATAGGCTCAGAGCTGACTCAGAGGGAAGCACGCCTCTAACCAAACTGCCAACAACAGCTCTGGGAGCACAGGTTTGCTACCCACCCCCTTTGCTGGGTTGCCATCCATTTACCAACCAGACTCAACCTTACTTAATTTGCAAATTGTGACAAAAATCACAGCCTGAGGTGGTGTGGCTATGTAGCTTGTACATTATGTACCTTTCATTAAAGAAAGCAAATGGAGTAACCTATTAATGAATACATCTTGCAGGGCCTGAAAAATGTGAAAGCAAACAAACATTTCATAATACATATAAAAAGGCTTTTCAATTAACATCCTGTTTTGAATACATGGCTGATCCACAGGAGCCCCTGGCAACAGTCTGCCAACATCTCAGCCCAGCATGCTTAGACACTTCTGGCAGTGCTTCCATTCCTCTACACATCAACAACAAGCCTATTTATTATCCAGCTTGCCTGATCTATAGTGCAATGTGGCCAGGACCTGAAGCTATTTCCTTAAGATTGAATGAGTCGGGACATGAAAATGATTAATCAACATGAAGAGGTTTAAAAGCTGTGAGAAAACTGCTCTAAGTAAAGCCTTTGTAAAGCAAGGATTGCAGCATTCAGAAAGTTGGGGCTTTCCACAGGCTGACAGTACTGGGATGCTTTGCTATTTCTCTCTCAACATTGTGATAAGAGCAGTAGACAGACAATGGCTGTTTGTCTCTGATGCTACATTCAGTCTGAGAGATCTACAGGGTGCAGCTATACAACCTTCTGAAGGGAAATAAAATCTCACTGTGCCTGTGGTCCAAGCAGAATGGAAAACACGTTAGTGCAACACCAAGACCAAGCCAACACACAGTGCATCTTCACAGAATCACACAATATCCTTGGTTGGAAGAGACCTCTAAGATCATCAAGTCCAACCATTAACCCAGCACTGCCAATTCCCCACTACACCGTGTCCCTTAGCATCTCATCTACACATTTCTCAAATCCCTCCAGGGATGGAGACTCCACCACTGCCCTGGGCAGCCTGTGCCAATGCTTGACAACCCGTTCAGGGAAATTTTTTTTCAAATATCTAATCTAAACCTCAAAGCAGAAGCAAAGCAAATACACATGTACCTGCAAGACACTGTTGATACTGACATGGTATGGAGGAAACCATCATATAAATAAAGTAAATGAGACAGATTTACTTTTGGTACAATAAAGAAGTACCTTGCAGCAGCCTCCATTGCCCAGCTGAGAAGTAACACAAGCAAGGGAAGGTGCTGGTACCTGACTCCCGTGCTTTCTGGAGCCTCAAGGTAACTAAAGCACAGACTCAGCCAAAATCAGAAAAAAAGGATGCTAGTGATCTTTCTAGTGCTCATCCATGCAAATCACATGGCAGTATTATAAGCATTAATGCTCTGAGAGAGGCCTGGCACTGAAATGACGGTAGACATTACAGTTAGTTTCTGTCTCTTAAATAGCAAAGGTGTTATGGAACATTGTGCTATTTAAAGGGAAGAGAAAGAGGGAAAATGTATAGTTTTGAGAGCTGGCATTCAGCTACTCTAATGTGAAAACACAGATGAAACAAAGCAACACACTTAGGCACAAGTAAACACAGCTCAAAAGCACTTGCTGTCCCTCAATTAAAAAATCTTTCCTTTGCTACAATAATGTTTGCAGTGGTGAGAGTTCTTACATAAAAATCCCCTTATTTTATCTGTTGAATATTTATCTATTTTGTAATATGCATGTTAATGTTACAAAACATTTATATATGTATACACACACATACACTTTATCTACGGAACACCTTCCAGTTCTTAAGGAAATGTATTGTTTTCAAATGTTGTGATTGTTACAGCCTTAGACAACGAAACATTCACCACAGAGATTAACTACAGTGGAGACAGGGCAAAATAATCTTTTCTACGCTACCTTATCACAGAGCTGCTAAATTACCTGTGGCCAAGTTCCTTGCCTGTCAACATTAAATCTTCAAGTGCTAAATAAACGATGGCATTCGTAACTTTTGCCAAGCTAGTAGGGCCTGAGATCTCCAACACATTTCACATGAATATGAAAGAACAACTAGATGACAGTAATTTCTGGGCACCTATCACCCAGCAATAACCAGTGATCCAGAGGAGCATAGCTCATGATGTTTCAGCTGAGTGAAGTAAACAGTCACTGATAAGATTACACTCTTGATTTAAATTTAGGAAAACAAACTCTTTTCCTTGCCCTCTCTTTCTTTGCTTCCTCCTTTTGTCCTTCGTATTAACTAAACTGAGTTACAGTAGTCCTGTTTATTCAGCAAATCTCCTTACAATTACATTTGAAACGGCCAAGGAACAACATCTTAAATAGACTTAAAACAGTACCTCCTACAGGCTGTGCAGTCTTCCACTTTACAGCTGACAAAAGGTAGAGAAACTCAGGCTCACAAGTAGATTGGGAGTATGAATATGTGTTTTGGAGTATGCAACCATCCACAACACGGTCAACGTGGTCTCTCCTAAAGAAAGGGATACTCAGTGCTTGTGACTTTATCAAGTCATCTACCAGTGGGGAAAAAATCAGTAAGAAACCAGTGGTGATGATTTTACTTAAACTGGGCCTATATCCTCCTCTTTAACAGCAGACCTTGATGAAAGAGTCTCCTTAGAGACTTTAAGGAAGGCTGAATTTATAATGTAAGAGCTCCTGGCAGTTTTCATCACCTCAAATTACAAAGTGATTTTCATCAGTGCTGAGGATCTAGAAGGATGAATTCCGCACTACTTTATTGGCTCCTGCTTCCCTTGCAAGCTGCTCACGCAGAATGACAGTGGGCAATTCTCTTCTTCCAAGATGACCTTACATTCAGTAAAGCACAATCTCATCTCTTCTCCCTGTTGGTGTTTGTATCCAAGTACGCACATACTTACAACCTGCATTTGGGAGAGCAGGGTGATATGACTCCCTGTGGCCCCTTCCAGACTTATTTTCTATGAACACACACCAGACCCATAGCGGAAGTTACAAGGTGTCCTGTGTGTCTTGCATCTTCTGTTTAGTACCGTGCAATCCTCCCAGACAGAAATGAAAGCCAGCTTTAGATCTGGGTAGATGATCTTAACAAAGGCAACAGGTACAAGAAGAAATAGTTAGTCAAAAGGCTGACTTCACCTTTTACTGGGGGTTCCTTCTCTCTCAATGTAGAGGATAGCTTCCCAGCTTGGCTGGATTCAACACCAGCTCCATTTTTACCAACTGCAATATTGCTCTCGACTGATTAAAGGCAATTTTTACTGTAACTATTCCTATCAGGCAAAGATGTTCCAATTTTATCTGCATGTTAAACAGGTCCAGAGCACATCACTCAAGTTCCTTCTATTTAGAAGTGAAGACGAGATCCATACAGCAACTATAATTATCAAATGACCTGTTTGTAAGGTAAACAAGACTGGCAAAAACTCACCACACACTCCACTTCCCTCTATGTGGAGCATTTCAAAGCTCTGCTTTCAAGTCCATAATATTCTACATGAGCATCGAGACAAAGGCAGCCCCAGAGTGTTACAAATCATGAAGCTGCAATATAGGTAAGGAAAAAGGAAGCACTATTCTTTGCAGGGAGCCTCTGGATACAAATCTCAGGTCAGTGTGACCTTATCATACACATTGGTCTCTCCTTTCATTCTTCCAACAAAATAAAATCCGTCATTTACAATAGATAAGAAAAAACACTAGAAAATACAATTCTTGTAAAAGTTGCAAAATTTTCTTTTTCCCCCCCCTATATTTTTGGCAAGTATAAGGAGATAGAAACATACCCTCAACTCTTCCCTACAAATCTGAACAGCAAAAATTTGGGTGTTTAAAATGTATAAAGTTTATAGCTCGCTAGTTTTGTGTTAACTCTGCTTCTTTATGTTTTCTAGATGTGAAGCAAAAATACTAAAGTCTTGCCAGAGAGGATGATTTAAAAAGACCTAAAGGACATAGACTTTGACTACATATTAAGACTGACTGAATTCAAAGTGTGAGTCTTCCTGGAACAGCCTTGTAGACTACATCTTAACCAGCATCTTAAAGTTTCCATTTTTAACTTAGATTTCAGCCTTCCTTTAGGCATTTCATTCACCTTGGACAGAAGCAGAATGGACAGCCATACTTGGATGAGTTTGTGTGTAATTCTAGTCAGTTCACTTTTGTACATTATCACTAATGAAGCGATATTTGCGTGGCATTACTCAAAATCACTTTTTGCAACAGAGTTTTTATACAGCAACAGAAATACTTCTCTTCTTTCAAGGCCTGCAAAGGTTTTTTGTGGGGATTTTTGGGGCATTTTTATTTGCTAGAACTCAGTTTGGGACAAAATTATAATGCCATGTTCCTTTAGGAAAAGGGCTGATTAACTGTAACCAAAACCAACACCGTATTTACGGAAACTCAGATAAGGACAATGAAATCTCATAGCTCAGAATATAAACAGTTGCTACAGTCATCATGGGAGTATTTCCCCACTCACCCCTCCACTGCAAGGGCAGGGTGAGCAAGGCAGGGAAGGAGGTGGTGCCTTATTCTGAGCTAAACAGAGTACAGCAGACAGACAGACGGATCTGCTGTAGTAAATCTTATGTTCCTTAGTCTTTGCCATCTGGCAAGTGATCCGTGGCTCATGTGAAACGAGTGGGTGGTCATGGTCTGCTTTGTACAAGACATTTTTTGGGATCATGGAAAAACAAAACAAAACATTGCAATTGGCACCAACCGCTGCTCTTGTTAGTGGCTTTCAACAGGCAAAGGACCAAACAAAACTGAAGACTAAACCTTTCCCTCCTACAGACCTGGTCACAATTTCAGAAGGAGATAAAAGCAAACTTGGATAAGAAAGGGAAAGTTTGCAATGCCTCTGGCTCTGACATTCTGTTTGGGATTAAGAAAGCAGAGATTTCAGCCCTAAAGACAACTGGTGACTTTATCTTCCCCTCTCTGGTAATTCACCCTTCTATGAATAACAACTTTAGAGCCATGAAAGGCACATGAAATTTACAGCTCCAGTCTCTTTTTCTAGGTAGATCTGACACCAAAATCTTAATCTGACATTGTATAAGGTTATTATCTGGAAGAAAAAAAAAAAAAAAAATTAAAATTTTTGTCTTGGCGCAATGGGCTCAACAGAGAGATGGGTAAACAGCTGCGTGCAGGACACTAGCTGGGGCATTATTGCCACTCTTAAATTTGTTTTAATAACAGCTGTAGAAAGTGAAAGCTCTTTTATAAAATTTTATTTATAGATGAACAACAATGCTTCACAGCAAGTTTTCTACATTATGGAATTATGTTTCAAAGGATATCCTGCTGAAAAAGAGCCAAATACTACAGCATTTATGTTGTTTTAAATTTAATGCAATGCAGACTTTTCAAGCACAAATACCTTTAAAGGAAACCACATGGTTAACGGCAGACTTGCTTTTCCTTAACAACCTGGAATGCTTTCATTCTGAACTTCAAGTTAAAAAGGGTTCAGGACTGGATACATACAACATTCCTTTTATTTCAAAGAACACTCATTCAACATAAGGCGATAGTGTGAAACGGCACCATTAGATATTTTTAATTCCATATAACAACTCACTGAGCAACTTCAAATCATACTTCAGCCATGGCTGAACAACAAAAGCAAACCCTAACTCCTGTTTGCTCAGATGGCATCAAAGCAGCTACGAAAATGCAAGCTGGATTGTACTCTGTTTCCAGCATCAGGGAATGAATATTGAAATAACGTTTTTTTATTTATTTTTCAAGATTTACTTAATAGCTTCTAATTTTGAAATAAAGGATTTAAACAAATAATCTTGTGAGTTCTCAACAGCTTTCCTTTCCAAAACTTACGTGGGAACACTAAATATCCAGACAAAAATACTAATCTGACTCAATCTAGAAGATTAATAGAAGAAAAATATTTTTTCTATAGTATCTTTAACATTTTAATCTTAGACATTATTTGCAATGACTGTGGAATAAATATTTACAGACTAAAGTCAGGATTTTGTTCATGGTCCCCTTCCACTTCCCCAGTTTTCAGGGATACTCCTGGGCTTCTCAAGATCCCAGGGGGAGCTTGTAATATCAGAAGGAGAAAAAAGGGCATTTTCAGACTTGCTGACTACATGTATTTGACACAGATGGTCATGTGTATGGAAGATCATGATTGTTTGTGATCGCTTTTCAGTATATAATACCACACCTTTAAAAACATCACAGTAAACGTGTACAGAAGAGTTCTGGATGTTGTAAGAAAGAAAGTTACTAGCACAGCATAACAGTTAAATCCACACAGAAACGTAATGTACAAATACACACTTCACTACCCTTTAATGAAAAATTAGCAAAGGCAAGGATGCGTTAAGGTAAAATTACTGTGGTTTGCTCACCTATGCTTTCTTTTTGTTTCAGCATAGAACTATACACTCTTGAATCAACAGGAAACCTCTTTTATCCATCTGATGATATGTATCAATGATGAAGCCTTTCAGAGGACATGCTGTGTTTTTAGGTGCTTAAAATATGTTGACATTTTAACAATACATATTCTTAACCTATGTTAGTCAGCAATAGCAGACAACAAGAAGCCCTGGAAAAGCTGGTTGAAATCTGTCTAGGCCATCAGCAAGAAGACCCTAACTTGCTTTCATTTCCCCCCAAGTCCTTTTCAGAAACAAACTTCCCTAAAAAAACCCTAAGGAATAACAAATGCAGGAATACATCATTAAACAAATGTCTGAGGCTGTATCTTCACTGCAACCAGACTGCAGCACAAGCAGGCACTCTGGTGCTAGCTTTAGTCCCACAACACAAGGGTGAGAGTGGCAGAGGCTGGAGGGCACAGAGCTCAGGCTTACTGTGAACACTGGGTACTTATGTGGGTTGCTGGTTCAGGTATGCCTACACATGCTGGAACGGTGCCTGCAGCAGTATTGTAGAAATACCGTAAACGTACTGATCACAAAATCAATCTGTTAGTGTCATATATTTCAAAAGCAGCACTTTTTCCTTTGAAGCTACTAATTCAAAAGGAGAGACGAAAAATATATTGCTTATGTCCTGAGAGATAATACATTTATCCCAATTCAATAAAGGAAAAACAGCATTCACATTTGCACAATGTCTTTTCCTACTTACAAAAATAACTCCTCCAAATCTCATTGGACAAGATTAGAAGATTTCATGACTGGTCAATATTTTTAAAAATAAATATAAAATTCATAATGGAATACTCAATGTGTTACAGTACATACAGCTTTTCTGAAGTCCTCACACTTAGCTGGTATACAATGTTTAACCAGTGGGTAAAGCAGGAGTACCGCACAATTTTAATAAAACTTGATAAGGTTCTGAAGAATATGAAAAAGAAAAAAAAAAAAAGAGAAAAACTAAACCCCAAACCCCAACAAGACCAAGCTGTTGAATCTCTTGCCAATATATACATGAAGGGGTGCTCAGTGAAAGAAGGGTGAAGGAAGGTCACTGAACTGTTCTCTGCTGTCTACCCTGTTCTCTGGGGTTTGTTCTTCCCTTATGGCACATGTGCAAAAATTAAAGATGGGTATTTTCTCGACTTGTAACAAATCACCCATATTATCTGTGGTTGTTCCAAACCCCACTGAAGTTCAGGGTAATAATTGTCACCAGCTGGAGAGAAAGCACTTAAAAAACCCCTATATCTAAAGTGGCTCATACAGTAAAGACACAGCTTTGGATTAAAACACACAGCATGCCAAGAGCTGTTATACTGATATCTTAATTTCTGCTGGTCTTTCATCCCAAAATAGGAAACTATACAGACCTAGTTCCATAGGCTTCCTATAGGCTGGGCGTGGTTTTTTTATACTCATTTTACAGGAGTATAATATTACACTGATGTTAAGATTCCCATTTTAATCTGTATTCTGTTCCCTTGAAAGCAAAGAGAGGCAGAGAGAACATGAGCAGCTTGCAGAGATGATGGCACTGATTCTTCCAGTAACACTGCCCACTCAAAGACATTATGGAACTACAGCCTCAAAGAAGTGTGCAAAATAAATAGACATTTCATAATTTTCAACACCTGGATGTTACAGGACGACTCCTGTGTGTAAACATAAGTTCTCTTATGTCACTGAAGTGTAGCAACATCTGGGGTCAGAAGAAGGCTGCTTTTCCACAGTATACATGTTACCCAACTGTTCATCACAAAAAAGTCAAACGCCATAATTTTTATAGCAAGAACAATATAAGTAAGGGAAATTCAGCAACTTAATGATAACACCAACTTAGTGAGAAATGATTTGTATGAAAAACTAAAACACTTCAATCATAGCAACTAGTCTGGTCCTTAGCTTCATACTTCTTCATAAAAGCTGCCTTTGAACCATTCAGGATTCTCCAAAATTACACTCCAAGATCAACTGTCCCACCATGATGGGGATGTCCTACATACTAAGCATTTGCATGGATACTTGCTCTTCCAACCACTGTCCCAGCTCTCTTCTCCTGGACAACCTGGCAAACTCATAATCTGACACCCAGTGATGCTGGCACTTCAGACTGACTGTAGCACAAAGAAAGCTGCTTCAAAACAGACAGCAAACCCAGTCCCAGTCAGGTCTGAATAAGTCAGTGACAACTAGTTAGGAAAAAGTTCCAAAAGAGGGGAAAAAAGTCAGTTTTAATGACTGAAAAGATTAAGGAAAGATTTAAAGAAGTCACTGCGTAGCTTCTGTAAATAACAACTCAAAGCATAAGAAGAGGGACATTAGACAGGAAGTATGTAAAAAACACCATTATCAACAGAGAAATTATTTATTCTTCTACAGTGAATTGTACTTTGGAGGGGGTTCATTTCATTTTTTTTAATTACCTCAAAGAAAACTGTCCAAGACCAAAACACATCCTCTTTGGCTGAATGAAGTTTATATGAGATGGCTTGTTTGTTGTTTTGCTTTTTTTAAAAAAAAAACCCTCATGGTAATGAAGCATCAAGGAAAAAAAACAAACGACAAACACTGAAGTAAAATAAATAGTGGAGGAATACCAGCAGATGTTCAGAGCACCGGACTGACTACTCAGACCTACCATGGAAGGATGGAGGGTTAAGTCAACCCTGCCAGGATTTGAGTTTACGGTTCTAGAAAAACAGGATTTAAAAAGTAATGCACAGACCACATAAGTATTCTCTCTCTACAACACTATACTGGACATGTTGATATACCCTCCTTAACAGTAAATTATAACTGGTTATAAAAAAGCTTGATTGGAATTTTGGAAGCTAATAGGGAGAAAAAAATATTTAGTAGCAGCTGAAATGTTTTCCTCATCACTTTTTAATCACATTTTCTGAGAGGACACTAATGAAAAAATATTGATAGTTTCTCATAGATCTTTCAATTTTGAAAAATAAAACTTTCTTAGCAACTAATTCATGTAAATTGTAACACTCTTTATGCTTAAGATATTGCTGGAGTTCAACACTAACCTTAAGGAAGCTCTATTTGACTGCTAGGAGGTGACTAAGGCATTTTTTAAGGCATATCTAAGGCATTTTTTCAGGTACAGTTACAAGAACTGTTAAAACCAACTGCTGCCAGAACTGTCAAATCTGCAGAATCACTGGGGCCTTCAGGAAAACTTTGGAAAAGATCACCTATGTAGCAACACTTCAAGTTAATACCCATAGCTGTTTCACAACACAATATATCATAGAATCATAGAATGGTTTGGGTTGGAAGGGACCTCAAAGATCACCTCATTCCAACCCCTCTGCCACGGGCAGGGACACCTCCCACTAGACCAGGTTGCTCAAAGCCCCATCCAACCTGGCCTTGAACTAGGACTTAAGCTGAAATCCAGACTCTCTATGCCCTTCCTTTCATCTTTGGCCTCTGCAGAACAAAAAAAAAACACATGGAAAATTCTTAGTGCCGAAGACTACACAAAAATGAATCCTGACTCTGTAATACAGTTAGGACAGTACTCCTCTTGCCCAAGCACCAGCTTATATACAGATGCCAATTACAAAACTGTCCACTTGCACAGAATACCACTTTGAGAAGGATCTAGGACTGCTATTTCAAAACACGACCCTAATGGATTAAAATCAGACTCCTCACTGTTCTCTCCCAGGTCTCAAGAATTGTTTCTTATGCCTGCAGTAGGCCCTGCTCCTGCCACACTGGCCCTTACAGAGCAGTATCTCCATCTGTAGACCACCATTATCATCTGCATTACCTCAGCACCCATAAACTCGCTTCACAGATCAAGATTGTGCTGTACATCCTGCCCTGTACAACCCCAGATGAATGTACTGGCACCACACTCAACCTAGCCACCCTGCTCCCAAAGACCTTCAGTGAACAATTATTCAGATAGCTCCAATGCAAGGGCGTCCACTGCGTGCAGTGGATATGGAAGTAGTCTCTCTTCACAGTTGGGTCAGATCAATAGTTTACCTTATCCAGTAACTGGATAAGGTAACAGTGACAACAGGAGAGCGCATTGTACTTCAGAAAGCAGCTGAGCTATTCCTCTTGAACTTCCTTAGCAACAGCAGTCATTAAATTAGGGACGTTAGAGGGCATACTTCTAGATGTTCCCTTCAGAATCTGTTTATGGCATGTGTTCATTAATTTCTCTGATCTCATTTGCACCACCTGATTTCTGGATGGGTTTCTCCTTAGGCTTTTTTCATGTTCAATAATAGAAAGAAAAATCTGATTTTAAAGTTCGTCTGACAGTTGCTTCTGGAATTAACAGAAACACACACTTCAGCCATCAGTAACACAAGTCTTCCTCCACTAGTAGACTCCTCTGTTTGCAGATTTTTCAAGCTACTCTTGGGTAAGAGACCATTTGTTCAATTCTTTAGTTTAACAGAGACTTGCCTGTAGAAACTTCATCTGTAATATGATAAAGTAGCTAATGAACATCAGATTTAAGGCATTCCTTGAGTGACTGAAGTTCTTGCAGAGATGAATGCCAGGATGAATATAGCAAAGCCAAAAAAGCTGATATGGGATAAGTCAGCCCTAAGGCTCAGCTGCTACATCTTCCTGTACTGTGGCTTTGGTACTTTCTTAATTCAATAAAATCAGAAGTGGATCTACATAACAATGCGTCATTATTTCCAGAAGAGAAACAAAAACCCAAAACACTGTGTAGGCACGCAGACTTTAATACACAGTGTACTGTTTCCACATCAGTGACCCAGAGTATGGACGCCACACTATGCAGCTGTAATAAGGGGTCTGTAGTCCCATCAGTCATCCTGGTGAATCCATGGCTCAAATGCATGCTTGATATGCCCAGATAATACATGTCCATATTTTTGCACATCTGCCTTTTCAAGCCAGGCCCATTATTCAGCAGCCTTAGGCAGACACATGTTGTGTTAAAGAACTACATAAATGCCACCCAGATTTAGTAATCAACCATCCACTCCTATACAGTCATAAAACATTACTACCCTCTTGTAGATAGGGATCGATATATGGGGAGGGTAAGGCTCAGATTCAACTCTCCTAAGTAGTTAAGTGAACGGTGTAGGTTTGGAATCCTTCCCTTCTCAGGATTCCTTTAGAGTTATGGGGAAATAGATGCAAAGGAGCATTATTTCTTGGGGGGAAACAGAGGCATCAGGGGCTAATGTGTATATATGTGCTGTGCATGTAAAGTTTGACATAAAAAGGATATGCCACATAGACCTCAAGCTGGCAGGTAAATCAGTCACAGATAAGACAATCTGTGTGTGATTCCGTGGTCTGTAAACACAGATTCAGTGCCCTGCTCTAACTTTTAATCAGAAAAAAGAAGGGGCTCACAGCTTAATGTTGCTCTAAGACTCATGGAGTCTCTCTAAAGCCTCGCATGAAGTCAAACATTTACTCATTTATATCACCTACAATACAAAACTGCCATCACTTGGTGAAGTATTCCAGTTGCCATCAAGCTGGGTTGTATTTGAAACGGCAAACTACAGGTGAAGACCGCATAGTCCCAATCCAACATCCTGATTCATTGACTCTCTCTCCCTTGGTCTTGATAAAGACATCAGAGACTACAACAGAAAGGTACTGGTTAATGTTTACACTGCACAAAGCCTCAGTGACATTGCTCATTTTCTCAGACTCACCCACACTAACAGTAAATATCGGTTTCATGGACAAGGAAAGTGCCACAAAAGAAATCATTAAAAACAACTAGAAGATGATTACTGCTTTGTGACTCCAACCCAGAAGCCTGAAACTTGAGTAGAATTCATTTTACTTTCTTTAATGAATTCCTCTGCTTCTGTCATGCAGCTAATTCAACACATTTCCTCCTCCTGCCCCGATTATTAAAAAGGAAAAGCAGCTAGTATAAACATCAAAGAGCGGCATTACTGCCTTCTTTGACACCAGGATATTTTCCAAAGCTACAGGTAAAAAACAGCCAGCGAACTTTGTGACCCCTTGGCAGGATGGGCATACAAAACTCAGCATAATGCAGTCACTACCCCAAAGGCATTATTTACATGCAATGAGACCTGGAGAGCTGCAACAGGGAGACAGCACTAAGACAACAGCAGGAGAGAAGTACAACAGATCCAGACCACCCTTCATGGGGGCACAGCTCTGCCCCTGCCTCAGTGCTGAAAACATCAGCTCCTAATATTTCTTCCTTTATCTTCCAGCACTTCGTAATCATACCCACACAGGTACACGTATAATAAATTCACTCTAACTCAATTTTAATTCATGCTACTTCAAATAATAACTAAGGTGTTCAGTCAGCTTCACCTTTGTTTCAGGTACAGCACAGACTGCAGTGAGACCTAGAGTCTCCCAACAACTCCAAATACTACCAAGTTATGCCAAGAAAATAGTTATGAGCGATTCTACTATTCATTTTACTTGTCTGCTTCCTCACAGGTCAAAACAAATATTGGTAATATGAACTGATCCTGTATTACATGAGTTTGACAAAAGTAGAAACATTTTTCTAAACATTTATTCTTACATAAAACAGTCAAAAATACAAAACTAGACTGAGACTTAAAATCTCAGCTATTATATTGGAAATGTTTTCCTAGGGCAGCACAACAGAAAGCTTCAGTGGTCAACATATCAGACCTTAGATTCCTTTATTTCCAAAGCACTTAATTTCATGCTATCAAGCAAAAGAAAGTAGCTTTAACCACAGGATAAACTTCCTAGGAGATTTAATTGGATTAAATCAATTTCTACATCATCAAAGCCTCTAGACTTGTATATGCTATTTCTAAGGGTGAGGGACCACAAACGAAGAAAAAAACCCTTTAGGCTCCAGATTTAAAAAAACCCACAAGCTCCAAACACCTCTGGAGCAGGCCGCTCAGCAAACCCTCAGACCAAGAGTCTTAAAGCAGAAACATCCATGTATTCCAGAAATCACCCTGAATTAAGTACAAGTGCGTCCATCTGCAGCCACGTGCCTGATTGTTTTCATGCACCTGTCCAAGCCCACTGAAATCTTTTCTGCAGACTAGGTCAGGTTCCCAGTTCCTGTAGCTCCTAGATGCCACCTCAGCCACATTTGCTGAAGAGGACATCCCAGGCACTTGAGCTGGAGAGGAGCAGGTTATGAACCTGCAGTGAGAAGAAAGTAACAGCCATAAACCCATGGTGTAGTTTTTCAAAATGACTTTGTTGTACATTGTGCATCTGCGCTGACAGACACTGCTGACTTGGGTGATGAGCACAGCTTTGCCCAACTAATGGCTGACCTGAGCTGAAGGTGTTTGAACTGAAATTTAACTTCTGTACACAAGATGCGTCAGACTGCTGGAAAACTAGTGATGTTGCAAGTGTGGGAAAGCCCCACACCATTGGCTTGTGTCAAAGTCAGTCTGCAGTCCACAGCCTAGAAACAACAACGTTATCTAGCCAACGGCAAACGGCAGTCATCTATTGCTCAAGTGTTCTCAGGGTTGCAGAGCCAAAGACCAGAGTTACACAATCCAGATAACTTTCCTACTCCGCCCTGCCAGGCAAATGCCTGCAAGTTTTCATCTGGAAGAAAAAAAAAGAGTAAATAAAATCAATATTTTCTCAGCTACACCCTTGAAGTTTCACCCTGCGCTTAACAAGAGAAACTAAACAAGGAAATGTTGATGGCCATTTTCATTGGCATGAGACTGAGGGCTTCAGTCATGCTGTAGGCCACATCCAGCAAAACCAGGAAAGCGAAGACAAATTAAAATAACTATCATTTACAACTTCATTAGCTGTACACACAGAGATATATAGGAATACACAGTCTGTTTTCCTACCTATAAAGCACTGTCTTCTCTGCAGCATATTTTCCAGTTTATCAACCTAGTCTGGTTTTAAAAGTTCCAAATAGGGGAACTTTTGCCAGCTCCAAGGAAAATTTACCACATCCTTTCACTGGTGCTTGGATCTTCAGCCAGTTACAGTCACATGTACAAAACTAAGCCAAATAGTTTCATGCTATGTATGTTTCATCCAGTACAGATTTTTTCTAGCTCTAATGCCATAAAGCCCTTTGAAAAGCATAAGTTAGAACTATTTCCATGTACAAATATCTTTCTAAGAATCTCTAAGTTGGTCCTTACTGACTTCAGTAAGTATCTCCTGATTTCCATTTTAAGGGAGCTGTAATTCTTGTTTCAGAGACTAGGAAACCTGCAGGTAAACTGACCACTGTCATTACATAAGACTACATAGAAAACATAGAGCAAAGGCAGGAACAGGGCCAAACCTGGACAGTACCCTAATCTACAAATTAGGCTGTGGATTTTAAAGCTCAAAGGTTTCAAGGGACCACGATCATCCTTTCTTTCTGGAGCCAAAACTTTACCCCCTTTTTATAAAATGGAACACCATATGGAAAAATGTATAAATTAAACCGTATCTGGAGGAAGTGGCAAATAGCTTGAAGAAATTTCAGATGAAGATCAAGTGAATCATTGTCAATTTATGCAAAAAATGGTCTACAACAGCATGGCATGGTTATTGTTTTCAAGCTTGGAAATGCTTCTCAAAACAAGGATGTTTTGTCACTGGCCATACTGTTTTTCCTTCTTAGTGGAAGCTTCTTGAAGAGGAAAAAAAGAAAGAAGACATGAAAGCACACATGGAAGTGAAATGCCTGTCCATCTCCTTATTGTCACCAGTTTAGAAAAATAGAAGAAAAGGGCAACTTTTTCTTTTAGAAGTCCCATCTGTGAAAGACTTTTGACTCAACACAACTGCACAGCTGTGCAAGAATTAAATGAGTTTTAAGGACTCTACCAATAAAAAGTATTGTGAATCACCTTTGAAGTCTCAGTTTAGCGCTTAACTTGCCAATATTCTGCCTTTTGTCCACACCTAAACAGTATTATGCTTTCAAAAACTGAATTTTTACTTCTTTCTTTAAAGGTTTGTTGACGCTGCCCTCTGAGAGGGTTAATGTACAGCTAGGATGACCCTCCTTCCCACCAAGTAACCAGGGATGCAATGGAAGGCAGAATATGTCTTCGAGCACAGATTTTGATTTCAAAGTTCTTAGTCTTCACCACAAGTCTCTTACTTGTGGTAAAGCCACAAGTGTTTTACCAGATCTAGCTACAGCAAAAACAACTCAATGGATATAAATATCATCACACATTTGCAGACACTGGGCAGAACCCACAAATCTTTCTTTCTGGACAGCAGCCAGTGGGAGATTCAGAGCCTGTAAGGCTTTGCGAAAGGAAACAATTCAGCCTCCAGTAACAAATGTGCTGTCCCTGAAGAATGGTGTCATGGAAATCAGAGCACATAGGAACAGGGGTTTAAAAAATTACATGCTGCACTGCTAACCAGCTTTCCAAACAACCCCTTCAAAGTCATTTTATACTGGGCAGTTATATTAAATGTATAAAATTATAATAAGTCCTCTCTTCACATCTTTAAATAAAGTAGGTGTGCTTCCCAGAATTTAAAAGCTACTTCTTGGGAAAGATGGCTAATTCTTCCCCTCGTGAACTTAGCTGGATCTTTAAACTGCTGTTTCTACCAGAAAGCCAAATGGATAAGTGACATGAGGAGGCTCCATAGCTTTTTTGCCTTGCTGATTCCTGCCTAACATACTCGGTTTACAAATCCATGTGGTCAGCTGGCCTTTCTAAATACCACCATATACTTCACTGCTGTAAATTCTACATGGAGTCATGCCTCTGACATCACACCAGTAATGAAACAATCTTTCACTTGAAACTTAAACATACATTCATGAATGAGAACACAGTCTGGTTTTATTGTCTTCTTAAAGTTGTACACATCCTCCTGAACCAATATACAAGAAAACTTACTTCTGTAAGAAAAAAGAGCATATATCTGATTTCCAACACGATATAAACTAATAGCAATTTTAATCATTTTCCTGACCAAACCAACACTTTAAACACAACCCTTCCAGCTGAAAAGGTTCACTCTGGCACATACATTCACTACACAAGCTGGAGGAGTGTTACGAACAGCAACGAACAAACCAAAGTGCCACCCACCCCATGTATTTCCATGCAGGACAGTTAGTACAGGACAAGCAAAGACATCAAATCCATTTACTGGCTAGCCATGCTCATCCATTGCTAACATTTACAGGCAGAAGTTTGTGATCTGTATGATTCCCCCTTTACAACACCAAAGGACCCAATTCCATAATCCTGAGGAGTATTTTGCATGCTGAATAGTTCCATTACACACAAGCTTATGGAGAGTACCCACAGTAAGTTTTAACACTTCAATAAGGCACTATGGTAGGGGCAGAATCAGACTCCAAATAAGGTAAAAATTAATAGGTGAGGAAGAACTAATTCATCTCCTATGAACACCTATTATTAATTGTGCAGGTTTGCAGCAGGGCTAAGACCAGTCCTCTAGATAAAACTGGATTTTGTTGTTTTCTACTTCAACTTCTATCTTATGCAACAATTTCAACTAACTTCAGTAATAAATGAATAGCCTATAAGTGTTGTTGTAACATTCCCCTCTGTAACACAGACACCTGCTTTCGGTCCTGTTCTCATTTCCATTCGTGCACTGCATATACAAAGAGGGTGTTTGTGTCATTGAGAGAATAAGAGCACTGAAATCAAACCAAATAGTAACACCCAAAATTACACAGAGGTTTCTAAAGGCAAGGAGTCCTTTCTAGCTAACTCCACACATACCTCTTAGGACTGAATTGCAAAATAATAGTTATTTGAAAATAATTACCTCCCCCAGTATGAAAACTCTACCACCTTAAGGCAAGCAAGGCTGAACACATGGACTGCATTAAACAGATCTGCTATTTGAGAAGCAAAACAGAGAGAATTTCCCCTATGGGCCTGCTCCAGCCCCTCTGCTCTCAGTACTCTCTTATTTAACAGACTACATCTACAGTACAATGTTCTTAGATGTTAATCACAACAATTACCTTCCAAAAAGCACAAGACAAAGCCAGATCTTTTACTAATACATGTAAAGCTTTTATCTTTACTATCCCTGACCCTGAATGCTGTCTGATTTGGTTATGAGACTCAATGAAAACTTCTTATAATCCACATTACAGCACTTCAATGCAGATTCCCTTCCCAGATATACCCACTCCGCACTGCAAATATACTATGCCATCAGACTATGTCAGGGGGCATCAGGACTGTACCGCAGCCGTTCCACTGGCTGGCACTGCGGTCTCTTGGGCCTTGCTGAGCAAAAAGGTACACTTATACAGTGATACCTTCTAGCCTGATGTGTTTCCACTTCTCTCTCATTGTTCCTTACTGCCCATTTTATTGCCAAAGCAACAAGGACATGTGACACAAAAGTCACAGTATGGTTACAGCTCTTGTGGAAATTTCTTCTGCAATTTCAGGCTAAGGGATGTCTTACACTTCAATATGTATAAGGGGTATCTCCTGGACATCAGCTAATACAGACAGAGTAATAGATTACTTCCAAATAGATGATGCGTACTGGGGAAAAAAAATAAACTGAAAAACACATTTTTGTGCATGACATATAGAAGACAGTAAGTCACATGAAACAGGTTTTAGTAACAGCTTTTAACAGCTTATTGGCATTAACATCATTTAATGCTCAGACACCACAAGGATTAAAAAAAAATTACATGGACCTATATAGAACAGAAGACATAATAAGGTAGCTGCTCCATATGATGGAAGTAGCTTATGGATGCAGCTCCAAAGGCAAGTGTTACTGTATTTGATTTCAGTGCTGTTTTCTAAATTGAAGGCTGCTTCTTTATTCTTCTGAACTACAAACATGATATAACTATAGTTTTATTGCCATACTTGAGTACAGAGCTACTCAGTTAATATATTCATGTAATATCACAACATATTCCTTCACTAGTAACTATTCTTCCCTTTCAGTGATAATGAAACTCAAGCCAGAGCATAACAAACTTGGAGAAGAAAACAAAAAGCTGGGAGCTACTGAGACAGTACCGGTGAATTTCTTACGTTGTTCTTCTTTGCTGCCAAAACAGAAAACAAAACTAGTAAAACCCAAATTACACATACTTTGCAAAGCTGAAACAGCCTAACTAGAATTACTGCAGTTCACAAGTATCAGAGGAGAGACCAGCTCTGCTTTCTGCTTTTAAAGGAAAGCAAGTTCTCATTCATACCCTAACGGGTGACAGAAAGGGAAGGTGTGAACAGCTTTTCGCCAGTAAGTTTTGTAACTGTGCAACTTAAGGTTTTCATCATAAATGCAAGAATACAACAGTCAGGAAAGAATTTCTTTGCTTCCAGCATCTCTTCTCCCTCTGAAGTATTAATTTGACTACTGCCAGAAACTGTGTGCTGGTTTTGTCAGACTGACTACGCCATAGCTTATGTTAATTTGATTTCACAGAATTCGGGTAAGTATGCAAAGCACTGCTCTCAGACATTTCTTGAAGGATCACTTTAATAACTGTCCTTAAGTCAAATATGTTGTTTGGGGGTTATCCCACAAATGCAGCCTAACCTTATCAACATAATTGTATGCGATACTTCAACTCCTTGAAGTATTTATTTTTTTTTGTCTGCATTTACCACTTGACCACAGTCAAACTCTGCCTACGTGCCACAGCAGAAAAGCAACATGGCCACCTCATCAAGATTAGAAAGATCACACACATAAAAGTAGTTAGAGTGGTTAATCTGCTACTACACCTACAGTAACTGGGTGTAGCTGTGCCCTTTCTAACAATGTCAAGGTTGTACTCATTTAGCCATCCACAACACACGGAAAGACAAACAGTTTCTGGCACTGAAACATACCTCAGTCTATTTAGAGCACGTGGGTATCTCAACAATGATTCAGAGCAAGAGAAGGTTGAGGTCACTCCTCGGCCAGACGTGACGACTTAGGACAAAAATACTTTAACTCTCTGTGGGTTGGGTTGGTTTTGTTCTGAAGTAGTGCCTCTGGCAAGCAGAAAGCAGCAATACATTTAGTGTAGTAGAGCAGAATTTGATTCCTAACCTTAATAGACCTTCCTCTACCAGAGACAATTACTCAGAACAAATGCACAGCACAGTTAATTCAACTGGACCTGGAATAGTAATAAAGGCAATCCTCTCAAAAAAGCTGAGCTTCTGGTGGCTGAAGGTATTTTTAATTACTATTTCAATTAAAGGACATCACATGCCATTTACTTATTCATACATGTCTCCAAAAATTAATCTGAATAAAAGCAATTTTGGTTTCTACATTTACTCAAAGAGGCATGCAAGATACCAACTGCAAAAGAAGCTCCTACATCCCAACATGTGCTTATCTAACCTTGATGCAGAAGGAGCTGATGTGGGAGTGCAAAGCAATGGAAAAAGCAATACAATTTGCAATTACTATCAAATCAACACCTCCATTTTATGCATCCTATGTGCATCAACTGGGCACAGCACATCCAAATATATAAACAAAGTATTAATTATAGGTATTTGGTGACATACACTGACTCAAGGATCAGACACACACAAAATATTAATTACTATTACATGGAAAATACTAGAAAACAGCAATACTGACAGATTCTGAGCAGTTCACAAAATTCTGATACACAGCTTTATCCCATTCTAGTACTATTAATTTTTACTAAAATCTGTGTTCAGAGACATGAATAGTTCTTTTTCTATTAAAAAAGAAAATTTTCTCAATATGGCATTTCTCCTGTACTGTTTGTTTTTATACGGTACTGCTAGTGAATATTATGTGCACTGCTGAACAGCTGTATTTTGTATGTCAGCAATCCTGAGAGAAAAAAGTAAATGCTCTCAAAGCACGCTTTGGTTTCTTCATGACGTAATGACCTACAGACAAACCATTAATAACTTTCAGAGTAATATGTTGAGTCAATCTTTATTATTTAAAACAAGCACAAATCCATAGAAACAGTCATGAAACAAAGCTAAAGCCAATGCACTGCATATTTACAGTCACAAACACCACAGCACAGTTTGGGGCAGAAATTACAAATGTTACAAACACACGAAACCCCAAGAAGAGGCAGCAGGCAATGCACACGGAGACGTGGATATAAGACAAATAACGCTCATTCTCATGGGAAATGTGTGTCTCTCTTCATTTCTGATTTGTAAAGTTCACTGCTCATTTTTCCCGTGCCCAGTATGCACAAAGTCTGAGGCCAAGTGAATGTCCTCATTGAACGGGGATGGAAAACACTAGAGCCTGGGCTCCACATTTACAGATTAAGAGGTGGTTTGTTGGACATTGCAGTTACTCTGTGTGTCCACATCACCATGCTTAAACATTCTTTAACAGAGCTTATGCTAGACTCCCAACTCTGAAGTAAAACTGGGCGTGCAGCATTTTGGCTGCCAGAAAAATCTTCTTTTATATATTATATGCAGCAAATGGCAGAAATACAGTCAAATATGCCATTTTTTACATGTATGCTTTTAATACTTTAGAGTTTTACCATACATTTCCAGCAATTTAGGACCTTCTCATTTATCAAGCGCCCCTGCCAGGTCAGGCAGTGCTTCCACAGATGTTTCCCTGTGCAGCACTGACAACCTGAGCAGCTCACATCAGTACTATTCCTGCAGCACCACACGTCAAGCCGGGGAACCAGTCAAAATTGAAATTAACCTCACTTATTTTCCTTTTTATATTTTTTATATTTAGTATTTTTTCCTTTTTATATTCCTTCTTAATCCATTTATGGTTCTTGACCCAGTTCACAGGTGGCTTCCAAAAGAGTTGTACCAACTCAACTGAACAGAGAAAGGGAGAAGTGCATCGCAGAAGTGACGTTTTAGAGGGCACCAGTAAGCACTGAGAGAAGACGCCACAAAGGCCACCACAGCCACTGGGGCCCTGCTTATGGCTGGGAACAATCACTGTGGAAGCAGTTACATGGTGCTTCTGCTTCAGCAGCAAAGCAGGCTTGAAAAATTTCCAACCTTGTTTACCTTCAGCTACTCATTATCGTCTCATGCCACATTTTTTCAGAAGGCTATTTTTAGCCTGGATTATTTCAGTAAACTATTTCACTGCATGACACCATAAACCCTTACGCTGGCATTGAAGGGGCTGTGAAGCACAGCACAAGGAAGCGAGCTAATATCCACCTTTTTAATTGGCTCCACAACAAATAGCTGGAACTACCTGTAGATACAACTCATGACTGCAGTTTGGCAAGAAGCTTAAATCGATACATTAAAGTTAGAAGATCTACTGAAGTTCAGTTTGCATTTGGAGGTGGCTTGGGTTTTTGATTTTTTTTTAAACCCTATATTCTCCTCTAAACATGTTAATTCAAATGCATGAATAAAATAAAATGTCCACCTTTCACCAATACTTTAAACAAGGAAAAGTTTGTAGAAAGCAGCAATTCTGGTTTCATTAGACCAACTGGTGTAGTTAGTACAAAACCAAAAAGCTCTCTGGCAAGCCCTTCTTTGGTTACCTCAAACTTATATTCCTGTTAAGAACAACATTCCCTCTTTACAGGTACAAGATGAGAACAAAGGAAGAAAACAAAATGTTGAAAAAAATTAATCTGACTCTTATTATAAGAAAAGCATTTTAAAGCTCCAAAATCACTTCTCCTGTGATGATGTTACTAAGGAGAAAACGTCACAGAAAACAAACAGCACAGAAAACATGGAATGATTTAATTAGTCCACTGATCATTATTGTAAGAATCCTACTGTAGATAGTAGATAACTATACTGACATATGTTCCAGTCAGATCACCTGCCACCATCTCAAATCTACACCAAGAATGCGAGTCTTCAATTTCATTCAGGATTCACTTCAGGAATTTTAGAAGTAAAATAAGCCACTTGTTGGGCAACACCACATAAACCTAATCAAACAGCATATACTAATGTGAAAGTATGAAACAATACTGAGACAAGTACAGAGACAAAAAGAAAAAAGATAAATAGATAGACTAAAATTACATCAATGTTATCTTTTCTTCAGTGGAGTAAGTTTGGCAGATTTATTCATCGCGCAAGTTACTATGACAAGTCACACAAATTCCACGCCAGTGTCTGAAAAATGTAATCAACAATGAAATTAAAGTAGTGTTATGCAAGTTGTCATCTAGAGTAATAGGGACTCCAAAAGAAGATAGGACTGCTGGAGTGCAGTTTCAGTAAGTCCACTAAGATCACATAGGAAAATGAAATCTCAAATCAGTATCTTTGATAGCAGCATCAACAGGCACACCGAGAACCAACTTCAACTTTCAGGGCACTCTAAATGCTCGACATCATCCCATGATCCCTACTGAAGTGTTTCCACTTGCTCGTATTAACTTCTCTGTTCACTGAACCCTGCACTGAGCCGTTTCAGCATGCTAACCCTGCAGAAAGTTAACCACTTGGTTTATTGCATGTACTTTCTTCTGCATTAGTGTATCTAATAGCTCAGCAGACCAGGTGAGCACTAAGTCAGTGCAAAGGGACAAGATGAGAAAACTGTCCAGGGATGTATCTATTTTTTTTTGCTGGGTACAGTGAACACAGAAACTAGAGCAAGGTATGTCACAGGAGCAAAGCGCTGGGTGAAAGGACTAGTACATCAGCTCACTGTGCTCCTTGAAACCACAGCCTAAGTGTATCTGAGTTCTCTTGAAACGCTTTTATGGGAAATTACAGAGAAGCAATTCACTTTGATGAATTTCACCATTTTCAGTCAGGGCACACAACAGTTAAACAGCCAGGCTCGTTGTTCTTCTGGTTATTTGCCCTGACATGTCAGTATTGGCAGGGGGAGATTTCAGTTACCTCTTTGCAGGGCTCAGCACAGATCACACAAAGAGCAAAGCAATTCATCCTGTCCTCTTCGCCCCACTCAGGACAAGAAGGTTATCGGTCTGGAAGACACGATTAGGGGTTTCTCAAGCAGGCTCTTAGCAGGAAACACTACGAGAAACCTGTTTATGATGTTTCCATGCCACTATAGCTGCCGCTGAGCTCCACCCATCCCCGATACATGTTTATACAGGTGAATTGCCAAAGAAAGAAAGAAAGAAAGAAAAAGAAAGAAAATAAATCCTTCTTCAGTGCCCCAGCCTTACATTTTAATTATTCACTTGCTCAGATTCATAAAAACTTGATGAAATGTCAAAAATAATTTCCTTACGGGTAAGCAAACAAAGGACAATAAATGCATGGCAAAGAGGTAGCAAACAAGGCTACGGCAGTTAATGATTGTCAAGGTTAAGTGTCTAATTTCTCTTTCACAATACAGGTCTGGCTACCTGTGAACACACCCAGGTGAGCCTGAAGGACCAGACACCGCTGAAAGGAAATGACAGTGGGAAAATAATCCAGGAGGCATCCATGAGAGGTCTCGAACCTCCCAAGCCCTTCTTCTCAGCCTGAGGCTGGTTCTACAAAAGGGTAGGTATGAACATACGTGTAATTTTGCTCACCCTCTCTCCTCCTCATCTACCCTCTTGAGAGCACGTAACTAGGAATAGGAAGGCTTGAGGTGTAAAGCCAACCCATCCTGCAAGGCGCCAGGCATTTCCTAGATGAGGCTGAGAGAGAAGCAGGCAGGGCAGGAGGGAAGAAAAAGCTTCTTGTATCAGATTCCAAAGTCACAGCCTGCAGGGAAAAAAGTCCCAGGAACATTCACCGATGGCAGTGCGGGAGGTGACCATCTTTGACACTTCCACTGGGTTTCTGCCAAAGGATTCAACTTCACTCCAAAAGAGAACAAATGCAATGGCTATTTCAGAGCCCTTCTTGGGCCTGGAGGAACAGATCAACTCACTTGCATGTAGGGAAGTCACTAATTATAGAGTATACTCTTAGAGCTGTCAAATTCACAAGACGGAGGCAGCACCCAGGTCAGCAGAGCAGCTGGGGGCTGATGCACATGCCCATCTAGTAACACCTATGATCTTCAATGACACGGAATCCCTCTCTAGGTCAAATGCTCCCAGGACTGGTTTTGTTTTCTTATTTCCATATTACAGACTTAGGATCACTATTTTTCGAACGTTTTTCCAATCACACTCTGTAGCACTGTTTCCCAAACCATGGTCTGGAAATTGGCAGTGTTTGGCAACCAGTGTCAGGGACCACCATTAAGAGAAAATACCAAATTTGTTTCTTTTGTATGGCCTGTAAGAAAGTCGGAGAGTTCAGTGTTCTTGTGGTGGAAACCACCACTTTTGGTATTGTTTAATACACATTAAAACATAAACTATCACAGGAAATTATCAACTGCCAGCACACAGAGTCTGTGGTTAATCTTTGAACATTAGTTGTAATGCTGCCTGAAAAGCTGCCTGGCTACAACGCAGGCTTCTTTCCTTTACATGCTTTATTGCAATTGTATTGCCTATACTGACTACTAACAACATTGCAGCTGGAGTCACCAGTCCAGCTGGTGAATGATCACTCCTCACATGTAAACCAAATATTCCCTAATTTATTCTTTCCCAGCTGACCAGGAATCATGCCTGCCTGCCAAAAGGTACTGAAGAAAAAAGTCTATAGCTCTAACCGAAAGCCCGTATCTTTCAACGGTGACAAATTATCTAGTTAGGGAGTGGGAGAGAGCGCTCCAGTGCTTACGTCACATCCATGTACTTTTGCCTTTATTTACATAGAAGCACCTTTTTGTTTGACTGCAAGTGTTTTTCTTCAGGTGTAGTTGACCTAAGCTGAGTAGACCACACCATGTCCAAAAGGAACAGCCCCTGGCTTCCCCTGCCATCTACATTACCAGGTCCTCCTTTGTGTCAGCAGTCAGGTAGCTGACCAGTGACATGGAATAAAATAATGCTACTACAAAAAGGTTTACAGCAAATGGCAGACTGAAACTTTCTCACCAGTAAAAGGCTTCAATTCCAAAGATCTGTACTTAACCTCATGCCCAAAGACTGTACACCTGAGACTGCACACAAGCCAAAAGTGATGCAGCCAATACGTCATGTCTTGGACCAGTATTGTAAGAGGACAGCATTTAACAAAGCAGAAATAGACTGAGGCTCATCAGCAGAGAGACAAACCCACAACTGAAATATGAAGGGGGTTTGCACACGTAAACTCTGATACACTGTCACAATTTAGCAGGAAAAAAATTGCCTTGTGAACATGAAATTAACCATACAAAATGCCTTGGACTAACTGCTTTTGACAGACACATTGCCTACCTTGCTTTTGATGAGTAAATCTAAGTATATAAATTAAAACATCGCTCAAGCGGGGGTGACTCACCTCAAAAAAACCTAACCCTCGTTTCTAAAAACTCTTGTGATTATTACAATTATAGCTTCTTTTATTGTGTGTCTGTTGAAAAGCCTGGTATAAAGACTGAGTAAAGACAAAGCATACAGCACGGGTTGATAATAGATTTGGCCTGCATCAGTCAGGATGATGGGGTAAGTTTGGGACTGGACTAGACAATCTCAAATGGTCCTTTCCAGCCTAAATAATTCTGCGTGAAGAGTCTGAAAATGGATGTTGTTTAATGTGAGTTCCTCTGCTGATATGCAGTAATGTTCCATTCAGTCCCTAGCAAACAACCTAGGAAAGGGAATCTAAACTTGAAATATGCTTGTCCTCGGTTTTGAAAAGAAGCAAAAACCATGAGAAATTAAAACCTGCTGCTTTGCATGATCTAAATTCCAGCTTCCAAACTGCATACTGAAGACAGCATGGATGCTCAGGAAGTCAAATGGAAACAGATGCATACCAAAATTTGACCTGTAAAGGACTGACAACTTTTGGCTTTCTTGACTGACTAATATTTCTTCATGACCCTCATTGCCACAGAAACAGGATAACCCAGGCCACTGACGACCTAATCTGTCATCTTGCTTCCAGCAATGACCAATACCTGAACCTTCACAGGAAGGACAAGAAAGTTCGCAGTGACCTATGGCCTCTTGTGCAGTGTTGTATGCACAGCCAAGTAGTTTGGCAGCCCTTTGCTCAGCACTTTGCAACCTGCTGGGTGATGAGAGTTGACACACAGTTACCTTCATTCCTTTTTTAGGACCCATAGCACTCAAACGAAGAATTAGGACATCTGCTCCCTTCCCCAACAAACACAACATAATATTCCCATTTAAATCACTCTGCTACAGATAGTCAGTGTAAACAGAACCATAGAATAGCCTTGGCTGGAAAAGACCTCTAAGATCAAGTCCAACTATTAACCCAGCACTGCCAAGTCACCACTACCCCATGTCCCTCATGTTCCTCTACACGTTTCTTAAATCCCTCCAGGGATGGGGACTCCACCACTGCCCTGGGCAGCCTGTGCCAATGCTTGATAACCCTTAGCAGTGGCCTCCACTAATTCCTTAGTTGCAAGATCTTATGCAGTTTTGGTCATAACCTGTCAGAATATATCCATACATATCTTAAGCACTGGCCTTCTGCCTGCTCTTTAGATTCGAGGCATAAATTCCCTTCAATTATCATGATACAGATTTAGTGATGTTTCTCCACGTGTTCCTAGAACTACTCAATATTCTTCAGATAAAAAGCTCACTAGGTATTTAAGTCAGATACAAGAACACTCATTCATTCATTCTAAACTCAGAAAACATGATTTTGGAGAACTTAGGGCTTTGGAAGCCTGAAACAATCTCCTATCAGTTACTAAGTTTTATGAGAGGCACTGAAGCAAGTGGTTCTGCCTGTAGTCATGCTCACAACTGCCATTAGTAATATCCTGACTGCCAGCAAGCAAAACATATAAATAGCCCCAGGAATAAATGGAAAGAACACCACATCTAGTCAGAACTATTGTGCACAGAAGTTAATTCAAGTGCCAAAACAGGTACGCATTTCAGTCTTGCCCGGCTTGTCACATAAAGCTGCAAGAGCAAATTGTTGTGTGACAACATGAGTCTCTCATCAAACTGCCAGAGATGTGCAAACCAGGTTTTCAAACAGGACACTTCGACCTCAGTCTGACCTCACATAAATTTAAGAGAAATATCCTAGTGATAAACATCAAAGACTTTACAGGAGTACGTGGAAGGCACCCGCGTGAGTCAGGAAAACTCAGCTAGAGCAGGGTGGGGTATTATCTTTATTTGCAGTGTGCTTTACAGCAGCCCCCTAACAACACGCATGCACACGTACTTGCTCTCAGGGATGCTGGGGGCAGAATACGGGCAGCACAGCCAGCTCCAGCATCGCTTCCTACAGCCCTTGTGTGACAGAAGAGCTGTTTGATAATTGTTGATTCCTATTTAGTAGTGTACGCTCTGTTGTTGGAAGAGGGCATACAATGTTTGATTTGAAAAACATGTGAGATGTTTTGGATACTACATCCTGGGAAGCAGTAGATACTTTTTATTTTGTTGTGCTTTTAATATATATATTGAATGATGTGGACAATTACTGAAGCTATAGTTTCTCTGTGCTTTTTATTTTTATTTTAGAACTGTATATAGAATCTTATGAGCTGCAATATCCCCAAAATCCTTAGTTAGAAATAATATTCAGAACCTCACATAAAACAGACAATGTATATAAGAGGGCTTAACTTAAAATATATATATATATATATATATATATATATATATATATAAATAATATCCTTTGGCTAACAGAGAAAGCTTTCTATATATGTCTAAATTCTATTCTGTAAGAAGTTCTTCCACAACTAGCTTGGATAGACTGAAAAATAACATTAACAGAGTGAAATGCAAAATTTTACTTCAGTTACAGATATTAATTTTATGTTTCGCTACCTTAAAGATATATTAATAATGAGCATTTTAGCAGAAGTCACCAGTTGTTCAGGAATTTGGAACTATCACCAGTGGAAATGAAGACACAGTATCATTTATCTTCTGTAAAGATCACTGTCATCCCCATGTTTATGAAACCAGCTTTGGCTTTTGACTTGACACAGGCTTGAAAATACCTTTTAGCTCCATCCCACCATGAAAACCACTGACTGCTCTTCCTCATGCTGCTTGTATGCCAAGGTAGATCTTCCTGTTGTAAGATTTTAATTATGTCCACAAAATTCACTGTAGAATTTTTGTGACCAGAAACAATTTCAGTCTGGCCTGTCTTTTTTTATAAGTTACTACAGGTTGTATACCTGACATACACAAGCTATTTCCTACAAGGTAAGAGGAGTATGTACAATCCGTCTCGGCAAAAGCCGATGACTGCGAGAGCAGCCCCACAACTTTTTCACCCAGAGGTGGTCCCTACAGTGCTAACACCTGGGTAGAAGTACCAAAGAGCAAGGTGAAAATATTCACCTGCCGTTTAAAATCTGTCAGCTCACATACACACACACACACACACACACACACACACACACACAAACTCTCTCTCTTAATGCTGGTGGTACTTTTCAAATAACTGTTTTTCTCAAAAAATTCACCAGAAGGCAAGCTGCTATCCAAACTGCTGAAAGAACTAAACCAACAAATAAAAGCATCCTAAACCAACAAATAAAAAGCTTACCTTATAGAAATTGTTTAACATGACATGTAACCCATTCAGTTTTTCCAGTGTTAGTCTAAATGCCAAAAGGCAACACTTAATTGCCATGCTTATGAAGTTGATCTACCAGTTTTGTTTACTTCATCTGATTTACCCAAGACAAATACATTAGGTGTCTGAAATATTGTAGGAAAATCTAAGAAAATCTAAAGAAATGTTACATTTTATTTATTGGTAACATGGAAACAGCCATAATTCTGAGAAATGAACATAGATCCTTTGGACAGTCCTCACCAGTTACAAAATTACAGTGGCTGGAAGGTACTTAACAGATCTGCAAACAACTACTACATTAGAGAACTGTTCTTAAAAACAGTACTGCAAATATGTCTCCCACCACTACTGTCACCTTCAGATTGCCCTCAGGATGCAATCTAGATTGTGAAACATACATCCAAAGGTGTATTGAGTCTAAAATGGTAGGACCATAAGCTCACTGACTCTTGCGATGTTTGATTCTTGGATCTTATTCAGACTCTCATGACTTGACCTTATCTTGCATTTTATACTGAGTAAGAAACGGTGCATGGTCCAATTTTCTTCTGTGCTAAAACCAAACAGTGTGAGAAGAGTGTTCAGATCACTCACTACTGATAAAGTCAGTATCACCACAAGAGATAGTATCAGTTGTATCCTTCATTTAGGCATCACTTCCCATTATCCATCTATTGCTTGTGAAGTTGTTCATAGTTTTAATGGGCATTCCATTGATTTGCAAGGAAAATGCTACAGGGAACTGCCCCCCGCCCTTTTTTTGCCTCATAGACAATGTATGGACTACAACTGAAAGGCATAATTTCATTTGAAGTTCCCATTATATCAAGATAAATAATATGATTTTTCCTGATTACAGATAACATGAACTAGAGAGACAGAGTAGATCAGAGCTACTTTGCCTTGGATTATCAGCAAAAAATCCTAATGATGTTGTTCTGAACAGGAAAAAAAAACAACACAAAAGAAACCCAGGAAAATAGCAGTGTTTCTTGAGATATAGCTCAAGTAAGAAATATTTATAGAGAGTAAACTAACATTTATTCTTTCTAAATTTTACTTGAATTTAGCAAGTAGTATAAAAGAAAACTGTATGACATGTAACTATACTGTATGTATTTACTGCTATACTGTATTCAGCTTCTGAATGCTGAAGGCTTACAATCTCGTGCTACTTAAAAGTATAGCAAAGACCTAAGAGATGATTTACAGTGAAGGGCAATGTTATTTGGCTTATTTAATACTGGAGAAAACAACTGGCAATGGCAGACAGTGCTGTACCATCCTTCCAAGGACTGATTCAGTAAAGCTCTTAAATATCTTATTTTGGGAATTTTCTCATCAGAACTTCTGTAAATTGCTTAAATAAAAGAAACTTTCACAAATGTGTAAACAACAGGCTTTGTTTGTTTTAAGCTATTATATCAGGGATACAACAGTTTATTGTCCATAAAGCACAGGATACTGCTCTGGGCATAGTGATAACCGGAGGAGCTCCCAATTTTGAGAAAACACTAGATCTACAGGAAGCAACTGACCTCATTTTTAATATAACTGATAGTTATTCTCACTATTGAGGACAGATCAGTTTCCAAAACCCACATTAATTTAATATCTTTAAGGAGTACATTTTATTGAACAAGACAAAAATAGAGGAAAGCATAAACTGGCCAAACTTCTAACTCACTCCAGTTTATTCTGCCTCTGGATACTGTATGTCTGAAAAAAACCCCTCCATTCTTCATCGGTAGTGGTCCCTCCGTTCCTTACAAAAGGACACAAGCAAATCTTACAAATTTGGTAGAAGGAAGAGGAAATGAGAAATACACATGTGAATTATTCTCACAAAGTTTCTGCCATACCTTGGTTCTGCACAGAAAACAAATTTAAGTCTTTAAAACTGTATTTTAGAATCAGCTCAGTTTCATCTGTAGTTGGGAGGGAGGAGGATCCATGCTCTTAACCAGGAAAATAGACATTTTGTCTGCAATTATTTTTTGGGAAGGTAATGAGGGAATTGTACTGGTGTTGACAATCCCCCCCTAGGTCTGTCCACGTATCTCTTTTGAGAAATGTGTGTGCTTCCCAGGAGGAGCACAGCTGGAGAGATTCCACAGAGGAATCACTCCCTGGTCAGAAAAGACCAATCTGGGGGAACAGTGCCCTGGAAGAACATAACCCTGGTACACCCACACAACACGCCCCTTCCACACTCCAAATTTTACTGAATGAATTTCACTAAACGAAACAATTATATAGAGAGAGCCTTTGGCAAGACCTGGTCAGGAAAGCTGAGGTAATTATTTTCACTAGCATTGCTATAACTGCTGTTCCCTTGCAGGTATTTTCAAACCTTTCCTAGTTAAGAGATGTGCCTTTGGTACAACTCCTATGTCTCTAAATCAAGAGATTTAGGGCTTTTTAAAGTTTTATAGCCATTGGTAAACCATTTCAATGCTATACAGATGAACACATAGTCCTTTACAGGTAAATAAGCAAGTACAAATCGTAAGGAAACAATACCTAGAGAGTCCTAAAGGCTGCCTAAAATGTGTCTGAACTTTAAAAAAAAAAAAAAAAAAAAAAGGAAAAAAAAAAGAGAAAAAAAAGTAGTGAAATTGCAAGTCCCGTCTACCAAGGAATGCTAAACACATCAATATCTAATGGTCAACTCAGTAATAAAAAGTGTACTAGGAGCTATACTGGTGGTCTCAAAAAGACAATGTGCCTCAACCTTCTGCCCACATTACTGTCTACAGTAGGAAAGTACTGGAAAGTAAAAGGAAAGTAAAGCTTTATATTGCAAGGTCGAAGTGGGGAGGTTTTCACAGGTGTGGTATCTGTACTTCTATCAACAGAGGAAAAAAAAAATTAAACCATACAAATCACACAAAGGAACGAATGCCCCTTGCCTGACAAAGCTCTAAATTGTCTTGGAAGTCATAAGTAACCCTATGAAACCAAAAGAGTATGCACAGTTTTTCAAAAACAAATAAAAAGAATTGTATAGTTCTACATTTCTGCACATCTCTACAAGAAAAAAAACAAAATCAGTTCACTCATTTAATTAGAGGGAAAGAAACTGTTTAGCAAATTATGAAAATTACAGTGCTATTTCCCTTGTAACTAACATACCATCACTGATTTCTGATGTGAAAGATCATAAAGCTGTTAGGTGCTGGAAAGAACAGTAAATTCTGGGTATTTGAAGATGTAAACAGAACTATTTTTGGTTTTATTAGGCATATCAAAATCATGGCTAAACCTCAGGAGTGGGCTGGTGCTTTTAGGAAAACTGTAGTTAGATGAGTAAAAGTTTATATTTCTTGGCACACAGACACCATCCTAACAAGCCTCTTTAAAATCCAGTATCTTGGTGGAGGTAACACTTACTGTTTGCTATACTTCTGGTTGTTAGGGGTTACCATAAAGGTCCTGTTTTTCCATGACATCAGCTATATTCCAACAGTGTGCCCAGGAGTTTTAGTAATGACTGTAGTCTCCAAGTACTAAAACCTGGGCCAAAATCCTCTACACTTGCAGACCAGCTGAGTAAAACAAAAAAATCCCAAGAAGAATTCAACTGGAATTTCTGATTTAGTTGCTAAGTAAATGAGAAATTACTCTTTTCGTTCCTCAAATCTGTTGTTCAAAGTTGTTTGGACCAAACTTTGAGTAATTGCTAATTATTGCTCCTCATTCAGCTGCTTGAATCGAGACCTCACAGTTCAGTTTGTCAGAAGTGCAACAGACTCTACACCAAATCAAAGGTATTTCAATACAAGACGCACAATATTTCCAAAATTAGCATGTCTTACCTGCCTTACATGTTTCTCATCTGTTTCTTTTTTCTAAAATGCTGATGAAAGTATCCCATTCCCATGAAAAGCCAACTGTTTGTGAAACATACAGATCCTATAGTCTTGAGTAAAATCCCATGAAGACATGAACAATCTTCAGAGCAGGCATCACACTGTTTGTAGGAAATAAAGTATGGAGCTACACCCTGAACACCAAGATAAAACCAGAACATCATAGTAGTGGCAGATGTTATCCTGTGTGTGGACAGCATGAAAGTCTGTAAGGGACACCCACGGTACCATTTAGCAAAGTTTATCTACTGAGAGCAAAGCAGAAGTAGTGTTTTGGACTCTCTTTCAAGTTCCTTGTATGCTACTATGTTATTAATTATCTGACACATGGGCAGCTCTTGGTCTCTACTCAGAGTGGCCACCCCTGCAGCCTGCCCCAGGTTCCAGAACCTTGCCAGGTAAACCCAACACACCCAGGCAACCCTGGTCGACAACCAGCAGCATTCAGGTGGATTTATTTGAACCGGAGGCCTAAAATAAAAAACATCATACTGATACCAGACTGAAGACTACAAAAAAAGAAGAAAGGGTTCAGACTCAACACACAGAGAAAAACTATACCTTTCCTTTTTTCTTTATTAATTCTAGACATTACATTTTCATTAATACCATGTTACCACACTGCTAGGGCAGCTAACTCCTACTGCAAAGAAAAAACCCAGTATTAGATAAAACATGGGGGAATATTTGCACTATAAGAGGTGCCAGTTCCTGACAGTACTTCATACAGGGCTACTTCAAGTTTATATTAAGAAGCACAACAAAGGAGAAAACTTTCTCACAAGATAACTCAATAGAGATTATTATTTTGACACCACTGGGGAAAGAATATGAAATCAAGCAGCTCAGCTCTATACACACAGGAACATCCATACAGAGAGGACCACCACGCCAAAAATTTAAAAAGGCTTTCTTTACCGAGTTCTTTTATTTGCTGGTAGAAGCTTACTACAACTAGTAACATGCAAAGCATAAAGAAAATCTCAAAGATCTATACTGTGTTCTCTATAGAGCAGAGGGTTAATTTGGAAAAAATCCTTATTGACAAAATTATTTATATCAGACATATGTAGGTTAAAGAATTGTGCCAAGAACTGTTACACACTTCTAAATCACTATTTTCCACTAAGAATGAATTCTTACTGCCAACACATTCATGAGCTGTTGTATTCCTCTGATTTTGGTTCTCAGTCAGCATATGCTCTAAACAAAGACTGTTCTACCTTCATTTTCTTAACTGTAAAAATAGGTGAAGAAGAGAGTAATTTTTTTGTAAAGTTATCAAACAGCTGAGTTTATGCAGTCTCTACCTGTGTGACCAGGACATGGCAATTCTGCAAAATTCTAGAAGGCAAGCAAAAATGGGAGTACTTGACTATCAGCACTGAGAACACAGGCATTGAGAGCTGCTGAATGGAAACCTAGCAAAGGTTTGTGTACAATCACTCCAGTTTCCTCACGACTCCAAAAAGTCCACTTGGTCTTTGTCAGTGTCCTCAATCTGCAGGTCACTGGGGAGTCATCAGCTTCCCTTTTGATCTCCTCTTTTCTTTTGAACTGTCTCCTTCTTAATGCCAGGTGGCTTTACCTTAATAATGTTATGGTCCTTTATCCCTCAGGTAAGATAACTCTGCACTAGTTTTGCTCATCTCAGCCAAAACAGCAGCTGAGGCACAGGCCCTACATCTGTATTACGGACTTCTGCAGCATCTGTCTGAAAGGATAGAATGCAGCAACAACCTCTGAACACTGCTAAGACCCAGCAAGTGATACTATTACAGACAGATGATCATCAGTAAGCAGGAGCTTTAACAGCATCTCTCAGGATTTTAGAGGAATGTAATAAGTGTGGGATAAATCCTGACTCACAGACATCTCCAGCAGAACTGGAAGGAATGCAGACTAGTCGTGCAGAGGAAGGGAGCAGGATGCCAAGACAGTGCAGACTCCAGTTTGTGCTACAGAATCAACAGAAACTTACTGACAAATCCCAACCGCAGTCTCTGCTCCCAGTCCAGGGTCCTTGCTGCATGATAATATGGAGGATTGCTCCAAGATAGAGGAACAACATACATATCCATCAGCCAACTTTGCAAAAAGTGAAAATGCCAGAAATGTGGGAACTACTAAATCAATGTCTTCAGAGCAGGCTTGACAAATTCCTCTTTCTCAGTAAGGTAACCAACATGAATTGCAGTTACGTAGTCCAAATACTCAGGGAAGATCTTAACGCTTAAATACCGAGGTACATATATTGCATTATGTATCTTCTAAGTACTACCATCATTACTCTTACAATCTTTGTGCATCTGTTACACAACAAAGACTTAATTTTGGGGTTTTTTTTATATATTCCTTCTATTAAAAAAAAAATTTAAAGTCCATGAAGAGTGAAATACACTGAAGAATACTGCTACAGCCGTATATCATTTGCTCATAACAGAAGCCACCTTACAGAATCAGGCAGTGATTTTTTTCTTTTTGTTGTTTTAAAAGAAGTCAAGTCTTTACTACTAAAACTTGCTATCATCTTCATATTATACTCTTGCATAAAGTTGTGTCTCCAGAACCTTAGGTGGAGCAGCACTTTTGTCCTAAAGGAAGTATGCTCACTCCAACCAAGATTCTATGAATGTGTAAACTGTAAATGGTTACAATTTTGCCAGTTAGCACATCAGACAGAAGAACAATCACATTTAAGAGCTATCATTTTGCATTATATGCTTAAGGTCTGCCAGACTTGCGTTAATAGAAAGCAAGTTGTACTCTAGCAGTTCAGAAAGACATTTGTTACAAATCTGAGGGAGCCAGACTTTTTTTTCTTCACCTTAATTACTTTAACTACTAAGGGTAAGAGTTGCTTTACCTACCTAAAAGAGAGTGCTTAGAGGTGTCAGCGATCGTTACGTTCTGGCCAGTTCTACCACTGCACTCCTTTGTGCTGCTCAAACTAAATTTAATCGAACTCTGCAGGGCAGGTGCCCCTACGTGAACTGAAGATCATGAACCACGCTCCATAAAGGTTTGCTCCAGGTTCCCATACCACTATGCACAGAGCTTTGCTCTGCAGCCATCAGGGATGATGGAAGCCACAAATGGCTTTCAAACGTGGCCACAAATTAACAGTAAATTTAGGTTTGTGATGCTGAAGGAAACAGTACTGGTGATTAAACATACACTCTTTTGCAAGCCAGTGTGTGGGAGACAAATGAAAAAAGTGTATCACTGTGCACAAAGACTTCCATGAACTTTTGGCAGGAACAAAAGTGTTGTCACTGTTTGCGTTAAATTCCAGAGATATTTAACCGCAGCTTATCTCAAACTCCTGTGAAGCTTTAACTGTACAGGGAACAGTTGATGTTAGACATCCCGCAGGCTTACGCAGCACTGCTCTGCTCTCTTAAATGGCAGCTTTACTGCCTCCAGGAACTGGCTGCAGAACAGCAGCAAACAAAACTGTGCTGGTATGTTTGCTGTGATGAGAAGGTCCCAGTCCTTTACACCATAATGCACATTTCTAACTATAAACATGAGTAACATTAGTGAGGTCCAGAACAGCTATGTAGTTCAAGAAATGTGACTTCACCTTTTTGATCTTCTCCTCTCCAGATTACACACTAGTTGGCTCCAACACAGCAACTTTCCTGAGAACTGGGCTAAGTAGTCAGAAATGCAGACAAACTTCCCAGATCACAGTAAGTCAGTGCATTATTTCTTTTACAGCCATGCAGAATAAATGTCAATTCATTTTATACTTAGGTTTAGTATTTATAGACATCCTTCATTGTACATTACTGTTCTGAAGATCAGAAAGAAAATGAGCACACTAATGGGAGGGGGAAAAGAGGCGGCAAACCTAAGCCAATATAAAGCTGAGCTAGTGCCTCCCTGCACAGTTAAGGCAGAAGCTGTCAAGTCCAGCTGAACAAACAACTAACAGACAGAAATTCTGAAGAGCAGCAGCAGTTGAAAAGCTTATTTTAAAATGTAACACATTCATTTAAATCCCCATGGAAAAGGTAATCACCAACTGGCTTGGAATAGCATCAGGTTCAGCAGAACCATTTCCTTCAATAAACACATGGCTTGCTCTCAAGCAGAGCAGGACAGAATGGCACACAGTTCATTTGCTGTTACTCTGCTCCCTACACCTTGAAATATTTGTGTTTGGGGTAATGCTGACCAGTGGGACATATGTTCCCGTGTTTCAGTTCTGTTGAAGTCAAACTATATTCTTATCTTGCTCTACTTCCCTAAAAAGAAATTAATTATACAGAGGGTGGAAGTAAGAATAGCAACTTTCATTTCTACCATGCCTTTCATGTCAATGATCTGAAAATACATGCTTAAGTACCTCTGGAGTTGAACAGGGAAACTCTTCTGTAGCTCACAGTAACAGCACACAACAGCCTGGGTAAAAAGTGAAAAGACTATAGCTGTGTGCAACAACTTCTTACTCCATCCTATAGTTATGATAATTTAAGTTTCAGCCTCTGGCTGTTTTGCCCCATAAATTTCTGCACTCCTTGACTGAGACCTTTGGAAAATACAATTCTTAAATCCTGCCAGAATTCATAAACCTCAGAGATGCAGCAATACAAATTTTGCAGTAGTTTAGAATGATACTAAACAAAGCAGAAATGGGTCACAATAATTAAGCAGAATTAAGCAAGGGAAGAAATAAGTGGATGCACAACAGTCCTAGCAAAACATTAATTCCTGAATGCATGCACATAAAAAGTCTACTTGAAAGTACAACTTGTAAAGTAGATATGCATGGAAGTAGGAGAGGAATGTACAAAATAGTAACTGAATCCCAGATATAAAATTACTGAGAGCTAAGATCACACCCTCAGCTACAATAAGGGCCTAAAAATTTCACCAAAACCCTGTCATGTACATGTATTCCATAGTATAAACAACCATATCAGTTGACAAGGAAAAATTGTTATAATGTTCTGCTATTAAAAGCCAAAACTATAATATAATACTCCCAAGGGAAGGCTTCTGGAAAAGAATACATGAAGCCTAGACATGGCCAGCAGGTAATTATTTATTATGTCAATTTTTCCCTGACTCTTGAAAGGAAAGAAACAAAGAAAACACTTTTTGAAGGTTCCCTGACAGACAAAATGCTTGTGAATCGCTTTCTGAAACACAAGTCGTGGCACTGTTGCAGTCAAACTAGACAAAAACATGGGCCTTTTCAGGAGCAACACATTAATGTAAGTATGGGTCTGAATTATATTTTATTTTAGCATATCTTTCAGGAAAATACGCTTATGGTTGGGAGAATGAAATGGTTTCTATGAATGAAACACATGTTGAATCTCATATGGGAAGAAGTGGCTAAAGGCAATCAAGAGCAATATCGTATTCAAGAGCATGGGAATCTCCAGACATACCGGTTAGAGCAGCTCTGCAGCCCTGGACTTCAGATCAAAAATGACAAAGGTTAACTCTTTTGTAGCTATTTGGTTTCCCAGATTCATTCAGGTCACTTTGGCACAGTTGTAATGTTAGGAAGGAGCCGGGTCAAGATTCTCAAGGATTTTATAGAATCATAGGATGGTTTGGGTTGGAAGGGATATTAAAGATCATCTCATTCCAACCCCCCTGCAGGGACACCTCGCACTAGACCAGGCTGCTCAAAGCCCCATCCAACCTGGCCTTGAGCACTGCCAGGGAGGGGGCAGCCACAGCTTCTCCGGGAAACCTGTGCTAGTGTCTCACCACCCTCACAATGAAGAATTTCTTCCTAGTATTCAACACTGAACTGAGTCTGAGTTGTGGTACAAGGTCCAGGAATAGTTTTAGATTCAAGATACAACAGCACATGACAGACATAAAAGCTGTCAGCCTTGAGACAGCAGTTAAATTCAAAGGGGAAGATACCACAGGCCCACAAAATGGACAGTGGAAAGGGTAGAGCCTTGAAGGACATGAGTATGTAATACAAGAACATAATACAAGAAGACAGAACCAAAGATAACATCCCAAGAAAAAAGTAAAAAAATACAGAATGAGAGCCTTTCAAGCTGATTGCTACAAAACATATAAGTCTAAATGTGAAAGGAGGACATTTTTAACAAGTACTAAAGAGGGAGGATGGAGAAAAGTTTTTGGAAGAGCTCTGCAGCAGCTCTCACGCGGATAGTCCATGCTACCCGTAACAGTAACATTGAATCCAAGTGCCTTTCCAATATATTGAAGAAAGTATATTTGTAAGTTAACACAAAATTAAAACTGAGGGCTCTAAATTCCTCAGATTGTTATTTCCTTGTATCATAAGCTCTAACAGAATTTTTTTTTTACCAGCTATGAAATGACCACTGTGCTTTCCATTGCATCCTTTATTCCAAGTGAAACAAATTCTGCAAGCTAATCATCACCAGTTGGCTATCCTTTCAGCATGAGAAAGGATAGCTAGCAAGGAAAACAAAGATGGAAAGGGGAAAACCAGTAATAAGCTGTTACTATTGCTGAGCCACTGCTAGGCACACAAGTGTGGAAGATAATCTGAATTCTTTAAATGCAATTTTATTTTATTTTTGCACTTCAGAACAAATAGTCAAAGGATAAAAGCTTGCTACCAAACTATACAGTAACAGATAGCCTCATCATTCATTTGATAAAAGCTGCACCATACAATGTATCAAGAAAAAAAGCAAGTGGCAATAACAAAATAAATAATCCTTTTATTTCCCTACAGGTTATCAAATCAACCTGTTAAATGGGATGGAAGACATTGTGTGAGTACTCCAAACAAATACAGCAGCAGCTCTGCGAACAGCCATTATAAATATTACCTGGCACAGCAATGCTTGTCCTGAGCAACAGGCTGAGATCATCCCTGTCTCTTCTTACAAAACCCCATGAAATCTTTGGTTTGTACCCAAATTCTCCCCAGGGCAGATCATAGTTTAAGTTCAGCTGTGTAAACAACAATACTTCTACCGGACACCTAAAAACAAATAAACTGTGCCCTTAAATACTACTGATCCATAAAAATACTGTCTGTAATTTAAAAAATAATATGGCTTTCAATACTCAGGATAAACTCCTATCTGGGAATTATTTCTATGCTATTTTATTATATATGAGTTGTCCAACTGGAGAAAAAATCTTTCCCCTTTATAAGATGGGTGCACTCCAAGAGGGTACAGAGAAATGAATGACAGTAGAATTAGTTTTTACTGTGCTATTTCTACACTCCATTCACAAGTCAGAAAGCTGAGGAAGCACAGGTCACTGCTAGATTAGGACAAAGAAAAATCCTGTCTTTTGGAAAAAGAAAAGCAGTTTAACCTCTGCCCGTGGCTACTGCACCTCTACAGCTGATTTAACAGATCAGGTGATGCAAGTGCTCTGCAACTGCTTCACTGCCGACTCACATATATTCACCAATTAAGCCAACCCGGATGACTTCCTGATGAGTGGTCCAAAGGTATTTATGCAATCTGTTTCACAACTTGGTGATAATAACAAGGAACACTGGGGGTAATTTCTTGTACTGTACTATGCAGCAACGGTCTGCCCATGCCACCAGGATCTCAGAGAAGCAAACAGAAGATGAAGGAAAGACAGTGACTGAGGAAAGCCACAACGCATCACAGGATGAGGTCTGGGTAACAGCAGTTACCCAAACCTTTGGGACAGTACTTCTAAAAAGCATAAAAACAGGAGAGTTAGAGTCCCAACTCACCTCCTCAGGAAAGCAGGCAAGTGGGGAGCTAGTGGACTACACAAAGCAGCAGCAGCCCGAGGGACTCCACTGCTCTGAACCATCTCAACAAAGCATTGCTGGACTGCTGTCCCGACCACACAGAAATCCAACCTGCTTCTATGAGGTGTTTTTGGAATTCAGTTCATGATACTTTATTATCCACTGTTGTACAGTGTCCTGAGAGCTTTAAAGTAAGAAGATGACCAAACATTTCTAGTGCAACTGCTCCAGTTTCCCTCCTCAGTACTTTTCAGTAGGGCAACAAGTTGTGTTGACATTGTGCAATGTTTGCAATGTGAGCAAACCTGAATGCTACGTGATAAAACCACCTTTTTCCCCCCCTGGGGGGGAAGGTGGTGTGTATCAGGTTCCTCTCCCACAAGTGCAGTATTATTGCAGACTAAGCTAAGCAACACTCTCAGAAAGCTTAAGCTGCTCTTCCTCAGTTACATATCCCCTGCTCTCATAACTTTTCAATATTTAATAAAGCTTTACAGCAAATTCACAAAGCAACTCATTTTATCTCATCTGCTTCCCAAAGCACTCAAAATTCTAATTTCAACTCCTGTGATAATGGAGTCTCTCACATTTCAAAAAGATGTTACGAAAGCCAGTGAAATGGAAAACATTAGCTTGACTGAAATCATCTTAGTTCTCCACTAGTTATTTGACACACTACAGCTTAAAGCCAGTTTTTTTCAAAAATAATCTTTCCTTTTAATTACTGTGATTCATTTGCACCTAAAGAAAAATCACTGCTGTCTCTAGGCTGCTATGTCATCTAGCTCGTGAATACTGGAAGGAAAAAGCCCTCCACAAATAATTATCTAGGGGCTTCTCTGACGTTTTCAAAAAGCAATGGAAGGATGGAATACATAAGGTATGAAAAAGAGTATAGTAGACAAAGTATCCATATCTGATTGTCTCTTCTGAACCTTTTTTCTTCCTAGCTCTGTCGAACTGAACTCAAGAATCCTTCTTCCTAAAGTAATGGCCTGAAAAAATACTCCAGTGCTGATCTATATCCTTGCTTGCTCCTTCGTACTCTGGCTTCAAACATTTGCTAAGCCCACCTCTGCTTTTAAACTGAGTCATGGATCATCTCGTACTATGCTCACATACATAGTTTCTACAGAACAGCGTCTGACATGTCAATTCTGCACAGAAGGCTGAAATATTCCTTAATTCTAGTCTGAGTCCTCACAGCACTGTGTCAAAATTGCTCCAGCCCACCACCAATCTCTTTGACAACTTGGGAATTTGGGCTGTATCGACTTTAAAAACTGCCTAACATTGCCAACACCAAATAATCTCCATTAGCTATTAATGTCCATGCACCCACACATACATATTTTAATTATCTTTTAAACATAATTGGCACTGAACCAAAGAATTAAGCTACGCAAACAGGCAGCTTAGATATCATCTTCAACAACAGCAGCAACATCAGCAATATTCCGGTAAAAACTCCAGTGCAACAAGGCTTTTTACGAGCAAAAGCAACTGCTTTAGTTATATTAGGCTGTTACACAGTACATGGGGCTTTGCTATTTTTCCACCTTGCTTATCTTGACTACTTAAATTGTATTTTGTTTTGAGGTGAGTGCTTATTCATTCCAAATACAAGAATAACCCAATCTTCAGGCTTTTGTGCACTTTCATAAAACAAACAGCAGCAGCACCATGTCATGTGATAACAAGGAATGATCTTTTAGGAACTGGCTTCCCAGCTTTGACTTTTGAAGCTACAACCTTTCACTCCATCTGTTACACATGCTGAGACCAACGAACAGTTTTGGGAGCCTTGGTCTGTGTTCAGACAAAATTGAAAACTGTATTGGAACTTAAGTGATCTGAAAAGCAGAATACAATATCTACATTAGACATGAGTAAAAGGACTCAACAAGGAACAAGATTGCTTTATGCTGTTATCTAAACATCTATATAAACACGCAGTCATCCACAATGAGTTTGCAGCCTAATTAGAAATGAAATGCAATAAATGAGCGTAATAGACAACATGCAGCAAGACGAAAAATTAGGATGAAGTATGTTGACAGGACTACATGGATAATTCCTTAGATTGTGCATCAAGGATTTTACCCACAGCAGAGCTGCAGTGGCCAATGAGCAGAAAAAATATCGCCAACGCTTCTGTCAACTGATTTGATCATCATGAACTTTCCACAAAGCTGCAGTGGAATCAAAGCAAATTTCAAGAAAGTCATAAGAAACTGCGTCCTTCTACTCCACAAGAGCTGTCCTGTCACATCAGATTTAAACAAATTTAAGGCATTTTCCACCTTCTGCTTGCAAATATGTCATACTGCAATTGTTTCCATTAAGCTTCACACCTAAGATGTTTACTTATCTACTTGGTATCAGAACACATAGTTTGGTGGTTTAGAAAATAATTCTGCCTTTTTAACAGACCCTGATAATTTTCCTTTTGAGGGCACCAGCTGGAGAAGGTTCTGCAACGTATTCATTAAAATCCCAACAAAACAAAATGTGTTCTTTCAGGTCAGACAGGCTGCTCCTGCTTTTCAGCAAATCTACCATGAAATATGCATAAGCCTTCAAAAGAAGAAACCGCCGTAGATGATGAAAGGTTCAAAGAAATATAGCACCCATCGACTGTGAACTTCAGTCTGGAGTTTGAGGGCTGTACGAGAACTGCAATATTAGTTTGTCACTAATGGACTGTCATAAGACTGGACTCTGTACTTGACAGACTTGGCCCAAGTTCCCCAGCCTTTCAGTACAGACTTCCTTGAGGATACAGACATTGTTCTACTCAGCAACACAAGGCTGTAAATGGCTGAAGAAATCAACTCTCAAGAAGTGATTGAGGCATTTCATTTGCAACATCTCACTGGCGTGAAAGATCTCGGGTTTCTGACCTGAATCACTTTTCAAAATGATATCTAGGCCATGCTATCAAAAAATGGAGCATTCATTTATCTTAAGAAATCTGCAGCTATCCATTTTCATATTTTTCCACAGCACGCAGGGAGTCTCCCATTTAAGTATGCATTTTGTCTCCACCCAAATGCACTGAGTCTAGCTGGCTCTAACCTTTCGACTGAAACCGTTTTCTCTCACTTCTGAAATCCATCTTTTGTTGACAGTTTTGCAAAACAGCTAGATAGGATTCCATTAAAATCTGTATAAATGTCTGATTGATATTTTGGTTTGCAGCACAATTTTGGAAGTAGTCTTGGACTGACTGGGATAGCAAAGGAAAAAAGTAGAACTGAATGAAGCTTTATAGCCTTTTTCCATCTCTAGAGTCCATGTTTTTACGGAAGCAGAAACTATCATGCTGGTATATGTACACTCTGTACAGAATGCCATGTGTATGCTCTTTAATTCTTCAGTTTGATGGGCTCAGTCCCCTCCCCATCTATTTTCTAGTCACTGACTCTGTCCTCTAGATAGCATTCAAAAGACAGGTTATAGAGAGGAACAGGCATGGCATTGCTCCCAGACACAAACCAATGCTATGTTCTTGCAGTAAAGTAGCTGTTGCTAAAATATATATATACATTAAGAAAGAAATTCCCCCAGTAAAATATTTGTGAACACAGAACTAAATCTCAGCTTTTGTTGAAATAAATGAACTAGAATTCAGCATGATGCTGTCTATAAGTTAATTAGTCTTTTAGGCAGGAAAAAATGAACATGAGACACAAATAGGTCAACCACAAATCTAACTCAGAAGATGGGATTGCCTCAATACTTCTCTTGCTTGCGACTAGAGAAGTTGATCAGAAAAATATAGTTACAACTTACTAAATATGAAACATGTGTTACAGAACTCCTCTAGAATTTAATGGGGAAAAAAAGCCAATTGTGAGTCCCTTAAGATTCATTGTAGCAATTCAAGCTACAAATTATGAAAAAAAACCTGCAACAATTCTCTGAAAAAAAGATGCAACAATTCTCAAAAAGGGGCTGAAAGCCTATGTACTGTGGAACCACTCAGTCTCAATTCTGTGAAAAGCACCTTTGGTTTAATAAATTACTTTGTTATTAAACCATGCAAGTTTCAAAGGTACCACATTTTTCTGTGTTAACAGACATGAGTTAGGAGTGCTTAACAAGGAAACAAAAGGGCTAACTTCAGCTACACCACTTTTTTTTTCACCCATTAGTACCACTGCAGATGCATCTTGCAACTTCCAGCAAAAAAAAAAACAGAGGCAGTCATTCAGTCACCCAGAACCCCAGCCATGCTCTAACTGTACATGCTACTAGTGGACATTATTCATCAATCTCAAGTGTCAAACATACCACAGAATCACAGAATAGCCTTGGTTGGAAGAGACCTCTAGGATCATCAAGTCCAACCATTTGAATATAGAATAGACTAGAATAGAACAGACTATTTCAGTTGGAAGGTACATATAATGATCATCTAGTCCAGCTGTCTGACCAAGTTAAAGAATGTTATTAAGGGCATTGTCCAAATGCCTCGTAAACACTGACAGGTTTGGGGCACCCACTATCTCTTGAGGAAGCCTGTTGCAGTGTTTGACCACCCTCTTGGTAAAGAAGTGCTTCCTAATGTCCAGTCTAAACCTCTTCTGGTGTGGCTTTGAACCACTCCCATGCATCCTATAACTGGATCCCAGGGAGAGGAGCTCAGCACCTCCCTCTCCACTTCCCCTCCTCAGGAAGTTGCAAAGAGCCATGAGGTTGCCCCTCAACCCCCTTTTCTCCAAGCCTGACAAACCCAAAGTTCTCAGCTGCTCCTCACAGGACATTCCTTCCAGCCCTGACACCTGCTTTATTGCCCTCCTCTGGATGCATTCAAGGACCTCTACATACTTCTTAAATCATGGGGCCCAGTACTTGAGGTGTTATTCCATCCTAGGTGGAAGTGCATGACCACTGGAGGGTTTTTTGCTCAGTTAAAACACAAATATATGCTGAAAGATCTTTAAGCAACCTAACTAAAAATTCAGCCAACCAGACCAAAGAACATTAGAAAACTTCACATCAAAAATAACTACAGCCTACAGGAAAACACCTTAACATCAGTAGCTCCTGAATCAGTTGGCAGTTTTTGAAAAATGTTATCCCTATGATGCTCAGATACTTCTAAATAGAAGGAAAAGTTAAATTTTATAATGGAAGCCCATACTCTCAGTGTATTTCAGGTTTCAACTGTATTTTACAGAGCAGTTACAGCTCCAACTTTCAGCTTTGCTTTTACTTTTTACAGGATCTGTTTCTCTCAGGACTCTGTATTAAGGGTGTATAAACGTGCACCCATGTATACCAAGCATATTTATGGAAGAACTTCATTCATGCCTAAGGAATGGCATTTCTGGCTTTAGCAATTAATGACCTAACTGATACCATCCTTTTAGAAAAAAAATCACAGCCTAACACAAGTTTTAAATCTGTTTTATATATATCAGATATATGACGGGTTTTAATAAGGCTTGACAGAGAATTCACTAAATCTATCTTGAACTTGGTTTATTTAAGGGAACTGACCTCTCTAGTAACCTCTGATCCACCCTACACAAAATCTAGGAGGAATTAATAGCTGATCTCTTGCGTATTCAGCGGAGCCAAATGCACATACATGTGTTTGTGTGTTCAGTCTACTACTTACGATCCTTCCATCTATTTACTGGTTTATTTATTTAGGCTCCAGAGACACATGGCAAATATTTCACAAGGCAACCAGATAAGGCAACTTCACTGAGCTCAGCAATGCTGGAAAAAATTGCAAAGCTGCTGCTGCTGCTCCTCCAGTCTATTTTTTTAATGGAGTGCAGCTGAAATGCAGCTGGAACACAGCTGTCAGCTTTTATTTCCCAAATCTGCACTAAAATAACAACTACAGCTTGATCATATGATAATTACCTCTGAATTAGAGTCCTGGGTTTGAGACATTACACACAATTAGAAATTAGCCAAGAGCCTGAGGACGACAATAAACACAAGGCTGAAAAGCTTGGGGTTTTGGACAGATTCCTCTTCAGCATTTGTTAGTTCAGTGCATTCTTCCATGAGGTAAACATCTCAGGAACAACATTAATGCTTTGCTCTTCCTCAGTGCTTTTGAAATACTGTCCTCAAAAAAATCTTTGGAAATAGCAGAACACTTCAACGCAAAGTCAGTATGTACATGAAAAATGATAATCTGAAGCTGAAGGGAGCCTTATGCTTAATTTTGACAGGCAGTGAAATTCAATTTCTAGTGGTTAGTTGTTTTACCTTTAGAATCTACAAGTTTCTCAAGGAACTTATGTATAGAATGAGGCTAACATCCTCCCCTTTCGATATTTAATAAATACACTGCCTTAATGCAAAAAAATATTGAAAATATGTTGAGATGGACAAATATAAAGGTTTACCTAAAAATACTTTTTTAAAAAATGAACAGCTTTGTTAATTTTATGCAAACTTTCTGCTCAGAGATACACATTTATCAACTAGACTCAGGGGATCAAATTCAGTTTCATGTAACCCCATATTATTTTAGTGAACTGTTTCACAAGAGCTGAATTTGGTCAATACATAGAAGCTGACTACAGCAAAAGTATATCTGCACCTATCTCAAAAGGAAGAAGTGGGATCTGTAACTCATTCTGCAACTTGAACATTTCTTCACATTCTTCATAATCTTTTCCCGTAACTGTATCTCATCTAGCATTACTTGCTACAGCTTTGCAACCTATAAACATGAATCTAACTCCAGAAATCAGAGACAAGAAAAAAAAATCCCACACTTCGCTGAGCCACTCTGGCCATGAAATCCATTAAACATTCCCAGCAAGTAATTTGTAAATACTCTATCACAAGTAAGCACAGTAGAAACGAGGTGACAATGACAAATTCTACATATGTTAATATAAACCACCACTTCATAGAAGAAAATAATTTAGAAAAAAGTATTTTAAGATGAAACATATTTTTGGCAGATTTAAGATGTGAGCAGAATGAATTTCACATTGATATGCAAAGGAGCAAGAAAAGTCTGATGACCACACAGCAAATGCACTATCGCATTACAAAGTACATTTAGCTAATAGCTATTTCATAGCATAGCTTTTTAAAGAGGACGCCAGTGTAACATTTTACCCAGGATAAAAACGAGCGTCAAAGAAACTGTTTCAGTAATGGTCCCATAGCTTGTAAATAGAACTTCTGAGGGAGAGTTTAAGTTCAAGGATGTGAGCTACTATAATTTTCAGTCAGCTACTATAATTTCAGTGGCAGTCAGTCATTAATTAAACAACCAATATGCTGAGATATCTCTTTTAAACATCAGAATAGCTAAAAGATCACTACACTAATCCTGAATATTCATCATTTTAAAATAAGTGGGGTTACAAAGCCAGAGGAGAAAATCTGCTTTAGAGTTTGGAGGCAGTAGGGAGTTTACAAAAAGGTTTCTTTTTCACATAAGAAACAAATATAGTAGGATGCTGTTAGTTTCAATGACTCTGGTGTTAATTTTCAATGTAATTATTTGCTATTGTAAAAAATAAAATAATAATTTCAAAATACCTACACATAATTTTGACAATTTCTCTTTAATATTCATATCCATTGATGTTATTCCACAGTGCCAAAACAGACTTCTCGATTAAGCACTGCACTTGTTCCCACCCAGCATAACACCCAAATTATCAACGCCAGCCCCCAGTCAGCTCTTTCCCAGCAGCTGTGCTACACTTCATTCTTATGTAACTCACAACATCATTTCAAGTTCTCCCTGTGAGAATGACCGAGAATAACTAATTTTCTTTGGCTTTAGAGAGTCAAGATTTAATACAAGCATGTCAATCTTCAGTCTGAAACCCACTGCCTTTTCACACCAATCTCCCAAGTGAAAAATAAAAAAGCAAAATGCTAGTTTAAGAAAGAGAGTTAATTTACAGCACTGGTTAGAATTGACAGTGAAGAACAGACAAAGGCCAGAGGAAAAACATAAGAATACAGGGCAAGAGGAATTTTTTCCACAATGCAGAAAGTGCGTAGAAGCAATCAGCACAATAGGAACAAAATTATTACCCTAACACCTTTTGTACATTTTCCAAGAAATACAAAAGCAAAGCCCATTCATAAACGTCCACCTGGACTACAAGGCTCTGACAGAGAAAACCAAGATTCTGTGTGGTGTTTCTCCATGCAGATATGGGATGAAGTTCTTCAGTGAACTGGTTTATGACTCGGAAATCGTGTGAGCAAGTATCTACAGCAAAATTCTGAAATTCACTACAAAAGCAATGTGAGCAAGAGTACACTGAAAAACAAATGAAATAATAAAAGTCCCTGAATTTATTTCCTATGCCTAGACATAAAACAACTCCAAGCTGCAAAACCATACTCTATTAAAAGGAGCTCGACATAGTGTAAGAGCAAGTTTAATGTGTGCCTGAGTTCATGAAGAATCCAGCAATTCAGATGATCAAACAATTCAAAAGTACTTGCTAAACAAAAACAAAACAAAAAAAAAAAAGGCATTTATATAATTTGTTAATAGCTTAAAAGGCTGGAAAATGTCAGAAACTAGGATTATTGACCTAAAATCCTCCAAGGCGTATGCTCATGGGATTCAGCAGCTTAGATTGCAACAGGCAGGTCTGCTGAAACGAGTCTCCCTCACTCCCCAGTTCTGAACATGGGGCAGCAGGGGAGCTGGAAAGCTTGGTGCAAGTACCCCAAACCAGTTGCACTCTCTTCAACACCTCAAGTCCACAATTATACTGAGCACTCAGAAGAGGAAAGATCTAAAAGTGTGAACATGAACATTATTTCTCTGAGGGCCCCATTCTTTAGACCCCAATAAAACACTACTGCTCTGTGAGGATAACGAGACAAAGGTCGCAAACAATCTTAACATTTCTTTTTGTGTAAAGCAACAACTCTTACTCTTAGACTAAAGGAATATATTTTTGTGAACAGAGATGGATTCTCACTGACAGTTGCACAGCCTGAGCACAGAGTCAGGACAGCAGAGCAGCTGAAACTCCCCATGAGGGATGTATACACCGTAAGAACACTCTGCAGAGCCCATAGGTGACTTTTCTTTACATCAGGCCAGGTATCTTTGAAAAACAGCAAGCCAAGAGTTGCCATCTGCGATCTGCCCAGGCTCAGGACTGAGACAAGTGTACTCAGGCACAGTTAAGGATCAGCTGCAGGAAAAGTTAAGCCAATCTCCTTTCTTCCATATATGGACTCCAGGTTTTGATCAAAATGTGGTAAATGTTTCTTCCCTTAAGGAGAATATAAGTTTTATATATATATATATATATAAAAATAAGGTTTTTTATATGTGTGTATATATATATAAGAAACCAAAATACTCTAGTAATCCAGTACAAAACAAAACACAGCCCTATAAAGTTCCTTTCACATTAGTAATCTCAAACTAGTTACAAAAGATGAGATCAGTGGGCCTTAATTCATTTGTTTTGATGTTCTCTCTCTCATTTTGTATATATAAATATAAAAACCCCAACAACTATTTATTAAGCAGGAAATTTAAAAGCAAACAGTTTAATGATTCTTAACGATCACCAGAGACAGAAAAATAATGCTGTGGGAATAGCTCTAGTTCACTCTTTCTAAAGGCACATCTAGTACTGTTTTTCTGGGCCTTTAGATATATTCTCATGATCCATACATCCTGTGTAACAGCGAGCCTCACAAACATGGACTGGGTCTGAACTTCATGTCTCTGGAGGGTCTTGATACCTCTAGTGACTGCTCTTCCATGCCTGATGAATATCATAAGACTCTGCTTCTTACCATCATAAAAATGACAGTTTCCCACATTTACACAGCTGTTCAGTTCTTAGGGCGGATCTTGAAATGTTTTTGAACACCACTCTGAAGTTTCCTTAACTTCTATGTTCTAATTAAATACGCTTTTCTACACGCGTCAAAAGCCACGGCTAAAAGTCACAGCAATTTTCTTAAGAAACATGCTCAAGAGCTATTGCTTCCCATTGCACGAGGGCCAGACGTGCAGTTCCATTACAAGCATCCTACAGAAACATATAAAAACACTTATAAAAATGCATTTGTTTATATGGCAAAGAGATGTGAATGAATTAATACTCTACGCAGAAACTATCGCAATAATATTAAGAGTTTATTCAACCTGCAAGAATTTTATCGAATCTTAAATCATGTCCCCTTCCTTTCCTCCCCACATGCATCAATGGACTCTTGTGCTTTGGTTTGCAAATATTTAAAGCGGTGTGTCAAGTCCCGCTGCTGAAGCCTGATGGTCATGCCATGCTATGAATAACAGACCGAAAGCAGGGAAAACAGTTCCTAAATCAAATTACAGCTCTTGGGGATAAACACATTTCCAAATGATGTAATTATAACAATATGTCACACTCTGCTGAAGACCTCATATAACATTAAAATAAAGAATGAGTGGGTAGGAAATATAAGCAAAGGATGACATAATATTGTTCCGTGCCAGTTTCTGCCTGTTTTCAATCAGGCCAGACGTCAAAAAGTGACTTGGGAGGGGGGGGGAAAAAATTCTCCCTAACAATCAAGGGAATTTCTGTTTAAGTCAGAGGCCTGTGCACCAAGATCATATTTGACCTTGCAATATAAATAAAGTAACCCTAATGAAGTGTGTACAGAGCCTGGGAAAGACAAGCGCGCCTGCCTCCCCCCTCAGACTGAGTCCCAGATAAACACACCAATATGACTTAAGACATGCTTGCAGAAAAGTTTATTATTTTATTTTCACCTCTGTACCTATTCCATGCCAGTAAAAACTGCTGCATCACAAGCTCTTAATTTAGTCCCTTTTAGACACAAAAGGACCTTGGATGGCTGATCCTAAACATGCCTGCACTAAATAACTCATAAATGAGCTGACAGAAAACACGCATCTCAAACTCAGTTAAATGCTTTGTACGCAGAAGCGAAACGAGTTGTATCTGGTTCGGACCTGAATCCTTGGTACGGTAGTAAACTGCATTATCAGCCTGCAAAGTGAAGTCACTTGATTCTATCAAAACTGAATAAACTCCATTGTGGCTTTGCTATAATCCCCTTATGAGAACTGCGTGCATCACTATTTACCCAACTGTTACGTGGGTGGAAACAGGAGACGTTCACCTCTGGCAAATATGTGCGCAACTTCTCGCAAGTCAATACAGTTGCACCTGCTTTATACCAGCAACGAAGCTTGTCTCTGGTGTCAACAGTGATAATATCTAGAGACAAAACAGGAACTGTTTTGTCTGAAAAATGAAATACTTCAAAATATGTCAAGTCACTTGCAAATCCTGCCCATAAAGGAAAGAGGACAAACTTTAGAAGAATTACTTCCATAAAACAAGTAGCTTCTGGGGCCAGAAATCCTAAAGAGATTAACACCCTCCCTGTACTCCCCTCCTGCTAGGAATCTTCCATGACAGCTCTGGAGCCTGCCAAGCCCTGGTTCTTGCTTGGACAACAGCAGCGTCCTTATTGGGAGCCCAGAACAGCTCAGTGCTAAAGACAACTGCCAGGCAAAAAGTAAGCAGCTTTTTGCCTATTTACCGGCATCTTTCCAGATGCTGTGAGTGATCAACAACGCTGCAGGAAAATCACTGCTGACTAGAAAAGGAAGAGGAAAAGGGAGAGAAAGTGATGACAAACCAGCCAAGCACATTTTCTCTGCCAATCCTCCTTACAGAATCAGCCATATATGCAGTCCTCTTCCCTTGAACTCCCTTCCTCATCTCTATCACTCCTAGACTGACTTAAAACTCCTTTTTCTTTCATTAATATGCCTGAAGTTTCTCCCCAATATTTGTATTTCCTCTACCTTTCACGTATCTGTTATTTTTCACAGTAAGGACTTCAAAACACTTAGTATATTTTGGGTACAACTATATAATTATCTGTTTTAAAGATTACCACAGTTAGGATTATGAAGGAGCCATAAAACCAAGTTTGCCTTGGGTGAAATTCCCTCCTTCCAACCAGTTTATCAAAGGAACACAATCGGCTCAAAGTTCCTACTGTCTACTACTAAAGACTGCTGATCTACCAGAACTTCCATTCATACAGAAATTGAAGCTGTCCTTTAAATGGGAGCTGGCAAGGAATACTGGAAATTCTACACTTCTTGACCTTAAAAATACCAGCTAAAAATTGCATGGACTTATTCAGCTGATGAGCTGATGTCATTGGTTTGCGTCTCTGGGGCTTGTCTCAGTTTTAATGGAACACTTGCCCCAGTTTTAATGAACTGCTTGTCTAATGAGCATGTGAGGGATACAAGTCTGGAAGCCTTGCCCAACTCATGCTGATTTCAGACAGACTGGGTGAGGAAACTGTTCTGTAGTGCTGGCAGCTAAAAAGGGCACACAGTGAAATATGCACTTAACATTTCTGGAAATACATGAGAATTTATTATTATTTTTATATGATAAATTATAATAGCCTCAAGCAGGAATCACTTCCCTGCAGTGAGACACAATGTATCTGCAGAGAAATACAGCCATACCAACACACATTTGTGACTACTATGGGAGAAAGGTACACAGCAGTTTAATTAGTTGCTGATATTGGAGCACAGATATTTGGAGATAATCACTGAGCTTACTGAAACTTTGCCAAGACTGTGTCCATCCTTCCTCCCTCTACACAGAATACAAATTCACTGAATCCTACGAAATTAAGCGTAAGCACTGAAACCATGTCCCTGAATATTAGTGACGGACTGGGAGGAGCCAGTTAACTCCATCTGGTCCTCAATCCTCAGGAAATTTGCTACAGTCAAGTGAGTGCTGTTACAAAATTAACAAACAATTTAAATTATAAAATTTATATTTGTTTTGTTGCACTTCCTACACTACGCCTAGTTATCATGCACAGAAAATAGTGAAACCTACTCTTAGCTGTATTCAACATCAACCAAGCACTCATTTCTTAACAGTCTAAGCCAAACAACACTACCTTTAATTCCATAATATTTTTCATGCCAATGCATCCCAAAGCTCTTTGTTTACAAGGAGCTCCACCCTGTAGTTTAGGATATAGAGTTACATATTACACCTAATTAAGCTGAAGAGGGAATTAGAAGAGCTAAAACCTGCACTAAGATTTTAAACAATGCTGATTTTACATAAATATTCCAGGATTTTTTATTTACTTTTAAATGGTAAATATCCCACACCTGCCACAGAAGTAAACAGAAACCTGCCTAAAAATGCTAGTATGACTTAAATGGGAGGAATTTACTGTTACCCAACTGCAGTGAATCTTCAAAATCCACAGACTGGTCTATCTATGTGAATTTCTATCATCTACATTTAAGTAGTGACTCCCCCTTCCCCCAATTTTCATTAACATCATTTGCTTTTTTTGCTAAGAAACCCAAATTTTAAAAAGCAGTTCAATGTCAAGGTGTTTTGTCACTCAAGGCAATTGAAGTTGCTAACACATCTGATTTTGTGAGCGAATTAAGCCACACCATCCACCCAGCACATATGCAAGTAAAAGATCTGGTAAAAGGAACACCAAGAAATTTCTGGAATAGAGTAAAATTTCATGAAATGCAGTTGATCCAAAATGACTGCTCTTCCTCTCTCTTAATACTCTCAGTGAAATGTTGTATTGCCTCACTCTATATTAATTTAATCATCTTTTAAAAGAAATAGGCTTTTGTCTATCTATATAAAATCTACCAGCTCAAAACCAATGTTTCTCACTTGTGATTTACATTCCAGAAATCTCCCCTGCAAAGGACAATTCATTTACATTTCACTCCTTCAGATGCTTGTTGAGTAAGCTGTCATTCGTGGATTAAATCAGTTCTTCTCATTCATTTGGCAGCTAGTAATGCAAGAAACCAAAAACTCTTCCAGTTGATCGAGTTCCCTCAATAGAAGGGCTGGAATTTCCTCACACAACTCCATTTAAGTGGAACAATAACAATATCAGGTTCCCTTCTAACAATAGCTCCAGTGTTATTTGGCATTGCTGTCAAATGTCTCAAGATGAAGACAAACTTCAGAATTCATGGAGATGCCCCAAGAATGTTTTCTTATTCAGAAGAAAAAATAATCAAATAATAACAACACAGTGCTTTTTTTAAAAAAATAATTGTTGGTATTCCTAAAAAATAAAGGATCCTTAACAAACACTCCTGCCTTTAGCATTACTACCTTTCTACTACCACACACTTAAGAATTCAGTCAGTGTTATCAACATTATTATTTCATAGTTGAAGATACTGAAACTAAAAGAATAAATATTTCAGTCAGGTTTGAATAACGACTAAACTACAAGCAAAAAAAAACCCCACAAAAAAAGAGCAAAAAAACCCCACTGAACTTGAGAATCTTAGTTTTCAGATCCTTGCTACTCCATACACTATGCTAGAAATTAATCTCAGATTAATCCAAATATTTGGTCTTATTTCAGCTATTGCACCGAATACACTACAATGCCTGAGCAGTGCTTGAACGTCTATTAACCAACTCTATGTACTCATGCACCTGTTACAGGGGAAATTCTGGAATACAGCAGCCTCACGGTCAGTAACAGCACACAGTTGTACTGGGCCTGGCCGGGATGGAGTTTGTTTTCTTCACAACAGCCCATATCATGCTCTCTTTTAGACTGGCGACCAAAACACTGTTGCTGAAACACCAGTATTTTAGTCACTGCTGAACACTGCTGCCAGGGCAATCAAGGTCTTCTCTATTGCTCCCTCTGCCACCCTTGCTAGGGTGGGAGGGGACACAGCTGGGGCAGCTGACTTGAATCAACCAAAGAGCTATTCCATACCACCTAACATCATGCTCAGCCATTAGAAGGGATGGGGGTCTGGCGGGGAGGGCAGGAGGGTGATCTGACAGCAAACATTGCCACAAGCCACTCAAGGTAACAGAGTCTGCCATCCTACCAGCTAAAGACATCAGTGGCCAACTGGGAGGCACATATTCCAAGTGCTGAAGTAACTGTTACATGCTGTAGCCAGAACAGAGAGGTGACATCTCCTGAAAATGAACCTGCATTAACAATCCTGTAAATTATTCTTTAATCTGTAAGTATTTAGCATCATTAGAATTAAGCAGTTAATGAGAGCAATGCCAATGCCTCCAGAGACATCGGGAGAAGGGCTGAATGTTCATATACAGGGAGATATAGAATTAATTTCAGCTCCTCACTTTCTTCTCAGCCACAGAAGTAGCTGACAAGAAACAGAAGGTGCAGGCTAAAGAGTGAATTATAACCAGTAAGTTCACTAAAGCAGCAATCACCTGGAAAGATTCTGCTGTACAGAAAAGTAGTGGCAATCTGGCTGTGAGACACTTCTCCATCAGGGTGTTCCTGCCTTCTCATGCTCAAGGGGAAGCTGAAGGGAGACAAAGTGCACTGTCAGTGAAGGGGAAAGATGACCTCTGAGCATCACAGTCACCTTCTGGGTAGAGTCCAAAGTCTGCTGCAATATCACACACTGAGGAAACAAATAAAAACAAAAGCCCTAGGTAACATAAAGGCAGCTGAAAGCCATCTTCCCCATGAATCCTTCTCCTGCTCTGAATTCAACTCATTCTGACTGTAGGGTCTGCACTTCGGTAGAAAACTGAGATACTGCCTTTTGTTAAATTATGATGAATATTTAAATTTCTGTGGTTCTTCAAAACCACTGAAAGAGGCAAACAAGAGACTGTATCACTCTATTTTATCCCACTGAAGTGTATGAAGTTCCTCACAACTGCAAATATTTATATTTGTTTCTTCACAACTAAAAGCTTTGTGCGAATTTATTAGGCAGACTTTTCACTCCTTAACAGTTCAATCAATGCAACTACGTAAACTCCAATCTTGATAGAATACAGCTCACCATTTGCTACATCCAGCTTTTAAACACTGGATCTACTGTTGAGGCTGGCTATCACAGCAAGACAAAAAAGTCTGTTTTGGCATACTGTTATTGCTTTCCTTTTAAAGGCTAAACTAGATGTTTATATATTACCCCTCTTTCTCTCACAGCGAGATCTTTTGTGGTCTAAAACAAACACATTAGAAAAAAAAATAATGTCCCAAACCTTAGCAGTTGTTACTCAGCATTGCTCCATTTCCTTCAAGCAAGTTATAGTGATTTATACTAATACACCAACAGAGGAGGTAGAAAAAAATAAGCATAAATAAAGCTATTAGAAACCAGATCGAAATCTGTATTTAACTGGTGCTGATCCCCAATTTTAAAGGCTGCCATAGCCAAGATCTAGGAGTGCTTCGTAAGATCAATAGCAATAAGCTTAGCTCAAAAATGACTGAAGAGTATCACAGGCTGTTTATGCCAGCATTCATTGCTCTTCACATACCTAGATGCTTCACAAATGTTGAAGAATAAAATATTTCCTTCAGCCAAATTACATGCTTTGAGGTTGAGGAACATCAGCCAAAAGTCTAGTTCTTCTGCAAAGATGAGCAGCATAACTTGTTGTAAAAAAAAATTAAAACATGCTGGCTCAGATACAACTCTCCAGACATGTGACTTCTAATGAAGTGTTATCCACGCACTGCTAGACAGCAGATGTTTCAAACAGTTGCCATTTGAACCAGGAAAACAACATTGATGGATGTTTGTTATTTTAAACTCCTACCAGGCACCCCAAGCTAGGAGAAAAAGAGCAACATGGTATATTTCATATTTATGTAATTTGTTAATCTGCCTGCTATTCCAGAAACAGGTAACTTGTCAAGACAGTCCAAAGAAAGTAGAAAAAACAAAGCATAAAAAGCAAACTTCAAGCAATTTACTAACACTATGTAAAGATGCCCAAACAGAATTGTTCCATCAAGAGGCTGTTTGAAGCCTTGTTAATTGCTTTATTTCTCAATCTCAAAGCATGAAGTTTAAAGTCTTCAATGCAAGGAAGGACACCTGGTCAAAACAGGCACCCCCAGGAAGGTACCAGCCTTCAAGCCAGGCCATTATAAATATAGAGGACTAAAAGCACGTGAAAAGGCTAAAGAAGGATCCCCACCTTCCTCCACCCTCCCTTTGGCCTCCCCTGCAGGAGCAACCTCTTCCCAAAAGGTGCTGTTCAGTCACAGAAGATGAGCTAGGAACAGCAGGGTGTGTTACATGTTCCAACAGGCATCAAACATATAACCAACACTTCCATGTTTTGAACAATATTTTACTTCATCTTCACTTCCTAACTGACACAAAGAGCAAAGCAAAGCAGCACTGAAGCACTGAATAAAACAGAGGTTGGGTGGGAAAGTTTGTAGAAGTCAAACCAAGGAATATTTCTGTAAAAAGAAAAAAAATACCTGCTGACTTCAGAATCTCTATACCAATACCAGAAATGGTACAAAGCAACAAAAACGTTTCAGTATAGAGTCAAAGGTCACCACTGAGCAGAAATACAAAGAGAAAAGTGACACTAATGTGGATCTCTCCCATCTTCATGTTTTAAGTAGGAACAACAAAAAGCCAGTTGCCATTAGTCGCATGGTTCATGGTTTTAGTTGTCTCCATGACTTCTACTGCTGCACATGCAGAGCAGGCAAGGCTCAGCTCTGAAGAAATTAAGGCATATCAGACACCAAACAAAATTTATATTAGACAAAAATTCAAAAGTGCCAGCATACAAAGTTTATTGGCATAACTGACAGAGGCAGATGCAGCAACATGAGAACACTTTCAAAACATGTGAGGAAGAAGAAAAAAAAATGGAAGCTTTGGGTGAGAGTCTTTTTCCAGCTGCAGTACATTGGATCCAAAGGGGTCTGAGACAATAAAAGAAACACACATTTTCCTTCACCCTGGAAATCCAGAGTTCAAATGAAATGCAGAGAGAGTTGAAATGGCACTTTGCACTTCTCTTACAACCTGCTTTCTTTACAGAGGGTAGCAAACTTATGCTGTTGTTAAGTATGCAGGTATAATCCCTTTTCACAGCAGAGACATGCTGTGACTTGTCTATATTAGTAAGTCTTGAACAAAGGCAGGGACAGATTTCAGGCCCCGTGATTTCTACTCTTAGACTGTCACCCCAAGGCTACCTCTGCTCACTGTAAATAAGGCTATTACCTGTAGAATCCCCTCAAAATTGTTCTGAGATGATACCTAAATTTACCTCTAATCAAAGATTCATGGAACTGAGAGAGACTTCACCAGGTGGATATTTAATAGTTTGTAGGACATGTGTAGGCAGGAAACATGAATAATCTTAGAGAAAAGTTTTAGCAAAGTATGATCCACAGTTTCTCCAATAAAAAGCAAAGAAGGATCATCCCTAACTGGGTATCAACAGGGAGAGGTAATGCTGCACTGCTGACATGCACGATTAACATTACATTGCTCATTCTTGATCCTTTTCTGTGGTACAAACCTGTGACTTGCTTGGGCTTTTTGAAGGAAGCTTTTGATAGAAATCATACACAAAGGCTAATTTCATATGCTTATGTTTATCACATACATAAACCTGTTAAATTTAAATACTCACCCCAAAAGGTAATGAATATATCACACCTTGATATTTGCATAAATGCTTACTGAGAAGCATGTGACTGGAGTATGGAAGTCCTCTATACTTTGGACATACAAGAAAACCAGTAATGTGGTAACAAAAAGACAGGGTCACAGCAGCAAGGCTACAATCCAGCATAATGCAGGCATGGTGCTTGAACTGTAAAGGTGGAGGAGTATGTCGAAATCCTGGTTTAAGATAGTCAACAAGGCCATTTTTGCAACCTTAAAAGGGAAATATACAACTTCTTGCCTGCCCACAAACAATGAGAAGGTCAGTAAAAGACACTCTTGATACGTTTGTATCCTGCCCGGAATAAAAAGAAAAAACTAAGCCTGGCAGCACGAGCTCAAGTACTCTTCAGGCATGCTGCAAAGGCAAATGATAGGGCTGGGAACAACTGTTATTCAGTGGCACAGAACAACAGCAAGTCCCCGGGACTTTCTGCACTTTCTACTTCCAGCTCAAGAGCTTTAGGATAAACACAATGTACTCAATAATATATTTTAAATTATTCTAGAGCATTTGTGTTTTTTCTGAAAGTGTAAAAAGTCCGTGCTTGCAGATGATGAAAGAATTCTGGCTCCCCAAAAGAGACAGACATTGCGTATTCCTTAGGTACAGTTAAAACACATGTAGCAGAACTTTGCTATTTATCCCAGTGCAGGAAGGACTGCAGCATGACTGACTCTGCAAGGGCCTGTGCCCCAGCACATACACGGGGTCTGTGCTGCAACATGGCATCCACAATATCACTGCCTGAAGCACCTGAATTCATTTCATAGAATAGTAGAATACTAGCAAATGAGAAATACAAGCTTTGAAAGTAATCGGTTTCTCCTGTTGACCAACAAGACTTCTTTCAAAAAGTCAGAGCCATTCACCATACCAGCACAAAGTCCATTATTGCCTATTGACAGAATAATTCACTGTTGGTAGGACTGAATTATTTTCTAGTCATAACTTTTCTCAAGTAGCCCCACCTCTCTAAATATACTGAGTATTTTACAGAGTGGTATTTTGAAAATTAGACCAATTTAAAGCAGACAGATATTAAGGTTCAATAAGAGAAACTCAGCTGATATAACAGATCAACTGGTGCCGAGAACAAGTCCCTTAGCATCCCCCTTTTCAGCCACACATTCCTGATGCTTTCCCTGTAACAGCTCTGATACTCATTTGATACTTCAGTGATTCAATTCACTGGCAGAAAACTAATCTAACCAGAACAAGCTTTCAGCAAGTTGGTAACCTCAATCATCTTACCAAGGGATCAGATGAACATCAGAACAAGCGAGGGAGGAAAAAGAAGCAGGACTACTCCCAGCAGCAATAAGATGCTAATTTGGCTTGGCTGTCTCTTCCAATTTGATCTTTAATCTCTCATGAACATAAGAGAGCAGAATATAACTTTCATAATGAGTTATTAAGTTATTAATTCATTTTGTTACCTAAAAGGATTCCATCCTATACCAAAACTCAGCTAGAGGTTCTTACAGTACCTGAGGTTTTCTGCAACTGTATTGGTCCTATCAGTGTAAGAAGAATGATGTATATTCACTATCTGCAATCCTTACTCATGTTAAGAAGGATTTTTTTTCTGTAAGTAGCACCAGTGAAGCTGATAGAACTGTTTTCAGAACGTGATATTTTATGGAAAGGCAGGAGAATCTGGTCTCACTATAAAATGTGGATTCAACTACCACCTCTCTCTAATACAACTGCTATTTAGTCTCGTCAACGTAAGTCACCGAATCATAGTGTCTCCATATAGAGAATGCACAGAAGGCAGAGCTGCTTGCTAATCCGTAGCTATTTTGAGTGTCATTTTTCTTACAGTGTCTGTAACTTAATTATAATGAATTTGTCTTCAGGATAAACTAATTTATCACTGTTCATCATGGCTCAGGTTGCCTCGTCACTCAGTTTGGTTAACAACACATTATTTAAATTAATACCCTGATTTGCTGCATACTTTTACCAACATCACTTTTCCCATGAGAAATTGATTTGCGTTTACACTTGTACCTTAAGAACAATGTGGTAAGAAGTAATTCTTGCCAAGTAACGTTTATGCTTATGTATGCAAACCACATAACTCCTATTAATTAAAAAATTTATCAATGCTGTAGTATGATTTGAAAGAGTCTCTCATGCTATTATTTAATTTCAGGGAAGGGAAAAAAAAAATACCAAAAAGGTTTATTGTTATTCAGAGAAACACATTCTATGGTTATTCCTTGAATAACGAAATCAGACTATGCCAAAACATTATCCTCACAAATGTCAACATTATGAAGTTCTTAGGTTTTCTTTATATGAAAAATGCCATCCTAAATTTTTCTGTGATCCCTGTAACAGGAAAACATGAATTCTGTCTTTCCATATGGACTTAAGACTCCCTGATTTCTGACCAGAAGTGCAGTCCATTTCCTGAACCTCCCCCCAAAACTTCAAAGAAATTGGATAAAATTTCACAAGCTGGAAGTCTCTTTCTGAACTGCAAACACCTCCCATTTCCAGGGAGGCTCGATACAGTATGCTAGCTGGGCTCACTCTATGTGGGCACCGCCAGAGGGTCCCACAAGCACATGCATCAAAGCAAACTGCTAAGGAGTTGTGCAAAAACCTTCCGTTTTAAGCCTTTGAAAGGTTCATTTCAAATATAAGTGAAGATACAGTAACACCTTTTGCTTTTGAGTGCCACTACACACTCCAGTACACCCAGCAAGTTTTGTACTGTCAGCAGCACACTTCTCACACTGGAAGTTCTGAGGCAAGAGCTAGAGGCACCCTAATCCATTACACACGTGAAGTACTTGAGCCCTCTTTTGTTCCCAAATTATATGAACAGTTCCAAAAGGGTACATCGTTCTTCACTAGAAGCACCATAAACAAAAAGTTATCACAATATCATCAATACTGAAGGAATAAGAGTTTAGACTTGAGTTCATAAGAGGACATTCACAGCAACCAAAAGGGGACAATCTACTGATAAAACTGCAGTCCAGTCTTTCATCAAGATAAAGAAATTACATTACCAACACTGGCAGGAAAATCAAATACTAAAATTTCAGGATCAATGTGGTCTTCAGTTTAAAAATAAAATAAATAAATAAATTTTAAACCCCAAAACACACCGAACAAAACAAAAACCCACCCACAAAAAAAACATGCAAGCACACACAGTGCCTTGAGCAAACCAATCCTTTGTCTTCGGGGAACATCAAACTACTGTTTATTTAAGCTAGAGACCATTCCCAAAGCAGGACTCAATTTAACAAAGTCAAAGCTTCCACCTTGTTATGCGTTACTTCTTCCACAACAGCCCTGTGGAATACTGTACCATGAAGTACGAGCTGCAGCAGAGATCTGAAAATTCAAGCCCCCAACTTTCCATGGTTTTGTGCAAATACATCTTACTTAGATGCAACATTGGGAGCTGCAGACTGACTGTGTGCTGACGGCAGGAAATTTGGAGCCGAGTCTCCCAGGTTTCATCGTAGGCAGCTTCTGATTTGCTACGTGATACTAGGCAAGTCACTTCCCATTATTTATTTATAAGTTACATCTAATTATCTAGAAGGCCTGATTAGCTCATCTGGAAAGTGATTTGAAACCCATAGATGAAAGATAGCGTGTATTTCTCAACTCGTCATCTGTGCCAATAAAATACTTATTTCACAACAATTAGATCTAATTGTATTTTTGATAGCTGCTGCCTCATCCCTAGAAATTCCAGCTCTGGAAGTCACAAATAGACTCATAGGGATGCAATGTTAATGAAGCGGTAGGTGAAACATCTATAGATAAGGTTAATATTCTAAAGACCTTTTTGCAATCACTCAACATGTAGTGAAACTTTTTTCCCAGTTGGATTTCCACTCAAATGGAAACCTTAAGAGATTTATTTTTAAACCATCTCCTATCTCTATCACAGCATAAGCACTTCGAGCACAGCTTTAGATTTGACTGGAAAAAAAAATTGGCCTAAGAAACTAAATCTGATCTTAAGAGTGACAAATATATTCTAGAAAGCTTTAGTAATTATGTCTTACAACTTCATGTAGAAGCCCTACATTCACTTTCAGAATATTTGCAAAATATTAATAGGACCCTCAGACCAGACAGAGAACTTGAACCTGGGGCAGAGACTGGGTGAGATGGGCTAAAGTAAAATGGAAGCTGAAAGCCGGCAGTCTGAAGTGCTATGGGGTTACCCTCCCATGCTGCAAGTCATGAGCCAGCTCAGAGGAGGGATTCTGATAGACTGAACAGGAGAAGAGAGGCTTCCTATAGTGTCCTGTCTCTACAAGGGCTGGTACAGGCTGTTTCAGCCAAAAATGTAAGAAGTTATGAAGGAAACCGCTATGGAGTCATCAATTCAGCATGAGACTCCCTTATTAAAGATATGAAAGTTAAGGGCACGTGTCCTGAAACACATGCACTCAACTGTTAAGGTTTTCTACATTCTAATCCTATTTTTATCTAAGTATTTTTTCCTTCTCTGTATGAACTGGGATTTCAAAACAAGCCCAAATTTCAATGTTCGTTTTGACTGTAGGGTCTTGTGGTCCAAATCACCTCATCTTGTGCATAGGTACTGTACACATTAGCCTAATGGGTTCCCAGCCTTGGTCACATTCTACCATCCTCCATACTCCTGGAGTAAAGAAATTTAAATATAAAAATAAGTATAGTCAGTCTACTTAGCACGATTTATTTTTTTATTTTCAAACACATCATTTTAAAGTAACACGAAACACACTATTTTAAGTAAGAAAACAGCACAACTTTTAATACAGCACGACCAAGACAAAGTCATATGGTTTACAATTTCCTCTGGATGAGGTCCCATCTCAACACTTCATTCACCCATTTGGACAAAAAAAAAAAAAAAATAAAAAAATCTTGCTTCAATTTACTCTGTCCCCAGTTGCCGCTGGTAAACAGATGTGCTGTCAGCTTCCTGGAAGGTGATCTCCCACAGAATCAGGGAGGTGGCTGCTGCTGCTGCAAACAACTCTCAACATAGCAGAGAAATCTGGCTCCATCAGCAAGTGAGGGGGGTGAGGCAGGGGAACCTGTGACTGCCTTGATTGCACAAAGGACTACAGACGTGGTCAAACCAGCTAATCTGCTCTGTACTTGTCCATACTTCTGTTGCTTATGCTTCCCATCAGGTTACCCCAGAGAAGAAAAAGGAAATTATTTTTTTCACTGGAAACAACCCAAGTGGAAAACACGCAATTTTTCCCTTCCCTGCTAGACTCTGTGGTCTCTCATTCCCTCATTTCAGCTACATCCATGTTTTCTCACCAAGTTGCATGGTGGAAGAAAGTGCTGCTGCTATTCAAATTGTTGGTTCTGTAAGTGCTTAAAAAAGTCAATTTCAGCTCTGAACACAGGTTTGGCAAGTTATTATTTTCACTGATTTAACTTTTGCTACAGTTAAAACAGAAACACTTCACTGTATTCAAATCAGTGAGCACTGTTGTGACAAGTGGACTGGGTGGAAGATGACTGATTACTTAGCTTGTTCTGACAGCCCTCCTGTGGCTCTGAAACCAGGCAGCAGCTCAGTAAGGACCCGGGAAGCACAGCGAGAGTTGCAGACTTTTGCACACTCCCACTAAACCATGCTGGTAGTGCTTCTCAGCGGTCCGAAATCGTCGGTTAAGGCTAATGGGGCAAGGTGAACACACAGCAGAAATCACATAGACTGAAGAAGCATAATTTAAAAAGCAGCAATGCTGTATCAGAACTTAGCCCTATGGTACTACATTGTTCCCATAGTTTCTTCAGTATTTTTGGAATGTTTGTATTTAGAAAATTAATGCTCAAGACATCCACAAGGCCGCTCAAGACATCCACAAGGCCGCTCAAGACATCCACAAGGCCGCTCAAGACATCCACAAGGCCGCTCAAGACATCCAGTCTAGTCTCCTGCCATCAGAGCTGCAACAAAATATGGTACTTTCCTCAAGCTGACCAAAGCCCATTTAAAAGTCACTACTGTGGGCAGATTTAGAACTACACTGCTAACTGATGACATAACCACAATAAGCCTAAATTACTTCTCCACTTAGCTAGTACTTTTTTGTACCATCACAGAAGTTCGGCTTATACTTCACCTCTCCTGCACAGGGAAACCCCCTGTGTTCCTCTTCCTTCCTCTCGTTAACTTGGTCCAGTAAATAAGCAAAGGTCTTTCAGTCTCCTCTCAAAAGGGAGGCTTGGTGTTCCTGACAACAGCTGTAGCTTTTCTTTAAACTAATTTCTTCTTGATATATCTTTTTTAAACACTGTCGATTTCCCACCAGATTCTATACAAAGTCTCAGGAGAGCCTTATGAAATGGCATTCAGACTTCCCTTTATCTGTAAGATGCACCTCTTCTAAAATCACATTTTCATTTTACCCATGGACGTCTCCGTCCTCTCCAAGAGACCAGCCTACGCAACACTATTTCCCCTGTTTCCACAGGATGACCTACCGCCACTTCACAAAATAAACTTTTGTCGGTAGGTCCTAAGTGCATGACCTTGCACTATTTACAACACTGTTCAATGACGTTTTCTATTGAGCCAATCTTTGAGGGCGTTCAACTCCTTCAGCACGCTTCACTCCTCCTCTGTATGGATGTCTGACTAAACACTAAAGGAGGAACTTTCACACTACTGAATCCTTAAAGCCACTCCAAGCCCAACTTGTATAGAACTGCATTTTTAAGATATATTTAAAATTTCTGAACTTGGGTTTGTAGGAGTTAAGCAGTTGATTATTTTTAAAAAAGAAAACAAATCACCTATTTAGTGTAATTTCACACAAAATTATTTATTAATATATATTTTACAGTGCAAAACCCAAGATCAGCTTGAAATGTCTGGAAATTTATGTTTCTCAGATTGAAAAAGACAAGACTCCTAATTGCTATGTCCCAATTCCTACAAGTACTTATTCAGGCATTTAACTTGAAGCATGTGAGCAGTGCAGGAATTAAAACACCTGCAGAAGTGTTTGCTGGATCTAAGCCTAAAGTATAAAACTGGGATTTAAGATTCCTGGGGTTTTATTCCTGGCTCTTATTAAGAGCTCCTTTTGCAAACTTTGGTACTGGACTTACATTTCTTCCATCTCTAAGCAAGGAATATAATCAATCTATAACAGGACATTTTAAAGCCTAATTGAATGGTATTAAAGTGCTTTTAAATCTTTAGATGAAAGGTGCTACATAAGAGCAAAATACCATTATTGCTGTTTTCATTTCTCTAGCAGATTTTAATAGTAAATACTTCTTTCACCCTCATCCCCTGTATATACTAGAGGTCTGTCCCAGAAGGAACCATATACAGCTACAGATTGGGCTTAGGAGATGCTAGGATACTTAGCCAGTGCAGACAGAATTCACTGTAAATGAACTGTTATTTTTTTAAATCGATCCTAGCAACAGATGAGCTAACCTAGAGCAACCTATAACACACTTACATTCTCTTTCCTACCTTAACTTTGAAAGCTACATTAGCACTTTCTAGACATTAATAAATAATGACATCGTATCTGATGATTTCATTAACAGAGTTCTGACCAACACTGACCAAATTTGTTCGCTTTCAAAATTGCTACAGAAAAAAAAAACAACACTGATCTTTACCAAGAAGCATCCGAACAGTATTTTAATACTCACTGTTCATGCATGTTGGTATACAGTTTTCTAGACAATGGCTGAAGCACAAAATATCTCGTTCTCTAGTTAAGCTTGCCCAACCTTGCAACAGAAGCAAGCAGCTGAAAGAGCAAAGCCAAATGCATGACCAGGAGGTTCACCTCCACCTTATTCTTACACACTGCCATGCAGGTGACTTGGGCTACAACTGCTGCCCACGTGCAGAAATCGCCATGCGTTGCAAGTACAGCCTTCATATGTGGTCCCTTCTTCCTCCAGGAAAAGACAGCAGAATACAAAGCACCCCATGGATCTACCCCATGAACTACCAGCTGGAACACATAAATGCACATGTTTGAAGAAAAAAGTCCCACCCCTCAAAATGCCAAAATAACCAGAAAAAGATGTCAAGGGGGAGAAAAAAAAAAAAAAAGTAAGGCACTGTACCCAAAACAAATAACAGCTTGCATCAAATCTCTGTTTCATCACAATAAACCTATGGCAAAAAACATGACTGATTTTTTAACCACTGTGAATGAAAACAAGATGCAACAATTTTCTAGACTCACTAACATCAAAAGGACTCTTTTATGGTCTGTTTCTATATTTGATTAATATTCCTACATTAATTGGAAAGGCTCCAGTTATTCTAGAGTTTTTTTCTTGGAGCATAAAACCAGTTTTTCAAACAGAACTCATCATTGTACTTCCAAAGGTTTTAAAGCTAGAACAGGCTACACTACACTCAGAGTATTTTGTTTGTTTATTTACTATAGGTTAAGAACTTCGAGGACCTGTTGAATCTTCTCTCAGATTAGGGGCACCTACAGTTTTTCTTCACTTTCTTAGGCTGGTCATCTACTTTCACCATTTATAAGAACTTTTTAAATCTTCTGTCAAACGTGGCTGACACGGGCCAGAAGTTCAAAGGCAATTTTGCATGTGTATTCATGAGCACGTGCACACAAACACATGTGATCCTGTGTCTTTGATTACAGGAACACGAGTTCAAACTCTGAAGTTGAAGTTTGGGGAATGTAACTCTTTGAAAACAAAAAGGTATCAAAAACAGTTAAAATCCTTCTATCCCTTTCCATATTACCTATATTTTCCACCTTTAAATACCTGATATACAACTTTCACTTAATTTACCATCATCCTATGCAGACTTTTGATACCACAAAAGTACACAGCACCACTAAGTGGGATAGATGAATCTACCGGATAACCCTTAGAGTCAGGTTTCAGCAAGCTAGTCATGAAATCGAACCCATTTTGCAAACAGACCTCCTTCTACAGGTGTCACTCATGGTTGCATTCCCTCATCTCTTGTTCTCCTTTTCTGGTCAGCTCTCAGTATTGGTAGAAAGTGAACCTATCCAATCGAATTTTCAAAATCTTGTGCTCACTGCTAAACCAGTGTATTCAAAATGCTTTGACAGCACTTGCAAGCCTAAAGACTTTAAATTCACTGCTCAGATCACATGCGTGTTTCAAAGTATTATTGACTCACTGTTCTACAGAGGTATATTTACAGACACTACAGAAAATTCATTCCAGGCTTTTGGTCATGGGAAACATGCCAAAATACTAGTCATCTCCCAAAGCATAAGTCCCCATGAGTTGCAGGGTACGATTAAACATTTAGAGAATGCTGCCTGCCATTCAGAACAGATCTTCAAGATCAGCCAGTCATTCTTCACATTCATAGATACGAGAGCTCCGCTGCACATTGAGAACTTGGCTTTTGTCACAGTTTAAAAAAAAACCAAAAAACAATGCACACACAAAACAATCAAAATACTAGAGCAGTTAATCTCTGGAAGGCCTTATGATCACATTCCTTGGCATGTTTGATAAATATGGAAATAGTAAAAATGTTCTGACTTGTTAAACTTGCAGTCTCTTTAATGCATTTCTTGGCCTCAGCATGCCCAGACTGCTGACTTGGCATGCTCAGAGGACCTTTGCTCACCTTTCTCAATAGACCCATGCTGATAAGTCTGAGTTTCCCCAAGAGCAGAACAAAGTCATGGCTTATTAAAATGTTTACTCAATTCATGAAGTAGAGCAGCGCTCTCATGAAAACAGATGTCAGATCAAGAGGAAAAATCTGTACAGGCACATGCACACAAGCATAAATGATAAAAGAAATTAAACTGGAATTTGAATGACTGTCATTCTTTAAAAGCAGGCTATACTAAAATGTCTTTAGGTTTTATGGAACATGAATATAATTCATAATACCTTGCCACACCCACTTTACTTTTTTTTATACTCAGCACAATAGATTGCTTCAGTCACAGGAATAAAAGATAGCAATGTAAGAGGTGTGGGAGAGAAAAACTCCAATGTCTACTATGTACTACTGACTACTAATTATTTTGAAAAAAGAAACAACCAAACAGATTAATGCAAGTTCTGCAAACTAAGCTGTTTTCCACAGGAAACGTCAAGATGGTTGGCTGTGTCAGCCTAGCTTTCAGCTGTCCTGTTTGAAAATCAAAACACACTTTTGACACTTACAGACTATGTGCTTTTGAAAGGTATATGACACATTCACAGCACTTCGAAATGGAAAATTGCTTCTGTGAGACAAGATAATGTTAGCTAAAGGATTATGCATAATCTCATCACTACTCCTGCCGATGTCTGAAAAGTAATCTTTTAGCAAACTGAATGTACACAGCTCTATTCTGCACATCATCCCAGAACCTAGATATCTGTCAATCACTATAGCTGAGATTGTGTGGATTTATAAATTCTAATATAATGAATTATAATATTACAATTTATATTTACAATCTGAATTATGTCCTTGGACAAGTGGCAGTGGATATGAAACCAGTCAAACTCTACTTTAGCCATCTCCTCAAGATACCCAAAATTTACCGTAACATTCAGCCTTGCTCTCCCAGGAGTACAAATTTCCTTCTTATTCTGTGGCTTTAGATTAAACAAATAACAGTAATAATTACATAAGTATATAACAAGTTTTTATCTTAAGTAGTAATGCAGTTATGCCAATTATTAACTACATGATATTGGCATACAATTTTGTACTGAAATGATAATTTATATTAGAAAATATTCCCAACAAAAATTAAAGATTATCAAGTACTTTTTCAAATGTTCCACAGTATTTCTGGAAAATATTTGTTTCTAATTATATATTTTCAGGGATAACCAAAACTACAAGAAAACAAACAAGCAAGACAAAACATTGCCTACAGGATTACTTAAAGTATGAGTTTTTCAACATGAAAAAACCCATGAATAAATGAGACTAAATAACACACCGTAGTTTGATAATATTAGATTCCAGGGAAGCCATTTAAAAAACATTTGCAATAGCAGCAAGATGGAAGGACTTCAAAGTTCAAGTTTATTCTATGGTCACAATCGATCCCGTGAAAATTATGACTAGAAGGGTGCCTTTATTATTTTTAACTTAAATGCATTGGTTTTAATTTTGTGAACTTATATACAACAGTAGAGACAGGCATAACAAACCAAAGTTAAAGGAATTTGACTACAGAGAAAATTGAAACAGGCCAGTGTATTTTGCTTACTCAAGCCAAATTAAAAGCAAGATGAAACAGAGGCAGGCCTGCAGATGGTTGTATTCTTAAATATGCATGTTTTACCCCACTAAAACACGTTTCTTAGCCAAACTAGAGAAACCATCCCTACTGTGCAAAAACTCTACTGTTTAAATGTAAAAATCAGGAGAGGAAAGAACAATAAGAACAGAAAAGGAGGGACAAGATGAGGCAGTAACACAATCATGGAGATAACCTGATGGGCAAAAATATTTGAAGATACTCAATATAACCTATTCTTGCTTGCTTAAGCAACGCAGAAGCAGCAACTCAAAACTGCAACACCTGAAGTCAGAAGTGATTCTTTGTATTCAAAATCCAGGATTCTCTTTGAAATAGACAAACTTCAGAAACACAGTCTATAATTATATTTCTGTGACAACCACTTATATAAAATTGCATCACCCAAATAGACTACTTTTTCTTGAAAAAAATGAGAACTGATATAGTCAAAACCACAATGTGTCTTATTTTCATGAAAATGTTCAAACAAATCTAACAAAAATATCTACCTATGGATACCTCAAGATCATCCTTTCTGTATGAAAATGTACAGAGAACAACAAGATAAAAGACATACGTTCAGCTATGACCAAATTCCCACTCTAACTCTGTGTCCAGGTGGTAGTGTCCAAGTGGGTAAGCAGGAGCATAAAACTAAGTAAGTTCCCTCTGATTTCAGCCTATTGCTCGCTCCCATCAACTTCCTGCAGTTCTGAGCACCATAAAGTTCTCACCCTTTCCAAGTGCTGCTCTACTGCAGTAACAGAATTTTGCACTGTAAACCTATTCTGGACACGACCTCTGATGGTGTGTTAGTGGTGACTGACTGTGATCACAATGTTACAAGGAGTCAGAACTTCTAAAACTTATTTTATATTCTGTCAGGAACAATTGCCTATTTCAAAAGATGGAAACTACATCTGCTTTCCTCCTTTTTTTCCACAGCTGCAGAAAAAATTACTAAGTGTAATTAAAAATTTTTAAATGTTAAGGAATATTTGCTTTACATTACTCCCATGATTTCCTTAGGTATTTTTGTACTGTTTTCACACTACACTTCTACCACCTTTATGATATGTCAGATCCAGTGCTAGGACTACATTAAAAAGATCACACAAGGTTTGCTGTTGAATGCTTTATTTTTTTTTTTAAGTACAAGCCAATTCAGTTGTCTGACATTCCTGGAGATGAATTTGTATGCATAAAGGATCTGGTACAATAAAGCTACTCAATCTTCCTTCCCACACCCCCCTCCTCCCCTGTCAACACACTGCCCAGGAGAACTATCTTCACAGAGTAAAAAGTGTTCAGATTATACAGTGAAATATATTTTTACTTATTTTCTGATCTCCAGAAGCTATCAATGAATGTGCCAATTATTGCTGACTGTAGCAGGCTTGTTTGATAGAACTGTGTGGTTTAAACCTGAGACCCCCCACATGGTATGATCCAACTTTAAAGGCAGATTTATACTTTCTCTCTCTCTTTCACTCAGAGTGGCTGCAAAGAACTAAAAAACAAAAAGAAACCACAGCCTGGTCTGGTTTATAGATTATAAGAGAGTCAGCACTGTATTTGCATAATTTTGCATCATTACTGACACAAATTTCAAGGCAGCTTAAGTAATCACTGAAACATAGACAGCATCAGAACATAAGCCACAGATTACATGTATACCCAGGAGAGCAACTACTAGATTGCAAATATTTGATTAAAGCACTACCTGTATACAAACAGGGGAAAAGTAAAAGGAATATGCACATTGTCAGGCTTTTCCAATTCCAACAAATAAATCTGCCAGTTCAATTTGGAAAAACTCAAGCAGCAATTTAAACTTTTGGTAGGTAAAAAGAGGGTAAACAGAATTTGCCCTGCAGTTGGTGATACGTGGTGCATAAGCCCAATGCAAGTGCAGTGCATTCCATGTTACTGGGGAAAAAAGAGAGTGAGAGCTTTGAATTCATAAATAAAAACTTGGTTATTTTTACATTGCCAGGAGAAGTATATTCTAGATATGGAAGCAGACTCCAGTGAATCTGATTATACTGTTAACTTGAATACTAACAAAAAGATATGTGACTAAATATTATTCAGCAATGCACACCATATGATTACAAGGGCATTCATATGCCAACCAGCAGGGCATAAGTAAATGAAAACACATACAAAAGCCTCAGAGAAGAGAACAAACATTGCAAAACAGCATAGTTAAGTAAAAATAAACATGGAGGGGACAAACATGGAGGGAATAAGAAGATAAAGTTTAAAAATCAGAGACATAAAAACCCCACCAAGATCCATACTCCATGATGTGGCACTTAGAGAAAACATCCAGAACTCAAGCAAAGCTGTAGTGCACCATGAAAGACCCAAGTATTCTACATTTATATTATGAAAAGCAGAATAATGCATTATGAATGGAGATATACATATTTCATTCACAAAGCAGAAAGGAGAAACCCTTTTCATGCATGCATTGAAAGATGCTACCCTTAAACCATTCATTCACAGAGTATTAAGTATTTATGAATGGTCTGTGTCCAAATAAAAATAAGCAGATATCTAAGTGAAAAAGAGAATAAAAAGAAAATAAAGTAGAAGGCAAATACAGAGCATGGACTGACAGGGATGAGATCAAAAACCTCCAGATAATTGATTTTGAGACTGAGCTATACAGACCACCCAACAAAGAAAAGCTTTTGCTATAAGGAAAGTGAAAGCTGTAGCCTTCAATTTACACATACTCGAATCCTTGCCACAAGCAGGGATACACAACTGGGTACCAAGTGATTCATCATTCTCTTTCAGATATAAAAATGAAAGATTTCTTTCTTGAGGACAGGGACAAGGTGGCTGCAAGAGTACACATTCCCTACCAGGCCTACCTAAATTAACTACACCATTTGCAAGAACTGAGCAAACTCAAACATGGAGGCTGTGAAGTAGTATGAAATCTCTGAATCTGTGTTTTACATTCTCTTAAAAGTCTTTCTACAACTTGAGAGCCAGTTCTGCAAGTGAAACACCCCACCACAGAGCAAACCCTCTGCAGGATGAAGAAGAATATGGAGGACAAAAGACAGAAGTTGAAAGAATTGAAGGCTGTACTGACATCAAGAATATTAACATTTACCCAGCAAAGGAGTCTATGTTTTCTACACAGGCTTCAAATGGAGCACTGAAAGCTGTTCAGATACAAAGCCACGAGACGGATTTGCAGTCTGAAACATTTCCTAGAAGAGCTCTTAGACTGGCTGAAAAAGCATACACACAAATAAAAAAATATAATATTGTAAATGAGGCTCTGAATACTTAAGTATTTTTTTCTTAATTTTCTCTATAAGAGTAACTTCAAAGCATAAACAAATCATAAGCACCATCAACAATGTCCAGAACGCAGCCTACACCACCATCACCAAGGAAACAACTAGGTCTATCAAAAAGTACACCTAGTGAAGTCAAACCACGCAGTTTGGTAGATGGCACAGAGTACAACTGTATGATTCAAATTCCTAACAAAGATGTTGGTTGGGCTGGAAAAAGTAGCAGTTCAGAAGAAATAATACTATGTTATGTATTATTATCAGGTTATAGCAGCTCCATGAGCACCAGCAGGATTAAGATCAAGATGAAAAGTAATAGCAGAAAAGAACTCATGAATGGTATTTGAAATGATTAACTGGCATTAAGGTCATAATTTAGTTAAAAAAAAAAAATAATCTAAAAGCTGTGAACTTAGATAAACATTGCAGAGCAAATTGCAAATAATTGTAAGAAATGGCACCTCATGCAGATCACAGACAGGACACAGTTTAGAAATTAGCTGAAGTATCAAGACTGTATCTGAGAAAATGCATATGAACAGAAAGAAACAGCTAGAAGATAAAATAAAAATTAAAAAAAAAAAAAGCCCCCTTTACTATCTGGCACTTCCCAGTATAATTCATTCTCAGTTCGGTAGAACTTTATTGAACCCTACCTATTTTATTTTAATTTCCAGGATCAGACTTAAAACAAGGCTATAAAAAGACAATTATATGTGTGCAGGATGGCTCTCAACAAGAAATTACTATTTTGTTTACTCTTCATCCTGAAGCTTGTAATCCAAGCCCTCACTTACTGCACACTGCTGAACTTCTCTTCTGAACACCCAAATTACTCTTTTCTTAAGCAACTAAAACCTACCTCAAAAGCTTCAGAGCTGCTTTGCCTTCAGAATACCTCTATCCTGAGAAACTGATTAATCTTATTTACAGATGGAGCCACAGACAGATTAATGTAAAGAGTTTTGGGTGCCTGCTTTGAGTCACTCAGGACTCTATTGTTAGTTTAATATGGCATGCTGTAACATTTAATTTATTAAGAGTCTCTACAGATTGTAGCTGTAGAAGTGAGCACTTCACTTTTAATCTCACAAATCAAGCATCCAGAAAATGAGACGCACCATTAATGATCAGTTGTTGAAAATCTGCTTATAATGATTTAGACATCCTTAAGTATACTTATATATGTTTATATAACCAAAGGCATATCTGATTCTCCAGGGAAGAATTCAACTGTCTTGATTAGGTCTTACTGACTTCAGAAAATCAACTTTTGCAATGATCTTGCCAGTCTCCTTCACTGCAAACAGACCCATTCCCTGAACAGACTGAGGCAGAGATAGCATGTAAAGTACACAACAGTGAGATTAGAATATCTCTTAATACTAAAAGGGGAAAAATTAAGGTTGCATAGAAAAATTTAATGTTCAATTCTCTAATTCTTGATATTCTGTCATACTGCCCTCAATAATGTTTTGATGTTTTTAAGCACAGTTTTTTATTTGTTTTCACATGGTTTCTACTAATATTATGAAAGATTATCCATTGTTCTGACTCATTTGAGCTCATGGTTTAGGTGTGAATAGCTGACTTCCAGGTGAAAAGCTCAGTATTCCTTGATCAGCAACCAGAAGACCACTTTAGTCTGAGGGCTCTTTTCATAGTATATCTGTGGTGCTCCCTACATTTAAATTTTCTCCTTTAAAAATCTGATTATTCTCTGCTTTAAAAAGAGAAAAAAAAAAAAGGCCTTTTTACTTTCTAAAGTTACTGTCTTGGAACAAAAGAAAAAGATATAAATACATCTGCTGCAAGGTTAGACAAAAACCCAAGCAGAACAGGAAATAATGTGTTCCTCACGAAGCACACTTTTTCTTCTGTAATACTGGAGTGTATTGCTTTCTAACACACCAAATAACAGAAATTCCCTCTGTAATTCACAATAAAGAATATTTATGCAAGAACCACATTTGTTTGACATTTAATTCAGAATTTCATTATCTCGGCTCCAGTATAGCCTTGTTCTTTATACGTATGGACATAATTACTTTAATTAGTTCCAAATACTTTAGTAAATTCTTGAGAGCATGGAATTTTTTTAAGCTTCAATATATATAATCGCACCTTGAGAATTAGAAACTTCAATCCATAAAAAGTTTTGTTTCCATTCATACCACTGTACTTCAACAGAGATTTTTTTTCCCTGCAGGCTGATTTATGAGAGCAAAGCAGCAAACGCAGCAGTTGAATTTAATCACTAATGAGCACTGCAAACACACTTTAGGCCATTAAAGCAGATTATGAAGCTTCTAACAGCAATTCAACAAAGTTTTATGTATTTGCCTTTAAACCAAAAAAAACCAAAAAATGACAGATGAGTACTGACACTTATGCACAAGCAAAAAAGTTGGTCTCATTTTAAACATTACATATTTGACACTATCACTTCACACTGCATTCAATCTCACTGCTAACCTGAGATTCAAATCTTCTGACATTCCTATTTCATCAGTGCTGGGTCTGCCACTGACTCAGTAATCTTTGAAGCAGTCATTTATACTCTCCATGCTTTAGTTGCCTAGCCATAGAATAATTTATTTTATATCAAACAGATTTTTAGAGGAACATTTATTTGCAAGGTGCTTTGAGACACTAAGACAAAATATCTTAAGCTTTCAGAACGTTTAAAGTCTTTCTTGATAAGGTCAGGATTCATATGGTCTTCCCACCCAAATGAGCTGCAAGTAATACTATCCCTAAATTCCACTAAACTGTGTAAGGAACAAATAAATAGGCTACAGCGTTATGTAACTTCCTGTTACCTTGTGGTGCCCCTCAGCTGATGATACAAACACACTTCGCTGTGGCCACGTGAGAATCTGAAAGCTTGCTTGAAAAGAATGTGGTCTTCAAGGGCTAAGAGTATCTCCAGGTGTCTGCACAGATACATATGTTTGTTGACTGAGATTCAAGACAACTCAAAATGATTGATAAAACATTTTGAATTTAGAACCTCCAGCGTCAACACTTTGCACGAAATCTTGTATTATTCTTGAAAAGAAACTATGGAAACTGGTAAGAAAATAGTCAGGATACCTTTGTATGTCAGTGAACTGGAATTTTTCACAGAACAGTTTCTCTTGTAAATTTGTCTGCACCCAGTTTAATCAACAAAATTTGCAGCTGTTAACAGGTTGTGCTTCCATATGCTACCCTATATAAATACATTTCTTAATCAAGACAGAAGCTGGTTCAGCGTCCAATTGTTTTCATTGGACTTGGTACAAAAAAAGCATAAACAATGAAGTTAACCATCCAAAGAAGTACAATCAAGTGTAGGTTACAGGAAAACTGCTTTCCTCTGACTTAAGGCTGTGTAAGCACAAGGGCAGAGGAGGTTGCTTGGCTCTGCTCACACACACAGCATAGACAACAGCTGCAGTTTAGGCTTCCTGATCTCAGGAAAAACATACTTCCCTCATTTAGGACCAACTAATTGGGCTTATGGTGGGTGGAGCACTTTTAAGGTACTTTCAGCAAAATTTGAGGTAATTCCTATAAACTTACTGGAATGCACTGCTTAGTCATAGTACACAAAACATTTTTATAAAGGGTACTATTTCAGCAAGTTGCTTTGGATTATTTCAGAGGCTTCACTGTCGTGTTACATTTCTCATTGCCTGCAACATCCACCTCATCTTTCAGAAAAAGGGAGGGGAACAAACTTGCCTCTAAGAATTTATTAACTTTTTAGGAAGGTACTTTTGCTTGAGGCCTGCATCATTTGTCCAGTTAGTTCCACTCGGCCATTTCAGACTAATTGGACAGAGGGAGGGTGCGTGGGAGTGTACTTTAGGCTATTGTTTGCATTCTACATTGCATTCATTATTTCACATCTACTAGAATAATGAACAAGCTGGTGCAAAAATATTGAAACATCTGAAATTTACCAGGATCTGGGATTAAAAATGGAAATGTGTATGACCTGTAAGGAAAAATGCTTTCAAGGCTTTTTCCTTCAAATCCCTGAATAAACCTATACCAAAAAAAAAAAATAAATAAAAATTCCTCTGATTGGCAAGAACGTTAACATTTTTAACAGGGACTTGAAAAGGTTTCTGATTTACAGTGGCATCACCATCTGCTGGCACTCACTAGATTGCTGAAAGCTGACTTCATCTGTGACACCATCAGTCCCTGAGGAACAGACAAAAGTTGTAAACACAGGATATTCTCAGGAACAAGAAGCTTCATCTTTATGGAAAAAAATTGTACTAACTATTCCACTTGAAGAAAACCCAAACAACTAACAATGTGCATTTCAGTACTACATAGAAGCACAAGAAAGCCCGGGCCCTACAATATTCTTAACTAGTGCCTAGCAAAGTAAAACCAGTAACCCTCCAACTAACCCCAATCCTGAAATTAGAAAAGGTAAGGGACAGGGGTGGCGCAAGAGGTGGGATGACACATCTGCATTATCAGGTCATCTGCCATGACCTCTGAGTTTACACCAGATCACTGGCAGAACTACCATTGTAGTCCAACTCCCAGCCAATGGCCTGGTCCCTTTAATGAGCATTCTCAAGGACTGACTATCAGCAATTAAATATGTACTACTGAGTGGACAATGAAAGTAACTTTTTTTTAAAATTCTGAAGGCATTTATTTACAGTTTTCCCTGTACCGGTAGAGGGATATGGAGGATTGAGAGTCCTGCAGTACATTCTCGTAGATGCTTTTTACTGTTTGGCTGTCTTCAATGGCACATCCTTTTCAAACCTGCTTTTCAGATACTGTCTTTAGCTTCCTCTCCTGACTTCTTCCTACAGCATATGCACACAGCTCCCCATCACACCTCAAACTGAGGTTTCCCAATTCCTAGTAAGCATTTATAACTAGATTTTATGGTCTCCCTATTTTATATTCTTCTCAGTTTTCCTGAAACCACTTGTCCATTCCTTGCAGAAAGTGCTCCTGTCTAGGAAGCACTCCTCCTTTGTACTCTGTTTCACCAACAGACTAACCTTTCTTCCAGAACAACATATTTATATAGATGCACTCTGAAATTAAGAAAATATACTGAATGACAACAGAGGGAACAACCACAACATCTTAGAGGTTGCAAGTTCCTTGAAATGTGACTGATAGTTAATCATAATGACCATTAAGAGCACCATGACCTAAAGACTCTGAGAAATACAGTTTAAAAACACATGAGGCTGGGATCTTCAAAACAAAAATCTCTCTTTTTTACTTCCAGTTTTGTGAGTCCTTAAAAATTTAAAATCTGGTGAAAAACAGATGTGCAACTCTATTGCTGTTAGACAGCTGCAAGGACATTCTGTCTTTGAAGTTGTCATGCTGCTTTTTCCTTACAAGTCACACTAGCTCTTCAGTGTCACATCAGCCCATGTTTATATACATCAGAAGAAAAAGTACACATCCCAATGAGATTTCTGATGAGTTCTTCCCATGATATGTGACAGGCCAGTTTACAGAGCCAGTCTGACTAAGATGATCAGAAAGGAGCAACTCTGTCACTGTTTTCTGTTCCAAAGTTGGAGATAGCATCAAAGGTTTTTAGTGACAGAATTTATGCAACCTCCCAAAGCACTAGAGGAGACATCCATCACTGACACTGGAACAAGGTAACTACGTTGAACAAAATAACAAACATCTGGTACAACTTAAAGGGGAAATCCAGAGTAGTCTTCTGAGGTCCTCTATAGGTTAAAATAGTTTTTGACATGCATCCAAACCCTGAGTCTAGAGTCACTCTGTCTATGATAACTGTTACCAGTATCTCATCTTTCTAAGCTCATCTTTAACATAAAAATAGTAATCTCCTCTTCCATTTATTTTGAATAAGCTATAGGGATAAACATGACTCTGAAAACATGGCTGGAGCATAGGTTGGCTTGTCCACAGCCAAACATTTCCTCTAACTCCAGTCACCCGAGCTTTTCCTTCAGATCATCGATTAGCAGGTACAAGGCCCGTTACACAACCACTCATTTTCTGCCAGCAGGCACAGAATTTGAAAGGCCACGTCCTGCTTCCAAGGGGAAGGAAATAAAGTGAAAAAGCACATTAAGAGTGAGGCATAGAAGTATTTGGGGATTTAAATATGCAAGTGCATGAGCATTAAGACAAAGGATTCCAAGAAAAAGGAAGCTTTATTTACAAAGTCATCTATAGTGAAGAGGAAGCAAGTACTATGTAACTATTCACCCATGGATCATTCCCCTTGACACTTTTGTGACCAGGAATTAAGATACCTTCTATCACCATTACTGTGCTTATTTATAATGGATGGTTTTCCTCAGAATGGGTGGCCCATGAAATTGTACATTCAAACTGGATAGTTTAACTCTGGAGCTGCTGGAGTTTAAGATCTTCTTGGTCATTTTCCTTCCTGTTAGTATTTTCCCCTTCTATGCACACAACACTATTGTGACAGTCCATCAAATTCAGCTTTTTTCCCCCAACATACCACTTGTCTTTCTCCTTCTGTGGCACAAATTTATCTCCTCCGTTTTTTAAAATGAGGTAATTTCGTAGCATATAATTAGCATAGTTGTATATTACTGTATTTTACATTTTCAGATTAGCTGCATGGCCTGAGCAAGTGCTATTGACCACAACAGTTAAATCTACTGTCCATGGTATTTTAAAGAAAAAGTAAGTTGTTCATCAAACATATTCAGATTCCAAATGTCTTCATCACTAATGATTTTGCACATTGGCCATACCTGTTCCTAGGCCATGTTTTATCTTATTCAAGCTTACTGACAATTCCATAACTTTGTATGCGAGGACACACATTTTCCTTGCAGCTAAGCCCAAAACTGCAGTCAAAGCTTGGCTGTTATCATCAGAGTTGTAACAATCTAATATTCTCTAGTGCAGATTTTGTAGTATGTCTTGTGCCTACTAGGATAAAATAAAAAGTGAAAAGCAGTAAGGACTCGGGTTTGCCTCTACCATTAGGAAAACCGTTACCATTCGGCTTTCCTCATCAGGGACTCAGCAATTTACAAACACAACATATCTCAGCAACTTAAGATCCCCAGGAGCAGTAGCTTCATATGTTTTGCCCGTGCTTGACTGGCATAGCTCTTAACAGGAGGGACAAACCTTGATGGTCAGACCTTTGGCACTTTAAGTGCAGCGAAAATGAAGCCTCAGTCGGCTTGAATAGTTATGTAGCCCAAGGCAAGGAAATCTCAAGTCTTCCTATGACACTACCAAAACTACCCCTCAGGAAGATGAGGAAATTTGAATAAGAAACAACTGCAGAGTTTTAAAACCACGGGGGAAAAATAACAACAGGATTTAGATTGCTAGCAATTGTTAACCAAACAAACTAGAGCAGACTGCAGAAACTCTTGAATTAAAATATGAATCTTGAATTAAGGAAATTAAGATGAGCTGGGGAGTGTGAAGAACTGGCTGCCCTTACGTCACTTATGCAAATGAAAAGAGATAAGGAACATCAACACTGCCTAGGTGAGAAAAGTCTCCAAGCCTAGGCCATTGACGTACAGGTCTACTCAGAACCAGACAGTCCATATACATGACCAGCTACATAATTTATACTTTAATTTACACAAGAGCCTCAACACTGTCATCACCACACTGTATTATCAATGTGCCAGGAAATGAAGTAGTAGATATAAAGCCTACTTAAAATCTGTAATGTCTTCCTGTAAATACAGCCAATGTTTATACAGTATTTTCATCACCAAGTCACTTGGACACATTTTTTTCAGCAAAAATCTAGAGGAATCAACTTAAATTGTTTATGCAACATTGGTGGCATAGTTTCTCTTTAAACGTGTCTTAAAGACCTGTCAGGAAACTTAAGACAGAATGATCTATCAACTGAACTTGTACAGGTAAAGTTAAAACAGTTTTCATCAGAAAACTACCAATTTCTCTGATGTATCATTTCTCTTCTTCAACTCTTCTCAATAAATAAAAAATATAGAGGCTTTTCTGCTAAAAACTAGCTAATTACTAGCCAAATGCTCACTCCCTTTCCCTTATTTCAAAATTATCCTGTTATACTGGCACACACACACAGACACGTTCGATAGCAGTCATATCAATACCCCCATGAAAATATAAAGCTCATAATTCTGACATGAGCATTCACAGATAAGTGTCCCAACCTTCAGGGCCTTCACTTAGACCAGTGAGACTTCCTGGTGCACAAAACTCCTAACACCACCATCAATTTTAGTACCAAGAAGTTGCTGTTGTTGGAGCAACCAAGTTTGAAAACTTTGAAGATAATCTTGGCTATAGAAACATGGTTGTTTGAAGTTATCATCAGACTGGTTTCCAAAGCAAATTCACAAATAAGTGCCCTCTCTCCAAGTGTTGTCATTACAGAAAAAGTTTGCTTTTCACCCCTCTTCCTTACCCTTTGGCTTTTCTCCTTGCATCCTTTCTGCACAAAAAAACACTGACAAGCACTTGCAGTCATTCATTTACATGGAGACACACACACAAAAAATAAAGTGTGTGTTTTCCTCAATCTTTCTTATTCTTTATTCTGGAAAACTTAAGCTAGCTGAGGCATCTTAAGGAGTATACCAATAGGATGTAATGCGATTTGTGCTTGATGATTGTTTTGCCAATCACTAGGCCTATCGCAAAGGACGAAGCCAGCAGAAAAACAATCCAGTAAGCAGATTCTATTGCACGTAGAGGAGTCAGTATATAGAGGATCACTGGGGGTACAAACAAGTCAAACAGATCACACATAACAGACATCAACCCCAGCGACCCCAGGAATGACACAGCACAACCAATAATAGGTGAAATAAACAAAGACACAAGGTATCCCACAGAAAAAATGGGAGACAACCAAGTCAATAGGGTGATCATGTACGATAGAAGTAGCCCCATGTTGCCTCCCCACAAAGCCCACGTTTGTAAGTGCCAGACCTGACTGGGATCCAGTTGCATGAAGAGCCAGGAGGTCCTTCCCCAACAGGAAACTCTGTGAAGTGCATCCACCTCACAGACAGACACTCCAACCCTTCCTGCAAGTGGGCCCAGCTTTTATGCCCACAGCAGGACACCTGGCACTCATTTACCCAATGCAGGGCACCTGGGGCTTGTTTACCCAAGGGCTTTCCCTGCAAGGCCAGCTGCACCTTGGAGGAAAGCCAAAAGGCAAACTCATCCCCTCCTCTTAAAGGACCATGGGGACCACCCATATGTCAACCTTAATTCAGGGCTTGGGGTTCAGACCCCAGCACTTCAATGATTCATCTACAACTTCTACCAGTACCCCAGTGCTAAGGGCTTCCAAACTACTGTTTTAAAACTATGTAAAACTGTATGTGCCAAACAATTTCATTAGAGAAGTGAGGCACTATACAGAGATCAACTCATTAAATTATATCCATGTACATCTGCTTTTTCTGCAGATCAAGGATGAACCTCCCAAAACGTCCACACCTCTCCAAACTCGAGACAAGCAGGTGCTCAGCACAGCCTCACCAGTAAGAGACATTTCCACAAGAACCTTTGACGGAGTACAGCAGTTACCTCAACCTCTGATGAATTTTTTTTTTACATGTCTTTAGTAAGAACAACAATTGCAGCAACAGATATTTGTCTTCTACTTACAGCTTTAAAGGCAATCACAGATGTGCTGAGTTTATTCAAGTCAGCAGTTCTGAAACAATGCTACAACTACCAGACACAAAATGGCCACAACTGAAAAAAAAAATATACTCAACAAACCCAAAAATGACAGACCTTCATGTTGGCTGCAAGTTCAACAGTGATGGAGTACCTTTTTTTTTAAAAAAAAAAAAGTGAGCAACCACAAACTTGTCAATACAAAGATGTTAACAGCTGAGTCGGTGACAGTTTAACAGTAAAACCCAGGCCTCTCTGACACCATTCACTTAATTATTTTTCTTTATTGTAAATCTTTAGACTTTAAAACAGCTTGAACTTGGGAGAGCTCCTGTTTTCTGTCATTTGGCAACTCATAACCTGCAGGGCTGTTTCATTTAGAATAAAATGTTAGAAAAGTGATCAACAGTAAATCACTGCACTGTGCATTTAAAAGTCTCATAAAGTGAAGAGTTGGAAAGCAGAGACTACTCGTGTAAAAACAGAGGGGAGGAGATGATTTGCTGCTTATGGCACAGGACTGTAAGTTAATACATCTGGGTTCCATTCCCTACATTAAATGGGAATACCACCATGTACTTCACAGAATTGAAAGGAGGTTTTATTCATCAGCATTTGTAAAACATCTTGAGATCCCAAGATAAAAATATATTAGCAAAACAGAAATTACTGTTCGGATGTTACTTTACTTTGCAAAAAATTTTGTGGTGCAAAATAGCAGTTTAATAAAAATACAGTACTCTACTCCCTTGAAGTCTCTGTGAAAAATGGCTAGTATTTTCATACATCCGTGTTAAGTCAGGTTATCAAAAAAAATAAAAAGGAACAGATACATAAATATCAGCACTTTGATTTTCTGAACCGGGAACACACAAACTTTGAGTCATGCACTAACTCAGTCTCTTAATTCAACAATTGACTTTAAATATTTAGATTTGAAAATGGCAGTCTGAAAATGCTTACAGATTCAATCAAGACTGACACTTCCAAATAAAGTTTTGGCAAAAGCAAAACACTTACTTCAGATAGGTGTACCACTAACATACCTCAGACGAAACCTAAAATGCCCAAAGGAAGTGAATTTTGCTTCAACAAATCAACAAGTTTTCTTCTTAATGTAAGCTGAGAAACTTCTGCGGCATGAATACCAACCACAAAGAAACTAGTCTGAAACTTACCCAAAATACTGTAATGACTCAACACTCGAATAGCAAAACACATCCATCTTCCTACCTATCACATCTTTTTTTTAAATTAACAGCCTACACATCAAGCCCTCTCCATTTTACCCTTTCAATTTTGACAGTGGAGTTCTGTCCTGATACTCTTCTTCCAAAGTCCCACACAGATAAAAATTAAAGCTTGACAGTACAGTAATACTATTAAAACAAACTGCCTCAAAACTCCACATCTCAGTTTGACTGATCTTAGCCCTCATTATTTGCACACACTACCACCAGAAAAGCAAGGTACCCTTCCTAACATCCCAGTGAGGAGCTTCAGTATGTGTACTTGGATGCTGGCTGGGCAGTGGTCTGCTGACAAGAGGTGGTGACTGCCTTTGCATCACTTTTTTTTTTTTTTTTCCCCTCCTCCCTTTAATTGAGCTGTCTTCATCTCAACCCATGAGTTTTTCTCATTTTTACTCTTACAGCCCTCTCCCCTATCCCACTAAGGGGAAGGAAGCGAGCAGCTGGTGGGTGCTCAGCTGCTGAGCTTGATCAGCTCACAGAATGGCATCAGGAAAAGTTGCAAAAGACATTTTATCAGTACATCAGTGTCTGAGAAATACCACATTTTGCCTTCAACTGACCTTACAAGACTAAGAAACAAGTCATCTTGCCAATTTTGAAGACACTGAATAGCTACCCACATACAAAGACAGACTACTACCCTTGTTGCGTTGTATCCAAGCTTGACCCAAAGCTGGTTCAGCTAAATGGAAATATCAGAGTCTGTAGCACTACTCTGAGGAAGAATAAAAAAAAAAAAAAATCCTTCAACTTAAGTGAACACATCTGGCCCCACAATCACAAAAAAAAAGTGAAATATTAGTTTCATTGTAATCAATTAATCAAATGCCATCCAAGTTTTGCATTATATTCTGAGTCTAAGCTGTTACAAATACATAGTGAGGTTTTATGCAAAGGAAGTCTAAAACAATCACAGGCTTATCAATGCTGCTCAAAACTAGAGATTTAGGAAAATCCAGGAAGAAATTCATATGATTTGCTGATAGCCATTTTGAACAGGTATGTATATGTACTCACATGGAAGAAAACTACAGACAGAAATAAACAGAACACGAAGTTCCAGAGAGAGTCTGAAATTGCTGGAGAAAGAATTTTTGGGTTAAGGATTGACTGACAGTAGCTCTGAAATATTAGCAAAGAAAACTGTCTGAGACAAGAAAAACTTGATACACCACTCATTATTATTAATTATGCAGGTGAACATCAAAAAAGTATGTCTCAGTTTCTCCTCCTGTATCAATCTGCAAGAATCCATGGTTTTGGCTAAAAAAACCACAATTATTTTGGTCTGTAAATTTAAATTTAAACTAAATTTGCACACTTATTCTAACTTCACAGGGATTTCATTTACTCTCGGACAAGGTCAGGCAGTGCTACCTATCTGCAACCTAGAAATTGCTTCTCAAATTAACATAAATATGTGCTTTATAGATCATTACTCTAGTAAGAATACAAATAATTTGATAAACAACATTTAAATGCATCAGTATTTGAAACAGACCTTGACAACTAGCCAACATACACAGGAGTAAGACTCAACAGAGAACAGGAAGTCAAGAGTAATCCTCCTGGAAAAGTACTAAAATTACTGGGTTAAAGAAGGCAAGTTACAGGATCTGGAGAGGTTTTTTGTCCAAAAGTATAATCCCTGAACTACTGCAGATATTTCAATGGAACTGTAAGTAGCCACCATTACAAAAAAAAAAAAAGGACCCCCAAGACCCTGCACCGTCACGATTTTTCGTTTCCTACACAATTTCTAGTCTTGCTAATGCTAAACATTTACTGTGGATACTGTTTGCAAAACATCACATTTCACAAGTGTTCTTGTTAATAAAACAGCTTTGAAATAAAAAATAAGTCTATTACATCAGTTTGATCTTTATGTATCAGAATTACTTTTACACTGAGATTTTTCTGTAGTCCACAAAACGTAATGACAAATGAATCCAAGATAAATGTTTCTAACTGAACAGAAGCAAACATAGTAAACTCAGATCCTCACCTCCATCTTAAGAGGTGCACCAAATCCATCCACCACTCCTTTACTCCCCCCTCCCTCCTTTTGCAGACTTAAGGCCCCTTCTTCTTTTTCTACTACATGTTAAGACTTCTTTTCTGCACTAAGAACTAACTTTCTAACATTCCCCAGTCACAGTAGTATTTTGCTAATAATCTCCTTTCCTTTCATCACTTAATTCCATCTATTAAGAGTCACACCATGATTTCTTCAATTTTAGAAGTGACTGATTCAAGCCATCTTCCCCTCCCCACTTCATGTGGTTTCTAATGGAACTCTCGGGGATATAGATAGAAGGCAGGATCTGAAGGAAAAAGATGTACTTGCAATTCAGGAACAGGAACCACAGCACAATGTGACAGACTAAGACCCAGCCTTCCAACACAGTGCCCCCAACAAGCTTTCAGATCCATTACAAGGGGGCCACCATCCAAGATGTGAGATATCCACACGTTAACCAGTTTCCTGGGGACTGAATGTTTTCCTTCCAAGTCCTTTCCAATTATCTGGCAAATAGCAGCTGCTATTTTTTTGTTACATAAATGGCCAAACATCATATTTATTTAAGAAGCCCAAACATTTAATTTCCTGAGTACAAGGTAGCATTTTAAAGATCTCTCTTTTCCCCCTCTTTATTAAAAATACAACTTCAATATCAAACAAGCTACATTTAATTGATGTTAAGGCTGTGAAGCAAACTGACAACTGTCCAGGAAATCCAGAGTCCTAAAGAAGAAGCTTCACCCCAAATCATTGTTTTTTAGCAAAACTTTTTTTTTTCTTTTCAGTCACAGGAATTAGGAGATGCCACTGATTCCTTTTCCAACTTGGTTTACATCCACCAAAAACCAAAAAACAACAACAAAAAAATCCACACATAAAGGCACTAAAGCACACAACTCTAAGCAGTCCACAAAATATAAGAAGTGGCCAAATAGACAGAGGGGAATATTACAACAAACTGCGTTGTATTGTTCAAAAGAGCTTGCTATAAGGTGGTTTTAACCGAGCCAGTTACAGGCAGTTCAAGACACACTGAATGCTGACTCTGACCATGTGCTGCTATTCATCACATTAGGTACTCTTAGGTAAATTTACTCTCAGGTAATTTAAATAAATCTTCTAGGTGCTATTAAATTTAAATAAATCTTCTAGGTGCTATTTTGAATGATGAGAAACTCATCACAAAGGCAATTTGTTCACAGGAGTGCCAGGATTTGGTTTTGGACTGAGGTATCCAGATGATGTGCATATGCCTTGCCTGGCTTAATGACGAGAGAGAGGACCTAGGTTTCTGCTCAGCTACCACTCTCTGTACACAGCTAGGTACAAGAGAGAGAGATTGCACCCAGGAGTGGATACATAGCACCACAACTCAAGGACCTCCAGCGACTGAGACGCATGTCATTTTCTCCTCCAAGTTACTGTGTCATGCACACCCCTCTGAGAAGCTTTAAAGGTAGACACCACTTCATTTGGAATTAGACATGAAAGCTCTCAAAAGAAGAAACTAAAAGCATTTTCTGGAGGCCCCAGAAATTGCATAATGTCACCTTGGGAGGATGCAAGGAGCTCCAGACAACCGTGTTACAGATGTTCAGGATATTGCCAGTGTTTGAACTTTGTGTGTGGGCAGGAGAGGGAGGCAGCGGGGGAAGCACCTTAAAAGGAACAGATACATGCAACGTAGTAGTAAAACATGGCTATGTCTTAATTCACACTCATGCCATCACAGACTGGTTCAGAAAGCTTTGGGTAAGAGATTACCAGAGCCTTCTTTTCACCTACTGTACCTGTGACAAACCAAGACAGTGATGTTAATTACTCAGCCATTTACAAAGAGAAGAACAGAACACACCTTCAGCAAGGACAAGCGAAATCCCAGATGAATGAAGTTTTGCTTAAGATGAAAAGACTTGTTCCTCAGAAATTCCATTTTTGTATTTGAGACACCTGGAGCTTATCACTAAGGATATATTCTCAATGCCTAAGGGAGGTCTGCTATCAGAGCTGCCATCTTTCCCACCCCCTTACCCAAGGTGACAATAATGAAGAAGGTCATGCTCACTGATGACTGCACAAGGCAACACATGGTGACACTGGCTCAAGAAGCTTGTATTACTTGAGTTACAAGGCAATAAGACCCCAGGCAGATATCCCATCTTATGCTAGTATATTTTAGTTAGATTAATTCCTAAAAGCCATAAAGATCAGAGGGGCATAACGAAGCAGATGTTGCAGAGGACCTCCTTAAAGGGAAGCCTTTCCCAAAAACTGTCCCCTGGCTTCTACTGTGAACAGCATTTTATTCCATGATTTTGTTGGCACTAAACATCTGAAAGAATGAGCTCACCTTCTTCTTTCGGGAAATTAGGAGATGCATTAAGCATTTTCACATTTCACGGATTAAGGACTTGCAAACATCTACCTCGGATGTTAGGTTATCCAAGGCGGTACGAGATCCAAGAGTCTCATCATTTCCTGAAACTGCCTGAGCACTTGTGAGGTAATACTTGAATCTCAATGAACTTGAAACTGTTTTAGGACAAAGAATATCCTTCAGGCAGGCTGCTAGCATGAAACAGAATAAGGAAGCTGGATTGAACTGAAACAACGCATGTCTATATAACCCTTTGCAGGCAGATAACAAGGCTATGCCCTCAACAGACACGAGGCTTGTTCTATCCACAACCCAAGCTGATCACAACATGGCACCAAGTCCAAGCTAACAAATGCTCCTAAGTTACCTAAAAGATAAATGCATCGAAAACGTTTTCTAGCTGAAAACACAAAGCACTAGAATATCAAATTTTACTTTCTTACAGCTCTATCATGCTGCATTTTTGCAATATAATCAAACCATTTTTCCCAAGAAAGTAAAAAAAAAATATATATATATTTACTATATTTAACCATTGGGGGTTTTTAGGTTTAAATAAATGAAACCAGTAGAGTGTTAAACTTCTGACTCAGATGAAAATAACCATACCTTGCTTGAGATAGTGGTTGGGTAAAGGGACATCTACAAAAAGGAGGTTTTTATTAACCTGTTTGTTAAAGCTACTCATTTTTCCCTCATTAGACCCTCACAGGTCTCTAAAAAGTGAAATTCTTTCAGAGTTGCTTCTATATCCTCTAAACAAAGGAGATGACTATCTGACAGATGTCTTGCCTTTTTAGTAACTTCTAGACCAGGATTCTTCTATCTCAATTCCATATTGTAAATACCAAGCATTTTTCTGAAACTGTAGACAGATGTCAAGTTCTGCACCTTTTTGGTAACCTTTCTGATTTATATTTAAATAGCAGCTGAGATCAGAAATGAGAAATTGTTTTCAAGAATTATTTTGAGATACCTGATATTATAAGAAGATATGACAATCAGGGCTATCCCAGCCGGAAAACCTAACAGATTAATCAACATTTCTACTAACCAGGAAGTCTGAAAAGTTTGGATGCCTTTTAAAAGAAATGTTTTGTTTTCTGTTACTAATTTAGCATTGCACTTAGATTAGTACATGCACTGGCAGAGCATCACCAGAAGAATTTTCAAACCAACACAAATCTCAAGTAAATTCCCAGCACACTTAAACATAACAAATAGCACCATATCTTCAAAACCTGACCAGATGCTCTGAGCTGGTCTGACAAAGATGTACGGGTCATTTTAAAATTGACATTTAAGTTAAACTCCTGTCTTGTTATTTCTAAGTTATTTTGTCTCTTAGGTTCCATTTGGAAATGGAAAGTGAATAATTCTTATTTTGGTACATATAGTCTTATGGTTTTGATTAAAAAAAACAATATGGATTGTGAATTAGTATAAAATATTTGCAGTGACTTGTTAGCTGTCCTCCAAGTTTAAAAGAAAACTGAACATGAAGAAATGTCATTACTTAAAATTGCATGTCATATAAATAATTGTCTGCTGCTATGATCTGGGATCTTATCCTCTTTTTGCAATGGATACAAATTCTAAATCATATTGTATACAACCAGTGCCTCACCAGTGAGGTGAGGTGCACCTGCCTAAGCTCTTTCACAACTCGGGCAGACTAGAGATCAACAACTATGATCTTTATCTTGGCTGCATATCCTTAACAAGGGGCAAGCAGGTGACCAAAATGCATCTACCTCAGAAAAACAGCTCCTAATGGACAGAGCAACAGAATGTATTTTAAATTCTCATTTAATATGATGATAGCGCAGGTTTTGGAAAGCGACACCCGAAGCAACCAGACATTTATCCATTCAACAGTTCAGGTTTTAAGCACACCAAATAATCCAGGCAAGAAGCACAAGGCATCTTTTATTTTTCCTTCCTTGGAGCCTTTGCTCTTCAGTAAAGATTTTGACAGCTGCCCTTATTTTTCTCAGAAGTTAAACAGATGATCTAAGAAAATACAATGAAATTTGTGATTTTTTCATACATCTGCCAGCAAAATCTCTAAACAACTGAAAGGAGCCTTGTATTCACCAATGAAGTAAGCACTTTTAGTAGGGAATATTCAAAAGCACTACTACTCATTACCTAAGACGAAAGACTACATCAAACCCCAAAAAACTTCAAGGTATTAATACAGCAGAAATCATAACCTGGCCTTATATGTGTGTGTGTGCATGTGCTTCTGTATATATGTTTCACAGAAAAATCCTACTTAGTATCATATGCAGTTCAAGAATATAAAATTGCGTAACTTTCTATAATTAGTCAAAATTGTGAGCTATGAGAACCCTAAGTTGGAATGTATTTCCCTGTGTTCATTTCTAAAATGACAGATAATTAAAACAGTTTTTCATTTACACATACTAAGATGTTGAACCATGCAAAGATATGAGGCCTGCTAAACTCCTCATCTATCTAAAACATAGACATATATTCCATATCCTTCTACTTTTGCCAAACTGGCTACAAGCATAACTCTGCAGCACTGTAGGGATCACACCACATGAATTGCTCATTATTTAATACCTGTACTGCTCTGGGACCCTCGGACACTTTCTGCTTTCTAAGCTACAGGCTTAGAGCCAGTCCTGTAAACTTGCTGGAGGGAACATTTCTGGAATAAATCACTTCGTATGGCACTACTCCTCACTGAGACAGTAAAATACAGCTCCTAGATTTCCTCTGGGGACTAAGTTCATCCCTCTTTGTGATCATGGAGAAAGTGCACATCTGTAAGAGTTTATTACATACATTTCATTTACCTAAAGGCTTTTTAATCAAGGTAGTTTTAAATGCTTCACCTACTAGTATGTAGCATTTCCCTTTTACCAGGTCACTATCACCTGCTTACCTATACATCTGGTTCAGTAACTACAAAAAGATGCATTTCTAACCTCTAAGAGGTTTTATAGCAATGAAAAGGACAATAGTGACTTCTGAACCATTAGTTTGATGTACTTAGTGTCACTAAGGACAAAAAACAAATGTATTTAAGTTCTTGCACAAGCCACAACAAACATATTTTATTACATTTCTTACCAAAGAAGCTGGAAACCTGCTTTGTTACAGATACCCAATTATATGCAATTTTAAAATAAAAACAGAGCATTCAACATGCCTGTGACCTACCAAAACAACAAAACACAGCAAGTTTCCCAGAAAACACAAAATTATGGAAGGCAACTTCTCTGCCAAAACAGAGAAAGTGTTAAGAAATATCTCCCTCTCGATGAACGTGAGGCTGGTAAATACAGGAAAAATACCCACTCAAACAAATACATTTACACCACAGTCAGAACAGGCTGAATCACAGCGAAGCAGCAGGTCAACACACAGCTCTTCTTTCAGTACAATACTTGAGAAAAGCAAGCATTCATTGCTTCAGCTGGTTATTAATTGATTTCTTATGAGAAGTTTCTTTAAAGTTTAGGATTTAGGCTTTAGAACTGCAGACACACTTCCGTTATGTTTATCATGACTGGGTGCCAATGGCACCATGCCCGTTTTAATCCCATCCACGCTACACACGTCCCTCCTTGCCCCCTTCAGCAAGAGGCTTGTGGCAGTCTTACAGACAAAGGATAACTGTCCAGGAGACACTGCTTGTGGTGCTTTCTTAAAAGTGTTTGCTCAACATTCATGCTTATTTTTAGACATGCATGGAAATACAGAATATTAAGCTGGTTCGTTGTCAAGACTCCAAACCCTGTCTTGATCATGTTTATCCAAATCACACTTTGATTTGCACACCCTGTATTAAGATGCCAGAACAGCAATATTTATATTGCTCTTCAGCATTAGTTACAAAGTCAGTTTCCACAGCACCACATTCATCCACATTATGTATTGTGAAAGAGATAAGGCAACCTGTCAGTTTAAATGGGCCACAAATAGTTTAAACCTTCTTTCAGTTTCTGGATATCTTGCATCCATTTCTAGGTATTAATATGTTACAGAGTGGCAAAGAAATAGTTTGGGGGGAAGTGGGGACAGGGGAGGGTAGAAACCACAGTAAAGGCTACAACAGAATTGCGGGGCAGGGGGGAAGGACAGAGGAAAAAGAAAGACAAAAAGATTTCTAACAGAATAGAAAGAACATCAGCCTCTCAGGTCCTCCTAGCACCATCAAAACATTTGTTACCTGAACTTTAATTTTCTTTCTGTGAAAAAAAATCCAAGAAAAGAAAAGCTAGATGCAAACAAATGATGCTGAAAGCCTCGAGACAAAAGTGAAAAGACACAACAACAAGAACAAAAATCTGTACAGTTATTCTTTGGAATTTCCATTAAAAGATACTGACTTGGTGTAAGATACTGCCTTAGAAGCCTCTTTAATGTTTGAAAATAAAGTACTTTCTCAAATTACATTACAGTTTCCAACTATGTTAATGTCATGATTCTGAGAAATAAAACTATTGGTATCTTGTGTACAATTTCAGATTCTTTTATAGGAATACACATTTTCAATGTAATAGAAACTAGCCAAGTAATGACTTAGAGGACCTTAATGCATAATGAAGAAATAAAGACAGTGTCTTCACAGCCAATAACGCATTGGAGGTGGAAAGACTTTTCTCATTTGATAGGAACTTAGAGGACAGTACACTAGTAAGAAACAGGAGTCAGAGTTTCACTGCCAGATGGGCCTGATGGTCCCTGTTCGTGTTACTCTAGCACTACTTGACAAGGAAATAGTTTTCCACTTCTATATTTCTCTACAGACTGTAAACAGACTACAGACTGAGAACTGTTGCTGCTCAACATCTTAATTATAACTGAGACCCCTGCTGCTGCTAGTCTTACCTAAATACGTTTATGGATGCATTTACTGCACTTCATCACTTTTTATCCTGCTAACTTAATCCAAGGCATTCACCAACTTACTTTAGTCCTCATGTCTATGGGTATTGAGCACAGATAAATCAAAATCAGGGAGAGTCCCTGGTCAACCAACATCTCTACAAATCTCCTGAAATGTATTTAACATTGTATGCAGTTTTCACCTGTATGAAATGGGAAGCTGGCAGTCTGCTGAGGTAGGAACTAGGAGCCAAATTCATGGTTTGTAAAGATAGTTCAGATTCTGTGATGAAAATGGCAGTAATTGGTTTGCATATTTACAGTATTTTGCATGGAGGAGTCATGAGAAAAACCTTAGCACTACAGTGAGGTGGAGTGTTTTGTACAGATCAGTTTATCCCCATCTAGAGAAGACTAAGGTACAGTTCCTACTAACACCAATACACCCGTTTCCCTTACACGCAGCACATCAAGCCAATGGTACCTGCAAATAAAAACCAGACAGGCTTTGGAATCAAGGAAATGCCTTTCCTTCAATACAGGTACATACAACTAGTGGTACATATAGCATATCACACCCTACACAGCACAGTGTACACACAAAAAATGCCCAAGGGGTAACAGTGCTCACAGCACCACATAATCATTTTGTGGCTTCGAGTCCTAAACAAGCCCAGCAGGTTCTGTGGAGCTGGTAAGTTCTCTGTTGTAGCAGAAGTGCGTGCAAACCTTGCTTTAAGAGCCCTTCATTAAGAGTAAACTCTAGCAAACTAAACGTGCGGTAAACTACTCACACCATCCTTCTGGTCCTGCCATCCTACTGCTTTGGTTGTCTGGGCTGCTTTATGATTTCATCATCAAGATTCTAAAAGGAACTAATGTTTTTAATTCTCTACCAGGCATCTTATTCTAATTTGAAATTTCAGTAGTCCCACTGTGTCCCTGACATGAAAGAACTACCCAGACTCTTTCATGAGCTATACTCAGTGAATACAGTCACAGAAGGATGGAAGGAGACAGTCATTCATCAGAACCACGCTTCAGTGGAGATTAAAACAAGGAATGGTATCTGAACTGGCAAAACTCAGCACAACCAAAGCCTATTGCAACAGAAGGGGTCTCTATGATACTGCTGTTCTCACTGACAGGCTGACTTTTTTCTTTTTTTTAAAGGGAAGAGAAATACTTTGAAGAAAGATTCACAGGCATAATTACACCACTTTCACAGATGGATCAGAAGTAACAAATGTTTGGAGCTTACTTGCAATACTGTCAGGACTTGACTCTAAAGTGCTGAGGGGTCCACAAGACATTTGTTATCTTTATAATCTCAAAACTGATGTGTACCTTGTAACCGGACTACCCACATTAGATTTATGAGTTTAAAAAGAGCCTCCCCTTACTTCAGCATTCATAAAATATACCACTGGCAGTTGAATATGTGCTTGTTGCAATAAATAAAAGCCTCAAACAGATTATGATCAAAGAAGTATTTCAATGTAAAGCACAATCTCTACAACCTATGCTTCAAGGTCAAGCTATTATCAGGCAATGCTATTGCAGAAAATGAAATCATTTTCAACAATCAAATGATAAGTTAAAGGATCTAATACCATCTACAGCAAAACCTTAATATTCTTCCTCTTTTGCTGCTAAAAGGTGCAAATTGTACTCAGAGTTGAGGAGAAATTACATTGCCTTGTAACTTCAGAGCAGGTCACAACACTTAAGCCCTCCTGCCATTCCAAACTCCATTCAACAATAATTTTATGTCTGAATATCCTACCTTTATATAAACTGAAGGCCACACATTTGTCTTGTGTGTCCCTTTTTTTTTTTCCTCCATTCCTACAATCTTCAAATTCTCTTGTATTTAAAAAAAGAAACAACAACCACCTGTGTGGGCTATCTCTCAGACAGAACAATATTTTTAAGAGATTAAACACTGATCCTAAGCATCCAAACAGACATTTTAAATATTAGACTTGATTTTTTTTGCATGATGAGCACTACAACCTTTTTGTAGCTTACATGGCTGAGATACAGTTGCATTAAAAGAAATCTTGCTGGACAGACCACTGTTTCACTCAGTGTTATTCTCTATGAAATCCATCCTGCTATTTGAAACTCTTAAACTCGCAACACCCATTAGTCAAACATAGCAAAGTACCGCTTAAACATTCAGGAAACCAGTGATGTTTACTTTGAGGTTCACCTTCAAACGAATACAGAATCCATATACCATTTATTCTGGTTATCTTTGTTATGAAACATTTTCAGGGTTTAGCCCACTGGGCATGTTGAAATCATAAATCATCTTCAACTATACAAAAACAAACCTCACTCAAATTCAAATGCCTACAGGGAAAATAGCATCTACCCAAAGCAGCACAACTTTTTGTACGTTCCTTGAGGTTCTAATCCTTGGCCAATTCTGCTTTAATATCTGTAAATTCCACATCTTTGATGGGTAAATACACCCATCCCCTTTCTTTCCCACCCCTTTACCTATCCTTCCCAAACTTTCCAGTCAGTCAGTCTTTACGGCTTGAATATTAAAGGCTAAGGGCACATGACAAAATACTAAAAGATCTGCTTTGTAGTGCAAAAAGTGGAGAGAGGAGAGGGAAAATATAGTGCCTTTTTTGTTATTGTTCTGAAATCTCCCTTCAGTATTTGCATTTCAAAACAAGAAGAGTATTTGATACTTCAAAATGAAAACTGCATTTCCATTGTCTTTCATTCCTTCTCCATTTACTCACTGATACCCAACTAGATTTACAAGCAAAATGTTGTCATTCCATTAAACGCTACAGGGGATGATCTGCATCTCTCTGCCTCAGGTTTCAAATACTTAGACTCTCTGGAACCACAGCTTCAATCTGCAGCAGAATGCAGACAAAAATAAGTAGAGTTTAATTCAATCTATCATCTGAAGATCTTTCAGATGAGACTTTAAAAACTGGATGACAATCTCACGGCATTTCTAATGAAACCAACACATGTGGCCAAAACATCGGTCTTATTTTTGCGCACATTATTTGACTGCTGTCTCATCTCAGAGATATGATTGCAGTACTGTAACTGCACAGTATGTGTACGAGCTGATCCACATATCTGTAGCTAAGACCAAATGGGTGGAGAAAATCCACTTATTTTTGCTAGTTAGCTTCAACAAGTTAATAACATTCACAACCTAGTGAAGACAAGTACCTACTCAACAGCATCTTTCACCAGTAGAAAAGGTCCCTGTTTTGCCAATCACTAGGCCTAGTGCAAAGGATGCAGCCAGCAGAAAAACAATCCAGTAAGCAGATTCTATTGTAGGTAAAGGAGTCAGTATATAGGGGATCGCTGGGGGTACAAACAAGTCAGACAGATCACAAATAATAGACATCAACCCCAGCGACCCCAGGAATGACACAGCACAACCAATAATAGGTGGAATAAACAAAGAAACAAGGTGCCCCATAGAAAAAATGGGAGACAACCAAGTCAATAGGGTGATCATGGACGATAGAAGTAGCCCCATGTTGTCTCCCCACAAAGCCCACGTTTGTAAGTGCCAGACCTGACTGGGATCCAGTTGCGTGAAGAGTCACGAGGTCCTTCCCCAACAGGAAACTCTGTGAAGTGCATCCACTTCACAGGCAGACTCTCCAACCCTTCCTGCAAGTGGTCCCAGCTTTTATGCCCAAAGCAGGACACCTGGCACTCATTTACCCAATGCAGGGCACCTGGGGCTTGTTTACCCAAGGGCTTTCCCTACAAGCCCGGCCACACCTTGGAGGAAAGCCAAAAGGCAAACTCATCCCCTCCTCTTAAAGGACTATGGGGACCACCCATATGTTACCCTTAATTCAGGGCTTGGGGTTCAGACCCCAGCATTTCAGTCCCCCTTTAATGACACCAAGGTACTCATGGTAGGCTTGATAAAGCCAGCATGAGAGAATTAAGCATGATCTATTTGACACAGCCAGTATATCTATTGTTGTAGCACAGCACAAATCCATTCAAAGATACTGTGCATTTACTAAAAGGCAAAAACAGGACTCCCTTTTTATAAATTCTAAGTTTCTAAAAACTCACATAGACAACTAGTTCCTCACCAAAACAACTTCACTAGTGATACATACTGCTTTAAGAAGGGAAAGTATATTGCAGAACCTTAGCCAATAAATGTTGTTACCCAGCAAAGGAAGGCTAGGTGTGCTAACAGCATGGGCTATCAGACAGAACTAGGGCTCAGAAAGAGCACAAGGAAGCAAAAACAAACCAACAAACAACAACAACAAAAAAAAGAAAAAGAAAAAACCCCACATTTCTTTGCTGCTATGAAAAAGGAACCACTTGGTAATTCCCGCTTCCTCACATGAAATCTGCCAAAAGTTCTGCTGAAGAGGCTCTCATTTCCATCCCTCCAGTCTTAAAACTATTCATCTTATGAGAGTTTAAAACTCTGTTTAAGCCTTTGCTCCTTTCAATTCTGAATGATCTCCTCCTCCATCCTCCCAAATCCACTGCTGTGTCCTCCATTATTTAAACAAGCTTTGCACTTAATTTGCATAGTGCTAAGAAAAGCTACAAAAGCTAAACTAAGTTAGTAATTGGTTCCAAAACAGAATGCTCTAAAAGCTATTGATCTCATATGAGAAGTAGCATATGGGTACTGTTCTCAGCCAGCCAGAAAAGGGAGGCTCTGTCTTCAAATGATTTAGAAAAAAAAAATTATTTTGCTAATACAATCTCCAAAATTCCATGTCATGTTATTAAAAAACTCTGGTTTTGCCCATGGAATCCTATACCACAGCATATTCATGAAACAACCTCAGATTAGACAAAGATAGACAGATTTCTAGGAAACAGCTTATTCCTTAAATAAAGTTTACATTTTCTTATTTCCTTCTAATTTATTCCACAAGGGATACAATGGAGAAAACACAGAAATTTATATAAGCCATGCATGAGAGAGACTGATCACTTTATCCAAGAAACCTGACATTTCCCTGTATTATGGAAAATCTCTAGTTTTGGTATTTTTGGTAAATCTCCATAATCACTCAGAATCCAGTTCAGACTTCTGTGTTAAAGTGATTTCTCTTCAAGGCAAAACAAAATAATAAAGTAATAACAATGTAACCATTCCTCATCCTTGTTTTTTCAAAACCTAAAACGAAATCTACTCACCCATGAACTTTTATTTAAAGGTTATTACCAGAAAAATACTATCCTGCATGTGTTTTTAAAACAAACAAGCAATCAAGATAATGACGTGCAATTCTCATGCAGTATTCCATCAACCTCCTCAGACCTAAAATAGCAGCAATTATTTCTTGCTTTCTCCATTTGCAATATGCTGGAATAATTGATTTTATTTACAAGATCATGAAGTTCTTGTTTCACTTTTAATGTTTAGAATATGGAACTGTACAAGACCTTACGAAAGCCAAGCAGTCAAAATGAATCTTGTATTTGTATCTTTGTGAAAATAATTGCTTAACCATTCTTATTCCTACCAGAAATGAAAGCCTTTGGTGAAGCTCCTTTGTAGTCCTCACATTGTACTTGCAAGCCTCTTACCTCATTGCTGTCTTCCAGAAAGTCAAAACCATACTCAAAGATAAGTGTAGGTCCTTCAAGTACTTGAGGTCAAATCTATAGCAGACTTCAAGATCAGAAGAGAAACTGAATTGAATTCTTACAGAGTACAAAGCTTTGTGGTAATATGCCTAATAAAAATCACATTACTACAGGGATGGATAACTAATAATCAAGAGCAAAATCAACATACTGGTGAGCAACTGGAAAACAACCATCCAGATAGAGGCTTTTTTTTATTTATTAAGTTACTACTGTAATGGAATGGACAACAGCACAAAATACTTATTCCTTTATCAGGGCTGAACCTGCTCATCTGACTATTTTCTTTAATTCTTGATTTCAAGTTAAAATAGAGCCAATACAGTCTGGGTATATCTTGTCCCCTTCTTCAGCACTGTGTTCAAAATCTCTGGCCTAAGCGGATGCATTTCCATGCAGTTTTCTGAGAAAGGCTATCATATCTATATTTCATCTAATCAGCTTTTATTCAAAAGATAAGATATAAGGCAAGGCAGAGTAGAAATTTCCTACACTATGAAAAACTGGGAGGACTCCCACTCTTACCTTCCTCCTGTCTTAAGCCTTACCCCACTCAATTCTTGGACATCATCACATATGACCAGCTACTCACACTGTCATCTGTATTTCAGACTACCAGAGGTACTGGGAAAGCCTTAGCCCAGTGAGATTTAACTGCTTCCCTCCAAGGTCTCCTACAACCTGCAGGACTGAAATTCTTTAAAAGCAGCAGCAAAGCATCACTTGCATTACTAGGTACAGATTATGAGATTCCTTGAGCAAGAAAGTCTGAAATATTCTGTGATAAACCAACAGGCATTTCCACATGTGGAAAGATGTAATTTTACACTTATCTTAGGAGTTTTTCAAATATGACTTTGATTTGGAACCACATTAAAAAATTCACCTCAGTGTCAGCTGTTGGAAGCTGCTACCATAAGAATAGTTTCAATGCGGATGACAAATCCCAGTTTGAGCAGTTAAAAGTAATCATCAGAACTGTTGAAATCAACACTTGTATTCTGTTTCACAAACATCGCAAACAGTTTAATGGAAAATCCACTGTAGTCTAGCATTGTGAAAAATACAACAAGTAGGAAATCTAAAAATGCCAAGCCAATATTCTTGGTAATTATCACTTATTTCATTGCTTCTCTCGAAATCTCAAGATCAGTTTTACCACTGGAAGCTCTGTCCTAACTACAACAAGAAAAAATATCTCAAAAAAAAACCCAACCAACCTTAAAACAAAGGCAAGGAGAATAAAAAGGTTATACTTATACTATTTAGGCGCATACTCATATTTTTAAAATACTGGCTACTTGACTCTCCCCACTTGCTTCTCAGGTACATCTTCATTAGGTTTTGTTTGCTTAAGGGCTATAAAAACTTGGAGTTTCAACATTTGAAGAGGAAAAATACACCTCGTATATTTCAACTTAACATCCTGCTATACCATGAAATCCCGTAAGACTAGAACTAATTAGGCTTTTCATCGTAATTACCAAAGCTGAGATGCAAAATATCAGAGTATAAACACCAGTTATAAAAGCTAGATTCCAGTACATTTGAGAAGAATTCCTACACAACCCCTTCCTATTTCATTAATTCAAAATGCAACAGAGGTCACTAGATAACCAACCTACCTTAAAGGAACCCACAAAACTAATGTTAACCTTTTAACACTGTTCTTAAAGTAAATAGCAACTAGCTAAAATTCACAAATAAGACAGAGCAGTAGATGAGGTCACCTTCCATCTACCTACTAGCAGCTCCACCAGCCACAGGGCAGCTGCACTGTTGATTCCAAGTAACAAAACAGGAAACCCAAAGGAGGGAACATTTAAAAGCTAGCACAAATTTATATACATTGCAGTAGGAAGGAAAAAAAAACAGATAGCTGTATCATTGATCAGGCAAATTATCATGGAAAAATCAGTAGCACAGTCTCCTTCACTTGAAGAAAAAAAACAACCAAACGACTGACTGGTTGCCAACTAGATCATGTATCCATAAGCATTTTTGTGCACTGAACTGTATCAGAAGCTCCAAACAATTTCTGCTTATTTATAAAATATAAATTGGCACATGCCCACTCAGAGATAACAAAAATTTAATAGTAACATAGCTTAGACTAATTCTAAAATATCCAACTCCTAGAAGCAAAGTTCAAATCTTGGTAATGTCAATATAAAGTTTTATTTTTCCAAAACAGATAGACCAGGTTCCTATGCCATTTACCATATTTGCCTAGCAGCTTTTTGGCAGGAAAATTTTTTGGATAAGACTTCAAAAACTAAAGTCTATTTTGTTTTATGTTGATATTAATGTTTTCGTTACTTTTCTTCAAGAAATCATGGTTGGCCTGATGCCTCTGACTTAAATTGCAATTCTCTTTCTAAAGCTGGTAGGTTCTTTCCATCAGAGGACCTGCGCAACAACCATAGACTATACTTATCTAAACCTGCTAGAAAAAAAGGAATATTCATGATTAATACAATCACAGTTGACTTTAGCATGCTTCAGCTTCCAAGATGCAGATACAGTGTATGTGAAAATACCCTTGTGCTGTATCACAAAAGCAACATGGTGATAAACTGGGACATAGAACATATTAACATAGGAAAGGGCAATTCAGATGCCAAGGCAGAAACAAATAAAAAGGTTTTTTCAAATAAGAGCTAAAATTAGCTGGTTCATCCAGCAAGGCAGAAAGCACAGGAAGTCAATTCCTATTGGCAACAGTGACAAAGACAGCTCTTCCAATACATGAGAAGTCACATGGGAGCAAAGGGACTGATTCATAGTGTAAGAGACAATCTACAAAGATGCCTGAGGCAGATTTCTAAAAGTTGCAATTCTCAACTACATCCTAAAATGAACTGAAAGTTGGTGAAGATGTTTGAGGATAAAGAAAGTAGATTGGGAGGGGAGAATGGAGAAGAGAGGATGGGAGCAAAAGAAAGAATCCCAGTAGAAAATAGGAAGCAGGAGTGACAGCCAAAACCTTCACCATCAAAATACAACACAGAACACAAACAATATTCTACATCTCCTCTACAGGCTGAGAAGGAGAGTTAAGCATATACTGTGGCAGATTGTTGATTCAAATCTTAAAATTTAAATTGAGAGACTAGATCAAAGGAAGACTAATTAAAACAAAAACCAAGTACAGGGTGTGCAATTCCTGTCCTTAATTACTCCAACTGTAAACCCCAGGGCTTCACTAAGTACTTCACTTTCAAATTTCCAGATTAGCTCACTTCTTCCACAGCTGAGTTGTTCCAAATGCAGCAGCATAGGGATGGTTGCCTGGAATTAAAATGAAATGCCTGTGAGTTCCAGTATAGTCTTTGTAAGTGGATGTGGGCTTTCTCCAACTGGCAAAGCAAAAAGGTACCTCCTGCTGGACAGTCTCAACCAAAGAGGAAAAAGCTGGCTTTTTGGAAGGAAAACACACTCACAAAACTGACTAGCTGCTAAAAGGATTTAATTACTCTCTAACCTGAATGAAGCATCAAATTATGAACAGATGCAGCTACAACAACATAGGACTTGTCCTAATCATGAGATGAAGAGACCATGCTAGTAGGAAGTTATAACCATTTACACCCTCAAATAATGTTACCTACACTTTTCCCTTAGTTTTTACATTTCTGTCCAGTACACATCCATATAACCAGTCAGAAAGAGCTGTACTGAGAGATGAACTTCACTGGCAAATACTCAAAGCAAAACAAACCAAGGGGTAAGATCCCTGTAAAGTCAAACTCAGGGCCAGGTAAACACCTGTTTAACCTGCAGCATTTTTTCCCAGATGTAGTAACAATCCCATAAACATTAATAAAGCATACACAAATATCTCTACCCTTTTTAACCATCAGTTAATCAAAATTAAGAAACAGTCTCAGTCCTCTAGTAAATAAACATACTTTTTTGGCCTTCAAATATTTTCATGAACTCCAAAACCTGGAATTGGCAGAGTGATAAAACAAATCTGGACAAAGAATATAAACAAAGCTAGTTCCTGGGTTCAAGTTTGATAGCATACTCACTCAAGTGTTATAAGAGCATCAGCAGAAAGGCCAAAGAATGAATCATGATCTAAGTCTGACTACATCTTCATAACTCAGCAACAAACATTACTGCTGACTCATAGTGACAGGATATTCTTGAGGAAGTCTGTATTGCCACTTCAGCTGTCAGGACTGTCAATCCAGTACCTAATGCTAGTATGTTAAGAACAGACATAATGTTGAGAATAACCAAATAGTACTGTCCAAGGGTGCAGCACTGAACATAGCACAAGGTAACCACTTCGGAATACCCCAAATCATATGTTTACATTTTGATTAGCAAAACTACTGGCATACTCGCAGCCTTGGCTGTCAGACTTAGCCACAGTAAGGAACACAGCATTCAAACTGTTCTGATAATAAGACGATATTGTTAGAAATCCACTTTGTTAGCAGATTTTTATCCTCCACCTGCTATCAGAGGTTGCATCACAAATGGTATGATGGAGTAAGCAAGACTAGAAAAAAAAAAATAAAGAAACTATATTAGAGAATATACTGTAAATATCATTACAAAGCCAAACACTGGCAACACGTTTAAGGGGAATCTGCCACTACATATTTATGATGCAGACTCTCACATCCCGTCCATTTGGTTTTTTAAAAATTCAACAACTCGGGGACTCAGAGAGGGCCTCCTTGTGCTGAAAAAGAATTTGTGCATGTTTTACCTTCTTCTAGGATGATTTAACTGAAAGCAAAATCTTTGAAGCTGCTCTTTCAATAAAATGTGCCTATTGCTACAAACAGCTGACTCCATAACAGACTTTGGCTTTCTTTCCTACCTCATAAAGTTAATGACTCAAGTGCCATCTACTGTGTCTACGCTCAAGTGCAGTATTTCTACAGACGGCAAATGGAAGATACTGCCAAAAACATCATACAGAAATAACTTATCAATTTTATGCCAAATTTGATATCATACCTTCAAGTATTGTCCTCCATGTAGATTAACACACATGCCATGCTCAGAAGACTAGACAGTCACCTTTGAGCTATGGAATCCAAGCTAATATAATGATCTAAAGCAGATCTTCAGATTTTAAATTATTTTTTTTCAAAAAACAAACAACACCACAACAAAGAATTAGTCTGTTTTTTCTCTCATCTTGATTATTCTGTTATAACATCCTGTTTTCTTTCACAAGATCAGGGAAATCAGATATGGAAAAAACTCACAGCAAACACCAGAAAACCAGCATTTGCCAAGAGCCATCAGATAACTGTCATGGAAGTAACACTGCACTTTGCTACACAGGGATTTGGAACAGAAAACACATGGTATCTCAAGAATCCCTGGATTATCAAATCTTGTCTTTTAAGTGCATTGCTTTATTAGGGAAGAGTTCCAACATTTCTCTTGAAGGAAAGCTTCTTATAGAAGAACACAAATAGAATATTACAGGAAAAATACATCTTAGAGTAATTCACATTACACATGGCTTTAACTATCTCACACAATATCTGCTATTTCATGACATACAGAACTTTGCATCAAAATTGCTTTGCTTCAGCAGTCAAAATACTGAGGAAAGGTGTTCTTGCAATGCTGCATTAAAGTTTGCTGGTGGATTCCTTTCAGCTATCTGTTATACCTTTTTCCATCACATTATATTGAAGGCAGCTCATAGAAACTCATGCTCTTTTTCTCCCCAAGCCTTTCAGCACTCGGAGAGAGATAAGATTTGGGGCCAGAATTACCACCACACATGAACTGCAGACCATGGGAACAGTTTTGCTGGGATGTTAGGGGGAAGGGGGCAGTTTGCAGGGAGTAGCAGAGCAGCTTCTAACACTTGCTTATTCTGCTGCAAATGCAGACATGTCAGAAGCAAACAAAACAAGGCCAGAGTCATAGAGCTATAACCTCCCTCTGCAAACACTACTTCCTTCGTTTGTAATAGATGAAAGAAACATTAGAGGAGAGGCTTTTTCTATGAATGTTGCTCTTTCCAAAATGCCTCCCTCTCCAGCTCCACTAGCACATAAATAAGAGTGATACACAATCCTTAATACACAAAATAGTTACTCTATCACTAGCACCATAGTGAACCACAATCACCCAAAGAGTTTAGGTATCCAACAGAATCCAAGCCCAGAGTGGATGAGGCTGTAGTCAAGTGCCATCCGTGTTTCAGCATTCCTTTGAATATCGATTTTTTTAGTTCAAGCTTATATGTGGTTATCAAGTAACAGGGAGAATTCATCCAGACTAACAAAATATAGAAGGTTGTCTCCTACTTATTGGTTCCAAAGTAAACACCACAATCAGCATGTGTGATTAAATTAAACTTCATTTCCAAACTAAACACTGTGTCATGCACACAATGCAGGGTTTAAAATACCACAAATATTCTGAAGGGGTCACAAGGTACATACAGGCAAACATAAGACCAATTTACAGCAGGAAATTTGGCAGAGAAGTATAAGGGGTGGGGGCATCGAGGCTTGCTGTTCTGGAGGAAAACTAGTGAATATGGTGCACACCTGGTTCTCCTTCAGCACTGATTGCCACTGTATCTGCACACGCACAGAACTAAGAGGAGGTTCCTGCACAGATCTCAAAACCAAATCATTCTGGTGCACTCCAGTGCCTGTTCAGAAAAGCACCACGCTATGAATACTCAAGTGTTCCGTCTGAGCTGACAACAGCCCTTTCCCCTATCAGCTGTGTTTTGGTTTTCATGCTCATTGCCTAAGGGTTCACAGCTGGGAATTACATATAGGTCAAGTGAAAAACTCTTTCTTTATAATACTTCTGTTCTCATGCCTTATTCTGCAATAGAGGATAATATTTCAGAATGTTTTCCAATTGCCTCGTCTTCAACTGAATTCACCTTACAAAGATAAACTATGATGTAACTGAAAGAGAACTGTCAATACTATGCCAGTTCCCCTTCACCCACCCTCAAACTGCACAGCACTTGCCTAAAGGACTTCTCATTCTTCAGCTTCCAGGCTCCTGCATAGTTCCACCAAGGTGGCCTGAGCCCGACCTGACAAAGTTGCTGCAGTTCTAGCTCCGGTTTCACAAGGTGCTCTGGCAGTATACATCCTTCCTGGCCTCCACAACTTCGGTATTCCAGGGCCAATCTTTTCATGATTCTGCCAACACAGCTCAACTTTGATTTCTAAGCCACTACCTTTCTGTTCTACTTCTGAACTGAGCATCACAGCCAAACAGTTTCCAATCACAAAGGCTAGAAAGAATGGAGAACGATAGTGTTCACTTTATATTCAAGGCGAAAAGGATACTGTCACCTCAGTATCTGAGCTACTCTTTTCTGCCAAGCAACAGGCCAAAAGCCAACATAAACTTTGCAAAGTTCCTTTCTCTTTTGGGTGATGAAAAGGCACCACCTTGTGGGTGCTGCTCTGAGAGAAAGGCTTCACCAACTGGCAGAAAAAATTCCAGTGCAGCCAATTCCTAGTTCTGTCAACAGGAGCATCGAAGGTTTGTATAATGAAAAAATTGCCAATAACAGATACTAGAGCATGCTTCAGCTAACAAAGCATTCTGCCTAACTGAAGTGGGTAATTAAGGCTTTCTTGTATTTAACCTCAAAGTGAATACTGAAGTTCTTAAGCTAAACTAACTTCACAAGGGAATTTAACCTGTAACATGCAACAGTAAGCTTCTCCACTATCAACACCTATATTTATTATTTCTCCAGTAAGCACCAATTAGACACTTATTGCAAGGGTCTAAATTAACAATTGATTTGCACTTAGAAATTATATCATTTTTCCACAGCAGTCACAGTCAAATCAAATTTAATCAGGTACCATGCAAACTACACTACCTTTGTCTGAAATAAAATACCCAATATCGCTACAGGAGAGTATGTTGAAAGTTAAGAATATTGTACTTCCTTCAGTTGGTAAAGCAAATAATATTTGCCACAAATAGAATCTTTCATCTACAAGCCTTTTCATTAAAGCTTCTGGGCTCCCCAGTTCAAGAGGGACATGGAGCTACTGGAGAGAGTCCAGCGCAGGGCCACTGAGATGATGAAGGGATTGGAGCATCTCCCATCTGAGGAGAGGCTGAGGGAACTGGGTCTGTTTAGCTTGGAGAAGAGGAGGCTGAGGGGGGATCTCATTAATGCTTATAAATATCTCAAGGGAAGGTGTCAGGAAGATGCGGCCAGACTCTTCTTGTTGGTGTCCAGTGACAGGACAAGGGGCAGTGGGCACAAACTGGAACACAGGAGGTTCAGTCTTAATATAAGAAAACACTACTTTACTGCGAGGGTGACTGAGCACTGGAACAGGCTGCCTAGAGAGGTTGTGGAGTCTCTGTCTTTGGAGACATTTAAAACCCATCTGGACGTGTTCCTGTGTGATCTGCTCTAGGATCCTGCTCTAGCAGGGGGGTTGGACTAGATGATCTCTGGAGGTCCCTTCCTACCCCTACCACTCTATGATTCTTTTTCCTTTGCACATCAAACTTGGGCCAGGGGAGATACCAGACAACACAGCTAAGAACATAATCCAAACAACTTGTAGTTCAACGTCTAGCTACTAAAACTATGTCCTTCTATAAAAAGGCAATAATCACAGTCTGAAAAGCAACTGACGGCACACAAAATTAATGACAACGGGCTGATGGAATACAAAATGAGTAATAGAATACAATTCAGAATATTTATATGCTCAGTACTCAAAGTATAGTAAGCAGAAAATGTCTGCAATTCCCCTTTTAAAAGCTAGTTGACTCCTTTATATATCATCTCCATATTCCACCAACATTGCCAAAGCATTTATGCAGTTTACACAGAATGAGATACCAAAAAACCCACAAGAGTATAAAATCCACTTGCAGTTCTTGAAAATGTTTCTACAGTTAGCATTTTAATGTAAATGCTAATATTTCAACATCTCAAATTATGAAGAAAAATTGGATTGCAATGACTTACAGCACAGGGAATTAATTCTGTCTTCAAGTTCTGATGACTCAAAAGTCAGTGCCTATAGTTTCAGCATAATTAGAGACCCTGTAAGACATTATCAGCTTGCAAATCACCTGCCATCCCTGTATTTCTAATATAATTATTAACATAGAAAATAAACTTGAGAAGAATTAGTACATTTAAGTTTAATCTTAACCCAATTCAGCTGAAAAACATCTGTTGTCAAATTAGTACATTCTAGTAATAGGAACTGATAAACCACAGCATTATGTTCAGTGGCAGCACTACCAGACATGCTCAAACAACACTGCCTCCTTCTTCTAAACCTTCTCAACTGTTCATTGCCACCACAGTAGAGTCCCCTGCACTGTTCAAGCAAAATGTTTGTGCATCAGCACCATGAACAGAAGGAACCAACTATGACATGCCAGGATTTGCCTTTAAGAAGGTCTCAAAAGACTGGAGAAATGCAACTCAAGAAAGCATAAGATGCTACCAGGATAAATAAGCTTAAAAATAAATACCAGTTAGCAACACAGGTGTTCTTTACAAAAGGATGTAGGGACTACAGCGGAATACGAATGAACAAGTCCAGATGCAAGAATATTGCATCTAGGTGAAAAGTTACTGAGAAAAAAACAAACCTGCAAGACCACTTTTCAGACAGATCAGTTCCCCACTCCATTCACTATATGGCTGCACAAATGCTTCTGTGAGAACAAAAAAACTAACACAAGGTGTGTATTTACGTGTGTATAAATACATATATACACATGTATATAAAAGCCTACAGCACTGTCAAAACGTTACCAGTGAAACTTCACCTTCAATCACAAATGTAAAATATCACTGAGTTTAAGTCTGATGAATACAGCCTGAATTTTCATCCCAGCTGGCAAAGACAACACGGTTCTGTTTTTTTCAGAAAACACATAAAATCCAAGGAATTCAACAGTGACTAAACAGGCACTGCAAATTGACTGCTGTTTTAAAGAATGTGGGTAACATCTCTTCAGCCTTGAACAGATAAAATGAAGAATATACAGAAGTATATAGCGGAGTGGAAAAAAGACTAGCAAGAAATTAACACAAAAAGGTGTAACTGTCACTTATGCTGTCACTTTCTTCACCATTTCCAAGGAAAACTCAGTCTCAGTATTGAAATTAGATTTAATATTGTGATTGGTATAACAAGACGTTAGATTTTAAGGTGTCTTTAAACTCTATCCTTATCACCTCTTTATAGGGGATAAGAGAAAGAAACAAACCAATGAAAGAAGAGATTATAATCACCTGCAAAATAGGACTCCATTTGAGATATCTCTCTGAGGTATGTGCTGAAGCTAAGGAAAAAGAAAATCTTTAGGAGTAAGACAGATGTTCTCAGCTGCTTCATACAATAGATGGAACACCAAGGATACATATCAACCCCAGTGATGAGAGCAAAACCTTGAGAGGTTTGAACAGTGTCAGTTTTCATTTCCAATTGCTTTAAAATTTGGTGTAAGGAGATGGAGGAGCATCAGCTTTCTGCTTCCATTTCAGTACCAAACAAACTATAAGCTGCTCACTCTACAAAATGTCTTACAAGTATTTCTATTGAACAAAAGAATCCTTTTGCCTTTATTCTTCTGTTAGAACTTCCACATGCTTACACTAGGAGAGTGAATCCCCCCAAAAAATCATTAACGCCAAATGATTAAGCATATCAGTGCTGCGCACTTTACTAAATCACTCGCATGTAAAGGAATGGGTATGTCCACAAGCATTCAGTCTCTCACTGTATTACAAAACTACAATTTAAATATAAAAGAAATGTTCAGGTTAAGTGTCACAGAGAAACTAGGAAAGCTTAATGTCTCTGCTCACCAGTAAAAGTCTACAGGCTCTAAACTAGATGAGGGAAAGTTTACAGGCAGAAATACTCTCCTTTACTGGACCAACTGACAAGCAGGTTTTCCCAAGCCCCTCCTCAGGTTCCTTGTGAAAAGCTCTCCCTTTTCCTGACTGTATCAATTGAGCTAACACAAACTTTCACACTACTCCTTATCAATCTTTCTTCACTTTATCCTTACCTTGTCAGTTACAACTCTAAACTAGGAAGCAGATTTACTGAAGCTGAGAAAAAAGCTGTAGTAATTAAAATATTCTGAGGTTGTAAGACTGTGCCAGTACAGGAATACTTAAAAACTTTGGTATTGATAAGAAACATAACACTGTGTCCTGGTTTGGCTAAAACAGAACTAATTTTCCTTTCAGTGATTTTACTTTTCAGTTAGGTCTCTTCTGAGACTGCACTTTCTGCAGTCAACAACATATTTTTGAGACACTGTCTGCCCCTAGAAGTGACAATGCTCAACTACTAGAAAGAAGGCAGTTAGCTATGCCAAGAAAGTCAATGTTGTCTATCCCTCAAATGAACAGGGTAACATGACTGATTGTTCTTAATTCCCTAGTATTTATTTGCACATTCTCAGTATGTGAGGAACACTACAGCTACAAAAACCCAAACACGTAAATGATGAAGATATATTCAATGGAATCAATTATAGTGTCTGTGTGACACGCATATGCTTCAGGGCCTAGCTATGAATTCTTATGTTTTCTGCTCAAAATCCCAGAAGGCTCTACAATTCTACTAGAGTCAGGCTCACATTTTTAAGCAACACCCAGCATTCAGGCCTCATGGTTAATCCCAAGCAAGTTGGTGCCATTTACAGAGATCCAGTAGTTTACTGTCCTCCAGTAACAGCAAATGAAGTTGTGTATACGATATTGCTACACAAGCCTTCATTTCCTGGCTATTCACAGATCTCCTCTGTTTAGTATCTCCTTACATTTGGGAGGCTCTATGAAAAAAAAGCAGCAGTTATTTCATCATACCAACAATTCATGACATTCACCAGTATGCAAAACTTACCTATAGCATCCAGACAAAGGACTCAATTGCAATGACCAAGGAACAGTACAGGCTTTCGCACAAATTGTTTGCCCTTAAGAGGAGAAATACATCAGTATTATTGCTAGTCAATTATTCCTTCAGAAAGAACTGCAAAGCCAGCCTCAGACAATACTAAAAATACTCAGTGAGGGTGACAGAGCACTGGCACAGGCTGCCCAGAGAGGTTGTGGAGTCTCCTTCTCTGGAGATTTTCAAGCCTCACCTGGATGCAGTCCTGAGTGATGTGCTCTAGGGGATCCTGCTTTTAAGCAGGGGAGTTGGACTAGATGATCTCTGGAGGTCCCTTCCAACTCTGAATATTCCGTGATACCAGTGTTTAAGGGCAAATAGAACACTTGAAGTAAAAATTAGTATTAAAATAATCAAATAGAAGACATATACTCCTTCAAACTAACCCCACTGCAGAACACTCCAACATCAGAAAAAACAAGCAAACGACATTAAGGCAACTGAAATACAACCCAAGTAACAGACCAGTCTACTACCACTCTATAATAGTGTCTGGTAATAGTCGGCATGAAAATAACAAGTTTAAGGCTTTGGAAATGAATGAAAATGTAACTTATTGGTATGTATTTTAACAGCCACTGTATTAAACAGGTGAGAGGTTTGACATATTAGTGGTCTACTCAGAGGGGAATGACTGGACTGAACACACGCAGGACAGTCAAGTATGCAAAAAGCAGTTTGTTCCTTAGCACTGGGTTTTATAAGATGGCAAAGACTTCATTACATCCTGTCAGCATAAATAATGTTATTCTAGGAGATGGAACCTTGTAAATATACAAAAATATTATTTTGTCATTTTGAAATTTCATATTTATGTTAACAGATTTTATCTGGCACCAAAAATGGTAGAGAAAGCAGATATCTTTCATGATTTACAAATTATGGCCTTTGAAATTTGACAGTATTGGAATTTATAAAAGCAGGCGCGCGCACACAGAGGTACTGGACCACACAAATACTTCTAGAAGCCTTGCATCTCCAAGTAACTAGTATCCAACTATTTTGATTTAGCAATAATCTTAACTAATTCTCCAGTAACTGTTCAGTATCATGTCAAAGTAGTTTGGCAGTCTACATAGATACTGCTTTCTACATCAATAGCTATCTTTGCTGCAAACAATATTAATCTTCATTCACATTTTAATGGAGGGAGTCAAAACAAAACACCCACACATGTACTACCCATAGACCCATTCATCTCAAGACAGACCTCTCTAGGGGCTCTATCTTCAGATCAAATCAGCAACTACAATTTGCACAAAATGTTCTTAAAAATAGAACTACAAAAATTCAGGACTACAACAACTATGTGCAGAACTTCTAATGAGATTAAACAAACCACTATTACTTGAAACAACTGCTGCAACCAATGTAGTTCAAACAAAAGAAATAATAGGAAAAGTACCACAGGCCAAGTAAGTTAAATCAAGATCATAGACTTTCACCTAGAACTGAACTTACAGTCTTGGACAGTTTATTAAGTTCTCTGTAAAATTTCCTCTTACTAGTAGACAAAAAACAGGAGCTGGAGATAACTACATTCTACAGACTTATAAAGCAGCAGCTGCAAAAACTTGGCTTATGGTTTAGCCATAGCATGCTGACAGATGGATACGAAACTATTAATAATGAAGGAATGCAAGCATGTTATGAACTGTACCAGCTCTTTTATGGATGGTTATACATTTCATTCTCAATTTTAGCATAGGAAGAAATACTGTGGTTTGAAAATCTACTATTCAGCATAGTTTCTGACCTCAGCTATAATTCATTATGCATGGATATATTACAACTCCAAATACAGCGTATTATGATGCATTTTAAAACCACAACATGCAGACTAAAACCAGGACATTGACCTAATGATGCACAAAAGCCCTAAGCAATGTAAGGATAGGCTGTATGCAGCCAGGCATTTGCTCACCTTTAGTCCAAGTACAAAGTACCATAATAATGGTATGTAACAAAATCCTTCCTAGAGCTGTTAAAATTTTAAAGGATGGTCCAAGCACCTAACAGTCTTTTTCTTTGCTTGTTCTGAGTAATAACTTGGTTAGCATTTTTACTCACACTTACCGTTTTTACTAAAGATGCAGTTTTACATTCAAAATCCGTGCTGCTGCCAGAAACCACACATTCCTGCCTCTCCTTTCTGCCTACATTAGTGCCTGTTCAGCTGTACAACAATTGCCCACTACATTTTTTTCCCTGGTTTGCTTTTCAGCTGGTTTACATCCTTGTTCAGGCTCATCAGCAAGCATAAACCAGTTGCAAACTCTATACTGAAATGAATTACAATGCATGTAGGAAGGAAAAAATGTATTGTTCTCTTGTTGCTTTTTGATCTCTTACATTGGTTGACCACTTCTTGATTTTGGACTACTCAAACTTTCTGTAATGCAAGCTCTATTAACCTGCTGCCCACATGCCACTTGTGATTTGCACAGATAATTTATTCTGCTTGCATCTTGTATCTGTCAGCCTTCTCCCCCAGGGACACCTTCAGAATGGGCTGCAGGTCAGTGGATTTCCAGGCAGCAGCTTCACTGCTTTGCCAGTTCCTCACTTCTGTGGCTCGCTTTAAGCCAGCTGAAAAAGGAGGCACAGCAGAAGCATTGCTGCCAACCCCAAAACAGTATTGCTAGCCAATAACCATCTCCTTTACTATTGCCAATCTGCTCTTTGAAAAATATGACAAGCAGGAGCAGGCTTCACAAATTGTTTCAGCAGCATCTGTTTCTAGTAGCTCCATTTTAGGGGCATCACAGAAGCAGAATAGAGCATATCTGTTCTAATACACAGTTCTGTGTATAGGCTCTGTACCCAGGCCTCCCCAGAAACTTTGTGCTCACTGCCCAGCTGCGACTGTTTCCATAACCCCTCTGGGCAGACCTAAGGTTTGTTAGAATAAGATACTCTCTAAGGAAATCACAGAAAGCAAGGGTCTGAATTTAAAAAGTCATCTTAGGATTTCATTCATTCCCAACTACTAGAAGAAAAAAAAAACACAACACTTAACATACATTTAGTGATGTACAAATTTAAGACTGATAGAGAAACAGACAACATAGCCTTACATCAAACTTCCAATTATCCACTTGTAGCTTGCTAGTGTTGTTCAGAGAAATAACTTCAGCTTGGTATTTCAAAGACTGACATCATCTGAAGCTGGTTCACTTAAACTAATATTCTCGAGAACTAACATACCCAGAGCACCGGTATGTGCCTGCAGCCTTAAGCAAGCCCCCCTTTTCCCTAGGGGGAAACTTTATGAAAAGCATCGAAGCAGTAAGCATTTTTAAAGCAATTTTCCTCTACAAGAACTAAGGGTATCAGTTGCATGACAAAGTAGCATTTAGTTCATGTATTAGAGGCGATTCTGTTAACCAGCACATCATGAAAAATATAATACCAGAGTCTGCCAAGAATCTAGTCAAGACCTCAGATATCCTCGAAGAGCAAAGCACTCTGCTCCAGGTCAAAAGTATGAGATGTGATAAATACAAGAGAAAGCATGGAAAATACTGGAATCTAAGGACAAAAAGTGATTTGTATTGTGGAGTGGACAATGCAGCTCATCCAAATTGGAGTATCAAAAATGTTAATAAGAGTATTAGGGGCAGGGGGAGATACTCTTACTGAAATTCAGATGATGTCTCACCAACAAAAACCAGCATCTCATTCATTCCTGTCTAATTAAAATTCTGCTTATGGCTGCTCAGTCTTATTTAATGAAAACCTCTAAATCTAATTTTGTTTATCTAGAATATTACAACAGAAGTACTATATTCTCAAATGAGATATATCCATGCATTTTAGCGAGAGGCAATGTGACAGTTTTGATGAGGTTACTGAAATCATTAAGATTTTCATTGGAAGCAGTATTTGGAATGAGTCTCCCTCAGTTTGATTATACTGAACTTCTGCCAAATGAATTAAAATGCTTGCTGTTAAAATGATGGGTTTCCTTCTTTAAATAGAAAATTGGGGGGAATAAATCAACGTAGATGACTGGAACTCCAATGAACAATGATACAAAACATACGTGTCCTCAATAAAGAAGATGGAGTCATCTTGCAGAAAAAAAAAAATCAGAATGAAGTTGCTCAGGAGACCCTACATTATAGCTCATAGATTCCAATTCCAAGCAAAACAGAGGAGGGAACCCAGAGCAAAACCCACAGTTCTTCTAATGCATAAGAGCCTCAACAGTTAAAAAAAAATAATAAAGATAGAAAAGAAAAAAGAAATGCAGACTGAAAAGCCTGTCCTGTAAACCTAGATACTCATATTTTCAAGGCAGCACAAGACCATCAACCATCTAGCTGTAATAGTTTGGTCTGGTTATCTGTTACTACCATCCAACCATGTGTGGCAGGACAGGAAATTTTCCAGACTGAAAAAGCCAGGTTCTCCAGTTAACAGCAGCAAGCAGACTGCATCATGAAGCTTCCAGATGACACTTTATGAAAAAGCAGCCCCGGCAGTGTACCTGGTTCCACACAAATGCAACAGTCTCACAAAGTAGTCCTGTAGACAAAGAGGGATGTGATACAGTCATCTCTACTAATACCAGTTTCCAAGCAAATCAGATTTTACTTTTGATCTCTGGGTACCTTTGTATTGTAACAGACATATGCATTTCCCAATCTTAATTTCCTTTTATCCCCATGCCTTTACACCTCAGGGGGTGGGTACAATATTATTTAGGAGTGACAATTGCAGAGCAGGTCATCTTTATTCCCAGGAGCCCTGGGGCTGAGTAACTGTAAAGCAAACAAACTCTAGAGAATGTGGAAATCAAACCACTCATTACTCTATACTGAGCTCATAAAGGTAAGATTTTTCCAACAACTTGTAATCTGGTCAACTATTCTTTGTACTGCTGTCCCATCCAGAGTCTAGAATCATTTTCAGTTACGCATTACGCAAATGCAGAAATACTCCTAGAGAACCTACAGTTCAAATAAGACCAAAGGACAAGGAGGCAGCACAAGACAACATGCATAAGAAAAGAATACTCCAAACATAAGTATTTCTCTGCAGAGTCACCAAGAGATTATTGGCCTAAAGGTTCAGGCGATTCATACAGTCAAAACAGTACATCTTGCCAAACCCTAAACTCCCAATAAAAGGCATAAATGCCCGTCGATACAATTACTGCTGCTTTCTACAGCACACAGAGGAACAACATAGCAGGGTGGGAAAAAAAATTATTGTATTTTTATTTTAGCATCGAACATCTCATATAGGGACATTACTTAAATTAGAGAAATACACCCTAGATTAATCTATTACAGGGTAGATACAAAGTTTATTGGAAAATGACACATAGCAGTTACCAGTGTTTAAAGGTCTCTTACTGAACAAAATGGTACAGTCTGCTTGAAGTTTGGTTCTATCCAATAGTTACACAAAATCTGTAACAGAAAGAACGATCATGTTCCTTGCAAAAACAGGAAAGCAGCGAGGAAACTGCAAGTACACTAGAATATAAATTAGAATTCAAAACCACCTTGACAAGTCAGGAAAAATAACACATCAGAAGGAGAAGAAACTAGCTAAGTAACAGAGTCAGCAGATGCAGATGTAGGGTTTTAATGAACGGTAAGTAAACAACATCAGGCTGCTGCAAAGAAAGCAAGCAGTGTATTATGGTGCATAAACAAGAGGATGTCCTGCAAGGCATGAGAAGAAATCCTTCTCCAAATCTAAACATGGTAGAGATTCAGCTTTAATACTGCCCCAGTTTTGGGCACCTTGCTTTCAAGAAAATGCAAATCAGCTGAAGGAAACCCAGAGAAGTGTAATGAGAATGACAGTTAGAAGACACAAGAAACTGCTTATTTATTTTGGATAAATTCTTTCAAGTCAGGGCAGATATCAAGGTAAGTGTCTGCTCTCCTTTACAGCAAGCACTGTCCATGATCATATAGCAGATCAAACCCAAATCTGGTAATAAAATCTCATTCCTCTCAACTCCCTCTCCTATTCATTAATACTGGTGCCTTCTTCCACATAATTTCATATGTGCAATTGTGCAGAATGATAGCTTTTGGCAAGTCACTTGCACTGTAAAATGGAAAAAGCAACGGAGAGAATACTTTAAAAGAAAATGAAAACTGAATTCCAGTATCATATAACTTTAAACTACCTCCTTTTCTATACTTAACCACCACATGAAAACAGGAAACATTGCTCTACCATTTCTCATTCCTTTTCCTCAGCAGTATTAAACATTTTATGAGCACAGACAGTCCAAAAGGAACACTGTGTTGGGCCAGAAACTGCAGAAACGAATATTCTCCAGACACATATAAAGAAGTACACAGATGGCAGCAGTACTGAAGATAGTTATATTTTAAACTAAAACAAAATTGTGCCTTCCAAGGATAATTTTTAACAGCCACACGAGGAGACAAAACCATATAACTTTGCCACTGCAATGACACTTAGCAGTTGGATTAACCCCTTTATAGCAAAACTATTTTTTGCTCAGTACCGTGGAGCAGAGGGATAATTGAAACATAGACAAGCTGCCAACAAAAACTGGCTTTATGAAGTTTTAGCGAGGGCAAAGAAAGAACTCTGGTTTTTAAGTCCCCCTTAACCATTTTGATTTCCTAATTAAACAATAATACAAATTAAAACTAATTCCAAACCACACTTTACAAACAGTAGTACTCACATATATGTAAAATTCTGACACTTGTTTTTTAAGGAGGTTTTGGTAAGAAAAAAAAGGGTAATACCAGAATATTTAATTTAAAAAATCCAAACCTATAAACTCAGCTCTGGGCGTGAAAACACTGCTAAGTATAACATGGGAGGAAATCTTAACATAAAATGGTTTTTGTTTCACCAACTGTTACTTAAATTGATGAGGCACACTGAACAAGGTTAGGTATTCCTTTTTGCTCCAAAAGGGAGCAAATTTGAAACCAAAAGTTCTGATATAGCTAGCATGAATGCAATCCTCTAATGCTGCACAGTTCACCATTTAATGAGGATACAAACACCAACTTGAATTTTGGTGCAGGGAGAATGAAACATCTGGAAGGGAACACAAATTGTTCTTTACTAGAAGAAAGTTAGTTTTGGAAGTAATTTTCCTCTTTTAGGAAACAAATTAACTACTTTCCTCTATGGCTCAAAACAAAGTTAGGGCTATTCAGTGTTTCTTTAATTTATACAGAATAATAAAAGTCATCAAATTCTGCAATATTTACATTATTCTAAATACTTATGCTTCTGTGGATAATGCTCACAATATGATTAGCATAAGATGCTAGTAGCTTTTCATACTATTGAGTTCATAGAAGGTCAACTCAGTTTCTCCAAGAAGTTGGTGAATTATCTTAATAAAATTCTGCAGGTTCAGAAACACTGTTCTTAGTCTTCTAAGCAAACAGTCACAAACTGTTTTAACTTTCATGCTGTTCCCCAGAGAAATATACAGACTTCATGAAAACAAAAAAAAAAAAAAGCACCAAAGCTACTCATATGGAAGCAAAAAGTAAGAAGAAAAAGAATGCATGTAGCAGCCCCCACTGAAATGAGAATTACATTATTAGATAAACCTCAACCTTTTGCAGCAATCAGACGGCCCAGAGTTCAGTGTGATTATTTACAAACAAAAAAATCCTTCTATCAGCAGTTGGGAAGTGTGTTCAATTTCACATACATACACAAACATAAAATATGCTTGCAACTTGAGTGACAAGACACTGTACATAAATATCAGCCACTCAACAGAAAAGGACCCCTACTTTCCACTGAATTCTCACTCCTAGAAACTGTTTGAACCACATCTGGCCTAAATATGGCTAGTAAAATTCTGGTAACTCAGTTCCAAAATGTTTTCTTCTGATAAGGTTAGCTCCTCATTAAAGAAACACATGTTTTGATGTGGTATAAGATATTTCTCTTTTTAGAAACTTCAAAATGGAACTGGTTCTCAAAGTTTTAGAAGTAAAGTTTTTCTTATTCTAGGTTTAAACAACTTGCAAAGATACTTAAATTGCTGTTCCTGTAACACTAGTATTAAAAATACTTTTAATAGCAAAGTATAAAAACAAAGTTTGCATTTCAGCATCTTACAGTCCAGATACAGAAAAATTCACTTGGAGTCTCCTTCTCTGGAGACATTCAAAACCCGCCTGGACATGTTCCTGTGTGACCTGATCTAGGGAATCCTGCTCTGGCAGGGGGACTGGACTAGATGATCTTTTGAGGTCCCTTCCAATCCCTAACATTCTGTGATTCTGTGATGTCGAATGTATCTCCATAGTTTTGCAAAAGTCAGCATACATGCTGCAACAACAAATCAGCTATCCATTTTTTCCAAGCTTTTTACCTATTTATTACTAATTCAAAATGAATTGGCATTTAAACAACATTTCTTCAGAAATCTTCCATTTTGGACTTTGTTTTGCTCTCCATAAACTAATATTTTCAAATATCAGAACAGTAATAGTAAAGGTGCAGAGGAGCTGACAAGCAACCATCTATGTGGAAACAATCAAGCAGAACCAAGGACAAGGCCAAATGGAAATATCTGCTCGCAAAGAAAGAAAAAATTAACAGTTCGAATATTCTCTCTTTGCCAACAGAAGCACTTCAATCTTGAGACACTTTACTGCAGGAATCTGAGATGATACAATTAAAAACACTCAATAAAAGACAGCAGGAAAGGGACTGCAGATGTCAAGTAATTTATGCATACAAATTGATTTTAAGAAGAAAAAACCTTACACAACCTAAAACTAAATATATATTTAGCTAAACATTCGACTGCAAAGCAATGAAAATCTTGGGTATAAAGTTTACAGAGCAGAATGCATAAGTGAGTGCGAAGTGCTGAACCAAAAAATGTGAGAACTAAGAGTGTGAAAAGAATATTGACTATGATAGCTTTAATTGCTGTCATATTATCAATAATGATAAAGTGAAGTTTTAGTTTTTAAATGGAGGGTGTGGCATCTAAAGGGGACAAAATACTACCTGTGGAAATTATGAGCTTCCTGACTACTGTTAACTTACTTAGCATAGCAAATAAAAGCATTGGAGAACAGTTATATAAGGTCTGTCTTTCATTTGCACTATAAATCACAAGTGAGAACTTAGGAGGAAAGACTTTCTTCTATTTTGTATTCTCAGAAAGAACAATTTTTTTTAAAAAGAGATACTATTATACATTTGCTAGTAGTAATGATAACCAACATGCTGTTCATAAACAACAAAGGTTCACTTCACAGATGTAAAGAACACAACCCAGACAAAAGCATGAAGGACAGCCAGCATTGAAATTTGATTAGCCTCAGGGATTTTCAAAGCAAGTTTCATCTTCAGTCTCAATTTGACATTAAAAAGAATGCTTGAAGAAGTTTGGGTTTGCAACTGCCACTTTGAGAATCCTTTTCCATGGAGATGTCTAGCCAGCTTCACACAATTCCTCAAGAACTAACCACCAGAAGACCAGGTTCTACAAATAACTATTTTTATAAGCTAACCAGTTAAATCTCAAGAACTATTCTAGTCATACTGGGTTTTAGTTTTAGCTCTTCACTGAAATGGAGACATCACTTCTCTCTTAACTGGCATGAACACTAAACTAATTTTACTAAATACCACTTACTAATAATAAATAGTTTCCTATGAATATGGAAGAATAGAAGAAAGAAAATCCAAAGTGTATATTGTTTTCTATTTTTAAGGCTATGGATGTCAGGAAACTAGTCACGAATGAGCTAAGAATGGGGAACGTGGCCAAAATTGAGAAGGGGACACCCTTGGCCAAAATTCTCCAGAACTGGGAGAAAATACATGGAGCAGACGTGTTATCAAAAAAAGCGTTATAATGTTATGTCAAGAGGATGGGCCATTCAGTACCAGAAAGGCAAGAGGAGATCCACGGAACAATTGGCTGAAAAATGAATCATTTGATCAAAATAAATTGGCATTATTACAAAAATTTTTAGAGGATTCCCACCCAGACTAAATGTATTATTGATTTGTGGGATGATTGAGTACATGAACAAAAATTTACCCCTGTACCCCAAAAACAAATAATGGCTGCTGTATTGGGGACAGCATCAGAAAATGATAAGGATGCAGCTCCCTACACAGCAACTGCTCTATCACCTGCTTTGCCTGTGGAAATCATTAAGCCAAGCAAAAATTTGCAGTCACACACCACTTTCACTTGCTTCATTCAGTGGCTAAGATGGTGCCATGGTATTGATGTTAAATATTTTTTTTCTCATCTCAAAAGATCAATTAAGGTTTAATTTACTACACATTATTTAAATGTTACACTGAGGATGGCAAGCGTTACTTTCCAGTAAGCTTCTCTACACTGTTCATGGACACAGTACGAGTGCTTTCTCAACAGTAATGACCCTGTCTTCACAGCATCCCCACAACTAACAGCTCCATTATTCCCATTTTACAAACTGAAAATAGAGATGCAGAGAGGTTACTGAACAATGACCATCAGTTTTGAGTCAGTTAAGGTCAGCTTTTTTCCCCCCAAATACTTCATACCACAGAGTTACTTGGGCTTGAAACAGCTCCCCTTGAGTTCAGTCAAAGATAGGAATGCTAGTCACTTTTGCACATCAAACTCGATATCCTGACACCATGAACATAGAATTACATACAGCTAGAGAGTTTATAACACCAACAGAACTCATTTGAACTCCAGCATAACATAGTAGTACAGGATTTCCCCAAATTTATCCTATTTTAACCCGTTTCCTTTTAAGGAAAAAAAAACAAACCACTAACATATTTAAAAACACTCAGTGACAAGCAGCTATTTATGTTTAATGATGCATTCCAATAATTAATCAGTCCAGTAAGAAAACACCCCTTATTTGAAGTCTAAACTTGCTTAATTCAGCTTCCAACCACAGAACTGTGGTATACCTTTGTCAGTTGAAGAGAAGGTTGCTTTTATCAAATACTTCTTCCCCAGGTAGGTACATAGTAACTAATGAAGAAACTCTTAACATTTCCTTAGCTAAGCTAACAGGATGCCCAGAGAGGTGGTGGAGTCTCCTTCCCTGGAGATATTCAAAACCTGCCTGGACACAATCCTGTGCGACCTGCTTTAGGTGAACCTGCACTGGCAGGAGGGTTGGACTAGGTGATCTCCAGAGGTCCCTTCCAACCCCCACCATTCTGTGATTCCGTAAAATACTCCAGAACCAACCTGCAATCAAAATGTGTTACAGATGATGATAAATGTCAAAAAGAGAGAGCTGCAACCAGAGCCCAAGTTCCTGCTCAAAATCCCAGAACTCCTTACCAAAGTGTTCAGAGTGAGAAACAAGGACAGACCAGCACACGAGCTATCACAAATGCCTCAAAGCAAACACGTTAGCTTTAATGTAATGGAAACCTTTAAACATTCGAGCTTTATTTTCCTTTTACTTAGGATGAATTAGGATCACAATCTTAGGCTACTTCATATTGTCCAACTCTAAAGACTTCTGTGAATACCAACACTGTCCCTCTACTGTAAGCAGGGCAGCAGCCTGAACTGTCAGAGGCTCCAATCCAGCTCAGCTTCACCATTTTAATGAAGAGGGCTGGGGGACTGGCTAAAGGAGAAACACAGAAAAATAGCATCTTCCCATTCCCCTTTTTCAAAGGGCTGCATAATATTTTCTCAAAATATGGTAGTGTACATACTTAGACACAATTCTTCACTGCTTTTTTTTAAAGCACTATAAACGTTATTTGGTGTACTAACTAGGACACTATCTTTTGTACCTGAACTTTAAAAGGCACTTATGCAGGGTTTAACCGGCTCCATCAAGTCTTTAGAAATTACATGACAGAAAGAAACCCATTCCTCTTAATTTAAGTCAGCCAGTTGCACACCAGACGTGTATTTCTAGTATGATAGTTGCTGTGACCTCAGGAGTGTTAGAGGGAAAAAGTCTCACCAGTCTTACTCAAGTTCTTGCCACAGTTTTTCTCCAACACTATAGTGATGAGTAGGTTACCCCTACTAGAAAACACTTCCAAGAGTTGAGTCTCAATGACATCTTTTGAATTGATATGATCCTCCATATAACAAAGGAAAACACACACACACATTTATGCAGCTTACATCTTCTACAGCACTTTTTAGTACCACCCAGTCCCTGCAAGGAGTGTCAGTGTCTTCCACTGTATTTTATGGGCAAGTCCACAGACAAGGATTTGCTGAGCTGTTACCTTCCTTTCTGCATTAATTAGCATACATTATCAGTCACAAAAGAAATTTACACTGCTCCAGAACATAAGGCCTTTTGAGATTCTATAAACTGAAGTAGAAGAGACAGAGGCAGGAAAAGATCTTCACCTAGTCAGAGTACATACTAGTTGGAGTACGCATTGCATTAGAAGGGAACCATCAGGGTCAGCAATATTTAATGGCAGCAAAATAAAATACAAGATTTAAAAATAAAAATAGAAAACAAAGCGCTGAAACACAACTTCACTTATAAAGTCCTAAATAAAAAAAAAATAAAACAAACAAAAAACATCAAGCAGAACAGTTACTGTTCCCCCATTCCTTGACTATTTTCCAACTGGCACCTGTTTGAAGATTCCTGCTAGAAGCTTTTTCTGGTTTTCCTCTTCCTGTCATTTTCATTCTTCTCAGATTTTATTACTTGATACTGTAAGGCTGAAAACTTAAGAAAGGAGGAAGAACTTACTGGTATTGTGAACTCCTCTGCCAAATACTTCAACATCGCTGCTCCTCTAGCCAAAAAGTTACTTCGCTCTGCCAGGTTGCCTTGGAGTTGTGTGTCAAATTCTTTTCTGACAACTGAAGCAACAGAGTCAATTACTATGAGTTTAACTTTCTTTGAAATAATTTCTTCTTCCAAAGACATAATCCTAAAAAAGAAAAAACAAAACCAGTCATTGATTCATTATTTACACAACAGAACCATTTTATAACCCTGACATCGTTTAACTAAAAGGTTTACTTTAATAAGCTGAAAGTCAGCCCCTATTTTTCCCCCTCACACACCACCTCCACCAAAATCTGCACGTATTGAAGAGATCTGGAAAGGAATCTGAGGCTCCAGTGGGCCACATAACCCAAGGCAGGACCACTCCGAAAGAGAGGCTTGGAAGAACCTCTAGATGCTGGTAGACAGCAAGTTAAATGGACACTGAAACTGTGCATTTTTGTTCAGCAGCAGCAGCATCCCACTGCTGGCATCAGAACCTTTGGTATTAATAGATTCAAAAGATCAAATCCATTTCCATATACCTCCAAAGACAGCACACCAAACCTAATCCGTTCATAATACACTACTAGCTGTTCTCTGATAGAACTGCACTAGAAGAAAAAACTATTCTTAGAATAATTTTCCCACTAACATAAAATACATAACATGATGCTAAAACGTAACTTAATTAGTTTGCATCGCAAAATGTGTTCACAAATTAACATAAGGTAATAACATGACAATACAACACTGCCACTGCTTACAGGGATCAGATCATGTAGAAATTGTCTATCAGAAATTAGAAAACATCAACTGGACTAGTCGCATGCTATGAAATGAGACGAGTAACGTCAGCCTTTCTGTAGCAATTTTACTTTGTTGGAGACCATGCTGTTATCAACATGAAAAAACCTCAAATAAATTAATTACTCTTCATAAAATTTTGATATAAAGCAAATATCATTATAGACAGCCCAGTCAAAATGGTCTTTTTTAAAAAAAAAAAAAACCTCTGGAAAAGAATACCTCTTCAGTACACTGCCACAGGTCAGCTCTCGATACAGGTGAATGCTACGGGTCATGCAGAACAGCTTTTCATCCGAGTCAAAATAAGCAGGGAATCTGTTTCCTGCTATCTCAATCAACCTATCAAAAAAACCAGAAGGCATAACACTGCAAAAGGAATAATGTGGGATAACAAGTATTCACAAACCAAACCTCTGAATGATAAGCAGATATGAATTCATACTGGAAATCTTTTTCAAAGTAGCAGAATACTTCAGCAGTCTGATTGCAATACTGGAAGTCAGAACAGTTAAGTTCTCTTTCCAGTGATGCTAGAGTCAGTGGCACATGAGGGAAACACATAATGTGTCTGTTCACAAAGAAAGAGCATACCTCCTGTAGAAGGAAACTGCAAAGTTTATAGTTATTGAACGCAGTTTTTTTGAGTTTTGTACAAGAGGTTCCACTCAATGGCCAAACACTGTCCTATTTTAATTACTATATCTAAATATTATTTTCATTTAAACAACTGTACTCGCCAACCCAAACCATCTTCCCTTCCACCTTTATCTTGTAGTGAAATCATGAAGTTGACCTTGTGTCACAACAGAAATTTAACAAGCTGATAACAAACAGAAGATCCATTAAGAGATCCAGCCACCATGGAAGCAGGACTGCAAAGAACAAAATCCAGTTCGACTCCAAGGACAAGCAGTACATGTGTAGAAAGTATGACTGCCAAAGTGAAAATCTTTCCACAGATAATCTCTCCTTAAAAGCAAGAACAAGGACATTTGAATGGGAGACTTTCACTGAAACCATTTCCTTTGTGTCAGTTACCTCTTTGTAAATAGTGCTTATCAAATCTTTGGAAAATATACTTTTCAGAACATAGCAAAAATAAATAAATAAATGAAAATCAATGTTGTGTCATGAAGTGACTGAGGCTCCAGCTGCCAGCCAGCTGCAACTGAACATCCATCCATTCTGATAGCACAGGTACAACTGGCATGACTTGGTATAATGAAATGACCGAACAGTTACATGGCTGCTCCACTGACAGAACTGAATGTGGAATTCCATGACTAAAAGTTCTCCATTACCTTATTAGCAAATTCATGACCCTTCAAAACCTTGAATTACAATTGTTAAGGTATCACTGATTATCGGAGCAGACTAAGGAAGCGTATCAGATAACTGGTGATAACACCAAAAGAATTCAGAGGAAGCTGGATATTTATTATTTATTGTCAAAATACTCTTATATTCAGAAACCACGCTTTGAAAAATCCTCTCACAGAGATGTAAAACTAGACAATTTACTGATGAGAGGCCAACATTTTCAGCTAAATGATATTCTATGCATAAAATCATTGAGGACACTAAATGGTACACATTTTAGAAATGTTGACTGCCTGCAAACTCTTTGGAAGTCAGTGAAAAGAAGTTCCACCTCTCTGAGCACAAGGTAATTTTATCTAGGTTCTTAAATAAACGATCCAAGAATTTATCTTAGAAATTCAGTTACAATTTGAGGACTGTAATTTTTTTTCAAAATTAAGATTTTGGTTTTTAATAACAGGAAATACTTAATGGTTTGTATTTTAAGCACGTAGCCCACCGCCTATAGCTTGAGAAGAGCGACATCTAGTGGATGATACCTGTCGGCACAACTTACTGGTTATCTTCATGCTTTTTATTTAGGTCCCTTTCATTAAAACCTGAAAAGTTAAAGCTGTGATTTAAAAGAATTTTTCTAAAAGTTTTATTTGGTTTAAAAATAGAAACACTAAAATTGAATGTTAATATACCTATTCCAAGCTAGTAATTTCATTACATTAACCTGAATCTCATTCATTAGGTACAGTCATGACTTTTTACACCTAAACTTGTACTACAGAACATCTTGTCTTTCCATTTGCACGATTATTCATGCAGACCATCTGGGCCACAGTGATCTGTCATTCAATGGTCTGTATGAAATGAGATTTCAGCACACTTCCTAATGGACATGCATATCCCAAAGAACATAATTACACAGACCAACTTAAAATGACAGACCAAAATCTTGCTGAGATCACAGTAGTGTTCACAGAGCTCCATGCGGGTTCAAAGTTCTTTAAGATCTAAATCCTGTTGTCACAATGAGACAAAAACCTGCACAGAACATGTTCTCTGCAGTCATGGCAGAGGCCCATGGGATAGAAAATGCATTTGTTGTCAGCTTTGACTCACAGAAATGGATATCTAGTGTTATTTCCAAGTATGGCTATAGAGAAAGGCAAATCGAGCAAATTATTTTCAGGCTTTCTAAAAAAGTCTAGTATATTTTCAATTAATAGCTGGCTAGAGTTGAATTCAATTGCTACAAAACTGATGACAAAAACTTTTGATCTCCAGACTTACAATGGCCATTCCATCTACCTGTCCTACTGCCTGTGTTCTGACAAAGCTGAACAACAGACACCATCTGGACTGTTACAGCTTAATTTTTGTTTCAGGGACTTGAAATAAAGTCTGTAATTAAAGTGGTATGTAAGCAGGGAGCACCATACTTTTCAGAGCCATTGCTTGAAGCTTTTTCTTTCATATATTACACTTCTGGTTTAAAGTAATTAAAACTTTTGTGAAACCAACTTGACAAAAATAGGGTTAGAAACCACACCTTCTCATCCATGACAACTTCAAATGATGAAACAATGCAAATACATTTGCTTTGATACTCCAGATTCAGGCCATGGGTATAACTACTGAGTCATCTGAAATATATAAATTATTTCAAGAAGCCTTTTTCTGCCCATTTTTCTACACAGACAAGGACAAGACTACTGTACTACTTGTCCTCTCTCAGACCTTTAATAACTTTTGAACTCACTATTCCAAACAACAGGAAGAAAGGAATAGACATCTGAAAAATATCAAATCCTGAGGGCTTAGAAAAGTTGCTAGCCAAGTAAACTAAACTAGAGCTACCTTTAATTAAATACTGCAATTATTTCAACAGTTAATCAGTCAGTTTAACATGGGAAGAGTGGTAACCCACACACCTGTAGTTCTCAAGCAGATATACCTTATAGTGCCTCCTGTCCATTCAGTAGTTACAAGACACCGTAAGTGCATAGCTGAGCAATTTCAGTCACATGGGCAAAGCAGGAGATATTAGAAGAACCAGAGATGTTATAGAGGTAAGGGAATATTGTACTGCATGGCCACTAAGGATTTAAGGAATACGTGAGGTTACTACAGAAGGAAATCAGAAGCGCAGAAGAAGAACAGGGGGCCCCACCCAGCAGAAACAGGACAGAAATCAGAAAGAAAACTGGCTATGTCAGTCCTACTGTTCACAGAAAAACCTCCATTTCCTTTGTGCTCAAAATGCTGGGTCTTTACATCCTCAAAACCTTTCTCCTAACTCCACAAACTAAACTGCCAAGAAAGATTTCAGGTACAGGACTGTTAAGACCATTTATGAATCAGGGAGCATGCCACCTGCCTCATCTTACCACAACTGGCATCTGCAACATCATACAAATTAGGAAAGTGAGCAAACCATTCTATTGTATGTATTAACTGCATACATCAGATGAATGCTTAATAACTACCATAGGTATTTATTTCATAAATGCTTAATTATTGCTCAAAAAATAATTGAAGGCCTCAAGATAAAAGGTGCTAAAGAAGTTGCAAGTGTATATTTTAGAATTTTGCATCTTACCTTTCAGCACTGAATGCAGACTCTGTGTCAATGAATATAACAGCGCCATCTAGTCCCCCCATGCTTACAGGCAGCGTAGCCAGAACACTCATCATAATACAAAACTGAGTTTTGCCACAACCTGGCGGGCTAGTTATCTGGAAGAAAAAAGATTAGTAAGATAAACAAGAGATGTCACATTCATTTCACTCTTAATTCTACTTTTAATTAAGATCCATCAGCCAAAATTCCTCAAATTCTGCTCTTCCATTTACCAAAGGAGGAGACAGCCACAAAAAGATAGAATGCAAAGAGCAACTTGCAGTTAGACTCTTGGACCTGTGCCTTGCAGTCAAACTCATCTACTGGAGAACAAACCATTGTTCATCAAACACAGCATTATGCTTATACTTTATTTCTTTGGCATCCTTTATTACCTCTCATATTTGAGGTCCCCTGCTCTTCCCTTCCCCTTAAAAGACCTTCCCTAGAGCCACACCTAGCTCTCTTCCACCTCCTTCTCTGTGCTACCTTCTAAAATAGAGCAGAATTAGAAGAGTCACAGTTGACATTCACATGATATTAATGGTCTTTAGAGCTGAAAAAGTCCAGAGCTAATGAGCTCAAAGATGTAAATGACTGCTTAGGAATCATCATTACCTCGGTTACAACCAGGTCTCCCTTGGAAATCACATGGACAATCCTTTATATCCTGTGAAGATTGTTCAATATGAACCACATATACATAAGACAGACTTTATCTGCCCCAGAGACTACACTCTGCTATGCAGCATGTGTTCTGTCATTGGTGTTAACTCCCTATTACCGTACTTCAACATGAACACCATTTAATGATCCAGACCAGCTTGCTAATTTTAAGCTTTCACCTGCGCTTTCTGGAAGCCTACTGCAGTTAAGCAGGATTCAAAAAGAACACACTCAACTCGTGTGAAATGGTTCCAGTATGATTTTGATCCAAGAGAAAAAAACACAAGGATCAAAAGAATATATTGTTTGATGAGATCCCCACTTTCTGAGAGCATGATTTTTTTTCTACTGGAGATGGCAGTATGCTGTTCTTTATCCACTGCAGATCTTGCAGAGATTGTAAATGAATGCTGGGCTCTGTGTTCAGACAATTGTATGTTCGTTACTACTACAGTGGGTCTTTAAATACAGTATCACATTGTCACGGCTTCTGGGAAGGGAAATAATGACAACTTAAACACTAAGAGGGCTGAAAAACAGCAAATACAAAGTTAAAGTGACTTTAGGCACTAAAAACAGAGTGATGGGTTCATTCTGATGCTAGTAGGGACTAAATAATAATGCAAGATAAAAGTAAGCCTCTCCAGAGAAGTTAAACTGCAAAATGAGGCATACCTCCTCAAAACACCTAGTACTGCCAAAACAAATGCTTAATACAGAGCTGTTGTTTTAAATTTAAAAAGAAACCTTACAACAAACGGATTTTTGAGCCTAAATGCACAACAATTTGTTTTCAAGTACAAACACCCTTTCACCCCGAACTAGAGTATTGCTGTGGTATCATTTTAAGCAGCAGCAACACGACCTGAAACACAAAAAATGTACAGGGAAACACCGAGCGACTGCATTAGCTACAGTTACACATTAGCTACTGTTAACAGTTGGTTAAAATCCCTTTAATCACTTTTGTCTTTAAACAAGGCCTGAAAACAAAGCCATATCAGTCAATCTACTCGAAGCTTTAATGCAAGAGAAGCATTAGACGATTTTTGTTTAGAAGCACACACTGCATTTAGTGAATTACAGATTAGGAAACAGCCATATTTATGCAGTTATCTGTCCCCCATCCAGTATACTTAAATTACAAAATATATCAACGATAGCTGCCACATTTTAATATGAACCCAAAGCACATACAAAAATTGCAGAGGCAATACACATTCCTCAGACTGTGATAGCCAAGGAATCTCACCAACTGTTTCTAGTTAAAAAGAAGACTTGAAATGAATGAGGGAAGGGCACCAATCCAGTTGTTAAATTAAAATGTTTGGACAACTGTGAGGAGACCTCATAAAAACGTTTGTAGTTTCAGCCTTGCCTGGAAGGTGCATTGGAATCAACATTTCTTTTAGTGGCTGATACAGGAGCTAATTCAGCAGAGATGCTGTAAAAATGTCTGAGGATATGAACATCATATCAGAGAAAGACAGGGAATCTTGCAGTACGAGCTAGTACCAGGAAGCAAGCCAAAGGAGCAAGAGAGAATTTCTATTCCCAAAGACAACAATACTTCCTCTTTTATCAGCATTCCTTTAAATGGCATTAAAATGGGATTTTAATTAATCTACAGTGAACGATTTTAAAGAACTACCATGTTTTATTGTCGTTACCACTGGTTCAGCAAGTGTTTTAAACAATACAACCTTAGTTTAAAAAAACCCCTAAAATTCCTCTAATATAATTTCAATTAAATGTCTGCAAAAAGTTTGCTTAGTTTGTTCTATTCTAAATTTGCTCTGAAAAAAAATCAAGTCCGCCCAGAGAGAAATGTGAAGACTACAACAGTTTTAAATTTATTTCTGCCTAATAAAATATACTTTTATTTTTCAATAAGCTATATATTATTTTCTCTGGCACATCTGTAGGGTTTGGATGAAGTCACAAGGAGCTAATTCTTCTTCAGCTACCAGGGGATTAAACGCTTCAATATTCAAAAAGGCATTACTTTAATTTTTCCTCAGAGGACTTGGCCAATAGCTCTGACATCTGACCACAAAATTTTAGCTACGATTTAATTTCCAACTTAAAACCTAATAGTGGTTTGTGAAAAAGTGGTTCGAGACAGCGTAACGCAATCAAATCCCACCAGCACTCAAAAAGCAAGCAGCTTTGGCTGTAGAAGGTACCACCACAAGTCATGTACTCAAATTCCAAGTTTCCAACCACCCTCGCTGCTGGGTAAAGTAAAAGGAAGACAAAGATTTAGTGACACCAGTCGGGAAATAAATGCTGCACGCATCATACTTTTGAGGAGAACTTCTCTCAGACTTAAAATATCTGCCTAATAATAAAAATACCAAAGGGCAATATGCTGGTCAGTTATGCTCCAGTACGTTGCAAAAGAGCAAATTAAAATTAAGTTCCAAAATCACTTGAATCCAAAGAGAACATGACCTGCAAGTGTTCACAAGCTGCAGTACAGCATCAAAGCAGCAGCAGCAGACACTTGATGGCTTTCTGCTAAAAATGTATCTAACAATCATGCTGAAGAACACTTGCAGCACTGCCAGCCTTTGAAACTACTTCAGATCTCGTGACTCTTAAAAAAATGCTTTTAAAAATCTCCATAACCAGGCTTTAAATGAGAAACTCAGTTTCTGCATTATTCTCTGCCATTACGTTTGCCGAGAAGCCCCTAATATGTGCCCTAATTGCTTTCCACATTTAGTACCTAAAAGGCAAATAAAAAGCAATATGCTTTTTTTTTAGACCCCTTTAATCTCTTAATTTAGTCATCTAGTTTCTGGAGTCTACCTAGCTCCCTCTATAATATGTCTGATTAAATAGTTATTATGCATCAGTTTTATCAACCTGGCATGAAGGTGCACCGAAGACCAAGCTACTGGTGGATGTACTGCTTGCAGTTCTGGTCTCACCCACTAGATGTCTTGTACAGACTTCAACATCCCAGTCACTTAGTGAGATCACCTTCTAAAGATAACTGCATAAGGCAGGTCTCCACATTTTTAACCAAAATACGTTAGAAGACAAAAAACTAATATTGATGCTCCCTTCAACATACACGTTTCTCCATCTCCATTTGTAGCTTAGAAAATTACTAAGACAAAGATTGTATCTTTGTATTTTTACAATACTCAGTGACTCCTGTGAGCACCTACACAAATCCTGTCTTTCCAGATCATAGAAACTATGCAAGTTATTAGCACTCTCTGCAAGGCCAGAGAGAAATCCAAGTACTAGTAGATGAAGTGCTCCCTTGTTCTTAGAAGAAAATTTAAGCAAAAGAAGTACCACTGTATCCAAAGTCCAGAGTGACAGATTTATAGATAAACAATTTGTAGTGCTGCAATGTACGCACGTAATACAGGCCTTAACCACAGTCTCTTTTAAAACGAATGCATTACATACATTTATACATAAAAGCTCTGTAAAGTCATTCTCATAATACATGCTTCACACTTTTTCCCTGGTTGCTTATTGTACCTTCATAAAAACTAATTCCTTGGTCAAGTCAGAGTAAGTCAGTATTAAAAGGATAGACTCCAGATTCAGCACTATCCACATTTAAGCCTATACCTGGGGCTAAACTGTAGCAGTTGTTCTACTGCCCAATGCCCCCTCCCCAGCTGAGAAGGGGAATCAGGGAAAAAAAGGAAGAAGCCCCATGGGTTAAAATTGAAACATATTTAATGAAATAACAAAACTAGCACAAATATCAACAAAAAGCATACAACAAGCTTACACTCAGCCTGGTCCTTGGGAGCAGGATACCAAGAGGAAGCCCCAGGAAGAGAAGCACCCCCACCCCCTACATAAACTCCCTCCTTTTATAATGAGCATGATCTAGTTGGTATGGGATACACCTGTAAGTCAGCTTGGGGCAGCTGCCTTGGTTGGATCTCCCAGCTGACTCGGGGCTGCTCATGGCCTACCTGCATGGCTGGGCTGGGGGGCTGCTCCTGGGAAACCAGGACAAGCACGTTGTGCTCTGGCCCCAAAACCACACTGCAATTCTCCCACTGTAAAATCCAGCCAACAATTCTCCCAAATTTCCTGGGAAAATTTTCACTTTTTTAAAAGAAAAATAGGGTCAAGAAATTTGTTAGTTTCTTCATTTTGTTACTTACCTGACATGCTGCGAAAAAAAGCCAAAAACACACACACACAAAAAAGTACAGCCTCTACCAATTAAAAAAAAGCATTTTTCATCCAAATTTTTTGTGTTATTTTGTGTTGTTCTGGTTTCCCAGGAGCAGCCCCCCAACCCAGCCATGGCAGGCAGGCCATGAGTCAGCAGGGAGTTTCAGTCAGGGCTGCCCCAAGCTGACTCACAGGTGTGTCCCATAGCACTGACACCAAGATCATTACAGAAGTTTACTGAGGGTGAGAGTTCTTCTTTCTAGGGCTCCTCCCTTTTGGTCTCTTGCTCCATCCTGAGGACTAGGCTGAGTATAAGCTTGTACACTTTATGTTGGTGACTGTATTAGTTTATATTAAACAAGTTACCTCTGTGAGGGATCCACAGGGCACTCCACCATGCAAGACCTCATCCAAACTATGTAGCGTGGTAGATAAAAAGGCTGAAGAGGGATTGACAGACTTCCTCAATCTCATTTCATAAGCCTACAAGAGGCGGAAAAAAAAGCCAAAAGAAAACAAACACACACATCAGAAAATGCTTTTATTTTTTATATGGAAATAACAGACTTCTTAGATTTGCTTTCATCAACCTTGAATGACTTAACACTTGCCAATGAGCAAACTATTCCTATCTTCAGTGATAGTCTTCTCTTAGCTCATCACCCTTCCTCACATTTATATCGCATTTCTAGAACAAACTTTTAAAATTACTCTGTCAGCTATCTCCCTCACCACAATATTAAATAATAAGCCTTTAATCATGGTGTGTCAAAAGTTATCTCTGCTCCTATTTCAATGCATAAAATTCCAACTTTTAAAGAAGTAAGCACTACATGTATGGTTAGTGACCAATGCAGAACACTCAAATGAAACCTAAAACCAAGAACTCCCTGGCCAACGTCTGTTACCTATTTGAAACTACGTGGGTTGAAGGAAAGGTTTGCTAAAGATTCCAAAGTTTTTGAACAAACCTGGGGTGATCCCATAGCCATTCATAATTCTCCACTTTTGTGAGGAAGACTAGCCAAGAAGACAGCACAGGTACAGAACTGGAAATAGTTGGAATTCCTAGCTCATCCACTGACTAAAGGAACTGGCCCAAGATCAGAATTCTATTTCATAAGAATCATTTTCATATGGGGACTCAATTTAAACCATACAAAGAAGAAATATGGTGCACTACAGAAGCACCTCCACAGGAATCATTGATAACTAATAACCACACCACTGAATCCGAGATGTTTTATCCCATACTTTTTGGGCCAACAAGCGAGCATTTTTTGCTGAAGTTGATCAGAAAAATTTCCAGCTAGGTCTACCAACAGGCTAAGATAAGATAGCTTGTACCTTCCTTCTTTTTATGCTACAGTTGTCCCTTATGTTGCAACAGGTAGCATATTAGATAATATTTGAAATTCATTCAGACCTTCTCTATTTTTCAGTTCTATTGAGGACAAATATATAAAAAATAGCTTTCAAGACACAAAACAGGACAATACAAAACACAATTAATTTTACATCACTCAAATGGGATCAGAGTTTATGCCTAGATTCACTTTAAGAGTGAATACACATACTGATGAAGAAGGATTTGCAACATATTTTAATTATTTTTTTATTTAACCTCTGACAGGACTTAAACCCTGTAGACAGGAAGCAAACCCTGTAGGCCACAGAAATAATATTCTAGTCTAGCTTTCCTGCCTAACATGGACTTTAAAATTTTACCCAGTGATTTCTGTATTTAATCCACAAAGTCAGGGTTGAGCCAGACTGTCTTTCAAGTAAAAAAAAATAATACAATTGTTAAATCAGGAGTCCAAGGGAATGAAAAATTACCACATCCTTAGACAACCTTTTCCAATGGCAACTTACATTAGTTTCTAAAGATTTTCTTACTACTTTCTATTTTAGGGATTTATTTTTCAATTTACCATCCAGCCACTAAATCTTGTTCAACTAGACTCTAGAAATGGGATCAAGTCACCCCTTAACTAACTTCCTCTCTGATGAGCTCAGTAGGCTTCCCTCTGTACTTCATAATGCAAGGCAGGTTTTCCAGCTTTACTATATATCTTGACATGCTATTTAGTTTCTCTGCCAGTGCTTTCGATGTTTTATCTCGAGAGTATTTTCCCCTTATTTATAACTCTTATTATTTGTTTAGTTTTTTACTCAAAGTTATTATCAAACCTTCTTGCCACATCAGTCATGATGTTACATCAGTCACTCTGACCTGACGTCCATTTGAAATCCTGGGTTTCCAAAGATTCAATCCACCTCCCTTAAGAATAGCTAACATCCTCTGTCTCTGGAAGGACAGCTCTGTATTATATGCACTTACATAGCTGGTCATCAGCTGGCTCTGTATTAACAGTCCTTGACAACTGCTGTCTGACAAACTTCAGCATCTGCCAAGCTTCTCAGCAAAGAAATGTGACTGACTAGTGATGTGTGGACGACAGGCAAAAGCAAATGCTAGAACTCTACTCAAAACTTCCATCTGTCTTCAATTTATTGATTATTAGCAGCTATTGATGGAAAACTAGTAATTAGTTAGCTTTTAATCCATTCCATATAAGCCATATTAATTCTGCATATCAGTAATGTTAATGCAGTAAATTTGTGAATTTAAAGTTCCACAGAGTTACTATGCCAATTACACATAATAAACTTTGACATGGCTTTTTTCAGGGAAAAAAAGCAGGCTGTACCAACACAGGTAAGAACTGCCCATGCCCTCTGTGTTGTAAAAATACACCATTTTTGACATCTTTTCACCTGAATTCAAAAAAGAAAAAATCTAACCACTGCATTGCAGCTACATCTCTTTCCTTCTTGTACTCTTCCCCAGTTAGGCTACCTGCAGCCTAAACCACACTACAGCTCATTTACATGGATGGAAAAAATCCTCAAGAAGTTATTTTCAGGATCACTTCACTTCTTGTCACCAATTTTATGTCTAAAACCAATCAATACTGAAATTCTTTTTCTTTGCTTGGATTAAACAATGCCTTTTTTTTTTTTTTTTTTTTTTTTTTTTGTAGTTGCAGGGTCCAAACTAGAAGCAGTTTTTATACGCTAGGTTGCATGAGAGAATGCTGTATTTCCCTATTGCACTCAGAACCAATTCTGCAAGCCTAAACAACCTCTTGAGGCAATAATGCCTAATAAGAAATCACTGCATCAAACTAAAGTGCCTCAGAGATCTAAATTTAAAAATAAAAGTATTATTGTGCAATCAAACTGAGACATCACAAACCTCCGAGGTAAAAAGATGAGTGACTGTTTAGCTTTTCACAAGATAATGTATCAAAAAACAAATCAACACATACTTACTGTCTGCATTTTGGGAGCACAAGCTCGGCTGACTTTACAAAGAAGCTTCTGCACGTCATAGTAGCTCTGTCCCGTCACTTTCATGAGCTCCAAGAGAGAAAGACATAAAAAGTCCTGAAAGATGATAGAACAGTTTAGAGAGCTTAACCTAGAAATCAGGACTGGGGACTAAACTGACACAATTTATACACAACTAGTATATATTCCACAGGTTTACCAACTGTGCCATGTTATACACCATCATACTATACCTCTCCTACCTTTCTCTGATACCAGCATATTAAAAGAAATTGTATTCAACTGTTAGACATGAAGTCAAAGGACCAAACATTCAAGAACTGTGTGATGGAACTGCAACAAGGACACCTTTTTGCCCACAAAAGTCTCTAACTAATTAAAAAACATTCAAAATACAACATGTCTTCTTGATTGTGGTTCTAGGGCTAGATCCTATATTTATGATGCATACTACCGAAATATGGAGGGCCTCTTGGCTCTCTTTAGACGAGCACTCATAAGAACAACTTCAGAACATACAGCTGAATCAACCCATAACCAACAGCACAACATCACAGCATGCCGACAAACAAGATGATGTAGAATATATGTGTTTTTGTGACATGTTCACTCCATACAGGTAGCAGCTGCATATCTCTACTAAAATAAAGCCTCTTCAGGTTCTTTAGAAGTGCAAGTAGTAAGAACACACCAGTCTAAATGTTTTAGTTAGGCATCTATCATTTTAAAGCTGTGCTTTTACAAGGCAGCAGGCCACATGGAGCCTGAAATGCCCCCTACTTTATAAAAGTAAAGCTCCCTGTAAATTATACTACCAAAAACTAAATGGTACCTGCATTAAAACACACACCCAAAAAAAAAAAAAAGAGAAAAAAACCCCAAGCAACAAAACCCAAACCAACCAAAACACATACAAAACAACTCCCAAAAAATAACCCCCACACATAAAATAACCCTTTCACCTGACACGTAGTGATCTGATGGCGACTCAGCCTTTCACATAGCTCCTGAGACAACTTTGCTCTTCTTAATTTCTTAGAAGCCATGCTCCCCAATCTACAGGGCAAACAAACAAAAAACAAAAAAAAAAATCTTTGAAAGATGCTTGGAATATGACTATGCAGACAATTACACTCGGTCCTTGCCAAAGAATGGGAAAGTGTACGCACGTGTGTGTGTATATAAATATATATACAAAATTTAATGTGATATATACTCCCCATATAAGTCTATGTCATGTTAAATTATATTACCACTCTGAAAGCAGTTATGTTAAATTGTCTCCTCATATTTGACCACGTATGAGATCATGCCAGCAAGAACAGAAAAGTCAGCAATGTTTATAGGACAGATGTTTCTTGGACATAAGAAAGATGGAAAACACTCCGTGGTGAAATAAATGAAAACTCCTCATGTTACATTGCACTGGAAAGAAACAAGGTTATCTCTGGATCCCTAAACATGAATAGTAATCACATTAAGTACTTAGCCCTAGAACACATACTGCTAGAACACAACACTCAGTTCTGGTGCCCCAGGATGTTGAAAGAACAGGAAGGATCCAGAAAGGAGACACCAGAGACTGAAGGGCTGGAAACACACTTCCACATGCAGAACTCAAGATGGTCAAACCCATCTCATAATGTTCTATCTAACAATTTATGAGACAAACACAGTTAAAGAGTTCTTTAATTTAGCCAACAGTGTAAAAGAAACCAGAGGCCGAAGGTAAGCATATGAAGACAAGAACTACAATGTGTATATTGTTTTATTCTAAAAGTTACAAAAATACCAAGGCAGCAACAACTGTGGTATATTCAGTCACTTAAGCAAATTGTATTTATTGAGATCCCTGCTTAAAGAGTATCTGATTATTTCAGATAAGGCCTAAGACTATTTTACATAGCAGATAAGATTACAATGCCACAACAAATCCTTCTCCCCTCAGCTATTTGCATTTGTCTTTTTTTTTTCATCATTCCATTCTACTGATCAAAACTCCACAGGACGATATTCTGCTCATACAATCTAAAGCACATGTTTTGCTAACCTAGACGTATGTTTGCACACGTAGCTGTTTCACACACGTATTATTTAGGCAACATTCCAAATATTTATTTAGCCAGAAGTTTAGGCAAAATAAAAATGTTTTTAAGCAATGTGAAATAGCTACAACTTTTGCACAGGCCTCCACATCTTCACAAGATGGGAACTTTATTGCCTCCTGTTTGGTGTCCTTCAAGTTACCAGCTGCATTAGCAATCACACGAAGTGCACCCTTGGCCTCCAGCGCTGTGGTGGTTTCTGGGCTTGCAGACACGCCACAGAGCGCCGCAGCGGAACAGCCGAGGCACAACCTCCCGTAACCGGTTTTGTGCCTTCCCCGCGGTCCCGGGGCGGGCAGATGCGCAAGGAGACAGACACACACACAGACACACACGTCTCTCGGCACGGACTGACGCCAGGCCACACAGGTGCTGCAGGAGAGCCTGACATTACCACATCAGATGGAACGAGAACATGAACTTACGGCCCCAACACCTGAGGGCGAGCAGCGGCTGCGCTACGGCGGCACAAGGCTCCCCTCCCGCCGCCCAGCCCAGGGGACTCCACCGCCCGCCCGCCTCACGGGCGAGGGACCCTGCGGCTGGAGCTCTAGCCCGGCCTGGCTCGAAACGTCACTCCCGCCGGCCACCAGCCTGGCCGCAGGGCGCCAGGGAGAGCCGCCCCGCACCGCGGAACTTTCTCTCCGGTTCCCCGCGGGATGGAGGAGGCGTGGCCGCCGGTCAAGACCTGCACTCGCGATTGGCTCCGCTCCCACCAATCCGCTCGCACCCCTGGAACCCTGTGGTGCGCGGGGCATGCCGGGAGCGGTGATTCCCGGGGTGGGGCGGGAAGGCGGGAAGGTGAGAGCGCGCGCGCCGCTCTGCGGCTTGTGACGGCGGCGGCGGCGGCGGCGGCGGCCCCGGCTCTGGTCTGCGCCGCGCCGCGCCGCCCTGCGCCGCACTGGAGGCGTGCGGCGGCGTCCGCCGCCGGTGTGCCGCCCGTCCTGCACCTGCTCCACCAGAAGAGAAGCAGCTTTGGGGGGAAGGAGGGGCCGAGGGGGTGGGTGTTCAGTGTTTATGCCCGCTCGTGAGGGAGCCGCCAAGCCAGGCTGGTGACGTGGAGTCAATAAGTGTGCTGCACACACAGGGAAACCTCCCATGCAGGCATCCTTGGGTGTTGCCTTTCACGGTGCTTCCATGCCTTACCCTAGAAATTCCTACCATCCTCTGGACATAAGGCATCTACAAAACTTGAAAGTCTTAAGCATGAACTTAGTAAAGACTTATGCAGACTTAGTAAAGAAGCAGCCCATACCAAAGCAGCTTAGAGCTTTAGTGAATAGCTAGCTGAACAGGGAGAAAGGAGATAAAAGGAGATAAAACAGAGGAAGAGCTCCTCCTAGCTCCTCCTCCTGGCCTTCAAAAGTTGAATTGAAAAATGTAAGTCACAATAGAAAAGGGAAGGGAAAGGATGCCTGTTGCTGCACTTTAGTTTCAGTGGAAACAGGAGGGCATGACCACAGTATAACTGTCATGGACTGCTATTTCCTGCTTGACACGGCGGTAGCAGGAGCCCTACCTTCCCACCTGAGGCGCAGGAAAAAGTAACATTGCCTTGATGACTTTTTTTCCCTTACACAAATGCCACAGGGCTTCCCCTTCACCTCCAGGCCAACAGGCTTCCTTCTCATCTTCTGTGGAAGCAGAATGCCTGTATTAAACCAAAGAACTGTTTGGGGCCATTAAGCGAGGCAAGCAAATCTTACCAGCCAGTAGTTTAGAGGATTTGTGAGCTAAACCAATATACTCTGATGCCTCTCCTGCAAGTTCTTTGCATCTCACTTCTCAGTGGAGTCATGACTGTTCAGCTCTCTACTTCTCAGATATGCCGATACACCTTTAAACCTAATGGCAAATAATCATGCATCATCTTCTCTGTGTAACTCAAGAAAGTTAATATTATGTATCCAGAGGGTAATCAGAGAAGTGTTCACATACACCTAGTCACCATCAGTGTTCTCAGACAGCAACACGGCAGGCAGGGCAGCTCCACAGCTTCCATGTTTGACTAGGACAGTCAAACTAGGGAATCAGCACACGCAAACAGCTCTGCTCTGTGACCTCGGTCAAGCCCCTTAATGACAGGGTATCTGTTTTCCTTCTCAGTTTTGGTTTTACCTATTTAGACTGGAAACAGGCTAAGTAGTGCCAGCCGAATAGACTTATGTGTCGGGCATGACACAGCAGAGAGCTGCTCTAGTCTAAGTTTTTAGCTGGCCCTGGAACTCATAATAAGAAGGAATTAATAAAGCTAAGAGATGATTATGAGAACTGAGCTTCACCACATTAATTTAAGAAGGTCCTTTAAACTGGCAACACTGGAGCAAGACTTACAGAAAGGGGAAGCATAACAGCAACAACAAATGAAGTCTCATAGAAGCAGAGTGCTCTAACATCAAACACACCAATTACAATAAAAAAAAAGAATGGTGATTAACTTGCTAAAAGGAAGCCGAAAGGGACAGAGCCTGGTTTGAAGGGCACAGGATGAAATACTTATCAGTTCTTATCCAAATAAACACTCAGCACTTAAGTAATTATGCATGCCTCCAGAAGTGAAAAGATAATGGGAAAATCTTTCCCTTCTAGAATCAGAATCCACAGAAAAGTTTCTTCCTCAAACCCAAGACAGCCTTTTGTGAGCATCTTCAGATAATAGTTTCACATGCTGGAACATTTCAGATCACTCACTTAATTACTAACACAGCACCAGCTCACTAATACTGGCTACAGTCCTCAGTAGCCAACTATCGATTCTTGCCTTAAAATTAGCAGTGTTCCCCTACCTCTGTGAAAGTGTCTCCCCAAGAGTTCACTCTATGAGAACACAGCATCACCTCTGACTCACAAGGGTAATCCAGATATTCAGAGCAATTCCCCACCTTATGCTTGCTGACTAGCATCTAATTAGTCTAATATATTCTTATTCCTTGGGGATATCTCCTTGATGCCGACCACATTATTTGGAAAAGAAAAAAAAAACAATCCATGTGCTCCTGAGACTGGAAAGTGATTATAGACCAGCTTATGCTTTCCTGGGATCAAGGTCCCAAGAGGCTGCTCAATAACAGTACACAAAGTAACCTCCACTGAAGCATTCTATCCATTGCTGTCTCCCCAAAGCAGGTGGAGATTTACTTCCAACCCTTCTCAAAGAAGGGAATTTAAAGGATCTCACAAGGAGGCCTGCACCCTGGTTAAAAATGCTTTAATTTTTCCATGCTGTCCATACCAGCACTGCTTTAGCAGAGCCACTTCACTTGAGACTTTCCCAACTGCATCAGATTCAGAGATGGGGTAGAGGGAAAGGAAACTAACTATCTTTCTGCTGTCTCTACAAGCTGCTCAGCATAGCCTCACTGTTACCAATGGCTATAATAAACCGATGAAGAACAGCAGACATGAAAAATTAACCCATCTTCTCATTCTGACTGATTCTCCCCCTCCTCCATCCTCTGAACAGTCTGTGGACCAGACAAATGCTTCTCCTCTAGCAATTAACCTTTTTCCTCCTGCTCAGAAAGGATTAAACCCAATTATAATGAATCCTTCTCAGATATTAGAGAGGACCTGTCTGACCACACACATTTACACTCAGGAAAAAGAAGCTTTTTTCTCACGACAGACAGAAGGCATTTCTCTCTTTTCTACCTCTTCACACATGCCGCTGTGGATTCAGAATTATCCATCATCCCAAAACCATTTCAGAAACATTCAGCAGCAATGTAGAGTTTTTGAAAGAGAGCATCTGTACCTCCTACCCTTTTTACAGCAAAACAGACCAGCCACCTTCACTGCTATTGCAGGCAGAAGGACAGACCCACCTGCACATTACAGCTTTGAAAAATTCAGCTGCATTTGCTTTCTGCCCAAATTACAGCAAACAAAATGAGAGACATCAGGGATTATTCCACTTTTAGCTTGTACTCATCTAAGCAGATTGCCCTCCCAAGATCAGCTTCCTACTTCATTTAGCTTTTTTTCTGGTTAAAGGGACAGCAGGAGTCATTCAAGTCTTTGGGCTTTTTATATTTCCCTGTTAAGTTTTTGTTAGCTGAGAGGGCCATGAACTGGTAGTGCAGCAGCATAATAATCAATGTGGAGCTGTTGTTACCAGAGCAGATCATTACCCATACATGTTAAACCCAATTTACGCTGCATAAAACAAACCTGACCTTCTCCTGCCTTTTGCCTGTGCCCTACCACCATGCCTGTTTGACTGCCTTGTCTTGAGTTTCTGTTTAGTGAGATGCTGGGTTATCCCAGTAGTGATGTCTGCAATCACCAGGCCTTGCCACTCTCAACACAAAATTTCCTGCCGCTTTCCCTGCGATGCTGAGGTATCCCAAGAAATTACAAATATCACAGCAGTAGGCTTTTGTGAGCATTGTACAAAGCAAATCATATCCGACTGATTTAATCCTTAGGTCCCCGCTGCAGCTTTTGTTGCTAAAGCATGGGAAAACTGCAACATATCCTATTACTCAGAAACTTGAGCTATATTTAGACTTTTGTCCTATGAAGCAGATCTGTTTCACTGTGACCAGCCATGGAAGCAAACTCAGTAGTTCAGTGGTTCCCCTTTGATCAGCCCAGTTCTCTGGGGACATGCGCATCCAGCATGTCACCCTGTGATCCTTCACAGCAGCCAGACTCTGTTGGGAAGCCGCAATTAGACTAGAAAAATCTGAGCACCTCGCAGCAACAAGTAAAGAAAGTGCACTGTGTATCCCTTGTCATCACACACAGAATCAGACACCATGAAATTAGTACTGATGGTGCCTGGGTTTAGCAGTTATGGTAGGATATCTGTTGCTTTCAGGTATAGCCCTTGCTCGATCTGCAGAGTTCTTCAGTGGAGAAAAGGGACAATAGGAGCTGGTGGACTTTACCGAGAGATGAGCTTTCTTGTTTATCAACACCAGCAGTAAAGGGTAGATCCCAGACACTCATCTCTGTGCAGCTGCCAGAAATGGAGGTGCCCCTGAAAAAAAGACAGACTCATTCTCATACAATGTCAAAAAAAACCCTGATGTGACTATTTTTGTTCAGCTTACCACCTGAGGAGCACGTTCCAAATCAGTAATGGCAGTGAAAGTGCCTTGGTTTTTGGAAAATAAGTCTTCACTTTGTGATGTTAAAGATTAATTGCTCTGTTAACTGAGCAACTGAACTGAGCCCAATAGCTCTTATTTCAAACAACAAACACAAAAACCAGCAAGCAAACAAAGCCTGGAACATTTCATTCCATGAATCGTTTCAATCTGGGGCCTTTGGCTCTTGCATGCTTTTCATTCTATTTCTTTTTAAAGTGATGAATGAGAACCCTATGGCTGGAACTACAAAGGAAACTGCTCCAGACATCCTTACCATCTTCCCCAGTAAATGTTGCTGAACTATTTCCAAAGGTAACCGAGTGGCATGGAAGAGAGAAGAAACCACCAAACATGGGCAGAGAAAGCAGAGGAAGGTCTCCACTCCCACAGTGTTTGTGCCTGGCAGTTTTCTGCCTGGCCCTGAAAGAATGAGACATCTTCATGCCCTTTAATTGAATGCTACTCAGTCTCACACACCACCTACAAGGAACTCAGCAGTCTCAAACAAGATCAAACCAGAGACCCAGTGTCCTGTGTCTTAGCAGTGCTGGCAGACAGATGCAAGAGATCTCTTAGTGGATAATTATAGAAGAATTTACCCACAGAGGAAAGAAGACATCAAATTAATTCTGTGGTGATTATTTTTTACCTTGAAGCATGGTGCTTCTTATCCATTTTACTGAGATGAGCACACAGCAATAATATATTCAGATATCACCCCAGGACTCCACTACCACAAACTCAATTACTATAGAGAGTGTCCAGGCAAGCATGTCTGCTCTTCACTGTTTGGGCATGATGCCATAGCTATGATCACATTATCCTCACCCTACCTTGACTACCCATGACAAATTGATTTTACAGAAGCAAAGCTATTTTTTGAATCACTACAGCATATTATATTAAATGAACTACGCAGCAAATTAAGCCTATACTTAATTGCAGTAAAACTGAACATTTGTACAGCAAGAAGCTGAATGCATGATTAGCTGTTTTGCTGCACCAAGGTCTTATTAATTGCCCAATAACTGAACTTTTGTTTCAGTGGTCTTTAGGATATAGGCTTATAAATCTGCAGAAAGCATCACAGTCCAATCCAATCCAATCCATTCCAGTCATTGAAGGCATATTTTTCCCAAACCTCAGAAGTTTTCACACCCAAGAGGGAAAGGGCATGAAATGAGAACATTCCCAGCCTTACAAAATAAAGTACACCATAAGGAAAGGTGCCTCTGAGCTGACAGAAGATGGTGCCATCCTGCATTTGTCACCGACTTTCATGGTAGCTGTGCTGTTGTGGCATCAACAGGGAGAGTTGTATCCTGAGCTATCTGACTCAACAACCTTATGGTACCAAAGGTTTGATTCAACTGGCTCTCATTCAGCTTCCACTGGCAGCTGCATGTTTCCACCGCCTCTCAGCAGGGACTCACCATCTCACATATGAAGGCCAAATGATTTTTTAAAAAGCCTCTGATTTGAGCTGCTTTGATTTTGGGGCTTCCAGCTTGAAATGCTTTCAGCCCCAGGGATGCACAGCTGCCATACTTTTAATTAGAGCCATCTGAAGAAAATCAGGATAGAGATGTCCCAGACTGGCAAAACTTGAGTCACTCAGTCTGTGGTCACTTTTCAAAGATCTGGGCTTGAATGATAAGATCAGGAACGTAGACAAGTCATCAGGGCTGGAAATGGGCAGATGAGCATGAGACTTGTTTGTCTTAACTCTCAATGTTATGTTTAAAACAAATACTCTCTAAATGTATCACCCAACTTCCTTCTTACATTGGTGAGGATCCAGAATAAGGTCAGTGAAATGAATGAGGTTACACAAAGCAAGACTAAGAGCAGAATCAGGGTTTGGGATATTAAAAGTATGGACCTTAAGTACAGAGATTTAGCTGTTTTTTTCTCTCTGCCTTTAATCTGACAGGGGAAAAAAGAAGCTAGGAGAATGAATGAATGAATGAATGAATGTCAGATGTGAAGAAAATCTTTGGGCTTTCCATTTCCTATTATAAACCAGGACTAGAATAGTAAAAAAGTAGCAGAGGTCAGGAATGAGATACAGTGAAAAAAAGCAGTGTGCACATTCTTATTCCAGGGATAATGGTCTCAATCTGCTGTATATGAAAAGAGACGCTGGAAAAGAAAGGCCAGAAATAGCAGAAGGTTTTACAGGGCAAGGGAGGGATACTGTTATTTGTGCTAGATATACGTACAGTGCAGTCTGAGGTTTTGTAGCTATAATTCTGAGAGCCTGGCATCTGCCATCCCATGCCGCAGTCTCTTACCTAAACCACAGAGCGAGTGCACATGCTCTGCTTTGCCAACTGGGAGGAGTCATAGGATGAAGAACAATTCTGGAGCCACCCCAGAAGCCAAGATCTCTGTCTCCATCCCAGAGTGCCTGAGGAGGGCAGATGTTTGGTTTCTGTTGGATTAAGCTTTTGGCTGGAGATTAGGCTTTGTTGTGGGTTAGCTGCTGATCTTAACTGGGTAGCTTTCCTACATATCTGCCAAAAATGCCTAGAGTAACACATTGGCTCTTTTCACACAGTCTGTCAACAACCAAAGTCAACACATAACATCAAAACTACATATTTTAAAAGAAATGGAAATAAATAGGTTGGGATGGGCATGAATTCCCTCTGTCTCTGCTCCCCACTGCTAACTTCCGCTGCTTACCAGTGCCTCCATTCCTCCTTCTGCCTGTTCAAAATGTGGAGGAAAAGGAAAATTGCTGCCGCCACTTCAGCCACAAAATTGTGGATACTGAGGTAATCCAAGAAGAGCAAGACATTCTTCGTATACACCAAGGCGGGAGGACCGAAGACTTGAGTAAAACAAAATTTATTATCGCATTGTTTCTGAATAACTGTGCTCCAGGCATACCCCTCAGAAACTCATTTACTCCCAAGCCTGAGAAAGGTTAGATCTAGAGCCAAACATCATGGCCAAACCTGGCATTCCTGTCTGGTTTGCTAACTGGGGGAGCTCAGAGAATTACCGCAGACTCCTTGTTCCTCTAGGAGATGTCACAGGGATGTCCTGACCCCCCAGTCCCCTGAAGCTGGCTACTGCAGTGCTGCTGATCCCTAGCAAGGAGGTAGGCTAGGTGCCAGGAAAGCACATTCTGATGGGCATCTTTAACCATCCCTTTTTCATTGCTAAATTTACTCCCCAACAAGAGAACTATAGTACATGGCAGCTGTTTGCATGGTAAAGAGAGAAATCAAGGCTATTTGTGATATCTGTTTAAGGGCTCTTTAGTATATATGCAGCCTCTCTTGTGATCACTGCTTTATCTAACCATAGTTTCTCCATTTGACTGCACAAGTGCTTCCTGACATTTACCATTTCTGGCACCGTTAAACTCTGTGTGTGAGGGTGGGGGGAACGTGGTGGGGCAGTTCATGGTTGAAGGCCAGTGGCAGTGCAAAGCCAAACCGATGCCCCATATGGCTCTGCAGGCTTTGGAGGGCACCTGCTAAAACCAGCTCCTTTCTCTTGTGCAGATTTCAGCACCTGAGGTAAATCCTGGTTTCCTTGGTTAGTGTTTGCTCCTTCCTGAGGAATACACTCATGGAAATTAGAAGCAGCTTTGCCTGAGGTAGGATTTAGTAATAACTGAGGTCCGTGTTCCCCCTGGTACTGTTACCTACTTCAGCATCCAGTGAGCATAAAACGTTCCCTTTGTGATTTAGTAGCATTTTACACTGAGCCAGTGAACTATAAGTGACTGCATGAGACACAGAACAACGGAGAAATTAGTCCGGACCAAGGACTCTACCTTTTCCTTTTTTTCAGGAACTGGCATGGGAAGGCCCATGTCTGTCCTGGTGTGTGCCTTTGCCTTACAAGTGGGTGGGACAGTCCAACCTCACCATTCACCAGAGGCTGGGAGAGCAGCATTTACCTGCACTGGGCCAGGCTGGTGCCGGAGGGGGCTCTGATGGCTTCTGAACACCACAGCTGTGAGCTGGCATCCTGGAGTGCCTGTATCTGTACTTGAGTTTTACTGATAGTTACTGATATTCTCAGGACTGGACTTGAGAGGGACTAGTGTCAAGGTTTGGATTCCTAAGTCTTGTGGAACTGGAAATTCCCATCCTAGCAGGGCTCACTTAGTCTTAATCATTCAATATACAAAGCAGATCCATTAACTGTCATACAGGATTGGGGTAGGTGGAAGCAGCTTCTTTGTAAAACCTCTTTAAAACTTAGATAATCTCTGGCTTGCCAGTGTGTGCAGTGGGGACCCCCCGAGGGCTTTTGTTGCATCTTTGGACATAATTCTCTCCCTTGCCAGATATTCTGTGCTGGCCAGCTGATGATTGCCTTGGCCAAGATATCTGCATTTCAAAACCACCATACTGTTACAAAGTGCCCACTTCTGCCTGCCTTTACAAAGGTGGGTAGTTTTCCCCCACATGAAAAACCTTTTTAGAGTCCAATGAGTAAGCGCTGCTCCTCTGCTCAGGCTCAGCCCCGATACTCGGGCTGCAAGGTGTTGCAGCACTGGGGGCTATTTGATCAACTGCTGTTGTAATAAAAGCTATCCCTGACAGAGCCGTAGGTAAAATCTGTCTTGGGAGCAGCATTTCCTGCTGACTCCATATAGATGGCTTGGCAGAACGCCCTGTGCTTTGCACATCTTTTTTGCTGGAAGCAGAAAAAATCCTCCTGTGGGGCTGTAGAGCCGGCCCCCTAAAGCCCTTGACCCCAAATGTGTAATCTCCCTGGAGATCCAATGTGCGTGAAGAAATATAATCTTCTCGAAGCATCTGCTGTCTGCATTGTGTTAAAATATGACTGGGACACAACTGTCAAATCTCCAGGTCACTCACTGCAGAATCTTTTAAAGGGAAAAAAAAAACCCCAACGTGATTTGAAAGGAGCTCTTGCACACAAAAGGATCCCTCTGTATTGCTGTAAGGAGGGTTATTTTACCACTGCTGCAGCCTGAGAAGTTTCTGTGGCATCCAACAGGCATTTTACCTGCTTTTGTGTCCTGGGAAAGTAATAGCACACAACAGATGGGAAACGGAGCTGAATTTCAGGAGGTCACTGTAACGGCATCACATGCAAATCCTTCACCCGCTGGGACCTCACAGCGCGTGAGCTGTGCTGGGGACGCGGGAAGGAGCTTTCCTGCTCACACGGGCAGAAGATCAGACGGACCCTTCAGCGGGGAGGCCTGGGAGGGCTGCCTTCACAAGTGGATCCTTCTGACACAGCAGCTTTCCCGCTGGGGTGAAAGGGAAGGAGAGGTGTCTGTTATCACAGAAGGCACAGAGATAAGGGGTGTCTGCTGGGCTTTTTTATTTCTCTGTGGGTTTTTTTGAGCCCATTGGAGGGATTGATCTCTGCTCTAAAGACATAGGTGCAGGGAGCAGGGAAAGGTGAGAGCTTAAAAGCAGAACTAGCAAGGAAAGCATCAATGTGACTTGTCAGTGATACTCTGGTCTGCTTCTGCTTCAGTTTTCTGCATTTTTTTCAACACTGTAAACTCGCCTGCTTGACATCTGCCCTTGCACTCAGTCTCCCCTTCCTCCACTTCTCCCTTTAAGGCTCGTGTCCTCATTTCCCCTTTGAACATAGGACCCTTTCACTATGCAGGGATTAGTATCTCGTTCATAAATATGTGAAATAGATACACAGATGATTTAATTTGCTGGGTTTTGTATGGCTGGCAAGACACACTGGCATGGAGAGAAGGGTATGTTCTAGCAGGTCAGCTGAAGAAAACATCCTGTGTACAGGATGAGTAATGGGAAACAGGCATAGGAGACCAGCACCAGCCCAGCAGGGAGATCTCAGGGGATGGGGACAAGGTGGTAAGATATAAAGGCCAGGCAAATAAGGAAGAGCAGGAGAGAAGGTTGAAGGTGTCTCTGCCTCTCCCATTTGTTATGTGTCTGCCAGGGAGAAAGGACGAGAGCAGGGAACATGAGAAGCAAAAAGGAGCTGCAGTCTGCTCTGGCTGCTGGTGGTTGGAGCTGCTGGTAACTCGTCCAGGAAGATGCTGGAGGAGCTGAGCAAAATGCAGGTGTGGAGAGATGATGGCAAGCTAGGAGGGAGGCAGAGGTCTGCGACCTGAGGAGGAGATGGCAGTAAAAAGTGTGTAACTGGATGGGGGCACCCAGATGGGGGACACAGCTGAGCTAAGCAGTGATTCCCAAGGAGGAGGAGGCACAATAGAGAGGCCATGAGTCGGTGACGAGAGCTGGAGAGGAAAGTGCTGTGGAGCCCAAGCCAAGGAAAAGTTATCAAATAGCAAGGATTAAGTCACCAGATCCAAACCAAGAAGTTGAGACTAATGCCAAAGCCCTAGCATTCAGTAAGACCTTGCCAGCAGGCAGTTGGTGAGGGGGAGAAGAAGGTCACGACTGAGGCAATGGAAGATAAAGCAGAGAAATGGGGTTTAACGGACCATAGCTGTTCGCAGCCAAGGCCAGGCTTCAGGCCAGCTTAGTGAGCAACGTAAGGTCACAGGCAGCCTTGCTGGGACACAGTGTAGTGGCAACACCACCTTCACCATCAGCGTCATGCTAGGTGCATGCTTGGCTCTTACCCAGAGACCAGTGGCCAGGACAACCATAGCCTATGCTGGGCATCTGGAGACGTTCATGCTGCTTTCAGCAGTCACGCAGCACAAAGCCTGCCATAAGCACACTGCCAGGGGCCGTGCTGCCTTTACTGCGAGATCAAAGGGCAGCTCTGCTTTGCCATCACATTTGTCAACTAAAGTATAATCATAATTACTATGCTAACGCCAGTCAGCCTCTGCTGAAGAGCCAGACGATTGTCCAATAATAAAATCTGTTTTGCTAGAGCATGCCAGCATCCAGCCCATGTGGACACCCGTGTGTCATCTGCAGAGGATTCCCAAGGCTCCTAGCGTGCCACCAGCTGTGCTCGCCTCCACTTATGCCACTGGCACACTCAGGTCATCAGCAGGGACTTGCCTTCCTGTGTGACACTGGGAGACAACGCTGGATGGAAAGGGGTAACAGAGGTGCCTCACAGACATTTTGGCAAAGCGGTTTTATTAGTGGAACAGAGCTGGGATGTTTACTCTTATCCTTAAAGACTTCAAGAGACTTTTTTTAATGCTTACTATGATATCATAGCACTTAGAGATCCTGTTGGGGACAGGCTCACATCAGTGTTACAACAAAAAGACAAGTCCTGGCCTGGAGAATTTGCAATGTGACTGAGGTTAGAGATGGCAGATAGGCACCAGTGGCCAACAGATGGAGCAGCAGCAGAACAGAAGGATGCCTAGGACTGGAACGGCAGTCTGGGTGGGAGGGAGTACTTTTGGCTGATGCCTTAGATGAGGAAGAGGAGTGGTTGGGTCTGACTCAGGCTGGGGTACACACCACTCTCGTTAGCTATGCTAGTGCACACAGAGGGAAAGACAAACCCTAGCAGAGACATCAGAAGGTCCCCAAGGTGACAACCCTCCTTTTTTTAAAGATGGAGCCAGAGAGTATGACATGTTTGCCTTAGACATTAATCTGATTTTAAAACCTTGTGTAAAACACATTTGAAAAACCTGGGTCTAACCCCCCTGTCTGAGCTGAGCGCTCATGGCTAAGAGCGCTGTAACCCCCTGCCAGATCAAACCGAGGCCTTCCCACCTACCAAAACACGCAGACACACAGCTTGCAGGGTCAAGAGCAGTCAATTCAGATCTTAACCTGCTTCACGTGTGCACGGAGCTTCATTTTGGAACTTCTCTGATCTCGCACACTCAAGAAAGCAGCAACGAGTGGGCCCAGACCACTGCTGGCAGCTAAGCAGGTGGTGGCTCTTCTTTGCCACTAGAAGTTACGACGCAGTCAGTGGTGCAGCATGGAGGCCACCAGCTATGTTTATGCATCTAAACACACACACACTCACTATGCGTACATGCATTGTATGAAGGATCAGTTGAAATTATGTATTATTCCACATACATTGAAACTCAAAGAGATTGACCAGAGCAGCTTTTTGCTAAATTTAGCCCTAAAAGCCTATTATGTACCATTGTGTGGATGTTACAGCAAAGGCACTGAACAATAACTGCAAACTTGCTGCTATACTTGTGCCTGAAGGCAAGTGTGTAAAATGTTTTCTGCCCTCCAAAGCACTGACAAGTGCAGCTATTGTGGACTTTAATGGAAGCTACAGCTCATCAGCAATCAGCCCATTTGGGTTAAATTGGCAAAGGGGGTTCAGACAGGAGTCTTAGGGTACCTGTGATTGCAGCATGGACTCACAGTGGAGGTAAAGTACAGAAAGGGACAGCTTACCAAAGGAGCTAACAGAGAAACAGGAGCAATAGGAAGAGCTGTGGTATCAGATGAGTGGTCTGACAACGGAAGCAGCAACACAGATAAGCTCTGCTGTAACTGCAATAACACGAGCTGATAGAGCAGATGGTCACCTCAGTTTAGCCTCTAACATGGCTTGTTGCCCCGAGCAATATTTACCCAAAAGTACTCTACTGATGGAGATGGGATTATGTAGCAAACAGAGGGAAATCAGTCTTATTTTGTACAAGATAGAAACGTGCTGCCTGTCAGCTCGGACAGTCCATTCACGTGCTGGCTTTGACTTGGGCAGATGGAGTGATGTGATGATATACAAAACCATTTCTCGGACAGCTTCAGATGGTGGAAACTGCGTAGCACTTTCCCCGTTCCCCAGCTTTCTTGGAACTTTATCAACTCATTCCAAATATGGAAACTTGGTGAACAGGTAAAATGTTAAACTCCCTTTCCCAGTTCTGAAGTGGCCTTCTGGGAGCTGTCAAGACACTTCCATCAGCTCCTGAACAGTGCTATTTGGCGTTAATCCTGACCTACTTCAAGGGCTGAAGTGAGAATTATTTCATTGGTTTGTGAAAAGCACTTAAAGAGATCCTTTGGTGAAAACTGAAAAAGAAAGGCAAATCCTGTTATTCTCATCCCCAAAAAACTAGGTAAAGAACCATACTGAAGTAGTGATATAGATATGCTGCAAAGGGGGTTAACCACAAAGGAGAGAGAAATTCTACATTGGAAAGTGTCCCGTGTTTGAAAAGCCAGAGATCTACATGCACTAAGCATATCTCAACTCACATATTTAATAAATATTGTCTCAACTGCATATGTTTACTTATTTTTATTAAAGAGCAAATTGCTTGTATTTCCTTCTCTTTCTTCTTCATTATAGCATCAAAGCAGGACAGCATGCCACACAACAGTATAAACAAACAGCATCACCAGATACTTAAGGGTCTTTAGCTCCTAAATTGACTAAAACATAAATACAAACTGACGTCAAGCATTTGGGATTACCATTTAAAAACTGCTATGTTCTGAGACGCTAATGAAGGCCATTCACATCAGAAAATCCAGTGGGTACAAAAGGAGGAGTGAGCAGCCCAGACTCCAGAGTAAGGAGTCCAGGGAATGGCCTGCTTCTCTCAGAATAAAAAACCTGCCAGATTGCTTTAAAACTGCAAGAAGTCCCGAACATGGGGAACATGTAAAAGCTGCTTCCAACCTGTCCAGCTTATGAAGATTTGGGAATACAGATGTCACCACCAGTCCTTGCTCTGCGACCATTACCAGCAGCACTTGTATCACCCCCTCTACTCCTCGCAGACCTTGTACGGTGGAAGCTTGTCCTGTCTTTCTCCCTCTTTAGCCTGACAAACATTTCCACTGGAAACCACGGAATTAGGAGTAACTTTATAAGGCAAAATGCATTCCTGAGTAGGCGTTTGTACTAATTCAGGTGCTGGAAGTGGTATAGCCACATGGCAGCACACTCTGTGGGCCAAGGTATTCTGCTTCTCCGCATGATTAACTTTGCAGGATGGAGCACAGCGCTGTATGGCTTTTAGTACCTATACTGGCTCAATGAGCACTAGTTTGCGTATCTCTAGGTGATGCATTTTTCCACAAACGTGCAAGTTGGGAATCGCCTAGAGAAAAAGAGGACTAGAGATTCTGATCATCCCTTCTACTTCAGAGTAAGTTCAGGCAATCATGTACTTTGAGGCAAGCAGACAACTTTTGCATTTCCACAGGTAATAAAGATCTTGGAGGGAAAGTGCAGCTTTCTATTTGAAGCAGTGCTGCCTGTGAGCACAAACTAACCCGTGCATCCCCAGCCCCTCCCTTGGACTTCTGTCAGACAGCCCCGTCTCTTTTGGCATCTGTGCTAGCTGCCCAGGGGCCAAAAGCAGAGCAGGTACTGGGGGCACCGCTGGCTTCTGTAACTTCCCTCTTGTTCACAAAGCAGTGAACCAAGTGGCCAGACCCCTGATGGAGCAACCCCTTGCTGTCCTAGAAGAAATAAGCCATTCCATGCGGTACAAATTCATTATCTTGCCTGTGGATGACTCACTAGTAATGAGCCTGAAGCCCAGAGTCTTACAGCTTTTAAAATTAGATTTCCCCTGCCCAAGTGGAGACCGACCTCTGTTAGCTTAAAACCTTGAGTGGTGCCGAGGCCTTAAGGCAGCAGCAGAGCTTGCTCCATTTCCTGGGGCAGGATGTGGAAGAAAGGGAAGGTCCCTTCTCCAGGGGCTGGCTCAGGGCACTCTGAGGGGAGTAAGGGAAGACAGGTGCAAGTGGAGCCCATTTACCCAACACAGAGAATGCTCCCGAGGTCTCACCAGCTCTGTGACCCTCCCTGGTCATTAGGTAGCAAAGCAGCTGGGCGAAAGGATGTACAGTGGGAAGAGCTTCTGGTTCAGGGGCTGCACCAGAAGAGAGATTACCTTCTACAACAGGGGATGGATCGCAGAGGGATTTGGTAGCTGCTGACATGCAGGAAGGAAGGGGAAGAGTAGTTTCCTTCTCAGGTGGAAGGCAGGCAAAACTGAAGCGAAGAACTCAGGCCTGCAAGTCTCCCCTTGAACACAGGGTATATTGCATGTATTCAGGGCCCAGGATAAACTAAAATAGAAAAACATTTGGTTTCAGTTCACATCTTAGTGGTGGCTTATGTTTTATTCATAGTACAGAAAGGGCAGAAGTTCCCATGAATGAAGAAATCCCCTTCCTCTCTGTGTGGGTTTCAGAAAACCAGTCAGCAGCAGAGCAATGCTATTGAACTCAGGAGGACTTCAGTCACCCACTTCCTAATTCTCAAAGCAGTTAAAGCCCTGCAGTCTTTTTTTTTTTACCTTTTATAGTCACAGGACTAGTCAAGCAAAACCTTGATTGGATTATTCTGCTTTAATTACAAAATCCACTCAGACCAAAGGCGCAACGGTACCTGGTACATATGTACACATTTCTCTCAATTGTAACACCAAAAGGCAGCCTGGTCCCGCTGCAAATCAACCATTTCCCTCTGGCAAGATCTTCAGAGCACAAACAGACATCACAGTAATGCTTGAACTGCCTCTTGCGCGCAGGACACCAGACTCTGTATTTTGTCATGTACTTTGAGGTCCTTTAGGGTGAACCACACAGGAAATAAGTAAGAGAGAGGCAAATACGGAACCTTGGGAAACTGGAGTCCATATCCCACCACCCCCCCCCCCAGAAAAGAAAAGCAGCGATGGGCATTCTCTCCTTGCTGCAGTTAGGACAAGGTAGATAAATCACAAGGTTTTTTTATTGCTGGTGAACTCAAAACAGGCAACTTTAATCTACCGAGGAAGATACACGTACAAACAAATGTTAGGCCTTGTGCGTTTTTTTTTTCTTCTTCTTCATGTAAATGTCTCTACAACTTCAGTCCAGCTCCCGAGCTCTTGCTGAGCTGCCACTGAGACCCTGGTAACGTGCTCGGGCACTTCTGTAAGATGTTATGTTTCACATGTATTAAAAAGGGCGATTTTGCAGAAAAGAAAGCTCTGACTGTAGCCACGTTGCTCAGCAGGAAGTCTGGCTCATCCTGCTGCATTAGGTACATGGTATTATGTATAATGATTTTAATTGATCTAAGAATTTGCCGGGTCCCTTTCTGTTTCTGGTGTGCAAGCTGCAAGTAAAGTGCACTTCTGGGTGTAAATTACCACTCTATGAGGATGCAATAGCTGGGTGATACATGTCAGACATCAGTGGAAAGCAGGCTACAATAGCTGTTAGAGTGGCACAGGCAATAAGGGTAACGGAATAAGGTACTAGATGCTTTGGGGAAACCCCTCTGTAGTTTGAGCATCTAAATATTACATCACCAAGCAAAACCAATGTCAGTTAGTGGGGACCTTTTAATGTCAAGACACATGACTGTTACTGTGCACCAAGTGTGCTCTGTGGACAGCCACTCCTCCTCCTCTCTCAGTCCCAGCTGCAGCTCAGAGTCCCCAAACCACGTAGCTAACTCCTTTTAAAGAGTTTTGTGACAGCTAAGGAGGAAGCAGGGATCCTAAGGATGTTTCTATGAAGCTGAGGGTTTCAGATGATGCAGGGGTGGTATAGGAGGCTGCATGACACCACACTTACACTGTGCTGTCAGAGGACAACGCAGCTTTAGACACTGCATTTGGTGACCCTGACAGAACCAGGGCCAAAATGGGGAGATCCCAACTCTCAATTACACCTTGCAATTCTTGTTCTGGTCCAGTAGAGCTCATCTGCATTAACTCACATACAAAACTCATCTCTTTTTTTTCCCCATTACAGGGTCAGGTGACTATTTTGCCTGGGTCTACACACCTGAGACCATCAAGGCTGATAAATTACACACTGCTCCTCCGACTTCATAGTTCTGCCATCGCAGCATGGGGAGAAGAAAAATAATCATCTGTTTAGTGTTTGTTCTCTTTTAAGTTAATGAACTATAAAAAGGGAACTCTAAATACCCACCTAAGTATTCTGGGTGCTTCAGGAGACATTGCATATCCCAGGGCAGATTTGATTAACTCCTTGCCGCCAGTGTTTTCATATGTCCATTGCCAGCAACAAATGCCATGTGAGAAGGAGGGCATGGGAGGAATAAAATAATTGCACTCTGTGTGAGACAAAAAGGATTAACACTGCCTTCGTAAGAGCAGAACCAACAAGCAATTCTTCTCACAGGGCCAGGAGTGCTTTTCTCCTCAGGAGTGGATGCCTCAGGGCAAGAAGCAGGTTCACAGCTGAGTACTCCCTACCAGAGACAGGAGACCCACACAGAAATAGCCCAGCCATTTCCAATACGAGAGCGGAATCCCACAGCCATACCAACACATTTGCATTTCAAGCCAAATTGATCCCTGGTGCAGCTTCTGTTGACTATGGTGGAAGAACACCTGAAATTAATCTGGCCCTAAGGGTAACTACAGCAAACCTCCCCCATAAAACAGTTAGGAGTGAGATACATCTGACAGCTGAAAGCTCTGTTTGTTGCTAATGTCAAAAGCCAAGATGTGCCAGAATGAATTATGAACCTGTGGCTCCCACTATCAAGCACTTTCCCTACATGACAACTTTCCCTATACTCCTCCAATGTCCCCAGTATGTTAAATTTCAAACTGTCCCCAGTAGTTCTACAATAGAGGCACAGCCCTCGCTCCTGTTCCACCTCACTATTTGCTGCTCTTGCACCTTAACTCAAAGCCTTACTCAGGCAGAGCATGGGGAAGTACTCTTCAGAGAGAGATTTCTTGCCTTTTTTTTTTTTTTTTTTTAATAATGTATCAAGCAGCACAGCATCTCTCTTGATGCTTCCAATTATTGTCATGACAATATGGCTGTGTTATTTAAAGCAGAATTTGGGAAGAAAAAGCAAATCATCTTGATACACCGAGGAGAACACTGGGTAGAACTGAGCCAAGACTGAAGGAAGGTGAGAGTCAGTGCGAGAGGACCAAATCCTGCATACAATGTTAGCCACACAAAGGTTTTGACCTTCAGATACAATGGGTTACAGCCAGACTAAGTCATCAACCTCACCAGAAACAGGAGTCCCTGGGAAGGAAGGCAGAAAACTCTTGTGGCCTGTACAGTCTCTAGAAGGTTTGCACGGCTGAGATGGGAGCTGGAATCTGCAGACGACCCTCAGGCAAGGTCTGCTTTGAGGGGACAGAGGAGATGGGAAGACTTACGCTATTTCTTGTGCCTTTTGCCAAGATTCAGATTGCACAGATTATGGTAAAATTCACTTGGCAAAAAAGGCCTTTTTTTTAAAAAAAAAAAAGGAAAAAAAAAAAAAAGAAAAAAAATCTAGTGAGTATCAGGACTGAGATTTCAAAAAGTACAAGATCTATATAAATTCAGCAAGATGTCCAGCACCAGATTATTTCCTGGTGCAACAAAGAACCTGGGGAGAGGCCAGTGGGACCTCGTGAAGGGAACGCCATCTATATCCCCAGCAGACTGCCAGTCTTAGGTTCTTCTCAACAGCAGATGGATTTTCCTTGTTCCTGCAGCATCTCAGGTCCCACGGGAGGTATTGGTTGCAAGCAAGCACCTGAATATTGCCTAATGGAGTAAGCCAATCACTAACTTAGCTGGCGTGTCCATGCCCATCCGCCAATTCAGTTTTCTTTCTTTTTGTATGCATTTCCACTGTAGCATCTCTTTTTCTTCCTTCTCCACATAAAAGTGTAAGCAAAAGGACTGCTTTCATCTGTAATAAGTTAAAATCAGAAATGACCTAACTAACAAGTAACTGATACTGGTCCTTGGAGCCCAAAGAGTAAAATCCATAGAAAATCTATTGGTTCCATTTTTTTTTTTCTGGTATATCCCATGCACATCCCCATTAGAAAAATGGGGTTTATGAATCTTATCATACAGCAAGGAGCAGTACCTCAGAGCCAGAGCTGACAGTCCACAGTAGAGGTCTGGGCTCTCTCAGATTGCTAAGTGTGGTTCCGAGCCACTGCTCAATCAGTCTTCACGTGGCCGTTGGCCAAGGCAACGGGGACGGTGGGGGCCCCCGGCTCAGCAGTCTCATCAAATCGTAAGCGCAGCGTGTTTCTGATCACCAGCTGCTCCATAATGAAAGAAGCACAAAACCATGGGATGGCATACTCCAGGGTGATCAGGCCCATGAAGTCAAAATCAAACTGGGAATAGTCCCAAGGGCAGGCATTGAACTGGCGTAGGATGAGGCCGGTGGTGAACTCCCAGAGGTATGTCCAAAGCGTGTAAATGAAGCAGCGCACTAAAATGTTACACTTGTCTTTGAGATATAGATACATCTTCTCCACAATGAGGATGGAGGTGCCATAGATGAAGAGCGCCCACACACTGGTAACACCTGGAAACTTCCAGTTAAAGTTGACCACAAACTCCCAGGCAGCTGTGAACATCACCTCACAGAAATAGCCGTGAATGGCGTAGAGGTACCATCGGGAGAAAGCGGTCAGAGGTTCTGCTGCAGCCATTCTTCTGCACACACCCCAGCAGGCACTCTGAAATGAAGAGAAAGAGAGAGACAGAGGAGTCAACAAGGATGTTACGAGTCCAAATACAACACGCACCAACTTGTAACATTCACAAAGGACAAATCTAAGAAATGAATTTTAAACAATCTCATTTTTACTGTGGCAAATTTTAAGTCCTGAGGAAAGGTGGCACCTTACTGGGCTCCCAGTCTCAGAAGGGCCTGGACAACATATACTGCTCTCCCTAAGAAGCGAGATGCAGCTGGAATTGCACTGGTGATAAGGAGGTAGCTGGCAGGTTACAAGAGCTTTGCCAGGGGTGAGGTTGCCAAAGAACTTACTGGTTGCAAGTCAGTAGAAAAATAGTCATCTCACAAGGAGTGCACATCTCCTTTTTGTTCTTTTCAAGAAACAGCACTGATTTTCTACTCTTCTGATTCTAATATGGAACAGATTAGATGAACACACCATTGAAAAGCTGGGCCCTTCCAGCTGCCACCTACAGTCTCTATATCCAAAACATTTACTGCAGTGAAAAACTGAGCTTTGATGGGAGCTACAGAAAGGGAACTGGAGGAGAAAGTTTCAGAGGTTTTACACTTTAGACACCACACCTTGCACCCATTAGTCAGCTGAACTGTTATTCCTTCTGTTAAAGAACTGATGCATCTGGCTAGGATTTGGAAAAGAATTTTCTATGGTGTCAGACTGCCTGATACCAAGTCAAAAAGCACAAGAGCAGCATTGAAATCCATTCAGATTTGGCTTCAGGACAGCAAAACACAAAGGAGGAGAATGAAAAGGAACAGCTGAGCATAGAAAGAGGTGGTTAGTCATAATAAATAGGAAATGAGAACAAACACTAATTGTCTCTACAGGAAGAAACTTGGTGAAGAGTTTTTGAAAGGGCACAATTTGCTTATCACTGAACTGTTTCACAACTAGTTTTTTTACACTTTTTGTAGAGATTTACAAGATCCTAAGCCTTGCTCTGCCACACTACAGTCACTCACCCAAGCTGATTTTAAGCATAATTTTACTGAGGCCTTACAGATTTACACTACAGGGTGAATTTGATTTTTTTCATTCTTAGAAACTTACTTCAAGTTGGGTTTTTCTTGACTCTTCATCAGGCACTATTTAACTTCTTTGCTCTGCACTTGTCAGCTCTGTGGCACAAGGTGCTAGGAAAGGACCACACTGATGTTACATGCAGTCATTCCAATGCCATCTGGAAAAAGACTGTTCCTGCCCTGCCCTGTAAACGTGGTGCCTCTCTGAACAAAGTACATGCCGTATGACTGAAATTCTGATAGGAGATGAGATAAGAGAAACATTTATAAGGAAAAAGGAACTATAATAATGAGCATAAAGAAGATACACAGAATGTTCACAGGGGAATACTGAAAGTGGAAAGGACAGAGCTATATCCAAGACCTAGTCACTCCTCTCTTAAATGGACACCCAAACAACCAAAGTCTCTGCAGTTCATACGATGTGGGTGCTTGAACAAAGACCCATTTACTAATGGCACAATCCATTTCGTACATGACACAACTATCATCCGGTGCTACAGATCTGGGTCAACAGCACATTGTGAGCTTGTGGGTGAAAGACCTTAAAAGGAGTGGGTAGGAACTCCCTCGTGATTACTAACAGTTCAGTCCCAAGAGGCCCTGCAAGGCAGTGGTGGAGGTAGCACACGAGAAATATGCATGGGGTGTATCTCCACACAGTCCACAAGGAGCTGATGTGTAAGGGCACCACAGACTTTCTCTCTGAGGAGAAAGAGTTTGTCAACATCATGTTACTTGGTTAGTTTGCCAGCACAGTTGATAAACTTAGGAGTTCAAATCCTTGTATCGTTCCTCTATTCTCATATAATTTCAAGAACAAATCAATAGCCAGAGGTACAGGAGTAAGGGAAAGCAGTAAGAACAAAATGGACTGTAGGTATCTTTTGTCAGAATGAGGATATATGGCTGCAGCAGGAGCCATATATTTTATATCTGAGAAGATAGACATCAAAAGATGCAGAGGCCTTAGATGTCATACCTATTGCTAGGTAAGGCACTGAGGAAATATGGAACATCATTCTCCAGAGAAGAATATTATTGTAAAGTTTTTAGTGAGCTGTCAAGGGATTGTATGATTTTCCTCTCTTTTCAATAAGCCTTTCTAAGCTTTGTCGCTTGTGGTCCTTAACCCTCGCACTTCCCCCTACAGCTTTACAAATGAAATGTATTTGAATTGTTAGCTGGGAGCATCCACAGCATGCAGTACCATCTGTAAGGTTTCCCTTGTAATTCTGAAAATCTCTTCACAAAGTTGGATCAAATGCACAGAAGGTCCTTCCCTCTCAGTCCCTCCCTTCTTATTCCAAGGATCCTCTCACCAATTATTTCCATTGCCTTATACTGCCCACCAAAGCCAAAGACTCACACAAATATATCCAACAAGCCATGTCCTGTTCTACCCCACACTATTTCCTCTGTGCAATTAAGATTTCTCTTTCCTGGTTCTATACCACATAGTTAATAATTATCTATTTATTCTCTATTTCTTTTTTACACTTTGCAAAATACCTAGTCACTACACTGGAAGTCTAATAACTGAACCTAGACCAGGTCTGGGACAACGCCTACAAGTTAACCCATTGCCAAGACCACTGTTGACTTCTTTTGAATCCTGAACCTTTCACCACAATTGCAAAGAGACAAGGATCAATGCACTGACGCTGTCTCAATATTTGCCTTCTACTGTCATGTACCCAGTCAGCCCAGCCTTGGTGGGAACTTCCTTCTTACCATATGCTTGAAAGAGGCCTCACAGGCTGCCTGATGATTGAGAGCATCCCAAGACAGGGCAGATGCTGAGCTGTGGTAGCCCAAACATAAACTAGTTCCACTGTGCTAGGCACTAAGCAAATCCATGAATCACAGCTCCTCCTGTAAAATATTCCATTCAAAATAAAACAAAAAGTACACAGTAAGACATAGAAGGGAACGGAGGATACCTAGGGAGACTACAACAGGCTACAGCGCATCATTGACAAGTTGGGGACTGCACAACGTAATGGTTACAAGTCACTTGAGCATTTACAACACAATGAAAACTGCAGCTGTTCTCAAGCATCCTATTTCCCAACCATACCCAACTGGCTGGTGCCTGGTAGGCAGTACAGCACAAGGAGGTCTCAAGAGGGAAATGAAGGAGAAAAGTGTTGGTTTATGGGGCAGCAATTCATGATAAAAGGATCGAGTTGAAAAATAGCTGCAGAACATTAGTGGGAGCAGCATCCAAACAGAAGGTCAAGACTGGATTCTGTAAGAGACGCAGATTTGTGAAAAGCCTCAAGTAGATAATTGAACTTGGTGATGCAAGACTTTTAATGGAGTGACAGTAATAAAGACCAAAAAGCTCTGAATGTATGATAGTTATTCAGTCTCCTGAGGAAAACAATTATTTTAGAATTTCAACTTCAGAATGGATATTAAACATCCCCTAGGATGAGGCAAGATACAGATAAACCTAATGCAGCAGGCCAAGTAAGAAGAAAGGACATAAATCCCAGACCTCCCCGTTTCATGTGCAAGACCCTTCTGTGCAGGAGGAACACTTCCATGCTCACCTTCGGTTTTGCAGGTGACACAGCCCAGGCAGGCAAGAGGGAAGTGATCGGAAAATGGGTTGATGGGGACCAAGAAATAATGGCAGATTTGTCACACACAAGCACTGCAGAGGAGACATCAGTGCACATCATGTTCATACCTGATTTAAGTTCTTGAGCACTGCCTGGTTCATTTCTTTTCAAAGCTCTCCTTTGCAGTGGTTTTTTGCCTGTTTCCTTGCTACCAACCCGAACTGTGCTTCAAAAAGTCTCTCCCAGATTGTCTCTATTCCCTCAGCAGAATTATTTAGGCTTATGGCCTCTGGACAGGTATAACCTCATCAAGATGCTCTGAATTAACTCTGAAGTGCTAATAAAAGAAAAATACAAACAAAAAACATCCATGAGACAATTCCCCTGCTGAGTGATGGCCTGAAGCTATAAATTCTGTCAGCTACTTGATTCACCGCAGATGAACTTGAAACACTGCAGGAAGTTCCTTATTCTTAGTGCCTGGTTGTTTCTGCCAGTTAAAAAATTAGGGCACAGTACTTATAAGATTTAGTTTTATAACATGCATGTACATATTTCTAAGAAATGCCTTATACACATCTATAACCCTATGCTACATGTCATAATTACTTTTTAATTTGAAAGAGTAACTGCAGACAGGAGGCACAGAGGTAATAGGACACTTCGGTCCCTCCGAACAACAGGACTGTGAACAGCAGACAGCTCTGAAGTGGAGAGCTCCTACCACTTCTGGGCTGTAAGCTCTACTGCTTATGATCACAGAATCACAGAATCACAGAATGTTAGGGATTGGAAGGGACCTCAAAAGATCATCTAGTCCAATCCCCCTGCCAGAGCAGGAATACCTAGATCAGGTCACACAGGAACATGTCCAGGTGGGTTTTGAATGTCTCCAGAGAAGGAGACTCCACAACCTCTCTGGGCAGCCTGTTCCAGTGTTCTGTTACCCTCACTGTGAAGAAATTCTTCCTCACATTTATGTGGAACCTCCTATGTTCCAGCTTACACCCATTGCCCCTTGTCCTGTCATTGGATGTCACTGAGAAGAGCCTGGCTCCATCCTCATGACACTCACCCTTGACATATTTATAAACATTAATGAGGTCAAATGATATTCTCCTTCCTCAGATCCTTCTTACCCAAACAGTAATTATGTAACAGTAACTGTTCTTTGTGACTTTTTGAGTTATTTCCATTGACACATCATTGTAGCTACCGTGTTCTTCCTTAAGACTGGGAGAATCAGACATATATCTGCTTTTCTGCTTAGAGTAAGAATAGGGAAGATACAAGGATGTGTTGATGAAAATTGACATGCATTTTTGGGCAATATCTTTTAAAATGTAATTCTTCCTCTCTTATTTTGCATTTTCCCTGTGAGTATACACCAAATAAGCATGCCTTTGCAACCACGGACAACAACACTCAATGCATGTGCTGCAAATCTGGCTTCAACTTTTTCATGTCAATCTCACACAAACCATTAGGAATAAAGATTTAAAGAACACTGGTGCTGGATTTGGCCCCAAGACATTAGTTCATCAGTGTTTAAAGATTTATGCAGTAAAGCCTTAGCAGTACTTATGTGCTGAAGTCATAACTCTGAGGAGATATTCATCTTTCAGGTAACTGAGAGCCTCAATTAACTGAGGCTCAGAAAATAGAATTTTGACTGTACTCAAGTGTGGAATAGTTCCAGCAGATCGATTAATCAAGCCCTGCAATGAAGCTAAAAGCATGTCACAGACAGATGACTCCAAATACAGACACGATGTCCACCTCCTTACTCTTAGCACTTTCCGGATGAATCTGGAGCCCCGGGATTTTGGTCAGTTCTGAATGTATTAATCATCTAGTTTTGTTGCTTCTCTCTCTGGACTCCACCTCCATCAGGATGATGTTGTATCCCTTCCTCTGAGTTCTGCCCACATCACCATGTATTGCAAGTAAGAAAGCACAGCCCATTTCCAGTCTGCATTTTCCCCTCATTTTTGTCTCTAGCTCCTTTCCCTTAGATGACACATCATTTCCCTGCCACTCCTCATTCCCTTGCCCAGTTCACTCTGTACCTGCTGGCAGCCTCTGATCCCTGCCTATCTTTCAAATCTGTTCCAAAGAGAACTGGGATACAGTAAAAAAGAATGACGACAAAAGGAGATTAAATGAATCCAATTACCAGACTAAGCCAAAGGGACGGGGAAGTGTAGGTCTTACCCGTAACGCCTGTGTGTGGGCTGCCCAGAAGGCACCACTTCACAATGGGAAGGAGAAAGGTAGGGTTTTCTTGGGAGAGAACACAGAGGGAGGGGTTCAAAGAACAAAGAAAGAGCAGGAAGACATTGTTGGTTTAAAGAATAGCATTCGACTAATGTGATCTCACAGAACTGCAGAAAGCTGACTTCCCATTGAACACATCTTAGCCCACAGTGACCACTCCAGCCTGAGAACAAATTAAGGCAGCAGCTCTTTATTTAGTTACAAAGAGTTGTTCCTGATGGAAGTTAAGACCCCTCAAGAGTAAAGCAAGCAGCAGACTTGCAAGACAATGTGAAAAATGACCGAGTCCAAACTCGGCATCTAGAAGTACTATACCCAGATCTCCCCAGCATCTCTTTCAGGTAAGATCATGTCCTTCTCCAAGCCTGTTGCTAGAAGATTCCTGTGCCTTACCTGCTGCCTTCCCCTGTTTGGAAAAGTTGCCCCATGGAATCCTCAATATCTGCTGACACAACAGCTCTCAAACAAACAAGCAGAGACTTTGAAGCCAGAACCCTGCTGCAGGAGTTGGCAGAGCTTCTCACTAATCATGGAGAAGGAGGCCAACACTATGGAAGGTCTGCTGCCCTCAAGGAGATGGCATGTCTGTGGGAGCATGACCTGCTCTGAGAATCTCTATCAGCCAACCTCCAGTTTTGGGTGCTCAGTTGCTGGATTCATCATTATCTTAACCAGGAAAGTAAGTCCAGGTTGACTTTATTCTCTGCAGTGAGAGCAGAACTGAGTTCCTAGAACCCATTTTTCAAAAGCTGCTGCAAGTTTACTACAGCCCATGACTTCAGGCCTAGGTCTGAGCGCTCATAGTTCCCTGACGAGCAACTGCCCAACTCAAGCTCCACGGTGGCGTGGGCCACCCTGCATTCGAGCGCAGTGGCAATCAAAATGGCCATTTTTGAAAGCTTGAGCTTAACATGTTGTGTTAGCTGACTGAAGCAAACCTGACATTGAAAGAACAGAATGCACACCATGGCTTACCAGGAAAAAGCAACCCAAAACAAAGTATCAAATGGAGAGAGAGAGAATTCATCCTGAGAACATGCTGAGAGTTTACAAGATTATGCCATAGCCAGTATCCTTTCCACTGTCACTAGAGAGCCAACAGATGTAAAGAAGAGACAATATTAAGGTCAACCCATCATACATGGTTTCTGAAAGCTGTTTGGAAATTCAAAAAGTTTTTGAAAAGTGGTGGGGTTTGGGTTTTTTTCAATTTTTAGCAAACGTCCCCATCATCTTTCCAAAGGAAAACAAAAAGCAAATAACACCAGTCCACTCCAACACTACAATAATAAACTGGATAACTCACAGAGGTCAGTATCAGTAACAGTAACAAATAAATGTGCTTAGCCCAGCTCTTCTGAACAATCTGCAGTAACAAGCCAGAATCAGCACGCAATGGAGGAAAGCCAGGTTTTTAAAAATAAAAAATAAAAAAAAGACAAAAAATCCAAGCACATTTCACATTGAAAATGAAGCTTGGCAGAGAAGAATATTATGATCAAGGCAGTGAAGAGTATCTGAAATCCTAGCCTGCTAACACTCTGACACAATCCAAGCCACTCAAACCTGTGAAGAACAGCAGTGTGCGTAAAAAGACAAAAAAATTAAAATTAGACCTGTTGACAGATCCAAGGCAGTCTCTCCTAGTTTGCTGCAGGTAAAGCTCAAAGCAGAATTTCAGAAAGTTAGCTGCTTCCTTTACTGGAAATTCATGCTGTATATACACAACTGTAAAGAACTATTTCCCTCTCCTTGTATTACTCTTCACCAGTGCACAAACCTTTATAAACTCCCAGTGCTCAACTGATAGTACGTAACTGGATAGTGTGAACACCTGCAGCCAGCAATTACAGTCACTCATCTAGGAGGGACAGAACTGCTGCAGACCATAGAGAAACCTAGCATCTTGGTCTAAGCTGAGTTAGGTTAAAACCTTGCAAGTAGAAGGCACTGCAAAAAGACAGAAGAAACAGGAGGGAGCACACTTTTAAGCACCTTCAGAAACACAGCCTGAGACAACTTCTCTTTCCCCTTTCGAAAATCTCTTGATGACAATTCTACAGAAAATATTTTTTCCTCCTCAATATATATTTTCCTTCCTAACATTAAACTACTGCTACAGTGTGAAAGAACAAGGTCTTCCAAGCGCTATCTGCTATTTGCTGGGCTGTAATTCCTTGAGTTTCCTCCTAACATTCCTGAAGGAGAAAACTTGAGCAGTCTCAGATTGCTAAATTATTCTTTTTCAACAAAGCAATCCTTGTAGAACCTCTAAGATGGTGGCTGCTTCTTAATTTCAAGTTCACACAGGTCCTCAGAGGTATAAACATCCTGGAAAGGAGGGGTAGAAAATGAAACTCAATCCTATTGACCACCTCACCATGGCTGACAAGATCCTCAGGTAGGCGACCATATCTACAGCTGGGAAAGGCAGTTCCTCTGAGCACTTCCCTAGAGTCTCTCCCACGAGTGCCCACCAATTAGTGTGCTGTGGGGACTGATCATGCCATCACTGGTTTGCAAAGTACGTAATCAGCAGTGGAAATATATTGTATCGATAAATAAATTAGTGGTGAGTTTTGTACTCTGTTGTTCAGGTTTATTTCAATTCAGAAAAAAAACCCCAGCAGCCTGTAAGCACATCACTCGGGTAAATCTGTCTTCGCAGATCAATCAAATTTCTCTGTCCTGAATAACAAGTCAATAAAAACTTAGGTTTTGGGGCCTAGTTCCTACAGAGCAGACTTACCCTTCCACTGTGTTGGACTTTGTTGCTATTTACATCTTTGCAAAAGAAGGCTTACATTTTTAGTGCTGTCATTTCCTCAAGGTATCAGGAAGCTTAGCATTTGGGTTACAACTACAAACACACCATCTTCATGTTTTAAGCACGCCTGCCATTTTTCTCTTGTAAACCTGAAGCATTAGATCCACCATAAACCTCTAACGCTTAGCGGTTTATGACTCCCCTCACATCAGACTCATCCATCTGATTACGTGCTGTCTGTCCCAAGAAGGCAGCACCAGTGCTTTCCCCCAGGGCAACGTGACTGAAACTCGCAGCCTTCTGAAAGGTGGTAAGCTGAACACTCACAAGCTGTTTTAAATACAGCCATAACTCAACATTTGTACCCCACACAGAGCTGCTATTTGCCAGGCTAATTCTGCCTGCCATTCAAGGAAGCCTCTTACCTTTCCAGACATCAATTCTTAACTCAGCATTGGTCTGTAAGCTTTTACTGCTGCGTCCTACAGCTCCCTCCTTTTCCAGTCAGACATCTTATGAAGGTACGGGCCCAGGGGTGTTTCCCAGTGCTGTTCTTCCAACTGAAACGCATGCGCCCAACTGAAACGCATGCGCCCAACTGAAACGCATGCGCCCAACTGAAACGTATGCGCCCAACTGCAGCTTCCTGGACTATGACCTAGGGAGCTGGGTCATAAAGACGCCCAACGTCTCCTCTAACTACAGCTAATGTCACCTTGGTTCTTTTCCAACTCTTTCTGAGCTTCTCACTGCCTCTCCCAAACCACAGAACTGGACTATTCTCTCATGTTCTAATTTGGACTGGACCACAGATATCTGCTTTAAAAGGCAAATCAAACCACTATGCCTACGTCATTTTTAATTCTATCTACAGATGTATGCATATATAAAGATACAAAGACATGTTTATACATTGTCCTTATTCATTTGCTTATTTGCCCTCTCTTCCCTCTACTTGAAGGGGATAGATTTTCTTTTTTCCTGTAATTCCTTGTCCTGGGTTGCAATGTATTCTATTACCATGAGCCGTTGAGGCCTGGCGCCGGTGTTTCTTGCGCCCCCCCCCGGGACTATTCTTCTGTTAATGCGCCCATCAGTGCCTTGCCCCAGGACTCACCGTCCCTTTGTGAGATGCTCCGGCCAGGGGGGGAGGGGTGGAGCCAAGCATTCCCGCCGGAGATAATTTGGCGGGTTGGAACAGCGCGAGGGGCCTTACCCGCTGGGATCCCAGAGGACAGGGACTGCACCGCGGCCGGATTTTCGGAGGAGGACCAGTTTTCTTTTCCTACAAGATCACCGCTTCAACGGTGGCAGCTGCCACCGAAATCGGATTGCTCAGACTTTTTCTTCTACGGACCACCGCTTTAACAGGACCATTTCGGAGAGAACTGCAGCTGCCACTGGATCGGACTGGTACCAGCACCCTGCCCGGCAGGGGGCCAGGTTGTATCCCTGACTCTGTCAGGCCTGTAACCAGTTCCTCTGTATTATAGTTTTGTTGTATACATTAGTAAAAACTGTTATTCCCATTTTCCTCATATCTTTGCCTGAAAGCCCCTTAATTTCAATTTTATAACAATTCGGAGGGAAGGGGGTTGTATTTCTCTGTTCCAAGGAGGGCTCCTGCCTTCCTTAGCAGACACCTGTCTTTCAAACCGTGACGTTCCTTCTTCTGATTGTGTTCATTTTGATGTTGAGGTGACCTTTTACAAAAACCATTATTGGATTCAGGATTCTTATCTGCAGGCATGCCAATCATTTATTATTGCTCCACAGGGCATGCTCAGTTCTGGCCTTTACTCAGTCCTTCTGAAAGGAGATCCATTTAATATTATGTTTATACCCTTCTTCCACATTTCCTTTTGTCACTGCAATGTGTTCAAATGACTGTGCTCTATTGAACAGTCTCCCCAATAAAACCAACAAACAGATTCATTGCTCCAATACAGGAAAACATTTTCAAAACTTGCCTATATTTATTAGTCAACATAAGATAACACTTTAGGTTCATTAAGTCAGAAAAGTCTGTATGCATGTGCACAAGGATGCTTCAGATACCTGAGTCCAGGAACTCATCTTTCATAGCACAGGGAAGCCCAGATTGTGAAATAAAGCAACACCACACCTTCAGACTGCTTTGCAGGTATAGCAGTTTATGGCCGTGGTATGTGCTGAGACCCTACTTACATTCAAGCCTTTTCCCAGATCCAATCTACACATTGGCTTCTGAAAAATTCTAAACCATCTCTTGTGAATAGCAGCTAGCATGCATCTGCTTGAGGACTTGTGGAATTTAACTGCGTCATGTTAATACCACCTACTTGCTAAACACCTGAAAAAGGAATTAAGCTTCCACCTTAGAAAAGAAAATCCTTAAGAACAGCTAACTCTAATCCTAAACTCAGCAAGGAGGTAAAAATACTACTCACCTCTTCATTCCTATCAGCTGTCAATCTGCAGAGGAGACATTTTCCACTCTCAGGTGCAGAAAGATGGCATAGTCACATAAGGTCAAAGCACAATGATAAAACAAGATTTGAATTTAGGTACACACACACAGCTGCCACAGTAGAAGGAAGAGCAATTTTCTTGCTTGTTTCTTAAAATTACCACCATATTTTTGTTGGCTCCTCCAGGACCCTGTGAGCCACAGCACAGGAGGAAAACCTGATAAGAATTAATGTGGGGAAAGCCTTGCAAGAACCTTGCCTTAAGAACAGAAGACGGACCTAAAAGAAGTAGGATGGAAAGACCCTGGAGTATTTGTAGAATAGAGGGAAACAGGAAGAATGCACAAGTAAAATTGTAAGTGTATTAGTAGCTGAAGCCTTGTGGGGGCAGATGTCAGGAAGTAAACTCATCACTGTTTCCTAATCATTAACTTCACCTAAGCAGACAATAACAAAGATCCATAGATTTCCACAGCTACTACAGCAACAAGATAAAATTTGGATACATGTTCCAGCCTCCTCCTGGCTACCAAGGCCACATTAACAGAATCCTTGAAACCAGCCTGGCTGGGAGCCTTCATGGGGCTGGGAAACAGCCCAGAAAATTGAGGCTATTTTCCTTTCATTGTTGAGCTGCCGAGCAATCGCTGAGAAGAGGCAGCACTTCAGGTTTGGTCAAGACATCTAAGTCAGAGGAAACTCTATGACTCTACTTAGAAGGTACATTGGTAACTGCTTCTCTTGATATATGACACAATTTTAGTTTTACTAAAAGTAAATTCTACTCTGCTCTGCAGGCAGGAGTTCACTGTGCTTCAGCACTCCCTACAGTCTGCAGCCAAGCAGCTGCTGCATGCAGAAAGAAGGGAAAATGACTGAATACAGCCAGAGTATCTGCACTCACCTGTTCTGCCTCACAAAAAATAAAAGGGGAGACAACTATTTTCAAATATGTCTCCACTAACCTGGCACTGCAGTGGGGCATGGCTATCATTTGACCAGCACCTTGATGGAACGATAAGGAGCAGGAAGCATGTCATCTCCAGCTGTCTCAGCCCTGGGAAGCAGCACACTGGCTGAAAATGGTAACACTATAGCTGAAATTGAACATCCTACCTTTCTAAAGTAGAAGACAGCCAAATTGCTTGCACCTTCAGTTGTGTCACAATAATTCACAGTAAGACATATTTTCCCTTAATGTTACTACCAGAAGGAGTGGCCAGGTGTTAGTAAATCAAGGTACCACAGGTCTAAACACACATGGAAAGAGAGCCTGTGCCACAAAGAATATGTCATACCATGTCATCTTTCTTATTCGCTGCTGCTGAAATAACATCTAGAAACTAGAATCCTAATTATTCTGTTTTGCAGGCTTCAAAAAGAAAATGTTCCAAAACAAATAGCTCATTTTTCCTTATATATATTTGTGTAATTCCGGATGATTAACTAAACATCCTCATAATCCAAACACAGGCACTAATTGGCCCAGATCCTTGGCCATCTCAGAAGACAAACCAGACACCAGTTCACTCTGGATGCTGTTACTTGCCTCTGGAAGCTGTTTTTTTCAGAACAGATAACTCATGTTGATGCACAACACAAAGTTCATGTTCTCAATATCAGAGCTTCTCTTTCATTTACAAAAGCACAGCTGTCCCTCTGGACAGTCCAGAGAGTACCTCTCACCAAATCTGAATTCCCCTTACAGAAGTGTTCACGATGTCGTACAGGGGCCTCAGGAACACGTGGGGACACAAGTGCAAAGGAGGAGCTGGTGGCCCAGTGGCTCTGTCCAGCTGGGGTTGTGATGTGCACAGTCTTTCCCCACTGCTGGGCTCCACAAACAAAATGCTCATGCCAGGGAGAATTCGCTACTGCAGACCCAGACTATGCTTTCTCTAACTTTGATTTTAATACTTTGGTCAGATCAGAGACAGAAACCTGATACTCAAACAGCTTCAAGACCAAAGATGGCCTGAGTATCTGAAACTTTTTGCCCCCCTCCACAATATCAGTTCACCCAGCAAAACAGATCACTTCCCCTTAGAACACCATATTGCCTTGCTCTTGGAAATGAAGGGAATACTGAGCTGAATGTACTGGTTCCCAGAAGAAGCTTATGTTTGAAGTCTTATGGCAGCCTAGAGGCCATATCATATGAAACGCTGGACACACTCAGCTGAAATGCTGGAAGATATGCTATCTACCAGCCTATTTGCTACAGAGACATTTACACCAGACAGGAACATATAAGAGGAAGGGGAAGACCATGAAGTTTAGTTCTTTCTTAACAACTCCTGTAATTAGTTTCTCCTTATGTAAAGTACCAAGGCTCCACTAATTTCTGTCAGCTTCTCAGAGGAAGCTTATTGCACTCTGCACCTGGTCGGAAGGACTCAGTTTCCCCATGGGGCCTGGCAAGCACAACTAGAAAGAAAAACAACCATGGCTGCACCATCCTCTGCAGCCCGGAGGCAAGCCTGCGGTCCTGGAGTCTCATGCAGCACTAGAGGCCTTTTAATAGAAGGGCAATTCAACTGGCTCCTTTCCATTGAACTGTAACCCAAGGCTTTACCCAACTACCATGTAATTGTCCTTTTGTATTTAGACAGAATGGCCTTGGCCAGGGGTGACAAGAGTGTCCTGCCCTGTTAACAACCAGCCACAGAGCTCCCAAACAGGACAAGGCTTTCCCAGGGTCACACTGTTTTCTGGGATTTCACACTGTTTTTCAGGGACCTTCTGCCCAGCTCTTCATTTGTGGTGCCCTTAACTCCCAACTTACATTTCCAGCTTTTGTTTTGCCATCTCCTGAAGATAAAAGTTTAAAGATATACTCTACACAACTGCTTGTTATTTTAGGAGGCACAGTTGTTAAGCAGTGAGGAGCTGATCCCTCCTTTGTGCAGGCACTGAGCTGTCATTGACTGAAACACACCTCTGACAGCGACTCGTTGAGATTCAGCCTCCAGTAACCTGCCTTACACTATTACTGCAACGTGATGCCATTCTAACAAATTAATTATTTGCATGACACTGTTTTACTAGCTTTTGAATTTTGTATAAACATCTCTCACACACACCCAAATTAATTCGTGAATTTCAGGCATTTAACAAAGGTACTTTTGCTACAAGTTCTGTCTCCACAGGCTCCCATTTGCAGTTAAGCAGAGCCTGTGATGGTAGCCAGAGATAGACACATCCTGGAGACAAAAGTGGAGTTTGAGTATTCCTGATGCTTCCATTCCTGCATCTTTCCAGTACCTGTTAGAGGTGCTTAAAGCATATCCAACACTGATTTATCCACCTCAGTGAAATACCTGAGGTTACACAGAGTAATTTCAGGTCTTATCAAGCAAGATTTTTCTTTATCTTGTTTTCCTTCTGGGCAACAATAGGTATCTCATGATTCTGGGCAAAGGGCCAGCTGAACAAAGATGCCAGTTCTTATCTGTGTGTTGGGAACTGTCTAGTGATAAGACGAGAAAATAATTCTTCGGTTTTAAGTAAAATGGTTTGATACTGCTCACACTGGCCACCAAAAAAAAGCCAAAACAAACCACCTCCTCCAAAAAAACCCCAAACATTATATTCTTTTTAAACCATGTTTAAAAACTGCTCAACAAACAGAGCATCAGGTGACCCATAGCAAATAGAACCAGAGAGGCACCATATGTTATCTTGTCCTTGCTTATGTAAAATGCTTAAGAGCTGTCATTTTCATGCCCGAATCATGCATCTACTGTTGACAGTCCTGGAGGCGCACATTCTGGTCAGCCTGTCCATTCCTTTCTCGAGGTACACAAACCTGCAGCATGTGAGGACTTTTATGGCAATCGCTAGGTATTAAGCAATACACTGTTGGTAGGATGAGTAAGAATTTAAGGTTTTTCCACCAAGAGTAAAACAACCTAAATATGCTTCCATTATATAACTAATCTTGATACACACAACAAGAAACCTGTCACATTACACATATGCTAAACAGCACTATTTTCACTACTTTGCACAACAGTTCATAGCAATGCCAAGGTGTTCAAAATAGATAACTTGACTTTTTAAATGTGCTCTTCATGCATAGGATCATACTAACTTGGAACCTATAGGTACACTGCGCTAACTAACTTGCTTCGATGTACCTTCATTGTCTCTGAGTTCCACAGCTGTAAAGATATGCAAAGTTAACTTAAATGCTACCTCAGCCAAGGCAGTCGTGCATGTGTGGAGCACAGATACAAGTTGTTCTAGCAGTGCACATCTGCTCCTGAAAAGAACTGGATGGTGACTGTTGCTATCTCATGCTGATAATAGTTTTCCTGAGTATTTCTCACTTTATGCCTAAGTCAATCTTCAGAGTCACCTGCCCCTAGATACTTTGACAGCACAGAACAACATATGATGTGTTGCACTGCATCCACAACACCGACAGACCTTCCTTCTCCAACTGCGTCTATGATGATCAGTATATAAGAACAGAGAGCACATTCTGATGCCTGGAAGTGGCGCCCATTCAGCAGCCTTCCCTTGCCATCTTCCCTGGTAGAGCTACGATGAGTAAAGAATTCCAAGAGTCAGGCTAGAGACATCAGAGGATGCTGCCAAAAAGTGAAGCTCTTTTGCAGAGCTGCATGAAGGCTCAGCACTCAAAAAGCAGGGGATGCTGGAGATCCACCCCAACACCTCTCATCCTGGGAGTACTAAAACTAAAAGATCACCTAGAATACAGTAGCGCTCTCAGAGAAATTCTAAAATGCATTGAGATTTCTACAACAAAAGGTGAAAAAAGGAGAGAAGCAAGTAGCAGCCAGGACTCAGCTGGAGAAGCAAAAGGACCTTCCTTAGTCAGTGCCAAGGTGGATACATGGATGGGGTTGTTGAGCAGCTGTGCTGCTGCACAAAGCAATATGCAAACAAATGCAAGTCCTGTAGCGAACTATGCTGGGCCTAAGAGAAGCACACAGGGCCGAACAGTGCGGTGCACTAACACAGGACTGACAAAACCTCTGCTTTATTACCAAGTTTGCCATGATCTCCAACATGACCTTGGATGAGTCACTCCACCTCTCTGTGCCTCTGGTTGCCATCTGGCTAATTAGACTAAACTGCTTGATGCGAGGTGAATCGAACTACAGATTAGTTTGGCAGGTAGCACAATTGGTTACCGATATTGCCAAAAGCCATCAAGGAAAACTGGAATACAGAGAGCAGCCGCAGCCAGTCACTTGCAGAAGCAGGGGGTCAAAAAGGCTGCACGACTGGGCGGCTCTCAGCACCAGCCTCATTTGCTCAGTGATCTGTCACACAAATTCCCAAGTTTACCAATGCATTTCTTTTGGGGAGCCTGAAGGTGCATCTCTGAGCCAGATACAAGCATTTGTATTTAACAGCATATTCAATAAGCTTCTCTGTACAGCACTTAAGAGTGAGTAATTAAAGGAAATATTATTGCACTAGAGCTTCTCATTAGCAACCTAATTAGCCTTCTGAAAATAATTAACATTCCTTTCTATAAAAGGAACAGATGACCCATTATATCCAACAGACAAGCAAAAACAAATGCGGAAGGTAAGGGAGATTTATTCAGGGAGACAGCAAGAGAAGCGTCCAGCAGCAGTACGAGTAAGAAGGAAGAAGACAAGGCACAAATGCCCATGACTCACAAAGACTGGACTATGCAGTGGGTGTGCAGGCCTAACTGTCTGATGTGTACATCCAGCATTCACCCTGAGCATTTTCCTTCCTCCACCTCTATGACCCACTGATAATCCATCAGCTGAGATGCTGAAAAATTCTGCAGTCTAACTTATTTTGAAAGCCAGATTTCAAGGCTCTCAAATTCAGCCATTTGCAGTCACAAACAGCTCTCTCCATATGCAAAAATTCCCTGAAGGTCATATATTTTGACTACTAAAACACTCTCAAAATGCCCATTAAAGTAACCCGTGATTTAATGTCACATGCAGCCCATTTCTGTGGCCCACAGGAACAGGCGATGGCTATGAACAGTATAAAGTACACCTCTCCAAGTTTCACAGGGTGGTGCCCTGCTCAGTTACCATGCCCTGAAAGAGTTAGCTATACAACATTCCTTGATCAGTGCATGTTTGCAATCAGTGTGGGAGAGCAGAGAGTCACAGACATCAGTGTGGTGGGATGTGTGTATATGAACAGATGAGAGAAAGCAAAAGATACAGGTCAACATATCACTGCTTGGTGCAGCAAGAACTGGGGTATTACGACAGTATGATGCACTGCTTCAGTGAAGCACAACAGATAAAAGAGAAATAGGCCATGATGGACCTGAGTTCCCAACATCCGCATATTCAGGTAACATAGCAAACATAACAAATCACAAACATACAGTTGTGTTTTCAGCCATTTCCATGTTTGATGTATATTTACATTTCCCTGGCAGGAAAGCTGAATACTCATAGCCTTCAAGTGTGATTGCAGTGAGGGCGAAGCTCAGCCATACAAAACCTTCCACAGCTACATCACTATGGAAACCACAAATCCACCGCCTGCTCTGTTTGTCTATTTCTTTTACTGATTAAAAAAAATAAAATAAAAAAGTGAAGTGTTCTTCTAGTACGTTGTCTTCTCACAGAAGGACAAACATACTTTACCTACTTCAGGATCAACCCTTTCTTCCTTGAGAGCCTTGTGAAACCTACCCCACCTCTCAAACCAGCTGGGCAATCTTCTCCCCATGATGCTTCCACCACTTCTTTCAATGAGGACTCTTCAAACGCAGTCTGGGATTTTATCTTCGTTTCCACAGCTTCCTTCAGCTTCTGGTCTGTGACAACTCCAAAGGTGAAAACTGTTCTGGACACAAGTTGTAGTGTCTTGTTTTGACTGAAGTATCATTCACTGCCATTCCGCAACACTCTTTAAGAACATTTGAAGTATCCTCAAAACGGGGTAGGGCACATTACAATACAGCTGTAAATGCAAGGGTTAAACTTTTGCTTTATGCAGCCTAACATTTCTACAGCAGTTGGTCGTTACAGGTAGCTTTTCCCACACTAAAAATGTGCATACATCTCACCAAAAGCCTAATAGCTAAGAACAACTCTAGAAGATGCAGAAGGAAAATGGGGAAAAAATGCTCAAAAGCCTTCAATATGGCATGCATGGTGCAGCCTGGGTATGTGAAATGGCTGAAGGAATCCTCATACCAACCAGCAGGAGGGAAAAAGCCAAAAAAAAAAAAAAGAGTAAAAAACCCTCTGCACCTAAGTATGTGCATTTTATGCTGAGGAACAGCCTCTGAACAAACCTTCAGCAACACCTTCTCTCACACTGGGTACCTCTTACCTGAGTTCAGAGCAATTCATGGAAGAATTGGAGGATAATTTAGTCTCTGCAGCTCTGTTAGTCCTCAGTGCCTCGCAACTTCAGCTGCCAATTGACAGTCATTACACAAATGCCTGCTAGTAAATGAGTTGAGAAAAATTACGTATTTCACAGATGTTCCCTAACAGCCATTTAAATACACTCCTCTCCATTAAAATACTCTGCATGGAGAGAAAAATCCTGCCTATGCTCTGGGAACTTTTAGCAGATGACACTTTGGCTTCTCTGCAAGATAGAGCTAGGAACAAACTGACATAGTAGAAGTTCTCTTACAAAAAACAAAGCAATACTACACAAAAGATGCAGCCCCCCACCTCCCTTTTGCAAAATGGGCCAGAGCAGTCAGTGAGTGCTTCCATCTTGGTCCTAACTCACTGCCCTCACCTCAGAGCCAATTCCAGGCTGGCATTACCACACACATCCCAGTTTTGTTGGCGGTACCAACAGCCCACAGGATGATCAAAGGTTACTTCTTTGTCCACAACAACACACAAGCCAATTCCATGGAAGACAAGGTGAACGGAGTGGGGATCACAGCCTGCAGGGTCATGTCCCCATGGCTTTGGAAGCAAATCTGTCTGCATCTCCAGCAGACAGCGTCCTGAACAGCCTGAGTGGATGGAACATACAGGAGGCATTGGAGGAATGAATAATTCATAGTCTAGTTCTGCTGCCAATGGATCTATGTTTTCTTGTGCCCATACGGCACTCAGTTTTTGTTTTAACAGTAATAGGAGACGTCTGTACTTCCTTTGATGGTTCTTGAGGGCAGGCGATCAGCAGCATTTGCTCTTCTCACAGGAGCAGTACCATACACCAGTGCACTTGCCAGACACCGCTTTCTTCAGAAGTACTCGTGGCTGCATCATTGACAAAAGGGCTGGACTCATTCCAAGGCTTGGTCCATCACCAGCAGCCTTCCCAGGAACCAGCCGACACTTGCTTTGTCATAACCTTGCAGCACTGGTCTGGACTTTACTGCTCCACAGATGACCCTTTTTGACCAAGTGAAGCCCTATATTCAGCTACACAACGGGCAGCAAGATCATAGTCAGAGCTCAAGGCAGCAGCTGACCCTGCTTATCCACACTGTTCTCATCGCCACAATTAAGTCTACTGCTTTGTTTCAGCAAATGGCTGGGTCTTCTCCTCAGTCTCAGAGAGGGACAGGAGTCTATCAGAGCAAGCATAGAGACAAGAGCAGGACAACAGAATACCCTAGCATAGGTTATCTTGGGCACTACTACAGAGAGAGTGATGAGACAAGATAGGCTGAGGGAGGAAGGTACTACATGAATCTGAATTCTATATATGTAGCACCTACATATTCAAGCAAGTTCCCAGTTACAGATAAAGTACTATGCACAACCTACCCATGAAACATTAACCACAACAGGGCAAACACTACGGTAGCCTGAGCTGCTGCAAGCTGTACCAGAGCACCTGTGCTTAACCTCCTGTTAGGGCACCACACCGCATACTGCGGACACACAGAGCACTCCGAAAATGCTACAGCATCTGGAGACTGTTCTTCTGGTCCCAAAATGTCCAGCCCATCTACCAGGATCAATATATAGTTTTGCTTCAGGAGATAAATCACCCTTCCAATTTAACAGGATCTTACATCCACTCTGTGCAAGTGTAACAGACTGCCGTAAATACAGGAGAGTGGCAAGATGAGCCTAAAAAGATTAGTAGAGTAACACACTGGTGAATCAGGTGCAGAGACTGCACTGCATGTCAGGGCCAGGAATAGATTCCTCATCACCCAACTCACACCTGTGCTTTTACTACTGGAGAGAGCAACCCTCCGCTCCTTACCTACTGCTCTGGTTTAGCTCAGAGAAACTGTTCCACTGTCCTGATTGTTTTAACTGCCTAAGGCTATCTGAGTGTGAGGTTTTAAAGAGACAATAACACTGGAATAAGTTTGGCAATATAAATTACAAGCAATCAGAATGACGTGGCTCAAAGCAGACAGAAATCAAAGGTGATGTGAGCAAATGGTGATCTTATACTTCCAGAAAGTAACTTGCAATTTGAACCAACGGAAATAACTTCACGTCTTGGCCATCCTTTATGCACTCTACGTATTTCAATTTCAGAGTGCACTCCCACTGGTTTTACCCTCCCGCCCTTACCTTTTCCAGGGAGGGATCCTGGAGCTCTCCCGCTTTTTGTTCAGCTCCTGGGTCACAGCATCCGCGGGTCGACCGGGTTGCCTCCAGCAGGTCTGAGCTGTTTCAGACACCAGCCGTTTTTGGATGAGGTGTGTGTGACCAACAGCTAGCACACCAACCAGCCTGCCTTCCTAAAACAAAGAAGCACAGTTTAATCTTTATGAAGCACAGTGCAAGAGAGGCTTGAAGCACTGGAAGAGCTGTGATATGAATAGCTTAGCCCCGGTATCCAGAAGACCTGACTTCTTCAGAGCCCTGTAGGCGAGCGCCTGTACCTGCCCCTGGCCCAGGGCGGCTCCCTGGCAGCTGCCTCTCCCCTGGTGAGGCTGAGCCTTTTGACTCTCCACTGTCCTCCTGGATCCCAGCCACGGCAAACACATGGAGCAACTTCAGGGGAGGCAGTGACCAAAGGTTCCTCACTGCTACCATCTCAACCAAAGTCTTGGTTAACCCTTGAAGGGTCTACCAGAAAGTAACTCTATTTTCCCCGCCGATACCCCAATTTTTGAAGTAAGCCTTACTGCTGACTCCTTTTCATGCCCATCCTCCCTCTCCTAACATTGCCTCCCTATCTTCTCCACCTCCTCTCCACTTCACTTCTCCAACCATCATACTTTTCTTCTTCTCCCTTTCCCACTCTAGGACAGAGAGTGGCCTTTGTGACCCACCCACCACCCCAGCCTCTTCCTAGGGGCTCCAGTACTGCTTCTTCCCCCACTCTGGTGACCCGATTGCCTTTCACCTCCGTGTTGGGCTCAGGCAGCATGGCTGCATGATCCAAGCAAGCGGAGCCTGTGAGCTGAGGCTGTAGTACTTCTCTTCAAGCACTGACATTTAGGATACCACACTCCCAATTTTCTCAGAAGTCATGCCTTGAGGTGCCAGCTCCAACACACAAGTGTCTAACATCGTACTCATGTCAGCCTCACACATCTTGCATTCCAAGATCTTGTCTATACAAAGCATTTTTCTGGATTAATTGCACGTGAATAAGTTAGAGCCAGGATATTTATGTGTCAGACTGTGTAACAAATGGGATGTTTACGTTATCATAATGAATCTAAGAGTTTCTGAGCACCAAAGTCCAACAAGAACTCGAGAGAAATATTTTCCTTAAAAAAAAAAAAAAAAAGGCACTGTTTTTATTTAGCTAACACTGAAATACAAAAACACTCCGATTAAAAATGCAGATTAAATAACTAATCCTCCCCCAACAAAACCTTCCCAGCAAGATTAACAGAGCGATGAATAGCATAAAACCACTAATTAAATCAATGTAACATGGATATTATAGAGACACATTTAGCACCTTCTGTCTATGCACTGATGTTTGAGTCTACTTTGGAGTCCTCTCTTATCGTGATAAAGAGTTGCTATTTTAACAGCTAGGTATTTGTACATCAAATTGGGAAAGAACTTGGTTGTTAGCTAGCTCTGGTATAAATGATTCAGAAGTTGATGTGCCTAAAAATTATTTGCATGGATTCTATTTTCATTATATGCATTTTGTCACAGTTGGATATAGGTTTCTACTAAACTATTTATCAGACACATGGAAAAAAAAATTTTAAAAAGCCTTTTCTTAGACTCACAAGAACACTGAGAATGCTTTTTACATAGTCAGATCTATTTGTCTGTAATTTGATCTGTAAAAGAGTGAGGAACAAAATCATACAGAATAAGCAACTGCAACACACTCCAACTCCTTCAATGAACATTACAAAAGGCTTCAAGTCAACCTAACTTTAGGACCACACAGTCCTGCTCAATTCAGCCCCTTTCCTGGCACCAGCACCCAGGCCACCCATGGGCCTTCACTGGCAGCCAGAGCAAGGAACTCATCAGTCATTTGAATGCTACTCTCATGCCACCCTAATGCCTCTTAGTTCTCAGCTCTATCACCTCTAAGATCTGGCTCACGGGCCACCTTTTTTTTTCACAAAGACACTTCATTTCTATGAACAAAAAGTCCTGAAGAAACCATACCTTTAGTTACGCATATATCTACACCTGAAAGAAAATTATCATTGAAGACACTCTTCATTAGGAGAAGCAACACACACAAGCAGAACAGTAAAGCTGAAGATAAAGGTTCAACCTTAAAGCTCATGTGATTAATACAATGCTTAAGCTGTTCAGAAAAGGGGATTTGTCTTTTCTTTTGTACATAAATGAACTTTCTGTGTTGAAATACTAATGATTAAACACATGGAATGTTTGTCGTAGAGAAAAAACAAACAAACAGAAAACCAACCACAGTGGTGTGACCGTTCAATTGCATATACAGAAAAAGTTAAAATCTACAATCTACTATTAGGCCAGACTCAGACTTCCCAAAACAGCACTCGCTCATGCTCTGACTGTTCTTCTGACACAGACACCAACATTCCTGGTGTCAGCAGGTTGGGGACCGCACATTTGAATAAAGTAGCAGTGCTGCTCATCCAATGAGAATAAAAAGAATAAGCAAACAAAAAGGAAAGCAAATTCCTGACTGGGAAGTGGTTACTTGTGTGTTCCTTCAACTGTCTGTTTTAGTAATTACACTTCATTATTTCCAAAGTGCTCAAAAAAAAGCAAGCTCAGGTCCATGCAACTACCCAGTGATAAACTGGTATACCAACAGAGAAGCCAAGTCACAGCACTGCTCTGTGACTTATCTGGGATTGTCCTGGGAAGAAAGTGCCAAATTTGGAAACAGAAAGTGAGCATCTGTCGTCTCAGAAACTCACCCTGCTCTGGCAGGACTTACATGGAGAGTGACGCAGATTTCACTTTCCACTGAAGTCCCAACACTCCTTTTGATGAGGGCCTTTGAACGTGCAAACAGACCAGGTGGGATCTGAACATCCCTGAACCTAGACTGGCAAGACAGAGCACAAGACATGGTAGGTTTGGCTGAATTTCCTTCCCCAGAGGACTGAATTACCTCAGAGAGATACGTAGGGCATAAACTGCCACACGGTCCCCACCTCCTGAAAAGGAAACGCCTCTCTTCTGGAACACCACCACCGCAATAGGAAGGACAACTCTGTAAAGCAACAACTTGCAGTTACCCGAGGAAAACAAGTGATTTCCAAGGTTAGGTGCATCCTTTCCCAGATACCTGAAAATGGGTCCCCTATCTCTACTGAAAACTTCTGGCAAAGCCTTGAGAAGCACATTAGAGCTCCAGAGTTTCAGATTTCTTTTAAAAGCCACACTGCCACCCAATAGCTGGAGAGGCTTGGGCAGTTGCCCGCACCCCCACACAATTACAGTATCTGCAAATGCTTCTGTGGCTATTTATCACCAAAAGCAGAAATGCGTTTAGAATAACTGCCAAGAGTCTTTATTTTTTGTTGTCGTTATCTTGCAATCTGTCTTTAAAAAAAAACAACCAAAAAACAAAAGCCACAAACCAAAAAAACCCCTCAGGTTTCAAACAAACACACAATCAAATTCCCTCGTGCTGCTCAATCTGTCTCACTTTTTCCTCCGTGTACACTCATCCCTGCTTATGTTCCTTCCATTCCGTTGCTGCTAAGGCAATGAAAACAAATGAGCTGGGTTTACATTCAGGTTTTCATGCATTACTGCAGCTCTCAACGTTTTGGGGCCAATGGGCCACTGGGAGTGTTTTAAGACTTTTCACAGCTTGCCACGTGTCCCTGCCATCTACCTTTTAACATATCTCACCCATTTTCTTATTTTTACAGACTACTTTCCGTAAGCTGTTGAACCATCAAAGACCCACGGGCCTATGGGAGGGAATGATTATTTACTTATATACACTTACACACACTTCCTTATCTTTAAGAGCTCATCTAACATTTTTTCTGTTTATTTCAGGCTCTGTGAATACTTTTCTCTGTAACTGGGGTGAAGTCTGACCTCGCAATATGGCAGGTTAAGCAGGAGGTGCGTTAAAAAGGAGCAACTTTTACAAAACTCCACCTACACTTGCTTTATGAAGAAGTACAGAACACATGTTACATCATGAAAGCAAACTCACTGGCTTTTTGGTAATTGAAGGCAGGGTACTGTTGCCTAGCAACTTATCTGATTACCATTTTTTCAAGTATCACATGCACACTTAGATATGTTGCATAATAATGTCTCACTTTTATGCTGCCTAATCCAATGGAAAAAAAAAAAAGGTGTGGGGGGGACGAAGCTATCAAAATTAATGCCTTTAGTCTCTTTTCTGGCAAAAAAGAAAGCACAAGATAGTAGCTCAAGAACAGGTTGAAACATTGGTGTTCCTGAACTTCATTCCTGCCTTTCTCTGGCTTGCTGAATGTGCTTATATAAGCATTTTATTTTATCAACTTGTCTGCAAAATGACACTAATAATACTAGCTTCATAGAGACACACTGAAAATTCATTAAGAACAGAGAGATTCTCAGATGAAAGATGCAGTGGAAATGCTGGTGTTAGCACTTACAGCTTCTTAGTACTCCAAATGTTGCTAAACTCTGGTCCAAAGCATAGCACATTTTAATCATTGTCATGACACTGTCCAGTCCTTGTTTCTCAATCAAGGATCTCAAACCATGAAAACTACATTTCTCCCATCAAAACGTGACACTTTCCTGTCTTTTATGTCCAATATATAGAAGAAAAGGAAAAAAAAACCCAACATAACCCCCAGATACTGCACACATAAGACAGCATGCCCCAACTTGAAACTGGAGCACTAAGCGTTATTGTAGTTCTTGTACCATGGAAATCAGAGGTGGATCAGAACATGCGCATACATTACAGTTTTAGAAATCAATATGCTCTACTTATTGATCTGATCTTTGAAAAAGTAATTAAACTCTAGCTAATCTATGAAAGAATTGAGCGTTTAGTTGCCTTTATAGTGAGCAGTAATACCTCGTAACACAAATACCAAACTGAGTCATTGTTTCAAAAAGGATATATTTATCTAAGAGGAGGACTTGGATTCTAGAAGTTGCACATCCACACATTAGATGACAATATAATATAACATAATAAACTGTGTACTTTATATATGCACCTGAGTGTTCCATTGCACAGAATGGGAATGGCTCAGCTGCCCAGCGCGCCCCCGCACCACACTAGCCTCTGTCAGCTCAAGTGACTGAACTTGATGTTTTGGAAACTTCGTATCTCATCTCCACAGTAAAGCATTAAGTGGCAAAGGAAAACCAAAAGCAACATCCAAGCTCTATATTGCTAAGGAATCATTACATTACCTTCACAGCAGCTCCCCTCTTCCTAGTAGACATCGGAGCATTTGTATAAACTGTGCCCTACATCCTGCAGCTCCTGTGCAAGTCCACTTCCAATTAAAAGCTTAATTGCAAGATCTGCCTTGGAAAAAACTGCTGGATGAAAATAAACCAAATCACATGGTATCTATCATGCCACTAGGGGAAACTATATACACAACTTGAAAACACCAGAAATCACAAAAAGACATAACTCTTCCTCTAGAACTTACTGGAAGCATCCTTACCATAAACCTCCGCTGATACAAAATACAAAGAAAATACATGGACCAAAGAGAGCCCCATGGATTAAGCAAACCTGATTTTGCTAGAGTGGTTAGCAGGAGAAAAAAACAGCCACATATAACTACTACCATCAGGCACTCTCTGCCATAAGCAGTGAGAAACCACTCTACCTACAGCTCTGAATAGACACAGACCTGCCCAAGGTTTCTCAGCCCAGATTAGGCTGGTAGAGTTGAATGAGATTGACTGTCTTCAGGGTAAAGAAAAAAAACACCAAACAAAACGGACTCCCCTTCCCCAGAAGGCACTTAGCAGTACAGACAGCACTATGCCATAGCTACCCACGCTAAAGAGAAAGCTTACTCCTTCAGAAATACTTCATCATCTCCTCCATGCTCCCAGCAGAGTCAAGGAGAACGGGACAGAAAGGTGCTGTGCAGAAGTCCTTTGTACAAGCTACCTTCAATATCCAGTGCACCTGAGAGCAAAGATCCAGCAAGGAAGGAGCCAAACAGCAGCTTCACCGCACTATGCTATCCACACTCATCTAATGGGTACTAACGCTCGGATCTTACGCAATGAAAACAAGACAACATGCATTTGTCATAGGGAAGATTCCCTCAGCCGTCTAATCCAGCTTTGACAGAAGCCTGTGAGGGTGGGGGAGTTTTGAAATAAGGTTGCAGTGAACTCCTGTGCACAGACACTTATAAAGATCCAGAACAACAGAAAGGGTAAGATAAAACACTTTTTTTTTACACAATTATTAGAAACTCTGAACTAGTAACCGATAGGTATTCTCATTCAGATATGCCTGCAAACAAATCTCTAAAGCAGTCTAGCTTTTATTTAGCCTCTAAGGACATATTGAAGAGCAGTATGCACCTGCAAATACATGCTGTTTTAGCTGGACAGCAAGGTGCAACAAGGCTCTGGCTCACATTAGACATTATTGGGTGTATCATTTACAACCAGGAACATACCGCTATTCACTAACCAGAAACAGCATGTTGTTCCCAACTGGCACAGATGTTGGTAATCTGTTCATGCAGACCCAAAGCTTTTGCCCAATCTGGCTCCCTTTCAGGACTCTTTCTGGTTGCCTGCACAACCACCTTTCCTAGGAGTTCAGAAACCATCTGGATACTCCTGCCTCACGTACCATCACAGAAACGCGAAAAGCAGACCAGTTTATTTCTGACATCCAAGGCAAACCAGCCCCCCACTCCCCTACTCAGCCTGTGCTGAGCCTGCAGAGCCAAGAGCAAGCAACATGGTCAGGTGATAAAGTCACCAGAGAATACTAAAATACAGGAAGCAGATCTGAGAAGTAAAAGGAGATCATTTACAAACCCATTCCAAGCAAGCCACAAGCAGACAATACCTTTTAAGTTGGAAAACATTAGCTACCTAGACGATGAATCTTCTTTCAGAAGTAAGGAAAAATACCATGCTGCGCCTTTCGCAATAGGCAGATTTTATTTTGGAAGAGAAATCCCACTTGTATTGTTCAACTTCATGTCTTTTGCTCCAGATCCAACCCAGGAAGACCTTTGTTGGACACCGCTGCATTTGCAGCTATACGTGCAGGGCAGAAGGGACCACATATATGTTTGCTAAGGTGCCATTTCCCCATGTGCAGGACATGGCTGTGGCACCTGAAAGCTTACCAAGGTACTGCAACTGCCTATGGAGGTGGGCAGTGCTTCCCACAAAAGGAGGGGTAAGAGTGGGAATAGAGGCTTTTCCTGCCTCCTGCTGGCAAACAGTTTCTCTAAGTAATTGACCTATTTTCTACAGAATAATTAGCCCTAGGGAATGAAGCACTGCTGCCCTTTAATTAGTCATGTTGTTACCTCTCTTGTCTCTACCATGTAATAGCAGGTTGCAAGACTGAAAAAAGAAACAAAACAAAACAACACAAGTTAATTTCATTTTCTTAAACATGGCATTTATTTAAGGCAATCCAGAAACAAAGAATCCTAAGGTACAATTGGCAACAATAAAATATGCCATTACTTCTGTGATTTCATCATTAGAACAAGCAGGTCTCTTTCATGACAATACCCTTTAAGCTTCCTTAATATATTAGGCTTCTCTTTTCTAGGAGCTTTTTCAGGATACTTTCCCTTCATCTTCCATGAGGAAAAACTTTCTTTCCCACTGTCAGAAAGTTTAAGCACAGAAATAACTCTTTGCCTAAAATCTAGTCAAACCTCCTGCATATCACAGTTTAGTAAAATTTCATGCAGTTTCTTGCAACAGAGCTCAGTAACTTGGGTAAGGACAGAAGTCCTTTAGACTAAGGAGATTAGATTTGCATACCACGAACAAAGAGCACAAGAAATCGTGCCACAGGCAGCGTGGCACCTCCAAAACTGGTAAATAACTGTTCAAACAAGTCTCACACAGATGACCTGTAGTGACCAATCCCATGCTGCAGAGGAAAGAGAAAACCTACAAAGTCTGGCCCCAGACTCTGTGGCAAGTACGATCCTGAGGATACAAAGCACATGATGACAGCAAAAAGATGTTTTTTTTTTTTCCCCTGGGAAGAGTACAGAGCCTCTTCTCCTTCTCCCCCACTCCCTCCAGATCTCCTTCCTGGCATGCTCAGTCCCCAATTGTTGCTCGTTTCTAATGCTTCAGAGGAAAGCAAAAACTAAATTCAAATGGCTAATTATGCCATAAGAGGAAATACCCTTCCTGGACACAATGCAGTGGCTGCCGGCAGCCCAGAAGCACACAAGCTCAGTAGACTTTGTCTTAACCAAACGGACAGGTATTACAAGCACATTTAGGACACTGCAAAACAATTCCTCCTCTCCAGAGCTCTCTATATGTGGGAACAGGTAGATCCACAAAATACAAGGCCAAAGGGATCCCTACATCTTCACTCCTTAGGACTTCTCAAAGACTGAATTAAAGTATACGTTGTAAAAAGATACCTCAATTTAAAGACTCCAAATGCTGTCGAGTCCACCACCTTACCCAGAAACCTCTTCCTGTTCTTACACTCAAAGTCAGAAACCTGCATCTCCCTTCAAGGTTAAATTTGCCTTTCACTGCTCAGCACCACAGTACATTATGACATTGTCAGCAAAACCACAGAGTCCCCACTATCAGGTATCATTTCCATACATATGCAGAGATCTAGGTTACTCTCAATCCACATGTCAATGAGCTATCCATGACCCTTGTTTTAGCCCCCCTCAACCATTTCTGTAAACTGCTATGGGATCTGGCCACAGGAATGCCAAGGTTTGAACTCTCCCAACGAAGCAGCTCGCTTTCTGCCACCATTACCCTGCAGTGGAGTGGGAACAGCAAGCCTGACCAAGGCTACGGACATGCTGCCAGAGCCTCAGCACGGAGGTGTTATGCAGTCGCAAGCAGTGCTAATCCAACACCTGCTTGCCCCTCCACTCTTCTACCACCATCTATACTACTTCCTTTTTCAATATGCCTGTGATCAGAGGATCTCAAAATGTGTCTCAGACATTGAATAAGCTGCTTGTAACACCTCTGCTGCCCTTTGTTTAGGAAGCTGCTATAGCTACTAGTTAAACCAAACAGAGTCAACTCTTGCTTTTCAATTTGACATCAACTTGTGAAATACCACCTTTCCATGCCTCAGTTTCCCCCACTACAAACAGGAGGACGCCCGTGTTCTTCAGTGGGAGCCTCAGCACAGAACTATGAAATTTGCAGATATACACACAAAGCTCCTCAAGGAGGAAAAAACCTACCTCCAAATTAAGTGAACAATCTTAACTCATCCACAGTAGCGAGTGGTTGTCACCACACACAGGAAAACTGACATCTCTGCATGGAAGAGGTCATATCTTCTCGCTGGGACTAGGCGCTGGGATTCAGGAAGGACCCTCAGGATGTGCTGTGGGCATCAGTGTGTCTCACAGACTTCCTACAGGGCTGAGAGTCGCTACGGGCATTAACAACTCCACATCGGAAAATCTTCTTTTTCTGTTTCCTAATAATTTTATGGTAATTTTTCTTTTCAGGACCTCCTACGTACCACCAAACAGTAGCTAGCCCCATTTCTAACTGATGCTGTACATACATTAATGCATTTGTACTCCTGGAAACGGTAGAACAGAGCTCTTTGGGCAAGCTGTTCTTACAAATCCCCAACGCACACAGCTCTGGCAGTCACAGAGCTGTTACCGCCTCGCCCGCAAAAAATGTTGCTCCTGCAGGGACTCCTTTTTCCACGGAATTAAGAGTGAAACAGGACAAACCTGTCAAATAAATGATGTCAGAGAACAATACTAAATATTTCATCTGACAGTTTTACTGCTTCTGCTATGTAATTAGGAGGTTTAACAAGTTTGTACTTCCCCAGTAGCTTTGGGCCAGCAATGCCAAATGCTCTCTAGGAAGTCCCAGCGTGACACTCGGACTCAAGATGCATGGGATGGGCCACCAGCATCCTCCCAGCACCCCTGCTCCTCAGCATCCTAGAGACAATTTTCAAAACCCTAGTGCAAAGGATGGGGGACAGAAGGAATCTGATTTTCCATTTCGCCAAAATTCAGCTATTCTGAATATTTTTCCATACCAAAAATGGAACAAGAGCAAACATCTTGAGATTAAGTTAAATTAAAAAAAAAAAAAAAGAATAAATAACCTCATTTTCAGCTGATTGCAATATCTGGGTGCCTGACCTCCGAGCCTTACACACGAGAGTAATTCACAAGGTTGCAGAGGAGTCACTGAGAGGACCGCGGCCAGCCCCAACCTCCCAGCTCTGCTCTGCAAGCGCGGGGCTGCTCCAGAGCCATTCCTCCTTTTCGGGAATGAAGTTTTACTGAAATTAATGCAAAACGATGTTTCAAAACACTTCGTTTTTGTCAAAACCGGGCACTTCGCAGTGAAAAGCGGTTCCCATTTCAACACCGCCGCCGCCCCGGAGCGCCCAGCATCTCCCCAGCAGAACCCCCGCGGCACCCCCGGCGCTGCCCCGCGGGTCTGTGGGGTGCCTGGGCCCACCCGGCGGGGGACGCCGCTCCCTCAGGCCGCACCGCGCGGCCTCGCTCCCCGGGAGGGGGCGACACCCCCCGCCCAGACCCCGCACCCGGGCCCCGGGCCCAGCCGCGCCTCCCCGGGCGGCCAGCGGGGCCGGCCAGCGGGCGGGGAAGCAGGCGTTCCGCCGCCCGGGCACCGCCGCCCGCCTTTGTCTCGCTGAGGCCGGTGGCCGCCCGGCTTCCCCGCGCGACGCCCGCCCGGCGGCGGCGGCGGCACGGCCCTCCTGCCACCAGAAAGCGAAACCAACGGCGCCGGGCGCCAGCCCCCGCCTTCCGCCCCGGGCAGCGCATCCCGCCGCCGCTCGGCTGCGGGGAGGCCGCCGCAGGCGCCGCGCATCTACCGGCGGGGCGGGCGCGGCGGCGGGCGGCGGGCAGGTGCCGAGCCGGGGCGGCGGCTCCTCGCTGCCCCCCCTCCCGCCCTCTCGGCTGCGCCGCGGCTCCTCGCCTCACCGGGGTCCATGGGTGCCCTGCGGCCGGCGGCGGCAGGAGGTGAAGTGTGCCGGTGACACTCGCCCGCCGTATGGATGCGGTTGCAGTCTGCACATGCTCGCTTCCGACAGCCGGCCTGCCCCGCCACCTTCCCTTAACTCTTTCCCTTCTGCCCCGCACTGCCTCCCCAACGGAGGGGCGCGGCGAGAGCGCCCGGCTCCCGCCAGCCTCCCCCCGCGCACCAGCCCCACGCCCTCCCGCGGAGGTGCAGCGCTTTGCCCGGCCGGTGGTTCCCCCAGAGGCCTGCCGGGACCGGGGCGGGGGGCAGCGCATGGGGCCTCCCCAGGGAAGCGGACCCTGCGGGCCGGTGTGTGCTGAGGTGTGTGGCGGGAACACCCCGCGCAGGGGCTCCCGAAGAGCCTGGGCTGTTTGCTCTGGCTGTGGCCAGGTGTCCTGGCCGGTCAGCCTGAGGTACGGGCTCTTCATTTTTACTCTTCTAAAGAAATCCGTAACCAAACCAAACCCTGAGCAGCGGAGGGATGTAACCCCCGTGTGCCCGCTGTTGGATCTGGACGCCGACAGGACATCCCTGCAGTGCAGGAAATCAAACACGACTATCAAAGGAAATACTTGTCTGCAGCTCCACTGTTAAAATAGTGAAACAGAACCGCTACAAGAAGTGTTTTTCCACCCAGAAGGATCTCTTTGGATTCAGAAAATTGGCCAAGGATGAGGAGTAAGAAAATAAATTTACAGCATAGGTAGTAACATAAATTAAAATCGTTTGTCTTTCTACATTAACTCTTCAGCAGCATGAGAACACGGGAAAAAATAATGCCTTTCACAAGCAAACAAGTGACCCCTCCATCCCTCTGGCTTCCCTCAGAAATGGAAGTCACAGCAGCCCTCTGCACTGAGGATTAGCTCGTTAATGCCTCTGAAGTGCCTCAGAGTCTTCAGGCAGAAGTGAGGAAGATGTGTTCCTTTACACAGAGAGAAATCCCAGTATCGTGGGGTAAATGGTAACCCCAAGTGACACAAACCCAGAAGTGGCAATTGATCCTGAGCCCAGAGACCTGTGTTTCAGCAGCACCCTGCATTCCCTCGTTAGCTACTGACTTTGGGCTCTTCTCTGGTCCTCGCGGGCTTCTGATGCAGTCCACATTCTGTTTCTGACAGGCAGCAGGTTTCCTGGTCTCTCCTGCCTTCTGTAGCAACAGAAATGATGAGCTAATGTTTTCAGCAGAATAAGGATGTTTTTGTGACCTCTGTTTAATGACTCAGCATTTCTGCAAGCAATAATAAATGGTCCCAATGATGAGGCAACACTGGATTTGTGCAGGCCCTGAAGCAATTCTAACGAAGGATTCTCAAGATGTCTGGCCCCAGCAACTCTCTGAAAGGCAGGTACCTCTGGAGAGACAGCTCCTGCAGCCAGAACTGTGGGGCCAGCAGATGCTGCACACTCAAAAACCGTGGCTTTGCATAGCTCTGTGTAACCCAGGAGTGCCGGGGTTACTGGCTGGCGTTCCCGCCAGCGTTCACCCCGGGGACCTCTGTGTACAAACCGCTGTGGCTGCTCTGAGGATGCCACAATGCAGCAAACCAGCCTGTCACCCAGTCACCTGATTGCACAATCTCACTGCGAGAGCTGGAGTATCAGAAAGATGGAGCGTTTTAAAGGGGAAATGGAAAATAATGCACAGCTAACCCTACCTCAGCAGCCAAGCTGTGCAAGCTAGGACAGCGCTGCATGTGCTCGTGACCTCAAGCTGGATGAAAAAAACTCAAATGTCCTATATATATTTGAACAGAGCTGAGAAGCAAAATGCTAAGATAGCTAAGACATCTTTGATGTTTTAAGAAGCACCTTTAAAACACCATATCCGATGAGACAGCTACAGAGGACAGCAGCCTGATGCAGTGCTTATGTATTTATTGTGAAATAGCATCCTTTAGAAAGCACTGAGGACCGTGCTAGAGACATAGTCGAGAGAGAGCATGAGAGAGATCATTTCACATTAGGAGACAGCACGAACATTTCACAGCATGAGAGGAGAGAATGCCTTATGAGGAGCAGAGGAAAGGTCAAAGAGAAAGGAAGAAGAGAGCTAAGAGATACTCACCTACGAGAAGAAGAAATCAACAGCCAGAGATGGACTGGAAAAAAATGAGAAGCACATGTAAGGAATACATAAATCTGTATTCTCCTGTCTAGTCACAGCAAGCAGAGAGAGGAAGGAGGAGGTGAGGAGAAAGGAGAGGGCTCCCAGAATGAGAAGGGAGGAAGGAGGAGGCAGTGAGGCAGGGGTGAGGGGAATGAAGACAAACACTCTGCTGTGCTGAGGGGACAGGCAGGAGGGAGAAATATCAGAGCAAGCACCTGGTGGTGGTGCTGTACACCTGAGAGCTTGTTCAGCTCTCTCCAGCTGCATTTGCTGGTCCAGAAAAGCTGTTGTTTTTCTGTCCATCCTTGTTTCTTTCAGCCTGAGCTAGTAATGGAAGAGAAAAAAACCCAAAACAATGGAGTAGAGATTATAATACGGTGAAAGTGGGAGTAGGATGAACCTCAGGGACAAAGGAGAGAGGATTTCTAAAACTACCCTTTTGTCAGGCATTCACCAGGAGGCTTGAGATCTCCCAGGCCTGGTGCTGGGAGCAAGCCCCATTCTCTGCAGAGCATCCAGGCTTGTATGCAGGAAGCTGGCTGCAAGATGAAAAGAGTTTGCAGTGACCTAAGTATGCTCTAGCCCCTCTGGAGCTACTTGTAAACAGGCACAGGAGACACAGCTGATCTTATGAATAATTTTATATCTAGAATAACAAAGATCATATACAACACCTGATCTAGTTCATCTATATGTGTGCCTAAAGCCAGCTCAGATGTCTCTGCACTATCCTGTCTCGTTCTGGAAGGATTTAATCCTTTGGGGGCAGCATCACACCTGACTGTATGGAAACATGTAAGAAAGTAGCATAATCATACTTGCTTGCTACTGTACTCTTGTATCTGGGCACACTAAGGAGGGCAAGTGCAGCAATACCCAAACTAGTTCCTCATCCATTTTGTGTGTGGCAGAGCTTATTCCCTCACTGTAATTTGTGGTTTATTTATGGCACAATTGTTACACTGAAAAAAGAATGACGTTTCTTCAGGAACTCTTTATTGTGGTCATTACACTGGTATCTGAGTGCATCACAAATATTGCTGCCAGTGTAGTCATTCCCAGTGAGGTAAGATCTCACTCTGCGGACTGGGGTTTGAAGGTCAGACACATTACAGTTAAGAGAAAACCATAAAGTCAAGAATTATAGCACATCTTTTTGCCCAGATAGTTTAGTTTATTACTCTTTGTATTTGCATTCCAGTTGTGGATGCTCATCCCTTCCGTAAATCCAGCCTCGGTCTAGAAAAAGGGGCAGCTGGAAAATCAGGATCCTCCATTAGTTTTACCAGTTTAATCCAAGTGACTTGTCTGACATTGCTTAAGAACTAAGGAGGAATGGGATCCAGCTTTCCAGAGCAGGGTTTAACCACCTGGCTCGTTAAATCACCCTTACGCTAATTTCCTGCCACACTCTCTACACGCTAATGGATTCTGCAGCAAATGAAACTGGAATCTTGTAACACTCCCCGCTCTCTACCCAGCCCTGGTTCAGTCTGACTCCAGTCAGCCAGTGCACTGAAGGAGACACCTATCATAGAAAACGTCATCACAATCATTTAAAACCTCTCAAGCCAAAATCAGGGTTTTCCCCTCCTTGGGGAGTTTTGGATTTTTCTCTCCCACTTGCCTGAGGAGGTCCTGCAACTGGGAATTTTTATCTCCCTAGGCATGTAGAATAGAAAGGAGATGCTCTCTGTTTATTTAGTAAACCCCTCACAGATGTACATCTAAACATGGGCTTCTCTGACAGGAAACTGAGGAACAAAGAGCAATCTTGAAGCTTGCAAAGAAATTAAAGGAGGAACTATTTTTTTTTTTCCTGAGGGCCCCCCCCAGTCACTGTGCTGACAAATGTTCTTCAAATTCCTGAAGTAGGAAGATGCCACAAATCACATGCTGTCTCAGATCACCTTGCATAGGTCTTTGTGCAATAACATGGAAATTGCTTCCTTTGTCTCTTTTTGGTGAGGGTAGAAAAAATACAGGCCATGGCTTTCACTGCCTTCACTCATTTGGTGATTTTTTTGAAGAAAAGGTAAAGGAAATTTTCAAACGTGATTCCTTCAAGCTGGAAGAGACTCCCAGGTCTGATGGGTTCCTCTCTTTCTTCCGCTTGTAGCAGGGGCTTTTTTCCCCTCCCTCTAGGCTCTATCAAAATACACTTAGGTTCTTTTCATGGCTTCAGACACTAATGCCGTGTTCACCACTACTGATAAAGTGCTTGATTCACAAAGGGACTGAGGCAGAAGTCAGGTCCATGCAGGAGGTTCCATCTGAAAATGAGGAAAAACTTCTTTCCTTTGAGGGTGACAGAGCACTGGCACAGGCTGCCCAGAGAGGTGGGAGTCCCTGTCTCTGGAGACATTCAAAACTCACCTGGATGTGATCCTGCGCAACCTGCTCTAAGTGAACCTGCTCTGGCAGGGGGCTTGGACTCCAGAGGCCACTTCCAACACCTAACATTGTGATACATGGAAATTACAGATCCTGAAGGGTTTGGAGGCAACTCTGTTTTCTGTTATTTTGCCAGATTTAACAAAATGCATAAAACATTGTTCTGGGGAGGGGCAAGCCACTATACAAACCTGCACACGTGCAGTCCAACTCAATCCAATAACCTGTTTTGTGGAGAAGTGCTGCCCATTAAAAATGCCAGGAGACTGGAGCCCTGGAGACTTGGGTTGTGTTCACAGACATGCTTCACTCCTCCTCAGTGCTCTCAAATTCACATCTCTGTTTTTCTGTTTCCCCAGCTGCAAATGCAGGAACGCATTTCCTTTGCTAGAAGGCTTTGAGACACACCAGTAGGAAGTAGAATAAGCAAAGAGGTTTTACATTTGGAGGGCTCCTAGAATGCCAAATGACCTAATGCTAGCACTTCACTGACATCTTGTAACTCTGAGCTAGCTAAGAAAGAGAAAAGGCATGTGATTTACCCAAAATGCTTTTGAATGTCAGTACCAGATATGGGATAATTACAATGAATAATTTTATTTCACATAGTGTCTCTGGTACATATTATACTGCAAAATATAATTGAGACTAAATATTTTTGGAGCTGTAGTTCTTATTTATACAACACAACATGTAAGCAAAGTGCTCTGCACAACAGTAAAATGACATGTGTCTGCTCCAAGTCACTTACAATACAATTCTCAAGCATTAGTCAAGTAGTTAGAATAAGCCAGGGAGAGGAGGGGAATGGATAAGGGGAAATAATGGAAGAGACAGGGGTTACAATATTTTAAAAAAGATAAATGAAGAAGGTGTGAGCAATTAAATGGTATGAATTAAACTGAAAAAGTGTTCCTCTGAGATCTGAAATGATGTAGGGAAATGGATGACTCAAAGGAATACATAAAAGTGATTCAGAACTAAAAATCACAGTTTGACTCTCCACCTCTATGTATCAAATATTCACAATGAGCTGCTCGAGAACATTCCACAGGCCAAGAGCTTTTTGAATAACAAAAACATCCGAGATGAACAAAAGCCATTCACAAACAGTGCTGAAGCAGCAAGAGAAGTGACTAAATCTGCCAGATAAGCTGTCTACTATAAATACAAGATATCTACCCTGCCCCTCTCTATTCTTCATTCCCTGAATTTCCCCTGAAGTTGCATTAGTGGTAAGATTCTTCAGTTTCTTTCTTAAACTGTTATTTTGAAAGTCTGTGCACCATCAGTAGCACCCACGCTTTGCCTTAGATGCATGGAGGCCCACAAAATGCTTTGGGATTATGCAGGATGAAAATTCTTACGGGCCCAATTCTTAAAAGCATTTAGGCACCCAGATATGCAGGTCACAACTACAGGAATTCTCAAGATCAAGTTAGCAGCAACTCATGCCTATTCATTTGGGTGATCCAAATATCACTTTGGCAAAGGAGGTTCCCATATTCAAGCACTGCCTCCTGTGGCAATGTTGTGGGTGGTTTGTTTTTTTTTTTTTTACGTTTCTGGGTAAGAACCTATTTTTGGCATCACCACTTCCATTCATGTCTTCCAAAAAAGAAGGGGAAAGGAAGTCACCCAGCAATTTATACTTCCCATGTATTATGGCAGTTCAGCTGGTAAAGTGACCGTCTACTAGCATATCTAAAGAGAAAATCAACCATGGACTTTTCTAGTCCTCCAGTTTCTTTCATTAGTTATCTTGACAGCCTTGATTCATCTTGGTATCACTAAATGGCAGCAATTAAAGGACAGAACAGAGGGAAAGTTGCATGCTTAGCTACCGTTTATATTTATTAATTATGATTACATCAATATCTCTTTGCTACAGCACAATGGATCTCAGAGATAACCATGACCTGAATGACCTCTTAGATATCCTAGAACTTTAATTTTCATGGATATATTCCAGTATTAAATGCTATAACTCATGCTTGACAATTTGTAATTGCCTGTAGGCCGATAAAAAAAAGTCTAGTCTTGATAGGAAGAAATAAGATGACGAATTCACCACATTATCTCATTCTAGTGGTTGATCGTTTTCTGTGTCTCATTCTTCACTTGAATTTGTCTGGCTTTATAATTCCTGCACTCAGTCCTCAGTACAACTTAGTCTGCTCAGAGCCCTTTCATGCTAGTGTTTTATGCCTCCAACACTACCAATTCATTAATCAAGCTATAAATCAAGTCATCTCCTTTTCAGTAAGTCAGACAGGTTGAGCACTGCAAGTCTTCTACAATAAGGCATTTTTTTTAGATCTTGAATGATTACGAAGCTTCTTTTGCACCTTCACCAGCTTTTCAACAACCTTTGAAAATAAATATCCTGCATATGATTAGTCTCATGAGTACTACAAAGAGAAGAAAAGCAACCTGGTACTTCTACTCACTATTCCCATGTTTATGCATTCAAGGATTGATTTCACCCTTTTTGCCACAGTACCTCACTGGAGTGAAACTGCTCCATACTCTGACCACCCTGATCCTTTTTGGAGCGCTGTTTTCCAGGGTAGAGTTTCTGATTACACATCTCCTAATCTCCTATCTGTCTCCCACATGCATAACTTTGCATTTAGCTGTAGTAAAAGGCTTTTTACTTGAACGTGTCTGATCCGCTAGATGATCCAGGCTGCTCTGTATAAATGCTTTCCCCTTATCACTGCCATTCTACTGGGCTTCCTAATACCTACATATTTTGTTAGCAGTGAGTTTATTTCTAGGACAATGATGAAAGTGTTGAATAGCACTGAATCTAAAATTCATCCTAATACTCCTTCCATGGCTTTTGCAAAGCACAGGTGACCCAGTGGACAAAGCTGGCTGGACTGTTTTCCCTATGCTTCAACCATCCTGTGTCCTATGTTTATCTCAGTGAATAGGAGTCATCCAGGTACAAAGGTGCAGTGCTGCCCCTGATCTGAATGCTATACACAAAGAAATATTCAGTGAGAAAAAAAATTTAAGAAATAAAGTCAAGCAGAATTCTCATCCCATACATATATTCATTCCTGTCCAGTGAGGGCTCTCTGGTGGTAACCATGTTATCTCTTCATGGAACCACAGAAGGTAGGGCTAGAAAGTACTTTGAGAGCACCTAGTCATCTTCCTGCTCATGGCAGGGAAGCATAAGTTATTCTTGATTTTTCTTTTTGTCAATATTATTTTGATGCTAGAAAATATTTCCCTAGATTTTCTTATTCTTTGTCAGTTAGTACTTTATTTTTAATATTTGTTTCCCTGAACTGCTGTTAGCCTTGCCGATGCACATCTATTGGCATTACTGACTTTGCCATTGTTTAATATTGGCACAGAACAGATACTCCTCTAGTATTCCAAGTTTTCCTCACTATTACAGGATTTATGAAATACCAATATCAACAGGCTAGAGATGAGTTAAATAAGCTCTATTGGCATTCCTATGTAAGCTATCCAGACCTGCTGATTTTAAAATATTTACCCCCAGTACATACTTGACATTCTTCTTGGTCACTAGTGGAGTGGAAAATTTTTCATCAGCCCATGTGATATAAGTGCATCATCTTCCTTCTTTCCAAATGCAGAACAGAAATATTTATTGAATATTTGTCTTTTCTGCAACATTATCATTTCATAATCTGCATCAAGCAGCAGCATGTACCCTTGTTAAGACTTCTGTTGTTCTTAATATATTCTTGACTCATTTGATTGTCTTAAGGCCTGCCAGCCAATTATTTTCCTCTGTCATCTTTTTTTGTCTATTTTTACATTATATGACTTCTAATTTATATTGATTGCTACACATTTCCCATTTTATCCATTTGCCATGTAGGCTTTTTATTTTCTGACTATGCCTTCACTTTATATATTGACCCAGGATGGCATTTTAAACAACACTGTTCTCTATTATGCTTATGAAATTGAGTTTTTTTCTTTTTTAATCCAGTGACTCTTAAACAGTTTCTGGTTATCTTCTGTATTTTTCTGGTGAGCTTCTCTTCCTCAGCGTCTATGTTTAGCCCATATCCAGTGCTAAACTGTAGCAGCTGCTCTATCACCTTATAACCCCACCTCAGCTGAGATGGGGAATTGGGGAAAAAAGGGAGAAACCCCATGGGTTGAAATAGAAACATTTAACAAAATAACAAAACTAACACAAACACCAACATAAAGGGTACAACAAGCTTATACTCAGCCTGGTCCTAGGGAGCAGCAGAAAGAGCAGGAAACCAAGAAAGAGGAACTTCCCATACTCAGGAAACTCCCTCCTTTTATAATGAGCATGATTAAGTGGTATGGAATACACCTGTGGGGACATTAGCAGTGTCCTCCCTGCCGCTCCCGGTGTGCCTTTGCATACAGCCCTGCACGGCAGCTCCCGCATCGTCCCTCCTGCAGGCCCTGCACCATCTCCCCAGTAAACTAAACTAAAAGACCTCCCATTGCACAACCCCTCCTCCTCATCACTGCTTATCACCTTAGAGAGTAACCCGTGTGCACCCTCGGGGCTGCTCATGGCCTGCCTGTGTGGCTGGGCTGGGGGTCAGTTCACAGACACTCAGCTTTGCTGTGTTTTTCCCAATTCTCTAACCTGATTCAGTGGTCTCTGAGAGACTTTTCTTCCCCAATGGTATCTTATGCTTTGTTACTATTTAGAACATTGAACCATTATACATTAAAGCACCTGTAGATCTGAGTTACTAATAATTCCAAAATTCTCAATGGTTATCCTTAAGAGAGAACATATCTTCCTTACTCTCTCTCTTTCTTGGACTCCTCTTTTACTCACTCTCTTCTTGGAGACAAACTAAACCAAGATTTTACTGTATAAACTATTGCAGCAGGTTCCAGAATGCTGGTTAAATTAATCTTAACGAATATCTCTGATTTTGTTCTGCTACCTCCACTCTTAGCGGCAGTATATAGACAGCTGAAGAATTCCTCCTTTCTTTGATCTTTGTGACATTGGTTCAGTTTGTCCATAAGGCTGAGTTACACAACAGTTCCACTAGAAATAGGGTCTTTTCGCGTTGTTCATTGAGTATCTTTGCTGATACTTCACTGTTACCTTACTTTTGTTATGTCACTTTCAGAATGCAGCATTACCTATGAATATTTTTCCCATTCAAGCAGATAGCCTCAGGCACAGAGAAGTTTGACTGAAGTTCTTCACACGGGACTGAAGATAATACCCAGAAGCCTGGAGGAGCAGCCACCTAACCTCATTGTCTGCTTCGGTTGCCAAGTACATGCATATGATTAAGAACACATCAAAGTGATACACAAGGAGATTACTGCATTTTTTTGAAAAGTAGCTTTTCCCTTTTCTTTCAGATCTTGTCACTGTCCTGGTAGCAGTCCCACAACAAACACACGATCCCAACAAATGTCAGTGGGTCAGGTGGGGTAGGAGCCAAATGGTCACAAATCTTTTTGATGACTAAGAATAGTTGCATGAAAAAGACTCTCTGTCTCTACAGATACTCTAAATGAATACCTACTTCATCAAATATTCATCTGTATCTTATACAGCAAAGTTCCCCATGAGTAGGCATCACCCCAGCATACACTCCATAGGGATGGCCATGATACTGTCTAAAGAGTAAGTTTTCATTTTGGAAGGTTATTAAGGAGACTTTTTGTGAAGAATTTCATGGGATTAAGTACATAGCCCTGAAGAATGTTTAGTTCATGACATGACCAAAAGAAATGAGACTTTCTGTCATATTGTAATCTATAATTACCAGATATTTTACACGGACTATAAATGACATCTTAACAATATCCAGCCCACTGAATTTTAAAACCATAATTTATAGAACTTCCTTTTCTAGAAGAGACCAGCAATGATGCTCCAGATAGCAAATAATCCCAGTCATCCTGCAAAACTCCCAGTTACAACTAGCATAGCTGATGCTGGTAATGATAAATCAACCTCAGAAATACAAGCAGAAAACTAGATCAAGTGAGCTGGAACTTGAACAAAGGTCCTGATGGACCTTTCAACTCCCTAGCTGTGAAGGTCATCGGCACAATTACTTATGACTCTTCATCTATGGACCGATCCACTTTTTAACAGTGCTGCAAACATGGAGGGCTGTCCTGATTTCTTAATGCAATATACTTACATCTACATCCCAGTAACTTCATTCTGTGTTAGCTGTTCTCTGCCTACAAGAACATTGTGATCCTTTGCTTTCCATCTGCTGTAATTTCCTATTTACTCAGTCGTGAAAGGTGGATGATGGATCCAGATGCATCTGGATGATGATGCACTTCATCCTAAGGAGATGGAACAAGCTCCCCTGTCTCCACTGGTGATGGATGGAGCCAGATGAGTACTTCAAGCCCTTTTCTTGACTCCTGGGTAGCTGAAGTCAGGCAAAATAATCCCAGACTGATGGTCAAACTAGGTACTTTGTGTTTCATAACACCCTAACTACATGAGACAGATCCCAAACTGGTCAAGTGAAAGTCAGAAAGGCCAAATTAGACTCTGATGCATAAGCAAATCTCACTTCTTTTATAATTTGACCTCTGTCACACCTATGCCATCAAATGCTTTCAGAAGTTTTTTCATAGTTGTCTTTGCAAGTGGGAACTAAATTCCCTCTTTTATATCCTTCCAAAGGAAAAATACAAGTTAATAGAAGGAGAATTTAAGGGTGAAAGTGCCAGTACTGAATCTTCTTCTTCAGAGAAAAAGCCATAGTTGCTTTTTGATTCAAAGCCATTTTAAATTTTGTTGTAACATTGGGCATGCTATTAGGGAGAACAATTCTATCACAGTTTAACACAGCCAAAGATGATATCAGCTTATAAAATCCTTTTGGAGTCAGTTACATTTTCAGTAGGCTTTTTTCTTAAGGGATATCTATACTAATGCACGCAATTAAGGGTTCTTTATTAGCCAGTCTCGGAGGTACAGACTTAACCATCAACTGATATTCTTCTCAACCCTCTAATAAGACCAGAGGACAAAGAAATAGTACATCTTCCCCAAATAAGCTGTTTCTTTAGCATGATCCCAGACATGAACCACCACTACTAACTATATTGCACTGACTATAAAACATTTATGCTCTCGTAATTCTGTGAACATTTAGCTGTTACTTACCTGCAAACATCACTGCAGCACAAACAAAACTTGGATAAACTAGGAATTCACAAGCCCTGCTTCCGTGGTCAGACTATGTTGTCCCTCGCTTCTCCCTTAGACTACAACAGGTCCATTACCTTTCTCTCTCAAACAGTTTTTATGTTCCCTGTATTCTCAGTGCCCTTGCCCCATGATCAGGGTAAGGAAAAATGACCGAAGTTCATTACCAGGTGGGCAGCTCAGCAGTCAAGTTAACACCTTCTGGCAGAGCAACTTCATTAGACTTGTGCTAATAATCTTTTTATTAGGGCATTTTTTTGGCATAGCAGAACAGTGTCTTCTGGATGTCCCAAGAAGCTACTTTTACAGAAGTAACCTTACAAATGTCTAAAACTGATGGGCAAACAACTAGTGAAAAGATGCAGGTAGATGAGTCGATGTCCTCGCTGCCCCCACCTGCTGACAGCAGTGCTGTAACCCCAGCTGGCAACTTCTAGGTGCAGACATTGCTGGGCAGTTCTTGTGTCCCTTTGTTGTGATCCATGAATATTGACACTGTGACACCCAACTCCTTTCTTTCCAAGAGAGTAAAAAATGATGCTGTCATGTTCCCTGAGGCTGGTGGATAGTTGTATGAAAATTAGGGCAACTGGATATGCCCTGAAGAGTCATGCACAAGCAAATCAGGTGTACCCGGGGAACAATCCACCCATTAGCCCTCTATTTCACTCTTTGTGTTGATCTCCCCCCACCTGCTGGATGACAGAGGGAGAGAAAATAATCTGCAGAAAGTTCTTGTAGTGTCAGAACAGCTCCTCTGTGACTTTTCTTCATGCTGGTATCTAGGTATCCAAAGGTAATAATTTGAAATAAAGTACAGGTTACCAGGTTGAGTAACAAATACAAACTCTGTCACTAATGGGAGCTAATACAGGTTTCTGTGACGCTGAATAATTTCCAACAATCTTATCTGGAAGCAACCCCCACCAGCTAGCCCTTACTCAGACTCCAGAGCTGGCTAAGGACACAGTCTTTTAGTTCTATCATGCAAGGCAAATGTAGTGGCTCTGCAGAGCTGTCTGTCATCCACACAGAGCAGGAGGTCAAGGGGTGCACGGATATGTGCTTCATACCTGCACCCTGCATGCCATTGAGTTTGAAAGACCAGAACACACTGGAATTATCTCAACAAATTTCAGTCCCTGCCTCCAGGGCCTTATGGGCACTGGGATCTGAAAAATGAAGCTTTGCTGGATATTACATTTCAGGACCCAGACCAATCCAATTTACAGTGGCTCCAATATCCACTCAAACTTGCAGCCTTAGGTTTATCTCAGCAAAGCTTTTTGAGCAAAGGTTTTTTGCAGGTTGCTTTGTACTTACCTATAGTGGTTGGAATGTGTCATATGATAGGGGAGTTTTTTCTTTAAAATAGGCACCAAACCCATTTCAAGAACAGGTTCTTTTGTTCACTTTAAAAGATATAAAGACTTCTTTTAAGGAATGTGAACACGTTGGTTATACAACTTCACAACGTACAGAAAATTACTGAATTCTATATAAACACAAAATATTGGAACTCAAAGCAAATAGACCTATTTTGTGTCATCATACAGTCTTCATTATTGTGAATAGTGTTGTCTAGGGGAGTAGATTTGTGGGATGGAAATTAGGTCAAAGTTTCAAGGATAGTAAGCAAAACAGACTGTAAAAAGTTTTCTTGAAAGACTGAAAAGGAAAATAGCTTAGCCTTGTCACTCTGTGTATCTTCTGCTGGCTTCAGATAAGACTCCTTGAATCCAGAGGCTTTCCTGTAAGGTGAGGAAAATATTTATAGCAACATAAATGCAAAATGGCATGTGTGAATGATCGTCGTTAGCCACCGGCATTTATGGTGGGCAGAGCTGCATGTGTCATCTTGTTTATTTTTCGTTCTAGGGAGGTAGATGGGTCTTGATTCTCCAGGTCTGCATTAAAAAAAAACCACAGCCCTATACATTCAGATGGTCACACTGTTATGCCAATGGTTTTAAGGTTTCAGTGTAAGGTTTCTTATTACTTTGTGTGTCTTTCTATATGTTCATGAGCAATTCCTAACAATGGATCAAATAGGCAGTCCTATAACTGACAGTGGAAGTTTTATCATCAGAAAATACACTAATGTTGCCATGAGACATGAAACTGCTGCTATTTGAGATATAGGGTCAGGTATGCCAAGACCTTACTTCTTTTTGAAGAGTTATATACTCTTATATAGAGCTACTTGGAAGCTTGGGAGGTTTTGGAAGTGTTGATGCAAATGCAGAAGATGGCTTATTTGTATGTGTGAGAGTTGTTCTATTTCATACATCCTCACTGACTCCCTAGTGAGTAAATGATACACATTTTTCTCTCCAGCTGTGTCAAACTGGAATGAATTGTACCATCTGACCACTTATACACAAGTTTTATGTCTAGCATGCATCATTCATGTTGAATTTATGGCACTGCTGAATTTTCCAGAACTTCTTACAGCAGCTCTGTGCTTACACTGGGCTATGTTTGGATAATAGTCTTTAATTTCTTAAGCGTGACTTTTACTCACATAGAGTGGCTCAGGTTTAACATACAGGACTACTTTACACTTAAAAAAAAAACAACCAACACATTTCACAGAAAGAGTCTTGAGCTACGCTGGGCTTGATATGAAATGTTCCCCTCCTCTGTAGCCCCAGAATAGAAGGAGCTTGGCATTCTGAGAGTGGTACAAAGTGGTATTGTTAAACAGAAGCTAATTAGGATGGGATTTCATGTTGCTAAGAGCTAAGTCTTTGGTATGCAACAGAGCCAAACAGCAAGGGCAAAGTGCAACTATTTAAGGCTGAAGTTTGCTATTTAAAGGAAAATGTTCATCCTTGCCCAAACGTTAGCTGCAGTCAGGAAAGCGTTTCTGTACCAATGACAAGATGACAGGCTGTCACGATTCCACCCAGTCAGTCCAGATCAAATGTGCTCAGGATATAAGCCAAGAGATTATTTTTTCCAACCTGCCAGCATCAAAAGCACCATCTGTGATCGATTTTGTGATAATGAAGTAAACAGCTACTGGAAATTCAGGGCAGTTCCCAGAGATTTTGGTCTCTGGGTGGAATGAATATGAGCTTACAGGAGTAGCACAGCTGCTGCTATCCCAAACCTGCTGTCTCCCCTGCAGAGGCTGAAAGACATGATCCAGTCACAAACTCATGTGATCATAACCTCTTGCAAGCACGGGGATTTTGCCTGATTCTGCCCAGGAAAATTGGTGGAAGATGTCCTGAATCTTCTCTCCTTTTATGCCTACATGCCTACAATTCACAGAATATTTTTTATGACAGCACGCTTACCTTAATTATAGATCTAATCAGTCTAAGCCCAGATAGTAAAATATGGGCACTGATTTCAGATAAGACTATAGAAATAAGGACTCAATATTCTGCATTTCTGCATGGCTTCACAGTGTTTTGCAGAGGGAATGTAAAGCTAGCAGTACAGACTCAAAAGCTCTCCTAGATTAAAAGCAAGAGCAACCCTTTCTTGCAGTAATGGTGGCATTACTTTTTCTCATTAGAAGAATCACATTATAATTTCAATCCATCAGAAAAATATTTTGTTAAAGTTTTTAAATTTTAAAAGGTTTAATATAAGGCTTTTGATTTCTATTATGTCTTCTGAGAAGCGAAATAATTTTGGGGCAAACATAAATGGTAATGACTCTAATGTTAATTTGTCCTTATGAGAAAAAAACAAGGCTGAGAGGAGACAAGCATCTTGTACAGAAAAATCAGGCTTGAATTTTAATCTGTTGTAAGGGTGGGAGTGGGTCCACCCTTTAACAAAAATTAGAAAAAAGTCTTAAGGTGCTTAGTGGATCCGCACCACTAAGATCTGTACCACTAAGAGAAAACTGGTTCTTTGAACTAATGCCTCAACAGAACACAACTAAGGTAACATTAAGGTAACATTAAGGTAACATTAAGGTAAGGACCATTGTCCTGAGCACACCATTTCCTATTCCCCTGCACAGTCCCATGTGTTTTTCTGGTAAAACAACCCAACGTTTATCTCCTTTTCAGGAATAATTGCCCAGATGCCCCCTGGGTCAGCATTATGTGATAGCATGTGCATCCTGTGTCTCAGAGACACGGTTTGGGGCTGAGTCTTAGCATCCCTCCAACAGACAGCTCGTGGCAAATCTATTGCAATTCATAGTCCCTTTCTCCTCTGACTCCTCAGAGCTGTACCACCACGGTGCTCCCTAGGAACAGCCTGGGTGTAGCTCACATTTGTCTGATCCAAAGTTTCTGTTTATTTCTGCTGAAGAAAAACCTCTATTAGCTGTAATTAGCAGAGGGCCTAAAACATTCAGATGCACAGTTGTGTTTATGCCTGTCAAAGGGCAATGACTGACTGTCCCAATGGGAAGTTTGTTTCCCTGGTAAGACAGAACTTGCTAAACTGTAAAGGGAGAAATTGAGAGTCGCTGAGTGTTTAGGGTCCATGGTGGAATGCAATGCCAAGGAAGCACAAGGGCTCACCTCGTGTCCTTCCCTTTGTAAGCTAGCTCAGGTTCCGTGGCTTATGAGGACACAAGTGTTGGAACTTTTCTGTCAAAACGAGGCCTGCATAGAGCTTCATGCTTTGAAATCTTTCTGAAGATATTACCAGATAAATCTTTCATGCTTGTAAGAACTTGAAAAGCAGTTTAAAAGAATGTGAGTTAGTGATGTTATGTTTTAGAAGGATGACAGAGGGCTTTATAGGCACAGGTATGCATGGCTGAGCCTGGCAACCACCCCCAAGAACATATGTCCCACACACCCAATTGTCGTAGAATCATAGAATAGCCTTGCTTGGAAAAGATTTCTAAGATCATCAAGTCCAACCATTAACCCAGCACTGCCAAGTCACCACTGAACCATGTCCCCATACGTCTCTTAAATCCCTCCAGGGATGGGGACTCCACCGCTGCCCTGGGCAGCCTGTTCCAATGCCTGATAACCCTTTCAGTGAAGAAAATATTCTTAATATCCAATCTAAACCTCCCCTGGCACAACTTGAGGCCATTACCCCTCGTCCTATCACTGTTACCTGGGAGAAGAGACCGACCTTCCCTCACTACCCCTCCTTTCAGGGAGCTGTAGAGAGCAATGAGGTCTCCCCTCTGCCTCCTCTTCTCCAGACTGAACACCCCCAGTTCCCTCAGCCGCTCCCCATCACACTTGTGCTCCAGACCCTTCCCCAGCTCCACTGCCCTTCTCTGGACACGCTCCAGCAGCTCAGTGTCCTTGTAGTGAGGGGCCCAAAACTGAACACAGTATTCGAGGTGTGGCCTCACCAGAGCTGAGTGCAGGGGAGAGATCGCTGCCCCAGTCCCTGTGTACCGCCCGTTTTCCCACGGGAGCACACACACACAGAACAGTCACACCAGACAGAGGCACCGCCCGTTCTCAGAACACCCATTTTTTGGTGGGTTTCCTCGATCTATACAAAGCCTCGAATAGAACACCCTGAGGAGAAACCCGCCCGCCGCGCCGCCGCCAGCCATCAGATGGCGCCACAGCACAGCGCGGGGGGCGGCGCCAGCGGCCCACGCCGTTACCGACCGCTGCCCCTTACCGACCGCTGCCCCTTACCGACCGCTGCCCGTTACCCACTGCCCCTTACCCACTGCCCCTTACCCACCGCCCGGGCAGCGGGTCGGCCTCGGCCCACTCGGGCAGCGCAGGCTCTGTGCTTCAGATCTCCAGCAATAAAGAGTATCGCAAGGGTTTTGCATATTTTTGCATATTATTGTGACTTTATATAATACATTTATTACTATAACATATTAGACATTAATCAGTTGTACAGATAATAGGTATATGTATGCATGAGTAGGTGCATTATTACATATACGTGCATACATAAATATATATTGCCAGTATATTTTATAATAACTGTGAAGGTAAAGACCCTTCTGATGCCAAGAGAAGGCCGAAGGGAAGGCTGGACTGAAGCGCCCGGTTTGGATATCCAGCGACAGTCCCGCCCGGTGGGCAGCTTTGCCCCTGACTGCCCGGGCAGAGTGACTGCCGCCAGGAAGGGGTGCTGAAACCAGCACTGAGGGGACCGGGGGTGCCTGCTCACCCCCTCAGTGGGTCCCCAGCTGAGCTTCCCATCCTTCTTGTCCTCTTCCTCTCTCTCCTCCAGAAAAAATCCCCGGAGTTTCATTCACCTGTTGTCACTGCCATCATGACACCAAGTGCAAATCCCCCTCCTCCTGCTCCTCCACCAGGGTCTCCAGAACAGCTGGAGAACTCACGCTTCCCAACCGACTGAGCATTTGCATGCTGAATTCTCACCTCCTACTGTGTGCAATTAACACTAATTAAACAAATAATTTAAAATTACCCCATTACATCCTTTGCAGAAAGTCCTAACTCAGTATTGTGTTGGAGCTGCTCTAGCCATTTCAATTAGTGCTGTTCTGCGTCCTGGCATGGGTTTCTGAAGGCACAAGGAGACACAGTACATCTCTACACCAGGACTGAGGTTAGAGGGCTGCCCTAGGGCAGGGGAGACAGTCACTGACAGAGGGAGATGTCAACTCCAGAAGCTTTTTTGTGGGCTCACAGGACTCTGGGTAAGGGTGCAGAGCATGAGGAAATGGGTGGGAGTCTTGCATGGCAACAGACAGCAGAACAAAATCCGAGCGCCAGTGACATCCACAGCCAAGGTGACAGATTTCTCTTACAAGGATTTTTGCCTCAGCAGTGTGTGGAGTGAAAGACAAGTTCTAGATCTATCCCTGAGCCTCCCAGGGAGTGCTCATTGATAGGAAGTTACAAAATTAAAAAAAATAAAGATGACATTTTCAAAATTGGCATCTTTTTCTGGTCACCCTGTTGCAGGTACCCTAGGACTGGTTTTCAGAGATACCCAACCCCTGAATTTCCCAGCACCTTTGAAACAGAGCCAAGAACATTTTGCCCAGAGGCGGAGGCACACAAAATTAGGTTTCCTTTTTAAGATGCTTGTTGGCTGTGTTTGAAAGCCACCTTATCCTTTATCAACTTTACCCCTCCCCTCCTCCAGAATTTTCTGGAAATCTTAAACTGCATCACAAAAATGATGCAGATCAGCAAAGCCACCCCTCCACCCTCCCTCCATGGGCTTTCATCCTGGCAGCTGTGCTGTTTGGCAGTTGTTGCTGCGTGCAAGGCAGATGGGTGGGTGGGTATCAGGCAGGCACCTCCAAACTGCACGGGGAAGAGTGTGCTGAATAATGCTTGCTGGTTTGGTAATGGAGAAAAGGGCAGGGTGAGACCTTCAGGGCAGTGGGTGAAGTCTCAGTGACATGATACTGTGGCGGTAAGACTGTGAATTTGTTCCTTGCACACGGATAGCTTCCCTCTGTGATCAAGATGAAAGGTTTGAGATTTTGTCCATATGCTTTCAGGCATGACAAAAGAGAGGGCAGTGTGCTTGTTTTTTCTGTATGTCCTATCTCTGTGTGTGTCCGTGCATGCTGGGCCACATGGTGACACACCCTGGGCTCCTCATTTGCACTTCCCACTAACCCTGTCCAGTCAAAGTACTGTCAGACACTGCTTGCTTAGGCTGTTTGCTGACATCATTTATCAGTGCTGTCCATTAAAACCAATTTTCAATATAATTTGAACCTGCCTATGGCAGCTTGTAATACCTACAATCAGGAGTTAACTGCTTTGAGCTGCTACTAGCCCTTTGGAAATGGTACAGCAATACTTTCCTTGCCAACTCAGGGGGGAGGCAAGCCCTAAGATTGACCCCAGAACTCAGTTAACAGTATAAAAGCAGGGCTGTCCCCCCCTCCCCAGCCACAGGCACTATCACATCCTATTATTTGTCTTTCAAAAGAGATCCACGCTTTTCTGCTGGTTTTGTGGATCACCATGGAAACTGGCAGGAACAGAGCCATGCCAGGGAAACTCAGCAACCGCTGCACTCTGAGTACTTTGTCTGGGGATTTCGCCTGTGGAGAGACGGAGCCTTCTCCAAGGCTGCTCACCTGCAGGTGACCCTTCCTGGGAGAAGCAAGCAGAGGGATCTCTGTGGGGGCTCTCAGCATTTCCATGTGAGAGTGAAATAATTCCTCCCTTTACGCAACGCCTTGACAAGCCTGAAAGATCCCAGAGCAGAGATCACAAACTTCTGAGAGCTGTGTGCCTGGCTCCAGTGTGAGACCAGGAACGGAGCCAAAAACCTCTCCAGCTAACGTAGCCTCCCTCCTGCACTCCCATGGAAGACAGTCTGCCCGCCGGTTGGAGTCCTACGGCAGGGATGTGTGTTCTTCTCCACACCCCATCCTGACATCTGGCAGCTGTAGGCATGATTTCAGTGCAAGACTGGGAAGGCATCCAAAACCCTTCCCACAGACTAGCCCCATCTCTTACTAGTGTCTGGTCTTCCCCACTCCCACCAATACAGGCCATTCTACTGGTTGTGGAGAGGAAGGGATCCTCCATCAGAGCACGGTGTTTTGTGCAGCCTCTCCATCCGAAGAGAAGTTACCTCAGGGGAAGTTTAGGTTGGATATTAGGAAGAAGTTCTTTACTGAGAGGGTGGTTAGGCACTGGAACAGGCTGCCCAGGGAGGTGGTGGAGTTGCCGTCCCTGGGGGTGTTCAAAAAACGGGTTGATGAGGCACTTGAGGCCATGGTCTAGTGGTCTAATGGTTAGGAATATGATGGGATGGAGCTTGGACTTGATGACCCTGGAGGTCCCTTCCAACCATAATTATTCTATGATTCTATGATTCCTGCTGCGACCACAGAGCTGCCCCAGGTGTCCATGCCAAAGTTCTCAGATCAGCACCCAGACAGTGTAAGCTGGGACCTACTTTACTCTTCACTGAGAGAATTGATTTAACAATTCTGGAAACTGAATTTCCCCCCAGCTCTGCCATAGGAGTATAGCAGGGACAAGGACAACCACTTCTCCTGGCCTACCCAAACCTCTCCCAACCAACAACTCTTTTCACAGCTCTAGTAGGTATCAGACATGAGTTCACTCCCCATGATCCCTTGTGGTCTGAGGATTTTTGCTGAGAAGCTGTTTGCAGTGATGGGTGGATGCGGAACTGTCCTGGTTCCCCAGGCACAGACCCATGGGCCAGCCATGCAGGCAGGCCATGAGCAGCCCCGAGTCAGATGGGAGATCCAATCAAGGCAGCTGACTCACAGGTGTATCCCGTACCACCTCATCATGCTCATTATAAAAGGAGGGAGTTCACAGACAGTGAGTTCTTTCTGGGACTCCTGTGCCTTCTGCTCTTCCTTCTGCTAATCCAAAGGATGAGGCTGAGTATGAGCTTGTATATTTTATGTTGGTGATTGTATTAGTTTTGTGATTTCATTAAGTCTGTTTCTATTTCAACCCATGGGGCTTCTCCCTTTTTTCCCCTGATTCCCCTTCTCAGCTGGGGAGGGGACATCTGCTGGTAGAACAACTGCTACAGTTTAGCCCTGGGTACAGGCTAAACATAGACAGGAACTATAATCAACAACAGCAGTAACAGAGGTCAACACACCTAGTGAACATGTCCCTCAGACAGCTGATGTTTAAGAACTGGGCTGAGATGACCAGTCTGTCCATATAGCTGTCACTGCTGCTACTTGTCAGAGGGTAGCAGGTTTTTATTTCTATTACTTGTCTTCAATTCAAACCAGTAATCTGTTCTCTGCTCTCCACATGGTTTGGGTCTTTGCAGCTTTTTGCACACTGTGCTTCTAGAACCAGCTCTGTAAATAGGTATTTGCCTGGCATTTCACAGGAAACCTGGGAAAGCAAAATGATCATAGGCTGCTACCTGCTTTGCTTGAGCTGCATGCCTGGGAGGCCAGACACACTCTCCCTTGCAGCAGCAGAACTGTGGCCATCCCTCACATCAGTGGGCTGCAGGAACAGCAGGGTTCTCTCCGATTCCTTCCAGCACCTTGTCCCAGCTCCACCCCCCTACCTCCCCCCCCTTTCTATGCCTCCTTTTCCTCTGCAGGAGCAGCCGGGCCCCTCATCCTTAGGGCAGCAACATTCAGTTTTGCAAGTGTTGTTGAGCCCAGCTCTGTTTGCGTAGTTGCAGCATCTGGACTTGATACAGTTTACCTGTGCGATACATCATGTATGGCATCACTTACACAGCAGTTACCACTGTAGCCTCTGGACTCAGAAAAAGATCCAAAGCATGGTGTGGTATGTGGGAACCCTATGGGCTGTATACCAGCCAATGCCAGACACAGAAAGACCACACAAAACAAATACACTTGCAAGGACTGTTTTCCTTCTCCTCAGCCTGAAGACTCCCACATGCCGTCTTCCTTCTTCCCTCTGGAACAGGAGTTTAACAAAAGCATGCTGATAACAACCTCCAATTTATTTTTTAAGTTCCAGTTGTCTAATCTATGATCTAGATAAACCTATGAGAATACAAGTACTAGAAAACATTAGTTATTGTGAGAGATGTTAGATCTGTGTATTTCTAGAAGAGAAAGTTAAGATTTTTGTCACAGACTAAAGATAGTTGATGTTGCCTTAACCTAGCAGAAAAAGACCTAATACAATCTGGTACTTAGAGGCTGAAACTGGAGAAATCCAGAGATGAAACAAGGCTATTAATACTGAGAATAAAACTGCAGTTACGCCTGGGATGACTCCCTAAGGAAAATGGGAATTCTCCATTGTTTTGCTCTGTGCCACTCAAGACTGTATATACAAAACTTATGCTCTCGCTCAAGTTCTGGCTTCAGTAATACACGAGTGTCTTTATGTCCTGTGTGTGAAGTGTGACGAGATGACCGTAACATGATGAAAAACCAGCTGACAAAATACCGGAGGGCAATGGTTTTCTGGCCCTCCCACTGGGTCCTCCCACGAGCAACTGGTTTATGCAGTGAGGTGATCTACAGCTGCCAGTCTCTTGTTTTCTGCTGCATGAACTTGTCATTGCTGATTCGAAGAGAAGCAAGGCAGGGGTTTGGAGGTCTGTGCTGTGTCTGTCAGCACACTGTCAGCCCAGGAGAAATAGAGTAAGGGAACTAGGCACAAACTAGGCCATTTTCAACATCTTTAAGCCTTTAACATAGGTGGAATTCCAAGAACTACAATATGAAGCCTAAGTTCCCTGTGGAGAGAGACGAGTACCTCAAACAGGTGTTTCAAGGTACTGTCTTGTTTTTGTGCAAGCTTTTTCCCACGTAGGACTGAGCCTTCAGTGAGGCTCTGACATGTGGACTTGGTCTGGCTGGTGTCCTTGCCCCTTTGGTAAGTTTTCAGCAGCACTGTGTCTGGAACGTAATGCTCTCTCCCACCTACAGAACTATGACAACTTTGTTTACTAGAGAGTTTCTTCTTTCATCTTCTGACACCTTGTTCTCATTTATCTTTTTGTCCTTCTATTTAGATATCTTGAATATGGTGCTCTTAACAAAGCAGCCTGTGCTTGTGTTGTGATAATGATAGTTTAACAGTGCCAAGCTAATTCTTTTGCATCTGCCAGAGAGTTCATTCTGTCAATAAGATATTTGCTGTTTACAGTAAATTTTATGTTTTGCTGAATGATTTGTCTGCAAATTGTAAAGATGTGACATAGAGTGCTTGAGCAGACATATTAAAGATAACTGCCAAGGGAAATCACTTGGGAACTGTGAGATATTACTGACTTTTCTTACAACATTCTCCCTCTGAAGTCAAAACTATTTTTCTATTTGCATTATTTAATGGAAAAAATTTAAATAATAATTTTGTTAAATAATTTAACAGAAGTGACAGAAGGCCTAAGGAGGCACAGCTTTGTAGGATTAAAGAAATGGCAGCACATAGTAGTGTGAGTGCTGATGTAGTTCTGGGCATCCAGGGGTTAAAGTAAGGTGTGTGCAGGCAATACTTGGGGAGGTACTTTGTGTAAAGTTCAGTGGCTGAGGAATGTCCTGGCAGTCAAGCTTCATTGCCTGGGAAAAACATAAGGCCAGACTGACATTTCAGTTAGTGATACAATCCCGTTGGTTTTGCTGGTGCAAATGAGAGAACTTGACCAGTGCCTTTAAAAGAGGAACAAAAATACCTCGTAAAATTCAGATTAAGAAATACTGTGGTTGTATGCTGTGGCTGAAAGGAGTCAGGAACAGGATGGGGAGCATGAAGGGAATAGGTCCTTGTCCCATTTTTTTCTTTGGCCAGCCGCTGTTCAGAAGGGGATTCTATAAAGCACAAAGCTACATTTTGCCCTCTGAAATACCTATAGTGAGCCAAAAATTGTGTTGGTTCTGGTTATTTATTACAATTCCTTGATCACTGGGAGTAATGATTAATACAGGCACACAAAACCTATCGATTCTAGGCAATTGGAGTCCCTTTCACTGGGAATTGCTGGAGAAATCTCTTTGGGTGACACTATCCCAACAGCCAGCTCCTTCTCTGCCTGTCCTTGCTCAGCTGTTTCATTTCAGTTCTCTGCCTGTCTCCACTTGGCTCTCTGGCCATCTCTGCGTAGTGTTATCCTGCTGTTTGCCTCAACCAGCTCCGTAATGCATGCTTTGTCTTCTAGCTGGAGAGGAACAGGCAGCTCCATTCAACCAAATTCCCGTGAAACTGGAAACGGATGAGAAATCTAAAGTGAAACAATCTTTAGGGAACTGCAAGGTCCACAGCATCTTTGGATATCTGACTACTTATTTGGATAATGAGGTATAGATTTCAGAGTCTGCCTTTAGTCACTCCAGTGTCCAAATGTTGACTTTATGTTTCTAGTCATATTTCAATCTTTTACTCATTCAATTGCACCACATCACAGTCTTTTTATTTGTGTGTAGTAAGTGATTTGCTACCTATTGTTTCTCTGTTGAGACACCAGTGCAAGCACACTATCAATGTGAGGGAAGGAGTTTACAGCAAATTTTAATAAACAGATCTCAGACCAGGCAATATCTGTGAGCCAAGTAACCACACTTAAGATCTTGTTTAACCATGCCTAGTGAGTAGGGTTGCTTACAGTACTGGGAGATAACTTTGTTCAATTCTTCTGCCTGCTTCCTCCATAGATTTTTGCAAGCCTGTTTATTTCAGACTGCCCTCTTTTGCATCGGCAGTCTCAAAAAGAGACAGAGCAAAGCTTCAGAGCGTTCATGGATCTCTCATAATCACTCAGTCTTTTTGGTACAGCCTTTCCCTAACAAGCCACACTCACTTTCTAGAAGGGATGAGACCACCTTTCACGGTGGCAAAGCAGGCCATGCCAAAGACACGTGTGAATTTGCAAGAGAGATACGCATCGGCATGGTTGTCATTATCCCCACCAAGGAGAGCCTCATAGAGAAATTTTTAAAGTATCTTTGATGGAAGTAACGTGCCTGATGATGGAATAGGTAACAAGTAGATGCTGAACCTGAACGAGTGACCTTTCGCTTGGAGACACACTGGTCTAAGGCCCAAAGCCCTGCGGGTGTCTGGGCCTGCAGCTCCTGTCTGTCTGCAGTCCCTTTGCTTCCGTGTTGCCTCGATATTGCGAGGTAGCGCGGTGGCCGGCCTGCAGGCTGTGTGCACGCCAGCTCCCAGCCTTCCTTAGCGGCGAGACTGCCTGCTGTTGGAGTAACAGGTAATGCATGTTCATATAAGGAATTACTGCATGTAAAGCAGCTCCGTAAGTCATGGCCCTATCCCTGAACAAAATATTTTGTGTGCTGGCAGCTACTATTAGAAATGCTTGAGGCCCCAGACCTGTTTGAGCCCTTTTGTGTGAGGGATGGCCCAAGTCTCTGGAGTAGGATGGCGTCCTCTGGCCAGGGGAGCCATCATTACACTGATTTGGTTTTCACCTCAATCCTGGCGCCAGCCCCATGCCCTGGGGCTGCCTACAACCAGTGGAGGGTGTTCTAGCTGGAGCCTGGGAGCTTCACCAGTCCCTCAGGGCTGCGGTGGGAGATGAGGGCAGCTTGGATGCCTGCTCCACAGACGCTGCCGCTGCGCCTCAGGGCTGGGGGCGGTTGGGGAACATCGGCTCTGCAGGCTGGGCGATGACTGCAAGGGGCACCTCAGGAGACAAGGGCCCCATACCAGCGGCTGGCAGAGCCGACGGCGAAGCCCGCGGCCGCCAGGAGCCCTGCCCACGGGTGCTTCCAGCGCCGTTCGGCTTTTGCCCCAAGGCAGAACAAGATGGCTGCGCGGCGCAGGGCGGGCAGGAGCGCTCCCGTTTGAGGGCGCAGCGGGCAGGCGCTGCGGGCGGCCGCGGGAAGCGCGGCCCGGGATGCCCCGTCAGCACCAGCCCGTTCTCTGCACCTTCGGCCCGCAGTGGAAGCCCCCGGCGGTGCAGGGTGGGCGGGGAAAGTGATGTCTCCGCCAGGCGCAGAGCGCGGCTGTGGCTCCTCTCCGCCCCGGCACCCGGGGCAGGGCGCTGCCCGCCCCACCTGCCGCCGCCGCGCCCGGGAAGGGGTTAAAAGCCCGGGGCGGGTGATGTCAGTTCCTGCGCTCCTCGGGAGGGCTGGCTCTGATATTTGAGCCGGGCTCTCCCGCTCGAAGGAAAACCCAGAGAGAATGGGAAAGTGCTGAATGGGACAGAAGCCGTGCCGGGCACCTGCCTGCCACCCGGCGCCGCGCAGCCGTCCGCGGCGAGGGCCGGCACCGCCGCCCTCCGCGGGGTCAGGAGCCTCCGGACGCCGCCGGCTGGGCCTGTCACTGCCCCGTTCCACCGGGGAGAGACCCCCGCGCCGGCCAAGGTGAGTGCGGGCGGGAGGCGCGGCGGCCCCCGGGCCCCCTCCTCACTGCCGGGGGAGGTGTCCGCCAGCCCTCGGGCGGGAGAGGGCGGCCGGGGGCTTTGGAGGGCCGGTCTGTGCGAGGCGGGCTGTCGCAGCCTTTCTCCCTGGCTTTGCTTTCTTCAAGGTGACAGTAAGGGGACTGACGGGACCGTTCTGGGGGTGATGTTGTGCCATCTCTGTTAATGGAGGTTTGCCTTCAGGTCTGGGACTTTAGTCCCTGAAGCTGCATGGAGGAGGTGGGGGGAGGAATGGCCATACGAGGTGAAAAATGCATCCCAAGAGTAAATACATGCAAGTCCTGCGGTCCCTTCTGTCTCCCTGGTAAGCCTCGGTGTGGGGCAAGACCCATGGAGGCCCAATGACAAGTCTGGCAGCCCATGTCCAGCCTTCGGGCACTGTTACCAGTCACACCACCTGCACTGGTGTCCCTTCCCACAGCTTGTCACGTCGGTTTTCCCCCACGCTCTGCACGTCCCAGGCCTCGCTCGTGAATGGGAAATGAATGACCGTGTGGCTGAACAATTCCAATGGCCTCGGGGTGAAAAAGCCGGAGGGTGAAACTGGCTGTGAGGTGACTGGGGACAGGGAGTCGATTGATAGTTTTGACCACCGCCCGTACTGCTGACCCTATTGGTGTCAATGGGAGGAAATCCCTCTCCCTTCGTGTGTTACGTTTGTCACGTTTCCACTGACTCCTTTTGTAGTAAGATGGTAGTGGAAAGGTAGACCGGTATTCAGGCAGGGTCCGGTGCAGTTCACTGGCAGGTGCTGTGAACGGCACTCCTCCTGTGCTGACTGAATTGCCTGTAACAGCCTTGGTAAACTGATTTCTGTGCTGAGGGGACACTTGCGTTTGAAATATGGAAATACTGTTTAATTTGTGTTGTTTGCACTGAATGAACAAAGCTGGGAAGACTCCATGTGCACACTGAAAGTCTTTCTGCTGATTAGTTGCTTAGTATTCTCAGAAGGCTTTACAGGTGAAAATATACAAAGTCTCTGAAGTGTTTCAAATTCTAGTCTGGATCTACCAACATGTGGGACATCAGCTGATTCTGATCTAAAAACTAAAAAATCCTATGACGTTCTGGTATAAATTTTAGCTACATCAGAATTACAACTGAACATGGGCACTCCAAGTAAATATATTTATTTTGGGAAATAAAAATATATTTATTTTGGCATTTAGTGTCAGAACTGCCTCTGATATTGATCGAAACTTACAGATACAGTCAAAACTAAGAGTCTTATGTCTGCATTTAGCGGTTGGTTTGGTCATTTTTTCCCCTCTGAGTTCTAAGGGCTTTGTAGGTCCCATTACTTTGCTGGAAGTTGTTTGATACTTAACACTGAAAATCAAGCTGCTCTTTAAGAAGTGTCTGTATGCCTTATGAGGAAAGGCTGAGGGAGCTGGGTCTCTTTGGCTTGGAGGAGACTGAGGGGTGACCTCATTAATGATTATAAATATGTAAAGGGTGAGTGTCATGAGGATGGAGCCAGGCTCTTCTCAGTGACATCCAATGATAGGACAAGGGGCAACAGGTGCAAGCTGGAACATAGGAGGTTCCACATAAATGTGAGGAAGAATTTCTTCACAGTGAGGGTAACAGCACTGGAACAGGCTGCCCAGAGAGGTTGTGGAGTCTCCTTCTCTGGAGACATTCAAAACCCGCCTGGACATGTTCCTGTGTGACCTGATCTAGGTATTCCTGCTCTGGCAGGGGGATTGGACTAGATGATCTTTTGAGGTCCCTTCCAATCCCTAACATTCTGTGATTCTGTGGTTTAAGAATGAAGTGTTGAAAATCCCAGCTTGTTTGAACAAAGTGGCTGCCTCCTATATTTCAAGCTCCATAAGTAAGGATACTGTACCTGAAAGTGTCTGATTCCCAGCTTCTTCATATGCCAAAGGGGGAAAGAAAAAACCAACAGTTTCATATAACCATATAAATTCTTTATCTGATACAAAAAATACCAGTATCCGTGGGGAATCAAAGAATTTAGTGGATTAAGATGGTTAAGAATTACCAAAAAATGGCATATGAAATCACAGGTCCATTAGGAAGGATTTAAAGTCAGTCTGTCAAGATAAAGTTGATATTGTGATTCATAAAGTACAGATAAGCTGCTTATGTTTAGGAGAATGGGGGAGAAGGAACGATGCATTCAACAGTAAATGATAATGTGAAATGAAGTGATAATTCAGCAGATATTTGAAGTTGTAAATTAAGTTGTAATTTAGGGGTAAATGTGAGATGTTGTGATATCTTTCTCTGGAAAAGGGTAAGGGTTTTGCTAGAGAGAGGAAAAAGCTGTAATTCTAATTTCTGGCCTTCAGAAATCATTTGATATGATGACACATGGGGAAGTTATTACCTTAAGTGGAGGAGATGGGTATCAATAGAATTATAAGGTAGACAAATAAATTATAAAAGTTAATATGACAACACTGTGCTGAAGGGGGCTGTTAGAAGGTAGGTATTTTACTCGAAGAGTTGGCTGACCCAGGGGTTTAGCAAGGATGGGATAAACTCAAATGACACAAAGTAAAATCACACATTAGAAGCAGTAATAAAGTGGGCATGAAACCTCAGAGAGCACTATTTAGAAACAGCAGAGGAGGAAAAGATCTGGATATACTAATAAGCCATAGGGTAACCATGGGCCTGTTAAATTTTGCAATGGACTTTAGTACAGAGATCTTTGATCTTATGGGGATCTGGCAGAGACCTGTGCTTTATTAATCTTTCTAGTATCATCATAATGAGCCCCCTGCACTCCCATGTCTGGCACTTGCAAAGGCAAAGCTAGTTGAGGTTCCTCTGCTCCAGTTGTGTTGGCTTGTCTGTGAATGTTGACCACCAGTGCAATGTGGTTGTAAAAAAGGCAAATCCTATCAGGTGAGACATTCCCTTGGAGAGTGGAAAGTACTAAAAGCCTTTGCAGAAGGCTTTGGTGAGGCTGCATGCTGCCTTCCAGATGCAGTTGTGGTTACCGATGTCTAAGAAGGGCAGTGAGAAAGATAAAATCCAGCCCTCTTATATAATGTGCACTAAAGCTGGAACAGGTGCAGAGGGAGAGTGGTGAGTTTTCTTATGAGACTAAAGAGCTCCTTATCTCTAGCCTTGCAAAGTGAGGTCTTTAAGGAGAAGCCTTTGATATCTATAAATATACCAAGGCGTAAATATGAGGGAGGGAAAAAGCTAGCTAAACTGAAGGGCAATATTCTACAAGAATGAACAGACACAAGCTGGTTGTGACTACATTTATGCTTGTAATTAGAAGGCAGCTCATTAGAGGGGTGAGGTTCTAGAACAACAGGAATAGTGGGAGCAAAACTGCCTGCATGGTTCTAGGGAAGGGCTGTGTTCATTTATGAAAGGGATTATATGATGCAGTTGTCTACAATGAGAAGGAACGAGACTTAATGATTCAGGACATCTATCCCAGTCTTAGACTTCCCATTCAGAACAGAGTATTTTAATTCAATCAGTAATTATGGACTGTCTGAGGAAATAACTTTTGCTCTGGCATAAGATGTGTGGTAAATCAGATTCATTTTACTTTGTGCCATTGGAGTTTATCCCATTCATTCATATGTCTGTCCTCTTTGGACTTAAACTCTATGAATAAAAACCAAAATCTCTCTATACCATGTATGAAAGAGAACAGAATTTCATTTGAGAGCTGGATTATTATGTCCAGAACAGAGTTAGCTGTAAACAAGCTTACGGTGTTGTAGGATCCTTCCGCGACTTAGTGCACTCTTTTGGCTTGAGAAGGGCTGACAGCATCGCCTTAGAGGGACACCCTACAATGTGAAGTGTGCCAAAAGAAGCCTGGTTAAATGCCTGGCAAGGAGCTAGGACTAGAGATGAGATCGATGTGCTGGACTGGGCTGTGGAAAAGGATGGCCTCTGTATTTCTGTAAAGTTGGAGGTGTGCTGCTTGTAGAATACTGGTCTTCCTTCCTATCGCAGAGTATTTTCAGCAATGCAGTACTGAACGTGAGCGTGCCATTTTCTTGTCTTACTTAAACCTACCTTCTGACCTGGAATAGGATTTCCCAAATTGTTGGAAAGGCAAGCAACTTGCTGCCTGAAAAACTTTCTGTTACTGAACAAAGCAACCTGTATATAAAATAACTTACAGGTAATGTTTGTAGCTATAGAATATAAAATGTGTCTTCCTTGACTTGGAACAGCAGGAGTATAGCTGGACAGAGTGGCTTGCTGTTATGTATACTTAAACTATTATGTGTACTTAGGATAAGTTGAATCTCAGGTCTCTCACATGCAAAGTATTAGCCAGGTGTCCTGGCCAGTGGGTACAACTAGAGGGACATTTTAAGTTTTCCCACCCTTTAAAGGCAGATGCAAAGGCAATGAGGCTGAGTGACTTCACTGCTCTCTACCAAGTCTTGACCTGTTCCTTTGGCCCCAGTTCAGGAAAGCACCAAGTTTGCCTGTGAGCAGGTGAGAAGTTCTTTTTAAGAAGTATGGGTTTCAGTGTTTTGGTGCAGCTGATGAACTAATAACTGTTCTGGCTTTGTGAACATTGTTATTGTAGGGTAGTACAGCTGGCTGCTGGACTGTGCACACCGAGCTGGTATTATAAACCTTTTTGTGAGTGTTCACAAATGCTTGAATTTGATTAAGGACACTTATTACTTTGTGCTCATTGTAAAAGATATGTAAAATGTAGGTACCTGAAATGTCTGAACAGCTACTGAGTAAGAAAATAAAACAACTTCAAAGCCACAGCTTTTTCTACTTTATGGAGTTGTGTGTATCTCGTGATGTCTACAAGGACTTTGGCAGACCTGCATGTTTTGTCTTCAGCCCTAGTTTATTCCTAGCTGGGATCTCTTTATGTTTTAACAGAGCAATTAACCAGATACTGCAGTGCAGCTACTCTTCCATTTTTCTTGTTGACTGATTGTATCAAGTAGTTAGGGATTGGGAACACTGTTGCTTCAAAGATCACATCCTCTTAACACAGTCTGTATGAGAAAAGGCACGGGTGCCCCAAGTTAATAATGGATGTGTGACCTGAGTTACGCTTAAGAGGTTTCAGTGACTTGAGAGTTACAGCCATACTGGTACAAAGAAGGGAGGAGTGAAAATACTCCTAGTCTATAGGTAGATGCTGAGCAAGGCTGTAAGGATGGCAGTAAGGCTGTTTGTGGGGTATACAGTATGATGCATTAGTGAATTATTTACTCGCACTAAAGGTAAAAGTCAATTTAAATATTTATCTGTTATCCATTAAAAGAGTGACCTCTGGTAGAGGGCAATATCAATAACTTGGGATAGTACCATTTCATCTTCTGCTTGCAGAAGAAATGGCCCTTGTTACCAGTCCTGTAAGAGGGACCTAGGAAGACTAGGCACAAAGGTGAAAAGTTTACCAGTCTAAAATACTTTTTTTTCCTCCTTCTTTTCTGTAGGATTTTTAGAACACCTCAGACGACATCCCAAGTGGATGATTAACTTCACAATGGCAGAACTCACAGTGGAGAATGGCAACTGTATGGACTGGCAAAAGCGATGCCTTGCGTTGGAGTCCCAGCTCTTCAAATTCCGCTTGCAGGCAAGCAAGATCCGAGAGCTGTTAGCTGAGAAGGTGAGGCAGGGGTGGCTTCTTCTACTTTGCACTGAGTTATGGCATGAAAGAAAAAAACCCAAAACACTGAGCTATCCAATAAAACTGTTACTTGCAGTGACGGTCTCTTCCTTGATTTACAGTATGTCATTGCACTCTGCCTGTCGCTTGAGATACAGAGATATATCTGTCAGAGTAGGGTAAAGTGGCATTAGTCAAAAGAAGAATTTGGCCTTGTTTATGGAAAAATCACCAGGTAATTGGAATCTACTGTAAAACATTGTACCAGCAGGATTTTGGATATCTAAAGTGACTGAGGCAGCTGCAGAGCAAAGACGGATATTTTGGATAAGAACAGCCAGCTCAGGACTTTGCTGGCAATAGAAAAGCTTACAGGAGTGCAAATTATGCTGTAGCGTTAAAAGACTGGGCAGGGGTACGTGTATTGCTGTAGTGTTAGAATAACATATCCAGTTAAAACATTCTGGGGATACTGAAGAGCAAGACTGAGGTACTTTGAGATCTGGATGTTAGAAACTTCCATGGTATCTGTGGTTTTAGAGGCGTCTCCTACTAATCTCTTTCAAGTGCACTAAGTGAACTTGTTTGCAATCCTAGGGGACAGGACTGGCAAAGATTTTAGGGTTTTGTTGGGTTGGTTGGTTTGTTTGTTTCCATCATGATGTGGGGTTTTGGTGTTTTTCTCTTTCCCTTAAATTGAGTTATTTCTAATTTGAATTAAAGCTTTCTCACCAACCCCTAATTTGCATAAAATCAAGTTTGTAGGTTGCTGTGAAGTTCCTTCTTTCTTTCAAAACGTGGCTTACATTATCATAGTTCAGTCCAAGATTGCTCAGATATTCAATTGCTATTGGAAAGTGAGAACAGTTATTTCAATTGCAGTTTGCTAATGAAGTTGAAATCTTTACAACTGACTGCAGTTTACTCCAAATGCTTTTAAGATGTACCTGATGACAGATATGTTCTAAACTCACTTTTGCTCCATTTTGTGTTATGTAACTTTTATGTGTATATTCTTGTTTGTTGGTTTTGGATGTAAAAACATCCAAATGACGTCTACTTCAGAGTGGAGCAATTTTCATCCTTGCTTTCACTGTTATTATGTTTCCACCAGTGCCGTATACTGCATGAGATATTCATTCTACTCCTCATGTTTTAAAAAATTAGGCAATTCTGAGCACCCTCTTAATCTTTTCCAGGTAGCTTATGAGATGGACCTTAATGACTACTTACCTTGGAAAACATTGAAAGTGGTAGTAAAGCCCATTTAAATAAAGGCACATTAAGAAAATCATGTATGGATATGGTGCAAGTCTGGTAGGGACAGTCAGTGATTTTGTGTGATACTGTTTGTTGCATTATGGAATCTGTGGCCTTGTCCTTTATTAATTCCTGCTTTGAGAAACTTCCTGACTAGCCCCACTCAAGACAAAGAAACCCACTTATCAAAATTTCTTTTTGGAGAACAGACTTGCCAGAGATCTTTTGACTGTCGTTTAGGGAGGTTTGTGGGCCACGTCAGAGAATGAAATTGCCATCTGCTTCAGAGGGTTCCTCAAGGAAGGGGCCTGACTGCCAGTAATCCAGCCTTTCAGGCAAAGCGATGTTCCCTTTGTTAAGATTAAGGAGCAGCTTGGTTCAGTGATCAGGTTACTCTGTAACTACTTGTACAGTGCCATTGTAGGCTTACTTGAAGGGTCAAAGAGCTAGCAGGTTTGCAGTTCCCTACCCTGAATGTCATGTGGGAAGGGGGAGAGCCTCGGGGACTGTGGGGCAGCTCTAGCAGGCTCTCCTGACAGAGGTGGACTCAAGGCACCAGGGGAGATGCTTAGCACACAATGCTCATGCGGAACACTGCTGTGGGGAAGGGTCCTGTGCCTCAGGTTCCCAACTGCTCTGCAGTGACTTGCTCAGGGACCTCCTTCCTTCCTCCTCAGTCACCAAGGGCTCCCCAGCAGTCACAGCAACTGGGGCTCCTGTTCATGCTGCATCCTTCTCCCCCTAGATGGACAGTAATGCAGAACTGAAGAAGGTGCTTTATGCATAGTGATGCCAACTCCAGGGATTTTTATCATATATTTTATAGCAACTGTCTTTCTTCTTCTTCTTCTTCTTTTTTTTTTTTTTTTTTTTTAACAGTTCTGTCTGAGAATGAAGAGATTCAGACTTATTTGAAAGAGTACTGCATTTTTCAAAAAAAAAGGTTTTTTGGAGGGGAAGGGGAAAAGATCTTGAAAACTGTGAAGCTGGCACAATTTGAAGCTATGTTGCCAACTTGTGGTGAGCATTGCCCCTTAGATCCTCTGATATCATTTGCAGCAACAGGAAAATTAATTAAAAAAACAGAAAGTGGTTTTGCTAGTTGAAGTGAAGAACAATGTTAACAGTGGTGTGATACTTGCTCACCAGCTCAGTTGTCTCAGAGATCTGGAAGCTACTGACTGAAAGGCTTGGAAACCTGATTCTCCACATTTTAAATAAGTCTTTATTACCAATTTTATGATTTAAGGCAGATTTTACTATTTTAACTCAAAAAAATCCATCCACTCATGCCTGGCATTGGTTGTACAATGTGCGCTAACAATCTAAGCTAAAATCCGCTTAGATTGAATAATCTAGATCACAGTTCAGAACATGAGGAATTTAAAACCCGGCGGTTTAACTGCCAGTGCCCTAGTTCACATGGTGTGAACTTCCACATTGGTAGCCCAGTCTCAGCTATTGGGCCGTGCTGCCCAAACTGCACAGAGCCTGTCTGTAGGTCAGTATGGCAGAGGTACTCCAGTCCCTAGCTGCCGAGACAAAGCTCTGCCATACTGCTGGACCCCCACTGGGCATGAGACCCCCTGAGTCCTGCCTTGTTGTGGACATTGGCAGGGATCTGGTCTCTTTGGAAACAGGCAGTTTGTTTCCATTCTGACTTCCTTGTACACACACAAAGAAAGGGATACTCCTGTGTTGATGAGCGACATAGCAGGCTGTTGCCTTGGCAGCAAGATGACCTGGTTAGGAGTGAGCTCTGGAAGAGAACAACAGAAGGTTAAAATGAGGCTGAGACATGCAGGAACTTTTTTCATTCAATTTTCTTTAGCGTGTTCTGAGCCATCAAGAGAGGGAAAGGAAAGCCTGTGTGAGTGGTTGATAGGAGGATCTTTTGCAGCTTTTAGAAAGGCCATCTGGGTAGCTTTTAACCTGCTTCTGTCTTACTTCAATAAACAATGAACGTTTGGAAAAAGCCTCTTTTGTTTCATGCAAGCATGGCTATACAACTGGGCCTGTTTCTCTCCATACAAGCTGTCTGAGCTAATGTTTGGGAGAAGAGTTACTTGGATTTGGCTTGGTCACTAAGTTTTTTATGTGACCTGGGTCAAGTTGCTTAGTAGCATTTGTCAAATTATAAAGCATTTTGAATGAAAGGCCCCATGTAAATACTGAGCATTATTATTAATTCATTGAGGGATTTGAAAGAGCCTTACAAGCATGGATGTATTAAATCTGAATGTGCTCCAGTGAGACAGCTGACACCAGGGATGGGTGAAGTAATCATTTTGTGTACATGAGAAACACAGCCGTTATTTAACAGTTCATAGTAGGACAACGCAACAATGTAGTACAGGAAGTTAAGAAAAGTACAAGTTCATTTAAGGTTACAGAGGGAATTAGGATGACAAAAGTAATTGATTTGATTGGAACTTAGCCAGGTCACCTGGCTTGCACAAGAAGTTTCATAACTCTTTAGGGATCAGGAATGGTCCCAACATACATTCTCTGTCCTGCTCAGGAACGAGGACAGCTAGTAATGCAAAGCAAACTGTCCTGAGGCTGGGACAAAAAGGAGTTTTCCAGTCAGAAAAGTACTGTCTTCTGAAAATAACTTCAGTCTTTCAAGTCTCTCACCTTGTGGAGGATTGAATTATTGGTGTAAGAGGATAGCCTTTGGGAAAAGGCCCAGAGATTCATCCCAAGTATGTGGTGTGAATTTAGACCCTGTCAATTCATCAGAAAACTAGCAGAGGACATTGACTCTGAAGCTACTGTCATAAACAGTTTTTGTTTAACAAGCTATATTATGTTTCCAGTTAGCATCTGTCTTTCACCTGTATATTTTGCTGCTACCTGTCTGTGGTGATGACTATCCAGAGACTAATAGATAAATGCCTGGGTAGATGACTCTTCTTAATGGACACAGACTTGCGTCATAACCCACACCACTGCTGGCAGTGTGCGATTGCCTTGAGTTCAGTCTCTACTGAGACTCTCAGTATCCAAGTCTTTGGTCAGAGGACCTTTGGCTGTCTGTGCAATCTTCTGTGGCATCTCTCTGTTCCTCTGCCAAAGAAACGTCCTTGATTTTGTTATTATGCTCCACAAATTGTGGTATCCTTGATTGCTCCACTGAAAAAAGCAAACCTGAGAGGTATCATGCTAAATGTGGCACTTTCTGATCTTCATGGTTTGAATTTGTTATGGCATGGCTCTTTTGATTATATGGCCATCAAGATATCTACATATATGTACCTTTCTGATATGTTTGTCAGTCTGCTCTTGTGATCAATGTGTATGTATGAAAAGGAGAGTTGTCTTATTGCTGTCTGAAGGAAGGGAAATGGAAACACAAGAGTGCTGAGATCTCCATTCTGGATGATCAACCCAAGTGGGTTGTGGAGTAAGTTGCATTTTCAGGAGTATTGGTTTGGTCCTCGTTGTGACCAACCTGAATACTTGGCTCCAGTGCTTTATCAATCATCATAAAGTGCATTGGAGAGACAAGGAGCTCAGTTCCCCTTGTAGTTAGTTCTGTTTGAAGCATGATTCTTTTAATAGTCTGCTTCTATGCAGAATAGGCTGCTTCTGTTTCATTCCTTCATTAGTAAAACATGAGTAAATTCTGTGAAGCATTCCTCAAATTTTGCAGCTTAATGGATGAAGCTTAGTGTGGCTGCCTTCGTATTACTAGGCTTAAATCTGAGACCCATCGAAGCAGGGCAGGTGGTGGAAGATGACCTTGCAAGAACTGAATGAGATCCTAAGTTGCTATTTAAAAAAACAAAACAAAACAAAACTGGGCCTTAGTGGTAAGTTGTTAGAGGAACCCCAGGCACATCTGCATTTTACTGAGAATGAAGTGATTTATAGACATTTAGAATAAAATTCTATTCAGTGTCTTTTGACGTCAATAGCAGCAGTGCTCAGATAAAGAATCACAGAACTGTCAGTTTGCAAAGCTCTTTAAAATGAAAAGAAGCATAGGGAAATTGAGATAATTGTTAATCTTGTCAGTTGTGAGCCTGTGATGCTTTGGAAACCGAAGCAAAGTACTCGTTGGTTATAATGTGGCATCATAGAGAACCTGCTGTGAGCTTTCCAAGATATATTCATTTTTATTTGCCATTGCGAATGAATCCTAGCTGAAATAAAATCAGGAAAGAATGGTGCACTGTGGACAGGCTTCTTGCAGGGACAGCCCATGGTGTGTAAATTGTAGAGACAGGGTCAAGACTTTGGGACTATTCCCTTGACCCGTGTAATGAATGATGAAGCTCACTAATGAGAAAACAGTTCCGGTAAATTCAGAGTAGGGCAGAAGACTGGAAAAGGTCAACAGCTTTTTTTTTTTCCCGATCAAAGCTGTCCAGTTAACCCAAAGGATGCCAAAGATCTGTAAGCCTGCACAAGAAATGGAAGATTCCTGGGTAAAACACATGAGTTTCCAGATGATGTTAATTTCTTTTTTCTTTTCCCATCTTCCCTCCTTCTCTTCTGGCTCTGAAGATGCAGGAATTGGAACAGAGGGTGATAGAAGCAGAGCAAAGAGCTGAGGATGCAGAGAAACAGGTAAGAGATTCTCATATGGTTGCTCTGGTACATGCCAAGCAGGAACTTTAAATTCCTTCCAGTCTAGCATACAGACAGCACTCTGCAGTGCTGTGCTCTGCTAGGGAAACATTGATTTACAGTGGTGAACGGATTTTCTGGTCTACTTCCCAGTCTTTGAGCCTGAGCTATGAACAGGCACCTAAATAAATTCAACCCTAAGTGAAAACCACCACCTTATATAAAGACTTCACAGCCTTTACCCCCTTATCCACAATAGGCATGCTTAGTTATGGAAAAGGAAGGGGATGTTGTACCTCAGGATTGAAATGCAGAGATAGAGCTGCCTGGGGCAGGTCCTCAGAAAACAAGTACTTAAGAGTACTGGTAAAGACTTGTCTACAAGTAAAGAAGGTTCTGCGAAAGAAGTAAGGGTGTGTCTGCAAAACCTATCAGTTGTTTTGGACTTTCTTTTTAGTAATTACTGCTCTGTCTTGGAAGCCCATGGAGAAAAGCAGTAAGAGCTGAATTCATTGCATATTATTGTAACCATTTAAAAATTAGGTGTATTGTCTAAGCTAGTCCTTCTATGCTTCTTGAACAGTGGAGAAAGGGGTGTGATGACAGACTGAGAGAGAGAAAGGCTTCAGCTTGTGAACAGGCTATGAAGAATAATGGACCTTTGGGAAGCAGACTGTTGTACAGTCTGCACTGTAAGCAGTATTATAAAAACAAAAGAGCCAGGAAGAGCCAGATGGTCTGAGCTCCTACATCACTGCAGACCACTGCTGAAGGGAAGGTTTGAAGCGAATCGGCTCCCTCCAGCTGGGCAAGAGCTGCAGTACTGAGCACCGAGTTGGAGATTAAAGCACAGAACTAAGAGCCGTGCAAGATGGCCAAGAATGGCTGCCAAAGAGGACTTCAGTAGTGAAGGACTGAATAGGCAGTGTTATAAACACTGGGAAACATACTGCCTAGGAATCAAGAACTTGAAGCACCTGATAAGGTATTCTGCCCGCAGAATGTACTACTCTGTACCAGTTTGATATTGATGTCAAGATTTTTTTCTCACCAGCATAGATATAGGAAAGACACTATGTCAGGTCACCATGCTGTTGGCCTCTATACTAGATCAGCATTGCCAACTAAGAGCAAGAGTTGTTCTTGAGAGTGGCATCAGTAAGTCCACACTCAACCAAGACACGCAAAGGTAACATTGTCACTGTAACAGCACCAGCAGCAAGTATAGTTACTGCCACAGGCCAATGAAGGAGGTTTCATGCTAGCAGATACCTCAATGACAGGGGTAGAGTGTCCATGATATGGTAAGATGCAATGACAGCAAGGGAGCAGGTGGACAGCAAGTCAAATCCGGGTCAGAGAACAGGCAAGAAAGGGAGAACTTGGCTGGGAAGGTGTAGGAGAAATGAGGGTTGCCTTCACTTAGCTGCCACCAGCAGTTCTGCAGCCATGTGTTGGCAGGTCCTAAAGACTAGCAACCCTCAAAATTTTAGGGTCTGCCTTTTCAGCAGCCTTATCCACATCCAGAAATAAGTGTTCCTAGAGAAATAATTCGTTGCTGCCTGACAGCCTGAAGAAGTGACAGCATAAGGAGCAGGACCATTCCCTTCCACTAACAAGTATATTCACAATGAATGAGAAGCAGCTGACAAATGAGAGGACTCCACATCAAGTGTAAAATCCCTTGTTATCTTTCTCTCCAGGAGTCTGGGGGGTTGGATTTGTTAATTCAATGGGCTCCCTGTAGCTGCCAACCTCAATTAAGGAAATCACATGTTTGCAGTCCCCTCTTTGAGCCTCTAGTACAAAGTCAGCATTTAGGCATCAGACAGAAAGGAGGGGCCATTTCTTTTTACTATAATCACACTAAACTCTAATGAAAACACATCCGACTCAGCAGGCTTAGTTTTTCTGGCTTGGATGTTTGGCGCCTACCTTTCTGATTCTGTATGAGGAAGAGGCACTTTGCTTCTCTGCCTAATGCAGGCAGACAGGAGGACAAAACACAACTTCTGCGAGTACAAAGTGTAGGCTGCTCAACAGAGCATGAGTAACTCTCTTGCACAGACTCTGTGAAGTGCTCAGATCATGGCCTGCATTCTGCCTTCCTGATTCCAAACTCATGTAAAATTAATGGTATCTGGAGTTGGTGTCTTTGCAGATTTAGTCTCTCTGGGATGTGTTGGAACCAGATTATTTTCCCATCATCAAATGCTGCAATTAGCAGATTTGAGTTAAGTTGTTGGAATTCCATTCACTTTTAGAAATTAAGTCTTATAATCCATTGCAATAGCATGAGGTAATAATAAAACAGACTGGCATATCAAGAGACAAAGCAAAGAGGTTTCAAAAACTTGCTAAAATGCTGAAAGGCTTCAGCGGCAGCTAGATTTTAGTTCATTGAAACTTTGTAGTGAAGGAGTTTTACACTGGTGCTTCTCCTGCTGAGATGAACAAGTATTGGCATTGGCAGGAGCTCAAAGATAGGTAAAGCTTCTGAAAGATCTAACATGGTAACTCCTTAGCAGGTCTTGATAAAACACTTGTCATAAAGCTAGAAGTTGCCAAAACATTTATGCATGTAAGCTGGGGATGGGAGGAGGAAGGAACTCCGTAGTACACTTCCCTGTGGAAATCTTGAGCTGAAGGAAATGGCCAGGGTTTTGTGGTGTATACATTGGTAATGAATGGGGTAGAAAGCTGACCACAGAGGAGGAAAATGTGGTGTAACTTGCCCATATGTCTAGATAGATTATAGTGCCTGTATGGTCTCTTTGACCAATAGTGTGCAAATATTTCACAGTCCGCGATGTGTTTATCTGTTCATGGTTTGGTTTGCATCTGTTACTGCTTCAGCATTACAAATGAGTGGACAATGTTCTTTTTAGATATGTGGATATAAACTAAATGCGGCTTGAAGGGGTTTTGTTTTTTTTTCCTTTCCCAACTTCAAAAATGTGAAATCCACAAATACTCTCAGTTTAGTTACCACTAAACAAGCAGCTCCTTCATTTGCATTCTTTTGTTTTTTTATCTCCCTCTGCTTGTCATTACAGGTCAGAGTTATGGAAGAGAAGATGAAACTAGCCAATATGAAGACTGGTGAATCAGACAGCACTCTGCACAGGAAATACCAAGACCTGATGGGCACAGTGCAAGGAAAGGAAGATCTGATCAACAGATTGGAGACACAGCTTGCAAAACAGGTAAAGATATTTTCTACAGGGAGACCTGTAGCTTTCATGAGTTGGAGGGACTCTGTAATGTATGCTTCAACGGTACAGATTATGTCTCTGCTACATATTAGCCTCACAGTTGCCTTCGGATCACCTGTAAAATGATGCCCTGCTCAGTGCAAGATCCTTTCCTTCCTTTCTATTTTCAGGCAAAAAGGTCCATTCAGCCTCAGTAGCCCTTGTCTCTTTGTTACAAGAGACTGGTCAGTGTCCTTAAAGGACTTCCTTATGTTAGTGTTGTGTCAGTGTTGAGACCCTAAATTATAATGCTAGAGTCTGGTCACAGTATATCTCTGGCTTCCTAGCATACAGATTGCTCTGCAAAATCATTGTGTAGCCCATCTCTGACTCAGCATATGCTGCTGCTTAGGAAGTCTTCAGCAATCCTTTAGCATAGTTCATCTCTTGTCAGATGTCTTCATTATAAAAGAGCAGCTGTTTCCCAGTATGGATAGTTCTTAGTCTCTTCCATTGTCTTAGTGTAAGGAAGGAGCTACATCTACAGCAGGACTTATATTTTGGCTCTAGTAAAGGCCTTGCTCTGTGGTCTTTATAACATGAGGAATGAGGTATTCTTATATGTTGCTAAGTAAATTACTTTTAATAGAAATAGCTCATTAGAAATTTACACAAAAAAATTACTTTTCCATTTGAGTTACATTTTACATTTAACTAATTGTCACCTATTTCAAGGGCAAAATAGATTGGTAAGCTGTCTGAACTTACTCAGACCAAGCATAGGTTGGAGCTCAGGCATCAGGTCTTTGTAATACCCTAGGTTTCAGATCGCTTCCCAGGCCAGCTTGCTCAGACAGAGTGTAGATTAAGTTTCTGTGTTTTGGAGGAGAAAGAAGGTGTGGGAAGGAGCTACAATAGTGATCAAGGTCTAGAAGCAGCTTTTGCAATCAAAGATGGAAGAAATTCTGATTTATCCAAAAATGCAAGGTGTGATTTGATTAAAATCAACAAACACAAGTGGGGAAAATGTTCTGTTAGTAGAAATCTTTCTATTCTAGCAACAAGAGGCAAAAAGAGATTCTAGAAATGAAAGCCAAAGCTTGACAATTTCACACAAGAAACACACTTTATCAGGGTCACTGGTTTAGTTTCAGAATGGGATGGCATGGTGGCAGTGCTGGAAGGTCACTAAGAGTCCCTGTAAGGAATCATGTTTGTTTTCACTCTCCTAGATGTGGAGTTTAGAGTGTTACTGAGAGAACACTGAGGTCATGTCTGGACCACACAATAGCCTGAGAGACAAAGAATCTCTAACTGCTTCTGAATCTTAAAGCACAATAACTGCATCTATGAGTGCTGTGCCTAAATGAATTTGTTCTGCTTAGAGGCAGGCCTTACTAAGCTCTGTGACAATGCTGTCATCATGTCACTATTCTACTTTAGGACCTTAAATAAAATCTTGGCATTGCACTTCACTGTGTAGCATAGCAATATTCTGAATCTTTACCTCTTGGTCCCTGATGTGAGATAAGACCAGGTCATTAGGGATCCAAAAGGATTGCCGATGTGTTGAATATTCAGGGGACCATGGTAAATCCACTATATGTACCAGATCATTTCAGACCAGGAGGCACATCTACTATTCTGACTCCAGCAAACGCTGTTAGCTGATGATTAGGAATACATACAGCCACATTGTCCTGGTTTCCCAGGAGCAGAACCATGGGCCAGCCCTAAGTCAGCTGGAGGATTCAATCAGGGCAGCTGCCCCAAGCTGACTCACAGGTGTATCCCATACCACTGACATCAAGCTCATTATAAAAAGCAAGGAGTTTACTGAGTGTGCAGTTCCTCTTCGTGCAGATCCTCCCTCTTGGCCTTCTGCTTCTAAGGATGAGGCTGAATATGACCTTGTATACTTTATGTTGGTGACTGTATTAGTTTTATTATTAAATCTGTTTCTACTTCAACCCACGGGGCTTCTGCCTTTTTTTCCCTGATTGCCCTTCTCAGCTGGGGAGGGGGCATCGGGTGGTAGAACAACTGCTATGATTTAACCCTTGGTACAGGCTAAACACAGGCACATATTTAGGGAGAAAAACTAAATAAATCCTCCTCTTGATGCATCAGATCTGATTATTTTTATTTTTTATGCTCAACTACAAATGTTACTGCTACCCATAATGTTGCCAAGGTCTATTTTAAAGTCAGCAAATGTATTTGAATAAGAGCTTTTAAATGTGCAGTTGTGGTGGTGCATAGCTTGTGGTGATTAAAAGCGATGTGAAGATGTGGGGAATTTCCTGCAGTCTGCTGTGTATTTATATGGTATTTGCTAAGTGAATGTACACTTCAGTGTAAAAAAATTTGTAAAGGGGAGGAAGCATTGACATTTTTGTTATCATAATTACTGGTATTTGTTCACATCAGGGAAAAAAAATCTAGCAGGGAAACCACCAACTGCTACTGGAAGGTATTACCTTTGTCCATTTAATTAGAGAAAGCAGGGCTGAATGAGCTATGCAGAGTATATTCCCTCTACCTCCCTTGTTCCTGGAACTGATTTCTCCTTGTAGTTGTTTCCTATCTTCATAATGATTTAAACTTTCAGTGATATTGCTTCTCATGAAGTCATACGGGAGCTGAACACAAGACTTCAGGTGATCATACTATCCATCCAGCATCTTTCAAAGGAAATTCCCAGAAAAGCCAAAAAAAAAAAAATATGCAGCTGAGGAAACACAGCTGCAAAAATGATGTTGTAGCTGTATTGCCCAAGCTGATACTTGGGGAAAAATGGTCATTGTGCAAATCAACATTATTCCCATAACATCTTTGTGTAGACTAGAACCTGTTTTAATGGATATGTAAACATACAACCACTTGCACCATCTCAAAACCTCCTAGAAGGTCTTAGTGTTTCAAGGTCAACTTTTGGCCCTTTTTTTTTAATCCTGAGTCTGCTATCTTTTTTTTTTCTAATTTACTTTCTCAATGAGAATATTGTGTGTGTGTGTGTTTACATACATTGTTGGTATTAGTTTCCATCTCATGCACCTTTAAAGTCTATACACCTGTGCTTGCAGCAATTGAATCCCTTTTGCTTGGAAGAATTACACTGTTTTATACATCACTTACAGGCAGTGCTTAATACTTATTAACTTCAGCCAGCGTTATGTGTGTGTGTAGTCTCGGGGAACACTACAGATGCTCAAGAGCAAACAGCAACATTGCATCATCTAAAACAGGAAAAGTTGCAGACTGTACTCAAAAGAAACCATAGTAGGTGGGCAGTCATTACCTGAGCTGGATTTTGCTATTCTACAAGAAACTCTTGAAACAACCCTCTGAATTTGACTCCAGGGACCATGTAAGACAACTTAGAGCTTGATTTTTTTCAGAGACCAGCTAAATAATAATATCCAAATATTACATCTGGAATGGGAACTTCAGTGTTTGAGTCGTTCCTGGTGCAGTAAGTTACTGAGAACAGTTAGTTGTACTTTCCTAATGCATCTAATCTTTTTTTTTGGCACAGAAACAGTTGAGGACTGAGGAAGCCAAAATTGTTCAAGAGAAAGCTGCCAAGATCAAAGAGTGGGTAACATTTAAGCTGAGAGAGGTGAGTTCTCAGCTTACTGCCAGGTTTCAGGGCCTATGACAAGGTACAGTGGCTGCACTGCCAGTGGGCTTCTATATAGGACAATAGTCTGAGGACAGTCAGTCTGCTTCAGAGGCTTGTTTGGCCCTACAGACACTCATTTGCAGAGCTAGGGTCGTTCCTGTTACTGAAGGCTATTTACTGCTTTGGGAAAACTATAAATGACTGAAATTATTCACTAATGCCTGAAAGCAGTTTCTAAAGATTTACTAGTCACAAGTGTTTTTCACTTAGCTTGCCTCTGCCTCTCTCTTTTTTAGTCTGGGTGCAGTTTCTGACTCTTTCTGACAAAGCAGCTGTGACACAAACACATCTTTTGCTCTTCATTAACTTGCCATCTCTGACTAACGCTGTTTTTCTGCTGCCCAGCGTTTTCTCATGCCTAACCACTCCCACTTATCCATCCTGTGGACTTATGCCTCTATCTGGGCCTAATTCAATACCCTCTAGAAAAACTGAGAGAGAGCAATGGGTCAGCAAGCAGTTTTAAAGATGGAGGGATAGTTTACAGCTGGGAGTGGGGCTATCTGGTCTTTCCCTTTTATTCCAAGTTAAAGCCATAGATTTCCCAGTTTATGCCAGAAAGGGAATTTGTTGGAGTTGAAAGAAGCAGTCTTTGTGGGCACTAATTGTGTTATGATGACTTTGTAATCTCATTAGATTGCCTAGATAATTCACTGAGCTGCTGTGCTTCTCTTTCACTTTCCTATATGAGATAACTTAAGGTGCATCTACATTACTGACTGGTGCAGCACAGAGGAGAAAGCACAGGGGTTGACTTGGTGTGACCTGCTGTGAATCCAGGACCTTACAAGCACACTATGTCTTTACTGGCAGTGAAGTTCATGCCAGATGCTGATTCTAGGTGCATACCATGCACAAGTGGACCACTGCCAACTGGAGGACTTTGCATCTGTGTTCCAATAGGTTGCTCTAGACAGCACTATGAGCGCAATTTCAGTTTTGATCCTATCAGGAAGGAAACCTCTTTGGGCATACCACTGCTGCGTTTAAGAATGTGTCCTGAGACACTTCAAGCAAAGACATAAGGCAAATTTGTAAAGAATCACTTGTGCACTAATTGCAAATGTAAATGCAACCTTAATGTGTGGGATTTTTTGTTTTGTTTTTTAATTTGTTCCCCGAGATGCAGGGGATCTCCTTTTACCACGTCAGGGTGAGAGAGAAAAATGCTCCTCCTGACTCATAGTATTTTGATTGTCTCTTTCATGACAGTAATTTCTGGAACAGGAATAAATGATAAAGAATAGCAGGGAAGGAAATTAAACCATCTGTTTGAGAAGTTCAAATTGTATATATAGAGGCTATTTGAGAAAGCGCAGCAAAGTGTTTAAGTGGGTTGTCCAGTGGAGCTGCTGAGGAAAAGGATTTTGAGGTGACTGGTAGACTCACCCATGTGAGTCTATGTGGTGTAGGGGGGGGGCATGGTATAGCAGGGAACTGGCAGTGTTAGGTTAATGGTTGGACTTGATGATCTTAGAGGTCTCTTCCAACCAAGGCGATTCTATGATTCTGTCATCCTTTTTTCCTTTTCCTGTTCAGACACTTAAATGTAATAAAGATGAAGACATGTTCTGTATATTGGAACACACTCACATACAGTTTTGCATTATTTTTTCAGTCTTTGTTATTGTTGTTTCATAGCTTGAGCTAGAAAATTACCACCTGAAAAACTGTAATCAGAGGCTGACGGAGCAAATTGAAGCCCTTCAGGATACATTGCAAGGTAAATGTGTTCACCTGGCATTGTAGCCTAGTAACCACCACAAGAGTGGGAGTTGGCATTCCTGGGTTGTATTCTTAACTTTGTCAGAAATTACCACTTGCAGCAGTAAGCAAGCAGTAGAATTGCTCTGTTCCTTGGTGGGTCCATTTTTAAGATAGGAATAATATTGCCTACCTGCCTTGAAAACTCTTAATTGGTTTCCCATCAGAGATTGAACACAGACTCCCTTTTTTGTTTTTTTAGAATCTGCTTTTGCCATAAAATAAGCAACTGAGCTCCTGAATTAGAAGAACTCGTTGAAATACATAGCAAAACTTTTCATTTACTTCAGTGGTTCAGAATAGAAGTCCCTGAGGGATTTCACTTTACCTCTACATACGAATTATCCTCATCCCCATAGAACCTCTGCTGGCATGTGTGCTGAGTAACTGAGGATGGAATGGGCCAAGGCAGCAGCTGTCTAGTTTGCCTTTAGAAGCTGGGTTCGTCTATGTTATCAGGCTGAGTTGGAGGAAGCTGTTTACAGTGCTTGTGCTTTTGTGGTTCTTGTTTGGTGAATAGATGGAGAACTTTGGTCTCCAGGGCTTGAAACCAGCACCTTTCATTGCAGCACATTTTGAAGAGGAAATTCACCTAACCATTTTCTTCCTGGTTTGGTTTGGTTTTGTTTTTTTTTTTAAATGAGCTTGGTTTGGTCAGAGTAAGATGAACTAGTTTCCAGAACTTCACTGGGCATGCAGGCAGGGGGCATGTCTTTCCTGCGGAAGACTTTATGGCATTCCTGTCACTCCACAGCAAGGGAATAGGACAAAATTCCTTCTAAATCCCAACATGTTTCTAGCTAAATGCTTTATGCCTGGGTTTTTGTCATCCCCTCTGGCTCTGTCTGTTTACAAAAAGAGAATGGCTGGTAAGCTGCGTTAATAATCTGGTATTAAGTGTTCCCTAGATCCCAACTCTCTGGGCAGTAAACAGCTCTGCCCTCTCCTCTTATCCCCCACTACTCTCACTGTGCCAGGCTGAATTCAGAGGCCTCTGCAGAGAGGCAAATCTCTTCTTGCTTCCCATGCTAATAGTAATAGCTTCCTCTGCTTCATCTCTTGTCACATCTAGGAAACTGCAAAAATACCAATAATATTTAAAATGAATGACCTCTTTTCAGTCTACACTAATGATTTACCTCAGGGGCAGGGGAAAATGCGTGCCAGGATTTGTGTGTGCCAGCATTATGTGTTAGGAATAGCTTTGTTAGCATTCAGTTCCTTGTGACTTAAGTGCCAAGGTCAGGCTCTCACGGTTGTCTTTTTCTCAGCTGTGTTTCCAAGAGTGGGTTTCATCCTCCTCACAATCAACAGTGATTTATTCTACTGTTTGTCCTTCCCTCTGTTACTTTTTGTCTTCAGTTTATTTCTACTTCCTTGTAATTCCCATTAGTGGTTAAGCAATGCCTGTAGAGTTTGATGGTCAGGCAGCATTTTCAGCGATAGCTGTGCAGTCACACTCACCCACATTTATGCAGTTTCTGTCTTATGACTTGGTTCTTTTCAGTCAGGCAATATATAAATGCCAAGGTCAATCAAAATCATAAAGTGAAGTAACATCCTCTGCCACATCAAGTTTTATCCACATTTTCTCATACCCTAAAGCTGCTGTTCAGCAGAATGTGTAGAACTGAGATAGTCTTTAAATCTAGTAATTATGGAAAGGAAGAAAGTAGAATTATAAATTATAGGTACTAAAAGGACAAAGAACAGTGGAGGCAATCTAGGATCTATCTTTTATGTCAACTTCTAACATAGCAACTGAAGGGGCAGAATAAAAATAAACAAAGGAAGTTTTTACAGCAAAAACATGTAAGTTACTGTTATAAAACTTGTTGACAAAAAACACTGCTTGGGTTATGTAGCACAAAAGGATAGCAAAAAGCTCTAGGGAAATTCTTGAAAAGAGAGTAACTTCACTGATGGGTGTGATGGTTAAGAAGGTCTCCATACATATGCTGGAAGCCTCATCTAGCCCCTAGGAATGAGAGGAACCATACCAGCTTATTTGATGGCTTAAATGGCTGTAGATCCATTGAAGTCAGAAGCCACTCTAAGCAGTGTTCTGGCCACTTAGATGGTTTTTGACAAAGTATTGTGTGGATAAGTGCACTTCCTTCGCATGGCTCTTTTAAAAGAAGATGTAGTTGTGGATAAGTAAGACGAAAAACTGCTATATTGAGTTAGACTGAAAGCTTGCCTAGGGCAGTGTCCTGTCTCCTGGTTGGCTGCAGATGTTCCAGGAAACAGCGTAGAAAATACTGCAAGTAGAGCTGTCCTTCTCTTTATGTACCCTTCCAGCTTCTGCTGTCAGTGTTTTACAAAGTTCCTAAGCCAGAACTTCTGTTTAAACTGTTACTTGTACCACTGATAAATTACTTTTCCTGGACTATCTTTTGGACACTGCAGCATTCTGTTTCCTTTTTTGTTTGAAAAAAAGCCCCTTTTTCTGTAAATTTTGAACACACTGACTGATAATTTCATTAGGCATCCATTAATTCCACTTTTGTAAGAACAATGACTAATCATTTCCTATTCATCTTTTCTGTACTATTCCCAATTATAAATACATAGCACGTCTGTTACAGCTGTACCCAGCCATCTCCTTTCCATTCTGTATACTCCTAACCAGGCCAGGGTGCTGTTGAAATACAACTGACGTGAACAACTCACACTAGCAAGTAACATCTTAGACAGTAAAGCATTTGAATGCCCTAATCACATGTTCTCTGTTGTAGATATGACCAGCATTCCTCCCATTGAATCTCTTTGGAGCTGTAATTCTCTGAAGCCCAGAGTGTCACAGGCCTCTCTTGCTGAGAAGATAGACCAGAAATCTCTGCTCCTTCAACCTGGTTTCAGACAAGTGTGTCAGACAGGACCTACCAATCATGTCCTCTCTACAGCAAACATAGTCCTTGCCAATGACACCTTTACTGAGGATGGAGAGAATAAATCTCTGCTTTCCCAGAGCACACTGAAGCTTATGTCTACCCCATCAAGCTGGCATCTCTCCACAGAGAAAGAAGTATTCCCAGCTGTAAGTTCTGAACACAGGTTAGGATGCTCTGATCCTGTATCACTGGACCCTCCAGCTGAGGCCACAAGAATCCTTGAGGCTTTGACTTTCCAGTCATCTTTGGAAAGAAACCGTAGCGCTGTTAACACCCTGCAACAAGTGGCTTTGGATGGCACCCGCTTCTCCAATGATCTGAGTGCCAGGCTCTGCTCCCACCGGCTGGACTCCTCTTCCTCAGGAGAAATAATGAGCATACTTGAGGGCCGTCTGCAGACTGCTGAGCCACCCCTGGTTGTGTCAACATCAGCTGTTACAGCACATTCCTTCTGTCCAGGGAGGGAATGCAGCCTTGGCAGTAGTATGACCTTTCCAAAAATACGAACTCTCAATACACCAAGAGACAGTATCCAACTAGCCAAGAGACATTACAGCCAACCACAGCCAGGGGCTAATTCTTTCCATCGTGTAATGAGTTTAGAGGCTACCACCTTCCAGCCCATAACAGATTCTCCAGTCTGCCATGGTCAAGTGAAGGAGACAGATATTGATGATGATGGGGTACTGGAGAAGATGGAGACAGAACGTGGCCTTGTGAGGGAAGAAGCTGGAGCTTGTGAGGAAATCAGCCACTTATCTGCAGGGCAAAGAGAAGCTGTGAGTTCTGAGGCTGGCATACTTGACCCAGGCGGTAAACCTCCCACACCACCACTGCACAGATTCCCATCATGGGTAAGAAATGCAAGGACAACAGTCTGAGAAGTGCTGCTCATCTCTGAGTAGTGCCCAATAGTTAGGCTACAACCGCTCTTGGTCTCAAGCAATTGTTTCCTGTGGACATCAGCCACATTTCTGAAGCACCTAGTCTGATAGTTCCAGATCATGGGGCATGCTGGTTCCACTGACAATTTTTTTGTTCTTTTCACTTTATAAGGGGGGAAAAATAAAATCTGTGGAAGAAAAAAGCACTTAAGAAACAGAGGAATAAAAACGAAAGTCAGGAGGTGCTGCCCTGTGGTTTATCCTTATGAGTCACCAAAATTTAATCCTTAGTTCTGTTGTCATGAGTTTAAGATAGAAAAGTGAGTCATAAATGCAAGTGAATGAACCAGACCAGATAGTTTTAGGGTCAGAAAAAGCTGTTAATACTAGAAGAGACATACAGATTAGATCTCAGCATTCCTATCTCATGGTATATGTCTGCTATCAGGAAAATGATGTCCTTTCACTTACTTCATGTGAGAGAGGTCCATTATTATCACTTGCAGTTACTTGTTAGTTTAGATAGTTGGATTGTTTGCTAATCTGTCAATTTACCTGATAAACTCGGTGAAAATCAATGTAGTATCAAAAGAAATAATTCCATTATTTTCAATTTGCTTTTCTAAAGGCATAGGCAAACAAGTGGTTTATTGTAGGTGCAAAATCAAGCACTCATTGTTAATCTTCATGTGTTATAATTTTTTTGCTATGAAAACTTAATATTATTTGTGATCTTTGGCTGTGTCCTTTATGATAAAAACCCTGGTACAATCACAGCTGTTTTTCCAAAGGAATTTCTTTTAATTCAGTTCATACTATGAAACTGTGCTGGGGATGAAGCTGGAAAGTGTAGTAAAAGAAACTGCAGTTTTCAAGATGTCTGTTTTACTTGCTGCAGAAGTCAGAAAGGTGTCATGAACAGTGTACTCACTTGAAAGAAGGGAAATATGTCTCAGAGACTGGCTACTATTCCTTCCTCTGATCTAGAGTCCCCATGTAAGGTTCTTCAAGTCCCTCAAGCTAAATTTTTCACAGGTGATCATCAGCTCCACACCTTCTGAATGTCTAACTTCAGTTTGGCAAGTAAATTTGATTTGCAACTGTATTCAGTTGTTTTCATTACAATGCTGAACTCTCAAAAAGTCAGGACTTGAACATCTTGAAAAGGGTACTCCAAAGATATTGGATACTTCAAGGAAGCTACGTCCGAGTTCCTTTTCTGGAAAATAGCGATAGCACCCATCAATGTTCCTCCCAGGGTTTTTGTAAAACTTTTTATTAATGCTTATGAAGCATTGCAGTATTATAGTCAGGAATACCCAAGGAAAAATCCATTATTTTGTCTTCAGACCAGAGCGAAGTAAGTGTATCCAAGTAGGGCAAATTTAAGTATATCAAACACTAAAGCATGAATAGAATATTAAATAACAGCTTATTCAGTAAGATATGTCCATTATTTGCCCTGAATAGGAATTGTCTGAGGAAAAACTGCACATATTTTGTTAGAGATGAAATCACAATGCAGATACATACAGAAAACACTAATTTTGCCATTTCTTTTTTTTGGTGTACTTTACTTTGCAGTCTTAGGTACTTCCATGTATATGTATTATGTGTGCTATTTGATCATGATTGGTTGTATGCTTTGAGGAGCAGCAAGAGGATTTCTAGTTTCAATTTTTATCCATTTTAGACTGATTGATGTCTTAGTCATAACATTGCATTTAGTTACAGCTTTGGGTTCCCCCCTTGGAATTTTTATCAATTTGTGAAGCACTTGAAGATCCTTTGAACTGAAAGCTCCATATGTTGTTATAAATGAGACACAGGCTTATCGAGATCATTCCAGGCATTTCTTTCATTCTCTTATCAGAGAAAGGGAATCCTTTGCAGGTGGTGACTCAAAAAATTGTCCTGTTTTAGGGCTGTTGTTGATTCATTTTAATGCATTGTTCATAAAGTGGAAAAACCAGCTTTTTCCGAGCTGTGATATAGTCATGTATTGATAATTGCATGTAGGTGTTCCAGTCTGTGGGTATCATCTCTGTGGCATTTATAAGCCAAGACTGTTGTGATTCAGGGAATCACACACAGATGCACGTTTCCACTAATTCACCCAGCACGTGGTGGAAGGAAGCAGTGGCCTTCTAAGAAAGATTGCTCTATTCCCAGAGGTGTGATTGTGATGTGATTCTGTGACATGAGCCTTTTTCTTTGTGGGAATCATGTTTTTGTCTGACCATTGCTGTTCATGGTATTATTGTTCCAGGAGAGTCGAATCTATGCTGTGGCCAAGTCTGGCATGAGGTTGTCTGAAGTGGCCACGGTGAATGATACTTCCAGCTGCTGTAAGTTCTAGACAAGATCCATCCTTAGAGGGAGTTTACAGTGATGGTGTAGAGCCTGAGCTCTGTTCATGTTTCTTCATTTCCTTGCCTGTTTTCAAAGTAAATTTGATTTCATGGCCACAAAAAGAAAGGAAGGGAGAAGGATACATCTGATCTTGGGGATGGTTGGTGCTGGGCTGTTTGAGTCCTTATATTCAGTGATGTCTTCAGGGACTCCATTATCTCCTTTATCACTTTCACTGACACAGTTCTGCTTCTGCATATCTGTGACCTGCTTTTAGTCTTTTGATTCACCATCACCTTCCCCTGTTACAGCTTTTACCTGTTTGGACATGGTGCACTGGATTGCTGTTGTACCATGGGGAGCACAGGGTGGGTAAGATGTCTTACAGGCTAAATAGAGGGAGTATTGCAGCTGTCTCTGGAAGTTGTATGTAATTAATAACACATCCCCTAGCCTTTCTGAGGCCAGACTGTCCAAGATGACTGTCCTCTGTTATGTAGCCTTTTGCAACATCAAATAAGTTCTTACACATATACCATGCACCTCTCCATTAACACCTCCTCCTTTTCACCGGTTTGTATTATTTCTCTCTGAATTTTCCCAGTTTCCAATTTCTCACGATCAACTTCTGGGCCATTTACCTGTCTCATCTACAGAAATGTCACAGTGCCAGTCTACACTACGCTGAAGGGGGTAAGCAGTTACCTCACTTTTCCTCTTATGAAAAGCATGGTCCAGGGCTGCCAGTAATTTGGGAGGGAAGAGGATGAAACTGTGCAGTGAAGGAAAGAAAGTTAGAGAATGCCAGGAAGTACAGGACACCAAAGGAATGCAGGAGTAGCAGATGATAAACGTATTTAGGAATACAGAACATTGCAGCAAGTTTTGGTCCAGAAAGCTGCAGTGTGCACTTATGAGACTGTAGAAATCTAGGTGATGATAGTGGGTGTAGCCTAAAGAATGAAGTGGAAGAGGGCTCTTGAGAGCTTTTGGGGAAGCACAGGACTTTTGGAACAGTGGGAGGGTGTGTAACCAGAGGAGACCCAAACAGATCAGACTAGAGAGTCCAGCTTGGAAGTTCTCAGACTAGCAAGGAAAGACATGAGAAGCCCTGGAACAGTAGTGGGCAAGGCAGTGTGAACATGAAGGGCCTGCATTATTGGGCAGAAATTGACCTGAGGAAACTCTACCCTCACACACTGACCATATAGGTCTGTTTTCCAGAAAGCCACACAGATCAGCAATGTGCCTTTCTTAGATGAGTCTTCAGGCTCTGATGATGACTGTGGCTCCCATGCCAGCTACAGGACTTCTACTGCTGGATCCGAGAACAGAAAAGCCAGCATGCCAGGCAGCCCTCGTGCAGTGAAGAGAGGTAAAGTGGGAGTGTTGCTACTGAGCAGCATGAACGCTGTCCTCATGGGTAAGGCGAAATGTCCTGAACAGCATCATCAGTGCAAAATGGCAAATGCTCAGCCTTGGTGATGCTAATAAGGAGTTCTCCCAGAACGTGTACTACTTGTCTTCCTAGGAGAAAAAGTAAAAGACAACTCAGAAGTTTGGTTAGTGAGGTCTGAGTTTCCAAAGTCTAATCTGATTTGTTCTTTTTTGGAACAAAAAAACCCCTTAATGGTGAACTCAGCTTTTTCAGTGTACAATATTCAGTGCATGCTTCTGTCTAGCCATGATTTTCATTCTTTCCTTTATTTTGAACAGGTGTGTCTATGTCCTCACTGAGCTCTGAGAGTGACTATGCCATCCCTCCTGATGCCTACTCCTTGGATGGTGACTATTCAGAGCCAGAACATAAGCTACAGCGAACATCTTCCTATTCCACTGATGGTGGGATCTGCACTGTAAGTCTTGCTACCTGACAGTTGTGAAGGGATGCAAACAGCCTTGGCCTTGAATGAGGAAAAAGTATAACTACAATATATTGAGTTATCCCCTGCAAAGTGATGTTCTAACAGGCTGGACTATTGGTCTGTCTGGTTTGTATCAAAAGACACTATGTGGTGCTTCAGAAGAAGGTGCAATTCCTATTATGTGGTTAGATAAAAGTATAAGCACCAAGGGCTATATTCTTTCCTGATGATTGGTACTCATTTCCTGTAGTCATATTCTACTTTAATGATGGCCTTACACTTCTGTGACAAAACAAGTTTGGGAATTCAGAGGAAGGAAGGAAGGAGAAAGGATGGAATATTTTGGTCTAGGAAAAAAAAATCAAACATAGGCAGCATTAAATTCTGTACTCTTGAATGTAAGAGATCAAGCAGACAAGGAACAGGAGTCTAATCATGGCTCAGAGCCACCCTTCTCTTTTATGTGGAAAATCACTGCTATGGTAGGAAGACAAGTTTTCAGTGCATCAAACAATCAGCAAAATGATCTTCAGGTGCCTTTACTACAATAACACAATATTGTATTTGCAGCTACACAGATAGTCGAGGACTCTCTGAGTTGAGCAGAGAGCACTGACCTTGGATGGCTGCTACTCCCATCTGGCAGAGTAAAGCAGAAAACGATGGAGATGCAACAAAAGTCTGGGCTTGATTTCAGCACTCTTTCATTTGTATTTTGAGAGATGCAAGATAACCTACTCTCCCCTTTGCTCTCCAGGAACCCATGGAGAAATCGGGTTACTTGCTGAAAATGGGCAGCCAGGTGAAGATATGGAAGAGACGATGGTTTGTTCTAAGAAACAGACAAATCATGTATTACAAGTCTCCGGTGAGTCACAGGGACACATTTACTCCTGTGTGGAGGCATAGGGGAAGGCTGCCTGCAGAACCAGTTCCAGGCTGATACCACTGACAGTGTTCAGCCATGGGCAAGCTCCCCCAGAATGTCCCGCCAAAGAGCTTTATGTCTGACAGGGAAGCTCTTTGTGGTGGCAGTTTCCAGGAGATGAAAGGTTGTTCACAAGGACAGAAGCTTGACACCTAGTGGTTAACTTTGTACAGCTGGTGAAAAGCAGAAGGCATACCATGGCCCAGCTTTGGTTATGTTTAAGATGAAAATAAAATTAAAAACCAATTACAATACCAGGAGGGCGCAAATATCTACTCATCAGTCAGTATATGGGGCTTTGAGGAAAACTGCAGCTTTCAGGGGGAAACAAGCTGGATTCTTTCATTTTCCACCTTCCCACATGGAAGTGGAAGTATTGGAAAACTAGGGTAAAATTGAAAAATAAGCTTTCATGCAAAATGCTGTCTTACAGTGATGAGTGAAACAATATTGAGAGAGTATGTTTGTGCATTTAGACCTTTCCAAATATGTCTTAACTCACAACTGGTTCAAACTAAGTTATGCTGTTTTAAAAATTCTAGCAGCATGCACTCAAAATTTGTATATACAGTAAAATACGTTTATTGTTGGCCTTCTTTATTCTGCTGTACTTAGCTACATTACAGAGAATTATATTTTGGGATATTCACCTTCCATACTTTTTTCTTCTGGACACAGCAATTTCCTCCACACCTGCATAATTACGCAGTATTTCTGTGTATGTGCACATCTTTGGTTACAAATCAGGAATACTGAGAAGATTTATTTTCAACTCTTTCCTTTTTTTCAGTTGTCACATACTGGCAAGACACCAATACACTTTAGGGCACAATGCATCTTTACTTCTGATGCTGGGTTTATCCATCAGAATTCACAAGAAAATTATACATGTATATTATATACATATATATACAAAATAATTTCATAAATATGCAGAATTTGGGACTTGTTACGTTGTCTAACACTACTGAGGAGACTTTAGCTTCATCATTGCAATGGGATCACACTCTCATATTCAACCTGGCAACCTTCAACTGTTCTTTCCAGCTCATGAATGTAGACTTCAACCTTCACATGCATATTATGCTGTATTTAAGTACTCTAAGACCTGTCTGAATTTTCCCTACTGAAAAGCAAACCACTTTTTTTTTCCTCAGAGTGATGTTATCCGCAAACCGCAAGGGCAAATGGAGCTGAATTCCTCATGCCAAATTGTCAGAGGTGTAGGGTCCCAAACGTTCCAGGTGAGCATTGCTTTTTCATCCTGCAGATAACCACACACTCTGGCTAGGTGAGAGAGCGCTTATTTCAGGCTCAATGGTACCGTATGTCTCAATTGTTATGAGCTGACTCTATCTGGTCCCTGTGTTTCCTGGCACAAGCCAGGCAGTTAGTTCAATAAATAATGGGGAAAGAGCTAAGTTGTAACCCAAATATAGCTTTTTGAAATTGAAATAAATTCTCCTTTATTTTTGTTTTGGTTTATACCATAGCACTTTCCTTTTTTGCAGTTAGGACTGAGAGCTTGAAGTCTGTGGGGAAAAGCGATTCTTAAAATAATCAAAACCAGATAGTACCTAGTATCTCCTCTTTCTGAAAGACTCCTCTCACAAGATCTCCCGCCTGACTTGACTTGACTGGAGGATCTGAAGAAACATCTGAAGTATTGGATTCCTGTTAGAATTTAACTTCCAAAGTACTAAAAGTTAGCCCAGTTCAGTTTTAAGTCATTATTGTTAGAGGACTTCACTATAAAGACGGCATTAAAGTTCCTCTCATACTCTGACTGAAAGAGTACTCTGACATGGCCTGACCTGTGAGCTACCTTCTGTCCTTGTGGAACTGAAGTTGTTAAGGCTTAATACTGTTAAATTCATAGCATCTTTCCTCTCAAAGAGTCACAAGTTATTGAAGGCAGAATCAATAAAAAGTGAAAGCAGCAAAAAACCCCCATTTATGTGGTCACCTTTAAAATGAAAAATTAGCAGCAGCACTAGGAAACAAGAAAGGATGAGAGGGATACTGTGGCTTTGTCTCCTCTAACAGAAACAGCAAGAGAGCTCATGAGAATTTGACTCATCCGAGTTTCAGTTCTTTCACTTGGGCTTTGAGGATTAGCACGGGTTTTTTTACCCCCCAAAAAGTCTCTCCTGAACCACCAGAAAAAAATCTGTTTGGGATAATGAAACTCAGCAGCTGAAGAAAAGATTTGTTGGTGTGCAGATTTATACTTACTGGCTCCTTTTCCTTCCAGCTCATGACAGAAAACAGAACCTACTTCCTGACGGCAGATTCTCCCAACATCCTGGAGGAATGGATTCATGTCCTACAGAGTATCCTGAGAGTGCAAGTGACCAGTCCTGTTGGTGTTCCTCATAGTGATGCTAAACCTACTGTGAAAGGTTGGCTCACCAAGGTAAAATACACTATTTCTTATTTTATTCAGTTTAGTTGAGTATTGACAGTATGCGAGCTTCTTTGTTTGCACAGTAAATGGCAGCAAAAAATTATTATTTTAATGCTCCCTAGAAGCTCCCTAGAAGAGTGGGGAAAGAAAGAAAAGTGGCAGTAGATTTCTGTATTTCAGAGGAACATTTGTATAAATGATAAGGAATGGGACAAAAAAGGCTACTGAGAGATACTGACTTTGTCAAAGAGTATGTAATAACGTATCTAGCTTAGATATGCTTTTCTTCAATTGAATTCACAGCATGTCATAATAATAAAAAAAATAACCATCAGGAAATGCTGTTAAATATCACATTTAATTGATCTTAACTTGGTGATATAGGAGAGTTTCAAAGAAATGGCTTGTATGGTTCTAGGTTTTAGCATTTATTTCCGTCATAACAGACTGCATATGCATTGGTACAAAGTACAATGGCTGAAAATTCTTATGCTTTATGCCATTTACATAGATTAGTTTTGCATACCAATTTACTATGAATTTTTAAATATAATTCTGGTCAGCATCTCAAGATGGCTAAAGACAACCTGCATCTGAAGCTTGTTCATCTGCAATAGGAAACAGCTCCCTAGACTGTTGATCGGTCTTTTCTGCTGAGATGAAATGATTTGGCTTTGTAATCTTGAAAAGATTATTCTTGATATTGTATTTTTGGATACAGAAATGCTGGGTTGTTATGAATGTGTGAACTACTTCATAGAATCTTAGCCCTGTTTCCATTAGCACTTATGTCCCATCTATTTAGGTGGGATGTACTTATCTGCTTTTGGAAGTGGTGACCTGTATGTTTTGAGAGGAGCTCATATTAACATAGAACAAATAATATATGCAAGGTTTTAAGGGAGAGTTAAACTGAAAGCTGAGATCCTAGAAAATCATTCCAGCAACACTGCTGATGTTAGAAACATGTATTTCTTTGTTGTCCTTACAGGTCAAGCATGGTCACTCTAAGCTGGTCTGGTGTGCACTGATAGGAAAAACTTTTTACTACTATCGAAATCATGAAGATAAGGTAATTCCTTTTCCCCTTTTCTTCCTGAACCCTCCTTTCCCATTTCTCATGATGCTCTCTTTCCTTTTACTACTTCTGTGCTTCATGCTTCAAGCTCTTCCTTGGCTGTACTTCTCCCCTTCTAACAGCATCTGGTCCACAAAGAGAATCAAGGTTTTCTCCGATTATTATTTTAACCTAAAATGATAAAAAACTTAAAAAACAAGTGGCTGCTTTTTCTCAGATCATCGTATATCTTGTTTCTCTATTCCTCCATTTGGTCTTGTTAAGCCTTTAGAGCAGACTTTTACACAGCAGCTGATATGTTCTGCATATTGTGATGAAACTAAGTAGCAGCAACAACAACATGGAAAGAGGAAAGTAATTTAATTGGTATAATATACTTCCATTTCTGCAAGCTTGGCCCGATGGTCCATTACTTTGTCTTGGTGATGTCAAAACCCAAGTTTTAAAATATCAAGGAATACTGTGACTCATACTTGGGACTGACCTCCAGAGTCAGTACAGCAGATATCCTTTGTCTGAATCTAGCTATTTATATAATTTTAAAAGTACTTATTTTCCAGTAGCAAGCAGAAAGTCTGACCAAGATTGGAAAACAGTGGCTCAAGATACTGAGCAACTGACCATCAGAAAACACATCCTGCCTTGCAGAACCAATGATGTAAACACAACTGACAAGTGTAACGGGAAGAAAACAGTACCCTATGTGAAAGGCCATCCTTTTTATTTGCATATTCTCCTTCTGACCTGTAGATGCCCTCCCAAGAAAAATACTAAAAGTAGTAATACAGTTTGTAAGTACTTTAATTGATGAAAGAGAAGAGATTCTATAGAAATGCAAGGTAATTACATTAGTTAAATACTGAATTATAGTTTATTCCTTATATTTTACAGAACTGCTAACATTTTGAGATTACTTATCTAACTTGCTTCCCTTCCTTATAGTGTCCCCTAGGGCATCTGCCTATGCGTGAGTCCAAAGTGGAAGAAGTAGACCGTTCCTGTGACTCTGATGAAGATTATGAAGCCACTGGTGGAGGACTTCTCTCATCCCACTGCACACTGGTGATTCACCCACAGGACCAGAGTCCCACATACTTACTTATTCGAACCAAGCAGGAGAAGGTACATAAAGCAGCCTTTTTGGAGAGCAAAAGTCTTTTTGGTATCAGCAAACAAATGGGGCATACAGACTGAATCAGTTTGTAGAAAACAAGGTCTGAATTGACCCATGCTGTTCTCATCCTTATGCCTAGAATACCTGGCTGTACCATCTGACTGTAGCTGCTGGCAGCAGTAATGCCACAGTGGGCACATCATATGAACAACTCATTGGAAAACTATTGGATGCAGAGGGAGACCCTAGTAAGTAGAAACCACTAATTCTTTTAATTCTTTTTCGTGGTAGCAAAGCGTAAGAAAGGGTAATTTTCAATTCCCAGTTTTAATCCAGTCAAAGGTGAGGGAAGGAGATTCTCAGTAGAACAGCATATGACACAGTGTCCTTCTCCCCTAGTCCCACAGCAACATCTCCAGAGAGGATACAGGCATTGTAGTGAAACTAGACAAGTCAGTCATGTCACATCATTTATCAAAGCATCTGAAACTTCTGTAACATAAATTCAAATTAAAATAAAGAACTGGAGCTTTAATTTTTCCTGTTATTGTTGGTCCTGATTTTACTTTCCTGGGAATCTTGGTCATACAAATGCATACTCTCTCCTCTAAATACTCACACACACTCAACTTCACACCTGTTCCTCTATCTGCATGTATAAACCCTCACACATACATCCATGCTCGTCTATTTCTCCTCATTTTTGATAATTGGTCATTCATATATGCTTGTGCACCATGTTCTCAAATATGTATTAACACATGCATTTGTACTTAATGCTCTTTTCCTGTGCACTCATATATATCTAGACCTACATGTGAACCTTGCTTACTGTTGAAAAGTGACTTGCACTAAAAAAGATCCCCATTGCTGGCAGCTGCCCTGGCAGAGTTTGGGTGTCTTGTTTGAACACATGGCTGAGCAGTTTTTCACCAGAATCCAGCTGATGAGAAGCTCTGACATAGCAGGATTGAGGATGGCAATACTTTTTGCTGATGGCTAATGCTGCTGGTGACTCCTTGTTCATGGCAGGCTTACTGAAATCAGCGAAGTGGCACCAAAGATAAATGTGGCCTAGTTCAGTGCTGTTTCCTCAGGTGCTTTGCCATTTCAGCAAGGCTCCTTTTCAATGTGGACACTCTTTCTTCTGTTTCTGATACCGCATGTTTTTGCCTATCTGCTACCTCAGATTCTCCTCTGTGGAAACATCCGATGTTGTGCTACAGTAAAGATGGGTTGCACACATCCCTCACCACTCTGCCATCGGAGGCACTACAGACTGAAGCTCTGAAACTTTTTAAGGTATTACAGGGACATTGCTTGGTTTTCAGTTATTTCGCTCTGTTGTTGGGGCAACAACATTGTTTGGTCATGTCGTTCATCACATTTACTGTCACCATTGGTTGCTTTAGACAGGCCTGCTGGGTCATTTAATTACAAGAGGACAGTCAGATATTAAGTGTCACTCATTCTCTGGCAATTTAGCTTTTCCTTGTAGGGAGTCTGGGTTTAGGAGCAATGTCCCCCGCAGGCTTTATGCTTCAAACTTAGCCTTATCTTCCTCTTTCCTCTCCAACAGTTGAATTGAAGGAAACAATCTACTGGCAAACTCAGTTGTATCAGTAAGACTAATGGTGAATCCATTGGCGATTTGATTCTTGCACTCTAAGTACAAGATCAGCAGCAGAACTGGACAGTAAATCACAGGCATGGAGGGCAGGAAGCATATTTTCCCCTCAATTCTTGCTGACTTGGTAACTCCTCAGGCTGGGGGAGGTTGAGTCAATTTTCTAGTTGCCACAACTAAAGAGGGAGGGATAGGAATGAAGTATTTATTCTCCTCCCTCCTTTCAGGGTTATTTAGAAGAATTCATTAATTGTCTGTAGCACAACTGGGGAACCTGTCCTGGAAAGTACAGGAGGAGAGTCACTGTAGTCATGGCATTAACTAACTTCTACCCTTTTACAGTCCTGTCAGCTCTTCATCAATGTCCCTGTGGAGGCACCCTCTATTGATTACCACGTGTCACTTGCCCAGACAGCACTGCAGGTCTGTTTGACACATACTGAGCTGCAGAATGAAATTTACTGTCAGCTTGTTAAACAGACTAGCTGCCGACAGCCCCAGAACCACTCAGTCATTCAGGTCAGTTCCTGTTTTGTCACTTCCACTCTGCAAATACTTTCTATTTAATTCCATATTTTTAATAATTAACAATGGGACTGGTTCACATCAAATTGCGCAAATGTTAAAGGTGTGCTGGTGGAAAGACAATGTTGGCACTGTGTGCAAAGAAAAACATTGACAATGTAACTACTTACAGAATAAATGTTAGTTTGAATGTAACCATTTACCAGTTGCAAATGGTCTATTCAGACCATATTCAGAATCAAAATTCCTAGCTTGTGTTGGCTAGCTATAATTGCCACATGGTATTAATTTTGTCTTCCATTTTATTTAATAAACAGCATGCAAATCATAAACATTACTATTAAGCATGAAATCTGATTTTTGCACTATAATTATTGAGTAAATCAAATTAATAAGTTACAGCATGAATGGAGATAGATACTTGATTATAATATTCCCATCTCAAATGAGAAAAAATTTGGTTGAAAAATAATGAGTCTGATTTGATACAAAATTCCCCAGTGTATTCTTTGTTATAATTTGCAGTTGTAAATAGGAAAAAAAAAGTATTAATTTAAGTCTTAGTCGTTCACTCAGCTCTGGTTACATTAGTCAATATTTTCAAAAGTGGCCAATCATTTAGAACACCTCTTTTTAGAGTCCAGGTTGAGATATTGAGGGGCAGCCTGTCCTCTGACCGTCACTTTCCTTTGAAGCATCTTGAATACCTGTCTAAAAATAGTCGCTCCCAAAAGCACTGGTCACCATCCAACATCTTGGTTGCAGTATTCTATGAAAGACAACAGGCAAGAAGTACAGAACAAGAATGATGTCCAGTTTTATGTTCACAGTGCTGGCAGCTCCTGGCTTTGTGCGCTCCTTTATTCCTGCCTCAGCATCACTTTCTCTGGTACATCAAACAGCACTTGCAGCGACATGCAGACCCCAGGTAAAGACTACGATTGCTAAACTGATTGCCTTTTGCATCCACTATTGGTAAAGATGGAAGCAATTTTGTAACTCACACCTGCAAAAATAAGTTGAGGGAGGGGACAGAAGGTTCCCCATGGTATCAAGCTGCCCCCTTCAGTCATTCACATTAATTTGTCACTTATATTAAGGTAGTTCACAAAACTGAGTAACCTATACTAGCAAAAGAACTTTTTGCAGATATAACTGGAGCTACATAGGGAGGTTTTTTGCTGATGCAGCTACTTTATTTTATTGATAGAAAGACAAACCATAAGTAATTACTTAGAATGAATTATTAGAATTTTAGGTGATTACATTCTGCTGTCAGGTTAGCAGGCATACTGATGGAACAAAAGCGCAGCAGAGAACAACTCAGGGAACCATAAAAAGTTTGGAAAAACTAACAAACCTGCAATGTATACAAGTACTGTTTTCTGTTACCTCTTTAGTGTGTAAAACCTTCCCCTGTAAGAAAACAGTGCAGGATTTTCTGTAACTGCAATAAACTGTTCTCCAGTGTTCATGCTGTGCTCTTTCTTTGTTTCCATGGTGATCTGATCTTCAGCATATCTCACTGTGTCCTTGGTGAGGAGGTAATGGCTAGACATGCCTAGTTGTCTGTTGCAAGAATATAGTGTTGCTAAGACATAGGTAAAAGAGTAGTTTCATTTCAAACAAATATTCATATTTAAATACTCAGGCTAAGTCTGCCTTGGAACTTAAGCTAAAAGTCTGCTGGTGTTGCACAGGAAATCTGTGTACTCCTTCAGTCAGGGTTTTTTTAATTTTCTTATATGCTGTCTCACATCTGTGGTTTCTATTCAGAAGCAAAAAATCAAGTGCTCCTCCATGTTCAGGCTCTCCATTAGCTAAGGGAACACGTTAGGGACCTTCTGGTTAGTACTAGAAACCAGCTCTTCAGACTTGTGCATTACCAGCTCCCAAACTGTTGCAGTCAACTCAGCAGCTCAACTGCTCTACCATTAGGGACTGTTAAATTTCATAAGGATGTGCTGAGCTCTGTGAAACTGATGTAATGCATAAGCTTCAAGCACTACTATGCTAATAGCCTAAAAGTACCTTTGTCAACCAATAAACTTTAAGCAGAAGCAATGAGGAAATGTATTTATACAATCCATACAATGGAACAATGATTAGGGCTAGAAACAAACATACAGAAATTACAGCAAACTATGGTTGTATTCATCTGTAGTTTAGATTAGATTTAGAGCAGTTGCTCAATGAGACTTAGCTTACCTCCTTCAGCCTAGCTTTTGAAATACTTGTGTCTCTTTAGATGGAGCAGGTATGGCTACGTCTTCACCGGTTAAGTAGATATGGTTTCCCTGTTTCACAGGGCAAACAAGACACTAGAATGTTTACACTACATAGTGCTTATAGTCTGGATTTACACTAGATCTTCATTCTAGGCATTGTTTTCCATGAAAGGTGACCTTGAAGTACATATCTAATCTCTAAGAGAGGAAGAAAAGTAGGGCATAGTTCTAGGTTTGAAGACATGGGGTTCAGGAGTATTTGGAAGCCAGACACAACAGCTTCTCATTGAAACAAGATTCTTCATTTGAAAATTGTTCAAATGCATCACTGGGGAGGTGAGCAATGTATTGCTGCAGTGAAAAGCCAGAGCTCCTGACTTCCATGTTGCTTGCAGGGATTTAACTGGAGATTTAATCATGTACTGAGTTCCTGAAGGTGTCGATTCGAGTTAGTTTCCCCTGCAAAGTGATAGCACGGTTATGAATCCATATAACAGTTCCATTTCAGAATTTACTCAGTGTATACATTCTTAACTGTTCCTGCCTGGATTTAGAGGCACTTATCTTTTTAATACTGTTCAGTGGAGGAGCACTCTCTTAAGTAGACAGTAAACTGATCATATTAGTAACTGTGAACAAATCTGAGCCTGCTTTGAAACTCTGTCAAACCTCTTAATTGGCAGATAGAGTTAATACATGGAAACTTATAATTTGTATAACCATGTAAATTGATAAACACAATTTACATAATCCTGTAAGTGAGACTAATGCATTACAACTTATTAATACTTACCAGGACTTAGCATGATAGTAATTAAATTCCACTGGCATGACAGTGAGTTTGAGGATGAACTGCTCTTGGTTTAATGGATACTATAATGGCAACACAGTACAGAAGAGGATATTCCTATACTATGTCCAGCCCATCTAGGAGTGGAGAATGCTCTTGCACTTCCCAGAGTCCATCATCTACCCTAATTTTACAGATCCTTGGAGCTCAGGTTTGTGTTGCAGCCTATCAATTAAGCTGTTAGTCTGTTGAGATGAACTAGGATAGCTGCACAGAGATGTATCTTTTCTTTAGCAAACGCCTGCTCTAGTCATGGCATGGGAAATGGAAGAGGACATGGCATTTAAAGCATGCTTGTGGCTTATCTCCACCTCTTTGCCTAGGAGTGAAATAGGAAAGTATGCCATCTACTGCCAAAGATCAGTAGACCGCACTGTGCAGACTGGCGAGCGAGAAGCCAGACCTTCCCGGATGGAGATTGTGTCCATCCTGCTGAGAAATCCCTACCACCACTCACTCCCCTTCAGCATCCCAGTGCATTTCATGAATGGAACCTACCAGGTGAGCCACCACTTCTCCCAGGCACTAGAGGACTGCACCATAACCTACCTCCTTCATGTGGGTGGGTGGCACCATGGTGTTTATAGTACCACATATTTGGGGATAAACAGTATTTCTCCTACTTGTCATTTTAGCCATTTTTCCTGAGAAAATGAAAAGAATCCAGCCCCAGCTCTATGGGTCTTAGGAAGAAAGGGTAGCTGGGGTAAAGGGAGAGATGTTGTAAGTGTCTCAGTACAGGAAAGAATGCAATGTGAAGGGAAACAATATGCAAGTGCAGTTACTGGAACTGGCAGTCAATCATGATACACCAATCCATGGGAAACCAGGCTTCATTAGTTGTGATACCCATCAATGTCATGTTTTTTGAAAGTTATCCTCAGTTAGCTCCTCTTTCATTGCAGGTTGTAGGTTTTGATGGTTCCTCAACAGTTGATGAATTCATCCACCGACTGAACCAGGAGACGGGAATGAGGAAGCCATCCCACATGGGATTTTCTTTGTTCACAGATGATCCTTCTGGCAGGAATTTGGAACATTGTCTGCAGGGCAACATGAAGGTTGTGGGTTTTTTTTTCCTCTGCTACATTCAGTATACATTTTTGAAGAGCTGCTAAATGGCTAATAACATTTTCTTAATGCAGCAAGATCAAACACATTTGTGTATTGTCTATTTAGATTAGTATTCAGAGATGAGATATTAATTCCTGCACTTGGGTCACAACAACCCCATGCAATGCTACAGGCTTGGGTGAGAATGGATGGAAAGCTGCTCGAAGGAAAAAGACTTGGGGGTGCTGTTCGACAGCCAGCTGAACATGAGCCAGCAGTGTGCCCAGGTGGCCAAGAAGGCCAACGGCATCCTGGCCTGTATCAGAAATGGTGTGGCCAGCAGGACCAGGGAGGTGATTGTCCCCCTGTACTCGGCACTGGTGAGGCTGCACCTCAAATACTGTGTTCAGTTTTGGGCCCCTCACTACAAGAAGGACACTGAGCTGCTGGAGCATGTCCAGAGAAGGGCAATGGAGCTGGGGAAGGGTCTGGAGCACAAGTGTGATGGGGAGCGGCTGAGGGAACTGGGGGTGTTCAGTCTGGAGAAGAGAAGGCGGAGGAAGGACCTCACTGCTCTCTTCAGCTACCTGAAGGGAGGTTGTAGTGAGGCAGGGGTCGTTCTCTTCTCCCAAGTAACAAGTGATAGGACAAGAGGAAATGGCCCTCAAACTGCATCAGGGGAGGTTTAGATTGGCTATTAGGAAAAATTTCTTCACTGAAAGGGTTGTCAAGCACAGGCTGCCCAGAGCAGTGGTGGAGTCCCCATCCCTGGAGGGATTTAAGAGATGTGTAGATGTGGAGCTTAGTGGACTTGGCAGTGTTACGTTTATCATTGGACTTAATGATTTTAATGGTCTTTTCCAACCTAAATGATTCTGTGATTCTATAATTAGCTCAGTCTAGTCTGAGGTACTAGTTAAGACAAAGCACATTCTGTTTTAGTAGGTGATAAATTGGTCATTTTTTAAAAAGTCTTTAACTCAGATTTTAGCACATATTAAAGTTTAATTTGTCTTCACTACAAAATTAAAACATGACTGAGCTAGCTAGCATGATCACATATCACAACTAACATCAAATCTGACACTCCTAATTGAGACAAATTTACATTAGGCTGTGAGTCTTTTGACATGTCTATATAAATCTCATCTATTGGATTATGAAGTATCTCCTTGCTATCTCCAGATAACTCAGACTTTCATTGTTAATGAGTGTACTTAGGGAAGAAAGCTCTACTGAGTATGCCTTCACTTTAAAAAAAGAGAGGGGTGCATCAAATCAAGGGAAAAGGAAAGCAGATAAAGTATTAACATCTGTATCTTTCATATGGAGATTTTTACCCATGCTGCAGCTGCCTGAGTGCCCTAAGTGAGCAGATTAGTGGCCGTGAATGAGACACGTCAGATTTTGGTACAAATGTGTACAGTATTGATGGCGGAATAGTGGTAGTGGCAACTTTGAAGAGGCCCTGATACCTGTAAAGAACATAAACAGTCAGTTTTATGTAAAATTTCACATGAGGCAATGGGAGGGCAAGGATGCCAATAACTTCAAATTGAATGGTTTGAAGAGGAAACTGCCACAGGCAGTGCCAAATTATATACTTTTCTTTCATGGCCTGATATAGATCAGATAATCTGGAGCTTTGCTGGTAATTGAATCAGCATTTGGAGAGATGAGATATTAGATTAAACAAAGAAGCTTGAGACAATCAAAGGCATCACTTTTACTGGTTATTAACTGGTTATTTACTTACCAAGGCAACCTCAATAACTTCTTAAGAAAGGATTAGGATATCTGATTATGTATTTCATGTGGCTTCTTATATTCACATTCCTTTTATTAAGATGCTATCAAAGGAGGAGTAGAGGCTTTTATTAGACCACTTGTAAAAGGACTGGAGCAACCAAAAGAAGCTGACTGAAAGAGATTAACCATGCTGTTACCAAAAATATGTCTGAGCTACAAAGCTGGAATCTTGAACCAAATGTTCCCAAAGTTTGGACATTCACATCCAAGAGTTTGGTTTAGCCAGGCATGCAGACAGCTGCTATTCAGAGGATACATTAGAGCTTTAGTTTGGCTCAGGACACTTTTGAAGCAAACCTACCAATCATTCCTGTTAACCATGCTTTGATTCACATTAAGGAGCAACACACTTAGAGAGTGTGTAATGGATTCTTTTTAGATGAAACATGAAGTGGAAGATGTGATCCAACATAGTAGTTGGCTTTCAGGCCATTTGATCAGTCTAAAGCTAGTCTAAAGGAAAACCCTTTATGCCCACACTATATGAGTTTCAAAGTCTTAGGAACATAGGGTCTTATGTGTTTCACTGTGCAGATCTGCTTCTTCTGGGCTTTGCTACTTGCTAACATAGACATAGCCACAGAGTTGCTACCAGACCAGAATTCACTTACAGATGCACCCCTGTAGATTAGAGCTGGAATTTCCATTTGGAACGATTTAATTTTTACATACTGTGTAACAAAAAAAGGAATTGTTCTGCCACTTTTGGATGTGTTTATGCTGACACAGTCTATTTCTTTATCTTGTGTTCCACAACACTTTTTTCACTTACTTTTCCCTCAAGCCTTGACTATACATTTCACCTCAGTTTGTCTCTCCTCTCTCCATGATATTTTTTAAAGATCTGTGATGTCATTTCTAAATGGGAACAAGCCTTAAAAGAATTGCATCCCGGGAAATATGAAGGTGGCACAAGAATTGTGAAGTTGACCTATAAGAACAGGTACTGTGCTTCATTGGTTGGCCTCACTACTGCTGTTAATTAAACATTTCTAGACTGGATATATCTCGGTAGACGACCAGTAATTTATAGTACTGTCAGTGCCAAAACTATTTTAGCTAAGATGCCCTCAAATCCTACATAAGATGTAATGACTTCTGTGTGTGGTACATGTGTAGAAGAGAGTATATGGCCTAGAGGTAAAACCTGAAACACTTTGGAATAGCAGAATAGACTTAAAATGGATTAAGAACTAGCTGTAGCACAATAAGACATAGTTGGCACAATTTCATTTGCCTAGATCCTGAAACGTAATCAAATAATGCATGTTAAGTGAGAGGAAGAGAGACCCGGGGGAAAAATCACCAGTGAAAACAAATATGCTGAAACTTGCAATTAAGTGAAGAATCACAAAGATGAAAAAGATAGAACAATGTTCTAAATGGCACAAACTGTAGAGGAGACGTGTAGTAGCAGTGCACAGACTTTATAAAGAAAGAAATGTTAAAAGTTAGATGATGAGATAGTAGAGAATGAAAGTGTGAGACAAATATCTAAACCAGAAACTGGAAGAAGTTCATCATTTATAATACAGACAGGAATTCTGAATAACAGTGAATGCAGAGCTGTGTATGAGAACAAGGAATGGCTTTCTGCACGTGAATTCTGTTTGCAGGCAAAACAAAGGCCACCCCAAAACCAGAAAGAGACAAAGTTCTGTATTGAACATGTGAAGATTTTTTTTGACTGTAATGGTGGAAACAAATTTCTATTAACTTTGTTAGTTTGTGTAACAGAGGTGGAAACAGAAGTTATTGCTTTTGACCCAGAAGGCAGTATTTGTTGCCGGAGTAAACCTTTGTAGTATTACTTTGTTGGACTGGAATGTGCCTGGACTGGACAGCAAGGATGTCTTGATAAGGTCTTTCCAAGGTTGGGCTGTTCTAACACCAAGGACTCTGATAAGACATGTAAGATCACTACGGTCCTAATGATGGTGTTAATCTTAGATTGACATAAAAAGAAACAAACCGATCCACTGGAATTAATATCTTCATAGATGCAGTTGTAAATGAGTATTTGAAATAGATGGTGTGGGCTGTAAATAGGCATGCATGAGGAATGGTTCTGGGAAGCATTCCCCAAGCTGGTGTCTTCAACCTCCATTAGTCATCTTGCTATATCAGGTCAAAGAAATTGCAGGTGTGAAGGGAATAAAAAATAGCAGGAAGCTTTGATTTACAAGAATGCTTCTTCAGTTTTTGAAGTAGTCTGCTAATTGGGTCTTTTATTTCCTGGAGCAAACTGGAGACTTAATATCTGTTTAAGTGGTCAAAACAAAGCTGGCAAAAATAATGAGTCTACGAGGCTGTCATGTAGAAGTTTATATGTGTAGAGCAGAGGCAGTTCTGTATTCTGTGATAAGCAGAGGCTATATCTTAAATATTGCCTGTCTGTGCTTGATGGGGATGGATGGAGATCGATTTACCTGTGTTTAATAAGGCTTCACTGTCTTGAACTGGTTTTCACTCAGAATTCAAATGGCTTCCAAAGCTAGAAAGCATGTTTTGAGTCTCCTTGCCTAAATCTTGTTCATAAGGGAAGCAGCTCAGCTTCTGAATCTCTGTCCAGTGCCCTGGCAATACATAAAGTTCACTTTAGAGAAGGAGGGAAAAAGAAAAACCCACTTTTATTTTTACTCACCTTGATTAAAGTTCCCATCTCTGCTTTCAGTTCACAGTATCTTTTTACCTTCACAATCCTCTCTGCTTTGTAGACTATATTTTCGGAGTCAGGCCAAAGGTGAGACAGACCGGGAGCGGTTGCTACTGGCCTTCCAAGTCAGCAATGAAATAGCCAATGGAAGGTTTCCTGTTAATAAGGAATTAGCTCTGGAAATGGTGGCTCTGATGGCTCAGGTGAGTATGGCTATGGGCAGAAATCCTCCCTTTTGTCCTTCAGGGACTTCAGCTGTACACTGAATATCTTTGACTAACCAGCTATCTTTTACATCAAAAGTGGCTTTTCTTTCAAACGTACACTGTGAGATGTACCATGCCAAACACATTATACCAGCATACATATGTCGTTAGAACACCTTTTTCTGTAGGGAAATCTGCCTTAGGAGTGCCTCTCCTTTGCTTCTTGAAGAAAAATATTAGAAAAAACAATGACACTGTACTATCCCCAGAACTGCTCCAAGTAGTGCCTTAGTAGAGATATGGAAATAGTATCACTACTAGAATTCCACTTAATAGTAAAAACTTTCCCTATTGCACTGCCAATAGCCTCTTACTCAGAGAGAGCATCTTGTAGGATCCTCCATTAGACCTCCAGGCTCGCGTATTTATGTTTTACCACATAAAACACACAGTATGGGTTGTTGGCCTGATAAACAGGATAATAGTTTCTTACTGAGCTGAAACTGATTGTTGCATTTGTTACAGCAATGTAAACTAAGATGAAGAAGTGGGGAACATTGTCCAAACTACTTACAAATAGGCTGTAATTAATTGGCCAATTGAAAATAAGCCCCTAAAGTTTGGCAGTTATACAGAAGTGTCTCCCTACAACAAGTAGCTAGCTGAGATCTTGTTTCACTTTCTTAGATCAATAAAGAATTCCTTGAGCAGTCATGTTCCTCAGTAGTTGCTCTGTTGTATACATTTACTATGATAAATGCTGTAGACAAAATTCCCCAGCCTAATGGTGTATTTTTGCATGACTAATAAACACAGTAGTTATTGGTATGGGAATTTATGGAATATTCTACTGCACTAAAAAAAACCATAGTTCTGTTGCATTATAAACTATAACATTGTCTTAGGTGGAATATGGCGATTTGGATCGACCAGGATCTTCAAGTCCTGGGGGAACATCACAATCAAAAATGCAGCATCTTCTCCACCAGGTCTTAGATAAATTCTACCCCAAATGCTACAAGCAAAACATTACTCCTGAACAGCTCAGGTAAATTGTCTGCTCTTCTATACTTTGTAATGAGAACAAATTTTACATGCAAAATTCTGTCTTTACATTTAAGAAGTTTCAAGGAGCCCTGTCAGGGCTATTTGATATAGAAACTTAAACAAAATATGTGTCAGAAAAAGGTTCCTTTAAAAGAAAACAGCAGTTAACAAATATAAGAAGAACCAAATCACCAACTAATTTTCCCCTAGACAAGAAGTTTAAACCTTTCACTTCCAAATTAGGTACCTTAGTTCCAACAAACTCTACTCCAAGCCTAAGATGAATTCTGTTTCTGAATTTTTGTTTTACCCTTCCCCCAAGCATCAATTGAATCCAGATGCCTAACATTTGCAATGAGCCATAAAGCCAGCACATATGGGCTGCTTCAGGCCATGCAGTAATTCTGGTAGGACATATTTTGGCAGGGCTTTTTGATGTTCTGACTTGGAAATTCTCACACACAATGCAGAGATCTCAAGTACAGAATTCAGATGCTGCTATGGATCTCAGCTCTAACTGTTTTAATGAGAGAGAATGATAATCTTCCAGATCCAAAGCTACTTAGGGATGCAGTGGTGGAACTAACACAATTACCTCATTTTGGAAGCAAATTCCATCTGCCTGTAGCAGGAGAGCTGCCAAACCATCCTTAGTGAGTCAAATCAAGAGTGAGTTAATATATGTTGCCACTCCTTATAGAGCATACTACAGACAAGTTAAGATGAAGTTGAGAGTATAGTTGAATGTGAGGCTGGCCAGGATTTTACTGTAACAGCTGCCTGAGTGTTTGTAGTTACAGTTGTTTAATATATACACCAGTGAGCAGGTTGTACAACCCTCACAACAGACAGTGCTAACAGCCCTGTCTGTAGTGCTGTGTAGAACAGCCCTTTTGGAATGAGAGGTACATCTATTAACTGTTACAGTTTTACTCACCTTTCCTTGGAAGACATTAGTAAATAATGCTGTCTTTTGTCTTGGATTCTGAAAGGCAACTGGCTGACAGGCTGGCGACAAAGTGGATGGTGCTGCAGGGATGCTCTCCACCAGAATGTGTTCGAATTTATTTGACGGTGGCCCGGAAATGGCCTCTCTTTGGAACCAAAATATTTGCTGCTAAGGTAACTGGAGCACACTTTTTTTTCTGTTTGTGAGAATGAACTCTCTGAGCAGACGTATACCTACGATGTCTGGTAACATGGGCTGAAGATGCTTCTACTTCAGGAAGCGAAAAAACAACAATACTCTGTTCTGTTTGGTACCACATAAGTTTAGAAAGAAGGAATATAAACGTGTTCTAGACACTAGGGGTTGCTAGCGTTCAGTAAGTACTGAAGGTTCCCTGGCTGTATCAGTTGATTACTCTCCTTACTAACCTTGTCAAAGCTTTCTCAGGCAGGAATTTCCCTGGTGATCAAGGCTGCAATGATAGTTTAAAAAATACTATTTACGTGTGTGTGTGTGTGTGCGTGTGTGTGCGTGCACGCGCACCCCCCCCATAAATCACACCTGGCAGCTGATGGTAGTTAAAATGAGAATGGGTGTTCAGTACTGGTCTGCTTGACACAGGGCTAGCTGCTTTACTTGCTGTATAACAGAGGCAAGCACTGCTAATGTCCTGTTGCAGAAACAGAAAAATTAAAGCACATATTGGGTAAGCTGCCAGCCCACAGGCATCAGTGAGAGAGCAAAGAACAGCTGGAGTGAGTGCTTCTCCCAGTAAGTCGCACCACCCCTCAGCCCATCCCAGGCTAGAGCTCTGTACCTATTACCAGTGCCCAAACTAATGTCTTAGCACATAGTGGCTGTCTGAGAAATCTTGTTTTGGCATTAACCATCTTCCCCAACTGAGAAGACATCTCCTCTATTGAAAGCTTGAGGTCGGTCTTGTTCATAGTTACATGTCTCTTGCTTTGAAGTAAAAGCTGCTATAGTTATGGAATAAAGTCGTAGGATGAAAGGGACCTCTTGAGTAAATATACAAGTAGTTTTCAAAAATACAATTATTTCCACTGTGAGCAGTAAAAGCAGAAGAGGTTACTGGTATTTGAGGTTACTGACATTGAAGAATCAACATATAGAATAGTTCCACCCATAGTTTAAACAGTGTTGATATTTCTGATGATTAATATCTTTCATAACTTTTCAACAGTTAAACAGCAAAGCCTATGGCATTTGCCACATAATAGTAGATTCCCAGGAAGCATTCACGTAATTAGCCATAACACATAACTCATCTTTAACAGATAATTGATGCACATTTGTCAAAATCTGTAAGAAAGAAAATGGCATTGATGTGATGGCAGTGGGTGCACTGATATGGAAATCAACAGGCTGCACTGCTTGCCTGATGGATGGGAGTAGTATAAGAACCAGAGCAGAACAGAACTGCCACTTTGTTGCTCTGTCCTAGCATTTCCTTCAGTTTTAACTGCACTGATGGAATTTAATTAATAAGGTTTTATTGTTTAATTTTTATTTAATTAACAAGGTTTTGAGAGAAGTCCTCTTAAAAATCAAACCAAATCAGACCAGTAAGCCTCTAGGATTCCCTCTCATCTTCACTTTATCTTTAAAACCCAGTGTTTATGTCAGAAACATCTTTGTGTGGTGGTGAAGAAATATCTAAATTTAATAATTTTCTTTTTCTTTAGCCTGTTTTGCCTTCCTCATTGGAAGACTGTCCAGTGTGGATAGCTGTGAATGAAGATGGTATCAGCATACTGGATTATAACACTATGGTATGGTGAGGAACACTGTTTAAGAAAAATAACTTACCTCCCACAGAAAGACATTCCCCTGAGTCCACTTGAAGTCACTAAAAGTTTGTCTTTAACTTCAAATGGATCCAGAAGTTAATTTGTAGAAGTCAGAGATGAGGAAAGTTAGTGCTATGTTTGAATGCTACATAAACAAAGGAAAATTACAGCTACAGTGTTAGGTAAAGGTTTCATGAAACAGCTAACTGCCTCTTTCATGGCAGCAAACATGCTCGTGCATCTTGCAAAATCTCAGTGGTATGTGCCTTACTACCACCATCTCGGATATAGCAAAGTTTGGGCTATTGCTTACTCAGTGCCTCACTGCTTCAGAGCTAGGAGAAAACTAGAAATGCAAATTTTCATTTGAGGTTTCTCTGCCAACTGTTACCTGTAGAGCCAATTACCTATCCTGCCTATTACTGCTGGAGATCTGGTGTTCCTGCAGTAAGTAGCATATATACTAAGGTGGCCATTTTATCTTTTACAGAACTATGACTTTTTCTAACTCTGTTGTCTGCAGCACTTGAAGGTCTCTTACTCATACTCCTCTGTGCTGACCTTTGGAGGCTGTCGAGATGACTTCATGATTGTAGTCAGTCAATTGAAAGAAAGGAGTTCTGGAAAAAACAGCACTGAAAAACTCCTTTTCACAATGGCAGTTCCGAAGGTAATTACAAAATGAAGAGCGGGTTTCTTTCCAGCTGGCAGTGTCACAGCTGGGCATTTTGTAGAAACCCTGGGGACTGATACTTGTAGCTGCTGCAGAAGCTGTATACATTCAATAAATCCCTTGTAAGCTGGAACCTTTAATCAAGAGACTTATTCCACCTAACTCTATGAAACTCTGTTTCAAAACTGAAAAACTCCATATGAGAAAGCCAGTTGCAAAAGTTATGCAGCCAATAGGTTCTAAAAATCAAAGGGCACTCTTGCCTCTAATTCACCTACAGTTAATAATTTTCTTTTTTTTTCCCTAGATTGTTGAAGCAACACTTCTTATTGCCAGCTACATTAACTACCGTTCAACACCTTCACTCCTACCTTCTACACAGCCCTCCCACAGCAAAACACCTGCTAACAAGCTCTGGGAGACTGAAAGTCGGTGCTTTTTTCCTTCTGTGCCCCGAAGCACTAAGGGGCCCACACTGCTCTGAGGGCTCATTCCAACTGACTTTGGGAATTTCCTGGAGGGTTTTTTGGGGGGTTTTTTGGGTTGTTTTTTTTTTTTTGCACTGCTTGGTACTGAATTGCAGACTGTTATGATTTTGCTGGTTACACACCTTACTTTAATGAGGGCTTTGATTCATTAACCACAATAATAGACAAAGTTCCTTAGTGTGGGTAGAGACAGTGTCCCTTCTCTTAAAAAAATCTTGATTTTGGGGACTGTGCAGGAGTTTCCTTTCCATGCCACACTCCATCCAAAATACCATGCCTCAGGTCATTTGCCTGCACAGGGCTCCAGTCAGATTACATTTGCGCTCCTTTCTTGCATCCATTCATCTTCTAGCTCCTGATCTTACTGCTTTGCTTACAAGCACATAAGTTTTCTTTGATACCTCCCATTTTTGGCTTTGCACCTGCCTTTAGATCACTCTGTCTGGAATCTCAGTCCAACTCTTAAAACTTAGTGACCTCTTTTCCTCATTATAGCCCCTTTCAGTTATTAGCATTATTTCCAATAATCTTCTGTTTGCACCAGTCCCTAACTTGCTCACTTTTTACCTGGATTAGACTGCAACCCCTGCAAGGCAGATTTGAGCAGTATATAGGCTTGAACCTGACTGCAGTGGGCTGAACACACAGTCCTATTAAAAGTAAAAACAGGTGGTAATGGATACTGTGGCATGTGGCAGGAACCCTGTACAAGGATGCATCCTGACGAATACTGCTTGTATGAGGAGCTGCATATCACTGCATCATAAACTAGATATACACTGAAAAGGCTGTTACAAGAGTGTAAAGAGTAACATGATAGTCTGATCAGGTAGTTTAGACATAACTGTAGCTCTGTGCTCTGGTTGTGAATAGCCATCATATTAAAGCTTTTACGAGTGTTTAAATTCAGTGTTGCCACTCCCAGAACAACTATTAAGATACTCTTTTTGCAGAGACTATAATAGTTTTTATGCAACTGTTTAACACAAGCAAGACAACAATTTCATTTTCCCTAGAGTTATAATGACTCCTCCCTGAAACTGATGCCAAAATCGAGAGAGAAACTTTCCAAGTCCTTGCTCCAGATGTGAAAGAAAGGAAGAAGACACTGTTGAGAAGGAAGAGGAACTAAACTGACAAGAATAATTCCAATGCAAGTCAAGGGTAATTTCAGATCTGAAATAGGGAGTACAGAATAAGAGCTCAGTGGTACTCAAGAATATTTTCAACTTTAAATAAAGCTGGAAACCTTGCATCTTTACATGTTGAGGACTCTGTACGACTGGGACTGGAACAGTTTTAGATGATGCCCTAATCCTACAGGACTGGTACATTTCAGGAGTCGATGCTGTTCTACACAATAGATGACCATTAGATCTCTGCTGCAGGGCTGAATGTGTCACTTGTCCATGTCAGACAAGCACTTTCAAAGACTTTCTGTTAATCACTGTACGTAGATGTTTCAGGATGTGTTTGAAACTGCAAATAATCTCAGACAAAGGAAGACAAGGCAAGCAAATTTTGTACTTTTTCTGTCTTTCAGCAACTGGAACATATCTTCCCAAACCAGCTCTGCCATTCTGACTCGACAGAAGCTGCTCCTTTCAAACTCCTGCTTCCTTCATGCTACCATAGCAAGGAGGAGGTAGTCAGCAAATGTGTACTCAAGTATTGTTCTTCAGACTTTAGTAAAGAATGGGGCTTTTTTGATCTGTTTCAAAGGGACTTCATTATGATTGAGAAGGTTAATGGATTTTAAACAAAGAAAAATAGCAATTCTTCTTGAGAAATCTAAATCTACCTGGCTTGAGTTTAGCTATTTTGGTAAGCATTCCAAAAAAGCTAAGGAAGAATAACTACGCTTTCAAAAGTACGATGTGCAACTTCATAATAATTATGCATTCATGGGCAACCTTCCCGAATTAAAACAGTGTGAATCCAACCATTAGAAAGAATTCAGCAATAGCAAACCAAAGCTATTTGCAAATGAACAAACCAACCATACCAGTGTTTTTTACTCCAACCTTGAAATATCCAACTAATGCACACAGTGGAACTGATACTTCGAGTTTTCGTTTCATGCTTATGGTGGGTACAAAGCCACAAATTAAAAGAGAAGAGCATGAGACAGATGAAAATCATTCTAAGCAATCCCTTATCAGCGTCTTTGTAACATAAAAAACCCAACCAACCAAACCAAATCCAAACCACCCCATGGTGGGTTGTGGAAACAACCTGGCAGATGTAAGACAGGAAAAGATTGTATGAATGGAGACCTGATTTGCACATACTGTAATGTACCCACTTGCTATGAATTTAAGGACCATCCCTTGAAGTTACAGGCAGGGGTAGAAGCTTTCTGAGCCAGAATTGATTTTGAGAAGGTATTTAGTTGTATTGTTTTTTCCTTAGATACTTTTAAGTGGCTATATACCCTGATAGAGTGGACAGTAGTATGTATTTCCCCTCTCACACACACAGTGGTATATCAGTTTGAATATATAGAGCATTATTCTTCCTCACTCAGTCACCTGTGCCTAACGCTTCCTCCTCTATGTGAAGGTCTGTTTGGCAGCCTGCTGCTTGTATCCCACCAGTAACAAAGCTGCTTCAGAATAAGCTGAGCTGTAATCAGTGCTGGGGATGCTCAAGGCATAGGTCTCCAGTTCACAGTTCAGAGGCTATACTTGCCTTAACAGTGCTAACACTCATGCCCTTATAGACTTGTACCAGGGCAAACAGGAAGCAGAGATGTTGAATAAGCAAGAGCTGTCCTGAAGCTCATTATTTTCTGCCACAACTGCACTTTAAATTAAGAAGCATGGCATATAAAACTTTTTGCTTCCTTATTTCTAAAAATATTCACCAATACTTGAGTATTTCAGGGACCACCCCACTATGATGGATGCACATATACCTCCTATTTATAACTTACCTGACTTCTACCAACCAACCAACCCTGTGTAGATATCTATTTTGTATGATTCTTTGGTAGAGAAAACAATTTTTATTTTAATGAATGCTTTTGGCAATGGCTGTTGCTGCAGCATAGAATGAGATGACAAAAGCCTTTGTTTTCCTAACTGCTGTGTGTATGTAAAAGGCTGTCTGGGAGATACTGTGAGATTTCTGTTTGTTCTTAATAAAAATGCAGTTATCATGAGTTAAACTATATTATTCTCAGAATGAAAGAAACTGTTTTAAAAGCCCAAATAGTCTCAATATAAACAAAAATGGACAAAGATTGTGTTTGATATCCAGGCACATACCTGGTGAAAACAGGTCTGATTCTTTGTTTTGCTCTGCTGATCTTTCAGCTTTAGTGGATGACTGAAGTGCACTCCCATGGGCACAGGATGTTCACTCCTGCAAGAGATGGCTAAAACACTCTTCCAGACTTCCTCCTGTGGCACAGCTACTTGGTCATTTCTTCAGTGCACATTCTCAGGACTTCATGGGATTTTTACAGCATAGTCAATGTTCCCAGCACACTCTTAAGACCAAGACTCTGTCCGCTCTGCTAAGATACAATTTATTTTCTGAAATGCTCTCCCCACTGCTCAGCAAATCTTCCTGTTGTTATAGTGCTCCTCAAGGGCCTTGACCACTTCTCCTCCCCATGAAGAAACGCAGCCTGGCTGAACCATGCCCCAGGCTATATGCAACTCAAGTATCACAGGCTCCTTAGTCAAAGGACCTCCTCTCTACTGTGTTGTATGATGGTATGTTGCCACACATTTAGTTCTAGATTAGGTAGACAACCATAGTATAGCATTGTATGCAATTTAAGCGTGACCCCATGGCTCCTGCCAACTTGCTGGTTTAGCTCTTGTTTTGACATTTCAGTTGTCTCAGTTACACTACTAAGAAGTCATGGGGAAAAAAAAGAAAAATACCAGTTAAAGGTTACAGTAATTTTTAGCTCACCAAGAAAGAAGAATTTCCCAACCTTAAGTTACTCTTGAGAGCACAGGTCAATAAACCTTTATTCACAGAGTCATTACCATCATTTTCAACAACACGTTTTCCTCATATTCTCAGAGCAACTGATGTGCCCCTTTTAATGTCGCATCTTTTCTGCGTCCTCTGTCACCATGCCCCTGCCCCATTCAGCAATGAGTCTGCCTTTTCCCTGTCTTCCTTTTGCTACTTACGTACTTAAAGAAACCTTTCTTGTTGCCTATGACATCCCTCAATAGATTCAACTCCAGGTGGGCTTTGGCTTTCCTAACTGCATCTCAGACAGTGTCTCTATATTCCTCTCAGGTTACCTGTCCCTGCTTCCACCTTCTGTATACTTCCTTTTTGCCAGGAGCAACTTACTCATCCATGCAGGCTCCCTGGCATTTTTTGTTTTGTGGCTTCCCGCTCACTGTTCTTGAGCTTGGAGGAGGTGATCCTTGAATATCAATCAATCAGGTTTCTTGAACCCCTCTTCCTTCTAGGGTCCCAGCCCATAGGACTCTTTCAAGCAGACCCCTGAAGAAGCCAAGGTCTACTCTCCTATGTTTATTTCATAAAACATAATTAAATGTTACACTGTATTTTAACTTTCTGTTAATTTATTTCTGAAATTCTCCTACAGATTAGGAAGTTACCATGCCAGCACACTCATCAGCTTTGGTAGTTACAGTGGTTTATTCTTTTTTCAAACAAAGGGTTAAATAGAAACAAACAAAAAAAGCAGCACATTTTTGGCAGTCTGGCCAAGGTTACATTGTGAGTTTATCAGAATTTTCAGATCCACGGAACAGTAAACGTTTGATGCATATTCTTGCCTGCCTTTGCTGTATTTCCTCATCCTTCTTTTCTGGAGAGGCAAGGAAAAACCTTTTCTGTCTGAATCTATAGTAAAGTTCTTACCTGTCTTCACAGCAGAGGATTTCAAGGTTCACTTGTGTGCTGGAGCTGACATTTTCTGTAAAAACTCTGTGAGTCTGTGCGGGCCTTTAGCCCTAACATCCTTGTACTGCTGCACCACTTTCTGCTCATCTAATTAAAAAAAGCCGTAGGGCAGTTTTGTTTGGTTTTCCATGTGTCCCTCCAAGTCCTGCTGCAAGTTTGCTGCCTTGATTTTTTTTTTTTTTTTCACTATTTCATACCACCTGATTGTGGAGCTGTCTTCCTCTGCTCCAGGATTTCTTGACAACTTTTGTACACTTCTACCAAGCAGTCCAGTCGTGGTTTGGAGCTCTAGAATTCAAGTTAAACAACAGAAAATAAGGCTCTGAACTGGCTGTAAAAGAGCTGAAAAGCTTTAACTTCCCACTAGTAAGATGTCAGGCCAAGAAAGGAAATGTGGAGACTGCTGACACAAAGCTGACTATCGGAAGCAGACACGTAGAAGGAATGCAACAGCAAGAGATCTGTAGTTGATTAGCTGTCTCACATTAAGTCAATAGAGAACAGATTTCCCTTTTACATGTTTGTTGAGAAATAAGTCGTGAAACTCCAGGAGGTGTTTGATGTAAGCTGGTGATACAGGAATGCAAAGCCATTCCATAAGCCACACCTGCTCTGTGATGAAAAATGCCAGTTCCTAAAGCTGTCAGGTCAAAATGTGCAGCACCATTCTGCAGTTAGCCTGGGTCTGTCACCAAACCAGAAATCCTCCCTTTTCTCTGCTCACGGTGCACAGTGGCAGCATGGAAGAATATCCACACATTCCAACCCATTAATCTATCTATGAGGCTGTACTCCCTCTAGAGACCTACCAAACAGCAGATTCCCATACACTAATCCACCATCCTAGATGACCTCCACCCTGAAAAAATCTACCTTCAGGACAGGGAATTTAGACACCTAGCCCTTGGCCTCTGCGAGTGCCATCAACAAAAGGACAACGGAAGGTTAACTGAAAATATCGATTCATTTCACACAAACAGCGAACAGTGGTCAAAGTATAATGATTTCCCATCACTTCTAACCTGGACCAGATTAAAACAAGCAAGGAGGTGAAAGTTTCCCAGTCCCACAGTCCCTATGGTCCCATGACTTTTGAGCTCCCAAAACAGCATTACTGTGTAAAGTCCATCAAACGCCTCTCCTTGCAAGTGTTGCTTAAGAGAACAATAGGTCAATTCAGCACAGAAGTGCTCCAGGGCTCAGTGACACGGTAAACTGTATTTTTGAAGGCTGACATAACTCGGAGGAACCCAATGAAGGAGATGCAATAAAGTTACTAATTACTGCTCCTTCAAAACTAAGTAACATACTAACTTGCACGTTAAAGTGAGAATTACTGACAGGCAATGAATTGCAAACTGACACAGCTCTTTCTGTACCTCCTGTGCTGATGGAGTCAACTCTATGAATACTAAGATATTTCCATGGAAATAAAACTGTTCAGAGTTGAGTTAGGGAAAAAAAAAATAAAGAAAATACACAAATGCCATTTGAAGCTGGAAAGGAGCATGTATAACTAAAACCAGGTTCCTGAGTGCAGCTGGAGTTTATTAGTTGTTGACTTCCAGCAAATCCATTTTTCTCCCTTGACTATGTGCGAAATACTTATATTATTGTTAGCAAATGTCTTTACAATTGTTGGACTAAATTAGCAGCAAGTATCAATGGAATAGTCTATTTATACCTGTAAGTATTTAGCAGAAGACTAAGTGATTCCAGTCACAAACTGGATGTGGGTTATAAACTGACAGTCACTAACGGCAGGTGAATTAAGAAGGACAGATTGGGCTGTAAGAATCAGCAGTCCAAGATGCAAGGTACCTCTGTACTGCTTACCATCACTGAAGGATCAGAGCATTGTTATGTTAGGCATGTAAAGAAAGGCAGGAAGAAAATCCATCCCCAAAATGGGATTGTGAACAGGTTAGCAAAAGAAGAGAAAGGGGAGACAGGGTAACAACAGTAAAGCAAACAAGTTATTATACATTAAGCAAATTGCTCACAGCTTGTACTGTGATCTTTGTCAGTGAGTGAGACAGAAGTCATTCTAATGCCAAGGAGGTGTTTATGACCACTTTTGGCACACAGAGCTGAGAGAAAAATCAACTACAGCACAGTGCTATAGTTATGATGGCAACACTGAGCATGAGACTACACAGAAAGCTGTATGAGTCCTCAGTGCCCTACACAAGCCAAAGACTTATACTTCACACAAGCTCCTGGTTGGGTTCAGACTTACACAGCTCCCTGTTCTTTGAATGGAAGGCAAATGAAATACCACCCATTCCACAATGCTGTAAGACCCAACCTGAAGGCCCAGTCAGGGAACGGCAACTGTAATCAGCTGCCTGTAGTGGAATAAAGATACACTTGGACAACTGGTGCACACACACAGACCACAGATCTGGATTTCTTCACCCTTCAGTCAAACTCACCTGAAAGAGTGGCACAACCTCAGACACTCCCTGAGGATCTCCAGGGTCCTGGAGGAGGATGCACAGGTAGTAGATAACTTTTTGCTACAAGGCAAACAGACAAAATCATCGGAGTTTGAAAATGGTATCAAAGTGCCTGGAATTATCAGAGAAAGAGGATCTGTTTCAACTCATTGATCAACTCCCTTCACACAATAAAAAAAAATAATTTTGAGGGTTTTTTCTATTAAATTTTTAACATGAAAAGAACACATACATGCTGAAAGGGTAAGGTTCGCTTTTCTACAGGAGCTTTGCAGAAAAACCTTGAAATTTGAAAAATCCTCTCATGTTGTCTATCTTCTTATCTCTGCCTTGACTGCTTACGGAGTTTGGCATCATGATTCGTAAGAACAGTAGGACACAAAGAAATAAAACCACTAGCTCAGTGTTAGTGGCATTATCTAAGGGATGGATTTGGGTTTTTGAGGTCATTTGTTCAGCTTAAGTTCTCCTTTAAAGGTGAGAGAACAGATAAGAGAATAAAGAGAGAAATCTGAAACCAAGCTCCTGATGTCAGTAAAGCTGTGGATGGCGCTGTGTGTAATTGCTCTGGTAAAATACACTGGATGTGAGTGTGCCCACAGATACACAAGATGAAAGACTGTTTATGATTACCATATGGATGGCTTCATTGATAACCACATCCTTCACTTGACTCATCTCAATGAAGGTCGTGCTCTCTTTCCCTGAAGCATAGGATGAAGTCACCTGAATGCCGAGTGAGCCGATGACCAATAGTGATTCCTGGTCAATTTTCACGAAGTGCAGGTAGATGATCAGGCCAATCAGTGTGACAAAGATAGCAGCAGAAAGCACCATACTATTCTGCAACACAAGCCAAGCAAAGACAGAGTTCTGACCTTACAATTAATTGAACACAGCTTTAGACAAAGTAATGCTGCACAGTAAGTTATAACATCAAAGCTACAGTTACAAGGCCATTTTATTTATGTGGAACCCAGTCATTCACCTGGAATGAGATTTAAATCAGTCTTCACAGTACAGTCTGAAAGAATTGGGAGCTGAAACTGAAAACTGCAAGAAAATTCTATTGTCTTGTAAATTTAATACAGAAATCTCAAGCAAAACCAGCTAGTTACATCAATGACAGCATATTCTAAAAATGTCTCTATAGCTGATATCATTGACAGAGAAGTGTTGTGAAATGTTCACTAAAACTGAGGGTGGAGTCCCAGAGCAGAATACAATTATCTTAGGAACAGCCACTGGGCCTAGTGGTTTTCTTCTTATGAACTGCAAGTCTGATCTTGTGCAAACCTCATCTTTCTTCCTGCCTCAGATAACAACCTAGAGCACATTTGCTTTCTCCTGTGTTTTATCTGAGGGCAAAATGTCTTCTGCATGCTGCAGTTTTAGGATTGCTGATACATAAAATAATATATAACTGACGAAACTATAAGCAACAGTAAGTCATCTGAAGACCTGGTAATAAATCCTAAAGGTCTGCAACCTACAACCTATTTCTGGGACATGTTTTAGAAAGCTCCAGGCCACACACCCATGCATCAAAGTTATAACTGACACTTCCTAAAGGACCAGAACTGCATGGCCTTACCCCTGAAGCTGGGCCCGTACCACTGTGTGACGGAAAGAAGCCATGGCCACATTCAAACAGAAAGGACACAGGACTTCGCTGAATGTTTGTCATCGTGGGAAAAACAACAGTCATGAATTACAGACACTGAAATCCACACAGAGACTTGCAGACCTGTTTTCCTGGCAGAGAGGAAGGATTGCAGTCGCTTGCGTATGAGCTGCATGAGCACATATAAAACCAAGCAGGAGACTGTGGGTGGTAACTGCTTGCTGGGGTGTATGCTTTTGTAACAAATAAAGCTCAGAACATGGCTTCTCTTCCAGCTAGAAGAATGTGAATCATCTTTTCATATCAAAAAAACATGCTAAGTGACTCAATGACTCACGTCACAATCTCTGTCTTCATTCCTTGGGAAAGATTTTGAAAAAACTGAAGTGCAACAGCCCTGGTGTTGGTCACAGTGACCCGCACCTTTGGTCAAGCTCTTGACTTTAACGTGGAGATGACTGGTCTGGGTCTAGAAGCTGGTCTTTTCCCTGTCAGGATGGGTCAGAGATCAGATATCTAAACTAATACTTTTGGATTTATCAGCAGCTTTTGAAATCTGTGCAGCCAAGGTCTTACTGCCTCGGCTGTGAAACATGAGCCAGGAGATGACATGCATGGTGCAGTGCTCTCCGAGTCACTCAGGAAAATCCCTTTGGGGATCAGCAGTCACTCTCCTTCAGACTATCCTTCATTCCAGATTCCTGAAACTCATCTCGATTGGACTCACAGGAATGCGCCGGGCATCACCCAGCACCCTACGGACATCTATCGGGCAAGAGGCTGCGAACCAAGGGAGGCATCCGAGACCACCCCCGGTATGCCAGCGGGACCCCGGCTCAGGGGCACCGCCCGGGGCACCGCGCGGGGAGGGGCGAGGCCGGCGGGCGGCGGCCCGGGAGCGACGGGTACCTGGCTGAGCACGAAGAGCCCGTAGGCCGCCAGCCAGACGGCGGAGGTGACGGCGCTGAGGGAGCGGAGCTGCAGGCGGGGGCAGCGCACCGACAGCTCCCGGCAGGAGGCGCTATGCTGGCGGCGCCGCAGCGCGATGGGCGCCCCGGACGCCGAGCGGTACGGGCGCTCCTCCATGCCGCCGCCCGGAACCACGGAAGAGCGGCGCGGCGCGGCCCGCCCGGCGGAACGAACGGCCCCGGCTCCCGCTTCCGGCAACGCGGGGAAGGCTGGGCCGGGCGGCGCGGCTCGGCGGGCTGTCCCGCCCCTTCCACCGGGGGGAACGGGGCACGGCGCGGCGGCTGAGGCCGCTTCTGCTGGGTCCGGCCCGGCCCGAGCGCGGGTGGAGCCCGGGCTGCCGTGAGCCGGGCCCTCCCCTGCCATGGCGCCCCGCAGCCTCCGCGCGGGGGCAGACCTGGCTTCGCCTGCAGAGGCTCAGGGAGTCTTTGTGTCGTGTCCTCCGTACTCCCGCGCGGTTACTGCGGTGTGTGACACCCGGCACTGGCGGAGAGCTGCGGCTCGGCAGGTTCCAAACCTTCGCCCGAGCTCCTCGGGCCTTTGTAGTGCCCCGCAGTCCGGGGTGTGCCCGTTCGCTTCGAACTGCAGACACCACCATTGCGAGCCATTGACTTCATCCGTGGTGTCTGCAGAGCTCGTGGGTGGAGTGTAATCCTGCTAACTTGTTCTCGTGAGCGCAGCAAAGGAGTTTTAACAGACACGAGCACCCAGGGGCGCTGGAGCACCGCTGCCCAGAGGAGCGGGCGATGGCCGGTGCGGCGTGTCCAGGGCCTCGCTGTGGCACAGGAACGGGGGGAGGGCGGGCTGGAGCTCTGGGGGGAGGAGGTGAGCTGGCCTGGGGAGGCAAAAATAACTGCACAAACTGAGAAGAAAATGTTAAAGTTACAAAAGAGGTTTACAGATGGGTGAAAGTGGAAAAAAACAATAAATTAAAGCCAGAGTTACAAGTTTTTAAAAACGGGCAGAAATATTTGAAATGACAGGTGAGGAGACTGAAGTGGATAAACAGGAGCTCCAGTTTGACAGCCCAGGAGATGGGGATAGTGAGAAAGGGAAAGAAAAGTCGGAGTAGGGAGGAAGGGAAAAACTGCGAAGAGCGAGGAGGTCAGCAACAGGGGGGAAAAGAAGTGTGAGCTCCTGGAGCAGTGGTAACTCACGTTAACAAACAGACGTGGGAGTTACTGGAAGGAGAGGGCTTGGGAATCTTAAGAGGAAAAAGTAAAAGCATGTGTGTGTATTTCTTTCGTGTCACTGGCAGGTCCCAGTTTAACCATGTCTGTACCCTGTCACCTCTCTTCTTCCTTTCAAACCTGGGTGCGAGGTCACACATTTGACAGGAGGAGTGACGTTGCCATGTCACAGAAGGGAAATATGGGGCCATTTTCTAAATTCTCAATCTGTAATCCTTCAAATGTGCTGTGGGGAGAACTTGTGCATTGTCTCAGGCCGAGATGCCCCAAGATCAGATATTTGAGGCGGGTACTAGAGAGGGGCTTTTTTAATGCTTCATCGAGGTGATGAGGTGACGAGCATCTCCCCGTTTTTTCTGGGTGTCCTGGTTCCCCAGGCACAGACCCATGGGCCAGCCATGCAGGCAGGCCATGAGCAGCCCCCAGTCAGCTGGGAGATCCCATCAAGGCAGCTGCCCCAAGCTGACTCACAGGTGTATCCCATAGCACCTCATCATGCTCATTATAACAGCAGGGAGCTCACTGAGAGTGGAGTTCTTCCTGGGGCTCCTCCCTCTTGGCCTTCTGCTCCTGCTGCTGACCCCAAGGACCAGGCTGAGCAGAACCTTGTAAGTTTTGTGTTAGTGACTGCATTATTTTGTTATTTCATTAAATCCATTTCTGTTTCAGCCCACAGGGCTTCTCCCTTTCCCCCGCTCCCCTTCCCAGCCGGGGGCAGCAGGTGACCGAGCAGCTGCTGGGGCTGAGGGCGGGCGCGGCGCGAAGCTGCGAGCGGCGTTCCGCTGGGGTGGCCCAGGGACGCTCAGTGCCCAGCCCGGGGGCTGTGCTGAGGTGCCGTGTTGTCCCCGAGACACCGTTTCACGCAAGGATCCATCCCCCGGGGCCTGCCCTCTGGCGGAGGGGGAGGACCGAGGGAAGGGCCCTCTCCCCGTGCCGTTGCCCCCAGCCCTTCATGCCTGTCCGGTGGGCAGCGTGAGGAGAGCCGGTGCGGCACCTGCGGCGGGGGGCTGCGCGGAGGAGGCCGTGGAAGGACCGGGTGCGGCAGCCGTTTCGCCTGCCGCCGGCAGCGAGGTGATGCGGCGGCTGAGAGTGGAAAAACCCCGGTGGTGGTGGGGGGCCGGGGCCGGGAGGGGCGGGGTGGGTGTGTGGGTGGGACTGGGGGGCGGGGTCTCGGGGCGCGGCGTTGCCCGTTGCCGCTGCCCGCCCCTCACCTTGGGGCCGCCGCGCGCTGAGCCGCGTGCGCCGCGGGGGGCGGGACACACCTCCGGGCGCGCGCGCTGCCGTTGGCCGGGCGGCGGGGGGGCGGGAAGCGCGCGCGGGGCCGGAGCCCGTTAAAAGGAGCGGGGCGGCGGGGGCGGCCGCAGCGTATTGCAGCGCATCGCATCGTATCGCATCGGCTGGCGGCACCATGGCTCTCCGCAGCGGCTTCGCCCGGCTCCTCCGCAGGCAGGCGGACGCGGGGCTCCAGCTGCCCAGGCAGGCGCACTCCGTGGCGCTGGTGGGAGCCCCGCTCTCCAAGGGCCAGGTGGGCATCGCGGGGGGAGGCGGCTGCCGCAGCCCTCGGCTCGCTCTCCGCGGCGGGGCTGCCGCACCTGGCTGCGGGCACGCCGCCTCACGCATCCCCTTCTCTTTGTTTCGCAGAAACGGCGGGGAGTGGATCACGGCCCCGCTACCCTGCGCGCCGCCGGGCTGGTGGAGCGGCTGGCCGGGCTGGGTGAGCAGGGCGCGGCGGCGGGAGGTGCGGGACACTGCGGGGCTGCCCTCATCCCCCACCCGCGGCAGGGCAGCCGTGACTCAGCCGCTTGCTTGCGAGCCCGGGGGTGCGGGGTGGGGTGGAACGGTCCCTTCCCGTGAATCACGGCACCCGACGTGCCCCTGCCGCCGCTCTGCGGTACCGGGGGAGCGGGGCTCGTCGCACGCAGCCTGTGCTTGTTCCGCCTGCTCGCATCCTGTGTTCTCTGCCTCTGTATCCATTACCAGCCCCTTCGCTTATTCCCAAAATGCTGATGAAATCCAGAACTTTCTGGAGAAATCCTCAGGTATGTCTATGAGGTTCCTATCTGGAGTTTTGCTTTGGAAACGCTTGCGAATATCACGGTGCGAACGGAAAGCTGCTGCTCCTCTCGCTGCTGCCGCTGCTGTTACCCGAGCAAATCCGTGCGCTTATTTGTGTTTCAGCTTCTCGCATCCATGGCTCCTGCAAGCCGAGACCTGCAGAGAACTGGGGAAGGGACGTGAGGGATGGAAATCTGTAGAGCTGAACGCTGGGAGAATCTTGACTCTAAAAACGATGATTGAAAGCTGTGTGATGGAGAGGGGTTGTAGGGGTGGACCACAGAAAGAATGGAGTTCAGATGCAGGCAGAATTTTGTACTGGAAGGCTTGGGGTTCTCTTTCAAGTAGTTCAGATCTAATACTTTAATTTGCTAAGTCTTCTTTTGGAAAAAAAAAAACAACACCAAACAAAACAACCTAAACCCTAGAAAAATCCCTCGTTTGCATGACAGAAGCTTTTTTCAATAGGAACTTGATCCCTTTCTGCATTCCAGTAACGAAAAGCTGTGGGGGTAGAAATGAAGCTAACTAAACTGAAAAAATAAGTGGAAGGTGAAAAATACTCTCAGTGTTTATTTGCTTATGGACTGTTTACTCATTAATCAATAATGCATGTGGAGTTATTTTCTTGCTGTTGCATTACAGTTTTTAAAGGCTCTGGGATTTCTTCCTCCCGCAGTTTCAGTTTCCTGTTGCTGACATGCCCTTCCACTGGGTAGGGTGCTTTTTTCAGTCGGTGTTGGTATTTATTGCTTTTTAAATCTCTGCATTATCTTCATAACAATCTCTGTTATGAAGCGGTTCAGATGGCACAGGGATTGTAACAGGTTCTGCTGTGAGGGCCCCGCCTGCAACAATGAGACACCAACACACAGAGGAACTGTCTTACAAGCAATCTGCTTGAGGGTAGGGTGGCAGATTGAGGAGGACACTACCGCGTAGCCTTTTGTGTTGTACACATCATGGAAACTTAACAAACGATTGTTTTTGTGTGTGGGCTGCTTATTTTTCTTCCCTGGGCTGGCAGGATAGCTTTGCCTGTAGTACAGTGATAAAAGTGCCATTGCTTGGACTCCTGGGGTACACTGAACTGGCAGTAAAACTTCAGCTGCTTGCTTCTCATACATTGAAGAAGGCAGTAGAGCCACAGTGGTATTCTTATTGTTCACTTGGATATTGTATCAGTTATGTTTAAATAAGTAATAATTGCCATGGGACCTTGTTCCTTGTTTTCCTGGAGCAGGTAAACAATACTGCAGCAGACCAGGTTTCTCCTTTAAAAATAAGTAGCATCTATCTAAGGTACAGGGCTTCTGTTCTCCTGTGTGTATTGGTTACTTCTGAAGCATTTGTGTCCATAGGGTCTGTGGGGCAGGGGGAGTGCTTGTTGCATGCCTCCATTCCCTACTGGGGTGTGAGAGGGCACTCTAAACATGATTTTCCTTGTCATTACAAGCTTGGTACCAGGCATGAGGCCAGCTGTGGAATGGTGCTTCCCAGTAGGAGAGTGAGGGTGGATTCTGGGCAGTCTGAGGAAGTAAAGCTGGGGAAAGAGGCAGTGTTCCTGCAATGAAAACTCAGTGTTAACAGTAACTCTCAAATAAAATTGCCCTCATTCTTTTCAAGTGGAAGAGATTTCTGGGGATCAGATTCTTCTGTTTGACTGAAATGGTAAAGTTTGCTTTATTCATTTTCCATTTGTATATTCGACTTACATTCAACCTGCATAAAATGAAGATGCTTTGAAGTCTCCTCTAAAAGGTAATATTCAGGTAGTAAGACACATGCACTGTGTTTGTTTGTTTTAGTCTTGTGTGTATATACTTTGTTACTTTGAATATTGACCAACCACATGGCTTTTCAAATGTTTGTGTGCCTGATTTAATGACTTCCGTTGAGAATGCTGAAGCCACATCAGAGACGGTGAGAACACTAGACCTTTGTTTCCTCCTTTTTGTGCTCTTTTGCATTGTGCTTTCACTGGCTGGTATCTTTGTGAAGGAATTTTGTTGTTCTTTTTACCCTATCCTAGTTTCTGTTCTTCCACAGTCCTACTGCAGTGTCCTGAACTGCTACTCCATTTTCTATTTTTTGGGAGGGGATCCCTCCCTTGAAAGAGACTGTGACTGTACCTACATGGTACCATAAATTCTAAAATGATGACTGCCTATGAACAGTGTATTTATGCTTAGGCTGAAATATGAGGAGGGAGCTCAGAGGCAGATGGTATTGTTCGTCTGTACCAAGCTGTCAGAGATTAATCTGAGCCAGTAACTTGACTTTTATCCCCTTGTTAGAGAGATGTGTCATGTGTTGGTAGTAGCTCAAGGTGTACTCAGGAGGGAAGTGAATGTAGCAGGAGTCCAGCTCCCAAGCCAAAAACAGTGGATGTGCAAGTCTGTAGCCAGGATAATTTAAAATATGACTGGGTAAGCCTGTGGGGCTTTTTATTCACCTTGGTGATGTTTGTCTTTTGGCTTTGCTTCTTCTCCTGAGGGAAACTAAAATATTAACACCTTAAAAGACTCTTCCATCTTGCCAAAGTAAAAGTGGTATATGTAAATAGAGACCCATAACTCCCTGGCATGGGGGAGGAAATGGTACAAAGCTTGCAGGGCTGTCTATTATTGTTTTGGCAGTAAAGAGAAATTGGTGCAATATGTGAAGGCTCTTGGACTTTTTATGGGAAGAGTGGGGAAGATAGGTGACCAATACACTTGACCTAAGCTATACAAGATGAAGTTATTACTGGTCTAGTGGGAGGTGTCCCTGCCCATGGCAGAGGGCCTGGAACTAGATGATCTTTGAGGTCCCTTCCAACCCAAACCATTCTATGATTATTAAAGTGAGAATTTCTTGGACCTCTCCAGTTTGCTGTAGATTAAGCAGAGAATCCAATCAAACTTAAACTGAGAGTGTTGCCTAGTCCTCTTACTTGAAGGAAAGAAGGACCATTCTTAGATTTTTATGAGTAATAGGTAGCTGTTGTGTTAATTACTCTAGCCCTTGAGGTGATTTAGCGCACCTTTGCTGTTGCTAATGTGGGAACAACTTTAGTACAAAATTTCTTCTCAAGTATTCATTCTCTTGTGTTGACTGCTGTTGATTTCTTCTTTTTTTTTTCTTTTTTCTCCTTTTCTTTATCTGGAGCTGGATGTGGCTGGATTGCTGAGTCTAATGAAACTTGGGTTTGGATTACTCTAGAATTGATTAACAAAGTTTGGATCCGAGTTGCTGGTTTGACAAGTTAGTGATCTGCAGAGACATGTGGCTTACAGACTAGGGTTGTCAAACAGAATGGCCATCATATTACTATTCTTTTGTTTGACCAGAACAAAGCCCTTCAGTAATAGGATTCAGGAGGTCAATGTAGTGACACAGAAAGGCTGAATTAGGAATGGAGCTGCTAATCCCCAGGTGACTGGCGATAATGCTCCTGCTTTGCCTAAAACGATTGGACTCCTACTGACATCTGCTGCCAAAAATAAAAATTCAACTTTGCTGTCTTACCAACATTGCTTACATAGTTATTAACAATAAGGCATGAAGCAGCTGCTTCTACATATATCTCTTCTTTTTCCACCTAAATCCTCTTGGATGAAGAGTTGAAGAGGAAGATAATAGTCTTTCAATTATGCACCAGGGTATGCTTAATTGAAGTACTGTTGCTGGGGTTTAGCAGATGTGGACTGGCAAGAGTTATAGCTGCAGTGTTGGGAAAATAATTTTCATCAGCCCATCCAGTAAATACATGTTTAAAGAGTTGCCTCTATCACTGCAGACTTGGATAAACTGTACCATTCTGCTTGCCTTATATTTGAATTAAGATTGGATTTACAGACTGTTGTTAAACAAAGATCCATTTATGTTAGAAACAAGAATCTAGTTTAGCTTTTGCACTAATTTCAATTGTTTCTCCTCAAAGCTCAGTGTTTTAAACTTTTTTAAAACTTTTTAGTTTAGTAGAGCCAGTCAAATGTCTCTTAAGCTGTAGAATTTCAATGAAGTCTAAATTTATTGTATTCGTAACATCAAGATCTATCTTTTAGCCCTTTTTCTCACATTTTCTGCTGTTTATAAAGTTGAAATGGGAGACAGACAAAATTTTAGGTAACTGCTGGTGTTTTTAAGCAGTGTTGTGTTAAATCTCTGCATTGTTGAGATTGGAAATGCTACTGTTCATGGGTTCTTTCTGATCACATCTGCTGTCAGTACTGTTAAAGCTAATTATTAATTTGCTAGGAACATTCTTGGGGACAAAATCGGTTAGGATATAGCATAAAGATGTTAGTCTAACAGCTAAGTTTTCTGCCTCCACAGGAGAAATGGGGATGCTGGTTTTTTGGTTTTTGTTTTTTTTTTTTACCCAGGCACACCCTCCTCCCCTTTTTTCTTTGAAACAGAACAGGTAAACAGCAGTCCTCTTCTTTTTTTTTTTTTTTTTCTTTCCCTTAGACAGAAGCATGCACAAACACTTCTGTTGAATAATATCAGTAAAACATGCTTGTGTAGTACTGCAGCTTATTTCCGGAACTTCTTTTTATCTATACAGAGGTACAGAGATCTAAGAGACTTATTCTTGTTCACCTCTCAAATGTTGATTAGCTATGCTTAGCTTCAAAGTGATGTGACAAAAACCAAAGCATAGTCAAATGGACTGGTTGTAACTGGCATTTTCAGTGAGTCTTTGAAATTACAGCAGTTGTGAGAATGCATCAAAGGCAGGTGCTGCTCTGTGAGGGAAGGTGGCCAGGAGCTGGCTCTGATAGCCAGGCAGGCAGAATGAGCCCTGCTGGGGCTCTGGAGCAGAGCTGTGCTGGGGGGGCCTCCACTGAGGCTGTTTCTAGGTTGCCTCTTCACAGCACAGCTTGTCACCAGCTTGCCTCAAGCATGGGAAGCTAAGCTCCTAGAAGCAGGGGTGTGCTCTGACAGCAGTCATGGTTTATCCTTTTGAATGTTGTACCCTTTGATATTTGCATGATTACAAGTAACCTTAGAAGTTACTAGAAAAATGCCAACAGCGAAAGTACGTGGAGTCGGAGCATTCCTTGCAGTAGGTCAGTTCCAATTCTCTTCCCTTCCCCATGCTGATGGAGTGTGCTTGTTTCTATTTGGAATGAAAAGCTTTCTGTCAGTCCGTCATTGATTTGATGTTTGTTTATTTTTTCCTCTCCCATTTGGCTGGTGCATATTCCAGGTTGTGCATTGTCCATGAAGTTGACTTTAAAAAAATTTGTTAATTTGGGGTAAAGTTCACTCAGTGCTTTAATTGTAATTATTCCTTATATCAGTTTAAATATATCTAAAAAATTAAGCTATGCTGATCCAGATCAGGAAACCTAAACTGGTATTTCTTCCTAATCTCTCAATAAAGGGAGATAAGATTCAAGAACCAAAGAATAGAGCTCTTGGGGGGGCTGTGTGGGATGTGTGTTGTATTTCTTTCGTTTTATGGTGATGTTCTCCATCCTTGATTATTTTTATATCACAGAACTAGTTTTAATACATGACTTAGCTGAATTTCTGCACCCATAAAATTATCTCTGGATAGGAATAAGTTCAGATCACATGCTGTTTTGGGTTTTTTTACCATGAATGGTGTTGGAGGGGAGTTACTGGGGAGGGGCGCAAAGGGAGATGACAGGGAAAATGTAGGTAATGAGTTGGGTTTATGGTGCACAGAATCTGTTATTACTTTCTCATTTGAAACTTTAATCCTGTCTGTCATTGTGGACCCACCAGGCCAAGATACCTATGGCAGGTATGTGCCTATGTGAACATGGTACAGAGGATTATTTTTGGATGGAAGGTGGAAACTTCTGTTGTGAAATGTCCTGATCAAAAGCAGGGAATGAGGCACTGAAGTCAAATACAAAAAAAAAAAAAAAAATCAGATATTTCATTTGAATCTGAAGTGAGCTGGTCTGATGTTAGTTTCTTGCAGCTAATAAGAGGGAGGGGAGAGAACTTCAGCAATCCCTGATATATTCTGCTCTCACTTCCTCTCAAGTGTTACCTGTCTGAGTTAATACAGTAATTACTTACCTCTCTAACAGTCTAAAGCATAAGGTGCTTGTTGTTCTGGTATTAGAGCTTTCTGTGGTTGTAAGTGCCTACTTCTGTTCTCACTGTCAGGAACTGCTCTGGGTTAAGCTTATTTGAAGGAAATTAGAATTTGGGCATTGTTTGGTGGTGGAGTGGCAGATCGCAATAGCTGCACCCTTTTCTCCTCTCTGATGCAAGCCACAGTGCAAATGTTTCCCAACACCTGACAGTGACGTTTTTGGAGACCTCTTCAGGTCAAGTGCACGGAATTTCATAAGAGATTAAAACAGTTCTCAAAGGGAAACGAGGTGTCTGTTTGATTTGGGGTTGGAAAAATATTTTTTGGCTCATTTTATGCAAGGGACAATTTGAGACTACAGGCTTGGGGTAGCAATTGGAATTGGGTTTGCTTGTTGCTGTTGTATGAGCTGTATGCCTTTTAAATAGGTACAGATACGGAAACTCTGTATCAAACCAGACCTTTCACAATTTCAAAAGGCAGGGTGGGAATTACTGAGACGTGAACTTGCCTCTTAGGAATGAAATTTTAGAGCTGGCAGAAACCTATTGAGCCATCAAAGGTGTATCTAATAGGAGATTTCTTCCATCAGATACATGCTCAGTTTAAAGAGAATTAGACACTCGGTAGTGAACTTCCAAGCAGGAAGGTTATGCTTGAGCTAGGCTGCTGAAGTCTCTTGTAGTGGGATCCTTGCTAGCCTTATTTCATACTCATGTAAAATAAAAGTGTGTACTTTGTATCATTTTTACATACACTCACACCCTGAATAATTCCGGAGAGTTAAGACTGCCTTAAAATATGCTTCAGAATGCTCTGGTCTTAATGAATTGAGTCATTTATTTGCTGTTGTGCAACATTTTGTCAGTGTCAGAGAGGATTACAAAGTCCGTCCCGTAAACCGGGGAGCTTAAACTGAAAAGAAGGATGGTAACAGCCTGCAGCCCTTTGTTTTGTTCACACGAAGGAAAATGTTAAGTTTATATTGCTCATAATACTCATTGCTTCCTGAAAAGCCTTGTATGTATCTGTGGTGATTCACTAAATGGGCTCTAAAGGGAGAAAACAGTTTGTGGGAGTGATGCTCTCATGTGAGCGGTTTTATGTAAGACATAGTATGAAGTAACAACTAATAACTGGGATTTCCAGGCTTCCTTCAAAGTAGTTCAGCAGGGTTTAAAAACCTGGAAGAGGAAAGATGTAATTTACGCATTAATTTCGGATTTTTTTTTTACCTCTGCTTCACAAATATGCACTGTAAACAGTGTCAGGAGATCACTTCTATCTCCTGTTCCACATGCTCTTGTTCAGTTCTCGTTTGCTGCCCAGGAGAGCTGCTGTAATTGTTGCAGTAGTGTGTCCTTGGGCTATGCCAGCAGGCAGCTGCGTTCTGAAAACTGAATCTCCTGCTGTCAGATTGCTGCTGCTGGCTCTGGTGCAGTGTCCTCCTAGAGGAGGACTGTTGTGCATATATGCATCTTATTTATGTAACTAAACTGTGTGTCTGTATTCAGATTGACACCTTTATCTCCCTCATATCTCTTTCAAGCTTCTGTAACAGAAATAGGTGAATTAAGCCTGTTTTTTTGTTTTCCTCACTTCAAAAAGTGATCTCCTCTTGAGCCAGAGTGCTGGTGGAGCTGACTTGTATGGACTTGGTTGCTATAAATTTTCTGCACTGTTGATTATTGACTAATAAACAGAGTATTCTTCATTTGAATGTAACTTCCATTCGAGCTTGGTGGTGGAACAAAAGAGTTCTTTTGATCAGATTTAATTTCATATTATGTAGTTACTAGCAGAATGTCTGTGGTGTTCAGTCTGTAAGTACTGTATGGTCCTGTTTCATTTGAAAAGAACTTCAGTCCTGGCTAGACCTGATCTGCACTGACAAATGATGTGGATGCTATGCTGTCTTGTAAGGAAGCTGGCTTTCCTGTCTGCCCACATCTTTATCTAGTTTTCAGAACTTGTATCTACTGCCCTTAAAAGGCCCATATATATTCTTCATGTTAGCTTTCTGTGCTGATTTAAAAAGCTATTTGTTTATAGCCATTAGTATCTTTAAAATAAAGAGTGCCCTAAATACCAAAGAAAGTAAGTGCATATTGTTTGGTGTGGTGGATCACTAATGGCTACATAACCAGACTGCATTGTACTCTACCGTGTCTATGCATTGAGCAGTTCTATGTTGGGCAAAATAATGTAGTTGAGAAAGGTTTATTTTTTTAATTTCTTTAAATCAAGACTATATGTAAGCAGGCAGATGAAATGGAAAATAATTCAGGTCTTTAAGTATTAGACTACTATCTGAGACAGTTCAAATAGAAGCTAAGAAAATACATCAATACTTTAATTTGATTAAAATTCTTTTTCTTCACTGTTCAGTAAGCATTAAGACAAGCGTACATGTTGACTTCATCTCTTGATCTGGTCAGTCCTCTTATCTACATGCGTCCACATATATTTACACTTCTAATCACTTCAGGATATATGGTTCATGTACTGTGAATTTTGTGTGTGTGTGTTTATGCTTGCTAAGCTTCCTTTTGCCCTAAGGTCATTTAATCATAGCTTTCAAAACTATAGGCACAAATGAAAAAAAAAAAATAGGAGGAAGAAAACATTAATGTTCAAGGACTGGATTAGTGTGTACTTCTGAGATTAACTGTATCTTAATCAGATAGCTGTTGTGTAGTTGGCTGAAAAAATTCACAGTCACCCTGGGAAATTTGAGCTATCCTCTGCGAGCACATAGAAACAGGTGGCCTAAATACAAGGGAAGCACAAAGCTCAGAAAAGAAGTTACCACAACGTTTATGAACTTTATCTGAACAACAATAAACTTTTGAAGATGGTAATAAAAACTGAAGGCAGCTATTGTCTTTAACAGATATTTGGCTTTTTAAATAAAAATAACTAGAGCAAGGCATCTTGATGCAGGAGATACAAGAGTACCATTTGTCCAAAAGGTGGACAAGATCCTGGAATTCTGTGTCTGTCCATCCGTCTCTACCATCCCCACATTGTAAGCTGTATGAACTTGATGTGATTATAAGAAACCAATGGCTTTTTTAGTCATAAACTGAACCAAGTCTTTTTGCTTTACAAAAGGGGACTGGGAGGAGGGCAGATTAAAGGAGAAATAAATTCTTGAACACTAGTGCTACTTCTCTAAACACACTTGCTAGATCTGCCATGTTTGGCCTGCCTTGAGCATAACCTGAAGAATCTTAGCCCATTCCTTAAAGTGCTATGAAAGATGGCATGGTTGGTTCTTTTTTTTTCCACACTGATCTAAAGGTGGAGCGTGATGATATAATTCTTTTTCACCCTTTAATGGGCAAAAATACTGTCATGTGCTTATGTGCCCTTGAAGAGAGAACAGAACAGAAGTGGCAATCCTTTCTTCTGTTACATTGTGTAATGTGCTGTCCTGCAATGTGTAAGTGACTGAACACAGCTCCCAGCTGCAGATTTACTTCCCACAGATGTCAGGGTATTAGATAAAAGGTATTACTCACTTTGTACAGAGTCTCCAAAAGCTCTTGATACCTATTGAATGATGCAATGTCTTGAAGTCTTACTTCTAAAACTTGTCTCCTGGGCACACTCATCTACTTTCATCAGACCTTGAAATACTGAAGTGTGCAGCAGTGTGCATATGTGTGAGAAGCAGCCTTGCAGGAAGACACAAAAAATAGATTTTTGACATCCACTGAACACCTCTTGGAACTTGCAACTCTTTTCTGATTCTGCACAGCAGGAGAATGAAACAGAGGGTAAAAAATGTGGTGGTCACAGGGAGATCAGATAGCACATTCAAACCTGAACAAAATGGGCTCAAAATTCCAGAGCCACGATCCTGCTGGCTAATTAAGTGCTGCCTAAGGGAGAAAAATGCTTTTGTGTGTGCCTGTGTTGCCTTTTGAAAACCAGGGAGTGATATGTTATGGTCCTGCTTACTGCTTTAAATCTCTGCAGATACTGTGTTTTCTCACAGAGCTTCTGAGATACATTTATTCAATCCTTTGTCAAGTAGCTGTGCCCAGCTGACATGTCCTCTCCTAGCAAATATCCTGATATATGTCCCTGCTATAAAAAGTATGCTTGCCTATTTCCCAGCCTAATTCTCACAAGTGATTCAACCATTTTCCTTCATTCTTTTTGCCAGTAAAAACTCTTTTTGAAATTATAATAAAGTAACGGTTTTCTCAATGCTGCTCCTATGTTATTTCCACCAAGCAAATTCACAGAGCCCGTTTCATACATATTAGATTAATGGCTTAATGGAAGTTAAGCAGGAAACCCAGTGCCCCACGTGGGCTGTTCCTTCATGTTGATTTGTTTGCCTTAATTTTTTGAAGTGCCCTGTTAGGCATTGGATAGCCAAAGGCAGAATGTTACGCTCTAGCCTGGATGCTTTGAACTGACTTGTGATTCTGAGGAACAAATGGGACAGGCATGACTGGTACTCAGGGTGGTCTTGACTTACTAAGCTGCTATTGGTGTAGCTGTAAATACCTTGGGGCCTTTACAGTCCTCATCAGTGCCTGCAGCAATGTGCTGGTCTGAAACTTAGAGGCTTTGGCCTGGGAAATACTGTTAGAAATCTTGATATCAAAATGACTTAAGAAAGCACATGGTATGGGACAGCAGAGCTTCAAAGGATAAGCCCTATAATGTGTCTGAAAGACAACTAAACTTTAAATGCAGTCAATTAATAAATATTCTCCCAGTTGGGTGGAGGAGGGGAAACAACACTCAAAAACGTTCCCTTCTTTCCTAATCTGTGAAGTGAGTCCTTTTCAGGGTAAGGACAGAAACACATTTTAGGAAAGGCTGAGTCTCAGACCCAGGATGTTGTCAGGTGCCAACAGCCAGTTCAGTTTTAACTGGTAATGACAGGATCTCAAAGAGGGTTGGGATTCAAGCCGCTGAATTAAAATGCCTTCTAGAACACACTGGGTTGAGAAAATGGACAGGTTCTCTTACAAAGCACTAGTCCATCCTCCATGGAGTTGCCTGCAAGCATTGTAAGAAAATTTCCATTATTGGTAACTTGGCACTTTTGTGCCTGGATTCTTGTGGGGTTTGAAAATGGAAAATGACTGTTAGGACTCGGGTATAGTTAGTGAAATGCGTAGTAATAAGCATCTTTGAGTAACTGAGCTTATTTAAGGCTGTATATGCTCTGTCTAATGGGGAAGACAGCAATACAAACTGTACTGTGGCACGGTAAAATTGCCAAGAAATAAATAAAAAAAACCCAAACCTGGTTTTCTGTTTCCTAGGTGACTTTCTAGGATTGTCATATCTCATCACTAAAGCAACAATACTATCTTAAGCTTTCTAATCTGTGAGGTTGTGATATGGTTGTTTGCAAGGGTGTGCAAATAGTCAGATCAATCCGTTCCCCTCCTGTTGTTCCTTTCATGCTTGCCCAAGTGATTTTCTGAGGGGATCCTATTTTGAACATTTTACTGGGCACTTAGTTAAGTAACTCACTTTCTCCTTTTGCCGCTGTGTTTCCAGGATGCCAAGTGTATGACTTTGGAGATCTGAACTTCGCTCAAGTTCCGAACGATGAACTGTACAACAACCTGATTTTACATCCCCGGTCAGTGGGCTCAGCCAGCCAGGTACTGGCTGATGCTGTAAGCAGAGCTGTAGCTGCTGGACACAGCTGTGTGACTATAGGAGGTGATCACAGGTGAGCTGAACAACATGCAAGTAGTAATGCATGCTGCAGGTTGACACTTGGAGTGTAAGCATTTAATTAAAAACTAAGGGGGCAGTGGGAGCAACTTGGGGTCATTTCCTGATAATACCATCAGGTAACAGTGTTTTGTTTTTATTGATGGGGCTTTTAGGGTGAACAGAGAAGACAGCTACAAAAATCTGACCTTCTAAGACAGTACTGCTTAGTTCCAGGCTGCTCTGCAATCTGCAAACATACAAAAGAGGTTTTCCTGTTAGGGAAAGTTTGTGGGATCAGGTCCCTTTAGGAACTGTTGCAGTTCCTTTATTGCTGAATGTTTAGCGATGTGTCTTTTTTGCCCCTCGGTTCTCAGGATGTGAGCTCTTAGGGTGGGTTTGTAATGCCTGCACACAAACCATTACGTAATAGATCTTATAACATGTGAATCTCTTTCTCCTTTTTTTACTAACCTTTGGTCTGAGAATTAGTTGAAGAAGGTAGAGCTTGTAAGAATGAACTGGAGGGAGGAAGGGAGAGTGTTGACTGGGATCAAAAATGGGTGAATAGCAGAACTGATGAGAGGCATACTAGATTTTCCAAGAGATCATTTGGAGCTAGACCAGGTGAAGATGAGAGTGTGGGGAGGGTGGCAGTGCAGAGAGAAGAGAGCTCTTTCTCATCTGTCAGTACTGGTACAGTCCTGCAGAGTTACTTGGAGACTCCTGTAACCATGTAGTGGCATGCTATGTAGGGTGTATGGGATGCACCCTTTGTTGTCACGGGTGTCTGGTGCGTTGAAACATGACAACATTGCTGACTAAAGTTGCAGAGACTTCCCATTGTCCTTGTAGTTCTAAAGACTTTGCTACTATACTTCCAGCTTGGCACTTGGCTCTGTCAGTGGCCACGCGCGGCAGTGCCCACACCTTGGCGTGATCTGGGTGGATGCACATGCTGATATCAACACCCCTCTTACAACTCAGTCTGGAAACCTCCATGGACAACCTCTCTCATTTCTCTTGAGAGAGCTTCAAGATAAAGTAAGTATCTTGCTTGTACTGTTAACCTACATTGAAATTCTTGAGTAAAGCAAAAATATGTATTTGTGTATGTGCATGCACATACATACACACGTATACACAAATGCACGCACACACATGTAAATATAGATATACATACATAAACACTTAGAAACAAGAATGAGCAAAAGCTTTTCTTTGTGTTAGCATGAATGCTGGAGCTACAGAAAACCTGATGCTATTTTATTCTGCCACTCTGTGGTCCTTTCTCTTAGATTTCTTTTTTCTCTCTGATAAATTTTGGGGGTGCTGTGCTGATGGAAGTATGCCTCTTCCAAGTAAGGTCAAGCATGTTTAATGTCTTCATGGCTACTGTTGTGTTAGTACCCGTTTGGTATAGAAAGGTTGCTACCATCTGATAAAGCTCTTCTGCTTTTCTCCTGTAAATTCCTTTGAATGAATTCTACCCACAAGTCAGTAGTCATTTGGTGCTTTTACATACTAATAATTCTAATAACTCTTGTATGATCTCTACAAACATGCTAGGATTCCCAAAGTAATGCAAAATTAATGTGGCTTCTTGAAATACCCCCAGGACATGAGCAGGTTAATATAAAAGGTTACTGTATTTCTAGTTTCTTGCCTCTAAGTTAAAGGGGGTGATTTTTTTTTTTTTTTTTTCCCTTTTGGCAACTGTACACACTTCTGCAGGAGAGATAGGAAGAGCAAGAGAAAGTTTTGTGAATTTTGGAGCTGACCTAAGGTGAACAGTTTGTGTCTTGGTGAGAACAGAACAAAGCCAAGTTTTTTAAGATATGCTGCTTTCCTCTTGTCAGTAGCACAAAAGTATTTAATTGGCTTCCTGTGTACGTATTGCTGATTTCTGGTTTGCTGGGCTCCAGTTCTTGAGCAGCACAGAAAAGCAGTAATTTTTTTTAGAGCTACTAAAGGAATACTAAAAGCTTTCTGGGGTCAGTGGGGCCTCTTGCCAGTAGCAGTGGTGAAGAAAGATTAGGCTGCACTTGGCGTTAGTCAAGTATGGTGCTGGTTATGAGATCTCGTCACAAACCCACCTAAATTCCAGCTGTCAGGAAGGCTGCGCAGAAACATCTGACACAAAGCCTCTCAACCTGTATTTGCAGCTACACAAACAGGTGTGCACTCATTTAGAGGGTTTTCTTGTGGTACTGTATTCCTGTTTGGAGGGAGGAAAACCAGCATCTGTCCTGCTGGTACAAGAAGGCTTCTACAACAGTATGGATTTTTAAACAGCTGTTTAGCAGTAGTGGAATGTGCCTTTGACAACAGCTTGTCTGGTGATGTATCTGACTCGCTGGAGGGAGCCTCTGTGTGTGCACAGGTGTATGTGGCTAACTCTTGTCTCATCCAGTAGAGCAGTATCGATAACAGGATCAAAAAAATTACTGTCTTTCTTTCCTGACTGCTTTGCAAGGATGCTTTTTGAATCCTAAAACTGTCTTCCACCTGCAAGAAGGCTTCTCTAGTCCTACACTCTGCTAAGCATGACTGACTTCCTTCTCAAAGCAGCAGACAAACTCACCAGTTGCACTTTGCTTCTCAAAGGGGGTTCTATCTTGTCAAAGGGTACACACCGTAGCAGTGTGAGAGGAGCCCTGTATCTCCTTCCTTGCTTTCACTCATGCTGTGAAGGGGTTTTTGAGCAACCCCTTCCCACCATGACACATCTGTGTGCTTCTTTGGGTGGATTCCCATAATTACACCAAACTGTCTCTCTGGGTCACAAGATTTGGTCATCAACCTAACAGTCTCAGGAAGGCCAGTTAGCACTTGGCTCCCTGTCTAGATTGTTTTGCAGAACCACAGAGAAACAGCAGCTTCTCTGAGGATATAAAAAGAGAGCAAAACAGCCTGCATGATTACATTTTATCTTCCTGGTTCATTGCCCATCTCTACTAACCGGTACTGCTCTTCCAGCATCTCCAGGCTCCTTGTTCTTCATTCCCTGTCAAGAGGACATGAGAAGGAGGCAGTAGCATATGTCTCTCTCAGTGGCAGTGTGTGTTTAGACTGTCCTTGACCCCGTGCTGACAACTCGGTTTAGCAGCTGTACCCTTCTGTGGGACTGCAGGGGAACTGAGCTCAGGAGCACTGTCTCTTTGCTGGGTTAGTTCTTGAGACACATCAAATCCTATCCCTCCTTCACTGTGTGACCCTACAAACAGCTGTCCTGGCACAGCATAACGGGGGAACTTAGCACAACTGCCAAGAACTCCCCAGGGCTGTTTCAAGTCCCTCAGTTCAGGTGTTAGCTCACCTGTTTTCAGAATCCCTTACACAGCCATGGCTAATGAGCTTAGTCAATGCTCTACTGAATTAAATGTCCCCGTGTAGCAGACAACATAAAAGTGATGCCCCTAGGTATGAAATAATGTGGTGTTGCACAGTGCATTCACAGGCTGGCAGCTGCTACTCGCTAGTCCGGTTAGCTTCAGAGGAGCACTCTTTGGTACTCCTCAAGGCAAGGTGGGACTTAAGGGTTTTTTAAAAAAAAACTTTTAAAATTGTTTTTGTTGTTCTAAGGGAAAACATTTATGAACATAATCCTTTGACTGCCTTTTCTCAAACCAAGCGTTAGTGTCAGGGCTCCTGGAACCATTCAAACTGAACTCATAAACTGCTATTAATAACTTACCATGAAGATGCCTGCACCTTTTTTCTGATGCCTGTCTGGCTCTACTATCAGCAACTGCTTTTCTATTGCAACAAAGTAAAAACAGAGCCTACCAAAGGAAGTTATGGCATTCTATTTTCTTTATTTAAAGAGGACAGGTATAATTAAAAATGGCAGTATTAAATCTACTAAATCATTGGTACTGGAGAGGATCTGACAATATTATCAATACTGTCCTCAGCCTAGGGTATGGTGATGAGTTTTGCAGATACAGCTTCATTTCTGAGACCCGAGTTCTTTTTCCTAGTGGTCTCCAATTCATTTATCCCTCTTCTGAATTCATGACTGCAGAAAACTTTCAGGTCGTTGCCCCAGAGTAACAAATACTTTTATTGTATGTGCTTATTTAATCTCAATGTAATTAAATATAGCTGTGGGTGTGCTAGCCTTTAGAAAGTAATCCAAATGTTGTAACTAGAATAGAATTAGTAATTGAGAAATATAAGAGGGAAACAAAGCCTTCTTGCTGCTTGACAGCTGTGTTGGCTCTAGCCATTTGCAGAGCTGAGAGAGGAAGAAGAGAAATTTGAGTTAATTCAAAGCACTCCTAAAATTAGTAGATATTTCTAACTGAAAGATTTGTATAATTGCATATCATGACTACTTAATTACCGAAGCTGAAAAATGATGACCTCATCTTTCATTTGCTGTCCTAGACCTGCTCTCTTCAGTTCTACATTAAAAACCAGTGTGTTGTAGCCCAGTGTAGAGGCCCAAGTTCTTGTCATGACTTTTTTTTTTAAATTTTTTTTTATTGTTAACTTCCCACTTTGAATTTGTCCATCTTTAACATTGTTTTTTGCAACAAAGTTTGCATGACTTTTTGGTGATTCTCCAAAAAAAAAGATACAGGAGCCTGGCTTTTATTCTTCCACTTAAGTATGAGGTACTGGGTAAGTTACATAGCATTACCATTCAGTGGTAAGGGTACGCGTGATCTGCAGCTGGGTATCTCATTTCTTGTAATTCCCTCTTACATTCACTGATGCTAATTAACTATTGCTTGTGGATTTTGGTTTTTTATTCCTCCTCTTCGAACTGGAAAATGTACAAGAGTTAAAAACTTCATCCATTAACATTCAACTCAGGTAAAATGGTACAACAAAGGTAAGGCCCAATTAAATCAGGGAGCCAAACTCTCATGTGATGAAGTTTCTCTGTTTAGACAGAGAAAAGATGCTATTAAATAAATACAGAGTTTTGAGGGAAACATTAAATACAGTTTTGTTATAAATGTCATTAACCTAACACCACACCTTTGCTTGCAGGTACCACAGCTTCCTGGCTTTTCCTGGCTAAAGCCCTGCCTTTCAGCATCCGATATCGTGTACATTGGTTTGCGGGACGTGGATCCTGCTGAATAGTAAGTTGATTTAGATTTAAAGGAGTTTTGTAACGGCTGAAATCATGAGCTTCTTTCCACATCTGGCTGTTCACAAGGGTTGCTAATTTTAAGCTTAGGCCAGTAATGATTTTTAAAAAAAATTTACTTTAACAGCTATATTTTGAAGAACTATGACATCCAGTATTTTTCCATGAGGGATATTGATCGCCTTGGAATTCAGAAGGTTATGGAAAGAACATTTGAACAACTGATGGGCAGGTAATGAACTACTGTCTGATTTAAACTACTCTTAGCATCCACTTGTTGAATATCTACTTTCCTGAAAGTAATTTAAGTGAGGGTCACTCTTGATGTAAGGTGGCCCAACAGAACTGTGCCAGTGTCTAGTAAACAGTAAAGTCTTAGCATCCACTTTAGTCCTTGACTTCCACATCTTGAACTGGAATCATTTCACAATGTTTGGCAAAAAGCTAGAGACAGGTTACATTAGTCACTACAGTTGTGGCTCTGTTTTAGATGATTTGTTCTGTTTCTTGAGGAAATTTGCTGCAGTTTGACAAGATGTTTGAATTGACTCAGATTCTAGGGCATACAGTATACTTGTAAAAATACATACAGCAACTTGACAGTAACTTGAATTCAGCTGCTTGTACATGAGGCAGAACTAGCCTTTGATGGCTTCCTCCTTAGATTATGCTCATATATGCTGTCCTGATGACAGTTGCCACTTTCAGTTCATAGAGTCATAGAATGGTTTGGGTTAGAGGGGACCTCAAAGATCATCTCATTCCAACCCCCTGCCGTGGGCAGGGACACCTCCCACCAGACCAGGTTGCTCAAAGCCCCATCCAGCTTGGCCTTAAACATTCCCTGTGCCAGTGTCTCACCACCCTCAGTTCAGCTAGTGAAGTTCATTGTAACCACTCCCTTACCTAAATTCAATACTGAAGTCTTTGCTAACCTTGCTCAAGTTTGGGGAACCAACTCAGGGAGCAAATCATGCTAGTCCAGGGACACATGGAGCAGATCAGTTAGAAAGGGTAACCCCTCACCATGGGGTAAAGTCCTGTAAGCAGAACAAGGTCCAAGTATCTGTGCTGCATCTTGTTATATCTAAAGGTGTGCTCACCCTTCCTTGCTGCAGCTGTGACAAGAAGTTGCTAATCCAGATGCTTCTCCCTACTGAGCATCTGCAGTAAGTTGGAAGTACACACTACCACTTAAATAGTTCATCTGAGTGACAAGCAGTATCCAATTTATAAAGCTCTCATTGGCTGCCACACTTCAGCTTAGTAAGTAACTACTGTTTTAGGTTTAAGATTATCCCTCACTTTTCCATCAGCTGGGTTTACATGGCAGAGTTTGGAGGCACCCTTCAACTAATGACCTGAAAAATGCAGAACGCCCCATTCATCTTGACGAGCTGTCTATGAAATCCTCAAGCTTGGTGCTTCCTCCATCCTAGATACCATGCAAATCAGTATTTCAGCCTTTCACTCTGGCTTTCTGTACAAAAGGAGAAAAAGCTGGATTATATCATACATTTATCTACATTTTTACAACTAAGGAGACAAATGGTTAGAACTGAAGTACTTATCTTCAGCCAAATCACATCTGAGCAGATGCTTGGTGAAACTAGAAAGACAAACTTCTGTTTTCCCAGTGTGTACTGGGGAAAGTTCTGAGCTAAGCGATGTTTCAGAGTTCAAAGATATTAAAAAAAAAAAAAAAAAAAAAAAAAATCATTAAAAAGAATAAAAATCCTTTCCAAACACATGTAAGACATGGTATAGGACTTGGGGGGAGACCTTTAGCATCATGGAGCATGACACTACTTTGCTGATCAGCCTGGACAGTAATAAATACAAGTAGAAAAAGTTTTAAGGTTCTAAGATTGCTTTTCTTGTTTTATTCTGTCTCAGGAGACAGAGACCAATTCACCTGAGTTTTGACATTGACGCTTTTGATCCTTCACTGGCTCCAGCAACTGGGACTCCTGTTCTAGGTGGATTAACTTACAGAGAAGGCATGTACATCACGGAGGAAATACACAACACAGGTAGGAGCTGATCAGCAGTACTGGAGTAAGCAAGGACAGGACAAACTACACAGAACTCATATTGGTTATGCTTTTCCTGTGTAACTAGATAATAAGGAAAACGTAGTCAAAGCTAAGGTGCCTACTAAGTCAATTCAACCTTCAGTAACGGAAAAGAACTCCCATGGTTGGGCAGTACCCCAGGTGGTAGAAGCAGCTTAACCATCAAAAAGTTCAACTTACCTAAAGTAAATAAAACACATATTAACAACTAATGCCAAAAATGACTTGGTTACCTTGTGTAAGACTGCCCCCTATTCCTAAACACATGGAGTGAGATGTAAAAATTGGCATCTAGAATAAAAAAAAGGGATGCAAACAATTTTAAACAGTTTGAAATTCTATTCCAAAGCTAACAAATCAACCTTTATTGCAGTATGCTGCAGTTGACTCAGTATATGAGGACTTTTCTCCTTATGGCATAGAGTTTTTATTTAATGTGTTTAAAACAATGAGTTATTTGAAGTAAAGGAAGGAAAAAAATCCCAGACAACCAGACAACAGAATCACAAACAGGATGGCAAAAAATACTAGGCGAGACTATTTTATATCCCCTAGTTTTTGGACTGTGAGAAAACACAATTAAAACCCATTCCTCTCGTAAGTGTATATGGCACATCAAACTTCTTTTTCCTGAATGCTAAAAGCATGAATGAGTGAGGTAGTGATGATGTAAGACCCAAATTAAAAAAACAAACTTGCATCTAAGAATGATAACCTCATCCCTCACTTGAAAACCAATTTTACTTGTCTAATAGGTAGAATAGGTCACAAGCTCAAATATCAGACTTGCTGCAATGAATGAAAGGCCGCAAAACAAAACCTATTAGAGATTTTACCCTTTTTCATAGTAACAAAGCTGTAAATCATTTTCACAGGAATGCTTTCAGCTGTAGACATGGTTGAAGTCAATCCCCTCCTTGGAGCTTCTCAAGAGGAAGTGAACGCAACTGCTAGTCTTGCAGTCGACGTGATAGCAACGTGCTTTGGGCAGACAAGGGAAGGAGCACACACCGCTTTTGATGAACTCCCAACACCCAGTTCTCCAGATGAATCTGACAGTGAAGAGCAAGTGAGGATTTAAGAACCCAAAGTGTTGGGTACATTGGACATTATAGAGCTCTGATGAGGCACCTGAGTGGATAGATATCAACACTTGGCAAATACTGTTAACTTCTCAATTTTTAAATAAACTAGCTTTTCCACTGATCAGTGGCTACTTTATTACATACCAAGATTTATTAATTTAGTTAAGTATATACAGGTTGAGACAATAAAATATTTATTACCTTCTTATTACTCTTACCAGTAGTTCAAGTCTGTCTCTGCATTTTCCTTTTACTCCCATTCTCTGTCTTTCTAGTGTCAGTACAGTCTGTCTCGTGAGACAGTTCAATCCTCAGAAAGTCAAAGGGAACAGACAGCCCATCCAGTTCCTCAACAGTGGAAAAGCTCATCTCAGCCATGGAGATTCATCTTTTGCGAAAGAACTTGTAGTAGACCACACCTCCTAGGATGGCTAGTTCCAGGATGATGATAATCGCCAGCAACAACTTATTAGTGGTTACTCTAGAATTAAAAAAGAAAATAAATCCAAGATTGCTTTTTTCCCCCCTTGATTATGAAAGCAGATTCTAGATAATTTGATGACCATCTTACCATCAATAATTATACTCCCTGTTTCAGCTAGACCACAAAGTGCTATTCGAATAACTTTAACAAGCAGGAAGGGACAAACTCAGTAGTTTCCTACTCATGTTTTCCTGGAAATTCTGCTTAAATCTTCTACTTCAACAGTAGCAGTTCTGCACATCATTCTGCTCTATATGTGCCTGCTCATTCAATTAAGCAAAGAGGGAAACATAAGCTGAACTTGTGTGCTGAAGCCCACATTGTGGTGCTTTTACTCGGAACTATGTAGTTGAAGTTAAACTATAAAATCTCAAAATAGTATACTTTTACTATTGAAAATTACACGGTTATCATAACTTCCTTTAGCAATGGGTATAAAGGAAAGGCTGTTAGGCCAGAAGTACCTACTGGAACTATACTCCATGAACTGGTTTCTAAGGATAATTAAACCATATAGTTAAGAAAGTGTAAATACACTTTCTTATACACTAAATATACTGAAGCCAAGGCTTCAGTCAATAAATTGGTATATGGTCAGTCTTAACAGTTTCTTATCTGACAGTCTGCTACTCTAGAGCATTACTATGGGCTAAACAGATTTGTCTGTGTCATCAGACATCTAACTCTCACTTAATGCTTGCAGTGATGTACAGCACAGCTTTTCCCAACCTGAGTAACAAGGAGTTGCATCTAACCTTACCATTAGCAATTCACTGTAACTTGCTTATGTCCTCACCACAATTTATCATGTGGGATGGTTAAAGACCCTGTATTATCCTAAATGCACAAATTCTGTAGTGGTCGACTACCTGTACTCCATTAAGTAATTATCAGAGAGGAGAAAAGATAAATTAGAATCTGCACACGAGCATACACTGTGTTTACACATTCCCATAAACCTTCCTGCAATTCCAGCTAACACTTTATTATTTTTTTTTGCCTGAATGCAGCAGGCAACAATGCGACCGGCCGAGCGCTGCTCTACGTCAGTCATGGCACTCACCTCCTGGACATAGAACGTAGAATCTTGCGACTCTTGCTCAAGTTCTCACTTGTACTCACCAACTAAGAAAAGGCAAAATAAATTATTTGTAGTTGAACAAGTATACAGCCTCTCTGTAAAGACGCACCTGGAAGTCGTTGGTGTTGAAATGTTGCAATTAATAACAGGACCAAGGCTAACCATATATATGTGTATATATCCTCAAAATTCAGAGACAACATTGTTCTCTACACACACTAAAACTGGAAGCATTGTCTCCTTTCTAAGGAGGAAATAAGACTTTCACGTATACTTCCCCATAGATACATACAAAGATACACAATTTAGGATCACTTTCTGCCCCTTTAGTTAATCTACAAATACCAGAAATTTGCTTTGGCTCCTTTCATTAAATGTTATTTCATTATTCTAGTTGTTGACACCAGAAGAAAATTATATTGACACATTCTCTCCAGTGCATATCTGAACTGTTTGAAATGCTATTCAATTTCTAACAAGGAAAGAAGTGTGTTACACTGACAGGTCTAAGTGACCCAGTGGACAGGAGCTCTGAACTGTTAATAGATAATCCATTTCAGCTTTGTAATGCTCAGAAATAATGAACTGTCAAGGATTTCTCAGTCACCTATTAAGCAGCATGTAATTAAGTCAGGCTGTGGACAACTAAAAAAGCTGCTGTTTCACAAACAGAGCCAGGATTCATGATGTGTGGCTACTGGAAGTCTCCGGGTAAGATTTCACTCTTCTACTTACAAATCTTCAAGGGAAGTGAAAGGTAAGACTTACCCTCACAGACACCTGCCTGCACAGTCCTGCTGTAGTTCAAGCTATTGCCCTCAGCTGCAAAACTGGCCCTGTAGGTACGTTGCACTGTGATGGACTAGACCAAGCTGGGAAGAAAACTACCAAGGCCATTCAAAGCATACTGGATTTCCAATCTTTGCTATGAAATGCCAAGCAAGAAGAAAGTGTGCTTCTAGTTGGCATGTGTGGTTAATACAATTCAGCAATACAATGTCTAAAAGGCTCACCATAAAAGTCACGGCTTCATGAACAGTTTGAATAGACTGACATGCTTGAAGGAATGTAATACTTTCTATTAGAAAAAGAACAAACAAAAACTATACCTACAAATCATATGATCACATTTCCTTTCCTGCTCTCCAACCCAAATTTGTGAGCAGGGCAATTCGAATTTTGACCAAAATGGAAAAACTACTTAAATGAAAAAGCTACAGGCTTTGTTGCAAAGAGTAGAGAGAACTCCCAAGAAAAGACGTATACTTTCTGTTTTGCCCAGGCATGCTTACTTGCCAAACTCAGCATCCCCCTGCAAGTCACTCACCTAAAAGCTTTACACTCAGGATCCCTTGTACACACAGGAAATCCCACCAGTTTGTTACTTCAAAAAATCGAATTCTTAGTTTTGCATGTGTGTGTGAACAAAACATAAGAACTACTTTTTAAAGCTTCCACAATTGAAGCAGAGCTTCTTGACCCAAGGATGAGGAACAGGCATCTTGTCTGACACCACTTTCTCCCTCCTTGGCTAACCTAGAAATATTGGAAGGTTAGTAATTAAGTAATTAAGCTCCTATTAAATTTCATTTAGATTTCCCAAATCTAAACCTTTACTATTGATCTAGTGGTGGGCAACTCCTTGGAATTTTTTAAAATCTAATTATTTTGGTAATGCTGGGGTTTTTTTAGCAGGTTTATAGGTCTAATATCCAGTCTTCCGCAGACACAGCCACAGACATTTGGCCATCGTGCCAAATGAGAGGTCTCTGAGAGTAATGACCAGCATACAGTTCCCACTAAGCTAACATCAAGTTGCTTCAATACCACACCCACAATTTCTCTGCTTACTCTGCTCTTGGTGCGTTCCAGTTGCTCCCGCTGCTCTCCGAGTTCTTCAATTATATTGGTGCCAATCTGATCTGTTTCAGCGGCAATTCGGTGCGAGCGCTCAATGCTCTGACTGGCTCGGTTCAGGCTGTCTGTTCCCTGGAGAAGCAGCACCCTCTGTGACTGCAGATTAGTCTGAAAAATAACATATGTGTAACTATAAAGCGCAAAGACAGCAGTACGAGGGTTCTGACATGACTGCAGGCCATCCATTTGTTATTAGCTGTACATGGTTCTTATGTTAACTGATGTAGCCCCGTTAATTCTGAAAGTTCACATTGCAAGATTAAGTCAAATCTGGTTAAACCTTGAAAAAGGACACACAACTAAAAGTTAAAAGTTATAAAAAACTGTCTTTGCAACAGTTTACTTTTCCATCAAAGAACATTGACACAAAAATAATACCTTTGCTTTCCAGATGCTAACTTTTCCTTCCATTCATGTCTAAAATCAGTCTTATTTGTGACTTTACAGTTGGTTGTCAGGGAGATCATTAAGAGTTCACAGTCAAAAGGATTCGGAACAAACAGCACTAGCAGATGGACTGCTAAGTAACAAAGATCCTCTTTTCATGCCAGCAGCCTCAGCTAGAGGATAAGAATTGTTTGCTGACCTTGGGGTCAAAAGGTAGCTCAAAATAAAGTATTTTCTTAAGCTTCAGAAGGTCTGATCTATCACCCTGCTCTCAGGTTTTACAGGAACCAATCAAGAGGAATCAAATGCAAAAACTTACCAAGCTACCGGAGAAGGAGATACTACAGAAAGAGCTTCCCTCAAACCTTCCTTATCTCAGGCAGACAAACAAAAAGCCCACCTCCATGAACTTTCTGTACAGAGGACAGCACTTGGAAGATAATCACATTCAGTCTCATTAGCTCAGATACACCCAAGCATATCTGGTAAACAAAGAAATTGGTATATTTCTCGCACTGTAGCAGCACATCCATAGTGAACACAGTGCTAGAGGATGACTTCTTCTATTTCCTTGGAAGTATTTACACTGAGATTGCTTAAAAGACAATTCTACCAAAGAACCTATACAGTGCGTGCTTCACACCCTTTGCTAGTTTGGAGACTAAAACTACATCAGTTAACCCTTCTTCTCAGTCAGTAGCATCACTTTTTTGTTTTCACTGCTGCAGGGGAATGATTAAATAAAACATTTCAGTACAGAACACTGTGCAAGTTACTAACCGCATGGCATTCAAGGAGTTCTGTTTTGATTATACTCATGTCTTTGTTTTAGAACAGAAAAGCCCTCCTTTGAGCTCCAGGTGTTTTCTCTCCTCCCTGAGACATTTACGTTACACGCAGAGAGATATACAGGGAGTTATACAAGCACAGAAGCTAAATGGATTAAAGTAGAAACACTGTAAACAATACATCTGGAGTGTTATTTTTAAACAATCATAGCAATGTTAAATAAAATTAGTATCTAATGCTCACACTCTCTTCATTTTCTGTGGAGAAGATTCCATATTTTAGATCGCCTTGACTTCCAGGGCCTAATCCCAGATCTGTGCTTCTCATCTCTCTCTGGAACATGGAGAGGTCTCTTCTGTACGCCCGGATTTTGCTCATCATTTGGTTGCGGAAAGGCAGAGGAGCATACTTCAGCTCTTCCTCCATTTCCCGCAGCTTTAGCAAAAACAAAAAAAGGTGTTTATTTTTTAAAGCACAAGACCTATTCTTATCAGCAGCTATACTCAAAATTCACCACCAGATGGAGTCATGTGGGTTTATGTGATTGGGTGAGGGGGATTAACCCCAAACCCTGTACCCCTCATCTAGTATCAAGTACATCATTTTGCCTAACGCTGTTCAACCCACAAGAATTTTCAGATACACAATGCCTCAAGAAAAAAAATAAAAAATAATAAAAAAGATGCCAATCTTAAATGCTTGCTTTTTTCTGAAACATCACTCTCTAACTTCAAAACTTGCAGTTTTCACTTTCATATAATTTAAGCATCTATAGAATGGGTATCAGGTGTCAGCTTCTCATCATTATACCAGTGCAACAGAGATCTATTGCACAGGGGAGCATGCCACTAAATTCACACTCTGAACATCCAGGCCTGGCAACCGGAGTTGGGATTTGTAAACCCCAAGATTTTGGATATGTGAATTTTAACATCAACTTTTAGTGACTTTTGTTACAAATTCACAATGCTGAAAGCTGTCTGACAAGATGGACTCTACATCTCATACATCATCTACACAGTTGCATAGCAATAAACCCCAGAAAATTACAGGAATAAACCATCATGTTCAGCTGTAACTCAAAAACATCCTAACAAATAGCACATTAATATGAAAAGAAAGCTCAATCCATCATGTCTTGCTTAAAAAGACAAGTCACGTGGCATTTTTTTTGTGCTGTTCCATGTCACCTGCTGTCCAGGAAGCCTATACAATAGAGGTTTCAAATATTCAAGATCCCTGGTATTTAACCACCAGACTACTATGGAAAGATTAGATGGGATAAGACCAATGTGAAAAAAGATAGCAGGGGAAAAAAAAAGGCAGCATATTCTCTACATGCCCTCCTTACAATCTCTAGCAATTTTAATTGTATCTCTATCCCTCTCCTTTGTTCAACACAGGGAAGGTGATACCCAAACCAACCACTCAAAAAAAAAAAAAAGCAGCATGTAAGACTATTTGTCTATACCTGTATATGTGCATAGATATATATAGCAGCCTTCAGACCCACCTATCAGATCCATTAGTCAAACGTTAAAAAAATACAACATCTGCCTGCCAGAATAGGATGCATAGAGAAAGTAATATTTGGAAGTACTGTCCTTTTTAAGGCATCGACATTTCAACCAGTCGGAAAGACGCCCTGACTTACACTTACCGTTTCATTTGCTTCACGCTGTTTCTCATCAAATTCACGAGCTAATTTTTTCTTCTCCTCTGTGAAAGAAAAAGCTGTATGTCAGATAAACTGTAGTGAAATGACAAGAGAACTCCAACACAATCCATTCTAGACAAGGGAGCTGCCACAGATGGCTGATTACAGAGACACCAGGTCAAAATTTCCCTCCAAGAGGAACAGCCTGTTCTTAGGACAACTTTTCCGAAAGCGAGCAGAAACCACCCTTCCAAATCCTGGCCGCTCCTGCTGGTAGATATGAGTAGTCATTTTTCAAACCTGAAATATTTTTCTGACCTATTATCTGCCAAACTCCACTGACAGAACTGCATGTTGAAAAACATTTAACATGAAAGAATAACAAAGAGGACACGTTGGTAAACAGCTCATAAATATTTATTATTTTTTTGCACACATTTGGGAAGATTACTGAAGGCTGAAACTATAATTTGGATTTGAACAGAACATCAAGTCAATCTACATTTGCAAGCAAGCCCTGAAGTTCCTGGCAGATAAGGTACTCTGCACTCTTGTGGGCAAAGAGGAACTTGGTAAACAGGATAAGCATTCTAGAGTACTCGGGGATTACAGAAGCCATCAAGGAATCACCTCAGGTTCACAGATTAATGCCCAAATGCTTCCCTCTTCTGGAGTAACACCAGTTGTTTGAATCAGCCAACAAAGCCACATATTTTAGTTAAGACACTCATTTGCTAATACTCTCATAGGGCTTTGGAGGCCAAAGAATGGGTTTCACTGCTGTTATCCTATTTTTAAACAAAACCTTAAGACATGTATTTTGCATGTGTTAAAAAGCTATCATACCAAATACCCACGACCAATGAAAGTATAATTCCGAAACTCCCCTTATCACAATGGAGCAAAAATATATGTTTGGTAAGCTTTTGCAAAAGCACTGAAGACAACCACCTTGTAGAGTACTGTGAATGAAACCAAATTCTACCAGAAGCCTGATAAATATGCACTAGCCTAATTCACTTCTCTCAGGAGAGAATAATTCAGACCTAAATGAAATTTTGGTAAGCAAAAAATGCAGTCATCTTGGTAAAACTTCTTTAATTTGATTAAAGACAACATTATGAAAACATCACTGCAGTAACAAACCAACTTGATAATACCTTTTTGTAAACATGATCCTCTGCAAAAGAAACGGTTTTTAAACCACTGAGCTCTCAATAGAAAATAGGGAAAAAAATTGAAACTATCAGTACATTTTTATATAGCTCCTCTCATATACACAACATGCCAAAGCTGTAGGCTTTCCTTTTTCAGTTCACATTCATATTAAGCCCCAGAATCCGAACTGTAGAGAACTTACGACAGAATGAAAAACCATCATCTAACAAGAAACTCTCCTCTCAAGTAGCACACAGAATTATTACAGACTAAGCTACATTATGACTGTTAATATATTACACAGTAGCTGCTCTCAGGAAATGCAGTTTCACATCCCAGTTTGTTCAGGAGGAAATGCTGACTTACGAGGTTCCTAAATGTACTCTCAACTTCTTCCCTGATTTGCTACCATGTACATTTGTGCTGACACAATTATTTGTGTAGCTGGGCTGCAAGTGAAGTCATGGACATGAACTGCAAGAAAACAGCCTTCAGAAGTCAACATTTTGTTTCATACAGATCATTTCACTAATTCGATTTAAAGCAGTGCCCTCTTAAAACAACTGCTGTGTCTAACTAGTTGCAACCAGTGCAGTACTGAAAAAGCAGCATTTTACCTTCTTTGTGTCCCCCAGGTGGATTAAGAAGACACTGCACTTAAAAAGGAGCAGCCAAAGAAATGCTAGTTTCCAAAAGGCAAGTAGCAACGGCTTGAGACTTTTTTGTCTATATGCCAACAAGAAATCAGGCAATGTGGCTTGAAAGCATTATACTGGATGTGGCCTAATAGAAATGCCAGACAACAGGGAGCAGTTTAATTCATAACACTCGGGATTAAACTGTGGCTAAAGTACCTGAGAGAACGTTTGTAATGCAGTAAAGGTAAAAAGTACCTGAGCCACAGTAACATTACGCACTTACTGATCAATATTTAATGGATTTACTTCCAACCAGTTAGAAATAGATTCAGTTGCAAAGTACACCTAACTGAATTAATTTAGAGGAAAATACCTATATTCAAAACTGATCCAGGCTGTTGAAAATGCCTTCTTACAAATTTGGAAGGGGAAAAAAATTCTTTCTAGGCTAGAAATTTGTTATCTTGTTTATATAGAATGAAACAGCACTTCCAAACCTCTGCCCCTCAAAGATGTACCAAGGACTACAGATTCTGTCTTCCCTCGAGTCTGCGAGTGTGCCAATCATGCAACATATCTTTTAATGCCTCCTAAAGTTTTCAGGATCAGATAACTCAAAAAATACACACGCCCCTCCCCATAAGTACAAGCAGCAAACAAAGTGCATTAGGAGACTGCAAAGCCTCTACTAGATTGACAAATTCCTGACTTATCTTAAACCACTGAAATACTTTCCAAAAATATTACCAGGATTTTTGCAGCAACAACTTTAAGGAAGAGAACAGTCGTATTACAATTTCATAGCATGTCTGAAAAATCTGCTTGTAATTATTTGTAATCTGTTGTGGAAAAAAGAATTACCAGCACTGCAAAAATTGCTGCCTGTAAATGCTCCATTTAAGCCCACTGCTCAGAATTCATTGCTCAAGACTACCCCAGTTCCATGAAGACTAGACAAAGCTTTACTTCACCAAGAAACCAACCACTGTCGTTTCTACAAGGAAGTAAAGATTTCCTCCAAGAGAGGGTGTTTCTTCTTTTATGCTTTTTATTCTTGTTGACTGCTAGGGAAATTAAGTCAGCTTTGAAAGCTGTCATTTGCAGGTCTCAACATCTTTCTTGTACCAAACTTTCTGGAAATGCTGATGACGAGGACTGCGAGCCTGAATGTAACTCATTATTAAATGGAAAGCCAGGTAAGAAACAGAACATTACGGTTTTCATAGCCTGTGTTATCTAGCACGGACTGGTATATTCTGAACAAACCATTTTTATGATTTTACACCTAAACACATAAAACTGGTCAATTCTGGGACGATGACAAAACTATCGCAGAACGTAGCCGATAGCCCCTACTCATTCTTGTGGTACAAGACCCAAGCTGAGCTACAGCACCTCATGATAACTGTGTCCCACGTTTCTCGTATGAGGGAAGTATTTAATCAGAGAGATTCGGTGACATGGGTGACATTCTCCTTGTCAGATAACTTCCCTTTCCGGTTCTCAAAATACTGCCAAGTATTAAGAACTGAACTAGAAGCACAGTGCCAGGCCCTACACAGAAGTGTTCTGTCAGAGTGTTTTACCCACTGGTATGGGATAAAGAATGCCCATAAAATCAGGTTTTGCTTCTAATACAATGCAGCTTGATAGTTTTTCCTAGTCTGTGGGTAAGCAGTGCACAAACCAGACTTTTCAAACAGTCATTTAAAATGCAAATCTTCCCCAGTAAGTCTACAAATGGCTGTGGACAGTTGCGATAATAAAAACCCGGTTTTCATTCTGCTGATGAGATTTTAAACAAGGGTCCAACAATGACCGAAAAGAAAAAAAACCCCAAGCACTGCAGTTTAGGCAGTTCACCTAGAAACAGCAGGAAATCACACCCAAATAACACCAGGACTCCTCCTCAGAGACGGCCGAGGCGGAAAGCTCAGCACAGCAGCGCTTGGCCACGGGGCTGACATCTGCCAGGGAAGAGGAGCTGCTCCGCAGGAGGAAAGGCACACACCGGCCTCGCTGCCCGTGTGCTTGGGGCTTTGCACGGCCGTGCCCAGCACTCGAGAGCAAAGCTACCGAACACAGCAGCAGCTGAAGGAGAAGACACCGCGAAGCCAGACCCCGCAGAGCCGCTCCGAGGAGGCGCCTACCCAAAGCGATGTGCCGAACTCCTGCGATTGTCTTGGCAAGCTCCCTGCCCACACAAAGTCCTCAGAGGGACTGTGCCCTCCTATTGCACGGAGAAACACCCCAAACACCCCTGCCACGGCCCGGCACCGAGCCCCAGCTACCCGAGAGGACCCGAGAGGCCGCCGGCGGGGACGACCCCGGAGTGCCGGCTGCCTCAGGGAGGAGGGCGACAGGGAGCGAGAGGGCAGCGGCAGGGCTGGGAGCCCGAGCCCCCGCTGCCGGTGAAGCCCAGCCCTCCGTCCGCGCACCGCCCCGCGGCCGCGGCGCCCCCCCGCCAACCACCCCACAAGCACCACGGAGCGGCCGCCGCCCGCCCCCGCCTCACCGGCCGCGCTGCCCCGCAGGCGCTCGGGGACGCCTCGCAGATCTCCGTGCAAGCCCCGGAAAATCTCGTGCAGCCGCTCCAGGTGCTCCGAGGACGTGGAGCCACGGCCCGCCATGGCAGCCGGCCGACCCCGTCACGCCCGGGGACGGCTGCGCGCTGCGCGACACACCGCCCGCCGCTCCTTTGCCAGCCACTTCCGCCTTCGGACGCGGCGCGCGCCTCCTCTCGCCAAGCCGGGCGCGCCGAACGCCGCCCGACCGCAAAACCGCCCCGCGGCCGCAGCGCGTGGAGCCCGCCGCGACTGGCCCCCGCGGGAGCGCGGCGCCGCACGCAGCCACACGCGCAGCCACAGGGCTGTCGCCGGCGCAAGGCGCGGCAGGCGCTGGACGGGCTGCCGCGGGGGGCCTCGCGACGCGCAGTGCCTGCTGGGAGCTGTGGTCTCCCTGAGCCGGCGACAGCGCCCATGGCGGCGGCACCAGCGGAGGCGGCACCGGGCGCGACCCTTGGAGGAGGCGGGGGCGGAGGGAGGCAATGTGGGTATGGGGAATTTCACACGTTTTGCTAAACCTTGGCGCGATGCTATGAAAATGTGTTTTCAGTGTCTGTCCTGACAGCCGCTGCGCTTTCCCCTCCGATATTTCTCAGCGTATTAACTGGGAAGCGCAGTCCAAGCGGCACTGCGCTGCCCGGGGACACAGCCGCAGGGTGCCCCGCTCCGGCGCGTATGCCGGCCTGGCTGCAGCGCCCGCTGGGTGTGCGGTGCGAGCGGGCTGCAGAGCGGCCGGCACCACCGGCTCCCGGGACTCACCGCCCCCGGGCGCAGGGCGGACACTGCGCAGGCGAGCGGCGGCTCCGCGTGCGGTGCGAGAGGCGGGGCCTGGGGCGGGGCCCGGGCCGGGCGGTGCTGAGCGCCGGGCAGTGCGCATGGAGCGGGCGGCGGCGATGCTCACCTGGTGGGGAGTCGCGCTGGGGGCCGCTGTCTCGGTCCCCGTTCTCCTTCTCGTGGCAGCGCCCTACATCAGGTGTGTCTTACCGAGCGCGGCCCTGGCCTTTCGCGCGCGTGCGGGTGCGGAGCGGAGCGGCGGGTGCGCCAGGTTGCGTGCTGGTGTGACGGGAGCGCACACAGAACGGATCGCTTCTGTCCAGCCCGCGCTGCGGTAGGGCGTTACTCACGCCTCCCCAGCTCCAGCGCCCCAGTAACGCTAACGCGCTCGCGGTAGGAGCTGGGGCGCGGTGGCCCGGTGGCTTCCCGCGGTCTCGGACCGCCTGGAACGTACGGCAGCGTCTGTCCCGGCCATGGGACCGGCGGGGCTCGGGCAGCGGCGGCCGGGGGCGGGGCCCGCGCTCTCCTCACGGCGCCGCGGCGGAGCCCATTGGCCCAGTCTCCGGAGTCGACGGCGGCAGCCAGTGGGAGCCGTGGCCCCACTCGAGGCGAGGGCGGGCCGGGGCCCGAGGTGTCTGTAAAGCGGGCGGGGTTGGAGGGCGAGTTCCCGGTGCCCCAGTCACGACACGATCGTGATCAGCCGCTGTAGGTAACGGCGGCCGTGACTGCCTGTGGCCCGGAGCGCAGCGGTGGGGGTCCGGGGGGCCAGCCCCGACCCGAGTCCCCCCAGGAGGGCACGGAGCTCGTCCCGTGAGTGCTGCCGCCCTCTCTTGCAGGAGGTATGTCGCTGGAGGACAGTGCAAGTCGACAGCTAAGCTGGACGGGAAGGTGGTGGTAATCACAGGAGCCAACACGGGCATCGGGAAGGAGACGGCCAGAGACCTGGCGCGAAGAGGCAAGTCAGGCGGCATCCCCCCGCGGTGTGTGCGGTGTGCGTGCTGCTCCCGCAGTCCCCGTTCGGGCGCTGAGGGAGGAGTATTTTATGCTTACATTTAAGAGAACTGGATTCCAAAGTTATTTCAGACAAGCACAAGTGTTGCTCCTCCAGAGGCTGTAACCACTGAGGTACAAGTCCCCGGTTCCTCAACTGGTTTCATTGCTTGAACTCCAAAAATGTGCCTTGTGACATTAAAAAGCTCTGTACTGCAACTCCTTTGAGAGGACTGGGCAAGTTTTGCTGGGTTCTGCTTGTATGAAGCTGAGAAGTGTGTGCTTCAGTTATTCATGTTTCAAGCTAATTTGGTTTAAATGCTTTTTTTTTTTTTGGGTAACTGGTAAGGAGATTAAACTACCTGTTCACAATCTGTTTAGAAATTCCTCTGGCTGGAGTCCAAGTATCTTCATGTGCTCCTGGCTTGACATTCCCATTATAGTGGGATATAACTCTATCAGTGTTGTGGCACAAACTCCTGACCTGGGAGAATCTGAACACTTCAGGTGTGCATTTTTCTGGCCTGAAAACAGTTCTGGGCTGGATCAGAGCTGACAACATAGTCAGAAAGCTTTGTCCCTTCCAGCTGCTCCCCTGACGCCAATTCCCTAAAGAAACAATATGTTGTTTGTAAGCACTGTGTGTAGTCAGCCTGCTTGTCATAGCCTTGATCATCCAGTGTGCTCCAGTGATCTCAGCTTCTGTTCCTGCTTTCTTTCCCCCTGTGCAGGTGCAAGGGTGATTCTTGCTTGCAGAGACACAGCAAAGGCAGAAGCTGCAGCCAGTGAAATCCAGGCTGAGACAGGGAACCAGCAAGTCATTGTGAAAAAACTGGACTTGGCCAATACGAAGTCCATCCGGGAGTTTGCTGAGAAATTTCTAGCAGGTACAGTCTCTAGATCCTTCTTTACAGTGAGAATATTTTACCAAGACTTTTGTCTGCTCTTCTAGCAAATGCCAAATCCCTGACCCACATATCCCTCATATCCCTGTACCACGTTGGGTACTCTGGTTCACAGCAGGAGTTTGTCAGAGGCCATGAGCTAGTTTGTGGTAGGAGACTTATTTTATTGAGGTGATGTGGCTGCAACTCAGACAGGCATGGGACTTTTTGGCTGACTTGTGCTACCTTCTTGTCTGTCTTTGGTCTCTGTTTCCCTGTTTAAGGATGTCTGTTGTTTCTTGCAGAGGAGAAGGAACTCCATATTCTCATTAATAATGCTGGGGTAATGTTATGCCCTTACTCCAAGACTGCTGATGGCTTCGAGATGCAGCTGGGAGTCAATCATCTTGGTAAGGCCAGTGGAGTCATGTTTGCATTCGATATCTGTGGCAAAATGCTGGAGGAAAATCTTGCTTTTGGATTTTCTTTTCCTCGTCCTTCCCTCTCGGGGAAGGATGGAAGGCCAGAGCTGGAGTTCTGGAGATGCAATGCACTCTATTTGTTTATCATGGGCCCAGTTTAAGTATCTGTATGTGTTACCTGGCACATCTGAAGTGTATGACAGCTCCAGCTTTTTGAAGCTGAGAAGCAGAACTTAATGGCCCTCAAAAAGTTTAGCTGTTGATTCAGAGGGAGTCTTCTTTTCTCTGGACTTGAAATGAGGGCAGCAGTAAGATGATATAACATGTAAGTAATATGTTGTAAGTACTTTGAAATTGCAGCAGGGGAATCCTTTGGAGAAGGATGACATTTCCTCTCATCCCTAGGTCATTTTCTCTTGACCTTCCTATTGCTGGAGAGGCTGAAGCAGTCTGCCCCTGCCCGCATAGTCAACGTGTCCTCACTGGCTCATCACGGAGGCCGAATCCGCTTCCATGATCTCCAGGGTGAGAAGAGCTACAATCGTGGCCTCGCCTACTGTCACAGCAAACTGGCTAACGTGCTCTTCACCCGGGAGCTGGCGAGGCGGCTGCAAGGCAAGTTCCAGAGGACTAGACAGTACCTCTTAAGTCACAACTTCTGTCACAGCCATGTCATTTGGTCCTTTTCATAAACTTAAGTAGTATTTATTGTACTAAAACAGAAGCAGCGTCTTCTCTAGGAAATTAGTATTGCAGTAAATCAAAAGAAGCTGGTCTTCTCAAAAGCCTGATGGAAACCGCTGCTGCTTTAGCACCCAGGCCCTCTAGCACATTGTTTTCCAGAAGGCATGTAGTGACTGCAGTGCTTGGAAGGGAGCTGGGGACATGCCAGCAAGCAGTAACTACAGAGGACTTCACTTACTCTCCCTATATGCATGCCTGGACTCCTCCTTTAAGTTGTAGAATATCTGCAGGTAGAATTGAGGAGTGTATTACGCTTTGTTTTAAAGGCAGTTTGATACATGCAGTTTTGTCCTGGACTACTTTCTTTTGCCATAGGCACTAAAGTCACAGCAAACGCTCTCCATCCTGGTTCTGTCCATTCTGAGCTGGTCCGGCACTCATTTGTAATGAAGTGGCTGTGGAAGATATTCTCATTCTTCTTGAAGACCCCTTGGGAAGGAGCCCAGACCAGTGTCTACTGTGCAGTAGCAGAGGAGCTAGACTCTGTGACAGGACAGTATTTCAGGTGGGTGTGAGCTGATGATGTACTGTGGAAGGCAACCTTGTTGGCTGGGGAATATGAGACTTACAGTCATTCTTCATTAAGAAGGGACTGCATAAGAGGCTGACTGATAAGATTGAGGATGACCCTTCCAGGTCTGTTGCAGTAGATATCATGTTAGAAGAAATCCCTGACCTGTGCAAGACTTCACATAATAGCAGGTCCTTTAGTGCTAGCAATATCACTGTGCTTACAGTGCAGGAATGGCTGTCACATGCTCAGAAAACTAATCCTGATCTGCCTGAGACTTGGGCAAATCACTTCTCAATAGAGCTTTTTAGTTAATGAGGTCACTTGAGTCAATTCTGGGAAGACCACTTTGCTTTTCTTTGTAGTTTTACCCCACGGGAGCAGAAGGGGCCTTTACTCTCAGGGAGCTGAGAGGGCTGGTCATGCTGCAGAGCCGGAAGGGGAAATTTTCAGGACTGGCATGTGACAAAATAACTTAATCCTCCAGTGTGACAGACCCACCAGCTGGGAGGGACTCCTGCTGGGATGCTTATCGCTGTCTCCTGCAACCTGTCTTGTGTAGCTCCCACTACAAACCCTGGTGTTTCTTGACTTCTTTAACTTACTCCAGGACCCTGCATAGTCATGCCTTTTTCCTTCACCAAAACTACAGCCCAGAGCAGTTTCAAGTCAGCATCATCCTAGATTTGAAGACTGCCATTTGAACAGATTCATGCAGCTGTGTCTGCCAGCATCCCACTGGGTGCAGAGCAGTGTAACAATACCATTTTTTGGGAAATGAATGTAAAAATTTGTCTTCCCCCCCATCCCCCCGGTTCTGCTGGAGCCTTTGCATCTTTGCAGAGCTTCCCTGTTGTGATATGTGACCAGATTAGTCTCTGTAATGACTTTGATCTTCACTTGGGAGTTTGTACCATATTAATCAGACTTGAATATATAAATAGATGTCTTAATCTTCCCTGGATGACTGTCTGTCCCAGGATATAAATGGAGCATTTATGTGCTGGAGTGCAGAAAACTTTGGTGGATTTTAAACTCATAAAAGAAAGGAGCTTTGGACGTGGTGGGAAATTGAATAGCTTTAGCAGTAATTCACAGTTTATATTGGACTAGCCTAAAATCCTTTTTGCTTTCCAGGCAACAGAATCTAAAGCACACATATAGACATAAAGAAAAGAATTTGCATGCCACAAAAGACAGGTGGAGTCCACCAGAGTCATTTCAGGAACATCAGAGACTGTGCACTTGGAGCTCTAAAAATACTAGGCTGGCTAGGAATCTTAAGAGAAGCAATTTCCTCTGTTCTCTTAAACTCCCATGTTACTGCAGCATTCAGCATTACAGATGGGAACACATGATCTCTATTCTAGCGAGTGCTGAGAAGAAAGGAGCCACAGTTCAGAGGATAATGGAAAAGGGAATAACCATACATGGTTATTACAGTATTATTATTCTGGGGCAGCTTTGTTTTTCATGCAATGGCAGTATAGTGGGAAGGGCTGTCTGAGTGGCTTTTTTTGGTAGTGTTTGCTAGAAAAGGTGCTCCTGGAGAAGTTTGGTTGGTGTTTATAGCCCTTTTTAGTGGTATTGATGAGAATGGACACTGAAGAATATATAGTAGAGCCTATATAGGTTTCTTTAAGAGTTGAGACAACAGATAGAGCTAGATTTGCTTGCCAGTTCTTGGTGCTTCCCCAGTGTCCTGGTTTCCCAGGAGCAGCCCCCCAGCCCAGCCATGCAGGCAGGCCCTGGGTAGCCCCGAGTCAGAGTCAGATGGAAGTCTGAGTCAAGGCAGCTGCCCCAAGCTGACTCACAGGTGTATCCCATAGCACTTAATCATGCTCATTATAAAAGGAGGGAGTTCAGGGAGGACCCTTTTGGCCTTCTGCTGCTGATCCAAAGGATGAGGCTGAGTATAAGCTTGTACACTTTATGTTGGTGATTGTATTAGTTTTGTTATTTCATTAAATCTGTTTCTACTTCAACTTATGGGGCTTCTCCCTTTTTTCCCCAATTCACATTCTCAGTTGGGGAGGGGTCATCAAGTGGTGGAACAACTCCTACAGTTTAGCCTCAGGCACAGGCTAAACAAAGACACCCAGCAATTTGGAAAGAAAGGTTTCTCAACGTGGCTTAGCACCAACCCTTGCTCATTTGCTGGATAGCCTCCCACCCTTCTTTAGCTGGTCTTGAAGTTAAGATGATAGAAAGCAACTCTGTTATCTTACTACACACAGTGCAGTGTGCTAATGCAGATGGAGATCTTTGACCTAAAAAATAGAAAAATGTTCCTCTTGCAGTGATTGCCAGCCAGCATATGTATCTCCACGCGGTCGGGATGACAAGACAGCAAAGAAGCTCTGGAGTGTGAGCTGTGAGCTCCTTGGCATCCAGTGGGACTGAGCAGTGCAGACCTCAAGCGTGTACCTGGCTGAGCCCAGTAATGTTTCTCCTGGGAAGAGCACTGCTGAGAGACCTCAAGACCAGAACGCTGATACTTCAGCTGCCCTAGTCGTGGCTCTATGGACACACTCTAATGTGAATCTCTGGAATATTACATTTAAGGATTGAGATTTTTAAGCAGCAGTCCCCCTTCCTAGCTGGAGAATTATAGCACCGACACAGGGAGTAACCTTTGCTTGCTATCTCACACAACAGCCGAAGACTATTCTCTGGTTTTAGAATAGAAATGGAGGTTGCAGTCTTAGGTTTAGATTATGAAGTAAAAAAGACTTACCTTTAAAGTTTTTTTCCTAACAGTAATAGTAAAAAGGTAGGACTCTAAAAACTTCCTTATGAACTATGAGGTTATTTTCAGTTCCTACTAATTGACCTGGCAGAGTGAAAGGACTTTAGGATTCTAGATTTTCTGGCAATTACATGCAATACAAATGCTCTCAATGACACAGAAACAAGTGCTGGTCTTTTTGTGCCAAGCATTAGGTAAAGTTTAAGTGGAATCAATTATTTTTCTCTGTTATCTGTAAGAAGCTGGACCCTAGCCACTGAAGTATCCTGGCCTCAAATGCCTATTGATTGCAGTAAGTTACCTGAGGGTTGGCATATCTTTTGAGAACCCAGGTCTCAGTGCAGGGGACTGGGAGGTTAAAAGCTGCAGGAGTGCCACAATTGTGCGTAGGCAAGTTATTAAAATAAATAACATCTCTCCTGTGAAGCATTGAGCAAAGACAGTGTGAAAGTTGTCACAATAACACGCACCCCGCCTCAACTGCACTTTAAATGACTTTAGAACCTAGAAAAGAGAGCAGAACTGAGTGAAGAAGATCTCAGCTATGTTAAAAACGTTAAACAGCTTCAGCTGAGACTTTAGCTTTAAATGACAGCAGATACCTAAATAGCTGAAGCAGAGATCAGGACTATCTCGGTATTATGGTCATGTTAGCTACAGGAAAGTAAGACTTGCACAGAAATCCTTACGTTTATCTGTCCAGCAGTTACCGGCCTTGGCTGGCCAAGGCTGCCAGCCTGGCCTTGCAGGAGCATACAGCCTGTACTTCCAAAGGGCAGCTGGGGCAATCCGTAGTAATGGGACTGTTCCCTTGTAACTCTAGTGCTACTTTGGTGCAAATTGCTAGAGTGTGATCCATCATTAGACATTGTTTCTGAAAGAGTTAAGCAGTTAGAAAGCAAGTGCCACAGCTCACAGGATTACCTTCTGCTTCTGAAAAAAAAAAAATCTGGAGGTGTTTGGATTTGCATATGAGCATGCCACTGTGACAAATTGCCAGTTTTGGGAAACAAAGGCTAATTTTATAATTAATTCTTTCTGCCTATTACTATCTATGCAGATCAGTCCTGTGCTGCCTTTGAGCAATACTAAATAAAGCTGTTTTCCTTTTACAATGGGAGTCCGTATCTTCCTTTAGAAATGTTGAATCAATTTACTTGGTGTTATCTGCACCTGCCTTAATAGTGTAAAGAACTCAGTTTGCATAACATTTTGAAGTCCCTCTGTGTTTCTCCCTGTCACTCTACCTTTTTTTCCTCCCTCTTTATGCTTTATCTTGAATGTGAAGATAAATCCACAACTACAGTGTAGCAGAAGAATGCTACCTACCATTGCAAGCTTGGTTTGCTTTCTGTGTGTGATTCTCTGATCTTGAAAATGGCTTTCAGGAGCAATAGAAACCATTTTAAAAATGCAGAAAGTGGCTCTAGACTGAAATATTTTGCCCTTGCAGGCCAGTGTTCTTCTCAAAGAAGTCCAACTGTAGATTTAACATAAGACATACAACTACACATTTCCACAGACACGCATCCACTCTTTTTGACCTTGGGCAAGTCATTTATACTTTCTTCTAGGTTGATCTGTAAAATGAGGGAACTAAAGCTCATTTAGCTGTCTCAAAGGGAGGCTTGTAAGGGAGAGTTAGATTAACTTGTAAAGCTCTAGAGAGGATTACCGCTCTGTGAGAGCACATGTATGAGGCTAAGGTAGCTACCTGGCTACTGGAGGACTTCTAAAGATGTGATATTCTGATTGATCTAAACCTTGGGGACACTATAACAGAGAGATTTTGTATGACAGAACAATTCTCCCCCTTCTAATTACTCTGCTAAGCATAGCCAAATGCAAAATCTCTTCTAAAGAAAGAGATCCCCAGCTATGCTGAGATAAAAAGCAAACCGAAGATATGTTAACAGTCATAATACTTTATTCATTGTAAACAAACCTTGGTCATTAATAGAGAAGTTGTTTTTAACTGGCAGTACTCAATCCCTTTTTGATGCTCAAAAATTCAAAGCCCCCTGATAATTGCAGTATTTGTGACACAAGGCAGTTAGTCAGGATCAAAATTCCAGTTCTGCTGGTAAGAGAAAGATCCCTACGATTCCAGGTTAAGAACATGAAGTTACAACAAACACTCTATAAAGTGCATCAGGTACAGTGCAAAGAGGTCAGGAAGAAAGGCAGGTATAGAACTGACTGGTCTGCATGGCAAACCCCACTCTCTGTGCCCTGTACAGCTGAAAACTCGAGCAGGAAAGTAGGTATAACAAGAATGCAGAGCTGGATACCCACAAACAGGAAAACCTCCTCCCCATAATTAGAGATTTGGAAACGACCAAAGACATGGATAGTGTCACGTTTTAGGATTAGCCTAACGGCCGTAATCTCATAGAAAGCTAGGTCAGTCTGGGCAAGAAAACAAAAGCAGCTTTCATTAGTACTGCTCACTAATGAGATAATGCAAATCTGTGGTCACGAGATTCTGAAAGCTCAATGTGGCACTTCTGACTGCTTTGCTCCGAGACATTTCTAGCCCCGCTCCAGTGAGCAACGTACCTCCAAGGGAGGTGTTTGTGTCAGTGGGGCACTGCTCATGGAACACTAAAGGAGATGGACCAAGTCCTTTCCAAAACCATGGGAGTCTGTTCTGTCACTACAGTGAATTTGGGATAGTGCAAAACTTATTAGACAGTCTCAGTTATTTTGTATACTAGAAGTATTTATAGTTACATTAGACTTCAGAAAACCTGTTGTTTCTTTTCAACTAAACAACTTGCTAACCAAAGTGAACTAGTTTTCCTACCTCGTGCTGAAATGCATGTAAAGAGCAAACAAAAACTCTTGTGGAGTATCATGTTGTGTTCCATTTCTTTTGGAAGGTCCTACTACTGCACCATTCTTCTGCCATGTCCCAATCACTGCTGCAGAGAAGCAGCTGCTTTTTTCAGCATCCCTGAACATAGCCATTACACAAAGATTACTGCTTTTTTATATAACTCAGTTAACACTTCCAGAGCAAAGCCTGTCAATATAGTCTAACAGTATGTCCAGTTGATAAAAGTTTAGTCTGGTGTTCTATTGTACCCGACAGGGACAGATTATTCCAGTAAGAAACAAATAAATCCCTGTGTGACAGGGATATAGACCACTTGTTGAATTTTACCCCAGCTTGCTCTGTCTGTATTATCTCCTATATCTGATGAAAAACTCTGGAAGTTTACTGGCAACCATTCAGTGATAAAGCTGCATCATAACAATTTATTGGATATTACCCTAGCAAAGAAAGAGGTATGTGATTTTTCAACTGTTTTAAAGGATTATTTTCCCTTTGTACTCCCCTGACAGGATATACCCTTTATAACTTCAGCCATCTAGTATGGGGTTCAAGTACTGTATGTATGGCACACATCAGACAGTGTGACTGGCAAGTAGAAACCTGCCATGAAGAAACAGTTCATACCTTTTCAAACAACTTAAAGGAACTGGGCACATTTTACTAGTGGGGAAAAAAAATGAGTAGCAATGGTTTGTATAGAGGTTTTAAAAAATCTCTTAATTTCAGTCTTTGTAAAAGATGATCTCTCCAATCATGAAAAAATTCACTGGAAAACCATAGTCACAAAAAGTCTTATACTCTAGGCTACACTGAGTTGATGAGATTTTTCTGTCCTCTCTATATAGGTTTTCTGGATTAAAAATAAAAACATACAATAAAGTTCAGTGCCTTTCCAAAAAAAAAAAAAAAAAAAATCAACCAAAACCACCCCCCCAAGCCACAAACAGAAGTGCTCTCTTCCATACACCTAAATTCTTGCTTGTTCAGTTTGAAATTGCCCCCCCTCCCCCTGCATCAAAAAGATAGCCAAAAAACACCCTGAGGTAGTGACAATTTGTCAAAATAGAGGACTGGCACTTGTAATTTAGTTCCCTTCCTTTCACCAGAGGCACATTAGCAGCATCCATTTGCCACCAACATCAGTCAAGAGACTTCCATTTTACCAAGAGATCACTGAACCACACACCTTTAAGCTGTCTTGAAGCCTTCCTCTTCTGTATGATGGTGAATGTCAATTACTTCTTACTTCCTAGTGCCCTGAGGAAGCCGATTTCTCATTTTGGCCTGGTGCACCGAGAGCCACTGGGTACAGATGGCCTTCACAACATCATCTCCACTGTTCTCAGCCAGCTGTTGCACATGCTGGACGAGCTGCACCGCTCTGGTCTTCTCCTGTCTCACCGACACTAGATAGGCAGAACGCAACTTGTTGCACATCACGTAGGCCTGGATCTGAAGCAGAAGAGGCAGTCAGAACTTGGTTAGAAAGCTGTAGTAAACTAACATGACAAGCTTAAGAAAGGATTCACTGGAAATACTGAGCTGAGCAGCTGTTGTACAAGGGAGTAGCAGCATATCATGAAACACGGTATGGCATGGAGCAGGTCCCAGTGTAAAAAGATGGATAGACAGCCATACTATTAAGTTTCTCTTGTTTTCCTTTACTGTATCACCGTGAAATTAGCATCAGGAATCCTATCTTGTGCATTACTTGACCATATCCTCATAACAAAGAGTCTAAACAGTCATTTTCTTCCATTGCTGGTTCTAGAACAGCTCACATCTGTCAGTGATAGATCTGAATTTACATACAACATTGAGTTTGTCAGCTGGAACAGGACAGAGGACAGTCACAAATCTTAAGATTTCACTCCCAGCTATGCCACTCCACAAATTCTGAGCCACAGCCTCTTCATCTACAAACATTTATCTACAGTGCACATATTGATTTGTGACTCCCCAGTGGCTTGGCTGGCTGGTATGAAAGCTAACAAAGAAACCAAGTAGATTAAGTCTCACTTCCTTGAAGAAAAAAGCATATCAGAATTGGAGAAGTTTTAACTCTCGATCACAATAGAAATAGTATAATCCTGAAACAGTAAGCTGAAATGGTCATCTTGGAGGTGTGTTGATCCTCACAAGCTCTCTGCCTTTACTAGAAACTTACATGCACATGTGAAAGCTGAATAACAAAACCAACAAACCCATCAATGTGCCTCTGAAATACTTTTTCTCCCACTGTAACAAATGCCTTGCCCTCCCTCTGAGGGCTGTCAAGGAACTAATAGGGATAACATCAGTCAGTAACTTCATATCACAGCTCTACAGTCACAAACACACAGCCTTGAGGAATTCACTGTGATTTCTACAATCTAGGCAGTGGCCTTCAAAACTTTGGCTTGAGTGAGGATGAGAGAGAAGACAGTGAAAAAGAGTATGTAGCCTGCAGACCAGGACTGGGCTGTTTAGCTATTACTGAAGGAGTACCTCTACTGTCCTTTTACTTACCTTGTTTTCATCACTGTCCATATCCTGAATCAGATTATCGAGATCCTGTATCCAAAGAAAGGAAAAGGTGTTCACATTTAGAGTGATGATAGTTTGCAAACCCTTATCCCATCAGGGACCAAACCCCTGCACAGAGGAAGGGCTGCTGCCATCACAGCTAGATGTCCCAACTGCAAGTGCTGCAGATGTACAAAATACATTACCACAGCTCCCTCCTGCTTGCCATGTCTGTGAGGTATCCCTAGGGAATGCTATGAACGTGGGAGTCTCATGTTGCATGAAATGAATCTGTAGGCTCTCTGCACCCCAGCAGGAGCTGGTCCCCATGGCCCACCCTGACACAAGGGGGTGGACTGCGTCCCCTAGCATGAACTTCATGGAGGGCATTTCCTTCCCTCACTGGGATGGAAAGGCCACTGTGGTAGGCAAAGGGAATCTTAAAATTGTTTCCTATGGAGGCAGGGGGTTTCTGCCTCCACACATCCTCCATGTTAGCCAGGGAAGCCTCACTGAAGGGAACACCTTCCACCCCAACCAGGAGCATCTAGCAGGATCCTGTGAAGCAAAGGTTCTCTCCCCACCATGGTTACTCATTTGGAAAGTGCAGGGTAGGAACATGCTACTTATTGTTTCCTCTCAGAGTAAGGCAAACCACACCCCCCCACTTTTAAACAATGCATATAGTACAGAGCCAGAAGGTATGCAGGACTCGCCAAAAGAGCAGCACAGGCACCACAGGATTGTTTCCCTGTAGCCTGTATCATATATACCTGTTTTACTTCAAAAGGGACACAATGCAGGATAGAATTACCTCAGCAGGAATGTTCTTGAACTCATTTAGACAATTTAGGATAATGTTATCCCCATCGTTTTTTGCTGCAACTCCAGATTCATTCACACACTTGAGGAGCTGCCGGATCTCACTGTATTTCTGCTGCTTCACCAGCTGCTTGGCCACTTTGCTGTACACTTCTGTAGCCTCCAGCTGGAAGTCCTAGGAGTAGTTGGAACATCAGAGCAACACATTAAATGTTCTCAGAAGGTTTTCTCACAGGGAGTCTACACAACTGAGACAATCTCTCCTAAGGACAAGATGTCACACCATACTCCAAAAAGTCAAAGCTGTTCTGAGGGCCTCTGATTTTCCAGTCATCACTGCTCAGGGCTGGCTTAAAGGTTTTCTATAATCAGTTATAATGGATCTATAATCAATTGTGCTCAAGAACAAGAGCACTGTTACTGTCTCCTTTCAGTGATGGCAAAAAAATCAGTTTTATTTCTTCTGGCAAAAGATCTTTCCCAGGTCCTACCCACCCCTTCCTCACTTAGCAAGCTCTCACTTGCCATATTCCTCCATCCACCCCACCAGCAGCCACACTTTGTGTATCCTGAGAAACAGGAGAAAACTGACCACTGTACACCTCCCATAAGAAGGAAGAAATGATAAAAGCTGTGGACTGATCCTGCCATGAATAAAGTAAGTAAAGAAGAAAAAGCAAGGAAACAGCCAGGCAGCTGGATTTGCTGCTCCATTTTTACTAGGGGGTAGTAACTGCTGTTGCTGCTAGGAAGTGCTATTTTTCTAAGGCTCTCCATCTCACTACAGACAGGTGTTCCACCTTGTACATCCTGACCTGAAAGAAGGAGCAGGGCCTGCTATATCCACAAACACTCTTTCAGTGTGCCACCTCTGTCCAGAAATGGCCCTGCTATACCCTCTGTCCCAGAAAAGCAGCAACTGAAACTGCACTGCTTGAAGCAGTATCTTTTAGCAGCTCCTAATATATGGATGAGAAACACAGAAAAGTTTGGAGGCTCATGAGCTAGGCTGGCTGAATAAGCACAGATTCAACCCAGACATGAGGAAGGAGAAGTCCCCTGAGAGACTTTCCAGTTAATTACCTTTGCTTTCTCAGCCAGGAGAATAGTGCAGATAGCCCTGGCCTTATTTATTCACTGTGTCTGCATGGCTATCATGAAATGCAGAGAGTTCTGAAGTCAGAGCTCTCTGCTCACATCTGTGATTGTGGTTTGCCAGAGTTAAGTCACTGAACAAGGTGCACAGCAAAGGAAAAGCTGTACTTAATTCCTTTGTAGGACCCAATTAGTTTGGAAGTGTCCTACTGAAGCACCATCTTAATTTCCTTAGAAAGCTTCCTCCAAATACAGAGACATTTAAGACTTGAACTAGTGACTTTTCTCACAAGAGGTTTTACTTTTTGGGGATTAAAAGACATTTTGAAAGATAAGTCTTTTGCTTAAAAAATTGCTGCTTGCAGGAGTTACTTTTGTAGTAACAGTGCTTGTTATATCAAGTTTTTCCATACCTGAAGGACTCTAAATGCAACCCCAAACCCCTCCTCAACGTTTTTGCCTTCCAACATGACCTGAAAAGAGAGGCATAGACAAGTTTGGGGATGCACATTCCTTTTTCATTACATAGAGTTAGTTAATAACACATTTCCAGATTTTGCCCAGAGACTAAAAGACAATGAATTACTTCAACAGAAAACAGCACTACTTCAACAAGCAGTGCAAATACAGGGTCTATTGTCACACAATGATTCCTTGTGGGACACTGGGCAAGTTACACGTGGAGCTGAGCTGAAGTTAAGAAGGGTTAGAATAATAGCAGTATTTGCTTTGCTTCAAAACGCAATAGATGTATAGACAAAAGGCATGTTACTATTTGTATTTGGGATCCTCTGCCTCTGAAAGCTTGATCTTTGAAGAGAGGCAGCTCCAAGTTCTTGTGTGTTCTCTGCTACTACGAGGAAAAATGTGAATTTTTCATAAACAGCTGCATACATGTACAAGTAACCTGCTCATGAAAAATACAAGAGGCTGCTCCAACCATCAAATATTTCAACCTGTGTATCAAGTTAGCATTGGTGGGGAAAAATAGAGCTGTGTTTGAAATAGCAGTAAGTACCTTGCAAGCAACATCCATTTTCATGTTATTGTTTCCAAAGAGTGTGGGCAAGGAGGAACCTGTCATTTGAGAGGTTCCAGAGCTTTCACATTGATGGAGGAACTTTGTTACTTCCATTTGCAGATCAACCGTACTGATGTGCCTAGATAGAGGAAAAATTCTGACTATTTTGAACTAGAGAAAGTGTCAATTATTATTTGTGTGAACTTACTAATTTTTGGAACATATTTCAAAATAAGACATATTTCCAAACAATAATTATTTTAGTTATTTTTTGACTTTGCCTTTTGTGTAGCCAAGTCTGCAGCAATGAGATACTTTTCAGGTCTGAGCACTTAGCATGCATCACAAGCTGAAGGTGAGCACTTGGTCACATTATTTCAAATAAGTGAGCCAGAGAATCTAGATCCCAAATAAATATCTGCTCCCGCTTTTCCACTTCATCACACACACACTCCCTCCTAACTTTTAAGTTAGAATCTAGCCTAATAAAATTAAAAAAGAAAGCCCCTAAGAAAACCAAGAAATAAAAACCCAAGTACAAGAGAGATCTGGCTAAATTGACACTTCAGCTTTTGAATACAGGGATTCAGTTATGTTTGGCACCTATAACTTGTACATAATGGAATGCTGTGAGTTATCCCTGGTAGGCAGCTAAGCACCACAAAGCTGCTTGCTTTGCGGAAAGGAAAGGAAGAGTAAAAGTAGAAAAACTTGTGGATTGATATATAGCTGTCTACACACTGTAGAGGTTTTGTTTGTTTTGTTGCTTTTTTTTTTTTAAAGGAAAGGAGATGATACACAGATTGATATTTTTAGTAGAAACAATTTTTCATCTCCTGGGTTGGGTTGTTGGGGGAAAAGGTAATGGGAATCGTCTTCTTGCAACTACGTAAAAGTCAGATTTGGGTCAGGCACAGCTAGCATGTGTCAGCTAAAGCAAACTTGGACCCAGCCACCAAAAAAAACAAAGGCCTGATTTCCACTTTCCTACAATTTAGCTTCTTGTTTACAGATACCTTGACACATCTGTAGCAGACATTTTCTTCCGAAAAGTGAATGTCATTTTTTTCCTTCCTGAACTTCTTGAGACCTCCTGCAGATATACTTTGAGATGGTCCTTGATCTTTAGAAGCCATGTCTGTTTGCCTCCCAGTTCAGTGTAAGACTTTGCTCCATGAGTGAAAAATCTAATGCAGGTCATGGCAGCACGAACGTGATCCTAGAAGAAATACACTGAACACTAAGATGGACCAAAGTTCACCACCTTCACTAATCATTGTCTGTACTAAAGTGCTCCCAGAAAGCAGGTTTTCTTTACAACAGTAGTTAAACTACTGCAACACACCAGGTCCAATGCAAATGCATGGCAGGTCAACTTCAGTCAGGCTCAGGCCATCCTATCTGTTTTTAAGTATTGGGAAGTAGCAAAAATATACTTGTCCATCATGCAGATTTACACCAAAGTAAACAAACAGAAGTCTGAAATTATTCAACATTTCACTGGAAGAGATGGCACTGACCCTCATCTTACCTTCATGAACTGTTGCAGCTCATACAGAATATGGTAGTAGTTCTTTCTCTGCAAGAATTTGCAGGCTGCAATCAAGTAGACTCCCCAGCTTTCCAATCCTGGATCAATGGTTTCCAGCAAGTTCTCCAACATATGCAGTTTTCCACTTTCATAACTTGGAATGAAGATCCCTTCAATAAACACTTCCGATGGAGATTCCTACACAAACATCAGAAAGGTGGCTTGAAGCAAAGTCACTGTGGCTTGTTGGTTTTCCTTATATAACATAAAGGAGTATTAAGTGACAGAGATCATGAAATTAATAAATAATTTAGGTTGGAAGAGGTCTCCAGAGGTCATTTGGTTCAAACCCCCACTCAAAGAATGGCTTCCGAGTAAGGTCACGCTGCTCTGGGCCTGTCCAGACACAAGCACAGAAACTTGAAAACAAAAGCCTCCACACTTATCAGCTTTCAAGCTGGTGAGATGTAATGGATTTACATCTCCTCAGAAGCATTCTTAATGAACTAGTGCGAATCTTGTTGGAATAATTTCTAGGTTTAATTGTAATTAAGCATCAACAGAATAGTTTTCTCCGTATATTCTTAAGATCTCCTGTATTACACAGTTTTCCTAATGGAGAACTGGAAACAACTTTTTGGCTTCCCTAGATTTCTGTCTTCTGGAACAGGATCCTGTATTCCCTTGTATTCCTAACGGTTACAGAAGTGCAAAAGTAGATGTCTGATTCAACAAACAATACCAAGAGACAGAGTCACTGTGATAGAGAGCAAAATGTCTAGTGCTATTGGCACATTGGAACTCAAACTTTTCCTTCTCTCTTCTGAACTGTATGACAGTAGTCCCAGGTTTTCAGCTTTGTAGAAAAAAGACAAAGTGCTGTTGACATAGGACTTCCACCCAAAAGAATAAAGCACTTTCTCCTCTCTAGAAGCCACTGTTTCAACACAATGGGGAAGAGAGATTAAACAAAAGAGGTAAAGATCAAAGTTACTTTTTCACATCACTGAATTCTTGTCAGTTGCTGGATAGTTCATGTAACAACATTTAGGACCTCAGAAAACTCCTGCGCAGAAAAACACACAGAATGCTGCATGATGCTCATTATCATCTCAGTCTGGCCTTGAAGTCCTCTTAGCTACTTTTCAAATTTCATTTTAGGTGATGGCAAACTAGATTACTCACCTTATTTAACAAGTGAAGCAGTGCTTCTCTCATGCAGTCATGCCTCATGTAAAAGCTTATTATTGCCAGATTAGTGCCATAACTATGTAAATAGAACAGGCACTCTTGATAGTAGCTGTTGTGTTGAATCTTCCCCTCACACATCATCTCCAGAGACAGACTTCTCGTTCTCAGTGTTGCTTCAAGTTCCCTCAATGTGGCAAAGTAATCATCATCCTGCCATTAAAACAGAATCAAGAACAGGTGACAAGCAAGAAGAAAACTTTCTTTTCAATTAGATCATGCCACTCAGCCCTGAAGCATTTCTGTAATTGTTGTTTTTAAAAAAGCTATTGCTTTAGAGGGGTGAGAATTCAGTAATGCTTTTTATAACACTAGATTGGAACCCTGCTATCAACAGAGGTGCTGAATGTTGCTCTAGCTAGCATGGCTGTTTCCAGGGACAGAGAGGAAGCTTATTTATTGAAACACAGTTCCACTGTCAACAGCTACTTAAATAACTTAGTTCAAACAGGCTTTTTTAATCTACTTAAATATGTACCACTAAGAGGTCTTACATCTTTATGATTCTGCAGTTACTTAGTACTAAAAGTAATTTTTTGGTACCTAATCAGAACTTCTAGAGCTAATCTCAAACCATGTAATAGCGCTTTTTGACAAGGAAAGAAGAGTGGGACAGCACCTGTAAATTCTCCTTTGAATTCCTGCAAGATTATCAGTTTCAGTAGAAAAACGGCATCGCCACAGCATCACAACATATTGTTGGGATTACGTTTAATTTCCTCAGACTGTAGTAATAACATGTTAACCAGTACAGCTTCTTTCCCCTCCACTAAGTATGCCCCAAATTACTATAAAATCTTATGGTCTAGTTCTCAGCCACCAACTCACCATGATGAAACAGCTAACAAGTTTCTCAACAACATTCAGTTTGCCATATGCAATTATGACAAAAGAAGGGAAAAAACCTAACACCTGATATTGTAACACATTGCTATAAGATGTGTATTAAAACATCATTACTTGGCTTTGTTATAGCCCTTCTTACCGCAATGAGTATGGGCTTCACTGTGGACTCCAGGTACTGTATCACATCCTGGAGCAGCCTTGAACCATGGTTCAGCTGGTTTAGATCCATAGGTGGCTTTAAACATCGGTTAAACTTCTCTCTTGCTGAACTCAAATTTCCAGCTTTAAGGCAAGCCATGCCCCAGGCATGCCAGGCTCCACCTGGATCCAACCCAGATTTTGTAGAAACCTAAATTCAAAATTGTTTGTTAATATTGCAACACAGTCCTGGTACAGAAAACAGGAAAACTGGCTTATCACACAGTCTGTGATTGTGACCTCTCACTTCCTAGAGCACATTTCCCATTAAAAACAAAACAAACCATGAAAAAACTCATACTGATTATTTCCATATTACTGGCACAAAATGCCAAGTACCAAAACAGCCAGGATCTCCAAACGTGGACGTATTTTTAATTATACAAGTTTAAGCACCTATTTATCTGGGAAATTTCAGTTCCGCATCTTTAAAACTCAGGACATTTTCACATCCACTTTTCTAAAGTGGATGATTTTTACAGAGCAGAATTCATCAGGTTTGTGGTTTAAAAAAAAAACCAAAAAACAACAAACCACAATAACAGAAGATGCTTCACAAACTGCCAGGAAATTTTTTATCTCACATAACTTTGCTGATCTAACTTATTCATGATTTTCTGCAGTAGACTAGCTGCCTTTGAACATGAACCACTTTTATTCAAATAGGCCATCTATTCCTGCTGTTTATTACCCCTTAAAAATCCTAATCCTGTTTGTAGTATCATAATCCTGTTCTTAAACTGCAAGACCATAAAACAGAGGCTTATGAAATCCTGGGAGCAGGAGGAAGACAGAAGAAGATAAACCACACCAGATGAGCTCTGATAGAATTGCCACCATAGCTAATTTCCAAGTAAACACTTGGGAAAGGTGCCTTACTAATGTCTGCTGTGAGATCAAACCTACAAGCTTCAGATATGGTCCTATTACAAAGGATGTCTCAGCCCTTCTACTAGATGCAAGATTCGTCCATTTAATGACTTTATTGCAGCTAGTCCATTCCAATTTTAATTGTAGCGGGAAACAAGGCCCCTACCCTTCCCTTCAGCAGCCTGTTCCACAGCAGGACTTCTCAGAAATTTTTTTCCAGTGTTCAGAAAATTATTTCTTCCTTGTTAAAAAACATAATCCCAGTTTATAACTGTTTAAATATTGTCCATTTCACACATCACATCCACCTGAACTCAGGAGGGAAAAAAAACCAAACGCCACTACAGAAGCACTGTTAACACTGACGTCCCTCCACTGTCATTACCTCTATAGCAAGTTGATAGTACTCTGCTTCCAGAAGCTGATTTCTTAATCTTGTTACTGCTGCAGGGAGAAGAATCTGATCCAAAGATGGTATTGGACGGTAGGCAGCAGCAACCAGAATATTCAACACATCCACTTTGCTGATGTAGCTAGGAGAAAACAAAGAGGTTAACCAAATACATACGCTCTCACTATCATCACACACTTGAAGAACTTTATACCAAAGTCAACTCTTACAACAGCGGCTCTCAATCACCGGTATACCAGGTTTCTATATCTATGACACTATCCTGTTCAGACTCTTTTTTACTGTGGGTTGTTTTTTTTTAATCACATTCAGCGGGACACTGGTAGACGCTGGTTGCAGACACCAGCTGTATGTTACCAAATCGAAATAGTATGTGTGAAATTTATATATTGCACCTGCACCTCAAGCTCTGTAGGACAAAACTTGAGGAAAGTGTACAATGCTCATTCTCAGGAGTTGCAGGTTTAAAATCCTATACTGAAATATAGACTGAAAGCAGATAAATAATCATCTCATACAGTGTATCACAGTCATTGTGAATTATTCCTCCCTACTCTGAGAATTTCCTCAGTAATTATTATGTAGTCATACTACTTGAATTTCTACTATTTGAACCCTTACATTATTCTTACATTATGAACTTCTCTTCTTGTTCAAGATGTCCACAGCATAATCACAACACAGCCCTCCCACCCTCCACTCCCCAGTAAAAAAGGAGATAATGGTCTTGACAATACTTCAATACATCCTAGTGAACGTCTGATAAATCACCTGTCACAGAGAGCTAGATCCTGGCTCCTTCCAGCTTTTACAAACATCATTTTGGCACTGAAGAGCAACTGTTTCATGATGTCCATAAGGAGACCAGCATCCACCTCAGGATTAGTGAGCCCCTGGGACAATTTGCAGCAGTGCTCTATCAGCTGGTGGCCACACACTATGCTGTCACTGTGCAGGCTAAGGATGGCAATACACAAGGAAGAGCTGGGAGCCTGACAATTTGAGGAAAGACAGACAAACATGGGTATTGAGGTAGCTCTCCAGGGAACTGCTTATATTAGACTCTCTCTCCAGACCTCACCTGTTCATAATAAAATTCACTCCGCACAATTTCATTCTCCTCCTCATTCAGGGAAAAAATCCATTCAAGCTCAGTTGCCTTGGATATTTGCACCACTGTGGAGTATTCATTATTAGAAGTTTCTGCAGCCAAAAAGAAAACACCAGGTAGAATCATTGTACAAGAAGCAACAAACCAGGCTAGGGACATATAATGCAGAGCATTCCTATACTCTTGTCTAACAGTCCCTACTAATCCTCTCATTGTGCCAGTTTCTGCCCATATCACATGTCCAGCACACAGATGACAAACATTTCCATTCCTCAGTAGTCTGCCAAACTGTACCAGAACTTATTCTTACTGTTACCAACACTCTGTCAACAAAAACTGGCTCCAGTAATATGTCTTCAAATGATTATCCAACTCTTACCCTAATGGATACCAAAGCACAGCAACCTCCTCTCTTTAGCCTTCCCTCAGGCAAACGATTAACTACTCTAAGCAGGAGGAAAGTGGAAATACTAGAGCTGTGGGCTACAGCTAAAAAGGGAAACTGAAGAACCAGTTGTAAAATAAAGGATAAATTAACTGCCTGTATCTTCTTTTAGAATTCAGGTTATCTAAACATACAGTCCAGCAGCTTTAAGACAAAAGATTGTGAGGAGATAACTCCTTACTGTAAGTTTTTGTATAAAATAGTACTGCAGAAAATTGGAGCTTTGATCAAATGACTCAAGAAATGTCATTTCTGTGAGAAGTATTTTTCTTTTCTCCAGATTAAGGAAGTTTGTTTTGAAATTAGTAACCTAGAATAGCTACAAATTGAATACTGTCTGTCATGTGAGTGCAGCTGAGAATGCACAAGCCCTCTGATACCCAAGTTTGACTGCAGTTCCCGGCAGAAAAACAATGGCCAATGCTAAGAAATAGAGAATAATGCTAATAGGCTACTCTTTCCCCTGATCAATTTCCTCTTCTCCCTGGAAGAACTTAAAATTCACTGTTATAGATTTCACAGAAGGATTGTTACAGTGTTGAGTAACTCAAACTAGGGTGAACAAAACCCAACCAACCAACCAAATAAAAACCCCAAATATTTATTTCTAAATCAAACTGGAAATCGGAATAATTAGAATAAACTATGCTTGAAAACATTTGATAAGCCTTCTTCACAGTCTCATCAGATAAGTTAGAGAAGTAGAATAAAATACTTTCCCTCTTAAACCTGAGGATTTCCATACTGTTCTTATTTACTCCTACTGAAGGAATTATATAGGCTGAGTGATGTGCAGCAATGCTGGAGGAAAAGAGAAAGATCTAACCAGAAACAGTAGTTCAGAAACTGCACTTCAGCTGTTTCAGTCTTGTAACAAAGGCTGCAGTAAAGCAAACTTCTGTCAACAGCAAAAAACCAAAAAAACCCCAAAAAAAGCCCTCAAATTGCCCATCACACTTAAAATGGGACAAGTAAGAAAAAAATATTCTCATTTGTTTTGTAGCACAAATGCAAATGTTGCACCACATTTCATTTTATTGCTATAAGGACTTCAAATAACTATGTTTTAGTCTGCCAGCATTTCATGTCAGTGTAGGAGAATTTTGCAGAATCACCTCAAACACCACTCTCAGCAACAAACAGGAAATACCTTGTGAGGAAAAATGGTAGATAAAAAGAAAAAGTCAACTAAATTTTGTTATTATTCATGAAGTGTTGATATATCAGATGTGGAAATTGAGGCAAAGAGAAATTACTAGTCCATATTCACACAACCAGGAAAGGAGACGGAACTCAGGACACAACCAGATCCATGAGAGAAGCCTCATCCTGTGCTACCGTCAGCCAGCGTGGGGTACCAAACACCACCGCACACTGCAGTGGTTTTCAGAGCACTGTCGTCATGGTTTGTAAAAAGAGGATTGCTCAGCACAGCTCCGTAGTGGGTTAATTAATACCCATACCACAGCCTCTCACTGACTGTTTCTAGCATGCAAAATGCATTCTTCAACTGCTGTTTTTACAGTTCCTTCCTGTAATCCTCATCCAGCATGTTCAATATTGGCTCAGATACCCCTCCTAAACCTCAGTTGCCATTCACAGAAGTTTGGAATGCCCAATTTCAGTCTGCATATGCAAAAACCTATCAATGATACCTTGTAACAAGGTTTGATCACCCTTCAGCTGCAGCTAGATGTACCAGCTTCCTATCTCTAACTCTGCTGCTAATCAGGCAATTTTAAAAAACCTGAAGTTTAGTATTACTCCATTCCTTACCTTCTACTTGGTCCTGATCTTCTTTTCTGCTGTAATAAAATGACAGAAAGAAACATCATGCCTACTCCAGCATACTGGGGAAAATAGAGTTTTAAAAGAGAGATGAATATGGCTAGCCTTTTCAGAACACTGCCTTGTAAAAATCATCTCTCCCTCCCTGCTCTCTCCAACCCACTGCCCTGCCCCTACCCCCTGCTGTCTGGAAATCTAAGATTCTGCCTCTGTATTGTTGTATTTCAACTACACTAAGTACTTAGTTCTTATAACCTTCTGTAGGAATAGTACTGTTGCACACATCATAAAAAAAAAAGACACTGGGAACAAGAAGAACCAGCCAGTATCAGACTATGTCACAGCTAACCTGAAGTTTTTGGCATCCACGTCTCTGTCCTTAAAATTTAGTTGGTTTTGATATACAAATAGGGCAAGTATAAAACAAAAAACAGACAATGAAGCAATCAAAACATGACAGGTGGCAATCAAGCTCAGTGCCAGGCTCTGCTGACCTAATCTGGCAGTGTAAGCAACCGTTCTGACACAAACTGGTTTTGACAGAGGTGACTACTTGTTTTTTCAGAGGTTTCCTTTCAGATCTGCACAGTATTCCTCTTTTCCTAGTAAGCCTGCTGATACTGCCATAGCAGATATTGCTATCTACAGGCTTGCTAGGAAAGAGGAAATGCAGCTGAAGAGTGAGTTTTACTGTCTTGTGACCCTGTCAAGCCTGCTGATAGCAGTATCTGCTATGGAAGTATCAACAGGCTTGACAAGGTCACAAGACAGTAAAACTCACTTTTTTCAGCTGCACTTTTCACCGGCTGACCTATCATACACACAACAAATTTTGTTCCAATTTTCAGTTTAAAGCAACCACATGATGAAAATCCATCACAGTTGTCCCTTTTATTAAGGGCAGTTTCAAAGCCTATCTAATCATCAACTTGCTTTTGAAACCCCAAGGGTTCAAGGAGTCATAACCAAGGGATTATGGAGTAATATTAAAACACTGATATGTTCAGCAGAGCTAGTCAACATGTGATGTTAATCCAGGAGTTGAGTAAACTGCAATAAACTAAAAACTACTACAGTGGTACCTCTGAATATGTTTTGCAACAAAGCATTCAATTTTCAGGTTTAACAATCAATTGATGCTTAAAGAATTAAACACTTTGTTGTCTGCCTCTCCAGTGTTCTTCCTAATATGGAAAGCATACTTGAGACATAAGGAACATCCCCACACCTATCAAATCTGAAAATTCCAGCAGCTGGAGGCCAAAAAGCTGATGGTATTATATTATTCCAATAAACCAATTCCAATATTTCTCTCTCATTTCATTCATGTACTCTGCTGCGTACATGAAACTGAGGAGAACTAGAACGGACAGACTTACGTGCTTGTGTCTTGTCCCAAGTCAGGCAGATGTTCTCTGTTGTAGTAGCTATAGCACTGATCGCATACACGAGACAGGTTTTCTCTGCAAGCCTGTACTTCCATTTTCTTGGTGGAACAAGAGCTGCACACCAGCCTGCCACAGCGCCTGCAGTGATGGCGCCTGTTAAACTAAGCAAAACAGGTCATCGATAAGCAGCAGAAAGAATTTACTGAAGTCCCCCCCTGTACCTGCCTCCACTCATGAGTAAACTTACTCCATTTGAAGAGAGGAAACAGCATGCATGATAAGGCTTTTCAGAACTACACAATGATTGAAATGACCAATTCCCACTGTTACAATCCCTTTCTGGAGAGGGCATGGCCAAGAAAAAAAAAAAAAAAAAACAAACACAGAGGCAGGTATTTAAAACATGTTTGCTGCAGTCTTGAGCTTTCCACTATTGAAATTGTTCCAATTTCGATCACAGAGCTATTTAGATCATCTCTTGGAACAGTCAGAAGCTGCAGACTGTCTTTCTGACACCATTTTAGTAATTTCCAAATTCAAAAGCAACAGAAACTTTAAGAAAGCAGTACTGTTTCTAAGCAATAGAAGATAACAGACTGCCAGCACACCTGCAAAACTCAAAATTAATCTTCTCCCTTAGAGCACCAATGCAGTTGCTCTAGTACTCTATGAAACAACAGGTTTTAGAAAACTGTAACCAACAGCAAAGATTACATTTTCTATATTGGTAATGTGAATTATTTGATGCTCATGCTATTTCTTGCCAGCACAGTCAACTAGACAGCCTTCTGAAATACTAATACTGCTATTATTACACATTTTTGAGATCTCATAGTTGTATCCTCCCTGATGACCAGATTCCCTCTTTAGGCTCTATCACTTCACAGGACTCTGCAAGGAGCTAACTGTTGCTAGTCTCCTCAACTACACTATATCAAAGGTACAGCAATTTCATCAGGCCTACACTGATGTACACTGACTTGCTGAAGTAGCTAGTGTCTCTTAGAACTACACGCAAGTGTTCATACTAAGGTCAGTTCTAGAAATGTCTGTACTTTGTTTTTGTTCCTTACCATAGTAAAGCGCTCAGTTTTGCAAACCATACATATCGTTTCAGTGTCATCAGGTATCCATTGCTGCTTTGGTGGTGGCTTCTCAGGAGGCACAAACTCTTGAGGAAACAAGTTCTGCAGCAGACTTCTGTCTCTGGGACTTGCAGATATGGTGACACCTTAAAAACAGCCAAGACAAACATGGTATGAGATTTAAGCTGTTTAACGGAGTCTTGGATATCACTTGCTGAGAATCACCAGCCTTGGAGGTCTGAAGATATCCTTTGCTAGTCATTTCCCAAGAGCACAGACTGTGCATCTCTCAATATATATCCTCCAAAGAGAGCATCAGATGCTGAACGGAACCTACAGAAAGATTTGTGGTTGTTTTTGAGCCACAAATATTCTTCAGTTGTTCTGGCATAAATTATTTTTTTTTCTATTTATTTGTGTTTGAGGACTGTGAGTGGAGCCCTATCACACAGCACAAGGTGTGCTATTTCCCTCTATTTCTAGGGATCCTAGGAAAAAACCAAATTCAAGGACCAAAAGAATGATGGAAAAAATGCAACACAGATAAGATTTCTACTTTAAACCCAAAGATAAGATCCAGAAGAAAAAAAGTTACTGAGCAAAGAACAGGAAGACAGGGAGAAATAATGGGCTTCCAGACAAGGTCTGCCTATATATCCAGAGAGAGAGTACAGAAGTCAAGACACAAAGATTAACCTGCAGCACCATTAATCCACTAGCAACGTAGCAGTGTCAAAGAAGTAATTTTATTTTTTTTTTTTCCTGCAGATGTAGTCCTGTTTCTTATGGTCTGTTCAGGCTTGCTTTTCTTCTATAGGGTTTTAGGAAAGGCCTTGTGCTGATTTTTCAGACATTCTGTAGATACCTTCCAAAAAATCAAAACAAAGCCATACACTTCTTGTTCCCCTTTAAGTTTTAATTGGGCCCAAAGCACCCAACTGTAGAGATGTACTAACCTGCATTAAATGTAACCCAATATATATTAAGTGGTGGGACACACATACACATGGGATAAAACAAATAAGAACAGGTTGAAAGAAAATAGCTCTAAGGTCTTAACCTTACCAGTAAAGCTGACAGGAGATAGTTCTGATGATCCTGATTTAGACAGTGCTTCACACTCCAATACCTGAGTGAGACTTTCTTGGATACGTATCAGAGAATCTAGGACAAAGGGAAGACGAAAAAAAAAAATAAAAATCATAGAACAATACTGGCCCTACATTTACCTGTTTTTATGAAGGCTAGAGGAATCCATTCACAGGAGTATGTAAGAATGTCAGCACAAAACAGGACTAGCTATGTAATTACAAATTACTACGCTTTCCTATGTTTTCATGAAAATTAGCCTACAACAATTCATGCAAAACTATATAAAATTCAATGACCTAAAACACAGAGAAAAGGATCTTTAATCAAAGGAATGGACTACCAATAGGCACAGGAATAATCTGGCAGAGAATAAGTATCAGATGTGAAAACAATTAGGTGACCCAAGATGCTCATGGCAAATATTAAATGCTTCACATCGCAGTGGAAGGAACATACTTGCAAAGTTATATGTCATTTGGCAAGAAAAGATAAGTCTGATGCTTTTATGTTAGCAAGAGCTGCATCTTTAAATCATGAAATGAAGTCAACATTTGGAATCTAGCATAAAACAAGTTGATACCATATATGTAGGTATAAACAGATATAGATAGGGCACCACGCACTTTTAATACAGCGAAACAAAAGCACTAGACTTGATCTGCAGCACCCTCTGATGTTCCAGTTCTAAAACCCTGAAAGAAGAGAGCCAAATGCAGAGAATTAAAGACAACATGGATGAGAAGAGACTGGTAAACCAGAAAGGAGAGCTGTGCTGAGAATGTTAAATAGAGCTAGAAGTTTAAAAGCCTGTTATATGAAAAAAAGAACAGGACTCTACTAGGAGGAAAAACTATGGAAGAGTACATCTCCATTTGATTTGCAGGAAGATGCAGTCAGCTGCAGGTTTTAGAACTGCTTAAGCTGTCAGTGACTTCGCATTAAACAGGAACAAAATAAAATTGAACAATATAATATAAGAAGAGAGACCCCAAAAAGGAGCAACAGAGGAAAGTCAGAGAAACTTTTGAAGCTGTTGGTCCTTGAGAAGATCTAGATACAAGAAAGGTAAAGACATTAAGAACATGTCCAGGGCTAGAGGGAAACTGGAGGCACACATCTAAAAATGTTGAAGCACAATTTGCGACATTATTCTGGGGGAAATTTGTCCCTTCTTTCCCAAGCGAAAAACAGTATTCTCATGGACAGTCACCTGATCTCTTTTCTTTTAATGCAAAAGGGAAGTTGAGAGCTTTTTCTGCATACTTGGAGAGCAAATTGTCAATGTCTTCTACAGTAAAACCAATTTCCTGTCCAGCTAAGAGTTGGTGCAGTGTCTGCACAGCGACAGCTACCCAGTCCACCTTCATATTCATGAGGAGCTGTTCCAGCATGAGCAGTGGCCTGGAGGAGAGGTGGAAGTAGTTAACACGGGAGAGCTCTGGCAGAGTCAGCAGCACCTGAGACACAAGGAAAAAAGCATATCTTTATTATTAAAAGTTTTATGTTAGCACATACATGTTACATATTACTATGTTCAAATGTTCAAATCTGTGTTTCTGTGATATTAAAGACAAGAAACTAGCAAAGTAACTTATGCAGAGAACAGAAAAAAAATGGAGGTGAGACTTCTCAGATCTATTCCTACTTCTATTACAAAATTACTCAGTGGATTTGCAGAAATTTCGTAGCTTCCACTTTCCCATTCTATAAAACACTGCCTCGTTTCAGGGGTAGTTCAAGAGTGAAAAGCATTTTGTAACCATGTGACAAATACACTGTAGCACAGTAGGGCACATTCTCTTATTAAAATAAGCTTATACAAAGAATATTAGCCCAATCCTTATCCTTCCATCATCTGAGGAAACATCGAGAGGAGAAAATAAGAGCAATTCTCCTAAAGATGGGCAGTTAATATGGACACATTCTAAATTAAGTCATCTCTTCAAAAAGGGGCAAGTAAGGAAACAGGAAGCCCAACAAAATATTGTTGTGGCACACACTGGAGCAAGCTGCTATTTGTAGTCCTGCAACAAAACAGACATTACCAAGAGCACTGCATTTGTTTACATACAATGCATTTGACTAAGGTAATCTACTGGTTAATGCACCTATTCCCAGACTGAGCACAGAACCCATATGACTTCTATAAAGGCAATGGCCATCCAAAAAGAGTGATACTGTCTGCCTTTGGAAGGCACCTGGGAGAAACATGCTATACAACTGTCAAAGACCACCATACAGGTAGGCATATGTAAGATACCTGGTGTTACCAACACAGACAGTAAACTGAGGATGCTTTCTTTTTCACTTGGGACCAAGATAGCAACTGTCCTGATAAACAGCACAGTATTATTTTATTCAACCCCCACCATCTTTTAGCCATGCATTCCTACACTCCCTATAGCTTAAACACAAGACTGCTCTGCTCGTATTGGAAGCTACAACCACCTCATAATACAGGAACTGCAAAGATGGAGAAGGGGAAGAAAGTTTTAAGTCATCTCTAACTTTGCTTTGGATGCTGAGACTCAGGATCTTAGACCTGATATGGTGAGAATGCTCTGGCAAAATCTACAGACTTTATAGATAATATATAATAAAATTACTTCTATAATTATGTATTGCTGTTATCCCACAATGCAGGAGTTTTACTCACCTTTGATCCCATATAGAGTGCCTGGATTTCATTACGACGTGATGTTGTCAGATTTGCGTAGAAGTGAGCTGTGAGGTAATCAGCCAAGAAATGAGATGCTGCCAAGTTTGGATGCTGGTCAAGGGACTGTTCACTGATGGCAAGGCAAATACCAGGGTCTTCAATTCTTTGCAAAAGCTACAAAACCCAAACCAAATACAATGAATCCCTACTACAATCCTGGAAAGTAGCCTTTATATAACAGGCAGTCCATGAGAGATCATTGCCCTAAAATAGTCCACCAAGCAAATTAACTTGCACAAGTCTTTTACATATATAAGGATAATTTAGATAATCCATTTATAGACTACTTGTTGCCTATTTGCTCCATTTATTAATCAAATATTTTTAAAATTGAAGTACGCAAAAAATTAAGCAAGGAATGGGACAGAGGTGTAGTAATCAGAAGTCTCCCCTTTGCTTCCAAAATTTTTTCAAAGCTATGTACTCTGAAAGAGCCTGTGCTTTATTTTATGCTCTCTGTTATTAGCAACAGCTCCATAATTATTTAAACCAGAAGAATTAATGATTCACTAATTTGGGCACTGAAGCACAACTGACCAATTCTTGTTATTAGTTTCACTTCTAGTTCTTCTGCTTAAGCAGCACAGAAATGCTTCATTATGATTTCTCAAATAAAAGGGGCCTTGTGTTTCCTTGTAAATGACATTCATGGTATTAGGTCCAACGACTAGATTGCCAGGCTGGATACTGACTTAAACAGAACAGGGGAGAGCCAGGATCCTGAAAGCATATCTCAGCAAATAGCATCTTTTAAGAGAAGAACCAAAAAGGCCATGAAAACAGACACAAAAAAGGCAAAGAAAAGTTCTCAACTTATTTGACCTATGGATGTAAGGTGAAAAGAGTCTTGCTATTACCTGCAATGCTTTTTCCATGTCTCCCATCGCCAGTAGGTGGAGAAGGTGCTCACGGTGAAGGTTGATCAAGTCTTCTCTTGGGACAGGATACAAGTGGCCCCATTCCTCACACAATTCATAATCCTAAAGAATAAAAAAAAAAAAAAAAGAAAAAAAAAAAAGAATAAAAATAAGAATAAAAGAAGGACAAACTCTACCCTCTCTGATACAGCTGTTTCTCCTAAAGTTCTGGTCGACTGATCAACTTCTCACGCAATTCTGTAGCTTAGATTCCTCTCCCACATGCAAAAAGTAAATAATTACATTGACAAGGGGAAGAACAAGACAGTCAATTTTGTTAGAGTCACAGTCTGCTTTGAGAATACATTCTCGTCTCACAGTAAGAAAGGTGGGATTTTAGAGACACTTTCAAAGCCAGCCAGATCTATAGTATTAGTACTTTAATAATCAAGCCTGTACTATGCCAAAAGCCATGCTATTAAAGCCTTCAATGTTCTAACAAAAAAGAACAGGTTGTATCTCAGAATAAGAGTTATAACTTAAACTTAAGGATTATTAACTACAATGTAAATCCTGACATTAAACACAGATCTGTATTTGTTTCTGTAGCACAGAACTAAGTAAAGAAATCCTTCCTCCCAAGGTAATCTCTACTGATTGGTGTTTTAAGCTCGACAAATTAATCTATTCAAAGTTTAATGCATTCTAATTCAACAAAATTCACATGATGATGCCTAACCTTTGCTTTCAGGATGATATTCATAACAGCCTGGGGGTCATCACAGCAGGCTTTTTTCAGATCCTGCCAGTCACTCCACAATGGTTCATTTTGCACATTCAAAATCTGAAAAAGTTAATATTAGGATAGCACAAATTTTAAAAGCTTTTTCTACAACAATCCTTAAGAAAACAGCTGAACTGATCACATCAAGAGATGCTTCATACAAAGAAAAAAGTCAAGGAGATCCACATTTATCTGTAGCCCTTTTCTGGGATGATGTAATGCACTTACACTCCAAAAAAGACCACGCAATTTTCTCAGAGGTATAAGTCTATGAAGCAAGTTTACAAGGGAAGGTTTTTAAAAGACTAGATGGCAATTCTTACAGATGAAAAAGTACATGTATACTGCAGACACTGCTGACACTAACAGAGACAAGGGAACTAACTGTCAGTTAGCAGAATTACCACCAGACAGAGCTCAGCAGGGATTTAGGATTCCTTTTTTTTGCTGTTTGCTTTTTCAGTCTGTGCTGAACTGCAGGCCAGCAAGTCTGACTTCACTTGGGTACCTGCACTATCCTGCAGTTTGTATTGCAGTCAGTACTTCTGACATGCTTATTGGAGCACTAGTTTTGTACACCATGCCTAGGTACATCTACACCTCTCAAGCTTATAAAATGAAGAATTGCCATGGAAAGCTTCCAGAGGCTCTAGCACTTGTAGAGAAAGGAAAAACAAACACTTTGTAAAACAGCGGCCTCACACAAGTGTTTATGTCTAATCACATCTGCAGACTTGAATACTAACAGGAGAATGGGAAAGTTACAAAGGATGGAAGAGCAGAGTGTTAACTGAATACTACAGCACTGAAAGCATGTGAACTGTTTTGAATGAAAGACTTGAAAAGCTATTACAATCAAAAAAGAAAAAAAAAAAAGCTTTTTCAAAGGGCAAGCATATTTGTGCCTTGCTTCCTATTTCATCTCACTGGTTACTTAAAGAATGACTTTGTACCTTTTGATAAACTTGAAGTTCCTTCTTCCTGCTCCGCAGATTGGCTTTTAGTTCATCTGTTACACCCAAATCAGAAATGCAATAAGCTAGGATTTCCAAACAGGCATCAAGGGGCCATTTGTCCAGACAGCGCAGGGCCAGCCTACTTCGAAGCATTGCATTTTTTACTGGGAACAAGTATTGCCAACCATCCTTATCTGTGGAGGAAACAAACCACTAGTTTGAAACTCAGTTTCTATAACTCACAAAACAACAAAAAAAAAATCCTCATCTTCACTGGATCGCATTGCCAAAAGAAACAGTACTGTGCTGAAAAATCTATGCGAGCCTCATCCCAAGCATCAGATTCTCAGGAAGTAAACCAAAGTTAGCATGGGATACTTACTATCTTTAGACTCCAAAAGGCACATCCTTTCACAGGATACATCACCCCTGTATGACAATGACACTGCTGTAAGAGACATTCATTAATAGTACTATGATTAATGTCTCTTGATGTATTCAGCTCTTCACATAGAAATAACACCACAGATATATTCCAGTTCTCTTGTACTAAACTGACAGGATTTGCAGATTTGCAAAGCAGAAACTACACAATCAGAGAAAGCAAATTTAGGATGAAGGAAGGGAAAGGATCTATTTCCACCTTTGGACCTGCCCAAGGACCACTACTTTAGTTCCACCTCCTGATCCAGGCTGAATTCTTCATTTAAAAAAAAAAAACGAAGGGAAAAAAGCCTGACTTAATCCTTCTTACCTTCAGCAGTTGCACAGCTCAGCACAGCGTCCTTTACACTGACCAGCTCCTCCACATCCTGACTGTACAGATCCAAGATCTTCAGAGCTCTGTCCCAATCCTTAGCAGCAAGAGCTTGTTCAAACACTCCCATTAATACCTGAACAGCTGTGGTGGAATGCAGTCCTAGGAGAACCAGAGATATGTATGTCTTGCCAGAGAAGACAGTAGTCAAACTGCCACCTTCCTCTTGCTGATTCTGAAGTGGCTCGAACATAGCAAGAAGAAATCGTTCCAATAGTGGAAACTCCTTCAACAACGCCTCACACTCCCTGGAAATCTGTTCCAAACCTAAGGGCACTTCCCGTTTGCCACGAAACTCCATCCAAGATAAACTCGATTTGGGAATTTTCTGTATATTAGAAGCACTTAGACATGCCACAGTGGCCATTAGCTTCGACTGAGACTTTAGGAAGTCCAGGGAGGAGGCAGTAAGTGTGTGCTGCCTCAAGTCATTCACAGAGGATGGGGCCTGAGTGCAGATATCCCCAGAGATAACTGCAGAATTGTGAATAGGTATTTCAACATCTGGCAGGCAGTGGTAGACACACTGGTGTGCTAAGTTGTTGATGTTTGTCAGAAGAGACTTTGCTTGGCTGTTTTGCCTTGCACTGCACAAACACAGTGGTTCGCAGCAACAGTTAACAATAACTTGCTGCACATTCAAGTTCAACTCTTCTTTAGCCAAGAGAGAAGAAAGCCTGCAGGATTGAAAAGATAAACAGCTTACCCAACACATACAAAAGGTACTTTACAATTACGTTTTGATAAATCTTTCACAGGTTTTGTGAATACAAGCCCCCTATTTCTTCACAGGTGCATACAGGGGAAGAGTACATATCCTATGTTTACCAAATATGAAGAAAATGTATACAGCATGACATCAGTAAGTCAGAGCTTATGTTGCCATTCCTTTAAAGAAAAAGAACTTACTCCTCAAACATTGGCTTTTACCTAAATGCAACATACTAAAACAGTTCACCATTAGTGTTCCTTTTTTTAAGAGCTACTTTGTCAAATCAGACACTTTCCATGTCAGCTCAATTTCGCAATTTGTGATGGAAGGACCTTAGATTATCCAGTTTACCTACTGACCAGGGCAAGAATCATACCCAGCTGTATTCTTAAGAAGCCCTACTGGTCTATTTTATTCTATTACATTTCTAAGCTACAAGTCCACTGCTTTGAACTGCCACACATTCAGTTAAAAAAATCCACATAAATGCACTCTCTCTTCACAACAGAGAGTAACTATTAAAAATACGAAGCCACAGTTTTCCTTATTAAAAATACGAAGCCACAGTTTTCCTTATCAAAAATCTTCAGGTTGGTAGAGAAGCCACTGACTAAGCTCCTCCCTGCACACCAATCCTTGCAGCATTAAGTGATCTGCTGGTGCGACACAGCAGGCTGTACTGCCTGTGCTAAGTAGCCAGAGAAGAATTTAATCCTGGCCAAGGTCCAAAGTCATCAACACCAAAATAACCCAGAGAAGTATATAATCTGAAAAGCACCAACCTGTCAGGATGAACGTGTCTCTCAAACACAAGCTGGGAGAGCAGCTGAGATGGACTCTGCTGTAACAGTATGAAAGGGTTCCCCACTTTCACTTCTGCAGATATATCTTAAAAAAAAAAAGAGAACATTTATTATAATACAAACACATTAGCTGAATACACCAACCAAGTCTCATTTTAGGAAAACAAATTTAAGAGCCTGAAATCTCTTTGACTATATTCACAAAGGTCCACATTCATATTAGTGTGGTAAAATTCAAAGTAAATTGCAAGGTACTTGTGATTGTGATATACCCCTCAAACTTGACACCTCTTGCTTACATTTTACTGGACCCATTACTAAAACAGGCAGAGTGGAGAGTCATCAGCCTTTAAGTAAGAACTAGGTTCAAACAGTTTAGCAATTCTACTTCAAACTCACCAAAACATGGATTTGTGGTGAGACACAAAACATGCAGTATTGGTTTGTGAGGAATCTCTGGATACAGATTAGTGAGTCCATGCTCTATTCAAGTCAAAGTGAGTAAAGGCAGAGGGAACTCGCAGACGTACAGGTACTTTTACAAAAGAAACTAAACCCTAGCCAGTACTGCTGAAAAGCCATTGTATTCATTACTGAGTTATGTCAAGTAACTCTGAAGAGATTCTCAAAAATTTACCTTTTCCTTTTATCTTCCTGTACAATAAAATTTCCCCAAAACTCACTCAGCCCTTAAATACTGTGCATCTTTTTTTTGGCTTTGGCAGTTAATGAGGATTGGATCATGTCCATACAGAAGTTACGGTTGGCATGGTAGTGACCTGAGGTGAACCAGCATGTCCGAAAACAGATCTTTGCCCTTTTTTCTCATCCTCTTGGGAGGGTACTCTCTGATATCAGTGCTGTGGTATTTTACATTAGTGCAGCTCAATTACTGTCAACTTTAAAAAACAGACGTGTTTTTTCCCCTAACACAGTGACTTGTTCTGTCCTTCTGATAGCTTTATGTGCTGATCACAGAATCACAGAATCACAGAATGTTAGGGATTGGAAGGGACCTTAAAAGATCATCTAGTCCAATCCCCCTGCCAGAGCAGGAATACCTAGATCAGGTCACACAGGAACATGTCCAGGCGGGTTTTGAATGTCTCCAGAGAAGGAGACTCCACAACCTCTCTGGGCAGCCTGTTCCAGTGTTCTGTTACCCTCACTGTGAAGAAATTCTTCCTCACATTTATGTGGAACCTCCTATGTTCCAGCTTACACCCATTGCCCCTTGTCCTATCATTGGATGTCACTGAGAAGAGCCTGGCTCCATCCTCATGACACGCACCCTTTACATATTTATAAACATTAATGAGGTCACCCCTCAGTCTCCTCTTCTCCAAGCTAAAGAGACCCAGCTCCCTCAGCCTTTCCTCATAAGGGAGATGTTCCACTCCCTTAATCATCTTTGTGGCTCTACGCTGGACTCTCTCGAGCAGTTCCCTGTCCTTCTTGAACTGGGGGGCCCAGAACTGGACACAATACTCCAGATGTGGCCTCACCAAGGCAGAATAGAGGGGAAGGAGAACCTCTCTTGACCTACTAACCACTCCCTTTCTAATACACCCCAGGATGCCATTGGCCTTCTTGGCCACAAGGGCACACTGCTGGCTCATGGTCATCCTGCTGTCCACCAGGACCCCCAGGTCCCTTTCCCCTATACTGCTCTCCAGCAGGTCAGCTCCCAACCTGTACTGGTACATGGGGTTGTTCTTCCCCAGATGCAAAACTCTACACTTGCCCTTGTTGAAATTCATTAAGTTTTTTCCCGCCCAACTCTCCAGCCTATCGAGGTCTCGTTGAATGGCAGCACAACCCTCTGGTGTGTCAGCCATTCCTCCTAGTTTGGTGTCATCAGCAAACTTGCTGAGGATACATTCTGTACCCTCATCCAAGTCGTTGATGAAGATATTAAACAACACCGGTCCCAGTACCGACCCCTGATGGTGCATTTCTTTTCATGGAACACCATCATCTGTGGTTCTATGAAAAAATTCTCCCTGGTTACCTCTGCACAGCCTTCTACACACTCTCTTCTTATCCCTGTGGAGCAGCAGGGCACTGGTTGCCTCTAAGGGAGCTGAACAGTGCACAGCATGCTGATCCATCAGATGCAAAAATCAATCTCACCTTACAGGGTAGCAATCAGAATTTTTGGAGGTCAGAGGTTGTTTGTTTTGTCTAAATGAAGTGCAGAATCTGGGTCAGTAGTTAACATTTCTGTTCCCATTTTCCTACTGCTATCAGCTATTTTTATCTTAGCTGCAGGTGGCTGAGGTGTTAAGCAATAAAATTTAAAAAGCAGTGCAATGATCACTTGAAATTAAAAGATCTGACTCTGCACAGGTCGTAGACATGTTTGGCAAGGAACCACAGACTACACAGTTTGGGTGTCTTCACCTAGGCTCAGACTTCCCAGCAGAAACCTCTTACCCAGCTCTGCATTCAGGCTTCGTAACAAAACAGCAGCCAGTGTAGTGATGTAGTCAAAGAAGGCCTTCACAAAGTTTGTCTGCGTGTTGCTCTCTGGCACAGTTTGGATGTGATGGTCAAGAGTCCTTAGCAGGAGCTGTGTTTGACTCCAGACCAGGTGTTTCTCCAGCTCTGCAGGTTTCAGAGAGGCCTGTTCCACCAAGGTGCCAAGCAAGCTCCCTTTAGAGTCTGGTTTAAGAGAACACATATACATCCAAGATTCAAATAAGTATTAAATGGCAAAAAGGAAGGGGGGGGGGGGCAGGGGGAAAGAAAAAAAGGGGGAGGAGGGAAGAAAGATAGAGAAATGCTTTAGCCTAATTTCCTCCCTGCAATTACAGATCTAGGCATTATAATTTTATTGAAAGTAACAGAAAGTTTCACAGCAAAATAAATCAGTGGTTCATCTAAATTGGTAACCATGCCTCCAAGAAGTTAGAAATACATTTTAGGCCTGCCTTAATATATCTAATTTTGTCTCATAAACACAAAAACTTATTCTAAAACACAAGTGCTGACTGGTCCTTGTAGTCCATAACATTCAGCCCATAGAGCTCTCCTGAATTTTTACTCATTAAACATACAAATATCTTTAAGTATTTTACAAACCACTACATGCCATTTAGAAATCTCATGAATGGAGGGGAAAAAAAAACCCCAAAACATAAGATAACACTGCAGTGCTATATGACAAAGAGAGCTCTGAGAAAAGGCAATTGTGGAAGACTTTTTCAGAAAAGAATGAGATGTTTTATGACAGCCCTATGAAAACTGGAAGGTAGTACTATGCTACAATAGTTTTACAAGTTTATCTCCTTTTTGTCAAAAGAAGAAAAGAAAGCAACAGTAAGAATACACCTAATTATCAATAAGCTGTCAAGTTAAGATACACTTAAATTCCTTGTTAGGACTGAAGAAAAAATAGGACAAATAACCTCCATTTTACTCATTGATATTTTCCTTTCTTCTCTGGCAAGTTCACAATTTTACCTCTGAAAACAAATGCTCAAAATGCAAGAATTACAGATAAATTTTACACTTCGCATTTGTGATTTAAAAAAAATACATTTATGCATATGTCAAAAAGAGCATTACTACTAGATTTATAGTTGTCTGGGCCAGCCAAACCAAAAATTTAGATCCATTTGCCAGTCCTCACAATCACAAAAACAACTCACCCACAGAACATTCAACATGTGTCAGTGCTTTTAGGATTTGATCCAGATTTTGTGATAAAACAATTTCATTAGTAATACTTTCTTCAGTCAAGGTGGGGTAGCAGGCTTGCAGAAGGTCTACAATACTGCATCGAAAATGATTCCCCATTTTCTCATCTGAGACCTCTACGAAGAGGAAGAAAGAAACAGCAACTATAACAAAGGCAAATATTTTTGCAGAGAAAAAAGCCCACATAATCAAAATTATAGTATAATACAACTAGTTTGCCAAATTCAAAGTGTTTCAGTTTATTTAGAGTTGAGTTTGGGTGTCCCGTCCTTCCCCCACTTTTTTTTTTTTTAAATTCTAAGCTAAAACATTGAAAGTTCCAATTTTCCACTGCAACAGAAGGCGAGAATTTGACTTAAGCACACTTCAACAGAAAATCTTATCAGCAAAACACACTACCTGGCTTGGATTGCCCTTGTGATGTGCAGGAATAGTTGAGAATTTTACTTATTTGCTGGAGAACTGCTGGAAAACCCTTTAGACCATCAGAGTGCAGTAAAACAAAGTCAGGTCGGTGCACTGGAAAAGTCATTGTGCAAAGGAGGACAAAAAAATAATAAAAGTTAGGAGTGGAAAAGGAGAACTTAACATGAAAGTACAAAATGAGATTTACTTAAGGCTTGGGTGTTAGCACAAACAACACAGAACAGAGAGGCATTTTCTGTTCCCAGGCCCATGTTGATAAACACAAAAATCAAAAGCCTACCCCGAGTTTCAAGGCTGTTGTATAGCCTTCTTTCTGCTGTTTCCAAAAGCTGTTTGCATGTCTTCCAAAGATGGCACTGAGTACAAGCTAGGTCAAATGCTGCCATTGCTGAAGGACTGAGGTCCTCAAGGACTTCCCGCAGAGGATCAGTATGCTCCAGCTGGATGTTGCTGATCCAGAAGTTTTCTTGGAGAGTAGGGGCAAGACTTCCAGAAGTTGCAAGCAATTTATCAGTAACATCCGAGATGGAATAAAATACCATACCTACATATGTCAGCAAAACACACAATCACTAATTAAACAGCATATTTATCCCAGATCCTGTCATGGATAATTATTCTCTAATCCTTTAGGAAAATAATTCAATAGGCAGCCTGCTTTATGGAGCAATTACTGCAGAATGCGTAAAACTAATTGGGCATCAACAGCAAATTCAGCATTCTTAGTCTCCTTTTAAGTCAAAGAACCACTGACTACTCTTCTGAACAACTGTTGCACTCATTATGACAGTACTCAAATTGCTTTCTCCTGTTTTCCACTAATCCCTCACCTTTTAAGAGAAGAACTGAAAATGTACATCCTTACCAGCTGCTGCTGCATTCCCAATGGCCTGCAGTGTCGAACGGCCACTGCCAGATTTCCTGATGCCTCCAGTGCCATCTGATGCTTGATTCTCAATATTGTGCTCCACTCTTGCCATTTCTCTTACCGCCTCTTGGTAGCGCTCCATGAAAACCAATTCACCATAGCAAGGTGAAGTATCCAGATTAAACATCAAAGCCACCTTTCAAAAATACCAATAGATGTAATTACAGAGCATGTCAAAAGACATTTTCAAAGGTCAAAGAGCTTTGAGGGTTTTCAGAGGAGATGAGGGAATAAAATAAAACAGGCACTTTAACTGAAAAATATCCTCCCAGACACAACAGGCTGAAATGTTGTGAGGTTTTTTCCCTAGAGAATTTTAAGTTTCTGCAAAACAGGACCTTAGAGACAGTTTTCAACTATTTTTATAAAGCTCAACTATTATTTGCTGCAAGGCTAGATTTGAATTAATTTTCATAAACCACACCTTTTAGAATGACTCTTCATGATTTCAATATGCAATGAGAGAAATCTATCAAGTTGGGCCTCCAAAGTAAACTATTTTAAACAAATTCTTATTCAGCGAGGAATACCGTCTAGAAATTTAAACAAAGAGTAGATAAGGAGAGCTGTGCAAGTTCCTATTATCACACCAGCAACAGAACACAAACCAAGCTTGAATTCTTTATCATCAGCGATACTGAAATTTAAAGTAAAAAAGCAAAACAAATGCTTCTTTTGCCCCTGTAAGTAGGGCACAGATTAAGTGGCATGCTTGATGTCAAACAGAACTAATGAGTTGAGCAGTAATCTGTTGCTAATGCAATGCTCAAATGATATTAACTGCTCTGCTGTCGCTATCTGAAACTCAGCCAGATCACTGCTTTTTGCAGAGGATCCAATCACTGATGCACCTCAAGATGTGTTTTCAGAGCATGAGCCCAAAAGCCACATAGGTCTGTACAGCTCTGAGGGAGAACGAACTACAAACGTTCAGACTGTCAGTTTAAACTGCCCGTGTTCAGTACTATGAATTTAGCCACAAAACATACCTTCTTCAGATAAATGTAATCACCCCTTTGCCTCCACTTTGGGTAAGGAATACATTTGCATGTTCCTGCCAAGCGTACAACTGGCAGATTGTCGTGGTTTTGATTCACTGACTAAAGCAAGCAGCTCAAATGCTGCTTTCTCATAAGGCTTTGCATGAACTCTTCCTGTACTTCATTCAGCTGAAACACTAAGCTTGGCCAGCTCTGATCAAACATTGTCATGCTTTGAGAACTCAGTTTCAGAGAAGGCATTTTTATATAACAAGGAAAAAACCAAACCAAACCACAGCATCCTTGGGATGTTGGTTTGGAATGTCTTTGTTCCTTTCACTTGTTTCTGCTTCTGAAGTGACCATTTCACTTGGAATGCAGACACTTCAGCCCTATGCTTGCTAATTGCAGAAGGAGCAGGAATTTCATCAGCTACCACAACCACAAATGTCAATGCCAAATTAGATTTTTAATTGCACAAAATACATGCAACTCATTTACCTGATGGGCTTCAACGAAGTTTCCTCGCAAAACACAAGAAACTAATAGTGATTCTGGTGGGGAAAGCATCATAGGAATGAGGGGGTTTTGCTGCTGTGGTCTCACCCTGCTTTCCAAATCACTCAAGCCAGACACATTACTGGTACTTCCCTCTGCAATACAATGGAATTAATCAGCATGCTATAATAGAAAAAATATTTCACCAGGTAATAGCCAACTATCAGACAACAGTACTTCACATATTTAAAACTTAAAGTTTCAGGGCAAAGAGGTCAACATAAACTTCGTGTTAAAAATTCCCATAATAGTTCACTATTTGGCCAGAACTTTCAGTTTGGGTCTCATTCAAATATAACACTGTTTAGCAGCTACATAATGTGGATGCAATGCCAGGGCGCTGGTTCCATATGGATAAAGGGCGAAGTCTTAATTATTGGATTTATTAAACAATTTAGCATGCCTAAGCATGTTCTAGGTTACATGGCTACCGGTCCATCAGCTTTTTTGATTGCACATCACTACATTGCATACTGTTCCTGCAAGCCAAAAATATCGAGAAAAAAATCTAACTTTCTTATTCCAGAAGAAGAGATATATACTATTCTAATTAGAAAAAAAGCCAGTCAAAAATGGGAGAGGAATGAGAAGTTCTAATTCTGTCCTGCATAGAGGAGAAATTCACATTAAGTAGACAAGCAAATACTTCCTCAAGCACATTGACAAGACAAAGCAATACTGCTTTTGTGACTTAATACCTGAGGTACTGGTACTTAGCTCGCTACTTGTACTTTCTAATGATGGACTGGAAGTTCCTTCTTTCCCATCTAAAATGGAAACAAATCAAAATCAGCACATTAAATGCACTTTTTCTAGACAAGGTAATTAACGCTTACTGCAAATAACAGACCAGGCAACCACAAGAGATCTTCAGGAGTATCTCACAAATCAGCCATCACTGACATTGATGATAAATGTAAAAACCACTGATTTGAAGAAAATGCTAGGCAAGAGACTGTGTCAGGGTGGACCATCAGTGAATCATGTCAGATACTTTAAAGCTTCTTATTTTGGAATATCCCACTCCAAAACCAGACATAGCTTTTAAAGGCTAAATAGAGAAAGGGTGAGGAACCCAGTCTTCTCCTAAGGCTGACAATTTAAGCCAAAAATATAATCCAGAAATTCCTGTAAAATCATATCCTAGATACTATAGTGATATGAATGAAAATATATCAAAGAGTCATTTGATACAGTGGAGAAAGGGAAGAATTGGTACTGCAGTTGCAAAGTTCTCCCCCAAATCAGACTGTGTATGACAAAAGTTATTTTCTTACCAGATTTAAAATTATTTATCTTTTAGTTGTGCACCTGCTTTAGAAAAATAACCTCAATCCAAGTGGACTAAGACATTTCAAACCAATTGGAAAACTGAAGGAAATAAATCTAGTTCTCTAACTGTAGCCCATTAAATAAAATTGCATTCAGCTACAAGCTCAGCAAAATTGTATGCATTTCAGAGATGTCTTCTCCAAGCCACTTTCTCAACCCACCTGTCTTGTACCTTTGAGATCTTCGTTTCTTAAAGCTGGAGCATCTGATTAAAGAGCAGTATCTCCTGGAAGCTGCAACCTGATGCTCTGTGAAACATTTAAACAAAACCATTACCAAATAGCTGGACAGTCCATAAACAGTTAGTTGTCTACCTTAAAGAATCTATCAGCACATATACATAAGTAGAGCTATGATGGCAAATCTCCAAAGGAAACACAGCTGATCTCAGATAACAGCTCTTCTGCAGTAAAGTTTCAACCAGCACCTTGAAGTAATTTTGATACAACTAAACTAATAGTGTGTTTTTCAGACCCAGTGTTGCTTGGAGTGTACTATACCTTCCATACCCCACTGGTAAGTACTAATTGTCTTTTCCAACCTAATTGATTCTGATTCTAACTATACAGAAAAAAAAAAAAGTATAGTCCAAGTACATAAGCAGCTAAAAACAAGGTGGAAAGAGTAAGAATTAAGACAATAAAAGTGAGTTTGATTTGTCATTAAAGTTTTGCTGAAATAACTAGATTCTTCAGCAATGCAGCGTAGTATGAACACTGACCCAGTCAATTCTGGAAGTGAGCATGTAACGGGGATGCCAGCCCTTGAGATACAAAACCTAACAGATATGCAGTGTCAAGAAAAGTCAGCCACCTTTCCCTGAAATATGTTCCCCAAATAGTTGTCATCATTTGTTAGAAGTCATGACTCCAAGTACAGGTACAGAATCCCAGAGAAAGCTGATGCTTGTCCATTATAAACACTGAGGGCTGCCTACTCAAACATAAGTCCCATCACGTCCCCTCCTTTATAGGAGTGGACTTGAGAAGTAGCTGAACACACATTTGGAAACTTGTAACATTTAAGATCCATACTGTCCAATCTTGTTTGGGACATGGACTTTGCATGGTCTGAGATACACAATAAGCCAATAGGATACAAGCAGAAATCTGATAGTAGCAGGGCTAACAAGTTGTAAGATATGGAGAAAGGTGGGAAACAAGTTCCTGGGTGTGTTGTTCTAACTGCTCCTGAGCAGCAGTTTGCATCTCAGAATAATTCAGCTTCCTCCAATGCATGTTCCTGACATGTTTCCAGAGTAGGCTAAATCAACACTCTGTCTATGAATGAGATGAATCTATCTGGCTTGCATTGGATCACACACCATCATGTCCCTTCATATCACTGTGCTGTCAACATAACTTGTGACAAAGGGGCATGAGAAGGACAGGCAAACAGAAGCAGTGTTTTCACAAAGGGGAGCTATAAAGGAAAAAGAAAACTCAAACTTCCTGATTAGAACAGAGATCAGTGCAAGAACCAGGGGATCTCCAACTACGTCACTCTCCTACTACCTGCCAAAGTGTGCTACTTCAGCATGATGCTCAGGGAATTTAGTCTTGAAATCACTGCCTGGACAGCTGTAACAGAACAGTGTGGACATATCAGAACGGGTGAAGCACAAAGCCTACCTGCATTTCTGTTATTCATCACCACCTTGTATCGCCAGTGAGCTTCAGAAAGGTATTTGGAAAACTGTAACACACGACTTTCAAAGGCATCTCTGCTTCCGGAAAGATTCAAGCACTCAACAAGCTCCAGCTCTTCACGAAGCACATTGCTGGAGTCCCATGGAAGAGAACTCTGAATTTCTTCCAGATGGTTGAGGAGCAACGTGAGGAAGGCATCCATGGCCGTGTCATCCACTAAAAATCCAGTAATACCACTGGTGAAGTGTTTCAGATCCAGGTAGCTCAGCCTAGAGGATTCACAGCTTTTGCGACCTAACATCGAGTCATGAAGACCTTGGGTGTCTGTAAGAACTGTCTGAGCAGCCAGCAGATGCCTCTCTAATTTCTTCTCAGCCTCTACTAGACGCTGTGGACTTCCCGAGGTGGAAGGCCGCCGACTAGCTCTGCGTTCTGCACTCACAGTAGTACTCTTCTTGTCAAGATCATCATCCTCCACATAGTCCTCAGGCAGAAGACTCTCAGTATGGAGGTCACTGTAGGAAACAAAAAGCAAGGAGAAGATGTTCTCCAAAACCTCCAGGCGCAGAGGAGCAGGAACACTCCTTAAGAACTGCTGACACTTCACAAGGTACTGAGGAAATACTGAAGAGCAATCTGTATAATTAAAAACAAAAATAAAGAACATTTACAACATTTTCTAAGAGTTCCTTTCTCCACCTTTGCCCTTTAAGAAAATCCTAGAAGAGAGAACTGTCCCCGTGGCTAAAAGCCAATCATTCCTCCACAAATCAAGTGCATAAGTGTTCAACATTTCACATTTAAAAAGGTAGTGTGCCTCCTCCCTCTCACTAATGCCAATTATCACCTTGTGCAATGATGTGCAAACTTAGATTACACCCATTTTAGCCATTATATCAGTCTAAGATCTAGGAAATCATAAGCTATTACAAAAGCATCCCTGCCACTACCATCCTATATCTAATATCACCTCCTTTTTGCACTGTCTTCTTAATACAATTACTTAAGTGTTTTAGAACAAGACAGGTAGCTTATTCATATATACTATTGCTGAAGGTAACAACACCTCAAAGAAATGCCATTATACTTGTTTGCAAAGCATTCATAGCCCACTGAATAAAAACATTATGCGTACACAGGGTGCAACATTATCCCAATACTAAATGATGATTCAGAGCTCAGCAAACGGAGAAGCACAAGCTGCTGAACCTGAGAAAGAAGGCCAATCACCTGCTGGTTCTCCAATAGTTGCATCTTCAGGGATATCACCAAGAAGGCTGTGTACGCAATCTTTGCACTTGGAATGCCTATGTGAGTTCACACAGAGAGCATAGATAGCATACTTCATGGCACAAAACGCTCGAAAGAGTGCCAGATCGCGTCGCTGACTCAGGGTGCTAGGGAGCGTTGCCGCTGTGGAGGGAAGTAAGGGTGGTGAGGGGGTAGGAGTTAGACAAGAAAACAAGTTAGTTTTCTCCCATAGTTCCCACACAGTGACACTTTCCCAGTCTTTCCTCCCCAGTGTCACTTTCATCCCAGCTTTGCTCTATCTCACTCTTATTTCACAACACTTAAAAAACCAACAAACAACAAACCAACAAAACACAACAGATGGGCACAGGAAAGTCAGGTCTGGATCCCCTTCTGAAAGGGAAATGTGGGTTGCAGGACCTGGCTACAGCATAGAATGATCAGAATCTGCTCATGGCGAGTCTCACCAGAGGAATGCGGTTAAGCTACTCTGCTGCATTTACAACAAAGGGACAGAATTTTGTGTTCTATGACACAGTAGATAAGGAGGAAGATAGCACAAACTGACTATGAACATGGTGAGAATAGAGTACCATCACCTTTAGGGATTTGTGCTAATAAATAGATATCACAATTGATTCTATCAACAATGGCTGGCCATATAGATCATATACAATCTGCAAGTGACAAAAGGAAAAGTACAGTCCAAGAGTTTCCTTCACATTTCCTTTAGATTAATTACCCACAAAAAAAAACCCACCCCAAACTCAGCCAGTGTTAAATTAGTGACTGAATCCACTATCCTACATTCTTGTACAAGGGGTAGGTTGTCCCTCTGCCTACTGTCATGGAGGGGAAGCATGAGCAAAGTTATTTTTAAACAAAGCACTGGCCTGATGTACTGATATTGCCCCCATCCAAACTCTGGGACCAAATAGCATCACCCCGAAAGTGTTTCAGCACTATCTTCCACAAGGCTTGAGCATGATTTCAAAGAAAAGCACCAGATGGAACTCTTCTGAAAACTACAGGGCAGCCAAGACAAAAGCTTTGAGAGCACAAACAGTTTGAAACCAATTATTCCCTATCACTGCAATTCTAAACATAATCAATGGTGGAAACTATAATGTAGACAGCATACAGAACTGAGGAAACATACAAGTATGAATCCTTTGCAGAACCCACACGGCTACAGAAATGCTGTAATTCACCAGTAGCTCTACACTGATATGTAGCACCCAAAAAGTACTCAGTATCACTGTCTTAAGAGGACTACAGGCAGGTAAAGCCAAAGATTCAATAAATAGAGTCCTCTGAAAAAGAGAAAGAGCTAGCTGGATATACTACAAGATATACACCGGTAATCAAATGCAAGTTTAATACACTTTTCTCTTTCATGTGGAGACACTTGGATGCAGTGAGACTGTGTCGGTATCTGTGTTTAAGTCAACCCTTTTCCTTGTACCAATACTGAAGAACTACCCTGTAACCATAAGCACTTGTTTTTCCTGCACCAGAAATACGAACACCTTATTCTTGAATCCTGTAACTCATGAGGAAATTTCTGCCTATCATTTCTTCTGTTAGTGTGACTGGTCAAAGCTAGTGTTATGCACTGATATGAAGGGTGCCTGTACACAACTGTCAGCCAGTACCACTTCAGTTTCACTACTGCAGCTGACAGATGTGTGTCAGAAAGAAGGGGAAGAAGTACATGGGGTGAGAAGAGAAAAAGGTCTGTTAGCACTACCAAATCAGACAAATCAAAACTTCATGACTCCTCTCCTCCCTTTCAAGTTTCAAAATAGAATATTTTAAAAGGAGATTCTATTAAACTGTGTTTATAGAATTATCTGAATTTTACAATAATCACTGGACCAAAAAATAGGGAGTACTTGTCTTTCATTAACTAGTTCCGTAAATTAAGGTGATGTGAAAAAAGAAGAGAAACCACAGCTAGAGCTCTTTTGCTACAGTCATGCAGCTCCCAGAAGATACGATGGGACTGCCTCTTCCTGTTTTGAAAAGGTTTTGACATAATTTAAACAGAAAAGAATTAAAATGTAAGAACTGATTTTAAAAAATCCAACACCAGCAACAACAAAACAATTTCAGAAGCAGGACACTGAAATCTGCGATCTATATAGAGTCTCAATGATTATGTCTTTTAAGACTGTTCAAGACAAGTGTCATGATAATTTTAACAACAAAACCTGTAAAAATAGGACTAAAAACCAGTATCTTAACAATATGATACTGGAAGGAGAGAAAACTGCTTCCCACTGGAAAATCTGTGCAAGATGCATCACTGAGAGCTCTCCACATAACCCAGGTTGAAACTGAGTTCCCATCCATAGAAGGAATAAGGAACAAAAAATTGCAGCTTCTTAGGTTCTAGTACACTCAGGAATACTATGAGCTTCTGTATCACTATAAGAGGCCCTACCAGAAAACAGCATTAAAATAGCAGCAGCTGAACCTGGACATAGGCCACAATCAAAAGAGTGTACAATGAGAGGCACTTCTAAGTGAACTAATGTGCTTGGTAATCTCAGGTATTCTAGGCACCAAATTGGAACATGGGAAGATGAGAGAAGTGAGGCAAGAGGGATATAAACATAGCCTGTAGGTAAGCCTTACTGATTTTAACATTAAAGTAGATTTGGCAAGACAGAAGAAAAAAAATACCACATTTTGTATCTTTCGAAAATGAAGATGTTCTAGTATAAGATACTGTCAATTTCATCTGGCTTTGCCCTCTAGTTTCAAGCTTAAGTGCACAGATGGCTGAAATCCAAAACATACACTTACTTTTCAAGCTAAGGTTATTACACAGTATAAGTTACAATGAACAGCACATATTATGAGAGTGTGCAAAGTCTTGTCACCATTTTGAAAAAACTCAAGAGATTTGTCCTTGCGAGATCTCCTTGATCTCATTCTTGGGAGACAATTTACTCCCCAAAAAGATTCTAAAATAATTTCCACATGCTGTCTAGTTTTCTTCTGCAAAACAGCTGATAACTTATTTACAGAAGTAGGTCAAAAGAACAGATTCTTCGTGGCAGAAATACCAAGCAGCTCATACATGATGGACAGGGGTTTTCCTGCGTTCTCACGATCTTACACATTTACCCTGCATCTGTTGGTCTCTAGCAGGAACTTTTTGAAGAAGCTTAATTACATCATCTTCATTCAGTGCCAGAAGATTAGTGAGATGATGAAGAGAGTACACTGCAGTGTGGCAATCTAGACTGTGCAAGTGTTGCAAAAGAACCTTCCTTGGGATAGTAACACTGCAAGAGAGAACAAAGAGGTGGCACAGATTTAGGCCTCAGCCATGTTTACAGACTCATCTCCCACTCTAGTTCTGTTTCAACCAAACTACTGCAGTTAAAACAAACAGCATAACTAATACCCACAAAGCAATTTCAAGAGCTTGTGATATACAGTCACTAGGAGATGATTAGCCAAGATTTACAGAAAAGAACAAGATTTCTATTTGCATACATAAATTGACCAACAGGCAGATTTGGCAAGTCAGTTTGGAAAAGTTCTTCTGATCATTTTACCTGTTTTGCTGTATGCACCATTCAAGAACTTCCACCTGAGCCCACAGCCCATCACAGAAATCTTTCAGTACTGAATCATTGCACAGATCCTAAATGGAAAGACAAACATAAGAATCCTTTTACAACAAATCCTCCAGTCGGACAGGAGAACCAAGCCTGTGTCACATACAGGATGTTCATAAGACTTCTTTATTGAGATGGTAACTTTCAACTACAGAAAATTGCCAGGTTTATCACAAAGGCAGCAAGAAAGTAGCATTCTGAAGGAGAATCAAAATCAGTCAGCCTCCATTCAACACACCTACAGATCATGGAAAGGTGGCTACATCCCTTTTCAAGGTTAGCTTCTTAGTAACAGGCCAAGACACTAACCTCTAATCAGGTACCAGAACAGATGATATGCTGGGTAGCAGACACTTAGTCTCCTTTTCCATGTGCTTTTCTAATACAGATGTCTGCCTGTTAAAATCAGATCTAAGACTTTCACTTTATAGAGGCTACTGAATAGAGCTTCAATTTATTACCAATAGTTGGTAACTCCCTTACGACAATATGAGCCTAGATCTGCCCCAGTGATCCAGCAGCACAAGGCTCCATTTCCCCACCTCTGTCATCCAAGCCACTTGCCTGCAGGCAGACATCATCTGAACTGCAACTACACCCCCAGAGTTAGAAATCTCTCTCTTCTTCAAAGATGAAGACTCCCCCCCCAAACAAGGTGGATATTTCAGTGACAGCTTTTGCCATTTATCTGAGCAATGAGCATTTGAGCAGTATGAGCAATTTCCAAGCTACCCTGTTGCTAAACTCAGCTCGCTTGTGACCAGAACTAGTCATCCAGGGATGACTCGCTGGACAGAATGACACTGATCAAACAGCCCACAGTGCTTTTCAAAATTAGTCAACAACCGTTGTTATCTTTCTCTCTTACGTTAACAGCAAAGGGTGAAGAGCTCATGCAAGAGACACTTTCAGAATCTCCTAGGCAATCATACTCCCTTCATAGCTGAGGAGTAAGAAGAAAGGCAAGTGTCCAATAATTTTACCTATGCACATCTGTAACATCTGAACTTTTTAAATTCCACTTTGAGAAAGATTAACGTTCTCACCAGGAACTCCCCAATTTATTTCTTTACTGAAAGAAAATTTGCAGTTCAGATGATCACAATTTGAGGTTTTAAATTGGTTTTTTTTAAAGTCTTTTTTTGCAAGTCAGGAAAATATCCAATCAGAAACCCGACCAACAACTTAAGCAAACAAATGGCATTATCTGGACTCAGACTGGGATAACACCACTTGCTTTTTGATGATATACCTGAGTTTTGTGAAGAGTCCATAGCAATGCTTTTGCTGATTCCAAGCTTTGACAATGAGTCCATCCTAGCAAAACCAAGAGGCGGCTAAGGGGATTAAATTCTCTTCTCAACAAGCTGTTCAGGCCTGAGTAGTCTTCTCTTTTCAGTAAAGTTAATGCAGTCACCTAGAAAACAAAAGGAGAAAGTATTTATCTTTCCAAAATGCAGAGAACCATAATGCCTGGTAGGTTACGTGAGCAAGTAGCCATTTCAATATTAACTTCACTAAAATAGTGAAATTCTTCTGCATTTTAGAACTTCCCTGAACTTGCATTTTTGAAGTTATCAGGTAACTCTTCAGTAAAAAAAAATGAGGAAAAATCCATAATTTCAAAAGTTTACTACAGAGCCAACTCATGCTCCCTCACTACATTATCTTTACATTCTTTCTCTTGATTATGTCTCTGTCAAGAGCATTATGTAAGAAACCTGAATTAGCACATTATCTAGAAGTGGAAATACGTTCAACCTTAAGAAGTCGCACTTTAACAGTGACCACCTGCCTGTATTATATTTCTTCTATCTACGTAAATACATTAAAATCATTTAATTCATATGAGAGTATTTTTCACCAGGTCTTCAAGCTCTTTAAAACATAAATTTTACTGTGCAAACTTTTTGAAAAGTCTCACTGCCCCCAGTCTACCAGCATCAGAAAAGCAAAGCAATGAGTTCAAGGTCATGGGGTAAATCAAGTGGCATATCCAACAAAATTACAAGCGGAACACAGGACTTCCTAAATCCTGAAGATCTAATCTTCAGTCTGTATGCAGATGAGCTTTTCCAAAAATCTCACTGAATGTTTTGAGTTCATTACACAGCTGAAAGTAGAGGAGTTATCACTAGTTACCTATTCATGCTTGTAAGTCACAATCCCTAGTAAGCATTATATGAATACAAGATGCTTCTGTGCACCACCAAGACGTGTTCAATAAAGGAACTGACTTTAGCCACCATTGGGTTTCCCTCTTAATGATTTTATGGCCGTACCAGAATCTGTTCCAGAAAGTGCTTACTGCTGCTCAAGCAGTAGAAATAGGCTGTCTTCCAAGAAGCAGCCTCTTTGGGATCTGAGAACAAACTCATCACAGTTCGCTCTATATCCAGCTGGTCAGATGAACCTAAAAAATAGGACAAGATTACCTTCCAGTACAGAGGAGTACCTTTGAAATAAGCCAAACTGTTGTTACTTTAAACTGAGAAGCACTCAACATTTTCTCAAATACAAACCAGTTATTACATGTTGACAGTTAAGTCTCTCAGATATTGTTACTGGGTAACAAGAAAGCCAAGTAGAGAAATCTGACAGAAAATAGACAGGTCAGATAGGAAACCAGAAAACTGTCTGGACAGTTGTTAACATAGCAAAAGTCTGTTCAGCACACAGGTTGTTTACATTAGCTCAGGTCACACTGCCCTTCTTTCTCAAGTCATACGCATCTTATCTGTATGTTGCATGAATTCTCACTTGTGTTCTGAGACACTCTGCTGCTTTGCAGGGCCCTAGTGAAGACTTGTCCAGCACAGGAACTTCCCAGATCTGTACAAAGTGAGAATGAAGTTATCCATACCTCCCATTTCTCTTCCTCCATGAGGAAGAACTAACTGTAGTTATTATCAGAAATGCCAGAGTCTGCCACACCACACCAGCCTTAACTTCCCTTCCATAATCCCTATGAGTGAAGGCAGGAGAGAGGATACAGACCCTACTGACTTACACCTCTGTACAGAGGTGAGCAAAAGAGGGGTGGCATTCTCACTTTTCCCTCCTTGCACACTCACCCAACACTTTCCTGACAAGAGTATGGGCACCACCTAAGACTCGGCTTCAACTGAGATCCTCAACTAAATGCACCAGTCACACGGAGCTAGATAGGAGCTGTGAAGTTATAGATGGTACAAAAACAACAGTTGGGCTCTGGCAAGCGAGCAAGTAATAAAACTGCATCTTCTTTCCAGCTGGGATACTGGCCCACTCCACATCTCCTTCCACTTCTACAAGTTTTCTTTTCGAATATTAAGGGATTTGAACATTTTGGGATTACTGAGGTAGTTGAACTGTTATTGGCCTGAAATGGAACATCCTCCAACACGGATGATCCCAAGCTGAAGCTGAACCAATAAAAACTTTATATGTATATGGAGAATCAATTTTCTAGTTATAAGCAAGATCTTCAGCAGGAGAAATGCTGAAGAGATTAAAATAGAGCACAACAAGGGGTGGTAAAGGAAGTGCTCACAAAAGAAGGCAGTATAGACGGCAGAAATGTAGGGAGAGCCCTGAGGTTCCTATGCCAACTCATTGCTTTAAGTCATTGTAGCATCATCTTTTACAAGACTCCATGGCTTGATAAGGCACCTCAGCAAGAACACTGCCTGACTTCTTGACCACTTGCCTGTTTAATGACTCAACGGCTTTGTTAAACAAGAAATTAAAGCAAAAACTGAAACAAACCTTTCTGTATTGATTTTGACACCAGGAATTTTTCTCGAGTTCTTTCTATGAGGACACTGCTATATAGGCTTAACAGGCCATGGCTCTGTTTCCTCAGCATACAGCTTAGTAGCTTCTCCTCCCTCAATGGGCTTCCCTCAGTCCAGCATACATCCAAGAGCTCCCTGAACAGGTGCCGTACTTCATCTGCCTGATGCTCCACCTCAAAAGTCACTATACTAAGAGCAGCATAAATTGTATCTACTAGTTCTCTTTGATCTAGTTCTGCTGAAATCTCAGAACTGCACTGAAGCCTCTGAAGAGATTTCAAGGAGTCACGAAGAAATTCAACAAAGATGTTCTGTAGAGAGAAATACTGCTGGAGCGAGGAGCTCTGTGTGCTTTGTTCCTCCTGGAAGAACTCCAGCAGGGCTTTTGCGCTCTGGGGAGCCCGCAGCAAAAGCTTCCGAAGAGCTGAAACAACATCCAAACTGAATCTGTGAGAACAGCCATCTCTTTTTCTCCTGTCTGTGATGTGCTTGTCCTGGGTGCACTCAAATGCTTCAAACAGCTCCTGGTAGGGAAATCATAAAAGAGTAAGCCTTTCAGACTCCATTAAAAATATAAATTATTTTTAAAATGGGAGAAACTTGAAAGCAAGAAGACAAACAAATTTGGAAACACCATATCACCTAGGAAACCCATTAATAATGGTCCACCTTGTCCAGTAACCTTCCTAGAAGAGTAGATATGCCTGAATATGTAAAAAAATATAAAGAATGCTACAACATGTAACTATTCTACATGGGCCACGTGCTCATAAGCAAGCTACCTTAGTTCACAGGCAGCTTGTATGGGATGAGTGATGCACTACTGTATTCTCTTAGCAATATATCAATGTGCCTGTACCTTCATAAGTCCATAAGTACATGATGATTAGCATCCATCTTTTTTTTTTTTTTTTTTTTTAAATCTTGCTTTTCCAGATTCATACCATCTATCTACCAACTGCATCATCCTCATCAGCACTAATTTTTGGTTAAAACTGGCCAACAGATTCAGAAGCCATCTCAGGGACTTCTTTCTTCAGCAGCAATAATTTTTCTTGCTAAGAAAGCAAACCTACAATTCCAGAACTAAGAAGGGGAAAAACAAACAAAGAAAAATCCAGCTAGCTCTTCCAATAAGGGGTGGGAAGGTGAGGAACAACCCAGTTGAACAGAAATTAAGCAGCAGTTGTGGCACTTCTGAAACTATGTGTATGCTGCCCTTGGCTGGAAGAGAACTCAGGGAATACGTAGGGGAAACGTGGTTGGTGTGCTCAAAAATGATAATATTAGCAGTAGAAGACAAGTCCACAACATCCTTTTCTTTATTTGCTAGATCAAAACATAAGTCTAGCTACTAACATGCCTCTGATGGTAACTGTGACAAAGATACGAGCTTGCTGAATCTCCGATTCCTGTGCAACACTGCAGATAATGGTGGAATTTTTAACAACTTTGCAGGTTAGATGGTAATTAACAGACTTCAAGTAGATTTATTTTAATCAACAGTCAAGTTTACTTTGCTTGCTTTCATCCTCTCATTGCTAATTCTGCATCCTCATAGAAATATTGAACACCTTTTCCTTGTGCCTATTTAAAAGCTCCAAATGGCCTCTGAATAAGTTTTCATTTTCCTCTCAAAAAAAGGGAAACAAACAAAATCTTTTAAGAGTTAGAACCTATAAGGCTAGAAGCAACATCTGAGGACACTCCACACACCATGTCAGGTTTAATTCTGTTGTAATCAACACCAAATTAAGACAGTTCTACCATTAGTAAATCTCCTGACTTTCTGCCCTATACTTGCTTTTGATATTAATCCATCTTTGCATATTTCCATGTATTTCTCAAATAAATCAGTCTGTATGCATTAGTATCCCAGGCAGTCAAGTTAGCAGGAAGCACTAACTTTGATCCCAAAACCTGATAAAGTTGGACATTCTGCATAACTAACAAGAAGTAGGGCATACTAAGTAGCTCACCTTTAGGACTTCCTCAGAGACATCTTTTTGTAGTTCTTCCAAGAACAATAAAAATTCAGTTTCTCTCTGAAGAGCAACTGGAAGTGTTTTCTGAAACAATACAAGAGAATGGGAAAGATGTTAGCCAATAAAACTCTTATTTGTTTACATTATGATGTAAACAAATCTTAGCTACTCATTAACATTTTGAGGCAGACTGAAATATCTCCCTGAAGACACCTAATTCTCAATTAAAGGCTATTCCACAATTCGGTTCTGCTCCTGCACCAGTGGATTTCATTTATCTATACATTCAGAAATAGAGATAAGCATCACTTTGTCAGGAATTATAGAGACATCTTTCCTCAGAAGGTGAAGAAAATATGCAAATCTAAGTAGTAACATCCAAATTAAATTTTTTAAAAGTATGATCACATAGCGTATCAATTAAAAAAGAGCAAAAAGCCTAGTTTCTCCTTTACTCATGAAACATACTGCACCTGTCTGTCTGAAAACAAGCACATCCCTCACCATCTAAAGCTTACAAAGAACTGTCTGATGCCTGAGCTATTTCATCTATGAGGCAAGAAAGGTGCTACACAAATGCAGAAGTCAATACTCATGCCTTCCATTTAGAGAAATGCTCAATGCTAAAAAGCCAACTTCTATTACCTAAACAAAACAAAACATCCCAATTTTTCTCTCCAGTGTGGAGAGAATTAACAGTTGCTTCTTGACAAATTTGCTAAAGGCAAAAGCAATGAACCTTTCCATCTACCTTGAGAACTTAATTCCATGAAATGCTGGAAAGCCTATAATTTAAATGAGCAACTAGGCAAATCTTTTGCCCTTGGAAGTCAGCTAGAAGTCAGAGCTAGAAGTCGCACTGGGAAGGCACCTAGATGTTTCTGTACCTCATTCCTGGCAAGCCATTTTTCCAGTACCAGAAGCCAAAGCCATGCAGTTCTCCACGGGCTAGAATTCTCTCCACATCTACAAAAGCAATAAGCATATACACGGGATTACACAAGGTTGTTCCCATCACCAAGATCCTGGAAAACACTGTCAGAGGTCATTTTTAGATTTCTTTGTGTAAGATAAAACCAAAGACAACTAAATATAAATATAAATATAAATATAAATATAAATATAAATATAAATATAAATATAAATATAAATATAAATATAATAGCTGAAGATGAGTCAGACAGGAAGAGAATGCACAGAAACCTGAATACTGGTACTACTTACACATTAACTCGATGATTTCTGCTGTGCAAATAACTGCTTTTAGATCTGCCAAATACCAACACTGCTGCCACAGTTCTTTGCTTCAAAACAGAAAAAATTTATTTCTGGTCTAAAGTTCAGTCTGTATAGTCCTCTTTGAGCACTTCAGCAGATATCTTTGAAATCTGACCACTTGCCAAGCACTGCTATTTCCTGTTCTGTCTAGTTCAACCCCAAATAAATGAAACTAAGTTTTAGGTCACAGCACCATAAGTGCAGCTCTGTGTCCAAACTAAAAGTGAACTATTGTACTCATTAAACAAAGAACACTTCTAATTTCCAACAGCTTTTCATGTGCTCCAGTACTTATGCACACATTTCAAAACCTACAGTCAGGGAACATATTCAGTACTGTCAAAGGGACTAGAAAAATGAAAAAGCACAAGACAGCTTATTGGCCTTTAAAAATCTTAGCACTGCTAACTAAAGCCTTTAGATGTGAGAGTCCAACTATCAAAGATTAAAAGATCAAAAATGCTTACATTTCACACAGTCATTACCAATATTCATCTAACCACGTGCATGCTTTCCTCCGGACTCCTCTAACTGCTGTCAGTGTAAACTGTTTCTTAGAACCTTTACCAAAATGTTGCACAAAGTTAATTTGAAGAAGTATGACCATCTGCTTGGAGAGGGGGAATACCAATGTTCCCTGAAGCACTAGAAAGTTATCCTTCACATGCACCTACCTGAAAAACAGAAAACGAAACTAACTAGGATTGAGTAAAACCAATGCCATTTCAAAATCCAGTGCGAGAGAAATAAGAAATCAATAGCGTAATCTGAATTTCTTAGAGTTTAATTTTTTAGAAATTGGAAAGTCTTTCAAGAGCCGGAAACAAGAGGACATTTTAAGTAACTACAGATTTAAATAATACCACTTAAATAAATAAATTTGTGTTTTCATTTCTAAATTAACTGAAGAACACTGTCAAAGAAATGGAATTTCAGGAGACATTCCTTATTATCCTTCAGTCAAATCTAAAAAAAACAGTTCTGAAATGCTTCCAAATAGTTTTGAGCTTGTATCAATCACCATGTCAGCTGCGTAATGAGCACAGCTCGTTGTCCCAGGGTTTGGGCAGAGGTAAAATGTCAATGTTGAGATAACAGCGCATCTAAACACATCCAAGAGACCTTAGCACTGAAGCAAGTGCTATTTCCTGGCTTCTACCGCTGTCCCACAGTCACTAAACTAACCGCTCCTCCTCGTTTCACTGACAAGCCTACTGAACCGAGACAGGACCTTACTTACCTTACCCCCACGGGACAAGCTACCAGAGCCTGAAGAATTGCTTCCACTTTCTCCGGGCCATCCCCGTGCCACTGGCTCAGCTGGGGCACACAGGCCTGCGCAAGCTCCCAGTCCCCATGCCGTACGCACTCACAGAAAAACCCGAAGAGCCGCTCCAGAGAGACCGCTTCTTCATTTCCAAAGGCATGCATCCTCCCGGGACCAGCAGGTGACCTGGGCAGGGCGGCACACGCGAAGCAGATGCCGTAAGGGTGCCACGGGGCACCACCCCACCCCACTTTTCTTCTTGGCACTGACAGCACGCCCTGGGCAGGGACAGGCGAGCCAAGGCCAGGCTTCAGCGGGCTCCATCCCACAGGGGCAGGGGGCTGAGGCGCCCACAGGCACCGCGGGCTGTCAACACGGCTGCCGCTCGGCCGCGACCGCCCGGCCGCGGGTGCGCCGCCCCGGAGAGCCCAGCCCAGCGACCCGCGGGATGCTCCCGCCGCTCCCCACCGCCACACGAGCCCCCGGAACGCCCGGCCCGGCGGGGAAGGACTGTCTTTGCGGGCGGCGGTCGCCGCCCCCCCCGGGCCGCGCGCTCTGCCGCGCACCCGCCCGCAGCCTCGCCTTCCGCCGCAAGGTCCGGTCCGGCTCGGCGGCCCCCCGGGTTCGTCCTGGCGCGGCCAGCATTACCTGGCGGGGCAGGACTCTACTGCACCGCGGGCACTCCCCGCACCGCCCCGGCAACACCACCCCTCGCCGCCGCCATCTTGGGCACCGCCTCAGCTGACCGCGCCGCCGGGCGGGCACGCGGGCAGACGCCCGCCCATTGGCCGAGCTGGGGCAGAATGTAAATAAACGGCCATTTTCCTTTGGGGCGCCTGACGCCGCCTCGGAACCCGGGCAGCGCAAGCCCCGCCCTCCGCGCTAACCACGCCCATCCCCGCCCGGCGGCACGCCGCCCGGCCTCCTCCTGCCGCACGCAAGCTCCGCCCCGTGCTCGGGCCTCCCGTGCTTCTGATTGGCTCCCTCCCGAAGCTCCGCCCCCTAGCGTGCGGCGGCACCGCCCCGCGGCGGCGTGGGGCTCGGCGGGGGGGCGGCGGGGCTGGGGGAGGTGTAAGGCGGGCGGTGAGCTGTGGTGTGCGTGTGAGTCGGCTCTCAGAGAGGAGGCTGTTTATACGTGTATTATATACATCTATGTACACACACATATATATAGAGTGGTATACACGCAGAGGAATATACATACATATGTGTGTGTGTATTTACCCTTCCTATATGTATAGCCCTATATGTATACCTCTGTATAGGCCTATATAGGGACATGTGTTTTTTATATATATATATATATATATATATATACACACGTATATTTGCCCCTTTGAGAGAGGATAGAAATGGTATCAAAATAAAATAAATGACGTGTTATTTGTATGTATTACATACACAAAACACTATTCACACACACACAATTTTAAATACTCAGATAAAGATGTGTAGGTGTAGGTAGATACAGCCACAGGCTGGCCAGGCACTCCTGTGCCCACCCCTGCAGCCCCCTGCCCTCTTGCCCACACAGGCTGGGTTACTTGTGAGCTTCCCCGGCGGGACGAGGCACAGAGGGCTGTGACTCAGCGCCTCGGCTGGGTGGTGTCCAGTCGGTGTTCGGCACAGATAAGCCCCCCACAGCATCCTCCCTTTATTCCAGGCTTTTTCTTTGTTTTTGTCCCGGCACACAAAACAAAACTCCGGGGACTGCCACGGTGGAGGCAAGTGTAAGAGACAGAGCGGTGATGACAGAGGAGAGGTGTCCCAAAGTAAGTGACTGAGTCCCCAGGGCTCCTGAATGGAAGATATGGGCAGGGGGCTATGTCTGTGTGCATGTGCTGGGACACACTGATAAACCATGTAAGATGCCGCAGGAGCTCGTACCATTAAACTCCTACAGCATCCTGAGAACTTTTTACCTTTACTGTCAAGTCAACACTGGCAAAGAAATGTCGTGTGGGTAGTCATGCCTCTGAACCCATTTCAGCCATACTGGACAAGCTTTAAGTGTCGAAACAATGTGGCTGCCATTTGATCTATTCCGTTCCGATTCCCTGTGCCTTTAATGAGGGTGCTCACTACAGTGCAGCTCTGTGCAAACAATCTCTCAACATGCACTTTAAATTTGCCGTATTATGTTTTATCTTGTCTCTTGTGTAGGCAAGGGAAGAGCTTTCATGGGACGCAGGACCTATGTGAGGATTAAGTTCATTTAGCCTGAGATCTTCTATGTTTATTACCCACTAATTGCTTTATTCAGTTTAAAGCATCTCCTTACAACAGACTCCTTACTTGAGGAGCTGCTCCCTCACATAAAGCATCTCAGGTGGTTGATGCTTTTTTGTTACAAAGATCAAAACCTACAGTAGTCACCTGCAAGGTGTAAATGTACATTACTAACAGACAGCAGTAGTGCTGTCATTTTTTAAGGTATTTTAAAATTAATTTCTTCAAATATTGGCCTTGTTAGAAATTACATTTTTTAATATATCTGTGAAACTGTAAAGGTGGCTGGATGTAAACATCAAGGTGGAAAAACAGGTTGTTTAAGGTCATCTTAGTAGAAGATATAACTAGTATATTGAAATTAGGAAATGGAGTATAGGCAAAACATTTTTCATCTTGAATTTATGTTTCCATTAAGCAAGCTAGAATTCAATAATCTAAAAATCTAACATTGCTTTTATTTTCCAAAATTTAAAAATACATATGAAATATAGCAACTTACACTTGAATGGAAACCCATTTGCTGTGCACAGTAGTCTGTGGGTTTCCACGCTGGTATAGTAGTTTTCATAGTCAAAGTACTAAACCATGCATAAATTGTGTAGGTCTTCTAGAAAAAATGTCTGAATTTTTACCTTGGAACACTAGAATGATAAAGCACTTTTTATCTAAAATAAAGTCTGCTGTGCATTGCCTTAGAATATTATCAGTGTTATGCAAATTGCTAATAATGCTCAGTGGTTTATAGCAGCTTCTTTCTAAGTGGCTCTGCACAGGGACTGATGACATGCTACAGTGTAGTACTCTGTCATTTACATTGTAAAGCCATTTCTGAAAGTGAAGTCTAAAAATGTCTCTGTTGCTTATTTCCACGTTCTCTCTTTTATTTTTCCATGTCAGCCATCGCCTCTATTAGTTCCTCTCCTGACCATCAAAGCTGTTAGAGAATTACTTGGAGCACGTAGATGTAGCTCTGATCTTTGGGTGGAGTTTGCAGCTACAGGTGTCTGCGAACAGGACAAAAGTAGATCCACCGCGAAGCCATTTTCTGACTTTGGAAAAGCAATGGGGACATGGTTGTGTTTCTGTGAACGTGCAGCAGTGGGGCAGCATCTGTACTGGCTTTGTGCTCTTTTGGTGGAGGACAGAGGATACCTGGCCTGCTGGTGTCAAGTTAGCCTACCGACATCTGTTAATTGAGCTGGCAGCGTGAGTTCACACAGCCTGTGCTCTGCGTCATGCTGCCATAAAGCTCTCAGTCTGCTGAGCAAAGCACCACAGACAGACTTACTGTGTTGTTAAACCATAGCAGCCGTCACCAGCTCATTCAGGTGTGTCAGCTGCTTGGATCTTGTCACTTGTGAGACACGTGGGTCACTGCAGCCTCAGTGCTTGCAGTACCTGCTCTGCTCTTGAGGAGTGGTGTTCATCACCTGAAGTTGGTGGTGGCTCTTCCTAGGTCTACCTGAGGTGTGCTGCCAGGGTCCTCAGTCACACATATTGGTCAGGTGGAGCACTGACAGCGGCCACTCATCCTACTGACCCTGGTTTTGGTCAGAAACTGCCTGCCAGAGCCAGCAGTCAGGTCAGGCCACAAACACCAGGTTACCAGCCGTTCAGTTATGGCAGCCCTCTCACTCCCCGCTGCTACCAGAACTGATTGAATTTGCACCAAAAGCATGAGAAGCATTTTAGGCCAGAAATATTTTCAAGTTCTTTTCTACATGTAAAAATAAAATCAAGCTGTATGAGGTGACCAAAGCAGCTGTTAAAGCTGGTTTACCCGTGGTGTGACCTACGATACCATGTTTTCACTGTTCCCTGCAGGTGGAGCAGTATGTTGGTGAAATTAAAGGTGGCCTGAGACCAGCCATGAAACTCACGGTCATAGGGGTGGTACACTCCAACCCCAAGAGGTAGGTGAAGGGGCTGGTGGGGGCTTCACCCCTGCTCCTACCTGTCTTCTAAACTCAAATGATTTCTTGAGGGTCTGTGCTCTTCAGGAGGAAGAGTCATACAGATTCATAATTTATAGCTCCAACTAATTTTCCTGCTCTTAGATTGAGATTAAAAGTTTGAGAAAGAATTCAGTATTCGGACCTTCTAACTGCCCTGCCAGTGTTTTCTACTTCTTGCCCTTATCTAATGTTAATTGGAGGGGCATATGAAAGGCATTTCTCTTCCAGGAAGGAGTGCAACTTCAAACCTGCTTCTTGTTTGTCTGCTGGGGGCTGGAATCAACATTGTTTGAAAACTGGTGGTTTTGGCACAGGAGGTGCAGGTTTATTGCTGTGTTTAGTCTGGATGACAGCAACTGTGCTGTCATCACACCTTTTTTGCACCTGCAGTGATCAATTCCAGTGCAATCAACACTGCTGAAGAGTTTTCCATAATCTGTTTTACAATACAAACTGGAATTGGCTCACCCATAAAAGTGTTTAATTCCAGTCACAAGAGAGGGAAAGCAACATCAGAAGTCATTAGCATGCTACTGGAAACCAGAGAAGAAACGAAGACTTGCCTGTTCTCATCTCTTTCTGCAGCTTTTAAGCCTGTGCACAGTCCCTGTAGGAGTCCCATGTTTCAGTCTGGCAAGAAATCAATAACTGTCTCTAGTCTTTGTAGATTTCCTGTGTGCTTACCACGTCCTTTCATATTTCTGAAAGTTCCAATCATTTAATTGTTTTTTCAGCTTTTCAGTGACTCTGCTCTGTGATCCAGTGGATGCAAACAAAGATGTCGGGCTGTTATTTACAGTTAACTTTAGTGACAAATCCATCACCCGAAATGCACGAATTGCTGGGAAATGGGGAAGAGAAGAGAAGACTATTCCCTACTTCCCATTTATGGCAGGCGACACATTTAAGGTAATTTTTGGGGTACTGTGATTAGGGTGGATAGAAGGAGGGGAAGAAACTGAAGGCTACATATATGACCACAAATAGCTAACTGTTGAAATGGACAGGCTAACGAGTCTAGTTTGGCACAGAGAGCAACAGTTCAAGCCCTGATGGGAGAGAGCCATTCTTTTCTCTAGTCTTAGTGAGAGAATTTACTATAAGGAGCTTTACAGTATCATCTCAGCAGGCATTTCAGAAGAACCGGTAGACTTTGTGCTTCGCTATCGCCATCACGAGGGTTCTAAATCCATGCTGGTGAAATTAGCTCTGCTGCTTGTCTCTAATACCATCCCCTGTCCTTTTTCATTGCAGATGGAGCTCTTATGTGAACACCAGCAAATACGAGTCTTGCTTGATGGGCGGCAGCTCTGTGACTTCACCCACCGCATTCAGCCCCTGAACTTAGTGAAAGCTTTGCAGATCACAGGGGACATCAAGCTTACCAAAGTGGCTTGAAAAAAAGGAGACCACGGTATCACCAGAGGACAGAGGCAAATGTACTTTATCCTGTCTGATAAATATTTTATCTTTCTCCCCTGGCTGATTCTGGGGAGTGGGAACTGTACCTTTTTCATTTGCTGATGTGTTTGAAACATACGCTTTTCTTCTCATACACACTCAGCAGTTGCAGAGCTATGGCTCTTCCAGGTAAATCAGAGGGCCTTTGCTGAGATACTCTCTTGGCCTCCCAAACTGCAAGATTTATGATGCTATGCAGTATCTCAAATCCTCACGGTCCCCTAACCCCCACTAGGCATGCCAGCTGCTGGAGGTCAGTCCTCTGTGGTGGGGTGGCTGTTGCCCTTAAGAGTAGAACTGGGCAGTATGCAGGTAGTGGGACTGAGAAGCAGAAGATTTCCTTATAAGTGAATAAGGGAGGTCTGGTGGGCCCCAGCAAGGCTCATGTTATCAGGAGGGAATTGCTTTTCCTGGAAGCTCTGCTCAGTCAGCACAAAGCCACTTGTGCTTCCCAGTACAGAGCAATAAATGCCTTACCACCATCCCTGTCTCTTGCAGGTAGCATTCTCATGAATGGAAAGGTTTCAACAGCTGTGGATTTCACAGTCTTCTCTGGACCAGCCCTAGGAAGTGGTATCTGCAATTTAAACTACATTGCCCATTCTTGTATCCAATTAAAACTGCATCTTTGCTGACAAACTTCTTTACCAGCTCTGTTAAATATTTGAATGCACATGAATGTTGTGCTGTTATTTCATGGCTGTAGATTCAGAAAGGAGTCCTAAATACATGGCTATTCTAATACATATGTAAGCATATACCATAACTGCTGCCTTTGGCTCTATTATGATTGGTTGGTTATAACACAGAATGAAGGGGAAAGTCTCTAGATGAAGAAACTTTTTTTTTTGGGTACATAACTTGGAGAACAAAAAAACTGCAAAGAGGTGGTTCTGTGGATAGAGGGCTATCACATTCCTCGTTGACTTCAGGGAAGATATATAGCATGCTGTGTTCAGAAGGATTTTGGAGGCTCTGCAGAGTCTGGTTGTCAGATACAGGTACTCAGATAACGAGGAATTTTATGAAAATAGTATCTCAGCAGGATGGTTGGGTGTTTTAATCATCTCATACATTCCGTTCGACCCTCTGGGTCGTGGGGAATGTCTCAGTTTCTATATAAAACTAAATTTACAGTGTATGAAACCATTATTTTCACGTCCTCAAACTGTCTTGTGAGAAAAATCATGTCTAAAAAGCACAGGAGATTCAAATGCACTGAACATTTTTTTATATTTAATGGTATGAAAGTCAAGTTTACTAGACAAATAATGGAAAATGTAATAGCTTAAAACAGAAAAAGCAATAGTCAGAACTGCTATTAGAGTTCGCAGTCCCAATGCTGCTCCTTATAAATGGACTTACGGTCATAATCAGGAGGAAAAGTCTTGCTCTTATGGCTGAGTGATTTCTTCTGACATATTCAGCACCAGCGATTATCTGGAATAGCTGCCACTGGCCTGATTTGATACTCAGGATCAAATCCTCTACTGCTATGGACCATTACCAGCACAGGAAGAATCTAAATACTGGAGAGGAGGATCCTTTGGTCTTTTCCAGCCTAACAGAGAACCAAATGGAAGAGCAGACAGATAGACAGACAGACCTCTGGTTTGTTTCACAGTAGTGATTATCACCTTACTCATGTCAGTGGTTTGATTGCCTCAATCCACTGTGCTCGCTCTGCCTTGGAACTGGCCTGGATATAATAATGAGTGTCATTTTTGGTGATGATTTTGAAAAGGTTGCCTTGCACATTGCCCTTCACTCCTGCAGAGAAAAAAAAAAGATCAGGAAGGTGCACAGAGAAATGCTTTGTGGCAGATAAGAAGCTTCAGAATTTTAGTTTAGTGAATTAGGGTATTGGACCTTTCCATTTCATTATGGATAAGACATCTAAAGCTCTTGTGTCTTTGATTTCCCTTCTGCAAAGTAAATATATAGTACAGATACCCTTCACACAGACTGTATGAACTACTGTGTACTATGCTTCTTACATAAAATTGCTACTGTTTAAATGAAGAATTGTACTTGAATTATACAATGGAGGGATGAAGTCCCTACCAGTTTGTGCAGTAGATTATATTTACTCCTGCCCATCTTTGAGTTCCTCTTAGCAAGGAGCTCTATTGTACATCATGCCGCCCCCCAGACCGTATCTTTTTCAGACCTTATCTTTTGTCTTTAGAAAGATGCTTCCTATTTGAGATCCACACATTATACTTACTGACAAAAACATAAATTGCTTCAACAGCAGGAACACTTACCTGTGTGGCTGAGGTTCTAGACCTCAGATAATAGCATAAGTGGAGAGGACACATAGAAAAGGGATAGTGTCAGGGATGCCTCAAAAAGAAGGCATTTCCTCTTTGTCTGTTAACTCTGGAATATTAATCAGTGTCTTAGGACTGTCTCAGAGGTCATCTGACTGAGAAAAGCCTATAAAAAGGGGAACACCCAAGATATGTGGAAATAACACTAAAAAAATTGCCTCTGGTATGGACAACCTAGCAGTATGGAGATTTTTTATGATATGCCTCTTCACTTACTTGCACGGGGAGGGGAAAACCAGCCCACTTGTGCCTACAGACAGCCGTACATACAAAACCATGCCCAAAGACTGTATTGCTATGGCATAAATATGTATGTATGAAAGTTGAGAGGCTTGTGGTTACCTGCTGGGACTCCGTTGTCCTCCAGAGCTGAGACAAGACAGCCACGAAGAGAAAATCCACCTACTGGCTTGTTTTCTTCCTGCAAAGAAAAAGGAAATGAGGCTTATCTGGAAAATATCATCATTAGAATAATTTCCCAGAGAACATCAACTATTTTTATGAAGGTGGAGATGTAATGCTAGTCCTTCCAGATGTTAAACATCTGTGTGACAAGAGAAGTCAATTAGGATGTGTAATCAAATGCATTACTATGTTGTTTCAATCTCAGATGTTTCTCTGATGTAGCTGGGAATGGTGGAGATCGATTAAAAGCACAAGAGTCATATTTCAAACTTATGTATAGTCTTATCAATTACAATCCATATTATATATATATACACACATATATTTAGCTCTGCAAGTTTTTAGCTTGCTGCTTTTCACTGAAACTATATGGGAAAAATTCAGTCATTTTCACTAGTAGGCTGTCTCTCTGGTCTCATCTTCAGGTTCTGTAGTTTGAGTTTATAGCATTACCAATACTATTCAATATATTCATCAATGATTTGGATGAGGGAATAGAGTGCTCTGTCAGCAAGTTTGCTGATGACACAAAACTGGGAGGAGTGGCTGACACGCCAGAAGGCTGTGCTGCCATTCAGAGAGACCTAGACTGGCTGGAGAGTTGGGCGGGGAGAAATTCAACGAAATATAACAAGGGCAAGTGTAGAGTCTTGCATCTGTGGAAGAACAACCCCATGTGCCAGTATAAGTTGGGGACTGAGCCATTGGAGAGCAGCATAGGGGAAAGGGACCTGGGGTCCTGGTGGACAGCAGGATGACCATGAGCCAGCAGTGTGCCCTTGTGGCCAAGAAGGCCAACAGCATCCTGGGGTGTATTAGAAGGGGTGTGGTTAGTAGGTCGAGACAGGTTCTCCTCCCCCTCTACTCTGCCCTGGTAAGGCCGCATCTGGAATATTGTGTCCAGTTCTGGGCCCCCCAGTTCAAGAAGGACAGGGAACTGCTTGAGAGGGTCCAGTGCAGAGCCACAAAGATGATTAAGGGAGTGGAACATCTCCCTTATGAGGAAAGGCTGAAGGAGCTGGGTGTCTTTAGCTTGGAGGAGACTGAGGGGTGACCTCATTAATGTTTGTAAATATGTAAAGGGTGAGTGTCATGAGGATGGAGCCAGGCTCTTCTCAGTGACACCCAATGATAGGACAAGGGGCAATGGGTACAAGCTGGAACATAGGAGGTTCCACATAAATGTGAGGAAGAATTTCTTCACAGTGAGGGTAACAGAACACTGGAACAGGCTGCCCAGAGAGGTTGTGGAGTCTCCTTCTCTGGAGACATTCAAAACCCGCCTGGACATGTTCCTGTGTGACCTGATCTAGGTGTTCCTGCTCCGGCAGGGGGATTGGACTAGATGATCTTTTGAGGTCCCTTCCAATCCCTAACATTCTGCAATTCTGTGATTACAAGGGCGAGTTGCAGTGCAAAAAAGAAAAACCACAAAGAAACAGGCAACAAAAAATGAACCAGCTCCATAAGCTCTTTTCACTGTTACGTTGTTTGTATTTTCTCTAAAAGTCACATAAAGCATTTCTGTACATGTTCTTTTAACAGCCTGTTGGGCTTTGTGGTACCCTATGCATCTGGGGCTAATGGTTCCACATATCCTTCTGGGTTGGTCACACTGAGTATTATATCCATGAAGATAAATTCTACTATACCCTAAGCAAGTTTAAAACCAAGTAGCAGTAGCATCAAGGAGACTTTATTCAGTGTTAGAATAAGAACACAGAAAATCCCAGTAGCAGTATGACCCTCAAGTGGTGGGATGTCAGTCCAGAAGGATTGAAGCCCATGAAGAATCCCTGCAGGAGCATAGCCCCAGACTGTGTGGGTACAGCTAAAGACCAGTCCCAAGACGACTACTGCCCCTTGGCTAAGGAAAAGGAATCTCACTGGGGAAAAGACAGGAGAGAAGATGCAGGGATAGAAAAATCCTACAAGGACAGCCTCCCAGGGTAAGGCCAGAGAGACCTTATTGTCCAGGAAATAGAGAAACCCAGAAGAAAATTTGACTGAGAGAAACATTTACAGCATAATTTTATTTTCATCATGATGTTTAGGTCTGTAAGAAGATTTCTGGGGGTAGTAATTTTCCACTCACATACCTTAGTGGGGTCATAGTAGTGCAAAAAAGCAGGATCAGCTCTCAAAACAAATCTCCTCACCTTCCAGTTTTTCCTCTTGTGCCCCTGCAAAACAGAAGAATTAAAGTTACCACCAGTAAATACCTCCTGCAATGGTCATGTTCCTGCAGAGTGTAGGGGAGAACTAAATAGGTACTGAAAAAAAGAGGTTTTGCAGCCAACACAGAAAAATCTTTTCTGGTATCTTAGCAAACCCCAGGACTTCCTGCTTAACATCCTTCTTCATACATTGATAATTCCTTCCTCTCTCCCTTCCTTGTGCTGAGAACCAAGAAAGCAGAGTGACAGGTCAAAGAGATTACATACCTGATTCCTGCTCTTATTTTCAAACTAAATACTGGTCTTGTATTAAAAAACCATGCTGTGTGTGCTGTCAGGGGATTATGTCAGGTCCTTTTCCAGCTCCTCACTCTGTCTTCTCCAGCTCTCTCAGCTGCTGAGGGTGCAGGGCAGCACTGCAAGCCTGTGCCAGACCCTGAGAGCATCCCTCAGCTGCTGGAGGTTTGGTACTGGGGCTCAGGGACAGCCTAGGGCTGGGGCCACTGGGGCTGCCCCTTACTGCTCCTGACCATGGGGAGAAGCTCTTGGGCAGCTCTCATGTCCTGTAGTGATGGGAGAGATGCTCTGCCAGCCCCATGGGGATCCTTCAGCAGCTTCTGCCACCTAGCCCCCCACCAGCTGCACCCTGTCATCCTCATCTTTTTCATAGCAAGAGTCAGAAACTAAATCTTGCTGACTAAAAGTGGGATCCTGTCAACAATTACTGCCAACAGTTAATTGTTCCCAAGGAAAATAGGTCTCACCACCACCAGAGAATCCATGGGTACATGAGTGACTGTCCACAGGTCAACGTCCATTTCATGCAAAAGGCAATCTACTCAACTTTGAAATTTATCTGTGGCCAGCAGAACGTCACAGCTGCTCACACAAGCCTATCTGCATGGGATAGGTTAAACCAGAGGAAGAGTGGACCTGCTTGGAAGTGAATGTAACACCCCTGGTGGGATTTGGTGTTTGCGTGGGGCTTTTGATATTATTTTATAACTTTCAGTTTGCATTCAATACATACAGAATATCCAATTAATTCTTCCTGAGCAGCAAGCTCCATAGGTCACTTCTTTATAACTACATACTCTTCACGTGATCTCATATAGTACTGACAGGCAAGTTAGCTCTGCTGGCCACAACTCTCCAGCTGTGGTCATATAAAACACATTTATCCTCTAGGAAGCCCCGAGAGCTGTCATTTTTCTTGTTTCCCAGTGAAGGTTCAAAGACTGTATTTACCTGTTTCACTAAGAATCCTTGCTTCACAATTGTGCCGCTTAATTCAGCAATGTTAAATTGTAGCTCTTCCTTGGAACTGATATTTTTCTTACTGCTCTCAGCCTGCAAATAGGGAAAAGTTGATTCCACTTTTCTTTTAAATCTAAACACCCTTTTAAATACAAAGTTCTGCATTTTATTTTCCTTGAGATGTTTTTAGCTCAAATTTCCCAAATAAATTATACTCTGTAGCCCTGCTGCTCAGCTTTGTAGGTCTGAGATTTACAAGTAAGAAATTACAGCTGTAAAGCCTGCACATGCACTGTGGACTTGAGTTCTAGCACAACTACAGCATGGCCTCCCTTAAATGCAGACGCAGCACTGCACTCGAGGGACACACCCTTTTTAATGCCTAATTATGTAATTTGTAGATCCTTCCATATCCATGTAGCTATTTGTCTCCAGCAAAAGTGCAAGTGTTAGCACTATTAAAAGCCTAGAGCCGCTCTTTCTGTGTTAACTTTCATAGCCTGCATGTTTTGCCTCTGGTTGCATGCTGTGCATGTCCCCTTTACCACTGCCCCAAATCAAGTGAGGGGCAGGCGAGGTGCCTCTGTTGGCAGCTGCGTCACTTACAAACATGTACAGTGCAGTGGAGTCGTCAAGGAACTGCTCAGAGAGGTCACTGTAGCGCGTGGCCTCAGTGCTGCGGGCTCCCACAGGCTTGATGAAGTTCTCCTCCATCAGCATAGATGCCAAGGTGACAGCCTCGAATCGTGACACAGCAAAGCCATGGGAGATGAGCCAGTCCACCAGGGCAGAACCTGCAGGGAGAAAGGTAGCTCTCATACCAAGACAATGTGCTCTTCCAAGGTGAGACAGAAGGTTTCCTGCCACACAGGTCTTCCTTTGCTGAAACATTTTGGCACCAGCACAAAGACTGTCAATGAAGTGCCAGGTTGACCAGAAAAGTGTGGGGTCCTATGTGTGTTTCCATCTATCCGAAGAGCAAGAGAGAAATGTGTTGGAGAACTTGGCTGCACCAGTACTTTCCATTGGGCCACAACTGATCCCACCATGAAGGCAGTACAGTAGCTCCCTCGTCACTGCAATGTGGCATGTCAGAGGTGAGGAAGCTCTTTGCCTGCAGCAGGTGTACCTGTGAAGGTCTCTTTGTATCTGTTGCCTTGCTCCAAGTTGCGGGTCAACCTAATTCCAGTACTGCTGTCACACATTCTCTCCACTATGTGGCTGTAAAAGAGAACACAGAACTATGTCACTAGCATAGAAAGACAAGCAGAAACTGTCACGTACTTCTGTCAGTACCTGGGATGCTCTAATGTTTACCAACATGAAGATGGGAAACAGTCTAAATACTCCCCTATAAGTTTTGTTCTAAGTATGGTGTAGGAAATTTATTGTTCCAATAGCAGCACTAAACAAGATGCCTCACAAAGTGTCTTTCAATTTAAAGCACTTCAAATTGATCTGTAGTCAGCCTCCATTTACCTTCTCAACACAAATCAAATTAATGTAATTTTTTGATTTCTTAATCAGTTCTCTGTTTCCTCTTGTTTAATATGATGCACCCTAAAAATCCTAGTCTGGATTCCAGCTAACAGCTTTGAAAGCTCATCAACATGACATGAACAATGTCATTGCTCAGTCTTTCCCTGACATTATATCTTCCGAGGTAATACATCTCCCCAGTGAGAACCTCTGCAGCTGACTTGGAAGGTATTCAAGCCAGCGGTGAGGTGCCTGTGCAGAATTCACATACCTCGCCCCAAAAAATTATCATCAGGAAAAAGTGCATTCCTGTGCCCTGGCAAAAGTGCTTGCAAACCTCAGGCAGAGCAGCCAGTTTAGAGGTTTCTGGCCACACAGGAGTGGACCTGTGCAGAGAGGAGCTTCCCCACCCATCAGCTCAGGTAATTTGCAGACTACAGCAATAGCAGAAGGAGAAACCATATACACTTACTGGAGGCTGATATTCTCTAGCAGTTTGAAAGAGTTCTTCATTCTGTGAAGCTCTTGTACTTGTACTGGGTGACCAGCATGAATAGCTCCAGTAATGTCCAAAGCCCAAGAGTCTCGCTCCTCCCTGGAGCAACATTCAAGGAAATAGTCTGTGTTGGTTTTTGTCTTTAGTTTGATGAGTAGCTGTGGAGAAAGAAGTGCAAAGCAGTAACATCATTTACTCGTTGTACTCCACTTGCATTTTGCTTCTTTAGACATTGGCCCAGTGACACAAATAAGTTGGATATGGCATCCCACCTGAGCAGTACAGAGCAGTTCTTGCCCAGAAGGATGGTGGGCACAACTCTGTGTTTTTTTGTTCCCCCTGCCCTCCCCAAATCCTGGGTTTTTAGTTCCAAGCATGGTTTGCAAGCATGAAGCTTGCAGTACTTAAAAGAGAGCAGACCACCCAGATACTGGATTACACAGGAGTGAGCTGTGGACTATGGAGCTTTTCACATCCAGATCTCTAGTTTCTTACCAACTACAAACTCTCACTAGGCTCTTTCTGCCATGAGAAGTACTGAAATAGCCAGCAACTTCCAGAGTCATTTCCCTTCTGGCCCCACTCAGAGGAAGGCTGCGTTGCTGCTACCCGCGGGTGAGCGGAGAAGCGCAGGAGGCACTTTCCCTTCTAGAGCCCTCTTGTTGGAAACTTTCTGCAGCAGTGGAGTTCCATTGGAGAATGAAAAGGGAATCTGATCTGGCTGCCCAGGAGTGCCCTGTGGACATAGCCAGGGTTTAAGGCAACTACCAGAGATTAAAAGTTTCCTTTTTTTCCCATCCTCCTCATGTTTTATTGAGCTGTCCATGTCCTCCCTCCATACACTGTTGGCCTGATGCATTTAACATTTACTCTTGCCACTGTGTGTGGGGAACAAGTTTTTTTGTTAATGGCTGTGAATCAGATTTGGGTCAGGGAACAGCAAAGACATAATGAGGGAGTTCATTGCTCTTCCTGGTTACACTGCTAAGGGCAGCTTGCTTTTGGGTGGGCCTAATTCTGGAAACACATACCCCATTGATGTGGGTGCAGTAATCAAAAAAGTCAGGAGAAGAGGAAAAGATTAGGGAGAAGTTAGAAAGTGAACATCATTGAGAAGGGATCCATTTTTCCAGTCGTACCGGTCTGTTCTCATATTCCAGGCATGGACAAGTAATAGTGCAGCCATCCAAAAGGATCCTGCCCTTTGGAGACGGTTCCTTCTTGCCTCCTTCAATTTTGTAATACAGCAGCTTATCCTGAAGCAGAACAAACCATCTCACTTTCCAGTTGCGAACAATATGTCCCTAGAGGGGAAGAAATCCACATAGCTAACTTTAACACAAGCATTGAGAAATGACCATATTGTCTTTTTTTTTTTTTTTTTTTCTTTTTTTGGGGGGTGAAATACCATAAACTAATAGGAAACTATACAAAAAACCCCACAACAAGTCACCATGAGTCCTGTTCTCCCTGAAACACACATTTTTAGTAACAAAATAACACAGCTCCATCACTATAAAATCATGCAGCAATAGAAAGATGCATTGCTCTTTCTCCAGCAAGGATGTCTTCTTTGCTGGCAAGAATTGCTTCTTGCAAAAGCTCACCTGGATTGTCTCACAGAGCTGTCATATATGTGCATACCTGCCTGCTGACAGCACCAGGCAGGAACAAGGCTAAATCCAGAATGTGTGAGGGCTCTTGGAGACATACTCCTCCTCTCTGGTGACCCTGGGTGGTGCTTGATGTGTTTCATTCTTTGTCATTTTGACGTGGCTGTAGGTGCCAAGAGGTTTTGAGAGCTCTTTGCTGGGTGAATTGGCTTTTCCTTACATCCCTTCTCACTGCTAATGAGTGGTTTATTTCTATCCTACCTGCCTCCAATCTCCTGGGCTAAAACATTCCCTGTTCTACTGATTCCTGTAAAGGAAGTACACACTCTTTAATGGCAAAAGACTGAATGAAGGCTGCTGTCGAGTGCCTTCTGGGTTATACCAGAGTACAAACAAATCCTCTTTTTCCCCCTCTGTGAAAAGGTCCCAGCTTTCTTTAGTCCAGCTGCATGGGAGTGCAAACCGAGGGAGGGCTGGCACTGACAGGTTCAGTCCTGTCTGACAGTGTCAGGTCCAGCTTTGCAGTGCGAGGAGCTGACTTGCATCTCTACAGGCGATGGAGCATGGCAGTCAGCAGGCAAAGCACTCACTAGAGGAAGCTCTGACACCTGGGAGAGGGTGAGAATAGCTAGAAGAGAGGAACATGCGAGGTCCAGTTGTGGCAGGAATGAAAGCTTATTAATTCTCTATGAGTAAAGGGGAAAACCAGCAATTTCCAAGAAAAGGTGGGGTAATGACTGCCTAAAATCCAGGGCATTTTAGATCTAATGTCTTCTAGTCTATACTAAATACAATTTATCTAATGGGTTTGTTCCCTCCTTCCCTTTCCCTTCTTGACTGTTTTTTTCACCTGTTGTAAAGTCCCTTGGCCATTTTTCCCAAGAGAATATTCTTTGCTATGGCTTTTTTTTCCTTCTTGGAGATGTCCTCTTTTTCAGGAGGCTGCCTTACCTTTTTTCTTTATCTGACTTAATTCAGTCATAATGCATTTAGACCGTCTCCTTGCTTCTGCTCTCTTCTTAAGAAAGCTCTGTTTTCTTTACCTGATCCCACCCTTTATCTTTTTTTTTTTTTTTTTTTTTTTTTCCCTGGATCCCTTGTTCCCTTCCCCTCAGTTTTCTTTAGTTGTCTTCTTTGTGGTCTCCTTCCTATCAGACTGTGTGTCTTGGTGATGTTGTAGAGACGGCTGGCAGTTACAGCTCAGTCTGCTGCCAATAACCTATTCCTCTCACACACTTGGTGCCTTGGCTTCCCATTTTGAATTCAGCAGTCACATAAGAGCCAGAAAATACAACCATAACTCAGAGAGGAGAGCAGGAGCCAGAACTGCTCTGCCTTTGCTGCCGAAGGGAGGATGAGGAACAGCTTGGGCCATGCAGCCCTTATCTGCATAAGGCACAGCTTCACATGGCCGGTGGCCGGCTTCAAGTCAGCACCAGAAGCACTGCCACGCACTATAGAAAAGCATTTCCCAAGGCGTGGCAAAGCTTTGAATAAACCTTTGAATCACATTTTTTGTGTGGACCATATTAGTCATTGGGATAGGGTCTTGGTGCTAAAAGCAGCTTGTGCCCCGTGCTAAATTGTGCTCTTTGTGTCCCAGCTATGACTGACTTGGTCCTGCAGGGAGAAGTGTTGGAAAGGCTGAAATCTGTGACATTATCCTGCAGCTTTTTTCTCCACATTTCAGCTAAACTTTTCTCACCATGCAGCTTGAGAGGTGTGGGAGAAAAAAGTTATTTCAAACACATTTCTACGTTCATACTGCTCTGATCCCTTTCAAAAAGGATAGTCTGTTCTCCATCCTCTCATATGAAATGGGAGACCCTGCTCAGCTCGGTCACTAAAAAAGGCACAAACTGTCTTAAGAGACTGTGAAAACATCTTCCCTCTTTCCGTCCTCCCATGGCCGCTTCTACTGCTGCCGCGTAGCCATTTGCCAAGTAGTTTTTTATGTGCTCCTTGCAGAGGTGTGCCCTAGGTGCATACTTGCTTTCTGATATGTAACTGAGTAATCCTGATAGCTAATGCACTTTCCTCTGGGTAAATGCCAATACAGGGAACTAGAGGGAGGGTAGCGAACACCTGCAGTTCGTGCAGCTCCCCTGGCAGGCACCTGCACAGACCTGGAGGAGCTCCTTTCTCAGGAGCCCCTCAAACCCAGCGCCCAACGGGCTGCCTTGCCATGAGTCCCTGCTCAGGGACTGCTTCCACTTTTGAGCAGAACCACGCGCAGGGGAACCGGAGCACTTACCCGTTTGACGAGGAAGCCCTCCTTCAGGACTCCAGCTGCTTCCTGCATCGTGGCCAGGAGGGAAGAGAGCCGATCCCCTGCCGAGAATCGCTTGAGCCCTGGCAGCCTGTCCCTCTGCACACGATTTGTTTAAGAAAGCTCATTTTTCTTTACTACTCTCCTCCTCCAATGTGACGCACTCTACCTTCCCTGGTTTTTTTCCTCTCTCTCTCCCTACCTATGAGACATTAGTTAAACAGTGAGCTGGCTCTGATATATTACCTGCCCTCCGGGAAGTAAAACAAAGGGTAGTCTAAAAAGGATCTCAAAAGAATTTCACAGAATTTAGTACAGCAAAAAAACACCGAGTTGGACAATATAAGCAGCCACGTGATGACAAATCAGGTATTGCATGGTAGGAAAAAGCAGAATTATAAAATCACATCCCTCAAAACTTCAGATGAATCAACTCTCCTGCTGAAAATTTCTCATCTAATAAACGCATCTGATAGACATTTTACAGATCAGAACACCTTAAGTGTAACATACAGAATATTATGATTACAAGGAGACTTTTATAAACCTTAAAATAATTTATTTTGGTAGAAATTTAATTTACTGAACAAGCCCCAAAGCACCTAAAACCCCACTCTATTTTCAGTGACCTCGGGGCATATAAACCAGATTCTCAACTTAATATCCTAAATCCTACAGAAGCAACTATTTGGGCTTTTAGTAAAGCAGTCTGATCAATGAACACCATGCAGGGACCTCTTGTAGCTCCTGAGCAGCTCTGAAACAGAGTGCCTTTTTTGTGTCTGAATACAAGCTTAGATGTTTATTGCATTTTTGAAGACTTTGGCCATGATGTTTGATAGATTTATCAAATCTTATCCTGATTAAATGAACAAGTATTAGGATTTCAGACAGCACTGCTGTTCAGAAGTAATAGTTGCTGCTGCACTGTTAGCATTCCCTGACTTGTACCGGAGTTCAGGCGATACACGTGGGCAGAGCCAGGGGCTGCGATAAGAAAAACGACACAGAGTATAACAAATAAACAAAAGCACTCGTTGCTATGTAAAAAGAGAGTCCAGAGTTCAGTAAGACAAAGTGACTCAAGTATCTCTCAGTCTTTTCACACCAGATCAGATTACTGGTCTCACTTTTATGTACCGAGGAAAAGGAACGAACAAATAATTCCTTTATACTATTTTTTATAACTTTTAGTGAAGAAGAGCAAGACACCAAAGAATGTATTCAAACCTGACAATGTGCTGGAGATGACACAGAGAACAGTCCTGCAGAGATCATGAGGAATAAATACAACGGGTGACTGAACACTACTCGAAGTTACAAAAAACAATTGCTGTATAAAGAGAAAGCATGCTGGCTGAGATTTCAAAAGCAGCCAGGCCACATGGAAGTTACATACATAGCTCCTACTGTACTCCCTTTGCCACTTCAGAAATGGTAGGCAGCTACGAGGCAACCGGCTGCATAAGTCATATCCCAGTTATATTTGTTCATCAGTCCACCTGAAGTGAGTAAAATAAGTTTAACAGAACACTCAGAAGAGTAATTTTTTGCTGTAGGTACGTAGTATTTTCAAATACATCAATGGAAATTTTTGTACCTTTTTTATATTACTGTGGTTTTAAAACAAAGCAGAAATTAACTGAGTGTATTTCTTTTAATTTTAAAAATAAACTCTGCCTCTGTGTAAATACATAAATATATATATAAAAGTTGTATTCAGAAGCAGAATCTTGGGAAAAAAAACTCATGCAATCAGCAGAAATGAAAAAGAAAAGTTTTAGCTCACAATGTTCTGTATATCAGAATTAAACTTGAGAAAAAAGAAGAAAACTTGAGTGTAGGTACACAAGAGACATTACTGCCGCATGCATTCCCTGGACATGCACTCTTTATATAACCAGCTCCAGGAATACAGTGTTCCACCGTTTGGTATTTGAGGTTTGACTTCACATTGTTCAGCTTGTTACTACAGGCAATTTATAACAAGGTGGGTGAGATAATTTCATGCTAGTGAGGGCAGGCAGAAGCTTGCAGGGGGCTCTCTCTCAGACAGCAATCTCAGAATTGCACCATAACCAGTCCTTGCTGAAGATCTGAGTGAGCTTTTTCTCCAGCACGCAGACCACCCACGACCCTGCAGATGGATCTTGGCAAAATTACCATTAGTAACAAAGAATTTTACTGTCAAACTGCTGGAGAATGGTGAAGCAAACATTGCCCTAGCTGGCCATTAAACAACAGGTTTTGGAACAAATGTTTTTTTATAATCTAGAACCTTTGTCTTCTTCAATACTTTGGATATTTATAACACACCCCCCCTTCCCCCGTCTCATTCTGTAGTTAATCGAGGCTAACAAACCGCCCCTATATTGCTCCCTGCGGCCCAGTAAATACAGATCTCTCAGATGGCTCAGAAAAGGGTCATGCAGTGTAGAATGAGTCAGTAGACCTGTGCTGCTCTACTCACACATGTGGGGAAGGCACTGAAGTGTGCCGGCAGAAAAGGACGTGCTTTGATCTGTACCAACCTAGGGAGCTCTGTATCGTCTTCTGTGGGACTTGAAACTCACTGAAGGGAGGACTGCCTCTTTCCTCAGATCCATTTTAGTGTTTTACACGTCAGTGTACTACTTTAACAAAAGAGCACAGCTGAGTGGTTGGCATTTTGTTCCTTTCAAAGTGACCCCAAAACCCTTTACATGCTGTATAGGATTTGCCTTGGGATGGTCAGGAGGAGTCAGCTGCAGGACCCTGCTCAGGGTGAAGGGAAGGGCAGGAGCAGGCGGCTGCGAGTGCAGACTGAGCTATTCCAGCTGGCTGACCTGACAGACACTGCCGATACCTCCAGGTCAGTCCCCTGGGAAGCCACAAACAGCTGATTAAGAGAACCTGCCCAAAGGACAACCCCTGTTGCACACTCTGCGACTCCCATCACGTATCATCTCACATGGCGGATTACATACACCCAGCTTTTTCAAAGCAGCTTCTTAAGATGCTGGGACTTTGCCCTCCAGTGTGGGCACCATCAAATATTTAGTTCCTTTAGTGGATTAGGGATGAAATACGATGAAAACAAACCACATCAAAATAAAGAATGATGAAACATTTATAGATAAAAGTGAAAGATGACAAGTGTTCAAAAGTATTCCGAGGTAACAGCATTTTGTAAATTAACTATAGAAAGGTGTCAGTGTTTGAAAACAGTTAATTGTCTAGATTCTGGAACAAAATACTATCAGAAATTCAATACCAAAGTGCAGACTCCACTATAAAGAACAACATGCCACCTCCACTGCATCTAAAAAACCCCCTGAGGGCGAGAATTAGAGAGAAAACAGCAAGGAATTGTCACTGTATTAAAAACCAGACAAACCACCACAGCCCCAAGAATGCAGGGCGCCCCTTCCTGCGCAGCCAGTTTCCCCTTGTCAGAAGCAGGATACCGAGCTGCGTCACGGACTGTGTGCCTGACCTGAGCCAGTACCACTGTTCGGGGCTTTTTGTATTAATGAGTCCTTATCAGATGTTCCAAGTGAGACTGTTTCCAAGCTGCTAATCTTACAAAATTAATTTGGGATATGAAAATCAAGCCGAGATCCTTACAATTAACACATCAGGCCAAGTCCTGTCCACAGGTATGCTTGTACCTTTCCCTTCTGTTGACTGCATGAGTGCAAGTGGAGATTTTGGCCTTGCCATTATGATCACATAAACAGCAGAGCTGCTAATGAACAGCAGGAATATGCTACCTCACTTCAGCGACTTGGCAAAGATATGCACACAAAATCCATGAGCCTTATTGTAAGCACTTGGTAAGCAAACACAGTTCCATGATACAAAACAGACTGGTTGAGACGGAAGGTATCATCTCCGTAAGTCACAGGCTACAGCAACTGATGCAGCTCCACAGGTTCAGCACTTCCTTACACACACCTCACTAACAGGCCTCAAAAGCAGCCATCTCAGACCTCCTCCTTCCAGCTACTGCAACATGAGAAACATGAACTAAGTTGTCTTATATCTTTCATTTAAGCTTCTTGGTTAAAATTTGCTCAGGCAACAGGAGAGCCTGATTTTATCTGTCAGTGTAGTAAGTGATTGAAATGCATTTGTCCTAAGCTGCTTTGTTACCATCCTCACCATCTCACTTTTTTTTTTTTTTCAGATGCTCAAAATTGACACAGAATTGTGTACACCAGCACACTGAGGCTCTAATTAGAAAAGCTTCTATAGTTAGTGAGCAAGCTTAGCAAACCTTTGCCTAAGTTACTGATGGAAAAGATGCTCACCTATTAACACACCAAAACAGTCCTTGGAGGAGATAATAATTGTATGTAAACCCCCGATAATACTCCAAGGAAAGAGCACGTGTGGCTCATTTTTCAGTGCTTTGGTTTACATCATTATTTTGGCATACAGATTACATGGTGACTTTTTAGTTTATAAACACTTTGTTCTTTTGTCTGAGTACCCACCTGTTATGTTTAACAGAAGCCAAATCGCTATTTTAGTGAATGGGCAAAGTTGGAAGAGCTATTCAAAAAGGAAACTGGCATTATCACAGCTTCAAGCCATGACAAGGCCGTCACATGCAGCTTCTGAAAAGACAACAATTTGAGAAAGTAACCATAAAAAGAAAAAAAAAAAGTTACTTCATTTTGTGACAGTATTAAAAATTCCTAGTTAAGGCTCGAAGGCTCATTTTTCCTGCATTTTTCCTCTAGCAGCACAAAACATTAAGGAAAAAAAGGAGATGTGCAATATTGGACTTGACAAAAAAAAAAACAACAAAAAACATATAAACACATTGAAACTTAGCAATTTGGAAAGGTTACTTCAACAAAAAGACCACCTCCCCCAACTCCCACAGACAAAGAAAACATTTATTTTTTTTTATACTCCAACATGGGATGCACATCTTGTTTCTCTTCTGCAGAGAAGATAAACAGGTTGTTTCCATAGTGAACAGCTCAGTCCAGTGTAAACCAGATTTAGGGTAGGCAGAATTGAAGGTCACACAGCAGTGAGCTCAGAAGACAGCACTGTCTATTTTGAAGTACGAGTCAGTTCATTAAAGCGCCTGCTATATGCAGCTACAGGAGCAAAGTGCAACTATGTGTCATTTTTTATTTGCCAGATATGTTTATTGGAATGCTAACAAGCCATGTTCAGGTTTTTTTTTTTTAAGTTCTCCATCCGTAAACACAGATAAAAAACAAAGGAAATGCTCATTTAAACAAGTCTGCATCAACAAACTTGCAAGAAAAACATTTTGTTCCACTCATTCTTGGCTTGATTTAAAGCAAACAAAAGAAAGCCCTTTTAATGCTAGAGGGGAGTCACACACTGATCATACTCTTCCTGGTTTTATATTCCTACCACTCTAGGCCATGTGACAAAAGAGGGAAAAAAAATAATCTTGAGTGACATAGCCCAGAAATTTATTGAATATTTCCTCAAATATATTCTGTATAGAACTGTTCAGCTTGCTTGGGTTTGATGCTCCCAGGAAAGATCATTAAAGGATGCACTGAGCTGTAACTATCAACTGGGAATTGTTATGTATGAAAATGTTAAGCATGGGGCTGCAACCTCCCTCTGGCCAGATCCACGTCTTGAATTTCACTAGGCACTTTCCCTTCAAAGGATTCAATTGTGTAAGCTGCTGCATCAAATGTTATTTAGAAGAGCCTTTCACATACTGGTCTTTTTAAAACAGTAAAACACTTCAAGTATTTGCATTTGAATTTTTCAGTACTGGAAACATTAAGTCCAGAGTGTTTGCAATGGGGTCTCTAATTTTTCATATGGTCTGTCTCTTCTAAGTATCCCAGAATATTTAGTCTTCAGTTTTGGCTTCCATTTCCTCAGCATCATCATCCCCATCCACTTCAGCATTTTCCCTCTCCAGTCTTTCCAGCTGCCTTGCAAGCTCAGTTTCATCTGTGTCAGTAACCACCTTAGGCTTGGAAAAAAAACCCAAACAAAATAGAACACATGTTAAACTGTCATTAAGAAAGATCATATATACTTGTAGGCTCAGATTCTACATAAAGAACAAGAGATAAAATACATCCTGAAGTCACACAATAAAAAACAGGAAAATAAGAATTTTTGGCCATTTGTTTCAGGAACACAGAAGTTTAGGGGTTTTTAGTTTTTAATATAATTTTGCTAATATTTCTCCTAGCATTACTGATCTTGCTCTAATTTTTAAATGCTGCAAGAAAAAAAAAAAAAATCTATTTTAGAATGTAATGTGTTCTTACCTCCATCTGCACATTAAAGACTCCTCTCTTCTCCTCAATTTTTTCTTTAATTACAGCCATGGCTTGATTCAAAACAGACAATCCTTCAGTTCTCTCCAGTGTTGTAGTAGTCATCACATAACGAGGAGGGGCTATCAGGTTAATCTATCACATTGTAGGGGTTGGGGAAAAAAAGGAAAAATAAAGCAAGCTCAGTTACAAAATCAAAGAAAGAAAAATCCCAAAAGCACAGTGAGCAATGCTGTTCTGAATGTATAATTCACAGAAGAAGAAACATTTTTCCCATTAGAAAAACCCTTTCTGAAAGCATAAATAACTTGGACCAAAATAGCAGACAAAAAGTGTGCAGCCTGTCTGATTTCCAAAATCAACATCAGTTATTTCCACGTAGTATGTTTATTTAGACAAATATTGTTAAGCAGAGAGAATATCCACTTTACAGATCAGTAATACAGCCTATCACATAATATTGTAAACAATTAGAAGACTGTGACAACCAGTGCTGGGTTTTTTTTTTGGTTGTTTGGGTGTTTCGTGGTTTTTTGTTTGGTTTTTTTTTTTTTTTTTCCTTTAAGGTGACTGAATAAGTAAACTTTTCCTTTTCTGACAAGAAATTATTAAAAAAAACCCCATTTTGAAAGAAGGAAGTACTTTCAGGTTTTTTTGAAAACACTTATTCAGTAAGGCACTCAATAGCCTAAAATTGTTGGGGAAGAAAGACTAGGTCTGAGTACAGTAGCCCTTCAAACATTCCTTTTCTTAAGTTTTATATCTGAAAATAAAATTTGTTGCTCCCTACCCAAGGCTACATAAAGGAGCAGTAGGTCTGTAGTGTGCCAATACCCGACTTCAATAAATTGAACAGAATAAATACAGCTTCTTGAACTTGGGAAGCCACAGCAGAGTCACAGGAACAACTGTCAGCAGACATTGGGAAGAAAGTGTGTTAGAGACCTACTAGAGAAGAATCAGAAATCAAGTACATGGCTTCCCAGGCTCAACTATGTGACTTGACAGTTGCAATTGCATGCTACTGGTACCCAAGGGCATCAGAAAACTTTGCTTTTGATTTTACTATTAAGACAGACACTTACTTTAATGGGCATGTTCTCTGTGGAACAGTTCAAGCCTGCTCTCAAAGCTTCTTTTACTGCATCTATGCCTTCATAACCGTAACAGGCCACCTCGATATCTAGGATAGAGGAATACAAACAATAATGCTTTGAAGTTACCAAAATCTGTAGAATCTTTAAAGTTTTTTAACTTAAGCTTTAATAAAGCTTTTTAGTATCTAATGTTTATGCACAATGAGAGCCTCAGTGGCTCCCAAAGCTGAGGAAGGTATTTCATTTTGACTTGTAAGTTGAGGTTGAAGTCTTAAATTCTTTAGACGTACAGTATTTTACATGGTGATTTGAAAGGTCAAGATGTGAAATTATATACCCACATTCACTCACCTCTCACCCAATAAACTCAAAGGAGTAATTATGTATTTCACATGGAAAGATAAAGATATAAAAGCAGCAAATACCGGAGAAAATGAGAACTGTCAGGATGAACAAAACTTGGAAAAGAGCACATCCACAAATTCATGGAACTCAATCAGCAATTACAACAAAGGCAGCACTTGAGAAGCACAGGATTTTTTGTAATTTTTTTTTAAGGTAAGTTATATTAACATATAGTTAAAGCGATAGCTATAGTTTTATGTAGATGTCTGGAAATTAAGGCATAGACTAGTGCTGGTCATATCTGTAGTACCTTGATTAGTCTAAAGACAAAGACTTCTTTACCTATGTAACAACAGTGCAAGACTAAGTCACACAGAGAATCGCAGAATCACAGAGTGGTAGGGGTTGGAAGGGACCTCTGAAGATCGTCTAGTCCAACCCTCCTGCTAGAGCAGGGTCTCACTTCCAGGTAACTAACAACAACCTGCTAATTCTCACCTATCACAAATAAATTCACAGAAGAGCACCCCAGTCAACCTCAGGATAAGACTACAAGCAAATGGAAAATTTCTATGCTTGCTTTGAAGACAAAATTAAAAACAGACCATCACAACAAAATAGGCAAGATGATGGAAGTAAGAGAACATGCCCATCAAGTAACTTTATTTTCAGAACTAATGAAGTGCTATTTATGTTAGCAATTTCATTCTTGATGGCAATCAAACCCCACTTACTTTTCTGAAGTCTATTTTAACTCATGGTGATCTAAAGTAATAGGTAAAGGAATTTTGTGTCACCTTTTTCACTCTCTCCTTGCCTTCACTGTCATGTGGATATGGCTTTTCTTTTCTCCACAGTAATCAACAAGTGCTAACGCTCTTCAACATACCCTTGCAGAGCAGAGCGAATTTCTCAATCTAGTTAAAAAATGTGACTCTGCTACATTACATTGACTATCTGTTTAATGGCAAACATGCTTTCAGGTCTTTGGTTAGCTGTACAAACAGATTTGCAGTTTTAAAGCATGCCTTCTTAAGTACTGCGGTCAGGTACTTTTCCTGCACACGCTGAGCTAATGAGAGGCAAACCAGCTCATGGACTTTATGAACACATTAGAGATGTGCTAGGCTTGAGCTAATATATCCTGCTGAATGGTTTGTGATTAACCAGTTAGAAATATACCCAGGGCAAAGCCCAAATTATTTTCACATGTTCATGGACAAGTGGCTATGACGTACACTGTAGTCATGCTGAGAGAGATCAATCATCCTGTTAGGAAATCAATGAATTTAACACTTTGAATAATGAAAAAGAATATTGTGGATACAGTAATAACTATAAAATATTTAAATTCATTGTGTGCCAGTGCAATAATCACAACTACCTTGTGTCCCAAGGAATCTGCAGTTCAGGGTTAAAAATAAAAGCCAAACCACCTTGTACTTTGGGAGAGAACCCATACAGGCGTTTTGCAAGCAATCCTTGATTAAGGTGTCTTAAATCTGAACAGTTCCACTCAAATATTAGCACTACAAACCACTAGTTTTAATGGAGTTTATAGTTTGCAAGAAGATACACTAACTTGACTTTAAGTGTCAAGTTGTGTTCAATGAACACCTGGAAAGAACTCACCAGCTCGGATTTTGACTGCTTGTGGTGTCAGACGTCTGTTAATGTTGTCAATCAATACACGCCTCTCCTCCTCTGTCAGATCTAGGCTATCCAGGATTGTAGGGTCTCTGAGCCAAGCAAAGTAAGATTACAGAACTTACATTGACTTGGAATATGACACAACATTAACTTCTATTACTATTTCAATATTCTTATGCATATTCCTAGAGATCTACTAGGCAAAGAAAACAGGGAAATTTCTTAAGAGTCCATTGAAATACCGGAAGAAAATAAATCTATTTTCAAAATATTTTCTATTGGAACCATTTAACCACAAAGTAGATAGGTAGCTTACTCAATTGGTTCCTGGAAGGAAAGATCTGAATGATTTTATTTTATTTTTTTTTAAAAAGCAAAGGAATGATCTCTGTCCAGCTCCATTTGGATACAATACACAGAATGAGACAAGAATCTAGTTGTTTGGTGTTTACATTTCCTCCAATGTGAAGGTAAACCTGTATTGCATGAAATAGAATCCATGATGAATCTAAGGTTTTTGAATTATTTCAGCTTTTCACTCAAACACAAGATTTTTGTCATTCTACAAAGTAACCTATTATCATTCCATGCTATTCTGTACTCCTTGTAACAGTAACTGGATCACAGACAGATACTTATCTGCTGGCTACATTCTTGGCTAAAGAAAGGATAAAGATTCTTTAAGTCACAAGCTAATAGTTTAAAATCCAGAGATCACAGAGGCAAACTCCTCTGCTGTTTACCAACATAAATTAGCAGCTCTTGTTTGAAGAAGTGGTGTCAATTCTCCATTGCTATATTCATTTTATCCAAAATTTTATCTCAAACGGATAACATAACCAAAAAGCTCCTCACAAAAACTATTCCTGTTCTTCAGACACAAGAGTTGCAGTTCTCTGAAAAACAATACCAGACCGCCTACAATACCACTAGCAGGAAAACATGAATGAAAATGGTTCAAAAACCAGAGGCAATATTGGAGACTGGTCTCTGCTGCTAATAAAATGTCATGTTTCATGATTTTATACACTAAGTGTAGATAGCAGAAGGGCTAAACATAAGCAAACAGAACCCAGAAAGACGATAGGTTTTACAAATCAAAATATGAACCTGTATGGCAGAAGTGATTTATTGGACATGCAAATTCTGCTTCTTCATTTACAATCTATCCTATTAAATCTTCAAGTTACTTTCATGAGCACTCAGTAGGCATTCAACAAATAGGTCCTCAACGTTAAATTTTTACTGATCAGAGGGTAAATATACTTTAAAGTTTTGCCAAAGGCATCGTGCTGTATGAAACCCCGACTCACTAATTTTCGGTGATGATCTCAGAGGGCACGTTAAGCCTCCCACAAGCACTTCAGCAAGCATAGGAATGCAGTAATATTCACATTTTTCTGCTCAACTGCTATGGCTTTATGTAGGAGCACAATGGGAACGAATAAAAATTGCAGTCCATTGTCAGAAATCTTAAGGCATTGCTGATGGAAAGATGTTTTGAGAACAGACAGCTTCAGAAGTTTGTGCTCCAACCTGAACAGCAGATGAGCAACAAATAGCAGGTGTGTTAAGGAATTTTTCTAGGTTGCAGAGAAGCTTAAACAGCTAGTGTAACTACAATTTTTTGTTCTTCTAGTATTCAGCAGTTTAAATATTTATCAGCTACAGAATGATCTGGAATTCCTTCTGTAGCAGTGTGCCCAGTTTTGCTTTTTATCAGTAAATTTATTATCATTAGAAAATAATTATTATTCTTTGAAACAGAACACATTCAGTCAAAATGAGGATACAAGTTGTCTCTTCCCTAAAAACACAGAGACTGTTATAAGCTAATCAAAATGCTACCCAGTGCCCTACCTTAAACTCTAAAATTGTATTACTGCCATCTAGTGTTCACCACAAGTTCATCACTCATATGTTTATGTGCTATTAAAGACTGGAAATGTTTATCAAGAAATCTATTTTTGGATTGCCAATTTCACAATAGAATCTTTAGAGGGAAATCAAATAGGTTAATTCTGAAAGCAAAAATATCAGACTCCATAAAAAATTAAGAGCAATCTGTCTCAGTCCATAATCCCATTCCTATTCTTTAATTTTGGAAGTGTAGAGAAGTAAAAAGTTAGCTTGTTCCATTTAAAAAAACAAAAACTCTGACTGTGCAGTGGAAGAGTGACAGTCAGCTGTGAGCAGAAATATCTTCACACGCAGAGCTAGATATTTTTGCTAACATCTGCTTGGGACTGAGAAGAAGCAAATTCTGACAGACAAACCAAGATCAGTGCTGCTTCTTCTGTTAGAAACGTCACAGGCTCATCTATAGCAACAGAAATCTCTCCAGTGTTTGTAATCACATTTCTTTTATACTTAAAACATATTATTCACCAATGCCTCACTACTTCTCCACATCAAATTCAATTCCTGCTTTTAAAAACCTGACATCGACAGAGCAGCAGATAAAAACAAGTCAACACTGAGCCTTCTTTCTCAAGAGCATTTGGAACTTGAGAAAGCAATAAGACAGAGAAACCTACAATAAGCAACTGGAAGACTGATGTCAAAGTTTACTAGGTTTACTTGACCAGTACATTCTACATACTGACTCTAGGAGAAAAAAAACACATTAAAAAATGATCAGAAAACAACATTATAATGGATCTATTCCAGGAAATACTTCTCCACGATTTGAAATAAGCCCCTGGAAGTAGAAAAGGTGTCCTTACGAGACTGCATGCTTGAATGCATCATAAGCACCATATCCTGGTCTTTTGTATTTGTCATCAAATACCCAGGCAGTTCTCTGGAACAGACTCTCAAGCTGCTCATCTTTAGTGTACTCCAAGACTTCAGCGACGTGGCGAAGGATGCTGTAAACCTGGAACACAAAAAGACTGTTAAAAAACCAAACAAATACCAAAAAAAAGACTAAAACTTAGAATCAAAAGTAAGGTTTAATGGTAAGCCTTCTACTCAGAAGCACAAGACCACACAGTAGTAAGGGTGGGAGTCAATGCTTTAAACTACCTGTATGCCTTTTCAATAAAAATTGTCCACAGAGTGCTAAACCAGCACATACTTGCGGATTTCTGGTAATTTAAATGTACCCCTTTACACCATAAATTTTCAACTGACATTCTACTCGATCTATTCGTTAATTAAGAAGCAGCTTACCAGAGCACTCACAGACAGAGGAACTGGTTATATATATTTGCATCGGTAAATAAGAATCAGAGTATGCCTAATAAACGAGAACAAGACTTAATTTTCATATTATCTTACGTCTGTGCATTTTGTTTGGTCAGGAAACAAGATGGAATTACAGTGTCTGAATATAGCAAAGCAACTCACAGTCTTTGATTTTGTGAATTTGTCTTCACATTTGATTGCCTCCTCTGGAGAAACTCTTCTTTTTGACAAGTCAATATAACCTATTGGGGAAAACAGTTTTGAAAGCGTCAGGCATTGTGCAAACTACATCTAACTGCTTCAAAAGCAAATCATAAAGAACAAACACTGTAGCTCAGGATTTGCCCCTTGTCTACACCCTATCTGTTGCTACAGAAAGTAACAAAACCAAACCTGAATGAATTTGATCAAATCATGATCCAAATTAGGATATTAAATTATTCTTTCAACTGTAAATACTTAAAATAGCAAATCTTTTGGACAACATCCTTTAAAATTAAAACCTTAATGTTTCCTCTGCAAACTTAAAAGAAGTTTTCATATTTCAGCAATCAGTGATCCATTTCTGTGTTACTGTACAGAGTTTTGGCAAAAATTATACCAGCATACAAAGAAGCAATTTTCATGCTTATTTTCGTAGTGCTCAACCCAATTTCATTCAAGGTTGGCACTCCCATCAGTTTAGCTCCAAACGGTTTCCTCATAAAGCAGGCCTGGCCTCAAATTGTTACTTTAACTACTTTTGAGAGAACTGTCTGAGAAAAAAAAAACCAAACCACGCAACTCTTTTGAACCATTTCTTAGCAAATTTGAAAAGGCCTCCACCTACTTCTTGCAAACCTTAGGTTTGCCAAAAGATTCAACAAAAGACCACTATGTGAATTCCAGATGTGTTTCTCTGTTAACATGAGAATGAAATGAACCTGTAAGAGGAAGTATTCTTTCATCAGAGATGCTGGGAAACTTACTTCACTCCAGATCTACCTGAAATAAGTTTCTTCTTGTCTTTCTTTCCTCTCTGTCATTCATTACTTAATCTCAGAGTTAACTGGAGTTTCAGAAGTAGTCTAGAAAAGCATATTACTTGAGAAACACCATACCAACAGTCAGGTTTCTAGACGTTCTCAGTGTTTATTTTTATTATTTCCTTATACCTGGATATAGTTTTTGAAGATTGTATGGAACAGTACTATCAAAATCTGACATGTTCTAAATAGAAAATATATTAAGAAAACCTTTAGAGCAAAAGATTCAAACATTCAGAAGGCAGGAATAGACAAAGTTGCCTATAAAATTGCAACTTGTAACCTACAGAATTCATGTGGTACAATAATTACATACATGTCATCTATTTCATAGCCAAGGTTTAAGACTTGTTAATGAACAGGATGGTCTGTCAGCATTAAATCTTCCCCATTTAGATTTTTATCTCTGTGTCAGATGATCCTATTCTTCAGTTAAGACATAGAAAATCTACATAGGTATCAAAAGAAAATTCCACTTCACTATGGTTTGTTGACCAAACATTAAGTTGGTGAGGACCCACTTAAGCAAAACTTTACTGTTGTGATTGACCTTCACTAACCCAATTCCCAAAGGACACTGAGGAACAAAGAATGATCATGAGCCTCAGATGGCACGATGGTCTGTTTGCTTAAGTGCAATAAAAAAAGGACCCCTGGCAAAATCAATGAATACCCAAGCCTAGTTTATCTACATTTCTCTCTATGAATTCAATCTTGATACAGCCTACAGTATCCCCAAATACCTTTCTCTTTGTCAACTCTTATGACCACAACACATTCGTTCCTCCCAATTCGGATGAGTTTGTTTATGGAACGAATACGTCTTCTGGACAGCTCACTGAGAAGGATCATGCCTTCAATGTTGTTGTATTCCAGTAGGCTGACATAGGCTCCCATTTCAGCAATGGACCGAACATTGACCATCACTACATCTTCCACCTCTGGAAATTTATGCTGGTAAAATCTACAGCTTAGTCCTGGCATTCTGGAATTTGAACAGAAAGAAACAAAGATTTTATTTCACAGTACATCACTGCCTTCTCCTACAAACATGGTAAAAAATCATCAGGGACTGGTGAGGATAGAGAGGAACACTGGTACAAAAACTACAAATTAAGGTAAGGCTTGTGCAATTCATACCTAGGTTTTAATAGAAATTAAACAATAAATTAACAAGTATTTTAGTACTACCACAACCATTTCCTAAGGTGCTATTTTTTGCATTAAAATAGAAAAACCTTACTACCTAGATTTTATTATCCACTTCAACTGTCATACTACCTATATGTAGCACACTGTAGCGAAAAGACTTCAAGTGGTAAAAAGGTGGCACAGCACACCTTGCATTCATCTAAATTCCTGAGCCTGTGTAAAATTTTAAATCAGATTTTAACAGGAGGACATGGGAGAGAAGAAACCTGCAGTGTTCATGAAGGTATCTGCAAGCACATAAGACAGCATGTGAGAGGTTGAGACAATAAGAGGTAGATTAAAGCTTCTGTAGTACTGAGGAGCAGCCTACACTCTAGATGATGACTTTCTAAACTCAGCACAAGATGTTTGGAATAATCCTGCAAGACCTGCTCCGGGGGCCACCTGTCAGCAAGGAAAGCAAAGGCAATAATCAGAACAGAACACACAACTAGCCTGACATGAATGATGCACTAAAAAAGATGGAATGCTTAAACTGCTTCATTTTCCTGATGATGAATCCACATACTCATCACTGCTAACCAGGTTAGTTCCTTTTTTATATGCCTACAAGTTTCACATAGAAAGTTTCCTACAGGAGCCTAAGATGCAGAGTCAAATACATCACTCCTTTAAGAGGTTCATTGTATTCACCATTCTGAAGTTTTGCTCTTGATCTTTACAGCTGTGCTAATGCTTTCTAGCTATAAGAGAATTTACAAAGAGAGCAGGACGGTAATGCCAAGCTCTACGAGCACATGGCCATACAATTCAGAAGACTGTGTCCACCCTTATTTCCATTCTCAACCTTCAGGATGGGGAAACACAGACTAATAAAGGATTACAGAAACACTCCTCTAAAGGTTTCATATAGTTCATATAATTTGAAACTCAACAAAGAACTCCAAGACTAAAAATAAAAACTTTACAGTTTGTTTTTCTAGTCCATTTAATGAAGTTCAGCTCAATCCTACAGGTCTGCTTATGAGATACAGAACAAAGACATATTGCAAAGCAACAAACCCCAACCACAGCAAGGGAGAATGGACAAACGCTGCTCTGCACACAGGTTACTTTACTCCTCTCCATAGACACGAGCTTTTTGCTCTGCCCTTCTGTGGGAAGCCTCTCAGGAGCAGTACAGCGCCCGCAGCAGCAGTGCTGGAAATCACCTTCCCAAGGCGTCAGAAGGGCCTCAGCAAAGGCTTAAGGCCGCACAGGCCTCTGCGGAAACTGGCCAAAATGGAGTAACTGGTGACCAGCGACTCCTCCGGCTGCTGGAGCGTCACTGGCACAGGCAGTGCCCAACCACGGCCACACCACCAGAGAAGGGAAGCGGTCCTCGGGGCGGCCGACAGCCACTGCCGGGCCGGGAAGGGCCCATCTCTGGCACAGCGAGGGCGAGAGGCGGGCTGGCCCCCGGGGAGAGCGGCCCCGCGGGCTGGAGAGCTCGCATCTTAGCGCCGGTCCCTCGCGCCCCGCCCGGCCCAAGCGCCCGGGCCCAGTCCTCAGCCGCGCGAGTCCCCTCCCGGCACGCCGGGCCCACAGCCGCGGCCCGGCCCCGTGGCGAGCCCAGACCGCGAGGCGCAGGGGGGAGCGTGGGGGGCGCGGGCGCTACCTGGCAACGGCCGAGGGGTCCCGCTCTGCGCTCGCGGCCCGGAGTCTCGCGCTGGTCCCGCTTCTGCCTCAACGTGCGCCCGGCCACCACCGCCCCACGACGCAGGCGCCCGCCCGCCCTGCTCCCGCTCCTCCGCACGCGATTGGACAGCACCGCGCCCCCAGGACCGCGGAGTCGCAACGCCGAGGCAGAAGGGCGCCCTGTGCTGGAGCGCCCTCTGGGAAGGGGCGCTGAGGGCGGGGCAGGCGGACCGAGTCAGAGACCTCCGGGTGGCACAGACAGGCCCGGCAGCCAACTACGCCTCTCCCTTCCCGTCCCCGCGGGGCACGTGACCACAAGGGACTCACGGGGCGGAGGGGGACCCCCCCCCCCCCCCCCGCGCCAGCATCCGGGTTCTCCCTCCGCCAGGGCACCGCCTCGTGCAGGGGCGGGGAGAGCGGCGCCGCGTCACGTGACAGCGGCGGCGGCGGTGACCGCGGTGACAGCCGTGACAGCCGGAGCGGGCCCCGCCGCCCTGCGCCCCGCCTGCCCCCCGCAGCCACCATGTCGGGCAAGGACCGCATCGAGATCTTCCCGTCGCGGATGTGAGTGTCCGCCGGACCGGGGCGGCTGAGGGGCGAGCGGCTCCTGGGGGCCGGGCCTGACCTGTGGGATCGCGCCGGGGTGGGCGCGGCGGGGGCTCGGGGCAGCCCTGGGGGTCGCCGCGGCGGCGGGAGCGCCCTGAGCTCCTCCGTGCCTCTGGGCTGCGGCGGGCTGTGTGCGCTGCCGGCCCGGGCGCTCCGCGGCGGCCGAGGGGCTCTGCCTCGGGGCGGTGCACGGCACGCGGAGCTGCAGCTGAAGGCCGCCGGTGCCGCCTGCCTACAGCTTCTCTTCCCAGGCTCAAAATGAGCCCCGTCAGGCATCGGAGGGCCGCTCCCGGTCCAGTGCTGGGACGCAAGCAGCTTCCCAGTGTGTGTGTGGGCTCTTTAAAATTATGCAGTTACGGAAACATTTGTTTTAAAAAGAACAGTTTGTAGAATATAGGTCTAAGAAAAAATGCACAAACTGAACCATCGCTTCCCCTAACTTTCGAATAGACAATACTGCTGTACAAGAGGTTGGCCATAAAGTGTTAAAAAAGGAGGAAGTAAATGTATAAAGTGCAGTGGACAGACAAGTAATTTTCCAGATCCTGACAGCAAACTATTTGTCATGAAATCAGATGTCTCCTGACAAGGCTGAGAAAGCTGCCAGCAGTGGAACCAACACAAACAACTGAAACTGATTTGCTAATAAAATCACTGCTTTAGTGACATTCAGTTTCTCTGCAGAGCCCTCCAGGACAGAAAGGCTTTGCCTTAAGGTAAAAGGCTGTTTCAAATCTTCTTGCATAAAATTAGGTTGATGCCTGCATGTAGTCTTTATAAAAAAGTGCCTTGCAGGACAGAAAACCTCAAATGTAAAGTAATAATTATTCCCCTACGTATGAGCTCAGGACATACAAAATAACAGTTTATATGGAAAGATTAATACATTACACGGTAAAGATTCTGTTTTCAAACTTAGAAATAAATTATTGCATATACTAAGTCATCTGGTCTCACTCTCCTGCTCTTTGATAATGCTCTTTTCATTCAGTTTACATGTCCAAGGAGGAGGCACTTCAGTCACCTTCAAAAGGTATCTGGTTTTGTGGCCTGGTAGGTCACAGTGGCAAGAAGGTGGTGATGTACAGAGGCTTGATATTTACAAGCCCTTCTTCTAATGAGGTAATAGACCAATAATGCAGCTGATGTTTTGATAGGAATGTAAGTGAGGGTGATAAAATAAAGATGCCTGCCTCTGCAACAATTGTTGTGGTTAAATGACAGAACAGAATTTCACAAAGTTTGGGTTTTTATATTTTGTTTTTTTATGAAGCGGCTTGCTGGTATGAGCCTCTTCTGTGCTGGATATCATCAGTTACAGAAGCTGCTCGGTCTCCTTGATGGCGAACAAGGCTTTGTTTAGTGCACTCTCAGGGCCTGTGAAAACTTGCTTGAACTAGAAGGTCAGCCAGTCTCTGGCAGGTGGTGAACAGAGCGAACAAGTTCATTCAAGGTGGTGTCAGAGATCTGCTGGTTGTGAAAGTAAAGCTGCCTTTTCACTCTGACTATTGTGGGGTTTTTTTAATCATAAACATTCAGAAGGTATTTGTGCTTTTAAGTTATAAGTATTTGGTAGATATTAATGGAGCTATTCTCATCACATGCCAGTAGATGTGGAAAGTAATGGATTCTACTGCGTAGGCAGAATCTTAATTATGCTTACTTTTTCTGAGGTCAGAGAGGAAGCGTATAAGGCTTCTCTTCACATAGACTTGACTTGAGTATTGTCCTTTGTGTGTAGTGGCTGCGTGTACAAAGTCATAGCTTAAGTCAGCACAGCTTGTGGTTTTTGCAGTATAGCTCCTGCTAGTCTAGTTAACTTAAATCAAAAAGATTTTTCAAATTAAAATATACTCCACAGCAGAGAGGGAAGCAAGGTTTGGATCCAGAATGTACGACTGGTGTATCTTGTTGCTCTGTAAAATCAGAACACAGCATCAACAGTTATGATGACATGAAGAATTTGCTGTGTTGTCTGATTTTGAGAAGATGACATAGCAGTAAAAGAACTTAAAAGCAATACCAGTGTCACACTGACAGTGGGCTTTTGGGGTAGTTTGATTTCTGGTACTTGTATGTCATCAAGAAAAATGAAAACTCTTATTTCCTATAATGGAAGCACTGAAAAATCACTTGTCAGTTTTCCATGATCTTTGACTTTGCAGAAAACCACCTTGTGATTCTCATTGATAACGGAGATAAATATAATAAATTCCCTTGATTTTAAATGGGAATAAAATTCTGTCCTGAAGTGGCCATCCTGTTTCACTGCATTGATGTTTCTTGGTTGCTTCATGATTTCAGTCGTGTCCATGTCAGAAAATGCTGCGTAAGTTTTTTTCCTAATCCCTTCAGATGATGGAGGACATTTTTATTTATTCCTCTGTTTAACAGGGCTCAGACCATCATGAAGGCTCGTTTGAAAGGAGCCCAAACAGGTCGTAACCTCTTGAAGAAAAAGTCTGATGCTTTGACACTTCGATTCAGGCAGATCCTTAAGAAAATTATTGAGGTAGGTAAATCAGAATTTTCCTCTGTTTGGCTCACTTTATTTGAAATCTGTCTGTTCTGTCAGTTCTGCATTCCCATTCTGCCAACTTCATTAGGCAGGCTGGAATGTAGGACAACTTTGTGGATAACCTGTTTTTATTGTGTAAATGAGGCTACTGAGGGCAGATGAGCAGAATGATGTTTTTCTGGCTGCAGTGTTGTAGAAATTTTCTAAGAGTTAATATCATTCACCTCTTTCCAGCTAGTCCTAGGCTCTGCTTTCTTTTGTGCCCTGAGTTCCCTATCAGCTCTTCTACATTACAGGGAATTTGCTCTGATGCTGCCAAATACTTTAGGAGTGGATTTAACATGTTTTTGTTGCTTTATCTGGCTTGAGAGGATACTGTGTATCTATAATGTTTCCTGCATGACTAGATACACTAGAAAGCAGAAGTTTGGTCTAGATCAAACTTGTTCCTTTATGAAGAAACATCGAGTCCTGCTTCTTCCTTTGCAACATGAATGACAAATCTAAGATATTCAGTAGAGCCTAATATGGCTTGTTATGTTCTACCATACTAGATGAGTTTTAGTTGTCCTGTTTTGGCTGCAACTGCTATGGTATCCATGGTTAGCAGTAGTGCTTTGTTGCCATGCTGTAGACAAGCTCTTGGCAGTCTGTATCTTGTTTCCTATAGAGTATCTAATACACAAAGGCTCCTGCTTCTCAACAGCATGTTTTTGGGCTACAAGGGCTTCAAATGTCTAAAAATTGGGAAAAAATGGGAGTAGGAGGAGAGTGCAGCTTCACAAAGCCATATATATCTGTATGTTGAAAAACAACTTCAGCTGTCTCATAGTGTTCAGTAAAATATGAAGAGTATTTTCCTACTGAGCCATTTTACTGTTGTGATTTAACCCCCATGTAGTAGAATTTTATGATTAAGACAGACAAGTCTTTTACCTTCCCTGAGAGTTCTGCACTGGGTGAATAAAACAGCTGAATTACTTCTTTTTTTGCCAGTCACCTAGGAATTACTATTTGCAGTTTGAGAGTAAACGGCACAGACAGGGCTTTCCCACTCTCTTATATTTCTCATTCTTCCCTTTCTGCTATTAGTTATTTATCCTGGAAAATAAGTAATGATGCGCCTTGTATTTGCTGCCTTTTTTTTTTTTTTTAACCAGACTAAGATGCTGATGGGTGAGGTGATGAGAGAAGCTGCCTTTTCACTTGCCGAGGCAAAGTTTACAGCAGGAGATTTTAGGTGAGAAATGCTGATCTTGTGGATGTCCTACCAGTGGGAAAGAGCGATAAACAAATTGTTGATTTATCTTTTGGAAAAAAAGTAAAATTCTTAAATGCACTTAAAAAAATTACAGTTCTAACTAGGGTGTTTGTGCATTTCATTCAAGTGTACACAGATCTTGTGGAACAAAATTGGGGAAGTGTTATGATTCAGCTGATGGTACTACCGATTAATGGGGAAGCACTAAGTGATCAGACACAGCAGTAATCTGTGTGCTGCTGGAGAAAAGCCTGTTGCCCTTTCATTTGGATAGGGTGCTGTTTCCTGTCCTAACCAGTCACAGTGTTTAGCCATAAACAATAGTCAGATTCCACCCTGTAAGCAAACTGTACTTCAGTAGGAGAGTTTGCTATAGTGACCTGTTCTTGGAAGACCTTGAGACACTTGAGAATTCTCCAAGATGAATTGTTAAAGAAGCTTAAGTTTGTTAAAATGACAGAGTTAGCAGGTAAACAAATTCATAAAGGTTCTGAAAGAACAAATACATACAAACTCAAATGAACAAAATGTTGTGGCCTTGGTCTGCATTAAAGTCCTGGAATTCCTTCACTTTTATTGGGAAAAAAGTCTCACAGGTTGATGAGACTGAATGTTACTGAAATATTTTAAAGTAATTTCCCAGGTTACTGGCTAGTTTTTAGCTATCCTTCATATACTTGGTCTAAGACATTTCTAAAGTTACATTTCACAGACTCTACATCTTTTATATTTCCAAACATTGCTGGAAACCTGTTTTTTTCAAAGCTTCTGTGTAATGAATTGCATAGAGAACTGAGCTGAAGACAATTTCCAGATCTTTACAGCTATTTGATAACTACTTCATCTTGTATATAATGATGGCTTCATAAACCACTTCAATCTTTCCTAATTAAGATGTATGTTTTCTTCTTTACAGTACCACTGTGATCCAAAATGTGAACAAAGCTCAAGTCAAGGTTAGAGCTAAAAAAGACAATGTAGCAGGTAACTCTTTTCTAGACTATGAGTATTTCAACTCTTAAGGGAATTGTGGGAGAAGACTCTGAAATATGCAGAAATGTATCCAAACACTGTCTCCTTTTCTCTATTTCTCTTATTCATCTAACAGTAGGAACACTTGTCATTTGCTGGCTTTATCACATACAGCATATAATTTTTATATTTACCTCTCATAAAATTAAATGAGTGTGTGTAAACTGCAGTCCAATCTCTAGATCTTCAGAAAAACATGACTTCCGTAGAGCTTTACTGAAAAATAGATCAGGAAATTAAGTATCAAAAATTAAATACTTTTCAGGAAATTAAATATCAATAGTTTTCTATGAAGAAAACAAAAAGAATCAGAATCTAATGCTTAAAATATTCCCTAAGCACAGGGAATACATGAATAAACAGAAACATAATAAACTGAACACTGAATAAACCAAAATACTTACCTGAATTTTTCATGTGTCTAGATCTCTGTGATCTCAGCACAGTTCTGAAGTTCCATATTAAGACGTGAGAACAAGCATGACTTAATTGTTCCAAGCTATACAGGAAGATTTTGGAAACAAAGCTTCCTAGTTTACACAATTTATTAGAAGCAAATGGGGTAAAAGTGAGTTGTACTTAATAAATCTATAACTCTTCATGTCTCTTACATGCATTCTTGTTCACTTTTGTCAGGTGTAACTTTGCCAGTTTTTGAGCATTACCAGGAAGGAGGGGACAGTAAGTACAAACCAAATATTTTCTATCTTACATGTACTTTTGGCTATTCTATGCTAATACAAAATTACTTATCATGTCACATCTTGCTGGTAAGGCAGTTTACATCATAGGCATAGGTGTACTTACTTCCTCTGTGGTGCTTTGCCCTGTTCCTGTGACATGGAGGGATTATTAGGGACTATAGTGGATTTTAATTTCCTAAATCAGCGAGATTTTCAGATGAGGAAAAGGCTTGTCTTGAATTATCAGGTTTTGAGACTGATTGGTCTTACTGTGGACATGCACAAGAATGATCTGTAATAACGTAAACTACTATAAAGACAATTTGTTAATGGGCAAAGGCCTTAGCTTGTCACTTGCCGAGCTGTTTGTATCCCTGTAGTTTGTAAAGTACTAATTTTTATCAAGTAAGAAAACACCATAGTAGCAATAGCAACAAATATTATTTGATGACTTTTTTTTTTGCAGGCTATGAGCTGACTGGCTTGGCCAGAGGTGGAGAACAGCTGGCTAAGCTGAAGAGGAACTATGCCAAAGCTGTGGAGCTGCTTGTGGAACTGGCCTCCTTACAGGTTGATGGGAGGAGAAAAAGAAGGGGATCATTGGTTTCTCACTGTTCTGAAAGTAGTATAGTCTCAGTGATTGTAGCTTAATACTTTGAGCTTTACTATATTCCTTTAGTCCCAGTGCTGTACAAAGTTGAACACCTTTTCCAGCTATAAAACAGTTATATTACTGCTTCAAAGAAGTCCTTATTCCTTAGTGCTATGAAGAAATTTTCTTTGGGCAGTTGGTGTTTGTAACTGCTAATGTGCATTCAGTGTGCTACTGATGTTAGCAGAAAACATTCTGCTGCTGTCAAGAATGTAGTTTGTAAGAGGCTTTCAGGTTCTACTTGGTTTTGCTTATAGAATTGATGGAAATGCTGAATTTGTCTTATGTATTAATTATTTAATCCCATTCCATCAGACATCCTTTGTTACTTTGGATGAAGCCATTAAAATAACAAACAGACGTGTGAATGCAATTGAACACGGTGAGTATTTTTCCATTTGGGATGCATAATATTTTTCTGTCTCCATGTAAAATGAAGAGCAGGGTCATGGAAGCCACTCTTCTTTCGACTGCTTTCTTGTTAGTAGGATTTCTGACTAGTTCAAAAACTCTTCAGAAAGCATTACAATGAAGCACATTGCAAGTAAGAACAAAAATTAAAAGCCCAGTGGAATGGACTAGAGTACACAGAGATAAATGGATATGCAAACATGAAAAAGTAATCACAAAGTTGTATTGAGGACCTATAGAACAAAGATTTTACAAACACATTCTGGAGTCTCTGGTAGTGACTGACTTATTTGGTCAAGTCTAGAAACAAAAGACAGGATGTTTCTATGTGTTAAGATGTTCCAGTAGCTAGCATAACAGCTTTTAAAACTGTAATGGTGGTGCCCAGCAGAGAGCTGGTGACTTTTTGTGTTGGTTTTGGATGGGATCACAGAGTAGGCATCCAGAGAGAAATCTTGGTAACCTATTCAGCTTTGTGTTACAGGAAATGGAACAGTCCTGATCTCAATACTCTGGTATCTGTCTTTCATCCAAATTCCTTATTCTTCACATTCTTCTTTGTAAATTTGTTTCTTGCAATTTCTTAAGTACTACGTATGCACAGTGTTGCTGTGATTACTTTTGCTGCAGCATCCAGGGTGCTTTGATTATTTCAAGTTCCTTTTTGTTGCCGATAGCTGAGACGTAATCATCTTCGCATGTGTGCAATAACTTATTTCAGTACATGATTCTACACTGTCCTTTTCAGCACTGTTTTTCATAGTCTTTTTCTTTGAACGTGCAAGCCTTATCTGCAGCTTACCACTCTGCAAATTTGACTGTAGAAAAGGTTTCCTCTGCAGCCTTCCAAATAACTTTGGTGTGCTGATAACAGCTTTCTCCTGTCAAAAAGTGATTGACAGATAGCTTGCCCAGTTGGGTGTTAAAGCTTTGTTTAATGTCTTATCTCTTCCCTTTGGATGGTATTATATTTGAATGTTTTTACGAGGGCTTTTTCAAACAGAGATCATAATTCTTTGAGTAAAAGTGCTATGTTAAACAGAAGTTTCTGGAAATATGTGGTGGAAGAACAGAGTTTTAATTCAAATCTTGCCCACCTATTGGAAGATTTTTTTTTAACCCACTTCCATGGGGGAAAAAGGACCTTACAATCAGTGATCAGTGCTCATTCCATTCCATCTTTCAAAGGAATATGCTATGGAGATTCTGTGATGTTCAGAATCCTAGTTTAATCCTGGACTTACTGAAGAAAACAATTTTGTATACTTGTCCATAACGAAATAGTATGATCTTCCATGAAAGACAGACATGTTAATTTCCCTTAGCCAAAAGAATTACTAGATTGACTTTAAACAACCATCTGTGCACTGCATTAGATAACCTCCTGGCTAATAAAACAGCAGTCCAACAACTTCCTTATTTATATTTTTTTTTTAGTGATTATTCCTAGGATTGAGCGTACTCTTTCTTATATCATCACAGAACTGGATGAACGAGAACGAGAGGAATTCTACAGGTAAATACCTAAAACAAGACTAGAATAGTCTCTTTTTCTCAAATAGACCATTCTCAGAAGGGACTTACAAGAACTATTCACTCAATCTGGCCGCAAACACTGTTAAACATGACCTGGTCCTTACTGCACATCAGGCGCCCAGCTCTGGAAACTCGGGAGATCTGCAATTACTTGTCTGAAAGTTACAAATGAATCCATACCACTAGGTTGCACATAGCTGTCTTTATCATTCTCCCAGAGGGAATGATGTGATACACTACACTGAGGTGTTCTGCTCTAAGGACACCTCTGCCATAGAGGTCAGTGTTCTGGGCTACCTGATGCAAAAATGTCAGACTTGGAATGAATTAAAGGAGAATTAACTTCATTAAAGACAGAGTAGTATAATGCAGTGTTTAAGGTCAAGAATATTATTTATAGTTTGTATAAAGGCATGAGTTAATCTGCAGAGATGAACTTTTCAGTGGCAGCAGCTAGCAATAAAAGCCTTTTGCCATTTGTTACAGGATTTTCGTTTCCTGGGGAACTTCTCCAGGCAGCTTTATCATAGCCAAGTGGTAGGGCATCTTTGCTGCTAGCCTGTTTTATGAAAACATTTGTTTCACAGGTAAACCACATTTCTCTTCACAGGTTAAAGAAGATCCAGGAAAAGAAAAAAGTATTGAAAGAAAAATCTGAGAAAGAACGGGAGCTGCGGAGGGCAGCTGGTGGGGAACATGAACCAGCCAATCTCTTAGCAGAAGAGAAGGATGAAGACCTTCTCTTTGAGTAACCCAGCACAGTTGTTGTATATGGAGCAGGAGACCCATAACACAGAATGTCCAATTGCAATATAAGTCAGGAGATACTGTCTCAATGATACTTATGCGGCTTCTCAGTTGGTGTGTAAGTCTTGAGTTGAACGGATTGTGGATTTCTCCTGGGAGATTAGAAATCTGGGAACTTGACTGCAGGACAGGAGGAAAAGGAGAGAAATCAGGTGCTTTACTATCAGAAAGCCACCTATTGTGTGTTCAGCCTGTTTCTTCACTTGGTAGGAATGACTGTCCATAGCTGTGGTTTCTGCAGGATGCCTGTGGATTTGCCTAATCAGATTCCTCTTTAATTGCTCCCCGTCCTGGTGCAAGCAGGAGAAAACGTTATTTAGGGAGGGAGATGCATGTAATGTTCTTTTCTGCTGAACTATTAATGTTCAAGTTGCTTAAAGCAGATACTGGCACAGCTGAAGTCAAATGTCAGTAAAGGCAACTCTAGTTTTCTAACCTGCTGATGAAATCCACAGTCTTCTGCGATTCGTTTTTGTTGCACGATTGTTACCAATGGCCTAAAACATCTATGGTTTTAATTAGAGGTTCTGCCAACTTGTGTACTGTCTGTGCTAGAAACATAAAAAAATCAGATGTTAAATATCTGGTGTCTGCTAGAAGATGATGGTCGTAAAAGCTTGTCATGTTGATTTCAAAATAAAACCTTTGCTTCATCCCCTACCCCCAACTTAGAATCAGCACTGGGCACATCTCTTTTCAGCCTGTGCCCACATTCACTTAACCTTTACTGCTTTAGATAAGTGACCAAGGAGAAGTGTCTCTCCCGCCACAAACACAGAAACTGTTCTCATCCAGCTACATATTGCTCCAAATCTTCATTGCAACCAGAGCTTGGCAAGCAAAGCAGGGTTAAATGTACAGTAGTCCATCCTTGCGGTGATTCTTCATGTCCTATGCTGATGAGGAGTATCTAGGAGGAGAGTGGCTGATAAGCAGGCTGTCACTGAATGCTGCTCAGTTTGAAGGGCTGTTTTCCTAAAGACCTTAGTTTGCAGTCGGCAAACTGAACATATGCCATAGCAGTACTGTAGTCTCTTCAAGGTAAGCATCTTGTTTTAAACATGATCCAGAACTTAACTGCAGACACAGGGTAAGTGTGAGGAAATGAATTTCCATTAATACCTTTAAAAAGTCATTTTATAATTGTATGAAGTGCAAGGCCCTTTCTTTTCTCTTTTGAAGCTAGAGGCAGCACAGTTGAGTAGTAAGTCCATACTGTTATGAGATATAGGTCCAGCTTGAAAGAGAGAAACTGCAGATCTGTGAACATCATGTTACCTCTCCCACTGGATGCATGGTGTCAGAAGGAAGAGAGAACATCCTCTAGGGCACTGATGGGTCACAGCATCTTTCACACATCCAGCAAAATGGCAGAAAGACGACTCCCAAGATCCACTACAAGAAGTAAAGTTGTACAGTGATTTATTTTAAATCTAGAAATATTTTACATTTTTACATTAGTGTGCAGTTCATGATGTCTCAAAATACAGAGTGCAGATACATGTATAAAAATACAATGTGGGGCTAACCACAGGTCTCAGTAAAGTCACCTTAATTATTTAAGGCATTAAACCCCCCATCTTATATTTTAAAAAGTCACATATAATTACATTCAAAAATTCTTTTATGCAATTCAGCTAACATTTATTTTTAATTAAATCTGGACTGGTAAAAATGCAGATACCCTCATTTCAGTCTGATACAGCTCACTACAAAGCCTGTGATAAGGTTGATGAGTTTCACCACTGAAGTTTGTATATTCTCTTTTACTCTCAAGGAAATTGACACACATTCTTCATTAAAGGCGGCAGAAGAATTTCTTACACAAGATAATTCCAGGTCCAAGCTAGCAGCAGATGGACAGCCAGGTACATTTCTCAGTGCTGCTCAAGACAAGCCTTTTAGCAGGAGACAAAGCTAACATTGGTTATAAACTATCACAGCACCTCTCTACATGGATGTCAGCAAGTACTGTGTGCCCTGGGAATTAAGAGTAGAGCCAAACTTCAAGCAAAGTTCTTGAAGTCTACATTCAAAAGCTTATTTGTATAAAAACAGCTTCTGTATACCATTTCAGAAAAACTGGGGAGACAAACATTAGTCAAAACACATTAATGGCATGATTTTACTGTGACTGACACTGCCTATGAACAGTGAATACGTAAGGGGGTTCAGCAACCACCTTGAGCTGATTGTGACTGCAAGAATTTGGACAGTACCTACGTAGCTGAGCTCGGTTACCCTTAGCAAACACATTTTAGTGCTTCCCACCTTCTTGTCAAACTATTAAGCGGTCAATACCAAAAAGCCTAATACAGCTACAATCATCTTTCTTAAAAAAGGGTAGAATTGATACAATATTTTGTCATCTATGAAACACTGACTACTCAATATACCTGAATATTGTAGTTGTCATAAACTATGGATTAAACTGAGAACATGCCTGCAATGTGAGGCAAAAAGCCATTATTTTGACTATCCAGCCCTTGGGCAAACAGCTAGCACATTACTATTTCTAACACTGAGTTGAACTAAAGATACTAAAATTTCCAACCCTTTTTCTTTCTGAAGGGTCATTACTTATCCCCACTAATTGTTTTGCAGCCCTAAAACCTAATTAAACCAGCAATTTTGCTTTCTAACAAGACAGGAATACACCCTATACTTCCATTTTTCAATACAAAAATGTACTGAATGTTAGTTCAGTAACTAGGATAGTTATCTGACAATTTCTTTCCATCAGCTCTGTACTTTGAGCTCTCTATTTAACTACGGGTGTGAATTTGTTCCATTAACACTTGAAGAAAGAATATATGCGAGACAGAATGGGAAAAAAATCATCTACTACTTCATCTTTCAACATTAGACAGGAGTGAACTACACACTGACATAACTCCAGTGTTTTACCTGTAGGAACAAAGAAACACTGGCTAAAATGAAGAGAGATTCACAGTCAAGGTTCTTTGTGCTACCCAAAACTCAAACAGCCAACTGTTCAGTTAGCTTCAGCGATAGAACAGCCCTACTGATGCAGATGCACAGCCTTAGGAGTTAAACCTTCACAGCTCAATCATTTGAGGATGCAGAGATGTTCTGATCTGCTTTGCAGAACACACTAGGATACAGACAGATCTTGCCTTTTGTTCACGTTTCTTTTTTGTTTTAACCATTACAAATATTCCCCTTTCTTGTGACTTCTCAGTCAGTTACCAGTGTTTTACACATACTTTCACTGCAGTACTGAGCAAATGCAGGACAATATGTAGGCTAGTGAATTACAACACTCATTTCTAAAACAGTAGCTACATTCGGCTATTTTAATTCCAGTTAGTTATCCATTAGACCAACAGCCACAAGATGAACCATTTGCAGAGATTAAAAAACCTCACTGTTTCCCAATGTTCAGCATATCAGTCAGTTTTAGTCAGTACTGTTACAAAACATGAGAACTTAAGTTGACTTTTAAGCAGCATGTCTTATAACTATATATTTTTCACAAAAAAATATAACCTCTGCCTTTCTAAAATATCTCTACAGATCTGTGGAAAACAGCGGCTCCAATCAGTCAATATGTTTTAAAGAAAATTCCATAAAAATATCACATCTAAAAGATCAGTATAATATTCATCTTTGATTGGACCTAAAATTAATGTGCAGTCAAATCTGATTTTAAAAGTCTGACTAAAAAGACACAAGGATTGAAATATTTACATTATACACATTTTCCAATTACAGTGCTATTAGAAAGTGGAATGTTTGAGAATTAAAATATTAGCTCAAGCCTCACAGGGCAGCTCCAGACCAGAGCGGCATCTGTGTATTTTTTGAACAGAAGAGATTTCTCATTAACTTTGTTCATGTGTAGATTATTTCTCTGCCCAATGATCTGTAGAATTATACTCCTGAACTACCATCATGTCCCACAAAGTCATTAAGTTAAGTGTTAAATAACATTCATATTTATAACTATGTGACAGCATGGACTGTATATACACACACACACATATACTTAAAATCTTTGATTTCATAAAGGTGATTCTAGGTAAAAAAGGTAGCTTTATGTATAAAAGTAGTTGCTAGAAAAAAATCTATCTAAAGCTTTAGAATGTAGTACTGACAAGGTCTCCATTTCTAGACCACAGAGAAAGCAAACCTGGGACAATCTTTCCATCAGTTAAATCAGCTCACAAGCTGATTAGTGTATTTTTTCAATAATACGCAATTTCACTGGCAAAGGATGCAGCCACGAGGTCCAGAGCTCACACGTTTCTACTAGAATCAAGTAGACCTACACATGATCTCCTTGGAAAGATTACTAGATTGAAGTCCATTTGTCCCTTGAAATTGCTCTCTCATCGTAGCCAGGTGGAGGGCACCCACTGGGGTTCTGTGTCAAGTTTGTTTATTAACCGCAGTAACTCTTGATATGCCTTATCAAGATCAGAATTCACAACTGCTGTATCAAAGTAGTGGCCATTGTTCTGTTCCATCTCCCTTGTCTTCTCTATGATTTCTCTTAGCTCTTCTGGCTGCAATCAAAACCAGAGAATTAGTGTATGTGTGTAAGAACGACTCAGAAAAGTCTTTTACACAAATTTTCATGGTATTGCTACCAGCTATTGAAAAGTTTGCAATAACATTGAACCATGATACATATTTGAAAGCTAAGGGCACTCAAGACAACAACTGTCCCAGACTGAAGTAAATAAAGATCTAGCACTGTTCATTTTATGACACTCATCTTACTGAGACTCTTAAATCATGTTTCCAAAAAATAAGTTAGGTTGCTAAGCCCATTATTGTTCAGAAAGGGACTGGAGATGGCAGAGATAGTGTGAGAATAAGACTGGTGTTGAAACAGGACAACATTCCTCCAAAGGCCTAGCACTAGAAACACCAAACAGTCCAAAGCAGTAGCTACCACTGAAATGCCTTCCTCAATAAACAGCAATGAGAACCACAGCGAGAGCTATACGCTTAAGTTGATCAAATCACCATAGCATCAGCTAAATGACACTGCAGAAAAATGGAAAACATGATTTGGGAGCTGGAAGGGAATATGTCAAAAGTAAGAATATTGCAGATGTAGATAAAAGATGCAAAGAGAGAAGTAGAAATGGTTTGTTTTACTTCAGAATTCTTTTACACTTTGATTCTAAAAGTGTGTTTCTTTTTCTCTTTTGCAGCTTATTTTTGTCTTATATGAAAGAATATTCAGGTATAATTTTGGAGATAAATTTCTAAAGAGGATATTTTCAAAAGGGACTTCAGGCCTTCAAGACTTTTTTACTAGGCGTTAAATACACTTAAGAAAATAAAAAACACATACAGGCAATACATGCAAGACCGACCCTTTTCCTTAACAGGGGAAAGGGTTTAATACAGTGATGTTTACCCAACTGAAATAAATACAACTCCAATATGATTAATCAAAAAGAACACAGGGATAGTTTTAACACCAATAACAGTGTATTAATTGTTATTGCAAATTGATGCCTTGATTACTGCAGTAGAAAACCCTTCTTTTAGATCTTCGCCAGGCAGTACATCACCCTTGCATCAAGCAAGGAAAGCAAAACCACACAGCTGTAGAACACAGTGAGGTACAATTTCTGACTAACAGCCATATCGAGAGTCCCTTTGAGTAATGCTGGGAAGACTGTTCTTCCTCAGTATGAACTGCGTTACGTTCAGTTAGTACTTTGAAGATACTATGGTGGCAAAATGCTCCCACCAACCACTGTAGGGTAGATTACAGTTAAAAAGCTGAAGAATAACATATTTCATTATCCTAGCACTAAGCACTTTGTATCTCCTAAGATAAGGACCTTTTCTGAGTTTTCAGACATCCTGGTTTAATCTACGGGTTTCAGTTCCACTCTGCAGAACTAAGTTCTCATTAACTAAATGATCTGAACCAGGTAAGCTGAAATCTTGACATGACACTGGTTGAAACATGAAAAGTGATCCTACAGGATCAAGATTAAAACAGCTTTAACTGAAGAGTTTTGGAATACATTTTCAAATAAATGCTTTTCCAAGGGCAGGTAAGTTCTCAAAAGAAGAACAATTACTCCCTAGAATTACTCTCAGGTTTACTTGAAAACAAAGTTGGGTTTTTTTTACACAGTTTTGAAATACAGGGTCCTATTTTTGTACCCAAATGCAGAGACCACAACTGAGACCTTGTGCCCCAGGATTATTAAATTAGCAGTGGATTCCCTTGCCTCATACCTCTCACATTTCGTTAGGCAAAAGCATCCTGAGCCCTTCCCTTAGTATGGTCTGCCTCCTAACCTGAAGCACACAGATCTCACCTACACCGCTTCCCATGTATTGTCAGTCTCATTACCATCTCCAAATTCTAAACAAAGGGTATACAAATTTTTTACCAAAAGCATTCCAGATCTGTAAATAAAAAGCATCATGGTTTCAGAATAAGTGTTACACATTACCTTTGGGTTTTTCCCTTCTTTGGCCAATAAAGCACGTAATCTCTCTTGTGAAGGTGGTGCAACAAATATAATATATGGCTTCAAGTCAGAATTACGTAGTGTCTTCAGTGACTGCAGAAATAGAATTTAATAAATATTTTAACAGTTCCACACATGAAAAGGGCTTTTATTAATGCATTATTCACATGCTATAATTGATAACATACTCTTCAAGCACAATGACAATTGTACAATATATCAACAGCAGTATAATTGACCATAATAGTATTATCACCATCACTCACTAGTTCAGTCGCCATTTCCTACAAAATTGATATTCCAATATTTTTCAGCTTCATGGAACCCAAACATTTACTTCTGGTTCAAGAATATTCTTCATAACTAAACTGAAGGAACATATCTTTTGGTATCCAAAAGCAAAAAACCAAAAAAATATCACCTACACTGAAGTAATTTCCTTACAATGGTAAGGAATGGTATCAGCTTTTAACAGAGAGTCTTTAAATACTTTAAATACTACAGTTTACCCTTTCCAGTTCTGAAGATTAAAACAGTAGGTATCAGATACACTACTACTGTATGCTTAACATACTGGTTTTGGCAGGTTACATTTATATTAAGAGACAGGAAATAAAAAGAACCAAGCTGTAGTTTGATTTTTCCAAAAGGCTCCTTTTATGTGTCTCAGGACAAGCAACTTGTCTCTGAGATATATTTTTACAACCACAGATTTAGATCCATTTTCAAAGTGTTATGAATTTTCAACTTACTACATGCTTTGTGATACCCATGAGCTATTCCAGTAAAATATCATATGGTGCCAAACTGGTGATGGCTTCAATATAACTTCATTATAGCTTCAATACTACCAGACTTTACTTATGTGTCCGAGTTTTAGGGCTTCTTTTGCAGCATTTATAGCAGCAGTAGACCTCATACATATTGTATGTATTAGAAATGGGCTGTGTTCCAGGACTCTGCCTCTTCCCACATTTGACTAAATTTTCAAGTTGAGGTCTGTATGCATAGTTTTTCTCTTCCTTCTCCATAATAAAAGGGTCATAGCTAAAGAGCTTTTCAATATTGATGTGATATACTTTAATCCTGTCTGTTACAGAACTGCATAAAGACTCCCAAAATGCAGTTTCCACAACTTTCCATCTTCAAAAACCTCAGAGCTCAAAGAATATTGGGAGAAACTGAGACACACAAATCTTATTTTAGTTCTTTTTTTTAAATTCAGATAGCTAAAGCTGGTGAGAACTATCTGGAAACCAAGGTCCCTACTACCTTTAGCACAGATAAAGATGACGTGTATATTTCCAAACAGGGAACAAGAAGGCTGTATTCATAACACGTTAAATAGAAGACCACTGAAAGAAAACTTGGAATAAACATGAAAATGGACCTTGAAAACACGCACATTGTATAAAAACCATATGTAGCGCTTTAGATTTCCACAGTAGCTTCAATGATTAAAATATGGCAGGTACCAGCTTTGCCATACCTGGGTATGGAGATTTAAAAGGCATATCTTGCCAGAGTTGATAACTTGCCGCACAGAGTCTATGCTAGTACCATAGAGGTTCTTTTCAAACTCTCCATATTCAATGAACTTCCCTGCAGCTATGTCAGTCTCAAATGCCTGTCGGGAAATGAAATGGTAATCTCTGCCAGCTACTTCAGTCTCTCGCCTGCTCCGAGTAGTATCTACAAACAAGAGCAATAAGAAAGAAATCAAGACAATGATACACCTGTAGTACTGAAGAGGAGAAATAAGTATTTCTCTTAGGAGAGACATTGTTAACAAAGCAAAAAAGGGGAAAAAAAAAAAGCATTTGAAGGATCCAAGAAATGCAAGTATTTTATTTTCTACAATAAATAACCCTGGATAGATTAAATTGCAAAAGATTAAACCTGCATTTAGAGGTCTTGTTTAAATTATCTAGAGGGAAAAAAAATAGTCAACAAGGAAAGGAATAGTTTCACCCATGCAGCTGCGTTCTGTATGTGAAAACACCTGTTAGTTGTTTATGAGAAGTTATATTGTTAAGCTCTTTTAAAACCTTATTTAGTGTGCATTAGACATTAAAAAGGTAAAATTCACTTAAATATAAGTAGCTTGGGAAGGCACTGAAGCCACCTAAATTTAAATTTATGCAGGATATGTAGGTTAAAGATTCTTTGTCCAATGTACTAGTTTCTTTTTTAAATTTCTGTAACTCCAATTTCATTCACACTGAAATATATGCATATCTTATAATGTCTCTATAACACCGTGTTGGTTGACTTACCAAAGCTACTTTCTGCCACCCAAGATGTAACTTTGTCTTTTATCCAAGATTTGATTATATCCTGCTCAAAAACCACCAAACTCTTAATAGCCATTTTCAACACAAGAAGCTTTATCTGCAGACAGTGTTTAGAATAAGCAACCATATCTCCCTGTCAAACTTACGGGGAACTGCAGATGCAAAGCGATCCACTTCGTTATTCATAAGTCGCTGCCTCAGTTCATTTTGGCCGCAGTTCTGCGGGCCGATCAGAACAATAGGCCGTTTCCTGTTTGCTGGCTGATGATACAGTGACATTTCCTCGTAGGTCAAAATTTCCTCGTTGTCGTAATCTTGAGAGAGAAACAACAAAATCGTCACAACACACTTTACTGCTAGTTGCATGTACTGCCTGTCATGCAGCATCAAGTTTCAGGCAGCTCCTGACTCTTTGTCCAGCATCTAGCTGTGAGTCATTAAAGCAACAGAACTCCAAAGATCATCACTTGCCCAGTAAGATGAGGCTTCCCCCCACCCTCTTTCTGGAGAAAGAAAATGTGTTTCCACTTACTACTGATATAAGTAGTAGCATAAACTCAGGAAACAACTTGCTTGCCAAGGAACAAGTTTCTAGTACAAGAACAACACTTTATGCCCAACAACAACAAAAAACATCATCCCGATCCCAAAGTACTTTTTAAAGAATACAGTATAAATAGCCTACAAACTCTCTGTGGAGAAAGTTTCCATTTACTAAACTTAATTAAGCAGAGTGAGATATTACTACAAAACCATAAAAAATTGGTTCATCGTTTTATAAAATTATGAGTGCTTCCGTGCCTAAAAAGCTATCTGGTTTTTTACCCCTGTCATCTGGTCTTTATTGAAAGACACTAAATGACCCTACAAATCCTGCCATCTCTTTTACATCTTTCACTAAATGCTATTACAAACCATTACTACTGCTCCCACACAAAACATCATCAGGCAGTATTTCTAGCATCATATCCTGAATTTCAGCATTCTTTTCACAAGGCTATTTGTAGAATCTTTTACAGTTGCTTGTAAGTGCACACACTGTGCAAAAAGTGCTGCTTACCATCATTTTTATTTGCATTGTATAAAACCTTTTTCCGTTTCTTTTTGTTTTTCTTCGCGCACCAGAGTTTTCCTAACCAAAATAAAAATCATCACAATCAAATACTCATACAGGAAAAAGGTTCTGATCCCACCCGCTATCTGGACCTTTAAAGTGGGGATTTATTCTGCAGTTTTGAAAAGGCTTACTATTTTTCACTTCATTACAAACATTTGGTGTATTAAGCAAATATTGCATGCCAAAGACTTCAACCGAGTCATGACAGATAAAAAAGGGGCTTTCCAAACTCCCTTCCCTCATCCTAATTACATTGCACATAAGTTATGTAAAAACCATGTGATTTATACAGGTGCTAAATTCAGACACCTCTATTTACTTCAAGAATTTCAAAGAATCACCCCACTTGTATTACAAAAAATAGAGGAATTTTCTGCAAATCTACAATGACAAGGTTCCAGATATCATTAATTAGCACTTCTATGAGTTAAGGTATTTTTTTTTTTCCCCTTGGAAAGCACATATCCAACCTGATTTTTCTGGCTCCTTGTCTTCTTCTATGGTCTGCTTCATTGCTTCTCTTTGTTGCTGAAAAGTTTTTCCTTAATGCATTTAAAAATAAAAGTACAAAAAGCAGTTAACATTTAGAAGCCATTTCTATACTTTTTTTTGTAATGACTTACTCATTTTACTTTTCCCCTAAGGTTTTAAATCTCTGAAGGTTCTGGTAGAATATGACATATTAGAGACATTTAAAAACAGAAATTAAAATTGTTGAGACGCTTGTTTATTGCTTCAAAAATATATTAATCAAGGAGGACTTGCAGAGCATTTATACTGTTTTGGACAGTTTTGCCTGGAAAATTCAAGCTAGTGGAAAGACTACATTTCCCCACTATGATAATACGGTTTTCTTATTACTTTTGTATGCTAAGTGTGTTCTATTTATACTAAATCTTTTGAACTTCAGCTAGAAAAAGACTAGTCTATATTTAAACTAGTGTTCCTCTCAACTTACGCAAATGTCATAAAGTAGCAGTGTGATATTCTATGGAATTTGAAAAGTATTTTCTTCACTGTGTTTAACAGATCAGCAGATCTTTAATGGACTAGAGTGCCATACATATTTCAATGCAAAAATTATACACTGACTTCAATGTCTGAAAACACTAATACTCAAAGGCCCCCAACAGTTAGGAAGGAAGCGTGACTTAGACATAACTGAAGCTCTTAGCTAAGTGAAAACATGCAGAAAAGTTACTATGAAAAAGATAGATTTTTCAAATACACTACTTGTATTTGTAGTAGATATAGTAAGAAATCTAACAGCTGCTCTCATCTCCAGAAAACAAGCAGGCTGAAGTCCCATGCTTCTGCCGCAGCCAGCAGAGGGAACTCTGAATCCACAGTGTCCCCAGGGTGCAGCAGTAAAGGGACAGGAGAGCAGCTCTTGAAAGGTGAACTGCAGTGGAAGCCATAGCTTTACTTGGCATTTTAACATCTATACATGGAGATGCCTCCAAAAGACCAATCTTTGAAATGAATTACATAACCAACAGTGAGATCTGGTGCAAAAGGTTCAAAGTCACAGATATTTCAGGCAATAGATATTTAAGGGTATATGAGCCTTTGAAAACCAGAATATTGCCCCTATGGCTATGGAAACAAATGGCTGTCAAGCTTTTTCTAGAGCTTTATTTACCAGGGATAAGGCCTGCCAATGGCTGATTATCTTCATCTCCATCTCTGTAAGCCTGCCACCAGTTCGGATCTTCTTGGCTGATCACATGGAGTATATCTCCTTTTTGAAAAGACAGGCCTAACTCTCGGCAGGGGACGTAAGGGTCATCAGAAGGATCATAGTCAAAATGAGCTTTCACGTGTATCTGTGGAAGACCATATGTAAAAAGAGGAAAAAAAAAAACCTTTGACACCTCATCTTCCTGTGACTTACAGTGGAGTTCCAATATATAAAAAACACCAAGATCCTATAAAGTGGAAACTTTATCTGAGGCATACAGGAGATACTGGAATGGAATCCTTACCTAACTTAGCAATGGAAAAGACAGTTGTGCTAGGCTGGAGATGGAAGGCCGGAATTTAACTCTTGTTAATTTAAAGTCTATACAATTTCCTTATCATTTTAGGGGGCAAAACCCCCGAGCTACCGATTTAAGTTCTTTGCATTCAAAAAGTATCACAGATATTCTGATTTGTTTAAATTACCTAATAAATACACAGACTGAAACCCATTTGCTGGGCTTTAGGTGAAGTTTCACTTTAAAGATATTTTACTTTGTCACCAACCATTAATGTTTTTATTTAGCTGTGATAGAAATGTGTGCATTCTTCCTTCAACCTGTTAAAGCAGCCTCAAGCTTTGGCTTTAACAGTTAACTTTATCTAACAAGATAATGAACAAAGTTTCCAGTACACAAACTTTTCCCCCCAAAGCATATTTGCAGTTGCCATCAATCCAATTAACATAACTGAGAAACTAAGAATTTCAAAATAGAATTTCAGAAACACAGGTAGTTCTACTTTTATAATTTCTTATTATTTTAGAAACTGAATTAAAATCTAGGAGTTTCAGCTTAACACCATCAATCATCTTCAATAGTTAATTCAGGTGTTAGTCTGCAAATAATGGAACCAACTTAATTGTTTAAGTTTTGCATTTGCTCCACAATGTAAATGACATACAGAAAAACTTTTGGAAAAACAAGGTATGTATCACCAAGCTTAAGAATTTATGTAGAGCTACTTACAACTGTCTCCTTCGCAGGAGGTGGCTTGCTCTGCTGACTGGGAATCAATACAAATGTCAGAGTACCATGCATGTCAGCCTGAGATGAAAAATAGACTCTTCATATACAATATCAAAATACAGCCTAAGGTTAAGATTTTAATAAATAACATATTTTGGAAAATGCTTCAAAAATTCCCAGAAAAGGCAGTTCCCAAAAGCACATCATCTATCCCTTAACTGGTTTAAAAGATATAGTGATTCAGTGACAAGCTAGAAGCCAAATGCTGATATTCGGATTTTAAAAACCTGGAATTCTTGATTATACATAAACTATTTCTATTTGAAATGGAGCACTTTCAAGTCTGTCAAGTAAGACTTGGGAGAAATGGAAAATAATATTCTCTTGTTCAGTTGAAAAATACCAACAACTGGATCTATGCTGGGAGCAAAAAAAGTATAAAATATTATTTTTCTAAATTGCTTAATTGGAACTGTGTTTTAAAACCAAAACGTTTCTACTATGATTTTATGCTGTTAACATTACTAAGGTATACAAAACACTGTTTAAAAATTTAACTAACTCAAATCCTGCATCTCTAAAGTACTTAATATCAATATTGCAATCACCCCTACTAAGCAGGTAGAACACAATAATGTTCTGGCCTTACAGAATTCTTATTTGCCTGCGTAATCTTTTATTCAGAGTGTGTTTGCACACAATTTGCACACAACAAACATCTAGATAAAATGCCAGTGCCAATCTGTGACAAGGTTCAAGTGTGTCACATTTCCTGCACATCATTCCATGAACCATAACACAATTTATGTTGCATAAATCCAAAGTGAATGCATATATCTCAAAAAATTCAGACCTGAGGCTTAAATAAAGTAAACATAACTGAGCATAACATGAGAATGATGCAGGAAAGGAAAGGAAAACCCATGATTTTCAGTCAGCATGCATAGTTCCACGAGGAACGCATAGAATTTCACAGTGATCCTGTGAAGAGTCCTCTAAAGTCAGGCGCGGTTCATTATCATCTGAGTAGCAAGTGGTGAAGCAAAATTAAGAAGGAAAGTAATTTCCTTTTCCTATGCTTGTTTTAAGTATTCTTTGGGGACTGAAGCACTTTAAAATTTCACTTCTGCATTACAAAATACAAAAGACAACATATAAAGAATTAAAAATATGTTTAAATTAATGATTGAAAAATGCATTAAAAAAACAAGGTTTTTTTTATTTTCAACAAGTAATTTGCTCTTATGTTAATATATTGTGGTTTAAAATCTTTTATTCTGTAACTCTAGGCTGCAGGAGCTGCTCAAAAGCAGAAGAAGCTCTCTGCAGAGAACTGAACTGTCAGAGCTGAATTAACTGTCAAGCATCTACAAAACACTCTTTTCAAAAGCATAAGACTTGGCTAAATATGGTTCTTTTCAAAAAAATAGAGGTGCCAATGAAGACAATTGCAGAGTGTGCAGAATCTCAGATATCTCTGACCCAAAAAAATCATGGAGAAGGAAGGCTTTTCGAGTAACTATAACAATCTTTTGAAATGGCTTTAAAAACCCCCACAAAACAAACCCAATACATTTCTGTCTCTACTTCCCTGCACTCGACCTCACCCTATATATTAGGTGAAATATTTTGACAGCAAATTTCAGAAAAAAATCCAACTAAAGGCAGAAATTGTCCATTAAAACTACAGTCTTACTGTAGGATGAGACAACTTGATCTATGGATATTGCTGTCTATTCTTCCTACAATAATGCCACCTATAGCAGAACCCAGGTCTTTGTCCTGATTTTGACAGAGCACAGATCTATGAAGTAATTCAAATATTTACTAATTCCCCGCCCCCCCCCCCCCCAAGACCTTTCCAAAGCATGTGCTAGTGGATATTTCCAATGTTTGTATCAAAGTTATAAATTAAATTTTTAAAAAATTGTCATTTTCATCAGGTGTTCCATCTTGGGACACCAATCAACAGCAGGTACCAGGGAAAAGCACGAGAAAACAGCAACACTGGGCAATGGAAAATACTGGTAATTCCCAGCTTTTGGCATTGCGCCTCACAGGGCCTTTGAGAGAGAGCACCTCTGCATTTACTTGTCCCTGATGGATTTCTTGCCTGTTGTTTTGACTAGCTGCTTTTGAACTGATGTATGATTTTGTCATGAATGGTAAAAGTGTAATAAAAGAAAAATGTCTATGCTGGTGAACTGCTGACAAAAGAGTTTTTATCAGGAGGGAAAGAGCAAGAAGTCTAGGCATGTAAAGGTCCCATGTGACACAGTTTGTGGTCGGTTGAGCCTGGCCAGCAACTAAGAATCCACCAACTCCTCACTCACTCCTTTTCCCCATCAGGATGGGAGACAGAATCAGAAGACCAAAAGCAGAAAAACTTATGGGTCGAGGTACAGACAGTTTAGTAAGCGAAAGGGAAAAACCCAACCCAACAAGTGATGCAAAGGCAATTGCTCACCACCCAGTTTTTACTGCTCAGAATGATGTTATATGACATAATACAGCACTGTGGTCCGTCCACGTCAGCTGTCCCAGCTGTGTCCCTTCCCAAACTCTTCCTCACCCCCAGCCTACTTGCAGGCTTCAGTCATATGAAATGGGTATTTTTTTCAAGGAAAACAAGAAGTGTCCAACTCACCAACAAGTCAAAAACTTCATTAACATCTTTTCCACGAATTTCAATGCCATTAATCTCCAGAACTTCATCTCCTTCATGTAACAGCCCACTCTTCTCTGCAGCACCTCCTTTCACTATTCGACTAATGATAACAGAATCCATTTCATTGCGAACAGTAGCACCCTGTGTAGCAGCAACACATTCCGAATTTATTATATATATATGAAACTCAAAGCCATCTATTGTACGTATTCCAAGCCAGTGGAGAAACTATGTCAAGAGAGAATGCAAATAACGCGGATGCATACACCCAGTACTCCAGTTTAAAAAACGCCACAGCTTACTTTCTTCAAGCTGCACTAAAGATTGAAGAATTGAATTGCTCCACACCATAAAATTAATGATTTTTAAAATAAACATATTCCTAAGGAAACACTTATTTGAAAGATGCGAAATAGAAGATAAGAGTTACTAAAAAAAAAAAAAAATACATGGTTGGAACAAAGCTATAAGCTCCCCTGTAGCTTGGAATAGTGACTTCTATGAAGAAGCCCAGTCCAAACCCAAGCTGACAGAAGTTGTACAGATTCTAAATGGTAATAAGGCTACTGCTATATGAACATAGGCACATGTTTACCACGGATGACTTTCTCATTTTGGAGGGAGGGAGAGTGTTTATAAGTTAAACATCACCTCCAGGTTCAAATTCCAAAACTTCCATAGCAATCTGCAAAGGACAAAAAAGCTTACACATTTTTTGTACCTCCTTTACACATAACTGAGTGAGTATCAATACTTACCAATGGAATATCCCGAGCTTTCTCTATGCGAACTATTTTAACTGTCTCCCCTCCGTACACGCCAACATTCTCATAAATTTTTTCATCTGTCACAGGCTCTGGTTGCATTTCTTGTTCCGCAACCTTATCATGAGCCAGTAAAAGTGCCTAGTGTTAAACAAAATCAGCTCAGTTACAGAAAACTTCACACTTTATATGTATACAAAATAGTAGAGATCAATGAAATTCTGCAATTTGAATAGTCTTTGCAGGTTACAGAATATTGCAAACTGACTCAAGCAATTAAAAAAAACATTTATCACAGCCATGTAGCACCTGCTGCTACAAACTTTCCAAAACTTTCCTTTCAGATTGAAAAAGAATAAAAAAAATTTTGAATACACAACTGGGACTATACTTGCAGGTTCTCCTTCCTAAAAACCCAGACACTGATTTACTATGTATGTGACTGGGGATACAGACATAAGAAGTTACTGCAGTGAAAACTACTCATGGATTTACATCATCACCACAGGATAAAATTCCCTTTACACACCCTGTGGTAAGCGTGAAACAGCTTTCAAAGAAAAAAACATAGATAAGCAAAGCAGCTCATGTGTTGCCCTGACCCTACTGATCTACTGCTACATTCTTTATGTGCAAATTACTTCTAATATCTACAGAATGCATCAAGGGCTGAATACAATCATGCACTACTTTTGATTAGAAGTTCCTATTAGTTGCTGGAAATTGGAAACTCCTCACCCTAGAGAAATATTGAGAACTACACAGAGCTGAAGAATAAAATCCATCCTTGCCCAGTCAGCCCAAAATGTTTGCAAAAAAAAAAAGTTATACTGAAAACAGCATCAAGAAATATAACCATTAGATTAGAAGTTCCGTTTTGATTTACCTGCATGTGAGGGGCATTCAGCAAAGCATTAAGCTCCTGTCCATCCTTATGGTGACTTGGTTTCAGAACACACTGTACCTAAAAAGAAATCAAATAGTAAAATTCAATCTACCCAGTGATTTACCAATCCTCTCTCCCCTGCTCAAGCACAAATCCCTAGCTGCAATTACTCATTGTACTGACAGTAAAGTAGATCCACATAATTGTTACACTAGCCAATTGAACTTCATCTTGTACACATTAAGCAAACATGCAATGAGACCACACTACTATTCCAGCATATCTTGCCTCAGTGATTATCTACCAAATCTAAGCTGGTACCCAGTGCATCACACAAATTTGCCAATACCAGAGACTAGCCATGAGCTCAGCTGCCACAAAGATGCACACAAAAAAATTAAACTCGGTCTTTTAAAATGGGCTAATTTCTCACTAGTGTGACTAGCTTCCTTTTTCCTTAAAAGCAGATGGTTTATTTTTACTCAAACTATTTCCATCAACAGCAAGACCAAATATTCTAAGACAGGTTTTGCAATGCATCCTAGAGCCCCTATCTCAAAGTGTATGAGTTAAAACTTCAAAAGGTCCCAGGAAACCACGTTTCTTTGGCTGGTTTCAAAATAATCCACATTAACACAAGTACAGTTTTTGCTCAAGCAGCTTCAGATGCCAAAAGAGGTCTGCCTGCTCATACAGCTACCAAACATACGTTGCCGCCATCTCTTGCAAATACTAAAAAAAGTCCTGGTATGCTTACAGAGAAAGCCAGGAGCATGAAAGTCCCTTTTATCTAAAGGTGAGGCTGAAGAAGATACCTTCCACAGCCATTACCACCTAGCTTAATCTGACTAAAGGCACATGAACCCGAAAATGCAAATGAATTCAGAGACACTGAGAACAGACCATACATAACAGAGTAACAGGGATGAAAAACACTCTTTTCAAGAGCTTTTTACTCTGAAGGATGAGGTAACAACAGAGAATCAAAAAATCACAAGCTCCAAAGTGAAAATAATAAAGCTTTTTGTGTGATCTAAAAATATCTAAATGTCTGAAGAGACTCTATCTATAAGCAATTATCTAAAGAAATGCTAACTACTCTCTTGGATGCTACCACATGACAGTACTGAAAAGTACTGTAAAGATACTTTTAAATTCTGGCATAAGCTATTAAATAAACCATGGAGCAAGACTCTTACACTGCCGATTGCCAACCTAACACTATCACATGGAACAAGTTCCTGTGCTCTGCAACAAGCCTGGCACAACCTCAGAAAGCCTTCCTTCTGATGTCCCTAGAACATGCCTCATGGCGAACAAACCTAGTACAGCTTAGCAAAGTCAAACAAGAAGCCAGGTTTAAATAAGGATTTTTAACTGATTTATTTAAAAACCTAGAGAAAGAAAGAATTCAGCTTCATATTGGCCTGACCTCAGTCATACCTCTGAGCTGGCCAGGAAGCTATTATCTCCAGCTTAGCCTGAATTTTGGGATGCCGTATAGCAGACAGAGCACTGTAAAAGATACATCTTGCCAACAAATTTTCCTCTGTGTTGAAAGAAGATATTCTTCTATACAAAAGACTTTCTCACAGATGTTTATTTAAGGACTCTAACTTCCCAGGGACTTTCAGTTCCTTTCTTGAAGAAACTACAAGAAGCTTTAAAGCCTTATTTATTCAATCTTTATGACCCTTTTACAGGAAAACCTACTCAGAAAGCAACTTAAAAGTCCTGCAAGCAAAACAAACTTTTGAATGCAAGGTCAGAGGCTGGGGATTTGACAGCAATCAGGTCCAACCAGTCATTCTGTGTGCAGTGAATATCCTTAATTCAAATTGAACATCTGCTTTGAATAATTTAATTATTCAAAATGTTAATAGCTCTTCCCTCCCCCTTTTAAGAGAAAAACATTTATTATTTGCTTATTTAATGAAGCTCTGGGAAAGCTTCAGGCTGCTACATACACCACTTATTATACCAGTATTACCGCATGTCAGATTCCTTTGATACTCATAGTAATGAATTCCACAGTTTTATCAGATGAAGAAATTTGAATGTAGGCTGTCATTCCAGAAGTGACACACTACAGGTAACATAGGCAATCCACACTAAATAAGTGGCAATAATAATATTTTCTTAACTTTTCGGCCTAGTTTTATTGTTAATTACGTTAACTTTAGTTCAAACATCCCCTAAAAAGCTATCAATTTGGTTTCATTATACACATCACAATTTGGAGGCATATCCTGGAGTGATATTAAACATTCAGAATTTAACTGCACCTGCAAAACCCTGTTGTGGTTTACTCTCAGGGGAGCAGGGCTGTCAGAGGAAATATGCATACACATTGTAATGCACTATACCAGAAGTTACAAGTTCCCAGTACATCCTCTCAAAAGTACTGATCCAGTTTAATTCCCTGCACTTGCTGAAGTGAACAGTAGCAAGTCCAAAACCTTTAGAAACACAGCCTATATAAATTGAGCCTCGTACGTACATTTTATAGCAAGAACATCTTTAGAGTATTTGATATATGCTGTTACAGGCCCAGAACTACAAACTGTCATCAAATATGTTTACAAGGTCAAGATTCAGACCATGTTCCCATAATCCTTGCCCCCATCTTGGTCAAGTTTAAATGGATTTAAAATCAATTTAATTACACTTGATGTTTACTGTCTATTTTTATTTAAGACTTGGAGTACACCACATTATATGAAGATTAGCTTTCCAAAATAAATTCCTTAAGCTCAAATGCTTCACTCCACCTTTTAAATGCAACTAGAGTTTCTTTTTCAAAAAAAAGGAAAAATCTTGAGTTGGTTGTGCCTGGTTATCACAATTGCTGGGAAAAGCTAACTGTACAAGTGTACATGTAATTCTAAGAATTTCCTAAAGAGGACTAGAAAATAAAAATGTATCATTCCAATCTCATGTATTATTAATGCTTAAAAAATTCACAAAAGTTTTCACAACACACTGTTCATAGGCATTATGCTTTATAAAAGCAAATCATCAGTAAATGAAAACATATTTTTTGAATTAAGTTCAGTGTAGCAAATAATTCCCCCCAGACTTCCAAAAGTGCATTTTAAATAATATTAATTTTTACTTTTTTTTTTTTTTTTTTTTAAGAGAATGTTTCATGTTGCAACATGAAATTGTGTTGCAAACTGTCTTTTCCTGTGAGAGCTACAGAAACATGAGCTCTAGAACAGGTTCTCTTCCACACCATAAAGCATGCCTGTAGCTTTAAATTAGGACATGCACTCCAAAACAGTTTCAGAGCAATACATTGTCACTGATGACCTGTGCACTAAAATATGCACATTAGCACTACCTGCCATTTAAAATTAATGTTATGCATGTATCTGCTTTTTTTCTTTCCTGAAATGTCTTGTGGCTTTTATCCTCAGGATATTATCAGTATCTTAAATCCAGGGTTTTGCAAGTGTCTTTTCCAAGACACCCTGAAGTAAGTAAATGAACTGCTTTCTGGGAGAGCTTCCCATGCCTATGTTTAGGGATGGAAAAAGCTAAAGACAACCAAAAATCACAGTACAAGAAAAAAAAAAATGGGCATGCAAGGTAGACACTTTGTCAAGGTAAAACAAAACCAAACCAACTTTTCCTAAAGTAGAAAAAATTTCTTCTAATATTGCTACCATAACAAATACAGAAGCCTTTCTAAAAGGAAAAAAAGGATCTGAAAAATGAGCATGGTATCTTCTATTCAGGTAAGACTAGGAAGTACAGAATGATGTGAATGGAGGCCTCAAGGTGCTCATCTTGAGACACTTGTCAGTCACAGAAATATTTGTCCTGAATTTCCGACTTGATCATTTCAGGATGCTATTTAGCATATTGCAAAATACAAGTCACTTAAATACACCAGAAGCTGAATCATTGTGACACCAGATTACATCTGAAAATGGGAACAGTCGTATGCAATATATTGACTTCTCAGGAATTTCAAGGCTGGACAAGACACGGATGGGAGATGAAGAATCAAAATGAGTGCAGGAATATGTTTGCCTTTTATGTAATTGTCTCCTGGGTAACAACAAAATTCTATTGGTTTAAAAATTTCAGAGTAAAGAAATATTTTCTTTATGATTAACTTTCATGGTTTGCAAAGAGACACAAAGCTGGCTTTGCACCACCACAGGATCTATGAAATCACCAGAAAAAAGAGGGGAATATGTTGGGAAGGTGAGGGGTAGGGAAGATGAGGAGGAGTATGGAAGTTTGAAAACAGACCTAGAGTTTTCCTAAGTGTATTTTCTTCTTGGAAACTTATATTAAGCAGCAAATAAAAGGACAGCATATCCATGAAGGGGGAAAAAACAGCTTTCTTAAGAGAAAAATCTGTAACATCCTATATTATAAATGAAGAGCCAAAAGCTCTGGCTTGTATTTTGAATGAAATCCTAAACTAGGCCTGTGTGAAGTGGGTGTTTAGGGAAATAGTTTACAAACAGAACTGAAAAGGTTTCCTTCAGGCTTGCAGACATTAAAGATGCCTAGTGAGGATCCTATAGCAGCCTACAGGCTGATGAATAAGCCAGAGGGAAGCTCATATGTAAAATACTCCCACCTGGTTTTGGCACAGCCTTACTGACAAACCTAAACAGGAAAATCCTGAGCTGCAATTTAATAAGCATACTACACCTTTAGATAGCATTTAAATGATGTCACTCAAGAATCAGTAATTTCTTCTGCAAAAGAACCTGAAGCCTGCTACAATGCTGTTTTCCCTGACATACAATGTTGAAGTCTAGAAAAAGGAAGGAGTGGAAGGAGGTGTTAAAAACAAAACAAAAAAAAAGCAGAAAGAAAACCAGATACTAAGAAAAAATAAATCAACTTGCTGCCATACAGCAACTGGAGTGATATGCCTTTGAGCAAGTGGAGAATAGCTGTATACTGGCTCAGGTACACCAGCTGGAGTTTTGAATAGTTAAGTTTGGTTCACTGGGTGCTAAATACTGTAACATTTACCCAGCCTCTGGATGTGGATTTGTTGAACACTACAGTGCTACGCTTGCACTGACACTGGTATGCAAGCTAGCTAGTTTAAAGTTAAAAAAACGTGTATCTGTAGAAGGCGTAGCCACACTTCACTGCAATATATACATGCACCAGGCCATGGAAAATGAAGATAAAGTTACTTAGCAACCCCTCAGAGGGTCTTAGCTGCATCCAGCCTCATGTGAAAGCTCATTCTGTTAAAAGCAACTTTGAATCTGATGAGTTTTCCATCAATTACTGCTAATGCTTATAAAGCTATAGTATACAGGTATTGCCCATCTCTCAAGTGAGTAAGCCTCAAAGAAAGTAGTTAACTCGGCTAAAACTGTAAAAGTATTTCAAACAGTTAAAATCTGACTGAAAAGATTAAAAATCTTGCGTAAGTAAATTTCCAGAAGTATACCTTAATAAATTTCTAAAAGATGTATCAGATCTTATAAAAGATCTGTCATCTATCAGACAAAAATTAAGTGTACTCTGACCCTCACAGCAGTAATTAAAACATTGAAATTAAATATTAAGAGATGTGATGCTCCCTTTAAAGCAGAATGCTTGTTTCCAGTGTGGTTGTATTTTCAGAGATGTCTCCCAATTGAAGAACCATGTCTCAACTCAGAGGAAAGTCACAGTAATAGAGAACTGTAATTCAATTCCTGAACACTTAGAACACAGAATACTGAAGAGAGTTAGATTTTCATAACTGCTCCCTTTTCCTACAGTTAAACATGGTACCTCTCCTGTTACATATGTATCCATGTTAAAAAGGGAGTTCTTATCCCCAAAATATTTTTCTGGTTACTGTTTGGAAATCTGGAAAAACCAGACACAGCAATCAGTGACTATTATAATCCCTTTCATATTCAACATTCAGTAACTCAGACAAGCTTGACAAGTACATATTTCAACAACAGCTATGATTATAGGTTTCATATATATCAGAAATGCATACTGTACATACCTCTTGTGCTAGTTCTTGTGCATTGGAGATGAGAGGATATGGAGGGCTGGCTTTGTTCATGTGCACTGTAACAGCATTGTGTATCTTAAACGCATTCTGAAAATCAGTATTTTGAACAAGCTGTAAAAGGAGAGAGATATCCTCTTGGCTCTGAGGGTCTACCAAAATGTGCTGGATATGCTTAAGAGAAGTTAACAGCTCTTCCACTTCTAGGTAGGAAATAACAAAATACAAATAAGGTACGAGTTAACAAGATTCATAATTCAGTAATTTTTTATATAAAGATTTTTACCAAAATTATTTTTGCTGTTCAGTTTTTAATCAGCAACGACATATGGAAGTTTATTAGTTATCCATTATTCACTCTTTTATTAGCAGAACATATCTGAATAAAAAAAAAAAAGTATCTCAAGTTGATAAAAGGAGAAATAAAAAAGCTGACACACTGTTTAAATTCAAATTCCTATTGCAGGAACAGCTTTACATTACTGTAAAAAAGTAAGGATGAAAGAAATAGTAACTATGGCCAGAGTTCTGAAAGTTATCTGCACCAGAAGAAAGTCCACATCTTTTACCTAGGAGATTATGAATTCTTCTGGGACTATAAAATATTTTACCATATTTTAATAACTGGTTTCTACATGTTTGTAAAATACTATACATGTACTACATTCTTTCTTTCAAGAACTAATCTGATGATTTATGGGTGCTTTTTAAAGACTGTCAACAAATTTACTTTTTTTTAAACCAATCCAAATTTCTGCAAAGTATGTCACTTCTCAATATTAAGTACTTGATAAACCACCTAAACCAAGGAATATGTATATGTATACCTATAATGTGTATAAACCCAGCTAAGAAATCCTCAAGCAGACAAAAAAAAAAAAACAAACAGTGGATGTTTTGAGCCTGAAATAATGCATGCATTCTCATGCATTATCTGATAAAATCTTTTCAGCCACAAGATGCTGGTCAGCTATCTTTGATTTTAATAAATTCAAGGAAGCTAGAATTTTGAATCCTGGTATTTTTAAAAAGATGAACAACAAAAAAATCCCAAATTTTAAAACTGCCAGTTGATACTGAGGACAATCTCCCTTACTGGTATCAAAATACCAGCTTTGAGAATTATTTTTAAGTTTTAGCAACTTTCATTTATTCATAATGAGCTAATTAAATAATATGAAAATAGGAATGCTTTCAAGACATAGCTAAGTTGCATTTTACCATGATAAATCACAGTAGATACTGATCACTAACATGGATACAATCAAGAAGTTTCCTTTACCTATTCTTAACCTCAATTTCACCATTGAAACAGAATGCTAGACCCAAATTGTCAAGTGCAAGATTAAAATAGTTGATAAATGGGCACATGAAAACCATAAAGCCTCAGTCTTCTGTATAATAAAAGGAAACAATCCACAGCTACTGCTCTTGTACTTTACTGTCTGCAGGACAATAAAAAAAATAATAAAATCCCCATCCAAACCCATTCCACACACACTAAAAAACACCCTACCCACCAAAGGTCAAGGGCTTCTTCCTGTAACCACCAAGGAAATAAAGATCAGTAGTAAAAAAGCCGCATGGAAAGCTCAGATACCAGCTGTGCAGGATATTCCACAGGTGAAACCAGTACAGCTCACACCACTCATTAAGGCAGCCAATGTCTGACCAGGGAACTGTACACACAACATGCTGCCTATCACATAGGGGGAAATGCCATTTGGAGAGAAGGCTAAAGAACACTCTACAAGCAAGAATATTTGCTAAATAGGACATTGTCAGCTGGCAAAATTCTTATCTAGTGAAGTATTCAGACTACCAAAGTATCTCAGCAATTGATTTTCCCAAGTGAGAGGAAGTACACTGTTTTCAAGCATTAAATAGTGTAAAATTGATATTAATGTAAAGCTCCCGATACCTGCTCAGTTAAAAAACCCACCAACCCAAAATTCTGCTATTTGTTACTATTCTGTTACTATTCCTGGATTCAAAAAACAATGAGGCAATCGAGAACCTCACTTCTAACTCTTCCTATGCATAAATTATTTTATTCCAGTATTTCTGAATTGTCTATCCTCCTTATGTATCTGAGAATTCGAATACATACACATATGCACACACACAATTCTTTCTAATACACATTCCATATAAGATATAAATACATAGAGACAGACATCTTATCTTGTATCTATAATAAAGACGTCCTGTTCCTAGATGCCTCTACGTATTCTGTCTTAGCACTTTGCTAGTTCCTTCTGTGTCGCCCTTTCTTACAAACTACCACAGTACTCTCTTCCCTCTAGAATTCCCTTCTACACTGAATCTTCACCTGTGCTGCATGAGAAAGCCCTATACCAAATTATTTCCCCACACCATGAAACAGCAAACAAATAACACCCTCATCACGATTCCAAAAGAGAAATAATGCTTGAAAGGAGTGAAATGAAATATTCCCAAAAAGGTAGCCATCCATTTCCTAGTCACTTGTTTAATAAAAAACCCCATACACATAAAACCACACACAAATTGGCTTTATGCATGCTTAACTCTCTCTAGGCTCCCGTTTCTGAATTTTAAAATCACAGATTAGATTTCAGTGCAGTTTTGGGGTTTTTTTTGGCTTGGTTTTGGTCTTTAAAAAAAAATAAATGCCAGGTAACAGAAAACTCCATCTCTAGACATTTCCTATCAAAAGGGTTGTCTTGAGGAAAAAAGTTCAGTAAAAGACTAAACACCTGCATTTACTCACAGAAAAAAGTCAGGGTTCTTTTGCAGAACAAGTCCATTTTTAAATCGCAGTTCAATTAGCAATCAACTACGTTTTTTTAAAGTCTTCTTTTACAAGAAGTGCTGCAGCCTTTTTTCCATTAGGCTATGAAATGGCTGGAATGCAGCTGAGCACTCTGCAATATACACATTAATCAAGAGACTGCCAGGGCAAAAGTATGCAACTGCAGGGGAGGACCCGTGGTCACAGCTTAACATGTCAGATTAGAAACAGAAGAGAAAATAGTTGCTGTTTACCGCCTTAAACAAAAAGTTATGAACAGCAAACTTAAGAAGACATAATTGGCTTTATTATGTATCAGCACCAATAACTTAATTACCAAGTTTTTTTATAGATCTCCAGAGTACTCTACATGCTGGAAGTAGCACTCTAATGCTCCATGTATTACTTGAATCACAGGGCTAAGAAAAGTATTGTTTTATCCAAAACTATTTCTGAAAGTTTACTCACATGTATAACATACAAATAAGTTTTGCCCAAGGTATAAAAACAAAAAATAGGCAGCTTTTCCTGTAAAAAAAAATATTTCACTGTATTCATGTAAGTAAAACTTTTGTGACATCACTTGTTTAACTAAATTAGATTAGCTGAATGAACTGTAAACAAAAGAAAAATCTGCAATTTATAGAAGTATACTGCTGTGAAAATGCCAGTTAAATATTTATATGTACGTTCTAGGTGCACAGAAAGTTATTTCCATTAAGACAGCTGTCTAAATCATATACTGTTTTGATAACAAACATGCCCTTTAGAACTGTTTTGATTAAGTGTCCAGTTTTATTTTTATAAATAAAATCCAGTTTGTTTAAACCAGTCTGCTTTTTTTTTTTTTGTTTGTTTCTTAAAATGAAGAGATTAAAGACTTGGCAAAGCTCTGCCAAATTAGACATTTGCATTTATCAAACACTTTCAAAATTTAAAACACAATCAGTCAATATTCCTATTCAAAACATGTATCATTAACAGACACTCTAGGGATTAACACACCAGAAAAACCCCTCAAAAAAACCAAAACTAAAATCAATATTTTATATAAAACTGAATAAGAGTAATCTCTCTAATGCACTAGCACCTGCCCAGGCTTACTTGGTGTTCTCCTAACAAAGCTTAGAGATTTGTGAAACTGACTTAAGGACTCTCACCTGGACAGCAAAAGTCTAAAGATGAAAGAGTCAAGAGCAGTGTACATCAGAAATTCAGTATAACCAAACAGACAAACTGTGAAAAAAATTCACATACTAGCAGTTATTTTTTGGACAAAGTCATGGGCTAGCAAGCTTCTTGGAGACCAAAAAGTTGAATATGTAAACTTTTTTAAAATCTGGCCTCTCCAATTCAGGTATTCAATGAAAAAGCAGAAGTATTAACAATAATGGACTCAAATCCTCTCTATGAAATCATCTTATTTTGTAAGTGTGAGTGTGTGTGTGTAGTTCCCATTTCAAATTCCTCCTGTAGTTAGTCTTCAGAGCTTTTAGCCACTGTGGCTAAGCGAGTCCCAAGAGAAGTCACTTCTCCTGTTTGACATCAATCTTTGCATCTTCTGCTTTGTGTACCCTCTAAGAGAAGAATTTCACAATCAAATATCTAACACTTCATAAAGTTAAGTACAGAATCTGCTTCTTGCAAAGAGATCCTTGGACAGGAGGTGACAAGCCCTGCACTAAATCAAGGTACACCTGCCTTGTTAGTAACTGACCCTGCTTTCAGCAGAAGGTTGGATGGGATGGCTTCCTGATGACCCTTTCAACCTAAGTTTTCCTAAAGAGGGATTTGTACAATAAGGATTATCAAAGGTTATGGAATAGAGACATGCCTTTAGCAAAAATGTTGCTCAGGCACACAAAGATGAAGCAAGAGAAAATTTAGCAATTTGACAGCTAGGAAAGAATAGCAAGAGACTTTAACGTAGCTCAAAAAAAGGGCACCTTTTTAAAGCAGTTTGGATCTTAGAACACACATAGATTTGGAAATTTGAGCTGGACTCCTACAAATTCCCCGTGCTTCTTTTTCACTCCAGTGACACAACACATCTTAGATAAACAGATACTTATGTTTGAGGAAGAAACATTAGAAACTATTTCTACACAAGCATAGTTAAAGCATTTCAGAATCTATTTCTACAAAATTACTAACATCACATTTTCATCAATGTCTAAGTGCTAAAGCAATCAGATTTCCACTATCAAGGCCAATACCTGAAGATGCAAATTATATTAGGTGACAACTGATAATGCTAGACAGCCAGAATAAGAAGAAACCTTCAGCACGCTTATCTTTAAAATATTACAAACTCTTGCATTTTGACTTTAAATGACAGTAAGTGTTTATTCATTGCTTATTCTGGTCTGTGCTTCATCAAATGTAATAAAATCGGGTATTATTTGCATGGTTTTCCCCAGCCTAAAAAGGACGGAGACATCCACTGAATTTCTTAGTTATCTACAGGGTATTTAACTGTTCCCCAAACGGATCCATTTTGAAAAAAACACTTGCTGAGGCACACAGCCTGATGCTTGACTAAATAAATAAAAATCCCCAAACCACCAGAAATCCAAAGGACCAGAAGACTTTAAATCTGTATAGGAACAATTAGCTAAATTAGGTTTTCAGTGGCCTAGAAGGTATCAACTAAATACTTTCTTCATTATCTCATTCGTTGCATTTTACCTACCTAGTGTCTTCACAGTATAATGAGGACTCTCCAAAACAATTCCTTCTTCTGTGTCAAATATTGGATTATCTATTCCAGTTTTAGGAGGAATTTGTGCTAGTTTCTTTAGCCTCATGGAAGCAGTAAGGTCCAGTTCTTGTTTCTTTCCCTCTTCTTCGCGTCTGCGCCTTATGTCCTCCTGCTGCTGACGGATTCGCTCAAGTTGGGCGCTCCGCCGCATGGGCATCATCCTGGAGCCCAAATCCCCAGGGCAATCAACAGCCATTTCTCTGTGCTTCTGAGGTTCCTCAGGAGATGCAAGATCCACATTTTTTGCTTCATTGTCAGAATCTTCTGTGATATGTCCATTCATGTGAGAAGTTGTCATGATTATTTGTAACTATGCTTATTCTCTTCAAACAGAAATGCTGCTGTTAGGCCAGTTTTCGTTATTATGTTGCATAAGATCCATTATAACTTCAAAAATATTTCCTTTCCATCGTAAGACAGCTGAAGAAACATCCAGGAAGAAAATCTAATAAGAGATATTCAAAATAAGTTAATGAATAACTGCATTAATAAGAAAACACCTAAGAGAGTTCTCCAGGTCCCCAGGCACCAGAACAATGGAACTTTTCCTCCACATTTATGTACTTCTTCCCCTACTAAGAACTACAGGATCATCACAAATGTGTTTCATATATTTTACTAAACTTCAAATGCTAATGTTAGAAAAGGAGTACTGTTCAAACTAATACTAAAGTCTCTTACATTTCCCGGTCAAAGCGGTGGAGATTCTGCACCTAACACACACAATTACAAATCAGCAGTTTTCTGAAAGTTCCCCCTCAGTTTTAATTTATCCTTTCGTTCTTAAAAATGACTCAATTTATGAACAATAAATGCAAGTATCTTTACTGGTGTTAAACTTCTTGTAAACATGCTGTTTACAACAAGTTATTCATATTTAGTGCTTGTATGATCATAAGCATGGTTTGTGTTGGAATTTTTATGTAAACACTGCTTCCCAGGTTCAGAGAACACAGGTCTGGCATAGAGTTCTTCCAAAAGATACTATCTAAAGCAGTCTGGAACTGCACTTACGCAGTTCCAAGTAGGGGTGAAGTCCTAGGATAAGGGCTGGACAGTTCTGGTTAGCAGCTACTCTTAATACTTCCTATAGGTATGCATTAAAGCAGAAAGGATTAAATACAAGAGCAACAATCCTCGTGTGGGTGTACAGAGATAAAGATTTGACAGAGAACAATAATGAATTTCCACAGTCAAGTAGTAACATTCCACTACAGTCCTTACACCTTAATCTGGTTTCTCATGCCTGATGATTCAGGCTGAAGAACTTAAGTGTCCTGATAAATATAACCACTCGGCTTTTAAATATAATACACGTAACAATGTGTTTTATACCACAATGCCTTTCTGTACCACAAAGCCAATGATACGTTATCCTCCATATGTCCAATTAAAAAGTCATGAAGTTAATAAATAGTTGTGTACAATATTACAGTATTACCAATAAACTTAATTCTTCAAGTTACTTTTTATAATTTTTTCTAATTTACTGAAATACTAAAAATGTCTCATTATTATACACTGGAAGCAACAAGACAAAAAAACCCCACCAAATGTTTGTGTTTGGAGGAGGAAGGGAAAGATGCTTATGTTGTAATTAAGTTGACAGTTAATTTTCAATAGTACTGTTTTGGAAGAGCAGCAATAGAAACTCCTACATAAGTTTCTGCCAGCTTGCAATTCTAAATAAGCACAGCTTTTTCTTTTCATAAGGAGTATTACAGAACTACATACAGCAACACCAAAACAATTTTCTTAACTTGTCTCCTGTCTAGCCACTACCAGTTGTTACTAAGATCTTTCAAGAAGTAAATATTAAAGCATTTCTATGGTAGTAATTTTTTTTTCCTTTAAAAGATACTTAATTGCACTGATATGTAAAACTTATTTCAATGCTCAACATTTCCATATTCAGAAAAAAGTCAGGCAACAAAACAAGCCCATCAAAAGCTGCACAGTAGTGGGGCTAGCAGTGCAAGTACTGCACAATTTGGCGCTTGTAAAAGTGGTCACCTTAAAAAGAACAATGCTTTGAAGAAGAAAGTCACATTCAGATGGGATTATATAAAGCACCATATTAAAAAAAGTCTCTGAAATTCAGAGAAAGGCATATAATTTAACAAAATGATCCTCAGAAAGTCACATCTCCCCTTCTGTAAAGGCAACTTCACTTTACAGAAATATCAACTGCAAAAAAGGAAGTCTCATTGGGTACAATAAAACCGCAAAGAGCAGTAATATAACTGTGGGAGGAAGATAATTCAAATTCTCTTTCATCCACATTGTACTGGCCATAGCTTGTCTGAAGACTGAGCCTTTGGAAAGTTACATTAATCTTTTTTCAACCCTGACAGGCAGAAAGAAAAAACTTATATTCCTCAGCCTACAGAGTACAGCTAACAGGTGTCAAAATAGTTTGAGGGAATTAATAATACCCATTTACTAAAGAAGTCAAAACCACCTTCTGAAGATACACAAGAAGTAAAATGCAACTTTAAAAATACCACTGTAACACTCCATCATGTGTAAACTAAATATTGTCACACACACTAAAGATAAATAATCTACACATCAGAAAATGAAGTTGATGGCCAATTTATTTGATAACTGATCAAAAAAAAAAAAAAAAAAGGTGGGATTAGCTACATTTCCTCCATCAAATTTAAAAGTACTAGCTAACTAAGATAAAGAGTATCTTTTGAGGTTAAGTCAGAAAAAGGGCACAACAAAAACTAATGTATCTGTATATAGAATGAGAAGGTTTTAAATGTCTTTAGTAATAAATACTGGAGACAGAGAAACAAAAACAGTCCGAGGTAAATATTAGGAATAGGCAACCATTAGTAATATTGCTTACATTTTCAGTATAAGCTCCATACAAGATGCAAAAGACAAATTCTTGGAACAGAGTAACTGAGACATTCAAGTGGCCTGGGATAATTGCTGCTTACTTTCAGTATTTAAGAGCTAAGCTAGGTCAGTGAACGTAGTTACGGAAAATTAGAGCTCTCCTGCAGTCACACTTTCACAGCAATAATGAGAAAATCTGCATCAAAATTTAAAAGATTTTTAGGAGAATTTTAAATAGGAAGTATTTTTGATCTCCCAGAAAGTTCGATGTCTCTGAAGCAAGCAGTAAACAGTACAGGCAAAGTGTCACACTCAGATAGTACAAACGATGAAACGAAATATCACTTATCAGGCAACCTAAAACTTGACATTAACAAAATACCAAACCAGCTCCACCAAAACCCGACCCCCTAGATGTAACCAGCTGGTAATGCATAAAAGCAAAGGCATGCTGCAAGTCTGGAATGCTGGAACAACTTCCTTTAATCAAAGAAGTTCTGATAATGGGTGACCCCTTCCAAACCTAAGCCCACCATTCTTTTTGCTGTCTCAAGTCTGCTTCAGACATCACAAATCCTCATCTGCAACACTTTTAGAAAAATGCTACTGCTCAATTGCAACAAATGAAATAAACACAGAAGGAAAAAAAAAAACAACAGATCAGCTCTGAAGTCCCTCTCTACAATGGTCCTAAGGAATTTAAAATGTAAAATATGATGCTGATAAAATGTTAACTTGTTTGTCAAATTAAGGTGTGGTGTAGCTGACGTTAAAAATAAGATACAGCTGGAGGCAAGCACCAGGAACAGAAAATTTTATTTAAAGCAGTAAGCATGGCATCAAAAGTCTTATGATGAATAATTTTGGAAACTCCATTCTTGGATTTTTTTTGAAGGTTTCTTTTGCAATTTTAAAAATCCCAAGATAACAACAAAGGAAGGTTGTTACATCAAGTCTGTTTCTCTGCAAGTTGTGAATCATCCAAAAAAATAGCTTTTCAACCCAAGAGAAGTTTATTTTGTTACATTAATTGTTATTGTAAGGAGGAAGATTTACAGATATGCTCAATAATACTGATTTTTATCACGTAAAAATATAGAATAATAATTGGAACTAACAGAATTATTTTCCACTTTAGAACTTGGTACTAGCAGTTTTTATACTCTTTAAATACGTACAAGTCTCTGTGCTACACAGAGTTTGGTTGCTTGAAGTTTATTATAGTTAAATTGTGTCTTTGTCTTCCTTTGAACTGCTGATACCTAATACGGGAACCTTAGGGTCTCCATGTGACATGTTGATCTTTCCAAATAAAGCAGATCTATGACTGTTTTCTGTCCAACTTCATATCACAAGTCTTACCAGCATGGTCCTGGAAAGCACATGGGAGTCTCTTCTTCACAGATTATTTGCACTATTCAAATTTTTACCCTACAGGAGGGTTTATACAAACTGCTATTGAGAAAGCATTACAGTCACTTCAATCGCCATCAGGCATCACACAAGAATTTCACTGTGAAGTAATCATGAACAGCAAACAAACCATATTTCTGATGCAAGTTTAAACCAGCAAAATTAAAAAGAAAACAACCACTGTCTAGCACTATACTTACTATTCTCAAAAATACAGTATTTTACAAACCATGCATCGTTTTTCATACTGACCCCTAATGATGTCAGGCTTCTATCAGCTCTTTAACTACCCTGAATACACTAAAAGCACAGACCTCAAAAGCTCTTTCAAAGAACAAACATACATAAATGCAATCATCTTGGTGTGCAAGACAGATGCTAGTATCAAATATATACTAACAGGGACAGAAACAGAAGTGCTGTAAGGTGCTTTAAGTTTCTACTTGCTTTCTGGGGCTGCGGCTGGTGTGCATAGCAATCCTAATTGCTTTAACAACTAAATTCTGCACAGTAAAATTAAATTTGTTTTGCTTCAGCAACTTCCAAAGAGCAAAAATGACATTTTCTGGAGGCTGAGGTTTTGTGTTACATTTTGGTGGTGGTTAAAATTCTTTCAATGTTAGAAGTATGATTAGACTTGATAGTTCCCTATTAAAAATTCTTTAAAGTTGCAAATTCTGAATGACTGCAAGGGAATTCGGCACTCACCTTCGACTAAATTTCACTAGTTTTGGCACAGTTGAGGGTATAAAAGCCCGACCTACATCCGTAATTATATTATAAACACAAGAAATACATATTTAACATCAGGCACAGTGCAAAGGATTTATCATCAGCTGAAAGCCAGAGACTATGAGAGACATGGTATTTTAAGATATTCAATAAAAACAACTGGAAAAGGAATTCTAGCTTCCTGAAGTGAATTAAGTTAGATAAAAATCACATATGAGATGCTTCATGATACCTGAATTACTAACAAAATATAAACATAAAATTATGCTAGAGGTCTCTACCATGTATTAATAATGGCTCACATAATGGTGGGTCTTTTGGTATTTTTACTCAGTGCTTCAGATTTCTGAGCAAGCAAAACCCAAGTCAAAAATTGCAAAATAACAAAGCAAAGCACTAGTAATTCCGTAAATGGAAGCTCAGTGTAGGGAAAATTAAAAGTCCCAGCTTTTCCTACATCATTTCCCAAGCATCATTTGTTTCTTCAACTGTATTTCAGTGAAACTGCAAGATTAAGAGACTTGGAAGTCAATTACATAAAGGAAAATACAACACAAATCGTGTTACACAGCATAAAATTTAACTCTCATCAAGTGGTGGTTAAGATTGGAGTTTATGGTAGAAAATATTTCACAGATATCTCCTATGGAGCTTCACCGTACCTGAAATACCTGGTATAGACTGGAGCAGCCTGATGCTTTTCAAAAGCAAGTAAAAGTTACAAAACCTATGACAACCTGATACCATTTTTCCTAATTAAACAAACAAACAAACAAACAAACAAAAAAAGAATTCTCTTTATACTAGCTTTGCAACACATTCAAGACTGACTTCTGGTATGATTTATTTGGATTTTTTTTCTTCTACAATATTCTACATCATTTTCTCTGATTAGATGCTCTAGCATAGTCTTGGTATTGGAAGAAAACTTTTCCTTTAATATCCAGTTGACTCTTATTTCTAATAATTTCAGACCAGAGTTCATTATAAAACCTATCAAGCACAGTAACTCAGTTCAACATGCGTATTTCAAAGGGCTTTCAGACATGCCAAGAGGTTTTAACATTCCATGCTCACTTAAATGTGCAAGATATGTGGATCAACACTAAAAAGGACTAAACCCTGAAAAGGAAAGTAATTTTCATTGTTAGTGCTTTCCAAAAGCAATAACAATGTTAACTTGCAACATTAAAGCACAGAGAAAGTGATAAAACTGAAAATTCAGTTGTTAAGGTTAGATTCCAGTGTTATAAACTGCATAAACAAACTGCTCAATGTGCAAACACTGGAAATTGTAAGCACATTTTTGAATCGCACTGGTATTACATTTAAGACCTATGTTCTATTTAAGACACATTTAATTTTATTAGGCTTGTTTGTCTGTTGATGCAATGGTAATCAAAAAAGACACAGCTCAAGAACTGGCCAGTCTACACTATCAACTTCAAAAGATACAGGGCTACTGCCTACAGAACTGATACGAACAAAGTGTTTACCATGAAAAACATGGACCAGTAAGTGAGTACATTGTGTCAATCAACAGCCACATCACTCAGACCTCTCTTCAGCAATTGCATTTTTTCAGTAAAATATATGCAAGATACCTCTGCAATTTCTGTGCACAAGCTATATGTAATTATGACACATATGGAATATGTACCATAATTTCATTGTGTATTTGCACATGACAAATGAGAGTGGATTTTAACCTGTTTCACTGCAGAAGCACAAATTGCTTTCTAAGGTACATCCAAAGATTGTTTTATATAAATATTCAGTGTAATACAACACACTATTCTTGTTTCAGTCACTGTCATATATCTAGCAGTCTGACATGACTAAAAGTTACTTCTAAAATAGGCCACGTTTAATTTAACTATCCAGTGCAATAGAAAATGGAGTTTGGATAAACAATTCTTGCCGCCCCAAAATTAAAATCAGAAATCCAAGATTTGTCATTGTTATCAATAATCAAAGTATTCTTCTTCATTGCCAAGTGTCCAAAACAGTGTTTACTCCCCCTGGGCGCCAGGGTACCTCAGGCAGCAGCTGCAGCCCCCCGTCTGCAGGACTAGCATTCACTCTCTGAAGTGGAGCGCTGCTGGTTCCAGTGGTGACAGCTCTGCCAGCCCCGCCATGGCAACTGCAGGACTTGCATCTCACGCCAGCCATGCCACACTGCTCCCGCCCTGCTCTGCTGCCTCTCCCCATATTGAGACCATGGCAGTCCACCTTCCAACCCTGTTACAAATCCGAGATGATTAAACAAATTCAGAGGGGAAAAAACCCACTTTTTGAGAGTTCTGTCACGCTTGGTCACCAGATGGCTAAAACCTCTCAACACGCAGCAGCAGCGAGGCCAAGAAAACCTCTGATGTACAGCACTGCAACCGTTTTATTTACAGCAATCATTGGAAAACACACAGCCTCAATGATTAAGAGGAGTGAAATCAGTTGGAGATATGTAAGACACATCACAGTAGGTTACTTCTGATAATATATTTTAGCTCTTTTAGGTCTAAAGAAATTAATGTCCCTTAGAATAAGCATGACCTAAGCTTTAAGAAATTGAACAGGCTGATTTTTATGAAGGAAAACACAGCAGTTCTATGAAGAGGGAGGAATACTTAAGTCTTATTTAAATTTTTACTAATCTCTCTGCAAAAAACACGTTGCATGCTCTTCGGCAGCAATCTTCCTTGATTAGTAACTATCTCAATAGTGAGCTCTTTTAATCAGTTAAAACTGATAGCACAAGTCAAGCAGAACCACTGCACAAGTAGCTTTCTTTAGTCTTAACAAACCTGACTTTCCACTGCAGTATAATTGCTTTTTTTCTCAGTTACACAAGTAATTAAAATGCTTCCAAAGTTGTCCAGGATTAAAAACAACTGTTGAAAACACTAAGGATAAACATCTTTCTTATATGCCACAAATCCCTGTGTTTTAAATATACACTACCATTTACACATGAACACAATTTATACTCTTTAGACCAAATGAAAAATAGACATGAGGGGGAAATAAAGTTTCAGCTGGGGTGACTACAGATGTACTGGGGAGAGGTAATGACAACAGAAACAAATCAGAGTAGACTTCAAAAAGCATATTGCTAAAAGTCACATCTAGATAGAATAACTTTAAGACTTTTGCCAAGGTAATTTATTTTAACATTCAATAATACAGTATATAACTTTTGTTTATATTTTACCCTCTGTATCATCAATAAACCTCTGACATAGTTTAACACCTTCTGAACACTTACGAGCAACTCCAGGTGCTGACAAGAGGTGAAGAGCACAGCAGAGGGCAGTCTCCACATCAATTAATGAAAAGTGAAAAAAAAGAAATGCTCAGTTTCCAAGTAGTCCGCAGAAACAACCAATGCTAGCTCATTAAATGGTCTGACACACACATTACCCCAAACCAGCACACAGATTTACTACCCTAGCATCCCACTATGTCTTAGATTAATAGGCTACAACTATGCATACATTTGAATACCCAACTCTAATCAAGTCTTCAGCACCAGCAATCCCTGTGACAAGAAACCTTTATTTTATACATAGATATGAGTGGATAACACTGATGTCTACAGGCTGCAGTGAAAAGATGATAGAACAGTGAAAGAAAAAAAAAAAACAACCTCTTAATTTAGCAGTCATTCCAAACGTTTAAAAACCTTCAAGCATAACAAATGGAGAGTAAAGAAATTCCTAGAATTCCAGGGATTGTTAACAGATCTCTCAGGACAGCCAGAAGCATGATAATGAGACAGTCATTTCTTATCACCTATTCACAGACAGTTAAGACTTCAGATTTCATTGTCTTAAAAGTAAACATGCCTGTCCCTTGTTTTAAACTGGTCGTATTCTCTGTGAAATAAAAAATACTGCTATTTTAGTTCTCTAATAAAGTTCTCTCTTCCCATCCCCCTCAAATTGTACCCTTTCTGACCTGGGCTCTTGTACTCTGGTCTCATTTTAATCCCCGTATTTTTTAGCACATTATTTTTAACGTCAATGCTTGCCACTGCTTCACTATGTAAAATACCGTATTAATAGTAAACCTTCATGAGTACTATATGTAAGTGACACTTTCAATTCAGAGAGGTGACTGAACCAAAACAATACTAACTAATCCCAAATTAAATTGGAGATACAATGTTTCATAATTTACATCTTATCTGACATTTTAATTCATACAGAACAGCATTAGTTTAGTCCTCCACAGTAATTTGTTCTTAAGCCATACTCACAATACTCTGGGGAAGAAGAATTTCTTCTTTACTTACATCTAGTACCTGGTGAATCCAACAAACACATTTAGGAATATCATCTAAAGAAAAGGGGAAGACAGACATTCCTCGCAGGCTTTCATCCAATAACGGTGACATGTGAGCTACATAATTCAACAGTCTTCAAAAACGTCAGATATACAGACCAAGACTGTCTTTCAACTTCGTATGACTGAGCTATAGGCTTTGCAAGATCCAAAAGCAAAGTCTTACAATATTATGTACCAAAGATATATGTGCTGGTCTCTTTTATGTGGCCTTTCTCCTTGGGCTCTCTTTTCAACTCTTTTTTTCAATATTATCTGAATGGGTTACAGCAAAGTGTTTTGTTGGGTTTTGTGTTTTGGTTTTTTTTAAAAAAAATTATTGTCCTAATCATTTAACCTGATTAGTTCTGTCACTATATTACTCACAGGTATGTTGGGGGGGGGGGGGGGGGGGGGGGGGGGGGAAGGGGATAAGGATATTCTGCCATTTTTTTCTGATCACAAAAATGAGTTGAGACCTCTGAAATACAGGGCCTAAAATATAAAATTGTACGACTCATGATCTCTGCAGTTCACAGAACAGTCACGCACCACCAACTCAGAGCAATTTAATTTCATTTGAGCTCTTATCTAGCTATTTATAGGGAAAGAAAACCCCACAACAAAACAAAACAACAAAAAACCAACCCACAAACTGTTTTAGACAGTCAGGTCTCTGATGTCACAAGTTTTCCACGCCTAAATTCATCCGAGACTGTGGTGACTGTTCCACTAAGCAAATCTCTATAAAAACTACTGCATAAATTTCAGAAGTTTCAGATTTTTACTTCATGGGCATAATTCTCTAAGGTTTTCTCTTTCTAATTAACATCATCTGTACTTGATTTTTCTGGAGGACACTGTAAGCAAGGCATACCAGCCAAGCACTGTACGTCAGTTTTTTTTATGATACCCATTTCAATACTACTGCTATGTCCCGTTGAACAAAGACGACAAGAACCCTTGCTACTATAGAAGAAAGAAAACATCCTCAAGCAGGATAAATGCAACAGATATCTATGGCAAATACATCTCCAAAGAAATAACTCGTGACAGTCAGAGTTCGCAGAGAAGGATTATGCTCATGTGAATTCATGTCCATGAAATCTTCTGGAATGTTTCTAACTCCTGAGAAGACAAGTAGCAAAGTCAGAACCCTAAATTTTGCAGACTGAAACAACCATTCAGAATTTGCCAAGTGTTGCAGTTTCTTTACATTATGTCAGTCACATTACTTAATATTTGCAGAACATTTCAGTAATTTCTTCAGGGAAATCACATAATTCATATGTTTGCACACAGCTAACTCCCTAACTGCTAGCACAGAACAAAGCTGACTAGGCTTTCAAGTGTGCCCTACTTTTGGATCCTTCCAAACAGAGATCCCATAGTTCATGAATTTATGACATGAACCAGAAAGACACCAGCTGTCAGTATGATTCCTTGGACTGTAAAGCTGGGCTAGTTTGCTGCTGCCAAAGACCACAGTCTCACAACATTTTCTCTTGATTACTCCCTTATCCTCTCTACTTTTGGGTTGTACAGCCAATAACTTCCCTGATAGCTTTGAAGCTTGTCAAATCTCTCTGTCATTAACTCACCTTAATTCAACATCATTGCAGAACGTCAGAAAATATTTTTGTTTGGCTGATTTTGGTCACAGTGGCATGCTAAAACAGTTCACAATAATCTGAAAGGTGACAGGACTGGCACAAGGGGCAGGAGCAAGTAGTTGAGACCAGGAAGGTAAAGAGGTGAGGACAGAGACAAGTAGAAACTTCCCCACTAGTCAACTCCAATGGAACCATATTCTGTGAATTCATCCACTTCCCCTCATCCCCCCCAAAAAATCTCATCAACAGCTACTGATTTTGGAAGAGCTTTTCATCCTAAAATACCCAAACAAAACCCACAAACCTCCCTCCCAACCAACCACACCTACAACCACTTGCATCTCTTACTGATGATGTAAACAAAACAGTTGAAGAACCTATTGGTTTATCTTAAAAGGCATAACCTGAGACACCAAAGGTATAAAGGACTGCAAAACTTGCATTTATCTTCAAGCATATTTCCTCCCAAACAAAAATAGGTAAATTGAACACCCACATATTGAGAGCATTATAAAAGGAGGTCCTACTGAAAAATCTGAATATCTCTGCACATTTATTACTTGAAGATACTCAAGTAGTAGTCTCAATCTATTATCTTTGTGTAAATAGTATAAACACACTAGATGAGAATCCAGGACTCACAAATAGAAGCTTTTTTTAAAAAACAAAAACAAAAACAAAAAAACAGTGGACAGCAATAAGAGATAAATCTTAATTTTCTGAGTGCTTGCAGCAGAAGGCATTTAATGGCACACCTACTGGTTGCCACTAATGGAAATAAAAAACCCACTACCTCAGGCATACATATACCTATACAATGGAATTCACATATGGGTAACGACTTGGAAAAGGATGAAGATTACAAATCACCCTTATTTCAAACCTTCCTACTATTTATCACAATGATCTGTTAAACTTATGGGAACAATGCCAACCATGACTGAAGAACGCATGCTGATTCCTTGGTCATACTATAAGGCAAGACTGCTGAACTTATACCATCTAATAACTTAAAACACAGGTCATGGGGAAAGTCTGTAGAAAAATACTTTATTTAAACTACCACCAAAATTTCACTATAGAATGTGAAAATCAAATGCTTTGTAAATAACCTACATTACTAGACTTCATAACAAAAGTGCATGAGAAAGCTTTGCAAAGGCTATAAAGACATAGCATTAGAGACCTTCTGTACCTTCTAAAAAGAGTCTCTCTATTAAATGTAAGTGGACTCTTAGGCCTAATGTTAGCAATCAGTCACACAAATTAAGATAAAACCCTGATAGGAACATACCCACTTCTGCAGATTGAATTCAAGAACATAAACAGTGTAGCTGCAGAGCTCTTTCACAGTTCAACTCTTGCTAAATCAAAGAAAGTACATTCAGTTTCTGAAACTTTGTTAAAGTAGATGTTCTTTTTGTTAAGAAAACATTAGAAAATTGTGATAAACTCACCGGAATGTAAGGCGCTCTTCTGTGTGAAGAGAGGTAAACTTATTTTGTATGTAGTGGTGCAATTATTCTGAGCACAAAACCATTTCATCACTTGAGCTGTTGAACTGAGATACTAAACATCACTATACAAGTCAGGGAAAATCACTGGTATGCTAAGTGACATAAATCCCTCCACAGAAATCTCAAAAGACACTAAGGAATGAAGATTCAACACCTAGAAAGGTGGAATTCAGCAGAAACCTCTCTTTGCCTAAGATCATGGAGTAAATCTTCCAGTGCAAGGAACTTCCAACACAGCATTTGAACTTGAGGAAGTATTTCCTCTCAATTCTTACACTAATCAAGCTGAAGATGACTCTTCAAACAGTAGTGTTAAAACCTTTGTTTAAAAACAACCTTTTCCTTCTTTGGTAGCATCTTTAAAGTCTTCTTCCCTCCCCTAATTTGACTCCAAAGCTGAATACTGAATTTTTGCTTCTTACACAAAAAAATTCTCAACCATCTTGAGTATTCTGTGCCACTGAAATGGGTAAACAGCAAAAGGTATGTTAACCTATACTTTATGCTTGGTTGTATTAAGGAGTACACAAGTACTCTTTAAAAACAAACAAACAAAAACCCACAACCCCCACAAAACCCCAACATAAATTTTGCCCCATCATTAGAACTTTCTGAAGTGTCTGACAACTAAAATTAGTTCCATAAAGTCATATTACCTACTACTACCCACTGCAATAAAGAAAATTGTAATAGCAAGAGAAAATGGAAAGCACAATTCAGGAACAGCCAGTTAGTCTTCCCAGTTTTCTGTACAAGTTTAAAATCCACTGATTTGTCCCACTTTACCTTTCATGAATATTCTTTACTGTTATAACAAGTGAAACAGGTTTCTCAGCAGAAAAGTAGAAAAGAGATATGACATTTGGACAACACTTCTACCTGAAATGAATGTGTATAAAAATTAAGTTAAATCAAAATCTAATGGATGCCAGATAATGAAACTTTTCTACAACAGACAAAGTCTTCCTCCCGGTGCTGATGTCAGCAATTCAGATATTTCATAATGGAAAAATGGGAAGAGAGGAAGAACACCTTCAACTGATGAATGCAGGATATCTTTGCATTTCACCACTCAGTGAAGTAAATTGTAAAGGTATTATACAAAAGGGCATGGAACATTAAGAATACATTAAAAGTTATTGAGCAATACGTAGGAGAATCAATCACACACCCAACCCCTTAAACAAATACCTAAAGATTAAGTTTGTAGAAGTTCTACATGCCAGCAATGCAAACATGTTTATATGCATGACACCAACATGGCTGATAAATCTCTTTAAGGAAAACACCTCAACACTTTATTGTCCCAATATTTAGAACTCGGTCATTGGGTACTTCCGAAACACAAAGTAAGAACTCGGTGTCCCAAAATAACCCCGAAGACAAACTGTAAACAGTGTCATTTATAGCCACATCAGGTAGCAGTGTCTTCACCAATCATTGTTTAGTTTCATTCCAAAAGAACTATAGTATTGACTCCTTTGGAACAAACTTATTAGAAGTTTGAGCTTCGTAAGAACAAACTGATGCCGTCCAACTGAAGAGAAATTGCTATTAAATTCAAAACCCTAGAGTCAAATTTCCCATAATTAAGCTTATCCAAGAATGTAAGCTGCATATTTGGCAGTTCTGCTTTGGGTTAAAGAATAAAGCCTTTGGTAAATTAGCCTTTAAACAGGTTTTACTATACTAATCCTTTGAATAAAAAGAACCATAACACACTGGGCATAAGGTACTTCCTTCTTAAATTCACATTTACATAACTAACAATACGAATTTCTGAGTGGAAGTATTGCTTTGTAAATCCTTCAGCAAAATGATGATCCTGGATGCTGCTCGCTCATGCAGAGACCACACAGGCAGGTATTTTCCTCTAGAGGTGGAGACAAATCAGTAAACTAACACCAGTTTTATGCACAAGACTGCACCGGTAACAATCCTGAAGCATTCCAGAAAACAGTGTTCCAATTATGAAGTGATGTCAAACAAAAGTGATTACTAAAATGTGCCACAAATAGCGGCATTCACCAGCAATGACGTAGTCAAGACAGCCTGAAATATACTTAGCAGTTTTGTCCCAAAACTGCCAGCTTTGCCCTATTGCAAAACCATTTGTCAGGACTTCAACTGCCACTCTACAGACCACCACCAGAAGTTGCTTACAGTGTGAATCGTAGAGAGGATGGATCTTATTTTTCCCTGAGAAAAGCTCAAGGGAATGAAAATGCAAGGAAGAAAAAAGAGGAGAGTTTAAAACTACATGATATGGAGAGCAGCTCATAATTGGAGAAACCAGAGTAATTTTTCATTCAAGCAATAATCAAAAGAATAGCAAAGCTGAATTACTCTAAATTCCCTGCTCGTATAAAAAGCAGAATCCAGTATCAAAGGGCAAGGCTAAGATGACAGAACAGACAGCAAGAGCACTAACTGGATATGGGGCTCAGTGCCAATATCAGCATTTCGATATGCTGCTCTGGAAGCTGCCACTGTCTTTACACCGAGTTTTCCAGATCCAAGAGGTCAGCTAAATGGTAATAGTAAAGAGTGAAGTGTTTCACTGGAAGAGATAAACCCTGCTTCCTCTGCATGACAGGGGGATAAGAAGAAAGCTGTTCTACAGATACCATATAGTGTAATTATGAAGCCATTTAATACAGTCTTTCAGGCAGTGTCAGGTAGACTGAAAATATAATTTATACAGAATTTTAACTAAGAATTGAAATGTCACATGCTAGGTCAGTAAAATCAGTTTTGGAAATGCTTTAATTTTGTCATAATAAGAAAGTTCAGGAAGTAACTGCAGATGCTGCAGTTCTGTATCTTCCATTTGTCAGCTGTACAAAAGCAAGTGTCCATGGCTTATAGTTCCTCTAAGACAGAGATCAAGAGACGGTAGCAGAGATACAAAGCAGTATTAGTTTTCAAAAAGCCCAACAGGTAAGCCCAACTTCTAACCCAGCAGGGATGCTGTGAGCAGCACTGGTACCTTACTTGAAAGCAGCTCCTCTGATGACCGTACTAATTAATGCCTCACAGACAGAGGTTCTTCATTAGCAGCTCTGCACATTACTTTCTTTTCCACCAGCCTGACTGCTCGTTACATTCACTCTGCATGATGCTATGAAAAAAACCCCAAAGTTTCAAGATTACGCTTTCTAATTTTGCAGAGTGAGAACATCGGTTCTTGCCTTAAGGAAGCGTTTAATACTGAGATTTTTTTCCTGTAGGGAAGAAAAAAAACCCAACAACCCCAATCAAAAAAAACAGAGACTTCTCCTGGACAAGTCAGGAACACTACAGTGACTTCACCATTCTGTTTGGAACCTGAACATATAAAACACTTTCAAATAATGTCAGAAAAGTACTGACCTCCTGAACAACAGCTGCAGCACTGTTCACATGCCAATTACTCAGAGCAATCAACTAGCAAGTCTGGTCACTGGGTTTAGTCCTTAGTGCCAAATCAACCAACTTTGTTAGTGAGGCAAAACAAAGCAGGTATATCTGATTTTCTGTGAGTCTTGATGGAGTTTAAGTTTTATCATTATTTTTTACCATCAGCTACTTAGCAAACAGAAAAAAACCTTGGGATGTAGCTTATCTATTTTCCATTATTTCTGTTTTGTCACTTCAAACAGAATTATTACAATGCAATTTAGGTCAGGTTATACCTTAATCTATTTGAAAATAATCAGTGCAGCAGCCATTAGTGATTGTCAGTGGAAACAACAGACTGATCACCCAGAAACCCCAATACTTACAATAATGCATTCGATTCTCCAAGTCAAGTCTACAATCTTTGCTTTAAAGCTGCAGAAATATACAACTTTTGAAATCAAAACAACTATTTTATCTTTCTGACATATCTGATTATCAGAGACACTCTGTGAAATGAAATGGTTTTATCCCACTCAATTTAAATAAAGTGTTTGAAAGGAGTTGTAGTTCTCTGGTCCCCGGACACTGCAAATCATCTTAGCAATGCAGGCACAGAATTTTGTTCCAGCACTACTCAAGGCTACAATGCCTGAAATAACAAAATTCATTTTTGCCAAGCAGAAATAATAGAGCAAAACTAGGAAGGTTTACGTATTCCGCAGATGGTCAGACTTCATCCACCACTTCCAGGAGTTTCAAAAAACTTAGAGAAATCACCTCACAAATTAAGTACTGAAATGAGAATCTACTGAGGACAATGAGATTTATGAATATCTTCATGCTCCACTAACTCAAGTCATTCTAAGTATGCACCTATATTCTTTCAAGACCAGTTCTGGAATTCTGAACACAAACAAGGGGTATTTATTAGAGAACTTTTAAGTTTTGACAAGCTAAACCCATAAACATACTTCTAATGCTTTCTTATTCCTCTAAACTTTAAGCACCCATTCAAACAGCTTCCATGCACAATATTTCAGTCTTACTTTGAGCAATAGGTCTTACCACTTCTTACCAATATTGCTTTTGCGTGGTTTTTTGTTTTTTTTTTCTTTTGGTTCTGCACACCCTGTAGTTGTATATATTGAATTTATGCACTGCATTTCTGGATGGTTCTACACTGCAAGTCTGGAAACCAAAGCCAGTACAAATTTTACCTGCTAAATAAAAATTATCAGAAACATATCTGTAAGAACACCTGTACTAATATAATGATATATCAATCCTTGATACCTGCAGTGGTCAGCAATAATATGTTTATTTATGAGTTTCTCAAAGTACAAGTTAGAAGTTAGACATGGAATTTGTTGCAAAGAGATCATAAAATAAGGCAAATTATTATTTCTCCTTGTGTTATTATTTTCAAATAAAGAAGGCTGCATAAGAGGCTGAGCTGAAAGGACAACAAGCTTAAAGACACTGATAGACAAGCTCTAGCAAATCTTGTTGTTGCAGCAGATTAAGTTACTATCCTCATCTGTAGACTCTGCTCCCAGCAGAAGTCACTGATCCCAAAAGTAGAGTTCGCAGAAGAGAACGTGCGTTGACACCTCAGCTACTTCAGTGCTAAGACTAACACCTTAGTTTGAGCCAGATATGACACTGTGAACTGTAATGACCAAGAAACAAGCACTTTTGATAATTCTCCAAGTGTTGAGAGCAGAGGAGCTAAGCAGAGAACAGTAAAAAACTCAAACCACCAAATCTGGCAAGATTTTCCAGAGCTATAGTTGCAATCTAAATTCTTTCTAAAATAGCCAGAATCACATGTGCCACTTGTCACAAATCCATCCCAGAATAAAACACTCAGCCTTGCCAAAAAGTGTAAGAAGCACAACACAAACTGTTAAACAATTAGTAATTAAGTTTAACATGCACTGATTAGTCATGTTATGTACCTTAAAGGCTGAATACTCAATTTCAAATTAGCTTGAAGAAATTAAGAACTGAAGTTTCGCATGGAATTTTCATTATCACATGAAGTCCCAACTACAGAAGCTATAAGGAGCACTAACACACATAATACCGAAAGAACAGCATTTAATATCTTTCTAAGATTTGACAAGAGTGTGCACTTAAGAGGGAACAGAAACTAGCCTTCATTTACTACCCAGCCACTTAGGTATGCAGCTGCATTCATTAAATATTTGTATAGAAAAGATTTTTAAAATATTGACAGAAGGAGAAACTGTATGAAGTTCTCACTAACAGAAGTCAGAAACTGGCTTAGGGGACCGAGTATATATAAACTCAAGTCTGCAATTCAAGTTGTTAAATCTAAAAAAAAATATATGCAAATATTTAATACTTTACTACTACACAAGTAGTATTTCAGATTTTATACAACCTGTTAAGTAAAATTATTGAAATTTTACCATGCAGTTATCACCCTTACCCTTTTCATTAGGATTAAAACACATAAAACACTTTACTTCATATAAAATTTATAAATTAAGAACCACCACTGATCAGCCATGGAAACCACAATAAGGGTTTCAGAAAGAGCTTGTACATAATAAGCAGCCCTAACTGTTCACTTCTGCGGACTGTCCCCCCTCTTACCCACCTTTACCTGAGGCTTTCAGCTTCTAAGACTCCTTTACTTTTCCAAACAAGTACATCATACAAATTCCAAGTTCAGCATCATCACAAGCATTTATAACAGAGGGCCCCACCCAGCTTTGCACATTGTCTGCTGATCAAAACTGAGCCATCAACACAGAATCCCAAATGAGACTAAATATGACATTTTGTAGAGAGTTCACAGTTATTGTATTATTATACTGTTGTTATATTATTTTGTTAATCCATTGCTGAGATTTTCTAGCTCTTCAGTTCCCCCTTTTTAAAAAAAACAAACCAGCCAGCTTGTTACATGCTTGTAGCCCAGTGCAGCACAGTACCTGGTTGAGATATCTACCACATTTTTATAGAACAAATTTCAGTAAGGTGTAAAACACGGTTTCTGGCTGTTTAGGGTAACAACATAGAAATGCCCTAATGAGTCAGACCAATGGTCCATCAAGCCCAAAACTTGTGCATCCAGAAGTTCAATCACTGAAGGACATCAGATGGTACATCTCTGACTATTAAATATAACTGTCAATGGATCTGCTGTCTGAGAACCTGTATAACCCATTTATTGAACATGCTGATATTGGTTGCCTCCACAAACTTCTATGGCAATAAATGCCAGTAGTTCACCACCCAGAATGTGAAGTATTATCTTCTTTTATCTGTTTCAAATCTATTATTTTAATCAACTGTACCCTGCATCTGTAATATCCACAGCCTCCATGGCTTCTTCCTCCCCACCCCCCCCCCCGCAAAATCTTCATCATATCCCCTGCCAACTGAGAAGTTCCAGTCTTTCTAGTCTCTTCTTGTAAAGCTTCATCCCTTGACTGTTTTTGTTGTTCTTTGCTATCTTCTTGTAGTTCTGCTATACACTTCCTTTAAATGCAGAGACCTGAACTGCACACAAGAATGAAGACAGATGGGTTCTGCATAGCTGCAATATGATGTCTTCTGTCATCTTAATGCCTTTCCCAATACATTTAGCGTTTTGTTGGCTTTCTGGCTGTCACTCACATAACATAAAGCACAAGCAGACACTATGGCTAAAGATAACTTTCTTGACGGTTGTACAGAAGCTAGAAGTCTAGTCCAATTTTATTACACTTCACAGACATCTAATCATCCCACCACACACTTCCTAAAAATTATTCCTTGTGCTCCTGGCACTGAACTACTCTGCTTTGCACAGTACTAGATAATAGTAATCATGTCCCAGAAAAAGCAATATTCCTGCTTAACTCAGTCTCATTACAGAAAAACTTCCCACTGAACTAGAAGGTGTATTTTGGAATATATCAAAGCTGTAACGAGAGGTAAGGGAACACAAGCACCAGAAGATCTAAAGGAGAACCAGGACTACAGCAAAATGAAAGAAATGCTAAGTATAGGTACAGTTTTTACAAGCCAATCCAACCTTAAGACACAAGGCAATAACATGACAGCAAAGAGAGCAAAAGGTCATAAGACTCAGCAGAGTATAGGAATGTGTGATCCAACACAGAGAACCTTTGTTTTCTTCCCAGTATTGTCCATCTTCCCTATTCAGAGAGACGAGACTGAGAAAGACTCATGATTGAAGGCCTGCAGAAGGAAAGAATGCAAGAAAACAAGCCACAGAAAAGATGCCAAAAACCAGTGGCAATAATATAAAAAGTCCATACTAAACCAGGAAAGATCTAAGGAAAAACAATATATCATGATATTCAAAATTGATCATATGACTACTCCCTAATAGCAATAAGCTTACTAGTCTAAACAAGACGTTGACATCAACAAAAAGTTTAACCTAAACATTACTTAATAAGCAATAAGCCAAAGTAACTCTTAACTGATGCTTCAAAACATCATATAATTAGACACAGAGTTCTCTTTTTCAGTCAAGAAGAAATAGCTCTTTATTGTACTTCATTTTGACCTCTCCATACTTGAAAATTGGCAAAAGCATAAAGAAAAGTAATGACCTACAAAATATGTCAAAACAACCAGGCTTGAATAGCTTTAGTCCTGTACTGTTATCTTAAAACCACTCTCAGGATTTTTTCTTTCGGGAGGAAGGACAAGTGACATTCACTTTTTGGATTTCTAGCTTTCCTTGGGATACCCTTTCAGTCCTTAATCTTTATATCTTGCTTGATAAGCCAATGAAGAAAGAAGAAATTTAAGTAGGTTAAAATGTAGAAAAGTGTCTACCCAACTGTAGAATCCTCAGATTGTCACTTTTCTCCTCTTTCCACTTGAAGACAAGCAACTTGCCTCTTCAGAGTTCAAGCCAGCCCTCATCAAATCTGTTTAAAACACACTTTGTCAGACAGTTGTTCATGACAACAGTCTTGATAGAAGATCACAGCACACACTGGATGAATATTCTACAAACAAGACAAATTGATCATTCAGTAGAAAAAGTCTACAAATCTAACAAGAACTTAGGTTGAAATGGATTTTTAGTGTTGTTTATGCTCTTAAAAAAATACCAATGTGAAAGAGACTATTCCACTGGCCAAAACCAAAACAAATATTCCTGGTCTTATAAGTCACTTAGTCAGGCAGCCCAACAAGACAATGCCGAGCTGATCAGCTTTTACCTCACTTTACTCTAAGACACTGTGCTAATTCCTCCCTGTAAGTAATTACGTTACTAATTTAGAACACATCTTGATTACTGGAAAAAATGAAATGGTAAGAGAATGTATTATGTTGGTTTTAATTATCCTACAGCAACAATCGCCACCCCTTAAATATGTATATCCAGTTCCATTGCAACTCACTTTCCTTATCTCCTGCGTTTGAGAATTTCTAATACTGTTCAAACAAAATGTAAGTGCCACTATATAGTGGCACCAGGCAATTCCATCACTGCTTGATCCTACAGGAACCGATTCTGCAGAAAGCACGTGATGTCCACTAATGCTATATTCTCCCACTAACTAAATTTGTCTCCTGACATTGTATGCCCTTTCAGACACTGGGAAGAAGAGATGTGCTCTCTGAAAACAAGTACATACACACATACGTACAGTCAATATAATACAAGCCATTACAATCCAAATCCCCATCTGTTTGAAATTTCGATGCCTAACCCAAAAGCATGAGCTTTGCCTTCAGAGATGAGAGAAAAATTAGAAAATAAGACATAACAGAGGAATTAGCAACACGTTCTCTTAGCCAACACAAGACATGCAGTTAATTTCTATCGTGCACAATAGAGTTATCCGTAACACAGTTTCTCTATAAAAGCAACTTTAATTTTCTTAGCCAAGGTGCATTAATCCATGATTAATCTGTCTCAAGTTTCATTAACAGTAGCTGGCAAGTTCATGGCAAATTGATAAACAAGACAAACAAGGGTGACCACAAGTTCTCAGCCATGACACTACAGGAACACTGCATGGTCTGATATTAATCATAGAATCATAGAATGGTTTGGGTTGGAAGGGACCTCAAAGATCACCTAACTCCAACCCCCTGCCATGGGCAGGGACACCTCCCACTAGACCAGGTTGCTCAAAGCCCCATCCAACCTGGCCTTGAACACTGCCAGGGAAGGGGCAGCCACAACTTCCCTGGACAACCTGTGCCAGTGTCTCACCACCCTCACAGGAAAGAATTTCTTCCTAATACCTAATCTAAATCTACTCTCTTCCAGTTTAAAGCCACTGCCCCTTGTCCTATCACTACATGCCCTTGTAAAAGGTCAAGCCTTAGCTTTATGCACAGAGGTATCACATTCTGAAGAATGTCATGGTGTCTGCTGCTGAAGAATGTAACTCGGTACCACAACCACTGCGCAGAAAAATATGTTTCCCTCCCCAGATTTCTCCTCTGTCATGCTGGAGACCAGCTTCTAAATAAGTGATTAATAGAGAAGTCATTACCTAAGCATACTACCTTCATTTACCTTAACTGTGAAGATCATCCCAGTTAAAAAAACCCCTTGGGTTTATGTTTAAATATTCAGATGAGAGCTGACCCTGCTGATCTCTCTGCCACCCAACTTAAGATCAAGATTTGGCCCCAGGGAAACAGACAGATAATGGGAGACATGAAAAGTGAAGTAATTTCTCTTGATTCTTTTTACCAAGACGTCATACCAGTCATATTTTACCTGCCTTCAGCCTTGAAAACGGCAAACTTTTAGAGTTTCATTACTCTTCTTTATACACCTCATTAAACGCAAGTCACTTCTAATGTCACCGCACTGCTAACAACAGCTCACACATAAATCACTGGCAATCTTTATAATATACTGCTGAAATGAGAAGTAACCCTTTTAGGCACTAGTACACATTGTGCTCCTTCGATCTCACACGTTTGTACTCAGAACTCCACTCAACACTACTGGTACCTAGATGAATACTTCTTTTCCAGTCTCTCTTTCCTGACTTTAAAAATATACACTCATTCATGGAAACAGACTCGGAATGCATACAGCCACCTCCCAGCGCCATTGCCAGGTCAAAGAGCAGCTGCTGAGGTTGCACTGGCACTTCCCGGTTATCAAAGGTTTTTAGTTATGCTGAATTCCAACTTTCTAGAGAGCTTGAAGATACCACTGAACACAGAGCACCACGGAATTTTCAGAGTTGGAAGGGACCTCCAGAGATCATCTAGTCCAACTCCCCTGCTTAAAAGCAGGATCCCCTAGAGCACATCACTCAGGACTGCATCCAGGTGAGGCCTGAAAATCTCCAGAGAAGGAGACTCCACAACCTCTCTGGGCAGTCTGTGTCAGTGCTCTGTCACCCTCACGGAAAAGAAGTTCTTTCTCATATTTAAATGGAACCTCACACTGTGAAAATAAGACAATTCACACTGACTATTCGTGTAACGGTTGATCCAGGTATGTGGCTATTTCACCACACTTGAGTACTGCTAATGCCTTCTGTGAAGGGCCACTTAACTGTCCTATCAGTTTTAATATATCCTTACTAGAAATCATTCCTAATTCTAAACTACTTTCACCCTTCACCTCCAAGAAAAAAAAAAACATTTGAGTCTCTTCTGAATCATGTTATGGCCAAATAACCAAGTACGACCTTCCAACAGGTTCCCCAGAAGATGAATCCTGATGCAAGATAAGAATGAAACATGTTTTGGTTTCTATTTTGTTTTTCTTAAGAACTATATAATAGAAATTCTGGAAAAAGATAATCTATTCTTTCAATAAAATTTTGTGGGAGATATGGAGTTTATTTTCTATGCTGATAAAGTTTAGTGAATTGAGATACTAAAGTTTATGATTAACAGCCACTATCACATGTACCAACTGTCAAGTATACTATAATCCTAGGGAAGAAACCTACAAAATGAAAGAGCAGAGGCAAAATCAAGTATTAAAAATGTTAACAAAATCGCATTAACTATTTCTTGTTCATAATTACTTTTCTTTAGAAGACAACTATGGCCGACCAGACAGATACATGATGCAATAGGCAAATCACTCAAGCAAACACAAGGCACTGAGGTGATATTTATGTAACAGATAGTAATTACAGGTATGTTGAAACAATTACATTTATTTCTCTAATTGTTTCACATCTTATAAGAGAAACAGAATTAGATCCACACAAGAATCTAAATGCCATGCCACCTACTAGACTCCACAACCCTCAGATAAGCAACCAAGCCCTGCTCTACACTGAAAAGGGCACATCACAAGACCCTGTTTAAACATCTAATACTCAACATGAGTAGGAATTAGCCAAGTCAGCCAAGAATAAAGAGAAAGATCAGAAATTTAAGTCTTCAGAATTTCACACCGTAACAGAGAAAAAAAAAATTCCTTTCATCTACTGTTTCAACACTTCACCTGTAATAAGGAGACTTTTGTACTTGATCATGCTTCTTGTTAGCCAGTCTCCAGGCTACAAACCCCATTCATTCTCTTCCCAAATGAATATAACTCATCAAAACTGAAACTGGCTGGTGTCTGGAAGCACCTCACACCCAAACACCCAGTGTGGCACTTAAGGCATTCCCTTTGGGAACTGATGGATAGGGGTTTCAAGTTCCCCCAAAAAGCAGAGGGATAGAGGGATTTGAACCCAAATCTCAACATACTGGGCAGGTACTCAAACCATTTACCTATGTGTAAAGAAATGCAACATCACATCCCTCTTTGCCAAGAAAGAAGTGTGCAAGATTAGGCCTTGCTGTGTTTCCTGTTCCACAGAAGCATTCCACGTACAATCGTGCATTACTAATGGTATCACTGTTTGCTTTCTAATTTAACTGATCCAAGGTTTGAGAGTTACAGCATTTTTTTCTTCCCACACAGCTATGGATTAGTATGCAATTAGACAGCCTTTCAGTATTAAAAAAGTCTTTACCAATAGACATACACAGTTTATCACCTCTGGTTAAAAGAAAAAAAAACACAAAACAAAAACCCAAAAGCTACACTAAAATAGCCTGGTATATAAACTACTTATGTAGAATTTCCTCATTTTGTTTAGAGTTCCACTTCATAATTAAGCCTGAACTATACTTAAAATGTTTTGTTATATAGCTACATTATGAATGCAGGAAGGAGGGCGAGTACATAAAGTACTTTTGTCAGAACTGCTGTATTGAAGAAAGCTCCAAAGTAGATAATTATATGAGAAAAAATATCTTGCCAGCATACTTCATTTTAAACCACAGTAGAAATCGTTTCCACCAAATGAGTTTTCTATCACAGACACACCAGCAAAGCTTTTCAAATATACAAATGCCTCTCTTTCCCCGTTAATAAAAGGAAAACAATACGGCAGTATTTAATTAATATTTACAAAACATCTTGAGGTTTTCTGATGAATGATGAAAGTAGTAATTACTTGAGTGTTCCAAATACCGTAATGTCAAGGCCTTCTGCAACACTACCTGTCACATTAAGAAAGTCCATCAAAAAAAGAGTCAGTTGCTGGAGTGTTTAAGAGCTTTAAACATGACATATGAATATAAATATGATTCCTGTTATCTAAGAAGTAGCAGGCTGTTTGAAATCTTAGCCTTCAGTGTACTAAAAGCCTAACACTAACAGGAATGCACTTAATCAAAAGTGCAAACCAGAAAAAAAATTAGCATTTGATGTTAAGATCCAGTCTTTGAGGAGACATCGTAACAGAACTTGCATCTAAAAATGCAGCAGGATTTTTTAAAGCCTGCAACTTCAAACTACAATAAGAAATTTTAATTAAAAAGCAGAAAATGCAAGTGTTATGAAAATACAATTATTTACATGGGAAAACATATGGATGCACACAGGAACATCAGACTACATTAGGCTTTCTGTGTCCATAACCCTCGGTATGAATGCTAACCTCTTCACTGCATTTTTACTACTTCACATCACATATTGCTGTGGTAACGAAAGGTGCCCAACACCACTCAACGGCCTGAGTAACTCCTACAGATTCCTAAAGTAGCTAAATCAGTCCAGTGAAGAAATACTTTTATTTTACTTTTCTCAGTAAGTTCAGATCCTTTGAAAGGCAATTTAATAAAAACTCAGTACAGCCATATCATCTTTACTGTCACCTAATTCTATATAGCAAAAATTACCATTCTGCTATTCCATACATTGCAAGGCAACATGATACGCATTGCAAAGACGTAAAAGCTGAAAGAACTACTTCGAAAAGAGTTAACTGATCATTTATTCACATTTAACTGCATTACTTTATTAACAGCAACGTTAATCAAACTTAACATTCTAGGTCGCTGCTTCATAAAGTCCTGCAATATAAATACTTGATGCCTTGTTAAACCATCTACTATGCTAACCACGAGTTGAGCTTTTAACATGTGAAACACCGATTTCTTTTTTTTGGATCACTGTGTTGGAAAACGGTCCATTTGTGTCTAAAAGAGACAGCCTCTGAAGTGTTGGACACGGGTCTTTTAACGCATACGACGCTGTGCACTGAAGCAACAAGTCACTTAGAAAAAGTCACCAGTCATTTCTTAGAAGTTTAATTGCAGTCACTGATATACCATCACTTACACAGAATGCAAGTATTTTGTTCTAATGCGTGACCTACGGGGCTAGTTTCTGCCCAAATAATTCTGTTGCAGAGGCTTTAAGAATTATCTTTTAAAAGAAAAAGCCCTCACAGCACCAGCTGACGTTTCCCCTTTTAATTCTGCTCCTTCAGTTCTTTTTCAGGGATCTGTCTCATGTGAGATATCCAAGATCGTGATTATGTCAGATAATTTCTTAAAAAATATTTTTCAAAAAGCTCAAATACAAGGGAATTTAATTTTCTCGTGCAACCTGCCTTCGGCAGCCCGAAGTGCTCGTTGTCGCCTGCCCGAACGGTCTGTACCACAGCACAGCCCGGGTCGCCGGACAGGGCAGCACCGCCGCGACATCACCACCAGCCCAGGGCTGCGGAAAACGAAGCAGTTCCGAGCCCGTGTGTGCGTTTACAACTGCTACCCATAAAACACACGGGAAGCCGCTTGTATCTCACCTGCTGTAACTTCACCCTGCAAAGCTTCGTCAGCCCGCACAAAGCGATCTGCCAGGGGACCACAAGTGCAGACTGGGAGCCCGAAGTGTCCCCCCGTGAGAACACAAGCTCGGGGCACCCCCCCTTATAACCAGGCAGAGAAAGCGCAGAGACAAGCACGGGAGGGTCTTCTTACAGCTCCACGGCCTACGCCCGCCGCGCCTGCCCGGGAGGCGCCCCGCGGGAGCAGCCGCGGGAACAGCGCTCAGGCGGCCGCCGGGCCGCCCCCCGCCCCCGCCGCCCAGGCACCTGTAGCCGCACCGGCCAGGGCCGCCCCTCTCGGCCGGGGCACCGCCCGGGCCGTCGCCCGGCGGGGCTCAGGGACCGACGCGGTACCCCAAGAGCCGCTGAGCGTGGCTCGGCCCCGTCCCGGCCGGACCCCCAGGCCTGCGCGGGCGCCCTGGCCGCGGGGGAGGCTCCCCGGCGAGCCCAGGCTGGTGGCTCCGCCGTGGGACCTGTTGCTCGCACGTACTGGGACTACGCTCACCGTCCTTCCCTCGCCGCCGCTGACACGCTCCGGCCCAGCCACCGGCTGGAAGTCACGGCCGCCCGCACCCCGCGGCGTCTCCCCGCGGAGCCACCCGGCCACAGCCCCCGCACCGCTGCGCAGCCGCCGCCAAGCCTGGCCCGGCCCCGCCCCTCCCGCCCGCTCCCAGCGCCGGCCGCCAGGCCCCGCCCCGCCCCTCCCGGCTGAGCCGCGCAGGCGCGGAACCGCCCCCACAACCGCCGCCGGTATCGCGCCGGCAGCCCGCTCGGGGCAGCCGCAGCGGTTTTCCTCAGCGCTCGCTGCGGGGCTGGGGAGGGCTCAGAAGCCATGGCGCTGTTTTTAAGTCTGCATCCTCCCGCAGTCATGTCCCAGGACTCTACCACAGCTCTGTCTGCACCCTGGAGAGGCACCTCCATGGCAGGCCCTGTGCCTTGAATGGAACTGGCTTGCCTGCCCAGGCTGCGGCCTGCTGCTTCCTCCTCTCACACCTCCAGCTGCCGCCTCCTGCTCACTCCTCTGCCTCCTGCTGCGGCTGGCGTGTGCCCATGCTACTGCAGCCCCTTTCTCTCCACCCTCCTTGTCACCCCACAACCCAAGCTTGGGAGCCCTAGCCAGACTGGGGCCTGTTGTGGGATGAAAGTGTTTATTCTCACTGAGAGTCTGCCTTCGGGAGAGCAGGGGGAGGCTGAGGCACAGAAGGCTCCCACAACACAGTGGCTGGAAGAAGGAAGGAAGCAGGGCATTGAAAGTAGTTTTACCAGGTTTTTTGTATCTGTGCCTGCGTTTTACAGGACCAGGCAAACATATCTGCAGCTCTGCAGTTTAGTTTGAGCTGAAAACTACATTCCCAGCTCTGGTTTTTCAGGCTAGCCTGCCTGGATCATTGCCTGAGGCATTAAAAGAAATGTTCCACATAACAAGACCAGAAAAGAATGCTTTCCTAGATCCCTAAAAAGTCCTAAAGAGATACCTGCTTTAGGCCATCTCTCCTTGGTTCGGTGTAACCATTTATCATTCTGTATCGTTTGGTAACCAATCTCCTCCCTCTAGCTTTCACAAACCCTAATATTAGCCCTTGCCCAGCTGGCAAATCCATTCATAAGATGCTAGAATGAGGCATGCTCGGCTAATTCTATCCAACAGATTAAAATATTCTGTCAGGCCAATAAGAGGTCATACCTGAAAATGTTTCACAACAGAGCACAGGAGCAGCAGCATTATTTGTAAAGACCCAGATAAACTTCCTTTTTAAAATCATTTTGTTAGCAATGGAAATGGACTGATCTGATGGTTCATTTTGCCTTGTGGGTACTGTTTGTTGGTATGCTGAGAACACAAAAATTGCTGTGAGAAAAATCAACATTTTGGCTTGAATTTAACAAAATATCCAAATTAAAGAGGATACAGAAAGAAGGTGAATGGACAATGAGGAAGGACAATGGAAAGATGATTGGAAAGGTCAAAGCTTTTTAGTATTCCTTTGTTTGATTTTTCTATGATTTCCTGTCAGTGATTATGGGGACATTAAAGCGTGCTTGCAGCTACAGAACCGATGTCTTTCAGCAACTTAATTTATTACTGAATAACCTCCTTTTTAAGGTTGATGCACTAATTCCGTGAAAAAATATTTTTTTAACAAAGAAAATGTTCATTTTCAATTAATTGAATTTGACATAAATTAGTGTCCCTGCCAGCAAGGTGCTGATGTGACCGTCAATCAGTCTAAATCTGGCTGATGGTAATCAATGGAAAAGAAAAAAAAATCTGACTCAAGCTGAAGCAGCAGCCTAACATGGGAAAGAATGTTTTCTTTGAAACCATTGCCCTCTGCAGGGGGAATGAAAAATCACGGATCAGGTAAAAATTCCCTTTTGTGTCACTATGTAACTGAATTTATGCGTTACAGTCCAGGAGTGCTTCTACAGACTGCTGTAACAAAGGAAGGCTTTGTCAGAAGAGCCACAGTGGCCACAGTGCTTATGTCAGTGAAGGCTGGAGGAGAACTAATCTCCATCTGTCCACCCCATTACTCTCCTCCCCTTTATCTCTAAACTCTTTATCTCTAAACTCACTGAACATCCATTCTATAACAGATGTACTTTCTCTTCCAACTTCATCTTGGACCCTTTCCAAGCTGTCTCATCCCTCTTTATTTGCCAAAACATTTTTTTATGCAATCCCTAAAGAATTCTTGCCTGCCTGACATCAATCTGTATTCTATCCTCTTTCTTGACCTTTCTGCTGGGGTATATTCTCCCTGTGTTGCAGAGGAAATGTCAGTATCTCACAGTGGTCTTTCCAGTTTGATTTATAGCAATCTGATGTCTCCTGACTATAAATCTGGTGATTGTTTAACCTGAAGTAGGACATCTGCAGTAATGTAACAGTAGTACTAGTCCACCTGTGTGGCTAGCTGTGTTCAATGTCTAGTCTTTCAAAGAGTGCAAAATACAAAGTTCCAGAAGCTAAATTACGCATTAAGCAAGGGAAAAAAAAAAAAAAAAAGAGTATCTTGGCCGCCACAACCCAGCAACAGAAACCATGAATGCTGAAATTAATACAGAAATCCAATTTCAAATGTGCTTGGACATCTGGTCCCTTTGTTTTGATGGATTTTTAGTTTTCCTTAGGACTAGGTTATCTGTGGTGGCCTTATGCTGTGGCAGGTTGTTTCATTCTGTGTTACCTAGTACGTGCAGCATATCTTGATATGAAATCAGTCATAGTTATTACCTCTGTACTAGCAAAATGATTGTTTCTGATTAATGCATACAGCTTTTGAATGCAGTATAATCTCTTTAAGAATGTTCAAAATATGTATCAACAATTTTCCAGCACTCTGAAATCTTAATATCATCTTCCTCACTTCTAGTGTGTAAGTCACTGATGGTAAGCATCTGTAGATGATAGTGAAGATACAGTTACCAATTCTTATTCTTGCAATATTTTACGTTTGTTCATGTAGTAGACAACAGCACTTCATTAATCATGTATCATTCAAGCACTTGCTGTCCCTTGAGCAGGAAAAACGCTGTACAACCATTTTCTCAGGGACTGCCTAAAAGTTTCTTTCTTGTCAGTAATTACTAGTTTGCTCTTTTGATAAACACAAGTAGAAAGAGCAGTAGCAAATATTTAGTTTGCTTAATGCTAAATTCTTCATAGTTCAGCAAGTATGTTCTGGCAAAAATGCTGCTACATAATACAAGAGGATAGCAAAGTCCAAATAATAACAACAGTAACAACACTACCAAATCCTTGTATAATGGTTCTCATTAGTACATTGCATCGTGATTTTTCAAGAGAGATCTGGCTATCCTCATTCTACAAATGAAGCAGCTGAGGAATTGATTTGCCTGCATTCATCTAGAAGTTCACCGGCCAAAATAAAACCTGTGTTAGTATGATTTTGTGCCTACTACATGATATTGCTCTCTATCGCTTGTCCCCCTGCAATGTTCTGAAAGTTGCTTGCAGGAGAACCTTTCCTGATCCCATAAAAAAGTGTAAGCCATAGCCAGGTATTGTAAGGTTAATTCAAGTGTCCATTTCCTTACCTTCTGCTGCAAACTACAAGTCTTCTCCCTGAAAAAATGGTCCCAGTCACTGAAAAATGTAGATTCCACTGCCACAGATCAAAATTTATTTGTTGCTAGTTGTGAATTAATACAGAGGAATACAGAGTTTGAATGTCAATAATAGTTAATTGTACAGTAGTAAGAGGTTATGAATGAAATTGAAGTCTGCAGGGGATTTTTTTCTTCTGTGTGTATATCTTTGCCTTGTTTCAGCTGCATCTGATGTCCAGGATGCTTTGCTTAATTTTCTTTTATTTCCTCTGTCTAGTAGTCCGGAATATTATTTGAAGTAGCCTCATTGATTTAGTGTCACACTTGATTTCCTGAAAAGAAACATGATAAGCATGAGGAAAACAGTGCAGGAAAGTAGAGAATGAAAGAGGAAAAGAAGCCAAGGAATCAAAAGAGAGAAAAGGACAGAGAAGATAAACATACACCAAGAACCACAAAGGAAGAAAGATGGACCAGAGGGAATTGATTTCCCTTTGTGGGGGATTTACTAGTGGGTAGTTTACTAGAATTTGTGCTCTGTATTCTGAAGGGTCCTTTTCCCAGACTCTCCCATGCTGTTCCCCTTCAGTCACTCCTGCAAGCCGTCTTGCCTACTCACTTGACAGCAGAAATCATCTTTAGTCCTTGCAGAACACCTGGGAGATGTGAAAAGCCTGTGCATAGCTGGTCAGCTGGCATGATATTGTCATGCTTCTCAGCTGCCTGGGGGTATGTGGAGATCATTGCCATTCTCTACTGAAACCTGATCAGCAAGTCAGAAGACAACAGTCTAGAGGTGTAATAGTAAAATGTATGAAGCATTTCTGTTCTGATTACTTCACTACTTCTGTTATTACAGTTTTCACAATCAAATCACAAGAAATACAATATTGTAGAACCAAGTCCCAGTAAAATATAATTTAGGTGTTTTAGCACTACATGTATGTCACAGACTATTTTAAAATGCAGGAAATGAATGTGAAGTGAGAGTATGATTAATCTAGTACTTTGCACAAGTTTGTTACTGCTGATTAAATAATAAGTCATTGTCTCGATTTAATGTCAAGTGCTGAAATAAGTTCTTGAGCACATACTAATTTATAACTCCTCATAGCCCACTGCCCTCTATCAGTACTGCCACTTCTAAGTGAATGGCTGTTAAAAGAGGAAGAGAGTAAAAAAGAATATAAGAACGAGATATTAAAAATTATTTACCAACCAACATGTATGCAGGGAGAGCGGCAACAAGATTTTCAAATAGATAGATGTATATTAGCTGACAGAGAGATGTGTAAACATAGAAAAACTTTTCCTTCTGGCTCATGTAGATCACTTTAAGATCACCAAAACTGGCAATGAGGACAATGAATTGCATGCGGCCAACCAACCAGCTATGAAGAAGAGCACACAGTAGCCTCATGTTCACAAAAAATGAGGTTGATTGAGCAAGAGCTTATTTAAACTTTTGTGACTTGGCAAAATGGAGAAGTATGTGGAGGACAACCATAAAAGCTTTTGTTCAAGAGACTGATTGACTCACGTGCAGAATGATTCCAAGTTTAGACATAAAGTAAGGTGCATCAAGAAGCTAAGTGGCTCCAGTTTTTGTCATTCACTGGCAGGCACAGCTAATAGTGTTTAATCACTGACAAGAAATGCAGAAGTATGAACAAAGGGAACTGTGAATGCTAATAAAGACTTTCTTCGGGTGCCTGCTTGTTCCAGCTGTATGTTCTGTAGAGATTTGTGCAGGAATGCAGGACTCAGAATCACAGAATCGCCTTGGTTGGAAGAGATGTCCAAGATCATCAAGCCCAACCATTAACCTAACACTGCCAATTTCTCACTGAACCATGTCCCTTAGCACCTCATCTACGCATTTCTCAAATGCCTCCAAGGATGGGGACTCCACCACTGCCCTGGGCAGCCTGTTCCAATGCCTGACAACCCTTTCAGTGAAAATCCCTCTGCAGAGCCTTCCTACCCTCAGGCAGATCAACACTCCCACCCAACTTGGTGTTGTCTGCAAACTCATCGAGGATGCACTCAATCCCCTCATCCAAATCATTGATAAAGATATTAAACAAGACCGGCCCCAGCACTGAGCCCTGGGGAACACCACTTGTGACCAGCCTCCAACTGGATTTAACTCCATTCACAGCTCTCTGGGCCCGGCCATCCAGTGAGTTTTTAACCCAGCGAAGAGTCCACCTGTCCAAGCCATGAGCTGCCACCTTCTCTAGGAGAATGGTGTGGGAAATAGAGTCAAAGGCTTTACTAAAGTCCAGGTAAAGGACATCCACAGCCTTTCCCTCATCCACCAAGCGAGTTACCCTGTCACTCCCTTTATCTCCAGATTATTCTCTGCTTTTTGCTCATATTTGGCAGTTGAGAAAAGATTTTTGCTTTTCCTCCAGTCCAGATTTTGACATCAGTCCCTACTAAAATCTTCCTAAGCCTCCTGCTTTCAAGTAGCTGAGGCAGGGACAGCTGTAAGTCTCTCATGTGCAGACAGCTTTCTATCTAAACAGGAAGAGAGCAGGGAGGGTGTAATAGTGCAAAGGAAAATCCAAACTTAAAAACTGTCAGTAGAAAAGTCAATAGTGAGTGACAGCCAACACCTCAAGGTGTCGAAACACTGATGAACATGCGACTGTAAAAATAAGACATCTATTCTGCAAAGAAAATTAGAGATTCTAGGTCTGGAGCATGATTTTAGTATATTGAATCATGAGTATCATCTGCTGTACACACAGGAGCTGACGTTCATGTCAGGTCAGCTTGTGTCCAGGTTGTACAAGGATCTAGTTCTTTGACATCGGATAAGAGAGAAAGCAGAAAACTCAGAAGAAAGGTGGCTATGTAGGGACAGTTGAAGCAGGAAGGTATCAGTTAAGAAGTTTTATAAATCCTGTACTTACTTTCTCTTAACAACCTATACATTCTTGACTTAAACTAATATGGTTGTGGGATGTGGCTGTGCAGATTTTTCAGCCAAATCCAAGTCCTATACTTTCTGCAATTCTAAGCTGAACATGCTAGTTTTCCCCTGGATTTTCTTCAGTCATCCCTTTACCTCATCACTGATTTTTCTTGAAAGAATAATTTCTCATGGCTCTCTCCTCTCTCCAAAATTGTGGTTTTTTTCTAGTCCCCTTGTAATTATTCTCCTCTGTGTGCACAGAGTTGTTCCTTCTCCCTGCTACTCATAGTCAGGGAGAAGATGAGAGACTGAGTGCAGAGAAAAGACGTACATGCAGCACTGAGCACTGGCCATGTGATTGCATTTTTTTCTTCTCCCTGTGGACGTGCCTCTGCTTGGGTTGGCTTGAGTGGGAAGTAAAGACCCATCAATGCCTGTGCTGACAAAATGTTGCTTGCTTGGAACTTAGGGGAAATAGCTTTAGATAATGATGAGCAGCACCATTAACCATCCAAGTTCCTTCCTAAGGGTGACTCTAAGATAAAAGATCCCTTCTGTACTTACTGAATTTTTACGCATTAATTTTGTACTTACTGAAGCATTTTTACGGACCCTCACTGTTCGCCTTGTTTCCCAGCTACAGTGAGTAGCTGCCTTCTACCTGTCCGGCTGCCCGCCATAGCATTTCCCTTAAGAGCTTTCCCTTTCTATCCTTTGAATGGATTGAATGCCTTTGCCCTCTTTGCTTATTAGTTGGCAGTCCCTGCATGGGTCTCAGCTGTGCCATGTCTTTCCTTCTCTTTTTTTTCAGAGGGTTATGGAATTCAGTCAAAAAGAACCATTTAAGAACATATCCCCCAGCTAGGAGGGAAAACTAAACACAGAACAGTAAGTGGTATGCTACTTATTGATTTACAAAAATTTATCAGGGCTATGGGGTGCCTAGCATCCTCTCTCCTATTGCCCTGAAATTCTGTAGGGAGTTTACCACAAGCCATCTATGTCAATAAACAGAACTGTACCTCCTTCAAAGCACACAAAAACTTTGACTTGAGAGATACTAAAGAATATTGCCACAAGTGATACTTTCTGATTGGTCAGCTTGAACTTTTGACATGTTTGCTAAAGACTCACCTTCCCTGTTGGGTTGTATCAGCTGGGAGCTTTCTTGTGACATTGATATCGCTGGTATTTTCTGGGGGTTTCAGGACAGAGATGAGCTGTACCCACAGGTGGAATAGGTGTTGTTGCTGGTCTGGTGGGGCACAGAGCTCTAGATAATAGGAACAGCCATTTGCTAAGTTTAACTTTAGTTGATGCTTCGTTGTGCTTTGGACAGACAGTTCCACAAACTTCAAGGGCAAGAACCTATAAAAAAAGAGGAAACTCATTATTAAGCACAAGTGGAGATTCCTCTCAAAGATGATATTGTGTCTGTCAGACCTAAAGATAGAATAAGACTAAACGTGTGAAACTGGAATAGGAAGAAGCTGCTGAGTGGATCTGGGCACTCTTCCTTGAAGTGCCTCTAGGTGATGATGGAAGAAATGCTGGGCAGTGGTGCACAGACTGGAGGCAAAGGAAGTTGACTTATTTATTATGCCCTTATTCTACTGCCTTATTCCTCGGCAATCCTGTACCCTCAATCTTCCTACCACCTTCCTGCTTCTAATATATTTACAAAAAGATTAAGTATTTCTGCTCATCATCTATCTATACACATGTGGGTAGTGTTGGCCTGAAATGATGACAAGAGTGGGGCCTAAAGGTGTATACTTAAGTGATTCTCCTAACTTTACTGTGCTAGTGAGACAAATTGTCAGCGCAAATATGAGGTCTGTTAATAAACTGACCCTTAAAAGGAAATGGGACATACATTATGATCTTTTGAGGTCCCTTCCAATCCCTAACATTCTGTGATTCTGTGATTCATATTTCTTATTTACTATTCAAAGCAATATTTAACTCTTCTCAGTGCTAACTAACCTGGTAAGTGCTAGCTGTTTCATGTGACGTGGCTGCTTTGAATGTTCCCAGAAGTTCATTGTACTTTTCTGTGGGGATATGGGCACCTCATGCGCTACCAGCATTGTGTCGGGTATTGGTGAACTGCCATGGACATTACAGATGCCAATGGTGACATGGCTGGGTTGGTTATGGATGGAAATTGGTTTCCCTCTTTGATTAATCTGCAAAACAAACAAAAAAACCCCATCAGTACTGGCATTTGCCATATGATCTCTCAGGGCACAGACTAGTAATACATTGGGGGCCCTAAAGCTTATGCACTGGGTTGGTGAGGAGAGAGGGGAATGTGGAATAAAGAGACAGAAGTGTCTATGAATGAAAAGAGAAGAAAGAAGTTTAATAAAGATAAAGGAGAACTGGAAAACACTGGCTTTTGTGTAGTCCCCATCATTGGGTATCTGATTGGTGTGGTCAGAAATTAATTGAGTACTTGAGTACCATTATCTAGAATTTCTCTTAGTGTAAGCGTGATGGAAGAAGCACTGTGTTCTGATGGTTCATTGTCTTTGCCAGCATTACTGTAATATTGAGATCTGGTTATGAACCATGATCCTGCTAGGTGCTCTACAAACACAGACTGGAAAAAAGATTCCAGGTAATTTATACGTAAGAAAGACATGAAATCACAGAAAGAGAAAAATGAGAAAATACGAAGAGAAAAGAATAAGTTTAAGTATGATCCAATCACATGTTACGTATCATTGTCATGGTTTGAGGATGGAGCCAGACTCTTTCCAGTGGTTCCAGTGGTTCCCAGTGAGAGGACGAGGGGCAATGGGCACAAGCTGGAACATAGGAAGTACCATTTAAATATGAGCAATAACTTATTTTGGGTGCGGGTGACAGAGCACTGGCACAGGCTGCCCAGAGAGGGTGTGGAGTCTCCTTCTCTGGAGATTTTCAAGCCTCACCTGGATGCAGTCCTGAGTGATGTGCTCTAGGGGATCCTGCTTTACAGCAGAGGAGTTGGACTGGGTGATCTCTAGAGGTCCCTTCCAGCTCTGACAATTCCATGATCCATGAAGAAGGAATTTGAGGGAGGGCAATGCATTAAATTTGTGGATATCTAGTAGAATCTCCTCCCAAGTGTGAGAGTACGTACAAAAGATCAAAGGTTGGGTTTTAAAAAAAATTTAATGTAAATGAGTCAATGATTGAGCTGTTTTCTTGAATTGATTGGTAAGGGCAACTGCCTCCTTGATAGTAAATCAGTTCTGATAAATAAAGCAGGAATAAATCATAAAGTACCTTGAAAACAGAGTCTTGTAGCTAATTAACATTCTGCTCGTGTATCAACAAGGCAAGACTGAATTAATCAAGGCAAGACCAAAGGATGTTGCAATTATCACAAGGTGAGCTGATGAAATCCTATGAAAAACACAGTTGAGCGACATCATGTAAATAGAATTCAGATGTCTTAGACACACTGTGAATGCAGTATTGTGGGAGTGTGGCATGTTGCCAGAGGCTTGCAGGCTTCTTTGGCCAATGCTTATGGTAAGGGGCAGGCAGGGTAGTGATACTGCCTGCAAGGATTCTAGAAGTTGCAAGTAGGGGAGGATTTTCTGGGGAAGGCTGGCTGCCAGTTAGGCTGGGTTGAACTGATGTTGATGGCAAAAACTTTAATGAAATAGCACAGAACCAGAAATTTGCTAGAATGGTCCTAGCTATTGCTACAGGAAGCAGTTGAGGCTAACAGGGAAGTACGAAAACACCACTTTTTATCCTCCTTCTCTAATTTGCAGCATTGCTGTTGCTGGGTTTCTGGACTATTGCCTGTAAAGTGTGAACCAAATGAGTCTACAAGAGAAGGGAAACATTATATCCACATGTATGTAGTAAACAGAGAATAAGAATAGTGAGAATAAATGAGTGAGGGATACCTGTTGAGCTGAGGGAGTGAAAAGGGGTAATCATTGCAAGCAATTTTATCTTAAGCATGCCAATTTCATTTGAATGACTTTTTACCTGGGCAAACTTGCTCTCCAACAGGAGAGGAGAGGTAAAAGGAGGATGGTTTCCTTGGCTAAGAAGTCTCTGAAGGTCACCCATTATGGATGCTTGACTTGAACTGGCGCTCTTAAAACGCATACTTGCTGTTCATTTTGCCTGTCCACAAAACAAAAATAAATTTACAAGTTAAAGGTAATAGAGATAAAAAGTCCTATGTATTGGAGAAAAAACCCCTGATGATTATGAAATGAAGCAAACATAATCCTCACGGATAGGTTTTATTGTACTACTAACCAGCAGAACGTCTCCCCCCAAAACACACATTTTTAAGAACGTGCAATCTCAGTTGCAGCCACCTCTTGGCTCCAGAGCTAGCTTAACTAAGCGGTCGTTGCCCTCCCAGTGGAGTGTAACTATGGTTTCCACTTAGGCAAAAGCTGCTGCCAGGAGGACTGTGGCAACCCAGATGGAGGTCCCTTATAGACATGTAGAGGTCCAGGTGTCCAGCTGCAGGGAGTGTCTGAGCCTGCTGGAAAACAGCAGAGAGACTGGCTGTGTGAGGTGCGAGCAGATCAGTGATCTGCTGGCCATGGTGGCAGAGCTTAAGGAGGAAGTGGAGAGGCTGAGGAGTATCAGGGAGTGTGAGAGGGAGACAGACCCTTGGTGTCACGACTTAGCCTCCCTGAACCAGGCCCAACAGTCAGGCGGGGCTCATGATACAGAGTGCTCCCTGTCCCCTCTCTGCCTGGCTGAGCGTGATGGCTCACAGGACAGCGAGCAATGGCGACAAGTTCCTGCATGGCACAAGCAGTGTGGGAAGCACGTCCTTGGGGTAACTGTCCCACCTCCCCAGGTGACCTTGCAAAACAGATATGATGCCCTGCAAGGGGAACCAACCAGGGATGAGAGTGATGGTTCGCCAAACTTGGAGGTGCCACTGAGGCCAAGTCAGACCATGCCTCGCATCCAAACCACCTCGGTTAAGAAAAAATGGTACTGGAAGGTGCTATAAGGTCTCCCCAGAGTGAGGTCTCACAAGAGCAGAGCAGAGGGGCAGAATCACCTCTCACAATCTGCTGGCCACACTTCTTTTGATGCAGCCCAGGATACGATTGGCCTGGGCTGCAGCTGCGCATTGGTGGCTCATGTCCAGCTTTTCATCCACTTCTACCCCCAAGTCCTTTTCCCCAGGGTTACTTTCCAGCACATCATCTCCTAGCCTGTACTGATAACGAGGATTACTTGCATTTGGTCTTACTGAACCTCATGAAGTTCACCTGGGCCCACTTCTCCAGGTTGTCCAGGTCCCTCTGGATGGCATCCCATCCCTCTGGCATGTTGACTGCACCACCCAGCTTGGTATTGTCATAGAATCATAGACTCACTATGGTTAGCAAGGACCTCTAGGATCATCAAGTCCAACCTTTATCCCAACATCCCCCTAACCACTAGACCATAGCCTCAAATGCTAGATCTACTCATTTTTTAAACACTTCCAGGGATGGCAACTCCACCACCTCCCTGGGCAGCCTGTTCCAGTGTCCAACCACCCTCTCAGTAAAGAATTTCTTCCTAATATCCAATCTAAACTTCCCCTGACGCAACTTGAGGCCATTTCCTCTCGTCCTATCATTAGTAATTTGGGAGAAGAGACCAACACCAGCCTCACTACAACCTCCTTTTAGGTAACTGTAGAGAGCAATAAGGTCTTGTCTCAGTCTCCTCTTCTCTAGACTAAACAACCCCTGTTCTCTCAGCCAGTTTTCATAAGACATGTTACAGTGTTCCCCCTCACATCCAGTAAAGGATGGAGATTCTCCCTGGTTCTTTTTGTGTTATTAATATATTTGGAAAAACACTTTTTACTATCTTTTGCAGCGGTGGCCAGGCTGAGTTCTAGCTGAGCTTTTGCCCGCCTAATGTTCTTTCTACACGACCTAGCTAAATCCCTATACTCTTCCCGAGTAGCCTGCCCCTTCTTCCAAAGCTGGTAGACTCTCCTCTTTCTCCTAAGTCCCAGAAAAGCTCCCTGTTCAGCCAGGCCGGTCATTTTCCCGCCAGTTTGTCTTACGACACCTGGGGACAGCCTGCTCCTGTGCCTTGTCAGTGGACTGGCTGAGGGTGCACTCAGTCCCACTGTCAATATCATTAATGAGTTGGCCGTGGTGGCACTTGTGGCTTTTGAGAGCCATCTTCCACGCTATCACCTCGTTTCTCCTGCAGGGCCTCCTGTCTGTTCCTCAAGGGCACTGGAGGCGGCGCGGTACTGAAGAGAACACGGCACGGTACTGAAGGGAACACGCCTGCTGTTTGTTTCGTAAGGCAGGGACCAGTTCCCACTGTCTGTGCTCCCATAAGTTAGCATGGGAAGGCTGGGAAGCTTGCTGAGAGGGTATGGAATCCTCTGCTCCACTAATAAGGGTTATTTTCCGTGCTGTTTTTGTGGAGAGCAGGTTGTGGTAACATTCATCTAATTCCCTCTTGCTCTCCCTGATACTCACTCCTCAATCAACTGACCTCTTCCCCGAGGTCCATTCCTTCCTCTTGCAGCTGTCCCACCTGGCAGAGCAGGCACGGATACAGCCACAGCTGCCCACTGCCAGCAGTGCAAGGCTGTGGCATTCCCGGCAGCCTGCGACCTGGACTGCTGCCTCCTGCTGCGAGAGCACCCTCTATGTGCCCACATCCACTTTGGTGGGTGCTGGGAGCATGACCTTCCTCCGCCGGGTAGACACCCTTACTCCTGTAGCGAGCTGGCCGCCCTTGGTGTCCCTGGCCTGGCTGTTGTTCGCCTGATAATCAACCGGGCTACCTGCCCGTTCCTAACTGCCCACCGCCCTCGCACTGCTCCCTGCCGCGCCTCAGCTCCTCGCTCCCCTCCCCAGTTCGCAGCTCCTTGGCGCCTGCCCCGCGCGCCCGGCTCGTGCCGACTGCCCCGTGCCGCACCCCCCTGCCGGGCCCCATCCTGCCCGCCACGCTCCCGGGGGGGTTAAAAATCTCCCTGGCCACGCCTCTGCCGCGCCTGATTGCCTGCCGCGGGCTGCCTGGTCCCGCTGGGCTCGGGGATGTGCGCAGCGCGATCGACCTCACCTGGGGCTCACCTCAGTCCTTGTCGTAGACGCGGCTGCTGCCGCCGCTGCCGCCGCTGCCGCTGCCGCCGCCGCCGCCGCCGCCGCCGCCTCCGCCGCCTCCTCCGCTGCTGCTTCACCGACCAGTCTGCTTAACCAACTTGCTAGCCTTCATAACCGTCATAACCGGCTGGCTGAATGAGGGGAGAGCAGCAGATGTCATCTAACTTGACTTCCCTGACCAGCCGGTGAATTGACCTCACAAAGGGGTTCGAGTCCCCACCCGGTGAATTGACGTCACAAAGGGGTTCGAGTCCCCAGTAGGTGAACTGGCATCAGAAAGGGGTTCGAGTCCCCAGGAAAAGTAATTTGACCAGTGTAGAGGTGTTTTTGTGGGTTTGTGTGGGTTTTTTGAGAGTGTGATGTGTGTGTGAGATGTACCACGGTACGAAGCGAGTGAGGAGCTCTATCCACAGTTCCGTTCCTGGGCAACTGAGACGGCCGGAGAAAAGTGATGTGAAAGGCAGAGCGATTGTTGACAATTTATATAAAGTTTGTAACTACTTGTTCAAATTGTGGACCAAACTGTGAGGCCTGGACATTGTGTAATTGTAAAGTGTAATCAGGGGTGGTATTGTGTTTCCTGGTGTCGAGATTGCAGAAAGGAAGAATTGCACACTAGGGCACAGGCATTAGGATTTTTAGCTCTTACCGGGCGCGAGGAGGAAAGTAGTAACTGATTAAAAAGGAACTGTGGCAAGAGGCAAGGAAAGGGAAACGGGAAGCAGAAAACTGTGTGTGTGTGGGGGCACTGATTCCCCGGGTGTGAACTGTAAAACAGCAAGCTTGGAATAGTACGTTAGAGGAGCGCAAGAGGAGGTTTAAGGAGATAAGGGGTAAGAATGGGTTGTTCATCAGCCAGTAAAGAGATACCCCGAAAGACCCCCTTGGGATGTGTATTAGCCCACTGGAGAGAATTAGGAGAAATCCCTGGGGGTGCCTTAGTAAAAAGAGATTTAATCAAATATTGCAATCAGTGGTGGCCCTTATATAAATTAGGCAGTAAAGTGGCCAGAAAATGGCACTTTGAATTATGATACTCTTTGCAACTCATGTTGTTTTTGAGAAGAGAGGGAAAATGGAGTGAGACAGCTTATGCAGAGATGTTCTTTACTCTTAGAAATAAACCAGAATGGCAAAACCAATGTGGGATTAATTTGGCTCCACAGGATACTTTAATTTTAGCACTAGAAAAGGAGGCTAAGAAAGAAGGCAGACTCAAAAGATGCTGCTCAGCTTGTAGCATAGGACAAAGGTGTTTGAAACTTGCAGATGAAGATGATGTATTAGATACTCAGAGATTAAGTACATACCTCCCTGCCAGGATGCATGCCCCTACTCATAAGATGAGAAGTAACCATGAACAGTCCAGGAGCCACTGAAAGTACCAACTCTCCGGGAGATAGTTCCGATGGGGGATCAGGAGACGAATGTTCATCAGGCATATCATCCCGAACTCGAGGCAAGAAAATTAAGGAACCTAAGATTATTGCTCCCTTGAGACAGGTGGTAGGACCTGATGGGGATAGGACCAGGGTTAAGGCACCCTTTACAGCCGCAGACTTAGATGGTTGGAGAGAATGTGCCAGACAGTATCGAGAGGATCCTGAGAAGGTGGCAAAGAGATTTGATTTAATAGTTAAAAACCAGGATCCTGATTGGGGGGATGTAGATCTTATGCTATCAGAATTGACTGAAACAGAAAAAGGAACAGTTTTAAGTGCTGTGAAAAATCATGTTCTAGGGCAAATAACTACCTGGGCATTGCAAGGACGGGTGGAAGATATATTTCCGACTCAGGATCCACACTGGAACCCAGATGATTCAGGGGATCACCTCATGATGTTCAATAAGGGCAAGTGTAGGGTGCTGCACCTGGGGAAAAAGAATGCCAGGCACCAGGATAGGTTAGGGGGGACCTCCTGGAAAGCAGTTCTGAGGAGAAGGATCTGGGAGTCCTGGCAGACAGTAAATTATCCATGAGCTGGCAATGTGCCCTTGCTGCCAAGAAGGCCAATGCCACCCTGGGCTGCACAGGGCAGTGTGTGACCAGTAGGTCGAGGGAGGTCATTCTCCCCCTCTGCTCTGCCCTGGTGAGGCTGCAACTGGAATACTGTGTCCAGTTCTGGGCTCCCCAGTTGAGGAGAGACAGGGAGCTACTAGAGAGAGTCCAGCAGAGGGCAACAAGGATGAGTGGGGGATTGGAGCATCTCCCTTATGAGGAAAGGCTGAGAGAGCTGGGACTCTTTGGCCTGGAGAAGAGAAGGCTGAGGGGTGATTTAATGAATGTTTACAAATACCTCAAGGGTGGGTTGAGGGAGGATGGAGCCAGACTCTTTTCAGTGGTTCCCAGTGAGAGGACAAGGGGTAACGGGCACAAGCTGGAACATAGGAAGTGCCATTTAAATATGAGAAAAAACTTCTTTTGGATGAGGGTGACAGAGCACTGGCACAGGCTGCCCAGAGAGGGTGTGGAGTCTCCTTCTCTGGAGATTTTCAAGCCTCGCCTGGATGCAGTCATGAGTGATGTGCTCTAGGGGGTCCTGGAGTTGGACTGGGTGATCTCTAGAGGTCCCTTCCAACTCTGACAATTCCATGATTCTGTAAATCAGTCCAGTGAAGAAATACTTTTATTTTACTTTTCTCAGTAAGTTCAGATCCTTTGAAAGGCAATTTAATAAAAACTCAGTACAGCCATATCATCTTCACTGTCACCTAATTCTATATAGCAAAAATTACCATCCTGCTATTCCATACATTGCAAGGCAACATGATACGCATTGCAAAGACGTAAAAGCTGAAAGAACTACTTCAAAAAGAGTTAACTGATCATTTATTCACATTTAACTGCATTACTTTATTAACAGCAACGTTAATCAAATTTAACATTCTAGGTCGCTGCTTCATAAAGTCCTGCAATATAAATATTTGATGCCTTGTTAAACCATCTACTATGCTAACCACGAGTTGAGCTTTTAACATGTGAAACACCGATTTCTTTTTTTGGATCACTGTGTTGGAAAACGGTCCATTTGTGTCTAAAAGAGCCAGCCTCTGAAGTGTTGGACACGGGTCCTTTAACGCATACGACGCTGTGCACTGAAGCAACAAGTCACTTAGAAAAAGTCACCAGTCATTTCTTAGAAGTTTAATTGCAGTCACTGATATACCATCACTTACACAGAATGCAAGTATTTTGTTCTAATGCGTGACCTACGGGGCTAGTTTCTGCCCAAATAATTCTGTTGCAGAGGCTTTAAGAATTATCTTTTAAAAGAAAAAGCCCTCACAGCACCAGCTGACGTTTCCCCTTTTAATTCTGCTCCTTAAGACCACCAGCCCAGGGCTGCGGAAAACGAAGCAGTTCCGAGCCCGTGTGTGCGTTTACAACTGCTACCCATAAAACACACGGGAAGCAGCTTGTATCTCACCTGCTGTAACTTCACCCTGCAAAGCTTCATCAGCCTGCACAAAGCGATCTGCCAGGGGACCACAAGTGCAGACGGGGAGCCCGAAGTGTCCCCCCGTGAGAACACAAGCTCGGGGCACCCCCCCTTATAACCAGGCAAAGTGCAGAGACAAGCACCGGAGGTGCCTCGTGGGAGGGGAGTGGCGGGAGCAGCTGCGGGAGCTCATCGCTCTAATGTGTTCACACTTATTTAATAAATCTCCCAGTCTCAGGGTAATGCATCAGCTGTTGTAAGAGATGTTGCAATCAGGTTTTTCGAGACGTATTTTGTATGGGTTTTGGGGGGGCTGATTCCAGTAGGCTGATAGAAGCGAGGCTGCTGCAGCTCTATGCCCCCACATCCAACCAACAGTAAGGCTGAGCATGTATTCCCAGTTGGTATAACACACAAACTCATACAAACACAGACAGCACCAATGGCCTCATCCTGTTCCCCTCTCTGGCTGATCAGATGAAGGTCCAGTAGTGGGAAACATAGACCTGTACAATGTGGATCCCTTCAGCAGCCGGGCTCAGACAGTCTCTCTTGTAGGTGGCTCCTGGATCCCAGTCTCTCCAGTTGCTGGCACCTGGACATATGAGCCCCTGAGGCTACAACCCCACTCCTGTTGCTTATACAAACCCCCACATATATGCATACACACACACACACACAAACATTGTGGCTTCTGCAGCAGCTGGCTTTGGACACACAGTCCACCCTGTAGCTGGTCCTGGATCCTTGGTCTTTCCAGGTGCCTCCCCCACTGGAGGCACCGATGCAGACACACAAATGGGTCTTGTGTGACCTGCGGACCCTACGATCTCTTCATCAGCCATTTGTGACTCCTCTGGTCCCTTAGTCACTAGCTCCTCCCGTGGTCTTGCCTCTTCCTCACCAGGAAAAGAGTTAAAAATGACACTGAATAAGACAAGACAGACTGTGGTGATCAGGAAAGACACAGGACATGGCCAGACAAGTTTACCTGTTTATGCTTGATCAACCCTTTTTATCCCTCTATTTTCCTACATCTGTTCCTCCCCAAATCCCCTACACTGATCCCTTTTACTGCTTTTGATTCCTCTCCTAAACATTGCATAAATCTTGTGCAATCCTAAAATGCTCTTCCTGTGTCCCATAATGTGTACTGCACCCCCAGGCAGTAACCTCCCATAGTTTGAAAGGTGATTGTGAGAGCCCTCCCATTGCCTCACCTTAATGGGTTTCACACCTGGGCAGGGGCTGGGGCGCTCCTTTGACAGCCCTGGGAGAGGCCCAGCCAGGGTGTCCCTGTGAGTCCTTAACTTGGGTTCCCAGCTGCCATTGTGCCCCTGTGCTCCTTTGGGTTTGTGGAGATGGGCCTTCGATGGGCTGATGGCTCCTGTGATGGGCCAGGGTGTTATTCAGGTTGGCTCACTTGCCATCCCCTCTCTGCTGTTTTGATTGTGGGCTTTTTATCACTTCCCCAAAGAAAGGACTGTTATTTTTATTATGTTTTTGTTTTAATCTAACCCTAGCCACCACCTCTTAGAAAAACTCCAGCTAATGGAGAAGGCAGCAGCATTACTTCTTAGCAATGCAGGCTTCCAAGAGCATATTAAATCCTGTTCTCTGTTCTCTGGCTTTTCATAGCACATTGGGCAAATTGATTGGATTTGGCCAGTAGGGAGTAAATTACAGAAAGTCAGTCATGGATGTACAGTGCCAACTAACTAGCTTTTATTTAGACGGGTTCAAGTACAATTGCAACTGTGTGTGTAGCTCTCCCCTCCTGAAAGACTGGCAGAGAAGTAGCTCTCAGGCCATTTTTGTTTTCATTACTCAATACCTTTAGTAATGAATAGCTACCTAGTGCTGACACAAAAGCCCCGACAGGCTGTGCTTGAAGAAAGGCATAGCACAGCACAGACAACCGGCTGTGATCAGCACTGGCTCCAGTTCACTCACCTACATGTTCCTGTGAGCTAATTCCCTGAGTACAGCACATGTGCCTACCTGGGGGCTCTGCAGTCTTCTCCATGAACATGCCTGTTCCAGAAACCTCATCCAAATACAAGAAAGCTATAGGAAAATATTAAACCCATTTTCTTTTTTTTTCACTGCAGCTTCTCCATGGATGCACAAGGGTGGTCTTGCCTTAGGTGGGATTTATTAGGAGAGCTGGCAGTTCTCCAAAGTAATGCAACAGCATCCTAAAACAAGAGCACAGATGAAGAGCCTGTCAGCACCAGTGGGCATTCCAGCTGGCAGTAAACCACAAGAAAAGATCAGGCATAATAAGCTAAAGCATCAATATTATAGCATAGCTGTCAAGCCACCAAAGCAGGTCTTTTCACACAGTGTAAAAGAGATTCTCAGCTGAAGTAATCAATGCAGTCTCCATTATCAGATTAAATTAAAGGCAAGTGAATTAAAGGAAGATACTAATTTACTAGGACCAAGAACTACAGATGGATTGCTCAAAAATTGAGTGGAAGTAAGTTGAAACAGCTGAGGAAATTCAACACAGATGAAAGTAAAATGGTGTGTATGAGGAAAACATTTTCTTGAACTGTAGTTGTAATTACTATTTTTAGGTTGACTACTACCAATTAAGAATGAGACTTTAAGGTTATCTGTATTTTAAGATTTGTAAAAACACATTGGTCAGAGAGCACTGAAGGAAAAACCCAAAACTATTAGGAAGTAGAGAACAAACGGAAGTCATCATTTTGTGGTCATGTGAGATAGTGATGCCGTTTAATACTCTGTGCAGTTCTGGTCTCCTTGTCTCAGACAGAATATAGTAAAACTGAAGAGGGTGCAAAGAGAAGCAACAGGGATGATCTAATTTACGGACCCTTGGGGACGGAACATGACCACAAAGGGCAGACTACATAGATTAGGACCTTTAATCCAGACAATAGCACTTATAAAACTATGGGTGGCAAAGTGCAGGTGACTTTTTGTCTGTTCCAATACAAAAGCCTAAGAGGCATCAAACAGAACCAGGAGGTGGGAGGTTCAGCACAAAACAGAGGAGATGCTGCCCCCACACTGTGAAAATGTGGGACTTCTTGCCACAAACACGGGAGAGTATTTGGAAGATGGATCATTACTACTTGCCATGCATTTATACTCTTTCTTCCTGAGGTGTGAACTATTGGCCACTTTTTTGCAAGGGGGAGATTTTAAAAAAGAAAATTATCTGGCACACAGGCCACACAGCACATTAAAGTTTCTGGCATTATGTTGTCTCCTCAGAAGCTTCAGTTTCTGAAGAGACAGTTTTTCATGTGCCACTGGCTGTATTGAGCTATGACTTTTGTTTTTTTTTCCTTTTTTTTTTTTTTTTTTTTTTTAAATGGAAGCAAATGCATCTGGATGTGGCTCTCAATATGGCAGTGATCCACATCTACAAAAAGAGTTGATCAGGGTTTTGAGATCTTATCCTGCTGTTGTTTCTAAGGTAGTTCTTGCATGGATATATACTTACCTTCCATCTTCTCTTACACTTTTCTTGAAGTTACTTTGCTCTTTCTTGAAGTTACTTTGCTTCTACTTTTGAATCCCTGGTCATCAAGATCATGCCAGTGCATTTGCTTTCCGTGGTATGTTCAGATTATCTGTGGAGATACTGGTGTACAATCAGGTTTCAGTTTTGCTTGTAAATTAACTCTGCAAAAATTAAGTTGGCTGCCTATATTTTTAAACCCAAATTGGGTCCATGCAAATGCAGAAGTCCTTGCACAGGGACAAGAACATGCTGGATGTCTCTGTACAGTGCTGGGATGGAGCAAGTAATCCCAGCCAGACCAGTCTGACAACTAGAGAGCTACTGAGCATCTGTGCATCGCCCTTTTGAAGGCTTTATATTCCAAGAGCTTTGTCATCTTGTGTGCAATATGGCACAAATGCACAGAGCAAGTCTTTATCCAATGCTGAATACGAGTCACTAAACCCCTTCAGAAAACATGCAACTAGCAGCACATCATGAGGCTTTAACATTTGCAGACCCCACAGGCTTTTCCTTTCCATGAATTAGCCAAGAAGTGCCTGCATTTCAATGCCAAGGCTAAATCCAGCATGGGGACTCACCTTTCTGGGTGGAGGCTGGGATATACTTACTAGAAAAGAAATGTTTGAAAAAACCCACAAAAAAGAATCCATAAAAGAAAACATAGAAGAAGCAAAAATGTGGATTTTTTCACTCTGAGTAAAGAGGAGTTCAGCTGCTGACAGTATCTTGCTGAAGGGGGTGCAAATGCTGCATTTTGTCTATTCAGAATGGCTGGCTTTAGGAAGGCGAAGGGGTTGCCAAACCATTTCAGGAGTGACAGTTATTAGAGATCGTGTTTTTCATCATGAGGTTAAGGCACTTAATTGCAATGTGCTGACCAAATACTGTTATGGGAAACTATACCCTGTCTCTGTTCAATGGATTGCTGCTTTAACAATCATCAGCTGCTGCAATTGTGTTCCCCACTGCAAATCCTTTTTCTTCTGACCACCTGTTGTTCCCCTCTCCTACAAATATCTCTGCTTTCTTTGACTACATGATAAATGCCCTTCCCTGTCTAACCTGTAGTGCTAAAATTCATCTTTTTCATGGGAGTAATGCCAGCTGACTTTAACTAGCTTCAGGAAGGAGACTATTATAGATAGTCTATATAGTCTATATATAGATATTATAAGCGAGGAGTTTGTGCTTGAGCATTTCAACATCTACCCTCTTCCTTCTTATTGTTAGTTTTCTGTCAGGTAAGACGAAGAATATATGGATCATTGCATGTCAGCCCAATCTACTGCTTGATAACGTAGTCTGAATTGGGCTCTGACTCCTCATTTAATGCTCTGACACTCTACCACCTAGTTCTTCAGGGGAAGTACAAAGCTATATATCCAAATATACTAAATAAATGTATCCAAGAAGGAGATTTTTTAAACAACTATTGAACTTGATTGCTGATGAATTTTCATGCACTTCCTGAAAGATGTGTCTTCAGCATTAAACAATACTTACATTTTTTTGCCATCTGGCCCATACTTTGCTCGTCTTCTCTTGGTCAACTGCAAATACAGGTACCTGGAAACATCTCAGTGCTGTTATCATTTAAGAAAACAAAGCTGTGATACATTTCTTTTGTTTTGATTTAGTGTATATTTTTCTTTTCTAACACAAAACCTCACAAATGGTTCAGGTGGTGGTGCTATTTTTGAGAAGCTGAGTACTAGAACAGAGAGCCACAGGAAGTGTGGGGTCATCTTAGCCTGGCATCTGTTTTCCAAAATAAGATGTCCCACTAAAGTTTCATCTCTCAGACACAGTTCCTGCCCTGTGTGTGCTGGCATAGGGGTTAGCCTGAAGAGCTTTCCTCAGCATGACTTGAGGCAGGCCCTGAACACTGCTGCCATACAAAGGCAATGAGGCTGCTATGCACCATGCCAGCACTGACAGATTTGGAACCAAGGCAACTGGAAGGAAAAAGTGAATCCAGTCACTACACTGGGCACTTCTGTGGTCAGTGCAGGGTATGTGCAGACTGCCTGTGGCCTGAAGACCATCATTACTGGGCATGGGGCAAGCAGCACGTCCTCTGAACTAAGATGTGTCAAAGAAGACAACCTATAGCACTTGGTGCAGAGCGGCAAGCTGGGGAGGACAAAGACAGAAGCTGCAGGGTGAATCCAGTTGCATATTGTCCTTAAGCAGTATCCATGTTGTAACATGTTTGAAGTGCAACCCTTCAGCTCTCCGGAGTTATACAGATCTGCAATAACTCCCTACAGATCAAAGACATTTCATGTTTAGCGGGTTTTAATATCAAAATAGAAATAACATTGCAATTTCTGTAATTAAGGTCTTGAAATTAGTATTTGGAAAAGGTCTGTCTATTCTTCTAATTATCCGATTGAATACAGCCAGTTTTTGAATGACGTTTCATATCCAGGTGTACCATCAAGATTTTGGTACCAGCCAGCCAGGATACAAAAGTCGCTGTGTAGGTCACGGTAGGATTATCCCAGCTGGAGGAATGGGACTAGGAAGGCCTGCTGCATATGATCATTCCCATGTGTAGGCGCTGAAGAAAAAGCTGTAAAAAGAAAAAAAACTACACATGTTGGAATACCAACCTTATCTTCACTCATTGCTGGCATTGCTTCTTCTTGTTAAGTTCCTACTTCAATTGTGCTGAAACCTTATCTAGAGAAGTAAAAATAGTGAAAATATTCCTTGAAATGTTTCCACTTGCAAGTCTCAGTCCTTAAACCAAAGTAACCACGTACTTGAAGATCTGTTTTTCCTTGATTTCTTTTCTGAGGCTTCCAACCTTCCCTAAAACCATGAGTTGGGAATGTTAAAAATAAAAAAGTGATCTATTTATATCACATTTACATCCATTTATATTACAACAACCAAGGCAAATTCTTTGGATTTTAGGCTTGATAATTGAGACATAGTTGTAAGAATGATTTATTATACTGCTCCCAGAGTTACCTCTCCAACATACTGCTATGGCTTTCAGTGTTAACCAAGGCTGGGCTGTTAGTGTCTCAGAAACTGCAAGGCTTATTTTCTTGCATAAAACTGAACACTGGGCAGAGGGGATTACAAAAGACAGCAGAGTGGCTAAGGCAGTTCATATTATCAGTGATTTGGAAAAAAATGATCTTGATTAACCTCTAAATGCTTTATTCATTACAATGGTAGTTAAGTGTTACGATGCTGAGATACAGTTTAAACAGAGCCATGTATTATGCACAGCATTGTGCCAACTCTTCTCTGCCACATTTGTTTTGAGTAGTGGTTTTAATGTAAACCATACCCAAGATATTTCTGGCTAGGTTTCCTCACATCTCTCTTTTATCTTTGTCTAGCATCTCCAACTGCATGAACAATTTTCCCCGAGATTATTGTTGCTGGTGTCCTTTATAAATGTCCAGTTTTCATTACATGTGCTGCCTGAAATAACTCCTAACTATATAATAATCCTTTGGATTATAAAAGGCAGTGTTCTGCATTATTTCTGAGATGAGTTAACTCTCTCTTCCTTCTTCTGTGGTTTACAGTATTGGTACAGGAAATACAGGCAGGCATTCATGAATTTAATTTGGTACCATCCTGCTGCTACACAGAGATACCACAAATGTGGACATGTAGTCCAAAACAAAGAAATATGATTAGCAAGTTGTGTTACTATTTTTCTGAAAGATCAGCCCCTGGAGTGCCTTTGAACACCGTGTAAGGCCACCTGCCTTGAACCTTGCAATGGCCTCTGCAGGGAGTATTCAGGCTGTTCCACAGCAAACAAAAGACTGAGTTAAAGCCAGCCTCAGGGATGCCCTCTGTGGTTATCATACAACTACAGCTCTGGTCCGCTTAAACCTAGTTCTCTGTGTCCTCCCTTAATAAGTCTTCAAAAAATACTATAGACAAATGTTCTGGCTTCACAAATGGAGTTGATGGGATAGCATTTTACCCACGAACACCAAGAAGCAAGGTGCTGTAGGGCACTGCTATGGTCTTGATCCCAGATGAAATGTGAAATTACCAAAATACATTATCTGGGGAGGCCTGAATAGTCCCAGTATCAAAAAGAGAATCTCGTGAAAAAATAAAAAATGAATGCTGTATCAAATTTCTCACAGTGGAGCACCAGGGCTGTTTGCAACTGCTATGCAATTTAGAAGGTGAAAAAAAAATTCTCCAGCTTTGACTAATCCAACTGTAAACCCCTCAGATGCTGCTTCTAGTTTGTCCCTTGGGAGATGAGTGAGAGAGAGCTCACTGTATTTTCAGTTCGCTCATGATACTGTACATAAGGGAAGGCCCTAGATTCCATATACTCTTTTCCCTTCCTCCCTGTCCTCTTCCCCCACCCCAAATACCCACTTAATCCACTATTTTTTTTGGTTCAAACAACAAGGCTAAACAGGTGAAATTTTAAATAATGATTGAGGATTTTTTTTATTCATTTAAGTTTCAATATCATTACAGAAAATGTTATGGTACAGAGTTGTTTAACATTAGTTTTATTTCTTTGCTCATTTAATTTCCACACGAATGCTGGTAACACTAATATCTGTACAAGATCAGTCTTTGATTTTTTTTAGTTTTTAATTCTGTACATTTTTAAATGTATTGGTTAAAAAGGCTGTCAGCACTTAAGGAAGCAATTTTTTTGTTTGTTGAAATAAAAGGTATCCAGTTACTGCCCAAGAGTACTGAGCTGGGTGGCTGCCGGGACAAGAGAGATCCCTGAATGCGCAGCGAGGTGAGAAAACCTCGGGGCTTCATTGGGTTCCCAGTGCAGCCACTCTGCTTTTGGCACTGTGCACATCAACACGAGATACAAGATAAAGAACAAGCAGAAGCTCTCTGTGAAGCGGTTATGAAGCATACTAATAAGGGAAATCCAAGTGTTGTCTACGCTAGTATAAATAAGCAGACAGCCTTGTTTTAAGAGCATAAGTAGTTGTATCTTAAAGATGAGAAAAAACACAAGTTCTGCAGGCACCTACTGCTGTCTACTAAAAGCTACCGCTATTAGAACTAGCATTGAACACACAAAGCAATTGCAAGGAAAGGAAAAAGTTGCTTTGATATAATCAGAATAAATTTCTTCGTTAAGATTTGTTTTAAAGTTTTTTTTTTTTAAAAGGTATTTATTTAAATTCCATTTGAAATATAATTCAAGATGTTGACTATACTGATCAACTTTTATCCAAATCAGAAAAACTAGCTGTGCCGTTGCATATTACAGGATACAGTCAATGATATGTGGACATGCATCAAAGCTTCGCTCTTGCTGGTGACATCATAGCCTTCCAATGACCATGACATCCACCACCTCCCCCTTGTGAAGCTCCACATACTGCTCTGTCTTTGGAGGTAGCATCAACAGTCCATTGGCACTACGCATACTCATCAGACGACTGCTCATCTGATTCCCTACAGGAGAGTGAAAGAAAAATGTCAGTTAAGGTTTCACTTAATTTCAAATATTGCAACACACCACGTGGGAAAAAAGAGCTGTTCTTACAAAGATGTTCATGTTGCTAACTTATTCACAGAGCTGGGATCTTGCTGTTCCAAGGTGGATGGAAACAGAGAACTCTGTAGAGAATTAGTCAGCCTCTCATTGCTCTGGCTCTCAAAACTCTCATTCACTTTGCTGATTGCTTTCCTTGCCAGCCTTCCACATTATCTGTACCTTGTATCTTTTCATAGTAAATTGCTTTTCTGTTGGAATTTCTAATCTATCAAAATACGTTTATTTTTCAATTTGTATACCTAATTCCAATTGTGCAAAGACTAAAATCAGCAGAGTCTAGAATGTTTTTAATATCCTGTTATAGAATAAGTTTGATTAACTGTATTCTTCTCTCTGAATAGTCTCATTTAGCATTGGAAGCTTAGCACTAGTTGCTAAAGTAGTTGAAGCCTTAGGCAGCAAGAGCTGACAGAGAGTAAACTTTTTGGTAAAACTAATGTGCTAACACAGAACTAGCTGAATTGGGCAGATGCGAGGAGAATGATGAAGATAAAGACCAAGGAAACAATTCCAAGAGAATGAGGTAACTTCAGAAGAAGGCCAGCCCACCGACAAAGAAAAGCAGTAAGAAATCAAGAGACCACTGACCAGAATTGAGTGATTGGACTTGGGAATCAGGTGCTGGGTGGTACGGGTATAACTGGAGGGTGCGATCTAGGGTATGGTTCTCTCTTCAGAGGCACCCAGCTTGAGCTGTCACCTGATAACTAATAAAACTGGAATTGGAAACCTCACTCAGATTTTACATTTTTCAGCGGCATCCTAGGGTTGACCCTGTTACGGCGGCCGGCTGCGTAAATCTGTAACATGTACCACCTCAAAAGAATGGGTTTCTTTGGAACACTAAGCTTCACAACATGTCCTAAAGATAAATAGTATCATATTGGTAGTACTGACAAAAAAATGAAAATTCAATAAAAAGTCATGCCCTTGAGTTTCTTGATTTTCAAACTTCCAGAGTGACAGAGAAATCATTCCAGAGAGTCTGCCTGGGTAAGGAGAGAAGTGGTGCACAACAAAACAGTTAAACCAAATACAGCGTTATAGATGTAAGTAATACCTTGACTTACACCTGGAAATATCGTCGGAGGCTGTGTGCTCTTGGGAGTCAAGGGTAAGAACTTTCTCTGGGTAAACAGTAAGATGCAATTGAGCTAATGTTTTCCCTATGGAGACTTGTATACAGTGCTTTGTACTGAACAATTTGGATGTAGCAAAAGACAATTACTTGTTTAAGGACCTGAACCTCTTGAGAAACTGGGAGAGTCAGTCTTCTAGCAGTATACAGCAAAAAAAGTATTCAAATATAGTATTTACCTCAACTGCAGGTGAGTATCCAGAAGGATCCCTAGGTGGCAAACTTGACTAACAGAAGTCTTAGTTTGCTTTAAGAGATATATACATATATACAGCCTCTGCTGTCTCTTTTACTTTTCCAGTTCAGCTAGAATCACACTTCTTTTATTTGTATTGTTCCTACCTATGTCCCAACTTGTGTTTATTTAGTACATATACAAGAACAAAAGTAAGCAAATGTGCCTGTGAGTGCGAGTAAGCATGGGTAGATGTTTATAAAAAAGAATGTGTGCACATATGCAAGCACACAGGTGTAAGTGTGTGTGTGTGTGTAAGGGCAGGTTATTCTGATAAAGGAAGTTTTAATCCTTACATTGTTAAGTCATATCATGACTGAATTTTATACTAACATACATGTATGCATGTGCACAACTATGTCAGCAAATCAGTCTGCATAAGGAAGGTTATATGAAAACACACGTGCACGCACTTGGTTGATTTTAGACGTACATGTAGGAAGGCAAGGACCTGTGTGAGTGTGTCTGTCAGTCTGTGTGACTGGGCACTAACCTGTACTCTGTGCCCAAGGTAGTGGTTCTTGGTGATGCCAAGTCAGTATGCACCGATGATATTCTGGGCGGGGGTCCAATTTTACATCACATGATAACTGTAGAAGAAGCAAAGAAAGGATGAAAGTGTCATGCATTCAGACTGCACCGTCCAAGGTAACGGAATCAACTGCGCCATTGTTTTTCCTTAACAATCTTTTTAAAAACTTGTGTTTTGAGGTCAGATGGTGTCTAGTGCAAGATCAAAAGCTGTAGAAGGTAGAGACTGCTGTATTTAAGGGAAATACAACTGTGATATTGTAATATCAAAGTGTATGATGGAGTCTACATGCATTAAATAGAATATTCCAAAGCTGTTCCTTTACTGGGAGTTTAAAGATAGTATTTCTCTGGAAACAAGCTTTATTGTTTCTGCGTAAAGAGAAAAATTTTATTTGCATTTGAAATTCTGCTAGCTCTGACAAAAGGGAAATGGCCAATCTTTGAAGTGAAATGAGATACAGGGGATGGCTCACAATGGAATTTAATAGAACACACTGGAAAATTCATGCAAAAGTCAGGGTCACTACAAATTGCTCTCCATTTTAGAACATTTTAGCTGTGAGATAAAGAAAACCCTGGATGCCTGAGGAAGTGCAAAAGAGAGACACGGAGTAAGCAGTAGGAGAAAAGTGCATAGCCAAGAATGCTAGGAAAACTATAAAAGGTCATGTGTTCCTTGGTACTTTATCTGAATCAAAACCAGAAGAATAATACATTATAATAGCATGCCTTGAATCTATATTAAAAAGAGTTACAATATCCATGATTTCTTATAAAAGTGAAATTAATAGTGTAAGGGATTTATATTGCTTAGGGTGGGGATCATGTGGGTTACTTACATAAATAACTCAAGAACCGAAAGGCTTTAAAGTTTCTATTTTCTATTGTTAATACAGAACTAGCCAACTCCTTATGTATTCCTAGATTACTCTGCACTTTCTTACCACAGGTAAAAACAATTTTTAATTTTTTTTAAACAGGAAAGCATCCTTCCTGCCTGACTGGCAAATGGCTGCCTCTGCCTCTCTATATCTTGCTCCATTAGGTGGCCATCTAACTCTTAGTAATTATGGGACTGAACCTTACCATTAACAGAGACTGAGTATGTACCTCTATTTTGTGTGAACTTCCTTCACCTTTCCAGAATTAGTCTAGGGCTCCAATTCCCCAAACAAGACAGCCTTTCAGAGCCCATAAAGCTGTGCTTCAACAGCGTGAGAGAATTTTTAAATAGACGACAATCTTCTTACCCTGGCTTTGATGATGGTGGGCCGAGGATCCAGGATACCCTGCATTTTCCTCAGTGCAGGAACAACAAAGAGATTGCAGGTGACAACAGCTGACACAGGGTTGCCTGTAGGACAAAGAACAATGCTGGTGGTGACTCCCTCTTGATTTACTCTGTGAAATGCTGAATGATCTCATGTTTTTACAGCGACTGCACTCTAAAGGACCCAGAAGCTTTTCATGGAAAAGCTTTCCATGTACAGGAAACTTTTCATTCAAGACTGGAGTGGCATGTGCAGCTACTCCTGTTGAAAGCTACACTTTCTGGTTGATGGTGTGCTGAAACTCTGCTTTGACCAGACCTGTCCTGTGTTCCTTGGGCCCCACCATTTGCCTCTGTTCCTCCATTGCCTTTTGTCTAATGCCTAGATTTGTCTGGAGCCGGGGCAGGGTTTATTGTGCACAGGTATAGGTCCTGGCTGATAGGGCTCTCAATTCATGATTAAAGTTTCCAAGATCTAAGGAAAAATAACTTTCAAGTCTCCAATAGAGTGGCAAAATGCTTTAGTACAAATTCTGAGGAGAATTCTACCGATTTAGAAGTTTTTTGTTGGCTCACAAGAGAGGTGTATGACCAACGTCTGTGAAACACCACTTGTCTCACACGTCTGGACTTCCCTAGATGACAGTTCTAAAAGAAATAATTATGATCAGACAGATGCTCCATTGATCTCTCCCCTGGAGGAAAATGTACTGCAGCAACTAAAACAAGAGAGAGAAAAAGCACTAGAGAGACATCTGAAAACCACCAGCTTATCAAGAACAGGATTTCTGGTGTAGTCAGAAATCCATGCAAAGCCAGAACAATCAGAATAAAATAAAATAAAAATAAATAGAATAAAATAAATTCCTCCTGATTTAGGAGGAGAGAGATTTGTAGCCAGATCCCTGAGGAACTGTTTACTCTGAACGGGGTGATTTCCTAAGGTGATGCAGCAGGCAGGTGATGTGCTGCTGCTGCCCTCTTTTGGCTCCACGGTAAAATCATGATAAAAAAAAATAAAAATATTCTGACATGTCCCTTGGCACTCCCTCGTTTTTGTCTCCATTTTCAATACTTCAGAGTGGATGCACTGACTTACACACACACAATATTTACTGTGAAGGTGGAGGGAGCTGCAGGAAAAAACCACCCCTGTATAGTACCACTTAAAACACCCGAGGAAATTGCCAGATGGAAGAAATCACAAGGCCTGTACAAAATTCTGGCAAATTCTGAGGACAGGAAAAAAAGAACTCCTTAGTATATCCCTGTAAGTCTACCTCTTCTGGAAACTTCTGGGAAAACCTTACAGGAACCTTCCTTAGGGATGCCAAGACCAGACAAAGTGCTGTGAAATGTCACTATTCTGTTTCATGTCTGTCTTCTATGCAGAGCAACTAAAGTAATCCACAAAACGTCTTACCTGGGAGCGCAAAGATGATTTTTCTTACGCCATCGATATCCAGAGTGGCAAAAGTTGTTGGCAGGCTACGGAAAAGGAAAGCTATTTAACGTCTGCACCAGACTTTGACTGAACATTATTTTGTTATTATTTAAAACATTTGGAAAAGAAAACTAACAGGATTTCTCTCTCTCTCTCTCAGCAGCTTATTGCACCTGCTGCTTATTCCATACTGGGGGTATAATCCTCTCCTTTGTGATGATGGAACAATTGTTTTTTCCTGGTATTCAGCTAAGAAGTTTTAAGTAGATGATTTTGCTTCTGGTGAGGAAATATCTAAGAGCAGAAAACTAGTAATCAAAAATTTAAATCCTGTCTTCATGGGAGAAGCCAATTAGCAAAGAAGTAATACTGAAATCATACAGAGGTGCCTTTCTTTTACATATAAGGCTCTCCAAATTTTTTGTAACATTAGTGACTCTAATTTCCTTTACTCCATTATCTACAGCAGTAGTAGCAACACAGCCGTATTCAGAGCGACAAATGCTCACTAGTCTGCAGATGAACAAATTCAGATACACAGGCAGAGCTGCAGCCAGGTAAGACCTAGGTCTATCAGTGAAGAGCTCTCTCTGCCTTTCAGAGCTGTTCCTGAGTGATCTTTAGTGACTTGTTATCAGGGCTATTACAGTTACACAAATAGGACAGTAATTTGATGGCTCAAGAATGTGGCTGGCAAAGAAAAGGGACTCATCCATTAAAAAATATTTTCTATATACCTATGTTAATATCATCCTTTAAAACATTCGAAATGATACTTTATAGGAGCAATAATTAAGCTGAGTTCCTTGGCTTCATCTTCAATTAACAACTATCACCTGGTCAGCAGATGACCAGAACATCAATATACAGGCATACAAAGCAAATTCTGGCTTCGCTCTTGGAACTTACTCAAGGGAATTTTTCCCAATATCGTAATCACAGCTCATATCTAAGGCCTTTTAAGACAGGATTAATAAAAACTAAGACACAGTATTTGCTATTGCACTACAGCCAATGAAAATGAGAGTGCTGACATTCTCCGTAAGACTAGATGACCAAACATTTTGGTTGCAGTGAGAAATATTTCTTAGGGCATAAAGTGAAAATGAATATTTGGGGAAAATAAGATTTCTTAAAGCTTTTCTGGCTAGTCAGTAAAAGTTTATTGCTACAAGTCTACAGAGGCATCACCAGAAAAAAGAATTATGTTTGCTTTCAGATAATCCCGAACCAGAATTTGATATTCTGAATCCTCTAAGTCAGGTTACCCATTTTTGTCAGGCCAAGCTGCATTTGGCCTTGTGTTACTGCACCATGCCAACCTAGCCTGCAAACAAACTGCACTCCACAGGCAATGAGGCAGAGCTGTAGACATCTTTCCGCTACTGTGCTGTGAAAGGGAACTCTCTATTTTCAACACATGTAGTTTTCATTTTCTCTACAAAGCACACTTCCAGACTCATTAATTAGCAGTGCAACAGCAAAGGAAAGCACTGCTGAAACAGTTTTCCAAGGCAAACTAAACACATAAATGATTGTGTTTACTTTAAAATTACTATGCTCAATATGCCAATTAGATAAAACTTTGTAAATTAGCTGTCATTCCACCTCTCTCACGAAATTGCTTGTTTGTAGGAATAAGACTTATGCAAATCTTGAAGTGAGATGAGATGCTTATTAAGTAAACCAGCAGTTAAATGACTTTGTGTTTCCTGGTTATTTCATAACAATGTCAATATCTGAGCTCTGTGATCACAGTGAAGACTGCGGCCATGATTATGCCATGCTGGTTTCTCCTCAATCCCCAAACCTGATTTGCAACAGTTATCGGAGAAATATCTCTTGCTGGTAAAAAGTAATCCCTCTGTTCCAGTTGATTTCACCCCAAAAGGTGATGACTAATCTAAATATGACTGATTTTCTTCTTTTTCCTTTATATATCTCGACCACGTGGTTTATAGTATATTTGGAAAACTGAAATCTACTGAAGCACTTATATAGGATATTTGGCCCAATATAGCCTCCATCTATCCTGCCTAAATAGAAAGATTTCTTACCCTGGTTTCATAAAAACTCGGCCAAAGTGAATCTGTGCGTGAAGATCAATATCCAGCACCTGTTTAAGATAGTCCTGTTTAAATTCAAAAAAAGAAAATCAATTAAGTAACATCAAAGTGGCTTACATCATCTAAGCATTCAAAGCAAGTAATTAATATCAAGTGAAGATGAAAGACTTTTCATACCCCAAAAGTGCTACAGTCCAGTGGGGAATTTCCAGTATTTGAAAGAAAGTATTTTCAATCAGAAGAGGTGAAGAACAGACTCATTTTAGGTGCCAAACCTGACTCCACGAGGACACAGTAATATATTTACTTAAAAGTCAGCTGCAGCATCTGAATCTTAGAGGACCCCACAAATTCCTACTACTAAAACATTTTCTATGTCAAAGATGGAAAAAAGCCTGTATGGTTCAAAGTTAAGACTTAAAATCATCAAGTTATTTAACTTTTGCCATGGAAGCTATCTAGCAGTAGAGTCAGAGATCTCCTAGTACTTTTGAAATCAATACTGTACTGTAGAAATCATAGTTTTCCAGGATACTGTAATTACTGTAATTTCTTGAGGACATGGTCTAATTCATAGTGGTTGCATTTAACAGTGCTTAGAAAGGAAAAACTGTGGGTGGCTTGTGCATTAGTTCAAGTTAATTGATTTTGCATAAACACAATTGATCCGGTTATTAAAACAAATTGAATTACTTGTTTAGTCTTTATTGAAAATTGCTGTGCTCAAAGATATAGTATCCTGTCTGTTGTGTTTAGTGAGATTAAAGACACAGGACATTACAGTCATCTGTGAAGAAAGACTTTGGAAGCAGTAAAGCTCAAGCTCCCTGGCAGTTTTCCCATCTTTCTTTTTTTGTTTGTTTGTTTGTGTGTGTGTGTGTGTGTATGTGTTCAAATACTTAGAAAGCAGCAACTTTTTTCAGCCAGGCATGAATTCTCAATTATTGATTGCATTAACCCCGTTTTTACTTTCTATTTACTTTTTGGATGCTCACAGTTATTTCATTAAAACTGTTGAAAGCTCAGTATCAGAGGGCTAACCATCAGTGGGATATAGAGCCTATTGACTTTATGCTGTTGCCTCAAATTCAGACTGGGGAGAAATTAGCCAGAAGGCATAAATGCCTGTAAGACCATTCAGCAGTCCAGTCACTCCCTAGTGTTCCTCTGTCTGCACTATGTTGCCACGTTCCCAATTTAAAGACCAACACTTGTCCTTGATTATTTTTCTAGGAATACTGAAGACAATAATGGAATTGAAAATAATTGGCACTGGTTTAACTAGTTATCCATTTTCATGATGTATCCAACAATATGATTTCTACTCAGAAAAGTGACAAAAACAGCACTCATGTTTGCCATCTCCTAACGACTGTCTTTAGCATCTGTTAGTTATAAAAGGAGAGATGTTTCTTTTACCTGCCAAACTCACAGATTCAGCCTGGGATCAAAAAGTAATCTGAGTTTTCCTTCGCATAAGTCATGATTAATAAATGTCCTGCAGGTTCATCTACGCCCCACCAGCATCTGTGTATCCCTATTTTCTTTGATGGTTTTGGCACAGGGATTACCAACAGGAACTCAATCAACAATTCTGTTAATGATTCAAAAGGCAAATATATCAGCTCACTGTGTCTCGTATGTATTGCCTCTGTAGGACTATCAGGTGCAAAATGTGATAAAACTATTTTTGTAACAGATATAGCTTTGGCATATTCAGGAAACAGATCTGCTGAGTAAGAAAAAGCTATTTATATACTCAGTTTGCTTTTCTAAGTACTTTCCAAGAAGCTTTATTCCAGCTACATTTTACCTGCTCTAAGAATAAAAAGAAGTCTGTTGCCTTCATGTGCTATTAACCAAGCACTTTCCTCATCATAGCTACACAAATCATTCCTTAAATAAAAACACATTTGCAATTCACTCACATCAAGAATTAAAGTCTTCCCTGTTGTACTATGTCTACTATAGTATAGTAATAAGAACAAAGGGAATGAGGATAGCACTGAAGATGATTTTCTTAATTAATTCATATTTAAATGTTCCAAAAAAAAGTAAGATCCCTTTTTAATAAACAATAATACAAAGGTAGAAGCTCTGGTGACAGATTCTGGCTTGAAATTCTTACATATATTGTAGCAAGTTGTACTTAAATTTAGCATACCTTTTCCCCCATAGATACACCTCCTGATGTAATGATCACATCAGCACGGCTGATACCCTCATTCAGTGCATTCAGTAAATCATCTGGGCTACAGAAAGGAACAGGCAAGCAGATTAGTGGCATGGAACTATTACGAGTTGTGGTATAAGTGTGTGCACACATACGGATGTATATACACATGCGTATTTTAAGAAAGAGATACAACTCTAGGATAATATAAGGTCTTTTCCTTCCTAAGGCTCCACACTGCTCTTTTTGAGTCAAGAACTGCAGTCTCATTAAGTGAACACCACACTGGCACCTTTCTGTCTACAACCTTTGCAACAAGAACAATGGGATACTCTAGGTTGGGACTGAAGAACGCTAATACAAGTGTCTAAAAGTATGTAATTTGCACAGTAGGTAGCAATACAAATTATGATTTAGATGAACTCACAGGGCTATATAAAGGGACCTGACACATGAAAATTACTGGCTGCAGTACTACCCGTCTAGCTTATTTGATGTGTGCAAAAATAGGGGTAAGGCTCCACTTCAAACTTCTATCAGTGAAAAGTGAGTAAATCTTTTTATCTTCTCCATTAGAGGGCTCTTCAGCAAAGCCAGCTGTACATCCACTTCATTTTGAAAAAACACAATCCATCCTGTTCAAGTGTCTATTTACCTTACAAAAGACCAAAGGAATCCAAAAGAATCTCCAATACATTATATGCATACTTTGCATTTAACATTTGTGCACTGACCAGAAGCTGACCGATTGCTATGACTGTATGTAATGTTCCTTCAACAGTATGTGTGTACTTTAATGTAAATTTTAATCCTGAAAGTTTTTTGTGGGAGGCTGTTCCTTCTTAGAATGCCACTGAACGAATAGGCAATAATGCTAGTGACTGTATAAAGGACTTCACCTGGAATACAGCATCTCAGTTAAATGCCATACTGTAATTACAAAATGCCACTATGGGTTATCAAGGCTTTGCAGGCTGCAAATGGCATGTGGGCTGTCCTTCAGGAACTTTGGCTATATTTCACCAAAAGATAGAATCACTGCAGTTACTTTAGGGTTTGGACTGGAAACAGGAAAAATAGAAATACTATGCAAGTCCTGGTTGACCTTTCAGAGACTAACAGAAACAGTGTGTTTCAAAAGGTCTCAGAAAGAAAAATCCTTTCCTCTGAGTACCCTGTCTTTGCCCATGGTTTAGTGAAATATAAGCAGCAGTTAGCATTACGTGGTGCTGTGCACACTACAATTTATGTGGCACAAGAAAGACTGCACTCCCTCACCAAGTGCATGCAACCCTGCACACTCCTCGTCGCCTCACCAGAGAGCTCTCAAGTGCCTTCTACCCTGGTTATGCCTTACAGGCAGAAAGATTCAAGACCTTTTCTCCACCATGTCCAGTGACTGATGCAGAATCTTCTTTGGCATCACAGTGTGGTTATCCTACAAAACTTTTCTTTTTGTGTTGGGTTACATCCACTCTTTAGGGTCATATTGCTTTCTAAGAGGCAGGCAACAAACTACAGCAGAAAGAAGGGCAGTTGCTGGTGCCATAGCGTAGGCTGTAATCAATCAGGCAGAATTATATACTACCATTCTTTAATGGAAACAGTGGCATGCATCCGTGACTTTTGTTTAGGGTACTGGGTGTCTTGGATACTCTAAATGGCCTATAATGAATGGCTGAACTCTGTTTTCTTTGGGAGAAAATATAAATCATATGGATTCAAACAAAACCATCTACTTCTTTGTTCTTTAGGAAACAGAGACATTTTCTCAGGTGCCTCTTCTGAAATCTCAGGATCTTTTTATCCAAAAACCAGCACAAGTCTTCACTAGTTGTTGAAGGCAAAGGGAAAGAGACAAGTCTGTTGTTGGCTACTGTCAGTGTCTTCTTCAGAATCAACTGTTTCATATTGGTTGTCTAAGTAGTAACCTATACGTTATAAGTTATTGCTTATAGAGTTTGTAATAGACAAAGTCTCTCAAGATCTAAGAATTCCTTAATCCTTGCCAATTGAGGTGCAGATTGGAATGTAGCAAGGAATATGTATTGATTACACAGATCGATACAGACCTTCCTGAAGCTCAACAACAGTCAGACACTCATGCCACTATTACTAGGCTAAGACTGCTTTCAGAATATTTTTCTCATTAGGTTGTGATGCAGCTGAGGACCTTATCTGGAGCTTGCCCCAGGCTGTTTTGCTTTATCTTGCTTAATTATTTAAAAGTTACTCATAGGTAGCAAGTCCACCTGTCTGAGGACATCTTAATTCTGAATTATGAAGTGTGCTTGCTTTTGGTTGTAGTTTGAGAATAACGGAAAGAATAGTATACAGCAAATGAGTCTAGATTTAACTGTTGTTAAAGTTAAATTGAATGGAAGTGCTCCTACTTACATACTGAATATATATATGTGTGTGTATATATAAATATATATAAAATTACTTAACAACAGAAAAATAAAAAACACAACCCCAAAATAAGCCCAAACTCAAAACAGGTGACGACCCAATTCACACCTTTGTTTAGGCCGGTAGCATACCACTGGAGTAGTTCATTATACAGTTGATTTTTTACAGCATGTAAAAAGTTGAAGATTACTGGACTTGGTGCATTGTTTTTAGTATTTGCAGTAGAATGAGCTACAGAATATATTCTTTCTTTGCCATCTGTATAGCGCAAGACACTTAGAAATTCTACCACTAAAACTTTATCCAACCAATAGCACTGCATATCATCTTTAGATAGTTGCAAATGCATTGAATTCTTCCAAAATGAGATGTGATAGAAATTTTATCGTAATTAACTGAATGATTATTCTAGTTTGGCTTTTATTCTGAAGAAATGAGACATTTAGAGAATTCCCTCCCTTCTCTCTTTTTGCCATATTTGGCACATTTCTTTTTGTCACCCAAGTCTAACTTTCTGTCCTACTTGAGGCTGGTGGTTCCGTGACTCTGCAATTAACACAAAACACTCCTTACAGGAGTCACCTGCTGTAATCTTCAATAAACACTGCAGCATTTTTCTTGCCTTTAGTGGATTTAATGCAGAGAGTAATCATTCAAACTATGTATTAACACATTTGATATAATCAAATAACAAGATACTGCTTGTTTTATTTGTTGTGTAACAACGACCAGCTTCTCCTTTGGATTGACATGGAAAGGGAACAAATAATTGAAGACCATTAACTTCTGAAAGAACAGACAAAATAACTTTGGCATCTGAGCATAACAAGACAAGATTTTTCTAAAAGGCCTGTGAGAAATCACCATGAAGCTAAGAAATAACACTCACTGTCTGAGCAGGTACAAATCTGAAGCTATATTCTGAAGCTCTGGCCATTGCTAGGGGCAGGATACTGGATTAGCCAGACTAATGGTCTAATTTATTATGATAAATCCTTTAAAATGTCTTGCAAAAGTGCTTTTTTTTTTTTTTTCCCCTTCGTGGACAGAACTGTAACAGGTGCTCAAATATAATGGTGAATACCATAATCAATGTAAAGTAGATTTTGATGGGAAGTCTCATTTCTAGGCGGCAAAACTATTCTGTTTCACCTGAAGATTTTCAAAGTCAGAGTGACATTGTGCACAAAAAATAAGTGTGCTTGTCTAATGTGCTGTAATTGATTAAAAAAAATATGCTCTCTCTACATTGCAGATCACATCCCAGCATCTTCTGTAAATTTGTTCTATAAGGATTACATGCATTTTATGAAACTATTATATAGGTAAATAAGAACAAATACAAACTTTCTCTCAACGATACAAATCCCCATCTACAGCTGATTCTGTCTGCACAAATATTATGTACATTGTACATACATTTTTGAAGTTGCAAACATAATGCTTTGCATAAAGAGTCCATGTACTTTTAAGTATATCTTTATATTCTCTGCTAATTTTGCCAGTCTGACAAACAGAGTATCTATTTTACTACCTCAGTTTCCTGACCCTCTTTATTCAGTTTTCTGGAACAGAATGAGCAGTACAATCTGGAAATTAGTTGGAGGGTATCTGCTGTATAGTGGGAGCAGCATGTGTAGAATCCAGTAAGCAGATGCGTGACATTGCAGTTGACATGCCACTTGATTTCATTAATTTGAAGAGAGAGCTTGCAGAACGGCAGTATACCAGAACAGGAACACCTTCTGGATTCATGAAAAATTGTGATTATCAAAGCTAGTTTGTGGAAAACTGCTATGCAGTGCTTGATTACTGAGCTGTCTTTGAACTGAAAAGATACAGGGGAGCTGAAGAGCTTGAACAAGAAAATGGTGCAAGCCTCATTAAAATAGACATCAGCCACACAGAGGATTTTTTCCTTTATCTCTCTCAAAAGAAATAGCTACAGTACAGTCAAAACCAATGAATTCTCTGTTCTAAGTGCTAATTTGAAGTGCCTTAAAGTACAGTCTAATTTTCTCTTTCAAATAGAAATCCCCGTCTGTTAATTCACTTCTGTTGATCCTACTGTTGTGCTTCACCTGTCATTAATTATAAATTTCTCGGCCTTTTCTGTGATACAGCCTTAACACCAGCAGTTTGATACATGCAATTAAACTGCTCAGTTTTATAATTTAATTTAGAAAACAAATAACAACAAATGGTGATCTGTGTGACCTACCACTCTGCAGTAAAAAGATCGATCCCTGTAAAATCGAACTGGAACATTTAGTTAGGAATGACTTATCAAGCCATTGTCACAATACAAAATCCATAGTTCACTCCTAATTTCTAGGACCATTTCCACTAAGTTCTTTGCCATGGCAGTCTCATTCATTCAAATTAACCTCATTACATGACAGTCACTTCCAGTCCTTGTTGTTCATTGCCATATACAGCTATTACTGTTGGGTGACTAATAGAAACGCTTGTGATAGTTGTACTTTCTATGTATCAGTCCAGGCTTCTATAAACCCAGGCCTTCTGGAAACCTGTACTTGAAAAATTTTTCTGTGCAAACCATCACCTTAAACCTCTGTGCTTTACAGACATACACAGAAAAACATGCATGCACCAGATGTGAATAAAAAAGCAGAGCTGGGTAACTTTCTCGCCTACGGTTTTACTTTATTTGAAAGCATCTCATGGATTTCAGTTATATGCTGAAATAATTACCCCTGCAGACATGATTCCTCACAGATTCAGAGGAGCTACAGATTTCTGGACCCACAGTGAAAACTGAAGTGCTAGCAGTGATTCTACACCAATCACACTAAAGACCAAAGTAGACCAGCTGCTCCTCTAAACTACAGCAGTTGACAGTAAACTCTGAAAGGCTATGTGCTGTCTGGCCATGCCCACACAAACTGTGAACAGCTAGTTTTGCACCTTATGAGGTCTCTTTTCTGCTAAACAGATCTCCCACAAGAAGAAAAGATATAAGTAAGGTACAGGGACCTGCTAGAAGTTCCCTTTGTATGCAAAGATCCCAATCAAGCTTCTAATTCTACATCAGGAAAAAAAGAGGAAACATCGCCAAAATGACAAAGAATTTACCAAAGTAAAACTTTCATCGAAAAAACAAGACTATACTTACTGTACTCAGACAGAGATCTCATCAAGCTCAATGACATTTCTGTTTGGGGAAAGATGGGATATGGATTTGATCCTTTATGATTAACTCTCATTTTTCTTCTTGTGCTCATTCAGTTGAGGTGACAGATTTCAAAGTGAATAGATGAATGCAGCTAGGCATAAAGACAAAGTCTGTCACCCACTTCTCACCTCATGGCCAAGAGGAACATTTTGCATATCAGCAGTTTGCAGGATGCAGAATAGTGAATAGATGCCGTATTAGGTTTAGCCAACTAAAACCCAACTTCTGTAGAATGTAATACTGAATGCAATACGATGAATGTATTTCAATGAATGTAATTCAATGAATGGATATTTGAATGTAATAGGAATTCTGTGTTTTGACTAGTATGGTTTTCTAAAGCAGAAGAAGATCTGATTTTGATGATGTATGTAGGAACATATGGGCACTCTTCTGAAACTGTATTTGTTTCAAAATTCTCCAGTGTATTTCATCATGTTCTCATAATGTTTCTTCCTTCTACCTTCTGTGGTATTTCCCTGGATCACTTTGAACAGATGCAATATGTTTTCCCTAAGAATATAGGCCAGCTTCTGAGGAAAGCTGGAACAATTACAGTAGCTTTTGGCTTGTTCAACATGACTATGTAAGTTTTGTCTATCTGATAGCAACATAAAAGAATCTGTCTTTGTTACTTTTTTCCTGTTCCTGTAATTGATGCTGCTGCAAATAAGAATACTGTTTTGCAGAGTATTCTTTTTCATGTAACATTTATGAACTCAAAGAGACTTTGATTAGAGGTCTTCAGCTCTTTTGCTGAAGTTACCATGAGATCTGCCTAATGCCTTCAACTTTTTCTCTGTATCTGGATGGTAACATATTTTACTCCACTCTTTTCATGAACTGTTTCAGGAGGCTCCTGCTCATATATATGCCGGAATGACAAAAGACCAAAGAGGTCAGAAAGAGATAGCCATGGGAGTGCAACAGGAAAAGGTCCCACGTTGCAGAAGCCAGGTGCTTATGTACTACGGAGCACATTCCTACATGAAGGGTCCTGTACCTTCATTCTTGTTTGCTGCTTGTGTACATTCATCTGCAAACATTTGCTTGTGATTGTAGTGTGTTTTTTTAATCAATGCTGAAAGACCAAAGCTTTGGTATCAGTAGTCTTCAGGTGCTGTGCCATTTCACTAGCCTGTGAGCACTTTATCCAGTCTAAATCCAGGCTAGTGTGTATCCACTGAATGCAAGAAGCAGCATGAGAACAGCTGGTTTCCATTAATTAATAAATTATCCCTGGCTATTTTACTGGGGGAGAACAATGAACCTTATCCCAATACTTACCAGAAATCCATTAGTTTGGATTGGGATTTCACTGGGAAAGAAAATAGCTTCTATTTTATCATCCTTCTTGTGAAGGAAGTGAATCTATATGGATTCACTGAAAAGCTTTCACTTTTGGAGTGGAAAATATTCAACAGTTGTAGCTGGGCTGAAATAATATGACTGAAGATTATACCACACAATACCATAATCAATGCCAAAGACATCACTCATCAGTAAAGATGACAGTGCACTGGTGATTCTGAAGGGCAAACATAGTTCTGCAGTTATTTCTTTCAGAGCTCTCATGAAATATAAGAATTGGCTTATACTGACGTAACTGAAAGTAAAATCTTATGATTGAGGTAATTAGTGTCAGTTGCTTACATAAAGCAAATAGTATTACAAATGTGATACATGGTGACATGGTATTGTTATCATAGAGTTTCTTACCTTTTCATTTTGCTTTAGCTTCAATTTTAAGTAAGAGTAAATTTAAAATAAATTTTAAGTAAATTCATCCCCCCTGTAAACTGGTGTAACTGCTATTGGACTACAGTATTGATATATCTGTGACAGGTAGAAATACAGTCCCTAAAGGCAATGCCTCAAAATGAAGGTTTTCCCTGTAAAGCTCCACCTTTTACAGAATCATAACTTGGAAAAATATCTGTCTCCAGCAGAAAAATCACTTGGAAGCCACAGGTCAGAGACAATATAAAAAGGCCTTTTAAAATTCCCTGTCATCAGCTATGTCGTAAAACAAATAGCTATTTTTTAGAAAATGTCAACTGAAATATGACATCGATTTTTGTTTACTAAAACATAATACAAAATCGCCAGGAAGAGTAAACTACAATTTATTAGAAATAAGCAAAGAGAAGGAACAGAAACTTAACCTGTTTGATACCAACAAGTCAATTTTTTGACAGCTGTTAGTCAGTGGAAGGAACTGGAACTTCATTTGTCTCTACAATACTGGACTATATTCCTTCAAGCGCAAAGATGCTTCTGGGAGCAGAAGCATTTTTATATCGCTCATGCTTTGGGTGGCAAGGCTTTATTCTAGGGGCTGTTTTTTGTTGATGTGTGCCCTAGCACTTCTTCGAAGAGCCCAAAGACTCATTTAATGTGTCCTCTAGATTTAGGCTGTTAGCAATGATATGTGAACTGACTACCTGCTGGTAGATTCCAGCTTCTAAGGAATTTCTGATAAAGCAGACAGTTTACATCGTGCTCTTTGCATTAATCTAAAATGTTTTAAAGACTGCAGGTTCTTGTAAGCTAATTGCAGTTAAGTTTTTTGGGATGTGTATAGTGTAAGATTCTAGGGGGTTGATCTCTTTAGTCAATTTAATGAGGAAAACCTAGATTTATGACAGCCTGGTTTCAGCATGAACAACCAATTGCTAAACAAGCACAGGTCTTTTGAAGGCTAAGGCTATGCCAGATTAATTAAGTAATGAGTACAGAAACTTGTTTTTCCAGTATGCAAAGTGAACGTTAAACTATAACTCAATCCTCCAGCCTTCTGTTATAAAAATAGGCCCCTTAACCTCAGTGAGGATTGTCACATGAATGAAGTTTTCACGTACTAGCCTTCAATAGGTTTTTCATTACTTTTCTGCCGAATTTTAATTCCTACATGAATCAAATAATAGAAACTATTTTTTGTTTGTTAATGAAGAAAATGACAAGCCGTTTACTCTCCCTCTGTTATCACTCCTGTCCCTTTGGCCTGTCTATGATAGGAGGTAAATTAACCCTTATTATTAAGCCACCCCCATACATAAGACCTAGTATATACTTGTACATGTATTTTGGAAAAAAAAAAGCACAGTGGATAGAGATTTCATGAACATTCCGGTTAGTCTGCTTTAGAGATGATCAGCGTAGTAATGGAAAAACAAGTATGCAGCGGTATGACTGAAGAGTCATAACTGTGACTTCCCTAGAGTTGTACTCTGCTATCACCAGCAAGCAGGTTGCTTCCTAATTTGTTCTATTTTTAAAAGGGAAAACTCTTGATGGATGAAGAAGTTTGCTGCTGCTGACAAGTAATGTAAACATCCTTGATATTAACACAATTTTAATTTTATCAACGTTGTGGAGCCATGTATGACTATAGTGCACTGGTGCATAAGGACTTAATTGACAAGGCAGGGTTACTTAATGGACAGAATAAAACACCATCTGCTTCTGTATGGCAACCATTGGCAGAATCTGTGCTCCAAGCTCTGCAGTGACAGAAACCTAGTCGAGCCTGCCTGTGAGCATGCATGTGCCTCAATATCCCAAGTGTTTTAAAAACAGTGCTCACCAATCTGGTAGGCCTGTCTCCGCAGTGTTCTGGAAGCTCTGTGTCCCTTCTTCTTTAAAAACATCTGGCTTCCTGAGGGTAAAGGAAGCAGAAGGGGTATAATAAAGAGCCAGGGAAGGAGAGAGGCTCCTGGGGTGAAAGGGTTGCTCTGTGCCCGCTATGGTGGCTCTGAATATTCAAAATCATCATGGGAAATGCTTCCTCTCTGCAAGGCCAGCCAACAGGAGAGAAAGGGAGTGCACGGGAACACCTTTCTGTTACAGTTTGGACAGGCTTCTCACAAGGATGAAGACTGATGTTATAAGAAGACTTAGGCTCAACTTGCAACTTGGCATGCCAACAATGTGCAGCTCATCCTTCCTTGCAGAGTCTATGGAGAAACTTCTTTACTCTTGACTTCCAGACAAAGCAAAATGAAGTGTTAAACATCTTGACATTTGGGAAGGAGGACCACAGATAGATAATGGGAAAATATTTGAAGATGGGCCCCAGTGGAACATTTTTACTCACATTTTCTAGCTTCTTATTCGGGAAATGGGTCTCAAGGCATATTAAATGTCACCTTCTTAACTACAAGGGGGAAAGGGATGTATTTATCCTAATTTTGTATCTGCATAATCAATAAAGATGCCACTTCATTCATGAGAAGCTTCATACCCAGCTACCCTGGCTCCAAGAGGCAGGATTAGAAAAAAATCTCCAAAACTGAGAAAGTTACTGCTATCAGGACCTGATTTAAAACAATAAATGTTTTGCTACGAATTCCTATTTTATGAAGACAGCATTTCCTTTTACATATACTTCTTCCGAGTGAGTTTCACTGAGAAGAAATAATTTTTAGATAGTGTCCTTTGTAACAGAAATATGAAATAAACCATAATTTATGTATTTATACTCTTAAATATAGGACAATTTGATGTAAAATGTAAAAAAATCTTAATTTGACATAAAGATTTATAAATGTTTCTTTTAAAAAAACCCTAAAATAAGATGTTCAAGATTGAAATAGACAAGGCCATAAATTGTCATTGTGCAACTCTTGAGCCTTTTCCTCTTTTCAGTTGGCTAGACTGTTAACAGCAAAGTCAACCTCCCTCCCCAGTCCCCCGCCCAGGCTCTGCTGATCCTGTACATAGCAGCTGCAGTCCATCAGTTCAAAGATCACTTCTGGGCACACACAGATCCTGTCTGACTGAGGAATGTGAATGTAAGGAGAAGACTGGACCAGTGTGCCTGTACGACTGCTATACTGTTACGCATGCACATAGACACTGTAACATGAAATCTAAAATCCTCTTATCACCTTGTAAATCCATGCCTGGGTTCTCCTCATAGGTCATCAACGAAAGGGTCTATCAGATCAGATGCTTACTAATGTTGTTTGGAAGTCACGGAAAAGTATTAAAAACTATTAAAACTATTCAGGTTACAAATTTAGATTTAGTCCATTTCTTTCTGACAGTTTTCCCAAGATAACTATTTCCTAAAACGGCTTCAATCCCTCATTTGTTCTTCTATTCATTGCCAGAGAACAAAGTCAGTCTTTGTTTCTTGAAATAGGGTCACTGTGTCAGGAAGTGACACAGAAAAGACTTTCAGATTTAAGTGATAAGTGATCCCAGCTTCTGGTTTATTCATCAACATTACGGACAGCCATCTCAAAGACCAAGAACTTTTCCAGCAAGGTGCTAAACTCCAAGAGGACTCTCACTCTCCCAATGTTCTTCTCCAAGAAGGCAGAGTGAAACTACAGATGTTTCTAAATGACACAATGAATTACACAGAGTTAAGGAAACCAAATGCATCTTGTAGAAATTTCTAGAAAGTTTTGAATTGAGCATCACATATTAAAATAGCCAAAGCTCTGACTGGCATTCTGTCTGTATAGATCACTGTTTCTGTGTTCCTTCTGCTGATACTGGTCTTCTGAGTTTGTGCTTGTACTACATATTGTCCACTAGTAAAACATGACAATTTAATTCTTTGAAGTAAGAGTTAAGAGATTATTTGCGACCAGGAGAAATAATTTTGCCTGAGTTGGTATTTAATATAGTCTGGGAACCTCCCTGAACTTGCTTCTCTTTGAACTGTAGATCACATTTAAATAAATACCCAATCTTGCTTTGAAATGAGTATCTATCAAAGCATTTGATATAGCTTCCTAATGACAATTACTTTCACTGTTAAAATTATGGTTTATTTACAGTCTGAATTAGTCTAACTTGAATATCTAGCCATTGTTGTTGAAATAGAAACTTTATTCCAAGTTTATTCTCCTTGTCACTCAGTATTATTGGAATGTAATTGAGTAATCTTGTAAGAATATCTTTGTTGAACTAAACAGTCTGAGTTCTGATGCTGTTGGAGTACATGTTCCATCTTTCAACCACTTAAAAAATTTAATGGTTTTCCTCTGAATTCTCTAAAGCATACTGATGTCTTCTTGTCCTGGGATTACAAAGGTAAGGTCAAAAATAACCTTCTAATTCTACAGACTTAGCTCTTTATACATATGTTAGAACTTGTATTTAGCAGATTACCCACTATGATTCTCAAATCTTCTCCTAAATCTTTCCTTCTCAGGATATAATCCTCCATCCTGTAAATTTTACTTACAATCTTTAGTCCTGAATATATCAATTCATACTTGGCTGTATTAATAATATACTAATAACCAGTTTTCTAAGTGATTCATATTGCTGACACAGTGACCAATCCTCAACATTCACCACTACTTTGATCGTTCTGTATCTACTGCCTTCATTAGTTTTAATTATTCTCTTCAAGGATATTAATAGTAAAATTTCAGTCCTCAAAAATTTCTCAGTGACGTGGGAACACAAATTCCTACATATGATCCAGATAGTAAGGAGGTCAAAAGTAACTTAAATGAATGATATTTTGGCTCCTAGAGGCGGAAGTTCTCTTGTAAACAGAACTTATGTCTCCAAGTGTTTTTTAAAAATGTTAACATATGCCTCAAAAATAGACTACAGTAGTTTTTATTTCCCTTCAACAAATACAGTTAAAGATTCCCTCTGTTTTCAAAGATAGGAGGATTTTCATGGCATTCTGTCCTCTTTATTGGTTGCTGGTTAGTGTCAGGTTCTACTTCTGGGCTGTGATTCTATAAATGCTAATTCAGGAAGAAGTCTGTGCTTGTATTGAGGACAATTATGAGAATGACAAACTGTTGTGCATTAGCTTTGCACCTATCACTTCTACAGCATGACATTTTATTACCTGTCACACTGCGTGGTTTCCTACGGGTACAGAAGATCCCTTGGGACTTGCACAGCCCCGTTTCACAAGTCCTATTTTTTCATCTCTGTTTTGGCTTGGGTGTTTCTTTGTGTTTTCTGAATATGTACATTAGGTGAGATGACTTGTCACATACGACAACTTATCTGAAGTTTGCCCTAATGATTATCAGGAGTTGTGACAGATATTAAACATTTCTGCTTGAAAAGGATAATATTGTTCTTGACAGGGCACAATGAAAGAGAGGACCTCCAGATCTGAATCACCTTCAAACTGTTACCCAGTGTCCCTGGATTCATTAGGCTACAATCATGCCATCATTCTTTGAGCAAATCTAGAACTGAAGTCACATTAGCAAAAACTAATATTGTGACATTTGATTTAAGGCCTTTTCTCCAACAAGCCTTTTCTGGCAGTCATTTGTTAAATGATACTACTATTAACAATAGTTCTGTTCACAGTATATTTGATTGGACATTAAACTGGTCCTGGGAGATGCTATGATTCTGTGGCTGAATTCTGCCTGTAACTCATATTATAACTCATTTAATGACATATGTCAAGTCTATATTGCATGAGAAATTTTAGAGTTAGAGCAGTTTCCCTGCTCTTTTAACTTCTGATGTTCCATCTGAATTATAATACCGGTAGTTACATGCAACCCACACAAGTACAAAGGATTTTAATCACTTTTTGGATGGCAAACAAAATTCAGGCAGACCAAATCCTTGAATGAGATCTTTGTATCCCTTCCAAAATACAAAGGGACTCTTTCAGAGCCTTTATTTTAAGGATATCATACAGTAATGCTGTCACAATAGCAAGGATGATTTTTAATGGGTTTACCTGTTATGTAGGAGCTCTATGTCAAACAATACATCATAAAAGAGGTACATAAATGAGAAACTAGTCACTTCTAACATAGAAAAGTTCTCATGTGCTGCTGATTTTATAACTATTCTGATAAATTTTTAAAGCAACTGAGCAGATAATGTGAATTTCCTAAATTTTCCTCCTAAGGAGAGATATTCTTTCCATTGTGAAATCACAGATTCATAAATGAAAATGCAGCTGGAAGCAGCTAATGTTAAACATGTCTGAGAAAAATGACAAGGGAATTGGAAAATAGGGAAAAGAATGCAGAGAAGGGGAAATTGCACTCATGTAAACAAAGGTAAAAACAGAGGAAATTGAATTAATCACATACGTGATCAAAATTCTTTAGCAAGTTTAATAAGAGTCTCTCATAGAAGGAAAACTCAACATGGAAGATGGCTCTCTAAAACAGAGGGCCAACACTACAGCAGATTTTGCTAGGGCTAACTTTACAGCTTTAAACAAACAGTGGATACAAAGAACAACACAAAGGAAACAATCAGACACAAAAATATCCTGGTAATTAAGTCAATAGAGTTCTATAGATCAGATCAGAGATTTAACTCTTGGTTTTATCAATGGTTTCCAAAGAACCAAATAATTTCATAGGCTATAAGCAAAGGGAATTAAATTAGAAGCCTTTTTAACTTGGCCTTGTTATATGAGACAAGACTCAAAAGTGCACTGGAATACCAGTTTTAACTGGCCAGCTGTTTTTGCAATTTTTTAGCAAGTAATTCTGTGATTCAGACAAAGATGCATTCAGATGTTCTGAACAACATCAGAAGGGTGCTTCCTTTTTTGGTTTTGCATTTGATTCTTGTGTTTGGAGTAGTTCTGGAAATGCAGTATCTTCCATTTTTACCCAGAGATTCATGCTTTTCAAACAGCTTGGTTTTTACGTGCTAAGGACACAAATAGAGAGAATCTTGGCTTCTAGCTGTATCGCATTTTCCAGGTTTGTTCTCCTCTCCTATTACTTGCTTCTAGGATTTTAACTGTAGATTTTATCTCTGTGTTTTGGACTTGCTGATTTTTATTTTGAATAGTGAGTCACATATACAATTTATGAGAATGGAAACAAACAATGACAATCTCAGAAATTGTTAAAATGCTCCAAAAAGAAATAAAATATTGAAATTTCAATTGAAAATACAAATATAGGCTAAATGAGACTTGAGGGGCCAGTTTAAAATGTAACTTCACATATGATTAATACACAAAGGCATTTTTAAAGTGTTCCTAACTACTCTGCAGACACCCACAGACATTCCATGTACTTCCCTGTCCTTTCACATTCTCTGTTGGAATGTGTTTACGTGTATCACACTCCTGGGCTTTGAAGCAGCTGGACAAGCTATTTTCTTACCTAATCACCTGAGTGATTCATATGCTTAAATGAAATGTAGGAATACTTACCTCTAATTTTGTCTTTGCAAATATTACTCTAAAACAGTTTTCATGCTTGAATATTAGCTCTGTAAATGTGACTGACAGAATTTCCATGCTTGGTAAAAACTAGACCTGTTACAGCAATAGTAATACTCAACTGTGCTCCCTTATTAACTACTCTCTCAAACTTCACTCAGTGCTTATGGTATACAGCAAGTGACACCTCCAGTAAAATGCAGTAAAAATTTACTCAATGTAAAATGTATAAACAAAGACAAATAGAAAATAAAAGACTATAAACACCTAATGTGAAATATGTGAAGGGAGAAATACATTATAGTGATACCTTCAGAAAAAAAAATTACAAGTTTTTAATAATTTTCCCTTCTGAAAAGTATTCTTTGCCAGTATTTTTACTACATCTGTAGGTAACTGCAGGCATATAAAATCTTTCTCTTTTTCACTGTCTAGATACATATTATACATACAAAATAAACTGCACATATGCATGACCACACACAAACACACATAATCTATGGTTTAACTCCAGTAAACCATACAACAGACACCAAAGGCTTGTTCACCTTTTCTATAAATGTGCTGACTAAAATGCCAAAATTTCCCCCTTTGTAAGATCTCTCTGTTAAGTCTCTTGCATTTGTTCAAGTGCCATGGTACTCCATCAAATCAGTCATGTTAGTTGGAAAGGTATATACTGAAATATCTGCATGGGCAACATTATCTTAGTAGCTTTATTACATAATGAAAGAATACTATACTTACTATTAAACTCATTTCCATAATCAGATTTTCCCTTTGACTGAAACAGATCTGCAGATGCATTTTGCTCTAAAAATTTTGTCACGGTTGTGAGTGTGAGAAGAATGGCAGAAGACTTCCTAAGACAAAATCCTGATATCAGCTGGGGAAGATTCTTGGCTAAGTCAACAGTACTGAATTATTCTTTCAAAACTTACTGTGAAGTACAAAATCACTCTACAATTGGAAGCTCATTATGTATATTCTATGAGCTAAAGTAACTACCTCTGAAGAAATGACTCCCCAAGTATGAAACTAGAAGATTCAAAAGAACACTTATTACCTTTGCTGAGGTAATACTATCTCAAGACATAGAGAACATTTTAAAAGTGAGGATTCAAAAGTACCAATGTCTCTTGTAACTGAAAGCAAAGCTGCAGACACTTGTCTGCCTTTGACTGATTCATATGTTTGCTGTCTGGTTTTCAGGTAGCATCCAACAAGTAAAAAAGGGTCACAAAACGTATTTGTAAAAAATATAGAAAAGTAAAATGTAGAAAAGTAAAAAAAAAATCTCTTGGGCCTTAAGTCTCACTATAAGAAGGACACTGAGGTGCTGCAGCGTGTCCAGAGAAGGGCAACAAAGCTGGTGAAGGGTCTGGAGCACAAGTCTGATGAGGAGCAGCTGAGGGAACTAGGGGTGTTCAGTCCCCATCCATGGAGGGATTTAGGGGACATGCAGATGTAGTGCTGAGGGACACGGTGTAGTGGTGGACTTGGCAGTGCTAGGTAAATGGTTGTACTCTATTATCTTAAAGGTCTTTTTCAACCTAAATGATTCTATGATTCTAAAATTTTTCCTATTTAGTACTGAGAGGTTTCAACATTAATTATCTTCACAGACACTCCATGCCTACGAGGTCATAGAAAAAATTCCTGAAGGCAATGGAGTACAAAGCTATAGTCTTGCTCAATTATCTTAGGTTAAACTCTCCACTTGAAGGTGTTGAATTTACAGTAAATTTGAGACTATACTTATTTGGTTAGGACAAGGCCATAAATAACAAACAAACTTTACCCTTATTTTGCCAGAGGGTCTACTAAAAAGATGTTCAGGGAAAGCATCTTTTCCATTGGATTAATACACTGTTAATGACACTATGTTGACAGTAATGTTGATGACAATAGCAGTAATTTTTGGTCATGCAGGTAGCAAAAAGTTCCACCTTCAATGTTTTGTGGGAGAAAATCCCTGACAACTGTTTTCTATGTAGAGATGACTCTCAGGAGCTGACAGCCTTTTTATGGCTGTTTTCTTTTTTCTTGGATATGTAAATATAGAATCTGATCTCCGGATATAATAGTTTTATTTGAGAACTTTGCTACCTCTGTTTTGAAGTCTAAAGAGATCCTTATAATATGGATAACACTCTAGAGATCCAGAACATTTAGGTACCACTCCTGGAAAGAAAAGTCTCATGAGTTTACACTCTGCACGAAATCTCTGCCTGAAACTGGAAGCATTCATGGGAAGGAGGTTTTTGCCAGGCCAGAGAAGCAAAAAGGATGCCTGGATGCAGTGAGAGTATCCAGAAGGGTTTGCTTTCCCTAAGATCACAACCACTGCTGTGGCTGCTGTATGTCACACTCCCTGTATGAATACTTCAAATACAACTGCATTTTCCAGATCCACCATTCAGGTTGGTTCACATATTGTAAAACCATGCAGAGGTTGGCCCATTCATATACTTTCTGTCAAGCTAGTGCTGTTTTGTATTAAATCCCGCACTAGGGAAGACTGGTTTTGAAATGAGCTGCTCCCTAGCAGTAACCTTGTCTCCCTACTTGGGAATTTTGTCATCAATGTGAAATGCAAGTGCTGAAATTGCCTCTTTTTTCTGGTTGTTTTTTTATTTTTTTTTTGTTTTGTCTCTGATCTGGCCTCATGTTTAACTACCCACATGGAATACCCTTTTTCTCAAAAAGGTGAAGGTGAATCTGAAGAACTCCCTATCAAACCAAGTCTGTTGGTTTGATACCCAAAATGAGAAACAAGAAAGCCTGTTCAAAGCCTCTGGGGCTCAGTAAATTGAGGAAATACATTATGCTGAGAAACTTAAGCCAGGGATGACAGGCATTTCACAGTCTTGAAAGGAAAAAAGACTGAACACTTCAATCACTTGTCCTAGAGTTCTCAACAGATGTGACTTCACTACCACTGGGAAACAAGAGGCAATCACTGTCAGATGAACGGAAAGACTGATCACAGGGTACTGCTCTGTGGCAATCAAAGTAGAGAGACCAGTGAAGTTAAAAAAAATAATCATTATTTTAAATTCTTTGACATATTCCTGGAAATGTTGAGCAACATCCACCAGTGGGGCCTTCCCCAAAAGACAGTTACTCTGAATGTGACAAAATTTTGTAGTCTACATTAATTTTGGCACGGAAAATAAACTCTGAGAGAAACTTCCCTTCTCCCTTTATTGGATCAGAAAAAAATGCTGTAGAATTGTCTTCTTTTACATATATTAAATATGGTGCTTGAGATGATACTGCAGCAATAAATTCAATTTCCAGCAGTAATAGATGTTTCAACAAAGAGAAGGCAAAACAAGATAAACACCATTCAATAAAAATTTTATCAAGTGATTCCTCTTAATACTAGAATAGACTATTTATTTATTTCTCTAATGAGAAGGGTAAAATATCTTTTCCAAACTATGCCCTGTCACAATGCAGTGACACTTGCAATGAGTGACATTTTCTCTTGCATCTCTTTTTTCCATGGATGGCATAAAGTGCACCACATGAATAGGAAGTGACATCTTTACTAACATGTGGTACTTACTTATCCCCCACAATTCCCAAGTTGATTGTTGGATAGCCATGTTCTTGGATTGTAGCTAGTAGAGTTGAACGGTTACTGTCCCGAATCTTTCCTGGCAAGAGGTCATCTTCAGGATTCAGTAGCTATAAAACCAGAAACATTCTCAGTCAGTCGCCTTGGAATATTGTGCCTTTACACAAGTGAGAATTTCCTTCTTCAGATTGGACAGGATAGTCTTAGACACCTATCATAAACTATATGTGTAAAGTGATGTAGCGAATTTAAATTAATAAGATATGTAATGTGCTTGTTTAATCTAATCCTCCAAGTTGCTTAGTTTGTCTCTATTGGTTCATGTCTATGAAACCTTCATTCTCCTTATGAATACCTGGCTTCTAATCTCAAACATTAGAAATCAAAACACAAACTAAGTTTCCAAGCTATTGCTTCTATTTAAATGGTTTTAAAGGAACCTCACTGATGTTGTTAACCAGATTTAAAGGTATTAAAAGAAATTTTGAAGTTTGTTCTCCACTTACCAATGAAGACGTTTTTTAAATACAACAATCTGTATTGGAATAATAGACAGAAGCTTAAAGCTTGGTTCTTATATTAATTACTGTTCTAGATGAAAAGCTTTTCTCAAGATAGTATCATGGCAATTCCCTTACATGTATTATATATTTTGGAAGTTAAACTACAAAACATACATATGGAAACATATATTTTACATATATTAGGAATTCTTTTGTAGGACAAAGAAGGAGGACACAATATTGACAGGAGGTAAATAATAATGATAATAATAATGATGATGCTGATGATGTATCTGTCAAAATTACAGCAATAGTGTTAGGTAGTAAGCCAAGAATAACCGAAAGTGAAGCACTGCTAAATTTTGATGGTTTGGCTAGCAGCAATGTTTCTGTGAAGACTTCCATAGGATGTTTAAGAAACTCACTGTATAGGATCTTGTTTAACACATGATAAAAAGAGAGTGCCCACATCAGTAAAAGATCCTTTAATGACATGCAAGAACCTTCAGTCATACAGAAGATACTACTCAGAAAACCTTCACCTCTAATGCTTGTAGCTCTTTGGATTTGTTCTTCTGTTAGTGGCATGTTTCCTGCATGACACATCCTGTCTACATTATGAAATCTGGAAAGATTCTGTCCCAGCAAGGCTGGCCTCAGTAACCCACAGCACCCAGTAGTCAGAGTAACCTTCATTGGGGTTGTGGAAGTTGTAAGGACACCAGCAGATGACATAATTCAAAATATTAAGAGTTTTCAAAATCTTTCAAAATTCAATATATTCAAGCTGTAAGAGAATAGAGCTATTGGGTTTACATTTGTCTCAAAGGACAGTCAAAATCATAGATCAAACTTCAGGCTGTCTTTAAACTTCAAACTGACTTTATGTCAACCCACAAATCCTTTTGCTTTTGCTCTTCCTATTCTCTCTCTGTCCCACTGCGGAAGGGAATGAGCGAGCACAGTTGCTGGCCAGGGTCAATCCACATCATATGTAAAATTAGTAAATTAAGTTAAAGTTGAACCTGATTTTTCTGATGTAGTTAAGACAAAGCAATTATAAAGCTGGTCTGGAGTTCTACCAACAGGAAATTGTCTGGATTTCAACATGTGCTATTATTGAAAAAAATATTAAGGCACAATACTACAGCAAGGATTTAGGTAGTCCTATTCAGTTTTCAAAGACAGATTATCTGCCATTTGCTCTGTAGCTACAGAAGAATGCTGCTCAAAAGAAATTACTCTTCCCATCATGACTGGCAGTATGAATTACAACCCTGACTACACCATAGGTCCTCCCTTGCTGGTAGGGGGAAGCGGCTAGCATGTGGCTGGATACATTACCAAGATTTTGGCAAGGACAGTGTGTGAGACTTGTGAGAAAGCCCTTGAGGGAGAAAACACAAGTTGCTGATTATGGGTTGGTCACTCACAAAAATACCTCATATCATCATAAGATGCAGCTCAAAGTGAGTCTACTTGGGAAGAGGGTGAAAGACACTATCCAAAACACTGTCCTAAAGAAGACACAGTAATTCAGATCTTGATTCAAAACATTCTCTTCTTACCTCATTGCCTGTTGACATGACTGCAACCACTGGAAACTTGTTAACTTCTACTTCGGTTACTCCAACAGTTGCTAAGAGACCAATCTCAGATGGACCCATGTGGGTTCCTTTAGCCAGCACACATTCACCTCTTTTAATGTCATGTCCTATAGGTCTGAAAAACATAGCACAGAAAAAAACAAAAGAAAAACAGAATGAGATTGAAAAGTATCAATCCTTCCTTGATTGGTCCTGTTTCAAATGAGGAGTGTCCAGGTACGTTCATTAGTCAGATTGACAAAATGTCAGTACTGCTTATGATTAAAAAATGGCTATGAAATTCATCAGCCCTACTATTCCTTACAGAGATACTTTACTGTTTATAAAGTAGGCTGTTTACGGACCTGATATCTTGGCCTGGTCGAGCCTGCACCAGGATTCGAACCTCTAGTTCTTCAGTGCCCTACAAAAAGAGATCAAATATGGTCAGCTGGGCTATTCAAAGAAGATGAATCAGCCTTAATTTCTCAGAAGTCTACAACAGCTTACACTACTCATTACACCAAGACCTATGGTCATCATCATTGACGTCATCATTGTTCTCTCAATCTGTGTGTCAAGACAAATACAATGTGTGCTAAAACTGAACAGCTTTATAAGAAATTCTCTCTTTGATGAGATCACCAGGGAAGGACCAGCACTGAATACATCGTGTTACTTTCACTTTTTTATGATCCCTGTATTTATGTATCTTTCCTATGTTATGTCCTAGGTTTGTCTGTTGATGGGGTATACTGAGTGGTACTTCTCTCAGCCAACTTGATCTGCTCGAACAGTTTCAAAGGTGGCAGTTCAAAAAGCATTAGTCTGACAGACAATATGCTGCTACATCTGCAGAAGGGTGGGAAGAAGCTCTAGCTGTTTCAGGATTTTCATGTAGATTCCTGTAGTGGAAACTCCTACTCGAGAGCTTTGTACAAACCGGAAAGAGGCTTATTCATCATGTTTATTTACTGTGAACAAGAGACAGTGGCCTGAAAAGTCTGATGCTACTTTAATACTTGTATTTACTTCTTCTGAATTTCAATGGTTTGGTGATGCATTCAATGCCAATAAATGGCACATGACCTATATTGTTAAGATTTAATTTATAAGCCCTGCAAGTGGGTTGATGATATATACACTCAGCTTTGAGATAGTGCCAGCCTGTCAGTAGCACTAAATCTACACACACAGACTGCAACAGATTTTGTTCTTACAGTATTATGTACTGCTTCATTCTTTAAGTATCTCAAAGTCAGAAATCAGACACTAATATTACAAGACAAACAAGGCATGTCACTGTCACTGGGAATTTGTACAGGAGCAATAGGGTTGCATAGGACACTGGGACTTGTCTCTTTCCTTAAAGGTGATATGGACTGCATTTTCTGAGTTCAAACTAAATTTTTTAAACTAAAAGCCCCAAAGTTAAAGTTAATGAATGTGTTGTTACAGAGTGCAGTCTGTTTATCTACTGTGAAAATAATAATAATAATAATAATAAATTTAAACCTCTGAAAACCAGGAAATTACTAACAAAAACATCAACCCTGAAAAAAAGGATTTCTTATTCTGATAATACAGAACTATGCTATCTTCATAGCATAGTTCAAAATAATCCAAGTTATCCCATGGATTTTGCAGCACTTAAAACAGTTCACTTTCTCGCAGAAAATCATACTCATCTTTAATTACATCAGCAGTAATCCTGCACTGTAACATTTCAATGTATTATTCTGAGATCAATATGTATTTTAAGAAAAATTTTCTCCTTCTTACTTGGTGAGTTTAGGAGAACTTTTAAAGTCCTCATCTTGCTGAGTTTCAGGATGATCCTGAAATATAAAGAAGATCACTCTACTGCTAAACATGAACTCAGTAGAAAAGAGGAAATATAATGCTTGATTGCCCCTACTCTGTATTTTAAAATGTGCATACACTAGGCACTCAAATTGGACTGTAGTTATCTCCAGGAGGCATTTGCCTTTCACTCAAATCATGCGCCCAAATACTTTGGTGTCAGCATTCAACAACTGCAGTGAAAAATCAGTGTCAGGACAGGTAGGTCTGTGGTGCTGTTATTACAGCCTCAAAAAGTGAGTAGAATTGCCACTAAGAACTGATGTGAAAATCCTCAAACTTCTAAGATTAAGAGAAGAGTTTTTCTGTAGGACTATCTTTCAGGATCGTATCATGAACCGTTTTCTGCTGCACACAAAAGAAAAACAAGTTTTAACTGTTGACTCACATCATCTGATTCCCTGATAAGCTCTGTGTCTTCCACTTGCACCACTGCATCAGCACCACATGGAATTGGAGCACCGGTTGTAACACGCATTACCTGACCAGGCATCACAGTCTGAGTTGGCTGAAAAATAAACAAACAAAAATTGATTTACTTTTGAAAAGAAAAAAATCTCAAACCATTTGAACTCTATGGAAGCAATCTGAAAGACTAAAATTCTCATTTTGTGGCATGACTCTTGATATACTGCCAGTGATATCAACAGGTAGAAACTCCAATGTATTTAAAAAGATCATTAGGCCACTGCTTCAGATCTGGCTATTTTTTATTTGGCCACATATTAGGTGGCTTCAGATTTTCCCCCTTAGATTTCTATCACAACAATAACTTTCAGAAGAAGCAATGTACTGATACTCTGGTTGGCTCTGAAAAATAACTGGCTCAGAAATGTAACAGTTAGATGGTGACCTTCTAGAAACTTACCTAAGCAAAAATCTAGTAGTTCTCTGTACATAACTATTTTTGCAGAGTACTCTGGTCCACAGGATTGAAATTGCTTTGCTTTGGTTGGGTTTTTGTTCTGCTTTGTTTTACCAGCACACTATATATGGAAAACCAGCAGCTTGTAAGTAATGTAAGCAGCTGCTTCACCTTTAAGCAGTTTTCCTCACACTGAGAGACAGCTCAACACTAGTTCACCTAGAATATCTATCTTTGTGAGGGTCAGTTTAGCAAAACCTAAAATTGGTAATATTCTACAATTATGTAAAGGCACAGTACATTACAAAGTTCCAGCAGAAGCAATACAAAGAATAGAAAAATATCAGAACATAATAAACCAAATAATATGGTTTCTCACCAGGCAGCCTATTTTAATACACATTTTTCAAAATCCAAAGCAAAATTGTAATTTTACCATAACCACGTAAGAAATAAATATCTAAAATACAAATTTTCCTAAAAAAATGCAACTAACGGAAACTGGTATGATGATTAAGATTTCAATGCTGGAATAGGAGTGCTTGCTCCCTGCAGCACTTTTGTACACCCAACTTATTTAGGCTTTATTATTATGAGTGAATATGTGTTACACACAGATCTACATGGCTGTGATCAGACCAACACATTCTGTACATGTGACACACATAATTCCTGTGCAGATTGACTCTCTATTCCATATGCAGCTTTGGTATATGTCCAGGACTTCTCAGGCTGTGATTAGCACATATTTGATAGCATCCTAACAGACCTGCAAGCAGTACTGCCCAAGCACTATGACCTGCTCCTTCCCAGCAGTCATTTACTCCATGACTTTTGACAGGAGGCTGTTAGACATCTGCAAATTCTAGACCGGTGCCCAACATTTCAGCTGCACAAAGCTGTGTTTGCCTTTCCTACTCTTCTACTCCATTTCAGTATTGTCATAACCTCTGAATTGTGAGTATTACTTTGAAATGCGTGCATTTCAAAAGTTTCTCATTGGGAGAGGCTGGAAATGGTTTGTACCTTGTTTACTACAGTATCGCAGTGACCTGTGTATCCCAAGAAACAACTGAGCCTGGAGTTGAATGAATCCTGACCCCTTTCCTAAGGGTAATGGAAATCTAACATACTTTGAGAAGAACATAAACAAAATGCTAAATTAAATTAAAAAAAAATTTCACACTTGCCATATGTCATGGTTAGTATGTTTCTAGGGCAAAATTCGTGTTATCCTAACATAGGTATCTAAAACAGAAGACATAAAAATAATAGAAATAAGATAATAAAAGTAGAAAACATTTTTCAAAAGAAAAAATTTAAAATTTTTGGCCACAACAACACCCAGCAGCACTACAGACTTGGGGAGGAGTGGCTGGAAAGCTGCCAGTCAGAGAGGGACCTTGGGGTGTTGATTGACAGCCGGCTGCACACGAGCCAGCAGTGTGCCCAAGTGGTCAAGAAGGCCAATGGCATCCTGGCCTGTATCAGAAACGGTGTGACCAGCAGGGGCAGGGAAGGGATTGTGCCCCTGTACTCAGCTCTGGTGAGGCCACACCTCGAATACTGTGTTCAGTTTTGGGCCCTTCACTACAAGAAGGACACTGAGCTGCTGGAATGCGTTCAAAGTAGAGCTACGAAGCTGGTGAAGGGTCTGGAGCACAAGTCTGATGAGGAGTGGCTGAGGGAACTGGGGGTGTTCAGTCTGGAGAAGAGGAGGCTGAGGGGAGACCTCATCACCCTCTACAACTCCCTGAAAGGAGGGGGTAGCGAGGTGGGGATAAGTCTCTTTAACCAAGTAACAAGCGACAGAACAAGAGGTAATTGCCTCAAGTTGTGTCAAGGGAGGTTTAGACTGGATATTAGGAAGTATTTCTTCACAGAACGGGTTGTTAGACATCGGAATGGGCTGCCCAGGGCAGTGGTGGAGTCTCCATCTCTGGAGGTGTTTTAGAGTCGGGTTGACATAGCGCTCAGGGATGTGGTGTAGTTGAGGACTGTCAGTGTTAGGTTGATGGTCGGACTCGATCTTCAAGGTCTTTTCCAACCTAGATTATTCTGTGATACTTTTTTTGTTTTAATGGTATTTATTTCTCACCACTGACTATGCGAGGAGCTGTGGATGAATACCTGAGATGCTGCCATTTATACTGAAGATGCTTAAAAGTGAATATAATCTTGTCTATTGTGTTATTTTGATTTTCATGAAAATGAATATTGCGAAAGGCAAAGTTTATGCCTTGGATTATGGTAGCTTTTTTGCATATTGTTGTAAATATAGCCTACAGGCACATTACAAATAGGTAATATTGTTTTAAACTTACTGAATTATATGACGTATTGCATAGAGAAATTCCCCCATTTAAATTGTGTTTTTTGGACCTCAAGAGCCACAAAGAATACAAAATGTCTATGACTGCCAGAAGTCAGTGCCCATGGTGATAAAAGGCACTGTGAGTATCCATGCTTTTTGAGTTTATTACTAGATGAGTTAATTTTTTGAGGTGTAATGATGTGAAACATTTAAACAAATTTATGATACAATAACAGTTGCTTTTAGAATTGGTTGCTCGTATATTTAATTCCCTTTTTGTCCTTCGAGAATTTGATCAGATTAGCTTTATGAACAAATGTCAACCATCAGATTTGTGTGTGAATCTCCAGGGCTGTGTTCTTCCGTGCTAGAGACTATGAAGGAAAAGAAATGATTCTCTCTCGGAAAGTGTATTAATGTAAAACAATTTCACAGAAGCTCTTTAAAGGCCTTTGAGATTTCACACTTACCTGGAAAAGGGCAGTACTGGGTTCTGTCTTTTGCCTTCATCACTGATAATCTATTTAATGTTAGTCACTGAATAAAACCCAGAAATAATCTATCGAGCACAGCCCCCATCTCAGGCATTTTCTCTTGCACATGATTACACCTCTCCTGTGTGATTTACAATGACCCATGCTCCTTTCTGTAAAAAGGCCCAAGTTAATGGAAGGTTGAAAAGTATCTTTTTTCCATCCTATATTATAGCTGGTTAGTCACGGTGCATCTTGCGTCTTTAGAAAGTCTTCCAGGAAATGCTAAGCTTCAAGTCTATCGGAAGACAATCATTGGTCCCCATGGCTGAGTTTTTCACACAGAGGCCATGTGGATGGCTCGTGACTAGTACTCTCAAATGTGCCCTAGCCTCCCCAAAGCAGGACAGTGTCTGACAGTTTTCCTCAATACAAAATTAAAAAATGACTGTTAACATAAACATGACTACCTGGGAATGGAAACCAGAAAATAATACACAATTTACAAATAGATATAAGAAATGCCCAACTTGGCTATATGGCCTCTCTGCAGTTCTCAGTCACATTTTCTTCCTCTCTATGTAGCACTTACATAACCTTTTCCCCTACAGGAGGAGCCAAATCTAAACCTGTTTTGAACTCCCTGCTGTGAATCATTCTGTTAATTGGTCTGTAACATGAAAAGCGGAATGTTGCTGCTGAGAGTGACTGAAGGGTGAAATGAGACTGAGGAGCCTTCCAAGGCTATACATAATTTCTTGGGAAGGAGATGAACCTGAAGATGTGTTGGCCCCAGAAAAAAACTTTGACCAATTATTCAGAGGTCAACAGCCTCATTTTTCTAACTTGCCGCTGGTACTTCCAGAATTATTCTCTCTCTGCATGCCTCCTCCCACCCAATTTTTGTTCCTTGCCAGAGAGGTTTCCCATTCCCATTAATCTGGGAGGACAGACTGTCCCTGCAGAGAGACATTTGTGAGCTCTTGAGTTTTGTAGGAGGGAAGCAAGCTCCCATTTGCCCTTTTATCCTTTGTACAAACCTGCTGAACTGATTAGGACACTGAAACCCTTTAGACCTGTGGGCAGGCCCCATTAGACACAGCTTCAACAGTACTGTTTTTAAGCACCACTGTGCTGCGATATTTTTTAACTAGCAAAATGATAATATTGATGACAGGTGAATAATGATAAGAGTGATAATTTAGCAGGTTGCTCTGCTGGTTCTTGCTGTTTTATAGTGACGATAAAAGGGGTTGTAGAAATAGTTATCAGTCTTTAGAATTCTGGACTAATGCTTGAAAATGCAAAAAAAAAAGAAGGGCTAAAAGTCCAAGGCAGGTAAAATTCCTTAGTTTATTTTTTTTTAGTATTTAATTTTACGTATTTTTTATAACAGATTTATTAATCTAAGGTCACCTGAATATCAGTATTGAGAAGATGTCTATTATACCATAGTATAATTCATGATGATGGATAGAAACTACAGTAAAAATTATTTTCATAGTTTTCTGCATCTTTCATGATTAGCCAAATTAAATGGATATTTTACACTTAGAGACAGTTCAACTGTATTTTTTAAAAAATAGAACAAGCCTGCAACTGGTAATACTTCTAAAACCTGAAACAACCTCCAAAATGCATTTATTTTATTCAAGACTTTTTTGTTTAGCAGTCAAAATGGCCAGACTCTAAAATCCTCATTAAAAACGATCAATCCTTTATTTTGCCTGTTACTTATTCCATTTCTGTATCATTTCACATACAATACAGAGAATTATAAACTGGGACTTTAAATAGCTGGAGAAACAGTTTGGATTAACCCACACTTGCCTGAAAAGAAGGTGCAATTAAATGTATAGAATAAAATAAAAAGTGGTTGAATACAACTGATTTTTTTCCTATCACCCCAGTGTTAGCACAGAAACTTTATCAAATGTACTCTGGAGTTTGAAAGCAAATCCCAAGGAGTGTCCATTCATGAATATATACACAGCAGGTCATGAATGGTGCTGCCCCAACTTGCTCTTAAGCTCAATCCACGTATCTGCTAAAGTGCACAAACGCTCTTTTAAAAGATTTAACAGGCAGAAAATGAGCAATATCATAAACTAGGCTGCTGCCAGGCTTCCTCATGATTGTTCCGATCATTACCTACCTTTAAAGGCTTCATACAAAATTCATACACTTTGTTTTGCAGGTGTCAGTGTGAAATATGCAAGCAGCTTGTGGAAACAGTTATTGGGCTGACATTCCTTTTAAAATCTGTCAGCAAGAAGGGGTTAAATCTTGCTTTTCTCTGTTTATGAACTGTAGTGCCACTATACCTTAGGTCCTCTAACCTTGCACTAAGGCAGAATGTTACTGTATGCGCTCCTATTGGACACGTCGGCACAATGCTCTGAAGTATTTTGGGATCTCCTTGTTAGTTCCTTATGTAACCGTACGATCTCACTTTCTGAAATCATGTCCCAAGGCACACAGCAGGAGGTGAAGTACAGCTGTGTCCTACTTCACACCACCTCCAAGAATATTAAGTTTTGGAGCGCTAGTAAGGCTTGTAAAAATACACAGCAATATCTTACAAAAGAAAAAATAATTAAAAAAAAAAAAAGAGAAAGGAAATTGCGCTCACCTGCTCACCAGCCTGGGACTCCCCTATGATGAATCGATCTCCTGGGCCATCAGCAGCTGTTAAGATGGACAATAAAAATGATAAAGGCTGAATCAAAACAGATGATGGCATTAGAAATGAAGAACAGGAGAACCAAAGAATGATCTAAGATTCAGTTCTTCAGTGTCAGCATGACAAAAGTTATAGAAGTTTTGCAAACATTTCACATTTGATGTCCTTTTAAGCCGTGTTTATTATTTTGAAAATTACAGGTTCTATAGTACTTTTAACTGAAAATTTCTGGGCAATATGGGATCGAGTAAAAGGAGATTAGGAGGAATTACATAATAACAAAGATTTAAGAGCATTCTTGAAATTATTTTTATAAAAATATCCACTGCAAGCACTGGTTCCATGTGAAACTAACACAGGGGAATCACATATTTTATAAGTGTGTTACGTATCTTTTTTCTAGACAACAATGGAATACTGACATTTCCAAATTCTATCTCTGCCTTCGGACGAAAACGTGCAGTGGTTACAGACTGTGTAGGTGACCATACAGATTTGGCATTTTCTGAAGAGCACTAGTGCTAAGATAATGCAACTTGGACTGACACATTGAAAGTCTGGGTTCTGTTCCTTTTTGTAACTTTAGGAGGTAGCACTGAGCTAGTTATCTTTCACTGAAGCCACTCTGAAAATTAAAAGTTGGAGATCTTTGATTTAACAAACTAAAAATCTCCAGGACTTCTAATTTAGCCAAATCTGTATTTTTTGTTACAGAGACAGCAAGGGCATCATTACTAACAAAGTTTAAGCTTCTGCCTGCCTAAAAGGTTTTTCAGGAAGTTGCATTAGTGGTATTATAGGGTCTACCATGGTGTAAAGCATATACAGAGCACAAGGAACTCTGCCTGTCCAAGCACAGCAGGAATGCTCTTGAGAGTGTTCAGACAAACTGGGTTCATATGGTCACATTTAATTATGTATTTTTATTAATTTTAAATCTGTAACTGTCAAAAGTTGATTTCCAGAGATGAAGTCTAATCAGTGACAACCTTTCTCTTAATACCTTCTGTTTTATTCCAAAAGCCCTAAATATACAGCTAGATAACCTTACTGTATTGAGAAGAATTGCTTTCAGGAAGGATGCCCGTTCAGTCTGTACAATGATTTATCACTGTATGTACTGATACATCAGTTGCAACCCTGCAGATAATGATCTATGGTACTTAGTCATGTTTGAAGACTAATGATTAACTTAATTTTAAAAGCCTATCAAACAGCCTAGTCTATGAGATTTAGAACAAACTCTAAAATAAGAAAGTGGAAAAGGACTCTTCAACTACTTGTCTTTGAATAATGCATACAATACTACTGAATACAGTTGTCAGACCTTCACTGAAGAAAATGCACTGGGATGATCCATCCAGCAAAAGAAGAGAAAAAATTCCCTAATAGCTAAATTATTTTAAACCTGATAAAAAACTACTGAATTAGATTTTATTTCCCCATTAATAATGATATGGAGACAAAGTTTATAGGTGATGTACAACTGATATAGCTTGAAAAAAGCAACAAGGTTTTGAGCAGACATTTATGTGACTGAAAGCTAATCCTTTATTCTTTTGCAAAAAAAATCCGTTGATGTAGTCAATATTATTTTTGCCTACAAGCTTTGTATCTCATATCCTGAGATAACAGGTCTACAAGAACAGTAAGAACGGAATGGAACAGAATGGAATGGAGTAGAGTAGTTCAGTTGGAAGGGACCTTGTAGCAATCAAGTTGCAAGACAGCATTTGCTTGATCCCAAGGCCCTTGTCAGTCAGCATTGTACTCAGAGCTCCCCCTCTCAGCGGTATATTACCTGTATTTCCATGGCTACATCTGCACTCCCTTGACGCTATTACTGGTCATTTTGGTCTGCCCGTCCCTCACACACACAGATTACAGACAGCTGCATTCAAACTCACCTTGTAGCCCTGAATTTTTATTTTTATATCAAATCCATCGGGAAGTTATTGGACTACATCCATTGCCTGGGTTTGCAGACAGTCTATTTTATGGATAGTTGCTTTCCATTGTTTCAGCTGCCAGTAACAAAGAAGTTAGCTATTGTGTCCAAATTTTAACATGGTGTTACGATGATTCAACCCCTACCACAATGAAATCACTACTAGTATAATGTTCAATCACAGATATTCTAATTCTCCACCATCTGAGGTCAGTATCATCACTCTTACTTTACAAAAGGTGCACTGATGCACGGTGAAGCAACTTGCTCAAAATCATGCAGCACCTAGTGGCAAAGCAGAGGATGGATCCAGGTCTCCTGGGAAACCACCCACTGCTTGCTCCGTAAAGTCACACTACTAATTTTATTTATATATAGAAACTGCAACATGATTGAAGTAAAAATGAGTTTTTCTTTTGAGATGCCTCCATAAGAATACATTCTGATATGCATTTTTGAAAATTCTCTAATGCAATCATAAAATAATTCACAAATAGGAAGCTGGGTCTGCGACAGTTCAACAAGGTAACAGATATGTAAGAAATTCCTGATTAAGTAAACAATAGAGGAATGGAAGAAGAATCTGTCATTCAGAAACAGATGTTCTGTTACTCTCCTGAATCCTTCATGTTTCCAAGAAACTCACTAGCAACACAGACGCATGTCTATGAGCACACAAGGATGTACACTTGCTTGGGTACACATGTATCCACTTAAAAGATCTGAATTCAGCTGCATGATTTTCCTTCAGGACAGCTGCATGCTACCTAACTATGACTTCTGAATCAAATCTCAACCAAAATGACCATTTCTGGATGCAAAATAGGTAAACTGACACGTTATAAAGTGGTTTTACAAATGCTATACTGTATATCTACAAAGCCAATGTTTACCTCTGACAGCATAGCCGTCTTTTACTGATGCTGGAAATGGTGGTAGATTATCTTTTGCATATACATCTTGAGCAAGGACTCGGCCCATTCCATCTAGAAAAGAGAAAAGAGAAAAGACTATGTTCCATGTCATTACAGCTAGTGAAAGGGGAAAAAAAGTGAACAGCAGTGTGCTCTCATGGATGAAATGTATGTGTATGTGACATGAACACATCTCTCAGGTTTTTGATTTCTGCCTCCACATAAATGAAAAAAGACTGAGTCTGAAAGTACTGATGAAAGATTTGTTCAGTAAGTGTTCCTGGTTATGGTGAAATTCTTGACAGTAAATCTGAATGCCAAGTATCCAAACCAAGAGGTAATAGCTCTGACATAGGATCAGACAGAAAAAACACAAGTATTTGTTTCTTCAGGACAACTTTTTCTCCTGAAATCTCTTTAGAATACATACTTTCCTGTATTTCAATTAAAAAAAAAAATAGTTTTTTGTTTTTGAAAAGCTTTTAAAATAACATTTCAAACATGAATCCTGTGTGCAAAAGGTGAGAGGTGATGGATTGAGCCCAGAGGACTCAACATAAACAGTAATGAAGGACAAGTTTCCATAAATTGACAAAGAAGTTTTGCAATAGATTAGCTTTGCATAATTGCTGAGAGCATTTCTGCTTAATGGAGGATGAGTGCACATAAGTGTCAGGATTATTTATGTAAATTTACGCTGTTATAGTTCTAAATATTTTAATAGCTGTTTCAAACATACTTTCCTTTCACTTAGCAACTATGACCGATGCATTGCAATTTGGCTCTGCCTCCCTGTAGAGACTGATATGAATTACTTCACCCTCAGTGAAGTGTGCACTACTTGTTTGCTTTTATGGCACCAGCAAGAGCTTTTTTTGAGTATGATGTGGAACAGAGTGGAAAATATGTATCTTAGACCTTCATACACTGGGAGAGTGAGAAGAAGATTTATTACATGTGTGATTAGATGGATGGGGAAGGGGCACATGGCTCAGAACTACTGAGACTGGCTTGATTCCAGCATGCCTAAGTAGAAGGAAAGCTCATCTCTTAATAGCAGCCACCACTCTTAGGGGTGTGATGTGGCACAGGAAGGCAATATCCAGCGGAAAGTATGAAGGAATGAGAGGATGCATGAATATTAACGCCAGGAGAATTTGGGTAGATATGTACTTTATAAATTACAATCTTTCAGACGTGCCAAAAAAGGTAGACATAGATAAAGTGTGTTTCTTGTTTTACAGATAGGGAAATCAATGTGGTCCTGAATTTGCTGGGAAGGCAGAAGATCTAACATTGCCCATTAAATGGATAGGTTTTGTTAAAAAGTGCACCTACTTGATTTGAAAATGCTTAGCTCCAGAAAAGTGATATTATAATGGAGATCGTATTTTACTTATTAACACAAAGTGATTTAGCTAGCAATTAATTATATTTATAATAACTATAAGATAATTGTGCTCACATCCATATGTATCAACTTTCAGCCAGAGGCGAATATTTATTTGTTGCATTTTTGAAATAGGTATTGCCATAAAAATGCTGATAAAACCTGTTAAAGCAACTAGAAAAGCACCTTTGTGATGGCTATTAATATGTCTGTGCATCACAGCATATCACTGTGACACCCAATACAGAAGTTATTAGAAAGCTCACAAAAGCTTGTACACTTGCACTGAAAAAAAGAATGCAGACACAGACATTTAAATTATAGCACAGAAAAGGCAGCTATCAAAGGCCCAGTAAAAACACCCTCTGTTCATAGACATACACAATCTCATACAAAAGTGATGCTTCTAATTTTAGCAGACGTGTTGTGTCTTCATTTTACTTCTTGTCTACATGCAAAATCACACCAATTAGAGCAAAGTTGAACAGTATGTTCCTGGCATTCTGCCATGCAGTATTTGAAGGGAATAAATGGCCAGCCAGTAACGGGAATGAAATTCATCAAGGGGAGAAAAACGTAAGAATTATTTGCTGAAGCCCTAGGCATTATAAATGAAGCAAGTCAGCAACTAAACAACAATCTGAAGTACCTCTATACTCTACTCTATTTGAGCAATTATTTTAGAAATACGCTGTTTGACTTTATTTTGATTAATTGTAATACAAAAAAGATCTGAAATATTTTAATCGTCATCAAACTGGCCCTTGTGGTGCCCACAGCTTTCTGATTCTAACACAAAATGGAGAATTGCATCAAATTCACTTTTCAAATCTGGGTATTTTCTAAAGCTCAGCTGGTGAAACTGGGACAGTTCTGTGAAGAACTCTGTTTTCTCAGGGTATTGGTACTGGGAAAAAGCAGGGAGACAGGTATTGTACTAAAGGTGATGGATTTTCTCCCATTTTGTAAATATTGCCCTGGTAGCACTGCAGTATGGTATGAAAAGGCAGTGCGATCAAAATGAGCCAGTTCCAAATGAATAACCAGTGGAAAAAATTGTCCAAGCTCTACAGAAGTTACAGGGCTCTTGGATTAGATCAGAAAAACTGCTCTGATGTGAGGCTTAAGCCCATAAAATGTGGATTGCCTCTGCTTTGTACTTTTAGTATCAATTAAACTTCTGCCTCTTCTTAGTTTCAGAAGAATAATCATTATCATGCTGTCTAAAAACTTAACCTTATATACTCACAGAGCAATGTTCAGGTAACTGCACTTAGCTGGAATAAAAGGGTAATTGGGAGCTTCATAGCAGATAATGCTGATGGCAGGTGGGAAATATGTTTCAGTGCCTTTGGTTTATGGCACTTCTGCAAAATGTTTTAGGACTGTCCACTTAAGAATAAAGCCACGACTATACCGGCTCATGTTGAGCTATTCATCAACCAGCATCCCCAAGTCATTCTCCTCAGGGCTTCTCTCCCTCCATTCTCTGCCCATCCTGTACTTGTGCTTGGGATTGCCCTGACCTAGGTGCAGGACCTTGCACTTGGCCTTGTTGAACTTCATGCGATTTGTATGGGCTCACCTCTCCAGCCTGTCAAGGTTCCTCTGGATGGCATCCCTTCCCTCCAGCGTGTTGACCGCACCTCACAGCTTGGTGTTGGCAACCTTGCTGAGGGTGCACTTGATCCCACTGTCCATGCTGCTGACAATGATGTTAAACAGCACTGGTCCCAGTACCGACCCCTGGGGAATGCCACTCATCAGTGGTTTACATTTGGATATCAAGCCTTTGACCACAACTCTTTGAGTGTGACCAGCTAGCCAGTTCCTTATCCACCGACTGGTCCATCCACTGAATCCATGTCTTTTCAATTTTGAGACCAGGAAGTCATGAGGGACAATGTCATGCTTTGCCCAAGTCCAGGTAAGATGATGTCTGTTGTTGTTCCCTTATCCACTGACGCTGTAACTCCATCATAGAAGGCCATCAAATTTGTCAGGCATGATTTGCCCTGGTGAAGCTGTGTTGGTTGCTTTTAACCACCTCCTCATTTTCCATGAACCTCAGCAGGGCCTTCAGGAGGATCTGCTCCATGATCTTGCTGGGCAGAGAGGTGAGACTGACTGGTCTGTGGGTCCCCAGCTCCTCCTTTTTTCCCTTTTTCAAGATGGGGGCTATGTTTCCCCTTTTCCAGTCAGTGGGAACTTCACTAGACTGCCATGACTAGTCAGAAACCATTTGTACCTCTCTGCTATCTGGAGTCCACCAATGTCCTGAACATTTTGCCTCTTGAGGCTCGTGGTTCCACTATATCTTTGCTCACCACCTTACCTTTGGAAAATTTGGAGGAATCCCTGGAGGAGGTTTCCTTTCTCCTACCTACTTTAGGATTACTTGTCAGCATGCTTCCTGTCATGGTTTTGTTCCATGCCAAGAATATTCTCCCAGATAATGCCCAGGCTTGGTGTAAGGGATAGCAGAAGCTAGGGAGACACTTAATAGGCATTATGAACACACTGTTCAGTTCAGCTGAATAAACATGAGAGGTGCCCTGCTAATTCCTTTTAAGGCCAGAAAATGGCTTCACCTATCCCCATTTATTTATGAGTATAGACACTGTTACAAGGTCTGACATTCTGCTTGCTGTTTCATGCCTTTTAAGACAACTTCACTGTGTAAATGAATAACAGTCACCCTTGATTATAAAGTTTCAATAGATGAAACATTAAATGCAATGCAAGTGTCACAAAAGGATCAAACATGGTGGTAGAATAGAAAGGGAATTATGTTGCGTTTATGAGAAGAGGCGGCAAATTCTGGATTGACTAGTAGGCCAATTAGGATCTGGAAAAACAGACTGAGACAAAGTGTTAAAGATACAGACAAGGAAAAAAGTGACCTGGAATCAATAATCACTTTTGATTTGACCATTAATCTCAGATTGGAAAGCGAGTTTAGTGAGAATGGCCCACAGTAAGAGAACAGAGTGAACGATCATGGTACAATTTGGAGCTACTTGGTATCTGCAAAAGCCCACTGTTAAATCAACCACTGAGGCAAATTGTGGTTCCTATGTTTTAGCTTTGTTGCATATAACACAGACCAGACACAAATTCACTTATATATTTAATAGTGTTCCATTACAGATTCCTTCAGGGCACAGCGCTGAGCTCAATGAACATACTCCTGTCTTTGAAAGGAGACTTCTGCTCCTATTTTTGGCATTTCTTAAAGCAGTTTCTCCTGGAGAAGGTACGGTCTCAGACACTTCATAACATTAATAAAAAAACAACTTAAAATACCTCTGTAATTGATGATTTCTGTTCCAAGCACTGGAGTCATCTCCAGAACTGTGATGAAGGCCTTGTCCATAGATGTCAATGGGAATGGAGACATGCGGTGTCTTCTTGCTACCTTGGTAATGTCAACAGCACTGTGACCTGCAACAAGAGAGCAGCAAGTTTATGTATGTTATAATGTGTAGATGTATGTACACAGTGATGTTAATTTAAACTACTGTACTGAAATTACTCCGGCACTTTGGGGTAAATTAAATCAGTTAGTTATCACTACTGAGCATTTATGTCAGACACTGGGAAAGCATTCAACTAGAATCAAAATGGAAATTTAAAACAAAATGCAATTTGTAGTTGAGAAAGTTCATAAAAGTGTATATCTTTACTTGTCATGAAAAACATACCAGAAGTCTTGATGAGTGTTAAAGGATCAGTTAATCAGAAACAAGCCCTTCAAGATGATGCAGCATTTTACACTAAGGATGATAATCAGAGGCTAAATCAGTTCTACGAACTATGAACTTAGGATGATTCACTCTTCATTCTTTTCTCCACAAACACAGCTCAATGTGCAGTGCACAGATAAAACAAAAATGGACACTGTCCCAGACAGTTTGCAATCCAAGAGTGGGACAAGAGTCAAAAGTTTTGAAAGGAGGCTAGAGGGAAGCACAATGAAATCACTGGACAGTCAGGACAGCAGACAGTGCTTCCAGCTAGTGGGCATCCTACCCATTGTCAAAATTCTGTAGTCACCGTAGCCAAGTGATGTCTAAATGTGTAATTTGAGTGAAGGGAGCAGGATAGATTAATGGCAGCTTACTTTTCCCAAGTATGAGGGACAGGTTGGGAGAAAAAATGACAAAAGTTGAAAATGAAGCCAGCGGCACGTTTTCTTGATACTTACTGAGAGAATAAACAAGGGGACAACAAGCTTTGAAGGAGTTTGAAAGTGAAGATAAGCAACTGAAGAGAGGGAACTATTGCAGGAATACATAAACAAGAGATTAAGAAAACCCAAAAGATTAAGAAAATGACATTTGCAGAAATACCTTGAATGGATTTACTTAGAACAAGAAGGTATTTATGAGAGCCAAGGTGAATGATGCTCTATATGTAACACAATGATATTCCTAAAGCAACATATATTATTATAATAAGCTAGCACTAACAAATAATAGAAACTAATTTTTAATTACATGATTTTGCTTTGCAGTAGCTACCTAAATATCCCATTTGCTGCTGCACATACCTTCACATTCTGGAAAGAAATAGATATTTTCTTTAAGTGTAGTCTTCTAATAAAAAATAACTACAAAGAAAGTAAAACAACCCTGCAACCTAAGTTTTTCCTTCAGAAGAGAAGGTCCCTTAATGAAACTTTATATACAAAACTTCTTTCAGCACTGACACATGCTTATCTGTCCATGTCGGAAATTGCTCATTAATTTATTTTTTTCCATTAACATGATAATTATCTTTTAGAGGAAGGAGTAGAGACAAATAAACACCCACCTAATTCCAGCCTCAAGAAAGATTCTGAAATAAATTATTTGAACAATCTTCGTACGTATATAGAAGATAACACGAAGATAAAAGCAGGCACTGCAAATTTGACAAGCACAAATAATTTCTAACTGACTTAATTCCTTTCCTTAATATAGCAGTTGGCATACTGAGAAAGAGAGAAACAGCCGCTGAGATATATTTTAACTATATTAAGACTTTTCACACTCTTAAACATGACTTTCTCATATGCAAACTAGAGAGAAATGATCCAAATTAAGCTACTGTAAGATAAAATTGTAACTAATGGGAAAACTGCATTCCTGGACTTAACAATAGGGATGTCCCTAGCAACCTTAAATTTTACATTGTTATGCCTGTATTTTCTTAGCAACCTCATAAAAATGAGGAGAAGGAAAGGAGAGCATTTGTGAGACACAGTCAAACTTCCCATATCTTTCTTTGCATAGAGAAAGAAATCCTGCTTAGCAGGACCATAATTCCTGCAGGCCAGTAGACTCCACACAATATATGCTAAAATTTTTTTCCTGACTGTGTAAATTAAGAAACTATTTTCTTAAATGGAAAAGTTGGAAAAAAATGACAGAAGATGCCAGTAAAAAATACATCACAGCAGTGAAAGCTGGGGGAATTGTGTGGTCGCAAACCACCTTTATACTACAGCCATAAGGTGCTTTAATGTTTATGTTTTAGTGCAACCCAAAACTCACTGTTAGCTACTTCAGAAACTAACATTTCACCTCTTTATGCCATAAAATATGAATGAATTCAGAGGGTTTGAATGGAACCCAGAGTACCACCTTCAGAACTCTGTGTCTAATACATGTAATTTGCTTAAGTCAAAGGTTTTGTTAAAATCTACTGAGAAATGTGTTCTTCAACATATATATTTTTTTGAAAATAGATAAAATCCTCTATCTCTAACTTTGTTCCAAGACCAAAAGTAACACCCATTATTTCTGCAAGAGAAGCCAAGAAAATACATATTCAAAAATAGAGCCCCTTCAGGTTTAACACTAACATGAATTACCTTAATGAAGAAAGGGAGAAAGACGCACGTGTAACTACTAGCCTTTCTCTCTCCACATTTTTTCCTACAAACGCTAACTCTTCTTTTAGAGGTATCATACATTTAGACAGACCCAGAGACAAACAAACAATGTTTTTTAAAATTCTGTAATTCCTAAGTGGTACTGTTTAATTACAAGTAAATGACATTAAACAACTCCTCAGACCACCCCAAGTTATCTTTCACTAATGTCAAATGTCAGATGGCTCTAAAAATAACTACTTACATTAAGCAGCATTTTGTATGGCAAAATAATCCTCTAGCTTTGAAGCAGCTGACAGCCTTCTCTCTTATCACCAAGACAACTTCCTATTCCTGCTGCTATATCTATATACACATATGGTGGATCAAATTTTAGACTAGGAAAGATGCCCATAAAACAAAGGAAAGGAAGTGTGCAAATTAAAGAGCAGGTTGTTTGGAGCAAATCTGAATTCACAACATTTGCTTTTTTTTTTGTTTGTTTGGTTTTATGCAAAATACATATGATATGATATATATATGATAAATATAATATATATTCAATTTGAGATTTTCCATTTTCATTGTCTTCAAGCATTGATTCTTTTTGCCCATAAAACTTTGACACACATGATCATTTACAACAATACATCACCATCAACACAGACCTCCATGTCATCAGAACAACTTGAAAGACAAAATTAAAAGGCAACTATCTATTAACATATGAACACTATGAGCTGTTGACACATTTATTTTCTCTTTGGACTGAATTTCATTGTCCTAAGTTATCAAATTTCTTCTGCAAACCCACTTATGTCCCAACCACATCGTTATCTTCTCATCTGACTATGATTTGCTCTCTTCTGAGCAGTCTTATTTCTCAAAAGAGCTATGAAGTTTCAGTACTTACTTGCTCTGAGGATATTCTCCTTGCTGCTGCACCTAGACTGGACCTGCAGAGAGAGCACAGAGTCTATGAGCTACAGAAGTTAACAACAATGCAAAATACAGAGATATAATGGGCAAGCTCCTGGGATCTAAGACAGAGGCTATACATCTTTTCAGCAACATTGTTACATACTCTACATAAGTATATTTAAGCAGAAGGGTAGTAGATGATGGTCAGAATCTGATACAAGCAATTTACCACACCACCCCCATAAGAAATAAAATGGCCTAAGGACAGTAATAGAGTAAAATCAAAGAACACAGTGGTTAAAATGACGTGTTAAGCTCCAGTTTTAAACAGAAAACCCACATTTTCTTATACAATTGTAATTACAGTAACTCTGAATCTAGGTCCTGTTTTATGATTAGACAAAATACTAAACTATATTATCGTGACCTGCTTTAAAATCCTATTACTGATATTTTCAGGTATTATAGAAAGAGTTTAAAGTACTCAATTTAGATTGTGTTGATCTGAACAAGACGACGACTTCTTCACAACGATATAAGCAACTCACAATTGTATAAACAGCTTCTGGCTGGAGCCAGATAAATTTACTCAGTTGTTTCTGTTCGGTTAAAAGAAATGCTACGTTCAGTATGAATTTTACAGTGCAATTCTACTTTAAAAATTAACTGCATGAGAATGACAACTATTTTCTCAGTAAGTCCTCTTCCTAGATGCTTAGCTGCCACTGTGCTATACCAGATACATTAGTCTGACTCCAGGGAAACTGGAGGATTCATATTGGTCTAATATTCTAGTAAGACTGGATATTTAGAGTTCTTGCTGTTTGTCATACAGATTTTAAAAAGAATTGGTTTTTGAAGAGTATCAGTCCTGTAAACACAACAGAGTTTAAACTTTATCTATACTGAAACATCAGTTCTTGTTAATTCTTCTCAGGTTTGGAAAGATAGCACATTGTATAATAACCCTGAACTTGCAAGTTTTCACATGAACTAATTTGAACAGCAGTCTATCTTCTAGCCAGTCAGCTGACAGAACCTGGTAACACTTAAATAAAAAGCTTTCTGTGTGGACAAAACCCCAGCTAATTTAAACTTCACAAGAAGACAAACCTCAGAGTATGAACAGAATCCTTCTCTTTTTTACTTTATTGACAAATGTATTGCTTAATTTCAGCAAGAGGACTACTAAAGTAAAACTGTGTACATGTGGTAAAAGAAGTGGAATAACACAGGTGATGCTGAGGGTGCGATTACCCTGCAGAAAAATTTCCTCTGCTGAAAAAGCAAAGGAGTGAATCCAGATTATCCTTCAGACTACAGTTTCAATTTGCAGTTACAAAAACATTGCCTAGAAAACGAAAAAGTATGATCTAACAATTGATGAAGAACAGTACACACTCAATGCCCAAAAAGCTGTCTTCAGAAAGCAACAACTATATAAGGCTGAAACCAACTGTGCCCCAACTTCTAAACCTCTTTCTTTTCCACAGCAGCTTGCCCCAAATGTATATTCACATAAAAAAAAACCTGGATTCTACAGCGCAACACAGTCTACTTATTGTAATGGAATAACTTATGGAAAGTAATGTTGCAACTTAGAGTGGGTTATGGTGTCCTTCCCTGAAAAAAACTGTTGTTTAATAAAAAACAAACAGAAAAACCCCAAACCCTCCCTCCTTCCCACCAAAAATATACAAGAAAATGGCAAACAAAATATTAACGATGCCCAAATTTGGCCCAGAGTTGTTTTACCAGATTTCAAAGGCATGACATGAACTCTCTTTCGAAGAAATAAATATTTACCTATAATTTACCAAAGGACAATTCTGGACCAAAAAAAGATGGTATAATGGTAGGAAAGAAAGCACAAAAGAGAGAGAGGCACAGATTGAGAGAGAGACAGAAGCAGGATGGATGTGGCAAGGCAGAAGATGGTGTGTGCAAAAGGAGACATGGGCCTATGTGTGTAGGACTACTGTTTAAAATGGAAGAGGCTCTCTTATTTCTCACTGAAAACCATATGAAAAGAGAAAACGAGGAATGGGCCTGCTGCAAAATAACCAAGCAATTCAGCAAACTGTGGAATGAAACTCAGTGAGATAACATAGTCCTAAAGAAAAAGGCAAAAAACCAAAAATACAAAACACAAACATTTGAAACAATCTACTAAAACAAATCAAGTAAAATATGTGATCCAAAGGACACAGATAAAAGCTACTAGAGAAGGAAGAAAAATGTTAGCAGACAAAGACAGTGCTAAAGAAGTAAAATGGAAGTCAAGAGAGTGTCTTCAACAAAGTGGAGGAACAGAAGGAGCCCAAACCCATAGCGCAAAGCAATGTTTGCGAATGGAAAACAGCTCCTTTGAGCAGTAATAGTTACTCTCGAGTTGTAGCCTCTATTCCTCCTCAGTTCATCTTTAAGCCCTTCCAACCTATAGTGGAGCTAGTGTATGGACAAAAACAAGAGATTTATAATGAACAGAACAGCTGAGATTTGCAGATCAAATCTTCTAATATTAAAAACGTGCTGACAAAAGTTTTGCTCTTACAATGTCCAAATGACAATGGTAACAAAAGACAGCTGGCTTCACACGCAGCCTCTTACAGGTCATTTTTTTAATTCTGTGCACACAGAGGACTTTAAATTTACTTTCTGATTTCTTACACCCAGCCTACAGTTTCCATGTTATCACTCACCTGATGGGCAACATATGCAGTATGAGAAATAATTTGCTTCCCACAAATTTTTAAAACAGCTGTGGAAGAGGAATCCATGATAATAAAATAAAAGGCTTGATCGGCTAGACTTGATTGTTTCCCAACCTATGCTCACAGCTGCAGGATACAAACCATGTTTTAACACAACTGACATCAAAATTAGTAATTACATAATGCTTCTGTTTGTTTAATAGGAATTGCACATTGATATCCTAAATGTTATTTTTTAAAAAAATTGCAGTAAAATATATTTTTGAATAAAACCCACCAGTTTTCTAACACATTCAGTTTTAGCAGCAATGGAGCTTTGTATAAATGGTGTCATGTACTTTAAGTGCCTTTTATCATATTCATTATTTATATGTTTTACTACTTTGTGACATCTGTATTCTTTACACAGCTACTGCTAAGTAAAGAATCCATATTACATTGCATAGAGTACCATGGCCGACTGGAGTGAGTGATTAGTAGTATTATTTACTATAATTCTTCTCATTCAGAGGTAGTTACAGAAATAATAACCTAGGGTTGTCTCTCCTCTCACAGGGAAAATATAGATTTATTGCTTGTCCATTCTACAGCCTCTTGGCTCACAATGTACCTTGGCAGAAGATACGGTGGGCTACCAGCCAGTACCGTTCCCCTGCATAGTTCAGGAAGAATGTAACCAAACCCAAAGCATTCAATTCACATTACTCCATTTTTTAAGATATGATTTCATCATGCTGGAATGCAGAGTAAGCTTTCTCCCATAGGCTGAAGTCATAAATAGAATGCAAAATAAAGTACTCAAAAATAAATTAAGACAATGGTAAAATAAAGAGTCCTGCTGACAATCTCTATCAATCATGATTGGTCTGAAAAATGAAATCAATGACTGTACTAAATTGGAGTTATTTAAATCTACATGATATGTTTTGCTGCAAATAAAAATCAGTCCACAAAAAAATTTTTTATAAGAAAAATAGAAAAAGACACAAAGAAAAGTTCATGCTACAAGTGAAAAATTAATGAGAAAACTAACAAAAAAAAAGAAAATTGAAAAACCCTTTAAGACTTTACCATGACTGTTAGGAACGGTTAGAAAAATTACTTACCTTTTTAAAGTCATAACAAGATTAGCACAGAGTATTAAGTCAGCTCTTCATTATGGGAGGTACAATTAAAAGCCATTGGTTATAATAAAACAAATTGCTACACAAAGATGAAGAGTTTCCAGCCCAATATGAAAAGCTAACTCTTATGGGAGTACATTTCAACTCAATTTTACAACATGAAGAACAATTCAGAACAATGACATCAAAACATGAGTTATCACCAAGAGAAAGAGCCCATTTCTCAGGAACACAGAGCCTGTAGGAAGCTAACCCATAATCTTTATCATTTATGGGAAGGCACATTGCTCTGCTCTTAGGAAAGCATGCAGAATGTGGAACCACCAGCAGAAACCCAAAGGTACGTACAGACACAGAGGACTAAGGTACAGCAAAAGGAATGAGTTTGCCAAGCTGTAATGAAGGAAGCAGGGTAAGCAAAGCACAGCAGCCGTTAACAATTTAAGAACTCTATTCCTCTAACAGTCTCATAAACACCAGGCAGGCCTGTGTATGAGGGACTGCACCCACTGCAACTTGCTGTCTGTGAGAAACTGCGTAACTCATATAACCTCTCCTTGAAACTTCAGCAGTTTTATGAAGACAATTTGTTCTGTGGGATGTGGAAAGTATGCTGCTGCTTTTTTCTACACGTGATTTATTAGCAATTACATGATCCGAGTTCTGTACAATATACTCTGTTCAATGCCATTTGAATGGGCTCTCAAATGCTTGCCTGCTTTAAACAGATTTCAAATCACACATGACCTGATTTAAAACTGTACAGGTTTTCACAGTGTCTCTTGCCTAAAATACCTTTTCCTCCCTAGAAGTACAACATATATTAGTCAGTATCAGTAAATAAATACATAAAATAAAACCAAACCATGGATAACAGTGTCTCAAAATGGTGTAAAAATACTTTAAAAATTGATTTTGGCCCGTTATTCTAAGCAATATACATAAGGTTAAACTAGGAGGAAATTGAAAAATACAATGAAATTGGTTGGTTTAATTAAAAAATTGTTTTAAATCTAATCTGAAGAAAAGAGACAACAGCTTTGATTGAATTAACATGGAATTTAAAAATGACATTATTAAAAAAAAATCACAGGAGTAGTGTATCTGGAATTGCATACTTCAGAAAACATTTAACAAAGTATTCGAGGACTAAATAATCCTATTTACAAGATGCAATCTTCCTGTTTCAGGAATGCATTACTACTCAAACAGTGGTTTTACACTGAGCTGAATATGCAGGGTCTTAAGAGTATGCTTAATGGCCATCTGAATTAGGACTAAAGTCAGTTCAAAACTACAGAACAACTTTTTCTTGTTAGACTGAGAACACCTCTGAAAGGGAAAGGAAAAGTGAGCTCAAGGAATTTGACAGCAGCAGACATAACTCATAAACACATTTTTTAAAAGGAGCAGCACTGTTGGTGGGATTAATGTCACCAAAATTTGAATATGAATAATGTACTCTACACATGGAATTACTCATTTGGAGTCAGTGTGAAGAAATAAGGAAAAAAACAGTTAAAGTCAAAATCATTTTAGGAGCAGATTTTTACCACTTATTAAGTGGTAAGGTTGGTAGACTGGACACTGAACAAAAGTTACCTTCAAATCTTGAATAAGCCTTTATGTCTTCATCTATATATTATTGAGTTCTCTTTTTTTCTGAGGTTTTTCTTAGTCACCTATGTTTTACATAAAGATATACTTAATTTTGATCATTGTTTCCCAGTAGACTACGAACACATACATAGAAATTTATGGTCAGATTCTGGTTCATCCTAACTACTGTTCAAACAGGACAGTGGAAGTGGATTAATGAATACACCACAGAAACATGAGGGCTAAATTGGTTTCTTTTACAGTAGCAGTATAAATAAAAAAGATATAATCCAATATTTGAAACAAAATGAAATTAAAAGGCAAAGGGCAGTTTTCTGGGATGCAAATAAGATGCTGATTAGTCATTGTCTCTCAACAGAAACTGACCTTGTCCTGGAGATGAAAAATCAGTATGTTTATTACTAGAACAGAGTTCAAACAAAATCTTACACATCAACTAAAATTGCAAGGGGAAAACATCACTGAATGAGAAAACAGGAAGAACTATGATACCTACAGCAAAAAAGAAGATACAACAGTAAACTGCTGGTCAGAAAGCTAATGAAAAAGTAAACTTGTTACTACAAACTGGCAGCATAAGCTTGATAGTTGGGAATAAAAAGAGGCAAAGAGAAAGTAAATGGTATTTATTTCTTCACAGGAATTTTAATGAAGCGTTTACATTTCTGAGAAAAAAAATGAGCTGGAATTTGTGTTCTTAAGAGTATCGGACAACATACAGATATGCTGTATGAATAAGACTGGAAAGACAGCATGTTTCTGCAGTATTTTATGGGCTGTTCAGGGTTTATTCAAGATCATACTGCTTTAGTTCAGAGAAGCAGCAATAATTAAAATACCCAAATATGGAGAGGACACACATCTTGTGTAAGATAAAGCCCTCATTAAATCAAGACATAAAAATTATGGCCAAATAGTTTGTGCACAACCTCCAAGAGATACTTCTAACCTGTGCTAACAGAATCCAAGTGGGATTTGTAAGACACAAGAAATCTCCAGGAACACTGCACTTGAGAAAATCAGAAGTTCTACTACTTGTATTATTAGCTGTGAAAAAATCTTTTATTTTTTTGAATGAAAATCTTAAAAAAATTCCCAAATCCTCTGAAAATATTCTCCAGTTTGAGAAGCAGACAGTGCAAATAAAGGCAGAGAGAATAAAGTTTCTTTCCAAAGAGATAAAAGAGAACGAGACTCCTGTTGTCCTTGTTGTTTGCCACAGAAATGGGATTTATTTGCCTATTTTCAGACAATCTCATACCCTGGCAATTTGATGAATCACTTAGCCTTTCAAGTATATGCTAGATGTCTGAGTTATATCCTCAAAATTATTTACTCTCTAATAATTTACATCATAATTTACTCTATAACCCCTGACAAACACTAATAAGGTTGACATTTTAAAAAGTTTCATTTCTATTAAAAGTATTTTGCTTTCAAATGAAATTTCTACTACTTCCATATTTCTATTTCTTAACCCAGCAACAGTCCATTTCAATGCAGTATCAAAGCAACAAAATTATTACCAAAAATGGAAACTATTTTTCCTGAATAGTGTGACCCTCAAAACCAGAAGTTTAAAATAAATTCTTCATTCAAATATAGTCAAGTAAAATTGGGAAGTTGAAGTGAAACAAAACATTTAGGAAATATCAGATCAATGTTATATGTGCAACTTATTTTTCCTTTGACATGTAGGCATTATGATAGCATCGTAATTATTCTCAGCAAGGCTTCTGCATGAAACAAGATAAAGCTATTTCATTTTAATCTCATTCTTCAAAAACTAGTTTCATGTTTTACTTACTAAACATTATCCAAACTCTCTTCTGAACGGGGAATTATTTAGCTCTTCATAGATTTCTTTGTCGTGCTTGGTTCTACAATATAAAATGTCCTAATACACATGAAGGAATTTATTTTTACAAAATCTTTGTGAAGCACAGGGAAGACTTGACTTTACAAATGGGAAACTGAGACCCAGAGACATCTAGATTAAATGTGACATGCCTACAGCTGGGTTACAGAATGCAAAGCCCCTCAGCTGCCATTTATTTCAACTGCATTTGGAGCGCTCAGCACATGTGAACACCACTCAGTATGTGTCCCAAGAAGGACACACAGAAAATGAGCACTCCTGAAGATGGTGTAACAAGTTTTTCCAGCAAGAAACATGACGTTTGCATTAATGTGGAGTCAGAAAATGCAATATAGTCTTCCTTGGTACCCATTCAGGTACAGCATCATGGTTTCTGTTCCAGCAGACAGTTATGCCTCCTGAACCAAAAGCAGGGTAGCTCTAGTCACCATTCACCCCATCTGCTACAACAGGGAAGCACAATTCAGTTTTCTTAATATCTAGTTATTGTCAATATCTGAATAAATGGTGGGGAAGGGACAGAGGCCTGGCTGGAACTTTTAGCTTCTGCTGGTTTTGTTCCTGCCTGGTGCAAGGCCTATGGGCCTCCATCCTTTTGATCCAAGGTCTGTGGGAGTCAAACAGCATCTCTCCATTGACCTTCAAAGGATTTTGAATCAAACTTGTAATTGCCAACAAAGCCTACAACCCATATTCCATGCTTACAATCTTATCTACCTGAAAGCTGACTACACAGGTAACATTCCTTGTATTTCTATGTTAAAAGAACATGAACACATGAAAACAGTAACAACAAAACCAAACCAATAAGATTCAAAAGCCACCAATCAACTGACAAGTGAATCTTCAGGCCTAAAGAGTCAACAAAAGGCCATCACCCAATTTCTTATGTTTTTAAAGCAGCTTCAAAGTTAAATTTCAGCTTTTTCCATTGCCATTTGCCAGCAGTTTTGGTTGGAGATTTTTTTGGTAGTTATCATTCTAAAGTGAATGTTTGGACTACATTTCTAACTATATGAGCAGGAACAAAATATATGTTTTCCCATGTGGTCCAATCAGCTTTTCTGCACTGGTGTAACTCCAAAGTAGTTGATTTTGGTTAAGCTTAACATTTTTACTTGAGCTAGGAGCATCAAATTTGAAGGGCTTCAAGTACAAGAGAAAAACTAGAAAACACAGGTAACAATAATCTTAGATATGGTATATAGTATAGTCACTGATGTATACAGTATTCAGCTAAAACCTCAGACTTGTACACTTTCAAGTATAAAATTGAATAAAGCTCTTTTATGTGAAGATTCAAACTAGGGAGTAACAAGTGTAAGGAAAAATAAAGCTTCAGTCCATGAACCTATCTAGGCAGCAAATATCAGTACAGTGAACTTACTGTACAAATAAATACATTTCTGCCTTTGAGTTGAGGCAGAAACACAGACTATATTCCTCTGAGGAGAATCCTTATAGTGAAATCAGAGTTAACATGGATAACATGACAATTTCAGAGGGTTCATAAGCTATGGAAAGGAGAGGCTGGAATCAAGCAAATGCTGCACTGAAAATTATATTGCCAAACCCAATTTAGGAATTATTTTTGAAAGTGATCAGAAACACAAATGCAGGAAGAAGATTTGTATTTAGGATTTTGCTTTGAGCCTCAAAGGCTCAAAAGGGTAAGATTCCTTTAATGCTGTCTTGAATTTGGCAGTCTGGATTGCAAGGTCCAGCACAACGGCAGCCACCCATAGCAGTCACGTGCCTGAGAAAAGAATATTAATTTGCTGGGCTTCTAAAAGCACTGAATCTTGGAAATTCATACAAGAGAAAGGGATATGGAAAATACTGTGAAAAAGGACATTCTTTCTTCCCTGCAGCTCTTCAATGAAAAATTTTATGGTAATTATGGTTAGCAAAAAAAAACTTGTTTCCATGTCACAAAAATGCTTTTGAAAAACCTGGAAAAACAGGAATATAACATATGGAGTACTGAAGAGAACTCACTGACATCTGAGCTATACATTTCTGATACTGACACTGCTGTGTATATCTAATTTGATTTCCATGTGCTAAACCAGACGCTGTCCACTAGAGATACATGTAAATTAAATCACACATATGGCATTTTACATCAGTGATTACCCCAAAAGCCATAATAGCAATGCAAGAGAAGCTTTGATCTACTTTGGTTTATTACTATTTGACTCTAGACTAATTTTATGTAGGTTCTGTTACTGAAGCTGACTCTGAAGAGCTTTGAGAGCTGAACCCAGAGAGCAGTTGCACGAAGTGTTATTACTAGTATAACAGAATACAAACTAATGTCTGGCTTCTCAAACTGATTTAAGCAGTAAAACTCAAACACATAAATATTAAACATTGTATGCTGGTGAGCAGCTTGCTACTGCATTTAAGAAGAAAATAGTCGTTGTCTAGAATAAAGAAATCTTACAGTTATATCCAATCAAGACAGTTTTGATGCCGTATTGTCCAAGGTATAGCACAGCTCAAGAAAATGGAAAAAACCCTTTGCATAAATGGATGTAATTATAAAGAAATAATGACAAGACTGACTGGAAAATCAAAGAATCATAGAATGGTTTGGGTCAGAAGGGACCTCAAATGCAAATGTAGATTACATACATGAATCTAAACTATAACCAGTCAAAAGGAAAATGACATTCATAGCTCTCTGACTTGATGTAATTTAATTCATAAAGGACTGCACATCTCTAACATAAGGCAGGATGAAACGTCTCCCTGTTTTGTGGAAGAAGAGAGCTAAAAACTCAGAGATGGGCACTTAAAATTGAAACACAAAGACTTGTCTTGAAACAAAAAACAAAGACCTTTCCCCAGTTCCAAATGGGGAAGGATGGAAATTATTTCTGAATTATTTGATTTTTATAATATAGAATTGTATATAACTATCTGGAAAACAGCTTACATTTACTTCATTTTGCCTCCCATACCCAAGGCACAGCCTTAATTGCCCAAGGGCAATCTTTGTTTATGCCATGAGAGTGACCTCATGTTAGAGAAAATAAAGGCACAGGTCCACTCTTCTTGGTCATGGTCTTCCATCTCTTGAAACACTTTTTCAGTTGAATTATGTCACCCTGTAAATGTAAGGGTTCAATGAGATTCTCTATATTGGGGGGAAAAAAAAATCCAGTTGATATACAGACTGAAAAGTTTACAAAAGAAAAAGCAAAGAAAAAGGAAATCGTGTTTCAGAAATTACTGTGTGTGACTGATTTTGTTTGTGCTTTTCCTGTGTATGGGATATATTCATATTACAGATGTGGAAGTTAATAAATGCAACAAAATATAAACTTTGTACCACTCTAATCAAGTTTGTGCATAATAAGTTTTCAAAAATGTACAAGTCAAAGGCATAAATATTAGGTAATAAAGTAGCCTAATAATCTGACCTATAACAAAGCCACATACTTCACTCATAGCTGAAAGTCTAAAGACCACCTACGGTATTTCAAATCTATTTACATTTCTTAGAATTATGTCATACTTATCTTGGTGTTGTTCTAATGATCTTAAAAACCAGTGCTAGATACAGTCATTTAACAATATGCAATTCAAGTTTCAGAGATTGTAGATGGGTATTCACTTAGGATTTTATTTTATATTAAAATATTTCCATAATTGTAACAATACTGTTGTTACAGCATTCTGGGATGCCTAAGAACAGACTGAAGACCTTTTCAGTTACTTGACAATTGCACAGTCAATTATCATGGTTAAATTTATTCTTCTAAATATTTTATCTAGCAAATTGCTTCTGGAAGGTTTTAATATCAGAATAAATTAACTCAAAAATTGCATTAATTGGCCTACTGGTTAGAAATATACAGAGAAATATCTTAGATAAAACAGTAAGAAAACCAATTTAAAAAAGGATGAATAAGTATAAGGGGTTGCCACATTCTTAAGCCAGCACGAGGAGGCTGGTATACCTTCCTGGAGCCAGAAAAGCCTTCTGGAAGTCCTGGATGCAGAATTTGCAGGTATGCAGCAAATTCAAAATGCTGGGTTTACTGTGCACACATAAAGGATGCTCTTGAATCAGACTGTCAAAAGTAGTCCCCCCTGCACTTAGGATATAAGTGGTCCACCCATCCTTAAATCAGTTGTGCTACATAGTACAGATATACAACAGGTATCAACAGTGAACTTAACAGCCTGTATCTAAATTTGAATTCTAGGTTCTATGCTGGTAGTAAACACCTAAAAGACAGAGTAGCAGTTCTCGGTCTTTCAGCACTGACTCCTCTTCAAACTAGCTTAAGTAGAAGAGTAGTCGTCTCTTACCTGGCTTTAGTTCTAAAGAACAAGACTCAGTTATTTACAACATTTTGTACTATATACTATACAGAATACTTTAACCTAGAGCACTTAAAAATTTCCCTGCAGTCTCTGGACTACAGAATGGACTTCTGAAGTCAACTACCTGTTGCAGGAAACAGTAGTTCCTCTTGTTCTCTGAATATTGCTGATACTTAATTCCCTGTACTGGTCCCTCTGTTCTTATCAGGTAAGATAATACAAGTCAGTTGTTTTATTAACAATGCTAAGTATAAAACCAAATCTCATCAATCAGTGTGCAGCCAATACATACTACAAAACTATTTTTATGGAAATAATGTACTTTGTGGGAGAGAAAACCAACATAAAACTTTGCAGATCTTACAGAACATAAGGCATCATGTTTTAAGCACGCAATGAGGCTAAATAAAACATATTGGAAGCTACAGACCTGAGTATTTCCCTCTTTGAAAAACGTACTTTTAGATTTTTTGAAAGCAGGGCATAGCACTGCAGTAAACATTTTGCTGCCACTATACTTTCAACAAGCAGATCACTAGGTTTCCTTCATTACACTTTTAGCCAAACACATAGCGCATGCAGAAGCCAGAGGAGAGGGAGAGAAATAGAGAGAGATTGATGCTGGTAATAAAAAGTCTGAGATACAAATGAGGATAAAATGGGGCCATTGCATAATACTACCTGAGTGTAATTTTATAAATTAGGAGACTATGGATCATCATTGATCAATTCATTAGTTTTATATTTTGTATGGTATTTTTAAGAAATAAGCCAAAGTCACACTACTTCTGAAAATGTACGCAAAGTCAATCTGATAGATTAATTTCTTAAGTGTACTACTGCTATTAAAAAAAAATAGATTGCTACGTTTTGTGACAACTGAAAAATAAGTAAATTATAGATATATTACACACATACTATACTGCACAACTGCTAAGTCAGCATAATTCCTAATTAATATTTCTACTCTTAGAAAAATAATTTAAGTAGTCCTGCTAACATTGACAAAAATTACAGGCCTGAAACTAACTGGTTTTCATGAAGGGTGTAAAATTTTATTGCATATTGTAAAATTCAAAGAGAATATGAATTTATATTTTATCATTATATCATTTCAGAGCATTAAAGCTTTACTTCTCTTGCCACAAGGGAATCACTTTCTAAAGAAACTCACTTTGATTTAATTGAACTGAACCAAAGACAAGACCTTATTCTAGACAAGTGGAATTGTTAACGTGTTGAGGGGCTAACACAATGTACTACTAACACAATAGTACTACAATGCCTGGAGTTCAACAAACTATGAAAACCTTTCTATAACTAAAGGTAAGTAGAAGTTTTTAAAGATTTTCTGCCCATTCCTCTCAAATAGGCATGAGTTGATCACATCCACAGCTTCACCAATGCAACTGGTGACAATAAAAAGGAACAGGTGAAAAGAAGCTTTTCCTAATTACTTGGCTCTGAGAGGCAAAGTAGCCTCTAAAAGGATGCTTTCTATGAAAAAAGAAAAAAACAGGCAGCAAATTCTACCTCAAATTCTTCACAATGCAGAATAGAGAGATTCCAAGTTTCTCTTCTGCTGCAAGATCTTTTACTTCTTCAATTGAAGACCTTCTCTGTAACAGCAGAAAAAAATCCCTGTAGTACTCTTGCTTTCCTTTTTGGCAATCTTAGCTCAAGGAGTGCCAATTAATCTAATCTCAGAGCTTTTCTCAACAATTAAAATTGTAAGGAAATTCCTTATGATGAATCTACAATGTCTATTTCTGAACAACAGACTTGTTTATACCAGGTTATTTTTATCTTTTGTTGTACCTTTGTCAGAAGGCACGTTCAGCTGCATTCCCACAGCATTGATTCCATTTCTCTTGTCTCTGTGTTCCTGACATCCTCTGAAGGTCCAAAGGTATTTGATGATGACTTGGACATATAAAATTGTCCAATTGTTCAATTACCATTGCACTTGGTGCTTAAGAATCAGTTTAAGAAAAATATTTTCTTGGAATAAGAACCACGGAAATAGCTGTAGACACAAGAAACAACCTTGAGAACCTGTTGAAAGTGTGGTCCTTTTTTCCCCTGGATATGAGACATAATGCAATACAATATTACTTCTTTTCTTCCCCTTGATCAAAATTAATGGCAGGCTTTTGGACTCAGTTTAACAATACCTCAGTTTGGGAGACTTTTCATCGTATCATTTAGAGATCAGGATGTTGTTTACTCGTAGCAACCTTTCCCATTTTCCAAAATAACAGCAGATGACATTGAGCATTGCTGGACATGCATCCTGACATTAAGCTGTATTACTGAATGAAGAGTCTCTTACAAAGTTAGAAACTATACTACAAATCTTTTATGGACCCCAGAGAATCTCCAATCCCTCCTTGCCTCTTCAAATAGCTACGATTGCCACAGAGATCTTGAGTTTCAGTTGATTTGTTCCTTTGGATCTGTCACTGGCTCCAATGGTCTGTTCAAAAATACACAGGGTTCTATCCTGCCACTAGAAAATAACATATCCTTTTTTTTTTTTTTTTTTTTTTTTAACACATTCAGTTTGCAGTTTTTAGTCTAGGTCTTGCACTGTATGTTTCATAAGCATGAAATTCTGATCAGCTGGAAATTTTTTAACTGTATCACAAGAAGATCCGGTTCATCAGACAGCCAGGTTATCTGCATTTTAGATATGAAGATCTTCCTTCTGGACAGAGTATAAAGGATGAATTGCTTATGAAGTCTCACAGTGCTAGCCTGATACTTCAGCTAGCAGACTACTACAAATTGCGAAGCCATCCTTTATGGACAGTATTCACCAAGATTTCAGGCATTGAATGCTCCAATTTTCTTCTTCAGTTGTGGTAGAATCTAACTATTCCAAGATCACTAATTGCTACTACAGCCTGATAGCTTCAGAGAAAGCAAAATAGTTTTTGGAATCTGATCAAGCAGGAGACCCATACATGTTGACCAGTCAGCAGCCACAATACCTTGGTTTGTATTCCTTTCAAAGACAGTGATCCCTCCAGAATGTGAAAAGAACAAATGGCTGAAGGTGCACACAAAGCAAGAAGAGTCCAGTTTCCCTGAAAGCAGCTTATTTACTTCATAAACTGTAAGAGCATGTTTAACATTTTTGCTGATGAGCTATCACAGTTGGATTCTTTGCAAAGTGCAATCAAGCTGAAATGCCTGTGGATCGAGTGCTTTTTCTTAATTTCATACAGATCATTCAGAAGAACGGCTGGTTGTGTGAGGAAGGCATTTATCTTGCATTTCCAAATATTAACCTTAATTTCTTGCTCCTGTATTAATTTAGAAAGGTGTCTTTGTATGTACATGAGTATAGTATTACTTACTTATTCCATATTGGTGTTTTGATGATAATCATGATAAAAACAGTGAGGCTTTCATGTGATAAAGAGGCACATATTTCAGGTGCTTTTAAGAACACATACTTGATTATCTTTAAAATGACTTGTCTCCTGGTGGAGCCAGACAGCAATTATTTATCTATGACAGAAAAAATGGTAAGCTTCTTTCCTCTTAAATTTTAATAAGATCTTTCACCCATTCTTACATTGAAACTAGAAAAAAACCTTCATATTATTAAGGATAAGGAACTGCTTGAGAAGCTGAAGCTTTTGAGAACAAATTAGACACATATCAGCATTGCTTACACACAGACCTTCCTGCTTAGGGACAAAGTGATTGCGTATGTGATGCTCATCAATAGAACATTCACATCAGGTCTGGAACTTGGCTCACAGTGTGAGATGGAGTGAACTGTCATCTTTTTATAATATTTTGTCAACTTTAACAGATTCTTTCAAAATACAGAACAACTGTATGGGCTCAAGACTGATTCAGTATTGCAGAAAACTTCAAATCCAACTTTTTTATATTCATTAATCAATTATAATAATATTATGGAGTCTAATCTTTACACAATGGGTCATGGCATTAATTTGACAGTATTTTATAAATTCTGGTTTTTATCCCATCATATTGTGAATTCTAGTTTACGTTAACATCTTCCTCCTTTTTTCCCCCATCCTAATTACAACTGAATGTATTTTTCTTTTCAACTCTTGCTAAGGTGGTACTATACATTATTACAAAAGAGTATCATGAAGCTGTTATGGAAGTATTTACAACACTATATGCATTTTGACAGGTAGTGACCCAAGCCAGAGCTTTTGGAATTAATAATGAACTTCAGATATCCTAAAACTACATCATAATGTGATGGCCACCTTTACAGAGTCTTTCCAGTTTTGCTGACCGAAAATGAGTCAGACTAACCAGCGAAGCATTTTGCAGCCTGGACATCTGTAAGTTTATTATTTTAATTTTAATGTAAGAAATAATTAAGGATGCCTTTATTATATAATTTACGCTCATATGTTATGTAGCAGTTGTCTTGCTAGATTACACATCATGGTGCTCCCAGACTGGTACAGTGACTTTAAAACCACGCTGAACATGGTTGCAGATTGATCATGCAAAATCTGCCCCCCCCAGCTGATTTTTCCCCACTTGTACACAGTGCAATGCAAAAAAAAGAAAGAAAAAGTAAATAAAATCAAAAAAAAGTGTGATGGGTGAGCAGGTCGACTGTGTGAGAGAACACGTGCAAAGTATACCTCAGAAACACTATAGGTGGATGAGCACGAAGGGAGCCGAGCCTGGTTGTGCAGTGGGGAAAAGAAAACATTGTTAAAAAAGAAATGGTGGCACAGTAAGGGTCTCAGAAGGTTTTCTGTATAGGTGGTTCCAGCACTGAGATAGTAGAAGGGGGTTCATTAAGTTTCCTTGACCAGCTATTTCAGAAACTCCAAATTTATGCTTTTTAAGGTGGAAGCTTCTTAAAAGAAAAAAAATGTATTTATAAAATAAAACTAATGATGAATCAGAACACAACTATCAATCCTTCCTCCTCTAAATAAATGACAATACTATCCTTAGGACAATACGGTATTTAGGATGAAGCTGTACCAATCTCTTTCACTTAAAACTATTAATTTTATTCTAACTCTGCAAGGGGGACAATGTGAAAATCCATTAGAGGCCCTATTCTTCCTTATACAACTTTATGTTTTCAGGTGCTCAGAACTAGCATTTTGACAATGGAGGTTTTTCTTCACTCTAACTGTCCCAAAAAACAGAATAACTTGAAAAGTTAAATGACTAATGGCCAGATACAGGTTAGTAGAAATCTGCAGATTATGTCCCTAAGCAAGTAAAGTGCTGTGGGACACTGTCCACTGCTCAAAGCTTTCAGCACACACACAAGTTACTTAGCAACGCTACAGTTTTACTGATTGCTTAAGAAACACTTTGTTTAGACAAGATACCCAGTTTTCTATACTATTAATCACTCAGACATATCTCAAGTATTAAAAAAGGCCTCTCCAGTTATTTGTTATTTCAGTTATCTGAAAATCCTTTCTTTGGTTGAAAACATTTCATGTTTTGCATACAAAGAGTAGTCCAAGTTGTTGGGTTTTTTTCCTTAACTTTTGTTAGATTAATAATTATCTGATAACAATTGTCTGTGAAGAAAGAGTAAAAGCAGCCTAATAAATGAAATTTAAAAATATATGATTCTTACATATGCATAAAAAATCTCTTGATTATTTTCTAGGGCTGGAAAAATGAATTATCAAAAGCCCCAGCAAAACTTCCTTAGACTCTAACAAAATCAGTATCTCTACAGCAGTTTGGATACATTTGTGGTAAAGCTGCACCCAGCAAGAATTTCCAGAGAAATTATTAGTGACCACTTGCTGACTTAGGTATTATGATGGACTGAGCAGAGAACATGGTACTCAAAAAGTCACGCATGAGTATTCTTCAATTCTTCTCAGCTGTGTATTTCATAATTCTTTACTGAAATATAAAATATCACTTCCAGGAAAATTCTACAGTCACATTTGTCTGTGTTTGTTTATGCCTCCATTACATACTTCTAAACAACTGTTCTTCCTTCACTGAAAATTTTTTAATACTCAAAATATTCTTGTTCCTTTCTGGCACTATTTCATTTGCTCTTCTAGATAACATTACTAAGGAAATCTGAATCACTTCACAACATCTTAAATATTCACACATACTCAGCAATTTCTGCACCTGATTAAATGTTTTCTTATATTGAGTCAATTTGCAGAAGGATTAAGTTACAAACAGAAAATTCCTTCAGACAAATAGAAAGAGCAGAAAAAGCAGTTTTAAGAAATCAAGTACTATTCTTAAACAGCTTATTTTGTAAAAAATACAAAAGGAAAAAAAGAAGAAAAAAAACCCCTTCTGACAAAGCAAAAATTGCTTCTAGAAACATTGCTTTGAAAGCTCTTTAAGAAACATAAGGTGTGCTTTTGCTTGCAACAGGGGTTCTGCTATTCACTTTTGTATGAGTCTCTAATCAAGATTCTCATAAATAATATCCAACCACTGTTTCCATTGCTTGTCTCGCAACAGCATGGAAAAAGAAGAACCATTAGCTTCGGTTTTGCAGGTGAGGATCCAAAGAATGCAGTAACAGCAAGAAACATCACACCAGCAGTTTTTTAAGCATCAGCAAATAGATAAACAGAAACAACATCCATGAGGAGGTTTGGGATCATACTCTGCAAAGTTTGGAAGAATTTGGCTCGTCTTACCTACTCCTTGCACTAACTTACAGGAGGTATGCTACACAGTTGTGTACTTCTTTAATCTTCTCTTAGACATCTGCTAAAAGTAGAATACTATTACTTTCCCTGACGAATTATCCTATGATGTAATTATCCATATTTTCATTAATAGCTACACTAAACTTACTGTTTAACTTCAGTCTTATTCCTCTTAGTATTTAATCACTTCAAATAATTTTGCATTTTCTTTTTCATAGTTCCAGTTGTATAGAGGCAAATGATAGTATTCCCGTCACTAAGATACCTGTATATTTTATTTATCCCTGTGCTCAAAGACATACTTTTCCTTAATCTCTGAATCTCACTCACTCCAAATTCTTTTTTTCCTATTCATACTACACTCTCAACTTATGTCATTTTCTCACAATGATGAAATCAAAGATATGCTCAAGTGTTCTAGTCTCAAAGTGAACTAATGACCTTGAGGAATAGATTATGCTCATACCACACTTCTGCACAGTGACTGCTGTTTTATTTTCAATAGGATCACACAATAAGACTGCTTAATCTGCTGCACACTTATTTCCTGATCATTTCTACGTCACTGCTTTCTTGTTAACTATTCTCCATTTTTGAGCATCTGATTTCAGCATTTTGTAAGTGTATTGCTTCTGTGTTATTAAAATTAAATATCAATACTTTTCCAAACTCCTTTGATGATTCTGCAATCTATCACCTACTATGCTTACAACTTGATGTCTCATATGAACACTGCATGCAGGAAACTGTAGACTCTGAATGGTACAGCTCTGTATGAAAAATGATAATCCCAGTTTCATTAAACATCATCTATGGACAGTATTTGGCCTATGCTATCAGTTCCAAGAACATTTTTCCTGAAAAAAATCAGAATCTTTGATTTGGAACTACGCAGGTCAAAAGCCACACAAGAATTGTTTGGCATACTACTTGGGAATTCTGTGAGGAACATCTATACTTAGATGTATTTTTTTCTCTGATGGGCTTGCCATAATATTTTTCTGCAGAATTTAAACCTGTATTTAAAATTCTTAGCCTGCATAATTACCCAAAAAAACCCCACCAAAAAAACCCCACCAAAAAATCTTCAAAACAGAGACTGAAGCACTATTGTTCTGTTGAATTTCAGCGGAACTCCACACTTTCAGGAAGGTATCAATTTTAGTAGGTATTATGAGTTCTAAAATATAAACCAGTCAGCTGTTTCACTGTTGATCTCAGTAGCTAATGCAGTTACTTGCTACTCCTACATTAATTTGAACAGTATAGGAATGCAAACATATCCAAGTGACAGAAGACTGATTTTTCTAAATATTTAAGTTCAATTTCAAACACAGGTCTCTGGGAGGGGTCAAAGGGCTAAGCCATGAAAAGAACTGGAATAGCTGCAAAGATCTATGAAGACCTCTAGAGGAAATAGAAAAACAAATTTCAGATCAGGACAACTTTTTTGTAAATGGTTATATGTTACTTTTGGTATTAAATTAATGTTTTAAAATGAAAATTAATTCAATGTCTCAAACTGCTTAATTAACTCAAATTCTCATGCATGTTTTCAGTGTAATTTTATTTTAAATATCCAGGAGGCTTTCTAAACTTTCGGTGGAATCTGAGATGTTCTGCAGAATTCCAATGTTTCCTACATATCTCCAGTGACCTTTGAATTTAATCTGGAAAGCATGTCTTTGCAATTCATTCTGAAACAAAGGTTCCACCTTAATAGTATATACAATTGTGCAATAGCATTTCATTTTCACCTCTGGGGCTGGCCATCAGATACTATATGCTCCCCCTCCCACACCATTCAATACATTTGGCACATTATAGGAGTATTAACAATTTACATCTAAACCCCTTTCCAAAAGCAGTATGGAAGAGATGAAAATTATTTTAAAGACAAATTATTAATAGATCCCTCATTATTTACTTTCCAATTGTCCACTATTTAGTAAGAATTTGTTCTATTTTTTATCAGTGAGTTGTATATTGTCTTTTAAAATGTTGCCTTATCTAAAACATCCATTATTAGAGCATGAATTAGAGTGGCAGTGACAAAGCAGCAGATCTTAGTTATATGTTATTATACTTGCAGTGTGTCCTGCTTGTTTTACGAAACTTAAAGGGCATATGCAAAATATATGGAATATTTCTTAGTTCACAATCTCACTTTCTTACATTGTGTAGGGTACAGCCATAAACTAACAGATAAAGTGGCACACAGGAACAGGACAATTTCATTAAGACTAATTTGTCATGGCTAACGTGGTTTAGCCATGTTTTTCAATTGAAACCTTTCCCTGTATGACATTCTGTGAAATAATGTGTGATTATAACACCATTTTTGTAGTGCAAAGTTTCACAGCATAATTTTTTTCTGGCTTTACATTTACTCACTAGTACTAAGTCATGAATTTAAGAGTGAGGAGTCTAAAATACAGGAACTTGCTTTGTCTTGATTATGACTAATAAATTTGAGTTGCTACCAAATATAAAATATCACATGGTTTAGTCCCTCAAAAACTTGATTCTTAAAGATTTGCCAGGGAAATGATACAGTCATTTAATCAAATGTATTTTATAGAAAGCTGCAATACACTAGCAGCTCAATTTCCTTGTATTTGACCTGCAAAAAACTACAAACTCAGGGATTTCTATTTGACAATGAACAGAAATCAACTCCGAGTCAGACATATAGTTCGATATGCAAAAGCACATAAAAGGTGTAAAAATTATCAAATCCTTATCATTACAAAAATTTTCTTGCACTATATAACCATAGTGGATTATGTGTTAGAATGATAGTGCTGAGAATGACAGCAGTCATAGTGTATGGAAAATACAAACAGGATGTAAATCTAAAAAAATTATTCTGAGAATCTTCACTGGATTAATGCGCAAAGGGATAAATGGTTACTAACTTTCACATCTACTATGCTCAACTTTCCTTTTTTTCTAATTTTCATCATACATTATGTGTCATAAACTCACTTCTACAGAAGTGCTGAAAAGCTGATCTTAATTATGAGGAGAACTACTAAACACAAGTTACTGGTGTTTGTATTGTTATGTTGGATTTGACTTGCTTTATTAAATATTTCTGTGAAAAATGGGCAACTTTATAGAGGTGGTATGACTGATTGCTAGATCCTAACCTTTTTTTTCACTAGAAAATACACTTAACACATTAAAAATATGCTGCAGATTTTTTTGTATTAGTCTGCTAAAAAAAAAAAAGGCAACAAAATTTGCATAGCTGGCATTCAATCAAATATTAACCTACTTTGTGAGATAAAATAGGGACCCAAAATGATTAAAGACAAAGACAGGTGAATGTGAACCTATATGCTTTTGGGTTACCTTATATCAACCATAGTTTTCAGTTCAGGTAAGGCTATCAATCACTGGTAGAAGACATTTTTATCCTTCAAATTAAGGATGTATTTTTTTATTTGTTGCTAAGTTTAATATTCAGGAAACTTATAGATATACAACTTCAATTTTGGAAAGGGATTTTCTTTAGTTTCTGTAAAGACAAGCAGTTTGATTAGCATTCACTAAAATGAAGTAGGATATTCTTTTAAACAAACCCTGTCAATTAGGTCAGGTTTCTCACACACATTAAAATGAAACCCCAGCTAGAAAAGAAAGTAAGAAAATACAAAGGGAGAAAAAGAGAGAGAGAAAGGAAAAAGATGGGGATGAGAGGACAAACCAATTAGATTTGGTGTTACCAGCCAGTGGAAGTTTAAAAAAAACAGATCACCGAGTGAAATCGTACATTTACTCGGAAGGAGCATCCTTTGACATTGCCTTCTAGGTGATCTCTGAGCTCCTCCAGCTTTCGATGGAGCTACATGTAAACATCAGAAAATGAATTGAAAAAAGCAACCTGTTCTCTTGTCACGCTTTTTCTTTTTCTTTCATTCTTTGTTTTTGTGGTTTTGTTTTTTATTTTATTTTTTTAATAAATCATAGCCTAACATTTCTCACTGCCTCTGGCAAAACATTTCAAGACATCAAAGTGCTTTGAACAACACAGACACAATCTCAGTAAACTCAGAATATGGAAACAAGATATTTTTGCTTGATTAACATGGCTCCTTTTTTCAATACAGGAAAAAAATTTGAAAAATGAAGGGACATGTTCTAAAGTTACTGAATCTCTGCTATATTGTTCATTTCTTTATTTATTTGCTTGTTTACTGGTAAGGCAATGTTCTAGAATTTATTTCTATCAAAAATAACTTCTTAGAGGTTAATTTTCACATTCGGGAACCTCAATTAGGATTTCCCATTTTCTATAAGGATACTCATATAAGATTTTAGGTCTAAATACGTATTTTGGGTCATGAAATTAAATGCTGGGCAATCAGATACATAAACAATGATCCTAAATTAGGTGTCAGTGGGTGTTCATAATAATTGAATCCCACCACCTAAATAAGCTACATCTTCTGCATATGTATATACATTACACACCTAGAATTTTATGTGATGACCCATTAAAACACAGGTCACAGTTATTACACACGCAGTTTTCAAAAACAGCATAGGAACTGTGGCTGTCTTGGGTTTTCTTCCATGTGAACTCAGTGGTCCTGAATGCCTACTGTGCCTCAATTCACGTACACGTAACCAAACCTCTTCCCACAACACAAGATGAAAAGATAAAGCCTCACAGACAGTGAGGAATGCTACAAATATCTCTAGCTATAACTTGTATAAACAAATAGCAATTGGCTTTTTTTTTTTTTCCTACGTTGAGATCAATTTAAGTGGTGGCATTACTGGAAAAAGGTGCTTAATTAATCCTGTCCCTCCCCTTCTTTATGCTCAGTGAAATAACATTTTCACAAAGAGCAGCTGTAGAGCAGTGTTAGAGAACAGAGGACGGCTTGTCCTGGAACAAAGGCAATACACTCACATACAAAACCAAAACAAAAGATGAAAAACCAAAAAGGCACAAAAGGCAAGGAGAATACAGAAGAAAAACAAAATAATTAGGGCTTGAGAAAGTGCTATATGGAAATAAAGTAGAAAAAAAGTGAAAAATTGGATGGCTGAAAAACAGGCAACTGTTGAGATGGAACCTTAACAGAATGGCCTGGACTGCACATGATCACTATCTTGGTATAGATTACGTCCTGTGTTTTAAATCATTTATTAGGGTGTAACACTACACATGGTGGGTACTGATATAGATATCTGCCTGTTCTGTTAAGCACTAAATATTTGAGTATGTTTGTACAAACATAAAAAAGGCAGGAGGGGATAATTATTAGCAAAACAGTGGCTCCATTCTTATTAGCCTGACATGAATCTCTCTCTCATTTCCTCTTTATTTACTCTGGTTTTTTTCTGATTTAAAGGCTGGATACACATAAAATATTCAACTCTCTTGTAATGGTCTTTTGCAGAATTAAATGCAAAAAGTGTAAGCACTATAAAAGTTTAATTATGTTTCAAGATGGGAAGCAGTAGTCTGAAAATGAGTAAGTCACTTCTCTATGTAACAGGCAGTTAAGAGACAACAAACAACATAGATCAGAGAAGTGGTTTAATCATGATCACTAAATTACAGGCACTTCAAGAAAGTTGTTACTATCTCTTATTTGTGGTGACACTGAAAGCTAACTGGCAGCCCTGGCAGCCTGCCTTCAGTAGGTTGTTCTATGTGTAGCACAGAAACAAACAAAATGTGACCCAACGGCAGTAAGAATACTGAAACAAAAATGATGGGATGGTGAGAAATGGAAAAGCCCCTTCCCTCCCTCCCCTCACCTCCCCCTTCAAAAGGAAAAGTGTAGGCTATAGAAGAAAACTTGCAAAATAAATGTTAGAAACATATTTACTTTGAGGGATCCAACTCTACTAGCAACTCCTTTGCTTTCATCCGGCCGTCTAATTTGCTACAATGGGGGAAGATGGGTAAAAAAGACAGAAGAATAAAGAAAAAGTGAACTTAAAAAAATTTCCACACAATCAGTTAGCAGTACATGCAAGACATCAATTTGACTCTCTGAGACACCTCTAGAGGACAAAGACACAGACTAATTTCTGGAATAAATGATGCTTTATCATGGCACTTTAAACTTGCTTTGTTGATCATTTTTATTTCAATATATTACCAATCTAGCACATATGTTGCATGCTGAATTCACTAACAATTCTGAAAGAATACACGTTACTTATCTGATTTGGATAAGAAAAATAATGTAGTCCTGAAACTCTAACTGAAGAAAACAACATCCTATACCTTCTATAAATCATATGATCATAGTATGCAATAACTGGGAGTATCAGGCCTGGCAAGTATCATGATTGATACCTGACAGAATGCAATACAGATTCCTATTGACCCAGGCCTAGAGATTTTAGCCACTGCTATCAAGATTCCCAGTTAAAAATTATGCTGCCCAACCAGAAAATTTTAATGCCAGACCAACATTAGATTTATATTTTAAATATATTACATACGTAACTTCTCCCCCAACATCTCCTACCCGATTACTTTTCCTTTATGATATACACTTTTTTCCTAGATGATGCAGAGGATGGAAGAAACAAATGAGGCAGGTGCTCAAAAGGCTTTATACTGTTAGAAGCATGTAAAATAAAATGTTCATTTATAGTTTAAGTTGTTTCCAGAACTGCTGAATCCAGTAAATAAATCTCTTTCACTATTAAACTTGAGTCACATAATTTGAAGTAGAGAGGAAGAAGACAATAAAAATGACTTTAGGGATATCCTTCAAGTCTGAGGCAAGACTGAATTGAAGTTTCTATTATCTGATAGTTGTTTCACAGCTTATGTAAAACAGTCCCACATAACTGAGGTGAACCCTTTCAAACCATGTTAACTGTTGTTTCTTTAAGAAATCTCAGCAAGGAAGCCCAAGACTGAATGAACCATGGAAATTCAACTATGCTTTATGCTCTCTGGAGCACACTAGCAAAAGCACAACTTAGATCGCATAAGTTTTTATCTGGCCCATGGAAAATGGAGAAATTCATATTCAAAACACTGTCAACCGTATATTATTTTTTTTTACTTGCAATAGATTCTCAACAATATAATGCAAATAAGCAACATATTAACAGTTTAAACCTTTAGTGCTGATAGGATGTCCACTAGCAAAATACACTGGAAACATTTATGTAAACTGTTGCTTTCCTCCCCTGGTCTTATGGTATTAAAATAGTATCTGTTTTGAACTCTCAAGTGAAACACCCACATTACTGTTTTGATGGGACTCCAAGCACAGCTTCAATCAATCCTAGTATACTGACCAAGAAAATATGGTCATTCTTAAATAAAATACGTCTCCTTGAGAAGACAGATTCAATTAAAATATATACAGTTTTAACCTAGTTGGTAAATTTTTCCTAATTAAAAGAAAGAAAAAAAAAGAAGCCTTGAGGGAAAAAAAGATCCTTATTTGAAAAGAAAACAAGAGGAGGTAGAACAAAGATACTTGGGCCCAATACCCTGGCTGAGATATTAGCAGTCCCCAACAATAAAACACAATCAACTAGAACCCCAATTCATGTTAATAATTTGAAACTTTTTTCAAAATTAATACATTATATTTTGTTTTGAAAAATGAGAAATAAGAAAAAAAAATGCTAATAATCTCACATAATGCCATGGAACTAAGACATTAAGAAAAATGCTACATACCACAGAAACTTGGGGAAAAGTTGTAAGTGACAGCAATACGCATTCCCCTTCAGGGAGAAAGTTTTTCTTCTGTTACTTACCAGTGAGGGCATTGTGGCTGCTCCAGTTGTGCTGAAGGCTTAGGGTTCAGTCAGAAATGAGATCGGAGGTATTACAGGTGCATATAATTGACATTATCGACTCCTTCTTTCTTCAAAATATATAGAGGAATACATATGCAATGTCTATGTTGCAAGCAATGAAACTATGAATGTTTGAAAACATAAGTTACAAGGAGATAGCCTAAGGTCAACTCTTGGTTTACATCCATGGCACAGTTAATATACGTGACAAAGTTTTCCACAGGAAGCTTGCAGAATGCAACTTAGATGCTTCTCAAGGGATGAATCAGAGCGATACGAGTATTGCGCAAACTATACTACATCTGTTCTGGGCATTAAATAGGATATTACCAAGAAGGCAAGGGGCAGCAGGAATGAAAAAACATACACTTTTTTTTTCCCCATGGCAAATGCCACAGAAAGGAATTTAGGTATATCCTTCTCTCTCTCTGGTCAACCCCTATACGATGTTCTAGAAGTTGACTGATACACTAGTATTTTAGATAATGGCATGGATTATACACTCTTTGTTTTTCAGAAACTCAGCTAGACACAAGAACCCCATCATGGATGAACAGTTGTAGCTAGAAAATGTTAGAATGACAGATGTGCATGTGTTCTAAATCAAAAGTTTGTATACTTCTATCTCCATCGGTCACTTGTGTGATCTAGAAATGAGTTCTGTGTTTTTTCTATTACCCATTAGAACAATGTAAACACTGGTTTCTTCTAAGCAAAACACACAACTAGTAATAAGAATCTGAATAGTGAAACTGAAAACAAAACTTTGTGCATCAGGTTTTATAATTTTTTTTAATACCACAACACAAGGTAAATGAGTGGATTAAGATACAAGGCAGGAGCAACACTAAGTAGTTACCGGCAAAATGTTACCTGAAAGATGTGAGGGTTTTGGAACATTCTGAAGGAGAAGAATGATGATATTCAGTGTAATGAAGCAAGAAAGATGCTGTGAAGGGAACATTCCAGGAAACTGGCAGGGTATAATGTTATAATGCACTGACAGTTAATGGACTTGTTAGAAGATGAAAGACGTGGGTACCAAACAGACACGTAACATTTTCTAAGCAGAAATCTTGCATATGGTTTCCTTATTATTCCTCTACCTTCTAATAGAGTCCATAAGAAATGTACCTATTTATCTTCATCCCTGATTTTACTCCAGAAAAAAGAATTTAAAAGGCCTAACCTTACATATATATAAACCAGCAGTTATACTCATCATAAAGAAAGATCAGCTCTGAACAACTGGCTAATCTGAGATTATGGATTTAGTTGGATTTATTTAAAGGAAGAGTTCCACAATAGGAAAAATACTCTAAAGTTTCCCTGCTTACTGCTTCTGACAAAGAAATAGGAAACTTGCAGAACATAAAAGCTTTCAGAAATGTGTTTTCGCATCCACATTCACCAAAAAGCCAAACCTCTGTCAGACTTTTCTGAAAAATCCTGGCTAATACATACATGGTTCATAATGACAAGACCTTTTTGACATCATGAAATTACTTAAACTGGAAACTGAATAAATGCAACACTAGCAATAGAAACTCTTTACAGCAGTGTTTTAAAAAGATGTTAAGTTCCTTAATACAATGGCCTGGGCATGCAGTGTTGGAATCTTGTTAATGAAAAGCAAGAGATTATACTGTGCAGCGTCCAAATCAAGTTCAGATTTGCTGTACACATAAGAAAAATATAACTGTTCTCCCACTTGACCACTACTGCAGAGATCAATGATGAATGTGGAGTATAAAAAAAAACTCACTCAAATTACTTGTGGAACATTACATCACTGGGTCTGCAAACAGATGTTTTTGCATTTGTCATGTGTTATCCCACATATCCCTGACAAATATTTTCTGTTTTCTTAGATAAAAATGGTCCATGTTAGTTTCTAGCCATGGCTTCTTGTCATTGCACCTAACTAAAAGTTCCCTTATGCTCCTAACCTAGTTGCCTTGGGGGATGTGAAGTTAAATGGTGTGAATATCCTCTACTGAACCCTAAACCATGAAACTTACTTCATCATATTTGTCAATGTGACTACACATACCATTAATAAATGTTTATGAAGTTGGTCCTTCTTATAGGAGGTTTTTGGCTGTGAAACAGTGACATTCACAAGTTTGTACATACTATGAGAAAAGAAAACCTCCCTTGTTTTTCCAGTTTTACCTGCCATTACTTCCTACTAGTTACCGTTTCATCTCAAAATGGAAGGCATCATGGTAAGAAAGGAATGACCAGTACTGGAAATCTAGAGTAAAACTGTGCATATGATGCTCCTATTTTGGACCACTTCCTTCAGAAGAATTCCACAGTATACTCCAAATCTATTTGTTTTCTTTTCTTTCCCCAAAGGCCATTCAACTGACCAAGGCAAAATATGGAAGAATAACAATAGGATAAACCTCTCTCCAATCCAATGTAGCTTAAACAGATATTCTATGATTCAGTGAAGAGGTAGGTGGATGTATTAAAAAAAACACATTACAATAATCTTGAAGATGAATGCATTGAGAAGACAAAAAACCTTAAAACTTTCAGAAGAGAAACTAAAGACGAATCACAATATATTCAAATAGCCACCACATGAAAGGGCTTTGAAGTAATACAATATATTAAGTACCGGGATATTTAGGAGCCATCAGTAATTTTTTATCAAAAGCTTGGAAATTCCTCAAGGTGATACAGTGCATTCGACTAGAGAAGAAGTAGGTCCAGTTGATGAAGAGAAACCATGGAAGTTATACTATATATATTATTACACCATCTTGTTCCAGAAAAATGTTCTTGAAATCTCTCACACAGTTCATATTAACAGAGAAGCGTATCTTAAAAGTATAACCCAACTAGCAGTGATTTTACACCAGTCAGCCAGGAACAAAAAACTTTACGTATTGGCCAGATCATGTAAGGGAAATGAATCCAAAGGTGATTAAATCTTATGAAGATGAAAAAGACTTTCTAATACTTAGCAATGTTTGTTAAGTCCATGGTATACAACAACAACAAACTGGAGATAAGCAGAGGACAGTGAAACCCAGAAAAAAGGAATAAACTGTAAAAATTCCGTGGCTGGAAAGAAGTAATTTAATTAGTGATTATATACTGCTTGTCAACAAATTTGATGTTGGGAACTGTGACTGCCAACATCCAAATATTATATAATAAAATACTGACAGACGTGGTATTTTTTACACCCCTTGCCTGATCAACAGTAGAAAATTCTGACACAGAAATCTGAACTCCAACTAGAATCCTCTTCTCTAATAAGAACAATGCTCTACATCAAGTGGGCAGTTTCAACTGCTAACAAAGAGCCTAATATATTTTTAATATTGCAGAAAATCAATTTGTTTTAAATTAAAAAATGTATTATGGGTAACTTATACATTCATGCATGAAAAACAGACTTGCACTTGAAAGTATTTTTACTTCTGCAGTTTCAGGCCAGACAAACACCAATTAGATGGGGCTTCCTAAATAAATGGGGAGTATTTCCATACAAAGGGAATACAAGCTCCTATAACAGAGACATACATTCTCAACCAATAAACATATTAATGCCTATGCATTATACTCCAATATGATGTAAATTTTTTAGTAGGGTTGCTGCACTTCTTGAAAATGGTAAATCTACAAAAGCATAATGTACATGACTGCTAGCGAATGCCAATAAAACATCATTATCATACCATCACACATTTTGTTCACACTATCCACATTTTTTAAAATTATTTTTTTAAAATGGGCACTACTACTCACACTGTTCTATGTGTACATGAGGGAATAAACACAGTGAAGGCGGACCAATCAGTGGTAACAAGTAATGCAATTTTCTTGCCGTTTTGGAGTTCAGTTCATTAATATCATCACCAGATCAATGGTCTGTTAAGACACATAATAACAATGATAATGTAACTATGTCCTTATACAGGAGATTTTGTAATACACTAGTTTTTAAACACCAATATGTGGCAGCCTTTAAAACATGTGGCAGTTCTTTAAAAATATCTGTTGACTTCAGTGAAATTCAATGGTCAGAAATCAAATCTAAAAGAAGGTAGGTAAAATGCGTAGCTAGGGCAAAACAGACTAGAATAAATACAAACATCACATATTATGACAATATTCTTAGTGACTTAATGTCCTAAATCTCATTTAAACTGGAGCTCTGGGCATACGAGAGCTGAGTTCTTAATTTCACTATGCAGTTAATAAAACACACAGGCTTTATGTTGCCCAAGACATGAAGAGAATATAAATGAGCAACAAAAATCGAATGGCTACTCTTGGCAGAGGCATGCCCAGCCCAGTGGGAATGGTATGGAAACCACACAAAGGGTTACTACTGATTATAAAGAATGCTGGTGATCAGAAGGCTTAATTAGCCTGCACAGAGCTGTGTGCTATCAAGACTAGACTGCTCCAAGCAAACTGACTGACAGTAAGTTCAAATACTTCATGATTCACTTTATTATACAGGGGACATGTACACACAAGCACAAAGGGATCAAGTGTTACAGCAGGGTTTCTAAACCCAGCTTGTCTCTGAGCTTTCATTTGCACAACAGTCGTGTCACACAGATGAAATTCCCCAAACCCTACTACCCACTCAAGGCCACCTTTCTCTCAGTTCCCTCCTGACCATAGCACTTCCTTTCCTCATAAAGCTATTGCTGCGTCCTGCCTCCAAGCTACTTCCTACTCTTCTCCAAACCACTCTAAGCCCTGCAAGCCTCATCACCCAAGAGCCACAAATACTTCTTTGTTCTGTACCATACCTCTGCCACTCAACCTTTACATCCAATTTCTCCTCAATGCATTACTTTCAATCCCCTCATTTCAACCCCACTTTGAACATTTTTTCACTGGCTGCTGGCACATTTTGTTCCTCACCTATGCCTGCAGCCTCATTTATTCTCTGGCTTTACCCACAACGGAAAGCAGAATTTGCACCTCATGCTCCTGGTAGAGCTTTTAAAAAACCAAACACCTGTTGCATATATCAGAAATCTGTCTTGACAAGCAGGAAAGAAGCTCGTATTTAAGGAAAAAAATAATAACATGGGAAATCCTAGCTGGCGAACTTTTGAATTCTTTGTGTATACCTTTCCCAAACTGACAATTCAGTTCTGAATGTCTTGCTCTTTTGCCTTGTTGTGCTAAGCTGAAGTTCTAAAAGCTGCAGCTTGTATAGGGCTGTTAATATTTCAGTGGAGGTCAGTGTCCTTTTAACGTTTTTAGACACTAAGCTAGCTCCTATCAGTGATACCTTGGTGGTCACGGTGAAAGCTGTCACATCAATGAAGTCATTAGAAGTGACCTGATGGTCAGACAAGTAGGTTATAAAGCCTGAAAACAGATGGGCCCATGGGACTTTAAAGGGAAGAGTAAACCTCTTTGAGGACAAGTGCATTTAAGGTTTGTTCTCAAATATCTGTAATATCCTGTACTTTATCCTTGTGACTAGGCTGGACCCTGTTGGAAAATCTGTGTAAAGCTTCTTGTCACATATGTTTTCTTACATCTACACATCCTGAAGAGTTCAACTGTGAAAAAGAAGCAGAAGGGTCAGTAAGCATACTGGGAAGGGTATACCCATTAAAGCTATATGAAGCATAATTAAAGCAGTGAGACAATAACCTCAGAAGATGAAGATAAGGTGGAATTCAATTCACTTTGCAGAAGCTTAAAACAGTATGACCTTTCAGTGGCTAGACACTAACAATAACCTGGGAAGTGACCAAGGTCAATCTTTGTCCATTCTGATGGTGCTGCTGAATGAAACCATTGTCCAAGGAGGCTGCCTGGGAACATCATAAAGGAAACAGTGTTGCAAAGAACCACCATGCCAACGCATAGAGCTCCTTGCTCAAAGGCATTCCTTGCATTTTGAAAAGCTATTTTTAAAAGAAAAAAAGCAGAAAGAGATTGCCAACAGCTGGTTTGAAATCTTGCCAAACTTGTTACTGTTTGTTATGAGATAATTTCCATAAATCTACTGTAGGGCATTCAAGTGGGAGGCCCAGTTTCCAACACAGTCATCGGAGAGAAATATGTTCCAAATGTAAGCACTTTGAATTTCTCACCTTAAGTTCCCCTAATCTGTCATAGACTTTTCCCGTAAATACATTCCTACAGTCACCACTATTGCTGGTTTAAATAAAAACCTCTTTAGTGAAATACATGCATGTTTCAGTAAATGTAAATATCAATAAATACCTACAGAAATTCTTGTCCAAGAATATGCAATGCTACTGTGAAAGTGATCAGAAAGAGATAACCACTTCACTTTCAAACAAGCAAATATACTGTTGAAGCTTAATTGAAGAAATCAAGTTCTACCCTATGCATAAATGCTCCTTTTAAAGATATAATATGAATGTTCCCTTTTAAAATTAAACTAAATTGGTGAGCAAAATAGAGGCAATTCATTCCAGATATTAAAGAGATACTTTGAGTATAGTAAATATGAGGATTCATTCGAATCATTGTCATTACTATTAATCATATGAACATATTCAAACAACTAATCTTGATGCATCTGTGAATGGCATAATATCTTCATGCTCACAAAATTTTGAATTCACATTTTGACATGTCATCAGAATTATTTCATGATTTATGCTGCTACAGTTTATTTTACAAAGGGAGAAATGTAGAAAAAATTAAATCCTATTTTCTTAGACAATTTCCTCAAGGAACAAATAAAACTTTAAATTGATTGCTGATGTTCAAAATGGGAATACTCCCTGGAGATTACAATGACTTCTCCCTTTTCCTGTTGCACATAGAAAATTAAAACAGAACAACCAATGATCAACATTTTACTAAATGAAAAGTAGCACAACTAAATAAGAATTTTTCCAAACACAGGCAATGCACTTGGCACATACTAAATTCTCCTTGCAGATCCAGAATAGAGTTGGATAAGAATTGACCTAAGTCTTACATGAATTACAAAATAAAGGGCTTCTAATACACATTGTGAGAAAGGAGGTAATTAGAGGAGTTAGCAGACAAGTTAAATCTAACAGGACGAACTGCATTAACAAATTTAGAATGGATGTTTATGAGAAGGCTGGACAAAAGATCGTGACAACTGTTCTTTTCTTCAGGATTACAATAATGTTTTCCAACCTTTCTGGATAAATTGGCTATAGACCTTACCTCATCTCATTGTGTAATGACTACCATTCCTTTGAGGTACTCTGAACAGTCATTTATTGCACTCAGAACAGGTAGAATGGAACCACACCAAAAGAGCAAGTAAAGCAGCATTGACATAGTGCACACATATTCCTCTGGTAAGGTGGCACATTACCCAGGCTCAGCTGTGATAAAAGGTTATGCGTACACACATATGCACAGATTTTTGTTTTAAAAAAACCCAATCATGCCAAGGAATAGAGAGGTACAGAATGAGGATTACACACACCAACAGGTATAACCAAGAGCATTAGGCCACATACTAAGTAGAATGAATTTTCTCCTTTTCCAGCCAGGGAATAATGCATGGGAACTTGGCAGACGAGTGATAAAGAGAAAGCACCTTGTACCTTTTTCTCAAAATCTTCTGGGGAAATACTTGCTAAAAATACCTACAGTTCAAAAACCTGGGTAATCAATATGATATAAGAACCTACTTAACAAATGAAACTCTCAGCTTCCAATAGCAATTGCTCAGGCTAAGGCCTAAAAGACAATGTCATGTCTTTTCCGTCTTGGAGAAACAAATGAATGATTATATCCACCTTCAATGTATAGCTGTGCTAACCTATTGTCTACGTTTGGCCAGTACCTAGGGCTAAACTGTAGCAGTTGTTCTACCACCCGATGACCCCTCCCCACCTGAGAAGGGGAATCAGGAAAAAAAGGGAGAAGCCTCATGAGCTGAAGTAGAAACAGATTTAACGAAATAAAAAAAATTATCCAACAACTGACAAAGTATTCAAGATTCGACTCAGCCTGGTCCTTGAAGTCAACAGCAGGAGCAGAAGGCCAAGAAGGAGGAAACCGAGGAATCCCAGAATGTTCAGGGTTGGAAGAGACCTCTGGAGATCATCTAGTCCAATCCCCCCTGACAGAGCAGCTTCATCTAGAGCAGGAAGAGGTACTCCACCCTCAGCGAACTCCCTCTTTTTATAATGAGCATGATTAAGTGGTATGGGATACACCTGTGAGTCAGCTTGGGGCAGCTGCCTTCATTGGTTCTCAGGGCTACTCATGGCCTGCCTGCATGACTGGGCTGGGGGTCTGTTCCTGGGGAACGAGGACACCTATAAATGAAAAGGTAACTTGATTCTGAGAACTAGCTTTTTGTAAAAGAGAAAGTCTATTTGCTTGGGCAAAAAAAGATACCAGAAACAAGACCTTGATATAAAAAAGTTATTACAAAAAATTCTCAAAACTGAAATAAAGTTTACGTCTCCTATGTCTTGTAGAAAGTATCTTGTAAGCTCCACGCAAAATCAGATGATGTGAGAGACACACAATTTACAATAAATAGTCTATATGAGCCTTGCATTCAGGCTTACTATATTTTTTAGACAAACAACTAACTTTTTTTAAATTTTTTTTTTGTTATCACATCAGACATAGAATGACTTAGCAGTTTTATACTACAATGAAATTGTCTAATTGCTTTACTACATGAAGATAGCTTTGCTCTCAAATGAGAAATGTTTTCAATATAGATTCAATAAATCCAAAGTGAACAGGTACTCAACTCAAAATAGACTGATCTTGAAAAACACACTTTTCTGTATCAACAGACAAAGGAAACAAATGACCACCTTTCATCAGTCTCTTGCAAAAGTATCATTCTAACTGAAGATACTTTGACAGACAGCCAAAATAAATTCTTGAAACTGAATACTTTGACTCTGTTTTCTTGAGTGGAGATGAACAAAAAACCATGCCAAGAAGGCTACTAGGTCTAGACAGAGAGCCTGGCAGACATGAAAATAAAACTATAATACTATTTTGTCTAAGCTAGAAACTGTTAAGTACAAAATGGAGGTAAGGGGATTTAAAACAAGAAGTAAAAGTTTCCTTGAACATATAAGCACAAAAAGAGAAAGTAGAAATGCTATCATTTGAGGCTGGGAAGACATCAATGGTAAACTAAGTAATGAAAAATAATACCTTGCCTGAATTTTGATTAGGGATGATAATAGAAGATATTGGGAACGAAGGCCCAGTAATCAATGAGAATTAGTATAAAGCTGTATTACTTTTGATGAGGTGACTGCTCTTACAAACAGATGAAATGTAGGACAGGAACATACAGAATTAAAAATAGAATTGATGGGAGGGCACTGAAATTGCTAGCTGGAAGGTAATAATATGTTTTGCTGAAAGAGGAACAGGCAGAAGAGAAGTTATGAACATAATTTGCAAATGAGTGATGTAGAAACTGACCTTATCTAGTATTTTCAATAACCATTCTGACACAAAAGTTAGGAGTGCTCTCAGATAAACATGGGAGGCAACATCATTACAGAACATTGAAATAATGTCATCAGCAGGTATTTGATAACACTGAAGATTGCTGTAAAAGAATTAGAGTGAAATTTAACACCATGTTCTGAACTAAGAAGCATCTCGGCTATATGGGCAAGGATTTAACAGCTGGAAAAGACAGAGATTATAAATCCATTGTACAAAACACCAGTAAAATCTCATACAAGCAGATATACAGTTTTTATCACTCCAAGGAAGGTGAAATCTACAACAAATGCAGGAAAAGACTTTTGACAGAGTCTTTTTCACAAGGATGAAAATGAAGGAGTTTGATTTAGTTAATTCATAAAAATGAAATTTGTAAGTTTCTATGCCTCCCCCCTTTATAAGTCTACTTGAGGAATGAATACATAATCAAGAAAAGACTGGCCTTATTTAAGTTAAAAGGCCAACAATGGCGTAAAGGCAACTGAGTGCAGACTGACTAATGAGACAGTGAGGTTACAAAACAAGGCTAGAGACAGCCATGCAGAAGGGAAAACTATCCTTAATTTGCTACTCTTAGATGGTACTCTTACATATTACAATATTAAATAGTATTACATATTTCCCGAAACAGAAGATAAGATTCATAGAACCAGAAGGTACCATTTATTTTTCACTCCCTTATTTACTAAAAACCTTTTCAAAGGTGAAACTGGGCTACAGGGACTACTAATACACTCGCTAAAGAACCTACAACTTTCATATTTACATCATCCATGAGAAAAGCAATGTCTGTGCTTTAGATTCCTGCATCTTTCTCACATCTTCATCAGGTAGATGCTACCTGCTTCCGAGATAGAACCGCGAACTTTTACTGCAGATGATACATTAACCACAGGAATATGCATGCCTTGAAATAGCTTTCCTGGTCTAAATTTCAGTTTTGGCTTCTGCAAACATATAACTGCTTGCTACTGCTAGACTGCCACCACTTTTTACCACTTTGGGTTGCATGTGCGCATGAAATGGAATATTATTATTATACTGCATATCTGTAGAAGCACAATACAACATCAGGATGCGACATGCAAGTAGCTTGCTTCAATAGAAAGCTAATACAGACTTCTGTGTAAGAATACTCCTTGAATAACTAGCAGATATATTAAGAGTGTAGAGAAAAAGTGAAAAACTATGGATATGGAAGCACCAGAAAGCATAGTAGAAGGGATATAAGAAAAATGTGTTCATGGCAGATTAGTACTTCATTTACTTCACAGCACTACATGCAGCTGCTGGGGATATCCTATCAGTTAAACAAGACAACCTAAAATGATTAAGAGACCAAAACAAAGAGTTGAGCCACAGAGAGATGATGCTGGAATGATAAAAAGCAGGTTTAGAGAAGGAGAACACAGGTCAGTGAGCAAATCTTACATATTCAGGAGGTAGAACTAGATGGAGAAACAAATATCCCCTTATAAGTCAACTCCTAAAGAATATAAAAGCCACATCCAACACTGATTTAATGAATACTAGTGTAAGAAGAACCTTAGAGAAGTTGTGGAGGTCTTGATAGCTAGTGCCCCACATGCTACACATCGCTTTCAAGGAATCTTGACAGACCAGGTGGGTACACATATATGGATACCTGAATGCTGGACAGACTACTGAATGCATGTATCTTTATGCTTATGAGCGTATAGATAAAAATGTGTAACTGAAATCCTTTTTAGTTTTAAAACATCACCTACCTCTCCTGTAATATCTGGCATCAAACTTTGCTACACCATCACTAAATTACTTGCTCTAATAAGAAAGAAACAACTAGAAGAAAGAGGATTGTTGTGTATTCTTGTAAGTACGTTTTTAAAATTTCTGATCCTTCCATCAAAAAAAGAACACAGCAATAAGTGATGAGGATTATTTACTACATCAATAGCCAGTGAAGGAACGGAAGCAAGCCTGCCCATACCTGAGCCGTTGATTAAAATCAGGTTAATGTATGAATGGCTGAAATTACAGATTTGCAGGGACTGAGATACTAAAAAAGAGGAGCAGTGGTAAACCAAATTCTTACAAACAGAACATATGGTTATATGAAAATGCAGCACATAGATGCATAGTTCTACTCTTGAAACCACACTTCACGAAGAAAAAAACCATAAATCAATAGGCACAGGAAATAAGAACTAATATCCGCAAGGAAAAGAGAATGTATGGAGCCAGGAAGTCAATATTGCTCCAAAAAGACAACTGCAGCAAGACATCAAAATGATCACCAGGAACCAACAGACTCAACAAGCATCAGTGACAAGACCAGAACTAGATATACTAAAAATGAAGCTAAAAAATATTTCTGTAGAGAGGCATTCACAGCAATTTCTAAATGAAGGAAGTGGATGAAGGACAGGTGTAACCACACTGTTGTTTTGGAAAAACAAACCAACAAACCCATGCCCCAAGCCCTCATCTTATGATACATCAGAATTCAAACCAGAGATTTATTTTGGAATGGAACTGAAAAGGTGTGGGGTAAGGAAACTAATGCGAGAAGGATACATGTTTTCCTTTTCTTAAAGTAATGCCAAACTGAAGTTATCAGAATTTTAAAAAAACACTGGGCATTTGAAGAAAGCATAGTAATAAACAATAAATCTCGCTCCCAAAACCAATTGAAAAAAACATTTCAGGGAGGAACTGACAAGCTGATGCAGCATAACCATACATAGTCAGGTGCAATGCATGTGTGAGCCAGGATGTCTATCCTGAAAGATTATTCTCTTCTGGAGGGATGCACATGCAGAATAGCTACAATTTAAAAAAATAATTATTTTCAGGGAAAGACTGAGAAGTTTATTTCTGCCATCTTTGAAAGTTTCACTGGACCCAGGAAAAGAATGGAATTTCATAGCTTAATAAAATACTAACTGGTTTCTAAGAAAGAGAAATGTAGGGAAATTTTACATATTAGAGCTTCTTCATATGATTCAGTATTCAACAAGCATGAAAAGTAGCTAATACTATGAATTCAAGAATTGTTCTGGATGCACTGGATTGGTAGATGTAGCCAGTTCCCAACTACTCGAACATCCTTCTTTAGTTCTGCCCTGTTCTTGGGCATGAAACAAGGAAAAGAAGTGGATTTTGGCACTGCTATACTATTTAATACAGACTCTGGTACTACTTGGAAAAGAAGTATCCAAGAAAAAAATAAATAAAACCAAGTCAAATAAGTACCTCTACTGAAATTCAATGTTCAGCTTAAACTTGATGAGACAAGGCTTTCTTCTGTTTCTCCAGAGACTTGTTGATGGGTCTATTTTGGTACTAACAAAAAAACCTCAAACCCTATCCCTATGTTTTTCAGTCTTCCTACAAAGTGAATCTTCCATTATAGAAAGGATTTTAGAAGATTTTGCTTTTATTATTTATGATGGGTTTAGGGTTTTTGGTTTTGTTTTTTTTGTGGTGGTGGTTTTTTTTGACATCCCAAGCATACCAAGCTGCCTTTTTCTTAGTTACAATGGTTCACTTTTGAAGCTGTGGCATTTAGTGTTTTTAACTGAAATGTAAAGTAAAAAGAAGACTTGTTAGGACTCAATTATTTACATATTTTACCAGGAAAAAAAACACTTTAAACATCTGTTGCAGTTTGAGGCTGGGCCAACCACTAAACGGACGGCAGATGCTCTTTGTTAACCCCTCTCCCTTCATGTTCCTGACTTCAGAAAGTCCAGTCTTAGAAGGGACTTAACTGGAAAGTAAAATCACTGAAAGGAAAATTGGTTCTGTTTTAGCCAAATCAGGACAACATTGAAGAAAAAAAGGCAATGATTGTATGGAAAATATTCTACTTAGCAATTGATTTGAAAACCACTGCTGCACTGTATTGAGGAGAATCTGGGAGGATACAGCAGATTGACTTGTGTTAGTAAGCAGGATTCCTCATCTTAAGACAAGCCTAGTTACTTTCTACCTCAATATACATACTCTCAGCATCTCTTTAAATATATTTTTTATAATCCTGGAATGTGCGCTGAAAAAAATTACGAGGAAATAAAATCCAGAAATAACAAGAAAACATTTGAATTTTTAACAGGATCAAATACCTAAACTCATGTGTCTATGAACAGCTCTCTGTTTACAAAAAAGGCAAAAAATCCTTGCAGTGCTTGGAGTGTGATTTCACCTACTTAGATCATGCTAACAATTTAAAACATCCTTTGCACTTTTCCATGCTCCTCAACCATATCACAGCTAAACAGCTGTGCCAAAGGGCCTGCTACTTCCTGAAGAAAATTCCCAGGTAGAAAAAACTACAGCATATGCAAAATTAATAAATAAAAAAGAGAAGAAGGAGAAACAGTAGGAACCAAGATAACAAATATGAAATTTAACACACTCAATGCACACAAAGTACCTACCCTATGGATAAAACTACAGCTTGCCAAATCATGGCCTGAACAGCATCTTATTAACTATGAATTTCTGGTAAGCAACCTGATCTTTCTTCTACTGAAAAATACTAAATATTCCCACTGAAAAATCTGTAACAATAATTGATACAAAAGCATCTTCTCAATTCTACCTGCCCCCATTTGCTAATGTCATTACTTCACATAGCAGTTGTATATTAAAAGTCATAACACTAGACTGAAAACATAAATCACAATTAGGTTTAGTATTAATTTGTAACTCATTTGACTGTGTGAAAAACTTGCACCAATGTGCACATTCAACATTAAAGCTATGGTTCATGACAGGTGTTCAAAGAATCATCTTTTATTAGTAGCAAGCATGAGAGATGACCGAGATAATAAAATACATTTTTTTACATAAATAATTCTCATCAGCCTTTTATTTTTTGTTAAATAAATGCATTTTTCTAGGCTTTTTCATTTCAGAAATTCCCTGCAACTGAAAAATTTACATAAACTACAAGCAGCATACCTTTTACATTAGAAACATTAGGTCTTTAGGTGAATGTCAACTTACGAATGACAAAGGAAACAGTTCCTAATAGGAGACAGCTATAGGAATCTAAAAAGAGTGATCAACCAGCAAAATTAAATGTACTATGATACAAAGGTGTGCACACAGCAGTGGATAGATGAGATAACCATTTTGCTAGCGTCTATAAACCTTCTGAAAAAGTGGCCTTGCTTGCTCATTTTAGCTGTAAGATAGAGCCAAGTACTTTTCTTACTGAGGAATTAAAAGCTATCTATCACAACTACAAGTATGTAAGGATGTAATTTAACACCACTGAGGGTTTTGTCTGATTCAGTGTAACTTAAAAATACATAGCTAGGGAAGGGACAGATTACCAGCAAGTAAAGTAAAGAGAGACTTTTTCTTAAGCAGAATATAAATAGTGTAATGAATGAAGCAGCAAGTTGGAAAAAGAAAAAATGCTCTCATCTTTCAAGTACTATAACAAGTTCCTTAGGACCCTTCATGATCAAAGAACACTGAAAGAAACTATGCACACTGAAGTGGAAGAACTGCACATCAGTGAGACTGAATCTTGCAAAGTGAAATACATTGAATACTTCTTGTCACTGAAATGTATTCCTGGTGATAATTTAGAACCTGTCCTTGGTCTTCCATATGTGCTTCATTTGACTTTGACACACAACATTGCCAAAAAATTAAATATTGATTACATCACTTATATATAGGAGAAATGAAGACTTCAACCTGAAAGCTGTAATTTTCTTTTATACTAATATAATCTCCCTAAGAGTAGAACAAAATTAGAAGTTTGAAAGAATGACTCAGTCATTTGCTCTGGATATATTCTTTTAAGTTATCTGAAGTTGTAGATGTAAAATTTTATACTGTAACTTTAAAAAAAGCCCCAAGAGTCAACATTAATGGAAACAAAAAAACCTTCTCCATATTTCTAAAAGGTGTTACACCCGGTCGTGTACTGCTTTTGTACCTGAAAAGAACACTGCATTTAACGTCATGAAAATGCCAACCACACACATACACAAAAAAATAGAAGACCTTAGAAGCTGAGCAGCTACTGGAAATGACAAGAAAAACTTGTAACGTGTCATCCTACACTTTTGCCAAGTGAGTACTCAGCAAATTCATCCAACCTTGTTGAGAAAGCAGTAAAACTTTAAAAAGACCCAAACTATACTGTAGAAGATAAAAATACCTGTCACACTATCAACTTTATGGTTGAATGACTGAAAAAGGGAGGACTGTTAGTGCAGTTTCCCTCTGAGTAAAACTTTGCCTCTCTTTCTGAATCCACCTGCTATAAATATGGTTTAAATGCTCTTTGAGCCGCAGTGGATTTTGCTTGAAACTCAAATGCAATTTAGAGAACAAGGAAGGTGCTCTACAGAGATCAATTAAAAGCTAACAAAAGGAAGTTTGCTTAGTTTTGGAGAGGTACCTAATGATAGACAGAGTAGTCCCAATGGAAATTTGTCTTGAGAAGTTCTGACCTCCCAAGATGCTACAGTGAAAAGTATAACAGCTTCTTTTATCAGTAAATTGAAGCTTTGAGGACTGATTGAAATATACAGGTTCAAACTCAATATTCATCATTTACTACTCTGTTAGAAACAGAGATTTTCAGAAAACATGGAAGATTAAGTGTGAACAATAAAGCAAATTTAAAATTAAATGTTATATTTTGTCTACATGATCTGTGTATATATAAAAACATTAAATTTTCCAAAATATAATTATGAAAAGACTTCTCCTAAGAGATCAATCAGGAGTACTAGTAATGCACTCTTCCATACCTTCTCTCCGATAACCCCATGCATTAGTAACCTCCTACTTACATTCATTCAATAGAGGTGCTTCCGCCATTGCAGAAGCTTGATTATTTTATACAACTTATTATTTATATACAACTTTCTGCTACTCAGCAAATTCAGTAAAAGATACATACGGGTTTATGTATATTTAGGACAAAAAATACAATGAGAAAATGGTACAACAAAATAAACTGGAATTTGTAGCTCACAAAGAAATATAGTGCCACTAGCTCTATGGCTAGACCACCACTCCAAACAAAATGCATTATTAAAGAAAACTAATTATTTTTTTTTCTGAAACTTCCTGTCCTTTGTTTCATTTCATATATTCATGTCTTGGAGCCCTGAAATGAGTCCCTAAACCAGCACATGAGAATAATGAAAAGGTATATACTTGCGGATCAAAGAAGGAAAAAAGCCCCACCACGAGTATCAACTGGATGCTGAAGTACAATTTATCTTTATTCACACTACTACTATTGTGTATAAAAGAGGTCCAGTGTAAATTTAATTCATATTGCATTATTAGAAAGCCAGGATCCAGAAGGAAAAACATAGTAAGTGAAGACATTTAGACATATTGACAACCTTGAAGAATATGAACCATATTTCTTGACAAATTCAGACAATGTGTGAGAACTTGAGGGTGCTAAAAAGGACTGAACAAAAAGATAATGAGTAGTTTGTGGGGTTTGGGGTTTTTTTATAAAGTAATAAGTAAAATGAACCAAGAGCTCTCTAAGTGGCAAAGAAGTGTATAATTTTGTGCAAAATCCAACCTCTAGGTAATAGGAACAGATGAGACCACTCTTTAATTTTTTTTTCCAGTTGGGCTTTCCTAGATCTTTCCCTGTATCAGCTTGTACCACCTGCTTTTGAAAGACATCACAGTAAAGCTAGACTAGTTAGATGTTGCATGACAATTCCTATTATAAAACGAGTCTCACATATTTTGAACAAAATGTGATTGTGCAGTAATGTATGAAATACCAAAGCATGACCCAATTATGATAAGAGCTCATCTCAATTAATTTCCCAAATAAGAGTTTCAGATTTTCAATCTGTTTCAAAGTCCTTGTAGTTTCCTTTTATAATCTCTGGATCTTTGAAGACAATCTAGAAGAGTGCATTTTGCTTCATAACAGATAAGCTTTACTCCTTCTCACTGTGAAAAGCTTCCTGAAAATATACAGGCTTCATCTAAAGCTATTTCATAGCAGTGCTGTCTCTTTTTTATGCCTGTTATGGGTCCCCTTTGGTTTTCTTTGGATGCTTTTGTTTTGTCAACAGGCACAAAACTCAGTGCAGTTTCTCTGTCTTGTATTGCTCTTCTGCCCTGAGTGTTCTAATGTAATAAGCTCTGAGTTTTTAACTTTTAATCCATCAGACACGTGACAATTTTTTAGCAAAAAAAATGAAGGAGTCGCAGACAGAATTCACTGAGCATCTTCTTACAAAAAGTAGACTATATAATGAAGTTCAAGTATGCTGTCCATCAGAATAATTTTGATTCTATTACAGTGAAGGTGAGTACTGCATAAAACAATCCCATAGGCTAAACCAAAACATTTCTATGGGTGGCTGCCAATAAATCTTGTTTGCTGACAGAAAAGAATGAGACAGCAGGAAAGAAGAACTAGCAGATGCTGGCAATCACTTTAGCAAGCAGAATAATCTTCAAGGATCATGAATTAGATGAGGAAGAATGTTACTGTTTGCCATCTGCTAAGGGTCTATTAGTATGTCAGCATCTGGTGCCATAGAAAGATCTTTGTGATGTGAACGCTCAAAGTGAATTCAGACAGAGCCTTCTTCTGCTGAAAGGAGTCCTGCTGAAGGTAAACATTACAGGCCTTGCCACTGGTCAATTCCCTTAGTTTTTGATGCATGCTATTTAAAGTTTGGTAAAAAGAGAACATAATAGAGTTCACCTCAATGATTAAATAGTATAGTGTAATCAATAAGAACTGAATAATAATCCCACAAGGTTGGCATTAAAACTTTCTTTCTATTCAATTTAGGCTGGTTTTCGTTTCCAAATATCAGGCAGCAAATATCTAAGTTTGAGCAAAACCAGTTGGTTTGAAAGCGTCTTAAACCGAACAATAATGAAGTGGGGCACAGAACTGCCCCAGCCCAGGCTAGAAATTTGCACATACATTTTGTCGACAAAATAATACTTGCTTAATGTTGTTACCCAGTGGCAGGATTATCTATGTTCCTGGGGGTATTAAAGACATTCAAAGTGTTAACAATTTCATATTCATGATTGATATTGCAAGAGAAAACATGAAACTTCAGTAACCATGTGTTGGTGGACCCACATATTAAATTGTGCAACAGTACACACTGAACAAACTATACTGTCTTGCATTTATCTACTGCTTAGAATGATACAACCCTTGCATGCAAACCAACCTTCTTCAGCAGAGGCAATACATTAATCTGACAGATTACATGTCTGAGCATAGAGCTTGCAAGGCATAAATGTACTTACTTTCGGCGTTGGGCAGGATGCAGTGGAGAGACGAGAGGTGGCCTGGGCACGAGGAGATTCTGAAGGAGTAGTACTGAGGGAGGCTGTATCACGTGGGAGCACCTGAACACCACGAGAGATGATGGAATCTGGAATCTTAAAAAGAAGAGAGATGGAATTAATAGTAAAAAATATACTGTATTTAAAACTTACTCAAAACCTTATATCAAAAATGTAGGAATACCCCACTCCTCGGTTTGCATACCTTCTCATATGCAGTGCTAACAGTGGTTAATATCATGTTCTCATAGTTTCAGTAACAAATACCTAGAAAATATATAAGATCATATTCTAACTGAAGCAGCACAGAACATACTACCTGTCGTGAAAAACTTACGAATCAGATATACGACACCAGGAAATAATAACAAAGTAATGTTTTTTCCCTGTTTCAAACCCAATGGCCAACGGTGATTTCTACGATGGCATGAAAGGAGGCAGACTTCCCATTCTTTAACTAGGGGACAATATACTGAACAGAAAAAAAAATTATTAGCAATGACTGAACCCCTCTGAAGAAATGTCATGCAGCGAAAAGATTTCTCATAAGAAATGTCATGCAGTGCTTAAATACTCTTCACTTCGTGTACTTCACTTTGGCTTTAATTTATCTACAAAAATCTTTGATGTAAGGTTTGTGCTGCAAAAGCTACAGGCCTCTCTGGAGAGAGTACAGACAAAAGCACTAGAAAACACCAAAGGCACCACTTGGTTTAAAATGCATTCTGAAAGGAAAAATAAAAATTCAATATTTTTCTTTATTCCACATAATGTAGTAGAAAGCTATCTAGGAAAGCATATCGTCCCTGATGAACATGACTGTAAAACTGGTAACAATGGACAGGGAGAAGGTTGAGACACTCAACAACTTTTTTGCCTCAGTCTTCACTGGCAACCTCTCTTCCCACACCTCTCAAGTGGATGGATTGGAAGACAGAGACTGGGGGAGCAAAGTCCCTCCCGCTGTAAGAGAAGATCGGGATCATGACCACCTGAGGAAGCTGAACATACATAAGTCTATGGGATCCGATGAGGCATCCCACATTCTTGAGGGAATTGGCTGATGTAGTTGTCAAGGCACTCTCCATGATGTTTGAAAATTCATGGCAATCAGGTGAAGTCCCTGGCGACTGGAAAAAGGGAAACATTGCATTCATTTTTAAAACGGGTAGAAAGGAGGACTCTGGGAACTACTGACCTGTCAGCCTCATCTCTGTGCCTGGAAAGATCACGGAACAGATCATCCTAGAAGTTATGCTATGGCACACAGAAGACAGGGAGGTGATTTGAGACAGTCAGTATAGCTTCACCAAGGGCAAGCCCTGCCTGAGCAACCTAGTGGCCTTCTGTGATGGAGAGACTACATCAGTGGACAGGGGAAGAGCTATGGATGTCATCTATCCATACTTCTGTAAGGCCTTTGACACGGCCCCCCACAACATCCTTCTCTCTGAATTGGAGAGATATGTTTTTGACGGATGGACCATTCAGTGGATGAGGAATTGGTTGATCATATCCAGAGTAGAGTTCAACAGCTCAATGTCTGGATGGAGCTCAGTGATGAATGGTGTCCCTCAGGGGTCTGTACTGTGACCAGTACTGTTTAATATCTTCATCAATGATTCAGACAGTGGGATCGAGTGCACCCTCAGCAAGTTTGCAGATGACACCAAGCTAAGTGGTGTAGTTGATATGCCTGAGGGATGGGATGCCTGGACAAGCTTGAGACGTGGACCCATGTGAACCTCATGAGCCCCAACAATGCCAAGTGCATGCTCCTGCACCTGGGTCAGGGCAATCCCCAATATCAATACAGGCTGGGAGATGAAGAGATGGAGAGCAGCCCTGCAGAGAAGAACTTGGGTGTAGGAATGTATTTAAAGGAGAATGGCCACATAGTGAACCAGCCATATGGGATGTTGGCGTAGGCACGTAGCCGCATTTGAGAAGCTACTTCAAAGGAAGAAAAAATAAGAAAGAGCAATGACCGTTTCACTAAGGAATGCAGGAGTAAACAGAAAAAGCAGACAAGAGTGACCAATTGGACACTGCGTGAGAAGAACTTAAAGAAACAACAGGAGCTGAACTGAGCTGCATGTTTGCCTTGTGCTAGAGACTTTTAACCAATTAGATAATGCGTGACTGCATCTAGGGAAAGAAAGATTGTATAAAAGGGACAGACAAAGTAAACAAATCGGCTTCTGTTCGATTCACACTGAATCGTGCAGAGTCCAGTTTTTCTCCTCACTTGGGGCTACTGGTTGATGAAAAGCTGGGCGTGTGCTGGCAATGTGTGCTCACAGTCCAGAAAGTCAACTGTATTCTTGGCTGCATCAAAAGAAGCGTGGCCAGCAGGTCACCCTTAAAAGGGTAGATTCAGACTAGATATAAGAGAGAATTTTTGTATGATGAGGGTGGTGAAACACTGGCACAGGTTTCCCAGAGAGGTGGGTAGATGTCCCATCCCTGGAAACATTCAAGGTCAGGTTGGACGTGGCTCTGAGCAACATGATCTAGTTGAAAACGTCCCTGCTCATTGCAGGGGGGTTGGACTAGATGACCTTTAAAGGTCCCTCCAACTCAAACTATTCTATGATTCTATTTCTAAGCTGAAATTTTAGGGACAGATTCTTGTGCTGGTGTTATTAAGCCACTTAAATAATTGGAATTACACCAACTTACAACAGTGAGCAAGTGGTCTTATTTTCAGTTATAAAAGACAAATCTATCACATTTTTTTATGTTCTTTGTCTTCTGTCCAGTTCCAAAGAAAAGAGCTGGAAGGATGTATTTGAAGAATAAAGCTTTTCTTAGCTTTAATATATCAAGTCTTCGGAAAGTCTGTTGCTTCTTATTACTGCAGTATTTGGGCCCAGTCATGCAGCTATCACACTGGCTTTATAATTGACTAGATTGCTAGTTTAACATAATGATTTTTTTTTTTTTTTTTGTGTAAAATGGTAAGACATACAAATGATAAATATCTCAGAGAGGAGAACTGATCTCTAACATTAGTTCTACAACCCAAAATGCAGCAGATATTCCACTATAATGCACTCTCTACAAAGGCTTATTCTGATTTTGTTTCCATGATTTTAACCTCTTCCTTTTTCAGAGGTACCAATTCTACCAGATCTGATTGCTCCTACTTCCTGTAATTCACTTTTCTATCACAGAAAAGAAAAAGTAGAAATTCTGATATTTGAAGGAATATATATGCACATATTTTAAGATCTTTCTCCTCATTAAAAATTTCTTAGCTCAGCCTGATGTTCAAGTTCCAGAAGAACTACCAAAAGAACCTCCATGTTTGGGGGAAATGGCAATAGGAGACAATAAAAGGAAGCAAGAAATGAAGATCCAGTGACAAGTCAAACCACTAACATTGGAAATTTCCAGCCAGAATTTTTTTTAAATGAAGGCGCTGTAGTCAGTCTGCATCTAGCCATTTTGAGCATTCTTGCCTAGTAAGGCTTAATGGCAAACAGAAGCCACTGGAAAGTACCTCTACCCAAGAACAAGCCTGAATCCTAGCTTTTAAAATCTGTTGCATCCTTAGGACCAGTGTCAGGATGTTAAGACAGCTTTGTTGCTTGTCTCTGTGCAGTTAAAATGATAAATCTTAAGACTGAAGTCATTAAATACTGCTTTTTAATGTCATTTTTCCCCCCTCAAGTTCCTTGGTTCCCATCTATAAATAATGACTATGTATAATGTAGCAACCTTGACTTGGAGATACTGGGTTATATGTAGGGGATTTATTTCACCATAAACCCTTCTCCCCCCACTAGTTTCTCATGCTTATAACCTGTTTATAAGTTGTGTGGAAACAGATCTTGTTCTCAGTGTGCGACGAACTGCCTGCTTTCTGCTCTACTGCTTTGCTTCTAGACTGACTGTCAGCATTTAAGAAAACCCAACTTTCCTTGGAGGATCTTTCAAGGCTAAGTAACTTATGCTGTGATTTCCACTATAACTTATCAAGTCAGCGGAGTTTCTCTTCACTATGGCCAATTATGCTGGGGATATCTTCCTCTCCATTAACAGTGCCTAACTGATCTCTACTTGGAGTATTCTGATTTGCAAATAGCATCTTAGAAATATACTATAAATAGAGGTAAACAGGGACGATAATATTCTGATCATGCAAACAGTTTCTAGTCAGAAACATCATTTCCCTTCTGTTCTCTTTTACTCTTGAAATCCCATCTTAAATATGTTTAACAAAAAACAGGCTAACATCCCTTAGTTTTACATTGGCCTAGCTCCAATACCACCTACAACTTTTAATGCTTCCTTTTAATCTCCATGACTAAGAACAATACATCAAAAAATTACATTTTAATAAAGGCATAAAATAAAAAAAGACACAATAAAAGAAAGAATAGTTTTAAGTTTTCAAATAAGACACTTCTTTACCCTCCTCTGATAAAAAGCTGCACACATCTTGCTATGATTGCACACAGATCCATTACCTCTTTTATATACTCCAAGATCCCACAATACAAACACAATATTGCTTTTGCAAATGATACCATGATCCAGTTCTCCCTGAGTTTACTCTGGTTACTCTAGAGTAATCAGATATTACATATTGTCTCATCCCCTTCAGGCAAGTAATTTTATTTTTTTTTCTATCCGCAATATCCATCAATCGTTGCTTCTAAAATTTTATCTGATATCACCTTTTCCAGAACAAAACACTCTCTCTGCAACAAAATGACTGAGACAATTCCAGTCTCCATTGGACTGCCTGGGAAGTACTATTTTTTGCCTGTGAGAAAACTAAAATTTAAGTAAAATTTCAGCCAGAGAATTAATCAGAAAAGGAAGCTGAAGATAAAGATTATTAGAGGCATTTAAATTAAATGAGAATTATTCCCTAATCATTACTGTTACAGAAAATAAAATTGCCATAAAAGAATCCATATAAATCTATCTAGAACTCTAAGTTTCAGCTTGCTAGCTTTCACTGACAAAATCTCACTGAATTAAGTTAGTTCACATTCACAAATTTTGCTTATTTCTCTAATATGACAGCAGTGTGTTGTACTGCTAAACCAGCATTAATATTCTCTTTAAACCACTGTGACAGCTGACTTCAGAGAAGGTATTAATATGTACACTGCATAAACATAAATATATTAAAAATATAATGGATATATACTGCCCATTAAGTGAAAGGGACAACAGAATATGACTGGTATTTCTACGCATACATGTTATGTGATAGGGAAATGTCTCATTTTTCTCACCCATTTTTAATAAGTTATTTTCCTTTTAGAATTAAATTTAGGCAATCTAAGTCTCTAATCAAGGCAACTTCTTGCTAACCCTGTTAGAGAGGTTGATACATGCATGAGAAATTTCTGTTTCTGGGAGCCTGGAAATCTCTAATAAAGACAGGCAGGCATATTATTGTGTTTTGGATAGATTATTTAAAAAAACCCAAACTTTCACAAAGTCACATTTTGAGTTTTTATGATTTTCCAACTCATTTTCCAGTTTCAAACAAATTTTAATAGAGGGTAGCGGTCTCAAAACTCTAAATGGGGTACAATAAAACTCGTAAGTTCAGTGAAAATAGTTTCTGTTTGCACTAGCTGGAGTGGAAAACCTGTTGTAACATACTAACTGAGAAAGAAATAAATGAGAAATGAACGAAGTGACAGAGAAAGATATCTACCATATCCATCAGTCATTACTTCTACAATTTTTATCTGATATAACCTTTTCCAGAAGTACTTTTGTATAGGTTTAAATATTTGTGTTAGATTGGAGAACTAAGTTTTCACAAGAAGGGGGGTGGGAAGGAAGTGATATGAGCTCTTCGTTCTCTTTTGCCCAGAAATGGAACAAAGATTGAAAGTGCTGGTGAGGTAATAAAAAACCAAGCTGTAGATGGTAATTACTCCAACTGTTATACAAGAGCAAAAATGTCTTAAAAAGATAGAGAAAGGACATCTCAAAAACCCAAAAAACTTCTGAAAAACTAGCCACTTCCTGCTCTGAGTTTGAAGACCTGATATGGATTATAGAATGCATAAAAGAATAGCTCGAGTAATTTGCAGAAGGGCACATAAGCCTGAATGACAGCTTACCAGTGTGCTTCAGAGAGGCTGAGTTCACTGTTCTACTGATACTGAAGAGCATTGTGCAAATTCTAGTTTAGTAACCGCAACTAAAAAAAGTGAAACTATTGGAACAAATGTGTGTGTATTTACATAGGTACACACACAGCGCTTTATCAACAGGTGTGTGAATTTTAAAGCTTTCACATTTCCTATGTGACTTTTCAAGAGATGTGGTCATCATGTTTTAAATACAGAGGTGTTACACTATTTGATTGATGGTTTAAATTACTATTTGCCTAAGGGAATAAGAAAGTGCAGCCTCTGGTCATCAAACCTAGGGACATATTTTTCCAAGAACTTACAAACCATTTGTGGGCTAACATGCAATGAACAGGTCAGACAGCAGCACTCTAGGCCAACTGCCTTCCTTAGGTTTCTCTCATCTACGGTTACGAATACGGTAAATTACATTTAATTCCTGATGATACTGTAGCCATTATTATATCTTGATTCAAGCCTAGACTAAACCTTCAGGAAATGGAAAATAAAGCATAGTACTTAGTTAGAGCCTGAGTTACAACCTCAGGGTTATCATGCATGGAAATAGCTGCTTAGTAGTCACTAAAATCCAGTAATTTATAAAAAGTCCACTGTATCCTGACTCCAAGTATTTTTCTTCTGTTTTTGAGAAATTCTACTTCTAAACAGAATATAAAAATATGGAAGAAACTGCAAGTGATGAAAGCAAACTATGAACACCCAGTGCAAATGCTGTATCATGTTGACAAACAAACTACTGAGCGAAAAAAAGCAAAGCAAGGCAAATGAAGGGGAAAAAGTTACCAAAATTTCATAGCTCTCAAGCAGTAATTTTAGGAGATTATTTTAATTATATTCAATTATTGAGTATATTAGATGATAAGGCCGACGACTAATCAGAAACACAGGCTTCATAGCAATGATCATGCCAGCAGGCAAATAATTCAAATTGACAATGCACACCTTGTTTAGCCCTGTATATTAAACAGAAGATTTTCTGTAGCATGATCTCTAAAAGACAGCACTGATGTGTTTTTGTTAGAAGAAAGTAACACTGTCTGTTCACACAGTAGACTAGGAGGCAGGCAGTGTATTTTTACCTAGTTAGTGCAAAAGCCTCTTGGAAGTGTCTCTTACCGGTTCTCCTTCACTGCCTGCTGCGTGATGGCAATAACTGATGAGACCAGGGATGGGCTGTTCACCTTTTGCCATGATAACAGCTGAACTGGTGTAGGATGGATGTTTCTAATGCACAATACATAACAGCTATGAATACAATGACAGGAAAACATGAAACTATACAAGCAAATGACTGAAAGGGAATGAGGTGAAAACAAGTGTGACACTGAAATGTCAAGCTCATGTGAACACAGCCAGTTTACATCTTAGGTATTTTCTGCCTTTAAAAATGGCACATATTATTTATCTTTGCCTACATCAAAAGAAATTGATAAATTTTAAATTTTCATTAATAAAACCTAAAACTTGCAAGTGATAATTACCTTAATTCATCTGTGTATAGGTATATGTAATCAGGATTTTCTGCACATGAGGAGATGATCTCCAGCTGCAGCTGTCTTAGAAATGTCAAGATGCCTCAGACCTGAATTCACATTTCTGGAGTTAGAATGCTGCTGCTTTGGTTTAGAAATTGTTTAATATAATTCTGAGCTACTCAGACTTCCAATTCCCATAATAGGAATTAAAAGTACAATTTGTGGAGTAAATATTGAACAAAGCAGTTTGGAAAAAACCCTTTCCAAAGACATAGTAATACATTGTCTTTTCATTTGAACACTGAAGACATAAAACTGAGGTAAATATTCATATATCGCTTCAAATAATATATTTCTTTGGAAAACACTTGAAATTTGAACCAAAACAATTTGCGCTATCTAATGTTTTCCTTTTGTAGTCTCAGATTTATTATTTTGGTTTGAGTAATGTTGATCTATGATTACTGGTTAAAGCAAGGCTATAAAGACAACGTGATGACATTTAGTTTTGTGGCAGAATTTCACTTCTCTTATGCAGAAATGCACACTGGTAGTCTGGATACCTTATAACTTAACCTGCTACCTATCTGTCATACTTTTTATCAGTGTTTTCAGAAACAAACATTTTCTTTTCAAAATAGATATTGTGGCTTAGAAAATTTTGTTGTGATTCCTTAATGTGCCACCTACTGGACTTTGCATGTTCCAGCGTGAGTACTTCGAATTAAAAAAAAACTCACTAAAAATGGTCTGTCACATCAGAACGGTATCATAAAAATGCATGTTATTATCAAGATAATAAACAACGTATGTCCGACTGAAGTTTGAGATCACCTATCAAAACAAGACTAATATATTTTTATCAAGCTGTATTTCTACAAAATGTACCTGAAATACACCTGTTTGACCACACAGACATCAATGTATAGTCTTAACATGCAAACGAATATTGGTAGAAAGTACCTGAGACAGAAACTAAAGGGTCTCTTCGGGAAGCAAGCCAGACTCACCTTAGCTGCAATGGCTGCTGCTGTTATATGTGAAGAAGAACTGTCCTCTGTTGAGGCAACTCCACTATCTTTCTTTTCCTCCTCCTCTTCCTCACACTGTACTCCTTTGTCTTCCGTCTGCTTGTGAGGGCTGGTGGTTGGAGGAGGAGAAAGAGGAGGTGGTGGTGAAGGCAGATCTTCAAGCTCATCGTGTACCTCCTTTACTTTTACAATGGCATCCCGCAAAAGATCAATGGCGTGAGGTAGGGCTGGCAGTATAAACTGAAAGCATTCCTACACATAACGAGAAGAGAAACGACTATGAAAAGTTACCTGCAGAAGTAAATAGGGATTTTTCAGGTTTATTCTTACAAGATATTTGGGATTTAGATGCATCTTTTAATCCAATCATAAATAAAACCTTAAATGCCCTATGTAATTGCTCATAGAGGGTAAGAAACCACTTAACCAGAACTGGGAACTATACTATATATTTTTGCCTTTTTTTCATGCAAATATAGCAAGTTGTACAACGGGGCTACTGTAATTAAGCTAATATTGGATTAAAACATCAAAAAACAAGAGTTAAATTTTCATGAATACATAATAGAGAAACCAGTTCACAGCAGTTGGCAGAATGCTACAAAAATGCAGAATAAAAAGATTAACTCTATCCCTGCAGGCATATTAGCTTCAAATCATTCCTATTATGTTCCTTCACAATTAGAGAACAATTCAAAAGGCTTTCCATAATTATACTTTGATATAATTATATCCTTTTTTTTTTCCATGGACTTATCCTATATACTGGAAGAGTGACAAACTACACTGATGTCATAATTTTACGTAACTCGGAAAAAATTGTTCATAAATAATCTATTTTTCAAACCTCTCCTTGCTCTGTGATCTTAAAATCACTCAGTTTATTTTATATGGCTGAAGGAAGTAAAAAGGCAGACACTGTGCAACTGTTTTTATTCCATAATGGAACATTCTTCAATGTATGACTATTGTCTCTCATCCTCCAACCCAGGCATCTCAGTAAAGACTTTTTTTCAAGTCGTTTGAGGAGACTGCATATAAACATTAAATTATTGGAAAACGATGGGAGGGTCACAAGAATGAATTGCCATGGCAATGGAGTTAGGGAACATACAAGTTGACAGAGAAAGCTGACATTATTCCTTTCTTGCATTTAATTTCTGGTTTTGTTTCAAGCTTAAGGAAGATTTCTAAAAACTTATTCTAACATTTTAGAGTATACAGAAAACAAATAATAGTAAATATTTTGTAAATATATACTGTAACAAATATTTTCAATAAATAAAAATGACTATGTAAATGAAACAAAGAGCAAATTATCCATCAGAAATTACTAGAGTTTATATAAGCCACTTTCTAAGTCAAAAACATGACTCAAACACTGTATTTCCTCAAAGCTTCTAAATAAGAACCCACCTTTCAGTCTCTCCTTTAAGAGTAATGAAAAGTCAGACTACTTCATAGATTTATAAATTCTTTAAACATTCAATTTGGCACTCCGATGAACTGGAGTAAACTGGATGAGCATAAGATGCTGTATGTAATGAATATATATTAAAATATATTTGCAAGCATAATAAATAATTATAACTTCTAATGTAACTGCAAAGCTCAGAGCTATTGTGCCTCCACAGTATTATTTTAAAAATGGTTTTAAATACTGAAGCATACAATCATCATTACTTCAATAAAAAAGCAGTCCTCAAGTAAGCAGCAAACAAGGACAACAATCTCTGAACTGACCAATAATCATGAAAATGTACATTAATGATTAACTCATTAGAGAAGCACGTTCCCCACTCCTACACTGAAATAAAGCCTTGTTGGTTCGACTGTTGATGAGTAAGTTTCCAGCTCATGCTATTTGTAAAACTCATTGTTTTATGCAACTCGTAGTACAATTACAAAAATTGCCATAGAGCCAGCGATTTCAACGAGCATCAGGTAATTTCACACCTTGCTCTCTTTCATAACATTAAATACCTTTTGCAAGGCTGGAAGTAAAGAAAACAGACCAGAACAACACAAAAATGGAAGCATTCTATAGATCTTGATTCAGTGGTACATGCCACGCAAATGTTCTCTGGAGATAACACGTCTGGCATGCATTGTGTCCATTTCTGAACTGGAGCATTTACACTGCTGCCACTTGCTATTAATATTTCAATATTGTGTTAATGAAATATGTATACCACTGCAATTTCATAGCTTTATGTAAGCTTCTTATACGATTGTATTAACACGATGGAAAGGAAATTAGCAAGTCATAAAAAGAGAGAAATGAGAGAAATGCCTGGTAACAAACTGTCCTATTTGGTTCTTGAGATCGAGCCTGCTATGGAACAATTTTCTCTACTATTAATCTTAAATATCTTTGCTGAAATATATGCTTTAAAGATGTTTCATATTAAAATAAATTGTGACAGAACAGATTACCATCATGACAGGAACAAATAAATCATACGTTTATAAAAAGCTTGGTTGTATAATGAAATCATATGACTTTTTTTCTTTTCCAGAAGAATTACCTTTTTTTTTATTTATACTGAACAATTGTTAAAATACTTATTAACATTTTTTCATTTCTTTTCCTCATCCTCTTTCTACAATTTACCTGTCTTCACAGTCTGAGTACCTCAGGGCAGAAAATGACAAATTTTTCTTTATCCAGTATGTTAGGAGTGCTACTGAACACAACAAAACCCATTAGAGATTGTAGGCTATTTCATTTCTTCCATAATTCAACAAAAGAAGTACAGACTTCAGAAAAAAGTCTTATTGGTGCACCAGTTCTCCAAGATGTGGGGCCCCCTGCTATGTTAAATACATGCACATACATACAACTTCCTACTCATAACTGAAAGACTGCACATACATACAACTTCCTACTCATAACTGAAAGACTTTCAAGCAGGTATACTCTTGCCCCATCATCCTCCAATGCTTGTTAGATGTTTTGAAGGTTTTTTAATTGATTTTCAATTACAGAGTCTCATTAGATTTCCTAAAAAGGCTCTAAGGAATGGTAGAATCATAGAAGGGCTTACTGAGCCCTTGAAATTAAACATGTAGACAATATATCTGAAAACCTCTGATGGCTGCTTAAGATAATAGTATTCAAAACATTTCCTTTTCAACTTCCAGGTGACAGCCCACATAAACATTCTTTATTTATCTCCAGACATAAGTCTTTCAAGCAACAGTGACTTCAGGGCTGTGCTGCCAAACACATTAGTACTGTCTCCTCTGTGATTGGGTACTACTGGTTCAGAAGACATTGATAAACTACCAGCTACGCATTTGTTAGAGGCCAGAGGTAAAGACATTTTTTAACAAGGCCACCGACAGTCTGAGCCCTGGAGAAACACGTTCTCGTGATTGATGGGGGATCTACCTTAGCAGTTTTGTCTCAGATTGTACAGCCCACTGTTCAGCTTAGCAGTATTTGTCTGGAGAAGGCTGTTTTTCTGTATCTACCAGCCAACTACACAGAAAGAGCGAGCACTGGAAAGATCTAGCCTTACTAACACACACAAAAAAACTCCTCCTGATGTTTAATTGTGTTTCCCTCAGCTCTACAGTCAGAAAGTAAGCATGAATAAAAACATAAAGCCTAACTTCCATATCCAAACTGAGCAAAATGCAGGAAGAAAACAAACTGTGTAAAGGGTGTAAAGTCTAATACCCACATCCAAAATCTGCAAACTCTTAAAAATTATGTTCCTTTTTTTCCCTCTTGCTGACCATAATTGGGAATATTTTTCATACTCCACCAAGTTCTACCATACACTAGGCCTTCCTCTTACTTCTGTGTGAAAAAGAACACTGTAGACAACACAGACTGACCAGGTACAGGAAGTGTAAGAGAGCATTCGACTCTTCATTAGCACTGCTGGCTACAGTAAGTGAGCTCTTGCACTACATGCAATGCTGTCCTGGTCACACAGTACCTTCAGTCAGATCAGAACTGTATTGTCCACGACTAAGAGTGATGGTGTGTTCTGTTATAGGAATACGCATTTCAATTCACTGTTGCAAAATTGGTTCTAGTGGGTACTTTCTACCATTCAGAACAATGGGAGGTACTCATCATGGGTCCTCAGTAGAAGATCAGTAAGAACATTTCTTACCTGTGAGCCTTTCTTGCTACCGGGCAGATTAATTATGAGAGTTTTCCCTCTGATTCCACACACAGGTCTGAAAAGAAAGAAACCCAAAGTGAAATTCTTGCATGCAACTTTCTCCACTGTAGAAAGAAGAACAGAGCATTTAAGATAAATTCTATTATTTATCAGAATTTGTAAACTCAATTTCCAACACCTACAAATATTTGCTGATCATGTTCTCACAAAACAGCTCAGGAGAAGCTGAGCTGAAAAGGCATCAAAGGCGGCTGACAGAGTCGAACATTTAATTGGTAGTATAACTACTGGCTAGATATCCATCTTTTTTAGATCTGTGTAGCTCCCTTAGTTCTATTGTTTACTTGCATCCAATACAGTCTTTGATATAGTCCCTATTTGCATGGTTCCTTTGTAATGGAATTGACGGTGTCAAACACTATTTCCCTTGCCAGGTAAAAAATACTAAGTCATGCCGGTTGCATTAATTCACACGTCTTCTTTTATTTTTCAAGACGCAACATACGAAAAGCACAAAGGGAAGTAATTCTCAAGTGAAAACTGCACTTATGCAATTTACATCTAATTCTTCCTAACAGTCTTTCCTCCACTCTAAAAAAATATGAAACCAACTATCAAAGATTGAAGATTTTATTTTTTGTCTTTAGGGAATTCCTTTGGTCTTGATGAAGGGCTGAATTTAGACACTCAAGTGCTGAATGTTTTCTGTTGCTCAGAGTTTGTACTTTCTCCCTTTTAGCTAAATATTTTTCAGGGAAAAAAAAATTACTAGATTTTGTCTTGAAGTTGTAAAGAGTGCTGGTGAGAGATCTGGAAAACAGGCCTTATGAAGACCAGCTGAAGGAACTGGGCTTGTTTAGTCTGGAGAAGAGGAGACTGAGAGGAGACCTTATTGCCCTCTACAACTACCTAAAAGGAGGTTGTAGTGAGGCTGGTGTTGGTCTCTTCTCCCAAATTACTAATGATAGGACGAGAGGAAATGGCCTCAAGTTACGTCAGGGGAAGTTTAAATTGGATATTAGGAAGAAATTCTTTACTGAGAGGGTGGTTGGACATTGGAACAGGCTGCCCAGGGAGGTGGTGGAGTCACCGTCCCTGGGGGTGTTCAAAAAAGGGGTTGATGAGGCACTTGAGGCCATGGTCTAGTGGTCTAATGGTTAGGAATATGATGGGATAAAGGCTGGACTTGATGACCCTGGAGGTCCCTTCCAACCATAATTATTCTATGATTCTCCGCTGTTTATGAAACCAGTGGTGAAAAACCAGGGCTGATATATAAGGATAAGAAAAAAGTAAAAGGGAGAAACCAAACCAGAGATATGGAGGCTACAGTTGAGAGAAACTGTGTAACAAAAAACATAAGCCATAAGTGAAAACAGAATAGAAAAGAAAGTAATTTTTTGATAGGGCATTACCAAAAATTTTCAGCCAAAGAACATGGTTTGTGGGGTAGCCAACTTCCCTGGATTTCTTCTTATACAAATAATTCTCAGTGATTAATGTCATTTACTGGTAGCATGGCATTTTCTGGCAGGGTAGCAAGTATTCTAGTGACACCTGTCATAACACTCACAATTAAATAGCACAAAGACTGGTTTTGTGCCACAAAATGAACTTCTGATATCACATTCAAGCCAGCCTGAGAGAAGTCTTATTTTCAACTGGCAGCTTGAATACTGCCTGACTCCTGGCATCTATTTTCCCATATTCACTTTGTGCACACTACATACTCTCACAGTTAAGAAAGAAGTCCAGGTAGCTGAGGAATACTCTACTGCAATACAAAGATGAAGAGTCTGAGTTAAAGAAATGTGCTCATTACTCTTGTTGCAGTAGTCAAACTTACAGAGTATAAACTCAATCCAGCAAATTCCAAACACAGGATACGGTTTATGACAGATTCAAAAAATGAGAATTATCCACAGATGAATTAAAATGAGGTGGAATTGTGTTTGGCAGGCACCTTCTTTAGTAATCTTTTTAGCTCTTTTGTTTTAAATAATTTTGAACATTATAAGCTAAATGACTAGTCCAACAAATCAATAATAAAAAAGGGCTAAAGCAGCAGCCATTCTCCTGAAAGCTACAAGTTTTGGCTGCCAATAATCACATCTAGTGGCTCAAGACAGAAATGGAGCTGCCAAAAATTTCTCAAGAGAGCATGAAAAAGTAAGTAAAAGTTCCCAAGAACTGTGTGGCCTGCAAAAAATACTGCGTGTGCTCACAACATAAAAGCACACAAACCATGTATGCACTCTGGGTAATTTGAGAGAGAATCGATATTCCTCCAAATGTAGAGCAGTTGAGGGAGATGCTGTGGATCTCATGTTATCCTCAGCCTTGTGATGCAGCACACAGAAATTTTAAGAAAAAACCAAAAAAGTCTGAGAAAGAGGAATACAAATAGAAGCAAGGGAGTAGAAGGAAAAACAGGATGCAGGAGAAATAAAAAAATGGATGTGGAAGTTAAAAAATACAGGTCTGATGCAGAAGTAGGAATGGAGAACATTACCTCCTTGGGAGAAAAAGTACGACTTCCTTAGGAAGAAACTATGGTGGTAAAAGCAAAATAGATGGGCAGAGAGTGCTTTAAAAAGCCTCAATAAAGACTGGCACAGCATGGGTACTTGACAGTTAAGGAACTGTGTGAAGGGAACAGGTAGTTCTGGGACACGACAGTTTTGGAAAGTCACAGAGAAAAAGAAACACTTTCAGGAAACACATAAAAAGGTCTATGATGCTCTAAGATACTCCTTGCTGGACTTTGGGACTGAATCTGAGCTATGAGAGTCTCACTGCTCCTTGTTTGCTCATAAGTATCTGTGAATCCAGTCTACAAAACAACTCACCACTTCCTAATGCTGGCCCACAGTCAAGAAGACAGTCTATAACTTCTAACAATTTTTAAAAGTTCATGTGATAACATTCAACATAACTAACCTAACATTTCCAAACCCATAGGTGATTTATAGAAGTGTCAGCTTAATGTTGCATAACAGAACTTCTGCTTCAGTTTAAGAGACATTTTCTTGCTATATGTACAAGAGTTGGGTTGTAATCCAGCATTTTGGTTCCACTACCATTACAACATCCTCTCAGCCATCCTGATCACACTTCATCCTAAATCAAACTCGGCTGTGTCATCTAAATAGCTCTTCTTTTCTTGATCAGAAACAGAACAGCTAAAGTAACCTTTCCTCTCCTTGTGATAGCATTCTGTTATCCTTTCCCTTCAGATAAACACAAACTTTGATATAAAAAATTCTATCAGATAAAATAATGAAAATAATTGCTAATTTGGTCAGAATCTGCAGGTGTTAACCTGGTAATGTTGCCCTTTCAGATATGTGACATGCGATATGAAAAGTTTTAAAACACCCTGTTGAATCACTGAAACTCTCATCTAAATGTCCTTTAGAAATGCAAGTATCTGAATACAAAGTTGCAGATTTTTAAGTTCCTTCTTTATTTCTTATATAATTATTTTCTTGTTATAACATTATTATATAATGAGAAATCAAAAACCTGTAACAGTCATATCTTAGTTATCTTCAAATAATGTGCAAGCACAAACTTACGAAAGGTATTGATATTACTAAGTCTATCATATATAAAATGAGGTAAAGAGAAAGAATAAAATAAAAATCAACTCCAGAAAGAAATACAGGATCACAAGAGATGTCACTTATAAAAAAGAAACAACAACAGGCAGAGAAACAGTTACAAATTATTTAGTAGGAAATACCAAACTCTAGGAGTTAAAGCTCTATATCTGAAAGCATGGGATAAAACACCATTTAACTTATTCAGAGAGCTTTTGCTGATACTGAAATAAAAGCAGTATCAAAAAAATGCAAGAAAACACAGGAGGATATAGTGTCTAATGGAGACAACAAAGGGAATTAAATGAGAGAATGCAGTTGCCTTTCTTGGAATTTGGCCACTTCACTGAATTTACGACTTCTAGTCTTGATAACAATGGCAATCTTCAGTTGTTTGTGTATAGTTGTTTCACGAAAATGTGTATTCCTAAGGCAAAAGTTCATTTCGTATTTTGAAGGAAATAGTCTTACCTAGAGAGCATGCCCAGAGGAGTAACATTAAGTGATCCCATCAGCATTGCCAGGGCCATCCCTGGGGCTTCTCGCTCTATTACTTCTTTAGTGGCCTGCAATCAGAGATTAAATAGCAAAGTGAGTGAAGTACGATGACAAGTAAAATACAAAACCAGCTAAAATTTAGGTAAGAATATGTCCTTTTTTTGTTTCTGCCAAGAGACATCCCTGTTAAATTCTCAACACTGAAATACATTAAAGGTTTTTCTCTTTGTTGTGTAAAAAAGGGGGTTGGGAAGAAGCACTGTTAGCTGTACTGTAAAGACTCCTATAGAAAATATCAAGTCAGAACTCTATATATACAGGAAATGTTAACCAATGCCACATAAACAACTCTCTCTAGCAGAAAGGAAAGAATGTTTGGGAATAAGCAAAGACAAGACCAAATATAACTGCCTTCTCTTCCTCATCAATCTCCTGTGCATTTTCCTGTCGAGATTTTCCCAGGTATGAGAAGGGTGAATCGGTCTGCGCAAAGACAGAAAAAAAAAATTTGCAAAGGGAAGCCCATGTAGCAGGCAGGCAGGAAAATAGTAAAATGGTAATGAAAATGGCCAGAGGCTGAGGCCTTCCCTTTTGATCATGTCAGCAAAACAGCGATTCCAAACAGGTTGGCGGCTTTTGTTCACAAGCAGTCCATATGCAGTGGGCATCAAGAAGCCTGGAAGCAGAGTCTGAAAATTCTTGTCATTTTAGTCCTCTTTTTCACATGGAATCAGATGGAAAATTGTTCTTCTGGGACATGCACAACCTTCTCTCCTTACTTCTTAACACAAATTTTCTCAAATGCACAATCCGTCCACTCTCCCAGCCTCTAACATTAGTCAGGACGTGACACCTCAAAGGCAGGTTATAATCCTACACTTCATTTCCCTCCCAGTATTTGCTGTTCAGTGGATCATCTTGTTTCATGTTCTGAAACAAGATCCTAAGTTATTTGGCACAACCAAAATGTTAGCAATACTCATAAAACTGTGAAATCCATTGTAAAACATCCAGCCAAACCACAACGCTTTGATGGTCCAGCTATCAAAACAGACATAGAAAAGCACATCTTAAATATAAGGACACTCTGAATAAGTTGAATTTTATCAGCAGTTTGATATAGCAAAAGAATAAAATGTAAGAAAACCAGACAGATTATTTTGTGGGAAAGATTAAATTATAAATCACATCCTTATACTTTTGTAAGCTGCTCGTTTACAAATAGAAAACAAAGTCACAGACAAGGAAAATGACAGAATTAACCAAACAGCATCCTTATGAGAAGGAGCCAGGTGTCCTATACTAAACTAAAACACTTTCAGGAAGCAATAAATAAAATAGAAAAAAATATCCCTGAACAGTACAGATATTCAAGTGGCCATATTCTCAAACATTATCTCTACCATTTAACATGTTTTAAAGGAATATGTGAATATCAGAAGACATCAGATACAGGTAGCAAGTAAACCTTCAGATCTTTTATTAATAAGCAAACTTAGTATGGGCTCACTTATGGGAAGCAGGAACTTTGGTTTATAAACAACCAAGCAATTTTAATTCAGTAGCTGACACCACAGTCTCTTTTATTCCAAGCATAGTGTAGTTGTTATAGTATCTGCCATCCTCTACTCAGAAACAGAAAAGGCATATAAATACAACCCAGTGTCTGTATTTCTACACAGGGCAAATGAGAAGTAGGCTAGGAATGATGTAGACAAAACTAAAACCTCTCCAAAGGAGATTGCCTAAAAATACCTGCTGAGGTATCAAATTATCAAGCACATTAAAAATTCTTAAGACTAGCCATAGACTTGATGATTTTTACAGTATAGAAGAAAAAGGCACTGCAGTGGTGAAGGGACATTGGCAACAATGAAAAAGCTGGTGAAACACGGAATTCTCTGTGTGTGCGTACATAGTAAGTCTATATCTATGCTTTTTATTTTCAGTCAATGCCACGCTTCAAAGCTATTCAAAACTGGTTTTAAAGTGCATTTTGAGATTTCTTTTTTGCCCTTAAGCACAGTGACACTTTGAAGCTATCATTAGTTAAAATTCTAAACAGGCTTCAAAAGTAGTACAAGATGCAAGAGTGCTCCATAAACAATGATCCTGCAGCCCGGGGAGTCCTTCAATGAAATTCAAGTCCATTCTCCAACTTCACAAGAAAAATGACCTTCACAAAATGTCACTGCTAGCAGGCAATGTGATTATTAAAAATTTATAGACTAAGCAACAAAATCTGAACAGGCAGAAAGTCCAAACAGCAGTATAGCCCTCAATAGAAGTTTCTAAAAATACTTGTTTCAAAATATATATGCTTATATTTATTACTGCAGGCAGACTTCTACAAAACCAGGAAATGCTTCCTGTTCTCATATTTGCAGCCTGACTTCATGGATATAACCAAAAAAGGCTGCTGCTAAGTAAATAACTTTTACAGTGACATCTGCTCTTGAAATCAGCCGCTGGAAAGTCCACTCTAGGGATGTCCTCAAATAACATGACTTAAAATGTACAGAGTACAGGAACTGAAATCCCCATCACACTGGGAAGCACACTCTTAATTAGCTACCCACATATGAATGAAATAAACTGTGATGCAGTGATTTGCAGATACTTTGTGTCTATCTGTACCAACTCTTTGTTTCACCTAACAATGTACCGAAGAGCTGGTGGCAAGGTTTTCTAGTACCTCTTTCAGGTTTGAAGGAAGGATAGAAAAGAGATTTCAAAACAAGATTTTCTCCTGTGTCCAGGAGTTAACTGTCCTGTACCAACATCTACCTGTATGCAAACTATTAAAGAATCAGTGACTCAGCACCTCCACATTTTACCGGTACCCTAGCAAGGCTGAATTAAGATTGTTAAAATTTGTTCCATGGGCAATTTTTTCTTGGTAGTCTAACTTTCAGCCAGCTTTTGCCTGCTGCAGAAGGCCATTGTGTTGGCACAAAATGAATCCCAAATGAATCCCAGGGGCAGCCAGTGCTCCTAGCTCTCTTACAACAGCAATGATGACACTACAGTGTGGGCAGAAGCAGGAAAAAATGATTATGAGATTTCATTCAGAGCTGTCACACTGATGCCTTCATCAGAACTGAAGCTATGCACTGATTTCTCAAACCTGAGGCTGTTGACTATATAAAAAGTAGGTGGAAAATACTGGAGTAAATTTGCATAAAATACTAACAGGACAGCAAGGAAGAGTCTCTCCCCAGTCTCTCCCACATAAGGTGCTAGTGTAAAGAAGATAGACGCATACAAGACACAGATGGAAAAGAGGGTATTTTTAGGTATTAAGGTAAAAGCAAGAGTTCAGGAGAGAGACAAAAATGCAGAAAGGCCAGTTTGGAGGTTTCAAAGAAAGGTGAGGCTTGTATTTCAGGCAGGAGAAGAGAACACGGGAAGAAGGAAGCCTAAGTGGAATGGCAGAATTGCAGAGAGGAAGCCTAAGCAGCAGGACTATCAGAAGGGCAGGGAGAGCAAGGGTGAGTGAATGGAGTGGGATAGAAATAAGACTGCACAAGGCAGCTTGGACAGACCATACATGAGCGAAAAACTCAGGAGAAGCAAAAAGGAAGACAGAACATGATAGAAGTGTCAGTTTGTGGGGAACTAGGCAGGGAGACAAAGGGACTGAAATAAAATGGTAGTTTTTACTCCAGAGAGGAGTAGAGACTAACAATTAAATAATTATTTTGTGGAACTAGTCAGGACTTACTAACAATGTCTATGAGAGCAGTTTTTCTTATATTTCATTTCTATATGAATAAACACAATTTATTTTTAAAAAAAAAAACCACATTTTTGATTGTTTTCAAAGTGCCTTTTTATTGGAGTTAGGGCATTATGTTCCCAAACCATCTGATATATTTTTAGATAACTTTGACGTAGTTGCAGTTGCTTAACAGATGCCTCGTTGCCAATTGGTTTCACAGAGTTGTCTGCTGCTTCACTGCCTTTCTTTGCCTCCATATAAATTACGTTAGTTCAGTTCCTAACCTGTGGAAGCCCTCCCAGGCAGCTTCTGGAGGACATACCCACTGAAGACTGATTTAATTAAAAGACCTAAGATTACTCTTCTTGAAATGTTCAGAAACTGCTAATCTTTGTCTTTCAGATACTAAACATAGCAAGGTTTGACCCCAATAGTAAGTAATGATCTGAGACATTTTTTATACTCTTCAGCAGTTTTGGGATGGTAATATAGTTTTATCTCTTCAACTAAAATGCAAATATGAGACTGAGAAGTTACAATAAATTTGATTAAATTAAGTCGACCGAAACTGCCTCTGTTGAAAATACTATTTTTGTTGAAAAAGTTAAAATCTATGACTCTGCACTACATATTGTAAAACTACGATAAAAAAATTAATGGACAAATTTGCAGATAATTTGTATTTAACAGACTACAGAATTAACATTTTTTTACCTATTTGAGCTTTCCATTGAAAGTAGAAGTCTTGGAAGGGCCTAACCAAAGAAATATCTATACAACCTCTGGAACAGAGCTCAGAGACCACAGTCAAACCTCAGAAGACTGGACAGAGAACTATGGAGACAGATCAGTCAAAAATGCAACAAAAATGTCAGTCACGTCTGTCACCCGGTTGTGTAAGAAGTGTATACTTCAGGAATAAAACCTGCATCTCTCAGCTTGGAGATAAGATACATTCTTCAAGGTTATTCAGTATAACTCTGCTGGAGATGATACATGTGCCTGTAATTTCTATTCACAAGTCAGCTATTTCAGCTTATTCTCTACTTCCCTACTCTTATTTTGCAGGGGAGAAAATAGAGCTTACATGAAGCTAGACTGATTAGAGCTTCTTGCCTAAAAATCACTTATCTATTTCTTCTCTTAGTGCAATAGGAAATACAGGTTGAAACAGTTGGTTTCTTTCAAAATATGGAAAAGTTTTTGGATAAGGATGAGTTTTGAGTCACTCACCATCATGCAGCCTTTCCTTGATTTTTTTCTTATTCCCTGCCCCAATAACCTGTGTGATGATATTCTGTATTTTTTTTTAGGGATAGAAGGCTTGACAGGAACTGTAGTCTCTTATGTTCTCCAAAATCAAATTTCTTTGGCTAATTGTTCAGTTAATTTGACAAATGGATAAAACCGATCACATATGCTACCGCTGCAAAGCAACCGAAATCAAGGTTTGTAAAAGTCTCTCAACTTGTCAGCAAAGTTAATAACTTTCTAATATAGTGGCCCTAACACATCAGTGAGTTGCTGCAGTCAGAGATACACCATGCAATGGCTGTCCGTTCACATGTATGCAATTATGATTGTCATTGACTTCTTGATGTCAAATTAGTTGTCCCAGATCCACAAAAGTTAAGAATGGCCTGCATCCAGAGGGCAATGAATAGCTGCTTCCGGGCAGGGTGGATCCCAGAGGCAGGGGCTTGCTGTCATTCTACAGCTTTGACAGATTCACACCCACACCAATGAACTTGGCCACATGCACCTTAAAAGTAATAGCCTGATAGTCATCATTTCCTCAACACTGTTATCCATGAGTGCTAATGAAGCGGGCCTGTAAAAACTCATCAACTGTTTTATAATCCCAGAGTAATGGAGAATAACTGATGTAAGGCTAAAGTAAACACCAATGTTTGGGCTCACAGGACAGACTGGCAGTGGCTAGGTAGGCATCAGGCTACAGATGCCCCTGATGCATCTGTTTGTTCCTCCTCATGAAGTGACCATCCAGCCTTCTGTCAGTTTTACTGTACAGTAAGAAAAATCAGCCTGAGTCTGGTGAGTCTCCATTTTGATGGGTCTCGTTGGGTCTTTCTGATGTTAAATGCTGCTATGTGTATGAGACACACATAGACACATACTGAGAGCTCTCCCAGGCTTTAATGGAATTATTTTACACAAAATAAAACAAAACATGTTTAAACATACAAGGGTGGCTTAGTCTATCATCTTTCCCTCTTATCAATGGTGCACTTGGTACATATTCCTTCAGTAATGGACCTGATTACGTGTTCTTTCTCCTCTTCTCCAAACTCAAACCTACAAAGAGCCAAAGGTGAATGAAACGCTCATTAATGCAGCCAACTGAAAATGAACTCTAGAAACTGGTGTATCTGCACATACCAATAATGCATTTCCAGTGATAATAATTCTGCAGCACATGAATGTTGATTTGAAGTTTGCTTGTACTCTCAGTATATTTGCAGTGACTTTGCTGGCACCAAGATCCCGAACATCACAGAATGACCCTACAGAATTTATCTGAGTGAGGAACAAAAGCGTGACAGCAATACCTGCTGTTAGATTAGATTAAATACAGACTCTGTTTCTCCCCACATCAGTGATTCCCACTGCCTGCAACTTGCCCCCTCCAAATTCCCTCATTCCCTTCACTGGGATCCATCATACCATTTATTGTAACCTAATGCCTACAGCATGAGACTCAGAAGCCAGGAGCTAATTCAATGTCCTTCTAGTTTATAAACTAATACCAAACAACTCTTTCAGTACAATTCCACTGTGTATATGACCATAAAAATAAACTAGCTGGTAGAGGTACCTCTGACAATACTCAATGACTCATGACCAAGTCACAATCATTTTTAATTTTTAATAGTTGGACTCCAATGATAGTTATTTTTATAAACAAAGAATTACCTAACTGCATATTAGTTAATAAAGATTTCAGTATTTATTGTAACTTTCCTTAAAAGACCTTGTTTTTTTCAATAAAATAAAATTAATCAAAAGATTTACTTTGTAACACTTTCATTTTCACGTACAGCTTGCAAAACATTTTTGGGAAGATGCTTCACATTTTTATACACAATAAAAAAGAAGAAAATTTGAATGAATATACTGAAGAAAGCAACACTGTGGAATTTGTAACTTGTTCCTGCACCTCAGTAGGTTTGTTTCTAAGTTTTGAGCTAATCCTGGTTGCATTTGATTTACATAAACTTCAGAGATCAGTGATTTGCCTGCACTGTTTGTGTAAAAATGTTAATGAAATTGGTGCATCTGGGCAACTAAACCATGTGCATCTTGTAAATATCACTTCTAATATATATTAAGTGTTAATAATAATATTTTTAAAATCTTGATTGATAAACGAAGTTTTAAGATAGTAAATGTGTATCAAGTATTTATGCCAAACTGATCTTAATTTTATGATACTGGTCACTTCCACACACTGTCAGAAAACAAAGAGAACAATAATTTTTAGAAACAGTTACCCAAACAAAGAAAACACTTACTAAATGCTTTTCTGCACTCTGAGGAATACATTTAGGCTCTATGAAGATGTATGCAGCCCACCAGATGCAGTATGTTACAGCTGTGTGTGTTATGCCAGTGTCAAAAGGCAGAGTATATGCAAAGCGGGTGAGGTTAGGAGGATTAGCTTGTTAAAATAACAGCTGGAAAAAAGGCACTGCACTTGCTTACAAAGAAGGGTCAGGTGCCCACTTCCTTTTCCATGCATAAATTGCTGTGCTTTCCACTTCAACTCTAATTCATGTGAGAACAAATCTCTTGCTATACAATAAAAGCAGCACAGCTGAAGACTTGCTGGTAAAGGTAGTGCTATCACAAAAACAGTTAAAATTTTATCTATTAATCATTATTATTCTTTTAAGTTTTCCCTCAATCACTTCAAACTGCTTTATATTTAATATAAAATGTAAAAACCTACACAATACATCACAACTTTTGGAAAATTCTTTAAAAATTGAAGAACTGGAAAAAAACCTGGGAAGTAAAAACATTTGTTCTCTGCAAATCACAGACTCATAGAGCAGAAATTAGGGAAATGAGTATCAACAAGAATATCTACGATATCTCAACAAGAATATCAATAAGAATTCTATAATTAATGCAACTGACAATGTAAAGAGCTCGAACTTACAGCAAAATAACTAAGGAGCACTGTCTCATAAAAAAATGCCCTGTACAGTGTTTCTGGCTATGTGCCCTATCTTCTAGTCTATACATCTATACAAAAGGGCAGTCAGTGTATAGTTAGCTTCCTTTCATATAAAACCAGTGCCAGACTTGGATTCTTTATATATAAGGAGGTAAAAGGAAAAGTATATTAAGCAGTGAAGTCTAGAACTATGTAAGAGAAACAAGTGTGTCACTTTGGCTTAGTTGTGATATTAGTATCACAGGAAAAGACCTTATTCTTTAGAGCTCCTCATCAGTACTCACAAAGAAATGAGGCCACCAGGCAGAAATGTGTGTTGCCTTCTCTTAAGAACTTGCCCAGTCTCTTGGGCAGTGAAAGAACCAGAAGTTCTTACTTGCAGTTTCACTTCTATAAATAAATAACTTTGCAATGCTTTAGCTCCAGCGCATTTGCCACTGAGATTGAGATGCGGAACGCTTTTCTTTGGAGAATGTCGTCTGTTGCTACATTCTGCCAAGAACAAATATTGCATATGAAATATTTGTACTTCTGAAACTCCAGTTAATTTCTGACACAGGTAAAGTAGCTCCTCTAAACAATTTCACATGTTGAATCATAGAATTGCCTTGGCTGAAAAAGACCTCTAAGATCATCAAGTCCAACCATTAACCCAGCACTGCCAATTCCCCACTACACCATGTCCCTCAGCACCACATCAAGGCTGGAGATTAAAAAAGCAATTCTTCCTAAAAATACACCTTCTACACTAGGAAGGACTGACTACAGAGTGATAATTTTTCAAGAATATTCCATGTCAATACAAGAATTACAAAAAGTACTTTACTTTCTCTTAAGATTTCTTTATACAGTATCTTTACTCCCCAAGTAAATGATAAAGCATGTCTAATAACAACAGCTTCTAAGTAGCTATTAGGTTATGGCTTCTCTGCCATAACCTAAAAACTCATAGAAACTCTTCAGTAAAATCCAGTGATGCAATTTATGCATTCAGAGTCTGAACAATTGTCGATTTAGGTCCGTATAAATGATGTACTCATTGGAATTGAAAAATCTACTGTACATTCTGTCAAACAATTTCTTATACAAGATTATTTAACTCCTGGCACAAATCACCTTCCCCCCCCCCCCCCAGATTCTCATGGAAACAACTGGATGAAAAGGCTTCTCAAAGAAAAGATGGAAGATACTTTGTTGACACTGCTGCAGCACACAGCACTGAAACAGAACCCAGCAGAATTCCTAATCTACACTGAATGAGGAATATTAAATATATCAAGTTTACCTTTTCCTCTGGAATTTGATTTTACTATTTAATGTTGTACAATACTTAATAGTTAAAAATATAACAAAATCCAGTATAAAATGGTTTCCCTTTATTTCACTATTCCTAAAATCTTTCCTACACACATTTCTGTATCCAAACCACCAGTTTCTTCTAGTTTTAGAAGACATTAGTCTCTTTCATGCACTCACTAAAATCAGTTCAATCATTTATTGACACTGCTCAGCCATAACAGATGAATGCTTCCACATTAATGCAACTTTGCACTGTACAGACAAATCCTGCTGGTTTACTTCCTAACTGCCCAACTCTTAAGTTCAAAACCCTGACATAATGTAGGCACCTTTTTATTAATATAGATAGAGCAACATAGGTATATAAGCACCTCCCCTCACATACACTTCCACTGTGCTTGAAGCAGCAGCCCATGTTGTGCAGAAAAGTCTTTTTTCTTTTTTTTTTTTTTTTAATTTTAAATAAAACTTACTCTGTGTCCGAACTTTTTCAACAGATGGATTTTTACACGAGCAGTGCTAAGTGGATCATTGTGAAAAGTGAAAGCTTTTAACAACTGGCAAGGCAGAAGAGATTGTTAGACGGGCACAAGGAAAAAGTTAGTTCTTCCTCTGTGTACTTGAAATGTATGCAGGACTGGACTTCTGCAATAAATGCTAAGCAGCTCACTACCACAGCAACGTGTCCACATTCAGAGAACAGCAACTACAAACACCATAGCTCTAAGCAGATTAACTTAAGTAAAAACCAGACACAGCAGTATTTCTATATAATGCATATGGATAATGAAAGACAGTAGTTCAGAATAACATAGAAATCATATGCACCTAAGGTTAGCTGCCCAATATACTATGTGTCTGAAATAAATAATTAAAAAAAAAAAAAAAACCAACTAATTTTGAAAAAGCTAACAAGGAAAAGAAAGACAGGCACAAAATATTTCTGGGAAAAATATTAAGCTGTCATAACAATGTGACAAGCTATTAATTGAGAAAAACTCACAAGTTCCAGCTAGGTTAGTAAATCCATCTTTGCTAAGCTTAAAAAAGCCAAAAGAAAACTTTACTGTTATGGACTTGCTCTTGCCTGCAATGAGCGATGATGAGTTAATAGCAGCTTCTCAATAAGGTGCTACAGGAAACAAAATCCCTAGGAGACAGACATCTAAAAGAACTTTGTGCCTTTCTCTGTTCTTCTCATCCCAGGAACCACTAAAACAGAATCACAGAATGTTAGGGGTTGGAAGGGACCGCTGAAGATCATTTAGTCCAACCCCCCTGCTAGAGCAGGATCCTAGAGCAGATCACACAGGAACACATCCAGACGGGTTTTAAATGTCTCCAGAGAAGGAGACTCCACAACCTCTCTGGGCAGCCTGTTCCAGTGCTCAGTCACCCTCACAGTAAAGAAGTGTTTTCTTATATTAAGATTGAACCTCCTGCGTTCCAGTTTGTGCCCATTGCCCCTTGTCCTGTCACTGGACACCACTGAGAAGGGTCTGGCTCTGTCTTCCTGACACCCGCCTTTGAGATATTTATAAGCATTAATGAGATAGCCCCTCAGCCTCCTCTTCTCCAAGCTAAACAGACCCCTCAGCTTCTCCTCATATGGGAGATGCTCCAATCCCTTCATCATCTCACAGTGGCCCTGCACTGGACTCTTTCCAGTAGCTCCATGTCCCTCTTGAACTGGGGAGCCCAGAACTGGACACAGTACTCCAGATGAGGCCTCATCAGGGCAGAGTAGAGGGGGAGGAGAACCTCCCTTGACCTGCTGGCCACACTCCTCTTAACGCATCCTAGGATACCATTGGCCTTCTTGGCCACGAGGGCACATTGCTGGCTCACGGTAAGCCTGCTGTCTACCAGGACTCCCAGGTCCTTTTCCCCAGAGCTGCTCTCCAGCAGCTTAGCCCCCAACAGAGAACTCAGAAACAGAGAAATCAGTAAAACTTGTATGAACTGTAGAAGAGTTTGAGATACACCATAGTTTTAGGCCTTGCTGTTCATGGATTAATTCTGTATACCACTGGATACATAAGCACTCTTTGGTTTGAAAGAAAGAACTGGTCAGCTTGTAGAAGGAAGTGGCAATAACCCAATCATTTTTCATTCTTGGAAAGTGAGCTATATCCAAAAATGCAGATGATAAGATGGCACAATGTGTAGGTTTAATTCAGCTTTGAAATCAGCAAAATCTACCAGTGGAGTGATATGTATGATTGCGACACTACACAAAATAAAATTTATTTCATAAAGTCTATCTACAGTCTATCTGCAAAAAGATTAAAAGAAAAAGCCTAATTAAGATGTATGAATATTTCCTGAAAGCAAACAGTGAGGGTGGAAAAGATGATTTAATGTTGCTATGATGTACTACGAGAGCAGTAAAGGACTAATCAAAAGTTTAGGTGCAGTCTCAGATAAAATTTCTGAACTATAACATCTATCTGACTTCATACAACTTCCAAGTGAAGCGAAAAAAGCTCCAGTACATTTGAAATCTAAAACGTGGCTGGGCAGAACAACAGAAATATGTACTGGGGGAACAATTCTGCAACAGTCATTGGAGGACGGACGACTGGGTCTTCTTCCATTTATAAACTCAGTGAATACATCAGTTCAATTTCATGAGGAAATTCACTAACTTTAAAGTTAGCCATAGATATTATCTCAATAAGGAATCAGTTAAAAACTGCATTATAACCATGTAAACATCTTTTCCTAGCCTGTACTCTAAAGGACTTTTTAAGAAAAGGGAACGCAGAGGATGGAGTGTTTATATCTTTCCAAATATATTCCACAGAATAAAAGAAAAAATAATGAGTTACAAATTGCGATGCTCAGAAGTAACCACACAAAAGCGGTATTGTCTTGTTTCGTAGATCTGCTTTGTGTATCTATCTCCTCATTTTTCCAACAAAAGCTATTTACCCACTAAATAAAGAGGTAACAGGAGAGAGACATTGCAACTTACTCAGTATCAATATACCATCAGCAAATTGTTATGCAAGTTGTGACAGCAAAAGCCTTCATCACTGGTGATGATGCATGAACCAAAAGACGTATATGTTATTTAGCTTGATACTTATCTGAAGCCTTATTGTCTAAATTAAATATTTTTTTCACACTGGATCTAGAAGCAACTCGCAGACAATAAAATCTGAATTCTAAATCGATACGAGTCACTGTCAGACACATTTTTCTTAAACGAACGGAAAACTTCAACTGAAACTGAAAGCAGTGATTAAGTGGATCAGGGCAGTGGGACACCTTCTGGACATCCCAAGGGTAATAAAATAATTATATACCTTCCTTTCTTTTTGAGAGCAAAAGACCTGTGTTAGTTAGGAATTTATTTTCTTTTCATAAACAACTGAAGAAATGCTGCTTAGATGCTACAATGCTATCATCAGAAAGGATACCTTTAGAAAACTGAGAAGGATAAAGAAAGTGAACTGTAAAAATTTTAGTGGAATTTGAATAGTGCATTGAAGCAAGCAGAGGTTATATGAAAAACATTCTCCTTACAATCTGTACGATTTAGACATAGCAGCTCAGGAAAGGACTATCAGAAATGTAACAAGTTGGGGTTTTTTTAGCAGAGATAATAAGGAAGGAAAAGAGTCTAACAAAATGAAATAAAACCGAGACACAATTAGGTTGATAATGGGAAATTCGGTTATCCTGGAAAAGGAAACTTTATAAGATGGAGACTTTTGACTTTTCATGAGTGCTCCAGAAGCTAATTTTTGGTTGAAAAGTCCACAGGATAGATTTAAGAATACCTAAACAAAAATGAACAAGCAAAAACTTTTTGAAAATTACACAAAATAATGTTGTATTTATTGTTTCAGGAATTTGATCAATATGATGTTATTCTCAGGGGGTTGTGTTCAAATTTTTCACTGTTTCTTTAACCAAGTTTTGACTCATGTATAAGACAAAACCACAATGTATTCTTTCAACTTAACATAGATTATTTTTTTTAAGTGATTAAAATATACGTACCACAACATGTTCACTGCAGATGAAAAACTGATTTACCTGGATATTTTAGAGTGAAGCTGCCTGAGACAGCACTGCATCAGTTCTCTGGCAGGCATAATTTTCAAGCAAGAGAACTACATACATCCAAGAAAAAGCACTGTGTTTATTCTCCTCCAGTTTCTGATGCTTTTTCACGTTTTAAGTTTATATAACCTGAGTATTATTTGAAAACTAGCCATTTTTCTGGGGTAATATTAATTATTTAAAAATTATATTAAAAATAACTAAAGTGATACATGGAAAAATGACTTCTGGTTCTTGGGATAAGAAGTGAGTTCTAGCAGCATCCTGCAGCCCCGCAGTGCTAGAGGGAATATTCCTCCTCCCTTCCAGCATCCGACGTCACTTCTCAAACAACAGTCTCGGGGAGCAGCAAAGTAACACTGGGAGTTGAAGCTTGGAGAAAAAGAATTGCCACTGAGATTTGTCCTTGTCACCAGACCCCTCAGCAGCATGAAGCTGGTGGGAAGTGAGAGGCTGCCAGCCTACTGTCTTTAAGAGTTTGCAAAGTCGTGAAAAAAATATGCCTGGAGAAGCAAAGGAGGGCGGAAAGGCTGAGAAGCGAGAGGATAGCAGAGCCTAGGAGACTTAAGGCGGACGTTCGTGCCCTCCGGTTCCTCGGAGCAGAACACAAGTACACCAGATTTCTACAGACTAATGTGAAAACTAGAAGGTGGCTCCCGCTGGCTCTCACTCGGAACGTTGTCTGCCATACTGGGAGCAATTCGTCCTCCAGAGAGGCCAGCTGGTGTCAGGAGCCTGGAAGCAAGCCACTCTCCCATAGTGTGTCTCTCAGATTCCACAGCTGGTCTCACACAGGTGAAAGAGGTGACTGATTGAAGAGATGCTGCCCTGCCTCTACAGTTAGGCATAATTTTGCATATTTACGGTATCTCTGAAGAAAACAAAAGTACTAATACTAAATCCGGAGATATTAAAAGCTAAAGTTAAAAGAATATTACAATTAAGTGTAGGAAGACTTTCTTATGAAATTACAACAGGGTTCGTTATGACAGAATAATCTCTCCAGTTCCTAGTTGGTACTGGATTCAAAAGCATAAGTAAACTCACAAACACTCATAATAGGCTAGAAACTGTGGCAGAGCTAGGAAAAGAGAGGTCAAGTGAGCTGAATTACAGAAAAGAGGCAGGAAATCCTACTTCTTACTCTAAGCTACGACAATGATTTATTCCCTTACTACGGACCCTACAGATGTAGTCAAGCCCTTGTTCTTCATTTGTGAGAGAGTGACAAAAGGTTTCCGTCAACTGGAAATAGACCATTCTCCCAGTACAGAAAGAGCAGGAAGCAGCAACTACGACACACTGTGGTTTGGTAATACTGTACTGATCCAATGGCTTTTTAAGATTAGCTGCAACCTTGTGTTTTAAATTAGGAGATCTGTAGTTTCTTATTTAGCTCCTTTGATCCACTGTGTTTACTGAACACAGCTCTACATTCAAACCTGAATCTTTCTGAGCCTCGGCAACAGATTGTTTTTTTCCCATTATTACCTACCTTCCAAGGATTCTGAGAATTACCATAGCTAATATTAGTGATGTGTTTTAGTACTTAATTACTACTGAATTTAATACTGAATGCAGTATTACTTAACAATAATACACCTATCAAATGAAGTGATGGAAGCAAAGACTAAATACAATTCAACTTTTTTTTTAAGGAGGAAAGGGGTTTTGAGTAGTTCTACAAAAAAGCTGGATACCAGTACTGAGATCAGTTTTTGGCTGGTATGTTGAACTGAATCCGACCATGAAGGAGCCAGACAATTTCCACCCCCCCATTTCTTAAAATTCTTATTTTTTTTTTCAGACTGGTGCATATTTAGAAATAAAATCTAGGCAGGTGGGCAGGACAATATGATAGAAATGCCAGGCACAAAAGCAAGTGGACAGGACAGCAAAAGAGCAAGTATCAGTGAGTAAGCAGACTCAAAGTGCAGCAAGAGGACACTATAATCAAGAAGCAGGTGAAAAGGCAGGAGGAAAATGCCAGACATTCAGCAGGTCGATAAAGCAGTACCAAACAGACAGCACGTGTGCCAAGCAGCAGAAGAGCAATTCCGTGAAGTCAGCAGGTGCACTCAGTGGGAAGGTGATGCCAGGCACTTGGAGCAGGAGACAGGGTAGTGGAAGGCCAATGCCCATGTGCAATCAGATCGAAAGGACAATAAGGAGGCAATACATGCCATTCAACAGATGGACAGGGCAATAGCTAGTGTCAAGCAACTATCTGGTCAAGAGGTAATGCCAGACAGACAGGCAAAGGACCAAGATTGCAGGAGGACAACGCCACACAGCCAGCAGGTAGAGAGAATAAAAAGAGTACTGAATGCCAGGCAGTCCCCAGACAGGCAAGGCAGCAAAAGACCAAAGCCCATGAATAATCAGATGTGACTGTCAGCAAGGACAAAACATAAGCCTGCCAACCGACTGACAGGGCAGCAGAGTGGCAGTAGTTTTTCAATAACTTAGGATACCATGAGTGAAACGGTCCCAAGAATCTAGATGCTCACCCTATGGTAATATCATAGGTTAGATAAGAGTGAACCATGAAAACCCAGAGGAGAATAGCACACAAATGGAAACAGCAGATGAGCCTGACCCTAGCACCTGGGGAGGCCATGGGACCTTCCTATAAAACAAAAATATGAGAATCCACAAGAAAATCAAACAAATGGGAAAAATGTGTCTAGAAACTGTTTCTGATGATGATTAAAAAAGCAAAAATATACTAGCAAAGAATTAGTTTGGAAATGATTGGGTGGGATTGAAGATGTTGCTTACCCCTCTCTGGAGCCCACATAATGGGAATGTTGGGAATTTCTGCAGCAGAAAAACAGAAGAGAAAAGGGATTTCTGACTCCCAGTTCAAGGAAAGCATGTCAATTTAGGACTGGGTAACCTCTTTGGGCAAAAAATAAGAATTCAACTGAATCTTTGCCCATCCCCAGACACATGCCTTTACGGAGGTTTGCGAAAAATTTATGAAGCCCACATAACTTTCATCTCATGACATCCCACCCTTATTCCCCAAAACCACACTTACCTCTAGCACAAGGTGTATAAGAGGGGAAAGGGATTGGTCTTGTGAGCTCATTCCCACATCCACTGCAAAATAGCTTGTGAAGACGAACAGGAGTACCCATTAGCCACTGTTGGCCATTTGTGAGATAAACTGAAGAAGTCATTAGCTGTTACTCATTACTAGTGTAGCTGTTACTCATTACTAGTGTAGGCTGGTGTTTGAATCTGGCTTAGATACACCCACACTCTACTGAAAATAATTAGTCTTATGAGTCCTGTGGGGTAGCCCTCTTCTATGGCAAAAGTTCCAAAAGTATGAAACTTATCAGTACCTTCTTTGCCTTGAATCTCCTCTTCTCTTTAAATTAAGTAGTCTGTTATTTAACACGGTTGTTTTTTTAAACGAATTAAACCATGTTTCAGAAATTTCAGCTTCTGCTCAATTTCTGAAACACATAATGAACTCTGGAATGTAAGAACTGAGAAAATCCCAGCAGTAATAAAATCCAGTAATTTAACTCGTCTGTCATTTCAGTCACGAGTCTTTTTATTCAGTATGTTCCTGGTAACTAAAAGTCAACCGACCAGGAATCAAACTTCACTATTTCTGCCCTCTTTGAAGTCCACATTGTGTAGGCACTTCTCTGCCTGCACACGAACTTATGATAACACTGAAAACCTACATCTCACTTTGATAAGACAATACTATGCAACAAGAAGCCAACTCTTCCCTGTCCTGCAAACTGTAGAGAACCTTAGACACAATAGAGGAATCATTAGTTCTGCAGTGCACTGCTCAATTAGGATTTGGAAAGGTCACAGAGATAGAATCCATATGAATTTGCCATGTACTCATACGCAACAAAGCTTTTAAGGAATACAGTAGTAATAGGCTAAGCTGACATTTATTCTGATCCTCTGCGTATCAGCCACTCATTCTCCTTCTAGCTGAGCAAGGCACAGGAATAATAAAGGCTAATATAACTTCAAAGTTAGAAATTGGGGTCATGGAACAGGAATTTCTTCCATATCCAAACCTTCCTGTATCAAACACTACTATGTGGGCTCAGAACAAAATGACAGGAAATTTAGGCTGAGGAGACCAAGAGATTTCCATCATAGGATTAATGATGGCATAAACCAGCTAGGAATATCATACACTGACTGAACCAGAGTAGATATTAATACTACAGAGTACAAGGTACTTAGAGCATGCATTGGCAGTTTTATCAAATTCTGTGATTTTGTGGCCAGCAGCAGCTACAGTTAGCTGCATCACATCAAGAACAAAATTGTAAGCACGTTCTCTCCAAAGGGAGATCTTTCAAGGCTCAATGAAAATGAACTATGACAAAATGATCTCAGCAAACCATAAGAAAATGTTTATTTGTGGAAGAAAAGATGGACTTCTAAAATCTAATGAAAAATTAAATATCAATAACAAATAAACAGTACATTGTACAATTCACTACTAATTTGGGTATTCTCATTACAAAATAATTGGGAAAACAAATATATGCATGAAGTGACAAGAGGCTACAATACCTGTGAATGGCCTAAATTAAGGTTAAAAAGTAATTATTTTCTTGTCTATAATTGATAAGATTTTCATGCCCAAGTGTGACAATAGCAATTCTGTTTTTCTATTGCGGAACATATACTAAGTTAACATTTTGCTAAAGCTTCACTGCTCCATGTGGTAGCAATTAGCAGAAGCAGGCAAAGGACCAGTTATAATCCTAAGAATAACTGGTGAAGCCAGCTGCTTTCCAAGACTCTTTCCACTTAGTGGCTGGAAGAGCTTCTACACAGCAGGCAAGGGACAAATGAGAAATTATCTACTCTTTAATAAGTATTAGTTTTAATAATCAACTAATAGTGAGTCATTTTGCTCTTCTGATGTGCTTATGTCACAAGGACTAACTAAATTTTTGATACATCTTAAATCCAAACTAGTATTTGCCCTCTAGTCAAAATTTCTTTAAGCAGCCTTCACAGAGAAGTCTTCCTAACATATCTATATAGTCTTTCGTTAATTTTCTCCATATTAAGCTTTCATTACACTCCTTGTAATAAAACATGACCAGGAAAAAAAGACACGTTAAGGGCAAGAATTGCACAATTACAGGCCTGACAATGTTTTCAAGATTATTTTGCCTTAACCTGACAGTTAATTTTTTCAGTTCTGCTGTGAAGAGATGTTTTATTGGAAACTATTTTTAGAAATGCCTAAAAGGAAAAAAAATCCAGAAGTTCCAAACTGAAAATTTCATTATGCATAAGTCCTATGGCAGGCATATTTTTCTCCTGTTGTTACTGATAAAGGACTGCAAGATCTACCTGCTAACATTGCTAACAGGAGTCCAGCCAGTTAATTCAAACTAACAGAGAGATGTCCATATGAGCTGTGGTCCCTACTGTGAAAACACAGCTAAAAAGCATCAGTAATGCCAAGAGGAGAACCCTTCTCTTTACCCTGATAAAAAGGAAATTACGATCATATTGTTCTTTTGGGTGTATTTTTGAAAGTATTTGGTATCACTGGGAGATGAACCATTTTTCCATATGCTGAGTCTTCTTCCAACTTCCATTCTGAAATCACCTTGGAATAAAAAACTCAATTACAAAACTTAAGATAAAATAAGTGAGATTTCCTGGGTCATTGCTGTGGCTTTGCTTGTCATTCTATGAAACATTCAAATCTCCTACTGGTGTTTTACTGTTTTCTTCTTTTCAACAGAGTCTGCAAATATTTCATACATGTGTGAAAGACAGAAACTTCTATTTACTATTTGAGAGTATTAAGGAAAGCTAAAATACAGCAAATAAAAGTTGATCTTCAAATAGGAAAAATACCTGACTGCTTAACCAGAATCCTATTAGTATTATCTTTAGGATATGATGGTCAAAAGACTTTACAAACAAGTTTAATACGTTAGTTAAATAATTTAAAAGCTGTTTGCCCCAGCATCCTCAGTCAATGTTGTCAGAGCTTTGCATTTTCAAAGAAGAAACAGAGAAGCAATTCATGTAATCCTTTTGGATGTAGCAAAAAAAATTGCTTATTCATTAATTTCAGGACCCATTTGATTCAAACTACTGTCTCATTTAACGCATCAGAACATAAAGCTAGGATCTAGTTTGGCCTTTTGCACTGGATAACTCATAACCTGTGCCTTCTGTAAGAAGTCAAAGATAACTCGAGTTTTAAAAGACATCTCCCCCACAATCAATCACTTTTTGTTCGACACAATTAAAATGGAGTATACAGGTCATCTTCAGGGAATTTGTGTGATTAATCTCTCTTTGTTACACAGACATACCAACCAAACACGTAAAAAACTTCCGTGATGATGATTTTCTTACTAGACTTTTCTGGCTCAAGCTTCCTGTCATCAGCTATTGTTACAATCCTCTTTAGTAGACTAAAAGAGCCATTGGTACATTAAATTATTATTTCCCAAAGAAAATACAGTATTTTAATAACAGTAATACAGCACATACCTTACACTATTATTGCCCAAGGAAAGGACAGGTAAAAATCGAGTTATTTCTCAGTATTCCTTATGATAAACTAAACAGAGTTGTTTACTCTTACAGAAAGCATCTCTCCTAGTCATTATAATATTTTTGACCTTTTTCTATATTCACTATGACATTTGAAACTTTTTAAAAAGGAAACGTCAGAAAAATATGCAGTTTTCCATTTTAGACACATTAATCCCATATACAGAGATAAAAGTATCCTCTGTATTCCTATTCTTTTTTTTTTTTTTTTTTTTTTTTTTTTTTATAATTGTCTACATCAGAAAATCTAGACAGAAATAAGTTGAGAGGCAGGCACTCTTCCAACCCAGTGTCTTAGCTGGATACACAGACAAGGAGATATGTTCAAAACTGTTATGTAGCAGAATATCAGGAATTTACCAACCCCTCTTTTTTTCTTAAAATTAGCATTTGTCAAGAATGTGCTCTCTGCATATATTTCCTCCTTCGTGCTTTCGTTTTGGTTTGGTTTTTTGGTTGGGGGCTTGGGGTGGACTGAGGGGCTTTTCTTTTTTTGTGTAACATCTGATATTCAAGTAAACGGAGCTGAAATGGGATCTGGCTTCCTTCCCTCTCACATTTCTCACTATAGCTGTCCTGGCAGCTTGCGGGTGTTTCCATGCAGTGACTGCAGTTGATGACAGCACAACCAGGCTCTTCAGTGAGGCTGGCATGTTACCAAGTTTTTCTGAGAAATTCAATCAAGAGAGGAGAAAGTGCACTTTTTATCACTTCCTAAGTCAGCTAAATCAGTTTGGAATTTCCCAAGACACAGGTACTTCTGCAACCTGACAGTGTACTGTGTAATGCAAATAATCTGTATACTGCTACTTCTCAAAGAAACTAGTAATAGTTGTTTAGTGAAGCGTGTTCTACAACTAAATATACAAGCTGTCTTATAATAACGTACCTTCCAAATACAAGATTTAACATCTAACCATAGAATTTTTGGATTTTTATAACACCTAATACATTCAAATAAATTTTATTGAAAAAATAAAGCAGACTGGATAAAGGCCTCGTTATCTAAGCTAGGAACGGTCTGGAGGACTAAGGGAATGGGATCTTACAGAGTCACTAATTAACAGAGTAGCACAGAATTTGGAAGGAGTCTGTCACAAAGCAGTCTATTTCATTTAAGCATATTTCTAGCTTAGATGCACCTGGTAAGGTTTCATAATTCAGACCCTTTAGGAGCAAGCTGGGTTGGAAACGCAATTTCCTAACAAATATGGAGAACAATAGCTCTCCTAAGGTCTGACAGTAAGTTACAGGATCGGGTATCATACATACACAGCACACTTCATTATACAATAGCTCAACATAGAAATCAAACTTCACAGGGAGTGAGACCTCCATTAAGAGATGCGGAAAACTACAATCTTAAGATAGACTACAAAAATAAATACTGAAAAAAGTTAATAAATTGGAGGGTATCTTAAATATTGAAGAGTGAAAAAGCGAAACAACAGCTTGAGTAATTAGAGGTTGTATGACTTCATAGCATTCCTACCACAAAATTACTAAAGTCCCAAGTGAGATGAAGACTTCATTCCTCATCACTATGGAGCCATCCTGAAGTGACAGTTTGTAAAAAGAAAATGAGTTTGTTTTGGCCCAGTGACAACACTTACATGTTTTTGTCATGACACTAAGAAAAGTTAAATGTTGCTGAAGAAGAACACAAGTGTTCCTGTATCCACAACGAAAAATACAACAAATCCTGCTGGTCTGGAAAGGCACTATTTGAACCAGGCAAGATGAAAAAAACCTACACATTATTTCTAGTTTAAATTATCGCCTATTAATTGGAAATTGTTGTTTGAAATGTTTCAGTGGATTTGGGAAAAGCCAGGTGATAGAAAATTTGCAATCGGTAATGATTATAAAAATGCTGGTGAAATTTTGAATTGAATATACAAAGACTTTATACCACAGCAGAACAGAGACATGTTCTCTCCATACTCAGCTTTTGAGTGGCAAGGTTTGAAGAATTTTGTTCATTCTGAGCCTGCTTTTTTTTTTTCGCCCGGTCCAGAAAAATGCTGACAAATAGGAGAACAACAGAGGACAACAATTTCTTTTCATGGACTAGAGAATTTTGATGAGAGAATAAACAATATGCATATATTGTCAGATTAAATGAAAACAAGTGTGTGTCTAAACACACTTAGAAACAGTCTATAGATATTGAAGAATATAATCAACAGGAAGCAAAAGGAGCATTCATAATTCTTCCAGAGCACTGGAAAAGGAGGAAGACTGTAAGGAAACATCTGCCTGGTTTTACATGATGGAAAAGAGTTCTTTTATGATTCTTCTAAAGTCTTAAAATTTCAGGCTGACAATTATCTGCAGTGTGGCTGAACTATTTATGAATACACAGAACACCACAGCTCAAGGATGTTTAGCATAAGCCGAGGCACAAGAAGTTGATTTCTGTTGCCATTATCTAAGCGCATAAAATTAGTCTCATGGAGGGGCACACAAGACTTGCAAGCCACACTAGAGACGAAGGATAAGAAAACAGTTAGAAGATTCTGTTAGGGGAAGACAAGTGAGTTTTTTGGATGTATGATTTCAAGGAATAAATGTAAAAATAGAGAAGACAGAAGATAGAAAACTATAGAGCAGCTACAGACATGAGATTTTTCCTTTCTCCCTTGTATGGACCAACAGCAACAGGGAAAATACATTTCTATATCACAGGATACAGAGTGTGATAAAAATGCTTTTTTTAAATATTTTCACAAAAGTTAATGTATATTATCACTAACAGCCTGTAAGATCTGTAACTGTCTATCACTCAAGCATTGCAGTTCCAAGAAAAAAAAGCTTGCTTCTGGAAATATAAAACACAAGTTCCCTAAATAACTTTACTTTGGCCGTATGCAAAGCCCTGATCTCTGTCCAGCAACAAACACTTTTAAAATCAACAAGCAGACTGTATGAGGATTTCCAGTATGGATTTAAACACTACCCCCACAAATTATAGGCAAAAATAAGACAGTGAAAAAAATGTGGCTGTATCTACAAAATTAAGCCTACACTTCCGCTTTAGTTCAAATGCAAACTACCATCAACTGCCACAATGGATGAAAAATTACAGTGTTCACTAAAAACACCTACAAGACAGTTTCCTTCAAATTCAGCCATCCATTGGGTTAATTTTGGTTTTTAAATATTTCATCACTTCAGGTCACATAGGCAAGAAGGCAAAGAATATTCACACTACTTAATTCAATTGACCCTCACCTCTCAAAATGTGAATCATAGTAACTAATTCAAAAGCTTCACCCCACCTACTGACTAGACCAAGGCTATAAATTTAGGGGCCAGAGATAAGTAAGGAAAATCAGATATTGTGAATACTCCTAAAACCATCTCTTCCATTACAAGAAAATAAAAAAGGCTTTACACATCACTGAAACAACTGCAATAACCTGGTATGATTCCACTATAATGTTCAAAAGGCAAAATGAGTGGGGAAACTAATTGTTTTTGAAACTTACTCATAAATTTCTGAAGTTTCAAGAAGTGAGTTTTAATAGATACATTACGTTAGGCACTTATTTAATCAATAATTACAAAATTCAATTAATATTAATTCTTTGAGCTGTAAATACTCTCAGGATCTAGTTTTATCTTGTCCAGTACAATAGCAATTATGTATCTATGCTCAGAAAAGAAATCAGAAAATCGAGGTTTCTAATCGAAAGTACAGGAGGATTAAGAAGCAGGACTGAATCATTCCAGCTGAAATATGACCTGAGGGACTACTCTCTCTGCTCTCTGGAAAAATATTAAAATGTCTTCCAGTATCAGGTTCAGCTATTATCAATTTTAAAATTATGTCTTAAAGATGACATCTCAATAGCACAATGTCATGATCATATCACTTCATTATCAGTTCAGTAATGAGAGGAGAGCATGCTGGGTGAACACCATTCACGGAAGAGATTAAAACCACTTCCGACATCCATGCAAGTTTTCCTGAAGGCTTGCTACTGCACATTGCATGTTGACATAATGAATTTTTCCATTTTGAATTGGTTCTCCCATTGACCCAAAAGACACAAAATATGAGGCAAAAGCTTATGCTTCTTCATATGTTTTTGTTATGCACACACTGGTAAACTAATTTGCTTGTCTTAAAAACATTTGTTTGAAGGAATGATCTAATAAATCCTATCACAAGAACAAATCTTGTCATTGTAACAAAAACTGGGATTCAATCTCTCCACTGTGATTTAAGTTTAGTTTGCAAATTAATCCAACTTAAATGAGTGAAAAGTGAGTTAATACTGTCCTATAGAAATTCTTTTTAAGTATGGGAATAATTCAACAGTCAGAACACTTAATTCTTTTACAACCAAAGTCTTGCATACCTATTAAATTTTAAAACAATGCATTTAATCAGTAAAAGTTATTAATAATTTTTATCTTAATTTTTTTATTAGATAGTCTAAAGACATTTCAACAACTCAGATAATTTTTAAAATGGCTCACTGCAACATCAAAACCAATGAAAATCATTACCATCTGTCTTAAACAATTAGTTTGAGGAACAGCAATGAAGCAATACAAGGAAAACACTAGGTTTTTACAAGCAGAGTTCTCATTTGTTTACTTCGTATCCCAAATGCTGCTTGAGAATCTGTGGTTAATTTTTGGCACTGGCTGCAATGCTTGCTTGCTCTGGCACTACTGCCTAGGCTCAACTCTGCATAAAGGTAATAAATAGGAAAACTGAAGCAGAAATTCAGCCTTCCTCTTACACAGTGCTGGGAATGCAGCCTTCAAAACCATTAAGTTAGTTTCCAAGTAAGAGACCAATTCAACCAATGCACTTTTCACTTCTGTGTTGCTTTAGCAACGTGAATCCTCTGCAGATTCAGTTTCACTAGCTAGCCCTCTGTGGTTGTCTTACACTGTTTCCATTTTCTGCTACACAGACCCTTAGGTTTTAGTTGCTTAAGGTTTCTGGTATATAATCTGAAACATCAGAAATAATGTAGAGTAGCATTTTCTTTACATGTTTGATTAGTTATACAAACGTTACACAACAGATTAAGAAATATTTTTAGATTCCTAATGAAAAAAGTTCAACTGCAGCCACAGTTGACAGAACATATTTTTAAGTAAAAAGCATTGTAGGCACATTATAATGAACTCAAATCAACACTAAGTTGAATGTCTAAGCATCTGAGAACATATGAGCACTTAAGAGAAATCTAAATATGTTAAATTATGGAAATAAAAGACTTCAGGCATTCAATCTTAATTCTGCCCCTTAGTGAACATAAGCAAACCGAAAAAAGTATGTGATTTTAAAAGTTTAATATTAATCTAATTTGGAACCATAAATACCAAAATACTTCAACAGCATTCACACAGTCACTTCACATTACAAGTATTACAAGTCATGGCCACAGGGTTATTAAATTTCTTTCTTTTTTTTTTTTCTTTTTTTCCTTACCGTAGCTCCTTATAAATGGAATGTAACCAGACCTCCTGTGCAATATTTACTGCTGCAGGTCACCTCCATCTCTGTGCCTTTTTAGCTTTTTTGGACAACGTGGTGTCAAGCTAAGCAATACTAGCTTTGCATAGAATTCTTTCTGTCTACTATTCATCTCTCACTCTAACCTACAATTCAGTAGTTGCCAATGCAGCAGCCTGCAAGGGAGAATGAAGGGATCTCTCATCCCACTTTTTCTTGTGCAGGACACCACAAAAGAGACACACATTTTGGCTTAGTGTTGTACTGCAGGGCTAAGGAAAATTATACCAAAAAGCTGTTAGAATTTTGTTTTGTAAGGGGTCTAGAAGTCCATTATACTATGCCACATCTTAGTCTGAATACCATTTTGGGTCAGAACCCAAGATCAGAGTAATTCTCTTGTGCTATATTCCCTATTACTTTTTCTGCTTCCGAGTTGTGTATGACTTGACCTGTCCAGAGATACTGCAAAGTAAAGTTACAGAGGAAATTTCAAAAAAATATCATCCCCCACCCCCAGACTCATACATTTCTGGACCAAAGGGCAGATTTTTCTTATTCCAGGACTATCTCACCTCTGGTGTGACATCTCGTGGTGCAAACCCTGTTCCTCCGGTTGTTAAAATCAAATTAAGTTCCTTTTCATCACACCAATCTATCAGCGTCTCCTGAAAGAGAACATGAATCCTGTCAGATCTAACAAGTAATATGTGGGATACAATTATTTCAAGACTTGAAATGTCTTTAAAAGAGACATATACAATATACACAGGGAATTGTAAAACCACGCATGGCTTTTTAAATAAATATTTTAAATTACTAATAATAATCAATATATGACACAATGATTCGACTATACATCATAACATTTTTGGAAGTGGAAACTGAAATTCTCTTCTCCACTTCTTGACCTGAAATGGCAAACCAGAATTCACAGTTATTCATTTATATCACTGTTTATTTTGATTTTGAGATAAAAATATAACGCTTTGACACATGTTAATAGAGTATGTGCATTTAATTCAGGTTACATGGTTGATTTTTATTACAGTAACTTTGGTTTCTGCACTCCACTTTTTAACAGCCTGAAAAAAAGCAAGAACCACGTATTTGTAAGCTTATCTACTAAAAGATGCAGTAATACAGCAACACAAAAGATTATCTATAATCATCTTCTCTACATTCCCTACAACATTTCAATAGGACTGTGCATGCCAATTTCAAGGCTGGACTAAGAAAGCTTAACAAATCTGTCGTGTAAATTCAATGACTTACAGTCATTGTACTGGAGAACTCACGATACTAGGGAAATGTTTAATTTGATTTGCATTCATTTTTAAAATGACATTTTAAACTAGTTTTCAAATTGCTAAAAATTTGGCATAAGCAGAATATTTATCTAGTCTCAATATGATTATATCACTTACCCTTCATACTCTACTGTGGGCTAGCACAGCAGCAGAATGTCTGCTTGGAGCTAAAAATTAGTTGTGTTACATGAAGTACACTCCTGTGTTACACAGTAAAGTATCCATCTGCAGAAATTAGTCAGATCAATTACTTAGACAGCTATCCTTATTCCAGCAAAGAAACCTCATTATTTGAAAAAGTTCAGGGCACATTTATGTTTCTGAAGTATTATATTAGGCAGGAACAAACTCTTTCAGTGATTGTTGTCTAGAAGCTTATTATTTATCATAAAACTAGCTCTGAGCAATATACTGATTAAAAAACTTAGAAGATTGATTAGGTTCATAAAAATGTCCAGAATATTTTAAAAAGTACTACCAATTTAAGATTAATCTTCAGGTGTGTGTTCTGCAGGTTTAGCACTGCTATGTAACTTCCAATTAAGGGAAAGCTCATATACAGCCTCTTCCAAATTGCAGGCAGAATAAACTTGCATACATCATGCAAATGTATCCAAGGAGCACTTGAAGAAGCGGCAAAGCCAAAGGTTCTGTCTTTATGTCTCCTTTCTTTACTCACTCCTTTCACTTCCCTTTTGTGTTATCTCATCTGTATTAAAATCACATTCACCTTTTTACTCTTCCTGTTTGGAGGATGGCACTCTACTTAGGTGGGCTGTAAATTACCAGAAGATTCAGGTTATAGGAACATTTCAAATAAGCTCAAGAAAAGAACACACATCATCTCAGATCTGTACATAAATGAACTATTAAGTCTTACTTTTGACTTGTATTTTGGAAAAATGTGAATTATGGTGGTAAAAAGCATTTTCGGTGTTAAAACTGTTTGTTTCAACAACATAGATATGCATCAGAAAGATTATTTTAAAGAGGTGGCATCTTCTGTTTTATAATCGAGAAACATATTTATCTCGACATCCAACAGTCACAAATTTCAGAGAATACTTGAAAGAAGTTCAGTGTGAAAATGGTGTTTGGCAAAGTTAGAGCTTAATATTTTATATATTTTAAAAATTATTAACATGAAGAAAAATTTGTCACTATAAAACAGGAGGGAGAGGTTTTGCGGGGTTTTGTTTGTTTGGTTTTGCCTTTTTTTTTTTTTTCTTTTGCAATGAAGTATTTGTCTTTAGATAAAACCTGCCAAACTCCAACTGGTTTTATAGTGAATCCTTCTTCTTCTCGTTTTGCAACAGTTCAATAATACTCCAGTTAACAGGGTAAAAAATGTCATATGACAACCTACAAAAAGCTAAAGAAATCAGTATACACCCTAACTCTTCAAATAAACTGAGCAATAATTAAGTGCCCGTTCCATCAGTGTACTTAGGCAGACATATAATTATCAAGTTTTAGTTAAGATAAAGAAACACAAGCTTTCAGTAAGAAGACTTTTGACTACAAGGCAGGAAGTTTGGGTTTCATCATATTTTAGAAGTATAAACTAAGATCTTTTAAAACCAGGGAAAAATAACCTGAGATTGACATTCATCTTATTTACTTTCTCTCTAGCCCACAAACCTCTGTTCCACAAAACATTCTCATTGACACCTGAAGTATCAAAAAAAGGAAGCACCACCCTGATCAACTGAGGACAAAAGGCTACTCATATTCACTTTGCTCCTGCCAGCAGCTCAGCTATATTCTCCACTAGCTTTGCATGGAACTGAAATTGCTGTGTCTTCAAATTAGAACTCCTTTAGGCCAGGGACCTGATATTTGGCTTTACTGATACTATACAAACAAAATCATTATATAACTTTTTAACCAAATAAAATGTCATTAAACAATTTCTGTGCATCTTTCCCCTTCTTCTGTTGCTTCATTGATGATATGCTTTCAAGATAAAATGAGACTAGGTCAACAGGTCATGTAAATCACTCTTATTCCACTCAAATCAATGGAATTATGCTGATGGAAACAGAATACCTCTGAAAACAGTCCTGTAAAATTACTACCAAATGTTAAAAAGCCAGAACAAAATTATAGCCCTCCAGAAAAAAACCTCCAATAAGCAGCTTAATATTTTTAACAATTAATATCCTAAAATAGGCTTTATCAGTTATTTTCTAATGTCAAGGTAGTCAAGGAGAAATGAAGTCATTCCAGTCAGTTCCTCTAGACACATTTTTACTTCAAAAGCACAGAACTGTGATTTCAAACTGTTCAGATTTCACTGAAGTCCTAGAATAATTACATTATTTATGTTTTTCTGTGGCATAGAAATAAAATGTCAGCCCAGTTGTCTCCTTAAGATTTGGATTAGATCTGGTGCCCTGTCCTCTTTACGTATTTCTTTGTATTTTCTTTTTTAAATACATTCAAATTTCTCTCATTTAAATAAGAAAGAAATTTTTTTGGTCTAACTTACAATTTATTTCCATCTCTTGCTCGAAAGACCTGCTGTTTAATTCAGCTCCCTCTCTCTCCCAACTTGGAACTACTTGTTTGATTTCCTATGCACTGCCTAATCTTGAAATTATTTCAGCTATAACACTGCTCCTCAAAATCTTCACTTACGATCTGTCTGAATTTTCTCAAGACCAGCGTGGATTTCACCAGTGCAGAAAAATCTTGCCTCAGTCTTTCTCTGAATGAGTCTTTCACATGTAAATTCATTGATTTTAAGGCCAACTAAGATCATTAACTCATGGAAAGAACGCCTACAGTGTGTGGCACAGTGGAGAGACCCTGTTTACTGCTGATACACGCTTGCAAATTCATACAGGAACCTTCACACTGAAACACACTATGGCAAAAAGCTGTACGGATATATTCTTGGGGCACCACACCTAAGCTAGTGCTACCCAACATTTCAGTCAGTGAATGGCTACAACACTAAACAGACACATTTCCTTCTGTGGAGGTAACTTAAGCATCTCAATGTCCAAGATGCAAAACTGCCACTAGGCTGAGTTGCAATCCAATGGGCAAGTTGCAGAGTTTTGGTCAGTTCCTCCTGTATTTAAAACAAATTCTAGGACTCAAGCATCTCTTCACTACACCATCCAACCTTGATCTCAAGAATTTCAGAGAGAGATAATACATCACCATTTAATTTGGTAGAGTTTTCCAGCAGCTATTCATGTATATAATTTTGTTGTGTTTCTAGTAACTGTTTCTTACTAATAATTTCTGTGGGTTAACACACACACACACACCCCATGACACCCAAGAAACATGCCCACAAAATGCACAATGGTAATGGACAGCAAAGTAACGTTTTTTGGTAACTTCATTAATGTACCATCCTCTAAATCTCTGTAAGCCAGTTAACAGGAGAAACAAATAGGGACTCCTTTCTGGAATGCATGGAACAGCTCCCTGATCTTTGGAGATAACGGAAGTTTGTGGCTTACTTATCTTAGTATGTTTTTGCAGCCTGTTGCAAGCAAGGCCTTATCACAGTCACAGGCACTCACTCTACATGTCTGTCCTTGACCGCTGCTTCACTTAAATAATGGAGTAGAGCAGTTCTACATGCGTAATGAACAATTTCCTTTTCAGAGTGACAGATGCATCCATTCATTGACACAATGTTATGAACCATGCTGTTAGCCAGAAATTTAAACTTGAGAATAGTTGCAAGACTCCTCCAGCCCTTGTACTGCGACTGTAGCCTGCTCTTCCATGTAGATATTGAGACTATGAGTAATGCCCTTAACGGGAGTGAAGTACTATAAAGCACACAAAAATGATCACCACGGATGAGCCTAAATGCACAGAAGAGCGGAGGTCTCGAGGACTGTTCCTCTCCTATTATGCTACAATCCTATGGTATTTCTTGTCTTTCCTTTTCTCCTATTTTTGCCATCACTTCGCTCCAAGAGTGTGATAACAGTCCCATGTACTCGTGCTTCTGAAATTATTAGAATACATATGATGCTGCTTATTCCTGGGATCAACATCTCTAACTTTTTACTTATCAATATGCCATTTACTTCGTAACACAAAAATTAGAAAAATAATTCTCATTACATATGCATACTTTTCATACACCTTAACCATTGGAATATGACATGTACATTTAAAATGTTCATGAGAAAGAATAGGGAAACGCTAAAAAGAATATGAACAGGCAGGTTTTCATACAGAATCCATACAGAATTCTTCCATTCTATATTCAATACTGAAACTGGTTAAGTAATTCTATAGCTAACAAAGATGTTTAGTATTTTGGCCCATGCTAAATTTTTCTAGCACAGTGCAAACTTATAGTTATTTCTCCTTGTATGCACAACTAATCACATACGAATGACCATTTAAAATACATTAAAATTTAATCGAAGTTACAGAACAAATATAAATGTTAAATATCAATTTTAATTATGAAACAATATACTTCTATTTACAACAGACTTTGAAACAGAAGTTAGTATAAGCTGTTTTACAGATATGCATACTACCCAGAACTTCTCAAAACAACATTATGTGACTGAAAAGATCATTGTGGCTTCTGGGATAAACTACTGACAGTGCCTAGAAACGCGAAAGTCTGTTCTCCAGCACAGATCTTAAAACTACAAGCTTTGTAAAATTATATAACAGCTATATTTGCAAATAAATCCTGTTTACTCTAGGAGAGCATGTTTCAAAACGCAAGGAAAAATACATAACAGTATGTTCTTAAAGCTATAACGATAACTTTCTTTAGCAATCCATGTCACAGAATCAGAGTGGTCGGGGTTGGAAGGGACCTCCGAAGATCATTTAGTCCAACCCCTCTGCTAGAGCAGGATCCTGGAGTAGATCACACAGGAACACGTCCAGATGGGTTTTAAATGTCTCCAGAGAAGGAGACTCCACAACCTCTCTGGGCAGCCTGTTCCAGTGCTCAGTCACTCCCACAGTAAAGAAGTGTTTTCTTACGTTAAGATTGAACCTCCTGTGTTCCAGTTTGTGCCCATTGCCCCTTGTCCTGTCACTGGACAGAATTATTGTAAAAAAAAACACATTAAATATCAATTTAATTTTCTTTCATACTGTGTGGTCATGTGCTAAAAGAGCTAACAGTGTGTCTGAGAATCTTCATTTATGATTATCATCATCAGAATGAAGAAATTATAGTGAACGAGAAAATGGAAAAACATATTGAAGAAGAGAAAGTCTGCATAGTTGTAGGCTTGCTAAGAAAACGGGATGTCAGTTTGACCACTGAGTTTCAGGAATACAGGAAATACACTTTAAGATCTCATAACCTTTAGTTAGTTATGTGGCTTAAATTACTCCAAACCTCAGCTCACTGAAGATTATCCCTGATATTATGGCATGAGAGAGCATGCATAACTGGAGGAATCAGAAACTCACATCACAGCACACAAACACAAAGCAGGCCAAAAAAATCAAAAAGGCAAAGTAACCAAATTGTTCCTCATTGTTGTATAATTTAGGAGTCTGAATCTTCTCTATTCAGCTGACCACAGCTTGTCCATTAATTTAAAAGGGAAAAATCAAGTACTGAAGACCATGCAAGAACATGAATAGCCATAAAGCAAAGGTACTGAAGCAAAAATACAGAGCTGAGTTTAACATTCAGTTTGAAAAAGAGGGTAGGCCTTAGAAATGTTAATATATTCTTGGAATTAATTTAATATTTTTTGCTCTATTTCTTGTGAAGGTTTTATTTCTTATGCTCACAATTTTTCTCTTATTGCTTGAAAGCTTCACTGAAATGTAGAGGCATGAAGATATTCTCATGTGTGGAGCAACCAACTTTGTAACTAATGAATCTCAAAATGATTTAAGACTATCATAAAATGAAATACTAACACACCAGGAAAATACGCTTGTCATTTTCTATTACCTCCACACCTTTTTCACTTTCCCCGCCAACAAAAGGCAGAAAGTAAGACAAAGTTAGTGTAATCACTGTAGTCAAGAGACTTGGATGAAATGCAAGTACATATCTCGATGTCTCTAAATGGACCTTTTCATCTTTTGAGATTTTACTGAATGCAGTTAGCAGTCTTTTGAAGATTCTACAGACATATATTGGCAGTTTTCAGCATCACAGTCTTTTTACACAGTTCTCTTTCTAATACTAAGCTAATGCATTAAAAGAAGTTGTAAAAATGCAACTACTTTACTGAAATGCAAAACTAAAGGAAGAAAGTAATAAAAATGTACTCTACAAATGGCTTACTTTTAAAATGGAAATTTAGTTATAGGCATTTTCCATTTGAAATAAATTGCAGCTATCAAATATTTCAAGGTTCAATGAACCTATGCAGCCTGTAACATAACCTTTTTTTTAAAAAGTACTTTACATCTTCTAAAAGCTACTATTCTTGATAACTATCCCTAAAACAGGAAGAAAAAAAAAAATTGGCACTGAAGTGTAATAATCAACAGAATTCATGTATGCAAATGAGCAGAGGAGTCAAGCCGAGAAATGTGCAAACACTGAAGTGATTGCTGGTCAAACCACTGGGACCACGAGTGCCAATACTGAAGTCTGCTTTTTAGGGGCTGACACTGTCAAAAAAATTTCTTATTATTATGCTGGAGAAAGGTGAAGATGGTATAGGTCACATACAAGATTAACTCCACAAAATAAACATGCATTTTAAATGTCTTGTGCCGATTTCCTCTCAGAAACACGAGCTATATTCAAGCTACCTTGATATATTAGCTGTCGTGTATAAACAACAAAATTTTTGAATTTATTTTATGATTTAATGAACTGAATTAAAATCTACATGGGGGGTCTAGGTTGGGTGCGGACCATGAGTCTGTATGTGCAGCAAGGCACAAGGTACATTTCCTTCTGTATGAAAATCTGTTCCCATTTGTACCACTGGTAACCTCCCAGAGTGCATGCTGAAGTCTTGAAATCATGGCTACTCACTGGAAAGGATCGATCACTCCAGCAGAACAATTTTCCTCAGATGCCTAGAGCAAGGCATGGAACTTGGAGTTGTCAGAAGAGTCAGAATTAGATATTTACCAAACATGTCTGTTTCTTGAAACAACTTTCCTGTCCACTCTGAATTTGGCTGATAGACACATGCGTATGGGCATATATGCACACATGCTCATCTTTACATAATAAAGATATACTAGCAAAAGCACCAAAGTTCAATGGGTCTTGTTTCTATCATGTGTAGAAGACCTCTCTAAAATATAATGTTTACTTACTAAAATATTACATTAGTTATAAAAACTCTGTATTTTTTAAGAATTTATTCTAAACTAATTAAAAATTAAATAAAAGAAAAACATAATGCCTCCTTGCCAGTATTACTTCTCCCAGTGAGAATCTTGACACCTAATATATATTCCTCTGATTACTCCCACAACAACACAAGCTAAATACCAACTGGAATAAAAAGAAAAGGAAAATTTCATAAAACCAACTAATCCAATACTGCTCACTAGTAAGAGATAAACAGAAATTTTCTCTCTTAATTATTTTTTTTCAATTAAGGCAGCACTTCAAAGACCTGTTATCACAAGACATAAATGCTTGGTTTTGGAGACATATGCTTCAGATTAATTGTAGAGAGCAAGATGGCTTTTTCCACATTTTCTTCCCCTTTGCATATTTTAGTGTTCAGCTAAGGTGGTTTAAAAGACTGTTTACTTTGGGTTTTCTGCTCAGAATGTGAAAAGGCAGCTTGATATTACACACAAGTCAGTAATTTTCTAAAACTAGAGCTCTTTACAATTTTTTATCTATATGCGTCCACATCTACAGCACATGTATCTCATGCACCAAGGATGAGAAGTTTCACTGAACCTTGCTGGCTATAACTAAGCCCAGATAAGCTACATCTTAATCTTATCGAAAACATAGAAATGGCAAAGCCACAGAAAACCAACCGTAAATTTCTTTCAGCTCTAAGATACTGGTAAAAGCACGTGCGTCACGTAGTCAAAGGCGATATGTCTCAGAGAACTCCAAGAACAAGCACATAAGAATTACATTTCTTTAGCAGTCCTCTCAACTTGCATAACCTGCACTTCTTAGAAACTACACTTGAAAATAATCACTTTCAGAATTTATGTCTATGTATTTGCATGCAGAGACAGCTACATCTCCAGTTTGAGCCTGGTTATACCCTGCATCTACTTGTTCTATTTAATCAGCAGGAAGTGCAGTGGATTAAAAAAATGACTACAAGGCTTCTATGATTAAAAAAACAATACATGAGGAACCCAGCTGTGGAAAAAAATGTTTAAACTCAAGTGTTTGCCTTTCTGTAACTAAGAAGTGTTAAAAATCAATATTATTCTAAAAATATAATTGATTTTTACAGAACTCAGTTCAGTTTCTAGATTCATTTTCTAATAGTAAATACAACCTTACATGTTACTTCACACAGTTAGCTACAATTGCGCATGACATCATTTCCTTCTACTTTTTAAACAACATTACAACTTAGTAATTTCAATTTTTGGTGTAGCTCTCAATGGAAATGGCAAATCAAACAGAGTGAAAATATTCAAATATCAAAAAAAAAAAAGGTTAGGACAGGGCAAAAAAAGGCAAGAGATGAAACCATGAGAAAGACAGGGAGCTACTCAGTGTAATACAGTTTGTGGTATAAATTCCTCCATGTGTGTATCGTTCATGCATATCAACCACAGAATTAATGAATAAAATTGTTTTAAAACTAAAATCTACTGCTTTACCTGTGAAAATACAGTAAAGAAAATTTACCTACCAACGAATGGCTGCTGTACTTTGAGATATTTAGTCCATACATATACTCTAAGAGTGGGTGGGCCGGTGGCCTGCCCGGGAGTGTCCCAGGAGGGGCGCTCTAGCTCCTCCCCTCTTCCTGCTCGAGGCATGACATACAGGGCAGAGTGCATCCGCCACCACTTCAGTTCCTCTTAAATGCACAATCAAACCTGAAAGAGATTCAGAAAGAGGGGAAAGGCAGGTAGGAGACTAATGTACATGCAGACTATACCTTTCAAAGAACACCAGTTACTGACCAGTAACCTTTCTTCTTTGAGTCTGCATGTACATTCCCACAATGACTCACTCTGAACAGTTACCTTTGCCTTTTACCACCCAGGAGGCGGCCTGGGGACTCCCACAAACTACTGCAGCATCACTCCACTGAAGGCTGAAACAGCCCTGGATATTATTAGACTAACATAATGCCGGGTGAAAGCAAAGACCAGGTGGCCTTACGGCAAATATCCAAATACCACACAATACTAAGTTTGCTCAGGGATCTAACAGAATTTGCTTTGGCCATGAGGGAGAAAGTTCCTCAAGTCCACACAGAGCCAAAAAGCCATTTGAACAACTGTTGTGTGAAGTCAGCTGAACTTCTGGATATTCCCACAGTGCAACAAAGAAACAAACTAGAATACTTGGACCTGTGAAGAGAAATTATAGGTTCCTTAAGAAATCAAGAACATGAAGTATAAAATTCAATCAAAGAAGCATAATGTCTGGATACTGGAGGACTAATTGCCTGGCTGCTCTGGAACTTTGGCACCACTTCAAGAAGGAATTTTGGATGACTGAAGAACAGATACTCTGGCCTGATGAAGACAGTATGTAAAATAGCAGCCATAAGGATCCGTAAATTCAGCAGCTGACTGAAAAAACTTTCACCAGATGTGCCACTATAGACACAAACAGAATTAGTAAGAATTTAAGAGCTCTAAAGAGGAGAAGGAACCACTATAATGCAGTGGTTTTCCAAGACTATTCAGTCATGAACAATTCAATGCATCCTGAGCAGCTCTGTTAGAAAGCTATGAGTGGTGAGGTCAAAGAACATGAGCGTACTCAACCAGAGAGCAACTTGGTACCCTCACCAAAGTACAGAAAGGAATCAAAAGGAACTGCATATAACAGATAACCTAAAAGAGCTGGGATCAAAGCGGCAACAACCACATAGTAAAGAAAATACTGTTTCTTATAGACTATGCATGTCTAGATGATACTTTCATGCTACTGGTTACCATTAGTCTGGCGAGTAGCGAGAACTGACTACCGTGAACATTGATTAATGTTTTGACATGGAGTGTCCCAAGACTGCCATAGATTGAAGAGCCAGGGATGAGCTAAAATACAATGTTTATAGATCCTAGAAAAAAAATCTCACACAGCAGTGTATGAATAAGCCCACTGTCAGAACAAGGTGAAATGACCCAAAAAACCAACTTAATCTTTACTGAATATTTCTCTATATGTATGCCAATTCTGGTAACTTACAATGAATATACTATAAAAGGAGAAGTAGCATTTTGCAAGCCTAATCCAAGCAAAATTGCTGTATGGCTTTATTAAGACAGGCAGCTGAATGAGATGCCAAAACACTGAGTATATTTTAGAAAAAGCACATGCAGTATTGCAGAGAACAGACTTATTTAGATCCTCTAAAAAATACCCCAAAAGGAAGCAGCAAAAGTTAATTGTATCCTCACAGAAATTTCCTTGGGGAAGTCTAGTTCATGGCATTCTAAAGAATATACTAAAATGGGCCTGAATGGAATCTCAGTTATTATCTCTCTCTCTCTCTGTCCAGTTCAGGATTATTTTGTCATTCCTGACAGACATTTGTCTACAAAACATACTCTTAAAGATCAGTAAACGTTTTACTTTTTGACAAATGACCACTGGAAGAGCAGGTGAATAAACTGGTTTAAATGAAAATCCAAACTTTTGGAAGAAATGTAGAAATTTCGTCTAAAGTATCATTTCTATCTTAAAAAGGACTGTAAATATAATCAAAGCCACTTATATCAGGGCTCACCGTCTTCTGTATGCAACAAAGAACATTGTTTTGTCAAACAAGTAAGACTGAAGAATTATATTAATATTCCAAATTTGAGTCAACTCTTCTATTTAAAATGGAAGTCTGATAATCACTGTAGGATGAAGAGAATTTACATGCTACCAAGCTTGTGGATGAAGTGCTGAAGTAGCTGCTGGATGTATACTAGGCTCATGAGTTTCCAATAACTCTAATATTCGTGAGTACTGAGAAACAAAGCCTTCACAAAAGATGGATTCCTCCTGAAGTGAAACCATTTTCCGTTTTATAGCACATGTAAAGGTTATGGACCCTTTCCCTTCTGAACCAAAATGTTCTGTATGTTTAAATAGTCAAATATGTTATTACATTTTATTGTATGAAAACTCAGGCCTGAATGACCGATGTGTCTATTGGTATGAATGATCAGTGTGAGGAAAAAAAGCAGAATGTCTAGAATAGATGCTCACAAGCTTCTGAATTCCAGGTACCGATACTGTTCAAGCCAGAATGGAGTGACTGGAGTGACTCAAACACTGCTTCTTTTTAACCACAACAGGACAAGGATATTGGTAAGTAAGCAGAGATCTGAAATGCATGGAATTAAAAAGACACCTCTCTACCAACTCAGATGCTCTTCCCCTCTAGAGAAAAAATCTTTGCATTTCTTGATGTTACCAACCACAGATAATCTCTGTTGAATAATACTGTCAATACAATTGCTTATTTAGTTACCAGAAAAGTATCTGTTAAGAAGATATGGAAGTATATTTTAAAGATCCTGAAGATAATGAATTGTAATAATTATTTTACGGCAAGTACAACGATTCCATAGATGGACTCATTATACAATGGATGGATCTAGCACCTCTCTGCTTGTGCACTATGATGGTACTATTCACCCCAAAATCATTTTTCTGATCATCACTGTACAGATGCTGAACAGTACTCCAATTTTGCCCAGTAACATTTACTAAAATATGCTCCTCATTTGCAACAGAAAAGCCATCCTTACTGACATTTCTACATATTTGTAATGGATCCCCTACCAGCTGAGAGATTTTAAGATTACTATCTATCAGCCACATTCATTCTCTAACACCTAATTATAATTTATAAATTAAACGTAAGATGTTTCTGTACAGGACACGTGGCCCAGCAACTAGAGGCGTGATCTATGATTGTTCTGGCACTGTTCAGATTGTTTTGAAGGAGTGTTCTTTTACCCTGGTGAAGCCTACCAAGCCAGCAATAAAATCTCTTTCCTGAATACAAATTAGATGGGAATTATCCGTGTTCATCCTTCTATCATAGTGTAAAATATAAAAGGATTTACAGAGAACCCTGAACATTATATGTAAGTTGTTGGACAAAGGATTCTTAAACAAATCAGGCCACTATGTGAGTATGCAAAAATATTTATTGTTCCCCTGGTAAAATTACTACCACAGAAGAGTACCATTTTTAGATGGTAATTGACCTTCCAGGTCTCATAATCAATGCCAGATTTAGCTTCCAGAAGATAATAAACCACTGGGAAGAAAGCCCCTTCATTCAAAACTAAGCAGTGTCCTTTATTTCTACAAATATAAGGAAGGTATGGACATCCTGCCCTGATATATTATTGTGATAAGGACATACAAACAGAGAAGAGAAAGGTATTTACAAGAAAGGAAAGAAGACTTGAGTATTCTAGAACTCATTAGACTGTCTGCACTTCAGCATTATCTGTTGAGTAGGAGTAATCTTGGAGACCCTGCAAATGATACTCAAAAGGGATAAGGAAATGATAAAAATCAATTGAGATTCATTGATGGTTCTTAATGCAAACAACATGTTGACAGCTGTTGAAGGCAATGAAAAACAGGTAATTGATCATTACAGAAAAAAAAGTCTTTTCCCTATGAGCCCTTGCTTTTTTCTTAAAGAGATAGAGAACAATAAAAGAATAATAGAATGAACTTGTAATAGGCTGCCTTGCCGATTAGGTTATTGTTTATTGTTGAACTCCAGAGTGTAAGCATCCAAAGACTAAAATGTGAAAGAACCTTTTGGCACTTATAAGACAATCCATTACTGAGCTAAAAAGGCCATTCTCTTCAAAGGGAAGACCTTTTTGGGATGCAGCCTATACAGAATCTTCTCTTACAGGCCCAAAGGATTCTAGCTATTACACAATACAGGGGGAAAATTGTTACCATTAAATTTAAAGAGCTATCTTCTCTTTCCATTGCGCTTGCAGAGGTGTCTTAGCATTAGCTGATCCCACTGCAGTCAAAGATTTCAACTGATTATTATACTCGGGAGAAAACTGATGCAGAACTCACATGAGAATGACTTCTTTCCTGAGAGCTGAAAGTTTCTGGTCATTTCTCTTTCAGAGGGTTTTAAAAAAAGATGTTCATTTTTTCTTGATACATACTAACCACAAAATTACTTGGAGTCAAGTGGCAATAAAAGCATCCAAAATCCTAAAGAGATTTCAAAATCACCTTCCAACTGTTTCTGCAGCTGGTATAAATGAAGCTAAAATCTGCCAGGATACTAAGGTTGTTCAAACATGCCTTTACGGGTATTGGAAGTCTCTCAGGCAAAAAAAATAAGCAGAACGTAAAATAACCTACAGCATTTTTGCAAAATTATTTGTATTGTAATCTCCATTGTTTCAAAGGTCCTATATTCTTGGAAATCATTTTGCGCTACACAGAAAGATATCCTAACACTTTATGTTACAAGAATGTACAAAAAAATGCATATCCTTCACTTCACTTGCTAAAATTTAAGAATCATGAAAGAAATGCTAAGCAGTAATATCAGAATGAGAAAAGTATAGAATGCTTTCTGCTAAAGGAAGAGCAATCCTTACAAATGCATGAAGCAATCATACTGCTGCAAAAAAAGTCTTGGTATGTTCAGGAATGCTTTCCAGTCCCACAATTTCCAACATGCTGGTTCTATTCACAAGTATTTTTCTGGCACTGCAAGTTTTCAAACAAACAACTACTAATTCCAGAGTAAGAAGCGCACTAAACATGTCATCCATACAGGTACTCTTAACACTTAATCTTGAATGAACGATGGCTTAATTAAGTAAGTTTCTGGCAATGAATATATTTGTACCATATGCTTCGTTGCAAAATCAAGATCTGTGCCAGAATCAAAAGCTCCAACATTGAGGGACTACTCATCAATGAGTGACACCCTTACAGTGTCTACTTCAAGAGGAATTAATGATTTATAAACTCTTAACTACTTAGCACAAGAGTAATCACATCTTAGTGCCCTTTTTAATAAAAGGTTTTCTTATAACTTAAGTTCTAAACTTCAAATGATTCCTATCGTGCTAATCCTAGACATTTCTCACCATAAGTAATCCTTTTGAGATAAGTATTTCAGAAAGTGTTTTTCAAGTTTATTTTGAAATTGCTTTCACTTATTTTATCTGAAGTTTATATTAAACCTTCATAACTATCTAGTAGATTACGTTATTTTAAACATTGCAATTATTCATTATCCTTTCATAAATGGGTATTTCATGCCTCTCTCTCCCCTCCTGTTTTCCTTCAAAAAGAATAGAGAGAAAATATATACACACTTTTTTTGAGTAGTTTTCCAAAAGGATAAGTAGGGAGACCCAGTAATTATGACAATATTTAAGGAGCACAGTTGTAGGTACAGCAGGTTCTAGTGAAAAAAGTGCATTCCCATTGTTATTGATACGCTCGAATCTGACAGGAGAGGTTATGCATATGAAATGTCTGCTGCTTCACAGGAACAGAACCCTCCTTGCTAAAGGATGAGTCATTTCTAGAGTTGTGAAAGCATGGAAAACCCTCTGGACTAGGAAGTACTTGTTCATTATTTTAAAGATGTAAGATGACACGCATGGTAACCTTTACATGAATCCAGAGTTATTTATATACTTAAAAAAGTTGCATAAGAAATAATGAGTCTTTCTGACTGTGTATCACCTGCTTTATATACTATTATTCTAACATATAGTCTGTTACATTAAAATTTTTGTATAAGTAACTTTTGGTTTTTAATTGCAAAACTTACCTTTCCAGACATGTTAAAATCACATTACAGTCATCTGCTCAATGTAATTTAGAATAAAGGCATCGTCTCAATAATTAAAAATACCATATTGCTCCTTTCAGAGAGTTGTATCATCTCCCACACATTCCACTTTGAGGATTATGATGCATACAGTACACGTTATCTCTGGACTACTATTTTCCCTTGTAGAGACAATTGCCACTTTAGTGTTGGAGAGCGATGAAGAGCCTACACAGGCAGCAGAGTCATTCAGATAGTATTTTCAGTAAGAGAGTAGGTGGAATTAGTGGATGAAGGAGAATATGCAATAAATTTTATCTGTGAGCAAGAACTGGGCAATGCCCTCTGGAAATTAAGGACCACACAATGTTCTATTTATAATGTTTCTAATATGGTAGTGATCCTGACCAGGAGACCATTACACATCAAGGAGTTCGTGATCCACATAACCGTTCCCCTGCCGTTTCACAGCAGGCCATGCTGTGCTCCACATCCAGCATGGCCCTCAGGCCTGTGTCATGCTGCGCAACCCCCCTGGCCAAAGGACAGACTCGGCCACCTTGCTGTAACGGGGGAGGCTGTAGGCAGCTCAGTACTGGTGATTATGCCACTAGCATGACCTTTCCTTTATCTAAATTTCTCATGAGTGGAGAAATCCATCCAGGAATTGACACGATGCTGCACAGACACATGGTTCCCAGCACTTGAATGTAGTAAGAGTTATTATCTATCTATATTCCTCCTCTTACTGTTCCTCATTAAAGCAGATAGTCTTTTAAGTCATTTGTTGTCAGGCCTTTCTTATCAAGACCCAGACAGAACCCAGCACTGCACCCTCTGTCTCCCCCCTGGCTCCAGCGCAGAACAAACACACACCCAGAATTCCCTTTTCATTTCAACACTCATCACTTTTGACTCTACAGAATAAGCCCTTGATTTTTTCTTGCAATTACTAAGCAAGTCTTCTCTGTTCTGTAACAGTTCTTTCTCCAGTCCTGGTAATACCTGTGATACTTAAAGACATTAAAAAGAGATCAAAGATCTTTTTCTTCTGTTAAGAGTTATAAATTTGTGGCTAAAGGTAAGGTCTACCAGGAATCCAACAATTCTATAGCAGCAATATTGCAAGACCTTTTACATTTGTACCCATGAACCTAAGCATGTTATTTAACACTTTGTCCACTTAGAACTTTTGGTTTTGGAGCTGCAACCATTCATACCAATCATGTCTAAAAAATGAAGCCAATTTCCAAGCCACTCTAGCTATTCCTTCCTAAATGTCACAGATCATTTAGTGGTGCATTAAGTGTTTCAGCTTTCACTTCTGTCCTAACGCCAAAAGTAGAGATATTTTTAGTAGGAAATTCTAAGCATTTTTTGTCTGTTACCCAAGTTTCAAAATACCTCCAAGACAATATCATAAAAGCATTGGCTACAGCAAATATATTTCATTGGAATGAGCTGTATACAGCACTCTTCACAAAAAACAACTGCACAGACAAAACCATTTTTTGTCAGCTACTTTTCTATCCCATTCTTTGAATTTTTGGAAAATGGAGTTTCATGTATCTTAGCTTTGAACCTTCAAAAACCCCCACAATACCAACCATGATAAAAGTGAGGCACAGAAAAGCAGACTACCACTTCATTTAAATATACTCAATTGAAGGTCCTAACTAGCAAGTTAACATGCGACCATCCTCATTTACAGTACTGACAAAAGAATACTATTTTGCTCAGGAAATAATTGCAGGCTAACAGAATAGACTTCACCCCTTTAGACTCTTTTTATTGTAATGACATTTTTGTAAGGAGATTTCTCACTTGTAGAAAAATTTTCATCAGTAATCTCTGTTCTTTGGATAGATTTCTGTGTCTGACTGATGTCTGATAAGAAAATGTTCAACTCTTCTGCAAACTCTGTTTTGGATGTAATCTTCAGTTCCCTGCAGAGAGAGGTAAATCAGGTTCCCATGGGGAGTTTCGTGTAAGAGAAACAATAACAGTCTCAAGAACCATCTGAAATTAACCTTTCCTAGAAGGGACAATAGAAAGACTGTTTATACTGCAGTTTCAATTTTAAATTGATTTTGTTATTGTTATTTATTTGCACTGGCAAGCTATTATCCACCCTGTGTGTAAAATAAACTCACTACTTGGATACTATTTGTCAGTGAGCTTGATGCAGTGCATCTTATTCCTGATTTTGAAATCTACAAGTTGAAGTAACTTAAGTGAAATACATTAAGTGAGCAGACAGTGAAAAACTTGTGCCATATTTATTCATTTTGAAGAATTAAGTTCGGTCTGCTGCTGATAAAACAGATTCTTCCAATAAAAACAAGTCTGAAATTAGGTATTTATTTTATGACAGAAGAAAACTCTCATTTTTCCTTTTTATTTTTCAGTTTGCATATTATGAGATTGCCATGGTTTTAGATGAACTGCAACATAATTAGCTCAGTTTTTGCTATTGTCAAGACTATGCCTCCACTAAAATACTATTTGTCCAAATATAGGATTGCTTTTTAAAGAATTTAAGGTACTAAAATTGTGCAAAAAAACATTGTAATACAAAATATTCTGAACACACACACACATATCTATATCTTCATATAAAACATTTAAATATAAAAATACATCATAAAAAGTGCTTGGGTACCCCAATACATGATATATATCTCAGTTACTTAAAGGAAAATAGCAAATGTAAAGAACTGTGCCATTATGATTAAACCTTGATGCCTATGTATCAACTATTGGCTGAACAGTGAGAATGTGTGTTCTAAATGCTTTCCCCAGTTAGGTCTGCAGAAAAGACTTAATTACAGAAAACGTCATAATTTCCCTTTATCAGTGCAGTTCTATTGCTTATTTCTTGTGCTGGGTCTCTCAGAAGTCAACTCAGTGAGGATATCATGCATGTGAAAGCTTTAATTGCACTTAGAGCATAATACTTCACAAATACCCATTTTTTCATTTTTGAAACACAACTATTCCTTTGGTTTTCTCACCTACAGAAGCATTCACAGTTCTGCACAATATTTAGAGACATTTGGAGCTTTTGTATGTAAAGCAGTTCTTTACAGTTCCCTGATTTTAAACTTATGCATCTTCCCTTCAAAACAGCCTGAGGATAATTGTCTGTTGTCTTTTACAGCCTCAAGGTACTCTGTAAAACTAAACTGTTAGCTTTAGTGCCCCAAATAACACTCACTTTTATTTTTACACACTGCCTTTTTTATACAGCATTATTCCCTAGAAATTTTTATTAAAATATAGAACACATTCCTTGCTCCAAATACATAAAGAATGGTTGTTTCCTATTTTATCAAAGAAGGATAAGAATTTTAAAACATCTTGATGTTAAGATCTTATCTTCACAAATTTCCCTCAGATACACAGCTTCACTTTCAAGAACGATGGTAATTTGGTAATTCTCACTTACTTTAAATTACGTTCTACTATCAAGACCAGTTCACTGGTAAGAATGCAGAAGAATAAATTTCCATAGGGGATCAGTCTATTTGTTAATAGAGAGGTTTATGTCAACATGCCACTGAAGCAACACAGCAAAACTGTGACAGTATTTGTAATTTTAAAATATAAGGCTATTTTGATAGAGCGTAACAACAGTAACAAAGCAGATGATAAATAATAGGAGAAAATAGAAATGTCAGTCTATGCAGAAATGGTGAAAGCAAATATATATGTTAGCTCTGCAGTCTTAACATTCCACCTAATCTTGTCAGAATGATGAGGCAGCTGAAATTGAATGCAAACATTTCTGACAGAACAATCCTAAAAATCCTTGTGTATTTTTAAGAGAGAATATTAAATAAAACTCTGCAACTGCACCTTTACTGAACTCTGATGATTTAGTGGCATTACCTTCCTTATACATTTCTCTGAAGGCAATTAAGTCACGTAATTTCTGAAATCCTACTGTAACTGAAAGGTACAGAAACAGTGTTACAGTAAGTAAAATCCAAATGCTAGCTATTTTATCATGAGAATATCCAGAAAAAGAGCATATCAAAAGCACAGGGATAATGAAAGAGAGACACATTAAAGTTTAATCTTGTATTAGTGTTTACCTTGAAAAGAATCATTTTTCTTGCCTATATAGGAGCATACTAGGAAACACTTCCATAGGGAGTTCAAAGATATTCCAGAAAAGCAAATATTGTGACTTCAGCCACAGCAAATTACATTGCATGTATTGTAATATCATAACACTGTTTAGCAAACAACTTAATCTTGCATCCAAATACATAATACTATTGTTGGCCAATCAAATACATACTCAGCATTGTCTTCACACACCATAGCAAAAATAATTGGCTTTTGTTACAGCCATAGCGCTCTCAGATAATTTGTCCGTATCAATCCCACTTCCTTAGGAATCCGATGCCTGCACCCAAGATGGACTCACTTCATTCAGGCAACATCTGTGTCTGCCTTCTCCTCACCCTGTGGCATCACTTCTTGGCTCCCTTATGTAAAAGCCATGAAGAGAGATAGTTCCATAAACTATGGCTCACAAAAACTAAACAACCAGATAAAATACAGTGGTTACCAATGCTAATTAATACAATAAGGCTTTTTATCACAGAAAAAAACCAAAACAACAGAGGAAGCGCTTGGGAAAGCTTTTTACCTCTTGCATGCTTTTGTTACCGAAGCAGACTTCCAGGGAAGAATTCCTTTCAGCCTTAAGAATTCTGTTATCTATTGAGTGATTAGTACTGAGCAATCCAGAAACCAGCTAATCAGGGCAGTTTTTCATTACTTACTATTGCAATGCTCCCTGAAACACCAAAACATTTCAACAGTCTAGCAGTCTACAGTCCATAGATGGTACCATATTATAAATTTCACATTATTTGCAACCTTGATACACTATGTAGTGAGAATAAATAAATAGTAGTTAAATAAATAACAAGCTATGGCTTGTTAGTTCGAAACGGCAGTGTAATTTTGACAGCTCTCTGCTTACCAGACTTTGGTTCATATCACAAAGTAGGCTTTAAGCATATGAACTGAAATCCTTTCTGATAAAACCTGTTTGGAAGATGGACTTCAGCAGCACATGATATTCACTCCAGCTGTTAACAGGCACAGATGCTGGATCTCCAGCAACAGATCCTTTACTTTATAGATAGATGCATTACTTTATAGATAGATGCATTTTATTGGTTTGTTTGACTTTACAACAGAGAGATGGCTCAAGAAGATAAATATTCGGTTCTTGGCACTAGGGATGCAGTGGCTAGGGCTAAGGAAGGCATTTTTAACTTCATCTCCACACCCTATGCACTAATTTTGTTTAGCTAGAAGACATCCATTTGTGAAAGTCTTTAGGACATCAGTTAAGCCAACATTCCAGTTCTGTGCACTGTCAGAGATGAGATGAGCCACTTACCCAACGTACTCAATGAGACACACAGTTCACTTAAAACTTTCCATTTTACATCTGTGCTCAAACACAGCTCATCAGCATCAAATCTCATCTAGATGAATCTTGTGCAGTAATAAAAATAAATCTGAGCAAACAAAATGCTTTCTGTTATTAGGAACACCTTTTTTTTTTTTTCTTTCCTTACAATCAGCAGATTGTCAATAGAAGACATATAGCCACAGCTTCAGTGCCTGCTTTCAGGCAGTCTTGCAATTTGCATAAATTAAGCATGAGTGTCAATTTTAAAAGTGCAGTAGAAATAAGGAAATGTTGCTGAAATGCAACCAAATGTGCCACTTGTGGACACTCCTATCTCAGTCTTTTTATCTGTTCCTCATATGGAAGTGCTTCTATAAATCATTTTTAGCCCTACTATGTCATTTTTGTGATTTGGGGATCAGCCCTTCACACACCATTGTATACAATGGTAGGGCACCAGAGGCTCATATACAACAGAACAGGTTTTGCATTCTGGTCTTTGTTCCTTTCCTAATAATTCCTCACAGCCTTTTTAGTTCACTAAGACATTACCTGCAAATAACTGTAGAATCTGAAGGCATTTTTGAAAAATAATTTTTAAAAAAATAAGAAAAACAAAACAAAACCCAAACAACTCATCTCCTTTATTCCTGTATATACAGTATCAGTATTCATTTACTTTTACAACCATAACCAGAAAGAACTTTCAGAAATCTATTTACCACAAGAAAAGACTATACTGTAGATTTCCCTCAAACTCAATTAAGCCCCTAACCAATTATGACATCATAAGTTATGATAGGACAAAACTAAATTTCCTTCATAGATCTCAAAATTAAGTCACCAGATTACATTTTTAGAGGGTAAATATAATCAAACAAAACTTCATGTAACAGGTCACATGAAAAATTATTAGGGCTTTTATATAAACTTGATTTACTTACATACTTGCCAACAGCTATTTGCTGCTTAATGTTGCTGAGGTACATTTTCTCCACTCGTTCAGGCTAAGTGAGATCCCATTTAAGAACTGACTTTTCTAGTGAGAACGGAAGCCAGTGAAAACATAGCCTTAGTATACCAGGTTAGATGGAAAGCACAGAGAAGAGCAGAGATATTTCTTCATGCTGTGTGTTTCTAATGTATTTAGTGAAGAAAGATTTAATAGACAAATAGGACTGTGGTAATGAAAAATCTGATACACATTCATCTCTCCTCTTAAGGGCAACAGCCGTAAGAATGCTTAAATGCTGAGTAAACCAGAAAGGCTTGAAAGATCAACAACATACATTTTTGTCTTGTAAATTAACTTTCAGCTATTCTTCTTCTTCCACCCTACAGATACTTCTCTCTTTGCAGAAGAACTACAGAATTATTTTGTTTGCTTTGGAAAGTAAATAATTGTATTACTAAAATGATATTATTGGTGTGGTATTTCAATTTAAATAGATGCACTATGTTCTTGCCCTTCCCCTTCCCAAGGTGCAATATTCCATGATCTGCAAAACACAGGTTAAACTTCCTCAGATGTTCATAGCACCAGATTTCACAATAAAATGCATTAGTTTTAATCCTTCTCACATTAGAACAAGAATTAAAAACCATGCTTCAGCATTCTCCATATTCAAGACAGCTTGTAAGAGAAAGGTAACTTGATGAGGTGGTCTCCTCTGTCCTTTCTGGAGCCATGCAGTCTCTGAGGATACAGAGCCTATGAAACATAAGATGGAAGACAGCAGGAAAACAAGAAGTGATAATTTCTATTTTCATGTGGAAAGACAGCAAGTATACTTCATCCACAGCATCTAGGCATTTGATGTCCTTGCCAGGAAAGCAGAGGAATGCTTATGATACACTCAGCAGGCCTAATAATGATCAGAGTTTGATCACTACCAGATGCAAAGAAATTTGGGCCACCCCCATATACTTGCTAGTGTGTCTTCCGAATCAAAAAAAAAGTCAGTCTCTTCAGTGCCAGATGCCAAAAAGAGCAGATGCTCAGCTTCCCCTGCCATGGCTGCTTGGTTTACATCATACACATCCCTCAAAACAGTACAGAAGCAGCAAGGCAGAGAGGAAAAACAGAGTATGTCTGTAATACTGGTAATGGCAGCAACTGCCAGGGCCTAAAAGAAATTCCACGAAATGCCAGGGAATACCCTCAAGGGCAGGGCTGATTCCTGTTGTCCAGTAAATTGGGGAACAGTGATACAGACAACTTTGGCCATCTCTCATTTTACATTCTTTTTGTACAGATGGTTGAGAGGTCTGTGATTGCAGTGAGTAACCAACATCCACAAAAGATGAGAGAAACAGATGAAAAGCTCCTTTGGTGAGTACTCCTTAAGGAGTTTTATACAAAAACTTGAAACAGCAATAGGTGTAGCATGGAGAAGAGTCACATCCTTCAAGCAAAAAGAGTCTCAAACTTATCAGAGCATAAACAATTCAAGAGTCAAAACCGGTATCCACAACAACTACTGGCTACATAGGTGGGAAAAAAAAAAAATCCCACAATAGAAAAGGCATTCTTATGAAACACTCGTATTTTGCTGGTGTGAGAGTGTGCCTGGACAGTGGTTCAGGCTTGCAAAGCCAGGCTCGGCACCAAATCCCTAGATTCTAAGCCAGAACTCAGTGTAATACAGACTGTGCCTTCCAGAAAAAGGGGGGAAATCAGTTTTAGAAGAAAGAAAACTAACTTTAAAAAAGTGGACTGATAATGAGAAAAACTGACATAGCACAACACATAATAAAATCCCAGTCAATTAGAAGCAATATAATGTAATATGATACAATATAATAATCAGCTGTTGACAAGAGCTAAAAGAACAGAGCATAAATGCATAGCATGGGGCGAGAAAGAGCTAAAAGCACATTATGAATACTGCAAGGGGTGTAAGTCTCCAGCCTAAGTGACTCTACAGATGTGCTTATAGCATGAATACATGCACAAACAATTAAAGGGAAGTATTTTTTTGTTTCATACAATGCTTTTCCAATTTTGTCACATCATCTCACACACAAACCTTTCATTCTTTCCAGCATGGAAACAAGTCTGTAAGATCATTTAAGGATTAACAAAGTAAGTAGAAACTCAAAGTTCTTTCTGTCATCTAAACAATGCAATTTACATTTTTTGTGAGTCACATGTAGCTTGAAAAAGAATACGAAACAGTGATTGACTGCGCTGATGCAGGATTTAGAAATTAACTTGGGAAGAAATCTGTGTGTACGTCAGGTAAACTTTAATTACAGGGAAATATGATGAGACAAAGTTGTAGTAACTAACACGTCCCACTTCTCAATTGTCCTAGCTGGATTCATGGCCATAAGAAAGCCTTCTTTATGGAAACCTTAGAACCAAGTAGGATATCTAAATCTGGAAGTTTGTCAGGGATTTCATACACTAATTTGAGATCTCAGAATAGTGTCTATTTTTTATTACTGGTTGGGACACTTGCAAATTCTTTTAGCAACTTCCTTTTTCTGCTGCAAGGGCACAATCAAACTGTCTACTGGAGGGTCAGACTCTGAGTGCATATTAAGAGAGTTAAAAGACAAGCCCTCAGTGCTAGCCATCACACAGTCCAGCATGACTGGTAATCTAATCACCGAAAAACACGTGACCGTCGCACATTGCCTTTAACTCTTTTTCAGCTTGTATCTTTAAGCTTTGGAGTTTATGGAGATATTACTTCTTAATATTCATAAGACATTCACTTGATTATTATTTAGGATTGGAGGAAATGGCCTCAAGTTGTGTCAGGGGAAGTTTAGATTGGATATTAGGAAAAAATTCTTTACTAAGAGAGTGGTTGGGCACTGGAACAGGCTGCCCAGGCAGGTGGTGGAGTTGCTGTCCCTGGAAGTGTTTAAAAAATGAGTAGATGAAGCACTTGAGGCCCTGGTCTAGTGGTTAGGGAGATGATGGGATGAAGGTTGGACTTGATCCTGGAGGTCCTTTCCAACCATAGTGAGTCTATGATTCTATGATTATGTCCTTTTATGTCATGCTATCCAGTAAGAGCTCTTATGCCATGAGTTAGTAATTTTAATTTGAGAGGTAGAAGGAAAACATTAGCAGAAAACTGAGAACCAGAATCATCCTTCCTGTGAGGTAAACAGTAAAGCTTCTTGGTGCTTTATACTTCTCAGTAATGGGATTGGTGGGAATGCATACTTTACACAGCTTGAGCCATTCTGAAAGGTAGTGAAGGAAGGAAATCTATTTTTTGTTTGTACTGGATCCAAACAGATATGCAGAGTGATGATCTCTGCATTATCACCAAACTGTGATGCCTACCACTATAAACCTTGGGGAAACTTCTTGTGGAGACCCTCAGCAAATACTGATACACCTAGCAGATGAACATCAATACAATGACGAAACCAGATCCAGGACTTAAACTCCTATGCCAAACTGGGATGACAGCACATCTCCACGTTTATGTAATGCAATGTTGATTCAGTAGAAGAAGCAAGAAATATTTAAATGCCCTACCACCCATTATCCAGATACAAAACCAGTTTTGTGAAGTCTGAATATTTTGAACCACAATTCTGTTCTCATGGGCTAAGCACCACAGTACTAATGACTACCTTTCATTCATGTTTTTTTTTTTTGACACAGGACTATAAACCATACATTGATAGCAATGAAAATGCATTGAAGGATCAAAGCCAGTATCTCTCGGCTGCACATAGAGGTTGCATGAGTTTCATCAGCTACTCCTACCAGCATATAAAATACTGTATACAATAATCTGTTCTATGTAGGTATACAACACCACAAGCTCTACAAACCAGACAATCTCTGAGAAAGTCTTGGAATAGAGTGATTTTATTTGTAATAATTTCAAAGATCCATATTTTTGATGGCAGAGAGTCCAGCTTTGCTCTGAAATGCAGCTCACTGATACTGAAATCAGCTTGTTTTGTTCATAAGATTTTCCTAAGTACAATTGTGTGGAAAAGTTAAAATCTCATGAATTCCTAAGTTACCTAGAGCAACTGACCTCTAAGAAGACACAGTGTTTCCCATTTCCCTTCTGGCTACTGCCTTCTCTCTCACATTTTTCATAATCTCTACTCATGGATCTTTATCACTGCAGTCTGTTGCCTCACAGACTGAAGACAGTCTGAGTGGAATGTGTTTCAGTTGTTCATGAAAAGCATTTTCATATATTATACTATTAAGTGAACACAAACTTCTAAAGAAAAAAAAAGCTATCCTATCATTTTAGGGGAAAAGGTCTGCAGTCTTAAATGTAGCCTTTAATACTTTATTGCATATGTGCTTTCATTTAAAGAGGAACTATAGAAGAATTACGGGTGTTCTTTGAGGAGCATAAAGTACATCTCTGTGTGAAAGGGTGGATAATGAAACTAAAAAAAAAAAATTTCCGCCTTCTTCCAGAACTGCTTTACATTTAAATTTACAACCAGTACTAAGAACAATTTCTAATAAGATTTCTTAAAACTAACTACCAGAGGAAGTAACCATTTAACCTTGTTCTCTATATGGAATACCTGTCTCTTACCACAAATATCACAAGAATGAAATACAATGGCAATGTCTTCCTTGTGCATATTATGAATATCATATTTTATTAACTGAACAACTGCTGCCACATTCATTTCTGGTCTTGGGATGAGGAGATACACGCATATGCTTACATGAAAAGCATATGGGGAAGCACTTAAAAAAACAATCAAACAACTAAACTCCTTTCTGCTGTTAACTTGCAAATCCTAGCAAACCAAGCATTTTTCAGAAATCTGTTAATGAGTGGTCTTCTCACTCACCAAACCTTCCTCTAGAATAACAGTCCTTCACAACATCATATATATCCTTTGTAATGCCAGAATGCTGCAATCAAAGAAAATCTCTCATCGTATTATAAACAATAAGATGCTACTGTTGACATATAAAACTGTCCACAGACACATCACACAAACCTTCCCTCATCAGTAATAGTCATAAATTGCTCTTTACTCTTGAGCCAAACTCCACATTGTAAACAAAATTGTATTTTGTCATGAATGCCATTAACTAGAAATAATGAAATATTAAGTTTGCTGCTATTCTTTTCCTCTCAAATGTAATTCCTTTAATTTCCAACCAGAAGATGTTCTTCCAAACCAGTGCTGCCTGATATGCTCACCTGTCCCTACGTACATGAAATTATTTGGCTTGGAAGACCTCTCCTTTAGGCACAACTACAACATACAAGGGGCAAGGAGCAAGGCTGAAATCTGCCAAGGCTGAAATCTGCCAATGTGTTTTTGCAAGTTTGAAAAGCTCCTTGCTTACAGAATGAGTAATTCTGATGAGAATAGTCTAGAGAAGGTAGAAACAATGACTCTTTCCTAGAAATATGCTGTAATTCCTGTATTTACTGTCTTCATCATTTCCTGCAGTATTTTAAAACCAGCAGGTACTGAAAATGAAGTGCCATTGCTTCAACTAGTGTAGAGAAATGATAGGAATGCAGATGGCAGTAGATCCACTTAGGCATTCACTCAGGTTTTCCTCCTCTGAAACCTTCTCTCAACGAAGCATTGGGTCCTGAATATCCTGTGACAGAAGACATATCTGCCTTCTAGAGGTTTTTAGGGGGAAAATTTGTGACGGTATCTTCATATGGTTACCTGTTGAGAGCTCTCACTTTGGGAACTTAAGCACCTATGACAAAAATCTAGGCAAGTTAAGTTACAGCACACTCCATTTCAGACGGATATAGATGCTAAGAAACCGTAGTGGTGACTGGTTCCACACAATTCTTCCTAACCTTGGTAAGGTGCTCGAGGGTAGCTAGGGCACATGTTACCACTTCTGCCATAAATACTCCTAATTCACATGCCTGTAAGCATGCCAGACAACACTTAATTTTGGTAAGCAGGATGCATTGTTTCGATTATACCCAACACTGACCATATTCACTCGTTCAAAGAAATAGGCGCACATATGTACAGGCAATATTCTAGATACATAAACCATGTATGATCTCACAGTACATATGCACATGGTAAAATCACACTCACATGCAAGGAATGTGACAGTCCAGAATGGAAACATTATAAACACATGTTAAAATTTGCTGAGTATTGCAATAGGGACAAATAAATTATTATTTTTTAAATTACTAATACATTGAGAAACACGCATTTCATTAATCTTCTAAAGACACTTTTCAACAGGTGGTATATTAAGGCTTACAGAGTTTTTCCTCTTCCATAAACTCAGAGATAGTCTCTGCTTACAATGATGTTCTACCCAAGATGTAATTACATGAATTAACAAAATCAATACATCTGTTTTCCTCATAAATTATTTTGAGCTGTAAAAGATGTTAATCTACCACCTTTTCTAGAATATATGGAAACACTGTCAAAGAGACTTATTTATTTGTCCTAGTAATTACTGCTCTCTGCCTGATGAAGTACCATCCTTTGCCATTTAAGCAAGCAGTTTACTTTGTAAGGGCTATCAGAAAACATGAATATTCCAACACCTGTGAATGTAATTCAGCAACCCATCAAATTAAATCAATATATTAAAAATGAAGCTATTCTTCTTGCATATTTCATCAAACCAAACCCCATAATATTTCATGTTTAAATAGAGGAGGGATAGTTGTGAGGCAAAATAACTGAATTATTGTGCATGAAAGGAGATCCTGTCCTTTCTAGACATTACATTTCAATAATCTCATTTGCTTTCTCTTTTATTTCCTCCTCTCTCCTTTTTTTACTCTAATGTGCTTGAAGAAACTTTCAGAAGCTAAGACTCCCCCTGTATTTACTGCAAGGAAACAGTCTCCCAGTTGGCCAGCTGCTAGTCAAAATACATACAACATATACAAAAGAATACTTTTCAATATTCAATACAGATTTGTCCATTATAGTCATTGCTAGTGTGTCTTAGCATCTTCCAGTAATGACTTATTTCATATGTGTCACATCTACTGTATTATAGCTTGAGAAGTTCAGTCATTTAAGATGTGAGAGGTGGCCTGACTTCAGTCACAACCTAAAAACCCCATTACCTGAGCAAGACAAGACAGCTACCAGAAACAAGTAAAGGAGGTGATTTTTTCCAAACACTTTGAATAGCTCAGACTTAGAACAATACAGTCCTCCCTTCCACACTTCCATGCTCACACAACTGAGACCAGTGAGTCCTATCCTTTGCTGTTCCCTAAGAACTCACGCATTTAAACATCAACTGAGGGAGAAAGAGATGAAAAATCCTAACAGGCCTCCTTAGGAGGTGGGGGGGAAAAAAATACATTCCTGTGACTACTGATCTTGCCTAATACAGTAGGTTCCTAAAAATAAAATTATTTCTGATTTCCCAGCATTCCATTTTTCTTTGTTCACTGAACTCAGTTTGCACAAGGAAGCCAGAAATATCAGCTCCTTTTTCTCCGTCTTTAACATTAGCAAAATGTCAGTGGGTTTGGATTTCTTTTATAAAAGGAAAAAGAACATGGTTGAGGGTTTTTGCCATTTTTGTTTTTATAGTTTTGGTGCAGTTCTCTGAACATCATGGAAAATATCACATAACACTAATAAGTTTTGAAAACCTTCTTCCTGTCTTTCTAATATCAAAGTCTAAACATTGGATCTATCCTAATAAATCATGTTCCTCTTGATAATTCAGGATAGAGGAGTACATGAATCTCAGAGGAGAGAAATAAATTTTGATCACGATAGAGTGATAACTTTGATGCAGATACAGGCAGTCACTTTATTTGCTTACAGGGAGTTTGATACTAATTGAGGAAGAATAAATCCTCATAACTTTACACACTGCAAAGTCATGTTTAGATCAGATGATTATGCAATCACTTCTCTTTACTAGATTTTAAACTACTCTTGACTCCCTTTGCACAGCTGAAAATGAGTATATGAAACAGCACAATGGGTTAAGCAATCCCAATGAGCAAGCAGTATGTCAGACTGATTGACTACCAATCAAGCAAAGACCCAGCTGCACACACCATGCTACCAGATCTACACCAGATTTTCACCTAGTACATATCTTTTACTCCACTGAACAACAAAACTGACATAAATTACTGAAGTACTTCCCATGAGAGGACTCGGCTAAAGTGAGTTTTGTTATCATTCACACTGCATTGGAGGTAAACTTCAGTATTTCTTGTTGCGGCTCCCCAAAATCAAAGAGCTTTCAATGATTTTGTGTATCAATGACTTCATGCTAACCCCTTCTTAAGACAGATAATATTGAAAAAAAATGTACTTTTGATCTCAAAAGCAAACGGACACTACATATATATTTAATTTTTTGTTATGAATATATAACTCAATGTTCACAGTAGTCCCGCATCTGTCTTCAGGTAAAAAAAACCACCACAAACAAAACAGACATACTTTTAATTACACAAGTTTTTGGCATCAAACCAACCCTACTGAAGTCAACTTAAGCTGAAGGTAAGCTGTACTTGTAAAAATAACAAAAATTCTATTTTAGATGCCTAACTATGGCTCTAATAATTTTACTTTAGACATCCCCCCATGATACACTTCAAAGCAATAAATAATGTGGCTTTTTAATATAACATTTCTGTAATTCTCCAAGCAAAGAAATTCAGTGTTGAAAGACATTAATACTGTACCTTGATTTCTTCTATTTCGTCTGGCACTATCTTGTATGCAGATATAGTCCCACCCAACCTGCAATCAAAAGAAGAAAAATATTCTCTGAAATCAGAAGAAAAATGTCCTCAAAATCAGTAACAGAACACAGCATGTTAATGGTGTCATGACTAGTTCCAAAACACAAATATCCCACCTATCAATTTAGAGGTAAAACTCGTCAAGCCCCAAAACAGCAGCACACGCCCACCCCCCCCATCCTCTCCTTTTTTATCCACAGAAAAATCTTCATGTGATCAACATAAGCATTAGAAACAAGGCCTCCTTCCTTCACTAGCCTAAAAGGTAAGAATTAGGTCAAGCAAGCAGAATTACCATCACCAGGATGTTGTTCTTTATATTAATGGCCATCAGTCATCCTATTTTACGATTTCTTATTTGTTGTCTAAGTCATACGGGTGAGTTTAAATATTTGAAACCTGAGGTGCTTTCTGCTCAGTATTTCACTAAGCTGCTATACAGTCTTAAATGTATCCAATGCAATTCTAGAAACTGAAATTTTTAATTAGACGTGCATGTACAGACCTCACAAGTCACAGACTCTATGGCTTCCATGTTGGAAAAGTCTCTCCAGTTCATGTTTAGTAATAAAAAGCAGGTGATGTGCAATAGTTGGCACTGAAGTAGAAAATTAGGGGGGTTTGTTCCACATTGAACTTACTGAATTTACTTGTCTACATCCTGCAAAAGTTTATGGTAAAGAGTAGTTCAAATACCAAAGGTGCACGAATGGCATGTACTATAAATGGTGGTGAACATTACATTTTCCCCAGAGACATGCAGACATGACTTCTTCTATTTCATGATGCAGTATCATTGATAGTGACAATTCAGTCCTAAAAATATAACTGCACTAACAACCTCCCTGCTGGCTCTGCACTAGTCATTTTGGGTTGGAACTAGATGTTTTTTAAGGTCCGTTCCAACCCAAATCATTCTATGATTATCTGGGTCCTACAGAAAAGGAAATCATGTAAGAAACTACTTATTGCAAAGCAGTAGACATTCATCAAATGTGTACTTGTATTATCTCCCTATTATTGGAATTTTTCCTTCCAACTGTGAGCATTTGTTCTCAGAAGTATTTCCTTATATTCAACCTTGAGTAACACAGACAATATGAATATTTTTCCCATAAGTCCTGCTTTTCCGTAACTCTACAAGTCACATCACTCAGAAACCCATGGCTTGAAGGCTTTACACAGAATATGAAGTCTGCATCAGAAAAGTCAAGTCTGAAGTCCATCACTGCTCCAAGTAACATCAACTATGATTTCTGAGGTGGAGATGGGGTCCAGATGTTACAACATTCAAATTCATCACGAACAATTAGAGTGCAGCAATTGCTCTCTCTCATTTTCTCTGCAAATTTCATTGCTGCTAAACATCAATGAAGTTCAAAGTTGGGGAGAACTAAAACTATTTTTTGGCAGTGCAAGTACAAACACAAGCTTTAATTCTTCACTACCTAACCTTTGTTCAAACGGTATTTTCAGGGATAGCTACAAGAAACTAGTTTTAACATCATGACGAAGGATTGCTTCATCATAACATGACAAGGAATGGCTCAGATCAGCACATGTTATCATTGCACTTGAGCAGTCCTATTGCTACTGGAATGACATTGATAAGAAAACATTTATTCAGTTCGTTCAGATCCATTCCTGTCCATGCTCTGGAGTACCCAAAAAATAACTTCATTGACCCTTCATTGACCCCCCCGTCAGGGATTAGAGATTAAGTGAAATTATTCCTAGATGTAGAAAGTAGAGCCAACACAACAAAAACAATGAACCATATCTTATATTGAGCTCAACTGGTGGAGATCTTTGAGGAGATAATCAGAAAATATAGGACAGAAATTCCATTAAGATTAATTAGGAAATAATAAATCTTATATAACTATTTGCACAGGAGTTTGTTAAAGAACAGAAGCTTTTCATTTTATTTAGCAAAACCATTTTAGGAAAAAAGTGCACCTCAAGTTGATATATAATGTATAGACTGGTTTGCAGAAAGTTCACAAAAAGTATTTGGGAGAATGTTGAAAGCAAGGTTTCTATAGCAACCTAAGAAATTAGCAAAATACAAGAAATAAACTGAAGTAAGGCCAATACAGTTGTATTGGAACAGACGGAAGCTTCACTATTTCACAAATTAGAGGAGGATATCACTGAAGAGGGAAAACTTGAACTTCATCCAAGTTAAGTTAAAAAACAGGAAGAATTGTGCTCAAATGGAGGCAAGAAACAATGAACCACAGCCCAAACGGGAAAAGAACTTGAGAAGACAAAACATCAAGAGAAATAAATTACAACTCTGTTTTAACAATGAACTATCCATTACTTTAATAAGATATCTTTTTATTACCTGTTTGCTGTATGTTTCAATAATCTATCTAAAACAGAAACTGAACTTCTCATTTTTAAAACATTTATTCTGGATATAAGGTTAAAATTATCACAGTGTTATTTTCCATATATTTGCAATTTGGATTTCTGTCTGGTTTTCCCTGTGCCCCTGTATATATATGTGTGCTGATGGACTCACTGGATTATTATTGCATAGCTACACCATGTGCAAGACATTTGTGCACTTGGACTGAATCAACATTGTTCAGTTTTTATAATATGAATTCTGACCAAAGATATGAACATGGGCTTCATATACAGTTCCATGTTCAGTGACTGCCATAAGAATCTAAGCTATTGATTCATCTGTTAACTTAATAAATGAGTCATACTAAATGCAATGAAGTCAATTTTCTAAAAATAGCTTGTAGCCAGCTTGGCTGCTGTCAACTGCTGAAGTTCTCCAATGCCACTTTAATTAACATTAATCTTTCTTCAAATAGATGTCTAAATGATATCAAGTTGTCACTAAACCTCCCAGTGAAATCCTGCTTCATCATTAAATGAAAGAACTCAAAAACCTCTGCTTCATTTTTTTTTTTTCCCATATCCATCTCATAAATGTATTTGTTACCTACCATCAGGATATTCTACCTTCTGACTGATTCATAAACCAAGCAGAATATTCAAGAGAGCGCATGCTTGTGAGGAGATCAAATGACCAGGAGCCAGACTGGCTATTTCTAATTCTAAGGTCACATTCATTTTATCACAGGCTCCTGAATGAATATGTGTCATGATACTACTCCTGCTGGAGCAAACTGACCAAGACAACATTTTTAACCTATGCAACTGGGCTAGCTTCATGTTGACCCACGAGACATCAGCAAATCATCTTGCCTTACATCCTCACAGACAACTAAAACTTCACAGACTATTCCAGGGAAAGAGGTAGCAGAATCTCATTTCAAAGTAACTTTGTTCTCCACTAACTGTAAAAGCATGCATTAAAAGAAGACACCAAGCTACTTTAACTGATCCTAGTTTCTACTGATCTTTGAGAAATTGTTAAAGCACCCCGAAGGGAGGCAGTAAGGCAGCATGCTATTTTGGGCTCAGTTCCTACACAACAGAACACTGGCAGCTAGAGCAGGCTGGGCTCCAGCTCCTGACGCTGGCTGCACGCCAGCAACCAATTGTGCAAAACAGCTTACAGAGTGCTTTGTGAAGACAGTTGTACTTACTCTAAACTGTACAATTACGTGAGGAAGATCCAGCCCATGTTTGTTTAGTTTCCAATTACATTTTTTTTAAATTGATGCAATAATTAGATCCTTGAAAACTTACTTTTTCTTCCCCCCCCATCTTAGGCTAACTTCAACGTGCTGTAATCAAAAACCTCACAGAAAGAAAATGACTGCAGACATGCCCTCTGCCAGTTCCTGTCTCTCATGAATGACAGCTCTGGGATTAAGACGTCAAAATTCCAGGATTCTCCCTTCACCTCACCGTGTCCCAAAGATTTATTGCTCACATAAAAAAAGAGGAGGATGGTGGGGAAGAAAATAAAAGTAAGCCAATGTTTTAAAATATTTATTCCCTCCCTTATCACTGTTTTAAGAGTAACGAAAGTATACAAACACATTTTTCACTGCTTTCTGGCTTTTTCTGCTAAGCAGAAAAAAACAAACTACATAAAAACATAATTTTTAAGGAGAAAAAAAATGTTATTTTTCTCTTTTACTCTCTAAAGTTCTGGTTTATGTTGCTTTTTTTTTAAAAAAAAAAATTTAAGAAAAGCAAGAATAAATAAGAAGATTTATTTCAGGGGGGCAAAATGGTATTGCAATGACATAAAGTACATGAACTTCACAGACATCCCTATGTAGTTATCAAAACCCACCTCATTTCAGGGCTTAGTATAGTTTTCTAGGGGGGTATCTTTGGTTTAACTCAGTGCATGGGGGTTTAACTCAGTGCATGCACACCTATATATGACAGTTTGCTGCAAGCCGAAACACAGATCTATTGACTGCCTCCTCTTGAAAATGTTTATTTATTTACTTACTGCCTAATAAAGACACGGAGCAGAGAAGACAACAGCCCCAAGAAATTTTGTGTTTGCAGGCACTGGCCCCCAAAAGAAACAAAATGGATGAAGAGTTCCTGTGTGGTCTACTCTAGGATCCTGCTCTAGCAGGGAGGTTGGACTAGATGATCCTCGGAGGGCCCTTCCAACCCCTACCATTCTGTGATTCTGTGACTGAATTTTTAGTGGTGCAATGGTATTTTTTTTACTCTTAGCATGAAAAGAAGTGCCTTCTGGGGCAAAGTAGGAGGAATGCTGAACTTCCATGAGAAGCAGAAACTATATAAGTTTTGATTTTCACTAAACATATTCATTAATAATTGTTCAAAAGTCCTATCATTAATGCTTGCAGGCTTCACAGCAAGGGTATGAAGCATGCAGACAGCAAACATCTTAAGCTCTTTCAATACAATGAAGTATGAACAATTTATAACTTCGAAACTTTTTTTAGGACTTTTAGCATTTAACTGCCTCAGACAATGTAGCATGCAGAACACTACACCAAATATTTCATGGTTTCTAATGGGCTAGTTCCACCAGATTATAACACAAGAGAGGTGCTACATCTAAAATAGGCTGAGAATAAAATAACGAAGACTAATACTGCACTCAGAATTTTCATTACAAGTTCAAAATTTTATTTCTAATTAAAACTAACTTTTAAAGTTTTCCCAAACACCAGCAGAATCTGAAAACAGTCTTGTCATGCGGACCAACAGCAAAAACCTCACTTCTGTGCGGGATGCACACGTGTTTATAGTGCAGAGGAATGACTGTACTATGCTCCATCTGATTGGTACTCTAACTATGGAAATCATACATTAAATCAAACAGACAGAAATGTCAGCTAGATTTAAGTGAAAATGTGTTCAGTGACTTTGAAAGTTCCCACCGGGGCATCAGATGCTTGACCAGCCAGCTCATTAAACAACATGAACAAGATCTGAAATTTCCTGAGAGAAAAAAATATGCAGAAGCAGACAAAAATCATTATCATGGAAACAGTCGAATCCTCACCATTTAGACACAGAAATATATATTTAATAACCATGTTGGGATTTAGTTGGTAGATTGAGGACTTTAAAACACTGTATGAAGAAATGTATTTATAGTAAGGGCCAAGACAATATAAATGTTGATCTTACTTTGTTCTATAGAAAATACTGCGGTAGGGCAAAGTATGTATTTGGATTTTTTTCCAGCAAGAGAGATGCAGAGCATTTCCATATATATTGGTAGCAACTGCCTGTCACAAAATCCTCACCCACCTCAACTGAAAGCAAATTTTCTGGGGTCTGAGAGTGACCTTTTGCCTATCTTGGAAGGCACTGCAAATTAAAGCATTTAGGCAATATGATAAGGATTGCAATGATCTGCCTGGAAATGAAAGATTCCACTGGTAAATTACCATAACAGCTTGAAGAAACCTTTATAGGATAATAATGCTATTTTTGTTGACACTCCTATCAGTTCAGTTGAGCTCTACTTGCTTCTACTCAAATGTAAAATAGAGACCATCCAAATCAGATGTTCAGTACCCTTATTTTTGTTTTCTGTAGTTGTCATTCCCTTTTTTCTTTGCATCTGGTCATTTAAGTGTCAACAAAATGTTTCTAGTTTAATTAAAAAACTACTGATGTATTGTCTCTGCTGTTCACATCACAATTTATTAAGAACTGACTCTCTATATTCAGAAAGACGGCAGGCAGGGAACATGTGGATCTTAGACAACTTCAGAGGTCTTTGATTAAATGTGGATTTGTCTATTTTGTTTCATTCAGGTCCTAAAAAAAAATTACCACTCTTAATTTCTAAATAGCTTGCACAAGCATAACCCATTGCCAAAACATAACTACTAACTTCTCCTTACTTGCAGCTTTAAGTCACCTTGTAAGTCATTATCAGCTACGTTCTGCCATCTATTTCATATGATGTTCTCTTAAAAGTAAAAAAAATAGTTAGAACAATCCTCTCTGGTTCCATTCTGCTGAAGCCCTTCTCCTCGTCTTTATTATTAGTTCCCCTACAAGTATGATATTTAGAAAGAAGAGTAACCCATGTCACAGTAGCTGAAGATTTTAATTTTTTTTTAAAGATATGACTGCACAAGGTTACTGAGCACACATACACATTACTTGTTATCATATGCCTTTGGGTGACAGTGACCATAATGTGTCTGGTAACTTTAATGTGCCTCCAGCCATCCCCAAGCTGAAGAACACAGATGAGGAAGAGATTTGATCTCTTCCTCAGTTCCTGCTCCAGCACAGGTGAGTAGGAGTACAAACAGATAAGGTGAATCCTGGAGTTTACATTTCTGCAAAATGAGTAACTTAAGTGCTGCCATATATATTTTGTGTCAGTGAACCCTGGTCAATTTGCCTAAATAAAAATAGTGAAAGTGACAGGAGGGTATCTCTTCCCACACAGAAATTCAGTCTAGAAGTCTCTGCCTCATAAGAGTGTACTCAGAAATGATAACTCCACACAGGTTTAAAACAATTTTAAAACAGTAGAGACCTCCCATTTTGCAGCATGCCCATGTTGGTCTCCCTTTTCTCACTAGCAATCAATTTCATAGATCAGGAGAAGAGCGTTGAAAAATGCTCAACCTGCAATCCTACTGGCAGATACCACAGACAGCTTAGATGTGTTTCTAGGCACCTGAAATAGTCAATATTAGAAAAGATTAAGCACCACAGATTTTGCTTCCCTGTACCCCTAGAACCACCTTTAATTATAAGGCTAAATACCTATCAATAGACATATGACTAACAAGACCAACATTAACCCTGCCAATACTTCCTGAGCCATGACGCAGAAAGAAAATCAAAGATGATTAAGGACGACTCTACCCGCAAACAGGTATTGAGAACAGTATCACATACACGACCCTCACAGACATCAACAGCCAAAAAAAAAAAAAAAAAAAAAGAGGTTTGTGTACAGAGATACTTGGGCTTTATGAACAAAACCACTGCAAGAAACTGACTTTTTTTTGCCAAATTGCATTCTTTAAAAAACATCACCTCAAAGGATGATTAAAAATTGGACTAAAAGGCAAAACAGTTCTCTTTTCACAGCACCCTGAAGAGTCCCTGGATTTTCCTGGTCCTACATGTCCTCTAATACTCTTCATGCTTTCTATTTGTTCATCATTTTCTTGCTGTCTTTGCACTGGAAACATTTACACTTTATAGAAACCTACAGAAATTCTCAGGCCAAATTCTAATTCATATAAACTATTCACAAAGAAAACAAATTAATGAAGCCTCATTGTGGCTATAAGTCAGATGACATTTCATAATTAATTCTTTACATAGAGTTGACCAATATTGGAACACTGATATTTAAAGGTGATCATGCACTAAACCCAGCAATATATTAATTTATAAATTCTCTTTTATATATAATTTTTCATGCTTAAAGTCTACTTATGCAGTGTAATAATTAAAAATTCTAACCAAAAAATGCTGGAAGAGTTAATTCAATTAACATTAAAATTTTGGCTGTACTAACATAAATCCAAAAGTTCTCATCTGACTTCCAAAAAAATAAACAAACACGAGTTATGTCAAATTCAGCTTACAACATATTAGTAACTTACAGGTCCTGCAGATTTTAGTTAGCACTGCATATTTCACACATATCTTCTATTTATGACCCAAACAAGAACTCTTTTCTTGAAAAAAATTAAGTATAAAAATAAGAAAAAAAAAAAATCATGTAGGCTTCACCAAGGGCAAGTCCTTCCTGACCAACCTAGTGGCGTTCTATGATGGAGTGGCTACATCAGTGGACAAGGGAAGAGCTAAAGATGTTGTCTATCTGGACTTTCATAAGGCCTTTGACATGGTCCCCCTACAACATCTTTTTCTGTAGAGATGGGGATTTGATGGATGGACTGTTCAGTGGATAAGGTATTGGCTGGATAGTCATATCCGAGGGTAGTGGTCAACAGCTTAATACCTGGATGGAGATCAGTGACAAGTGGTGTCCCTCAGGGGTCTGTACTGGGACTTGTACTGTTTAATATCTCCGTCAGTGAGACAGACAGTGAGATCGAGCGCACCCTCAGCAAGTCTGCAGATGACACCAAGCTGACTGGTGCAGTTGACACACCTAAAGGATGGCATACCATCCAGAGGGACCTGGACAAGCTTGAGAAGTGGGCCCATGGGAACATCATTATGTTCAACAAGGCCAAGTGCAAGGTCCTGCACCTGGGTTGGGGCAATCCCTGGTATCAACACAGGCTAAGGGACAAAGGGACTGAGAGCAGCCCTGCTGAGGACTTGGGGGTACTGGTGGATGAAAAGCTGGACACATGCTGGCAATGTGCGCTCGCAGTCCAGAAAGCCGATTGTATCCTGGGCTGCATCAAAAGAAGCATGGCCAGCAGGTCAAGGGAGGGGATTCTCCCCATCTACTCTGCTCAGGTGAGACCCTACCTGGAGTACTACATTCAGCTCTGGAGTCCTCAGTATAGGAAAGACATAGACTTGTTGGAGTGGGTCCAGATGAGAGGCAAAAATGATCAGAGGGCTGGAGCAGAGCACCTCTGCTATGAAGAAAGGCCGAGATAGCTGTGGTTGTTCAGCCTGGAGTAGAGAAGGCTGAAAAAGCCCAGTTACCTGGACCTGCTGGCTACAGTCTTGCAAAACACTGAGAATACTGTTGGCCAGCTTACTACTTGGGCATATCACTGACTCATGTCCAACTTGTCTAAAAGGACACTCCCAGCCACTTTTCTGCAGAGCTTCCTAGCCAGCTGGCTTGTCCTCTGTTTTTATACAGTTATTCCATCGCAAGCGTAAGACACCGCATTTGCTTCTGTTGATCTTCACATGTGCTCTTCTCATCTAGGAGGTGGAGGGTTTTTTTTAAATATTGAAATATTTGGTCTTTTACAGTAAATTTTTTTAAGGAAGACAATACATCCTAATTGGTAAGGAAAAGTTTTGTTACAATATAGGCAACAGTATAAATTGTACATATTTTGCTTATAAACTTGGAACAGACATTTGTCTGTCTGTAATCAATGGACTAGTGCACATGTTGGTATACAGACCTTAATATTTGTTCCAAGTTTATATCAAGAATCACAGCCGCAAGCCCCCTCAGTTTTTCCTGCACAATAAGACAACACAGCAGATAAGATATGAGAAGGAATGGTAGAGAGGAGATAATAACAATTGCTTGTTTGGAGTAAAATTGTATTATGTAACCTGCCTTTTCCTTCCAGAACCACCACTAAACATCCTCACCTTTTAGATTTTAACAGTAGTACCTACAAAATGTAGTTAGAAGACCCCAGAAATAATCTAAATCTGTAGTGAAATGAGTTTCAATAGTACCTAAATTTAGGAACTAAGCTAAACTGCAACATTACATTACAAGAGAACATTTAAAGAACTGATAGAGAAACCACTGTAGATAATGTTAGTAAAATACACTTTAGGACCTCAACCTCTGGTAAAACTGCAAAACCATATTTTGCTGACAATGCAACAATATAATTGCTTTACAAGGTTTTGTTCAATTTTGGATTTCCATTTTCAACCAAAGAACTTACAGGTAGGTGGGCAGCATCAGGTCAAGCAATGAAAGAATGAAAGGCCTATTCTGAGAAGGCGACTCATTACATATCCATCAAATCAAACAAAATTAAACTAATAGGAACATCTCTTCCATTTAAGCCCTAAAAGGTGGATCTAGAAAGCAGGTGGACCAAAGACCATTTAAAAATGAAAATGCCAGATTTTTTATCTTAGAAGATACCCTCCTCCTGCCCCCTCAGCAGAATACCATGGGTTGATTTTGGTATGTTATCTTAACATCAACTGTATTGTCAGGTATATTTTAATCTAAAACATGTCAGGGCAAATAGTGGTGCTATCCCGCCACAACAGCAGTCAATGCTTTAGCTCCTATTTCCTCCAGCCATATCACCTGACTTTAAATGCTCATTGATGCACAATGCTACCCTAGATAAGTGTCAAGATACATTGCATAGCTGCGGTGCCTCCACACCTTAAGCTGCTATGAAGGCTTACTTCTCCAAATTCAGTAGTGTTTTTCAAAGCTGAGAAACATGATTACTAGTGCACATTTACTTGTCTTCATAAATCAGACAATAATTATAGTAAATGGCTTTTAAAAAAAAAATAACTTCTCATGCTCAAAAGCTCACATTACAGATGTTTCAGTATGAACAGAATATCCTCTTTCATCTTAATTAAGGTAAAGTAAATATTCAGCAGAAGTATCCTCTCACAATTTGTTTCATCTTTGTAAGACTGTCTTACATCATAATTTATCCAAAACCCATGTGGACCAAATTCAAAGGCATTTGTAATGAATAAGTAAAATGTGGCAAAAGCCTTTTATATATGAAAGTCAAAGTTGAGTACCTAAAAATGTTCCTTCCAAGGTTATCTTTCTGTCACGTCTATTGATTAACTCACCATTCAGCTGATCTTTACTCCACAGTGGCTAGTTCTTTACAGGGGAGCATAGTGACTCCAATTCTGCCACATATGCCATTAAGACAAACTCTGTAGGCAGATTTTTAAAATTTCAAGTTGAGTTTACATTGGTAGCAAAAATACAGAAAATTAAATTTTGATTTGTAAAATGAAAATAAAAAGATGAAGAAACCTAATATAAAGATACTGCTGACAATATAACATTATGATCTCTCAGTTATTATCTATTCTGTGAAAAATAAGGCAGTGGCATATGATTAGTTGGAAGGTACTTATTTTTGCTTTAAAAGAATTGTTGGTTTTAAAACTTTTGTCCACACATGCATACACAAAATGTAAGTTAAGGACTTACTGGTGATTTTTGCTGACTAACTTAACAGAATGGCCAAAGATTTAATAGGTCATGAAAACTAAAGTAGGTCAAAGATATTGTACACATCAAAGCTAAAGCACACAGGCTCTTCAATCAGTCATGGCCCATATCTGGCCCATAGGGAACTGCCAAGAGGTCCATTAATAGGCAAACATCACGCAAGTGAGAGGTATCCTTTGCTCGAGAAAAGAGATGAAGGGAGAAATACAAGCAAAGCATCTGATGCTTCCCACTCTGCAGTCTTGGCTGCAGTTGCCCTGATCCAAACTAATTTTCAACTGTGAACTTTGAGATTCTCCCTTAGCACTTACTGCAGTCAGGGAGTACCCACAAAATTTCCATCCCAGAAAAAATTATCCACAACTTCCCACCTTCAGCTTCTACAACTAGAAGCTTCTTACACTACTGTAGTTCTATTGGACCCTCTACACCTGCCCCAGCTCAGTTTCATCCTAGAACTGCACTGATACATACACGAGCACAAACACAGAATAAAGATTTTCTAACTCACTCATTTTCTGCCCCCCCCCCCCCCCCCCCCCCCCCCCCCCTTTCCCCCCTTCAGCTGAGTAAGTAGCTATAATACAGAAACACTTCAGTGAGCTTGCGTATTACTGGAGAGTTCTATTTTACAGAGCAATTCAGTCTACGACACAGTTTTGCACTAAATTTCTTTAAAGCAAGTATAAAGGACCAGTAGCCTTCTCATTAAAATAAAGTTATAATCCTGACTCTGAAAATTGGTAGTGATAGATACTTGAACAATGCATCATAATGCAAATTTGCTACTTGTTTTTTAAAATGTTTATTACCTCTTCTGATAGAATTCTCAGAGCTTTTATTAACAACTTAACTATCAAACGTAGGAGATTAAGGAAGAAAAAAAATCTTGGGTCTGTGTGTCTGTTATTTTCAGAGAGATATACCAGCATCCCACATCAGATCACAGCCAACTCTGTACCACACTTAGAGTGGCACTGAGCCACAACTAATAAACCATGCCGAGAGGCAAAGCGTGTTGGCTTGTACCCAGCACTGTGCTACAGACATCTACGTTACAACCAGACAGCTCCGAGTATAGAGCACTTGCTCGTCCTTATTTGTCAAAAAGCTAATTACAAGGCAATAAGTAATTTATATGAACTATATAATTTAAATATAAAATGTATAAAATATGCTGCATGTTATAACAGTGTCACTAGAAACAGCGTGGTAACTGTTCCATGAGAATGATTTAAATGAATAGTCGTTAGTAGCAAATAGGAGTCATTTATACCAGTTTGAGATCATATAGAACTTGGTTAAAAGCTACTTGGTAATTTTCCAGTGAAGCTTTTTCACCAAAACATGCAATTCAACTAAAATAAAAATAGTTGTGAACTGTAACTTAGGGCTTGCTTGTATTTGCTCGGTATTTTCAGTCCCACTTGATCACACTGGCATATTAAATTTAACACTTAAGTTACCCATTCAGTATTTCTCCCTTAATAACAAGTGCGCACACTCACACATCAACCACTATTAAGACTTTTATATTAATAACAGTCATAAAGTTTTGCCTTCTTCCATGACATACCTTTCCTTTTACAAACTAATCAACAGTACCGGCCAGAGAAAGTTTTATTTTCTACTACTTGAAAACATAAACTACAGCTGTGAAATTGACTGTTTAGAAAGGCTCTTGATTATCAGACTCTGGTCAGCGTGACCATCTTTTAGCAATTTGCCCTAGACCAGTCTCTCCCCAGTGCCCAGCACAAAACCCTTCAACCTTCACCTTCCTTTTCTCAAGGCTGATGAACATACAGTACAATCCTTTCCTCCAGTGAGATTTTCCTCCTGCAGCTTGCTACTGCAGGAGGTGGCTTATTTTCTCCCATTAGATTGTTACAAGAGCACCCTCAAAAGAAGTTAAAAAAAAAAAAAGGCAGACCTGCTGCTGAGCTGAACCCTGTAACAGCACCAAGCTAACGATCAGTAACATCAGCTAGTATTTTCTTCCAGCTGTTTTTCAATGAAGCAGCAAAAGAAACAGCTTTAAAGTCTGACTTGTGCAGATATATAAACATATTATTTGATCATTCACTCCTGTTACAGAATAACAGAATGTCAGAAGATTTTCTGATAAAATCTTTCCTCGAGAGCAGCTTTTGCTGAGATAGGAGGGGCATGTACCAGCATGGAGTCTCACTTTTCTGAACAAAGGGTCATCATCTCTGGAAGCAGTCAAATGTATACAAACCTTGTCATAAAGTTGTCAGTGGTCTGATCTTTCCCATTACCCAATATTCCTGTGCCTTAAGAAACACATTGCATTGTGACACTGTAATTGTAGGAACTAAGGATGCCTAATTCTTTGTCGATATGCTTACAGTCACAATTCTTGTCCAGATACATTGTTTCAAAATTTACCCTTAATGAGTGCCTGAACAATTTTTGATTAATGATTAAAGTTTCTCGTCTTGCTTCTCCAATGAGGATTGCAACACAGGGCTTCTGTAAACCAGCTGAATAGCAATACAGAGGACAGGGTGACACAAAAGCTTGCAATTAGGCTAAATAATAATCTGGGAAACTAAGCTCTATTAAAAATATTCAGCTAGTGTTCTGTCTTGTGCAGAAGAACAGAAATAGTTCAAAGAAACCACCACTTTGTATGCCGAAGTAGCACTGAGGGAAAGACAAAGAAAAGACATGAAGAACAAAGATCTCGCTGATAAATTAAGGAATTCTTCATTAATAAGGGTAAGCAGCTCTCATTAGCCTGTCTTTCCACAGAAAATGAGGTTTTGGACAGAAACAGTTCTAACTCAGAGGTTAAAGAGTATTAAGACTTCATTAAAAACGGAAGTGCAAATTGGTTCTTTCTTGGGAAATGAAAGTGATTGCAGTCTTCAGCTAAGATGCCATTGAAACAACTTTTAAGAGAAGTCATTGCTACATTAGAGAAAGTAAAAAGCATTTTTAAGTACTGCTAGCTTGCTATCTTTGCCATAGATTACTTCTATCCCTTCACAATATGTCAGTGTATTAAGCTATGCAAAAAATATCCTGGTGAACTAATGAAAAGTTTGGACACTGGTAACAGCGTAGCCATGGTGAGACTGAAATCAAGAGCCATGACAAAACCTTCCTCTGAAGCTGAATATTCATTCAGTCTACACTAAGCTTTGGATTACTATCAGTATTTTAAAAATAGCTTCTGTGTATCTATACATGCTGCAGTCATTGCACTGTTACCATAACACTTGTTCCTTCATTTACACAATGAAAATAGCAGCACCAAACATTGATAATAAAAACTAGTGACTGGAAAAAAAAGTTTCAATCCAAAGACAATTTTATCTTATATTAGAGCTCTTGAGCATGGTAAGCATTCACAAGCTCCACAAAAACATATTCAAATCCTTTCGTTTAGCACAAACAAACTGTCTAAAGAGAGTAAAAGGCTTGAGAATGCAGGGGCTACAGGGCAGGCTGGAGTCTGAAGTATGTGCAGAAGGCAGGACAAGAACTTGTGAAGGAAGACAGAAGAAAACCACACCTAAGCACAGAATTCACAGCTATGACTGGGATTTCTGAGCAAAATCTTGAACTGATAATGTCTTTTTCTACTAGGTTTAGAAAAACTTGGGCGTATTTTTCACATAAGTATCTTCAAAATGTTCTGCGCAACCATGCAGACAGAAGCAGGCACACTTCTCACGGCATCTCAGAGAGTAGCAAACGAGAAGTTTTCTCAGTTTTGATTGCTTAAAACCACACTTCATAAAATTAGTTCACAATATAAAACTGAATTATCTGTATAAATGAAAAATATTAGAATATAAAATAGTTCTGAAATCCCCAAATCTTTACTGGCTCATTTATTACTAATATCTATATAAGCATTAGCAAATAATGAAGTACACATAGATACTCCCTCTATTTGAATACAAACATAACCTTTAACCCTTACCTAGCTTTTGGTCATAAATTCATTCCTTGAGGATGTATTTTTAATGGTTTTAGCTTTTGAAGAACATTACGGAGCATACTGTTAAAAATATGAATCAGTCTGTCAAGTGTGTTGCTTCATCTTCTCACACGCACAATGGCCCTTGAGAAGTGGTCTGCCAAAGGCTCATGGCAGGCTGCATTTGCTCTTAAGGCAGGAAGAGGTGTAAAGAAAATGTATTAACAGTATTTCTTTGTATTTTTCTAGTAAATTCTTCCATTCAGAAGGGATTCAATGCTGAAAGATCCTGAGATAATACATTTTAAAGCCAACTGTACCCACAGAATACTGTCTGAGTACAGTACAATTAACTCAGAAACTTTCAAAACTGACATTATAAGTATAGTTACAATAAAGTATGTAAGAAAAGTTTCTGAGAGTCATTTTAGATGGGTTTTGGGTAGAGGTATTTACTGTAGGTTAGTGGAAAGCAAAGTTTGCAGTTGCTTATACACACAAAGCCAAGATGATCCACCTGTGTGAACACATGGACAGGTGGGGCTGGATGGTTGCCACTCAGGATGAGTACTTTCTGGGGTTTGCTGCTTATTCTGGGAAAACTGTTTTATCTTAAGAGTTTTAATGCTTCAAAATTACTGAAAACTCAAATACATTCTTGAATTTTTCTTAATTGTTTGTACTCTGTAACAAAAACCTGAAATATAATAGGATGACACTTGTGAAGTATCTAATTTTCCTCTGAAATTCATGCAGGTTTAGATGAAAATGAGGTTCCAATCTGTATGGAACTTATGACAGGTTGAATTAAAATTTATTCAAATTATCTTTTCTAATTTTCAGGGCATTGCAAATTCAGTAGAGTAGGCACAGTAGAGTTTCCTGCAGGAAATGCAGACAATACAGGTACAGCCAGAGCTGCAGGCACAAACCAGACACCGACAGCTGCTTGTGACACTACGCTCTGCCTCTCAGCTCAGAACCATGCAGCCATCCCAGAACTACAGTGGTAAAAATCTCACATTTTTCTGTATTCTCTTTATCTTTATATGAAAATGAAAACAAAATTACATATTAATATATGCCCTGAATTACTAGCAATCTGTATAGTGAATGGCTTTCCAGTCTCTGTAAGAACAGTAGGGTTTTATGTTAGCAGAAAAGAAGAATGGGTCCACTAAAAGCATCTTTACTTTGGAAGCATGTTTTTATCTCTTAATGCTTCTTTTGGAAAAATGGAACACAGTAGACTAAAAAGCATCACCTAATAAGTACCAATTTATTTTTTTAAAAAAATATTAAAAATCACACAAACGAAATACGCTTTTTTAAAACAGAAGAGACATTCCAGTTTTGCATTCCCACATTTAATAGTCCGTCCATCATCTACTCTGTAGTTTAACACCTGCTATTGAACATTTTCACATACTGTACCGAGCTATAGAGCATTCTAATTGTACAGAATGTTTGTGACAATCAGAGAAACATACTGAATGAAGAGGGATTGAGGGACAAAAAGATCTCTTAATGTGTATTTTTTAAATAGGTAATACAATCATGTCAGTCAAACAACACTCCAGAGCACCCTATATTTTCTAAACCAATCACCTATCTGAAAATAACACCAATAACAAATTTCACAGAAACACTGTATTTCCAAACAAAAATATCACTTAATAGATGAGATACGCTCTCATCTGAAACCAAATAACCAATAGAAAAAACAATTTTTTTAGAATAAAAATTTCTTTTAGAATACAGTGAACTGGATGAAACTGGAGCTGAGAGAGATGCTGTAGCTAAAGGAGAAGCAAAAAGTTTAAAACAGAATTAGTATGGGTGTAAAAGGGGAAGCATTTAGTGTTTTAGCACAACTGTGTTTCTTTGAAATAACTGTGGAAAATGACTTGAGGTAATTTTTGAAACCTTGATATGTCATTTTTGAACTTCACGGCTGTCATCATCCATAGAAAATGTACTTATGTCTTGGCTATGCTCTTGTGGTGTTTATATGTCAGCACAGATAAAGGGGAAAAGCAGAAGTGAAGAATCCATGGTAAAATTCAAGTTACAGTGAAAGAAGGTGAGAAAAGTGTACATGTAAACAACACAAGAATTATCATGGGATAACAATACCTTCTCTCTTCTTAAGCCACTATCTGTCTAGATGTCTGCTGCACAGTGCTAAAAAGCAAGTGATTTTAAAAAGTCTCCCAGAACAAGTGATGGCAGGACAACTCTTTCTTAATTAAGAAAGCAAAGTAGAATTTAAATACAGTGACTAGTTGTGGGAAAAGGGCACACAACTAGTATTGTATAAAAGCATGAAAACATCTCCGGGTAGCAATTTTCTGTATCTCAGTGTCAGAATCATTCTTAAGATGTGCAGCAAAGGCTTCCTTTACATTCAAAGTTAGGTGTTCTATTATAATCTTTCAGTAGCAGATTATCCATTTCCCCTGCTAATTAAATCTATACTGCAAGTAAGTACACAAATTTCATAGAAGCCTTCTCTAAATAAGGAACTCTTTCAAGTATTTATAGCTTTGACAAAATGTATCCTCTCCTAGAAAAATACTCATGTCTGGGGGTCAGCTCACAATTGATTTTCAGAAGAAAGAACACTCAGAAGAGCATTTAGTTATTTTTAATAGCATGATCAGAGGAGAGAAATTTTCTCCTGTAAAGTAAATTATTACAACCCATGTGTTGAGAGGCTTTTGTTCCTCCATTACTGGGAGTTTCAAATTTAAATTCGGCCATGTCAGGGAAGTCCACCCTACTTTCAAGGACAAGCATTTGCTGACCCCACAGAAAAATGATTCAAGTTCGTATGTGCTCCACTACTTATACTTCTTTCGAGAATAGTAGTTTCATATGTAAATTGCCATACTAGCTCAGTCTACAAGTCCAGACAACACAGTATGACATTTCTGGCATTGAGAAACAAATGCTTAGGGAGTAATAATATGACATAGAGCATGATTTGTCCCCTGGTATACACTTACTGCCTCTTACCATATTCAGTGTAGGAGCTTTGCTGACCTAGACACTGCATGCAGATCATCAGCTTTAACAGCCATAGTAGGTCCATCAATCTAATTCATTTTTTTGTATCTGTCATTTATACTCCAGGCTTCCACACGATGTTGTATCAATTATGAAATATTCAGCTCTGCTACGTTTGAATAAGCATGTACTTTTACTCATTTTTAAACCTGCTGGCCAAATTTTTTCCTGTCTCAATTTCTGATCCGTGAAAAACAGTGAATAATTGCTTCTAACTTTTTTTCAAATGCTATTCATTCTGTGTACCTCCACCATACATTGATTCTTGGTTAAAGTGAAAAGCTCAAGTTTATGTAATTTCTCTTCGTGTAGAAGCTGTTCCAAATCTCTGCTTAACCTTATGATCCATACCATAGCCTTTTTGGAAGTTAATACAGTAGTCAAGACGTAAGCACGTCCCAGGTTGATAGTCATATAAATAGGTCTTCTGTTTTGTTCTCTATTTGTATAGGAAGTCCTCATATCTTATTTTCTGAGAATACAGAAACAAACTTAATACACTGCTGAGTATTAAGATGATCTCAGAGAAACATCCACTGATGCAAGTTAACCTAAGATCAGCACTGGACTATCTCTCTCCTGTAGATACATGGAGTATTTTCCTTTCCAATGTCTAGACACTATGAGAAAACAGTCCCTTTAATTACATAGATAGAAACAGAAATGAAGACTAGAATCAAGAAGAATGAGGTCAGGTGAAGAGCCAAGTTAGGTGAGACTCAGAAGAAGTCTGGAGGTGGCAAAATGGACTTAGAAGCTGTTTGAGTTCTGAGAGTCACAGATCCTCAGAGATGAAAGCTGATGAAAATGGCAAATGCAACCAAAAAAACAGGCATGACATATATATATTACGATAGGCACTGAAAAACTAGTAAGGCTGTAAAAAGGGGAGAGAGAGACAACCAGTATCATCATAATATGGGATTTTTAACTTTCATCAAGACAGAATATGCTACTGATTTTCAAAGGAGCAAAACTGAGAAAGAATGAACTAGAATACTTCCAGTTATCCTCAACAAGTTCTAGACAGGTTCCTTCAAGTGAAGATAGACACTGTGAAACTTGCATCCTCAGACTTAATGTTGTATTTATCAAGTCTTCAATCCTACAGTATAGCTTGTGTCCTCAGTAAGATAAAATAATCAGAGCTCCTCAAGAATTCCTTCATCATCTTCAGTCTGTAAGTTTAAGTGACAAATTCTAAAGCTCTACTTCCTAGAAAAAGTATCTAGCTCTGCCTTCTAATGTTGAAAAATACAAGAAGACAGTGACAAAGACAACTTCTGTCAGACTTCTATCTCCTATCATGGTCAAATGGGATTCAAAGTTCATCCAGAAGTTTAACACAGACCTTGTGGATAAATAACATTTTGGTTGTCTTTCTAATATCATTACATTGAGGGTAAATAACATTTTCTTCTCAACTTTTACCAAAAAAAAAGCTTCCACACTACATAGATATTAAAACAACTTCTGATCGTCTGTCAAAAAGTTACCTGTTCTTACCTTTTAGATTTATCTACCCTGTCTTTATTGAAGTCAGCTAATCTGAAGGAGATATGAAACATACTATAGACGTAGTGTGATTTTGCCTAGAAAGAAGGAAGTTATTCAGAATCTCTTGGATCTCGTTCATCTCAAAGAAGCTCTGAAGATGTTTCCAAAACAAATGCACATCAGTAATTATGTGCAGCTGCAGCTACTGAATTGCACAGAAAGACTAAAGACATCCTCCTTTCTGTCTAGACAAGTATCTTATAAACTTTATGTCTATATACAGTCTAGAGCTGAAAGGAACATCTTATAAAATGACACTAAGAGCCAAAACTTGAGAATGTCTACATATAAAACTTCTGCTTGAAGTAGGTGGAGGTATACCTAACCCTGTAATGATCTGATGGTCATGCTTCAGAGATCTATTTAAATACAACTTACAGATAGAAGAAATTCATTAGTAAAGAATATCTGAGGGGTAGTTTCAGCCATATTGAATGCTACCTAATCCATTTTCCTCCTAAGCACAGATTGGGTATTGAGGGTGGAGAAGGAGGGGAAGAACACGGGTAGCAATTGTCTGATACTGAGTGAGGGGTAAAATGAACTGATAAATTTTCTGTCTTTCCTTGAGCAGCAGTTTAAGAAATTTTGACTTGCTACAGTGCCTCAAAGATCTCCCCACAAAAGCAGGGCTTTGCTAGCATCTCAAGCTATTCCATTGCATTTTACCTCAGCTGAACACGGTGTGGAGAACATCTGCACCACCATCAAAGAACCACCAGCCTAGTTTCTCCAATTACACCTGCTGTCTAGGACCACTCATGGAAAGACACCTATAGTCTTCTCATGTAGATAAATCTCCTCTGTAGAATGCAAAATTTTAACTATCTTTTACATTCTACCGGAATGGTAGCCAGGGCTGGAGTGGGTCCATCATTTAAGCCAAATCACAGGCTTTGAATATTCATAGCCATATTAAGTTATCCATACAGCAGTCAAAATAAACTCCATCTGGTTTTTGGTCATATTACCTATGCTGATGCCAAAGTGCCAGCATGCATACCTTTTTCACAGAAGGTTAAAAAAAAAAAAAGTTTTCCCTTCCAGCTCTACGCACTTACACAGGATCAAATATACTGTAATCTGCAGAGCTCTCCCTGACATTCTTAGAAATAGATTCCAGTTTCTTTATCACACTGACATTTAGAATTTTTTCCAACTATCCAATCTCATCTGCTATAAATTGAACTAATTCTTTCTCATCAGCCAAAAGGAACAACCTCTTTAACAATCTTCTGTATACTGTAGGCGACTCATACTTCCTCTCTTCCGTGGCTGCTTTCTAAATTAATTAACACCTGTCATGCACTGCACTTTCTAACCGCCTTCTCCTCTTGCCATTCTCCTACACATCACTATATCTTCTAAGTTTTGTGTCCAAAACTGGACACTGTATACAGCAGAGACATTACAGGGCTCTGAGCAACCTGATCTAGTTGAAGATGTCCCTGCTCATTGCAAGAGGGTTGGACTAGATGACCTTTAAAGGTCCCTTCCAACCCAAACCATTCTGTGATCCTATGATCAGTTGCAATGAACAAAGAACAGCAGTTAATTCTCAAACCACCTGTGCAGTTGAACTTCTGACCAACTTTTTGTTGAAATTCAACTTTTCTGTAGTTAACTACAAAATGAGATTTAATCATAAAGTTGTTGCATGCTTCCTTCTCCCACAGTCATTGTCATTAACTCCTCCCTTTATGCGTATTTGATATACTTTTATTCTTAAGCAGCAATTCTATTTTCATTGACAGAGTAAAACACATACAAATAGAAAGAGATTATCAAACTCAGATCTGAGCAGCAGAGCTTTTATGACAAATGATGAGAGCACTGAAAGCAGATCAAGTTTACAGAGTCCAGACTGCTCTAGCTGAGAAATCAATTGGCAAAAAAGACTACTCTGACAATTAGGCGTGCTTGATATACATCAGACACTAATCAAAAAAACCCTACAATACTATCTTTATAGAGTTTCACCTCAATGTAAACACTTTCAGCCCTCCAGAAAAAACCTTCTGCAACAACTAAAGACAAGTTGTCTGTGATGGAGCTAAGAGGGGCAATCAACAAAGGAGATGCCAACATAGCTGAGAAAACTGTATGAAGCAGCTAAGTCTCACAAAAAAACCCACACCATCAAAATGCATTTTACGTGATGTATCAAACCATCCTAATCTAAAACCACTTAAATTTTCCTTATGCTATCCTCTTGGTGCATTATACTGTATTTCTACCTCTGCTGCTAAACCATCATCTGCTAGTAATGTGAACTCCTGTTAAATGTATACACTGATTATCTATTTATATGCTAATGAACCTAAAATCTCTTGCACTCTTTGTTAAACTACTTTATTAGTGTCATATATTACAAACCTTTAGAGTGACAGACCCATTCACAGAGAAAGCATTAGAATTTATTTAATCTGATGTTGGTATCTGATACTAGATTTCAAAGAAAAGAGACAGTTTGTCTACAGTCAGACCGAACGAGCACCAAAGAAATCCTTAACCGTAAATATTAAACTGTTAAAAGGATGAATCAATTGTTATTTTGCTATTTCAGGTACCATTATATGTGAAAATCTTACCCAAATACTCTACAGATTTTAATTAAACTTTTTTCTTATGTCAAAAAACGTTAAAACATCTCTTTGACTGGCACTCTCATGCTCTGGCCCCATGCTGTCCTTGGCATTTCTCTTTGCAGAATAAAGAATTCAGTCGCCATGATACCTTACAGTCACCTACGAAAGGTTGGGTTGAACAATTATCGCCTTAGATCATTTCTTAATTTTGGAGATTCACTCACACTATTACACATTTTCCAAGAACTCTCAATAGGCACTCAAACATAAAACTACAAGAATATCCATTTGCAAAGACAAAACTAAGTCAATACATTCCTATCACTAGGCAGGAAGCAGCAGACTTTTCTTGCACTATAATCTGTAATAAAATAGGAGTGTCATGAATAGTCCTTGATACCTAACAAAGTTTGAGACTTTATTCAATCTTTCAAAGTGATATAAATGGCTACATTGCAGTCACTTATGCTTCTTATGCTATACACAGTGGAAATCTATTTCATTTATTTTGCAGATTACAATAATTTATTACTATCTTCTTCATGTAAGTTACAGTCAGGGAAAAAAACCTAGAAGATCTCATCACTTTTGGGAAACAGCAAGGCTGTTTTGGGAAACTCCAGAGGTGCAAAATAAAAACTATGTGCAGCACATAAGCATACCTGCAGCTCAAAAAGCCACATAAAATTCTCAGAAAGAAAAATAAAACCAATTAAAAAAAAAATCAAAATACAAATTTTAGTTGAAAATTAAGATCTTTGAAACAGCCTTGACTTCAATACTTAGATGGTAATAAAAATTGCATACTGCATTCATTCTGTGAATCTCAAGCAACAATTATATTTTACCTCTATCATTTCAGAACTTTAAATTACCAAATATTACATACAGTATGTCAAAATTTCCCAAGAACGCATGTATATATGCACATGTGCCATTTACCGGTAGCAACATGACAAAGTAAATTTTGCATCTCCTGTATTACTAAAAATTCTCTGTAACTGAAATGAGATGTCAAATATACCTTATTTCCCAACCAATACTGAAAAATGTGCTCTGCCAGTGTAAAGGCTCATCATGTTAGGACAACTGTGTAATACACTATCACTCATCTTAAAAGGATGTGAATTTTTCCCTTCTTTCCCTTCCCTCATGAGAAGTGATACACTTTTGCACACCAGCAAGAACATCTTCAGCTAGTACTTAAGTTAACTGAATAGAAGAAAAAACAACAAAACCACCCCCACAAACCAAAAAGATCTGATACAATTTCAAGTCTGTCTTAGATCTCCTGAGGTTGAAATCTGAGAGTAAAATACAACATGGAGATGAAGACCACTAGTCTTGCCGTGAGGTAAAAATGAGATCATCTGCTCATATACTTGAATTAAAACAGGTAGTAGAGAAGAAAAATACCAGATGTATGAAATAAGACACAAAGAAAAAATATTCTACATATTAAGATTACTGGATAATGATGTTATTGTCAGTTATCTAATTTTTATGCAGTTCCTCCTTACGGAGGGGCAACAGTGTGTATACAACTCTACCATAAAAATACCAGCATGCACAATCCATTACATCTGATCACTGCTCTCATACTCTTTACCATATGCACTTATTGGGTGTTTGTTCATGAACAGAAGTTGGTAAAAAAACAATGTGGTTTTAATATTTGTCTGTACTGAAGATTAACAACTTGGCAAGCATATTACCACTGAAGCACATATTACTTCTTTATATAATTACAAAACTACTCACAAGGATAGAATGAAGAAGCTTTTCTTTGCTTAGCAATAAGAGCCAGATACTCACAAAGAAGGGTCTTGGACCAGATCTTTAAGGTTTATCCCACTACGATCCTCGGCAAGGTTCCTGAAGCAACTGTCACTCACTAAAAAAAAAAAAAAAAAACAAACAAAAAAACAGAAATAAAATTAAAACAAAACAAAAGCAGAGAAACAAAAGAGGTAGACATTTACGAACAGAATGCATTTCTTCCGATTAACTAGAAACATTTTTTGGTGTTGGGTGTAACTTGAATGTACATATATAAATCTGTTTTTCAGTGAGGTTTTACTTCATTTAAAAACAAGTCAACTCAATGGAAAGTGATAAAAACTTTATCAGAGATTATGGGGAAACAACCAGTTCCAGCTGGTGACCTTACTACTTCTCCACCTGTGGCTACAGGCAGTCTCAAACACAAATACTGGATGTGCAAGTATACACAGATACCTGTACACTTGACAGCAGATTCTTTAATCATGCACCAGTCAGTACCCTTTACCTACTCAGAAACAGTGAGAGTTGCTATGTATTTAAGTTCAAAGTTGTCCACGTGTTAGCAAAGATGTTTAATACGAACAATAACCAAAACAAATAATTAAGAGCAAAAATTTATTCAGTTTATAATTAACTTATAAAGTGCATGGAAAACAGCTAGTTACTGTAATTGAAATTACAACACAGTAAATGTCAAAATTTTAAAAGTATTAGTGTGCTTACATTTTCTTCACTACATTAAAAAAAAAAAAGAAAAAGATATGATTTAAACCTGAAACTCCAAATATGTTCTCAGCTAATTCTCTCAGCACATGCACCCCACTGCCACAAGTGGGCTCATTTCTCTTACACAACGCCACAGTCAATTTGGGAGGCGTGGGGGGGGAAGCAGTGGCACAAATGCTCTAAAAAAAAAATAAATCAGGATCAGTTCCTGCAAGGTAATGTGCCCAAGAAGAGAGCTGATGAAGAAATGCATTGCTGCTCATCTTCTGACCCAGAACACAGCCTCACATTTGGTGAAAGGGGGTGTTTAAAATCATCTGCAGAGCAAGCGTTCCTACTTCTTTCTAAATGCAAGATACTATTTTTAGTTTACATCTGTGAGTATTCATGTGCATCGCTAGTATCAAAAAAATGCAAATCATTCCCAAAATATGTTATTTTCACAGATTTCAATACACACTGTGACAGACCTACCTAACACACTATAAAACTACAAAACATTTCTACTAGCACCCCTTGATGCCAAAACATCTCACGAGCATGAAGGCTGTTAGACTGCTGGAGAAGAAAAGTACTGGAAGAAAGGGTCCCAGAAGAACAGCCCTGCTGGGGTGGCTGATGGCACAGGTACTGGCCCTGGCTCTCTCACAAAGCCTGACAGCTAACAGTATATGACAATAACAGTAGTATTTGTCAAGTGTTGATATCATTAGAAGTTCGCACACTTTGCACCTCAACAGTGTAATAAGCAGCTGATATCCTAAGCTTCTCTTACCTGCTGTCTCTGAAAACGCTACCTAACAGCTGCTCATCACAGTCTGTCCCTGAAAGCCAGGCACTATATCACAAAAAGCCTCTTGTCTTTGAGGTAATTGCCATGGATCTTCAGTTTAAACAGCAGCAACTTATGCTAACAAAGCCCAGAACTCCTGGCTTCTTTCTCCCAAGACAATTTAATCATCACTTCAATACTGAACTGAAATTCAACTGTACTGAGTTTACAAGAGCTACCTACCTCCCCAGGGGAAGCTCACCTTCAGCACCCTGGGCCATCAGAAATTTTTCATTTCCATGCCCATCTATTGCACTGAACCCAAGACCCTTGATTTTACAAAGTCTCTAACTCCTGAGCTAAAGAAGCAATTCCAAGATCAGCAGACTCACAAACAATCTGCACTCTAGATTTCATTGAAGAAAAAAAAGTTCCAACTAAGTTGATATTTGGTAGTTTCTATTTGCCTCTTGTCAAGTTTAGCAACACAACAGTAAACAGAATATTTTACTTATTGTCTTGTCATAAATCCTATGCTAGTAACATATCAACATATCTCTTGCGCCAACACTACACATCATGAACAAAAATGATAGTCAATGTTTTTTCACCACTGACAAATCAAACATTTAAGTATTAAGTATTTAATCCAAATACACTGTATTTTTTCTGTCTTCTCCAATCTCCTCATTGAAAGTAATCCCAATTATAACTGAAGCAACTATCATGACTATTCTAAAACTTTTCAAAGGGTAAACAAAAATTAACATTAAATTATTTTATCAGTAAAACTGCCCATTATTTCTCTGTATAACTCATGAAGTTTATTAAACCAAATGCGTTTGAAACAAATGTTTAAAATGAAAGCCTAGATTTGCCAGAGACTCTTCGTCTTACTTGTCTCAATGTAACTCTAACATTGTAACACCTTTTTAATGAGTGAAGCTGAAAACTGCAAACCTTCCCTCTCGTTAGCAGAGCGGGGCAGTACAAGCTTTTGCTAAAGACTAACTCGACATCAGTCAAATAGCTACAAACTTCGAAAAAGATATCAACCTCACCTCCTCTCCCTCTCCCCTTTGGTTTTTGATTGTAGGAGAGTCAGGGCACTGGGAAGCTGCAAATTTGCAAGCAAGCCTCTTAGGTTACTGTTCTAGCCTGAATCAGAAAACATTGATGCCTCAGATAAATGTGAAAAATTTCAAACACAGTTTTAACAATCAAGAATTACAGCAGTTTAGTTGTTATTCACCACAATAAAATTTTTGAAAACTAGCATGTGACTATATTGCCAATTAAATTACTAGCATTGACAGCAACGGGAGACCTTCCGGTGAGAGGAAGTAACTCAGCGGAATGGGCTGGAATAAGACCTCTTACAGGAAGATGTCAGTGTACTTTACTGATCTACGTACAAGCACAGCCACACTCCCCCTCATCCTTGCAAACTCCAGCCCGGGAAAGAAAACAAATGTTCAGCAGTAAATACAGGGTGGAAGCAATCAAGCAGAGGAGGAACTACATTTCTCATAGCTTAGAAAACCATAAATCAACACTGCATATATTTTTAAATTATCGTATACTCTGATTGAATTGCAAGTTATTTATTTTTAACACAACACAGGGTGAAAATATGTTTGATGATATGGCAGAAAGATCAGAATGATCAGTGGTGCTCTAAGGTTGGAGGAAAGGAAAGGCAGAAGAAAACTTTGCATCACAACCACAAATTGTACTACATACTCAAAGGCCATGCCTAACTTCCTGTCTTTAAAGCATAATCAAGTGAGACTTTTGCATAGAACATCTATGAGAACACACACCCTGTGCAGGATTTTACTGTCTTGTTCCAAAATTTTAATTAGTTTTTTTAACCCCCAAAAGTTTATAAAAGCTAGTATTTTAAGCGGTGTTAAATCCATGGTTTATGGAGAGATACAAAATTGTTAGCATCTCCCCTCTACATACATATCAAGCGGCTGAGCCTCTGATCTCTATTACATCCCCCACACATATTTCCTTACAGACAAGGAGAATCAGAACCAAAAACAGTTCCCTAAAACACATTTGTTCCATGAAGTATTGTACATACAATGAGTCTATAAGGTACTAGAAATACTTTAAGAAATTAAATATTGGCATAAATATCACTGGCATAGACTGAACCCACTCCTACCACAGAAACACATAGTCTGAAAAACATCACACTAAGGAGAAATCCCTAAACATCCATGAAACAGTCTGACTTCGAAGTGAGCTGTTAAATGTATCAAAAGTGAATAGATTTTGGCAATAGCCCCAATTCTCCCAACATTCATTCTACTTTCAGCTCCTGCTTTCTATTGCTGATGTTCTGACCTCTGTCTAATCTTGCGCCCAGGACTTAACAGACATGGGAAGCCAATAAGGGAATATATAGTTCTCACCTGTCAACTACACAGCAGACAAAATTCGCTATGAAAACGTTAAAAATCAGCATTCACACTCTAATGTGCAAACATCCAGTTTACAACAGTTGTGAAGCCTTTCCACTTAGCGTTTGTGAACTCCTAAATCCGTCCATACAATTTTTTTTTTTTCTTTGCTTTCTTTAACAGAGTTTTAAATGAGAACATGCTGAAGGAAAATGGATTATTAGCCAAAATGTCTATCTCCCCGATATCAGAATATGCAGTTCCAGAAAACTGAAAACTACTATTACCCACCAGGTTTCCCTCTTGGTTCTCAGAATACAGAACTGCTTTTAGACTAGTTATGGTTATCTATTGATAAAAACCCTCCTGACAACAAAACTGCTATACTCAGAGGGACACTCACTGATAACTGTGATGCACTGTAACTTTGAAAATACACGGACTACTGCGACATTGAACAGTAAGCACTGAAGTATAAGATTTTTGTCTTTCAGTGATAACATCTCCTAAGTTCAGTACTTTTTCTCAGGACTTCCTCATCTGTCTGCAGTATTTTTGGCAGACTTTCTATAGCAGATCTCTCTTCCTTACCCCTCTTTTTATAAGATCATTTATGTGTTTAGGTTTTTATACCAGATACATTTGGCAGCTGATAAATGCACACAATATTTAATACACTTGGGATGTTCTGGAAAGTACTGGTCTGGCACAGCATTGTATTCTAGTCTGGTTTTGCTTGCAGTAATACATTATTCAAAAGTCTCATTTCAGATTCAGGTGGTTCTGTTCCACACACTGCATGCAAATGTAACAGGATTCAAATATTTTGTTTTTATAAGCTCAACTTTATATACACTGTAGCAAGTACCTACTTTTACCCATTGTAATTGTATACAATGTTGACTTCAAGACATAACAAACACTGCTAAGGAAGCTTGGGTTTTAAGATATAAGAAGGTAACAGAACTTTTTCTCAGACCTCAAACCCTCTCTCTTCCAAAGCCTATTCTCCTGCAGACACAGAATTCCTGTCCTATAGGTACAGTATAAAGGCAGCAAAGGAATGGGACAGTTTGAGAATGCAAAAATTGATTCTTTTACTATTGAAATGGTTTTAAGGTATTTTGTCTGTCCTATGAACAGTAACATCAGAGATAAATATCCTGCCTTTTTTCTCCATTGCCATATTTTTCAAGTGACTGCATGTCAACCAGAACACATACATAAAACAGATGGCATATTACAGAAACCTTGTAGCACCTTCACCAGATTACAGAAGACAGCAAATCAATTGTAAGAAGAGCACTTACACTATTTGCATATCTGCACACAGATTTCTCTGACATATTTACAGAATAAAAAGAACCCCTAGTTTGCATGCAAATTGCAAATGCTTATAACTGCTAAGAAATATGTTGTCTGTGACTAGCAGAAATAATGCTGTTTGGTTTACTAAGAACTTGCTATCTTTGTTCCCTAAATGCCACTCACTATCACCATAATAAATCCAGATTCCCTTTGATACCCACACAAGGAAGAGAGCTAAAGCTAATACAAAGCCATGCAGGTGAAAGCACCAGTCAATACCAAAGTGCCTTCTCCCAGTCTCCTCTTTGCCTGGCTGCTAATTTTCACTTACTTTATAGGTAACACCTGGTGAATGCTTCTGCCATCTGCTTTGTTTTTCACACAGTTTTTGTCATATACTAAAATATAGGGAAATCCTAATTTTCCAGAAAACACAGGAAGGAAGTAATGCCATCTGTAAGCCACATGTAAAGGAGGGCTGTTGCGATGATAAAGAGAAGTAAGACATCTTAGAGGAGGTGAAAAGAGCTTTTTTGATTATCTTAGCAAAAAGAAAGCATTATAAAAACACACCAGCAAACTAAACATCAGAAGGAGAAGAGACCAAAGAGTCATAGAGTGGTTTGGGTTGGAAGGGACCTTAAAGATCATCCAGTTCTAACTCCCCTGCCATGGGCAGGGACACCTCCCACTAGACACAAGAAACATAACTGCAAAAAAATCATGAGAAATAGAGAGCAATTTTTTTTGAAGAGCTGGAAGGGTAAAACCTCACAATTTTTCTGTAAGAACAGTGAGGGCAAAGGAAGTGCACAGGCTAGTTTTCAGCAGATTTAAGAACAGATTAAATGACACAGGAACTGGTCTTGAATACAGGAAGATGTCTGTGCCACAGTTGCTAATGCGGTAAAACTTGTTAGAGCTTCTCTGAAGGCTATGAAGTTCTAAACCCTCTCAAGGTTTCTCACATTTTCTAACAGCAACTAAATGAGCTATTTTTTCTGTGTATCCATTAGTCTAGTGAGTTATGCCTCTTTCAAATAATTTATCATTTAAATTTTACAATATTTGTGTGGCTTTAGGCTACAAATTTTGTACTAGGTTTTAATCTAATATTCTAACAAGCTTGAGTTTCAATGCAATCACACTGATCAGGTGAACTTCAGAAGAAAAACACCAAGCTATTAAAGACATTCAAATCTTTAGAGATGTAGGATTATCAACACTTCCAATTGTTTGTACCTGGTTTAAAAAAAAAAATAAATTCCTTAATACTACAAACACTAAATCCTTTAGAATCTTGTTACTTTCATTGGAAATAAATAATCTTGGCATTTGGGGTTTTTTTTTCCACAAATATTTTCAATAGGAAGTTTTTGTTGTATCTCCTTTCACTGTAAAACTGCAAAAAAATTCTAGGATGGGAAGGAAACGGATAGAAGGTAAGCACAAAAAAGAGGGGGTATCTACCTTTAGCCTGTACCCGGGGCTAAACTGTAGCAGTTGCTCTGTCACGTAATGTCCCCTCTTCAGATGAGAAGTGGAGTCAGGAAAAAAAGGAGAAGCCCCATCGGTTAAAAGAGAAACAGATTTAGTAAAATAAAAAAACTAATACAATCGCCAACATAAAGTATACAAAGTTATACTCAACCTAGTCCTTGGCAGCAGCAGCAACAGAAGGAGCAGTATATCAAAATGAAAGAGCCCCAGGAAAATAAACTCTCCACCCTTACTAAACTCCCTCCTTTTATAATGAGCAGATATAATTGGTATGGGATACACCTGTGAGTCAGCTTGGGGCAGCTGCCCTGACTGAAACTCCCATCTGACTCTGACTCGGGGCTACCCAGGGCCTGCCTGCATGGCTGGGCTCGGGGGCTGCTCCTGAGAAACCAGGACAGAGAAGACAAGAGTTAAAATAACAATAAAAAACCTCCCAAAAGAACTAAGTACTTTTGAAGAGTAATACCTTCGTTTAGACTTCTCTGAAATTACTAGTTTTATCACAGCTTAGAACAGCTGTACTTACAGCAGATGGCAAGAACCCTTCCTTTAAAGGGCAGTCTTTCTAAGAAGGCCTTAATTTTCAGCTTTGCTTATTTCTTTAGGGAATGTTAGAGAGTTTCTTCCATTAGTCTAAAAAAATCAATATTCTTAATCCTAATCTTAGTTTTCTTGGGTTTTATTTAGTTCAGGAAAAGAACATGTTTAGTTTCCCAGCTAACAACATCTGAAACAATTCACAGCACCTTATACAGGCCCAGTTTAACAGCTTACATGGATTCTCGGCTGCAACATACACTAATCAAGTCTACAACCAATCTCAGCTAGATGCACTTTTAAATATGATAAAGTATGCCTATGCTAGATCCTAACACATTTTACATCTTATCTGCCACCTTAATTAAGAAATACAAGCATCACAAGAAAAACTATACTTCACTTTGGTAATGACACATTCTACATATAAACACTGCATTTCTTATGCAAGCCCCTCCAGTGACCTCTCCATTTCTTCTCTCCCCAAAACAAAAACATCTTACTATGGACCAGTGAGCCCAGGTTTGCATGATCAATTCATGACAGGATTTAAGAAACCACACCTCACATTATGGCATGCAGCAACACCCCTTTTTGCTGCACAGCTAAATGCATACAGACCTGCTGATCCTTAGATAACCCTCCAGGACTAACCCACAGGCCCCAGAGCCTCAGTGTCCTCTCTGCTCATGTCTCATACAGCCCCAGACTCCAGAAATAAGGTAACTTGTCATCCTCAAGGAACTTGAGGTATTTCCTGCACAGTTCAGCATAGTCTGCCAAACTCTGTTACAAGAAAAAACCTCAAAGACACATAGTTAAAAACGGACAGGAGAAAAAAGTTCCATTGTTCAGTGTTATTCAAGCCATTGTCCAGCAGCTGAAGTACCTAAAGCCCTATTGTAGCAGAAGGCAACAACTCCAGACCTGAGGATTCCCCTTGCCATTGTATCTATAGTTTAAGAAGATGCCTTCCCTGAATCCAGACCTACAGCCAGGCACTATGGGATTTACAAGGCAGGACAGTATGAATTTTAGATTACAGGAAGGGGTAAGGGAAACACAGAGACATGGCACAGAGCTGGAGGAGATCCAGGATCAGACCACAAACCTATATGTCTTACCAAGTATTTTGGGTTCATCTTCTGAGTTCAAGTGAAAGCAAATAAAGCTCACCCCCACTACTGGACCAGGGGAGTGACATAAACTGAAATTAACAGAAATGAGGAGGAAGCAGAGCTGATGATGCTGAATGTGTTAATGAGCTAGTAACACTGCAGAAATCCCAATGACAGCCAAGTGCAACTCCAGCCTGAATGAAGAGTGTTAAATCATATGCAGCTGTAAGATTTCAACGCCTGAAGGTGTAATCATAGCAAAATAATGCCAGTTAGCACATAAGTCAGGACACAAACACGTACTGTGAACAAACAACTCCACGACAGACAAGGACTTGAAGAAAAACACATTCCCTCCTTTATTTTCTAGGCAAAATTAGCACACAGGCCCAGTGTGGTGTACTGACCCCTTTTGGTTTGCATGTCTGACAAATCACCTGGGACAGAAGTGTCTTCTGTAAGCAATTACACAATAACAGTTGTATATGCAAAGCTCTGAACTGAGGCCCTGCAAGCATCATACTGAGCTATCAAAGGCATTATTTTCTTCTGGTAGCAGAGATGATGAAAAGATGCTGAGATTAAAATTCAGTTGTAGCTGTCTACTTTATTGGGTATAAGGCTGTGCATTCATGCAAAGGAATCTTTAAAATATTCTCTTTAATCACTAGAAGATTAACTCTTTAATCAGTATAATTTAATAATGTAAAATGAAGATATGAGTTAAAAATAAAATTTAATTAAAATACTCATATATTTAGTATAAATACATTACCATCTAAATAATATTTAACTATTTTACATTAAGTACTTTTCCCCAAACCTAGTTTTTATGAAGTAAATTATATCCATACGTTTACAAATTTTAATTCACTGTATGTGAATTCTTGATAGTTTGTGACAAAATTCTTTATGGAAGTGGGAAAAATACTATTATCAAAAGTGCCTGCAATGAACCATAAAAATAGAACAATTCCTCTTTGTCCAAAACACAAGTATTTTATTTAGATTTTTTTTTTTACTAGTACACTTAAGCCTCCTTAAAACAATACACTGAATGACACAGCCCGTTTGAGTTCCCTGGGTTCAACCCAAGCTATCATACACTGTTTCTGGTAGGTCTTACTTGCCAGATGCAGCACTGCACATGGACTTATTTAATTGGCAAGAGCTCAGTTTGAACTGATGAGTCCTGCTAAATCTAGACTGTAAGGCAGAGACACCACATTAGCACCACCAGCACTAGCTTGGATACAGCAGGACTAGCACTAAGGCACATAACACTAAATCCTGATCAACCTTCACTGACTTTATACACTCTAATGCCACTAAATAAGCTAAGGTCAGGAAACACCAAGACAGATTCACCTAACTTAACTTTACACAGTGCCAACTCAGCCATGGCAGGGTTTATTAGCTCAGATTTGCAGTGACATAAAGGCATCTGATGTACCCTCATGCTCTTGGAAGAAATACAGCCACATTTACACAAAGCTGATCTATTCACCCCATTTCAAATTTTTGCTGCCTTCCCAGGGCTCCACAATTATCACAAGCAGGGGGAAGCTGTGTTTCTCCACAATGAACTGGAAAAGTACCACAGATCTTTCCAGAACACTGAGCTGCCATTCTGGAACAGGTAAGAGATCCAGCTACATTCATCCCTGAACAACTGTTGATATCAGATCCTACAGAGGATTTGCAGGTTCTAAAACCCAGGATTTTCAATATTGTTTATAGTTAGTTCACTTTGGTCTCTACTGGTGGCAGTGGTGAATATCTCAGTGGTGCAAGTCCCACTCCAGCAGGTCAAGGAAGGCGATTCTCCCCTTCTGTTCTGCTCTCATGAGACCCCACCTGAGTACCATGTTCAGCTCTGGGGATCCCAACAGAAGAAGGACATGGGTCTGTCTGTTGGAGCGGGTCCAGAGGAGGGCCACAAAGATGATCAGAGGGCTGGAGCACCTCTGCTAAGGGGACAGGCTGAGGGAGTTGGGGTTGTTCACCTGGAGAAGGCTCTGGGGAGACCTTATAGCACCTGTACCTGAAGGGGCTACAGGAAAGTTGGAGAGGGACTTTTACAAGTGTATGTAAATGGCTTTAAACTGGAAGAGGGTAGATTTAGACAAGATATTAGGAAGAAATTCTTTACTGTGAGGGTGGTAGGACACTGGCACAGGTTGTCCAGAGAAGCTGTGGCTGCCCCCTCCCTGGAAGTATTCAAGGCCAGGTTGGATGGGGCTTTGAGCAACCTGGTCTGGTGGGAGGTGTCCCTGCCCGTGGCAGGGGGTTGGAATGAGGTGATCTCTAAGATCCCTTCCAACCCAAACCATTCTATGATAAAATATTTCCTCCTATGAATGTTCCTCCATGCGTTTAAGCACATTCACTCCTAACTTTCTATCTGTACTGTATTCCTTTTGAGCTACTCTATTCTTGCCATGCTCAAAATTGCATTCCTTGTTAGTGACAACAAAATTAGAATTATTGATGCGGCAAGTAGCCTAGATTATTTTTTCTGTTTGTTTTAGCTACCTAAACATTATTTTTGTCATAATCATGTTGCTCATTTACCTAACTAACTTTGTCTTTTAGGGACTCACAGTAATTTCTATTCCTAAACACCTTTGCAACATACAAATGTCATCTTACTGCTGTTCCTGTGTAACATGAATAAATACATCTTTCTTTTCCCCTGAGCAGAAAATATTATATCCTCTGGAGATAATCTTGTCATGTTGATATTTGACTGCTTCTCTTTCTTAACTATTAGTTCCCTCCCTTGGCCAATTCCAAATCTTTAACAATATTTAACTGTAAGCCTACAGCAAGCAACAAAATGGGAGAAGTCTTTAAAACCTATACAGCCTGTCATCTCTCATATGTTTGCTTATACAGGCAACGAATCCAATCAATCAATCAGCTGTCAGGACCATACCAAGACAGTCTGGTGTATGTAGGAAAATGACACCCCAGATGAACGCTTGCTTCTCTCCATTTAAATTTCTAGCAGCTCAAAAGAAAGCCAGCAGTCGCCACACTTGTAACATGGCAACGCGGAGCATCCTGCCAAGGGTTCCCCCTCACTAGCTTCTGCCCTACACACCCAGCCAAGGAAACCATCCTGGAAATGAGACAAACGGAGCGGCAGCAGAATACTGAGAGGTTTCTGTTGACAGAGCCCGCAGAGACAGTATTCCCTGGCAACTGCAGACCCCTCCTGCCTGACTCACCGGGTTTGGTGTCTCGCCTGCTGGCATGCCATGGTACTTGGCACTACAAGCTCTGACATAGTCTCAGGCTGTATATGCGTGTGACTGCCTCAGTTAGGAAAGCCAAATAGGTTATGACATAGCCTGTGCTCATTTCTTGCCACTCTTACATCCCTACCAAGAATAACATGTACTTGAAATTCCAAGTCATATATGTATACTGGTTTTCCTTATTTGCTCCGAGTCCTCCCTGCCTGATAAACAATGAGGAGGAGAATGATAATGATATTTATTATTATTTACGGCATCATTAGTGATCCTCACAGTTCACAAATGGCAAACAAAAACAGATGCAAATGGTATATGCCATCGAAAAGCTTGGTGCCTCTTCCGTCATTATAGGACAACTTTTGTTCTTACTGAAGCCTTTGAGCTGTGGCATTTTAAACCAGCCGTCTGAAGATTATAAAAATGGGAATGTTATTTTCATTGGGAAAGAAGGGAACACTTCTCTGCCAACCTTTCTTTATTTTCTTTTTCACAGTCAGTATTAATAAACTCCCTTTTAAATGGGCTGTTGAGTGGATGGGAAACTGAATGCATCACACAATTTATGAGTTCATTCTGGAATTCCTCTCCTTGAAGTTAATAATTATTCTGTGATTCTATAAAAAGGCTTGTTTCATATTTTAAAATTTTACTTACTGTGGTTTTAAGGTAAAATCTTGGCTTCCAAAACAGAGAAAAGAAGGTCATTAACATTTGATGCCATTAACATCAGTAGCCTCTAGTTATATTTTGGAAGAGAAGCAGCAAGCTGAAAACGCATACAAATGTCCCATTAAAATAATTTGTAAGACCTGCCTGCGTTTAGAACTGCCAGCAGAAGCACTGCCTTCCTTTCAGGGCTCCTGGTTTTAAGCAACCATCACATTTCATAATACTGTAATGTCACAAACTACAGAATGAAAATATGGAAATACTGCCAGATGTTAAAAACAGGTGAATGGTAAACATAAATTAAGATTCTATAAATAGCAGTGCTTTCATCAAAATACATAAGAAAACATCCTTAATGTACTCTGCCACAAATGGGATGCTATAACATTATTTTCTGAAGCATCTTAGTTAGTAAATCTATTTAAAATAATTACTCATCAAAAATTCTTGTATAGAGCAACAGAATATTCAGCATTGGTGAAAATTCTCTAGTGACTGGATTGTCCACCATTGGAAAGACCTTCAAACATCAAGATATTTTCATTTTTCAGAATTTTCTACAGAAAAAGTAACTGGGGATCTTGATCATAAAGTGAGTGACTCTTGTCTTGAACATTCCTTGTTTATAATGCAATCCTTTTTCCCCCACCCACCCCCTATTTCGTATAGTCTACTGCATTTTCTCCCTCACATTTTAAGCAGTTCAAAGACATTCATGCTTTTTGCCTCTCTATGAAATGCTGAGCTAAATTTGGGCTTTATCCTTTAGTCTTAAGGAATACAGGTTTGAGGAAAACAATGAAAATAGTAATTAAAAAAATAAACTATGAAGATGTAAGGAGAGAAATTTAACTCATTTAATGCACCTAGACACTCCATAGAGGCAAACACCTTTAAACTTAGACAGAAAATATTCCCAAGTACCTTAAAAAAAAATAATAATGCCTTAGTTAAAACTATCAACATAATCACTATCAAACAACTAGAGCCCACATTCGCAATTCACCAGCTCACTGAAAAAGGCCATTTTGCTCTTCCAAAGAATTGTTCCATGAGTATGGAGCAGGTAGGCAACTAAACTTTTAAAGGGTCAACATTTATAAATTAAGAAAGTGCAAAAAAGCTTTCAGCATTGCTGTGACAGAAAAACTCTGACTGCCAGACATACATACTAAACACAATGGGTTTCAAATTTTTCAGTAAAGATGCCTGCTTTTGCCTATAGAAATTACTTAAATGCCGTCCATCCATCTCTCTGTGCCCATCTTCCTTTCCCCCTTCCCTCAGGTTTCCTTCTAAATACTGTTTTTTAACCTGATGACCAACTTCGAGTGAATTTTCTGAAATTAGAGATGTCAACGCTTGTAAGTCATTACAGAAAAATCAGACATCAAGGATAGTAAGATAGAAAGTATGGGAAAATCAATGGTTGGAGAGAAGAGAGGCAAATCAGCGCCCTTGCAAAGATACAGCTCTTATCTATTCTAGTCCATCAGCAGCCAGTCAATCAAGCAACACGTACAGAGCCTTGAATCACTGTGAACATAGGATGAATCTGGAATTACCTACTCTGTGACTGTGTGGTACAGCACTTCAGCTCGCTAGTGTGTTTATAATTTAGAATTTGACTAGTTCTGAATGAAGCAATACTTAGAACAATGCAACACAATTAAGCAAACAGAAAACACTGAAAACCAAGAATTATTTCTAATATTCAATATCGTAAAATATGTTAGCATAATTATGAATGTCAATGTTGGTCTTAAACTATTTAATGTATGAAGATTCAGTAATGTATTTAAAAAATCAGTATTAAAATGAGTATTTTTCAAAGGGAAGTTAAAATGTATTATGGATAACGACGAAAGTTCTAAACTGAGAAACAAGCAGTGCTATTTTGGGAAGTGAACAGATGGCTACAGAAGAGCAGACCCAGAAATGAAGAACAATACAGGGAGCCAGAGCAGGGGGGCTGGAATGCGGTATAACTGGAGAACTAGCTTTTCTTATTTTACTGCATACGCTTTCTGGCAAGTTCAAGATACTATAGATCTATAATAGAACAGGTATGAATTACGTTTCCAATTACGTTAGCGACTTGCAGAGTACTTTTGGCTATTTTTTTCCCCTCTCTCTACACACATACATTCATACGCAACCATTTAAAAAATCTCACTATTTTTCAAAACTTAATATACTTTTTCCATGACACCAGAAATAATAGGGAAACTAAAAATGAGGGACCCAAATGTAGCTTATTTGCTTTAAAACATTTCTATACAAATATTTGTATTACAAACTTGTAAAGAACCTGCTAAAACCAAAACAGTACATACAGTCTTTTTAAAGAATACCAAATTTTTGGCCCACTGTCACATCTGTAATTACAGACCTTTAAAATTTTTAAAAGCTAGGAAAATCAATTAAATGTGCAAAAACCATATCTCAATAATCTTATCTCACATTTCCAAGGGGGAAAAAAAAAAAAAAAAAAAAGAGCAGCACTTCCTCTTCTTCCCAAATTTGAAATGCAGCCACCACTTTAGCTTTAGAGTACAGGATATCTCAACGGATTTAATTTAAAATCCTATTAATTCAAATTTATTTTTCCCTAGGAAAGGCAACGATCTTTGTTGTTCTGTGTTGGTTATTTATGTAACCTTAACAATAATTTCTTTCATCATACCTGTAAAATGGAAACAAGAAGCATTTCAAAAGTTGTATCAGGATGAAGAAAGTTCTTATCCTAAACCGGTAGATCTTGGCTTCAGAGACAAGTTGGCTGCCTCCAGTCTGTCAAGGTCCATCTGGATGGCAGCATGATCCTCTAACATATCAGCCACTCATCCCAGTTTTGCATCATCTGCAAACCTGCTGCCATCATCCACATCATTAATGAAGATGTTAAACAGGGCTGGACCCAGTACTGACCCCGGGGGTACACTGCTATCCACTGGCCTCCAACTAGACTTTGTGCCACTGATCACTACCCTCTAGGCCCAGCCACTGAGCCAGTAATTTCCATATATAAAGGACATTAGCTTCTGTGTTTCCCTTTCAAGTTTGGGTGAGGAGAGGTTATACAAATCTTCAGACGTCCTCTAAAAGGTCTTTTTTTAAAAGAACAGAAACAAGCCAGAGAAAATGGCTGCTGTCAAAATCTCACTATAACTTCAGTACAGAATGGAGAAGATGCAAGAATTTTATTCAAACAAATGTTTTTAGGTGACTCAATGGAAAATTGCTTCTGGCACACAGATCCAAAATCACTGATCCTAATCCATGGTTCATGACCAGTAAATAATAAAAATAACCTATAATCTGGAAAAGAGAGAACCAATGCTCTGTGTGAGGCAGAAGCAGGTTAAGAAGCCTACGTACTTTTTAAAATAAGTCTTCTGAAACCATTGACAATCTGCAGTATATTACATACTCCAAGGAGAAGATGGAGAGTTTTCCCTTATGATTCTGATTAAGTTTTATCATTTCAAAACTGAGCACATAATGACATAATAAATAAGATAAAAGATTACATTTTTGCACTGATACACTGCAGTTCTAAATCAGTGCACAAAGGATTAAACCAGGTCCCTGTTGATAATTTAAAATTCAAACGGAAAATATTAATGAATGTATGTGAACACCTATACAAATACTCTTCACTCACATTTTGAACCGGACAGACATAAACCAGACCTCCCCCAAAAGCCAGCCAGATCCACTGAAGCGGAGCTATGGCTGAGCTGAGCTGACAGGTCTGCCAAGGTCAGCTCTGGAACTGAACTACCACGTTAACACTGACATCAGCTACCTAGACGGAAGTATGGGCAAAGGAACTCGGGTGTGCCTACAAAGAAAACCCTAAATATATCCATTATGATTATTCAGAATTAGAGTGACACTAATTGGATACCTGTTTCATAGTCCTAAAGTAACAAAGCACTGTATTATTCCCATACACCAATCTTCTTATGCAACAAAGCATTTCTCTTTGCCTTGTAGAAACAAACAACATGTTTACCTCAGCCTTGTGATTTCAGTAGCACATTCATACTCAGAAAGAATGAAAATCACCTCTACTTAATATCCGCCTATGCATTTTCAGAGTTTTACAGGTTTCCTGCTACCAGCCTGCTTCCTTTTTTTTTTTATTGTAAGTATAGAACAGTAAAAAAAAAAAAAAAAAAAAAAAAAAAGATTTACTTCTTCAGAATAGTTATTGGAATTACCATGCTCTCAACATTTCTTGATGCTATGGTTAGCTGAAAAGCCAATACTATATAGGACAAGTAATTAAAAAAGCTGGAGATCAGTGCTACAACACTGAAAAATTTGCATAACAGAGAAAAAAAATGCCAGAGTAACTGATTGGATTTGATAGGTATGTTTCAGAAATACCTTTAATAAAACAGTTTTGCAAGGATTGAAATATTGCCCCTGTACTGCTTGAAGAGCAAAAGTAGTCACATTTCACTAGGACTTCAAATTCACCAAAGCTTTCAGAAGTGCAAGTTCTCAAAAACAGTCTAGAAAAGACAAGATGGGAAACACGTACCTCAGTTACTGCTCTCCTCGATGAATGCACATGTAACGAATGCAGCACAACTCTCCTTAAGCTAGATACCTACAGACAGCTCTAAGGATCAGACACTAAAATAAAACAAATTGGGTGAGCCACGCCACACAGGCAGTGACCTGGTACTGTTCGTTTTGGATTAAGTTGTCGAAGTTGCAGAGAAGTTCTGTCCAAATCTGTATAAAGTTAGAAGTAATATGTATACCTGGCAGACAGGCCTGAAGTTATATCTGTTCACAGCTGTAGCCAAGTAGCACCAAGGGAAAGCTAACACTGAAGGACCAACTGAGGCTTTTTCATCCTCTTACTAACAAATGTCTAATTCACTGCAAAATTAAAACCTCAAAACACATTAAACTTGGCTAGTTGCATGCAGAGTTTCACTTGGAAAACTATCCCTGGGTCTTTTCTCTATGTGTACTCCCATCATAAACCCTGTCCTCTTGCCCATGCTGAGGGAAATGCTGCACTGGGAGACTTGTGGAAGACGTCGTGCTTCAGGATTTTTAGGGATCTTAAGCCGGCCATGCACAGTCTACAGGGCCTTGTACTTAGTTTAGGCTTGACCAGCCCGTATGTCTGCATGAGTAGCGCTGCAAGGGAACCTGCTGGCACAACCCAGGTGGCCTCAGTGGATACGATAACAGAGATGCCATCCCAGGCTCTCAGGGGAGGAGAAATGACTGTTACACAAAATAAAAGGCACTGCACGAGGGAAGAGGAACCTCTCCACAGACGGCATCTGTGCAGTGTGTCGTGGGAAAACCCACCTGCGTCTGTCTGATGCTGCTTGAACATGTGGTTCCCAGCTTCTGAAGGGACATAAGATTTAATCACTATCTACATTCTTCTTTTTATTCTTTCTTATTAAAATGGCTATTTTATCACACTGTTCGTTGGTTGGCCTTTCTTACTGAGATCCAGAAAAAACCCTGCACCATCTAACTCCCTCCCCTGGCACAGAATTAATGAAAAAAGTGAACAAGAAAAAAAATAGCTGACCTCCATGTCCCACATCTCTTTCAGTATTTTCATTACTTTTCTTTTTCCCCACTCTGCACTCACTGAACAATTTTTATGCTCTCAACTTTATTTACAGCTATAAATATAATTTTTGATGTGCTATATGGACACAATCTTTATATAAGATATACATTTTAATATCTATATATACAGTTGAATATATCATTGGTTGGATCCTCCTGTATTATGGGGAAAAAAAGATTTTAAAAATTCTACCAGAGAATATAATGAAGCCAGAAACAGCACTTAGTACAATCACTCTAAAATAATAAGGCATGAAGTTAAAAGTTCATTAAAATCATAAAAGATAAAAATTATACTAAAACTGTGTTTTGCCAAAAGAGCACCTTCCAGTGATACTCAACTGTTAATTAAATGCAAGTCCAGAGTCATCACATCACCTAAAAATTCACGAAAAGTATAAATTCTGCCAAGACACGCAGACTATGAATAATGAAAGGGTAAATCCAAGACAGCACTGTAACACTGCACAGCCACAATTCCAACAAGCACTCTGTTCTCCTGAGAAACCACGTGCTGCAAAAAACTACTCTCAATATCAAACATAAACAAAATTTTGAGAGTAACCTGAAAGATATGTTAAACCCTGAAATGAAGTTGTTTATTCAGTCCTCTGCAACTAATTGGAGACAATTAGTGATTACAAACAAATTTAGTTCTCTTAACTTAAGAATGCTTACCAGAAGATTCAAATTACCTACCATTACATAAAAAAAATCGAAAATATTGGTGGAAGGGAAGAATCAGCACCTTTGTTTAATTGTAACAGAAAATTGGAATACACCAAAAAAGACAAATAATTTCAGTAGACCAGCAGCTGTAAAAGTAAAGGGCACATGTCAGATTTGAGTTTCAGGATTTACGGACTTCAAAAATTAAGCTGCTAACGCTAACATTGCAAGTTCAAACCTGACAGAAGTGAAATCTGCAACCAGAACCATGGTTACAGCCTCTGTCATGAAAGGCACTGGAATACGGTTTCCAGGAAAATAATCAATACACCTTTTAAACTGGTAAAGGGGTAAAAAAACCCAACAAAAGTGAGAACAATGTCAGTAAGCGAGTTCCTAAAAAAAACATTCCAGTAAGATGAGATGGAGATAGAGGAGAGGCAGGAGAAGGAAGTAAAAAGTGAGTAAATCAACACCAGAGGCCATTTTTTCAGAGCAAATTCTCCCTTCTAAAGCCCTTCATCTTAAAATAACATCAGAGCTGTTTTTCTCACTCATACCGTCTATGAATGACAACACTTATAATCTTCATTTACATGAACTACTCCACTGAGGTCAATGGTAACTGCTCTATTTCACTCTGTAAGATGACTCACACAACCCAATATTATAGGTTAATACCTAAGACTCCTCAAAAAAGGACTAAAGATTCACACAGACATACCTTCACCAATGCTCCAGAAATGAAAAAATCGCATCTCTGTAGTATATTCCTCTACTAATTTTACAATCTTTATTTCTTAGAACTTAGCAGAAAAAAAGGGGCGGAGGTTTCCAATCTCTCCTTTGGTTACCATCAGCGTATTCTACGTCCACAATCATACCACCGTGTGACTGCCCAGTCTGTTCCCACCCGGGGAAGTAAGAATTGTCCTCAACGAGAAATCCTGAATAACAGAACAACTCAGGAACATACAGGCAAAGCCTGAAATAATCGTAACACCACATAGTTTTTCTTAAGGCGTGACTAAAATAACACACGATTGGTTCAGAAGCAGAAGTTAAGGTGAAGTGTAAATGCAAAATAAAATAGTGAATAAATTATCAGGAAAAAAAAAGATTCTGACTGCATTGATAGCCATCTAGTAAAACCTGAATGTAGTAGAAAGTCCAAGATATTGGCACGCAGTAATGCCAGTCAAAAACTATAATAAATACTGCAAGGCAGTCAGTCCTGCCTATTTCTTCTGAAAAAGAAGAAAAAGCTTCTTTCAGGAATTCCATTCCTTCCTTGTCTCCCACCTACCCACTGCCAATTGTTGCTGCTTCTGGTACTTTCTTGCCTAAGGGTAGTCACAAAGAGGGCAAACAGACATTCAAGAAGGGATGGTCCATCCCCAGGGAGCTCAGTCTCTGAAGACAGGCAGGAAGGTAGACAGAATCAGGGAAAACAAAATTAAAAGTCAAACGAAACAACTACATTCACTATCGGTATCATGGCAAAAATTGACTTGTAAGCGGTGAACGTCACGAGCTGAAAGGGTGATGGACAGAGGGGAAGAACCAGCAGATGAATTCTTTTAGTTTGTGCAATGCACTGATGCTGCAGAGCAGAAAGCAAAACTGAGTGTGAAAAAAGCTGACAAACAAGTAAATAGGAAGTTTGACAAGAGAAACTTAAGCAGGAAGTGATAGTTATATATTGTCGTTCATGTTCTAGTTTAACTTCCATCATTTCTTAACTTCTAAGTAATTCCTTTTACTATGCTACTAGGGCTTTATTAATCAAATCATTTGCACTCTGTCAACATTCTCAAAACATTAGTTTGTTACATCTCACCCCATAAAAATGGTTATTTCAACAGAAAAGTCATTCATTTTCCTTTATTGAGGATATCCTTTGAAGAATGTGCTAGACTTAAAATACAACTCTTGCTGTGAGTTTGAAAATGCAAATTAAATTTGTATCTTATTTTTGTCTACTATTTTTAAAAAAATTAATAGGTTGAGTGTTACATAAGTATTGTTACAATTCTACATAGCCAATTATGTTTTACACGTACGATTTTCACAAAGCAAAACACCTGTTCAAGACTCTCAGAGAACTGGCAGAAAGGAGCTGCATGAATACCAGATTTGTGCCACAAGTATAGATTCCCTGCTCGGTCCTTAATTTCTCCTCCTTGCTTGCTTGACCCATTTTTGCTTAGCTGAAATCTGTAAATCTAAGCAATTAACTCACAAAAAATACCTTAAGTGACTCCAAACACCTTTAAAACTTTATTTTTATTTATTGAACTTCATGAGGTTCCTGTGTCCCCCTTTCTCCAGTCAACGTCCCTCTTGAGTGCAGCACAACCCTTTGGTGTATCAGCCACTCATCCCAGTTTTGAGTCATCTGCAAACTTGCTGAGGGTACACTGCCCCATCGTCCAGATCATTAATGAAGATATTAAACAGGACTGGACCCAGTTTACCCTGGGGTAAACTGCTAGCTACTGCCCTCCAACTAGACCTCATGCTGTCCTACCAATTTTCAATCCAGTCATTTCACCGTAGAAGTTTATCGCTGGTCAAGCATTCCCCTTGGTGAATCCATGCTGACTGCTCCTGATGACTTTCTTGTCCTTCATATGCCTGGAAATTTCAACTAAACCCTCTCTACAGATCCCCTTCCAAGAAGTCAATGCAGTTTGAATACTAATGTACAATATATACCTGTGAAGCTCTATCTTTAGAGCAGCCAAGTGAGAAAAACATCATGCACTGGGATGCAGTGAGCAATCCTAATGCTACGCTCTGAATTTCAAAGGATAACATCTAATAACGTGTAGCTGGGCTGCAGTGTTTGTTCAAAGCCAACCAAAGTATAAGGATTATAGGCTTCTAACCAAGATGAGAAGCAAACTGGTATGTCAATATTCAAGAAATCCATTTTCCAAAGGCAATGAGCTACCAAGAGCTGCTGTTAGGAAAGAGCATGTTCTACATAAAAAGGAAGTTGGAGACTAAGGTCTCTTTTGCTGGGTATACCTCAGCTCTGCCATAGTGACTAATAAGCCATCTCCCTGCTCTATGCCTTGGCTTCTCGCACCTTTCTCCTTCCATTCTGTCTATTTTCAGTGTAAGCTGTTCCAGCAGAGATCATGTGCCACGAAAGTTCATTCCTGATCTTAATTTGAACCACTAGGTGCTGCTGCAACACAGACGATAAATAATTACAGCATAAACTGTCCCATAAAATTATCTGGTACTGTATGTGACAAGACTGACCTTAGAAGAGTACCTGAGAACTCTTAGCAATGTCATCCTTTTGCCATGCTGCAACAGAAAATTAGCAGTTTCCATCTGTGATTCAAACACCACTGTGTCGAGCATAGATCAGTCTGTCTGCCATTGTGCTCTCCTTCCTGAGGAAGTATACTTCCTAAGATAAGTATATAATGGCCAGAAACATGACAAAGCTCACTCTTGTGATTGAAGTTTCCAGCAGAGCATGTAAGCAAGTAACATGTTGCATACTTGTTCCTCAAAGTAAAATATCGGCAGCCTGGCCATCAGCCAGGACCCTTCCTTTGGATCTCCAGTCTCTGAGAAACCCTAGATATCTCATCTCTTCCCTAACAGAACATTTATGATCATTACTAGTTTATCACTATTCCCAGGACAAGGAGTTCCAGGATGAGGAGCTCTTCTATTTGCATTCTCTCAGGCCATATCAGGTATATCTGGTTTAAAAACCTACTAACAAATGAAGACTGGGCTGCCACTACAGACTGGTCTCTACAAGAAACCAATATGATTTCACAGAATCACAGAATGTCAGGGATTGGAAGGGACCTCAAAAGATCATCTAGTCCAATCCCCCTGCCAGAGCAGGAATACCTAGATCAGGTCACACAGGAACATGTCCAGGTGGGTTTTGACCAAAAAATTTGACCAAAATGTTATGACACTGATACAAAAGGTATGTAAATAAGATTTGTGAACAACAAATATATAATCATAAGACTCCGCTCACACAGACAACGCAAACTATTAGTTTTCAATTTCTGCTTCTCTTATGCCAGAGGAGTTGTATTCCAAATTGAATTTGAAATAAACCGATGTCTTCTGTGGGAGACAAATTACAGATTTTGTGTTGACTCTTCCAGTCCCATAATGCATAGTGCTGACGCTTTCCACGGGTCTGTTCTTGTCCAAACAAAAAATCCAAGAAAGGGAACATACAGATTTCCATTTTATATATAGTGAGTCACACTATCACCTCTTTTTAGAATGAGAAATAACACCACCACTAACTGTAAGAGCTGTCGCCTTAGACAATCACATATATTTCTAATGTTTTAAATAGTTGTCTGGGAACATATAAACAGTACACAGAAAAAGCCCACCATACTCTAGCTGACAGTCACCAGTGTTAAATTCCTTTTATAGGAAAGCCATTAGTAAGAGGCAATTGACTGACTACACTCAGGTGCTGCCTAAACCTTTGGGTTTAGGTGATAGCTGAAACACATTTCTGATCCTTCCTCCTTCCAACATAAACTATTCTGCACAGGAAGACTTGAAGTCAGTTGTCATTTCTGACTATCAATTTGTAGCATCTAGTTTAATTATCTTACGATGCAATCCAAACAGTCTCACCCAGTAAAATTCAATTCATCTGTCAGCAGGGATCAACTGACCAGCCTGCAGAATCTGGTTCACAGCTTTCTTCTCAGAACAGAGAGGGAATGGTTGTTTCAACAATGATAGATGTAGCCTGAAAAATGAAAAATTCCTCCTGCATCATCAGTCTGGCTCTTATGGGTAGTGAAGAAGGACCGTGCTTTCAGCGAAGACACTTATCCTTTACTTGGGAGTCCTGATAAAAGTTATTCCAGCTGCCAATTACCCTAAGTCTTCTACACCTCATTCCCGATACAAATCTGGCATTTGCTTATGTAGACTTCTGAACCACAATATATCTCTTCTAAAGGAATCCTGGAAAGGAATTTGGAAATACTGATCTAGGAGGAGATGGCTATCATGCTCAGTGTAACTGCCAACTGTCTGGTTTGGGGTTTGCAGTTGGACTTTTTGCCTTCCAGTACTCTGGGACAAAATAAGCAGTGACCTGAAGCACAGACTATTTCGCAAGGCTTTAAAAAATGGCTTACCACAACCTAGATTTAAAGTTTATTTTTCTTACCCACATCACATTGACAGTCTACACTTATCTCCCAATTAACACATACTCATTCCTCAAACTCACTCTTCTCTGCCATTTTCAGATGATAAATTTATTGCAACGTTTTTCTAGATATCAAGTACATAAACCAGCATTGTGCATTGTAACACCTTAATATTTTACATCAGCCAAGGAGGACTCTCTTTTACATAATATTCTGACCTATATCAGTGGTCTTCCCCAGCTAGTAGTGCCCCAGTGCCAACACTACTATTAGGCAGAACTAGAAAGATATTCTCCCAATGTTCCAATAAATCTGTTCTCTTCTATTTGTGTCATGTTTAAATACGTTTCTACAGTACAAGATAAATCTTACAAACACAGTCATCATATAAACTTTAATTTTTTTATTTAAGCATTATAAAGACACTGTAACCAAGGAGTTCTGTAGGGTAAGTGGCAGTGGTCTAAACTTGTCCAGTTTAATTAAGTTCCATGTACTACCATTACTACTTGTTTGACTGAAGATCAGCCAAATTAAATGTAGGTTTACTTTGGAGGAGAGAGAAATTCCAGTCTACTTACTGAAAGAAAGTTTAGTCTTAGCTAAATCTACTTGTCAATGCTGAATTTCATGCTACTTGCTATTTGCCTCCCTATTTTGAAATATTTTTTCATTAATATTTGAAGACTACTGCCCTCTAGTCAAAATAAGATGTCTGGTAATTCCACTCTTACCTAAAGACAGGCATAAAAAAATCGCTATTTTGTAGTTATATTGCAGTCTGCCCAACTTATTTAACATCCCTGCTACCTACTTACAAGACTGAACTACGCAGAAAAAGGATTCTTTCTCTACTCCACTTCAAAAGAAACTCCTGTGATAAAAATGATATGCTTCGGCTGCAGACTGCAATCAACACTTGCGTCTTAAGTGTCCCTTTTGTTATATTCTTTATTTTTGCCTAAAACAGTAAGCTTCTAAATGTGAATCAACAACATTTCAGTAATGCAGAAGAGCTCTCCTAGATCAGAGAAGAATTTGATTCCTTGGAGCATTTGTTTCTGTCCTTGACACAAACTCGCTATGAATCACCGGGCCAAGCCTCTTTCACACATGGTGCCTGACATGGGCACCCCTGTAAACCAGTCCCAAAAGGCTGTGCACTTCCAGCAGCTAGACTCATCAAGGCACACTGAAGAAACAAAATATGCTATTAACAATGAGAATTTAGAAAACTAGAAGGTCTCAAAGCAGACAACAAAATTATATGTCACTTTTGATCGGACGACCTTTTAATCGCCACTCTTCCATTTGCCACAATACTCCCCTACATATGAGAAGATAAACAAATTCCACTTTCAGACAAACTGATAGGCTGAGATGACAAATTACAGAAAACCTGGCAGCAAAACTAGTTACTTTTTATCCATTGTACTCCTGGGATGGTAAAGAAGGCTTATTGCTCAGAAAAAAATGATGAAGTTATAAAGAAATGCATACCTACATATTTACAGCATTCATGAATGAAGTTCCTCATAGGAAAGGAAAAAACTGATGATTATAGACTAACATGATGTTCAGGCTTAAGAAGACAGGCATTTTAAATCCAGGCCCTTACTAAACTTGATGTGCTGAGGTTTATAACCTTTACAACACAACATAGTTTTCAAATGCATAATTAAAGGCTGAGTAAGTCCCTAGATTCAGTAATACTTGGTGTAAGTGTATACACTTTTTTATAGCATAATTTAATTATCTCTTTAATTAAGGAAATATACTCTGCATTATCTTTTGATATTATAAAAATAAATTAATCCAATGAAGCCTTACTGGTTTCACTAACATTCTTCTAGGTAAATATATTTCTGGCATCTACCATAATTTTACTTTCATGGATACTCCTTGAAAGACGTGCTATAGTAACAAACGCTTTTGTCTTGTCCTGAAAAAAAAATTGAATTTAATATTAAATTTCACACTATCTGTTAGAACTGGATTCTGCTTTAAACATCAACTAACATGACTTTTGGAGAGGAAGAACAAGACTGTGGGTAGCCTTAGTACAAAAACTCCCATTCACTGTTTACAAAGGACAGCTGAATGAATAGCAAAGGGGGGGGCAGAGGGGGAGGTGTTTGCTAAACACCTGTTATCTATCACCATACTATTTTTCATCCCCACATGCCTACACATGTATTAGAATGATTATTAGAAATATTCATTTCCTGGAGTACAAATTTTCTTAGTACCTATCCATGTCTTAAAAGAGATGTTCATATTGAAAGAATAACAATTAAAAGCTATGGTTACAAACAGACAAAAACATGTTTCCTATTATCTTCGTAACTGCCTAAGAGTTTTCCTAACAGCCAACACCAGAACCTTTTGTTCCACAGGGAGCTCTACTTATCAGCTCCACCACTGTCACTAGCAACTTTGTGCAGCTCTACTAGTAGCTACCTCATGGTACAGCCCTGGAGAACAGTGCTCTAAGGGCAAACATTGCAAGAGCAGTGCAGTATTTTTGTTTTAAGGACCGTTGCGTCAGGATTTCCCACAAACAAAACATATTGTCCTGTCTGAAAATACTCTCAATACAAGTCAAAGTAAACCATTTACTTGCAATATTCCAAAGTAAAAAGTCAAAGTAAAATACTTACTTGCAATATTCCAAATAAAAATATCCCCAAGAGTTACAGAGACAGATTAACAGAAATTCTAGAAAGATGCTCACATCTCTGACACTGAATTTAAGACTGATCTTAATCTTAAAGCAAATCTCACTCTTTGCACAATGAGTCAGATGCCAAGACATTTCCCATCCATGGAACACATGAGCCTTTCTTATGCCAGCCTTGCACCCTCACATTAGCTGGGAAAAGGATTTGGGGGATTGTGATAAATACACACACAAGTTTCTCTTCTGTTTCATTTGGATTCAAACCCTCGTTCTCTTTGTTCACTCAAGATTACTGATCACCAGCTTTTTTAGAAATCCATTTCAAGACTCCCCTCCTGGACTACGGAGTGACTCAAACATTCTGGAAAAACTAATTACATTTTGGAAACCTGCCTTCTGTCCTGACAGCTTTCAGAGACTTTTAATAAATATCCTGACACCCAATTAGACGCAATTATAAGCAAACAGTTGCTTTATAGTGAAAGAAAAGAGTTTTCTTGTCTACAATGGCAATACTCAAATCTCAGTGCAAAGTTTTTCCATGTTACATTTCCCAAAATGTGATATATTTCATGTTTGTATTTCATATAAAACCTTGCATGTCACGTAAATAACCAACCACACTTAACACAAACCTATAGGTGGGATTAATGCATACAGTTTATCACTGGATTTTAATTTGGGCCAATTACAACCAAAACCCATAACTTTTGATTGGTAAAGGGGAAAAAGGTTTGAGTTGATGGACTTCGAGGGATACTACAATAGGTATTAACAACTACCTTTGAAAGTATGAGAAAGGGCTAGAAATATCTTTCATCTGCAGACATTTGTATATTTTGAAAATTCTTTATTAAAAATAAATAAATAAATCACAGGGCCACATGTAAACTCTCTCAGACTGAGAATTTAAAATTCTATTCAGCAGTTCTGAACAGTGTCAGATATGAAACTATGCTATGACCAGTTTCTGAATTTTTCATTCAGTTAAGACATCTCTTTTGGGTTAAAGAGTAACCACTCTTCTAATGTGGAATATAAGCTCTACATTATCAAAATGCTAAGAAAACATTAATTATTTCTGTATTAATTATTGTGGTATTACTATGGAAGAACCTAAACATCAATATCTATTATTCAAAATTACAGTACTGAAAAAATTATTTCAGATGTTTTCCACTTGTAAACTGTTACTCCAAACACAACAGATATTGAAAAGCTGTCCTCTTTGACATGGCAAGCAGATTTTTTTTCAACCAGAGAAGAAGCCAAGACATACAAAAGTCTTGCCTTTTTAAAATTCCTCTTCAAACGGGGCTGGTTTCAGAACATTAAGAAAGTCAGTTGTAAAAGCAAGACAAGAGTTTCAAAATACCACACGTGCTACTACAAAAATGGTTCCTGGCAACATCAGAAGTCTCTGAAGGAGATCGCTGAGAATGGAGAGCAACCCTATGCCTTTAGACAGGAAGAATTACAAATAAGCAGCAGCTTTCCCTAAGGTAAGACAACCACCACATCACTCATGATCCAAAAATCCTTGCAAGGTTTCTTCAGCTCAGAGAGGCATGAAAAGCAATGGCCCCCCAGGAAGCAAATATTCCTGAATGGCAAGATGCTGTTTCCATTTTCCTTGCATACGTTTACCACCATGGTACAATGGTTCCATAAGTAAACCCTGTCTGCACTGTGGAGATGCAATCAGACACGTGCACAAACGTGTAACCCTGCCCTCCTCAATCTGTGAAACAGAAATAAATGACTGCGTCTTGGTAAATGAAAATCATTTGTTAGGAGAAAATACTACATTATTTACCTTCTGTATACTTACGCCCTAGTTTAACTTACACCAAGAGGAACTCTGTGAATCAAGCGTCATATCAGCTATGAGTGTCACTCAGTATGGTGAAAGACATACAGATTTCTAGTTACGAGGTAGCTAAAGCCCTGGGAAAATATTCTGCCCTTGGAGATCACAGTAGACAGACAAACATATTCAGTGACTTGGGCATACACATAAAAATTTTCTTCTAAATTATACAAAAAAGTGTTGTGATCACTCAGAAATAAAGTATCACTCTAATAATTTCAAATACATAACGGAGACAAAGAAATGCTAAGAGAAGCCTAAGTTATGTCTGCAGATGTCAGAACTTAAGAAACAGTAGATGACTCTGCACCACCTTGTTCCTCATCAATACTTGAACACAGAGCAAGTACGTATAAGCAGAGTCAGCCATACTTTGCATGTTTCTGACTAGGGGAAACAGAAGGCCATTGCATTTGGATGTTTCCTTTACATTAAGTATACTTCAGAATAATGAAGTAAGACTCATTTGCAAAGGATTCAGCTATGCTCACAATACATTTTATTTCTCTTCACCACATGAACAAAAACAAAATGGCAGAGCTGTTAAACTAGAGTGAGAAAGATTAACACAGCTTTACTCATTCTTCCACGGTCTGACTAGTCCTCCTCCTACTGGAGGAAAAATCACTGAAAATGAAATCAATGAAAATTAATTTTAAAGCACATAAGTCAACTTGAGTTTCTGAATTATTTCATAAAGAAACACCATCTTTTTACCTCCACTTCACAGCTCTGACACAGTAAGAAAGCAATTGCAAGAGGTTCAATTTACCTTGCACCTTCTCTCTGGAAGACACTGTTCACAATCCTGAAGGGAAGCACTTGTTGAAACAGCAGAAGTATACCCCTTTCCCACCGCAAGAGATGGATTAGGGTTGTCACTTACTGGAACTGCCAACAAATTTATCTCTTGCTGACTCTATGCTAAAAGGCCAGATTCTGCCTATGAAGAGATTCTAGGCTGATCACACACTGACAGGATGAGTACCCCAAATAATTTATTATGAATGCTGACATTCTCCTTTCCAGTTACATATCTGCTTGGGCATTCTTTAAATACCTTACAAATATATGGAAATGCCGTGTATTTGAAATCTTCCTCTTGGTTTTACTAACTGATCAAGAAAAAGGAGATGGCATCTTGAAAACGACAAGCTCCCCCTGACTAGACACCACAGGTTGCAGAGGTCAGCTCCATATGCAGGAACAATGCCTTCTTAGAACTTCTCAATGACAACAGGAAATAGTCTCTATTTAGAAATATTTGCCTATATTGAGGTAGATGAAATCTGGAGAGCAGATTTAGTCTGGTTCCTTGTGATTAAGAATTGTATATGCAGCTCTAGACTATACAAAAGTGTCTTTTGCTTCCCAAGCTAGGACAGTCAGATATACTACCCTTTAGCTTTACCCTTTAATAGTCTTTTAGCTGTCCCATTGCAAACATATAGTTTTGACCTAGTGGTTAAATATTCATCAGGGCATATGCTAGGAGAGGCCAACTAATGGCAATCCCTCCTATCCTGAATAAGAGACTGGATGCTAAATGTCCAGTCCCCATTCCAAGTACTTATTTTCATAAAACAAAACTAACTTTTATATATTAAAAAAAATATTTAAGTTGCATATAAATAATTTTGGTTTTATTCTGTGTTATTTATATATTTTTATTTTTTTTTACATAATTCTGAAATTTGGCTCCAAGAAGCACAATTCAATTAAAATATGTATTTGTTCCCAAGACCTTAAATAAACACTACAACTGCAAAAACAGTATCCATAATAATATTAGCTTCTCTAAACAATTTTCTTCCCCCCAACTGAATAGTTTTTCAGTTCAAGTGTCTTTCCTATTTGTTTTACCACAAAGGCTCTGCCATACCAACACCATCACATCCTCCTAGCTTCCAGTCTTTTCAATACAGATGATAAAACCAGTAACTAGATGTCTAGCAAAATTACACTGTTTAAAAAGTCAATGTGACTACAGAATCACTAACAGATATTTATTGAAGTTGAATGACAATACTATTTTTGTTTTTAATAATTTGCTGGATGGCTGGAAGCAAGATACACTAAAAAAACCCAAACATAAAAGAGACAGACTCAAAAATTCTCAGGCTCTCTCTTTCTAGAGCACATCTTGAATGCAAATAATATATTAAACCAATTTCAAACTCAGCCAATTCAGTTAATTTAAGAAACGGGAAAAAGAAATGAGATTGTGGGTTTTGATAAAGCAGCTGGCATTTGCTTCAGAAATAGCAAGACTATGTGTAAGGAAACAAAATTAACTTCTTTCCTCAAAATAGCCTACTGCTATCAGACAGGTAGATCATAATGTACAAACACATAAAACATTCTAGATGGGAAAGAATGAAGGAAGATTTTATGAAGAAGTTATTTACTCCATGCCCCCTTGAATTTGCTGAATTCAGGAAAGGGTATGTGTGCTGGGGAGAGATATCAATTTTCCAAGTTGATCAATTATTTAAAAAACAAAGAGAAAAATACTATCTTGTTAGTAACTAAGATTTAACTAGTTTACTTTTTTTTTTTTAACGTTATATATAAATTTGCCATACCAGTTATTAAATTCACATGGTTATAATGAACTTTTCACTGGTCTAACCATAGCTTTATGCAAAATTTAGTTTTAGCTACCTTAAAATACTAGATTAAGGGTGTGATTGCTCTCTTGAATCACTCAGGTGGAGTTGGACATTAGATTTCTTTCCAAGTTTAAGTTTAGGTAAACAGCACATCAACTATATGCAACTGCTTCTCTTGGGTAGGTCAAATCTAACAGGACAAAGCAGAAAAAGGGAAAACACGGATTTCAAATGAAAAACTACATTACTGGGAGCATACTTCCAGAAGACTGAAGTTCCACTTCACCAAATGGAACTGCATCTTCACCTGTAAGATGACTGAAGATTGTACCTCTCCTTTTCACATTCATCTTTATTATGACTTGCTCTTGCTTTTCAAATGTTTGGCCATGTAAACCAGACATATCTGTAGGAGCAGAGCAAAAGCATACTAATATTTACTTCTGATAGAGACCAGTTATTTGAAAGAAGCGCTGCATCATTTGGCCCTTGTCCTGGTACTTACTATTCCAACCAACAAATGGTTAAGTAGTGGTTAACTTTTAAAAATGCTAATATTTTTAATACTGCATGGATAGAAAACCTTGTGGAATACAGCACTAAAAAAAAATAAAATCCCCATAATTGATCAGGAAGAATGTGAAGTAGCTCCCTAGCTATTCCTGCATGACATCTCCTCATTTGCTGTCACAGTGTTGTAACTGAACAGAATGAAGGATCATTACCTGCTAGTTGCAGAGAAAAAAAATTCAATTGCTGTTGCTAAATGAACTGTACTGAGAATAGTATGATAACGATAGCAGTAACTTTCTGCAATTCTTCTTTAATGTCAGATTAAGAGCACTCCGTATCATCAATGCCATCGCTGTTCCCCACGTATTTAAATAACCTTACATTAAGAACACAAGAGTGATTGTGCTGGGACAGACAAATGTTTGTTGAGCTCAGTCTCTCTTACAGTGGCAAACAGAAGACACCTAAGAAGCATTAAGCCAAGCATGTAGTGATATTTCTACAGATGCTCTGTCAGGTCCCAACTCTTCAGAGACTCCAAAGACCTGAAGCAGTATTTAACTTTATTTCCCCCAGTGAATGCTTCTTTCATTAAGTTCATGAACATAAAACATTTAGTATCCACAACACCATTCTGTAAGAAGTTACATACTACACCATATGTGAAGAATCTTCATTTGTTTGAGTATGCTAAATACTCGTTTTATTTGGCGGTTCCCACTTCAAGTGCAAGAGGTCTTGCAAGTCAGGTAGGGCAATGACCTCTCCAACACAGGGCACAGTCCCACAGTACCCAAGTCAGAGCAAAGCATGTCAGGGTCAACAACCAGGGTCAGTCACAATCCAGTGGTCTATATCTAGCCCAGCTGGCCTTGTCTACAGGCAGCCAGGCCCAGCGTGGGTGCAGAAGTGGTTGCAGAGCCTGTTCTTACAGCCAGGGCTCCAGCACTTCAAGCAGCAGCAAGACCACTTTCCTGCATCACTGAGAAATCATCAGGCAACAGCATAAATAATGCAATAAAATTATTATAGTCCAAAGGAGCCAGGAGAACATAGTTAGTATGCATGGGTTTTAGTGCTGAACTAAAAGTGATTCTTTAAACACTGGAAATTACAGTTTCTTCTATTGATTTATTTAAAATAAAATTTGCATCTTCTGTGAGAGTTAAGAGTGGAAATTCTCATCTAGGTGACCAAATATGCTTTCCAAAGGCTGCAAATATAGAGACCTGAGACATCAGGTGGAAGATTGAGCATCTTCTAGGAAAACTAGAAGATAACTAATCCTCAAGACCGATGATATGAAAAAGCAGAAGTTCCCTGAGACCCCAGATATGCAGAGGGCTAAGGCACCGTGGCTGAGGTTCCTGCAGAAACATCCACGACAAAGCAACATGCGTCACAGCTGGAGCAGCATGCCTTAAACGCTTTCTCCTTTGACTCATTTACACCATGAATTTACTCCTGGTAACAGCATCATCAAAGAACTGCAGGTGAGAAACCACTAGATGAATAAGCTGCAACACAAGACTACATTCAGTCCAAGTTTTATATTCACACTCACCACATCACTTCCAAGCAACAATGCTAAAGCAAGTGTATGCAGCAAATCCATGATATGAAGCTTTTTTGTTTCCCAGAAGGAAATCACTTTATTGCTTAGAATACTTCAAAAGCATTAGCATTTTTCTTAGTCCTTCCAATATTCATCTCCATACAGTAACTAAAGCTAGCCTACAGAGATGGGAAAAATAAAGCTAAAAATATCCTGTTTGAATTGTAAAGTCAGGGAGAAAACTGGAGGAAGTATTTGACATCACCCAACAAAATCAAAGAAGTTTTCACTTAAACCAAAGCAATATTCTGAGTTTCAGATATTCAAGCAATTTTTGAAGAGGAATTTTAAAAAGTAAAGGCAATGACTAGATTTTCTTCCCATGCATAACTGGCAGCAAATAAAATACATAAAGGTGCTTGAAAGAGAATCTGACAGTTAAGTAGTGAAAAACTGGTAAGGTGGCACAGACAACATGGGAGTCAGTATCACAATAAATTACAACAGAATAGGGTAGGAACCCCAAATCTATTATGAAGGAATATGTAAATGAGATTATTTCACTTACACAGTGATATGCTTCAGAAATGTGGGGTTTTTTCCTCAATATAATATTTTTGAAAGTCTGATTATCTTTTTTTGGCTAGGTATAATGAAAAGTATAACAACTAGCTAGAAACAGTCTGCTTTTATTTTAGAAATGTAGAATGTGAGCTGTACTTTTGGTTTCTGCTCAAGTAACCTGTGCCTTTGTGTAATCAGTCAAACCTAGCAAGAGTAACATGTTCATTAAATATTATTTAGCCTCCCTCTTACCTGTCAAGACTTCAAGCATGTGCTTAAAATGATGACTGGACAGCCACAGAGATATTAGAGACACTGGATTATTAGTTGAGATGAAGGAGTCAGTTCATCAGTAGTAAAGTATTTTAAGGATTGGCAGTAGAAAGATAATAGTTACAGGTAATTATTTGAACATCTTCCCTGCTATTGTCTAAGTAAAGACCTTCTGAAGAGGAAAAAAAAAGGAAAGAAAGGAATACAAAACCCAGAGCAGATGTAAAAGACACCAACAAATCACCTGCAAGGATTCCAAGCAGAAGAGAATCACAAAAGCAAAGGAAAGGCAACAGCTCAGAAAGCAGAAAATTATCAAACTGATCAAAAGATACAGAGAGCTCATAGACACAAAAGGGCTTGAAATTTCACAGAAAAGAGGCCCGAGTTTTTGAGCAAATTGTTTTGCAAAATTTCTTTCAGAATTTGCAATATCCAAACAATTGCTAGTGAAATTCTGCAGGATAAATGACTGATTTTTGATTAGTTAAAAAGCTAAAGGAATGAAGTAAGTTTCCACCCTCTTCTTTCTCTTTCACATAATGGAGCAGAACAGTACATTTGGGATATTTTTTTTCCTAATTTAAGATTTTTACAAAGATATTGAATAGCAAAGCCTCAAGTATTTAAATTTTGAAGTAATTTTAAAACCTATGTGGTTTAAAATAGTCCTATAGGACTATGTGACTCTTCTTACCTATCTTCTAGAGAAAGCAAAAAAGTACGAAAAGATAAGAGAAAGTGAACAATTGAGTTTCCTTAATGAAGACTACTAAGCATTAAGCATTATGGTGTATTTTTCCTCTAAAATGCAAACAGTTACTAGATTCCAACACACCAGCTACTAAGAGCAGTTTGATAGCACACACTTTTTTTCTGGCACAAATGGGTCATAGTGCAGTTTGCAACTGCAATGCTGGACTAGAAAATATACCAAGCATATATGCAGTTATATCAGCAAAACTATGCTTCTGCCAACATAGTGAAATTTATTTTATAAAAGTAAATGAGCAAAATGGTTTAGGTAGTATAAAATGCAACAATACTGGGGGAATTTTCCTCATGCAATCTGTCACCAAAGTCTTACTGCTTTTTCTACATCTATAATGCCACAAAGGAACTTAAAATCAAATCCACTGAATCTGACATACATTCCCTAAGCTGAGGAAAAATAAAACAGAAAAAGAATACATATAGCAACTTACGCAATGACAGCAGAGTAAATTAATAGAATGCTTCTGAAATTATATACCTTGCTTAATGTTCACAGATTATCACTTCTTCATTGCTATGAAGTTTTAATGCAAGACATTTCTTTATCACAGAATCAAAGAATCACAGAATGTTAGGGATTGGAAGGGACCCCAAAAAATCACCTAGTCCAATCCCCCTGCCAGAGCAGGAACACCTAGGTCAGGTCACACAGGAACGCATCCAGGCGGGTTTTGAATCTCTCCAGAGAAGGAGACTCCACAACCTCTCTGGGCAGCCTGTGCCAGTGCTCTGTTACCCTCACTGTGAAGAAGTTCTTCCTCACATTTATGTGGAACCTCCTATGTTCCAGCTTGCATCCATTGCCCCTTGTCCTATCATTGGATGTCACTGAGAAGAGCCTGGCTCCATCCTCATGACACTCACCCTTGACATATTTATAAACATTAATGAGGTCATCCCTCAGTCTCCTCCAAGCTAAAGAGACCCAGCTCCCTCAGCCTTTCCTCGTAAGGGAGATGTTCTACTCCCTTAATCGTCTTTGTGGCTCTGCACTGGACTCAAGCAGTTCCCTGTCCAGCAGCTGTTAACATGAAATTTTAATTCTTCAACTCACTTTTGAGAGAAACACAGTTAAAGAGGTTCTGCCCTGAAGCAGCTGTGCTTCTCATCACAATCAGGAAATATGTGAGTCGGTCAGATTGAAACGTTTAAATTACTTGTTCTGAATCAAAGTCTGCTACTTGCCAAGCCAATTCTCACCAGTTCTACCCCAGCCTAAGAATGAGGGGCACTCAACTTCTTGCCGCCCCAAAAGCACTTTTCTGGCACATCCATTATATATGACTGCTCTTCTGATATGTTGGAAATCCTGGAAGTGATTAGCCTCCTCCTAGGCAAATTCTCTCATACAGAAGGACCCAAACTTACTTCAACTGAACAAGTGAAGACAGAGGTTGCACACTGCCAAACTGTTTTGCATGCTTGATCCACCTGACTGATAGGTGGTGGCAGTTCTGAGCACAAATCAGTCACACTACTCCTGGACACACACACAATGAAGAATAGTGCATGGTATAAAAGCTATTTAGTTGTAATTACTATTTCTAAATGGAAAGAGTCACATTAAAAGCCATAGCCTCAAAGGCTCCTGGCCAAATGAGTAAATAATATTCTGCAATGTAGGACGATAACAGGCAGTAAGAAGGCAACAGCCTGCAGTTCAAACTGAAGTATGCAATAAGAAGCAGTGACAGACAGCACTATTCCTTCCTTCATGTCATCCTTTGTGCCATCCTCTGCCTCAGTCCTGCTTTTTCAGCCACTAAATGCATATGAAAGACTTCTGCCTTTACTAACAAGGCAGAGCATCTGCTGCTACAACAGAGATTCCTTTCCCTGCAGTGAAATTTTAAAGATTTCTTCTTCAAAAACAACAAGATGACTAATTAGCAAACTTCTCAGTACAAATGCTAAACAGAAAATGTTTACACTGTTACAATGGCTAACACTTCCCTCCCAACAGGGTGTAAAAAAAAAAAAAAAAACCCACCAAAAATCAGTTCAACAGATGTGAGATGGATCTTCTCCACTTATGACACAGCTGTGATTTTTAGCAACTAAGTTACACAACAAATGTATACTGGAGTTTTGTTCCAGGCCCTGAACAGGACAACATTTGAGAGAGGCAGCTGTTCACCACGACAGCTACCACAACATCCAAAGAAATCCAACCAGCTAAAGCTAAGATACACAATGAGGAGATATATTGTGTCCACTACAAACACATGCAAAAAACTTGGACAGTGACTAGACTTGGAATACAGCTGAGATTAAATCCTCTTTAAAATAGACAGGAATATACAATTTGAGATTTTCAGCATTTGTTACTCTACAGAATCAGATATTAAAAGGCTCTGAATGCTGATGATGGGACCACAAGTCAGTCAACATTTTGAGACACAACTTTCTGAATTTTCTCCTTGAAATGAAAACAACAAAACCACAGCAAGAGCTCTGCATCTCTAAAGCTTTCCTTTTTTTAAGAAAATAAAATAACAAGCAAACTCTGAAATACAAACACTCAGATCTGTTGGATGAAACCTATTAAAAGGAAAGAGTTTGAAAACAAAATCATAGCCTGTGCCTTTGAGTGGATGGGATCTTCCTTTCAGACCTTCTCTCAGTTTGGCAACTTTCATGCGCTTCCTGGATGGAAACAAGCATCACACAGTTCCCTGAGATGTTCCAGAAATTCCTTGTGTCTTAGCAGCCAAGTGAAGATCTGAGGTATTTTTCTGAGCCACACCAGCAGACACTCATTAACATGCAAATGTTCACTGTATTAATTAAAATGCTATTGGCATTCTCAGCTCTCCTGCAGCAAGCAAGCATGCAAACAGCCCATATGATGCTGGATTCTGAGCTACACATTTATAAGGTTTATCCTTTCATTTCAATATAGCACAGCAAGACCCACTTCAGTTCCATGACAATCCAGATGGAGCACTTAAAGACTTAAAAGCAAACTATTTCAGTAATAAATAAAAACATACAGACACAGCATCTCCCCACCATCAGCAAATTTGACCTAGGCATGAGGGGAGTCAAAATAAATGAGAGTACAATTATTCCTTACTTTTCATAAGCTACTATTAATAGAACAAAACTTTATAACAGAGATCATAAAAATTAGTAAGGCAGAAACACTGTTGACATAAAATGCAAAATAGCGGGATTTACTTAGTCATTATTCTTTCAATGAGATGTTGGTAACCTACCACTGATGCCCGTAAACTTGTTACTCAGAATACATAATTCAAAGCACTAAAATATCATTTGTCCTCTCTGCCTCAAAAACAATTCATTAGCACTACAGAAATACTACAAGAAGCTTTCTGCAGGTGCTGATAAGAGTTAAAATAACAAACAAAAAATCCCTTTGATCTCTATTGTTATTTCCCTCTTAAATGTCACCATAACTAAAATAGCACTTCAGTTAACACATACTAGAACTGTTACAATCCTTAATGAAATATTGAACTGTTTTACAAATGTCAAAGTTTTGACTACTTAAAAAAACAAACACACAAAACCCAAAAGCAAACACACACAAACATGCCCACAAGGGATTTCCTTTTTCCCTTCATGGGAATTTCTTTTTCCCCCACTCAGTAAAAAATTTTTGAGCACATTAAAACAAACGCAAAAGCACAGTACCAGGAAATATTTGTTGTAAAACAGTATACTAACCTGTCCCCCATAATAAAATCACAAGTTAAGTTTGCATTTTTTTGAAACTGATAAAACCAAAAGAATGATTTAGATTTTTTTTCCTCCATTAAAGATCGTCTTGCACTAGGAGTAAAGGTTTAAGTCAGTTGATATTTCAGCTATCGTCATCCCTTCCCAAAGATCTGAATAGCCCTACTCACCAGTCTTTCTGAAATAAAGAAACTACATTATGCATTTTTCAAAAAATAAAAACTTTCATGAAATTCCATTCATAAGTGATATTTATTATCAGAATTATCATTATTCTTCCTGGAATCCCCTCCTATTTTACCCTACTGTTGTTGCATATGACTGAGAAGACTGCCTTCCTGCTCTTTCCCTACAAAGCACACAAAAGCATGAAGCAAGAGAGAGTGTATCTGGAAGGCACATTCACTGACAGTCTGGTGTTCCCAATAAAATGTTAAATTATGGGGTGCATTGGAAACATTAAAATAACTGCTGTTACAATGCAGTCCTTAACACTTGCAACTCTACCTGATAAAATTATTTTCTTTGGTCACAGTTTACTCCAGCTCTCTATATTCTATATTTTGATTAAAATATTGCACAACTGAGAAGAAGGTTTTATGTTTACCACGTCTTGGTTGCTGCACTCTGGCTCAATTCCAGCCTCTCCAAGAGCAATTGGGCCTGGTAAGCTCTGCAGGACCTTCTCAGCAGGGGAGGAGAGCTGCAAGGCAGCTAAAAGAGTGCCTATGTGCCTGCAGAGAGCCAAGCAGGGTGCCTGCAGCAGGCAGACAGATTGGAAGACTTGTGAGAAGAGGAGAAGCATAAGCCCAGAAACATATTGAATATAAGTGGTCACACAACCATAGGCTCCAGCTTCCATTACAGTATGATTTCTTTACTAAGAATAGCTGCAGTGGTCAGACAAAGGCTTGTCTGTGATTCTGTGTGACTATATTGCTCCTCAGACAAACACCTATGAATGTGTGAACAGTGAAACCACAGAACCATAGAATGGTTTGGGTTGGAAGGGACCTCAAAGATCATCTAACTCCAACCCCCTGGCATGGCAGGGACACCTCCCACCAGACCAGGTTGCTCAAAGCCCCATCCAACCTGGCCTTGAACACTGCCAGGGAGGGGACAGCCACAACTTCCCTGGGCAACCTGTGCCAGTGTCTCACCACCCTCACAGTAAAGAATTTCTTCCTACTATCTAAGATAAATCTACCCTCTTCCAGTTTAAAACCATTACTCCTTGTCATGTCACTACATGCCCTTGTAAAAAGTCCCTCTCCAGCTTTCTTGTAGGCCCCTTCAGGTACTGGAAGGTCTCCCCAGAGCTTTCTCCAGGCTGAACAACCCCAACTCCCTCAGCCCATCCCCATAGCAGAGGTGCTCCAGCCCTGTGATTGCCTTTCCAAGGGTACTCCTGTGCCTCCAGTCAGGGCTGCAGGCTAACGACCAGGCTGCCAACTAGGCCCAGGCCTGAGCTGAAGTTATCGGAGCAGGACACGAGAAACTGCTGGATGTGACAGATAATGTGAGAAGTGACAGAAATCACAGACGGCACCATGAGGAACAGCTGGATCTCACAGCCAGTTAAGTGAGACACAGCCAAGCTTCACAGCTAACTGAGGGGGAGTACTGGGGACCTTTTGAGAAGCAGCATCTTGCCAGGCCAGCCGTTGATAGCTAATAGTATTAGTAATACCACATAAACCTGAACCCTCCCTTGGCAACAGTATCAGAAAAACCTATTTGGGTGCCCATGTGACAAAATCAATGAGGAGAAAGTAACTAGAGGTGGGTCACTGACTTGGAAGAAGACCAGATTAGAGAGAGGTGAAATGGAAGGTCAGAAAACTGGAAAAGCTGTATCAAGGTATGTAAACTACCTGATCACTGCTGTCTGGGAATATATGCCGAGTGGCTCTGCACTTGAACACTACATCCTCAATCAGGACAAACCAAACCTGTTGTCCTGACTTATTCCACACATTGTAAAACCTGCTTCTGAGACCAAGAAGCATGGAACAGGAGTTTTCCTGGGCTGGCAGTCCTCATGCCATACCTCAGTGAATGTCTACCTATCACATCCTAACACCTCCAAGAACGCTACTCGAGCTTCCCAATCTTCTCGTTTAAGGTCTTCCTGAGCAAGAAATACCTATGTATTTAAAAGCACTCTGGGATTTTTCTTCCATGATCTTGCCTGATGTCTCAAGTCACATAAAACATTTGCACACCATGGCAAAAAAATTCCAGGAACTGAACAACAAGATCTACAAAAGCATCCTAAACCTCTAAGCAAGCAAGGTAAAACCATCATGAGTGCTGGTGAGTGTAATGCATTATCCATATAGCAGACGGTCTGAGAGAAGAGTTTGTCTTTCTGAACTGTACAAATGCCAAGCCTGCTTAAGAAATGTGCTACCAGATTCCATGTATCTGCTGTTGACAATCATCTGTGGAAAGTGACAACTGGTCTCCTGGGAACGCCAGTCCCATAGTGGTGGAAATATAAATTCTCCTTATCTGTTTTACATTCCACCTCTGCTAAACTCTTCCTCCACAGAAAAATGGATATAAATATACGCTTTTTAAAATTAGTCCCCCTAAAAATAGTTATGAATATTTATTTACCGATTGGTGAAATAGCCCAGCTGTACAGTCCAGCTTGCAAAAATAACTTCTGATATGGCTTGAAGGATTTTGAATAGTAAGTGAAAACACAAGTATGGTATTTAGAAACCAAGTCTAGTATTCTGAGCAATATGGATTAACTTCAGATTTTAAAAACTGCATCCAGTTAAGACCTGAAAGTGTGCATAGACTGGGTAACTGGAACAGGCATAAAGAATAGAGTCTGGTTGTCCTTGGTTTTACAAGTGTTAAAACCAGGGTGACCATATGCTCTACTAAGCATCAAAAGACGACTTGAAATTCCCCTATTAGTTTTCCTGCCTAGCCCCCCACTTCCTCTCCCTGTCAATTAATGACATTAGAAGCTTCACACTTAATAACCCAGCCACTTGCAGGTCCAACAAATTTACAGAGTACTGTGGGTCAGATTTTAGTCACACCAGCAAGGATGCAAACAGACAAATGTCATGAAAGAATCAGAGAACTCAAGCAATCATTCAAACGTTTTAATACAATGTCATTAAGATTCACTATTTCAGTTTCCCATTAATCATGCCAATCAACAAGATGTGAGAGTGAGTGTTCTCCCTCTAAACTCACCATGAATTTCACATTTCATTTGCCGAGTATTGCCACTATTCATTTCCATGGAAACAGTTGTGATGGGAAAAAACTCTCTGGTATATTGTATCATCGAGTGAATCAGACAAGAAGACTCTAATTAAAGAAGACTCTTTCTAAATATACACACAGCCTGCAAACCAGCAATACTAATAAAATATTTTCAAAATGGTCTTAAAATATAGACAGTTTTACTAAAACTACTAAGAGAGTCACATGGACAGATGCACAGGTTTATGGTAGAGTACAACGATCAAAAACCTCCTTTACTTAAACCAAAACAGTTCAAAAATTCTTGATGACACATCTAAGTATTTTTAAATGACAGTTGGCAAGTAATACCAATTACCCACTGCAAGCTTGTAAATAACTATATATGCAATGTACTGTGCAAACTTTCCACAAACAATCAGACTCCTACATTTTTTCCAATGCTTGCAGACATCCCATGACATTTATCACTAATAAAAATTGCAAATATACTGTAGAAGCACACTCACAAACAGGAAATAGGCCCTAGGTGTACTTCTGTGTGATTACAAGAGAGTGCTGCCATGAAGTGCCCCCCATACAGCCATCCTAGCTTTCCTCTTGGATATTTTCACAGCTACCTGACTCTTTAAGCCATTCACTTACCGCTTCCTGTGGAATTCATATACATTCATAAACTCACCAACTATGAAAGGGCATGAACTATACCCCAAAATCCACTGTGGAATTCTCCTATCATGGTATCTCATTTTCAGTCTAAGTAGTCACTCTACATATTAAGGGTTTACTTAATGAAAGATATTCCAGAATTTCAGGCTGACAACCCATTCACAAACAGCTTCATAAGCATTTGGCTCCTGTCTTTGTTTCCATGTTAATTAGGATAAATCAGAAAACAATATAAATTACATATTTTATTTTTTCTTTAATGAATATGAACACTAATGTAGAACAAGGAAAAAAACCCAAATATTTACTTAAATTGAAAATGACAGAGTTACATGACACTTTGAGGTCCAAAAAGTAATGTATAAAGTTGGGAAAGAGGGAAGGTGTCATACACAAATCACCCCTATTAATGCAGCCTATTTCTTGGACGCAGCAGGACTTTGATAGAGTCTCTGCAAACACAAGCTATTATCTCTTCTGGAAAGGGCTTCTTATCTCGGGCACAGAGCCACTCCAGTGCACCTGTACTGTTCCCAGGTCCAGTGCTTGCTTGGACTTCACTCTATTGCCACCTTCTGCACCACACTTCATTGCACAACATAAATGTGTCCTTACGTGCCTATACCAATTTTTAGACATACTCTAAGAAAACCAAGTATTTTAGATTAATGCATTCATAGTAGCAAAATCAAAAGCCAGCTTCAATTCAAATTATATGCTATCAAAAACTAACTCATAGGTGGACTTATAGGTTTCGTATTAAGAAAAATGATGCCACAGGATGCAGTAATTATTGACAAATTTATAGTATTAGGAATCTGACTTATTAGTTTGATGCAAGATACTAAATTTCTGTAGGTACAGTAACATGATACAAATCAAGTGTAAACATAAGCAAGTTGTTCAAGTAATAAACATGCTTCAAATTTGAAAACCAGAAAAGACTACTGGGAGGAAAGATCTTTTTTCCTGCTACCTTGTCAGAAGGGATTTAAACCTTTTCTGCATGACTTCCCGTCTTCTCCATTCAAAATTTTTAATTCCACTAATTAAAAGAGGTTTTTTTATCAGCTCAAAAGTATGCACTCTTTACAAATAACACAATATACATACATTTATGCAAAATCTAAAAAGCTGATTTCCTAACTTAAGTAAAATTCAAAGCAATTACCAATGACAGGTGCAACAATTTTGTTGCAATGTCAGCATAAACATGTTTTTTGATGCTTCTTAAAAAGTTATCTATGCAAAAACATGTTCAAATTATTATGAAGATACCATAGTTATTAAAAATAAAACTAATAAACCTGTATATGAATAAACAGAGAACAGACTAACTGGCATTTCAAATGTTTCCCAACTACTGCAAAACAAGACATAAGATACATTCTGGAACGTAGAAAATTCATAAGCACAGAAAGGAAATATATTGATATGCAACACAATGTAATCATGGAAGCTATCACAGCAAGGCACCACTAACCAAACCAAAAAAGCAATTCAAAAGTAGTTTCTTTTTCTTGCAATAGTCAGTTAACATATAGGTCTCAAAATTAACACAGGTAATTCTGGAAGATGTTGGATATAGGGCATTTCAAAACATACACCAGTGTCCTACAGAAACATCAAGTTTGTGAAGAACTGAAGAAGTAAATGACCTTCCTGTTCTGTAACATTTTTGCTAACTTCTCACATGCTTGTAATTAGCCACTGTCAGGATCAGAACAGTAAAGTAGAAAGATGTAAGATTTGATAAAATGCTATGTTCTTATTTGATATCAAATTGTGTCCAACTGACAGTGGTTTTGCATCACTAACAAAATTAGCTCGTTTAATTCTGACTTCTAATACTTGATTGTTTTGATGTTAATACATTGAATTCTCTAATAAATATTTTATGATTTTGTTTCACTAAGCCTTTTACATACAGTGTTAAGAAGCACACAGCAGGGAAGTTTATCCTAGAAGTATGCAAGCTTTTCTACAACCTATGTATTTTTTTCACCTCTATATTTTCTTTTTTCTCACATTAAACATTACACATATTTACTATGTTCCATAATTCAACATGAATGCATGACTCAGAAGTTGGCCTGCACTGTTACAAAGTTCTTGAAGATTATTTCATTTCACAATAAGAAATAAGAACATAAAAACAAAACCAAAAAACCCAACAGTATGCAGAAAGCTTTTTATGATTTTGCTACCCTACCAGAAGCGATCTATTAGGGGATGCTCATTCAAATGCATCATATTTCTAAGAAAACACATAAAAATGCTAACAATATAAGAGCCACCTTTTGATTGACAGGAAGTATGAATTCATATAACAATTTAAAAAACTTTGCTTTACAACCCTAATGCTTATTTTTCCAAATAGCTTAAGCATTTTGATAGGAAGTTCTCGTTGCAAAAAATTTTCAATTATTTTATATATCTGAAACACCGATTCTCAAAAAAAAGGAACCAATGACATTATTACAAGCCATGCACAATACAATGTAATGATGCATCACTGTAGCTTTAATAGTGAATCTGATCAACATGTCAGTTGCAGTTGTAATATCTTTTTAGCTGTTCAGCAGGATTTGTACCGAGTTCCATTTTGGGTAAACACTTGCATAAATCAACAGATCGAAAATCAGAAGCCTAAGGAAGAAAAGTAGTAAATTCTAATCAAAAGTACATGAACAGATTTTTAAAAAAATAATTTCCTGCAAATTCAGAATTTTGAGATACAGTACTATAATCCCAAAACTAAGCAGCTAATTTAGAATACACAACAGTGATTTTCAAGGCAAAGAACTGTGGGCAGCCAGTGAATTGTTTCCTTCTCTCAACTTGAAAATCTTGTATTAGTTTGCCCACATAAGCAGTAGGCCCTAAGAGATTAGCAATTATAGTAGGCCACTGCTATTCTGAACTGTCCAAAATATAATCATATCCTCATCTTGCTGTTTATAGAGATCGTGTAAGGTCTGCAGGTCAGCAACTACCTTTATTACTTCATTTTAGACAAGCAGAAAAGGGGTCCTAAACATCATCCTCCTTAATCCCTAACACAACACATAATACTACAACGATTTTCCAAGTGCTCTCTTCTTCATACATAAAGCCTACATACATTATAGGATAAAGACATTCTCACGAACAAGTCGTATCCCAAATTTCACAGTATGCAAGTCAGCACCAGCACTAATTTTCCATAATTTCCTCCATGCCAAGTTCTGATATCTGACATACATACAGCTTATTTAAAAAACAAAATAAATAGAAATAGAAATACATGTGTACACATAAACCTATACACACAGAACCTTCTCAACAATACTTTACAAGAGAGAGAAATTGGAGAATGTTTCATGACTGACAATCAACTAAAGGACTTTGGTTATTTCAAAAACTGCAACTAAAGCTTTTTCTGTCACTTCTCAAAAACATCTCGAAATACACACAGAAAAAGAGGTAACTTTACCCTTCACGAGTAATCTATTTTTAAATATAGTGCCACACAGCTTCTGTAGAAATACCTTGCAAGTTCTTATATTGCATTATACAGGTACCTAAAGATATGCTTATGTAGCATGTAAAGCGAGTTTAATTTCTATTTGCTGTCATGCTATGGTAAGGTGATGCAATAGTAAAACAAAACAAAACCACATCCAAACTTTTTGTGGTAATCTTGTAGATTCTCTACTCCTTAATCTCTTTAAAAACTGCAAAGAAAATGAAAAAAAGTTTTATCCTACATCCTCCTTATCCAAGACCCATTCCATGTTGCATACATATCAGTGAAGGGAATACATACCATCACTAAATACTGCAACAATGTAAAATGAATGTTTGTTTTAGCTGAAGCTAAAACATGTACTGCTTGCTTAAAAAAAATATTCTATGGACTACATGGAGGCAGAGATGGATAGTTTAGAAGCTTAGCAAGGAAAATAAAATTATGACAGTAAACTGACCAACAGTCTCCCTCAATACCAGTTCTGAACTGTTTAAATGGAGAGACATGATATTAACTTCCTCTTGAGACCATCCACTCCAAAAAATTGTCAGTCGATGAATCCCTATTATGGCCACAGACTGGAGAGAAAATGGTGCCTAAATAGCAGCTGGGTATTTTTGGTAGTTCTCAGGAACAAAGGTTTAATTTCCTTCACCCTTATACAATAAGTGCTACCAAACTGAACATTTTTCAGTTCTTGGGATCAGCAAATTTTAGGAAAACAAAGCAATGATGAAAAGTAGACACATTCTGGAAAGAAACAACATAATGTAACAAAACTCTCTTTTCCCCTTCGAGCAAGGCAGAGATTGAAAAAATCCCCTGGTTTTGGAGACACAGATAAATCAGAGAAGTCGTGAAGAATATGAATGCATAACTTCTACTCACAACATTAGGCTGTCCCATATGAGGAAACAAGGGAAGGGGACATGCACAATTACCTGAACAAACAGGTAAAACAATTTCTAGAATGCCAGACTAAATAAGCATATCTCAAAAGTGGATTTAGAAGAGTAAAAAGGAAACGTCTTAATATCAAAAAGCTTCCATGGGATGCGGAGAGAACCACACGTGGGCAGCTAGCTTTTTCACTGGCAGATGTTCTCAAACATCAAGATACAAATAAAGTATTTAAAATGTTCTCTGCAAAACCTCCTAAAGACAGGTTTCTTGGCAGCAACCATGTGGCAAAAACCAATTCATTTGTAATTTATTTATTACAGCTTGTTTCTGTTCTGCTTCAAAAATCACTTGTTTCTGATAAAAAGCCCTCAGATCCAGCATGCTTATTTATGTGGAACACATATCCTTGAAATAATCACTAAATACCCAAAGCTTCCAGACAAGCATGTTCAGCAACTACCTACACTTGTATCCAACAGAAGAGAACAGCTTATATATTTTTTTTTCCCATTTACAGTTCAGAGATGGTTTACCTTTGGTGGGCAGCAGATCTGCCGCTCCAGGATATTTTCTGAAGCAAAAAAGGAGAGGATTGCAAGTGCTGTTTTAATATAGACAAACAAAATTTGGCACACATTGCAAGATTCTTACACACCAAAATGTTCTCAGGATTCACCATCATTAATGAACTGGTGGACATGACTCTACAGTGGAGGTTTTCACACTAGAAGTTTTATCTCAAGAGAGACTTGAATTGTCTGTATTTCAGACCAAAGAGGGAGACAAAGCACCATATATTTAGGCTAGGTTTTACACGCTTCAATTTCTAAAATAAACTTCTGAATGTGTAATTGAGTTTCTTTAATAACCTCAGTCCAACTTTCAAGTTTGGTCCTACTGACCTATGGCTAATTATTTAGCCATTTTATTTAGCATATGCTTCTTACTTTTCTATTTACTTTTATTTACTGTTTTCTTGAGACTTAATTCTTGAAATTAAGGTGTTAAATTGTTAAGAATTCCCCAAAGAAATATAAGAAACCTTCAAAAGCTATTTTGGCTTCTGAATAAGTAATTTGTTTAAAACATATTTCCTTCTACTGTACTTCTACCCCTTGTATGCAGCCCCCATTAACTGGCAGAAGCCTACAGGTGTCATGATCATACTTCTTTCACACCAAAAGGGAAGAGACCAGTGGGGAAAGAAATCCATTATGCACCAAGATAGGCAACAGCCACTACAGCCCTTGTACCAAGTCATGTAATGAAGCATCAGTTCTCAGCACCATTCAAGGAGAAATTCTGATGATACGCCCTGGGACTGCCAGTGTATTTCCAAGGGCCATTTCCAACAGCCATGCATTGCTAGGACACAATTATCTCAGGCACATTCCTCAAATACATGGAGAGGAAAGTAGGAAACAGAAGGCACTACAGACTTTTTAGAACAGGAAGAACTTCCTACAAGGAGGTTCTCTCTTTCTGTCAGATAATGCAGCTTCTAACAGCTTCACCGAAGTACCCACCCAGCAGGATGGAAGAGATACCAGCATTCCAAACACAGAGACACTCTTCTTGATGTGCTTTTCATGTCTGCACTAACAAGCAAGATTCAGCTCACAGATTAAGGGATGGTCAGGCACATGACAGATCGACATGAAATTTCATATCACATATGTACCACAGAGCTTAAATTTTTCCTCACAGGATATGTGCAGAAAAAAATTCTTTTGAAATCTGATCAGATGAAGTAAGTACTATGGAGCATTAGGGTTTCTGGGGAGAGTTTTTTGTTTGTTAGTTTGAAGTAATGGCTTTCAAAGCCAAAGAACAAAGTAATGAGCACCCTATGTAACTTTAGCAGAAATATCAGCTTAGAGTTTCAAATTCCTGCCTCTTGCTCCCACCCTAACTGTCCCTTTGGCTGTGCCAACAGAATGATTTCTGCAGCAATTTTATAAACAACCAATAAGCCAAACACAATCACTAAGTCATTAAAAAAAAAAAAAAAAAAAAAATTAAAAATCAGAAACAGTAAACAAATTCAATTTATGCTGCAGCTCCACAGACTGCTCACTGCTGTGCTGGCACAGACAGGGGGGTGGCCTTGGTATGGGAACAAACATCCAATAATGGGGAGGGAGAACAGCAATTTGCTGCAAAAGGCAACAAATTTCTTATGTCCTAGTTTCATGTTCAATCTTTCCAGACAATGCTGATTTATCTTCTGAGACAACTCCTTATCAAATTGCAAGCAAGAAAGAGTATGTTTTAATGAAATAAGTAATACAGGATACAGTCAATAGTCCATAACCCGTGTAATTAAAAAAAGAATACAGAGTTCTAAAGCTGACTTCACCCACTGTGGGATGTGAGAAGTAGGGTTTATTATTAAAATATGACTCAATGACCCAGGGGATATTCTGTATAAGATATGTCATGTATGCTTGGAAATTCAGAGCAGAAATACTAATCTCTATCCTAACATTCACTGAGCTTGGTTCACATCCCTGTTGTGTGATTTCTAGTAGCATTGCCATGAAAAAATTAGTCATGTCCCTGGCACAGTTTGCAGGTTGTGAAGCCTAATTTACTATCTGTAATTAGAGCTTTGCCTATGTTAGTCAAGATGTGACACCAGGCATTAGGAAATGATCCTGGAATAGAAAGCTTTACAAGTAAAACATCTCCAGAATATAAAGATCCGCTTTGAATATGACATAAGAGAAAGCAGCATCTGTAAAAACTGTAATTACTTCAGAAAAAAGTCAACCTGAACAAGACAGAGAACATAGCAAAACCTCCTCTGGACTCTCAACAGCTCCCTCAAGAGTCTGGCATCCAACAGCTACTCCTGTCTGAAAAAAACCTCCAAAGTAATGTTCCACAGATCAGAAGTCTGTTTCTGTTTTTGCCAACAATTTCAATGAATGAAAATGCAAAATATATGGACTGGTTACTTTTTTTTTAACATTAGAAATGGAGAAACAGGCCTATGGGACTTGACAGGAGAAAAAAAATCCTTATTCGAAATTACTTATATCATGAAGGCAAATGCATCTGTAACTGCAGATCATCCAATTACATACTATTTAAAATTAGACTTTATCAGTAGGAAATCAAGTCGCCTGACCACCAAACATTCCAGTTTTTAAAGAGTATTTTCCAGAAATGTCATTAAATAGCTACTCAGTATAACAAACTCATTTTACAGCTGATTTAAGAACTTCATTACAGCAAACTAACTCCCTGAAAATATTTCTTTCTTTCACTTAGCAAAACAGAAACTAAAAAACTCTCTCAAAGCCTGTCCCTTGAGGGCTACATATATTGCTGTCTTTCATACATACATGAAAGAACTTTTCCACTCAACAAGCAGATATTTTATTTTTCACAGAAAAGGCATACAGGTATCACCAGTGGGATTTACACAGTAAAGTATATTAAGGAAGGCAAAACTCAACATAAATTCTACATTAAGAAAAAAAGTCTACTACCACTACTGATGACTGAAAAGTTATGTTTAAATAACCCCTCTGCTAGAAAGGAGATCAAAGGAGATGCATTGTTAGTATTGGTTTTGGAAGACAGTGCATTTTTAGCATTCTTAATTTTCTTCCATGTAATATACATATTCTAGCCATGTAAATACCATGGCTCCTAGGGACACAGTCCAATTTCTGGCTGGGCAGACCTCCTCCTTATCTATCTGAAAAACATCAGTTCCTCTGAGACTTCCTTGTCCGTTACTGGCAGACAGCACAAAACAAACAGAAGACTTTCAGTGTGAAAGTTTCTAGTGCTCTCACATCCAAAGTACGCTTGCTCTGTGGGTGCTTCAGTCAAGGACAGGTAGCAGGCAATATTCATAACAGGAACGAAGTCCACTTAAGAAAACAAAGATCTAGTCTCCTGCTATGTTATAGAAAGACAATTCAATAGTACGTATTCCCATAGATAACTGGAATAAGGACAGATATGAGTCATGTGAAAGGCAAGAGTTCATACTTTTAAGATCACACATTTCCATTCTCAGAAAGATTGGCTACTGAAGCCACTGATCCTGAAATAGTGTCCAGCAGTCAAACAAAGAATAGATTTTATTAACAGGCATTAATACATAGCCATTTAAAGATGAAACTTCCTCCTTAATTGATTTTTCTCAAATACCATGTTTTAAAGTCTAATGATTACTGGTATTATTCAGCTCAAACAGTAAGTTCAGATTTCTCCTAATTAGCAAAGATAAAATAATGTCCACAACTGACCAGAAATACAAACGTAAAAAGCTACTTTCCAAGCCCATTGACATGAGTAGTATGGTTTATTGCAGATACTTTTCTGAATCCCTTTTATGTTGTCACATTTTGTTAATTATAGACAAGCAAAACAAAAACTCTATGCCACTAATAGTTCCATTAACGAAGCATACGCTAAAAATATTCTCTCCTCTGCTCTTCACATCCATTTGAAATCTGCTTGTCAATATAGTTAAGGATAGGATGCTCTCTCTCTACAAGAAGATGGCAAGAGTGGAACATACAAGTAGAAACAAGAACGGGCAACAAAGGAGGAGAATAAAAGCACCACTCAGTGACAAGAATCAGGAAGGGAGTCAGGAAGACTTTTGGTTTGCTGAACATAAACAATGACCAGAAAAGATTCTACAGGTATTGCCAGCACAAAGGGAAGTTCAGGAAAACAAGAATCTTCTGGCGGATGGGTAACCCATGGAACAACAGGCCAGACAACCTGAATTACAAAGTTCCAGAGAAGACCATGGAGCATGTCCTCCTAGAGTCCATTTCCAAACACATGATGGACAAGAAAGTACTGAAAAACAGTCAAAATGGTTTTACCAAGGACAAATTACACATGACCAACCTCATTGCCTACTTTAATGACATGATTGCTTAGGTAGTTAAGGGGAAAGCTATGGATTTTATGTAACTACATCTTAGTAAGGTTTTTGCCACCATCTTACACAGCATTGTCTGGAAGCTGAAAGAATTAACTGTTAAGTAGACTGAAAATTAGTCAGATCGCCTAGATCAAAAAGTAACAATAAATGACTCAACGTTCACTTAGCAGCTCATAAAGACCAGAATACCAAAGGGCTTAATATTGGGGCTAGATGGTTTCTCTTTTTTTTTTTTTTTTTTTTTTTTTTTAATCAGCAGCCTGAACGGTGAGACAGCCTACAGTCCAGGAAATTTCTGGAGGACATTAAATGAGAGGGAATAGCTGAACTAATGAATGTCTGAAACTCATCCCGGAGACCTTGAGAAACTTGAGGACTGGGCAAAATTAGAAGGGTACGCAGCAGGTCCAGGCAAGTTACTGTTCCTTTCTACTCAGCACCCATGACCCCGCACCTGGAACAGAGTCTTCAGTTTTGGATCCCCTAGCTTAAGAGCAATGTTGAACAACTAAGAGATTAGAGTCCAGCAGAGAGGATCAAAATAGTCACAGGCCCAGAGCACATGCACAAAGACAGACACTGGCAGTTGAGCTTAGTCTGCCAAAGAGGAAGCTAAGGTGTTACCTAACAACAACTTACAACTATCCAAAATGGAATTACAAATTTGATGGGGCAATGGCAATAAAAAGTGTGTCTTGGCTGTTCAGATTGAACATAAGACCTTCAGAGGTTCCATTCAAACAACTTCTATGATTCCACAGGATAACTCATTGTTCTACAAAATCTAGAGACAATGACGAGTCATTTTTTAAGGTAGGTAAGATTTTCACCTCTACGAAAGTGTATTGGTGTATAAGCTACTTTAAAAAAATGCACCCATAGTTAAGGAACTCAGTCAAACCTTGGTAAATATGTTAAAAAGACCTGAGCTCAGGAGACTGCTACAAAGAGTTTTTAAAAGCCAAGAAGCATTTTTGTCACTTTTTCTTCTTAAGAGTCATTATATGGTACTTCATTGGACATCCAAGTCTGAGATCTGCAAGAAGCATGAGTATTTTGTGTTACAGCATGAACAAATTCCACTGAGACCTCTCCATAACCACTGACCGTAAAATGACTTTCAAACATGCAAAACCACGTTGTAGCAAAAAAACAACTTCATTAACAACACAGAAGAAGTACACATATTTAGGCAGGCTTTTCCATAATTTACAGCAATCAACTGTTAGTACTAATGTTTTTTAGAAGAATTTGCTTACAGTCACATCACTGGCAAGTATTGTATCAACTGGGCAGAGCGACAACGATCAAGAGGTTTGTGTGAAAATTCAGTACTATAGCATTCCTGGAGCAACAGACACACTCCTTACCCTGAAAAGCTACTGAAAACAGCAGGCAGTTCTACCTCAAATAGCTCTAAGAAAGCTGAAGGAATAAAGTAACAGAAATGTACAACTGTCATCTATTCTTTCTTACAGACAGTATTACACCTTTGTGTCTTGTCACCTTTAGACTGTTTTGATAATATTTCGTATTATATACAAAGGCACTGCAAAGTGCCTGCATATTTATAAAGGTTTTTTTCCAAAAACTACCACTTCAAAAATTTAAAACATGCCAAAGGCATGCTTAGCATTATAAGAAAAAGTTTTACATTTCACACATGTACATCTCTCAAAACAGTCTTTCAATATCAGACTAACTGTAAAATTCTAAGCAGAAAACGAGCAGAAGGGGTTTCTTTTTTTTAAACCAATGCCCTTCATCCTCCATAGAACACAGACCCTAAAATGAATCTTACAAAAAGCACCACAAGCAAGTTACAGCGTCCAAACTGTTTTCCATGAAATATGAATACATTTTTGAGGTCAAGAAAGCATAGGTGATTCTCTGACTGTACAGACCTGTTCTGTGTAGTAAAGATCTCCACGGCAGCACAACCCCACACTGGTAACAAACCGCAAAACAAACCCAAACTTTAAAATAGACTATAAAGCAAAATTGGTTCAGCCAGTCTCTCACACAGAACTGCAAGCTGCAATTCTTCTCAAAAACCATCAGCTCCCTTTCACAAAACTACCCATACCCTGCAAAATTAAGATGGCAAAATTTCTTATAAAGAATCAAATTGACTTTGGTATCCCTGAAGGGAACACCATACCTTGACAAGTAATTTGAATCAATGGGATTCTGAAGAGCAATGTTCAAGTAAAAAATGCTTGAGTTCTTCTGATAAAATGTTTATTTTGGAAATACTTAGACCTGTTGCCCATTGAGTAATCGGTATCTACCCTAAGAAATTTTCTCCCATGCCTAGAGACCAAACTGTAGTAGAATGATGGTTACATGCAGCATGGGAAGCTTATATTGCCAAAATCTCAAGGCCAAGACTGGAAGAAGGGTAGCAGGCATCAAGAATAGTGCCAAGCCTTCTATCCGTCTATTACTCAACTGGCAAGAATTTCTACTACTTGATGAAAATAAAACTGAACTCTTCTATTTCCTTGCCAAAATTAGGGCGAAGGCTATAGAAGGCAAGAAGCCAGTGTTTACAGATGGCCATGCTGTGAAATCCTGTTCTGGTTAAGATTTGCATTTTCCTACACAATCCTACGAAATAATGATGCTACAGATGGACTACATCAGTCAAGGTCTACCCTAGAGTTCTGAAATGTACAGCTAAAACAAATAGAGGAGTCCACATTATTATTTATCTACAGGCATTTCAGACCACATGAAACCTATAACGGGTCTGAGATTGCTGAATACACACTATGCACACACCAGCCTACAAGACAGGTCTTTCACCAGATCCAGCCGAGTCAAATGCCTTATCAACACTTCACACTTAGGCTAGTTACAGCAGATTTTGCCTTCACCTCTAAAGGCAAAAGAAATGTGTAGGAGATGTAGGTGATACTTTCTGCATCCACCATAGTCACATTCCATCCTCACACTGACTATACTTTTTCCCCCACCTTTATTGGAAAGGGTTTTATACTCAAATCAAACCTTTCATTTGTGGAACACAGTTCCCAGGTTCCACTTCTCCAGCTGCTCAGCAGCCAGGCATGCTTTCAGCTTGCTACTCCTCATTTTTGACCCAGGTATATGACTTTGGTTCTAAAAACACATGCATACTTTTATTTTGTCAAGGTTACTGAATATAAATGCTATCAATACCAATCATAAAAAAGTAGCACAGCATAAAGACAGAACAGTAACACTCTATGAGAAATTAGGTAAATAAGAATGAAGACTTTGCAAGTTCCTCATCTTAAAATAGTTCACTGCTGAAACATTTGAGACCTGTATATAATTCTCCGTATCTTTTAAAACATCAACAAAATCTTAGTATGTGATTTGCAGCTAAAGTTACACATCTGTTTTTGTACTGAATTCAGAAGATAAATAAACCAAAGTTTATTTATCATTTAAGGTACAAAGATGCTAGGTGTTAGCTCTGTAGGTCCTGCAATACAGACTACTTGCATGCTCTGACCACTCACAATTATACAGAAAAACACGTGCTGTTACTTTGTGCTCTGCCAACCATGTTCATCTGTTGCCACACCACTTAAAGCACAATTCTATGAAGACTTATATATTCACTGAAAGCACCAACCTGCTTAATCGAAGTTAATGGGAAAATTCACAACACATTGTTAAATACATGCAAGTACTAAGTCTTCACAAAGCTCTTCCATCCCTAAATTTAGAACGTTTAAGCAGCATTTTTTCTTGTATAAATATAGTTATAACAGTATTTAAACATCTTTAAAACAAATTAGACAGCGTTAGTGCTTCCTGGTTCTAAATGAGACTTGCATTGCAATAGCAGTTGGTGGTCCCAAGTTAGATTGGGATTTGTAATTTAAAAAAAACAAGACAATTAAGTAAAAAGGGTTGTATTACATAAATAAGACTGAATAAAGACTGTGATGTTTTGCATTCATATTAATTCCAATTTGGGGACAGTAACAGTTGGTGTTTATTAGAAGATTTTTCTACGAGGAGCTTAGAAAGCAGCATAATAACACTCACCATTCAATTCCTCCCAAGTCCTTACAATCTATTTCTGTCTTTGACTGGCACCAAGTATGCAGCCTATACTTACACAGAAGCACGTCCAGTGATTCAATCCTAAGAAAGTGAACCACATTCAGAACTAAAGACAAAAAACAGTCTAACTGTTTTTAACCTAATCTGTATGAAAATTACTTCCTGATCCCCAATCAATAACCCTGAGCTTAAAACTAGGACTACCAGTAAGACAACAGAGCTCTTGGAATCATTAAGAACAACGTGAAAATCTCAGTTTTAGTGGAAATCAATATCAAATGTATTTTACAAAGTAAGAAACTGTTTTTCAAGATCCCAAAAAGAAGCCAGTAAAACCCCTAAATAGCTGCTATTTGCCGATTTCTTTTTTTCATACCCTGGGATATATGGGTGCTAATTTCTATAAAATTATGCAAAAATATAAAAGGCACATGCTACCTTGATTCTCAAAATGGCAAGCAAAATCTTTTGACACCTACTGCAAAAAATTACTTGATTACTACTACATACTATTACTGCAAAGACTAAAAGTACAAATTTTGTCTGAGTATAGGTTAACTTTGAAGCCATTGTAATGATATGTATAATTAAAACTACTAACTCATAATTTCATTTATGCCTCCTACTACTTGCAATATGAGAAGCAGAAGTAGTACAGAAGCTGTTTTGTATTCTCTTATGTTAACCATGACAGCTTGCAGAGCAGATCCCTACACGATTCTGTTGGTAAATGCCTCTACAGAGAAGTCTGACAATTTATTCCTACACTTTTCTAATTATTAACCAGCTATTAAAATAAAGTGGAAGGGCCTTGCTTCTTACTGCAGGACGGTTTAATTTTTTTTAGAGTCTTCTGAATGTTTTTGAAAATGCAAATTTATTATATCATATCACCCATATTGAAGACATCATGAGACATTTAAAAAACCGTCCAGCAGACTGAACAGAATTAACCTCAGGAAAAGCTGTTTCAAACTCTTCCCCAATATACCAGTAGATATGCTGAAAACATATTAGTCCCTGCTACAGCTTCTGACGTACACAATGCAGAATTCAGATTTCCTGAAGTTGCTAGAATGACCATAAACATTCCCTTAAAACAAACTAACAAGCAAACAACACTTCCTTTCAGAGTTCTGCTACTTCAGAGTTAGTAACTTCTGCTAAAAACCTTCAATGTGAGATTCACATCACGTTTTAACAAAACCAACCAAACAAAACAACCCACACTTCAGCATCGTAAGCTCCTTCATCCTCTCTGTACAGAGGACTACTACTAGTGCAAAGAATACATTTAACTTTTACATGATGGCTTTATTTTCCTCAACTGCGTCTTTTATGTCTTGAACATCAACTGGCCCCACCAACTCTCTGATAAATGGGCTTTCTGCTCCCCGATATACAAGAATGATGGTTATTACTAGGCGTTACGCCTTTAGTAAGTTGATTCTCAACAGTCTTTTTTGGGCCTGCCTTATTTAGTTTTGCATTTAACTTGACAGCATCTCTGATCTATTTTCCCTCCTTTACATTACATCTTTTTATTAGTAATAACTGCCTTTCTCCTGAAGTTACAGCTTTTATTTTTTAGTCTTCCAATACTGTATCACAACCTGGGGAAACAGAAGAGTACTTTGTAGTTCTTGGAACCGGCTCACATGACGGTCACTTACCAGTTCCATACTGGGGGAAACACAGGAACCCTCCACACCTTTACAGCTTGGTTTCCAGAGAATGGAAATAAAGGTCCACAAGCTGAATGGAAGATACACGGCACTATAACAGCCTTCTGATCTAGATAAAAGTGAGACTAATACAGTGAGCCACTTGAAGTAGCTAGAGGTCAGCTAATTGAAGCTTTATCATTTGCAGCACATTCCAGTTCCGAGTCTAATACAATGACTTTAAACAGATTGCACAGCATCACAAACCATTCCACTGCTCTTACTGACTTCCCTTTAGCTAGTTGCCTCACTTTTAAATACTCTTGCTCTCATTTTTTTTGTGTTTTTACCCCTTTTATGCAAGCTGAACTTGACTAAAAATTACAGAGTACATCTTGTGTAGTTAGCACATCCTAAGTGAAAAGTTGTTTCTCCTCCTACAGTTTGTCAAACTACTTTTTCCTAGAAGCAATCACTACAGCATCTAGCATTTTGGTCTTTGTATTCTGCACCAATGTAATCTCAACTCAAGATTGCATGGGAGTAATTCAATTTCCTTTTACAACTACTTTTTTCTGCATTTTTGCCCCAAGAGTAATTGCAGTGGATGAGGAAAAGAATGAAAGTGAAATGGCACATTGTTGCTGAGGTTAGGTGAGGGAGAGAATAATGGATGTGAGCATGGGAGTGACTGGGAGAAGGTATTGCAATGAAGTAAGAAAGAAGAAAAGCAAGACGAAAGCCTGATGTTGGTACAACCTGAATAAAGTTGAAAACATTATCACTCTTGTTTAATGTTATGAAACTTCTGTAACACTTTTTAGAACGCAAAGGGGTTTTTAAGAACATCATTGTACTGGGTCTGGCTGAGCTGGAATTGATTTTCCCCTATAGCAACCCTCATGGTACTGTGTTTTATGTTGCGAGCTAGAAGGGTGTTGATAACACACTGGTGGTGTGGCTACTGCTGAGTAGTGCTTACACAGCACCAAGGCTCTTTCCAACATTTCCCCCCAGCGGGATGGGGTAGGCAAGATCTTGGGAGGGGACACAGCCAAGACAGCTGACCCGAACTGACCAAAGGGAGATTCCATACCATATGACGTCTGCTCAAGCATAAAGCTGGGAAAAGGGAGGAAGGGGGGTGGGGTCACCCTTGGTCCTCCGAGGAAACCACTACACGTATCACAGCCCTGCTTCCTGAGAAGGCCCCACATCGCCTGCTAACAGGAAGTAGAGAATAAATCTGTTTTCTTTTTTGCTTCCGCACGCGGACCTTGCTTTGCTTACGTTAAAACTGCTTTTGTTTTACCCAGAAGGGTTGTTTTTTTCTATCTTATTTTCTTTCCCCCTTTTTGCCCTGTTGAGAGAAGCAGGGGGGGGAAGTGATAGAGCAACTTGGTGGGTACCTGGCGTTTAGCCAAGGTCAAACCACCACAGTCACCTACAGAGAATATGGCATGAATAATGTAAGCAGCTCTTTCACACCTGCCAGCTGCCATTCTGTCTTTACCTAATTTTTGACCATGGACATTATATGGCAAATAAATTTTAAGAGTGCTGGTTACAAAAATAAAATCTACATGTTTGTCATAGTAACAAGAACAGTAAATTCAGTAAGTCAGACAAACCTTGAGTCACTATTTTGTCTTTAAGTTTTTAAAGTACAACATATTGGGAGGGAAAAAGTGTCAGTTCCATTTTTAGGCAACTTCAAGAAAACTCATGAATAACTAATTTTGCAAGGAGAGACAAGAGCTGAAAGCACAGAGTATAGTCCTTTGTATTATTGTCATTAAGTTGCCTTAAAATAATAAGAGTATGCAATCCCAAAGCGTGGTTTATAATCCTTTACTGCAAAACCATAGATCAAACCTGACATTTAGTTTTGGTGGGGAAAAAAAAAGTTTAACTGCTTACTTTCAGCTGTCTTGTGCCTGAGTACTTTTAATAGAAACTTTTTTTAAAAAAAAGTTAAATCTCACCACTTGTGCAGAGACCTGTGTGTCTCTTGCTTCGTAGTGCAATGTCTGTTCATTTACAACATATTTTCATTCCTCATTCCATATTGCGAACCGATGAAACACATTCTGCCTCAGTCACCTGTCTTTTGACAGCACAGTGTCCTGCAACTAAACGTCCTGTTCCAAAACATTCATTGACAGAATGTGCCAGAGAGATCAAGAGCTTAGTAGGACTGAAAGGGGCAAGCCTTCGCTATGAATTAAAAAGAGCAAAACTACATCAAATATTGAATGCAAGCACGTACACCCTACACCAATTTGCTGTACTTCGGAAGAATACTTTCCCTAGAGATGAACTGGCTGTAACTTTGAAACATTTTGTACTGGCCACTGTCAACAATTATAAAAAAAGTCTATACAGCTGTTGTGGTTTAACCTCAGTCAGCAACTCAGGAGCACACAGACCCTCGCTCACTCCCCCCGGTGGGATGGGGAGGAAATCAGAAGGGTAAAAGAGAAAACTCATGGGTTGAGATAAAGACAGTTTAACAGGTAACCCAAAAGCCCCATGCACAAGCAAAGCAAAACAAGGAATTCATTCACTGCTTTCCACAGCCAGGCAGGTGCACAGCCACCTCAGGACACCAGGGCTCCAACATGCACAGTGGTTAATTGGGAAGACAAATGCCCTGACTCAGAACATCCCTCCCTTCCTTCTTCTTCCCACAGCTTTATATACTAAGTATAACATCATTTACATGCAATGTCCCTTTGGTCAATTGGGATCAGCTGTCCTGGTTGTGTCCCCTCCTAACTTCTTGTGCACCCCTAGCCCACTCACTGGTGGAGGTGGGTGGGGAGTAGAAAAGGCCTTGGCTCTGTGTAAGCACTGCTTAGCAATAGCGAAAATATCCCTGTGTTATCGACACTTTTCTCCACAAATCCAAAACATTGCACCATACTAGTTACTATGAAGAAAATTAACTCTATCCCAGCCAAAACCAGCACAGTAGTTTACATGACATCCTACCAAGGACCAACAAGGAAAAGACACACAAAAAAAGTATTTGAATAAGCTGTGTTTCTACATTCAGTTCTGTTCATTCATCAAACAGAATTTCCATGAGTGGTGAAACTAATGAAGTCATTTCCAGGTACCTTTAGTGGAATTCGTTGCTGCCTGAGAAGGGATGAACTCACAGAGAAGTCTTTTCCTCTGTGGGCATTTCTTGTACCAACCAACATGTTTTATACATGCCTAAAATTTTTAATACTACTGTCTCTCTACCAAATTAGATTGAAAATAACCAAAAAAGTTCAAAAATAAGGTGACAGTTCCTGATTGCATAAGACTCCTTGCCATAGGAAGCACAAACTGAAAAAGGGAAGACATGCTGCCAAGTAGACACACAGCAAGATTTTTTAAATATATGCATACATATATACATTAGAGGCCTCCTAATTGATCAGAACATTACCTTTGAAACACCAGAAAATGAAACGATGGCCACAGAAGTGTCAAGTTATACTGAACTATAAATGCAAATCTTTATGTAAAACTCTAATCCATAAATATTTGTGCAGTTTTATCAGAACAAAAACTTTTAATGCAATACCACACATAACAGAAACAACCTGTTTGTAGAAGATTGTATGCAATATACATGCTGAAGGGTTTTGTAATAACTTCCAGGTTAAACACTTAAGAAAAAAACGTAAATACTATTTCAGGTTTCTTTACAAATATCACTTATGTGGTATTTTCTAATTAAAGATGATCAAGAAACACCAAATTAAGGGCAATAACAGAACGACTGGACTTTACTTAAAAATTCCTGAAAATATATGTCTTGTTTGTGTTTCAATAAGAAGTTAAACTGACATGCAAGAAAGGGAAAAATAAAATTGCTAAGTAACTAACCCTAATGCCTATTACAACATGATATTACATCATATGGATTCCAGTCTGAGACAGTGTGGTAATTACATTTTCCTACTGAACACAGAGAAAGACACGAAAAAAAAATAAGTATTCCCTGACACTGGATATTAGTTTTATTTTTCTTGTCTAAGTAGAGAAAGAGAAAATGTGTCACATGCACATTAAACCAAGCCAGGACCACCCGAAGAGAAGTGTTTATTATACACTTTACAAATGGCAGGCTGGAAAATAGGAAATTTATCCTATTTGTGGAAACTGAACTACCAAGCTTAAATGCATGCTCAAATTCTTTTCAAATGAAAAGTGAGACTTGTCAGAAGGCAATATTCTCTTTCACATTAAAAAAAAAGTAAATATAACAACATTGACTTATCACCATTTGATATTAGTACAGAAATATGATGCTAGAAGATACTCAGGTTCTTTGCATAACTTAATGAGTCAGTATTTGCATTTTAACCCCTCAAGTGTGTCCAAACCCAGAAGATACCTACTGAAAAATACCCAGACCGACCAACCAACCAACAACAACAAATCAAACCATGCTGGTTTTTTCCCATTATGCAATTACATTTTTCAAACAAAAATATAATAGATTCAAAATACGTCAGTACATGAGAGATTCTCATAACATAAAGCCAGTCAACTATCTCATAACATAAGGCCAGTCAGTATACCACATGAACAAAGCTGTGTTTGGGAGTAGTACAAGTGAAATAAAAGAAACCCCTCACATAGGCTCATTAAGATGCTGAACTAATCTAAAATAGATACTGCTATTTTTATTTAAAACTTCTTCGTCTCACAAAATCTTGTGCTATAAGTACTTCTCTTAAGGTATGCAGAACATATGCAGGACTTTCTCACACTGTGGGCTAATACCAAAAGAATAAAAAGCAGAAAAGTCATATAGAATTGCAAATACCAACACCTCTTTATATCCCAAGAATTTGTTCCTCAATGTTTCAATCACATTCAAAGAACAAACTTTTTTTTTTTTTTTTTCCATAAGTTTAAAGAGTATCTGAAGTTCAGGAAACTTAGGAGTTAGGTCAAGTGGAAGGATGAGGAGCAAAGAAAAAACTTCCATTCAAAGAACCATACATAACACATGAAAAACCTGGGAATGGATATAGGCAAAAAGCAAATTTTTGTCCCCATCTGTCATTTCAAGAGGCTGCACACAGCTATGTAAGTAGAAACCTCCTTTGGGGATGCTCTGAATATTCACGAGGGGCTCTGCAAGTATAGCTATGCCAGCCAGGCAATTCTGGCACAGTTGTTTGTTTTTTATCAATCCACTTTCTTTTCAAAGAGAACAGATCCTTCATTTACTACTTTACAGTAGAGAACTTTAAATGATATTATTAATCCTAAAGAAAAAATTCATAAAAACAAGCAGACTACAGAAAATGCTGATAAGTCACATTATCAAGACTGAATTCCCAGTATCCTAGGACGCAAAAGCTAGAAGTTAAGTAAAACATTTCATTAAAAGAACTGAACATAACTATGGAGATATGTTAACTCATACAGACCTCTTGTTGATTTATACTTTTTTTCTGACATATCAGCAAAGTAGCCTATACTGCAACCACAACACAGCTGATTTAGCATCTCTGAATTAGCTGAGCAATTTCAGAAAACATATTAGAATATTTTTCTAAACAAATTAAAAACGCCTTTAATGAAAAATGAAACAGTTGTGGAATATTGCACTACTTGATTTCTAATGCAAATAGCACAATACATTTTAACTGACTGAAACTCACCTCCAAGATCTTTCAGCTTACATCTCCTAGACCAGTAGTTACCTTCCAAAAAATATTAAATAATTTTCTATACACAGCACTTACAAAAAAGTGACAGCAATATAACCACTACAAAACAAATTCAGAAACACAGAAGAAAATAAGAAAGCCTGAAGTAAAGTAGACTAAACAGGCCATGGCTTGACTGAGATGCCACGGAATCAGGCAAATGTTACTGTTCACTCAGGTTTCAGACAACGAATTCATCAGGGAGGATTCACTAGTTCAGATAGGTTCCAGTTCACACTACAGTCCCTCACACAATGCTCCGATTTATCTGAAACTGAGCTTCAGAAATGTACCCCCTCACAGTGTCAGTAAACAAGCAGAGTTCCTCAAGCTACACCAGTATTGAAGACCAAAACAACGACATTTCCATCTCTCAAGTAAACCTTAATGGATTAACTGCTTAATAAAAACAAAAGATGTTGACTCATGACTTAAAATATTTAGATTAGCGCTAGGCTCTTCTTGTATTAGTACAAATCTGTACTATGGTAGTACACAGCCATCCTGTTTTCTAAGTGCAATATAAAACTATAACTAAAGGTTTTTCACACTCAAATAATTTACTGTGTATGTAGCTGAGTTTTTAATATCTTGAATTAAAATACAGTTGATCTGAACTAACAGGTTTATAAAAACCTGTACTCACTTTATTAAGGTCAAGTCAACAAATATTAATTGTACAGAGTATCGTCAAACACTTCCAGGATGCTTATACTCTGGGAAAATACAGAGTTGTCCCAAATAAGACATTAATTGCAGCATAATGAAGAGATTTCATCTTAAGACTTGCCCCTTACAGTCACTGTGCCTCAAAATGAACTGCATTTTCCTGACAAACTGAAACCCGTGTCAAAATAGGAACCTTCAGCAAAGAGACCAGATGCTCTGCTATTCAGAAGACTTTAATCATAAATTTCTAAAACACATACTGCAATTTTTAACAGCCACTACAGCATTAAACTTAAAACAGTCCCTGAAAGTTCTGCCTAACAAAATGGACATGTTTCTTTGAGGAAGTCTTTAGTATTTCTTCTGTTGTATGAATCTATTATATGGACAAATGTATAGACAATAACAAAAAAGAGAGATTACATTGGGTTTTTTTCCTTGTAAGCTTTTTTACTATATAAATAATTACTTCTCCATTAGTTCTCTTTTGATCTCCAGAACGTCATTACTTTGTAGACTTTCTTCACTCCAATCCAGTATTTTGAGCACAAGATTAATTATAAGAAAGTGCTTCTGTCATTTCTTAAAATAGATCCTGAGTGGGAGCACATGCCATCATGATGCTGTAACTCATCAGGAAATTATGATGCAGTACTGTCTTATTCTAAAGGCACCTGCTAACTGAGATATGGCCAAGGTCATATCAGCACTTCTTATGTTTTTCAGGACTGTGTTCCTTATCAGATTAAAATAAATCCATCAAACAATCAAAGACACAGCACAATTTTTCTAGAAGAAAAAAAAAAACAAAAAAAAAAAACTTGGCACAAATCACTTTGAGTATCTTCAATTTCAATTTTGCATAGAAGTGCCACTACCAAAAAAAATAAGATACAAAATGATAGTTGTGAAAATAGTAAGTGTAACTAATTAAAAAAATGCAGTGAACGACACCAAAGATTTATTTATCAACTAAAGCAAACAACTGAGGTGAGGAGAACAGACTTCATATTTTATTTCTTTGTTCTTTTTTTAATCATATGTCATGTAAATAAGGGTTTGGGGAAGAAGGCTAGGGACTGCTCCCCCATACTTTTGGTCCTGCTTGTTACAATCTTCTTAAAGCCTACACAGATCATTTTTGTTATGGGAAGACAAGGAACCAGACTACATCAGAGAAACCATGGAAGCAAAACTTTTCTAAGTAAAATAGGCAGTTATATTTCTTTTCTTTAAAAAAATATTTGTTATTATTTAACTTAAACAATTGAAAGGAAAACCTGATTATCCAGTAACATCACCCCTTCAGGTGTACTAATAAAGCTTCCAGGCTGGGTGATCCCAGAACTTCCTGAATGCCAAGATTTTGATTTAAATGGCAGCAAGCCCTAGTGCACCTGCTATTACAGTATGCAAATCCTTCATAAACATTCCTGGTATTTTCTCGTCATCTGCATGGTTTCTGAATCCCTGGTAGCATATAAGAAATGTATTTTTGCATAAAAGTAAAATTCAGGCCCTCAAGTCCTATAAACAACAATCCAACAAACACCACAGGATTTCCCTAGAAATAGAGATAATGTAGGCACTTAATTTTTCTGGTGGAAACTTTAGAGAATGCCAAAGCTCCACCAAGACATACCTTGTGTATGAGCCTCTTAGCATTACATAGAGGTTATGCCAGAGCCAGCACACACGCACCCTATGAAAGAACAGCAGTCGATGCCGTGTAAGAGCACTGCAGGGTGCACAAAGGACTACAAATGGCTTGGGATTACCAACCCAGGACTTTTCCTGCAGATCCACACTGGATTACAGCAAGTACAAGAGAGACAAGGAACTTGGGTTTAATTCCCTGTTAGTCTATGGGGATTCAAACACACTCGCTTATTTCCAAAAAGAGGCCTTTAATTAAGATACTAAAAGGCTGGACGGCGACAAGCTTCTTATCTGGTAAAGCTAGGTAACTACCCAGCTAAAAATTAAAATGCTGTGGCAGCAGGACAATCAGCAACAAGGACCACAGCATAGCCTAATAGCTGAGGCACTCAACTGGGACAGAACACCTAGATTCTAGTCTCTGCTCCATGGTCTATTTCTGTTTTGTTACTTGCCTTCTAACAGGAAAGAAAATGCAACAATAGTTCAAAACGCAAAGATTTGAACCCTGTTCTCTTCCCTCCCACTGCATGGTCCAAACTGCTAATTTTAAGATACTGAAGCTTCACCACATCTATGCCTTTTTTGGATCTAGCCTATGAAGTCTTACAGAGACTTTTTTGATTGACTATTTTTGTATCTCCTCAGAAATACAAGACTTCTTAAAATGTGGGCACCTCTTCAGCCATGAAGCTTTTTTAATTTCAGAAGTGTATGGCTAGGGATGTAGCTCTTAATAGCACTGCTCCACAGAGAGAGCATTTCATTTTAAAGAATATTTAAAGCTTCTTCTACTTTTAATGCAGCATTCGCTGGAGCAACCATATTATCCCCAAATGAGTATTTGCAGAATTGGATCAACAGACTATTTTCTGCTCTCTGGAGCACACAAAACTCTAGTAAATCCACCTCACAAGTCTAAAACAATGAGTCAACACCCTCCTCTGCCCTCAACATCCATCATCACATTATATGCTAACACTAAACAACTTCTTGTGTCAACTGCAGCTTGCTCTTCTTTTTCCCCTCCCCCCAACTTGCATTTTTGGATCATGTTGTGGGTTTTTTTCCCTCTACCCAAAATATATCCAAAAATCTTCAATCCACCCTTAAAACACACAAGAAAGGTAACGTTCACACAGGTTGACCAATATGATACATTAACTGTGAAGTACTTGATCATTCTTTTAGAAACTGTAATATGGTATTTAAAAGCATATAAAGTTAAAACTACTAATGGTGCTTTGCATCTTCAACTTCTCATCTCAAATTCTTATTCCCTGGAGCAAGGTGGTATGCAGTCAGAAGTAAAACCTCAGATGTAAGAGGAAGGCAAAATACATCACTCTATGTATGTCATTTCCAGTGGATAAGCAGTGTCTCAGTAAATTAAGAGGCTCACAAACCTTAGTTATTAAAGAAACATATAGTTATTATTCTTAGAATACTATGTTTACTGCAAGTCTGTCCTTTATTGACTGCAATTTAGGTCTCATCCAGAAAGGTAAAACTTCGGTGATACTGACCATAACAGACTATGAGGAAAAACAAAAGCATCTTGAATCTGTTAGAGCAAAGTACACAACAGAAATATACATTACATACTTCTAATATACAGAATTGTACTTCTCTGAATTAGCTAATTTGAAAAGACTTGTGAATTGATACTAATCTTTGCTTACTACAGAATAGACAAACTATTTCTACATAATTTTAGCTACTGAGCTAACAAATTCTGTAACAAAGTATTCTGTTAAAAAAAATAAAAATCCAAAGAGAATGAGAACAAGGACAAAGCTGTGTCCATGTAATGCTTTCCAGACATCTGATCCTGATCACTCAATGTGAAAAGGCTTACTAAGAAACAATATTCAAGCACAGAAAAATCCTAAAATAACACTTTCCTTCAACACAGAAAATCTGAAGCAAAATAATTTTATTATGTGTGTTCTAAAAGCATCTCTCAACTGCTAAATTTTGGTTTTAAAAAATGACCTGTAGGCCCTTGAGTCAGGGACTGTTATATAAATATTTAATGAATAGCATCTCATTTAATACTCAAATTGACTGTGGTATCTAAGGATCTCTACCTTATATATTACATTATAATAGTTCTATAAGTAGTTATTAAATAACCAACAAGTGTGTTTTACTAGCAAGCTATATTTCAAAAGTCAGGCTGGAGTAGCCAAAGCTAATTGCAAGAGTGAATTCAAGCTAATACAAAAATCCAAGCTTATTCAAGAACCTCACATATCAGTTTAGTATCAGTCCTTGTCCTCAGAGACTTAAAAAGGAGGTTTTTTAGCATGTAGCCTATCTGGCATATAAGTTTCAAGACTTCCCTTTTACCTGAGAATTTGCGAAGTACTTACTTACATAGAAGAAATCTGCAAAACGTATAAATAAAAAATAATGTATGTTGGCAGAAAGAACTTCATACAGACTTACACAGCGAGCAATGCTATCATTCATAATCCAATATCTGAAATTACATCCAATATAGAATAAATCACAGAACAGCGACAATCCATGCAGTACTGTGAGCTTTAAACATCTTTAAAGCACGTCCTTACTCAAGTGATCACATCTGGGCACCCAATAAGAGGATTTTCTTCAATTACATTCACATAACATGGTTAAAAACCCAGTCTGTATCTTAAGATGCATCATCAGTGCACAGTAATTGACATTAGATAGCTGTGTAACAGCCCAGAGGAACATTACAGATGTATTACAGTGTCTTAAATGGAACTAACACAGTTAAAATGTATACCTTTTTTTTTTCCTATGAAGGAAACTCTTTGAAAGTATGGAAGCTGAATTTCCATTTCTGATTCCACTGAAGGGACAAGAAAATGAGATGAATCTCCAAAGGCTCCTAGACAGCTATAAAAAGCTAACACATGAGAGAAGTAAAATGCTATTCACTAATTGTGGGAAAACAATTAGCCAACAATGTAAACAGAAATAGATGTTTATAAGTCTTTCCTCACCCTACGGGTTGTGCACCAGAATCTATGGTAAAGCCATTCAGTGGGATATTGCTTCCTTGCACTGACCTATAAAATGTCCATATTCCCAAAGAAAAGGGGCAGATAGATTAGTGGAACAAGTTGTAAAATTTCTTGTAGGTGTGTTTTGTCTGGCAAAAGGCCCCCCACAAAGGCAAACTAGGCTTTTCTACCTGTCTGACTAAGAGGTAGGTAAAAAATGCAGCAGAACACAGAGCCCAGCCTAACAAAATCTACTTTCTACAAGGAAATGACTGGCTTGGTAGGGGGAGAGCAGTGGATATTGTCTACCTTGATCTCAGTAAGGCACATACAGCTTTGCTTAACTTTAATTTAAACTGTCTTTATATCAGCCCACGAGTTCTCACTTTTGCCTTTCTGATTCTCTCCCTCATCCTCCTTGGGGGCAGTGAGCAAGGGCCTGGGTGGATGTGCTTAGCTGCTGGACAGGGTCAGCTCCCCACAATCGCCTTCAGTGATTTAATTTTCCTGCATTAAAACAGTACATACTCCAGATATATCCTCCTGGACAACAGACTACTTCAAAGTTCACTGGCCACAAAATGAAAAAAACCATGGGGAAAAAAAATTAAGACTTGAAAGAATCAGCATTAACATCATGGTCAAAAATGACATCGTTTACAAGCAGGTATATACGGAAAACACATTCTTCTCAGAGCTATGCTAAGAAAGGAAAGATAGAGTGGGGGAAATACAAGTATTTCGTCAAGCTGCCTAAGAAGTTATTCAGGAATGCGAGGCAAAGTGGAAGAGATGCCTTGTCACCTGATAGATTTAAAATTTAAAAAAAAAGAAAAAAAAAAAAAAAGAGATGATATGAGAAAACAGAGGTAATTATTAATATTGACCTGATAAACTGATAATAAAATCCTAAGATTCCAGGAGACATCAACTCAAAACAGTTCTAAAAAAAGTTCCAAGAAATTGAGCACTTGACATTTAGAAGAAATTCTGTAAGAAAATTCTCAGTCTAGTTGCATTCAAGAGGCTGACTTTTTCACCTAACACCAAAAATAATCTGAATAAGATATATATTTGATCAACAAACTCTGTATCAGTGCACATACACCCAAAGGAAAAAAAAATATTAAAAAGTAAACAACATTGCTGAGAAAGATTTCAGTATAACTTGTCACGTTACAGGCAACAAAAGATATTACTGTCAGTCCCAAAGGAAGTATGCCTTTGTCAATTCACAAAGAACAAGACTTACACAGGAACAGAAACAACAGTAACTGAAAAGTACTTTTAATACAAAAATAGCAGAAAAACACTGAAAAGCCATTTCCAGTATTTAGCCAGCACAATTTAAACCAAATGCAAAGATGAAAAGTGAGACAAGGCAGAGGAAGACAGCAAAGGAATCTGTTGGCCTTACTTCTTTATCTTCCATTGTTTTTCAAGAAGAGCTAAAGGGTTTTTTTAATGCTTTCTTCTCTTGCAAGCATTAAGAAAGTAGCGTGCTCAAGCATTTTGCTTAATGGTGAGGTGAAGAGAAAGAAGAATTGCTGAAAATCTTGGGAGTACCTTCCCCCCCTCCCCCCTCCTTTTTTCAAAACTTTTCTTTTTTATATCAATTGTAATAGGAGTCATAATTAATTCTGAAACATCATCAAATACTCAATAGTTCTATACAGGTTAATAAAGAACAGTAATTAAACTAAACAGAACCTAAAGTTTTCCTGAAAGAAGACATGAGGAAAGCAGGAGCAGATTCACAGATCAACCAGAAGTAGCACAACCACTTCAGAACCAGGAAGTCAATAATTTAGTATCCAAGAAATAGAGAAATATCTTCTGTAAGCATGATTAAGTGAACAGAAAGCAATTGAGTTTTGGGACACTATACATAGCCTCAGGTCACTTGCAATCAGTGAACAACGGGTGGTGCACAAGACTACCAGATGTGATCGCATCCATCCAGTCTTTTCAAAAGAGCTTAACTTCCGATTTTTCCACCATAAGTTTGATAAAAGTGGACTGCAGTAATAATACAAGTTTAGAGGTCCTGACAACAGTATATTCCCTCAGAACATGGGGCATTAATGCCTTGGCCAAAGACCACTTTTTCTCATGATTACCAAAAGAAAAAAATCCCATCTTCTTTCTACTGGCAGCAACTTGTTCCCGTCTCTGTTCTGTGGGCACAAGCATTTTCTCAGAGTAAACCAAGAGAAATTCATTGAAAACTAGATTGGCAAAATACTATCATCTGGATAAATTCATGTTTTGTTCACCATATATATACGAACAGTTCTGCTGGGATAACTGAGAGCTTACGGACAGAATTACTTCTCTAAGTGGGATTCATTTCATCATTAATAAAACAGAGTAAAAGATGAATTTATCATAAAGAATTGCTAAAAGATTCAATACTTGTCAACTTTGAATAAGGCTTAGTGGGGGGGTTTTAAGGAGAGACTATGGGGATTACAAGCATTTGGTATGTTTGCTTTATTTCTCTATTCTTTTTATGAAAAAACAATTTCCTAATTTTGCCCTTGTTAAGTGATGTGCTAACCTCTTCTAGTGAATGGGATGCTTGAAGATACCTACAGAGGCATAACTGTTATGCACACAAATCTTTTTCCCTATTTAGCTAGTCTGCTTTCCATAAACAGCCTTTAGGCCTCATTTGTATAACCTCAGTCTCTACATTCTTTGCTAGAGGCTATACTTTGTGATATGGTTTTGCTTTCTATAATGTGGCTAATCAGCCTCCTCTATACTTTCTTTTTCTCCCACTTACCATAAAATTCCATTTTTATTATTAATCTTTAACTTCTTTTTCTAGAAGGAGTGGTTTTCAATGTTAGGATTGCATTTTCAGTGACTACAGCATTTCAGTATTTTCTGCTATTTTAAAATCACACTTCCACTGTAGATGTATCTTAAGACCAAAGATGCTACTTACATTCCAACTTACAAAACTCAGTTCAGCTAGCTTTAACTCCAAGCACTGCATTTGGATGTCAAAACCATGGTCAATACATAATGAGTAGCCATGAAGACCACAGAAACATACAATATTGGACAAATGCATGGACCAACAAGCTTCTGATTTGCAGTGGCCTTAAATGCACATGGTCCACTGACCACAATTATATAACTAAGGTACCTATCCTCCTTTATCCCAGTCCCTCCCCCTTTTTAAGGAAACATCAAGAATCCCAAAGCCTGACTTACCCAACTAGCTGATGCCTGTAACTGGTTGTTCAAGTTATCTCCATCACATGGATTACAGTCTGCTCGAGAGAAAGGTAATGACTCTGTTCAGGTCAGCAAGAAGAAGGTATGCAGGACAAAAGTGAAATTAGAAAATGATCTTGCATGCAGACGTTTGAAACAGTTGGTGTACAGACAGGTGTCCAACAAAAGAAAAATAAGTCAATAGCATATCAACTGCCATTTAGTACTTATCAGGTTAGAGTCCTCAAAGTTAGTATATTAGCTAATTTGACTGGTAGATATACTCAGAAAAACTATACTGAGTGTAAGTAAGTGAGGTGACAGATTGAATGGCAGAAAAGATGTCCCTCAAGCAGAAAGAAAATTAGATCTGGTAGAAATGGGTAACTTGGCATATATATTTTTTAATTATTATTTGATATATAATATAATACATGTTTATATGTGTATATATAAAAATAATATGTATATAGTCTTCAAATTACTTCTGTCAGGCATACTATAGTCAAGTTAATAAGTTACAAAAACTAAATGTTATAAGTTTTGACTACTAAAAATTAACATATTAGTAAAAAGAAACCCTACTTGCCTGTAAATGCATAGTGTTCACCTTTTCCCAAATTTAACACTGCAGAAGTCTAATGTTCAGCTTTCCTAGTTACCTAACATATGCAAGTTACCAAACATTTAGGTCTTCATTAAGCACAAATGCCTAGCATAGCCTTCATACTCAACTAACTACTACTCACATGAATCAAAGAAGTTTACATACAAAATGAGAAAATGTATCTTGACTTACCCTCTCCTCAAAATAATTTCCTATAACGGGCAAATTCTTCCCTGCCTTCACTATCGTTTTTACCTGCTTGTTATTCAGTAGAGGCAGTGCCTTTGCCTGTCAATCAGGACAAGCTAGCAAATACCACTGAGAGGATGCTTCGCCTGACAAAGCAACACTTGCAAGAAAGGAGACAATGCTTAGTTAGATAAAGGAGTGTCAAGACTATCTTCTGAATTAATGCAAGTTAACTACACAAAACCAACACATGACAGCATCTGTTTGAGCTGTGATCAGAAAGCAGAAGTGCCATTTCCCACCCTTACCTATCCCACCCGTGCAATCCAGCCGCTCCCTCACACCAGCACTCCTGAGGTCCCTCACCAAGTTCAATTTGTTCAGGCTGCAGAAAATGAATCTCTCAAAAAGAAGGGTAGTTTTCCATTAGGTTAGCCTTTTAAATTTGTTTTGCACAGAGTGAAAAATGGCAGAAGAGCACTAAAGAAAGAGCAGAATCTAAAAAATTTGACAGTAGAGGTAAAAATTGCCAGCCTTGCTCACCATTCACTCCCAGAAGCAGAAGCCTGCAGAGCTCAGTGCTGAACCAGATCACACAGCTGATTCAGCTGGAAGGACCCTTTTTTTCTGGCAGGTTAAGTCTCAGCTGTTTCAGTTCCCTACCTGCACAGCCACACAACAGGTTATGCCAGCACAGCGCAGCATGGCAGTGAACAAGCAGCAGTGATGACAGAACCATACCCAAAATTCCACGGGGCATAAAATTAAACCAGGAGAGAGTCTTGTTGGGCTCCACAGCAGAGGCCAGTTACAGCAGACTGCATGGTACACCAGAAGAAAATTATGTCTGAAGAACACAGCTTGACATGTAGTGAATGAGGGAAGATAAAATCCCTGAGAAAATGCTGCATGTATTTTCCTAACAGATAAGTCAGTCAGGTCCTGGGAGGGCCTGTTCAAACTAAATAGTAGTGTAAACATGTGAACAGTCCAAGACCGGTATCTTTCCCAACACTTTCCACCGTCAGGCAAGTTTCCTCAGTACGGCCCGCTGGAAGACATCTCTGGTATGCACAAGAATTGTAGGATGCACACACAATCTTGTGGAGGCAAAAAGTAGTGAACAGTGTGTCTGTATTGGTGTTTCTGTTTGGTTCAAGAATGTGGTTTTCAAGATACCTCCTGATGATCCCCAGTCACCATGCTTCGGTCCACACTGCAGAGAAGGATCAGAGCATGAATGCTGAATTCATTTTGGACAAAACTAAACAAGATTTACTCCACGAGTGCACCTGATGCACTTCAACCATAACTCAAGAGTTCACTCCATGGGTTTTGAACTAGCATGAAGCAGAACACCATGAACAGTGTTGATGTTAAGCCCCCAGTACTACCTGGTTTGCTCTACAAATCTGCTTCTCTTAGGCTGCTAGTATAGATTTTACTTACCTTTTGTGATTTCATTCCATTTAGTTTACAGTCAAAAGACTTATGTAGGTACAGCATGAAAACAAAGATTATTTTTTTTCTGAAATTGTCTACTTATTGCTGCAGAATTGAGAGAGCACCTAATTATCCAAATATAAAGAATTTCTGCATCTGCTTGTTTTTTCCTGCAATGGCTGCTAGCTGGATTGTCAGCACCTCAGGGGTTAAGTTTAAATTTATGCTTTGAGTGAATTATAATATATATTTTGCTACTGCCTCAAATGGCTCCAGGCTCATGTTTTCACAATATCTTAAACATAAAGGAAGCTCCTGAATGTGCCCTAATTGTTAGATACTTTCTAGATGCTAATGAGATCTCAACTATTCATTTTTAAGTGGTTTTTGTCTGCATATTTTTCATATGCACAGCTGAATTTACTTTCTAGAGGCTGAAGTACAGGTAGAACATTTTTAGCAGGTGTTTGTTTGGTGCAGAAAAAGGGTACTAGGAATAATCCGAATATGAAGACTTGCTGAAATTACTGGAGAGGGTACCAGAAGCTGCTACTATTCTGGTAATACTGAAAATGATTACTACTTCACATCTAAAATCTCCCTTGTGATTTGATGAGTCCTCAGCATCTTACACATAACAATAACCAAATATAAGACATGCTATCAAGGAATTAAGAGATTTTTTCTAATATTAAGGATAATCCGTGATGTCCCAGTTTAATGCTATACAGAAATTTGCCTCAGATGCCTTTTCCAGAAAGATGTTCTGTTCATGAAAGCACTCAAAAAAGTCTACTTGAACCCTTTTGGGACAAAACAACGGTGAAATGACAACTAATATTTTCACTAATTCTCTTTGATCAACTGCCAAGCCAAAGAGAAAAGCCATGTACAGAAACCCTTGTGCATAAACTAGAGCTATACCCTTTGGAATAAACAAATAGGAACAGGCAGGTGAGCATCCTTGAAACTTAACGATCATAGGAAATTCTTCATCAGTTGCTTTTTTTCAGCAGCTGCTTCTAATATTAACTTTAGAGTTTTCATTTTGATCTTCGATGCTTAGAAAAAAAGCCTGAGTCTCACTCAGATAAGAAGGTCCTCCACATTGGAGACACTAGTAATAGTTTTAATTCTTACCCTCCTGGAACTGAACTGGCAAGATCAGACCTTAAGATTTTACAGCTAACCTCTCTTACTGTGGAACAGCACGTGTTCCTAAGAAAAAAAAAAGATCTCAGAATAGCATTAGATTCTGGAGCAGTTTAAATATACCTGACTTGAACCATATACATCTCACTAACATGACCATTCCCAACTTCTTGAAGCTCTGTACCTTCCCTTCTGTCTAAAGAATCATGCCGTACGGCACTACCCTGTGGTCACATTTACTTGAAAAAGCTGTCAGATTTCTCTCAAAAATCTCAACACCCTCTTAAGTCTCCTGGTTTATTCTACATACCTTTTACTGGTTTCTTCTTTTCTTTATTTTGTTAAGTAAGTGTCAGAACAAATGTCTGCACGTCCAGAATGGTTTGGAATCCCACAATGGGAGGCTTCAGTCTGTTCCATTAAAGTAACCACTAAAAAAGCCCACCATCAAGTATATTTTATAATAACTAATAACTTTACTTTAGCTAAAGCTAGTAGCTAGGGAATTATACCTCACTGATCTACCAGACACATCTATCAAGGCAAAGGAACATCATTAGTATGACTACCTGAGAAGTAATTCTTTCAGGACTTAGTAATGACAGTAGGAGAAAAACCTGGAGATTACAAAAACATTCCCCAAAAACTCTGCTTTATACACTATTTGTTTTAAAATATTCTCTAAGTTTTCTTAGAGTATTAAACCAGAGCATAGTAGCAATGCTGAAGTTTTAGTCAGAGGGAGTTAGACACGTATGAGCATCTGTTGCGACTTTTTCCCAGCTTCTCTGGGGTTTTCTGAGCGTTATCTACAGAAACACTTTGTCCTTGCACTATCTTTTAAAGACATCTTTCACAACATTTTTCCTCAGTATGCTTAATTTACAGCTTATTTTTCCAAGGAAGCTGATTTTGAGGATCCTTGATTTGCTGTAGGCTTATTTAATGTCTCCCCTTGAGTATTCAGATAAGTAAAAAGGAAAATGAAGCTAAAAAAAAAAAAGGGGAAATGAGAAGTACCCATTCCCTTTAATTTTCTGCTCTGCTTTTTCTGGAAACAAGAAGCGTTTTTCTCACCAGATATGTACTTACTTTTAGGTATCTTGCTGCTTTCTCCTAATTTTTTTCTGAGATAAAGATTCTGACAGGGAGTACGTAGTAAACCTTTGGCTTCTCACCATCCACACTGCCATGCCACTACTCTACAGCATACAAAAGAACCACGTCAGTGGGAAACTACCTAGTACCTATTTGAATTCCTGGAAATTTTCTTCTTCCAGAAACATACACTGCCACCCAAGCTTTACTAGCACCAAGGTAAAAGGATACATACCTGCCCAACGCCAACGTCTTCTCTGTTAGAGCCTAGTCTGTCTTCATAATCCTGTAAGAATTGTTTCAGGAAGGGGCAAGAAGCAGCAGAGTAGAAGCGCACCGTTTTTCCAAATTCCTAACTAGTGCCACATTCAGTGTCTCTTCAAGAATTACTGGATGAAGGCTTTACAGACTTCACCTCCAGCCTTGCTATCAATCCCTCCCTAAATGACCTATCCCAGGGCATTAAAAGCAGCCTGCCAAAAGAAAAGGGGAGGTTATTTTTTTTTAATGGCAATCTCTGCCTATTCTGTCATTTGCAGAGTTCCTAGGAACCAGATCTGCAGGATACTTCACTACAATCCATTTTAACTCCTGAAGAATGCATATTTTTCTTCATCCATACAGCTTCCTATGAAATGATTCTGTAATAGCTCACTTCCTAGATTTCAGTATGAATTTAAATCCCCCACAGCATACATTAAAGCAAAACAAAAGAGAAACCAACAAACCAAAACAAAAAAAACCCAAATCAAAACACCAGCAAAAAGCAAACAAACAAAACCACACCATACACTTAAACTTCTGCTTCCCATTTCTAGGTCTCAAAAGTCACATATGATATAGAAGAAAACCAACAAAGTAAATACAATAAAGATTTTTCAAATGAAAAATATTCCTCATAGATTTTAAATTCCCTACAATATACAATACAATGGAGAAAACTAAGAATTTCATAACCACACAGTAAGTACTCAAAAGCCCAAAATACATTATAGTTCAAAGCCCACATGCATTCTGCTTCTGCACTCTACTACATAATAAGTGATATAATTTAATTAGAAAAGCAAAAAGTGTATCTAAAAACATGTATTGCTACAGCTGTTGTCCTAAATATGTATGCAATACTTAATATATTACTATATTGGTCTACTAATACAATTTGTATGTTGAATACATAATGAAGTGTCATATTAAGTATAAAACTATTAAAGATTACTGTTCTAGGTAACTCACATATGGAGCTAAATTAACATCGAGTCAGTTCTTTCAGGTCTTGGTGTACATGAAAATGCTTTACTGCTCAAAAATAGATTTTGTAAGACACAGCTATTTACTAAATCACTGAAGTCAACCACTGGAAGTTTTGCTATTTATCTCATAGCACAAGGAACAGACAACGCATTTTATTCCTAACAAAATACCATTAATACCATTCACTCACCTTGTAATAGTAGGATAGAGCCCTGCTTTGCAGGATTTTGCAAAATGTACACAGACAAAGATTATTGTTGAGGGTTCATACTAATTTTTTTCCACTTGACAAATAAGTTAGGCATAAAATAGACCTCAGTAAATTAGTACATAAACATACAAATAAACAAACCATGACATACAAATCTCTTACTTGCAAAATTAGATTTTCCTAAAATAACTGCCTAATTAAGCCTATTTTTCCCAAGCAATTTTTATGCAATAACTGCTACTTGTAAACTTCAACTTACTTTTTTCAATCCTTTTGTGATCAAAAAAAGAAAAACTAAAAGGCTATGCTACCTTTTTATTAATTAAAAACATCCCAAATAAAAAAGGCTGCTACCTGTACATTTCCCATACGGTTGTTTATTGCCCTCCTATTCTTCAAAAACAGCCTATTCCAGCAGTCTGTTAAACTTTCAAGAAGAATTCTGTGATATGCAAGACTACTAATATAAGACCACTTCAATACAAGAAGTAGAGTTGCATACTACATTTACACATAGGAACAGAACGTAAATTATTTCTTCTATTTAATCTAAACTGCAAGACCTTATAAATTTTCTAACAGGAGCTAAAATTCATTCTCATTATTAGTTATCATGTCCTCCTGTTGCATAACATCAGCCTTATGAATTGCAGACAACAAGAACTATACTTGCTTATCTCCAAAAAAGAATATTAAACCCTATCAGCAAAATTGTTTCAACCATTGGAATAATAATTTTTAAAAAATTAAAAATCTACATGTTCAAGCTAAAAAAGTTTATTTTGAATAATTGAAAAAGCAAAGTGAAAATCTTAACTTTCACTTCACAAAGGCACAGCACAGCAAACTTCTTTGTTTTTCAAGTGTTACAAATTTCAAGACAGACATTTTCAGAAAAGCTGTGGGTGAAATCCTAATGATATGAAAGTACCTCTCAAAGATGCTCTACTCTCTTGCTTGAAAAAACAAACAAGCAAACAAACAGACAGCTATGGCTAAATCAACGTTAAAGGTAAGAAATTCTGTGTCTGCATATCGGGCTTTTGCATGCCACTCTAACACATGGACTGATGAGCTTATATTCTGTTATTGTCCAGTTAACGAAGCCAGCAAATCAACTAAAGGTTATTCCAGAGCTGAGTTGGCTCTCACGAAAGCCACAATCACTTATTTTTAGGGTAAGCAGCACAGAAAGTTTTCCCACAGTATTGGAAAAGGGGGCAAATATAAACCTAGAAAAGTAAACTAAAGCATAGTGTAACGGGTAAGCTCTGTACTGCTATACATGAACTGCAGATATAGAGCACAGGCAAGGATAGAAGTCTTTCAACCATATTTGGGTAAGTAAACTCCACATCAAGAAACACTGTTTAGACAAGACTTCTCACCCCTGCTCTATAACAACACATAAACCTCCAAATTAATGGCCATTTTTTACACAAGTAGGTATTAATTAAAACATCCATGTATAGTTGGGAAATAATTTTTTGCTTTACATGCTTTTAACTTCCGTATTTTCACTTCTTTCAGTTCAAAAGAAACAGTATCATAGAAAGCAAATTAAACTGTGAGCAAGAGAGTCTGCTTTACCAATAAGACTCCAGTCACCAATTTTTGATCCACACTGCACATTACAAAACAGGGAACAAAAAATCCAGGACTCTCTTCCTCTTCTCTATAAAAGGTAAAGGTTCCTATTCAGCACTGTTAAACCATAAAAAGGAAACTGGACAACTGTACAGATCGCGCTCACTAGATATAAAAGCTCATCATCATAGCCATATAAAGAACCAGGGAGCAATGCTTTTGTGAAGACTTAGAGCTACAAACCGCCAAGAGGGAGATCTCCTAGTTTCTATGGATAAACTCAACATTATGACAGCCTTACAGTTCAGAAAGACAAAAATCAACGTAGCTCAGAGTCTAGAATGTTTTGCTCTTAATGGAAGTACAGCATTTCTCTACTTCTAGAATTCAGTTGCTGAACTAAGCGTTCGGAAGAAAACTAAGGCTCCTAGGAAAAGCTACTGGCTTTAATCTATGTTTTGAAGATGAATGCCCAATAAAATGGAGTTTTTGAGAGAAAGGCAGATCATAAGCAAAAAGCTAACTTCAATTGAGACAATTAGGGCAATTTTACAATAAGTCCTACCAAACTTACTGTCAGTCCTTACCCTCCCACCCATACCTCTATAAGAAAATCTACTGTAACTTTCAATGCATGTCCAAAACATGAACAGCATCACCACTGAGAAAAGATCTTGCAGCTTGCATGCTATTAATGAAGAGTCATGAGAAGGTACCTCATAAAGCAGGGGAGACGCACAGGAATTTTTAGTTGGAAAACCGACAGCATACATATTTCTAAAAGTCTGACCAACAAATAGTGACACCCTAAGTATCTTGTTTCCCACATTTCTCAAAGCTAATTTTTAAACAGCTTTTACACTGGTGAACTTCAGATCTGCCTAGGCAATCTCTTTGTTTGGATGATGTTCTCAAGTAGACAACACCCTCACTATCTGAGAAGAACACTTGCTTCAAAGTGATAAATTCAGACACAATGCATACACATTGTGTTACTGCAACAAACTAAGGGTCTCAGACACTTCAAGATGCTAGCATAATCTTTCACACCACAGTGTTAAGAGGCTAAAGGTCTGAGGTTAAGCAGTCAGAAACTTTTGTCTGCTGTCCACAGCAGCAACTGTCATCCAAAATATTTTAATCTTACTTAGAGGAAGAAAGGAAGAAGAAAGTACCTGGAGAACAAATCATTAGTGAAGGGTTGCATTTTGCCAAAACCTCTTACTCCCCTTAATTGTAAAAACATTTCGTAAAGCTGTATCACCACTTTCAAAGCAATACTAAATACAGTAAAACTATCTTGAAAAAGAAAGTTCGTCCGAGATTCTTTTTTTTAAACAAGTAAAAATACAAAAAGAGGAGTGAAGACAGAAGATGCTGTTTGTGTCCAGTGATGACTCTTTCTCACAGACCTACCTCAAGAGCAGACAAACACCAAATGAAGCTTCAATAGCTAACCCCAGATTTGACAAATCTTTACCAGGAATATTCCAAAAGAAGCATGTAACAAAACTTCAAGTTTTGACCAGCTACACTACATGCTTACTGGACAGAAAACAAGAAGAGAGGTAAACAAGCAGAAGATGGGGATGAAGAGGAAAAAGGACAAAATAAAAGTGCAACCAGACAGAACCAGAGTCCCTTTGTTCCATCAGGCTAGTGGAGATGACCACATTGTTTAGATCCCCCTGGACAGCTCTAGTCAAGGGTCTGACTAGTCTATCTCATAACAAGAAAGGTCACAGATTATGCAACTTTTACCAATGTCACCACCACCACTGAAGGATGACCTAACATTGATTCAACTCGGCACTGCACACATTATCTCCTGTTTTCTAGTCAATCTCAGCATTACAAAACTCTGTCCTACTAATCCAGGTTCAATATCCTGACACCAATGGTAACTGACTAACAACCACTCTGTTAGAGATATCCCAAACATGAAAGGCTTGCAAGGAGCAACCAGAATAATTCCATATTAAGATTTGTATTTTACTAAGGAGGCACTGGTGCACAACACTGCAGACAGAGCATGCATATAACCCAACCTTTACCATAAATGTAAGCATTTTTCCTCTTTTTTAATTGCTTATCTACCCCACATTTGTTTCACTCTGTGTGTTTCTTTTTTAAAAGGAGATACCTGGAACACTTAAATGACAAAGCTTTGGCCAGCGTTAGCTTAACTCTGCTATCTCATTCTCTATCACAACAATCTCCCCATCTGATAGTTAGTATCACAGCCCTTCTAAAATGTATTTTACCATAAGGGTAACCTCATGACAATGTAACACTGAAGCTCTATTTTTAGTTCATGTGCCTGCACTACGCATCAATGATAGAAGAGGGAAAAACTAGGCGTGGAACTTAAGTGAGCAGTATCTTTAGTCTGAACACTTCACTAAACACTGGGGCTCAATATGACACTTTCATAGTTGTATTCTTTTCACATGTTGCAAAATATCTTGAAATGATAGCGCACAAAGATTAGAACTTAATTTTCTATCCACAAACTAATGAGACTTCCTATTTGCATAACCCTCTAGTTTACAACAAGTTTCACGGTTTTGTAATCCATCATTGTTTACATTTCCTCCTGTTTCAGTAAGTAAGCTTAACTCTACAACTTTCTGCATAGAGACTCAAAAATAAGCATGAATGACACCTGCAAGTCAGCAGATGCTGTATACACTGAAGTACTTTTCCAGATTTCAGAAAGACAGTTCTTTCACTTTGAGAAAATGTCCTAATTATGGACTCCATTCTTCTCATTGACCCTCTAACTAAAAGATAGTGACAGTCTGGATATAAGAGGAGTTAACAAGTAATTTTTTTTAAAAAACCCAAGGTGCTGCAGTCCACATAATTTTGCATTTGAACACAATAAGTTACTTTGCCTAAACAATAAGCAAACTTTCTATTTCTCTAATCCCTTGTATCCATTTTAATTTGCCACAAGTGAAGAAATATACATTTGTTTCTAGACAGGAAACTAGCAATATGCACACAAACACAAAGGTTTACTAAATACAGTACCTTACTCAAAACAAAATTGAATGTAACAAAACTAAGCTACAGGATAAACATTATTCACTCTGTATTAAAATACTCCTGAACCATATGCATCAATCTCAACAAGAGAAAAGACTAACAACACACCCAAATAATTTTTTAAGTCCTCATTTAAAAATAAACATAACTTTTACTCCAAATTAATTCAAAGGAGTTGCTCCTAAGTAAATTTAAATTCCATCTGAATACTGCCGTAAGGTGCAATAATGGTACTTTCTAAACTGAGTATAGCAGATCTAATAGGAACATAAAACTATATGCCTGTGCTGATAAGCCCACAAGTAGACACTGCTAACAAAACATATGGCTGTGATCTTAATTAGAAAGCCTAAGAAGACATGTTATGTTCATTATCTAATTTCTGATCTCTGAGCTATTCTAAATGATTAAACCAAAAGAAAGTGCTCACACCTAAACTTCCCATTCCTATACTTATTCCTTCACACACCGGCCAAGAAGCAATTATTAGTTCTTTTCTACAAGAAAAATTCAGAAGAATGATTTTTTAAAATTTGCTCTCTCTCCACAGCTGAAACAGTAGAATCAACTAGGGGGTTCAAACCCTCCCAAGTACAAATATTCTTTTACAGGGGTTAAAGGAAATGCCAGAGTGGAAAATAATTAAGTTTGGCCAAATATATTACATTAAAGTAACACATTTATATAAAATTTTATTTCATATCTACAAACATACACAGAAATGGGGTTAGGAATATTGCTAGCAACCAAGGTGTCCCCTTTAAAAATGGGAAAATACTTCTTTGCAAAATATTTCAGCAGTTCAAAACAATGGCATTAAGGGGAAAAGGGCTAGAACTGTTCTGTTCACTTACCCCTTTTGTTTTTCCTTTAGAAACAAAAAAAAATAGAATCAGGCCACATGCTCTTCTCAACTGAATTGCAAATTATGATACAAAGTTAAAAGAGTTTAACAGTGCTCAAACAGGATTTACAGTGCAAAATAAAAATCTATGTATTTTGAAAAATTATCTGAATCTATAGTGGGACTTAATCATTATTTAAATGAGTGTAACACCATATGTATCTGGTGCTGCATTCTGGGAACATTTACAGGTGAAAATTATTAGAACTCACTGATCAGCAGAGAAAGTAATAATGCAAGTTACACAGCCTGAAGTTGTACAAAATATGTAAAGAGCACTCTGTTAGTTGATACCTCCTTCACTTTAACTTTTAAGATAATACGTAACGGCATGCACGTCCTAGCTTTCAGGAACAAAAGGTACAAACTCCCCGTTTGACTTCTGCATCTGGTCGCACTGCTCTGTCCTTACTAACGGTACGACAGCCTGAAATTCGAAAGCAACGCTAAGGATGTCACGTCTCCTACACGGTGCTTTTCTAGCGCTTTACCGGCAAAATAGCCTTGCATGGAAAGGCTTCTCAGGAAGGGTGCCTGCCCCTGCGGCACCCCCGGGCCGCCCCGCCCCGCCGGGGTTCAGCACCCGGCAGGGGAACAGCGCACCCGCGCCGGGGCTGCCGGGGCTCCTCCCGCCGGGACACCCCGCCCGGCGCGGACCCCTCTCGGGTTGAACATGGCTGGTTTAATAAATAACCCCGGGGTTAACTCCAGGCCTGGTCGCCGAGGAACGCATTCCCGTTCACGCCGGGCATCTTCCGACTCCCGAGCGCGCTCACAACGCTGCTCCCGCGGACGGTCACGTCTGCCCGGGCTCCCGGAGCTACGGAGCTCAATGTGTAAATATCTCACTGAAACCCGTTCTCGCCTCTTCCTCCACCCTTACGAACTCGAACCCCTCGGGGTTTCATTTCGCTCTTCCCCCCGGAATAACCGCAAAGGTCCCCCCAGAGGCCGAAGAAACCCCGAAGCCTGCAACACACGTCCCGGCTCCGGGAACCGTTCTGTGCCACCACCGCATGTCATGTGCCGGGGGTTTATCGAAGGCTCAACCATGCGCTGCGAGCGGCAGCACCACACATGCCCTCCTCCCCCTCCCCGGGCACACAGGCACACCTACATCCCCCACCCAAAACAAAGTCGGGGCCGGGGAGCTGGGGGAAGGAGTGACCCCAGAGGTGCCGGCCGTGCAGAGCCCGCCAGGCTCCAAGGCACCCCCGGGGCAGGGCGCTCAGGCCGTCACCGCTCGGGGAAGGCAGGCCCGACCCCCACCGGCCCGCAGCCTGCGCCGGCCGCAGGCTCCCTTCTCAAACGCCTTCGCACTCCCAGCTCCGCCGCGCTGGGAGGCAGCCCGGCCAGGGCTCGAGCCCTCGCTCCCTTCGGCAGACACCCGCCCCCCGCCCCGACCCCTCCAGGAGGGTTATTCCCGGGCCAGTCCCTCCCGCCGCAGCCCGCCCGCCCGCCCGCCTGCGGCAGCGGCGCCCAACGCCGCCCGGCCTCCCGCACACACTCCCCGCCGCGACGCCGGCGGCCAGAGCGCCGCCCCCACGTCCCCGGGCCCGGGCCGAGGCCTCGACCGCCACACGCACGGCGGAGCGGCGGCTCCCTGCGCAGCGGCGGCGGCGGTGCCACAGGAGACGGCCGCCGGGACAACCCGCGGGGCGGCCTGACGGCGCGCACCGGCTGGCTGGCGGCCGCCTCCCGCCTCTCCCCCCGCCTCTCCCCCGCGTCGCGCCCGGCCGCCGCCCATTACCTGTGAGGACCCCGACGCGGATTTGGTGGTCGTGGTTCGTTAAAATCATCCCCTCCGACGCCATGTTTCCCGGCGCAGCCACCGCACTGACAGGGAGCGAGCGGGGGGAGGGGGAGCAGCGCGAGAGCGGCGCGAGCGCAAAGGGGGAGGAGCAAGGGCCAGCGGGGCGGGGCCAGGCGGTGGTGGGCGGGGCCAAGCCGCGGAGGGGCGGGGCGAGCGCCCGCCCGGGCGAGCAGATACAACCGCGCGGAGGGAAGGGGGGCGCGCCGCGCGAGCCACTGAGCGCGAGACTAGTGTGCTGCGCGCGGCCCAGGCAGTACCAATCCAGTGCCGAGAGCGCCGAGCCTGGCGCCGGTTGCCGCCGATCGGGGCCGGCTCATGACGCCTGGCGCGTCCCGGGGTCGCGGCCGGGCCGGGCCGGGTCGGGGCCGCCGTCGGTTGTGCGGCCCCTGCGGTGCGTCTGCCCGTTACGGCCCCTTGGGCGGGCTGCAGCCCTTCCGCCTGTCGTGCCCTGCCACCTCACACCGTCCCGCCCCGACACCGGGGGTGCTGGCAAGGGAGTCCCCGCAGCGCAGCGCCGCGGGGAGCGAGGCGGCCGCGGGCCCAACGGCGAGCTGACCCTCATCCGGCTTCGCGGGGAGATCACCGGCTTAGCCACTGCACCGCATGAACCTTGGCCGCCCCCGCCTGCCTTCACCCCCGGCTTAACACGGCATCGCCCTCTGCTGCCAGGGATCACCCCTCGGTGCCGCTGGACACCGACACCCGGTTCTTGTCACCGGGAGCAGCTCCTTTGCCCTGGGGCGATGGCACTGCCACGCCAGGGCTGGTGTAGCGCTGGGAGCTGGCACCCAAACACGCTCCGGGGCTGGAGGAGGGCAGGAGCGCCCCGTGCAGCTACCTGGGGGTCTGGGGTGGCATTAACCAGCGGTGACAGTGGGCACCAGCTGCCCCTCCCGCCTCTGGCTGGGCTGGAGCTCGCAGCCAAGTTGCTCTTGGTCCCAGAGCCCAAAGTCGTTCTCATCATCTGATTGCACTAACGGTTCAATTCTTCAGACCTCTGCTAATGGGGAAAGATGTGTACCAAGGATGGTAAACACCCTTTCTTTTGCTTAGTGTGAAAGACGGATACAAACTTTTCCCAGCAACTGCTGAGTCCCCAGCACAGTGTTTCTGCAATCTTCCCAGGCCTCTTCCCTTCTGTCTCCTCCAAGCCTTTCCCCATTCCTCTGACATTAAAACTGTGATTACACAGCCTTTTGATAAAGCAACTTCATATCATAACAAGTATCTTTACTTTGTCTCACTTGAACTATATGATCTGGGAAACTGGAAGCAAGTATTTAAACTTGCTTTGGATGAATATGTAGGCAAATGTCTTCCACACTAAATAGAGACATCATCAACTGCAAATGATAACCCACTGCCAAAGTTCGAGCCCTCTGACCCTAGCAGATATGTGTATTTTCAGATATTCCTGTTGAGATTTCAATACTATCTTGCTAATAGCAGACTCCGGATTATTCTCCTTTTAACTGTGTACTAATGAGCAATTATTGAAAGGACTTGTAATTTGCATAGACATTAATGAACCATTTCAGGAGTTTCCTCTTAAGCATAACATTTTCTTAGATGGACTACTAGCACATCGGGGGGGAAAAAAAAAAAAAAAGGGGAAAAAAAAAAGGCCTGGAGAAATATCCTGTGTCTCAGGGAAAGTCACACTAGTAGCACTTTGATGGGGTGGTGCACCAGCACACGATATCGGTATTTCTGTATTGGCACAGCAGTCGCAGTGTGTGCAGCCACAGAGACTGAGAATTCAGGCTCCAGAGATCTCTGGTTATGCAATGGTATAATACAACATATGTGGGTGGGTGTAAGCCTGAACCGAAAACAGCATGGTTACTGAAGATATACTGCATCGCTGGTGCTCATACTGCTGTTCCCTCACGGGTTCAGTCACTATGTGTTGAATATTCTGCTGTAGACAAGGCAGAAAGATTTTTTTTTCTCAAACGTATCTGAAATTATCTGAAGTACAAGCAAGTAGCTTGACATTTTGTAGCTTCCTGCAGAGGATTCTCACACCCTACACTAAAAACTGTATTGTTTATTCAGAGCATCTCACAGTCTCCCCATGTAGCCTGTTGATGTGTTGCTCTTGTGGATGGTAAGAAGGAGGGGCAGAATTCAGATTTCACTGGCAACATTAGCTTTAGTACTTCCTGGCTTATAAATGCCTACTCGTGGGATTCGTGTGGGATTTTTTGTATAGAAATGTAGTAGAGGATTGTATTAATGTAATGAAATAGTGTAAGTTTACAAATTTTTAAAAGACTGAGTCACAAAGAAGCTGAAATCAATAGGAGGGGGTCTATTATCGTGGTATGAAAGTCCTTATAAACTAGATTGTTAACAAAATTGTAGATCCATAATAGCTGAAGAGAAGGTTGTAAATGGGATGATGTCCTGCAGTCTGTTTTCAACACAGTAAGGAAACAAGTGTGTATGAGGACAAAACCTTTACTGCAGGGAGATGTTCCAGGAAATACGCTGACAGTCCATACCAGAGTTCATGTTGAGTGTCCAGAAAAAAACAAGCTTTCCTCATCAAAGTCAATACACAACTGAGAGTCACATTTTATCCAGGTCATGTCAGCGCTGAAGTATAACTCAACTTGGTAACCTCTCAGGAAATTTTTTACATTACTTTGTTTGCCAGCTGTTAATTATCACTATCTGCCCATCAACAAAGCACTGCCCTTTCATTAAGCTGGCTCTTCCAGCCATGATTGTTCCATGTAGTCTTAGTCCCCTGGCTGGCATAGTAGGTTTTCTTATTTTATCATGAGCACTATAGAACAACAGATTTTACTTACTCATTTGGGTGAAACGGTTTGAGCATACAGGCAGCACTTGTTTAGTTTCCTGCAGAAATCTTGATGAAAAAAAAAGGTACTTCAGTATGATTATGGGAAGATACCAGTTTGTTCTGTTGATTACAGCATGGGCAAGGATTATTTAAAAACTCATTGAAAGTTATCAGAGTCCCTTCATGTTTAGAAGAGGTGTTAGAATTTTGTTGTCACACGGGTCTGTTGGGTTTTTTTGCAGTGGCGCCTTAAATGTAATTTCTAATTTTTTTTATTTTGAATTGGTTGGCTAGCTGGATCAGCAGTGGGACACAGCTCTTCAACTGTGTGCCATTGGTACAAATCCAACTGAAGTCATGAAATAGCTGGCTTAATGAATCATTAATGGAATTCAGAACATTTTATCTCTATGCCACTGGTGCAAATCCAAGTAAGGTCAAGAGACTAGCTGGCTCAGTGGTTCAGTAATAAGAAACACGCTTCTACCTCCAGCTTATTGATGTGAGTCTATAAAAGGTCAGGATGCTCTAAATTTTGAGACATTAAAATACAAAGCTTTCCCAATACAGCATTTAAACCAATGCAGTTGGTTTAAAGTCAATCTATTATACATAATTGCTTTCTGATATGTTTCAATAGTCTGTATTGATCTATACATTTTGAAAAAAGTGTATAAACATTTTCTCTGTAGCCACTGACAGAGCAAAATATTCATCACCCTAAAAGAAGGTACAAGAGGTGATTTCTCCAAATAATCTCTTCCCTTATGCAAGCATCTAGGGAAAAGATGGAATGTGCACCACATTTTAGCTATGTAAGGCTAGCAAACCATCTGAATGTCCTAGTGGCCCATACCATAGTCCATCCTTGCCACACCATCTTTGCCAGAGGCTTCCTGAGAACGCTCCCTGGGTTTACACCCCCGGCCAGAAGTAGGAACCCAGCTTCAGTGACTGTCCTAACTATAAGTGGGAGGGAAAATGTGTTTTGCTTAGGGTAAGACTGCATTACTCCTTGCACTGCACCAACAATTGCAAGGTCAGGTTTGTCTATTAAGCAAATAGCCTGTGTCTTTGAGATTACAAAATGAGAGAAGCTATTAACTCTTCCACTTGGTAACAAACTATATCACGACTTAACTCATGCCTAATTGCAATATGGGCATTTGCAGCCATGACAGGCATGTGGAAAACTCCGAAGGAAAGGTAGCCGTGACAGACATCCATGCATACAGCCTCTTTCCCTCACTGCCTCCTCCTACTCAGCTACCTACTATGGTGTAACTTTTGAAATGGCACCATATGCTCAAGGGTACAACCCCGTACATATTCTCAGAAACAACAACATCTGGGAGAGCAAAGTTTACTGAGCTTATATGGTATGACTTTGATGGCTCTGTGATAATGACAACTGAGTTGTCTCCAATCCAGTTCCCTTGCAGCCCTTTCTTTTATTCTCATACCCTGGACAGACTATAAAACCAAAAGCTCTTCCTTCCCCATCATCCTGCCTGGGAAAAAGGTTATAGTAAAACCATATCTTCAAAATATTTAATGCACAAAACAGGTCTCTCCAGCTTGTCTCCTCTTTGTCTGAGATTTCAGACATTGCTGGTTTGCTGCTCAGTTGAAGTGTTTCTGTTTCTATGAGTCTTTGGAAATGAATGTTCTGTAGGTCTCTGTCCAGGGCATGTTGGACCAGTGTGTTTTGTTGCATTGTGCAGACATACATAATTCTGGCTAGATTTTCCCAGACAGACTTCAAGAAGTGCCAGGCAGGGAAGTTCCAAATTGCAGAATACCCTCAGCTTGGTACCAGGGGTTTGAATCCATCACTAAAGAGCAGTGGAGATTCTGCAGTTCCTGTGCAAAGGATTATCTTTTGGTCCATCATCCATTGCGCTGGTCCTACTACAAGACATATTTCTCCATACCACCCTAAAGAAGATACACCAGATATTTTGCTGTAGTTATTCTAATCTGCCAAAGTAGGCTTTTCTTGAAGAACAGTACACTAAAAAAGGGCTTCCATTCTTTCAGAATAGTTTGGAAATGGTGCTAGTCAAAGGTAATCTTTAAGGACTTTACCAGGGATGAGAAGCTCGATGCCCCCCAGTATCAGTTCTTCTGGGTCACTGCAGCCCTTACTGACAATCCTCCAGCAAACAACCCATCTGAGAGCAGAACTAAGTTCTTTGAGATAGGTATGCAATACGTGTGACATCTGACTACAAATGCAGTTGAGTTGATTCCCTACTAGTATGGGTGCCTGACAAAAATAAATGAATCTTAGCGTGACTCCACATGAGTGGTGTTGACACATTCAATTGTCTGTGCTTCGTTTGCTGCAAAACAGTAGCTATTTTAGAAAAGCAGTTGATGAGTTTAGCATACACAAAGAGTAGACAGATTTAAAAGACGTCTTACTGGAACATTCTATTTTTGAGATTTCACTTTGACAAAACTGCCTCATTAAGAACTTGGATATGAAAAGCAGGAAAGTGCTTTTGGATCTCATGTAAACTAAATTCAGAATTCTGATGAGCTGAATCAGTTCTTTCCATACATTATTTTCCTTTATCTGTATTTCCCTTTGTTTCCATGTAAGAGATAAAATAAAACTTCGAGAAATCTTGATTTTGGTTAATAAGCAAGACAACTCCAACCTGTATGAAATAAGGCAGAAAGAGGAAAGAGAAAGGAAGTATTTAGAACCCACAATTAAATTATAATATCTCAGAATGAATTAGCCACAAATTATCATCACATATTGTGGCCAAAAGTGAACAAATGACAGCTTGCTTCTGCAGGAAACCTTGTTGTGTTATTTGCTTTGACTTAATAGAATCATTAAAAATACTAGAGCAGATCCTCTAAGGAAGAGGAGGATACTGTATGGGAAAGGGCAGCTGCAACCTCCTGCCGGCTTGACTGAAAGCAAATTCTCCAACATTGACTGAAGAATGTTGTGTTTGAGCTCTGAACTACATGCTAGTGGGGTTTCTCAGCCTTCAGACATATGCAACTATATCAACAAATAAAATTCAGGCAAAAAGTGAGTAGTCATGCCTTCCCCAGAAATGTTGGTATCAAAAGTCAACCTCTTCCACAGTTAATCAAAGTTCAAGCAGAAAAACACATAGAAAAAACAGCTTTCCAGTAACAGACCTTTCTTTATGTTTTTTCATTTCCATGACACTCTTTAGTCTTGTACAGTCTTAACTTCCATCTGTCCTTCTGCACCGCTTACTTAAAATGGAAATGTAAAACAGCTATTGCCTTAGTATCCAAGTATATCACAATCAATGTATTTATCCTGACAGGGTCTGAAAGATTAGCCACTATTACTCTGGTTTTGGAGAGAGAGGGGTAACAGAACTGCTGGCTACATTACAACCGACTGGCTGATGGAAGCTATGGTGTTACAGTTTCTTGACTCAGGACGTGTCACAGTCTCCTTGGCTGCTGCCGTAGCAGCATATGGGTGCACACTTGGGTCTTACCTCAGTAGAAAGACAAACCTGGACAGGGCATTCAGCCGGGACCTGAAAGTTCAGAAGTGCTTCAGCTCTTCAGTTAAATACTGGCTTAAAATCTGGATTTAAATCAACACCTCTGAGCGTGCTAGGCAGCAAGCTGTTGGCTCTTTGGGATGGGATAAGGCTTTCAAGTGCCTCTTCTTTACAGGATTGTACTTTGAATAAATAAATAATTATTCTTAAGCCAGAGGGTGAATATCCAAGCGTGACTGACTATTTGTGATATTAAAGAACTCACTTGGGAAAAGGGAGACTTGGGTTCTAATCACAATTTTAGTCAACATTTAATATAAAACTGGAACAGAGACTGGGAGTGAAGTGTCTCTGTGTCAAGATCCTTGCTTCTAAGTAAGACAATCACATTCATGACCTCATTTTTTTTTCTCTCTCCCCTGCTTAACTGAAATAACTTATTATTCCACCTGTCAATACTGAAGTTTTAAGTCCAACCTATATAAATAAATTTACTCACATTAAATCTTATTGTCATTAATGAAGACAGTTAAATAAAGGAAACTAAGCATTCTCACAGAAACAATCCCATCTGAAAATCCCATCTGAAAATCAATCCCATCGATTTTTTGTTTTCTGGCCAAACAGAAGAGGTTTTAATAGAATATTGGACCAATGCAGAAGTTTCTGGGAAAAACAATACTAAAAAGTTATTTTGTACTGAACATTCAGTTCAACCCCAAATTAAGTATTATTTGATTTTAATTTAGATCTTATGTGGTTGACTTTTTTTAAGCCATACTGGCCATTTCCAAGGAGAAAAAAAATTATGCTGAAAAGAAAAATTACAATGTCTTTTGAAAATGTTAACATTTCTGGTCCTAGTGTTTCTGTACCTAAAAGAGTGGATTTAACATGGCACGTACATCACCGCATCATCCTACTCCACTCTTCTTGCCCGCCCCCCTTCTCCACACCTGATCCTTCTTCCTCTCCGGTGCTGCACTTATCAGATTTCTCCATCAGCCAATGCATTTCACTGCTATGACAGAAAGCTGTGCAGGAATTTAATATGGTCTGGCAAGAAACTCACTCACAGATGGGTCTGAGGAATGCCAGAGACAGCACAGCAATTAATGTGAATGGGAGGCAGGGGTCAGTGGAAACTTGGAAAGCTGGGAAAGGACCTTCCTCTTTGGTCCTGCCATACCTCATGGAATGGCATCCCAAAAGAGACCAATTCTGGAGAAAAAAAAAAAAAAGTGGTATTTCTGACTACACCAACAGTATGCACAGTCAAATTCTGGTTCTTTTGAGCCAATTTTGTTAGAAAAACTTGTATTTTACCACTTCAGACAGACCTTATCTCACGTTAAATTGCAATCTTTCTAAATTTTTGTCTATTTTTCTGTGGCTGTAATTACTCACTGAATTTGAAACCCAGGAATCACTTGAAATTGTATTTTGCAGCAAGTAACTTATTCTCCAAGAAGTTTCATCTAGAAACAGAAGTGACAAGAAGTTAATTAGTTACCAATGTGTATATTTACCTTCATTGCATAATTCTGATATGTTACATTTTTCTTCTTTGTTTTGAAATACTTAGAAATCAATTAAGATCTGTTACAGGAAACTGAGTCAAAACCACGTGTCTAGAAATCTTCAGTCCCAGTCCAGTAGCTGTTTAGGCAAGCTGACTCTTATAAGCCACTTACAGAAGTTTAGAACTACATATACGGTAGCCCCTGAATATAATTATACGTTCACATAGTCAAAGGAATTGGAGCAAACATCTTGCATACATACAAGTTTTGTAATGCCTCCCTACGTGGTACTTCAGTCATCGATATTTTATGATTCTCTTGGGGTCTACCATTCTCTTTAGGGTATGTAAATTTCTGAGATTGAATATTGCTCCATACTCAGGCATGGGCTTTACACTACGCCGTGTAAGGGCTGTTCATCTAGACAGCAGCATACTGATTTAATGTGTATCCAGCAGCTGCTGCTCACCTCATGGAACTACCTGAGTGAGAAAATAAAGTAATTTTATTCCATCAGTTTTCCGATAATTCTCTTTAGAATAGATGGCATTAAGATAGTCTTGAAGTAACTTTAGATTAGTGTTTAAACCTAATAACTTACCAGCACAAATAGACTTTTACCAAACTTGTAACTAGTAAAAATACCTTTGTATGATCTACATCCTTTTTCTAGTATATTGGCTGCTCTGTTTGCTCTGCCTTAGTAAAACATGCTAACCAGTTACAGACTAGCGACGACAAACTAATATCAGATAACACCATTTCTCTTGTATTCTGCTGTTAACTCCTGTTAACTGTTGTTAGCTCGGTTTCTTCTTATACAAACACATATTTTTTCGATGTATAGCTCATAAGTAGGCAACACATTGGTACTAAGAGCACCTTCCTGAATATTGAAATCAAGGAAACTGTAGTGTCATTGTCAATTTCCATTTTAGCTAAAAATAATTTATTGGGACATTTACATACTATCAAAATAAAAGCATTTTCTTATTTTTCAGCAGTAGAAAGCTCAGCCTGTCTTACAACTTTGGTACTGCAATTTCAAAATGCTCACTCTGTAGCAATGCAGTCTGCAATCCTCTCCAATTACAGTATTAGCATCCCAACACCCATCAATCTAGTGGATTAGTCTCCTAGAGCAAGAAATCTCCTTCACTTTATTCCCATCTTGGACATGGACCTCCTTATTTGCTAAAAGAGCTTTGCAGGGGCTCTGCTTAATGGGTTCGACATTATTTGTGAACTATCGCAGATTTTGAATTGTCATCACAAAAAAAATCCCTTTAGATTCCCATTCACATGGCATCGCATTTTTCATGTTCACAGATTATGACACAAGATCTTAGAGGCCCTAAATTTGGATACCACAGACAAACCTGTCACACTCTTTGACAGCTACTTAGAAAGCCCTTTTTTATCTAGCTGACCTTTTGAAGGTTTCCACAGCTGGCAAATAAGCTTGTTGTGGGAGCATGCTGTCCTACTTCCCTTGCTGTTCTTAGACTATACTCAGATTTCAAGTGTCATTAATTTCAAGGGTGATGTTACCTTGAGCAGTAATCCAGATGTTTTCTCCCAACTGTAAGAAAAATAGTCTTGCTTTTTTACATGAAAACAGTTTCATGAAATACGAAATACTACATTGAGGGCTGAAATCTTTTTCATTTAGAACAGTGTCTCTGTGTACATGTAGACAAGTCTAAAAGTATGGGTGTGCATGCGCATGTTTGTGTATTCCAAAATTATTTTTCATTTCTGTTATTGCTTATTGTACAAATAGTGAACCTGAGGAGTCAGGAGCTGTGGTCAAAATTTCCAGTAACTGTTACCAATTTTGATGCAAGCTGATCACCCTAAAACATAAATGACTTTATGAGATGCTGAGCATCCACCTATCAAATGTGTAAATGCATTTTTGGCTTTGAGGCTCCCAGTATCAGCAGATGTATTTAGAAACTGTGAACTGCTCAAGATCACTTAGTATTTTAGAGCAGCAAGCAGTATAAGCATTCTGACCTTCCAATGTCCATGATTTGTTTCAGCCAGTTACACAATACTGTTTTAGTTGAACAGATATTCCCTAGCTACATTTAGTACAGAATTTTTCAGTTCTTTATCTGAGATGTATTCAATTCTCTAGTTGAGATTAGTTGAGTAGTGGGTTTTTGAGGAACCAATGGGAAAACTTTCTGCAGATACACTGGCATTTTATGCTTCCACCTGTTCTTTCTACCAGTAAGTAAAGCCCATTGACCTATAACTTCTAATTCAGTATTTAAATATAGCCAGGTAGTACATATTTTTTTTACTTAGGGTCCCACCCCACTATTTGAAAACACAGTTTTCTTAAATGTGACCTGAGTGTAATTATTTCTTATACTGAGTTTTGGAAGAGATTGTTTACCATTCATTTTCTGTATACTTCAGGAGAGTATCTTCATATTTCTTTTGTCTCCAGTGGTCAGGCTGCAGTATAACTTAAAAAGCTGCTAAGTATAGATAAATACCTGTTTAGTAGGTGAGATCTCTGAAGGATTTTCAGTTTAGCTTTGTAGAAGCAAACTAATTTTCTTTTTTTTTTTTTCCTGTTACTATTATAGTGCTAGGAATAAGGGAGGTAGTCTTTCAAGTAGAAAAACCCCTAGTATTTCCTCACTGTATCATCAGTTTTACAGATAAGATGCCTGTAGAGATGCTCACATAAGAGAACCTCTAAAATATGCTCTGTATATTGATACAAAGTGTAATTAATATTAGAATTCAAGCAAAGTTTTATAAGCTGCTGTTTTGTCTGACACAACAGGTTCTGGTGAGGGCAAATGCTGCATGGGATCTTGAGTTTCAGACATCATTAAGCTTTGGAGATATTGATAGTTTTTTGCCATCAACTTGTGTTAAATTCATACAATCCTGTTCTTGATTGTGGAATGGATTTTTGTAATGATGGGTTGAAATTTGCAACAGTTCAGAAGTAGTTCCGCGCTCTTCAGTGCCTAGGGGTCTTAGGGAAGCTCTAAGTCTTGGTAGATATTGTCAGTTCTCCTGTTGCACAGTGTGGGGCAGAGCATACTGCCTTAGGGTGTGTGGTGGTACTGATTACACCAATAACTCACTGATAGTCGAGAGTATTCAAAATAACATTTTCTTTTTCATGTCTAATAAATTTCACTGGCATCCGTTTGGGAGTATGGCCAAAGTGGATGTTCCTGCTTCTTTTACCTCTTATAGCTGTGCTTCCCCATCCCCTCTTTTGCATTGGCTCTAGCAACTATATGTCCACAGGGAGCATCAAAGTCACCAAACTCCACCAGTGGAGTAATCATAGTTTTCTTTTGGTGGTTCAATATTCTGTTGTATTAGCGAGTTGATCTAATTCATGACTGCAGTCATTAGGAAAGGGGTGGACAGAAGGAAAGAAAAAGGTGTTGGAGGGGAGGAGGAACAGGCTTGTTCCCTTCATTGGCAGAATAATGTGAAACTTTACCTCTAAGTAAACCTTGTGACAGCAGTGTTATTTTTAAACTTAGAACTGTGAGAGAATTATTGCTGTAATGTGAAACTGCACTCTCACTGTGTCCTCTGAAACATACAGTTCCTATGACCCTTCTTGGTTTAATCCCTTCCTCTCCTAAGTGCCTACTTTTCCTTTGTTCTGGGACTTCTAATTTATTTCTAGTATGACTTGCAAGCTGTAATTCCCTATTCACTCCACAGACCCTTTAAATGGAGGCTCTTTGCAAGTGCTTGGCCTCTTTACTCTCCCTTAATTCAAATTCTAAAATGAGATTCTTTACACCTTTGAGCAGAACAGTCACCATCTGCCTTCCTAAATCAGTAAGGCTCACTTCAGTGAACTAGAAATCTGTACTACACTCTTCTGACTCTTGGAACCACAGAATGGTTGAGGTTGCAAGGGATCTCTAGAGTTCATCTGGTCCAACTTCCCTGCTCAAAGCAAGGTCAACTAGAGCAGGTTGCTCAGAGTTGTATCCAGTCAGGTTTTGAATATCTCCAAGCTTGGAGACTCCACAACCTCCCTGGGCAGCCTCTTCCAGTGCTCAGTCAGCCTCACAATAAAACATCTTTTTCTTACGTTTAATCATCCTGTACTTCAATTTGCGTCCATTTCTTCTCATCCTTTTACTGGGTACCACAGAGAAGAGTCCGTCTCTGTCTTCCCCATCTCCCCAGTACGAGAGATGCTCCAGTCCCTTAATGATCTTCATGGCCCTGTACTGGACTCTCTCCAGCGTGTCCATGTCTCTCTTATATAGGGGGGGCAGAATAAGATGCAGCACTTAAGGTGTGTCACAACAGCGCTGAGCAGAAGGGCAGGATCACCTCCCTCAGCCTGCTGGAGATGCTCTACCTAGTGCAGCCCAGGATGCTGTTGCCCCTCTTTGCTGTAAGGCTGTATTGCTGACTAGGTTAATTTAGTTGTGCCTCAGGTCTCCCAGGGTTTTTTCTGCCAAGCTGCTTTCTAGACATTCAGCTCCCAGCCTGTCCTGGTGCCTGGGGTTAGCTGAAAGCCCCATGCAACTTTTTATTTTAAAGATAAGGTCAAATATTTAACAGTTAAGGTTTTTTTCCTTCTTGTTCTTCGTGAAGTCAAAATAGAGTTACAAGCATGATGATGATACTCTGGAGGCAAATGCGTACTTCTATAAATACTCACAAGTTACACTGGAAAGCAGACTAGCAGTTAGCAGCAATTAGCTGTTCTGTGTCTCAGAACTTAGCCATTTCTCACAAAAATTATTCACTAAATGTGTTTTGGAATATTTTATACAAAACTTCTAGAGGCTTTTTAGGCAAGAATATTTTCTGCCTAATAAACTATTCAATAGCACTTTGTATTTCTTGAGCTGGCAAATAGATATAAATACACTTGGTTTCAGAGGGAAAGCCTGTCTGATATGTATACACTGTATAGGATTTGGAACACTTTCATGAATAATCCAACTGATCTCAACAGAGCAACTCACACAAATAAATGCTATTCGGTCTTAGGGAAGACTGTAGAGCAGCAGAGATGGCAACCATGGTTGTTTCATCACAAATCTTATATATTTGATATTTTATTAGATTCCCAGCTCCTAGAAACAGAATCTCAGTTTTACTTCCAGCATTCTTCGCTGAAAAAAAAAAAAACCAACTAAGAAGTTGAAATCACGTTTTGAAAGCCTAACCAAAAGACAACATCAGCTTTATTTTTCCTTCAAGGCTTTTAAGCCAAACTATTTCTCAGGTCTTGATTTCTCAGCTTTGAAATACTCAGGCTGGTACTAACAGAATCGTATGGAAAGGATACCTCTCCCCACCTCTCCCCAGTTCTGTAGGACCATCCACAACAGCACCCTCTGGCCAAATTCTCTGATCCTGGACAGTACCACAGGAGTGCTTTAACTGTCATAATGCATAATGTATAATATCCTCCCTGTGTTAGGCCTTGGCACACCAGTCTCAGCACTCCTTGGATCCCACCTCTGAGAATGTCCTCATGTTGTATTACAAGAGCCAGCCTATTGGTCCGCAGACCCAGAGGAATGAGTGCCATTCTCAATACCATCCTAACATTTCCATTGCTGGGATGTTATCACATTCTTCTTCTGGATATGCTTATGTCAGGAGCAGAGTGTTTCATTCTCATCTCCCCATGGAGATGAGTGTGCTCTAGAGAGCACGCTTTTTGTAAGGTGACCTGCAACACGCATATCCATGAATAGAGGTTGTTGTCACAGTTTACCAGAGAAACTCTTGATGCGAGCAAGCAAAACTGTTGCAAAACCAAAAGAAACAAATAACAGGGCCAGTAACTCCAGTCAGGGAAGTGGACTGGCAGGAAGCTCTCCTGAGGAGGGTGCTGGGCTCCTTGCCTTCAGCTTGTTCTAGAGTTAAGGTAAAGTTAGGCTTATGTCTCTCAGAGAAATGGGACACTTCATATGGCAAATAAGAAGGGGCTTCAGTAGAAGCTGCCAAAGACAGACAAGGACTGCTGCTGGAGTTCTTCCCTGGGCAGACCTTAGTTGGGGTGCTCCTAGTGGCTTGAGGTGTAAATCTCAGTCTGGGGATGGAGCTAGGGTTGGGATGGGTACCAAGAAAGCCTAGTCTGAGACACAGAGTAAGAAAGGGTCTCACTGGGGATCACACAGTTATTTGAGGAGAATTCTCCCCACTGCACTAGCTGGCCTGAGTATGTGGCAGAGTAACTGGTCTTGGGCTCAGTATACAAAATACAGGTACACCACAACTGAAAACTGGAGTGAAGGGAGAGGTGGAGGGATGGCAAAGAGGTGAAACTGGAGAATTCTGTTCTTGCCTTCTGGCCAGGAAGTAATGTGAAAGGGGAGCAGACAAAGGAAGAGGATTAAAATCTAGAAAAGATCTGAAATTGAACAAAAGGCTACAATGGGAAACCACGTGAATCTGACCAGAACAGTAATTTTGACTTTGGCCTTGCGAGTTGTAAATAATATATATTTCTTCTTCTTCTTTGACTGGAGTACATTATTTCCTATTGATGGCATAGAGGATCTGCTTCTACAGTTACTGCAGCAATAGATGAGAAGCAGTTTTAGAAGTTATCCCTTCTCTTTGTTATGCTCTGCCTCCTTTTCCAATTTCCAATTTTACAGATGCAAGCATCCATTTGACACAGTAAAGGAAAAAGACATACACAAGAATTCATCCCTCACTGATTCCTTCAAGAATTTTGATGGATTTTTCTTTCTTAAGAAAAAGCCTCGTTAGAGCTTTTCAGATGGAAGTGTATAGATGCTTTTTAGTAGTGATTAAACCATGCCTGTCAGCTAAGAAAAGCCTCTTAAACTGATGTAGCATAGGTCATTTTGCCTGTAATTTACAGACAGAAACAGATTATACTACCCATTTAGTGCTTTTTTTCATCTTTAGAAGAGGAATTTGTAACAAGTCTCTAGTGTGGAGGACTGTTTGCTATACAAAGAAGCAAAGTCAGAGAGTGTTTGACCCTGGAAACTAATTTTGTTCTAAGTTGTAAAATCAAAATCATAATAAGGTGAGGAAGTCCGTACCTTAGCAAGGCAAATATACAGCATGCACCTGGATCCTGGGTCAGAAACAAGGAATTATAAAGACGAGTGATTTTTGATGAAAGAAATATTCTGAAACAGCTAGCAACGTTCAAAGTGGAGACTACTTAGAAAGTTGGAAGAGCCGTGTTCCCACACAGAGCATCAGCTTTGATCTTTAATGGTGCCCCTGTTTCACAGTTCCATATTCAATAGCCAGTAACCTGATCACTCAGAGGCTCCTAAACAGCACTTTTTCTATAGAAGCTTGCATCAGGCAAACCTGCCCATTGCAGAGATGAGGTTCCTACTCCCTCTAGTGCAGCAAGTGCGCATTCAGGCACTGTCTGACATTGCTTTTAAACAAGGGCTCAGTGATCTAAAAGAAGTTAAGGAGTAGCAATGTTTATGATAGAAGCGGAATTAGTTTGTGCGTTGATTTACCAAGAACTGAGGCAAGCTGTCATAAGAACAATACTTTTAAGTTGTCAAGTAAAGATTCACACTGGCCTAAAAAGTGAGGTGGTGTCTTGTCTTAAAACAGATCTGAATAGCACTGAGGGGCTGGAAGTCAGAAGTTGTGTTTCTGAGGGGCCGTAACTGGGAATTACAAGTCAGACGTAGATGCTTTGATTCTCTGTACGGGAAGTAGATGAGAGACCAAAGATGCAGTGGCTGGAGTGGGGAGCTGCCTGCAGGCAGCCAATTTGGACTTGGATTTTTAGGAAGGGGAAAAAGCATGCTGTGCCCAGCATTAGCTCCTGCCTTTCACTTCCCTGTGCCTCTGGTGGTATCACTTGCATAAGTGGAGCTGAAGCACTTCTACATGCACATGAGTAAATCTGCTCTCCTAGTCCTTTCTGGTGCTTGCCTGACTCAAGTGCCTATGAGTGTTCTTTAACAAAGCAGAGATCCCCATTCACTTCTAAAATGCAGTAGGTGGTGAACAGAGACCAGAAGTGTTTCCCCTTCCCTTTGCCGTACCACTGAGCTAAGTGCTCATTCACTCCTTTCTACATTTCTCTTTTCAGCAGAAGTGGAGGAATAGCCCATATTGGTAGGGAGTTGTCCTGGAAGGTAGGAGCTGTTGGTTTGAATTACCTGCAGGTTGAAGGGTATAAAATTCCTGCTTCTTGGGCGAGTGGTTTAGTCACTAGACTAAATATATAAAAATTGAGCATGGCATTACTGCTTTGACTTAAGACACTGAGTGGGCCAGTCCTCTGAATGCACATGAAGTGAACTATAGGCATACTTCAGACTTCTTGAGGACATAAGCGATGCTTTGCCAGGTTTCTGGACTGCAACAGGCTTACACGAGAACTAGATGACCAGTTATTTGAACTGGAGCAGTTCTAAGCATGCTGAAAAGCAGAACTACAGCCACCTGCGGAGCATTCAGGTTAAAAGCGACGCACCCCGAGAGCCGGTACAGCTAAAGATCATGGTTTCCAGCTTAGGCAACCAAGCCCATCTGTCATAGATGCCATGATATCTCCTTGGACTGGTCTTTGAATTCTTATTTATTATTATTTATTATTATTTTATTATTATTTATTATTTTTTATCTCCTGAAAATAACTTACAGATAAAAAATGCTTATTCTTTTTATTTCATGTGAGAGATGGCTGTTGTACTTCACAACGAGGTGAACTGCATCTTGATTCTGCAACACTAACTGCAAATAGCAGTTGAATCCAATGCAATCAGTCCACTCAACTGGAACCAATTATATGTCACCATGCAAATTTACTTGAGACCTCTAGAACAGGAATGTTAAAAGCACCCACTGACTGTTTCATGCAAAGCTGTATGGTTTTGGCTAAGTTTTTCTGAAATTGCCAGCCCACTTTGCTTGCAAATAGCAGCGCAAGATTTTACGTGAACATGTGGACTATTTTTCTGCAGAAGCTTGACTATGCTTACACTTTAGAGACTGGCATGTATCACATGCCGGTGGGTAACTACCCACATACCAAAAATTGCAGATCAAGGCCTCTTCTACAAAATTCTCAGATAGCACTGGCTGAGGTCTTGTGTTAATCATCCCTTCCTGAAATGAAGAAAATACCCAGTATTGAAAGTAACCTGGGAGAAGGTCAGGGTAGTAATTTAAAAGGGTTTCTAAAAGATGATACAGTTACCCAGTAGTGGCTCTAAGTCCCCATTTCATTCAGTTCCCTCAGCCACTCCTCATCAGACTTGTGCTCCAGACCCTTCACCAGCTCCATTGACCTTCTTTGGACATGCTCCAGCAGCTCAGTGTCTTTCTAGTAATGAATAGAAATATCTAAGTAGAAAGATTGTCCTGGTGTAAGTGGTCTAGTAGAAGGGGGAGGAGGGTTAGCTGCTGTCACAAGTTGCTAGTTTTTCTCTAGATCTGTTTTCTGATTTGGCTAAGCATGAAACCTGCACAAACGCTGCATCTAGGTGATGAGAAGAACTGACAGGAGGAATTGTTCCTTTTTAGCAAGAGTGGACTTTTGCCAGGTTATAAAGCCTGTGTAGTCATGGCCTGAGGAGTCTGGTGCAAGGTGAGCATAAGTCAGAAATTAGTCTTTAAACACTTCCACTGAGATTGCCATAAAAAGCAGGCAATAATGCTATCACTTTGGTAATCTTGGTAGTCTTTTTTACATTGCTGCTATTTTTCTAGTAACTAAGTAGATGTTAACAAGTCATTGAGTAGAAGCCCCCAAAACTTATCAGATGGAAGTTGTTACTTTCTAAAAAAATGCCTTTCCTCAACTAAACGAAGCCCAGTATATATTCTTCTTTTGTTCCAAATTCATACACCATCTAAGTGGTTAGCAGGGAAAGGAAGGTTGTTAGACTATCTGAATTCTTTGTATGGTAGGTGTCAGCTGGCTTAGCCAGTGACTTCGTTTGACAGACACTATTTAGATGGTTTGTCTTGAGCTGGTCCCACCCCGGCACAACACAGGCAGTAACTCTGGGCTGTTCTGAAGATCCATTATACATTTTCTTTCTTGCCACTCTCGTTACCTGACAGGCTCATCCCTTTTTTTTTTTAAAGCTTGAAAAAAACTAGAAGTCTTATAAGTTTGGTACAATCTGTCATTCATTTTCCTGTGTTCGTGTTAAGACCATAGCCAGATATTTAAAATGAAAGGGATACTGTGCATCTACAATTTCCAGGTGTCTCCAGAAGCTGCAAGTACTTAACATCTCAAAATCTGGGCCATGATTTCTGTATTTATGAGATTCAAAATTCTCTCTGAGTTTTTAACAAAACTAAATTGTTTTGCTGCCATCAGAATCCACTGTGATAAAGCGAGATCTGATAAAGCACTAGGAAGTTTTCTTTTTGTGTATAAATATTTATGTATGCAAATGAGTGTATGGTTAATTATAACTGACAAGAAGAGACTGACACAAACTCAGATCCTCTGTCCCCATGGAGAGATATAACTTGCTTGTTGAAGTGTTGTGGCATATCTCATGGGCTGTGTACTGAATCATTGATTAAATGCCGCAGCATCTGGATAGCTAAAATGCCAGTGACTACTGAAGAGGGAGGGAGGAATGCACACTGAATAAGAACACAGAGAGATCATCAGGTCTATATTTCTTGATATTTCATAAACTGGTAAAGAGCTAAATTTTTTTGTTTTCCCTTTATATTTTACTAGACTGGACTGACAGCTTTACTGAACTTTGCACAGGCTGTCTAGCTCACACGCGCACACAGAATAAAGTCCCTCACCGCGGAAACAGTTAGAAAATAATTTAATAAGAAGATAGGACAGGCTGTACTTGACAGGCATGGGGCAGTCTGAAAACAACCCCTGCAATTGATTCTTTCAGCATAGGCGGACTCCCTGAATCTGCTTATATGTTTGGAAAAGGTTTGCACATAGCTAATGTTTTTGAATGAAGTGTGGATATTTTTTGTTTTCTGCTACTTTTTTTACTGTGTGTTTTGTTTGCAGGTAAGCTATTATCATTTCTGCCAAGTACATCAAAAGGAGAATTCCATTTTATTTCTGCTTTTACCCTTTAGTAGTCTTATAATACTACCTGAAGGGAAAAGAAATGTTTAGATTAAATTTGCAGTGCTGCTTGGAATCATAGAGGGCTGTGTGTATTTAATTCACTATATATATATATTTAATAACAATATGAGTAAATTTATAACAACGCGTAGCCGAAAAGGCAGAATATTTCTGCATAACATTTTTGGGACATGGAGGAGAGGTATGTCCTTTAAATACTTTGACTTGCTTTTCCAGCATGACATCACACACTGCTTGTGCATTCCTTGAAACAGTAAAGTTTTTAACTGTGCTGCAGTTTGTCTTCATTTTTGTCATTCCACGATGAAAGGCTGCATGATTTCTAACATGACAGTATGGTAATAACATACCATCATCATGATGCATGTTTTCTGCAAGACATTCCTTTATTGGATGAAGTCTCAACAGCCTTAGAAGCCCTGCTTCGAGGAAATGTGGAGGAAAAAAGACCGTACCAAAACATACTCTAGCAAGATGTTTATTCTGGAACTAAACCCATGAAACTATTTTGAACTGCATTGTTCAACAAATGTACAGCATGTGTGTCTACTGCAAGCGGATAAGGAACCTGGTAGGTGGTTTGCCTTAAGCCTGATCTTCTGTGTAGAAGCAGAGATGACTACTGACCAAGTTCATGCCACTGTCCCCTCCCTTTCCCCATAGATTTTTCTGCTTATTATTTCTACATGTGGCAAAAGATAGACTGAGCAATGAGCTTTCTGAAATAAAAAAGAAGACTGCAAGCTACAAAGTCAGCTATTGTTCTTACAGATCCAACATTTTGCTTACACTAGGTTAATGATCTACCTGGTCTCAGGTACAAGGAAATTGGTTAAGTGCTGACAAATGCAGGAGTGCCTGATGGGAAAGAGAAAAGCATTACAATGCAGTTGCTGTTCATGCTTTGCGGCTGCCTTCTCCCATTTTTTACTTTGAACCTTCTTTTCCTTTCTCAGCATTATAGTCATTAACTAGAAAGATGTCTTACACAAATTTCCTCACGACACCTTTCCCTTTCTCTCTTTTCTCCCTCTGCAGCTTATTGGCAGGTATATTCCCTTATTGCAAAGGCAATGTTAACAGGTTCTTTCTTACTTCAGTGGGAGGCCCATGTACACCAGCTTATACCTCCCCACTTTGCTGAAACCCTAATGGGCCTAGAGAGGCAGAGTAACTCTAGTAGTGTATACTCCAGCAAAATTCCTTCTTCATAAAGCCAAACAGGTACTTTACACTAAAAATTATTTGCAAGGATGATGGAAGTGTAGCTGGCTTTGTGGCCCCAACTCCAAAGCCCTTTTTCTTGCAACGTATACTTAGCACTGCACACTTCATGTAAACTGGGATGTCAGTCTGACTTTTTTGTGTCCTTCCCAAAAGCCTTTGATGTGCTGGGCTCAGAAGTTACTAATACAAATTTCACCCTCAAACGACTCCTTTAGGTACGGTGATTTTCAATACAATCACCCATTTGTGTTATTGGTGCTAATGGGGGATTTGCTGCCATGCTTTTACTGATGTCTTCTCTTGTTGCCTTTTTATAGTCCGATCAGCCTTACTTCTTTTTACCCTCTGTATCAAGCCAGATGATGGCAACAGCTTTTTCTTTTCTTTCTAGTCCTTGTCTTCATATTCTTCTGCATGCAACCTGTCTGTTTCTATTACATAGCTGTCTTCTAGAGCTCAGCCTCTTCTGCGATCTTTAATGTGCAGCTGTTTCGTATGACCTGCATTCCATTGCAACTTGGATATTATACTATTGTGTTGTGGGGCTTTAATGAGTTAATCAAGTCATATTGTCTTGTGTGTAGTTTATTTAAATTGGAATCCATGAGAGGAGATGCACACAGGGCAGTTCATGTTTATTTTTCTGTTGACTTTGAAGCCTCCATTTGCAATCTACTTAATTGTTCTTTTTGTATACAGCAGTCTTGCAGAAACTTATCCATTGGGTATAGCCAAAAGGCCTTATGAATCTTACGTACTTTAGGAAGATGCATTAAAATATTGTTACGGAAATTCAGAAATAATTTTCTAGTGTAGAAGATAATGCAAAAATATTTCAAGATCTTTTTTGTGGGCCAGCCCCAACTTCTAAATTTCACAAGATTGATTCTTCATTGCCATGTATAAATCCAGCTGTGAAATGTATGTATAAGTGTTGCTAACTAAATTTCCTAATAGATTTAGTTGCAAATTACTGCTTAAGGAAAAAAGAGATAAAGGCTCACGAAGTAAAATCATTAAGATTGGAGCAAATGATGGATTTGACTTGGAGAAACCTAAATTCAATACTATTTTGATTGCAAATTCAGGATTCTAAATACATAACAGCTACAAAAGGAGAGGGGCTGCTTAAATTAGCAGCTAAAGCTTTATGAGACACCAAGTCTTAAATAATAGAGAGCGTTGCAAGTTAGGATTGAGGTTTAATATCAGAATATGGGCTATGACTGGAGTGGCTGTCCTACAGTGAGTAAGGATAGATGTAACAGAGGAACAGTGGAAATCAAGTCTGAAGACACCAGAACACGGCAAGCAGAAGGCACCAGATGAGAACTGAAGCACTGCAGCAGAACTGTGTGAGGAAGAGCTGGGCAGCACAGCTGCAAGGAGCCTCCAGGACTAGAAGACCAGAGGTTGCTGTGAGTTTAAGATGTGTTAACAGAAGTACAATTTTGTTATGCCTGCAAGTAAGAAGTAACGGCTGCTATAGTGTACATTTAAACCTCCAAATTTAAGATTTTTAATCCACCATTTGTGATGGAAGAGGAGGCGATCTCAGTCTCAAAATTGTTAAACTAGTTGTTGCTGCTCTTGTCTAGTAGGAACAATGGGATACAGAATCTCATGAGACCCTACATGTTTTTATACACCTGCCTAAAAATAGAAATCCTAACTTGAGCTTTTGCTGTCCCTATTTGGAAAGTTTGGCCAAAGGCCTATGGCAGAACTGTCAGTCAGAATGCCTGAACAGTTCCCTTCTCTTACAGAAGGAAAACCTGGTACCTGGTTTACATCTGCTCCAGTATCCACCAGTAGTAAAATCATCCATATATTTTATTTTAAAAACAAAAGTGTAGCCACTAAACTTAATTTGCTTTTAACAGTAAAGCAAATGGCAAGATATTTTGACAGATGTGACACTGACTACATTTGATATAAAAAAATGTAAGCTCCTCTTTGTCTTCATTTCAGAAGAAAACATATGGAAAAGATTTTTTAATTATTATTTCTAAACCACAATTTTTATCACAAATCTGGAAAATTTTTTTCACCCTAAGAAATTTATAGATGTCAGCTGATGGATAACTGCTCATAGCATTCATTTACCATGTCTGTTGGCATCAGATTTCTGCGAATAAAAGATATGCTAAATATCCTTGGGAAATTTGTCCCTCTGCTTTATTTTGGTGGGGATGTATTTATAAAATGTGTTGTAAATGATGCAGTGGTAATAGAGTTTGTTTAAATTCACCAGTATTGCCCCACAATCTTTTCTTTTATGCTCTGAACACAGCAAGACAATTAGCAAACAAGTCACTTTATAAGACCAAAAGGCTTCTGTAATTTGCTTATGTGTGAAGTCTCTACCTGGCTCTGTTGCTGCCTGTCTCTTTTAGACTGGCCAGCTATTAGATTTCATAAAGTAAAGGAACTTGTCTCAGCTATTTTATGAAGACCATTTCAGTTGCAGTAATAGTGTTTAAGCTCTTTTCAAAACAGAAGGAAACAGCCTCTTTCTCACTGGCTATGCAGTTCTCTCACTAGAATAGTATTTAGGACAGTAGCATCCTTGCATATTAATGGATGCTAGTCAACTAAATAAAGTGAGATAAGCTTATCTTTTATAATGACTTTTAGATCACCTAATGTTTCAGTTTAAATCAATTACCTGAGGTGTTGATTCTTGTACTTAATCCCATGACACTTTCTGCAAGAACTGGATCACAACATAAAAAGGCGTTTCTGACAGATAGGTTAGTCAGCACATTCTTTGTTTTCTTCTACTCACAAAACACTCAGGAATTTCTCACATTAATTTAGATGACCTTCTGGTCATCTTCTGGTTTCTGTAAAGTCAGTGACAGACATATACTTAGTAAAATAAACAGGGCTTCAAATTGCTGTATTTAGGCATTGATGCTTGATAACTTTGGCTCTAGCTTGTCAGTGCCTGTGTGTTTGCCTAATTGTAAACACTAAATTTCTTTCATTACGAGGTGCTGTGAGGGTTATATAATTGTTTAGAAAGTGCCTTGAGATAATCAGATGAAAGACAATTACAAGAGTACAAGGCATTTTCATGTGGTTTCTCTAAATATTGATCATGTTGTTGTGTCATAATAATTTTTTGTGGGCAATATATTTAATATGCTTTAATTGAATCTACTTTGAACTTCAATTGAATTGTTAGAATCTGAAAAAAAGGTTTTTTCTTGGGACTGTAGATGGGAAAGGGAGGATGGCAGTACCCAGATATTTGGGAAGGTTTTCCACTGAAGACATGGTGAAACGACAGTCTCTCTAGTGATCAACCACCTTGCTTCCTAGGTGACCAAAGTCCCCACTGCTAGCCAGCACAGCTAGTTGGTCTCTGTGCAGTTGAGACCTGTGTCTTGGTGTGGGAACCAAAAATTAACCAAGTCTTAGAATTGTTCTCCAGACATTGAAGGAACCAATAGGGAGGGCAGAGGAAGGAATTTGGCAACAAAGGGGAGGGAACAGAGTATTGAAGAAGAGGAAGAATCTGGTGTTTGCATTTTCAATGGAAGGCTTCCACAAAGGAATGGGAGGGAGAAAGAGAGCTTGGGATTTGAAGTCTGAAGTATCTCAGGGTACAGAAGGGTGCTCCGGCACAGAGAACAAACTTTCTCCCTGCATAATTTAATTTCAAGTTATTGTTTACTTCACATCTGAAATTGTCAGCAAAAGTATCAGAGAATAAATATTATCAGCACTGTTGTAGAATCACTTAATATGTTGTATTCATGAATTAAGTCTCTTGTTCTTCTGGTGTTCTCAGCTGACATATTCATTGCCTTTTATTGTCATATAGGAGGATTATGCCATTTTGATGAAAAATCTATTTATGAATCAGCCTGCATCTCGTACATCTACAGGAGATCAGGGCATCTTGCCAAGATTATTCTCCCACATACATACACATACAAATGTGTTATTTCACTCCTTTTAGTTGTCTTACTGTTTATTTCACAACTGCAGCAGCAATTTTTTTCTCTGACATACTTTTTATCTATAACCATTGGGTACTCTCCCTCGTGGACATTGCTGCTTTGCCAGGTCTTTGATGATGATACCCACTGGCACTCATCCAGAGACAGAGCCAAACTCACTGCAAGGGTGGCACAAAGTCTGAGAAAGAATACTCCTAGGATGAGGAGCAGCTAACTCCACTTCAGCAAGGGCAAAATTGAGTTCTTACTAACCATTATCTACAATTTTGTCCTAGAAAATGTTTTTCCTTCCTCTTAGCCAAGGAACTGACTGTGGAAATCCGCAAACTGATCATCTTCAGACCACTCTAGAAAAGCCTAGCCTCTGAGGTTTTTTGACACGATAGACAATTTGGCAGCAAAAAGCATGGGAGAAGAGGGCTACACAATGAAACACAATCCATAATCACTCGTATGACCAAACATCATCTCCTCTGCCAGAACAGTCACATTGAATGAATCACTGTTAGCCACAAGTCCACCATGTACACCAAAGCTGCTCAGTGTTCACAAGACGGACTGCAGAACACACCAGAACAAGTTATGTTCGCATGACGGAATTCTTCTCTGTGAGGACATCCATAACCCCTTTCAGAAGTTGTTCAGGTGGCTCATTTTATTCAGTAGATAGAGAATGATACGGTGGAAATTTTTACTGACACTTTTGAGTGTTAAGACTTTCACTGTGAGTCATTCTGTGACCCTGCAGTCTTTTACACACAGCTTCTCCCAGGGTGCTTCTCCATGCCCTTGAGTCTGAATCTGAGTGCAGTGTTCTGGGAAAGTTCACGAAACATCCCCATGAGGAACTGACATCCAGAAGCTGAATCTCCAGACACTAAATACACAGTGTTCAATACATCTATAGCTCATTTATATAGCATTTGTTTACCTCTTCTTATGAGTATGTTATGCAACATCACTCCCACATCACTGCTTCCAGTGCTGCCCTAAATCCAGTTTTGAATGCCAGAGTCATAGCCAATATACGACTTTTAAGGACAAATGCAAAAATGTGTAGCTCTCAGTGTTTGATAGCTTTTCCTTACACACATGTATGTTTCTATTTTGTTTTCCTTCATGAAATTTAATTCCCCTGTTACAAATATCAGCTTTTCCCAGACTTCTTGTTTCTCCATATACAGAAACTAAGACTAGAAGAACAACTGCAGCAGGCTCCAAGGTCATTTAGTCCTGGGGCATCCAAACGCTTGATATTGCTGGGCGGTTTGGGGTTGTAATTTGAGAGAACCACTCTCACATTTCTCAAGTGGATGAGGAAATGCACCAGACGTTCCCATCAGTCTCTGTGTGAGAGACAAGCCCAGATCAGAAGGAAAAAGCAGCCTAATCAGTGTGTCTTGTCAAGTTACCCTGTTGGAGCCAATCAACGTCAGCTGGTATACAGACACAAGCTACTCAGAAAATTAAACTTACAAAAAGAAAACAAAAAGAGGCACAGTTAACCTCCTAACCTGACCATTCCTCAAGTTTGGCTCAGTCTGTTTTGGACCAAGCTCCACAGACTTTTTCAATAATGTTTCCACTGACTGAAGAGATGTGTAATTTATTCAGTTAAGAAAAGTAATTGAGATGAAGATTAAAAGGAACAGTACAAAAGCTGCAAGTAGTGGAAACATTACAAACAGGGAAAAGCAGAAGACAAACTAAAAAGAAAATAAAATGGAAACAAGATTCACATGGCATTTATTTTCTGCTTCTGTGTTGTATGGCTTTCCCTTGCTCCTTAACTTTTCTTTCCAGAATAGCAGTCCATCTAGCAGAGAGGTGTATCTTTTCTTTTTGTGACTGATACAGTATGAAAAAAATCCCAAGCCAACATCAATATTTTACAAAGTTGACCTAAGACAGCACTTGCCCCTATAGCTTACATCATAAACTCTTGTCAGTTTTACCAGAATACGTGTAAGATATTTTAGAATGTTTTATGGCCAGTGATTCTATTTAAATCACAGCCTGTGCAGGTACTGATGCTTGGCCTGAGCTGTACAGGGTTCATAGGGACTGTGCGCATTCATCGGAGGGGAGAGCGACCGGCAGCTATTAGCAACGAAACAGAAGCAAGGAATCCTTTTCAGGTAGTGAACTCTACAAATCTTATCCATTTGAGTGCTCCATCTTAACTACAGCCCCCAGACCCACTGCAGCAAGTGTTCAGCAAAGGGTGAAAAAGACCCTCATTTCACCCTCTAGGGGCTATGCCTGTCATACAGCCAACTGTTCTGGAGATGGAAGCAGGGCAGCTATATATAGGTGTGGCCTGGGCTGTGCAGGGGGACCACACACAAGCACGCTGATGCTCCTCAGAAGCCAGATAAAGCTGCTGCTTGTGTGAGTCAGCTGGTGAGTCAGCAAAGCCTTTGCCAGGAGAGCAGCAGGCACAGCTGTGGCCTAGATGCCATGGTTACAGCACTGCAAAGGGGACACTAACTGGGTTTCCCAAGTAGTAGCTTTTTGTTGCATCACAAAAAGTGAAGAAATGTGCATGGTTTGTTGTTTCACAGACCGATTTCACATTTGACCTGGCAAAGTCTTCAAAAATATGAGGAGGAAGCAATAACTGGAAGATGTTGCAGTGCTATTTGGACTGTCTGAAGCGTTACTCCTGCAAAGGCATATGAACGGTGCCAGGCATGCAAGGTTAGAAGGGTCTCATTTTTTAAATTTGGAAACTGCTGGCAAAGAGACCTGGAAGAATCAGCTGGGCTGCTCTGGAAGTATTTACATCCCAGGCAGGTGATGGAGACTGACAGCTAAGAGCAGATTTAGTTGCAAAAGTTCGGTTTTGGGAAAGGAACATTGTTTCCCAAGACAGACAGTCATGATGCTGGGTTTTATTGATGGAGAGCTGGCAGAGAGCCAGCCATGCCCATCATGTATTTTTACCTGGGTTTAACAGATGCTGGAGAAGTGGCGGAGCTGGCACATGCGAGGGAGGGAGGAAGCGAGGCTGGGCTTGCAGGATGCAGCCACAGCGTGATGAACAGGAGCAGAGCCCACCCGGGGAGCACAGCCTCCTGGAGCCAGGTGAGGGGGAAGCAAGAAAGCCTACGGGTCTGAAGCAGGATCAGTACCATAACTGGGAAACAAACACCAAATGAGTAGATTCCTGAATACATCTGAAACACTGGTTCACACTCTCATGCACACATCTCCCCAAAGCTTCCCATGCACCTCTGCATGGAATAAAAACACACCAAAAGACAAACCAGAAAAGCACTGTGCATCTCCTTAACTGTGCTTGTTCAGTCTTCTAACTTGATGGTATGTATGCAATTCCTTTGCAATACAACTAAGGACCTTTGCTCTCTTGGGTCTAGCAATACTGAAATAATTTCCCAGCTGTACTCTTCTGCTTACTGGAGGCTTGCTCTGCCTCAGCTGCCAAGAGATGGAAGTGATATTCATAACTTGTATTCACCTCATCAGGGAAAAGCGTAAGAGCATGAAAGTAGAGCCATTCCCTCTGCAAACATCTGCTGTCCTAGCACAGCTCTCATCTATTTTGTCCTCACAGCTTTGACTCTAACAGAGACCAGGAAATAAAAAAATGTAAAATGAATTTCCATAGTGACTCACAAAGATAGGCAAAGTGAAGAGCTGTTCTGTTGTACCGAGGTGTTTGACTGCAAGAGTAGTCCCGCCCAGGTGAGGGAGCTCAGACTAGATCCCACTGCCATGAACAGTCAGCAGAACAATTCCCCTGACTCTTGATCCCTTTTTCCCCCCTTTTTGCTGTTACTGTGACAGTGGCTAGAGAGCAGGTGATTGCAGCAGGCTGCTCCCAGCTGTTATTTTGCCAGGATGCCCAGATTTCCCCAGCACACTGGACTCCCTGTATGCAAGCGGTGCAGTACATGGGCACAGCTCGGCCTCTGCCTCCCAGATCAGAGTGGCCAATAACTGGCCACAAAGGACAGATTCATGAAAACCTCCTCTCACATCTCTTTTCCCTGGACTTGGCAGGGATTTTTTGAGCATATGCATAGTAACAGTCACATGTACAAAAAGCAGTGGCTGTAGTACCCATGCAGCAAGCTCAGGCATATGGTAGAGAGGGGCAGTAAGCACAAGGTCCATGGCCCATCCCACTTGGTAAATAGAGGCAACCTAGGTTAACAGAAAGTCGATCATTTTGCTTTTCCTGTGACTGCAGGAAGATGGAATTGGCTTGCTTACGAGTTGTGTCATTAGCAACTATCTGAGTGTTAGCAGCCATGTACTGGGAACCTTCCCAAGCTCATTCAACTAGGCCTAGGACTTGCATAAACATTTGGATTTACTGGAAAGCATACATGTTTTAGTTGACTGGAAAGTGTTAAATTAATTCAGAGCTGGAACCACTTTTCAGCTGCAGACAGTGTAGTTTGCATTTGAAAATGATGTTGTAAAGAACACTGTTCCAATGTTCTTTAAGAGCAAACGTGTGATATTATTTCAATTGAAAATTTGGGAAGCCTGCATAACGTGAAGCAGCAAACCATTTCTGCCTGAAATAGATTTTTCTTTAAAGCTCCAAAGACTGGAAAGAGATTTATTTTCTCTTGGACAGCTGGTACTAGCTACATGGATGGCAAAAATGCAACTTCTTTATTTTTAGAAGAAAATGATTACCAAATAGTATTACAGCTGGAAAAAATAGCACCAGGGTCCCCAAATGTTTGAATTATCTAATTCAAGATATGTTATTTCTCTTAATTCTGGTACAAAGCTTTAATGGCATTGTTATTATTTAAACAAAAAGCTTAATATTTTGAGGTTCTCCTGCCTGCTGGCTTGTAAAAGTGATATTTTATTTGGCTTAGAGATTCTAAAGAACACAATGAAAGCCTCAGGCAAATACTGCAGGGCAACAGGGAAATACCTAATCCTGAACTTGAAAAGGGTGTGAAAAGTGGATGACAGTTGAACAAACAGCTCTTAATTGTTAATTTATACAAGGAAGTAGAAACTAGCAGTTAAATGTAGTGGGGGATTGCAGAGGAGAGTGGGAGGTAGGAGAAGTCTGAGAAAATGGACACAGATATAGGAATACTGACAGTAGATACTCCAGCTGTTCATTGTCCCTGGACTAGAAGTTCATTTGTCAGCTGTCCATAGACAGTTTACCTGAACTGCCGATTAAACCATGGATTTGAAGGTACCACAGCTGCCTCCAGGCAGAGCCAGCCCAAGTCCATGGCATAGGACAGCTCCTACCAGCTCTACATAAGCACACATAGCTGTGTCAAACACTGGCCCACACTCCTGTGTTTGATGAATACCACTTGGTAACTCTATGGCGATACTAAAGCCATTTCTTCAGCATAACATATAACTGCCTAGCCACAGGGCTGTTATTTCTTCAGCTTATTTCCATCACTCTTTGCTTTCTTTTTCTCTAAGGCAGGCACACCATCCCCCAGACAGTGCTCCCTCTGCTATGTAACTGCATCATTTCCACAGCAGAAGTGCCTGTGGAGGGAAAACTAGGCATACATTAATTTCATGCAATTTATTTTGCAGATGTGTATTTGCATGTTTTATGTATAGCTGAACTGAACTTTGTCATGGATTTAATCTAATTGCCCATGGCCCAGTTCTAGGAAAAAGCTGAACCGACTGGCTGAAGCCTGGATTCAGGATCTGTTTACAACATTTGCAGTTTAAGGCTGGCCACCGTCATATCTGGAGAACAGCATGTGTTCCAGACACTGTCAAAGGCAGCAAACTGCCAAAAAAATCCTGCCAAAGCAACAGCTGAAGCAGTGAGAGCTTTCAGTTCCCTACAACTCCATTTAACTGTGTGCCTAGGAGTGACTCATTAAGTAGCAAGCAACCATGCACGGGGATGCCAAGGATTAAAGGAATCCTGTCGTGAGATAGCAGTGACATTCGCCTGCTGCCTTCCAAGTGATGGAGCTTGCCAAGCCCAGGGGAAGTCTGTGACAGTGCTGCAGTAGCAGCAGCAATTTAACCAGCAGATTGGCAGGAAAGGAGCTTGCTTTGAATACAAGACTGCTCTAGTCGTACTCATAGCAAGTCCAATTTGTGAATCCTGTCAGGGGAAAGAACATTATAGAAATCAATTATCTTTTTACAAACATTTGTATGTGGGTGTACACATTCAGATGGTTTTAGCACATATGTTTACAAGTCTCTTGAGCTGGTATGTCAGCCTCTGCAGTGGCAAGCACAAGTGACAGCAGTTGTTGTGCTGCTGATTGTCTCAGAAGTGAACAGAGGCAGCAGCTCTCTCCTCTTCACAAATTCCCAACAACTGGTGTGACCTGATGGAAACACAGAGAAGCTCTGAATTTCCCACCTGCAGGAGGTCAGAAGACATCCAGTGCTCCAGACACCAGCAGACTCCTCAGAACATCATGAAACCTGTCTGGCTTCCCCAAGCTCTCTGAACTCCAGGATTTCCTGGCTTTGCTGAGCTGTCATCTCTGTGGCTGTGCTACAGCATACCAAGGTCTGTGGTGTCTATTGGCCCTTCTAATAATCCAGCGTGCATGGTAGTCACCTCTCATCCAGGATAAGTGAGAGCAGTGAAATAGGACCTTCACAACAATGAAAAATTTGCAAGAGGTTTGGTTTTTTTCTTAAGTACTATGTAGAAAAGCCTTGCTGAATTTATGAACAACATGCCTTACTGCTGTTCACAGAACCACAAAATGCTTAGGGTTGGAAGGGATTCCTGGAGATCATCTAGTCCAACCCCCTGCCAGTGCAGGTTCACCTCAAGCAGGTCACACAGTATTGTGTCCAGGCAGGTTTGGAATGTCTCCAGAGAAGGAGACTCCACCACCTCTCTGGGCAGCCTCCACTGCATTCTCTCATATTTCTTTCCTGGTACCTATTCTTCTCTAACTTCCCCACCCTGTTTCTTACATCTTTGCCTTGGATTCTCAAGGTAAAGATGTGCCCAGGAATGCCATGGGACGGTGTAAGCTAGGGTAGTCACTAGAGAACTAGCAGGTGGAGCTAGTTCCCAACTTCCACAGCTCTTTCTGTTCTGAGGCCTCCAGAGCCCGTTTTATTTTTTCATCTGGTTGAAACAGATGTCTTGAGGTTTAGTACATAGTTTTTCTGTATATCTAAAGCAGACATAAGAAGAAAGAACATATTTTTCCTATGAGAGCATGAAAGAATTTTCTCTCTCTGCAGCAGCACTAGCATAAATACTTAGGTATTTAAGAAGCCTCTGAGTGTTGCTTTGGTCACTCAGATAAGAACAATTTATCCTCTCAGTTAAGGAAAAAAATCAATGTATAGTGTTGGTCTCGAGAGCATTATCTTCTGCAAGTAGGAGACAATGCATCTTCTGTATGAGAGGTAAAACTAATATGGCTTCTAGACTAAGAAACACTAATAATTCCCTTTTGTTTTACATAACAGATAGAGCAGTTTGTGATTTGTTTCTCCATTCGCCATAAATTTCATTTGATTGAGATTGGTTCTTTGTCATTTGTCCTCAGCTAGCCCTGAGTTTGTACAGTTACTCACAGCAGCATTCCTGCTGACAAATGGAAGCTGTATTTCAGCTGCACTTCAGCAGTGGCTTTTATTCCTATTTTGGAATTTACCCCATCTGTCTTCATGCAGCACTTCAGTGAGGTCTGAGTGCACAAGATAACTGCAGGATCAAGACAAGCACTCCATACATCCAACCTCTTTTCAGAAGCTTCCGAGTGCAATTGCAACACATCCATCTTTGTTTGCAAATTCACTAGGCAGGTCTCTGAACACACACAATGGCAAGCACGTACATTTTTTCAATAATGCCAAGCTCACACGCAACTAATGGAGACAAACTGGTCCAGCCTTGCTTTGGAATCAGGTAGCTTTTTGTGATGAAGGCACAGTAACATCGTTAGCTTGTTTCAATCACTTAAGAACTCTACTGACCATATTTCTAGTAAACAGGGAAGGATTATGAGGTTTGTTACAGTTTGTTCAGTAGGTTCAAGATTGCAGTGCCTAGTGATTGTATCATAGATGCAGAGCTGGAAATTATTCCTTAACATGAGCTTCTAAAGCTTTTTAACTTCAATTATTCTCATAGCTAAACTTTGCCACAGTCACAAGCTGCTGTTGTTTATAAAATTAGACTATTTTGAGAAGAAAAAAAAAAAACACAGTTATGAAATAAAACCAACTTGGAGGCAAGAATTGCTTTCTAATCCTGTTGTCATCAGTTCATGCAAAGAAAAATCTTTCTGCCTATCCTAAATAATTATCTCTGATGTGAAAGTGGGCTTGTACTAAATGTACAGTGGATGAAGAATCCTGTCAAAAATATCAAGAGGAGACAGAAAATGACCTGAAACTGAACTTGTGAAGTGAGAAGCAAAACAATCTGTTAGATGCCAAGGAGAAGTATACATGGAGTCAGTAGTTCATTTGTCTTCTGTGCTTGTTGTTCAGGATAGGAAAAAAGGGATCTCGGCAACCAGCACTTTCACAGCAGAAGAACAAAGAGAGAAATGGTCTTGATTGCCACACAAGAGGAGGCTCTCCATCATTTATTTCATCTTCGGACCTCAGACATAATGGGATCACGTCTGAAACTCATACTTGCCCAAGCGTTTGACCTCATTATTTTTCATTTCTGTTACGAACACCTAGAAAAACTCTGACAAGCACATTTTGCCAAGTCCTCCAGTCCCAGGGTCTGAAGGACTTCATGACTCCTCATCTAGTATCTTTAACTGTGCTACATCTTCTACTCCTGAATTGTGCTACTGAGTCTGTAACAGGTCCAGTGGCCTTTGTGCCTTTCCGCTATGCACAGTTGTTCATCTTGTTCTAGTATCCTACAGGTTTACACTTAACTCCACAACTGATTTACACACAACTCCAACACCAAATACTCAATGCCCTTATTTTCCCCCCAATTATCAAGTTCCCTCTGCCTTAACGCAACCAGTCACAACTCACGCCAATGTTTCCCATTGTTTTTGGTATGGGCAGTACAGATTGCACATAGCTCCATGCATCACAAGTGTCAACCCTTCTGTCAATCTGGACTTAGACTAGTTCATGTAGCCTACAAGTAATCACCAAATACCATCTTACTATGGTCTATTTCAGGCAATTTGTCTCCCTCCCAGATTATTCTTTATTAGATAATGTGCTTGCTTTGAAATATATGCATAGGTACAAGTCCATAAGCACAAACAAGACTAGCATTAAGCTGCAGAGCAGTATGGTTACATTTTAATAAGCACTCACACCTTCTATTGTGGAGAAGCAGTTGGGATAAATTTGATGTTTGATCAGATTTACATGCTTTCAACTTGGGCTATTAGCAGTCTGTTCTGTAACACTAGAAATCAGTCTACAGGAAGGCACACCTTCCTGGGGTGGAAAGGGGAAATGTAATGAAGTTGCCATGTGTTGGTCTAAGTACAGACCCAAAGAAGTCCCTCTGAAACAAGTCTGAAGCTTTGGTTTCGAGGTGTTTGAGCCTCTGGGGCCTGAGAAAGGGTGGTACACAGCAAAAAGCAATCATTATGCAATCTGACATGCCTGATGGGCAAGCTTCTGGAGATTGTTTTGTTTCTCACAAGCTCAGCAATAAAGCATAGAAATGACATCAAGTTGAGCCCCTGAAGATGGCAGCAGTACTTCAAATTTCAGTGCCACAACACTGGATGTGGTAGAAGCTGAGCCAGATTCACATAGTGAAGGTACTGTTGACTGTCAGACTTACAAAGTGGTATGTGTTGCTACTCATGAGCAGGTTACTGATGCTTTTTTCAGTTGGAAAGGGAAAATTTTAGTATTTGCCAAGTAGCAGAAAGATGTTCTTGAGCCTTGTGGAATCCCTCTTGGTTCCCAGCATAACCAGCTCTTACTCTGCTTTATCTCAAGTACTGCAGGTGTTATTTTCAAAACAATTTACATTCTGAAGGCTTGCAACAGCATTTGACTCAGTTGGCTTAGAGGAGTATACTCTTCAGAGTATACTTCACAGTGACATGTAGAGACTTCACATGAACAACATCGTCCTCAGCCATGGGAGTCTGTCAGAAAGAGACCCAACATCCTTGTCCATGTCCCCACTCTGACTGCCTATTAACAGAAAGATGCCAGCAAGGAGAGACAATGCCAATTTCTACAATAGTTCTGGAGACGGACCAAGAACTCCTGCATGAATTACCTATAAGGCATGATGTGAAAAACAGTTCAAATTACCTGAAGTTAGTGGTAGTTACCCATATATACAAGCTTTCCAAGTCCCACCAGCCTGTGATGCACATCTCTGAAGCAACCATTTCATTGTCCTAAACTGCCACGGGCAGCTTTCACAGCTGTCTGTTGCTATTAGAATAGACTAATTCATTTGGAAGGCACCTACAATGCTATTAGCTCTCATTCAGATACAGATAAAGGAGACCCTGGAGAGCAGTACAAAACAGAAGTTAGGGTTTCAACTCTGCATCCCTGACAAGATATCCCTGCTTATCAAGTTGAATATGAGAGTTCCCCTTCCTTTTTCTAGCTCTGTTGACCTAAGCTGACACTTTCAGCTTGCACTTTCAGCTTGCATGATTACATGGGCTCTTCCTTGCTCTTATGTCTCTCTCCTTTTTGTCCTTTTATCTCACTAGTAAAAATTAATCTGAAGCTTTTATTTCCTACCTTTACCTCTTCATCATCACCACAGTTCCTAACATTACATTTTACTACGCTACAAACAATCCAGAAATATAATGAGCAACTAGCCTCATACAACTAAACCTATTCAGGCAACCTTACCGTTTTTTTTCATGGTAGTTTCTCTACCTTTAAGGCAAAGATTAGGACTTAATTACATCTATTATTTTATATCTATTCAATATCTTGGCTGTAAGCTTTGGTTTTTCTTCTCTACTTCTGCTACCAGAAGTAGCAAGCTACTGTTTTCACTAGCACCGCTTTATGTACCTACTTACATTGTGATGTATCTAGGACAAGGCTAGTGCCTTTTTGTTTTAGGCACAAAGTCTTTGCACAGCAAGCATGATGGCACAGCTGATCCTTAGTGGATAGTTGTCTATTTCAACATCATTAGTGGGGTTCACACCATTTCCCAACTGAAATCAAAGAGACAGCACAAATGCAATAAATAAGAAATAATTTACTAGCAAGCTAAATAAAACCGGGACTGTGAAGTCTGAACTTTTGATCAATATGTGGATTTATTCAGGGCAATTTCAAAACTGGATAGGACAGATTTGTTGGTTATGCAGAAGATTTGTGTCTGAGGCTGTAAACTTTTGCCCACTGCTAAGATCTGTTCAATAAACAAGTATCTGCTAGCTTAGCTTACAGTCAGCATTTTTGTGTTCCATCCCCTGCCCTGTACTATTTATAATGTTACTGGGTGCTTTTAAAGATTGTGCTTCAATAGTAGGGGAAACTATTCCCATAAAGCCTTGGGATTCATCAAGATGAAAGGTGCTATCTAAGTTGTTACCAGTTTTGCTGTTTAATATACTGTGAACTGATGAAAGACAGCAAGGGAGTGACGGTTACCTCCCAACATAATATAAAATTTGCCTTAGGTGGGAACACTGTTTACTGAACACTTCATTCACCCACAGTGGAAAACCAATGATGGCATTTGCTGTTTTCATAACAACCCAGGAGAACGCCGACTCTGACAGGCTGCTACCCCCGATGGCTAAATAGCTAAGGAGAAGTAATGTGAGAAACAGCTCTGCTGAAAATAACTCCAGCCATCATCACTGAAGCACATGGACTCATTCCTGCCGTAGGTCTGCTTCCCCTGCAGCAAAGTCCCTCTGATTCTCCTCCCATCATAGCAGGTTGCTGCTCAGGCTTTCTTCAGCATTGACACTTTGTTTTTTCTTTTTCAACTGTGTAAACCACAGGACAAAGAGGAATGGAGGAGCTGTCAAAAGCAATGTGCCATTCTGCTGCTGAATTACAGAATCACAGAAAGGGGATATTAATACAGAAAACTGAAGCTTAGGTGCCTAGATATTCTGGGAATCAAATTCAGAACACTGTTTACAGTCTCTTTCCACTCTGGAAGTCATTGAGAGAGAGAACTGCACTGTAACTACCTACTGTGATGGAAAATGAGGCAGAAAAAGTGAACAATGGCAAGAACAATAATGCTGGAAGTCTAATGTAGACTAGCGGTGCAACCCAACAGAAGACCTCATCAACATCTATGTGCAACAGCTAATTCCAGGCAAACCTACGTACTGTCTGCACTAATCAGATGAACCACAAAATCCAGGACCTCCTGCAAAGTAAAACTGTGCTGTGATCGAGAAAACTAACAGCTGCAGAGCTGAAAAGTTGTCCCAGTAAAGCAAAAAACCCTTTTAGCCAACAAGGTTGAAAAGGACAGACAGGGAGCTTACTTAGACTGGGTGGCTCTATGTTGGTTATTACATTGTAGAAGTGCGTAGACTTGGGTATCAAGAATAATAAGAAAACCCCAATGTATAAAACAAGAGTTAAGAGGAAACCAAAATACCTTCCACTGTCTCTGAGCAGTTTCTCTTAATTCTGAGAAAATGAAAAAAAATTAAAAAAACCAAACAGGCAAGCATGCCCAGTAGCAATGCAAGATCTGAAGGTATTCCTGGAGAAATCACCTGTCACTATGAGCAAGAATGATTAAACACAGCAAGATCTGACATATGCATTTCAAAAACCTCAGCAGTCAGTTTTACAGACCAGGGTATATGTGGTTATTTGCAATTATATGTGCCTTATCTTAGGATAGCTGGGAGTAACCCTAAAAGGCACTGCACTCAGATGAAGTAAAGAAATAAAGCAGAAGAGGGGTACACTTCAGGACACAGCTTTCTACCTGATATTCTCAGAATTTTTAAGAAAGCCTCCTTATACTCAAATTACAGTTGGTTCTCTGGATGAGTAGCATGAATTAATGTGTCTTGTCACAGATATTTTGAAAACTATTCATGGGAGGGAAACAGCAATACAGGTGGATTGCTTTGGGTTTATTTTTAAATTGCTATTAATTTATTTTGCTTGGTGCAGAGACTGTATGTAGAATTATATTTTGGCTGATGAGTTCACCCAGGAACTGAACTTACAAAGGATAAACTGCTTTAGGAATAAGAAAGAAAAATCCCTTGATTAAATTGTTTACAGTGTAAATTTCCAAGCCAAGAAACACAGATGAGCCTGACACAGGCAATCTGGTATGCTACAAGAATTGCAAACATCACTAAAGAAAACTGTGCATTTGGGGGACAGTTAAACCTTCTGAAGGGGCAAATGGCTTCTCACCTTGTACAGAAATAAAAATCCTATTACTGGACTCTTGGCCTGATCCTCACTTGAATTTTCTCAGAGTTGATGGGCTTTAGGCTGCAGAATATTCATCGAAACAGAAGCAGCTTAAAATTTAAATCAAGTGCTTTCCAGGTGTGCTAATGGTCAAAGTTGGAAAGCTGATGGAGACCCAACTTGTGTTTTTGAAGCTGTTATCTGTTAAATCCGAGGCAGCAGAGTCTGTCTGAACCACACAGTCAAATGGATACTCTCATCCAGTACTAAGTACTCATTTTCCATACCTTCCTTGCATCAGCACTGCTAGGATTCTCAAATACTTCATACTAAAGAAACAAGATACATGTTGTGTCATCTTCTCTGGAGAGGAAGAAATGAGGGCACATAGAAAAGAGTGAACAAGTTGGGAAATAATTTGAGTGACTGAGTAGAAGTCATTCCTGAGGAAGAGCACTCAGCATGTCAAACTAGCCTGAAAGTTATTTAAGAGAAATCTGGTGGTGGTCATGGGGAGGCTGCACTGTCTGGTGATTATGCTGTTGCTGGAGATTTCTCAGGGAGAAGCTATTACTACACAGCTATAGGCAAGGGGCTCGATTCACTTCTGTCTCGCACAAAGTATAATCAGTTAAACTTCTGCAGGCACATACAAACAGGTTTTATATACCAAAGCGTTGTGCCTTACATCAACATGCCCCTAAGTAAGGAAAGCTGAGAAGGTGGCCTGGTGCAGTGCAGACACAAGCATGCTGCTAAAGAGCCACCGAGAATGCAGCAGGGGAGAGTGAGGAAAGTTGCTGAAAGACTGGGAGAGAAGATGGTGCCTGAGAAAGCTCTGGCCAGACAGGCCAGGAGACAGGAGCTGTAGGAGCCGAGACCCCTGGGAGCTCTGCTGCCCACAGCTCTTAGCTGCTCAGCCATTCCTTAGTGTGTTGCTGTCCTAAGGCTCCTTGGGGGATGCAGTAACATATAATGCAGCTGTGGGCTCCTTCTGGTCTTTGTCTTCCTCAGTTTTTTATGTAATCTCTGGCTTTATCAATCCTTTTCTACTTCCTTGCCTAGTCCAGAGAACTCTCCTTGGCTGCATTCTTTCCTTTGCTCTTTACCTGCCAGCCATTGACTTAAACTTTTTTAGTAATAGAATCATAGATCATAGAGTAACTTTAGCTGGAAGAGACTGACAGAGGACATCAGGTTCAACCTGGCTTGGCAACTACACCAGCCAATTCCCTAAAGACTCTGGGATGCTTCTCATTAGGTCCCATAGACTTACGTATGTTCAAGTTCTTCAGATGGTCACAAACCTGATCTTCTTACACTGGGGGGGACTTTGGTCCCCCAGACCCTGCCTTGCAGTCCATCCACTCAAGAGCTGTGGGAAGACAGGTTGTCAGTGAGGACTGAGGCAAAAAGTTGTTGAGCGCCTCAGCCTTCCCCTCATTGTGCCCAACTAAAACACAAATATAAATCACTTAAAGTTCAGTTCAGAATTGAATGTAAATACTGTAATTATGTGAAAAAAACAACTAACCTAGAGAAGGCTATTAGCCTTAGTTTTTTGATGTAGAACACCACGACTATAGCAGAGGCTAATGACAGAGCCCAGGCCTAAAATGAGTTACTACTCCCAGTATGCAGTACTCATACCAATAGCCACTCTTTCCACCAAAAACAATCATATACACAATGAATTTTCTATTAAAATTAAATTAACAACAAGATCTCACTCCCTTGCTTTATTTTTTATACCTTTAAAATCAAACTCTAGTCTTGCAATGACAAATTAAATCCTGTATAAACCTATATATACATTGCTGCTGCACAGCTTTCCAGTCGATACGTTTCGCCCACGCAAACAACTTGATTCAGTGTAGCTATTTGTATTTCCAGTCCTTGGGCACCTGTTAAGAAGAGAGACAAACTCTGCTGTCCCCTGGCACTGTCCAGATGTACTAGACACATCCCTGACTTTGTTCTATTTCTTCCCAAGTCACTCTTTCTACAGGAAAGCTTCCTTCAAGTCCTTCCACTGAAGGAACACCCGAAAAACACCACTTTTGGCAAAAGCTCTTCATGTTTATATCTATTCTCCATCTCCTATGGGCTTCTTGTGTAATTACATACCTGATATGTTCTATTGCACCCAGATGCTGAGCTGTTAATGCCAAAGAAAATAATCTGTGCAATTTAATAGGATAAGCCAAGTGGCTGTGAAGTTTAAAGATCATGTTTAAAACAGTTTTTCATGTTTTTTTGATTCTACTTTGAGCATTATCCTTCATAGGTTTTAATAGACAAGGTTAATACAGGCACAAAACTGCTGACAAAATAGTCAATTCCTCACAGTCTAGTCCAAAGCATAGGGCTCTGGACTCTGCTGCCGCCAAGACCTTTTTCTTCCCTCTAATTACCAATTTCTGGAGTATCTCATTTACAAAAGCTTCCTGGGTCCCTTCTGAGGTCCAGATTGAGTCTGTTGATTCAGCCCTGCCTTATTTCACTCATTCCTCTGAGAGCTGAGCCACATGCTAATGGCCTCCCTGCTTGTGAACCACCCAGAGCTTTGCATCCTACTGCAGTTGGGTTAGAGGAGTACACACAAATATACAGGCAATGAATATGTTGCAGCTCCTACTTATTTCAGCTTCTGTTCTCCTCAGTGGTAGGTTGCCAGTGTTCATCCCTCTAACAAAAACTTCCTAAGCGAGTTGACTCCAAGCAACAAGGATGCAGCAGAGACTATCCACATCAAGAAACATTTGCTGAAGTTGCTTCCCCATGCTAAGGGCCTGTCTACAAGTGGAAATTTACTACACTTGGGCATTCTGAAATGGCTCTTGGTGTGAATCTAGGCTTGTGATAGCTCTGGGCTTATACCAAAAGAGTTCTTCCTTAATGCCCGAACTGATTATTTTAAGTACAGACAAACTGTAGCAGTAGCTCAGCCAGAAGCAGGAGCAAACATGGAGTCAACAGGGTGCTGACAGCTGCTGGTGTTTCACATAGGAGGTCACAGAGCCCTACTTTGAGCTGGATTGCTTTAAATGTTAGTTGCTGCCTGGAGCACTGTTTACAGTAATGCTCCCTCCTCTGAGGTAAACTGCTGTTAGCAACAATGGAAAATTCTGGTTGAAAAAACTTAAATATCATTAGACACATCTAAAGAAAAGCTGTTTAAGGAAATTGCAGTAGCACTTTCACTTCTAGAGAAACACTGTTACTTGGCAGTAATGTTTGTACAGATTAGTAAGCATTCAGTTATGTAACCTTAAATATTGTTTCAAGGGCAAGCATAATCTTCTAAGTATATTATTTTCAAAATCTACGTAGATAAACTATATTTATCTGATGTCAGTGGCATCTCTAACAGCTGCTTACAAGTCTGTCCATTTTGCCCCCTTTCTAGCTTGATGTCTCAAAGTCCAAATGCCCCCTCAGCAGCTCTAGACTCAAAAGTGGCAGTAACTTGCCTGGGGTCATCAAGCAGCCAGTGGCTGCCCATGGACCAGGTTATCATATGTGCCATTTCAGATTATGTTTCCTGGTGATACAGGCACTGAGAATCTCATAACCTTCCCCATGCACAGGTGGGCTTGTCCTGCAACTGAACTCCTCTCTGCCTTTTGATGGCAGGCTTAGTTTTGGTCCTCACATTGCATTGCAGCTTGGCTCTCCTTCAATGGTTATCACAGTACTTGCTCTGCCCCATGCCAAATGCTACAGTGAACGGGTACTTTGTAAGGTTTATTGCAAAAAAATCAGTCTTGAAGAGGTACTTTTTGTAACATATTACACAGCTTTCTTGTTTCAGCTGAGCTTTAAATAAAGAAACATACCTTCAAGAATAGGAGCTAAAAAAGAAAGTTGTGCTTCTACAGGAAGGAAAGGGCTGAAAGGTTATATCTGAAAGGTGGGAGTAGGAAACAAAGGACTTTGAGGTTCACAAGGAAATTTGGAGGATAAGTTTACGTCTCATGATGGACAACATCACACTGCATTTAGATATGGGTTGTGACATTGCAACTGGCTTTCTTACTGAGAGTCATCCAAGCCACAGATGTTTAAAGACTGCAACAGTGAGTTCACAGGGGTCCATAATACAGAAGGACATGAAGGTTTTGTTTCCTGCTTTACTAGTAGTAATTTGTAATAAAGAAATTCAAATATATGCTTACAATTATTTATTTGCAGGCATGCATATATATAATTTTGATGTCTTCCTTGGTGCAACATAAACTGCTCCCAGGAGTGAGACTAACTGATAAGTAAGTACCTCTTTATGGATAATCTGCATTACAGAGTCCTTAGTCAGCCAGGTGCCCTTGGGGAGGGTCTGGTTAGTCCAGAAGATCTCACACATAAAAGCTTGCGCAGAAAAGCTCATCTTGGGTAGACAGCAAGTTATTTTTAGGTCTTCAGTACAGACATATAAGTGGGTGTAGGACACCAATTCCTAGAACATTTGTTACCAGCTTCTGCTTTCCTGGAAGGTCAGTTTATTATCACAGTTTCTTTGTTCTGTGCTTAAAGACATCTCTGCTGCCAGCTAAGCTTATCAGAGATATCTCAGGCTCCTGGCTGAGTAGATATCCTTCTTTGTCAGTATGTTTCCGTTGTGACTGGGTCACTTTTATGGCTGCTCCGTCACCAGTAGAAGCCATATGGGACAGAATGAACTGATCACCCTACTTTGTGCATCTGTACATGCAGCTTCCGAATGAAGCTTTGTTGCCTAAGCCCTTAGCTATGGGGCAGTAGCTGGAGTCTTATAAACTCCTAGTTATGAAAGATTAATCTCTGCCTAGAAGTTTGGTGTCAATAGTATGACACTTAGACCTTGTCCTGTCATGTGTTACCCAAGTGCATTGACTTCCTTTCAGTTTCAACATATCAAGAAGTTTTAATGCAAGAGTATGGTTTAAAACTGTGCAGGTCTCCTCGTAGAGGAAAATCTTGTCCACAAACAATTAGTCAAAATAAATGCACTGCTACACAATATGAACCTACACAGTTACTGCTGGCAGTGGAGATTCAGATTCCTGTATATTTAGTCTCAGAGGAAAAGATTTATCTGCTTTCTTACTCCCTTTAAGAATGCCTGGAAGACACAATCAATACAGACCAATTTCTGTCCTACACATCTTGACAATTTGATTGGGGTGGAAGCGAGAAGCATCTATTGGCAATTTGTTAGCATTCTGTCACTCAAAGTCCAGGGTATAATCCAAGAGTTACACAATACCTTATTTCTTCTGATTTCATGGAAGAGACCTTCAATTTGAAATAACTGAACATCACACAGGTTTGCTTTGACATTTCAGGGCTCTAGTCCACTTTTCCCCTTATTGATCAGCCACCATTTTTGCCACTTTTCCTGCTAGAACTCCTGCAGGACAGATTGGGAAATTACCTTGCAATAACAATAGCACTGGAGAAAGTGGACAATGTCCACTACATCGTTCTTCATTCAGAGGCTGATATGGGTTCGCCAAAAAAAATGTGGTCCTGGTACAACCTGGCTTCCTATCTTACAGTTCAGAGGAGTAAGGAGACAGAATACTAAGGCTAAAAATGGGAGAACAAGCTGGGAAAGAATATCACCTTCCCCACCACCTACACTCAAGTCTCAGGGTAAATATGAAAGAGCTTAGTTTGTACCAAGGGAAACCTGACTGAGAAAAACTTCCCTAGGTACATGGAAAGAAAAGAGGCAAAGTCTCTAGAGTTAGTGTCCTGCAGAGATTCCATTTTCCTCTGGAAAACATCCTCAGATGGACGTTTGTGGAGCTCTTCTGTCCCCAAGATTTCCTCCCAGTACAAAGCATGATCTGAATATGAGCCAACAGTGTGGCCAGGTGGCCAAGAAGGCCAACAGCACCCTGGGTTGCATCAGAAACGGTGTGACCAGCAGGAGTAGGGAAGTGTTTGTTCCCCTGTACTCAGCTCTGGTGAGGCCACACCTCGAATACTGTGTTCAGTTTTGGGCCCCTCACTACAAGGACACTGAGGTGCTGGAGCGTGTCCAGAGAAGGGCAGTGGAGCTGGGGAAGGGTCTGGAGCACAAGTGTGATGGGGAGTGGCTAAGGGAACTGGGGGTGTTCAGTCTGGAGAAGAGGAGGCTGAGGGGAGACCTCATTGCTCTCTACAGCTCCCTGAAAGGAGGGGGTAGCAAGGTGGGAGTCAGTCTCTTCTCCCGGGAAACAGTGACAGGACAAGGGGTAAGGGCCTCAAGTTGTGCCAGGGGAGGTTTAGATTAGATATTAGAAAAAAAAATTTCACCGAAAGGGTTGTCAGGCATTGGAACAGTGGTGGAGTCCCCATCCCTGGAGGTATTTAAGAAACATAAAGACGAGGTGCTGAGGGACAGGGTTTAGTGGTGAACTGGCAGTGCTAGGTTAATGGTTGGACTTGATGATCTTAGAGGTATCTTCCAACCAAGGCTATTCTGTGATCTTTATAATAGAAGCCAGGAAAAGGCAAGATCTATTTAATTATCTGGTTTTGCACCCAAATTGGTGAAGGATTATTCCCTATCATCATTTTTATATTTTTTTTTAGTTTTATATTTCAGGTGACTCAAACTCTACTTTCCCTTAGGAAAAATTCCATTTTCACTAATTAAACCATTAAAACACTTACCTAGAGAAGAAACACAAGTTGTCCTACTATTTTTAACATCTTTCACTACTCGAATATTGAACAAACTCCAGAACAAGACATTCTAATAAGTGCAGAATTTTGTTTCAGTTTCTCACATTAAGAAAATTCAAGCCAAGACCTGCATACTTATACAAGGCAGTAAAAAAATTTTTAAAAAAACAGTGTTCCTCCATTTGGATATTAAATGCCATAGACCTTAAGTGTCTCTTATTATTGCTCTGTGCTGCAAAGTCTCTAGTAAGTAAAATAATCAATCCTACAGAATTATCCTAGGCATGTAAAGCTCAAGTTTTCACAGTTGAGCACAGAGCTTTTCTAGAGTCAGATAAGGAATGTGTAGAAGTGTAAGTATAAGCAACCTACAGGGTACTTGAAGTACCCCCTAAGGAAGGGCTTTGGCATCTCTTTTGCCCTTCAGTTACCAAAGGGTGGAAACAGCATTTCTGTGGCACAATAGTGCCTTGAGTTGTTTGTTAATGCCCAACCTGTTCTCAGCTGCTGACCTTATCTGGCAGTATAAATTTGACCCCAATAGCTCAAACTATGCATGTGCCAGCTCTGAACTGTTTGATGGCTTTGATATTATTAGAGTGCTACATCACCTGATCTGGCATGCATTTGCTGGAATAAGTTAAACTTAAACCAGAAGGACAAGTTAGAGAGGCTTAGCTGCAGTGAACCAAGACTGTAGTGAAAACTTACTTTGGTTGCAGCTGAAGCTGCCTCAGCCTGCCTTTAACTGCTCACAGCTTCACTCCCAAGCTGCAGGAGACTACCATCCCTCCTGACCTGCCAAAGCCACACATGTATTTTCTTCCTAGCCTGGTACAACTGAAGTGATCCAATGTAAAAAAGATGCTAGCTCAGATCATTTGGGCTGAAGTGGGTTAGGGAAGCAGTAGTATGCGTAGATATCAAAGGAAAGTAAGGACAGAAAAATAAATGTAAGAGTGCAGTACTTATGTTTAACTGAAGCCTAATGTATTGTTTAGAAGAGGGGCTGCTGAAACAGTAAAATAAAAAATTGCCATGTGATTTTGCAGGGCCTAAGTTGTGTTGCACAGTGAAAGAGCAAGACTATTTAAAAGAAGTAGATGTAAATTAATAGTCTTATTTTTAAAGATGGATTACTTGCATCTTAGCTATGGAGTTTAAAGGAGAAAATAAAGTCACTGTTATAAAAGGCTACAGAAAGCAAAGTTGTGACATAGCAAGTTATAGGGACATGGAAATCCTACATTTTTCTGGCTTCCCCAGTAAATAGAATCCTCTGGTACTCAAAACTAAGTACAATCATACAGGAGACAGTAAGTCTCAAACCCAAGGAGTCAAGACAAACTACTAGAATGGGAAGAGCTATCTTGAAAAACTGACTCCAAATGAACTCAGGCTTGTGTGGCATAGCCTGAAGGAGACCAAGAGTAACCATGGACCATGCAACATAATTATGATGTTGTTACTACCACAAAACAGGCAGAAGAAAAATATGAAGACCTTCATAAGTTAGGATAAGGGGTCTCTCCCACCTATCAGACAATGCTTTAACAAAGACAGAAATTAGATCACACACAGCAGATATTTCCCCATCTGAATTCTTTAAACCAAGACAAGACTTTTTTGTGGAAGGTATGAAGTTGTAGGTTTTCCAGAGGAACTGATTACTGCAATTCAGCAGACTGTTAGACAACGCATGACAAGGTTATTGCAAGTCTCCCATCTTAGAAACTACATCAGGTGTTTTGTTTTTGTTTTTTGTTTAGGGCAGAGGAGGCTTTAACTGCAGACCCACAGACCATTTCCATTTATATAAAAACCACTAAAATGTCACAGCCCTGTGGACTTGCTTGATGTGATATATGCACAGCAGAGAAACCAGTTGCAGTTACCTGCCTCTGAAACAGAACCAAGTCTATTGATTGGGCTAGCATTTACATCACCTTTAAAGAAATTAAACAAACAAGACCAGACCTGCCTTCATTGCAGTTTGGTGTCTAATCCAGGCCACTCAGGAAAGGCATGAAAGAGAACTGTATTGTTGCAATGCACTTTCTCAGAATCCATGGAGAAAGTCTTTGTACTTATTCTAGCAAGTAGATAGTAAGTAGTATCAAGTGAGTCACTGTGCTCTTTCCAATGCAGCTTCCTTCCCTTCCTTGGTCTCTCATCTAGGCTTAAACACTCATTTTCACACTTAATTCCTTGTTTCTCTCCATTTGCAACCACCACAGGAATTAGCACAAACCAGGCCCTTTTTCAGCAAGGGACTGAAGACCCAAAGTAATACAAAACTCATATTTCACTTTCAGAGCAGCAGCCCAAACCCATTTTGAAACAAGACTCCTATCTTCTGGCAGGCAACAGCAGCAGTCTGGGTGGGAACAAGGCAACAACCCCCACCACCACCTCCCCCCCAAACACCCTTGTCTCACAGTACCTGAGCAAAAAGAGCGAGGATAACCATGGGCAGCAATCGTATCTGTAGAAATAAGGCAGGTCCAAAGACAAGACAGCATCAGGAACACCTAACCCCCAAGCACAGCACATGGACACTACAGCTCCCACAATGATTAAGTCCCAGGGCTGGGTTTAAATGCAGCTCCAGGGCCAGTGAGTGGATGGTGCACATGTGGAGGCCCCATGTGAGGCTGATGAGGGTAATTAACGTCTGCTGACCTACTCAGGCCCCTGACTAACCCATGCACCAGCCCTACTCAGGTTTCTGTGGGGAGGAAAGAAGGTATATAGGTCCGAAGGGAGCTGATGCAGCTCATTCATTTAGTGCAGCTTTGGCACAATTTTTGAGGTATCCCTATATAAATATGGTCTTGGATGCTATTGGTGTGCTGAACCTCACAAGTGAGGAAAAATAAGAAATTATGATGCATTTGAAAGCTGAAAATATTTAGACATCACTTTTCTTCTACTGACTGTGGTCTTCACACACCTGTATCCCTGGTCTAGGCTATAATCTGCCACAGACACAGAAAATACTAAAAACAGGGAAAAAAATGTCATCCGAAGATGGGCAGCTCGCCCTGAGAGGCAAAGGGCAAGCTGCTAGCTGCCTGTATGTTATCAGATTCTCCAGACATTCAGAAGTCATCCAGCTCTAAAGGGCATGTGTTGGTGCTTGTGCAGCATCCAGTACACAACTGCTTGATGATAAAGTGTTTGATGGGGTTTGAAAAAAATTAGAGATTTACCTATGACCTGTTTTATCTGTTTAGTCTTAGCTTACTTGGAAAAGGAATTACAGTTGTGTGATATACTGTGCTGACTTTTCCAGTTCAGACTTTATTGACCAAGTGCTCTTCTGGACTGAAATACTGCTGCTCTGACAAGTTGACTTGGAATATACCCCATCTGCCTTGGTAACCTCAAGGGAATTTGCTAATCCTTGTTCATTGCTTTGAATAGCACTGTGAACACTAACTGACCCTTGTTTTCTGCCATAGAGACAGTTGCTAGTTAGTAGTGCTATATAGGATTTGGTGTAGTGTATTACATCATAACTCTGATAAAAATGTACAGCCCCTAAAATAAGTATAACAAATAATTATGCAAGCAATAACAGATAATTGATAAATTATAATAAAAATGAGATCATTCATGTAACTATATAATCATGTATAATATATATTGAGATATCTGATAATAAATAGATCTATAGATAATAACAGTATTCTATATAACAATATATAGATATAATACTGATAATCTCTGTAAAGATCTATTTTATATTTAGATACACAGAGAGCTAAAGATCCCTATAGCAAGATCTATATATACAAAAATCATAATAAATTCTGTTTAGAAGCTTATGCAGAGCTGCAGTGGTTGGCAGTTTGAAGTAAGAATGGTACAGAAAACATCCTGTATACAAGAATTTCTATCTGTTTTTATCTGCATGAATCCTCTGTTTTCTGCACCTAGGAAAGAAATTAGAAATTACTTCATTACGTTTTATCTTCACTGAAACCACTTAGACTACTGAGCTCATCCTGTATTAGTTGGACCATCTATTAAATCATCTTTTTGTAAGACCTGTGTGCTGAGCAAGAAAGTCAGGAATATGCTGGGTGATGGGTTTTATAGATTCCAGCAGCTGGCGACCTTCAGTCCTTCCAACTCCGGTAAAGTTGCTGTATTACCAGGTGTCTGAAGAGGAACGATATATCACACTACTCTGGCAATTCTACTTTGGGCAGTGGCAATCATGTGCTGTTTAAAACTACCGAAAGAGTCTTGTAAAGGCTGATAGGGAATTTTATGCTCTTACTGGCTTATTTTACCAAGGAAGATGATTCAAGCTAGATTTGAACAACCTTGGGCTTGCAAAGCGTTATGTCTAATAATCTAGCTGAGGCCATAATATTAACTACAAAACAACTTTGAGGCAGTCATGAAACATCATAAATGATGTTGAAAGACTTCACGTAAGGCCTGACACATCATCTCTGGATTACCAAAAACCTTTTGAAATTTGAGTATATAAAGGCTCATGGCTATGGCTTCATCTTTGGAGGAAACTGGAACATCTGAACCTCTCTCCTCCAGCATTTTGCTTGCAAAGGAAGTAAAAAGATTGCAAGAAACTGTGTGGCACTGACTGAGTCTTATTAAGCCTGTCAAGAGAGACTGGCAAGTGAGGCAAACTTCAGTTTCTTGGGCACAGCAAGAAATGTCTTACACTGCCAAGTCACTGACCTGATTTCAGGTGTTGATTGCTAGAAAGAGAATTGGCTTTTGACAGCTTCCCTTCATCTGGGCAAGTGATGGCTTGGGTTGCACTGAGGTGAAGGCTGATTCCTAATTGCCCTCTCACAATGCTGTCTGGCAAGCTTGCACTGTCTTTGTGTCAGCAATGAAAGCATCAGCCAGAATAGCGGCTTCTTGGGTCTGTCTTTGAAGGGAGACAGGTGACAGAATCTTGAAATGCTGTTTTTCCGACTTAGTAGGCAGGTGAGGATTCATGGTAAGATTTTTCCTAATAAAAGCAGCACGATGCAAGGAAGGATGTAGGACAGGCTTGCACAGACACTAAGTTCCTGTTTGTTATTAAATGTTTTTATAGCAGTAGCTCAAAGAAACCTCAGTCAAGGGAAGAAACCCCTCCTTTTAGACTTGTAGGTATGGTCCTAAAATTAATGCTCTAAATTAGAGATGTCAAGTGATTGAACGGTTCATAGACTGGAGAGTGTGTACTCAGGATGTTTAAATAGCCCACATAGCACAGTCTGAATATCATTTAAAAGAAAACTTTTCTGTAACTGCAAAGATAATATTTTAGATATACACTCACTGCAAAGTGGCACAGTCTTCCCTTCCCAAAGGTACAAACTGGATCAAATGGGGACTGAAAACTGTGAATCTCTTGTCCTTTACATAGATAATTGGGTTATAGCTGTATGTATCTATATCCATCTACCTACATGTATGACTCTTCAATACAGATTAAACAAAACCACATTAAAATAACTTCATGGTTTCAAAGTTCAGATCTCAAATCTTAGGATATTTGGTAATTCAAGGTGCATATGCGTTATGAAATAGATGTGCCAATGTACAGTTACCTGACTTCGTGGGGTTTTCTCTGAACACTTGCCTTGTCTGACCCTAAAAGGAACTTGATTTTTCTGTTGAATTATGCTGAGTAACATCATGCTTAAGTAAAACTACTATTAAAAAATGTTATTAGTGTGGGTAAAATCTGTTCTTGCTTCTCCCTGATTTTGAGTGTGATGAGAGATCACCCCTAACTAATATCAGGGAAAACCACCATTACACTCTGGTTTAAATACCTGCTCTGAGAGAGAAATTCAGAAGAGATCCCTAACAAGAACCAATTAACTAAGTACCTCTGATGAGCTTCAGTAACATCCTAAGAGTTATAAAGGCCTATCATCTCATGGGAAAGGAGACAGAGAAGAATCCTCTGGCCAAGCATAAACCTCATTTAAAATGAGATTATAAACATGCTGACTAGCTGACCTGATTTTATTTCTGCATATAATACTGTGTGCTGGTCCTTGCTTACAAAATTGTAACTCCTATTGATGTCAGCAATAGCAGTAGTTATTTTATTTCTAAAGCAACAAAAGCCATTTTCTCTGCCATTGCTGCAAGAAAACTCCACAGGATAATATGATCATAATTAAAATCACAGAATGTTAGGGATTGGAAGGGACCTCAAAAGATCATCTAGTCCAACCCCCCTGCCAGAGCAGGATTACCTAGATCAGGTCACACAGGAACATGCCCAGGCGGGTTTTGAATGTCTCCAGAGAAGGAGACTCCACAACCTCTCTGGGCAGCCTGTTCCAGTGCTCTGTTACCCTCACTGTGAAGAAATTCTTCCTCACATTTATGTGGAACCTCCTATGTTCCAGCTTGCACCCATTGCCCCTTGTCCTATCATTGGATGTCACCGAGAAGAGCCTGGCTCCATCCTAGAGCCTAAATAATAATAGATCTTCCACCAATTTAATTCAAGCAACTCACTCTTGCAAGTAAAGAGAGGAAGGTAATAAGTGTAGAGAATAAACACTTCAGGGGTAGGTAAAATGTTCCATGATTTAATCAGTCAGGTCTGCCCATCTTCATGGGAAATACAGCTTCTAACCTGTGCTCTGTGGGAACTGGGAAGGGAAGACAGGGAGAAGTTTTAAAATCACAAGATGAAGCAGACACCTCAATGCATCTCTTCAGCTCTGTTGTTGTGGCCTCTGGTAAACTAAAATAATGTATGATACTTAGGGAAAATCAACATTGCATACATTCATGTACCTTTTTTCATGTTTCATCCTCAAGCTATGGCTTTTTCTTTTTTTTTTTTTTACTTTTAAAAAGCTTAGAAATTTCCATTTTTGTGATAATTTATATTTTTTCAGATTAGAATTTTACCTATTATACTTTTTTCCTGTTTTCTCCATGCTTTTATCTTATTTCTTCAACAAATATTTTCTATCCTCCTTATCTGTTTGCCTCTCATCCCTTGCTTCCTTTTCTACATGAAAACAGACTCTATATATCTTAGCTTGATGATCATATCTAATTTCTGCCCTTCATATTCTTTGCTTCAAGCTAGCAATTATTGGATGAATAAGAACCTGTCTGTAGAATTATGTCATTTAATTAACAAAGAAGGATGCAAAATTCCCAATGTGACTGGAAAAGACAGGGAAAGGCAGAAAATGTAAAAATAAGTCTTGTGTGAAGCAGGACAGCACTAGTGAGACATTATCACAGCTGGTGACATGCCTTCTCATGGTCATACTGCTACAAAAGCAATCATTTATTTTAATTAAGGGCAGGATACTGTTCAGCTAGTACTTAAGCATTTTAGTTTGGTAAGACTAGTTTTAAGGGCACACGTCAGAGCCCTAAAGCGTGAGTTTGCTGGGCAGAACTGTGCTGCAAGGAGAGAAACATCAGCTAGGAAAAAGCGAAATCACATGTTGAACTGTCCCCACAGTTTGGGGCTATAGTTTTTGTGGCAGTATTCTGGAAATACAGATCAACATTCCCTATTCAGGAAAAAAAAAAAAAAAAAAAAAGACTTCGTCAGATGGTTTGTGTATATTGTATACTTTCTACAGACTCACAATGTTATTCATTGAATCCTAAAGCTACATAAGCAGACTTGGAAGACCTAAGACATAACAACAAGACTTAATTTCTTTGCAAATGTCAGATGCCATTTCTGATCTGCACTTGAATATAGATCAGAAATACAGATTTACTCTGCAGGTAAATATTGTTGATTATTTCCACAAATGATTCTTATTGAAAATAACAAAGTACACTTGTTTTCTAGGATAAAGTACTCTTGATTTAATTAGAAATACATAATTATGTTCTTCTTTGGGTTTGAATGGATAGTACACTAATTTTAGAGACTGAATCCAAAATTATCCACACAAGATGACGAAATGAATCAGCTGTCTTCATTTATATTCAGTTTGAGCTAGTCATCACATCTTTGAATCACTGTAATTTCTGCCAGAATTGAAGCCCCTGATTGCTCTTGCCACAAGTGTGCTGAACAATGCAGAAAGCAGCATTACATCTGCTGTTACACCACTAGTTAAAATGTATTTTAACCCCCTAAAAACAGCGTAACACCATTTTCATTCTCTATACTTACACATACCAATAGGTACACAAGTAACAGGAGAAAGTTCTATTTGCAACTTAAAATCTCCGAAGGTGATGACTATGGTGTACAAGATTTCACAGAACATCTTTGGTGCCCCTTATTCAGTAACGTGGCCTTTGTGGCAGGTGTAGTCATATGGCATCGATAACGAAAGTTGCATCGGTTGAAATTTAATGCCCTTTACATTAGAAAGTGTGCTAAAGGTTATTAAATAACTAATACCTAGATGTTCATAAAACACACAGTCAGAAAATCTATAACTCCATTTTCATCCTCTCCTTGCGGATTCTTCCATGAGATCCATGGATGTCTTGTAAAGAGCGCCCCAATCTGGACACAAGCAGTAGTCCCACTCAAATCTTCATCTTAGTATTAGGGCAATATAGTAGCAAGACTTCCATTGACTGTAAAATCCACAACAGCACAATGTCATTTTCTGCCTATTATAACCCAAGTTTTATTTGCATGTTTTATTATTCTTGCCTGAGGTTTTTAACCAGTGTTTGTCTATCAGATTTCTCTCAATTTTTTTCTAGAGCTTATATATCTGCAAAAAGATCTTGATTTCTGATTGTCATCCAACGTGTGTTTTTTCCCAGCTGGGTTTAAGCTGGTTCATTGCATTAACCATGCATGTACCATCTCCACATAAATTTATGTTAAATTATTCAAAATTACTGCAGGCTGGAGAACTCCTAGCCACTGATGGAGGTGACGACCTGGCTGTCTCAATGAAGTTAGAATCTAACTGTGGCATTTTTTGTCCTCTTAAAAAAATGTTTTCTTCAGGCTGGTTTATTCAGACTGTCCATATGCTCACCATATGTGCACCAGTGGTACCAGCTTGCTCTAACAGTAGCCCGGTGACACTGGAGCTTAGGGAGTCCTGTCTACATTTGCTGGGTCGCAACTGCCTTCCCTGCCAGCAGCATGAAAGACAGGAGAAGGGTCTGATGCATCTTTTTTTCCATTTCAGTGCTCCTGGAAAATGCCCCCAAAGCAATTCAGCTGGGGAGCTTCTTTGTATTTACAGCACAAGACAGCAAATCAACAATTTCAGGATAAGTTCAAGTCTGAAGTTAGAAAAACCACCAGAATGCAAATTTTCTATTGAATCAAGCTTCCTTGTTTTTCATACATACATCAGTAGAGCAGCCTGGTATCAGTGGCTGGATAACCACAATTACTGAATATTCCTAAAGAAAAATGTCCTTCTATAGTTTTATTACTATGGATACTTTCTCAGATAAAATATAACGGTTTAGCCTTTCAAATCAGCCAAAAAAGATTTAAATGGATGGACTTAAAATAAGACTGGAAGATAGGTGCCTAAAACTGCTCCGAAAAATCTGGTGCCATAGTTCATGTAGCTTTGATTATGCACTTCTAAAGAAGGGAAGTGCACATTGAAGTTAATGAATATTTTAGTTCCTTGTCAACTTGTGGATCAGAGCCTTGATATAAACACAGCTGGTGTGTGTTCAGCCACATCTTCTACTGCTCAGCAAGTTAGAGGATGTCATTTAATGAGGAGGTCTTGTCAGGATGTTTATCAAGTTAGATTGAGTTTGGCAGAAGTAGATGATATAAGTACCTTACAATAGAAACATACACAAAATATGCCTAAAGCTTTTAAACTACATTCCCTCCCCCCCCCCCCCCCCAAAAAAAAAGAACATTTAAACAAGAAGCTATAGATTACATACTGCACAAAATATCACTAGACTTATAAATTCTATGTGAAATTTGTGGGAAATAGTTAATCTGTTGACAAAGTAGTAACTAAAATTTTTTCTCACTTATCACCACTGGGTAAATACCAGTTTCCTTCTTGTCTACAGTTCCATTTTTCTTTGAAAGAAAACCCAGACATCTGGGACAATGATGTACTGTTTGGTCTCTCCCTCCGTGTTTAACACAGAATTACTGCAAGACAAAAGCACCATGTGACATACCAAGCATCTCCATACCTTGCAGCTACAAGCACTTGAAAGATGCAATGACTATTTTGTTAGAATTTTGTTGTTGTTTAAGAACACTTAACCCTGTGTTGGACACCCAGGCTGTGACGCAATTAAAATAAATTCACTAAAGGAACAAAAAAATGGCAGAAAGTTGTCTAGCCAGCCTAATGAGAAATGTTGAAGAGAGAAATAAAGTTTAGACTCCATTCTCATCCCTCAAGAGTAATTGGAGGTGACCATCTCACTCTATATTTTGGATATTAATTTCTCTAGAGTTTAATAAAATCAGATCACCCCTTTTCTCTTGAAGAGCTCTGCACACTAAGCACGTGTTTCCATTGTCATGCCATCCTGGTTGCCAGGAGCCAGGCTGCTTTTTAGTTTTATCAGTGGAATTTAGTACAAGTTGATAGAGTAACTCCTGATTTTATTTACATTCCCAACCCTGAGACTGAAGCTCAGAACTCCCTTATGGATGAGAGTTCCCTCTACTTAGGATCAAGGACTGTAAATCATTCCTATTGACTTTAAAAATGACAATGCCAAGATAGAGCCTGTCTGAAATGAGCCATTTATTACAAAAGATGATTTAAGCTGAACTACATTTTATATGGTGGTTTTGTTATACATCCTGAGTTTGGCTGCTTATCAGATTGTGGCTGAGAAGAAACCTCTGTGATTATCTCATCTCACAAAATAAGCAAACTAAATATCCATATAACTGATAGGGATTGTCTGTGGAAATAGACAGCCTATGGGAATTCTTACCATAGTAAATGTGCTCTTTGGTTTATTTGCCTCTACTACAGCATTATAATCCATTACAGTCTATGTAAATGAAGCTACTTTTTATTGTACGTTAAAAATGACAAAAATGCTTAAAACAGCTTAAAATCTCATGTCATGTTACATATGTGTTAACATATATGTATTGGTACACCTACAGATACATCCCATAAGTATGTATATTCCAGATGTATACTCAAATGTTTCTGCCTATCTTTTGTCAATGACAATCATCAGTTGCATAGTGGAATATTGCTAATTGCAAGCAAAATAAAATGTAGAAAAGGAAGATTATAACTTTTTTAGGAATCCAAGTTCAACAGTTTAATTAGTGAGCATTTAGTGACATTTATCAGCATTTCAGTGAGCATTTAGTGAGTTAAGCCTTTGATGCACTGTCTTGCACTGTTTGAAAAAACTTTGCTGGGAGGTCAGAATACTAATTTGTACATGCTGAATGAGTGGTGCCTGATACTGTGATCCTTGCTGCTGGGATTTTTTTTCCAGTACATACATTTGAGTTCAGCAGGCTGCCTGACTTAGGATCTAGCACTCATAAGGATCCTAAAATAACTTCTGTCCCCCATTTGATGTTTATTTCAGGAGCACACAAAACAAAGGATAGGGAAATACTGCCACTGGTAGTATCAGCAGAAGTTCCCTGTCCCTAGAGGTTCATGGCATCTCATATAAACCTGCTACCCATCACCTTGATGCTTCCTCACACAAGGCTTGTCTACTTACAGTTAGTAAAGTTAAGGTGAGGGAACTAATGCATCAAAAGTGATGAACATTAAATAAAACCTGTCTGGATATTCCGACTCAGTGACTCAGGAGGAGAAAAAGAAAGCTTAGGGATAACTGATTTGTAAAGTGAATAACTAAGGCCATGACATCTGACGGGAGCACTAATTCTACCCTCTGTTTAATTCTGAGCCTAATATGCTGGCTCTCCACATACTTCATGTGTCTAGGTGAATTGACTAAACTCCCTGTTTAGTCCCACAGCCCCTGTAATACAAATAAGGAAAACTTCAGTTTCATTCAGGCAATGCCACAGATTTCAAAAACTGGCATTAGAAGAGAATAGCTATTTTCATTATGGCCAAGAGACAGTATCAGATTATCTTTAGTATCACCTGTGGCAAATAGTGTTGTTGGTTCTGATCATACAAACAAGAGCTTTGACTTTCAGGGAAAGAGAGTAAGGTTCTGCTGAGAGTTTAGAAAATCCCACTGAAGATGTGCCTGTTCAGAACAAGGAATGATTTGTGTTTATATTATACCTTTGCTTCTATAGTACTCTCTTCTCTGGAAAGGCAGCTCCAGTTATGTTGCCAAGTTGCTATGGATCTAGACTGGAAGTGATGTTCATAAATAATATTAATACGTCACAGTCCACAATTAAGTCTCCTTTAAGAAAACACTGCATGGCCTTGGTATGGTAAAAGCACATTGTAGCTGTTCTTTCTGTCCACTGCAACCTTTTGAGAAAACAGTAATGAATGCCTCAGAGAAGAAAACCAACATTTATCATGTGAGAGGTAAAATACACAAAACATTTAAATAAAGCAGTACTCACTTCGCAAGTTCTAAGCTTTTCTGTCTAATGCAGAAAACCAAAGCAATATTTACAGCATAGGTATGGGAAGGTGTAGGGAGTGAAACAGAAAATAGGCACAGATACAACCTTATTTTAACATTTCCTTGTAATCGTTCTTATAAAGTAGTAATTCCTTTATTCTCAAAGCCAAACTAAAGTTTGCTCTTTGCTTCAGTAGTCGTGAATTGTAGTTTCTCTTTGAGGAAATCGGTTGCTGAGGTAGAAGCCAACGTGGTTGTGAAGTTTCTCCTATGGCCACTAGATGCTAGCACAGCACAGCCTTGGCCACCCCAGGTGCCACCGTACCCCGAGAGCTCACAGTGCCACAGGAACCGCAGCACCTGATATCCATGATCAGGCTGGCAGCCGCCTCTCTGCAAAAATGCACCTCGCTGGCACACTGCACTTCCCCAGAAAGACCATTATGTCAGCAGCAGTACGTGGTGCTCAAGGAAGGATGGAAACGTGTGGGATGGTTTGAGCAGCACTACAGAGTTTTAGCTGATCAGCTGTTATATATACAATTATTTTGGTGCAAGTACAGGGGTTTATTGTATTACGAAATAACATACCTTACGAAATAAATAAAACCCCAACAATGCTAATTGCGAAACAATGCTTTCAGGATTTCGGAACATCAGATTCAGCAAACAAGATGAAGCAAAAAGAAGCTTCTTTTCCCTAGTACTTCTGTATATGACGCATTCCTGACACAAAGGCTGCCCTCATTGCCTAATTTTGAGTTTTTGCTCTGAACCAGCAGCATACCAAATGTAGGAAAGCGAGTACGGATTCAGCCCTATGCTACACCACAATCACATCACCGAGGGGCACTGTTGTCTTTGGTTAAAGTACCAGCCCTGCAAAATGACGGTTCAGTGGGTGAAGGATCTGTGTAACCCGTCCTGGCGCTACTCAAACAAGCTGCCCTGCTCCATCAAGATTACCCTACCCTGACATGCAGGAATATTTCAGAATTAGAGTGGAAAAAGTGACTCTGTTGCCTAGTACTTGGGGTTTTTGTTGAGGTTACCTCTTACCACCAGCTATGAAATTGCCTTGGAGATTTATCCAGTGGGAACTAAGAGTCATTTTGCTTTCAGAGAATGACTACTCAGTGTGATTTAACTGATCTGAATTAAGGTAGAGGCAATAAGCAGAGTCTCATATGCAGGCTCCAATTAATTCATTTCTCAAAAAGACCCCAAACTTTAACAAAACTGATTTATCTGTTTCATTTCAAACTCCTTCCCTGAATGCTGCAGACAACCTAAGGCATCAGATCCTGATCTCGGTTGCTGTGAATGTGGAGTGAAAACACACTAGTAGCTTCAACAGATTTATATTAGATTGGTTCCATTTGTGCTGAACTACCACAAAACTGTTTTAGCCTTGGAACTGGCAGCTTAGTTACATTACTGTGAAGGTCCTGGTCACTGCACCAGAGATAAGATTACAGAAGGCTTTTCCTTTTAATGGCATTTCTGCCAGCTTGTACTTCTGTCATGAATATTCTTTTAGAATAGCCCTCCAAAGGCAATTAAGAAAAACAAAAAAATAAGGAGAACAAAGAGACTGTCATTAGTAATCCAAGCAGGGTTTCGTTTCTGAGGAAGGATTAACAATGAAGACAAAGAGCAGAATGAGAAGGCAATTGATGTTGTCATTATCAGCAATTTCTTCAAATTAAGTTGGCAAGTCTTGTATTCAGCATGCAATATTCATTGTGGATTGGCATTTGAAAAGATTTGCAAGAATTAAAAATAAGTCCTTAGAGGAGGGCAGCAGAAATATGGTCTGCATTGAGACCCTGGGTAAATTCCATCAGGACTCCACTGCAGCTCTAGCTGTGCTATGTCACTTGGTCCTGGAGAGATCCTGTATATTTTCACTGTTCACCTGATCTCTCAGGGAAAAGTTAAGCACATGAAGTTTTTTGACAAACTAGCCCAAACTGGAGCACGTGCTTTCTCCTTTGCAGATCTACATAAAAACTACATAGCAGATCTCAGCAAAATTAAATTAGTAGCCTGGTTTAGCGCAAAGGAAATAATACTACGGTGAGAGAAACTGAGCTGGGAATTTTCTTCTTTGCAATAGTGAAGAGCTTCACCATGTAAGTAATGGTGAGTTTTAATAGAGTATGTGGTAGGGATGGCTGAAGAACCTCAGCTAATTTATATCATAATAGGATTTGTTTGGTGCGGAGCTCATTCCAGTGAGAAGAATGAAATGTCACTGCATATGTGGAATTTCAGAACAAAAAATAGTACCCAGTGAACTGCATCGCAAAATTAACGCTGGCAGTCTTCTTCAGCTCAAGCAAACATCATCAAAAAGATGGGAAATGTCAGGATGTTGCCTGTGCCTATCCTTCATGTTCTAAGGTACTGCCCTGAAATACTGGGCCAGTGGCTTCTCAAGTCTGCCTGTCCCTGGCTTTGTCAAGGAATGCATTGAAACTCCTTGATTTCATCCTGATGCAGAACGAGAAAACTGCACAAAATGAGAGATTTGTTCAAATAATGTTATCAACAGATCTGATGTCTTTGTCTCTCTCCTTTAATATCTTCTAGCTTTGCTTACTCAGGGCCACTGAGTTCACAAGACCAAAACAAGACCCTGCTATTGTCATTCATCCCTGCACACTTGCTCCTTGCAGTGCTTCTCTTAGCATTTCCCACCATTCTTTCCTGTCCTGCGCCTCTGCTGCTCCTGCCACTTTTCCCCTCTGCTCTCCCTGCTTTCTCTCCTGCTTTTGTCTACTGCTCCCCACTGTGCCTCTATTACTCCTTTTGTTGTGTCCCTCATGCCAGTGCACCCACCACTCCTCCTGCTTCTTCTCGCTGTGCATCCAGACAGTTCCCCTCGTATATCTGCTGCTCCACCATGCACAGCTGCTGCTCTTCTCCCCACCTCCACCACTCCCCCTGCTCGTGCTCCAAAAACAGTTTTGACCAGCTCTACTTCCAAACAATGAGGCTTTGACCTCTTTCCCCTGGGAGAAGATTTCACAGCCAAACACGTCTCACTGGCAGGAGCTTTTCCTGATATTCAGCCTGTTTCCTTCTCCCATTGCTCCTACTTAAATCTCTTTATATTGAGCTAACAGCTCATGCCCCAGGCTAGGTGTTTTAGCCCTCCTTTTCTGCCTATTGCAAAGAGGAGCTGGATACAGATAGTGGAGGCCAACATGAATAGGGACACCCTCATAATAGGCAGCACTGTGCATCCAATTAAGCAAGCTCCTGCCATACCCAGAAGGAGCAGAAAACACACTTACCATAATGAAAAATGGGCCACATGCCTTACAAAAATTCACCAAGGGCCAAATCTTGATTGGTTTTTATCCATCTGAAGGAAAGATACTTGTACAGACAGCTGTGTCAACAGCCTGTGAGCCAGGGGCTGAGTGAATCTGAGCTCCTGAAGGGGGTGGGGACAGTAATCTGAAATAGGTGGATAAGGCCCAAACTGAGTAAGTTTGGACACAGAGGGAGAGGTTTGAACCCAGGAGGTAGAGGAGAAAAACATTAAGCTCACAGAGAGTGCAAAAGCAGGAGAGGCCGACTTTCCATAGCACAAAAGAAAGGGAAGAAATAGGACAGATTTCATGGAAGGCAGATGGGCTGGAAGGGACCTCAAACAGCTGGATGTGGGCTGAGATGCATTAGATGACCTGCAGTGGGATGACATGGGTTGAGGGGGGTCAAAGGCAAGTGCACCCCACACACACAGTCAGGTCAAACTGGAAGTGACTGAAGCCAACTGTGAAGAGACTCCTGTTTTAAGAGCAATGACTGTCTTTTCACCAAGTATCAAAAAATTGTTCAGCAGAAGAGGGGATCAAGGCTGATACTAAAGCTTCATTTCCAATTTACAGCTTCTAAGGCAGCCAAGCTGATGTCTGTATACGTATCTTGATGACTGGTGTGAAACTGAAGAGGTCATCTGCTCACACAGTTGCCTAGACTCCACCTTGCTAGGCTCAGGCTAGAGATTGTAGTTTTACCAGGCAGAGTGAGCCAACTTTGCTGAAGAAAGATGGAGATTTTCTGTTCCTTCCTATCCTATCTCCCAGCCTCAACTTCCTGCCAATTACTTGGCTCTGGCACTTGTTTGCAGTCTTCCATCAGCTGATCCAACTCACTGAACCATCACAAACACATCCAGGTTTTTTGTAATCTATTTTCTGCTGGCTTAGTGAACTGGTTCACAGAAAGGGTCCAGAGAACACCAGTTTTAAGGAACATGACTGTAGAGCTGGGCATAAGATAGTGGAGATGCAGGGAAGATCTAGCATGATTTCTCCTAGCCAGAAGCAAGACTTTAACCTAACCTGAGCAAGCACCTTCTTCCTTTTCTCTGGTGTTTTAAAATGTGCTAACCAATATGTACCCATTAGCACATTGTAAGGGCTGCTCATTTTCCTAGTCTAGACAGGCCTTTCAAGCAGACATGCAGATCTGCCTTCAGGCGTTTTGTCAGAGCAGTCCTCAAAAGTACCTTTCAGAGGCTCAAAAGACAACTTCAGATGGCAATTTGGAATCTTATTCTTAGTGATTAAAATAGCTTATTTTGGCCAGTCCAAAAGCTAAATTATTAATACCAGCTGAATTAATAGCAGTGAAAAACGCTCATTAGAAATTATAATGGCACTGAACACCATAACTGATCCCCTATAGTGTAAATCAACCTGACCCCATTTATTTAATGAAGCTACAGCTGCTTACAGGAGCCAAGGACCTGCCCTAACATTTTCTTGCTTTTGCATGTACCTAACAGAACATCGCAACCTTCTTGCTCAATTTTTCTGCCATTCTTATAATTTTTCCCTTAGAGGGCTTCTTTAGACATAGCAAAGGCTGCTTGGTAATTTTTATGTCTAGCCTCCTATTTCCCTTGCTACTCCCCCGTGCAGTAATTTGCACAGGGGAAAAGGTAAATCAGAGCCACATGTTCCCTTTATAAGCCTGAGATAAAGGGCAGCAGCAATATTGTTTGCTGTGAATTCACTGGGATTAGTCAAAAATGCTGTTAACTATGGAGAAGATCAGTTATCAGCATGTTTCCTCTATTTTGCATGTTACTTCGTTGGGGTGAGCTTAGTTTCTTCTATCAGGACAAGAGGCAGCCGAGAACTGTGTAACATATCCCTGTGTTCCTAGGCAGAGGCATCCCCCACCCTGCCATGACAAGCTGGCACAATTCGATATGCCATACTCAGCCAACCAAACATGCTGCACCTGATGGAGCACAGGCACTAGCTAAAGGTATGAAGAACATACAAATATTTTAAAATCCTAAGTTACTGTCATAATGAAAAAAACTAGTCAAAATCAGGTTTTAGTCTGTTGATGGAAAAACAGGAAAGAGGGATAAGACAGAGGGCTTTTTTTCAATGAAACTATAATATTCATGTAAACTTGAAACCAAAACATTTTTATTTTGAAGTGCCACCATAGTTGTGTGTGTTTCTAATCTGTCTGGTTTATTGTGTATATTGAAGAGGGAAACATGCATCACCAGCATCACTGGCTACACCCCACCATGGCAGATACCATCCAATCAGTTTCTGCAGCTCCAGAACAAAGATTAGCATTATTACTGGATCAAAGAAAAACCTCCTTTATTAATATCATGCTTAGGGACTGACAGTCCACCAAGTCACAGCATTGTGAATCATGATCTGTTCTAATGACGTCTACATTTAGCCTGTACCTGGGGCTAAACTGTAGCACTTGTTCTACCACCCAATGCCCCCTCCCCAGCTGAGAAGGGGAGTCAGGAAAAAAAGGGAGAAGCCTGAGAAGTTGAAGTAGTAACAGATTTAAAGCAATAACAAAACTAATAAAATCATCAACATAAAGTATATAAGGTTATACTCAGCCTCATCCTTGGGAGCAGCAGAAAGAACAAAAGACCAAGACAGGAACCCCAGGAAGAAGAACTCCCTGCCTTCACTGAACTCCCTCCTTTTATAACAAGCAGATATAACTGGTATGGGATACACCTGTGAGTCAGCTTGGGGCAGCTGCCCTGACTGAAACTCCCCGCTGACTCAGGGCTGCTCATGGCCTGCCTGCATGGCTGGGCTGGGGGGCTGCTCCTGGGGAACCAGGACAGAAGTCAAGAGCATCACTGTGGAACTGTGTTTACGTGAGTGCAGACTAAAAGTCTTGGTCTTATTCTGGCTCTCATATCACTACCCAGTTACGGTAATTAGCATCTCCCTGAAGACTGACCATTAATCCACCTATTGCCAACTGAAGAGTACAAAGCTGACTATTTGAACAGGTATTTACTTCTTCCCACCAGATATTTTTAGGAACTATTTGTTTCATCCCACGTTTCCTTAGCTTTGTATCTCTGTTTGAGGTTACATATGCACAAAAACATACATGTGTCCTGCGCTCACATCTACGATGGAAATAAGTTAAATCCACAGATCAGTTTAGCACTTCAGGTAATGCTCTTGCACTAGAGCTGCTGCCCAGTGCTTGTTTGTAACACATTTGCTTAAAATCAGTGTTTTCCAGAGTGTTATCAATAACATTTGATGAACACTTGCTTGAAATGCACTCAGCAGTTCTGGACTACTCAGTCATACCACCTGTCGCCATGGCTTTAAAGATGAGTCTTTTCTTCTGCCAAACTAAGAGTGTTGGAGGGAGTTAGACATTGTTGACACTGGTACTGGAACATTTTTTTCCCAAATCAATGCTGTTATTCATCTCAGGCGGAAAGACTCAGGGGATGTTTTCTCCCACTTCATTTTGGGCTCTGAGACATGCAGTGCTTTCCTGAAGCTACTAGCACTGATTCTCAGTGAATGATACCTGGATGTCTTTGCTTTAAAGACAGAAGAAGCTCTTACAGCCATACAGTGAGACCTCCTAATACTTCTCTAGGACATTTCCATCACCTGGTCCAAATTTTGCTCGGAGCCACCATACTTTGCTGTAGCCTTTCTTTGACAGGAGATGCTGCACCTGAGGTACAGAATAAAGCTCATCAACATAACTATCCCCCTTTCAGCAGAAAACTAACCATGACTGCAGTGTAAAACCCCAGACAGTATTTCCACCAGCTTGCTGGTGTGAATGGGGATAGGGACACATCAGCTTACAACATGATGAACTTGGCTGTGAACGGAAGGGCACCAGCACCAGCTGCATGGTGCTTAACCTGATAAGTCGTCACCCAGCGTAGCCCAACATGGACGTGAGGTAGCTGCCTTTCCTCCTCCCAGGGCCAAACAGGCTCAGGTTACTCCATGCTGGCTGTGGGCAGGAGTGTGTCTCTGCACTGGAAGTTTCACAGCCTTTGATGATTTAATGTGTCTGTACCCTGAGGACAGGACTAGGTATTCCTGGTTTTCAATCACAACCTCTGATCCTTTTAAAACTCACTTAGCTCTTCTTTACTCATTTCCTTTCCACCTTGCTGGCTTAGTCCAGGCTTTGGTCAGGTGAGATGGCTCTGGGAAGCTTTCCCACTGTGGAGATAGCTACTCCGTTACCTCTGTTACTGTACATTTGTTTAATTAATTGCTCATTTTGTTCCTGAGCTGTTGTGCTGGCCCAGCGCACTTATGGTATGCATGAGTGCCTAAAAGGTGACGAGGCTCCTAGGGATGACTCTGTCCCTTTCATTTATTTATAGAAGTTGAGCACATGATCCCTTATTAATTGCAGGCACCGTTGGCTCAGCCTGACTGGAGATAAAGTGGCAGAGGCAGTAAGGGCCACGCTGCAGAGAGCAGGACTGATCAGCCTAGATCAGGAAAGCAATTAAACTTTATGTGGCATTTGAACTGTGGACCTGGAGGTGCACAAAATAGCCTTTGGCCACTCTAAGATCTTTTTTTTTAAGTGCTGTGACTACTTAACAGAGGTAATTTTAAGAGCATAAATCAAGGGTTCTGTTATTCCTCGTGAGGCCAACATTTATCACAGGAGACCTTAAAATGAATTTGAAGCATAAAAATTATGAGAATTTATGCAGCAAATGACTTATTGTCAACAGACCACATAGCAGAAGCTTCAGCAACAGCAGCTGAGACAAGCAGCCTCATCAGTATATGGGCTTATATTTAAGCACTGAACTATGGCAAAAATTGACAAATGTTTCTTCTGGTAGGACTGCTGGCTTAAACAGCCCAAACTGCCTGTCTTGTCCCTGAGCTGCTCTTTCAGATGTGCCTTGGAGTGAACCAGGGCCACTTGGTCAGTCTGAGTCACCATCCAAGCCCACAAACAGCTTCAATGGCAAATGGAGGACGGGGTGGCACAGGGTGGGAAGGGGAGAGGGTGTGAGGGCTGCTTGAGCCAGCACCAATGCTAAAAGCCATCCTGGTCAGACTAGGTCCTAGCAGTCTGAAACCCTGGGGTCCTTGCTCCTCTTCTGCCCACAGACAGCTTTGCAGCTTGCTCAAGTGTTGAGCTGGTGATTTCCAGGCGCACTTCATCCACCTTCCCAGTCCCTGGTGTATGAGCAGGGAGTGGGTGCAGCGGAGTACTGTGGGGTGGGGATGTGCTGCACCCAGGTAAAACAAAAGTCAATAGAGATTTTGCTGATGTATGCTTGGAGGGCAGGGGATGAGAGGTAGTGACAAGCAGTTGTCCTCTATCTGATCTGTGGGCTCATCTGTCCTAGATCTGTGGGCTGAGGCAGTCCACTGAGGCATAAACTCCTTCCTTGCCAGGCTACCTCAGGTCCAGCGCAGAGAATTTATTGTCCTGGATCCAGGCCCAAGGACTGCAGCTCTGGCTCTGCTGCTGAGTAGTCTGGGAACAACATTTTACCTGTAGTTCACTTTTCACCATCTGTTAAACTTCTTAAGACATTTGTGCAGAACGTCAAACATGCCGAGTTCTGTATCAGCTGGGTTATAATTAATGAGTGGTTATGATGTGGCTGTTGGAAGACTTCCACAGAAAGTGGAGCTTCTTTTACCCACAACAGTTCTGCTCCCCCTATTCATTCTCTGCATGTTCCCTGTGGGTGCGCGTAGCTGAATCACACAGTATCAACCTAGATTTCCTTGTTCGTAAGCACTGCTTTTTTCCAATACAAAAAGGAGATGCCAAAGAAGGTTGTTGACTTCGTGTAATTTCTCTGAGGTGCTCAGATACCGAGCTGCTGAGCATACTCTTGATAGATGAGATTAGATAAAGAAGGAGTGAGATCAAATAGCAGTTTTCTGTTACTGCTTTCCAGACAGTTGAGATGGAGCTCAGATAGTAATGTGATGGGCATCCTAGAAACACCTAAGAAAGATAGGTCATTGAGAAGGAACTAAATAAACCATTCTCTCCCCTTACAATTGTAACTATACAGATGCTTTCCCCCATCCCATTAAACTCTTCTCTACTCCCAAGAGGCAGCAGTCTGGGTCTCTATAGGTATAATATTTCTGGTTCTTTTTGTCTGCCTTCAGTGACTGTCAGAAAACAGGGTTTAAAGAGGAGCATGTAGCAAAATGCAAATTTTCACATGTGAAACTTCAAAAATTCATTAGCAAAAATGCTATCCATTTTTAAAAATAGCAAGAATAATGATTCTAATTCCCATGATGTTTGATCAGAGAGCTAGGAAGCTTGCAAAGTATACTTGTGCCAATAGACTGAACTTGACAATGTTTTGTGAACTAATCCTATGCCTTGGAAACACTTTGATATGTATTTTGTCTCAATGAATGGATTTCACAGAACACAAGTAGTCACTTGCCTGTTAGCATCAAATACGTTCGGAAGAGTGCTGCTCTACTGGGATTTAAATCTTTATCTCAGTGGTAATGCTTGCCATCTAATTTAGATCAATAGTTAGAAAAGCGTAACTAGCTTCCAGGAAAACTTTCACAGAAGCTGTCATGGGAATTATTTTTTGCTGAAATGTTTGGAAGCATTTTTGGGAGAGATGTGGGGAAAAGATGAAGACTCAAATCTTCCCACATGAAGACACAATATTAGAGAAGAACTCCAAGCACTTTCATCCAGAGACATCCCAGGTCATCCTCCTCCACTGTCCTGTTCCCCTTGTATTCTGACAGACCACTTGCATTCGCTCTAGCAAAACATGTAGAGATTTTGGACCATGGGATCCATATAAATACAGTTTCCATTGCCTTTCTGGGACTACTTTTGTCTTCTACCCCCACTGGATCAGAGACTCTTCCCATGATGAGAAATGTGAGAAGAGTTTTGTGCTTTGGTTCTGAGGTCAGTACATTTCAGCCACAGAGCCTGAAAGTTAGCAACCTGGGTTGTGCTCTGGGTGTGAGGCAAACTGCCCCATGTTCAGCTCAGAATAGAGGCTACTGAGCATGCCTGGAGAAGGAAACCACGTGCAGAAGAGGGTGCTTCCCAAGGCTTCCACTGTTTTCTTGAACAAGAATACCTTGCACACCATTAACTTCTCCTGGAGTTCCTTTTTGAGACAAATCTCTTTGCCTTGGAGATGAGCACACTGTAGAGGCAATGCCCGTCGCAGAGTGAAAAAACATCCCCCTACACTGAGCCAGCACAGTGGCAACATCATTAGTCTCTTGAAGAAATTTTCAGCCAGTGTAGCCGTATGTCCCTAGACTGTGATGCTGGTGAGGCTGTATTGCTGTCTGTACTGTTAGAGCTGCAGTGCCAAAGAATGAAAGTATTTCTAATATCACATCAGCCAGCTCTGCTCAGGGATGTTCAATGCTGAAGTGAGTAAGAGGAGATTTCTGGAGTCTCCCATCTCCTGTGGAATCACTGTTTCAGAAATCCTAGCATCCTTTCCTCAGGAGGAAGCTTCTGGCTGCCCTTGGTGTCACTGAATGATCTCTTTGCCAGCCTGTGTTTAGGCCCTGGACCGGCGCAAAGTTTTTAAATCCCATATACTCTGTGCTACGAGGGATGCCCCTTCTGATCCTGGTGTCTCTGTTCCACCTTGGGCCGAGACCACTGAGGTTTGGGCCAACGACTTCTCCATTACCTCTCCAGTAAGAGTCAGTTCTTCCGACGAGACGTGGTCTCCAGAAGTCCCTGGCGCGGCGGTGTGCATTCCAGATTCCACTTCAATTATTCACACAGGGCTGCAGTGTGCTACCTGCCACTCAGCCAGCCTCTCTCTCTCACTTTTCTTTTAAATAAGACATGCTCTCCTCTAACCACAGAGAAAAGTCTCAGGAGCTGATATGTATTTACTCTAAGTGGGGTTCTTGATCCTACCCTTTTAAAGAGGAAATATCCTGTAAGGTATCAGCAGCAACACCAATGATGCTTCTGGTGAAGCACGTCACTAGGAGACACGTCATTTAAATTGATTTGGCAATTAAACAAGAGCAAATCTCCATGTCTCTGTCCCTCAAGCTTTGGGGACCTTGAGGCCCGCACCTGAGCTTTGAGACACTGATCTTCCGTGGGCTTAAAATAAGGCGTTTTCTGTCTTAAAAACACAAGGACCCTGTACCTGTAAAGCTGCTTTTTGTACTAAAGGATTTGTTCTCCTTGACTCTGAGAATCCAAACGGAACTGTTCAAAGCCTGGTCTCAGGGCTGCTGTTGGTTGCTCGTGACCTGTCGGAAGAGCTTTGCTCTTGTCCTCACACACCTCAGAAAAGATCAACGATTGGCATCACTGTACTGGAACCCAGCGAGCAGCAGCCAGCTCTGTGCAGCACAACTGGCAGGCCACATCTGAGGTTTCTAAATGCACAAATGGTCAGACAGAGAGTCTTTCTGGACTACTAGGAATTATGCAACAAACTAATTAGAGATGACATTTAGAAAGGGATTTTCCATTGTAGCCTCAGAAAGTCTCAGATTACACCTATAAAAGGGGTGCTCTGACTGGCAGGCCAAGGGCCATGCTTTGCCCACAGAAAATTCCTTTGCTTTGCTGGAAATGGGGAACAGCTGCTAGGACTGTGCACAAGGCCCAGCAGCTGAATGACCCCTATGGTGCCTGTACATAATCAATTATTAAGTGTCAGGACCTGCCACTGTTGCATCCACATGACCTGCAAGACAGGTTGTGGGGAGAGAGGGTTGCAGAGGGATTTAGCCAGAGTCACCTGGAAAGGCTGCATTGTCCTACTCACGGCCAGCATGTGTGGGGGAGTGTGCAGTTTGTTTTACACTAGACTGCTAGGTCAGACAGGGTCAGCAAGACAGTAGATCATACAGCTTTTAACTGTGTTCAAATCCTACAGAGCTTTACAGGATAAAAAAGCGTGGACTGGCATCAGCTATACCATTGCTAACAGCATTGGCTGGCTTTTTTCTGTGAAGTAAGGTATGGTATGTCCTGCCTAAGAGCAGGTACTATACATTAGCTGGAAAAAGGCGCATTTTTATATACCAAGACCAAGATACAGTAAGGCTTGGTTTTGCCAAACACCTCCACACCTGCTTTATAGGCACTTGTTTTTGAGTTCCTCAGCCCCGATTAGATGACCAGTGCCCTAGAGCAGCTGGTATTGGGAATGAGATTTACAGCAGACAAGCTCCTCAGCATGGGAATACTGACGGAAATCAGGAAGGCTGGAGCACGTGTGGACCCTTTGCCCTTCCCGAGGACTTAGGTATTAACCTGTGGCCTTGACTTAGGTACCTATGTACAGAGGGGATTTGTGCCCTTCAAGTTATTTCCTAAAAGTAGTCATCGCTTTGGGCACAAGTAACTGGCCCATCAAGCATGTGCTTGATGTGGTAACCAACCTAACTATTAAAGCAAGGCACAAAACCCAGCAGCTGTAACCACTTTCATTCAAAAGCAAGGCTGGAAGAGGAGACAGCCACATGCCTCATGTGTCATGGCTAGTGGTTAGCTCCCACACCAAGGAAATGTCAAGAAACAGAGCAGCATCCTTGAATCCTGGTCCTGCACATCTGCTTCACAGCTCCTGCAAAGTCTGTGTGCTAACCATGATGTAGCAGGAGCCTGGCAGTGATGCAGTGTGTGAAAGCCATCACACCTTGTAGTCACTCAGGCTGTGCACAGCCCACGTTCAAATTCCTGCCAGGACACCTGTAAGTAGGTTGCACTTTGGACAAAAGCATATATAAAAAAAATGAGATTCTTAGAGCAGCTTTTCCTAAATTTCCAGCCCTTCAAAGTCTGTGTGTCCAGTCACCTTTGTTTGGGCTATACATAAAAAGTACAGATGCATTTGTAACACTTCGTATTCCTGTACTGCACACCTATCTGATCACACAACCTCACTACCCCCACGCCTCCTTTCGGGCCATCTCCTGCTGTTGCAGTTGAATCACTGCACCAGCTTTGCTAACAGTATGTTTTCACTGTGGTTATATGAGGGACTATCAGCATTAGCAACACCAATTACCTGGCAATCATGAACCAAGCCACAAAAAGGCAAGAGTTTGCTTTAAAAACACATGTTTTTAAGAAGTAATAAGTGTGTAGGATTCATTCTACCTGGCTTCTTGCATTTCAGTATTAAGGCTCTTGCTTTCAAGCTTTCTCCTCCATCACCATGGTTAGAAACAATATTTTGGTCCACGAGCTGGGTGTGCCAGAAAGCACTAGGTGTCTTGAGGCTCACAATGAATTGTTTGAATTGACAGTGTTGTTCAGCTGTTTATAAGACTATCTGGCATTTAAACCCGGTGCACAAAAAAATCTGAAGTGGGTAGACAATGTTGTCAGACTGGAATGGTAGCTGACTTTGCAAAGGTGTAAAGGGCAGTGAAGGATGAGTGGTGCCAGCTGCCTGCACAGTCCCTCCCCCTCACCTGCCTCGGACTTCCCGTGTGGCCTTGGGAAAGTTGCTTGGCTTCCCTGGGCCTCAGTTTCTTGTCATTGTAAAAGGTGGGGCATTTCCTCATGGCACAGAGGTGCTGGGGAGATAGATATGCTACAAGGGAGATGGGATGGGGCAGTAGGGTTTCTGAGATTTGTTCTACAAGGTCAAAGTAATAGAGAGTTAGGGTTAGCCTGGATTCAGAAATGGAAATTGTTCATGATGTTAGAACTGTTTCAGGAAACTAAGATATTAAGTAAAACATTTAGCCTCCCCTCAAAAAAGACCTTGGCTACTTGATACTGCTACAACAACTTGTAGAAAAATCTCACTTGTCTTTCTTCTTCAGCTGTTGTTAACTATGAGTGCTTATTCTCACTTTATTCTGAAATTAAAGCTGCATGAGCATCTTCATCTAGGTATAAAACAAAGCTGCTCGGTTAATATTAATTGGTGGGCCTTCAGTTTAGTTTCAGTCATGTCTCTCAGGGACAGTAATGAAAAAGGTTAAAAAGCTATTGCTGAGTAAGAATTTGGCTTCAGAATTTATCAAATTGAATGAATTAGTGGGAAGATCCCTTCAGGTCTTTGCACTTCAAGTGAAATAGCTCTGCACATCTGCAGTGCTGCCTTAGTTCGGGTAAGATGTTTTAGTGATGCTTCGGACTGTCTGGTCTCCTTGCGGAACAGAGCAGCCAGGCTCTAGCAGCGAGCCCCAGCTTTGCAAACCTGAACTCAAGCAGCTCTGTCTGAGCCGAGCCAGGGAGCCCCTGCCTCATCCAGCGGCCCTTGTGTTTGGCTGCCCCAGAGCTCACTGCAGCTCCCTTCAGCCTCTTTTGCTGTTCCCCAGGGGCCTGTAATGAAGCTGAGGTACAAACACAATAAAGAGGTACCTAAAGAAGAACCAGACCGTGTTTTGTAATCAACCCTCCAAAGCTTTTGTGGGTTAGCAGCATGGTTCCACTTTTGACTCATCTCTAGAAATGATCTTTCTTTCTTTCTGCCAAAAAAGGTGACCTGCCAGCCAGTCTGACGCAAGGTGATTTGTCCTGTTTATCTGATGACTTTGATAAGGTGTCGAGATTACTGCTCTTCCTTCATACTAAAGTACTGGTTTGTTTATACTCTGTAATCCCGAGCAACTCTTTTTACCATGAGAGCTCGAACCTGACAATAATTTGGAGAAAAATCTTGGTTGTAGAACTATAAAAACACTTTAAGTGCACTCTTGGTGTCTTTTCTTCCAGCTTGCACGTTATCCCTAGTCCTGGCCCCTCTCAGCAGTCACGAGATAAGCTTCGAAGAAACAAGGCTGTTGACTGACGGCTCATTAGAAGCTGCAAGAGCAGCAGAAGGGAGCTGCGGCAGCCGGGGCTCGCTGCCTGCCAGGCCAGGAGGCTGCTGGTCAGCACTGGCCTGAGTGGAACAAAGACCGCGGGAGACGCTGGAGGAAAACAACATGAAATTTTCATGGTGCACAAGAAAGGCCAGGTGTAATGGATCAGGGCCAAAGCCTCCCCTGCCCCCACTGCGTTAGATTTACTTTCTATATATAGGCACAAACAGAGCGTATAGGTTGTGCCACGCGGCACGTACGTGTGCGCACCAATTCAGGGAATCCTGACTTCTCTATGCTAGACTGAATTTATTTGTTGATCCATTTATAAACAAAAGGCTCCCAGTACTACAGTGTTAATGTCCCTACATATTAGATGTCACGGCTCCAGCCCTAGATAAGGTCACACAGGAAGCCAAACTCACCCCTCCAGCGTAAGCCAGGCAAGGTTTACTAGGAATGAATTTGGCTTAATGTGCCTGCCTGTAGTTATGTTTGTTTTTACAAATCCTGTTTATCCTTCATGTAAGCATATTCCTCATAGTTGGAAGGCTTCTACCAGGCACATGTCAATCCACCTTCAACCCACAAGCTGGGACACCTGTTTCTTTAACTTCTCTCAGGGGTCCTTCAAGCCCCCTGGTCGATGCTGGAGGGCACTTGCTCCTCAGACATCAAAACCCCTTCTCACCATGCAGGCCTGGTGACAGCCCTCCCTCAGTCCTGGGAGTGCTAAACTGCAGAGTGGTGGTCAGAACAAATTAATGCAAGGACAGTTAGGCTTTGCCCTTTGTGTACAATGTCATCTGACAATAGCTACAATTGATTTTAGTTGGAATTTTCCAATTCCAATTTTTCAATCTTTAGTTGAAGTGGTTTTTAGTTGAAAATTTCCAATGGCTTTTTTTTCCTCAAATTCCCTCTTTTCCACGCTGATAAGTATTCCGTGTATGTGTAGGTAGGTGTGCTTGATGTTAAATATCATATTCTTTCTTTTCCTGTAGGTCACCTAGTCAGACTTCTTCAAGTACTCAGAAAAACACAATTATCTGTCTTATCTAGTAGCATTCTAACTTCTAGTTATCTTCTAGTTATCTACTTTTCATGAATAGCCAAATACAAGGGCTTCAAATTTATCTGTTGTAAGCTTTCATTCTAGTAGAAGTTCACTATACAAGTGGATCAGCATGGCTGGATAATGTTTGTTTTGGCATTTTAATACATTAAGTACATGCAGAATCTTTTGTAGGATACTTCTAAATCTGGGACACTCTGGAGAAAACACTAGATTTCAAGAGAAAATTTCTAAAAGGAGATAAAGGTGGGCTGCAGCAGCTGCTGTTAGACCGTTTAAGCTTAGAAGGTCTCACATCCTGCTGGCATTTAAGCAACACTTCTATTTGCATAAAGACTTCACAGGTTGAGGAGAGACTGTTTTGTGAAATGGATAAACTGAGACCACAAACATTATTATGGCATGGAATTTTTTGATAAAATCTAAGCCCAAGACCTCTGTTCTTCAATAAGTATAGCTTAATGTTAAATTCCCTTAAACTAGTAGTATGACATGGGCATGAAACTGCGGTAAACAAGCATATAATCTAGAGCTCAATTTCAGATTATGAAAAGTCACCTTTCCAGAATACAGTAATAACCCTTTTCACTTCTTTAATATGCTTTCTCTTCAGATCTCAAAGAGTTATACAGGTGATGCATAAAATTATGTCTTTATTTTAGCAATAGAAACTCTCTGAGTCAGGCAAGGTGATTTTCCTCAGATCCCCTAAAGATGCATTTTGAGCCATCTTTCTTGCCTTTGTTCTGCCTTCTCATGCCAGATCTAATTTTTCTTTAACTTAACCACTGAATTTACTTGTAATTATCCAGAAAAACTTCTAAAGCGCTACCTGCTCTAAAACACAATAAATTAATAAGGACTGGAGCTTGCATACAGAATATGCTGTTTTCAGTAGAAGTTTGGGGATGGGGATGTGGAGCTCTGAGAGAATCACCTACCACACAGCTATAGCAGAAAGCCTGCATGGGCATGTGGAGGCAAATACCCTTTCAAAAATTGCTATCGCAGCACAGCGATACACAAAAAGGCATGAGATGTGTAACCTTTCTCCTATATTGTAATCCACCCCCTCCCTAAGTGGCTGTAGTGAATTGAAAGGAAATATTGAAGCAAGCTGCTCATTCTTCTGGCATGGGGCTGTGTGGGCTTCCTCGAGTCCCGCGCCACACAAAGGCGAGCACCGCTCTGCAGGGACCCAGCGGTCCCGGGGGGCCCTGCACGGGAGCCACCATATCCCTCCATTGTGATTTCCCTTCGAAAATAGTCTAGTGCTTTACAAAAAGCCCAAAACAATATAGTGTGACTCAGCAGTTTGGATCTGCAGGCTACCAAACCAGCTTTGTAAAGGTGTCATTGCTTGTGACCAAAAGAGGGGGGATTCCAGTGCCGCCTGCTTTTGAAGCTCACTCCACAGTCAGCCTGCAGTAAAGGAGCCCAACAATCTCATGTCAGAGCTGCTGCTGAGCTGCTGGATGTCCCTGGGCAGAGGTACGGGCTAGTGTGAAGTGCTGAAACAGCAGGCGTTGAAAGAAAACATTTATAGAAATAGCATAATTGTCAAACCTGCCCCATGACTGTGGGAGACCAGCTAGCGTCTCGGGCTGGATACCACAAATCATTAGGCAGGCAGGTGAGGTAGCTATCTCAGCTTCCCTGTCAAGAAAGTAGGGTAGACACTGGCTTGCCAGGTTCTCTCAGTTACCATAACAATACTGTTTGTAAAGCGCTTTGGCAACAGAAAGCACCAACTACAGCTAGTAACTACAGCTAGTAACACTCTATGGCGGTGCTGGGGGCCTGAATCACCAGTACCTGAAAACTGAGACCGAGTGGTAGAAAGCAAAGGGACTGGCGGAGCAGCAAAGGAGCTGAGAGGAAGAAAAGAGAAGAAGGGAGACAGCATTAGCAAACACAAGCAGAGAAGTGAGAAAGAAAAAGTATCAGAAAACTGTCACAAAAGAGAAGGAAAGGGGAAAAAGAATGTGAAAGCTGATTTAACCAGAAATAGTCGTGCCGGTTAGTCCCCGGGGAAGGCGAGCGATGAGTCAGGGCAGGCGTGAGGCCGTGCGGCAGCGGCGGGGCAGGCAGGGTGCTTCCCCAAGGGGAACAAACCAGCCCTGAGTCACAGAGGCAGAGAGGGGGGGCACTGCTTGTTCATCGTGACATTGTGACTGCCATGGCCCATGCGTGACAGACACTGAGAGGTGGGACCCACAGCCCTCAGCCGGCTGCCTGGCTCTGCTCGCCCTGGCTTCTCCCCCTTTCTCCACCCTCTCCTCCTGCCATTCCTCTGCAGCCAGCAGTCAGCCTGCTGTCGATGTGAAACCCTCACAAACGCTCTGATTGCCCCAAGTGCATGGGTACCCGATCAGCTTTCAACCTTCACCTTTTGTTTTCCACACTCTGTTTTTCCACAACCAGAAGTTCTGGGCAAGAATTTAAAATCTGTGGCAACTTCTGTACCCAAGGTACACACGGGCATTTGAAAAGATGGCAATTTGAGGTTCATACTTTCCAATAAAGCAGCTCTTTGAAATGAAGCGTGCTATTTATTCAATTGCAAACTGCTTTTTCCGTGGAATTTTTTGAAGACATTATGTTTATGTCTCCTTTTAAAGAGGAGACATCTCCTGCACTTCGATGGTTTTTTTTTTTGTTCCAGACTGCTCCATTTTCAGTGAGCAACCCCCCAATTTTCTCTTTTCATAAAAATAGATCACTTAAAAAATTGGAAGCAAAAAATGAAAACTGGTCCAGAGAGTTTTATGTTCTGAGTTTTCCACATGTGTCAATCTGCTTTGCCTCTGCACACCCTCAGCACCGGGCAGGGCGGCAGGACAGGAGTTTGAAGGAAGACAATCTCCCTTTAACAGAATGGACAAAACCACCATTTGCCACCTGCTGGCACCTTTTGAAGGAGCTCAGAATGTTTTCCACTGCAGTATTGTCCATACCATTCACCTGCAGAACGTGAAGCACAAACCAAGTCAGTGGATCCCACTGTAGCATCGTTCCTTTGGCAGAGCTGGGATGCAGGCGTCACCTCCTGATTTCCCTGCCTTCTGCAGCTTTTCCTGCCCTGTCAGTCCTGGCAGTGGGTGCCCTGCTAGATTTTCGTGAAGGGACCATAAAAATGAAACAAAGACTGCAAGAAAGAAACAGCAATCACCTCTCCAGATTTAAGGAGAGACTTTACTGTAGTTTTGTAAGAGGATCCCATCTATCTCTTTAATAAGTAAAGAATTTGGGTGACATAGGACCTTCTTGTCTCCAGTGGAGGACATTTTTTCCCCAGGGAACCTGAAGCTCAGTTATTAAAAATGAAAATCTGTCTCAGTCTTTCAACTCAGTTCTTGGAAACGCCAGCTGTTAAAAAGGGGAGTTAAAAAGAAGCCAAACCGAGGGACCCTTTTCAGCTAAAGCTTTCCTGTGATCTTGGTACCAGGGCGGCTGCATCTGACTACACGGAGGAGAAGAGGTGAGCTGTGCTGCTTGTTACATATCACACAGAAAATGCTGTGTTTCCTCTTAGCTGCTGCCTACCTGGCGTGCTGAGCTGCATAAACCCAAGGAAAACCCTCTTCCCAAAACTGCCTGGTCCAACTCCCCAAGCTGGGGTGGGAAGTGGGTTTTCACGAGCATTAGAGGTACTGGGAGGAACTGGTGAATCATTAGTTGCAAACATTGCTTCAGGAAAATGGTAAGGCATCCTGTTCTGCCAAATTATTTTCAGATTCAGATTCCAGGTTTTGAGATTTGTCAGAAAATTGTTTGTTTTTTTCTACACAAACTGTAAAGTCTATCCATTCTAGTCTTACTGGAATTTGGAGATGATTTCCCACTGGGAGAAGAATAAGGTCCTCAGTTCTATGTTAGATCTCATTAAAAAAATACTACCTTTGCAATGAATACAGTGAAAACAAAAAGTCAAGGAAGAAGGTTTTTTTCTACAAAATGTGGATATTTTGCCTTCATAGTAATCTAACTTTTGTGTTTTATAAAAAGCCTTGTAATACAAGGAGAGTTTACTATTATCATTAGCTGAAGATAAAGAAGACAAACATCAAAAAGTACTTTAGGAATATTCTGTGGATGGTGAAATAGGGGACAAAGATTTACATATGGAAATGAGGGCCTGAATTTACAAACAACTGTGTCTCCAGCCAGAGAGCCTGCTCAAAGGCACTCTGAGCTGACTGAATATTCGACATCCTGTAAGTCTCTTACGAAACTGATAGGAAAATCTATGATTGCAGCAATAAAATTATTTTTACATTTTCCTATTCTATTTTTTCATATTTATCTTTCTTTTTATGTATTTTTTAATACATTGATAAAAATGTGAAACACTCAGCAGCTTCTAGCACTGGATCTTTCTTTTAAACTACTGGCAGAATTAGGCAATTCGGGTTTTATTCCTACTTTTACTTTCTAGCTTCAGTTCAAATTTTATTGCCCCTAAGACTTAATGCCCCACTGTGCCAAACACCCTCAACAGTCCCATATTGCAACAGAAATGATCAACAGCACCAGGGGTCAAGTTTCTCTGCATTATCTTCACATTCAGGATAGCCAAGCTCTATTCTTCCACCATTTTCCATCCAAATATGAATGTTTTTGAGGTCAAGCCTCAAGAAGTAACACTGAGCATTTACCAAAATAAATGCAACACTCTTTGCAAAATAAATGCAACACTCTTTGCTGGTTCCAGCCGAAGGTCCACGTAGTCCAACATGCAGTCTTTAGCCGTTCTTTGCCAAAATGCATGATGCATGAATGCAATGTTCCTCTTCTGTAAGATGAGAACAGTAATACTTCTATATTCTACTGGGAGCACAGGATATGTACTTTGTTAGGACCTGATTCTGCAAAGACTTCTCTATTTGATATCCTGTGAGTAGCACTGAGAATAATAAAAGATAAGGGAATTTAGAATGCCTGTGTAGGTGCCCCAAGATAAGGTTGATTATTGTCGTAAGTTCAAAAAACAATGGAAAAATAGACTGAGGAATTTTTCAAAAATGTAATAAAAAGGTATCACTTTGATATTTTTAACTTGTTACTTCGGAAGAATTTTCCACCCAAGCTGATTTGCACTGGCACAGGTCGTCCAGGGAGGCTGTGTAGTCTCCAGCCTTAGAGATATTCAGAAGTCATCTGGACATGGTCCTGGGCAACCAGCTCTAGGTAGCCCTGCTTGAGAGGGGGGTTGAACCAGGTGACCTCCAGAGATCCCTTCCAGCCTCAGATGTTCTGTGATCGTGTGATAACAGAGTTCCAGAATCAAATAGCCTCATACAGGCAGGGAGCCCTTGCAGGCAGTGAAGAGCATGGTGTCAAGCCCCAAGACTACACATCAACCAGCTGTGACATTTAACTACACCATAACTTTTCATGCAGTGATACAGGAGAAAGACCTAATTCTGCCTGGCACTGAGTATATCCGGTGAGTCCTGAGGATCTTCAGTGTCTGTTACCAGTCACATTCCAAAATGGTCTTGGTATTTTAGAGCCAGATCTCACCCCTTCTGAAGTCTGTTTCCCTTTGCCTTTGGCAAGGAGTGGATCCAGCCTTTGCAGAATGACACTGCAACTCTGTAAACATTATATACAGATTTTACCTTAGTATCTAGCACAGTCCCCTTGCAAAATCCCATTAGCACCATCAAACATCTGAGGGAGTTTATTCTGGTCCAGAATACAAGAGGGAAATAGACGACAAAGGAGAAACGAACTCGTTAGAGTGAGATGGGGAAAAACAGAAGAGACGGGGCAGGATTAGAGAGTCAGGAAGATCAGCAATGGAAGAAACCCACAGATAAGAAAAACAAATCAAGTTAATTTAACATTACCAATAAAATGCATGAGAAAAAATTAATTTTTGAGTCTTTTTTTTTTTTTTTTTAAATAGAAGGGAAAAGAAATCTTCATGGGAACTTTCCCCTAAATCATTAGCATGCTGTATAAATTCTGTTCTCTGCAGTCTCTGTAGAACTGGACAATTCCTTAGAGAAAGTGAAATTGTATAGGAAGTCTTTGTGAGAGGAAAGAAAGCAAGCAAGCAAACAAGAAAGAAAGAAAGAAAAGGCAGGGAGGAAAAATCCAGTATGACCCCAGCATACAAGAGCATGTTCAGTGATATACAGAAATGTGCACCCCTCAAGCCCGATCGTCAGCGTTTCCTTCAGCCCGTTGCCTCTATGGCCATGAGTGAATTTACAGGGCTGACAGTAGAAACGCTGCCTGGAAAACGCAAACTCCGCTCTTCAGCGTTTGCAGCTGGAGCCAAGTGCAGCACCCTGAGAGAGGACAAAGCATTTTCCCAAGGCAGTGCCCTTATCTGGGGAGAAAGAGTGTTTCAGTTTTGGTTTCAGAGAAGTGAAAAGGAGCAGCCCCTTCGAGCCTTCTTAAAATTTGCTCCCTTCAGCAGAAAACTCCAACAGCAATATCCTCTCACTATTATTTACAGTCAGAAAGTGATCCTGCTCCCAAATACACCTTTAAAAATGTGCAACGCTTTCTGCGCAAAGCACTGGGGGCTGAACCCTGTGAGCCTTTCTGTCAGGACAGAGGCCAGCCTTCTCTGTGAGGTTTGCTCGCGTGAGGAATGAGCGGGGATGGTCGAAACCTGAAATTCAAGCTGGGCATTTTCTGCCTCGCACAACAGCAAAATGTGGCAGAACACAGTCAGTAGGTCTGTTGATATGTGTCAGGGCAGAAGACAGTACTTCCCACTCCTTGGCACTCAGACTGAGCCCCCTGAAAAATCATCACATTGACCAAATATCCTTAAGATAACAAAATAAACAGAATCAACCCCAAGCATTTTTCTTGTACGTCTTTTGCTTTACGATCCATGAGGCAACCATTAATTTCCCTATTCCAACTAGAAGAGCTACAAAAATAGAAAAATAGAAATGAAAACTGAGCTCATAAGACGAGCTCATCAAAGTCAAGTTAGCCCTGTGTGGGTTTTGGAGCCCACCCAGGCAGAGCAGCTCGCAAGACCCATGCCTAAGATCACAGTGTACTCTGCAATTACAGTGCGATGCTGACAATAGCATTTTGTCATGAAAATAAGAAGAAATAGTTCTGAAGACACATAGGGGATATATAGGGGGGGCTAACTAAATAAAAGAAGCAATTTTGTTCACTACTTTTTTGAGCAGCAGAGCAGGCTGACAGAAGGGTTACAGGATGGCACAGTATTTCCCTCCACAGATGTCACCAGCACACTATTGCACGTGATTTATCTCTTGAATCAAAATGCCACCATGTACACTAATGAGCAAAAACTCTCTGGCAGAGTACCTGTCCCTGGGGGTCCAGCTCCCAGGTAGGAAGCTTGTCTCCATGCTATTGTAGAAGCTCTCTCAGCAGAGTGCGGTGAGGTTGGTGGTATAACTTGCCCTCGGTTCACAATTTTCCATTTCAGACTCGCTGTCTCTGTCTTGGTTTCGGTCTATTTACTCGGAGCCATTTCTTAACAATGTCTAATTTCCTCAAGGAATCCCTCTGAGTCCCCTCTCTTAGAAATGCTGCCATATCTTTTTTTTTAATCACTGAAAAGCACAAATATCCTTCCTGAGCTCCCCTACCATCCAGCCTGATTATATACATAGATTTCAGCTTACATACATTTTCTACACAGTAGGAGTTCCCAAAACACAGCCTCTGGGGATATAAAGTGTGGCCCCAACTGCAGCTCAACGAGATGAAAACAAAGCTGATCAGGTACTGGTTTTACTGTTAATGAGCCTAACTAGCAGGCAGTTATTACTCAGTCTGGAAGACATAAGTGGTTGGAATCGTAGTGCATTCATTTTTTATTTATAGCGATGCACGTTCAAATTAGAAGTAGCCCTCCAGCAGCTGGCATTTTCCCAGGGCCTGACCATCAGTGTGATAAAATTTGAACATCTTGAAGATACAGAATGCCTTTTGTTGCCTTTTTTGGTTTTTTTTTAATAGTATTCCCCTCCCCTCCTTTTCGCAACTCCCTTGACTATCAGCAGTGGACAACGTGGCTTAATTAATTTAGGATCCTGACCTCTAGTGAAAATTAAATTACTCCTTTTTCTTTCTCCCTTAGTTGTGTGGTACAAGTTAGACATGGGCTGATCTTCTCTTAGCAAAGCAAAGGCTCAACCCTTCTGGCAAATAAAAAAAGTAGAAATGAACCCTTGGATAAGAACCCTGAAGGAATGGGGTCTTGGAGAGGATGCACATTATTAGCCTGTTGATCTATTAATAGCAATTTTAAGTACCTTGACCAAAATCGCAGTGACTCTGACGCATTTAACTGGAAAGGCTCACAGAGGCTCATCAGGAGAACGCGATATGAGGAACCCACAGTAATTCTCCTCACCTTGCTAGTCATCAGTTTCCAATCTAACCCCTCCCCTGAGTTTAAGTTACAAACCTCAATAACTGCGTGGCAGACTTGATAGCAATTAACGTTACTCACCTGCCAGCTGGGTTTTAAAATCTCTCTTCCAAGTGATCTTGTTACGAAAGTTTTAAAAACAGCCTGGCAGGGTCCCACTCTGCTGAGGGGCTGGGTCTGGCATCTCAACTTGGTTAGGTTTTGCTATCGATTTCAGGGGGAGCTGATAAATCAGTGGTAGAGTAAGGGTAAGCAGTACTCAGCTGGTTTTTGGAGTGCAAAGCTTGGTTTTTCTTAATCTTCTCTGCGATGGGGGTCACAGAAAACACTACTGAGAGTTTATCCTTACTTAGTTCTTTAGTTCTGCATGTCACTCATATACAGGAACGAGCGTGACATGCTGCAAAGCAGTCCTTGACCCTCATACCTCAACGTTCAGACTTTGAAAGTCAAGAAGACCTTTCTAAGTTACTTAAAGCCAAGAACTAAGTTTTGTTGGAAAATAACTGGCTGGGCTCAGATTCCCATCAGTTTCAGGCCTAGCCAAGCTGTGTGGGTATCTCTGCTGTTGGGATGACTGCTGTGGCAGGAGGGTCTGGTCCCAGCAGGGAGTCCCGCTGAAGGCCCACAGACACAGGCACGTATTTCCTCCTTGCTCCCACCCGAAACACGAGGGAGCAATTTATCGTCCCACGAGCACTAGGGACGGAAAGGCAGGTTGTAGGCCAGGGCTGCTCTCCTCGTCACGCAGCAGTCCGATGAGGAGAGCGGCCACACGAGTGCCCAGGGCTCCCGCACAGCACTGCCCGGCGTTGGTGGGGGGACACACGCGAGACCGCGCCCCCGAGGGGGCCGGGCCGGGCTCATCCTCAGCCCCGGCCCCGCCCCTCGCCGCGCGCTCCGCGGGCCGGGCCGGGCCGAGCCGAGCCGGGCGCACCCCCGCGCGGCGGCGGCCGCTGCCCCTCGCGCCGCGCCCCGCCCTTCTCCGTCCATTGGCCGGCGGGCGGGGGCGGGGCGCGGCGCGGCGGGGGCGGGGCCGCCGTCAGCTGTTCGCGGTCCGCCCGGCGGTGGCGGCGGCAGTTTGGCGGCAGAGAGGCGCGGCGGCGGCGGCAGTCGGGGCGGCCCTGCGGGGTGCCCGTCCCGCTTCTCGGTGAGTGCCCCGGGAGCCCTTTCGCCACGGGGGGCCGGCCCCTGTCAGCCAGGTCTGCGGTCAGCGCGGCGCCGAGGCCGGGCGTGATCCTGACAGGGAAGGGGGTTCGCCCCGGGGCAGCCCCGGCCCTGCCGGGCGGTGCGAAGCGGATCCTGCCGGGGGTCCCGCGGCGTCCGGAGGAGCGGGCGGGCTGGGAAGGAGCCCGGTGGGCGCCGAGAAGGCAGCGATTTGCTGATGTAAGCAACGGCTCGTTACCGGCAGCCAGCGCTGCCCCTCCCGGCCGCCCCGCCGGGCTCGGGCGTCTCGTCCCCCGGCGCTGCCCCCGCGTCCGGGGGTGGCTCTGGGGGGTCGGAGGTCGGGAGGGGCAGGGCTGGAGGCAGCTGGCGGTGCGGCAGCGGGGCCGGCCAGCTTTGTTTTGGGAAGCTGGCAGGCACGTGTGCGCTGAGCCCTCCCTCCGGCCCCGGCCTCCGCCTGTCAGAGCGGGCGGGCGGGCGTTCGGGGACCGCCCGGGCGCGGGGCGTACGGCGGCGTTCTCGTGGAAGGGCCGTGGGTCGGGCACGGCGCTGGAGACGCGCGGGGTCCGTGTCCGGTGCCTGGCAGAGCCCCGGAGCAGCCCGAGCTGTCGGGGGCTCCCCGGGTGAGCTGTGTTTTAAGCCCGTGGAAGGAACTCCAGTGAGCTGTAGGATGAGTTATCCTTTGCGCTGAGCCGGCTTTCTGCAGCGTTTCCCGAGAGCTGTGCAAAAAAGTCGGACCGTACTGCGGGAGGTGGAGTAAAACTCCTTGCCCTCTCACCCCCCTTCGCCGGGGGCCTGGTCTGCCGGCCAGCTCTGTGCCTTTGTTGCCCTTTCTTGCCCCGGTGGGCTCTGACGGATGGGTCTGGCAAATCTCGGTGCAAAAACACAACCACGTTATCGCCCTGCCTTGCTGTCAGGTGAGGGCGATCCAGCAGCAGGGCTGGCAGGAGATCATCCCTGCCGGTGCGCCTCTGACTCCTTTCGGTGTGCTACTTTAAGCCGCGGATGAGAATGTTGTGAGTGCTGTGCCAAGACAGCACCCTGTCATCCATCGCAGCTGGGCCAGCTGTGGGGCTGGTACCTGTTCTGCTCTGCAAACTCTTCTTGTGGCTGGGCTGAGTGAACTGCTGAGATGCAACAAGTGCCCCCCAGTTAGAGCCCTGCACAAACAGTTTTTGCACTGCTCCATCCCTTTGTCTCCTCCAGCATGTTGGTGTTGTGAGTGCTGCTCACCTGGGGGGAGATGGGAGCACCAAGGGGAGCGCTGAACACATCCTTATAAAATTATTATTAATGTCTCCTTCAGGCTTGAAATTCCTCTTGCTAGTCTTCTGTTCTATTAAATGCTTCTCAAACCAGAGCAAAGGAAGAGACAAGAAGAGTTGAATTTCACTGCCTTGTTTGGAACGGGGTGGAAATCCTGGAGATGGATCTCTTAGGAGACTGTCTTCCAACTGGGTTAGATGCACAGGTAACAGTAAAGGGACTTGTGGCTTTTTTGGTCAATCTGCTTCTAATTTCTATGTTTGCAAAGAGCTCTGAAACAGTGATTTAGGGTTTATTGGGTTTTTTTTCCTCCACCATCTTTGTCCAACTTTGTGCTGCAACAGAGCTCAGGAGCATTTATTATGGCAACTACGGAAGTCCTTCATTAAGCACTGACACCAGCAATGTTTTTTTTTCTTTAGTAGTTGGGTGAACTAATGCACTGACAGTGCAGGTAGGGTTGAGGGTAGGAGAGGTAATGAAGTGACTGCGTTGCCAAGATTGGGACATGCCATAAGTTGAGCTGAGGGAAGAAATGAAAAGTTGAAAGGAAAGTTGGCCCTTAGAGGTAGAAGTTATGAAGAGCTTCACAGAAATAGCTTTGCCAGCTCTTGTGAGTTTTGCCACTGGGGTTTCTTAAAAGTCTGGCCTCTCAGCCTTGTAATTACGAGAGCTTTTCTTCATCAATAAGTCATAGATGGGAAAAAGTGAAGGGGGCATACCATAAAGTTCAAATACAGCAGGCCAAAGCAAAGCACACCCCAAAGAAGCTGACTGGCCACTGGGCAGTTTGAAGGATTAGGGCTGTTTTTTAAAACAATGTCTTTTCACTTGCTACGTGCTGAGGTTGGGGGTTGGCTCTCTCCTTGTGACCACTTGTGGAATTGGAGCCATGGGTGCACTCTTAGACACATGTGAATGTTGCCTCTCTCTGGCCCAGCACCTGAGGACTTTCCACAAAGCCCTGACCTTCACCACTGCCTCTCCTGCCCATGCAGATGGGCAGCACTGGGAGGGAGGGTGGCAGGCAGGCGTGGAAAAAAGAGCTGCATTTTATTGCTGGAGTAGAAGGCATTCTCTCCTGGACAATGTTCTTGCTGTGTCTTAGCCGTTTCCTCAAATGTCCCTTTATTGCAGGAGCAATGGATCGCCCCAGCTACCTGGAAGAGGACTATTCTAGCCTGGATGGGCTGGACGATGACGTGTTTCACTCTGATGACTTTGGACTTGCAGGTCAGCCTGGTGAGATGACTGCAACTGGCATTTTCACACAGAACCAGTCCTACAGCTGCCTTCTGGGGAGGTTTCAACTATTCCCCCTCACACACTGCTGTGGTCCCGGTATCAGGCATCCTGAGCAGCAGGACAAGGCAACTCAAACACTCAGCCCGTCCTCTTCCAGTCAGGATGTTATGTTGCCTTGTGGAGTCACTGAAGAGCCCCGGAGACTCTTCTATGGTAAGAGCACTCCAGTGTCAGCACCTTTGCAGCAAGGAAACTGTCCCTTTAGCACTTCCCCAGTCAAGCAAGGTTTCTTTCATTAGGGCATTTAATAAAAGGGCTGAAAATATTTTGCTTTGGACCTACTCCCTCAGGAAAGACAGCTTATATTTTCTTACCCTTGCTTGTCCACTGCAGGAACTAGGCACTTGCTCATTGCTTCCGCTGTCCTCAGTACTCCCACTCTTTTTCTTTTTGGCTTTATTCTTTATTAAATAAATTATTATTTATTTATTTATTTGGCTTTATTAACATTTAATTTTACTACTAGATGTTTAAGTGCTCACCATACCTTGTATCCTACCATTTGCCTACATTTTTTTAACTTCTAGTGCTGTCTCATCCACATAGGGAGACTCCTAGAAGTTTTCAGTGGAGAGAGAGAAACGCAAAAGTTTACACTTAGTGGGACAGCTTTTAGGCTCTTTACTGGAGTTGAAGTTGTAGAAGAAGTAGCATGTCCATCCAGTATTTTACTAGTAACTGATGGGACACCACTCAGCTTTGTGTATCTGATTCAGCTTTAATTCAAATCAGTCCCACTAAATGCCAGAGAACTGAGAAAAGTCTGACAGAAAAGATACAGCAGCCTTTAATGGGAGACAACTTGAGGCAGAGATCTTGTAAAACTGCAAAACTGTCATTAAAGAAAAAATAAAATCAGCATTTGGCTTAACTATCAACAAGCAGAAGGAACCAAGTCTTAGATCCTGCCAGTCATTTGATTATGGGAAGCAACACAGTGCTCTGCTTAATCGATATAAATCTACTTAAAAGCTGAGCAAATGTTTTACTGCATGCTTACGGTACACAGTCATCATTTGGGCTTCAGGAACTGGACTTTAACATGAGTCAAAAATGTAGTATTACGTGCAGCTCTTACCTCTGTAAAGTGTACTGAGTAGAAGAGCTGTTCTTTGCTCTGGAAGAATGACTCTTCTGATCTCTGTTTTGTAGGGAATGCTGGTTACCGTTTACACGTCCCTCCAGTTGGCTTTGCGTTGGATCCGCACCTCCAAGAGGAGCCTCAGGATGGTCAGCGGGAAGCGCGTGCCGAGGTGCAGATTGCACGGAAGTTGCAGTGCATTGCCGACCAGTTCCACCGGCTCCACATACAGAGGGTAGGGTGTCTCTGGAGGGGAAGGCGGGGGTTTAGCTATCCAAGAGAGGTGCTCTAGAAGACTGGCTCCTGGCACCAGCCAAGCGGGCTGCTGTCTAAGGCAGCAGACTGCCAGCAGTGATAAAACAGCAGGAGTATCCTGGTGGATTTTGCTTATGCTAGATTTCTGACTCTTCCTAAAGACTGGCAGGTGGAGGGAAGAGAATGTGTGGGATTGCATTTACTGCCCGGGAAGGTAGCTGTTCTGCATTAGCTGCTGCTGTTCCAGCTCTTCCAGTTCATCACCAAGAGGGTCACTGAGGCTTTCTCCAGGGATCTCCCCCTTGGTTTTTATTAGAGCTTTTACTCTTCTCCACTTTCCTCACCACCAGTGTCTTCTGTGGCACAAGTGGCCATCTGTGGCTTATGTCAGCTCCTCATCTTGGAGACAACAAGCCTGGAGTCTGTTCTGACACTTCTTGTTGTCTAGGGGTAGTTGTCTGAAATGTCGTGGAGTATATTTAGATCATGCAAGACTTGCTAGCAGCTCCTCCGTCAGACAGTCCTAGTGTCTGAGACTTGTGACTAACTTCCTCACAACAAAAGACAGCTGTTAGATGCCATCAGGTCTGAAAACCACACTCCAGAATCTTGATTTTGTTTTCTTTTAAAAAAAAAGAAAAAAAAAGAAGAAACCCTGCTTTTTAAAGAAACAGAATAAAACCAGTGCCCCTAAACCCCCTGATTCTTCCTTCCTTGCCCTCCTTCCCCTGTTGAGTAGGGATGAAATGGCAATCTCAGTCCATGCAGAGTTTGGCAGAGGTTTGGCAGTAGGTAGTGCTTAGCCACTTCTGTGCAAGCCCAACAAGGAGTGTGTATCGACTTGTGTGCGAGGAAGCAGACACTTGCTGACTTCAGAGAGGGGCAGAACGCTTACCTCACTCCAAGTGAGTTGGTGCTCTGTTAATGCTTAGATCTGTTGTAATTCTTCTCAAAGGTAAGTGAGGATCTCTTGTCCTGGTCAGAGAATGTGGCTTGTGGCTGGGCAAAGGTTTGGTCCTCTGTGTCTCGTCAGAGAGGTGAGGGAATGCTGGATCACCAAACAGCAGCAGGAGATCAGCCTGTGGAAATGCAGATGGGACTGTGGATGTCATTTAGCAAACTGCAGGAACAACGAGCCAGTGTGGTGTGTGGCTGACAGGGGTTTTCCCCGGTCCCACCTGAAGGCCCCTCTCTCTCTAGCCAGACCCCGCAGGGAAGGGCAGGTTCCCCAGCGGGGTGAAGGAGCCCTGCAGCAAAGTGGTGGAACTGGTTGTAACTGGACCCCGTCCATCCCGGGGAGGTACCGTTCTGGTGGCCGAGCCTTGGAAACGCAGCCAGCAGTGCCCACCGCCGCCGGGCCCTGGCTGGGGGGCTCTGCTGCCCCGGGGCGAGCTGCCAGCCGTGGCTGCCGCGGGGGGCTCCCCGGGCTGCGGCCCGGGCCAGCGGCCTGCCCCTGCCGGCCCGGCGCGGGGGAGAGCGAGTAAACAAAGGGCCGGGCCCGCAGTGCCCGGCGGCGCAGCCAGCAGAGGAGGAGCTCTGCGCCTTTGTTTGAACTGGAAGAGCAACAAGTTGTAAAGGGGGGGCGGGAGGAGCCGTTCGGCCATTTACATTTGAAAACAAAACAGAAAAAAAACCCCAACAAAAACAAAACCCAGCCCGAAAGTTAACCCGAGGAGGGAACAGTTCAGCCAGTGGCTCTCCACAGCCTGACCCTGGGATGGGTCCTGGCATTTGGATCTGCTCAGGGATTCTTTCTTGTTTGTCAGGAAAACTGAGTGCGGAGCCACATCTCAGTGTGTCCAAGGCACTGCTCCCCGTGGAGCGTTTTGTTGTCGTGCCCAGCCCCTTCCCTCCCAGCCCGGCATGGAGGATTTCCTCTGGCTTTTGGCTCAGCTCTCCTCGGCAGAAGCCCCCCTGCCCTGTGTGCAATGACTGTGTCCCGGCTGTTGCTGGAGAAGCAAGCAGTCTGCCCCTGGAGAGATGCGGGCTGGTTCACAGTGTGTTGTGGTTTGGAAGGGGCAGTCTCCCAGGCTGTCGTTTATCTTGCTATGAAACTAATCCCCAGTTTGGATGCCCCATTCCAGCTTGTCTCAAACATTTGGTCAAAACCAACTTTCCAGAGTGGTGTCCTGAATCAGATTTAGAATACCACAGTTAGTCACACCAGTGTGGTCTTGCGAAGTCCTGAGAGAGAGCAAGCCTGGTTTTCAACAAGCTGTGCTTCTTTTGGGAGCCTACAAAGCATCTTATCTGTGAACCTGTGAAAAGAAAACGTATGTGCCTTTTCAGTGGGAGTTAGGAAAGGCTTTCAGCATTGGAGCAGTGCATCCAGCTAGCTCAGGAGTTGCCTTCTCATGGCTCTTGAGTTCTGTGAGAACTCTTTCCAGCAGTTCAGGTATGGCTCCCGCTCTGCTGCTGCAGCAGCAAGGCTGTGTTGACACAAAGGCCGCTGGTTAATGTACATCCCTGGCTGAGAGAGGAACTCAGCAGGCAATAGCTGCTGAGGTTGACGTCACTGAGTTGTCATTGGACTCAGCTGCACACACGGTCTAACCCCATCCCACACTGGGAACCCTGGAGAGTCACTGTTATCTCTTCCCTGGGCTCCCGAAGCTATGTGGTATTTATTCTGTGGTTCTTGGCTATACAAAAGATTTTTGGGTATGCATCTCGTAAGAATAAGAAAGTTGGCCGCACCTATGCTTGCTTTTGGCATGTACACCATTTTCAGGGTTTCATTTCCTATTAATATATTAAACAGAATACAGTAGTTTAAAACCTGGCTTTTTCATCCTTAGAACAGTGCTAGAGCACTAACACAACATTCCCTAGCACTCTGCGGCTTTCATCTCCTTAAGATGCTGAATTTATTATAGGAAGGACTTGAGCAACACTCTGTGTTCCTAAGTAGCAGAGCCTGCTACAGGCTGATCCAGTTTGCAAGGGGCTCTGCAGAATGACATGAGACCCATCTATGTTTTCTCAAGCTGTTCAGTACCTCATACCTGTCTGAGGCTGTGTAGCTACTGACAGTGTTCCCTCTGTTGTGCTTTTCTCACGCTGCCCCTGGAAAACAAAGGTAGAGCCAAGCCATGCTTTCTGCAGGAGAACCTGGTTCCTGCCACCTCCTTCTTGGTTTGGAGCAAGTGCAGCTTTGCTGCAGGATCTGTGAACTGCTTGCTGTAGCCCAGACTCTGGCTGAGCTTAGAGTGCACTCTGAGATTACAGAGAACAGAGCTGAGTTTGGGAGATCTGCTGGTTGGTCGGCTGGGGTGTGCTGCCTGCACCCCATGTGTGCAGGCCATGGCAACAAGTGCTTGGGCTCTGCTTCAGGTCGTGAATGCACTTGAGTTTCCTCGCCTTGAGAAGGGACTTCAGCCTGTGCTGAATGGACAGTGTTATTTCATTACACGACACGCTGCTAGATGGGATGCGAGCAGACAACCAGGGCCAGTGGCTGCAGCAGCATAAAGCCACCCCATTGGAGCACAGGGTTATACAAGAGTGGGGTGGATGACACTGTATATCAGTATCACACCCCTTTGGTTTGACTTTCTCCATTGAGACACTGGAACGCTATGGCTTTTTCCAAATAAAATAACTCTTTCTAAGCAGGCTGCAGCTTTGAGGGGACTGCTTTTATCGCATCTCTTCTTCATGGTGATAAAATCACTTCACAGGGGATAAAATTGTCTCTTTAAGAGCCAAGGAGTGGTAGCCTTGAACCGTTCTGGGCTCAGGTCCAAGCAGAGCCACTGACTTGCTGTATGACCTCAGACAAGTCTCTTGACCTCCTTGTGCTTCAGTCAACCCATCTGGAAAGCTCAGTTTAAAAAAAGCTGAGCCTCAATGAGAACCAGATGCTGAATCAGAGCTGAGCTTTCTTGAGTAAATAAGTGCATTACAAACAACAACAAAGCCCCTTTCCAACACATTAGGAATCCTGCAATTGATTTAGATATGCTGACCATGCTCAAAAAGCCTCTGTGGATCTAGCTATAGAAAACTTTGTTTCTCTAAATTCCCCAGTTGGTTCAGCAAGTAACTCTCTCGCTGTCACTGCAATGGGCTTGAGCAGCCTGTGGAGCACGAATGCCTGCATCTACACCAGCTGTGGACAGACAGCTAGGCATGTACCTGTTTGCCTCAAGTTAATGATGCTGAAAATGTCCAGGAGGAAATGTTGTTTTCCTTTGAAAGTGAAACTTGTTACATTTTGCATATTTTTTCCCCTCTGTCTCTCATGAGAGTTATCAAGGCCTCCTCTGAGACACTTCTGCTTATGCAACAGGGAGCCCATGTCTCTTGTCGGAAACTTAGCGGCATGAGAGAGTGGGCCCACAGCACTATGTGTGCATCATTTATCCCAAACTCCATTGTTTATTGAGGACACTCGGGGAAATTTTTAACAGTTGCTTTTTTACACTGGAATGGTTTGCAGGAAACTGTCCTTTACATTTTTGGAAAAAATGTTCCGAAAAGCTTCCTAGTAATGTAATGCAGAGACTCTCAAACTGTCCTGCAGCTGGGCCTGTAGCACCAGCAGCTCCACACTTGTACCTGCAGTCTCTGTGAGACTTGGGGTAAGTGCTTTGATTCGTTTGTTTCCCAAGTAGGCCGGTAAATTTCAGGATCTTCTCTGCTGGCTAGTGCTTGCTGGTCCCTGCTGCTGCTGTGCAAAGCAGTGGGTCTCCTCTTCAGGTCTGTTACTCCTCTGTGAGTTGCCGATCGGTGTAGGACTTGAATTTCCAGCTGAGGATGCAAGAGCCTGCTGAGGGAGAGTACCAGGTGGAGATCCCCTGAAGTGAGTGAGCCCAATATAGAGGGCAGGGGGTAGGGTGGGTGTGAGGTTGGAAAGATGGAGCTGTAAAGCAAAGTTCTTATGGGGCTATGGAACTGGGATCCTAGGCTTGAGGAAGGGAGGGTACCATAGTGGGAAGAGGAATTCTCACACTCAGTGGAGTCAGGAACTCATGTGATATGAGGAAGTGGAGACAGATTTTTTTGCTTAATGTTGTTAGATTTTTTTTTTTTTCATTTTGACGAATGACAATGAAGGAAGAGGTGGGCTTGGAAGTGCCCCTTCTCCAATGCATACAAATGACACAGCAACCTGTTGCCCATTGCCTAGCACCTGTTCTAAAATCCTGCCACCTGTGGAACCGATTACCTGACATTTAACAGAAATTTGCTGGACCCTTTCACATCTGATCTGAAATGATGATATTCTTTGGTATGTTACGAAAAGAAACTGAGAACAAGAACATAGTTATGCCATTGTATAAATCCATGTTTCTTCCATATCTCGAACATTAAATACAGTTGTGGTTTCCTTTTTCCAAAAATGATGCAGCAGAACTGGAAAAGGTTCAGAGAAAGGCAAGAAGGATGATGAAACTTCCCCATGAAAAATGAAAAAAGTGGGCTAGGAGGACTGCTAAGCCTCAAAAAGACACAAAGCAAGGGGGTAGCAATATTAAATAGAAATCAAAAGTTACATAAGGAGATGGAGACTAATTTCTCACAGTACAAGAACTAGACAAAATCAAGTTAAGCTAGTAGGAGGCAGCTCAAAGTAAACGAGGTAGTTTTTCATGCAATAGGTAGCCCTGTGGAACTCCTTGTCAAGGCATATTGTGCATCCCAGCGCTTTATCTGGGTTTGAGGGGAATCGGCACAAGTTTATGGTCATTGAAGGAGACATTAAATAAACAGAAACCAGATCTGACTCGGGAAGTCTTAAGCTCAAACTAGTTAGATGCTGAAAGAGTATTAGGGGGAGCTATTGCATGTACTTGCCCTCTGCTTTTCCTCAGGCAGCCACACAAGGCTGCTGTTGGAGGCTGGGCTATGCGAACTCTTTATGCAGCAGTCACATAAAACCGTTGTATATCAATTTAATAAAAACCACAAAACTTTTCCATCAACCTATCAATCCTTCTTCTCTCTGCTTTCAGCTGACAAAAGATTTAAGTGTACTATGGTTTTGTTCCTGCTTAAAATAGGGGATAACGTTAAAAAGTAAAACTTCCTGCCTCGCTCTGGCAGAGGAAGTGGGCAGAGGATAAGGGAGCAGAGTGGCAGGAGAGCAGTGCGAGCTCTGTGCAACAGCGTGCCATGAATCCTTCACCCCACCGGACACAGGACTGCAGTGGGGCCACAGCCTCAAAATACCAAGACCTCCCACATTAAAGAGCACAAAATAATTCTTTGGGACGGTACAAGGGAATTGTTTTGCAGTATTTCTAACATCATCTGCAGGATCACTGTATGATGTAAGTGGCGTTCAGTGTTGCTGCTCCTGCTGTACAACCCCAGTAGTCTCCACAGGCTCTTCTGCGTTTCCTCGGCTCTTGCAGCACCGTGCCGGCTGTGACAGTGGCAACGTGCTTTCTGCTTGTAGCAGTGTGACAGCTGAGAAATTATTTTTCAATTAAGAAATAATTGCGGTAGTATCCCACTTCTTTTTGAGTGTGGGAGACTGGGAAATGCAGGTTATAACTTGTCTGAGATCATGCAGAGATCGCTGATTGGAACCCAGTTGTTCTGCTTCCAGTCCTCCGCTTAGGTTGGTTGATCACATTAAGATACTGCCATCTCTGAGGGGGATGATGAGATGTGTGGACTGATTATCTGTGGTGAGGAGTGTGCGTGTTTGTATTTTACTCAATTAAATGTTATGGTGGAAAGACAGGAAAGCAAGTGCCCAACTGCAGAGTCCTCCTTTGTTTCAAGCCGTTGCGGAGGAATGTCCCACCAGCCTTTTATAGTCTCTGTTTGGGGCTTTTTTTTGTTTCTTCCTGGTAGCTATGCTCGCCAATGGCAAAGAAATCTTTCTGAGGACCGTACCACAGCAGAAAGAAGAGTGATCTAAAAATAAAAGCAGCGAAGCCACTTCTATTAACCCCAATTCGTTTTTTCCTGATGTAACGCCTGACAAGCCGCCGGCAATGGGGGCCTGCAGCCAGGTGCCGAGGAGAGCCCCCAAAGGGCGCACGGACCCCAGCCGGCGAGGAGGAGCGGGCCCAGAGAGCCGTGCGTGAGAGCAGCTCTGCCGGGCAGTGTTTGCTCTGCGGCTGCAGTGTTTATATCGCTCTCTAAATTTAGCCTCTGAGTCATCAGAACTGCTGACGAGAGCTGCTTTGCCCGCAGGCTCCAGCCCTGCACCTGCCCGCCCGCCTGCAGGCTCCCCGCACAGCCGGGCAGCCCTGTGCCCCCCCTCACCCCTCCGCCAGGATATTTTCCTGTCAGAACTTTTAACGTGTTATTTTAACAAAACCCCGAGATATGTTTTAATCATGAGGACGTGTGTCCCGTGCACCGAGCAGTTTTGGGAGCACCTCCCTTCTTCTGGGGGTGAGGGGATCAATGTGAAATAAAGGTCAGTTTGTCCCACAGCCCGTGCAGGTTGGGTGATAAACAGGGTAAGCTGTGAAACAGCTCTGTCCACACCTGGGGTCTGAGTGAATAAACCTGCCCACGCCTGCTGTGGCTGTGGGAGGTGGGGGGTGTCTTCTGGGCATGGAGGTGAGGTCTGGGCATCTCTTCCTGCATCCTAATCCCCCCCCGCACCCCACAGCATGCAGACGAATCTTTCCCGGACCCTATGCCACAGGTAGAGAGTGGTATCAGGTGTGGCTCTGCAGAGATAAAACACCCTTATGTACTGTATTTACGGAAAATAAGCTGGCATGCCCCCCAGGGGTGCAGGAGGGGAAGGCTGGGGGCCTGGGAACGCGGTGGCCGGTGGTTGCCCTTCCCAGGTTGCCGTCAGCTGGCTGTTGCCATGGCGTCTGTCTGCTTCCCCTTCCTGCCTGCTCCGGAGAGGAAGGTGTGAGTGGCTGCATGTTTGTTTTTGAACCAGAAGAAAGTTGAGAAAGGGCTCACCTGCACAGCTGTGCCTGCCGCAGGTTTGGGGCAGTGAACATCGCCGTTTGCTGCTCAGACCAGTGCCTCGGCAGGGGTCAGTGCTGTCCCCCCTGCTTGGGCTGGGCAGCCCATAAATGGGTTTTGGGGGTCTCCTGTACCCCGCATCCCTCCTGCTGCACCCGCTCCCGTATATCCTCGCTCCATAAGCATGTGTGTTGCTTATCCTGCTTTGCAAAGCCTGACGGAGGCTTTGTGAAAGGAAGCAGTACTTGAGATGACGCCTCCCTCTACTGCAAGTTTAGTCCCACATAAGAGAGATGCAGGGTTTGCAAGCCAGAAGGATGCAGATCCCTGAGGAAGATCTCCCATTCTCCTCTCTGTGTTGTCACGAGAAATCATGCCGCTAAGCTCCTCTTTCGATTTTTCTCTGTTACTGTCTCCAGTTTTTCCCTGCTGCTTTTACACATGCATTATTCTTTGGTCATTAGGAATCACAGCTGGAAAGATTTGTATTTGACTTCCATTGGCCTGCATTTCTCTCTCCAGTGGGGGACACCTTCTGTAACCTCTGTTGCCTTGGGGACTGTGACTTTCTAGTTTTTCTAAGCTAAAGCATATTTTGTGGTAGCACAATATGCCTCCAGCCACCTGGCAGCCAAAACAGCCTTCAGCGATGAGTCAGCAACTGCTCCCGGTGTGCAAGTATTTTTGTTTTCAGTGAATAAATAAAATCTCAACAACTTGTTGCTAATACTTGTATTAGTCATTAAAGGAAGAATGATGTTTTTATGTACACATATGCTATTCTTCTTCTTTTGCTCTAATAGTGCCATTTATGGCCATATTTTAATCCTTCTAGTTAAGATGGGATCAGAATTTGACCCTTAACCATCTGGAAGCCATGAAGCAAAGTCAGAAGTTGTCCGTGGGTTCAAGAGGGTAGACAGGTGTACCCTTCTGTATATGTGATAGGAATGTACCAGACTCACATATGACAGGTGTATATGACGAACATATTGTTTATTTTTTTAAGGAGGGATATTAATGGATCAGGTGGAAAAATGTATCCTATTCATCTGTTAAACATTTGTGCTCAAGGATTCAAGGAGCTGTGTCAGAGGGACAACATTTTCTCGAAGGTGTATTAAATGTGCTGACCTTCCCTTGATCACCCTGTGCAAGGGCTTGGTAGGAGTAAAAAGCTGTGGACATCTGGGGTGCTATTTGACAGATATATATCTGTATGCTTACAGTGTGAAACTTGTATTAGGAATTAATTATGGGGAGGGTATATCAGGTCAGTCATGTCCCTCTTTCATTTGCTTCCAGTAAAAGTCTTGCTGGTTTTTTGTTTGTTTACCAGTATTCTGGCATTTGGTTCAGCACAGTTCATGCAATAGGCTTCACTAATGTACTGTTGCTGCAGAGGACACTTTTCCTGTAAAATGGCCTTTCCTTGTGACTCACTGAAGCATTCATGCTAATGCCTCAGACAGACAGTCTCTTAAGGATATCCCCTTTAAAAAGCAGCAGCTGCAATAGGAAATGGTTTTATGTGTTTCCAGCTTTGTGTTGACTTACTGTATTCACAAGTCCAGTCTTCTTTAGTTACAGTTAATATAGAGGGCAAAAGGGGCTTCTTTCCATCTTGGGAAAGGAGCTTCAAAACGTTTATTGTGTTCCTACTGCATGGAGGTTCATCAGAGTGTTCATCCCTGATACTTTTGTGTAGTAGTGACTCGGAGGATTGAATTGTTTTGATGAGGGACAAATCAGTGTAGTGAAGCTTAGGAAAATTATAAACCTGCACCACAATAGTTATGAGTCCTAGAAAACTGTGAGAATTGACTTGAAATGTATCAAATGGGAAAAAAATAGATGCCAAAATCATGGAGTCACTCTCCTGGGTTTTCTGTCCTTCCTGGCAGCTAAATTATACCACAGCAAAAAACCCTCAGTCTTGACATATTTGAGTGTTTTGGTCTTGGCGGAGGCATATCTAGGGAAAAACTACTGAAACTTGTGAAAATGACATTTTTTAGGCTGGGACAGTTCTTTCCATAAATTGTTTACTCTATCCCTACTGCAAAGAATATCTGCCATTTCCATTCTGTGGCTCTTGTCCCACGCTGAGTTAGTACCACAGAAAGCAGATCAGCCAAGGAGTGAAGCCGTAGCTCTGAAGCCAGCAGTCCCACTTACTTCTCTTCTCAGGTCACCTTTCTGTTGTGCCATAAGCATCAGCTTGACTACGTGATGCCATGGATCAGGTGAATTAGGATGACCTGATCAATAATGAAAGCATCTTCTTTATCAGATTAGTTCTGGCCTTGATCATTGTCCTGCTGTAGTTCACTTCCCTGCACTGGTGCGAGGAGAGGACAGTGTGAGCAGGCTGCGTCAGTACGCAGGGCACTGAAAGTGTGTGTGGGACTACACCACCGTGGAAGGAAGTGCTGGCTGAATACGGACCCAGGGAAATACAAGCCCTAGGTCTAGGAATAAAACCTGGAAAGCTGACCTTGGCCTAGTGCTCTATTTTTTCACTTCAAAACAAAATTAATGGTGTCAATGTCCTTCATAAAGAGATTTGAGATCTTATGCTTCTTTTAAGCAGGGAGAAACAAGGGTAAAATAATTCCTTTTCTGCTCTTGCATGGAAATCTCCTTGAGTGTCTTAGGCAAATAGTGGGAAACATTTTTAACTGGAGGACAGAAATGCTATACCAAAAAAGTGGCTTCAAGAGGCAGTGAAATAAACACAACAGAATATAAACTAAAAAAAAAATTAGATTTTTTCTCGGTATTTTCGATACCACCCCCCACCAGTTCTCTTGCAGGTCTGTAACACTTCTTAAAGCAGAACTCTAAAACGCTTATTTACCAAATAAAAACAAAACCCAATACCTCCCTTAAAAAGCTCTCCCCCCCTTCAAAAAAAAACCAGGGAGGAGGATGAGCTCAATCTTTCCGCTGTTTTTCCCTGAACATCGCCTCCTTTGCCTATCGCTGCAAAGAACAAGTAATCCTTTTCTTCTGAGGTGACATGTAAAACTTACGGAGGAGAGAGAATATTTAGAAACTTTTTATGGTGTCTGAGAAGCGCAAAGCGGCCTCCTACATGAAGCAGGACATTAATACGGGGATTCTTACATGTGTTTGTCCTCCTGACACTGTGGAATACTTGAAATTGCATGTTCCAGGTCAGCACACCTCCTCTCGTCTGCCCCCAAATTAACCTGCTTTATAAAATTCCGTGAGAGTTTCTATTAAAGAGGGTCCACCAGTGAAGCTGAGAGATATTTCAAGTTTAGGATTTTGATACCAATTTTTAATCATCCTTTTGCATTTCCCTATATATTTTTCCCCCCCTATATGTAAGTCCCTATCAGACACATCTTTACCCTCTTGGGTGCCAATAGGATAAAATAATCTGCCAAAGCAGATTCTCTTCAGAGCATCTATAGTATTTTTGTTCACTGTGCTCTCCCAGCATAGTTCTCTACTTGTGGAAACTGCAGAAGAAGGCATTGTGCTTGCACGCCACTTCATTGACATGCCACCCAAAGATCTCAGTTTAAGGAGCAGTCCACTTAAGCTGTAGTAGCTTGATAAAAACATGGTATGTAGATGCATCGGGACATGGTGGTTCCATGTGCATGTTTGAACAGGTCTGGGAGTGCAGCATTGTGGAGGAGGGTGCGAAGAATCTTGGGAGTTTGATGAGGAAGGACAAGCCTGGTCAAACTGAGAGGCCAGTAACAAAACAAAAAGTATCTTGCTTTTTTGAGACCATATTAGGTTTTTGTAACCCAGCCCTAGGGGACAGTTTATAAAAGATTGTTTTCACCTGTAGACCTAGCAATGCCCGGACAATCAGTAGGGACTGAACCCAGGGCTAGTTACTTTGAAATAAAAGATACTGGGCTGTAGAGTCGCTGTCTGTGGGTTATCCTCCAAACACAGTAGTGTTGAAATGTGTGATGGGCTCTGTGTGAACTTGTCTAAATCCAGGAGACAACTGTTGAGTCTTGAGGGTAAGGAGAATGACCCACTGCTAAGATGAGAGATGAACACAGGTTCTCTGAAGCCTGTTTTGTGTGCACTTGTGATTCAAATGGCACAGATCTACTCACACTGAAATATGAATGTAATTTAATGACTATCTGGGAGGGCTTTGAAGAGCTGTCTATTGACACATGTCCAATACACCAACTCCGGCTGCAACTCTCTCTAATTTGTGATTACGTAAAGAATGCCTTGCACCGTGTTGTTCTGCCCTGTTGGGCTAATCCGAGTTGAAACATCTTGTTCGTATAATGTGCTTCAGTGCTCTTTTATGAACTCCTGTGTACTGAGGCAGAGTTGTTGGAAGGCAATCTTCTGTTTCGTCGTCTGCTGGGGACTGGGGGGGGCGGGGGGTGGATTGGGGCTGGTTTGTTTTGTTTTCCAGAAATGATCAGTCCTGCTTAGCAAATATGGAATTCTGGATGAGAAAACAAAGACTGACTTCTAATAGAGGGTTGGTTATTGAGGTGAAATAGTATCCCAGGCTGGGCAATGTAAAGAGAAACCCACCTGTTTGTATGAGATGCCATTAAAGTACAGGAAGGTGGGGGTATAATCAGAGCCACTTTTGCAGGGGTGATTATATATAACAAAAGAAGGAACAGTGTCCCTGCCCCAAAGCTGCATTATACAGCCTGGTGTCCCCCTGAAATTCAACTCCCATGTTTCTTCCTTGACAATGGGACCTGAAATAACCTCTTGGTTTTGGTTTTTTGTGTGTTTTCAAGTATGTTCTTGCTTAAGGTTTAATTGGCTCCAGTCAGTAGGAAAGGGCTCCAAGGCTGATTATTTATGGCTTACTGTCAAAAGTGGCTATAAAAAGGGCAGTATTATCTTGGAGATGCTGGGAAGGAAAATGTGGTGGGGGGAGGGTGGGGGAGTGTGTGTGTGCACGAATGTGTTTTCTTGTACTAGATGAAATCAGAGTTTTGCTGTCTCAGCAGTGTGGTTTAAATTGAAGATTAACCCTTTGACCTTCACGGTGTCAAATCACTTACAGATGGATCACCAGTTATATTTTTTCTTTTTTTTAACTTTTGGGGTGAAGGGGGGCTTTTTTTTAAAAAAAAAAAGAAAAAAAAAAGGTTGTTTGTTCATGCAGCTGGAGCTTTTGAAAGGCTCAGAAGCCAATCTGATTAAAAACAGCACTTGGCTAAACTCTGCAAAATCCTACAAGCAGAAAAAAAAGTTTAATCCTCTTGTGCACAATGCATAAAGGGTCTGCTCTTTTCTTTTTGTAATGTTAGAGCTACAATTATTTCTGGAGAACTTATCATTTCCCTCTCTCCCCTCATCCCTTGCTGCACCCCCTTGTTATGCTGATGGGATTAAAGTGTCTGCTCTTGAAAAGTGTAACTGAGTTGTTATTGGAAAAGAGAAGTGGTATGTTGCAATTTTAGAAATATAAATAACCTTGCTTCAACTGTTCTCCTCTACAGCATCAGCAGAACAGAAATCAAGTGTGGTGGCAGCTTTTTCTCTTCCTACACAACTTGGCCTTAAACGCGGAGGCGAACAGGAACCACACTGGGCAGAGGTGAGCTTCGCCCGCCTGTTTCAGGCCACATCCAGTCTGCAGGGAGCACTGAACAAACACTGGTTCGGGGGCGAGACATTGCACACCGCCGGCCGGATGTGAGGACTCTGAATTTCTGATACTCGTCTTCAAGTTCGGGGGGTTTTACGGACTCTTCTTTGCGGCTGCCTGCCTCGCGAGGCAGGGAGCTCTTGTCCAACACTGTCGAAGGAAAGCCAGAATGTGGGTGTCTTTGGTAAAGCTTGCTGCTGGTTCCCCGCACCGGTGACCTCTGTGCAAGGGAGGCAGGTGTTAGACTAACAGCTTCCTCTGCCCTGCATGTTAGTCAATGGTAGAGTGCAGGAGTGTCATTTTGGCTGCTAGTTAAAAATGATGTCTGGGACTGATGACTTTAAACATACTTTAGGTATCTTCCAGAGCAGAGATGCTCAATTCCTCCACAAAGAAAGTTCTTTTTAGTAATGAAAACATTCAAGTAGCTTATATCCATCAGGTTACTTGTTTTCTGCGTGGGTTACTGTTTATTTCCTTGCACCTTGTGTGAGAGAAAATCGCAAAGAAGTCTGATCTCTTCAGTCTTTCCATTGGGCACCAGTTGCAGCTCTCCCACATGAAGTTGTTTTTGTCAATGCCATCAACAGACAAAATCATTTCAGTAGAACAGTCTTAAAACTAAATCTTCCTGGGGTTGCTGGTGGCTATTAGTTTCTGCCACTGTTTGGTTCCAGTTCGATGTTCGCAGTGCCCATGAGCCAGCATGAAGCCAAAAACCATGAAATATGACACAAGCGTCGTTCTTCTACAATGCTAATGTGTATGTTTTTATTAGTTTTATCATGGGTGTTTGGTTTTTTTGTTGTTGTGGGTTTTTTTTTCCTTTTCTCTTACTATAATGTGGTTGGTCAGGAAGGCTTAGGTCCCAGGCATCTGATAGTTTTGCTTCAGGATTTGACAGGGAAATTAATTAGCAACTAGTCTGACACGTACACTGTACAAGCAGTGTGTCTATTACTCTAGTATGTAATGTTTGGAGGCTACTGTAAGCATAGATTGACTAGCAGCAGTAGTATTACTTCAAGGGAGATCTTCCACCAGTTCCCAGTTTGTATGCACTCAGAAGTTTGTCCATATGACTGACACTATTGGACCAGCACAGGGAAATTACCCTACCGAAAGGAAGTAGCCTTAAATATCGATGACTACTTCTCTGTAGCCTTAAATATCATAAGTTCACAAACCCAGTGACAACTAGGGTAAAACACAAACAGAAAAGCAATACAGTCTATTTTCTTCAGACCACTTCCATATTGCCACTGCACCTTGTAGGTCTCAAATGATACAACCAGCATGAGGAAGAGCTGTCCAAAAAACTGCTCTTCAGTCCTGTCACAAATGTCAACTTGAGGTGTTGAGAAATTCTTCTGCTCTTGGTCCACTCTGGAAAATAAGCATTACTGGATGGGAAGAGTAGTTTACTTGCACATACGCTTTCTCCATGCCCCTCTCTGCATATCCTTCTCTCTAATTCATGCTTTCTCTGGTATTTGTATAATCTCATCTTTGCACTGTAGTGTCTGGTAACAATTTGCTGAACACAGTTAAATTTGGACTGTCTGCCTCTCTCCCAGCCCCATTCTCTTGATTTGCATCCTGCTCCACTGTGGCAAAATGTGCTTTGGCTCCCTGAAAGAGGTCCCCAAGCCTTTTTCACTTTCGTATATTCAGTGTCACTCTCTTTCAACATAAGGAGAGTTTATGTGAGAAAAGCTTTTTTCCCTCCTCTTATGTAATTTTTCTAGCTAGAGCTAGAGTAAGATGTCTGTTCATGATGGTTAATAATTCATATAAATGAATCTCAAGAAATATTTGGGGGGGTGGGATTATGGAGAGGGAGGGCGGGAGGTTTTTATAAGAGGGGGGATTGGTTTTGGTTTTCTGTTGTTTCTTTAAGCTTGTGCACTACAGAGTTGCCCAGAGGGATACAAGTGATAGCACTTGCTGACTGCTGCAGCAATATGGGAAGCCGCCCTCTGCCTGTGTTGACAGAGATGAGGCTTTTCATACCTTGCTTTGCACAGTCTGCTTGGAGTAAGTGCTGGTCATTGGAGAACGAGGATTTAAATGGTGGGGGGAAAGCCTGAGTGGTAGTGCAAACACAGACTGAATTGGGGACACCTGAGAAGCTGGATGTTAAGGAGAAGACTCTTAAATCAGAAGCTCTTAAAGAGGCAGGACTGGAAATGCTGAGGCTCAGGAAGCAATGCAGCAATGCTGCCTGCCTGCCTGGCACGCTCTAGGATATGGTGCTTGCGTTTTCCCACTGGTTGTCAGGACCTCTTTATCAGGAACAGTCAAAGCTACATCATAACCACCCTACCAACTACAAAAAATACAGCAAGTGCATCTGACACTTAAAAATCATCATGAGCTTTCCCCTTCTTCTCTGCCTTGACTTGACTGCCAAACAGACCAATAAGGGCTGTTCTCTGGATGCGTAAGCTGCAAAGACAGATCTGGTGCTGGCATATTCTGGTGCTGCGACCCAACCAATTTATTTAGGGTAAGACTCTTCTTAACATGGAGAAACAAGTATCTGAGACCGTTCCTCAGTCAGGCTGCCTGCCTCAGTAGAGTCATTTGGCTCAGGGAAAGACACATCTTTGCCAGTCCGTATTTCCCAGTGTAACAACAGACTTATCAAAATTGGTCATGCCAGGGTCTCAAGTTAAAATCTCCTTGAACAACAATGCTTCATTGGAGACATAGAGCTAATGCTAGACAAAGGCCGACTTCCTGCAATATGTGTGTTGGTTACTGGTGCCAGAGATTTACAACCACTGATTATATATTTTAATTATATTCCATATCTGCATATCTTGGAGAAAGGAAATATGCTCTGTCAACCCAAAAGTCTTATTTTGCTTCATGTAGATTTGGAGGGGCAGGCTGGTTATTCACTTAGAGAAAAGCAGCTACTTCATACTTACAGTCTCACCTACTTGAGGAAATAGTGGGAAGATTCCATATGTTCATCAACAAATACACACATGCACAGCACCCATGTAGTCGTCACCCATTCCATGTCAGTAAGGGCCCTTGAGCACACACTGAGGAGATCTTCCCCACAGAGTAGCTATTGCAGTGTGTCCACAGACATACATCAGTTGTTTGGGGAAACAGTTGCAAGGAACATGGTTTAAGTCCTGTTGGTGAAGGAGTATGCTTGGGTTTTTAGATACTAATTTGTCTTGGTGAAAGGAATGGGGATGCTATTTTTGTCTGTATTGTAGAACTACAGTCTAACAATTTAGAAAAAACAGTCAGGTCTTCCTCCCAAAACAAATTCCTATTTTTAATGAGCAGTTCTTAAGAAGAGCTTGAGCTGGTCCTGCTGGTACCAGCAGCGTTGAAGTATCTTGCTTGCCTTCCCCAGATCTCCAAAACAGCTTCAAACTTCTGCTCTCTTTCCTTGAGGGACAGAGTTTTTCTTGTCCTTTCCCAACATCCCACTCTTTCGAATATCTTGTAACCTGCCCATCCCTGGATCCAGCAAGCCTGGTGCTAATAGGGAATAGTTAGTTTTACTTTTGTTTCCTGCAATTCTTGAAAGCTGAGCCAGTAATCACAAAGTGACTACCCAGGGATAGCTGCAAACTGCCGTAAATAGGATACAACAAAGGCAGGGGAGAGGGTGAATTTGCATGGAAAGGGTTGCCCTCGGATCTGTGTATGGGACTGCAGCCTTCTCCCAAGGTGCTGATAATCCCTGGTAGCGCTGAATTCTTGCATAACTGATCACATATCTCAGTTTAAATAGCTGGTTGTTATTAAATGTTTGTTGGCTAAACTCTCTGTTAGAGGAGTCCTGAAAGAAACTTCCTTATCAGCCTTTACTATGGAGCTGCGTATCAACAAGGGAAAGGAGAGGCAAGGAACTCAGTCCTTGATGTAGAAAGGGCAATTGCAAAGACATTTTTCTTTCTACTGGCCATTTACTTTGTCCCCTCAAGGCTGGATTAAAGGTCTAGGTGATGTATGCATGTGAGGTTACTGCAGTCCTGTAGTTGCTCCATACCAGTCACTGGAGCTGTACTCAAAGTTGAACTTCATTCAGTGTGGGGCTTGGCACTCTTCTGCAGATTGTGCCCATTAATAGACTGGGGAGAAGGGTTGGTTTTTTTAAGAAAAAGCAAAATTACTTGAGGCAGTTGTTGCAACGTGACCCCATCAATTCTACAATGAATTCCACCCTTCCGCTGCTGGTCCTGACCTGTATCTCTGCTGTGGGAATGGTGAGACTGTGACATGCTGAATGGTGTGCTATTGAGGGTATTTGTAAAGGGAAAAATAAGGACAGCACTCAGCATATGTGCTAAGATCAAACAAGAATGCAGATATGTGGAGGTCGTGCCTTGTTTTACCAGCAATATTTACTGCGGGATTATAAGTAAAAGGACGATGAATTGCCCATTCGTATTTCCGGGAGCTCTGCACATGGACCAAGCACTATTGAGTATTAGCATAATTTGACAACAAAGGTTTTTAATAATATCCTTCAAAAGAGTCTGTCTTTCAAACTGGCACTTGTGATCATTTGCAAAAATGCCTACCTGTTGCCTTTGATTGTTTTAGCAAGAAGAAATACCTCAAGGAATTGATAAAAGGTCCTAGGACAATCTTTTACAGTTCCTAAAGACTTCAGTGGTCTCTGTTTCTTTGGTTTGCATGTGTTCACGCACGTGTTACACAGCTCAGTTCTTCTCCACCTGGAAAAGCAGAAAAGACCAAACACATCAAATGCACTGGAATGTAATCGTGTGCGTGTGTGTGCGCGTGTGTGTGTGCGTATGTGTGCGTGTGTGTTCTTAAACTGAATGCAGTCTGACATCCCCTACCCCTTCTTTCTTCCACGTGCCTCACCTTCCCCCTTAGCCACAGAAAGGAGGGTCTCTTCCTGAGAATCCCATGCTGGAAGTTGGTTTCTGGGAAGCGAAACCTAATGTCTGTGGGCTGTTTTTTAAAGCCATGTTTCAGTTCTGTCTTCAGACTCTTTGCTGCCTTTGGGGAATGGAGGGGTGGGAAGGGTAGATTCTTGAACTGTTTTTAAAATCTATTATGGAAATTTTGCATGTATAAAGTTATTCTTAAATGTAAAGGAGTCTCCCCGATTTGTGGACACAGCTCCAGGAGAGCATCGTCACAGATTCCTCAGCTCTGGTTTTGATCAGACTATTCTGAAAGGAAAATTTGACGACAAAAGGGGGAGAGACTGGTATGATGGAAAGACGACATTGTCAGTATCTCCTTAAATAAACGTCAGAAGTTAGGCTTTTCAAAGGGAAATTTCAGAACAGCCCAAGGGGTTTGTGTGTCTGTTTCTACTGGATGCATTTGAAAATCCTGCCACTAAATTTGAGTTTGGGTATCTAGACTGTTGGGGTTTCTTGGTAAAACTGATCATGTGTCTCTTCTCTTGTTCTCTTCAATGGTATGTAGTACAGTCTCCCATGTTTCTAGGTAAAAATTCACTGATGAGAGTACTGTGAAATGTGGATTCACATTTTCTCCCTCCCCTTCCTGCATGACTTTTCTACTTTGGTGGGATACGTTTTTTTTGATTATTTTTAAACTTCAGAGTCCTTCATCTGGAAAACAAAAAGGGTAAGGTGAGCTAGAATTTGCAATATACTTAATAAACTTTCCCTCAGTTGAGGGTTTCCCCATGAGTTCTGATATTCACCAGAATATGATACTGTCCTGCTGCAGAAGTAAACCCGATGCTCTCCTGTGAGATTTCTGTCTGAATTAGTCCTGAAGTGCACACACCTTCTTTGCCATGGACTGAGACCCAGTGAGAATGTAGCATTTTGTTTATCCTGGTTGTGTGCCTCCAGGACTCCTGCCTGTACCAATGGTGACTGGGCAGAGCTCCTTTTTTTTTTGTATCTGTGCAGTATATTTGCTTTGTGCTTTCTTTCTTTGGTGCTTTTTAATACTTTAATACTTGGATTTTTTTTTTCTAATAACTGGTACAATTTTTAATAAAATTGTTAAATTCTTTGTCTGTGTTCTTTGTTTTATTTTTTAAGGGATGGAGGGCATTTGCACAGCTGGCTCGTTCTGAAGTTACCCAAATCAGTGATACAAACTGGGTTGCTTTGCAAATCTCTGGTAGATCCTTTTACGTGCACCCTAATACCAGGCCCTGCAACAAAGACAAGATTTTCTTTCCAGATTGGTCTGCTGTCCTCGGGCATAATTTCATTTATGAAATAGTCTTTCAAGGAAATACATTCCCACACTTGGATAAAGAACTGCTGCTACTTGGAGCTGCACAGTTAACTTGCTGCTTCAACTCAGGAAGATCTCTTAGGACATACATCCTCCAAATTTGCAAAATGTAACCTTTGACTGATGGCTGCTTGCCTGCTGCCTACGCAAGTAGGTTCAAAGGCAGTCAGGCCTTGAAGATAAAGACTCATTGCTTGGTAACCATACTAGGGAAATACGTTTCTCACTGGTCTTCTGACTTAAAGGCAGTGGAGGAATGTGGCTGAGGCTTTGAGAGGGCTTTTAAAGTGGTAATGACTCCCTCAAACACAGACATGAGAACGTAGAACGTCTTGGCCATCCCAAGCAACAGCAAGACACGTATTTTGGTAATTATCAGGCCTGTCTTTAAGTTTTACTCTTCCTATAGGGAAAAACTGCCTCCATTAAGTAACAATAGCTCACCTGGGTGGAGTAGAAATGGTGATGTATGTATCTCAAATTAATTATAATATAGCTGGTCAAATTCCTTCAACCACATTCCTCCTCTGGTGCGATGCTGCTGGTACAGTGTTCATGGGAGGCTTTAGGGAACCCAGTTAACAATCCTACCCGATGTTAAGTTGCCTCGGCTGGTGTGTGCGTGTTACAAAAGGGCCTTTCATTCCAAGAACACATGATGTGTGTGGTATGAAAAGCCACATGTGCATCTAAGACCACAGGGGGAAAAAGACAGTTTTTCTTTTCATTGTATTAGATCTAGTCAGAAGTGTGTCCCCTGTCCAGCCTCATGTGACCGTGAAAGAGCCTGTTGTAACACACTGATACGAGGGGACAGAAGTGAGATTGACTTAGATGGGAGGGTTGGCTCTGAATTTCCTCATTCTCATGTGGTTAAATTCTCACCGTTAATTAAACTCTTCCTCTTAAAAGCTTTAATAATTCTGGTATCAAATACAGGAATGGCTTTTAAAAATGAATGGTTTGTAATGCTACACCAGAAGCATTTGCCAAAGCAGCAGGATGCACTGCACCTTGCTCAAACCAAAGGCAAGTGCATAGATGTATGGATGGCCTCCTTTTTCTCTGAGGTCTCCTGGATTAGTCTTGCCTCTTTGGTTTGGCTCTGTCATGATGTGCTGTCTGTCACCCAGCCATGGCAAATGAGACTTAGGGTGCATGGAAACATTGTCAGGGTCAGGCATCAAGACCAAACACTACAGGCTGGAACATTCCTATTACAACAGACATTAATACATTGGGGTTTTCTGTAGTTCGAAAGCAACTGGATATCCTAGGAAATGTACTTCAGAAAAGCTTTCTTCTTAAAGTACTAAGACTGCATACGGGGCACTTTCAATTTCTTTCCAGCTACATCCCCTTTCGTGGCAATCACAACATGTCCCTCACTTTCTGTACTAACATGACTAGCACTTTAAGGGAAAATGAGTTTTGTTATTAATTCCTAGCGGTATGCTGTAGGGACAAGGTAAAAAGTTTAAGTAGGATTACTGCTTCAAGGAAAAAATGTTTATCAAGAAGTGCTCAGCCTGTCTCGTTAAAAATAATAAAGCACTCTGAGGACGAGAAAGTTCTTTGGTTGCGCAAGCTACTGCACAAAGCACTCTATTTTCATGGCTCTGGCTCCTGAAGTTTAGAAGCCACTATAGCATATGAGTTGGGGAATATTTTTCAAGAACTCATAACACTGTTTTACAGTGCAGTAAATGTGCTGGTCCTTAGTCTCTGCAATGTATACGCAAGCTTGGAAGCAGCTCTGCTAACCAGCTTTCTCCTTGTGCTCTCATACCTGAGTAATTCAGAAATACTCCAGCCCCATTTCCTCCTTTTGCCTGCCCCCGCCTCCCCCTTTCTATTTAGGGAGTGTGGAGTTTGAGAAGGAAAAAGTGTCCCAAAAGCAATTCTGACAGTCTGGGGAGATCGTTGTTAAAATGCAAGAGCTGCAATTGCTTTGTTGGGCATATCACTGGTTACTGTTGGAACGCTTGAACTGAAAAAAACCTGTTTCCAACAGGAATCTAACAAAGCGCGGATGATAATTTCTGGGAGTGAGTTATCTTCCACCTGACACGATGCGTGGTACCCTAACACACGGACGGAGTCCCAAAACAAACTGCCAAGCGTGACACACTGACGTCAGTATTCATATTCCCCTCTATAAGTCCTTTAAATCTTGATTTCTCTTAAATGAATTATGTTCTCTGTCATGTTCATAATGGACTCTTTTCTTTCTCCATTAAAGTCTGTGTCAGCATTCTCCTTCTCTGTGTTTTGCCTCAGGGCTCTTGATGTATACAAAGGCTCCTCTGTTTTCTGCTCTTAGTCACACGCTTTCACTCTTAACCTCAGCGCTATAAACTAAACATCCACCCACTATGGCTGGAGATGACCCTGTTTACGTCTGCTGCTCAAATCACGACAGCAACAGTCATGAAACTATGTTTTCATGGAGACAGTTAGCTCTTAATAAGAGGACAATGAGGCTTGACTTTGTATAACACTATGAGTTTCTGCAAAAATTTCAACAGAAATAAATAGCTGGGAAAAGTTAATGGAACGTGTAAAGAAATGGCTTGTTTCAATCATTTTACTTCACCACCTCTTTAAATTGCTGTAGATGATTCGTTGTAGCAGCCCACTGTGGTATCGGGACACGCCAACTCAATCTGAGACTGCAAAGGCACAGGTAGGGGAGTGGGGCTTATGTTACCATTTCAGATCTGGTCATGGTGATGGGCCTGGACCACTGCTGTGCTAGCAGCGAGTGTAGAACAGCAGGATCACCCACACTGATGACAAGTTCCTATTTTTGGACACCTCTGCTACCAGCCTTACTGCCACAACTGCTAAGCAGGTGGCTGGGTGAGAGGATGGCTTTTCCTAAGGAGACCACCAGCCCATAGGAAACAGGGAGAGCAGCAACGGGTTTGGGAACACGAGGGAAAGGGACAGGAACGCTGTTAATTCAGTGTAGGACAACTTTTTTTTGCAGGTGGTTGAAACAGCCTGCCAAGCTGGAGCCACATTTACTTCTCTGAGAGCACAACCAGCTGAAGAGCGTGCTGGGAGCAAGGTCCAGTTCTCCATGAGAGGCTGCTGCTCTCTTGGCTGAGTACCAGCAGATGCCACTGGAGGCAGAACAGTCCTGGGGGAGGGTGCTCCCCCTTCCCTTTCCTCATTTGGCAAGAAAGTGCTGAGATGCTGTTATTATAAAGAGGATTCCAGTGTCTTCCCGAGAGGTCTTCCCAAGAAGTCTTCCCTTTGACCCTGCCCATCATTTTCAGCGCTGGGGTGGCAGCTTGCCTTTGCACAGGGAAGCCCAAGGCTCTGCGGCCAGCAGCCAGCTCACTAGGTCTCCTCAGCACTCACATGCAGCCCTCCTCCAACAGGACGGGGTCGCAGAGCTCATTTTGCCTGTCAGTGTGAGCACGCTCCCCATAGAATATTTTCTGGCACTTTCATTAGTCTAATTTTAAATATCCCAAGTGAATGCCTTTCTACTATTTCCCTCGGGCAACTGCTGTACCTACTAATAAATCTCACTGACAAAAGGTTTTCCCCAACATCCATCCGAAGTTCTTTCTCTTTTAATTATACTCCAATACCCTAGTTGTATGTCCTTGTGTCACTTTGCAAGAAAACCTTACCAAAGTCATTTCTATAACTAATGCACCCCAGAGCTCACTGAACTCTCTGGCAAAAGCTCCTGCTGACTTCAATGTACTTGCAGCTGGCTTTCGAGGAAAGTTCTGCCTTGCCCCTCAGTGCAAGGCTATATCCCTGGAGCCAGCATGGTGCGGCACAGCAAGGCTTGGTTAGTGTTGCCACCCAGCTCACTTGGGAGCAGCAACCTGACTCCACCACATGGGTACTGCCAGCCAGCTGTGTCCCTGCATGGCAATATCCCTGCCTGGGGTTACACTAGTAACAGCAACATGACATTCGTTGCTGCGAAGTCGGATGTAGTAAAAGCATTTTCCTTCATTTCCTTCCCTGTACCATCATGAGTCATGCTTCTTGGGAGCAGGTAAAACCAAATAACTGGGGAAAACCAAATAGTGCCTCAAGTTGCGCCCAAACATGAAGAAATACTTATTCAATCAGGGATTTATCAAAAAAAAAAGGAAATGTTTAATGATGTAAGCTGTTATTTGGAGCTGACATTATGTAGTCCTTATGCCTTCACCTGAACTAGGCACTTTTCCTTCAGGTAGCCTCACCTACAGAAACAAAACCATCCTCACTCCCACTGCAGTAGTTCACTTGCCATTTGGAGAAGAAGAACCAAAGCAGAGCACCTGGCTTTGCACCAACTTCCCATGAAGTCGGCTTGGGTGAGTCTCCCATGCTGGTGGGGGTCACCACAGCCCACGTCTACAGCAGGTCTCTCCTTGATATGGTAGATGTGGCTTGCAATTCCTAATATTCCACTGTGTTGTGATCTTTAGTTAAAGGTGCTTGGAGCCAGTGAACCAATTTGGCATTTTATCAGAGTAGATACACTCTCCATGTTTTCTTTGTGCCTCAGTGGCCCTCCCAGCTGTCTCCCCACTGAGGGCACCAGCCTTAGTGGCCTCCACTCTTAAACATCTACTGCTTCTTAGGTTGCCCGAGGGGCAGCTCAGGCGCCCAGTTCAGGGTGGTGGAACCGACAGAGTGGCTAGGCACACAAAAGTTGGGTGTTGCAGAGTTCAAAGTTAGGATGTTAACTTCCCTTTGTCTTTGTGCTTCTACTTACTCATCACTGTGTAAAATAGGGTAGCGCATTTTGTTAATCTCGGAATAGACACAGTTCTATAATGGGACATTACTTCTGTGCATTGCACTTCTTTGTCTGTGATAAGATACGGTTTCTAATGACTCATTTTTTTTGAGTTGGTACTTGTCCAGAGCACTTCTTCATCTTGCCAACTAGTGATTAATTGGCTGTACTGAAAGGTTCAACACTTTTCTGTACGTTTACCAGAGGAGGTAAAGGAATGTGTGCTCTATCCAGAGTAAAAGCATGCCCTAAGTGGGTTTAAAAACGGGTCATCACTTGCTCATTTTAGTATCTGTGCCCTTAAAATACGTAAGGAAAGGTGTCCTACCTTTTTGGTACCATTTTTTTTAATCAAATGATGAGTGGGAATCTCAGTGGAAAATTCAGAGACTTTTGTTTATCTTCAGGTAAACACAGTACCGACAGCTCAAGCACAAACCTCCTTGTCCTACCCCAATGTTGTCAGCTGTCATAATGTTGTTTTGTCCCTTAGTGCAGGAATTTCCATGATGATGATAGAATTTTTACCTCTTAACAGTTCAGCGGGAAAAAAAAAACATTAAAAGATGGTTGGCCTAGGCAGAGCCTTGTCAGCCACAGATTCAGTTCCAGTACCTATGCTGAACGAGATGCCTTTCAGCATTCCGAGCCATATATTAAGGCTTTGGAGAGTTAATGGTCCACTTCACAGCTAGGAGACTAGAGAATGCTTGAGCAAAGCTTGGAATGGGACCCAGCTCTCTAACTCACAGAACTACATCTCAGCTACTTGCTACATAGCCTTTTAAAAGGAAATCCCAAATTAGGACCTTCTACAATCCTTATTGTCACCCTTCTGCAGGAGAACTTCATGAAGCGATTTGACCTTGTTCCTATTTCTATGTTAGCATCTGATTCATTAGCCCTAAGGTTGGAAATTCATGCTCTTGCATCCAGACATCCATGGTTCATGTCTTGCACATGACCCAAACATGGGTGTGTTTCAGCTGGCCATGCTGCTTGTAACCACTAGACCACAATCTGCTCCCAGAGCCAAGAATAGCAGGAAGACTTCTGATGTTCAACTTTCAGCAAAGCTGTCTCACTTGCAAGACATTTTGGAGTGTTTGCAATGTTAGTAAACTGACAGGGACCTTAGGAGCAGGCAGGTAGAATTGGAAATGGAAAGGCAGGACAAAAAAGAAAAAGGATTTTTTAAAACCATTTTCAAGTCTTGTTTTTTAGTGTAGGTTTTGTTTGGGTTTTTTTTTGAGTCTGACTCACAATTTTTAAATTTGTGGTAGGTTATAGTGTTGCCAAACCTAATATATCTTATCCTTCATCTAATCCTCTCTCCAAAGTTTTCATGCTTATTCAGTCCTTGATCTGTCTTTTGGGATGGCTTCTAAGGATACCAACCAGTAGCAGATGTGATACTTTTTTTTTTTGGTATTGTGGACATCTCCTGAAAGAATTGCACCAAAATAACAAAACAGCAACGGCTTTTGGGAGCTACCAAACACCCTCCAGACAGTCGCTACTTTTGATCATTGCCAGCCTAAGTTGATTTGAACAGGGAACTGATAAAGAAGTGCTGTCAAGCCCAGGCAAGTTATGTTTCTGCTTCTCCATCTGAATAATTTCTTGACTGTTTGTTGAATGCTTGAGAGCAAGTTGGGTGCCTTCCAAAAAAAGCAAAGATAGCCTCCCTGTCCCAGAGAGGTTACAGTGCAAACAGAGACTACCCAGCATGTAATAGCAATCTTCCGTGCGTACGGGAAGCAACGGAGGCAGCCGATCATATGGACTTTGTAGGCAGGACCTAAAGACAGATATGAGGCCATAACAGTTGCTTGTCTGTGTTATTGGCCTGCTGGAGTTCCCCGATGCACAGGCCAGGGAAGCACTTCATGTCCAGGGCAGGAGGGATGCAGCCCAGGACAGGTCACAGAGCTGAGACGTCCCACAGGTTGCGCTATACACATATGTAATGTTTTAAACTGAACTTAGGAAAAGGATTTGCATGGATATACCACATGATCCAAGTGGCCAAGGCTTAGTTACCAAGCTTTTCAACAGGAAAGGAGGCTTCTGGATCAGAAATTATAATGTTTCAGCACACATAAATTACAGGTTCATCTCTCTACATACTGACAGTTATAAACAGCCCTTTCTTGGCCCTAGGTCAGATGTATTTGACCATAATTACATTCTTTGTAGGTCACTTATTTTTGTTTTGAGTACCACTGTTTTTTTAATGGATCTGGCCTTTGTGTTGCTGTTGTGTCTCCTGCTCCCTTTTTCTGCCATGACCACCGCCTCCTGCCACCAGCAGCATCTGGGTGCTCAGGACAAGGGACATGCAGCATGGGTCACCAGCAAGGGGAGGGGAGCCCAGCAGGCAAACGCTCTGAGTTTTGAGCAGGACCTATAACGGCAGCCTAGCGAGGAGCCCTGGCATGGTGGTGTGCGGTGAATGGGAGTTCACCCTGCCTGCCTGCCGGAGGAGGAAGCAATGTTCTTTATCACTCTTGTTTCCCTCTGTCCTGCAGTCAGGTTTTCTGCTTGTTTTTCATTGTGCCCTTCATGTGTTTTCCATCTCTCCAAAAATCACTGGCTTTGTTTAAAATAGACTCGGAGCGGCTGCCAAGTCTTTATCCAGAGAGAGAGAGAAAAACGCATGGACGCCAAGTTCCTATAGAGTTATCAAGAGCTTTCACTCCCCATCAAGATCTCTGAATATACCAGAAACCTGATCTTCTCAAGAAGAGCTCTGTATAGTCACTATAGCTCTTCCTGTAAGAGCCACCAAAGCATTTCTGCCCAGGCCAGTACACCTCAGCTCCCAGTGGTGTCTCCCATGATCTGCTTGTAAGTGCCCTCAGCAGTCTCTTACTTACATAGTGGGATTTTGGTCTTTCTTTGCAGTACATTGAATATGTACAGAAAAATCACAAAGTTAGAGGAAAATGTTTTTAGAGGTACCACGCTCATATAGTAATACATTTCATGAGAGCACAGCTTTGTATTGTAGGCTTGTAGCCAAGGAGGATTCACCTTGGAGGTCTTTGCTAGGTATGTTTGCCTTCTCTTTATCCTTTACCACCTTTTTCTATCCCAGCCCTAAAGGGATTTCCTGCTTTTTCTCTGAAGGGAAATGCTATTGCTAAGTAATTCCTGACTGGGAGCTCACCATCTCCTCTCTGCAACAGTTCAAGTCAGCAAGATTGTAAGTACATGTAAAATTGAAAACAGAATCAGCTCCTTCATCACCAGAACAAAAGATATTAAAATGGAGACAAAAACTAATGTCCTTTGCTTTTAGGTAGAGCAGTTTGATTTAACTGGCTTTTGGACCTGTTTCCTAATATTTCTTGTTCAGAAAAGCTTATTGAAAATAAGATGGCTGGTGGGGAGAGACTTTCCTAACAGAAGCAGCTCTTTCTGACAGAAAGTAAACAAGCCTGGATCAGGTTTTATGAGCACTGCTCCTCCCACCAGGACTGAGAACGCAGCAACTGAAAGTCAGCAGCTCTGAAGTTTCAGGTGCTAGAACAAGCTGTGATGTATGTCTAAAAAATACCAGGAGCAGAGGGGTGTTCCTTGCACACTTTGGTTTCAGAGACGCATCAAGGTCTCATTTTGCCTGTGGCACTCTGCAGTCTCTTGCCACCTGCTCTTTCTTGCACTGAGGTCTCTGCATTTACACCTTCGTCATTGCCTGCTTCTTATTTTTCCCAGGCACTCTGCATGCTTCTAGAACATGAGTCTTTTAGTTCAGCTTGGTTGCTTGCTCACACAGTTCCAATTCTTCTGCCTTTCTGCGCCCCAGATCTGAGTTTCCCCAGAGCTGCCTCAGTGGTCTCGTACCTTTCGCAGTGGGACCTTGCCGTAGGGCATCAGGGAGGGAAAGCTGCCTCGTCTGAAGGGAGTGTGTGGTGGATGCCAGGCTTTGTTAATGTTAAAGGAGGGGGAGAGTTACAACTTTAGATGAAGTGTAATAAAGATGATCTCCTGTTTCTCCTCCCACTGCTCATCTCCCTGCTCCCCTTTGAAAGTATCCTTCTCTGCTCTCCACTCTGTCACAGGTAATCTTGGTTTGGCGCAGACAGTTCCTCCTCTTACTTCTCCTAGGAAAACAATGTCATCTTGCCACTGTTCTTCCCTGCACACCAACAGAGCAAAGTTTTCTTCTACAAGTCCTGGCAGTAGATGACATTGGCAAGGTCCTTCCCAGCTCTGCCACCGGTGCAGGCGCAGCGTTTTCAGGGAAATGGGAGTGTCCCTGACTATGCCTCGCATGTACGTGTGTGTATCCGTATTGTGATTAAGTCTGCAATTATGGTAAGCACATGGAGAACTCAATGCACAAAGTATGAACTCGTTGTTTTGAAAGTCTGGACAATAACATCTTGATGACTCACTTTATCTCTGTAAATAATGGCTGAAAGATACTTATTTCTTCATAGTGTTGTGAAGATTCACAAAACTTCAGAAAGTGTTTTGAGGGAAATTGCTGCTCCTGGTACTATTATAAATTAAGTCTTTGGTCATTCACCTCATTCATGGTGTTAACACTCCACAAGAAAGGAGTGCTCCTTTCGATTGCTTTTTTCTAATACTGTTTTTCTGCCATTTCCTGTATAAGCAGGGAATACTTATGTAGCCCCCAAAAATCTTGAGTCACGAAACATCTTTCTATCTAACCTGGTGCATTGAATACCTAATTCAGCACTGAGATAGGTGGTGATCAGTTCTCTCAGCATCCACTGCAGAAATTAGCCTTAAGTGTTGATGAGACACACACACACTTATACTGGGGTTTGGGGGAAGGAAGTAGGAGACAGAATGACATAAAAAGCACTGGTGCTGTGAAAGATTGAGGTGTAAGAGGGAAGAGAGGCAGCACCCTGAGTAACCAGCAAGAACAAAGCACAAATTAAGCCTTTGCACAGCAAACAAATTTATAAAAGGTGTCAGACCTAGTTGCTGCTTCTTTAGTTCTTTTTGAACAGTTCTGAAAATGAAGTGAATTAATAGATTCCAAACCTAGCAGGTAAATTTGTAGCAAGCAGAAACATGAGAATAAAGAGGGTGGTAAAGCAATATTAAAAAAAAGATTACAGACTGGAAATTGGGCTCAGTGCAAAATCTTTTTTCCTGTCTTTTTTTTTTTTTTTTTTTTTTTAAAGTTACTGTAACTATATGCAAGAAACACGTGCCAGAGGAAATGAGAATTTAAGAAAATATAGACAGCTTGGCAGGGCCACAAAATGAAAGCTTTAAGGAAAGAAAATTTAGAGAACAGAAGGAAATATTAGCTGGAGAAATGATAGCAGCATAGAAAGACATAAATTTGCACCCAACTTTTTAACATCAAAGTTTTTCATTGCTTGAAAATGGTAAGTTTTGTCATGTTGATCCTGAGGTGGGAAATCATGTGCGTGGGGGTTTTTTAACCTGTTGGGAGAAAAAGATGCATACACAAAGGCAGGGAAAGAGGAAACTGATTCCAGCAATTTAATAGTTAAGGTGTTGGAATAGTTACCAGACACTGTTTCTGTAGGAATGATGAAGCTGAGATTCAGAAGACGTTGAAAGAATTGTGATTCCGAATGGCCAAATACACATTAGTGCCCCCACCTTGACACAAATAAACCACAGCTGCCTGGACAGCATAATTCCCTTTTGGCTTGAAACTGTATATGCTATTTAGAAGGCTCTTTGAGAATAGAAGTAGCCCAGTGAGAGAGTCACAGAGAAGCCAGGGATCTAAAGCTGACCCAGCAAATAGCTGCTCCTTGCTGCCTGTGCAAGAAAACTGAGGCAGCTGGATCCCCAGCAAAGGTAGCTGGAAATACAGAAGAAATAAGCCCTGATCCTTTCCTCTAAGAAGATAACAAAGCAATAGCAGGTGCTCAGAGGCCGCTGTGAAAGGCCTGGTTCTGAATCTCTCCTAGCGTGAAGCTTGCACTGCCATGTTGTCCTTTGTCTGGTTGTCAGTGAGGAACAGGATCTGGCTCCTCCTCATTCTGTAATGTGTAATTTTTAGTCTCTCCAATACGTGAAGTCACCGAACCTTCTGACCTGTTTACTCAGTGCTTCCAGAGGCCATTCATTTCCAAACGTTATCATGTTACAGGTACTTGGAGTCCCCAGTTCAACCCTTTATAGTAGTTATTTATTACTCTGGCTTGGTCGGTGAATGCTGAAGCAGCAGTTTTTTCCTGTCCCACTGCAGAGCTGCACCCTCTGCCTTTGCCACTCGCAACACCCTGGTCCCTGTGCAAGAGCCACTCTGGAAATTCATTCAGCTGGATGGTGCTGAGTCCACAATGCCTTCACCTGCACATACACCTGCAGACAACGCGCTGGCTGTACACGCAGCACCCATGGAAGGCATCAGCTGCGCCACGCCAGGGGCAGAGGCATCAAATGATCCACAAGGCCAAGGATGGAAAGGGCAGCCTGCCTGTGGTGGCCTTTCATGAAATTTCACGTTCCTATGGAGCGTACTCAGGAAAAAAAAGGATAATGGGAAGGGCTTGGTGGCACGGTGGGACTTTTGGATTGCTTTGTACTTGTTCCCACGGTATACCAGATGCCAATCATTGATCTAGAAGTGAAAGGCTGAGCAGCCTGTCTGTTTAAGGAAGATGGTGGAGTACTTCTTGTTTAGGCAGGGTCTGCCACAACTAGCAGTCTACCCATAGTGATGGAAGACAGCCTAGGTTGGAAAACTGGCCCGAGAAAACTAAATATTTGAGCAGCTAATCTGTGCTACATTATCAGTACCTGAGCTAGGTAATTAAAGCTAGCTCTTGCACAGCTACAAAGCCTTTGGTCATGCCTTTAGCAGTATAGGCATACCTCTGGTGTCTGAAAACATTTGCTTCAAGCCTCCCTTTGTAATTATTTAATGTGCTAAACGCATTGTATGTTGGGGTTCAGGGCTATTTAGTCAGACATGAAAATCCCTGTGGATATGATGGGGAGCACTCCTTGATACACATTGCTGCTATTCATGCTTCGGGATATTATGCTCCAAGATGCACTATGCTGGGACATGCAGGTCACTGCTTCCCAGAAGGAACCATGAATGCACTGTATACACAGTTTGTCCCTTTCTTTTGCCCTTCAGCCTGCCAAGTGGTTTGGTAGCCTCACAACTGCAGACATCATTAGAGCAAGTCTGTGGTTGTTTGCTCCTATCAGACCTGTTGGTTAAACATTTGAGAAAGCTGGCCATACTATGGAGCTCACTGTAATGCGGGAGGGATCCCAAAGTGTCTTGCAAAAGGTATTTAACTCACGATTCATCCCATCTAATTTAAGGGGTTCATCTAGAATACTTAAATTGAAGCTCTGGCACACTCAGAGCAGGTTGTCTAGCTCCTAGCAATCCCTTGCCCACTACTGGGGTGCTGCTTCCCAGCCTGAAACTCCACCTCCATCCTATACAAAGAGGCTAGGGATCAGGAGGCCCCCGTCTTTGTCCCACTGGGAATTCCCCTGCTTGCATCAGGGTAGGTGGAGGGGGGAAGTGTTGTCTCATGGAATGTCCGGGATATGGGAAAACCCCTCTGCTTGCTGGTCTTGACTGCTTAATGACCCTGTCATTTGTGATCTAAGGCACAATAGTGTTTGTTCCCCTGAAAGGCCTTTCTTGCAGCTGGAAACACCCTGGGATGTCAATTTGCTTAGATAAAGCTGGGAGAAGCAAGTTGCTCCTTCACAGGAAGGTGGGGAACCCCCTGACTGCAGATGGAAGGCTCAGAGGTGCTGCTGGTGGAAGGCAAGATGAGCCTGGGCCAGGTAAACCCACCAGCTCACATAAGAAAGCTAGGAAAATGAGTCAGGAAGAGAGGAACGTGCTTCAGAGCCTGTTGTAGCTGCGGGACCAGCATACAGAAAGGCTCTGTGATTCACAGGACAAGCTATGAACTGCTGGAAAAGGGTCCTGGACCCCCTCCTCCTTCCTGAGACAAGCTTGGAGCTTGTTCTGCAGTGCAGAGGAGCTGAGGTGGGGAAACACCAGTGATGCTCATGAATCTCACCAAGGTCTAAAAATTGTGCTAAGGATTACTCGGTTTAGGGTTCTGGGGAAAGTCTACATGTTATGTGCTGTAACCAGTGCACGCCTCTAAAGATTTAAACTGTTCCCTGATGGAAGCTTGGAGCTTTGGGGCAGAGTGCGCTGGAACTGCCATTGGTCTCTGAAGAGTTAGACTTGTCCTTGGAGCTTAGCACAGCTGGATGTGTCAGCCTTTCTGCCTGGGAGAGAGGAAGGGATGGAAAACCAAAGGAAAACACAGTGCTGTAGCACACTTAAATCACAGGATTCAAAGATTTAGTGGGTTATGGAACACCATATGGGCCACCAGGCCCCCTTCTGGTCTTACTGCAGCAGCAATGTATGCCAAGCATGTCTTGCTCAGGAAGAGAAGCAAATCCTCTGTGGTCTTTTACAAGGAGCTTAATAGATGCTTTGAAAATGCCAGTCCTGGTGGCATGAGGGATGTCCTATGCCTTCTGACCCAACTGGTGTAGCAAAACCTGTGGTGAGTGTCTGTGTCTCGGGTGGGATGGTGGTGACTTCACTCCCTTCGGTGCTGTGGTGCCAGTCCATTTTCACCACTTTGCTGCTGGTCTAGTGATACGCTGGGCCATCTAAGCACTGCCTTTATTTTTCAGATGCAGTATGTAATTAATCAGTGAGACTCACTGCCACATCACTTCATCCAAGAGTGAGTAAATGAAGCTAGATGGATCTATGCAAGAACACTGACTTTCAACATTAAATTAAAGAAGGGATGTGATATAAAGAACATAAATCAAACTCTTGCTATTGGCAACAGAGAAGCACTTTTCCCCAGGACAGATTACTGCAGAAGATTTCTTGCATCTTCTGGGAAGAGAAATGTTGTGTGCTGCCAGAGAGACGATACCAGAATAAACAGACTGCGTGTAGGTACAACATTTCAGATCTATGAGTGAATGGGCCACAGTGGCAACAAATTGCTATCACCCACTGCACTGCTAAGCCTGTTTCCTTCAGTGAGAACAAACTACTCTCGCCTCCGTCACCAAACTTGGAGGTAATAAAGATCAGCTGGCCATGTGAAAAGCCACCCTTGCTTTTTTCCTCCCCTATCTGGAGCAAACCCTACCTGCACGGGAGGGTGGTGTGCCCCCCTCTGCTCCCCTGTGCAGACCCCTCCCAGGTCCCCTCACTCCCCAGGTCGCTGTCCACCATGGGGCTGCTGTCACCACCCTAGTGGGGAGGGTTAAGCTCAGCTGCGTATAATCTTTAATGTGATATGCGTGCAGGCTCTTCTTGTTACACTCAGGCTCAGTTAGCAGGTACAGCAGTGAATGTGAATATTAAGAGCTGCTTAGAGGATTGATTTTTCATTAAGATGAATCTGTTGTAATTAAGCCTAACAGAGATGTTCGTGCTAATGCTGTGTTATTGCCTGAATGCAATCCTCCTTTTTTTTTTTTTTTTCTCTTTAAAGCATGTGAAGTTTATTTACCTTCCTTTCTTTTTCTTTCAGTCTTGTACTATTTCTGCCTCTCCCTCTCCCTCTAGAATATATGTTGGGGTGCCCTTTCTTCTTTCAGTGTCTGTTTTCTCTCAAGACCAATTTTTTTCTGTTGTGTTTAATTGTTTTTCTCCTGATTTATTGTTCCAAGTCCATGCTAGGCAGTCTGTTTATTTATAATTTGGATTATTTTAAAATGGATCCAGAGCTCTAGGTCAGTGTTTAAAAATTAACTAATAAAATACACAAATGAGGCCCAATGGTCAACATAAGATTACACATCCTCTAGGATTCGCATGCTACTCCAAATAAACCATGGGGGAATACCAGCCCCAGGTATGGAAAACTCACTGATCTGGAATGAAATGACCTGGTATAGAAAATATATATGGGAACCCTTCACTGACAGCACCAGGCTACTCTTCTTCTGGTAGAGCCAGCAGGTGTTGGTATGAGCCCTCGGGAGGAGTCATGGCAATGGTGGGGTATGGCAGGGAAATGCCTGCCTCTGCCCAGCCCAGGTGTCCACCTCCCAAGAATCCATCCTCTCACTGTGAGGTGATTTGGGAGAACGCAGCTCAAAGGATAGTAAGTATAATGTGCTCCACACAACACAGGTCAGGAGACCAGAGGGTCCCAAACTTTTGCTGCACCTTCCCTCTTCCACTGAAGGGGCTGCTGGTTCTCATTGAAAAGGAAAAGAGTGGAAGGCAGTGTGTGCCGTTCTGCACAGAGACACAAACCCACCCATTGCCATCACTTCCCCCCCCACTGTTTTAGCACTACCCCACGCGTGGTACCCTGACAGTTACATCCCTCTCTTCACACTCCATTGCAAAACTTCTCCAGTAAACAAACAAGTGATATCAGCCACTGTGCATATTTGGAGAGGCAGTTTTGGCTTGTGGAGGAGGACGAGCAAGAGCAGCAGACCTCGGGAGAGAGTGTGGTGTATAAACAGCCCTGCTGGCAGCAGGCTGAAGGGGCGGCTGTGCCACAGCCCGCCTCAGCCGCTTGTGGTATGGCAGGGCAACGGGAACAAGCCAGCATCACCCAAAGCAAAGCCATTCTGGTGGTCAGCTGTCAGCCACAGATACCATCCCCACGCACCCCCAGCAAACGTGGTGTCCCGCAGCTGGTGCCATCAATGCTATGAGGTCAGTTGTGCACGCAGGCTAGGGGGTGGCTTGCGGCAGCGGGGAGGAGGCAGTACCCTTGTTCATGCTCAGAGATGCCTCGCTGCCTAGGCCAAAGAGAAAAGCACACAGACAGCAGGCTTTGATGCGCTGGCTTGACAACTGGGCACATTTAGTTCGTTTGCATGAACACACGAAGCAGTGGCACATGGTGGCCAGTGCAGTGTGTCCCGCTCACCTCCCTGCCGAGGTGGGGGCACATCCCCCAAAGGTAAGAAAACTTGTGGAACTGCAGGAACTAAATACACCTGCTCCGTCAGTCACAGCCCGGGCATGCTGCTGCCCTGAAGACATATGTTCTTTCATATTGGTGCAAAGTGGGAGCAAAACCTATCCCCGGGGTTAGCTGTACAGTGTCCCCAGACAGAGGTATGGCCGGTGCATGGATGTGCTGATGCTGGACTGGGGAACCAGCGCCACTCCCACCGCAAACAGAGGGGTGTTTTAAGCAGTTGCCCCAATGAAAACAAGATCAGGCTTTTTAGTGTGGTGTTAACAGCTATGTTAAAATCCTCACACTTTCCAACAAAAGAAAGGCCCTCAGAGAAACCCAAACAAACACTCGCACAAGCAACACTGGAAGCTGGCTTGAGTTACAAACACAGGAAATTAAATACAAAACCATGTTACAATAGCATTGAGGATCTGATTTAAAACAAGCCAGACAAGAGCATGCACTGTTCAGATTGCCGTATTTTTCCCTACCCCCACTCCCAGGGGGATTGGTCTCTATAAATATACACTTGCATGTAAGTAGTGTATGTTTGTATACACATGCACATGCATGCACGTTTTCTACCACATTAAATAAACCAGTAGAATTTAAATAATACAGTAGCCTTTCTCTGGACTGGGCTTACCCAGTATACACGTACATGAAGGTGCTTTAGCCAGGACCGTGAATATTGTATGTTATGGGGAAAAAGTTTGTTGTTGTTTGAAAAAGTTTTCTTCTTTCCTAAACTGAGATCCTTGCAAAGATTCAGTCTACAGCACAATTTCACAACAAACGAAGGTGCAACTGAGAACAGTGCAAAGGTGACAGCAAGGACAAGGCGGCAGGAGTTCCGTCAATGGGTTTTATTGCAAAAGAAAACATATTTAACCTTCAGCTTCAATTGCATTAGCAGAAGGCACCTTTACTCCAACAGAAATGGATACCGAGGGTTATACCACTACAGCAACTCTCCTGATGGGCAAAACTTGACGGGGCTTTACAATTGGTCTCGTGTACCCTTCCAGATCACAGCCAGCATGCTGCCATCAGGTGACATTCTGTGCCCTCTGCAGAAGCCTCTTTCCACCTCCAATTGCAGCTGCACACTGCTGGAGGTCACTGGAAAGGGGAGGGTGGCCTCAGGTTAACATGTCTTGACTTGTCCCTTTGCTGCAAATCCCCATCTCGTGGCCTCAGTCCTAGGGTATGCGTTTGTTTTTCTCCTTTTATCTTCAGAACACTCTCAAATGTATTTCAAACGAGAATTCTATTATGTTTTCCTTTCCTTTATTACACTTTGCTACAGTTTGTCAATACTGGCTACCGGTGTTATTTGAGGCCACACATTAAAAAAAAAAAAAGGTCCTTCCCGAGCTCTGAACATTTATCTGAAGTTCTGCATAAGGTCACATGTCTCCTCCAGCAGAAGGTCTTGCAAAGTTAAACAAAGTCCCCTTGCTTGCTCTGTCTGAGTAAATACAGACCATATTGGAGTAAATAAACAGCCAGGCAGTGTCCCAGACAATGGGCCTTGGCGATGAATTAATAAACTCTGCCTCTCGCATTAGCAGAGTGTGACTGGAACTGGCAGGAGGCCCTGGCGGGACTCCAGAAACGATTATTACTAGACAGAGCCAAAGGAGACTTGGCACGGCGCAGAGCCCACAGCTGGAGATTAGGTAACAGAGTCAAAGCGCTCACGGAGCTGCCAGGGCGTTGGTTACCCGGCCTGAGGAGAGGGTCAGGGCTCTGTTTTTGTAGCCTGTATTTACGGAGGGTGCCTATCTCCGAAACTCATGCTGCTCTGATTTGTAATCCATAGGTTTATTCTGCAGGATCAAATTGCCATCCCAAACTGAGCCAGTTGACCAAAATGCCTTGTCTGGGAGAAACAGCACAGGATGAGTGTGCACCACTCCTGTCCTCTCCACCAGCCAGAGACCCTGGTGCCCTTGGGTGGAATGGGACTCTGTGGTGCTGCAAAGGGAACAGCCAGGCCATGCAGCTGGGCAGTGCTATTTTGGGTGAGGGAGAAAGATTTGCTTCTGTAAAAAAAAGCTTTATCTGGGCTTGTCTTCTGAGCTGAGTGCTGAATCCAGAGGCAGGAGGTCTGCTGAGGAAGGAAAGCCTCCTAATGGCTTGCACTGGGGAGGGGGGCTGCTGACACCTCTGGGGAGCCACTGCTAAGACAGCCTTTTCCTGAGCTGCATAAAAGTTGTCACTCAGATGCATTAATGAAGGTGTAAATAGGAAGGGACTGTGGACAGCTGGTAAAAGTCATCCCCCCAGTTCCCACATTGAAAGAAATGGCGGCTGTGTTGCTGTGTGGACTATGGTGCACAGACCCTGAGCTCTCTCACAAACCAGAAGAAAACACCCTGGAACTTGGAAGCCCATCAGCCGTGCTGGATGAGCGTTGCAACAACTTCAGGTAGCAGGTTTATCAGCTGGGCTACCTCCAGCGTGGATACCCTGCTGACACAGCCATCCTGCTTCCAAGAGCTGAGATACTTTCTTCACCCGCTGTTGTACTGGTTTATTTAGACCTGCTTCTTGGATCTCTGACATGGGTCTGCTCATTGCCATGCACAGACATGCCTGTATTTGCAACTTGCATCCCCACAGTAAGCTATAAACATGTTAGCAACGTCAGGTGGGCTTGGCACTTGTGTGCTAGAGTAGAGGTGGAAGGTGAAATGATACCTACTCCTGCTGTGAAGCATTTTGAGAAGTATGAATGAAAAACTCAAGCTTTTTCAGTGTCTTCTGAAGAAGGGAAGCTGTATGCTAAACCACTCTCTTCTCCTTCACACATGGTAAGGAGACTGTGGTCTGAACTCCATCCCAGAGGGCCCCCACACCATTCTGATGGCCCTAACTGCAGGAACAGCTCTGTTTAGAGCTCATGTCTTTTACATCTCAATGAAAAGGAGGAAGAAATCCGGCTTTCTTAGTGCCATTACCAAGAATGGAAATACCTGGATTGCTTTGAAAACACACTTTACCAAATATATGGTGGTCAGTACAATTACCAAAATGAAGGGAAAAAAGTCTTTAATTTCACATATATGCTATAGTAAATGGCAATACAAGCATTTCTTATCCTCATTTACTGCTGAATCCTCAACCTGTCCGGGACTGAATGCCCCCAAAGAAAAACAATAATAGTTTCCAGCTCTGAATACTGCCTTTTGTCATCAGGTTTGAAAGCCCTTCACAAAGGAGAGGAATCTCATTTTCTGTGTTTTTCCACAGCAAGAAAGGGGGTCACACAGGCATAATCCAAGCACCGCTCTGGTCAGTGCCAGCCTGCTGCTGCACCACCCCTCAGGATCCTGCTGCACCCTCGCCAGCCAGCCCCCCTCCACAGAGGCTGAAATGCTGAAATGCCACTTGTTTGGACTTGTCCTATAAACATTTATTTTCTGTGCATGAGACTACAAATGCTCCTGGGGTGAGTAGCTGATGGTTGGGTCAAATGGAGGAGTCTTCCAGTTAATACTGTCCAGGGCTATGGCAAAACTGACTCCACAGCCCTTTGCTCACTCCCCAAGCTCCTTCTTCCTCAGCAAGCGAGTTTTTTCTTTCATAACAAAATTTGAAGCAAAGAATTGCTTTCCAAAAGCCAAGGCACAGATTTTGTTCCTCTCCTTAAATCACCTTCAGCTTGATGAGCGTGGGCACTCCTTGCTGGTGCCTCTAAACATTGCCTGGAGAGAAAACCTCTGCGGAAAGTGAAATTCAGAAGAGCTAATAAAACATTTTCTGAAGGGTTTGAATCTCTCATTCCAAAGAAAACAAAGAGGTCGGCTGACCTTTCAACCTGACCCTTTTCTTTTTTTTTTTTTTTTTCTAAGGCATTAAGAAAAACATTCTGCAAACAATGAGTGCTCGTGGTAATTGTCCCTCCCCTGTGCCCCAGTTCTTGCCAAAAGCAACATTTCAATGGCTATGGGGGGTGGAGGTTGAAAGCAAATGAGTGAGCAAGCAAATGCTGGCTTTCACACATCAGTGGCTGGCTACGCCCTGGCCACATCCAAGGAGGTTCAAGGTGAGGGAGTCAAGCTCTCAGGTTGTTCCTCACCGAGTTTTACAGTTGCAGGTATCTGAAATATTGCAGTCTGAGTATGGAAATCTGTATCGGAAGCACTCTGGAAGCCCAGTCAAAGGGTAAGAGAAAGGGTCACTCAATGGCAAAGTGAAGTATAATTCAGATCAACATCTCTTCAATTGACTGCTGAATTCCACCTTCATGTCACATGCCACATCTACTCATCCCTCAGCCCATCACGGTCCTTCTTCTAGTGTCAGGAGAAAAAAGTGCTAGCTTTATATGAGAAAAATCTTTCTGTACCATTTATCTCCATCGTTTTCCAGCACTAGGACCTGCAGTGGATCCTGCTGTGACATGTTTCCAGCTGCAAAAGGAATCAAAAGATTTAGGGTTGAGTTCCCTCCTGATTCTGGAACATGTTCCACTGTGCAATCTTTTGTAATATCTCTCTGCAATAAAAGCACTAATGCTCTCCAAGAGGCCTCCCCCTTTCACTTTCCTCATAAGAGGTGATGACAAGCTCCCAGTCCAATTGTCTGCACACATCCTTAAGTGTGGGGAGCCAGAGATTTAGCTACCTTTCCTGGTTCTGACACTAACCTGTATGCTAGTCCTAGGCAAATCGCTCAGGTTTTACCCCACCTGGATAAAACATTCATAGAAATCCCTTCTTCTAGTACTGGAGCAGCAGTGTTAGCACTGCTGGGTGATAGCTGTAGACAGGGGGGGCTTTCAGCTGTTTTAAGGATTCTGCTGCCAGAAAAGAAGACCTTCCTATGCCAGGGCTCATCTTGCTAACTCTGAGGCAGCTGAATCGGTTTTGTAAAAGCACGCTGGTACTGTCAAGGTCCTGCCTTTGAACGTGTTTCTCCAGCTGTAAAATGTGGATTGAAACACCGAGCCAGCTCTGTAAAGGTCTGCTGAGATTTAAACTATGTTGGCATCCTCCTCCTCAGTGTCAGCAGAGCTGGCAAACACGAGGAGAGCGCAGGATGGTTTCTACTTTTCTTTGAATCATACTGTAAAACTCCACAACCCTGAGAACAGACCTCATAATTCCCAACAAGCACACAAGTAGGTTTAGGTGCTCGTGTGGGAGGGAAAGTAGAGGTTCAGGGGGGTTACATAAACAGTGCATCCAGAATCATTTTGTTACCCTCCAGATTTACTTCTCCTCTTCAGTAGGAGTTTGTACACCAAAGTACAATTTTGTGGCTCTTCTTCAAGACCATTAACTCAATATAAAAATATCAGCACTGTTTTTATTATCTGAAAAAAAAAGCTCAAAGCTGAGTTTTTGTGAGCAATACTCAGTTCATTAAACAATGACTCAGAGTAGGTTTTGTGGTGGAGGATTCAGCTTTTCCTTAGTGGTGGGATCAAGATGTCCTGTTTTCATGATAATCTACCTTTCATCTCTCTCACATTGCAAAATTCGTTTTTACCTTGATCCCACACAAACCTCTTCATTTCTTGCTTTTGTTATTGTAAATTATTTACTTTAGAAATGCTGAATCATGACACTGAGGTTAGAGAAAACTGTACTTGTATTCGAAGTAAGAATTGTTCCCACATCTTCTGAAGATTCCTGGACTACTATTTTTGCATGTCCTTACATTTTATGGTTTAAAAAAGTTCAAGTGGCACTTGGTTCAGCCCTTCTCAGAGAGGTCCAAACCTGGACCTTTTACCCTGGAGATATTTAATTCTAGCAAATGATGCCTGCTATCACGACGTGGGAGGAACTGTGCCTAGCTGCGTGGGCAGTCACAGTGCTGGCTTCCCTCAGACCGCCCCAGAGCGTGTCCACCCACGCCACTGCTGGCCGGCCTCCTTGAAGCCTGGGTGGCAGAGCACCAGTGGGTCCTGGGCTCACATTGTCTGTGAACAGCATGGTGTGCACCTGAACAGAAGCAGGCTGCAATTCAGAGAAGCAGTCCAGAGTCTATGTGAAGCTTTTGTGAATACCTTGGGTTTGCAAAAATTGGGCTAGAAATCTCCTGAAATAAGGTATTTGTAGTTCGCAGTTTGACCAGAAACACAAGGAAAAGGAGCCAGAGCCCCAGCCCCAGGTGTGCACCGCAGCCTGACAAGCAGCCTGGAAACACAAGTACATCATGGTCTAGGACCACAGCTTGGTTATTACTCAGCTGCAACCCCGGCCCACCAGTGCAAGGGCTACCTCTTGCCCACACTCCTCACCATAAGCTAAGTCTCACCGGCTGAATCACAGCTGCTGTAAGTGAAGACATGCATTGGCTACCCATCATCTAGCGACAGGCAGCTCCAAGGCTCCCTCTGTATGCAGTCACGAATTAAACTGGTAACTCGATTGTGTGTCAGATGGCTTAAGTGAATGTGAAAGCTGAGACAGGGTGACCTGCAAGGTAGGGTGTGCAGTACAGCAGTGAGTGGCTGCTGGCAGATAAAAACCCATCTGAGCCCGGTATCCCTTCTTTTCCCATTTTTTATAGGCTTTTATGAAGGCAAATATGAGATGCAGCAGGGTGGGTAGAAGACAGTGTGCATGTGAAAAAGCCATAATTTACACTTTGCTGTGTTGTATCTGCTTATAGGTGTCTGTTTTGCCACCCTGCACGCTACCTATGTGATTACTGCAACACCAGTGCTACTTTGAGAGTAAACTATCAGGATACAACTAGTGGGTTGGTGCTTGCAGAAGAATTGCTGCTCTGAGCAGTGGCTGGCCTCGGGCCGTCACACAGGGCTTCTGCACTCTCTTCTCTGAGCCAGTCAGTAGGCCACCATGTCTAACAGCGACTGCCACTCGCCTGCTGAATCTCTGCTCCACTGAGCACCGCCCGACATGCAGACAGGCAGATAGGGGCCACCTCATGAGTCATTTATAATGAGTAAACAAAGCATTTCTCCAGTGTTATCCAGGATCACTTAGCCTGAGCTGGGATGCCAGCCTGGCAGAAAAGGGGCTCTTGTTCTGGCCCCCCTCTGCAGCAGGTGGCGAAAGGCTCGTCCCTGGAAGCAGAACAGGGCTGCCCACCATGTACAGAGCATGTGGGATGACCCATGCCAATGACTTTTTCCAGAGGCCAGCTCAACGTGCATCGGTTAATCTATGTTTTCTGTGCATTAGACCCCAAGTTTTTTTACATTACCACTGATAGCTGAATTTTCCATTTTAGTGGCTCTCATCTTCTAGAGATGTCAGCAGGTTACAGAGTGTGCTTGGTAATTGTGGGTTATTTAAGCCCCAGCACATCTTTAAGGCAGATTTTATAACCTGCATTTTATGGAAGGGCTGGGTGAGGCCAGGCAGCCATCAGAGGGCACGTGCCAAGCTGTGTCACAGCCAGGGCTAAAGCCCTGTTCTCCTCTTTGCTTCTGCAGTGAGCCACCTGTGTAATCCAGGCAACTGTGTCAAGGGACACGGTTTCCCAGCAGGATGGCACGATGGTTTGGGTGGTATGTGAGAGCCCAAGCAGAAGGCCAAATGAACACAGAAGCACTTCTGACTTCTCCAGTAGCAAAGTAGCTATTTTATATGTAAGTTGCCCTGCATTTTACAGCCCTTCCCATCCTTCCGTGACCTCACTCCTTCACGGATGGGCTCTCAGGTAGTGTTACCCCACTTCCAGCCACAGCTACAGGACAGCCACTAACTTAACTCAGGCTGTAAGGAGAGATACTGGAGTGCAGAGCTGCAAGGAGCAATAAGACAGCAGTAATGCCACCAGTATTCTTTTCTTCCAGGATTTATCAGAACGCCATGTATGCCTTTGATACTTGCTCTGGCTCTGCATGTGAGTCTTTGCCACTCTGTCAAGGAGTTGCATGCAGGTTGTCCCTGCCAGCTGGGAGGCAGTGCTGCAGGCAGGCAGACCTCAGCCTGCTGCCTGCACTCTGGAGAAGCAAGCGTGTGGTGGAGGACTTTGAAGCAATGCAGGACTGGAGGGGAGAGCACAGGACCTATGAAGCCGGAACCTTTGGGTTGCGTGTTAGTGCTAGAAACCTGCCAGAAACGGGACAAATGCAGGAGTACAATTAGCAAACTGTATTCCCTGGCTGTTTCCAGGGAGCGTTCGTTCGTTCCCCCTGCCCAGCTGTGCTGGGGTGGAGGTGAATTTCCAGTGCAGCGGGAGCACTAACAAGTTAATGTTTAACATTATTATTACCTCATCTTCCAGAGGCTCCTTCTAAACATAACAATTGACGACAGGCTCCTGATAGTTTGGAGGAGACCGACCTCAGCCCTAAGACTATGATGAATATGATTTCCCTTCCCCCTCTGTTTTGATTTTCTGCTCTGTTACTCCAGAGCATTGGCTGGCCATGACCCCTGGCTGCTTTTTCTGTAATTACCAGCTCCTGCCAGATTTACTGTGGAAGTTAATGTCTGTTCCAGCCAAGTCAGCCCCACTGTTATATTGTACAAGACAGTAACCCCTTCAGTACAGGCAGAGCTTTAGTGAAACAAAACAAAGAGTCAGGGAAGGGGCTTCCCAAGGCCCTGGGGAAAGCCTCACGTGCTTGACGAGGGTGCCACATTAACACTAGCGCTTTCATTACGCAGAGGCAAGCCACAAAATCTTCCTCGGGATCTTTCAAATCCTGCAGAGCACATAGGGTGCTCGGTGAGGAAAAGAGCAAGAAACAACTTTTACAAGAGCTCCGACAAACTCTCAGGCTTTCCTCGCAGTCCACTGTGCTCCCCTGGGCTTTTGCTTCAGAGCCTGTGCATGGTCTGGTGGGACTTTAATAGAGTAACATTCTGGACAGTTACCCTTAAAATTGGAAGGATTCTTTTCAGATGTTTTTGCAAGCAATTTTTTACACACTCAAATGAAGCTTGCTAAAAATGGCAAAATTCAGATTTGGATGGCTATCCAGTAGAGGCACATGTCTCAGCTTTGGTCCAGCCATCAGAAACACTTCGTCTTGCATCTGCACATTCTGCCCAGCTGATCAGAGCAGCTCCTGGGCTGCACTCATTACAACCATGCACAAAACCAAGAGTATTTTAGAGGTCTGTAGAAGATGAAACGGACTAGAAACATAGTCAAGGGCTAAACACAGTTAAACTAAAGGCCAGATTCTGATGAAAATTATATTCAGCTACATCTGGAATAATTCCATCTGAGCCATTGGAGCTGTGGGGTGCGAGTCCTGTGCCATGGGATCATGGGGAAATTAGATGAGTAGCCTTAGTATGGTGTGCACCATGTGAACAGAAGTGGTCACAACAGCAGTGAGCAATATGTCAGAAACTTCTGCTCTAGACACAGCTGGGAGATACATTGTGAGGAATCAAAGAGATCACACAAGTACTAACATGTTAATTTGACGGGAAGACACCAAGTAGGCTTGAGTAACACATCTGCAGCAAATTCTCCTCTAGGGCCCCCATATTTCTGCTCAAGATTTTGCAGACAGATGCACAGCAAGTACATAGTGGAAGCAAGTCTGGTGCTTCCAGGAAGTATCATCAGATGTGCTGCATGTGCCCTGTACAGTTATTGTTTGCATTTCAGATTGATATTTAGATATATCGGGCAGTATGCACACAGTAGGTCTGTGCATCAGACTTACTTTATATAGCTGGTTTAGCTGAGTGCATGTGCACAACAGCGTGAGTCAGGGTGCTGCCTGTCCCAGATACCCCAGAGTGTCTCCTGGGCACCTGTCTGAGACTCTGAGACACGCAGCAGTGTAGCAAGGGCCTATTGACCTGATTGACCAATCAGATATTCAGAAACCATGAGAAATCTATAAAGCTTAAACACACACACACACACAAAATCCATAAAGATCCGACTGGAGATAGATATTTATGCGTGGAAAAAGAGGACATATCTGAAAATGTAGATGTATGGGCAGCCCTAGTCTTCACCACAGTTTGACTCTGTGGTTCATGGCAGATAGCCCACTCTTGAGGAAACAACAGCAGTCTCTTCTTCACCAAGGCCATCAGAGCCAATTTTTGGGTTTGTGGGGCTGTAAGCGGGACCAGGCACTGGAGCCGCTTAGAAGGAGAGGCTCTGTGCTTATTCCCACTGTGGAAGCTGGGACTTGAAGACACGCCAGGACAGTGGGGCTGGGAGTAGCAGTTTGACATGTGGGGACTCACACACAACCCGGCTTTTGGGTAAAAGACTTTTGGACCAACCAGTGACTACGGACACACCTCAGGCCTGAAGAACCGCTGGCTTTCTGCATCCAAATTTGACAGGAGCTTACCTGTACTGATGTCCCCGTGGGTGGGTTGGTGTGGGTCCTGGGCTCTCCTGTGCTGCATGCCTTTCTGCACCGATGGGGAATGGGAGGGGAATGTCTCTGCTATGATAATGTTGGCAGCGGATTGCAAAACATGAATGAGAGTAAACACAGGGTATCCCCAACAGAGAGAAGGGGAGATGAAGAGCTGAAGTCATCTGCAGTACTCTGGGCACCAATTCTGGACCAAAACCAGGAAAAAGCTCACTTGACAGTCTCTTCAAACCCCGGGCTGGGTGAGGACAGCAAAGGGGACCCTGCCCGGGCCTCTCCGTGATGAGGCAGGCCTCTCAAATCTTTTCTAGCGTGTGAGACAGCCCAGTGGCCTGTCACGCGACGGGGGGACGTGTCTGGCAGGCTGGCCCCGCGCGATGCAGGGGCTGTGGCAGGAGGCCATGGTGGCCTGGCCGCCTGCCAGCCCACGAGGTTCGCCTCCTCCAGCAACCTGCCAATCTGCCGCCCCTGGACGTGCTGTTGGGGAGCGGGAGAGCAGCCTGGCCGCGCGTTGTGCTCAGGCGTGAGGTATTTATTATCCCAGCAGTGGGGAGGCGTGAGCTGGGAGTCGGATCTGCGAGGAACGCAGGGTCTGGCTCTGCCCTCGGTGCAGGGGACGCCTGAGCTGGAGGCAGGAGGGTGCCGTGGGAGCCATGGCACTGCAGATGGAGATCTCTGTCTTCTCGAGGTGCACCAGGATGCCACAGGTGCCTGTTGTTGAAAATCAGCTACGACACTCCCCACCAGTACGAGGTGGGAGTGCTGCCCTCTCCCCACACGGCTCAGGACGCCGCCTCAGCCCAGATCCCGGAAGATCTCCTCACAGTTCCCGCTCTTTTCCCTCAGCGGGCGCAGTCTGCGGCGCTGCTTGCACCGTGCCGCACGGAGCGTGCTGGATGCACTCAGGCACGCTCACCTGCCCTATGGGTGCCACCATGGGTTTTTGGGCACACCCCTGGCTGTGGCAGGTGTGAAGAGATGCCGATGTGCCCCCCTGGGTGAATCGTGAATGGGGCCGTGTTCCCCCTCGCCTTCCCGCCATGCAGAAGCCCTATGTCAATGCTATTGCTGAGTTGTTTTGAGGCACACGTGAAGCACTCCACAGGGTGGGATTAGCTGAGTGTCTGCCCCTGGCAAATGAAAGGATAATCTCGTTCCTGTGTCTGGATGGTGACACAGTGCTGGACTCTGTGGGCAAGGAGCTCCCCAAAGCACACCACGGGGTGCTGCCACACCTCCCCTCTCCCTTCAGTACAGAGCTCCCCAAAGCACACCACGGGGTGCTGCCACACCTCCCCTCTCCCTTCAGTACAGGGCGCGCTCCTGGATATGTGGGAAGCTGCCAGGTATTTTCATGTTAGGAATCACACAGGACAGATAAAAATGTGTTACAGGCTACTTGCTGTACTCTACTGAAGCGAAGTTTAAAACAGTTTCCAGCAATTGCAGCCTGGCATCATCTCAGGCACTCAAATAAATTCAAACCTTCCCTTTCACAATACTGAGAGAGTTGGACTGGTGAAAAATGAGATTCAGGCTTTCATAATTTTTATATCTCTCTCTGTTTTTGAAAAGGTATTTTCAACCTATACTGAAAGGCGAAATATATTGTCAGCATATTCTTAAGTGTCTTCAGGTGCAAGGAGACGTGATGGGAAGCCCTCAAATGATGGCAGGAGTGGGAGGTAGCCTGGTTGGCCCCATTTATGGTGCAGACTGAGATTTGCTGCTGAATTTGTTGAGTTTGACTGCAGTTTTCTTTTGATTTTGGGGTGAGTATGTGTTGTCCTTGAGTAACTATTTTAATAGTTACTATTTTAAATAGTAAATACAATTAGTAATAGTTATACTATTTTTAATAGTTAACTGTTTTAATAGTTACAGCCTGGGAGAAGAGCTTCTTGTGTCTGTAAATCTGATGGTAAGGATTTACAGACAGTTAATTTGTCTGTAAATAAGCAATAAGTGGAATTTGTCAGTTTGAAAACTGAAGGATTACACCTATATTGTTGTGTTGATCAACAATGCAGACTGAGTAGTATTGGCAGTTTATGGGTCCTGGAAAGCCTGTGTAGTGAAATGCTCCCTCTGGTAAACACACTTGAGCTATCTGGTCATTATACTGTGGGATTTTTTCTTGCGGGAATGGAGGCTGACACCAAAACCAGCAACAGAACAAAAGCTTGGTCAGAGGGAAGGGGGTCTGCAGTGTATGAAGTGAGTTTTGATTCATTCCCGAGCTCAGATGTTGCTTTGGGAAATGTATTCTCTTCAGGTCTCTCGCTGTGACTCTATAAACAGAGGCAGCGACTTGCATTTGGAGGCACTAAAAGTGATTTAAATGATTCAGCCTGGGATTTTTGCCAAGCAGCACCTCCTTCTGTTTGCTGCGGGGGCTTTTCTGCCCTCCCCCTTGCCGGCGGGTTGGTTGTTGGTTTGTTTGGGTTTTTTTTCTGCTTCCATGCAAAATTTTTTGAGACTATCCTTTGAGACAGTCTCTTTCTCCTAAAAGAAGAAGGGGGGGGAAAAAAGTTTGCTTCTCCAGATGGACAGCTGCTCCCTGCTCCTTTTGATGTTGCTTTTATCTGCCAGGCCAGTGCTCCCTCACCCTCTCCCCTCCCCCGGAGGCAGTTTCCATGGGGGTCTCAGGGGAGCTTTGTCTCTCACATGTGTTTAAAGAGAAATGTGGAGCTGACACAAAGGCTCCACGGCTCGACCTTTCGCCCTCCGGAGTTATGAGGGCCATAAAGCTCGAGTCCCTGGTAACAGCGCCGATGACCAGGGCAGTTCTGGACACAGACAGAGCTTTTTTGGCTGAAAATTGTTTAACTAAAAATAGTTCTAGGGAGGAAAATAAAAGGTTGTGCAAACTAAGCAATGTCTTTTATTGCCTTATTTGGTGTTACTGGTAGTAGTATAAATTTATTCAGTATGGCCAAAGGCAGATGGCTTCATTGCATTTAATATCAGATTTGAAATGCTTCAGGCACAGATAAAACGTGATGCCCACTGAGGTGTAGGGGATCAAGCAAGTGGTCATCCGGTCTGCAGGCACAAAGGATGGAGGCCGCTCTGCTGCAGCACCTGACCTCCCGGCAGAGCGCAGCGGCAGTCTGGGAAGCAGGCACAACTTCCAGGCATTTAGGCTTTCCCTACCAGGCAATGGGAGAGCTTTTTCTCCTTGCTAGAGAGGAGGAACCTCAGAGTCCAGCAAAGGCCTGAGGAGCCACCAGACCAGCCAACAAACAACTTTTAGCCTCAAGTCTCGTGAAAGTATTCAAGTGCCTTAGCTCCAGAGCAGAGGAAGGGATTGTTGTTCCCTTACCACTCATGTGAGGCTCTCCTTGAGCCAGGTGCCCAAGCTGGGTGTCTCCCACCATGATTTGAGTCATTAGTAGGCGAGTCTTTCTCTTTTTTATTAATACCTATTCAGCCTGCCTAGTAACAGATATTGGATCCAGGTGCTCCACAGTTGAGGAAAAAAAAAAGCTCTTGCCTTCTGCCTAAAATGGGCCAAACATAGAATGAAAGGGGAGAAAAATACCCTTATTCTCTTGCCTCCTGCAGTGGGTATTTATTTGCAGGAGAGTTGCAAGAGTGTCGAGTCCTTATGCGTAAGTTATAACAAGTGGAAAAGCTTCCACAGAGGAGTGACTTTCTCAGGACATCTGTCAGCCTAATGACAAAGCTGCCCTCCTCAGAGGTGCCAGATACCAGAACAGAAATTCAGAGGTGGATCCTTCATTTCCTTGAGGGAAGCTCTAATGTTTGAATGCTGGGTGTGATAAAGAGCAGGTGACCATGAAGCCTTGTCCCCTAGTTTTCTTTCCTCCAAGTTAACCTTGCTGCAATGTGGCCTGGCCATTCCGACAGCTGCTGCTGAGCAGGGGTTTGACTGTGTGCATGAAAACTCTGAGCAGGAGTTTCAAAATCTTTGTAACATCTACATTTTGTGAGAAAATGCCTCATTCTCTTTGGGAGCAGGTTGTCTGGGAGCAGGGCCCACCTGCTACATATGTATGTGTGGGTGTATCAGCTTGATGGGCTTCTTATCAAGGCTTAGGGCATAAGACATTTCCCAGGAATCTCCTTAAACTTTTGTTCTTCTAAACCAGACAAAGTGAGGGTCACTTGCTGTGCAACAGAGGGATAGGTTTTTCCTACTCAGAAAAAAAATGAGGAAACTTTTATTTTAGGTTAAATAAAACAAAGCTAAGAAGCAGGGAGGGGGGATATCAAGCCTCTGAAAGAAAGAAAAACCTCAATGATTTATGCTGAGACATTTTGTGTTTTTAACCTAAATACAGCTACTGTTAGAGCAGACAGAGAATTTTTACACCAAAGGTACACACAGAAAACACAGCCAGCATCTCTTTCCACTTACATGATCTCTCACCCTGGTAGTCTTTTTGCTTGAAACAAGCAGTTTTGTGCATGAACACAAAGTAAACCCCCCTGTGCAACCATTCACAAACAACTGTGTGCAGTAATTCTTCGTGTAGCTGCGTTTGTCTGCCTGTCTTGCATGATAAGGTGCACATATGCACTCTCATTTTCTTCCTATAAATCTCCTTTTCTTTTCAGAAAGTTGTAAACCTAAAGATAACAGCGCACGCTCTCTTAAAAGTAAGGTTGACACTGAAATCCTTGGCTTAAAAATGTTGCCTGGAGGAGAAAAATCTCCATCGGCCCAAAAGCAGCAGATTTGGCTGATGTGCCAATAGTTACTCTCCCACCACACCATGGGGAACGTGCTGGGGGAAGGAATAGTGCAAAAAAAGGAGTGCAAAGGGCAAGCAGTCCTTTGGCTGTGGTGATCCTTCAGTGGTATATGAGCCCTAAGGGGATCACATGACGGGAATAGAGTAAAGCAACCACCTAGCTCCTCTAAATCACATCACCTTGTAGAATCAGCGAACACAATCTCTTCCCTCCCATATATCACCCTCACACCAGACAGATCTCAAATGCAGAGGAGAATTGAGCACTTCTGCTCCAGAGCATGCGTCTGCAGTTAATAACAGATGATCCTAATCACGGCTCCTGGAGCCCGGGGCTAGCTGATAACTCTCTCTTCTGACTACTGACCCCCATAATCTTCTCATTCCTGAGAAGGAGCAGATATTGTGAACGATGGGTTTTAGCAATTGGGACAAAAATAGTCCTCCTGTTGCTCAAGGAAGTCAGATAGCAAACTAAGGGAGCAGCAGAGTGGCTGTGCGGCCAAACTGCAGGACTGGGAAAGATCTGCATCGTGTATCTGGCTCTGCCACAGGCTTGCTCTCGGTGACCTTAGGGAAATTAGTTAAGGTCTCACAGCCTTATTTTCTTCCTCTGGAAAAATCAAGATAACAATAGACAGCAACTCCAGAATGGCATTGTGAGGATACATCATTAACTGGTATTTATAATGCACACTGAATTTTCCAGAGTAAGATGGGATATAATGTTAACAGCTGAGAAACACGCTTTGCTGAAACTGCTGCTTTACTCAGAGAGTGGTTTCACTGCTTCGGCAGCAGCCCAGGAGGCTGCATCACCACCGAAGGGCAGCCTCACCAACTCTCCATTTACACTTTAAAACCTCTACACAGGCAGCAGCACAGCCACAGATGCAGCTGCAAGAAACCACACACCACAGTTGTGCAGGTGCATGTAGGCCCCAGTGGGAAAGAATATTAACTATTTCCTGGTAATAGGGACACAGAGGTCCTTCACGGGGATAAAACAATCTCAGCACAGTTCCAGGACACAGCCTGCATGGGAAGCTACTACCCAAATGAATACACAACTGTGCCTAACACATTCTAGTTTAAATGACTACAGACTAAATATTCTGGATTCTCTTGCAAATTCAGCTAAGTTTGTGCATTGCATGCCCCCTATTTTCAATGTGGCAGGGAAAGCTTTCATCCTGCAAGTGTTAGTTTAAAACTTTGTGTCTGGAAGGTATAGTTGATGTTTACCCCAGTATTTCAAGATCGGATCAATTTTTTTAATGTGCTATTAGTTGCATCTCTCCTTGACAAAAAGTTGCAGCAGGACCATTCTTTGTGCCCATGAGGTGCCTGGGAATTAGAAGAATAATTCATAATTGATACTTCTTTAGAAGAGCTTTATCTTTTTGGAAGAAAATTGTCTGTTGTGATTCTTCTAAAATATTCTATAATTGTAAATACTGTCTGAAATGGAAACTGCATGATGTTTTGCAAAAGTAACAAGGCACGTTTCCCTTCTCTGCAAAGACTGAAGTGAGAGTCAGGCCTCCAGTATGAATGTATAAATAAACTACATTTAAAAATCATTTTCTATGAAATTGCTTCCAGTTATCTGGTTTGCAAGAATATTAAGATGCAAATCTAGGCAAAGTAGATTTTTTTTTTATACACTTTATCTCTGTGAACCTAGTAGGATTGGCTGAGCTGAAGCTGCTGCAGGAGATAATGATGTTCTGCTAAATGTGGCAACGCTTCAGTAAACCCCGATGAGGATAATGCATTGAACTAACAACATGTGGCACTGCAATCCACCCACACATCATCATGCATCACACCAAAAATGTCACGATGTGCTGATAGTTAAGTTTCTCTTAAATCACGAACCTGGCAGTTCTAGCTGCAACGCTCACAACAAACCGTGCTTTTTTATTTAATGTCTTTGGCTGATTTCAATTGTACCCAGGATCTTTTTTACTTGAGATGGTGGCATTTTATCTACCCTCTATGTCATGATAACCAAATAGTTATGAAAACTTTTTTTTTATGTTTGCCTTCTTGTCTGTTTGATAAATAAGACAACACATTCACAATCACCTTCAAGAGCTTCCACTTTTCCTACCACTGATGGAGCTACAGTAAAGATGAAAAACTTTAGGAAAAATTGCTTGAATGGATCAGGCTAAATCCAAAGAAGGCTTGCCTGCATTTAGGTTGGGGCCTGGATGGAGCTTTGGTGCCTGTACCCTAAATTTTAACTTCGATAACCTCAGCTACAGCTTAACTCTGCAAATACCTACTCTCAATAGATGCTTCAACTCTTAACATCAAAAAATCCTATTTAAGCACTCTTCAAGTTCTATATCTACATATGCTTACTAGCACTTCAGTGTTCGTAGGTCAGAGAGGTGAGACTTCTACCCCACATCGGAGGTCAGTAGAGATCCAGACACAAAACATTTCTTCTCTCCACCCTTCCCACTTTTTCCCTGTTGGGCTGGATGATGATGCTTGCTGCTTCTTTTTTTTTTCCCCTCAAAGCAACAGTAATGATGATGATGATGATCCTGTGTTTTCACACAAGAGCTTGGTAATTGTGGCAGTCTTCCCAGGATATACATTAGATGCCACAAAGTGAGTGACAGTCTTAAAACATGGTTAAAAGTCCATTAGGACTTCTTCCACCCTAACCAAGTGGAGTGCTGTCCTGCTCTCATTTGATATTTTCAAGGTACTGGGGAGATGGACATAATTCCCTTCTGAAGGCCTTGAAATTCACATTTCTTGCCTCCCTAGAAAGTGTTATAGTGATCAGAGGAGAGACTGGGGTGTGACATTTGTCTTCGTGCAGATAGATCTTCCAGCAGGGAAGGGAAAGAAAATTGGATTCACGATGTCAGAAAGAAGAAGAGTGGTCATGGCTATGATGCTTACTGGCTAGGACACTCGCTTAGCCACAGCCTTGGCTTCTTTGCCCTGCCTCAAGATTGCTTCTGCATTTTGCACTGAGCAAAACTGCACGAAGTACCTAACCAGCCCCTGAGATGAGCATGTGGAGGAGTGCAAACTAAACAGAGTTACAGACTCTACTCCAGGTCCAACTCATTTCTAATTCTTTCCTAAAGTTGTCTTTCCAGCAAGAGAGCTTGGAAGTACCCCCAGATCTCTTGTCTAATGGCCAGAGAACTCTAAGCAGCTGTGGCTTTATGGGGTGTGCAGAGGAGTAGGAAATGGCAGTAGCAGGGCTTCACTGCATTTCACACTTTTGGGCAATTGCACCTGCTAAGATAGCACATACTCATGAATTACATGATGTGACAGTGGCCATGCAACTGCACTACATATTTCCCTCTGCACTTGGATCAGAGCTGTGTCTGTCCCTGCCTCTTCGGAGGTCTGAACCTCCTCAGGGTGCTGGCTTCTGCTCCACGGAGGTGAAAATCCAGTATCGTAAACCCTGGCCCTGCAGTGATGAAGTTTCTCTTTTGGACCCAGTAAGTATGGTGTGGGAGTGGAGCCTAATTCTGTTTTGGTACCATTCACTCCTCAGTCTTTTACGTGATACCGCCAGTAACAACTGGCAGTGATGGGCATCCAGTTCTGGCAATGATACTTTGTTATGGGAACTTCCACCCACTGCCCACTGAACTGAGTGCGCAGGTGTCACATCACAAAGGCAAGTGAGCAGCTCCTCAGTAGTAAGAGCTTTGGATGGCTCTTGTGCACAGACAGGTTTAGAAAGAGGGAAAGGTCTTACAGACCCCATTACTGGTCAGCAGAGCTACTGATTCCTGCAGCACGGCCAGCACACAAACATAAATGTAAATGCAATGCAGTGCACAGTCTTCTTAGGGAAGGGACTTTGGGAACTTCCCATAGAGACGTGGGCTGCATGTCCTCCTTGTATGTACTGCAGGGGAAATGGAAGACGAGAAACACCAAGGGTGGGAATTAAGACTGTGTTTTCATTTCCTCTTTCTTGTTTGTTACTTGGTCTTTCTCTAGTAAAAGGAAAAAAAAATACAACAACAAAAAACCCAGCTGCACCTGGGTTTTTACATAAATGTTCTCTTGCACTTCAACTCGTTCACCTTCTGGCAACACTGAGCTCCAGAAAATACGGCGCACTCTCTCTTTAAGAAAGACTGCTCCCTGCCCAGCTGTTGACTTGCCTGAAGGTGAGACCTCTGCTTAAATTCATGGCTCCAGCTGTCAAAAGCAAAGAAAAGCAGCTTTTCCTTGGCGGCTCTCTGCTTTGGGTAGAATTTGACATCTTCCTCAGTCAGCAGAATTTAATCAGCATCAAGTGCCCACAGCCGCACAGCTCCACCACTGCTGGGCTGAGGCTGGGGAGCCAGACCTGCAGAGGAGAACAGGGGGAGAGTCCACAATGCAGCAGGCACAAACAGGCACAGGCACAATCACACGTTTCTATAAGAAATCCAAAGCTTGTCACTGTCTAGGGAGAGCCTCATTATACCCCTCTGACTTAAGAATTGCTGTTATCATGCAGTAACCTTACCCAGCTTAGGCTCTGCTCTGTCCTCCTGAACAGCTGAGAGTGGTAAATGGAGTGAGTTATTGACAGCTGACAATGATACTGATTTCCAAAAGAAAGCTGGTGAAATGGGCTCAGGGGTATGGTTTCCCAGACGTGAGCAAACAAGTAAAGCCAAGGGAGCAACTCCTGAGATCGAGAGGCTCTGTTTGCCTTCCTCGTAGGAAAGAGAACGCCTTCAGTTATTTTCATATAGATGTCAACAAACTAAATGATCCAGCTCACGTAGATGCATTCATGAGCCTCCAACCAGCACACGCAGACATAGGTACATGCAGATGGAAGTACATGCAGGCTTGCACATGGACCCGCCACAGCAGGAGGGCATTTGCTTTTCCCCAGTACTGCCACCTCCTTCCTGCAACCAAGCCCCAAAATCCCACAGAGAGAAATGCACTGGGGAGACATCAGGAGAAGGCTGCAGCCAGGGAGGTGGTTGTGTGGCAGTTCCCGTTGCGGGTTTCAGCCCTGCGATGTGTGCTGGGGGGCTGTGCTGGACGCTTCCCTTCTGCTGCGCTGTGCCATCGCTGGGGAGCCAGCCTGGCTGCCCTGACACCCTCATTTTGGGGGCTTTGGTCAGTGCCTGATGGCTGTGGTCACAGCAGGAGTGTGCATGGGGTGTTCTCTCAAGGAGACTTTGCGTTAGTGCTTACCCATTTAAAATAACCTATTCACAGTAAATATTATCAGGCTCTGTGTTTTCAACACACAAACTCCAGACCTTCCTATACATGTAGTTCATTTCCAGCACCTGCAGCTGTTACCCATTTCCTGACAATATCATCGTGCCCATTGAGGAGAGGAAGGACGTGTTGGGTTGTTGGGGTTTTTTAATGTTTACCTCTTCCACCTGTTTGATACTGGCCTGCATAGTGGCGCAGGGTTAACGCCAAGGAGGCGGCTGCTGGAGGCAAACAGGAAATGAAGCAATGCCGAGGTGAGGGAGGCAGCGGGCAGCAGGGCTGTGACCAAAGAAGTGTCTGTGGGGTATTAACTGCTTGAATAACCACTTGCCTCTAAGCAGAGGGGTGATTTAGTGCTCCCCAGATCCAACCTAGGTATCAGAGGGACATTAAAGCACTGAATGCCCCCAGCTAGAAAAGAAGAGGGGTGAGAAAGAAGGAGATGCATAAGGGGGGAGATGCTGTGAATGGAGGTGGGCATGCAGATGAGGACTTGCTGCTGGGGGGGTGGGAGAGAGCTCGCAGGTGCATTGCAGCCCAGGAGCTTGACAGTGATCAATGTAGAGCTCAGGCTGTGAACTGTGTACTTTCGCAGCCTGTAGCCATGAATGTGGTGGTGTTTTTTTCCCCCGATCCTTTGTATTTGGGGAATGAACTTCATAAAACCTGCATTCATCGTTTCTGCTCAGCCACATGACAAACTTCTACTGAACTGTGTCCTGGAGGGGTGATGCAGCCACAATAACAAGATCCCTCCTGCTCCAGTCATTAAAAACACTGCATTTCTCATTTCACAGCACTGGGGGAGGGGACCAAGAGCAGCCGAGGAAGCAAATCCCACTGCGGATACTGTTACAATATGAAAGAGACCATTAACCCACTGCATTTACCTACAGAACTTATCAACAAACGTCCTACCAAAAGACATACATTTAATCTTATCCTAGTATTGCTCATCTTTCTCAACATTTACCTTCAAAAAAGCTGTCACTGATAAGCAAAATTACAATCTTGCTTCCCTTCTTAAACCTCTCTATTTAAAACTTCACAGTGCTAAAAGGCACAATGCCGAACTTGTATAGTGCCTGGAGCCTCTTCTTCTCAAATGATATCCCCCTTATATGAACAGCTAACTGAAGACATCTGTTGGATGCAATTATCTGAACGCTGCACATTTGTTTTATACATATTGTTTTCTATGTTACTTGGGGATAATGTATCTAGTGATGTTTTTCTGACAGTGATATTATTTGTGAAGGTGGTTTTCTACTGTCAGCTGAGTTCAGTGAGTGGTCAAATATTGTTTGTCAAATTTCTGGTAAAATTTTGTTATCGATTAATGATGTAGATGTACATGTTTAATTATTTTAATAATTCTTCCCTGCCTTCTGTAACTACAGGAGGTGAAACGCACACTCACATGCAGATTCTTTGCTTTCTTTCACTACAACGCAGTTTCATGGCAGGAGGTGAACTCTGTCCCCTGCTTTACGTCTGTAGGATTACCTGCGGTACAGCACTCTGCCTGTGGGAAATGGGCCAGCTAATAATGTTGGATTAAAGAATAGATGGAAATGGCTGAAACATATTTTCTTTTGGAGTCAGAAATATTTTGCTAGAAGTTCTAGAATTTTCATTAAATTTTGTGACAGCAATTCACACTGACTGTTTTGTAAAGTACTAGGGAAAACACTTTCAGTAAATGTCTGCAGAAAGCTTTTCTCTACCAACTCCATTTTATCTGTTTTCTAAAAAAAGGCCCTATAGACTCTGACACAGCCAAGTTGCTGTGGCTTACTAAAATACCAGTGTTAGCTAAACCCTGGTAATTTTACAAACACGTGCTTTTAGCTGGGGCAAACACAAGATAAATGACATTAACTTTTCTCTGGGGTATAAACTAAGATGTTCCACCTCACAGTGGGAGGCGTGACTGCAGGTCAGGCAGTGCAGCTCCACTGATGGGCAATAACTTGCTAAGCTCAGGTTAGCCTGAAGATGCGTCCCAGCTTGGTGTGAAGACCCAGTCCTTCCCAACAAGGGCAGCGAGGGTCCTTCCCTCGTGCCTGACCTGGTGAGCAGAGGGAAAGCGAACTATTAGTGTTATTTAATTTGCATTACTGTGATACTTAAGAGCTCCGGCTTGGATTAGGACTCTGTTGTGCTAGGCACTGTATAAACACGCATGAAAGCATGACACTGTCCTCAAGAGCTGCCTCCCTTATACAAACACACACAGGAGTTGGGTATGGTTTCACATGAGCTTGGGCTTTGTCTTCCTTCGTGCCTCATGCTGTGCCAAGCGTGTTGTCAGCTCTTGCAAATCCTCTATTTAACAGCCCACACCTCAGCCTGCTCTTTGCTGAATCGGTAATTTGGCAAGTTCCCGTGTTTGTGTAGCATACAGTAGGTTACCCAGAAGGATACTTGAGGCCAAGCTAGGACAGACCATGTGAGTCTATTTTGAGGGCAGCTACAAGAAATACCCATGTATTGCAGTTCTGAGTGGAGAGAGCTTGAACCGGCAGAGTGTGCAAAACAAACACCTAACACTTGGCAGTGTGGGGGTCAGGAGGAGACAGCTGAGCCGGCATAGGCAATGCTGTGAGGCTTGTTGGGTCTGCCACATGCTTGATCCGTGCAGGACAACTGAGCATCCTGAAGGGCTCACTGTCCCATGGGAAGCATCTCCCTATCAACTCTGAGACTTATTGTTAATCAACAATAACAAAATTGTCTTTGTATACCTCGGAGGTGGTGACTAAAGCAGGACCAGTGAGAAGCAGGCAGTTTACTCTGTGAGAAATGTTTATTCATTTTCCCCCTAGGCTGTTAGTAGGACTTCTGGCTTTAGCAGAAGAAATCCCACCTTGTTCCCTAAAACTTGCTCAATAAAGATGAGTCAGAAGCAATGGCTATGTTTTGAAGCAGCAATCCTTCCTTCACCCTTTGTAGGAATGATGGGGTCACTCCTGAAAAGGAACTGAATAAAAACCTGTTTGGATGATCTACTATGTTCGATGGCCCGCAGTGATAGTCTCTTAGTGGTGTGCATCCAAGTGGTGCTTGGGATTTCTCATTTTCTAAAAGTAAAGCGTACTCTATATAGTAATCTTCTAATTCCCCCTTTTCCTCTCAGCATTAAAGATATGACCTACATTCCTCCTTCAAAAATTATTTAGAAAAGCTACATCACCTTTTATGGACAGCCAGTAAGTTCAGTTGTGTTCAAGACCTTCTCTGCAAAGTGTGCTTTCGGACAGAGCCACCCGTACGGCTACAGCATCATTGACACGAATGTTGTATGGGTACGTGGTGTGCTGCTTGCAACTGCAGCATCTTGTGGGTTAAACAAGTGATGTGGGCAGATTGAGCTGGGGAAAGTGTTCACATGTCAAAAGATGTAGGAATTGTCAAAACCAGTATAAACCTAATAAACAAGTCTCATCAGGTGTTGTTCAAGGTGGTTTGGTTTTGTTCGGAAGTGAGAATACAGCGCAGTCAAGGTGTTGCGGTCTGACTTATAAACCAGTTCTGGTCAAGATGGGGCACAAAGCCTGCACCATGTATCTAACCTCACAGCAGAAGTGAAGTGTCTGGCCTTTGTTCTAATGTACTGCACTCTGGCTCACTCGTGATCAGTCACTCCTTATTAAAAATACACATTTTTACTCTTGTAGACAAAATGCATAAACATTTGACCTCTGGAAATACGATATACAGCTAAAGACAGCCCTTGAAAAACCTGGAACATGTACATGCATTATAAATTCCCCCTATCTCAAAGGACTAGCACAGTAGAAAAAAAGATAATTGGTTGTGTCTCCTGGTCTCCCTCTCCACCCCCTTCCCTCATCTCCCTTGCTCTCCCCCTCCCTTTTGCTGCGGGATGTGCCAGCACTTGTCTGGGCAAAAGCCAGTCTTGGATCTTAAAACCGAAGGAAACTCCAGTGTGTTTGTGACTAGCTCAGCTTTTACCAGGCCTCCTCTCCTCCTGCCCCAGCCCGCACCACAAGAAGAGTACGGAGTGGTGGCAATGTGCTCTGGGGAGATGCAAGAGAGGCATATCCATACCCAGCACCACATCACTGCCTTGCAAGGACATAGTTCACGCTCTCATAAATCAGGGCTCTGCAATGGCAAGTGTGTGTAAATGCACGTGCCCCGGGGCAGACACCACCAGCCGTGGGACAATAAGAAGGCACTGCCATTCAGACTGGTCTTAGCCTGTGTTTTCAGTGGGCAAGTCAAATGAACAACTGCTTTACTGGCAGTTGTAAGGACCTGGGTCCTTCTCAGTACTCAGAGCAGGTAAAACAGCTGATGGCCACATGATTCCCACCCTCCACTACCCTGCACCCAGCTACTGGCTTGTTCACTCGCCCTGTCCAGGCAATCTTTGGCATTTGTAGAAAGACTGCTTGCAAAACTTATCACCATCACCACTTTTGGTGGTGGTGATTTCATGACACAGAAAACTGCCCATTAGGAGTTGCACTGCAGCTCATTTTCCAAAGAAGCTACCAACCAACAGTTGGGTGGTAACACACTAATTCTCCTTCAGCGACACTCAGCCTGGTCTGGATTTCAACCAGGGACCAAGATATGACAGGTTTCAGTTCTCAGCCCCAGTACCTCACAGTGTCTTGTCCTGATCATTAAAAATTAAATCACCCCGTGAGTAAACATCCATGCTGTTCTCAATGCATACGCATCTATAAAGTTCATGCCAGGACTTTGGATGGAAAGGGTCTGACTTGGCCTTCCACATCATAAAGTTTTGTTACTAATTTCTGAAGCTCCATCCTAAGTTTGTTCTTTATTTTCCTCTTAGTAATTTTAATGGATTTTTTTTTAATGAGCTTGTTCCCCATGTCATTATGTTGTTCTTGTTCTTCTGTTAAGGTCATGTTTTAGTTTAGATAATTACTTTTGCCTCCCTGTTGTTTCTTCCTCCGACATATTTAAAGGCTTCTGTCCCTGCTCATCCATTCACGTTGTTTTCTTGCTATATAAATCAGTCTTTTTTGCAGTCTTCTAAGACAGATTCTTCATTTCCCTGATCATCAGTTGTTCTGGTCTGTCTTTTTTGTAAACAAGGAAGACAGGTGCTGTATATGTTGTTCTGGATGATGTTTTGGTACTGCCTTACACAATGGTGGTAACGCTTTTCTAATCAGCTAAGATACCTTGTCTAATACATCCTGCGACTGCATTTACCTCTTCCATGGCTGTGTCATGCTGGTGGCTCAGTTACCCTGTAATGGATGACTACATTTTGGTTGTTCTTCACCACTGTTTCTTCCAAATACTGTGTCCCAGTCTTTACAGCAGGAATTCCTGCTCTCTAGCTGTGTGACCTTTTGTGCTGTGAATTTCTGAAGTCATCAGACTTTTTCCTGAATTTCTATTCGTCCTTTCTGTTCATGAGACATCTCATCTTCAGTAAATTTCATTGGCATATTATTACTATTTTTAGGCCTCCATCAGCCCTGCTTAAGACAAATGATAATAAAACCTGCTTAACTTTTGTCTGATGCTGTTCCTGGTGGGAACCTCATTCCTTAAGTTATAACATGAAAATTCTGTTGCAACTCCTTTTCATCAATGGCAGAAGCTATGCATCCACCTTTGCCCCTCTGTTTCTGCCGGATGCTTTTTTCCAGTGGAAGAAAGGCAAGAGGAAAGCAGACTTCTTAACCATGCAGCAGAGAACAGAAGCATGCCATGATGTGACCACCACTGAGCAGAGTCGAGGGTGGGATCCCTAGATGTACTTGGCAAAGCAGCTGACATACCTACAGAGGGGGACGGAAGAGGATTTCTGCTACTTAGACATTCTTGCCAAATGTGCTTTGGGAGCCATTGTGGAGGCACGTTTTACTGGGGTTCAGCAGTATCTAGCTGTGCCCTTTACTCCAAGCACAGAAGAGGCTTGAACAAAAAAAAACAGTCTTGAGTTTGCATGGCAGTTCATTGTCTTCAGTCTGGCAGTTCATTGTCTTCAGTCTGGTCAGCTCCATGGGGGAAGTCTCTGGGCTTTGAGTGCAGTGTTTCCAAACACTGAGAACAAACCCTAAGCATTTGTAAAACCCGCAGAGTGTACAGTTAATACACCCAGATGTGCTGTCAGCCCCACAGCACTGCATCGGAGTGGATGGAGTGTGTAAATCTTGGAAAGGTTAAAGCTGAGAGACCGGCGATACGCATAAAGACTCGTGTTCCTTCCAGGAGGAGGAGGGGGGTGAGGTGTTATCATTCTCCATTAATCACTTACATCTCCAACCTGCCTAAATCCTCTGAAAAGAACCAGCAAAGAAAACACCAGCTGCTGTAGCTCCTACTTTTTCCTCCGTACCCACCAGTCTCCCTCCCTCCTCCCTGCCTTCCCCAGACTGTGTTTATTTTTACTGCTCGTGAATCAGCCAGGAACTTGCTCCCTGCAATAGGATCAGCTGAGAACAAGCTGCAGATTGAATGTTCCCTGAAATCCTGGGTTTGTTTTGTAGCTTACGATCAGCAGCAAAACAGTGGAGAAAAGGAGAGAAAGTGATACATTTCTTCTTCCTCAGCTGGGGAGATGGGACTTTCATTCTGCAGAGAGCGGGACTTCCCCAACTCGCTCTTTGAATGTATGGCAGCTTTCACTAAAGATTTTGAACACACTTAGCTTATGAAAGTCACTTAAACTGTGAATGCTTTGGGGAAGGGAACCATTGTTTTATATAGGTGTGTCTAACTCCTGCAGTAACCCACACCCACTGCACCAAAACACCACGCTGCACCATAAGCAGCACAACAGCTTTGCCTTCCATAACGGCTGCTTCTTCTCACCTCGCTACCATGTAAGAACTGTCCTGTCTTGAATAGCAAAAAGATTCACCTGCCAAGCTCGATTATGCTGTGGCTGCCCTAGCTCTGGCATTAGTGCCAGAGTGACAGCCAGGTATGTGACAAGGAGTAGCGCAGAATGGCAACTGGTGGAAGAAGTGACTGATGGGGAGAAGAGAGATGAGAGGGGACCAAGAGGGAAAGAACTGAAGGAAAAAAAGGAATTGAAACACACCCCAAAAAGAGTATGTGTGGGAACACAGAAAAAGAAAAGGCAAAATCATTCCTGGGAGAATCTTCCTCAGCCAGGGCAGGGGTGCCTCTCTGGTGCCTCTCTGAACCCATATTGTCTAGCCAGAGCACCCACGAGCACAGGACCTGTCCCTGGATGTGTTCTCCCTAGGAGGTCCATGCTATTGATCCCCAAGCAGTGAGAATTTGGGGAACCAGTTTTGGAGCTCTCTCCTACACAGAGCAGGCAAATCCTTATTTATAGAGCCACCAAAATACTAGCTTTTTCCAGACTCCTGTGTTCAAACAGTCCAAAGGCCACCCCGACATTTGCCATCCAACAAATCATGTCATCTGATTTAAATTCAGCATTTCAATTTGCGCACCTTTGAAAGGCATAAAGTGCTACCCTTGCTGCCAGGACGAATGCAAAAGCTCTCAACTCATGGAGAGGGGTGCGTCCCCCATGCCGTGCTCTGCCACAGCACGCACCGAGAGGCTGACTTGTCACTTCGGTACTGGCCTGGTGCAGAACTGCTAATCTCTTTTAGATTGAAGAGGCTGTTTGCTGCCAAGACTTCTCTGCCAAAAGATAACTTTATAATACTGATAATCAGGTGCCCTGTGATGATAAAATGCCTGTTGCTTGCCTCTGTGTCAAGAGTTTCTTGCTGACAAGCTGCTTATTATGGCAAACCATTTCTGTTATGGAAAAAGCAGAGCCTTTTACTGAAAAGTAGCAAAAAAATCTTATCTTAGCCTCGAAGTGGAGAAAGTGCAATTAATTAATTTGTTTCTGCATCTGACCTCTAGACATAATAGATTTTATAGCACAGCTATATATTGTAATTACAGGATAGAGCAAGCCTATACTGTAGCTTGTAGTTGAGTGCGTAATGAGGAGTGAAAGATTGATGTTCAGTGTGGTCAGATGACTAAATACACTGGTAACAGCTGAACTGGTCGAGCAAGAGTAACAGGCACCTGAGATAGCATTTGATGTCTTGCTGAATAATGATGTTGTTTCCTATGTTGATTATCTTCCTCTAACCTGGTAATTAACTTGTCCTTACAGCACTAAGTGCAACACAGCATTCAAGACACCACTGCTCCACATGTAGCTGGTGTCATGCCACTGCTCATCCCTGTGCTCTTTATCTTCCCTCAAGAGCACTACGGGACTTTCCCAGACTGCACACAGTAGGCAGGGATATATAAACACATACGACAGATGACAGATGCCTTCTGAGAAACGTGTGCTAATGATACTCTTCAATCTTGTCTGGGAAAACAAAGCAGGAAAAGATGAATGTGAAAGAACATCACACCTTGATTGCAAAACAATGTTAGGTAATCCTTTAGTCTGGATGAAGCTGTATGTTTGGCTTGTACATATCCTTTCTGTGATGTTCTCCATAAATACCTACAGCACTCTTCCTCCAATGGAGTTCAATGGAGTTCTGGCTCTTCTGCTGTGTTCAGATGATGATATAACACCGTTGGGTCATTACAAGGTTTAAGCATGTTTGATGCCCTATGTGACTGTGTCTCACTGACTGAGATCTATGCAAAACTTCACTGTGTGCTTGGCAGTTTAAGTCCTCCAAATTTTCCTGCTTTTTGCTGGCATTATAACCCAATCACAACTTGTGTGAAAAAAAAAAGCCCACACCAAAACCAACAGGTGGGATTCTTAGATGAATTTTACCTTAAAAAACAAACAAACCCAAAAACCTTAACAAAAAAAAATCCTTTGATGTGGAAGTTTCTGACACACTATTCTATAAACCTAGTGCAATTCTTGCACATCCTATCTTCAATCAATACCGCCCCTGAACTTTAAAAGCGGTAGGACTCAATTGTCACAGGTTTTTAAGGCTACAGGCAATAACAAAGGAATTGCATTTATAATATCTGCATTGCTTCTGAGAGTTTCCTTGGCAGGTTTGCATTTAAGGCTCCGTGAGCTTGATTGGCAATGGCTGGGTTACCTGCTACTGCAAGCAGGGGTGACTCACCTGGGATTTCTATAGCCTGAGCACTAACAAAGAGCCTGTGACTTCCAGCCTGCCTGGGGCTCCTGTCTGCTGCTCTGTGTGACTTTGAAGACAACATGTATTCAAAAAGAGAGAGGGGGAGGAAGAAATAAAGGGACAGGGGTAACAACAAACTCAGATTACAGTTTGGGTACCTGCGTTTCCTGTTTCTGAGTGACTCCAGTCGTTACAATGCTTAGTTTGATCTGCTTTACAGAGCTACTGCCTATCTCAGAAGCTGCTTTTGAAAAACAAGGCCACTAAGTGAGGTAGGATTTGGATATGGATGGGGATCACAAGAGCCAAACTCCAGCATGGTAGCAAGGGATGCTGCCTGAGTGTGCAAGCAGTAGGAGGAGAGTAGGAGAGTAAAAGCACTCTGTGAGCTGATAAGAATGGATTAAGGATTTGGCACTGAGCAAACCATTAGAAGAGAAGCACGTTGTTCAGAAAGGCAGAGTGAGGAATCTCTGCCAATGCTGTTCCCGCCCTAATGAACTGACCACTGCTGGAAACGGTTATCTCAGGACGGTGCTGAAAACCATCTACTAGGATGGACGAGATGTTTTAGGTCTTGTAAGAAGGCACAAGTGACCCTTGCTGACACTGATGCTCCAGCAGCGCTGCATGTGGATCTCATTTTCTCTCTCATGGGAGGCAGGAAGAAAGATACAAACTAGTAATATTCAGCCTGCTGTTTCAGACCTGCACCAAGGGGTCCAGGCCGTTTATACGGCAGAGATAGCTTTGAGCCCTCATTACCTCAGCCTCGAGCACCCCTGCCTCCTCTCCTCTGCTTGGGTCTACCAGTTAGGGTGAGTGCGTGAGGTGGGGGTGCAGCTGGGGCAGAGCAGGGAGGCAGGCGGACAGCTCATGTAGAAAACAGTTTTGCTATGCAGTTTTTTCTTTCCCCCTATTGTTTAGTGGCATTGAGCACCAGCAAAACAGGAAACCGCTTCCTCCAGCCGCTGACCCAGCGAACCCGGGGCAGCTGCTGCCTGCACAGAGCGGCCTCCCCACACCACCCTGTTCCTAGAAAGTGTCTGGACATTTGGAGGAGAGTTAGGTAAAAGCAAGAAATACCAGTAGAGTAAGCAGGTAGACTTGGCAGCTCTTACAAGAGGGGAGTCACACTGGAAATACTTGGTGGTAACAGTCAAAACTGTCTCTGTTTTTCCAAAATTAGGGCTTATGGAAGTGAGAGCAATAATGTCTAAGCCAATCTCTGTCACCTCACTCATCTGGTAACTAACTTAATTGTCTCTTTGTTGTGCCGTGAACCTCTTCTATCAGACATCCTCACTGGAGCTGCGGAGAAACTATTGTTTTACAGGCACTGCAGCTTGTGTTGTGACCCTTTAATCTCAGAAGTCCAGCCAGGTCTCGCTTCGCTGGGCGGCCTCAGCAGAGGCAGGAAACAGTGCTGGTGAGGTGGCAGGTGACCCTTCTCTTCCTGAGACAGCAACACCCCACGGCATCAAGAGAATATACACTGCCTGGGTTTCTGTCCTTCTGAAGAGACTGCAAATGGAGGATAGCAAAGACCTTGTGGCTCCTTTTCTAATTACACATCCCCTGGTGTTCTCTGATATCAAGAACAATGTTGTCCTCCCTGGTGACATTCTGCTGACCTAGAATTCCCATTGACTTGTTTTGTTTGTTTGTTTGCTTTGTTTGTTTTTTTCTTTTTTTTTTTTTTTTTTTAACATGGTGTGATGTTCTTCATTCTGTCTCTTAAAAACTTAACTCAGAAAAAAAAAATCCCGTAACCTCACTGGGAACGTCTGGTGGAAATTTTTCACAACTGCATTTCTGTGTTTCTGAAAGTAGGACACATCGATGTGAAAGAAATGATGCTCAACCCAATCTCTGTCACCCCATTACTCTTGAGCTCCAACTTAATTACCTCCCTGATGCTTTGCACAACTCTTAACCAGACATTCTGTGTCTGCTTAGAAATCTGCCATACCAAATGAAGTGATGACTATACACCCCCTTCCTGCTGGAGAGGTGAGCTGTGAGCTTTGGTAAATGTAATTTCTAAAGCACTCAGAAGGTGCATCGTATTGTACAGGCCTGATCCTGCACCGCCGCAGTTCACAGATGGCTTACAAAGACCCACTGAAACCACACCGAAAGCTCGTATCACAGCATTGGTTTAAAGATAATAGCAAAGTTTTAACCCTGATGAATTTGTGGTTTATAGTTTACAGCTCCAAAGATGGAGTTGGGTTAACGGCTCCCAAATTCTGACCTCCTGTATACCACTATGGCTGTATTGATTCCAGTGGGATTGCAAGGAAGAAGAATCTAATGGTTTATTTTGAGAAAGTCTTTGAGTCCCATCTGTGAAAGTTCGTACCCCAAAGTGCAGGGGACATGCCTGAACCCCTTTCCAAAACTTACTCTGGGTTCAAACACAGACCAAGGTCTACCATTTGAGTAGCCCTGTAACCCTGAAAAAATATGAGATGTGCACTGAAAATTAATTTCACGTGCCTAAAAATTTAAATTACATTAGTTTTAAGAGTAACAAATAATTTGAGGTATAACTATGATGATGTTACAATTTTGGCCATGGAGAACATGGGAGTTCAACAGCAGTAGACACCTCTGGGTTGTAAGGATATGAGCACATTCTCATACATTTCTGTTTGTTTCTATATGAGTGTCTCATTTATCTGGACTCACAATCGATGCTATGGCTAAGTCACTTCTAAAGACTCCTTCTGACCCGCAGTACAGTGCTCTCGGCCACGCAGTCTCCAGTTCACGTATGTGTGTACAGTGTGGTGTGTCTCCCCAGCGGTGGCAGCAGGCAGTGAGAACCAGAGGCTGTGGCAGCGGGGACGGGACAGGGCAGCTCAGCTGTGTCACCTCGCAGGTGCACTCCTTCAGAACAGGCTGTTCTTACACTTCCCTCTGCTCTGCTCACAACCGAAAGTTATCGGGACAAATGTACCTTCAAAACACAGTGTGGATGCCCATACTGCATACCTCTCTTTATTTATCTGACCGTTTTACTGCACTGTTTTGCATTGGTTTGGGAGGTTTGTGAGACTGTGTTTTGTTTGCCCTGTCCTTTAAAAGCAAACACATATGGTGACATGTTGCTTCTTCTCCCTAGGCCCTTCCTCACACTCAGGCAGTTAACTGAATTGCTCTTTAATTTCACCATTCCCAGAGGTGTGTCATGCACTACAGCATTATTCATGGATTCACTACAATCATGTCACTGCAGGGATGCACCCTCCCTGCTACATTGTCCCCAGGGGGAGCTGTGCGGCAGGGTTTCCCTAGAGAGCACAGATGACACCATCAGTAGCACAGATTATCAGCTCCACATCTGGGCTGCTTTGCTTTTGGCCCTTTTTTTCATTTTTTTGTGAGATGGGGGCTTGTCACAAAAAACATTTTGAGCATGTGTGAGACACTTAACGATAAATATACAACCCTTATCTTCCCTGACAAAGAAGTGTTCTAAAACCTGGACACTACTTCAAAACCATGAAGCCCCTGTCGAACAGTCTTTTAGTGTCTCACTCCGGATAGGCTTTGGTTTGCACTACAGCTGCAAAGTAGTGCATTAGAGTTTTAACAAACGTACCTCTATCTATTTCCTGGTCTCCCTCACAAATATAAATCACCATTAACATTGGTATTACACAACCAAAGTCAGTGCCTGTTGAACTCAAGGTTACACTTATCTTTGAAACTCATTTTGTGTAAATAAAATATAATACTAAATAAAACAGGAGGAATAAAAATAGGAATTCACCAAGATGAACAGAAATGTTTAGGAAAGAGCTCAGGGTATATGAGCTGGTTCCTAAGACATGAGAGAACAACTCCTGGTTCTTGCAGAGAGCTTCTCTTTGGAAGTTCACCAGGGGCTCAGCAGCTTTCTGGTGGCATATCCTGGTCTCAGAAAGATCTTTCTAAAACGCCTTGTTTAGGTCTCTGTCTGAATCTATAAGGTATTCAGAATATCTCCCCTTTTCACAGTTACTGGCTAATCAGGCAAATAACAATGCTTTGTGTGGTGTTTTATCTATTTTGTCCAACAGCTCTCTGATCATCATCCCCTTGCATGTCCTTTCTTTCTTTTCACAAGGGCCACTTCTACAGAAGTTTAAGACCCGATCTTGGGACTGACATTCACCTTTACCCATTGCTAATTGCTTTGTTGGAAATCCACCTAGCACTAGAAAAAAAGAATAACTGTTCATTGCTCTTGTTAAAACTTTTCTTCTTTACTTCCCCTGGAGCTCGGGGATGTTTTGGTAGCTATTCCAGGGTTAATAGTCTTTCTGCCCAACCAGTTGCTGTTAAATGTTGGCTCTCGAAGGCTTTTCCTTTGCCCATTAATCTCGGATCTGGTGAGGCCAGTAAGGCAGTGAGGTGTGCATCTCTGTTTTTACAGTGCTAATGATAGACTGGTAAAGGGGGGGAGGCTGTTGCTGGGGTTTTGCTGTAACACTGACTCTTTTTCCTGTGCATAGCTATACTTTGACGTGGTATGCTTGAACTTAGAGATCAAAGAGAATTACCAGAATGATCCACTTGTGAATTGTGGGCCATTATCTGTTATTAACTCATCTCGAGCACTGTGGTGAGCAAACTGTAATTTACAGTATGTTATTACATTTCTGCTCGGTGTGGTGTGCAGCAGCTGAATGCGTGTGTGTGATAGCCCATAACGAGAAGCAATCTTTTCTAGCTAATTCAAATAGATCTTTGCCAACCTTTACTAAGGTTGACCAAGGATTTAATTTACTTCTAATAATTTTGTTTTTCTGCTTCCTGGCCCTCCCACCACATTTAGGAGAGGAGAAGGTTTCACCTTCTCTGTTTCTCTTCAGTACACGCTTGCTTCCAGGAAAACTTGGAAGCGCAGCAACAACCTCCTCCGGTTCTCTGCCAGATTTCCTTCAGGATTTAATGATTCAGGTGGTTTCATCTGCTAAATTTTTTGCCAAAAAAAAGTAGTTCTCTACTGACACCATATAATAAAGTTGAGCAAACAGGAGGGCTGGTAGGAGACTTTATTTTTATTGCCTGGCTCTAGTCACATGACAGATCAGGTTACAAAATACTGATACCCCTGCCAGCTCTCGGGATCCACCAATTCCTCTTGCTACTGTTTTAATCCAACCTGTCTTTTTTTTTTTTTTCTTCTTCCCCCCCCCCCCTTTTTTTTTTTTTCTGAGGGCAGGGGGTAAAGGGGAAGGCATTAGACTGGGGCAGGAGACAGAGTGAAAAGCAAGTATATCATGATTGGGAGTATCCCTTTAGCTCCTTCAGTGTTTGTTCAGCACTTTTTCGCCAGCTGAATAGCTTATTCTCTCCGAGTGTTGGCAGCCTTTGGCAAAAGTAAAGCAATGTCAGCATTCCCCTGTTCCATCTATTTTTTGGAAAAGAATCGGTAAAAATATTCCATTTTCACCTTGTTTGCAAGTTGTGATGAAGGCTTCTCCCCTAATTCAGTTGTGACATACTGGCTTGAAAAACAGCTTCCAAGATCAGGAAGATAAGTTAACACACATGCCTACACACACACAGAGATAAATCCTTCTCTCTTATGGAAAGAAATGCAGCAATTCAGTGAAGCCACTTCTTTTATTAACAGGGAGACAAATATATTTTCAGAAAAATTTCTGATAAAACAATAGATTTGAAAAATGTAGACTTTATGCAACTCTGCAGTTCTTCATAGTGGTTTCCCCTTTGTCCCTTCTTCCACCATACAGCAGCTACGGGTTCCTGCAAGGAATCTACCCGGATTGGTAGATGCCCAGTATCTTTGTACAGTCTCTGATGTGGTAGCCACACCGCCACTGACCCCTCAGCCACATTAAGGTGGGCGCGACTATGCCCACAGCGTAACAAAGGCACACCTCAGCAACACAAGGAGCTCCTAATGGGATGAGATTTTTGTGTAAAAGGGGAAAAAGCCTCCATGATGCTCATCCCACAGGCATTGATGGGGTTTTTTTGTACAAAAGGTACAGAGAATAACTACATGTCTTTCTCCATCTTTATGAAAGAAAAGCTGTGGTACAGGGAAGTTAGGAGAGGAACACAAGGCGACAGAAGGCTTCTCTGGCGAATTCAAGGGCCAGAATTCAGGCAAGGGTTGTAGTCCTCGTGTTTCAGCTACAAGACCACCCATCTTTTGGCAAGCATGAGTGGAAATGCACTTTTGCCTTCCAGTGTCTGTGACCATGGCAGTTTCCAAGGGGGAGTATGTTGCAATTGTTTTAGTTTTTCCATTTCTGCTCTTCTTTCACAAGTTGCCTATAAAAATCTGCAACACTATTGCATCCTCCTTGTTCAGCGCTCTCTTGAACAAAACACAACCCTACTCTGATTTCTGACAAAACAACCTCTGGTAATTAGGAGTTTGTTGTGACTGCTCCTGCAGCCAGGCAGGGTTAGAGGAAGTACATGACAGCAATGATTCCTTGCATCCACCTGTCTTCACTTGTGGACGCTGGCTGTAAGCTTTTAGGGGCAGGGACCATCACTTTCTACAACTGTACAAGGCTTTGGCCTGTCAGTACTTCCGACCACAGTGCTGATGATGTCCCCTTTGAATGCCCGTTTTCAGAAGACTTAAATAACATGTATTCATTCCTCACTTCATTTTTTTATGCTATGAGAAACAATGAAATTTATTTTTCTGAAGTCTTTCCTCCTCAACTGCAAATAATACAAGTGCGAAAACATCAGGAGGATAATACCATCCACAGTTAGGGAAAGGCAGTGTTGGATCTTTACACTTGCTTTGACTCCAACATAATGGAGTTAATTTAATAAACCGATGGATTTTGATAAAGCACGGCCGTGTTGTGATGACCTGCTTCTTGGGTATTTGTTTCCTTGTTCTTTAGGCGGTTTCATTTCTGTGTGTGCAATCACAGCACCCTCTACTGCCTCTTGCTTAACCTGCAAAAGGACAGCAGATGATTGTGAACTCCAAAAAGGACTTCTGGAGGGATGAGACTCTCTGATTATGAAGTGTTGTTTTTTCTATCAAACGACACCCCCACCACGAGAACGATAACACCAGAAGGCATTTCAGTTCTGTCTAGAATTCAGTGCTGAGCTCCTAAATGAAGGTATGAACTCCTCAGGGGCTCAAGCACCTATTACCCAGGGAGCAGTTTTTCCCTTTTGTCTGTATGTAAGGCATGATCTTCCACTTTTGTTAGGTCCGCGGGGGAAAAAGAAATCAATTTTGCTAGCGAGAAACACGAAAAGGCAGTAGATCAAATGCTATCCCGTGTGATCACAGATCAGCTAAGCTGGGCCTGACAGAAAACTCCCCCTTTCCAGGATCTGACCCTCAGGAGGAGCTGCAGGTATCACGGGTGTGAAACGCCGCCTCACCCCAGCCAGATGCGGGTTCCCTCTCTGCTGTCCCTTGTACAAATCCTTGTTCGTTTAGCCTCAAATCACACCCTTCACCCTCAGCTGCCCAAACCCTTCGCACCGGCCATTCCAGCCCTTCACTGGGAACGGCGGCCAGCTGCAGTCCTACGCTTTCATGTGGAGCTAACATGGCGGCCTTGCAAGCCCTGGCTGGCGGGTTACGTGAGGCCGCTGCGCTCGAGGCGGAGCTGGGAGCTCGGTGCTGCTCTGGAAAGCCCCGCGCTGCGGCCGTCCTGGGACAGCCGCGGGGGGGAAGAGTGTACAACGGCGGTGGCTGCAGCGCCGGCCGGAGAGCAGCCCCGCAGCACCGGCCCTTTCCCGCCGCCGTCATCCCCGCCTGAGGCCACGTCCCCAGGTGCGCCGGGGCGGGGCGGGGTCTGCGCGAGGCTGACGTGGCGCCCCCCTACGCAAGGCGGGGCCTCGCCGCCGCCCCCCCCTCCCGCCCGCCCCCTCAGGGCGAGGCGCTCTCCGCCCGCTCCGTTCTTCCAGCGGCGCGCGCGGCTTGGGGGCGTGGCTGTGTCCGCGGGCCCGCCTCGTGCTGCGCTGCGCGTGCGTGCGGCGGGGGTGCGTGCGCGCGGCGTTTCCGGCCCGGCGGGGTAGGATGGTGCTGCTGGAGAGCGAGCAGGTGGGGATGCCCCCCGGCGACCCCGGCCCCGGCCGAGGAGTCAGCTGGTCACCGGCCGCGTGGGGTGTGCCCTGTCCCGGCCGCGGTGGGAGGCCGGCCCTGCAAGGCCCCGGAGCGCGCCAGGCCCGCGCAGGGCCGTCCCCTCACTTGCCCCGGCGGCGGGGGAGAGCGGCGAGCGTCACCGTGCCCGGTGCCTTGGGGGAGGGAGGCGGGGAGGGAGGGAGGGAGGGCGGGCAGAAGCGGTGGGGCCTGGTACGTCTGGGGGCTTTAGACCTAATTTTCCGGAGACAGAACCGTGGGCCGCGCCGTCCCCGGCTGGGACCTCGTGTCCTACGGCTTCAGCCTGGGGAAAACCGGGAGTTCCCCTTTCCTTGGTGCTTATCCCGCGGGACCGGGAGGTCCTGGCCTGGGGAGCTGCCCAGCGGGGAGCAGTAAACGCCTCTGTGGTGGCCTCCAGCTGAGGATGCGGTCTGTTTCTCTTGCAGTTCCTGACAGAGCTTACCAGACTCTTTCAAAAATGCAGGACTTCGGGGAGTGTTTTCATAACGCTGAAGAAATGTAAGTTTTAAGTCTGTTACTGGATTAAAGAGGCGTTCATCTAAATCAAATTTACAGTGCTGTGAGCATGTATTTTAAAAGATTCGGTTGTAATTCAGAGTATGGACAAGTTAACCAGCTGCAGTACTAATAACCCTGAAGTAAGACTGTTTCAAACTGCAGGAAATACTGCGACAGTTTAATTATCAAACAACAATTGGAAATCCTTAGGTATCTATAAAAGGACAATGGTAGTGTTGCTTTTCTGTGGTTTTGTTTCTCTGGTGTCTGGGTAGCTGGTGCTAGTTGGGAAGCCGGTTGTCGTAGGCCACAGTTTGACGTGCATTTCAGACACGCTGCTGCTGAAGCAGGCAGTTCATACAGCATGTCCTGGGAAGGATTTACATTTTTGTCCTGGCAAATGTAGTTCATGGAACAGATCCTTCTGGGACTGCAGAGGAAGGGGTCTGTGAACAATTTGTCAACAATTTAAGTTCAGATGGCTTTAAGTTCCAAGGTGTTTTACAGATCTCCCAAGTAATTTTTAACATCTTGTGTCAGGAGGCACCCAGTGATTTTAGTGAAATATGAATAAACGTTCTCTGTCTTTCAATACAGATGATGGCCGAACAAAACCAGTCCCACGCAAAGGTCACGTAGAAAGTTTTGAACCAGCAGACAATAAGTGTCTTCTAAGAGCAACTGATGGAAAGAAGAAGATTAGCACAGTGGTAAGTGACAACTTTGGGTTAGAAAGATTAGTGGCCCTACGTGTCTTTTATTTAATGCCCTGTATTTTAAGTGAAATTTGTCTTCACATGGATTTCATGAGTACTACCCTCTTTACTCCAGAGAAGCCATATGGTAGCTAAACACACAGCTGAAGCTGGGATGCTGAAGTGTTTCACTTACCTGAAATTTTAATGCTTACACTCAGCATTACAGATGGGACAGTAGTTTAATAGTTTTTTTTTGTATTTTCCTTGAGAATGGTATTGCAGGGCAGCAGAAAGGGACCCTGCCTGTTTTCAGCAGCCCTGGCTGTCGTGTCCTGAGTCACGGGAAATAGTTTGGAGGGAAGGGAGGAACTGCTTCTAGAGACAGGGGCAGAAGGACAGGGGGCAGGTATGGAACCTGCAGTATGAGGACAAATGCTGTGGCCCCAAGGAGAAGGGTTCTGCACACCTACACTCAAGCCTTAGGTGACAAAGAGGTGGTTTCCTACAGACCTTGACTGAATTTCTGAAGGTTCTTCAACCCAGGCAAGAACTGAATGTTCCCAGACTGTGAGGCAGTAGGAAAGGGATCCTGGTTTCTTGGCAAGAACGTGCAGGCATGCATGGTCTCTTCTAAGCCTTAATCTTGCTTAGTATACCTACCTATTTTTTTCTCATTTACAGAGCTATTTGTATTTCAGGAATGTTAACTAGAAGTTGAAAACTTGATGTGTGTTTATTTTGAATGAGAGATTGGGAAAGGCTTTAGCTGACTTTAGCTTTCCTCTGTGATGTGAACCAAGGAAAAAAAATGTTACTTTAAGAAACAGTTGAGAATCTGGGCTGCGACATATTTTTATGGCCTACAAGTAAAAAAACCCTTGCTTAGAAAGCTTCTTCACATTCTTCCCATTTGAAAACACACAGATTTGGGACAGGTGGCCTCCAGAGGATTTTTTTTTAATCAAGTAAGGAGTGTTTTCAGTTTTCTAAAACAGTGAAGTCCTATGACATATCAGTACAGCTTACCTACCTCAATGTGATGAGTTGATCCATCTGCTGCTAAAAAGGCTTAGATGGTCACTGGTGGGGAAATATGTACTGATACTTGGTTTGTAACAGAAGCCAGTGTTTTCTTGGTTAACCTCCAGTATTACTTTTGTAGGTGAGCTCAAAGGAAGTAAATAAATTCCAGATGGTAAGTTTTGTGTGCATTTTATCTTCCTTTTCTGTACTTATTGGGGAGTGGTCAGTAGGAAGCACTGGACAGCTGTCAACGGGTTGATTGAGTGCTGAACTGTGGTACAGATTAACCTTAGACTACTCATCTATCTGCATTTGTTTTTTTAAAAAACCCTGTTGTATTTTATCTAGCTTTCTGCATTGGTTTCGAAACAATAATGTTCCTAGTGTAGGGGGTAAGAGCATGATTCTCTGAGAAAATGCAGATACCTATCCATTAGCAATACATAAAGTGTTACTAGTATGCTGTCACTTACTTGTTCTTTTAATTGTTCCAATTGTTGTTTCAGGCATATTCAAATTTGCTGAGAGCTAACATGGATGGCTTGAAGAAAAAAGACAAGAAAAGCAAAAACAAGAAGAGTAAAGCAACACAGTGACGGAACAGTGTCCTGCTGTCACTGTAAAAGACTTGACCCTTGCTCAAAGCAAAGTCCATTTCTTTTTGAGTTACCACTTGTCTTTGGCTTTCCTTCTAGCAGGATATGGGGATGTGATCAGTACTTCTGTTTAAACTGAGAGCAGGAGGTGCTTTCTGGGGACTGTTCTATGGCAGGGGCATTGACAGGGTTATACTGAAATAGCTTTACACTCAGCTGCCAACTAGTTTTGTACTTGTACTGCTGATTGTTTTGTATTATACAAGTGGGCCGTGTAAAACCTGCTTGGGGGGATAACACAGGGTGAAGAGGAATGCACCGTACCAGCAGCAAAGTGAGACTGGAGCAGGAGTCTCAGTGACAGATGTCTGTTTCATAGATAAGCCTCAGTACTACAAGGGAAAGTGGGTGCCAACATATTATCAGGAACAGCAGCTTTCCTGTTTCTGTCTTATTTTGAGGGACATGTCTATGTGATGCAGAGCAGATACCCCTGAGGCAGCCAGTGCAATGCTTGAGCTCCCACAGAGCCAGGCAGCTGTGCCTTTGCTCCATGCTGATCCAGCTGTGCTGACCTGGGCTCAGCATGGGGTGGGGGGCAGGACTCTGCATCATGTTCCCTTCAGACATGGCTTTGAAATGCTCATGTCACCTAAACTGTTTTTTTAAAGCTTCATTCTTCAGTATATTCAGGGATCTGAATTTCTCCATACTTCGCATCTTAAAGTAGTTCCTTCATAATGAGCAGATGTAAAAGGTGAATACTTAATTGTTCCTATTAAACACAATGAGAAATGGATTTGGTTGTAATGACTGATGTGCTTGTCTTGGTGAATGGCTAGGAATGCTAGAGTTACCTGTGCCTTTAGGACTGACTCCCCTCATGATACTTTGTTTGTTGCTGTTACAGCTTTCACAGTTCTCAGAAGTTCTTGGGTTTGTCTTTAAAGTTACCAGTTTATGTATTTTTACTTTGCTGTCCTCTTTACTACAAGAAAAGGGCGGAAAAAGTAACTAGGTATTTCCTAATGCAATGAGCCTGCAGTGCTAAAGGTGATCATTTGAGTTAGGGAATGAAATGGGAATAAGCTGTTTAAACAGGAGGTACCAGGTGGGGTGGAAGGGTAAAAACCACTCTTATTTCCAGAAATCCCTAACTCTTCTACATACTCACTCCAGTATTATAAATAGTTGACATGAAGTACATAGTTAACTATGGCTGCTGTAACTTGCTCAGCTCCACTTCTGATGTGGTTGTATTACACTTTAGCTTCAAGAAGATAGTCATAATAATGATGGGAATCTTAAAATTAACTTCAAACTTAATCTAACAACCTATGTGAAGAAAGCTAGTTCAAACCTTTGGTTATGCCTCTAGCACATGCAGGTTACTGTCTCCCTTAAAAGTCTTCAGTTTAGGTCCTTTAGGTCTGAAACAAGTTTTTCCTGTATCAGGTATTATTTCATCTCCCAGGAAGCTGCTGCTTGTTTTGAGTGCAAACGTACAGGCAGGACAAGCATCAGCAGCCAGGCTTGCAGCAGCTCTCTGCTTGAAATCTGCCATCTTTTATATAGAAATTGAAACAGTAGGTTTAAAAAAAAAACTACCACAAAAAGCTTGTAATATGTATTTCAAGAAGGCTGAGTAGCCAAACCTTTTATTACATAAAAACCTGTCAAAAAAGTTTAAAACAGTCTGGTACAGTCGAAGATAACTCATCCTCTCTAACCCTTGAAATGAGTTTCTCATTTCAGTACTACTGTTGCAGGCTGACGTAACAGGCTTTCTGAAACTGTTTTTTTTTAAACAAAAAAGTAGTTTTATACCTGCACAGCTGATAATATCTTTTGTGGCATAAGGAGCAAGAATTACATGATAATACATATCTGTGGCTGTAGTCAGACTTGCTCCTTAATTGCCTAGAAAACATTTATTTCCACTTTCTGACCTAAATTTACAGTTTTATATTATACATGAAATTCAATGTGGACACATAAAAAGGCATTAGTTGCCTGTCTTGCATTATTACAGCTTTTTGAAATTCCTTTTAACAAAACACTTGTCCCTTAGTAAAAGCATCCCAGAAAAGATGCTTTAAGCACTAAAACAAAACCTTGTATTCGTCTCGGTAACTGTAGAGGATAAGTGCAGGAACCCTGCAGAGGGAAGGAAAAAGGGAATTTTTAAACTTTGAAACTGCAAGTTCAAAAGCTACCATACCTGTGGCAAATCTGAGCAATAAGCTAACAGCAAGGATTCTGTAGGAAAGCAGTCAGTCTTTTGGTTCCTTTGGCGGTGAGTGCCATTTTCCCTTGTGTTCTCTTTCCATTTATCTAGCCTGTTTAGTTTTCATTCAGTGATTTGAAGCCTTATGGCTAAGCAGTACTCTGTGTGCAACCTCAAAGGGGAAAGGAAGACTTCATCAGGGACTGCATTACATTCACACCCAACATTGTATGGAACGTTTTTTGTATGTAGTTATTGGCTATTTTTTGCTCAGAGCCTTGCAAGCCACAGGAAGGAAAAAAGATGCTTCACTTGGTATTTATTCACCTTTGTAAACATTAGCAAACCTGAAGCGATTTTGCCACATCTCTAAGAAAAAGGAGTCAAAGTCAGTTTTTGGTCTAACTTAAAAATTAAGTACTACCTTCAAGCTGAACATATTAAGAAAGTGTATTACAAATGAAACCCACAATAGGATGTAAATATGCAGGCAGGTAGCATATTTACATTTAACTGTACCACTGCGTGCAAGAGTTGAAAATTAGAGGCTTAAAACAGGATGTGCCCAGACTATGTTTCAGCCTTGCCACAATCCAGCAAGGAGAACATAAGTGTTTTTATGCATGGAAGACAGAAATTGGCTTTGTGGTACATGTTGGGAGAGCGTGCATTGTGTTTGCTGAAAGCTGGGCAGTCTGTCAGCTGTGCCAGATTCCCATTGTATTCCTCCAAAGCAGGAGGAATTAAATCTGCTCGTGACTTCTAAAAGGCAAGCTGAGGCCTTCCCATGAGAAGAGGGTTACTGTGTAGAATAGCAGTATACCTAAATGTATGCAGTTGTTTGCTGTTCAATTTTATGATCAGCAAATGAGATAACGATGGGAATCATTTTTATAAGTCTTTTCAAGAAATTCTAAAGTGTGACAATTTACATGGCCAAGAATTTACTGCAAGTGAGGATTAGATGACCAGTAAGCTCCTCCCATTTTTACCTCAGGGAGAGGGAATCAGGAGGACAAAATATGAGCCTCTTACTTGGTAAAGTCTGAATGCAGAAATAATTGAGGTGTTTTATGTAAGAGCTTAACAAATTTACCTCTTTTCCATTTTGATACTGTAAATTTCATCACAAATTGCTTGCAAGTATGAACATCTCTGTTTTGGCCATCGTGACATCAGTTGTCTCACAGTAGCATCAAAGGCTTGTCTGTCTCCATCAAACTAAGAAAAAAAAAAAAAAAGATAAGGAATTATGATGCAGTCTTACATTCTCTCGTGAAGGAAATACTCCCAGTAAGGCTCAAGTCTTCTGAATGTTATGTAATGTCAATGCTCCTTAATTAAACAGGCTTCAAACAAAATTCATAAAAACATGTGCAACTTGAGTTTCAATTTTTTTTTTTTTTATCAAATGTATTAAGAATTTAGTGATCAGTTTCTTAACACAGCTATTTTAGCAATAAAACGGCGTAAGCAATGGAAAAGGCTCTAACAGTTTTGCAGTGCTGGACAGAATGCAAAAACCATGGTGTAAGGGTGGTCAAAAGTGAATGGCGCAAGCTGATTGTGTGCAATTTTTTTTAAGTAAGAGGTGATAAACTATTTCCATGATTTGGATAGACTGAGTGAACTAGTTATTTTGAAAATATTTTCCAATGTTTCACTGATTACCAGACAAGCACTGCATCAGAGCAGCAGATGTAAGGTACAAAAGTACTAAATCCACTTCCAGGCAGGATGCCATTCCTGAGTTTGTTTCTTTGGAGGGTGAGAAGGCATCCACCTCTGGTAAGAACTTCTGCCATTAAAGCTACTGCTGTCATTGGAGGAAAGAGAAGATCTTTGTCTTTAGTGTTCTTTTTCCCCTCACTGAGCAGTTTCTGAGTTGTTAAAAGTGTCAATATAATACTTAAACATCCCCTTTTTATCCTGGTTTCAGTAAGATGTTTCAGCTATTGTACTTGAAACAATCGCCTCTGTGTTTTGGGTCCTTCATGAACAGCTTCAAGAAACACCTTTGTTGGAACTGCTATTAATGCTTGTTGGTTTCTGGAAATGAGCAGTGAGACTTAATTTCAGTTAACTGTTCTTGGGGGGAAAAAAAAACCCCGAGCTTTGGATTAGGACTTCCTAATGGTGTCTTGTGTAACTCGGGCATTTGACAAAAACATCTTTCTAGCCTCAGGCTCCTTGGGTGAAAAAAATCCTTTCAAGTTTTAAAACCTAATTCAGACTCCTTGAAGGAGAAAAACTACAATGGGTGAATTTTACATTCTACTTCAATTAGGAACAGAATTTGTAGTTTATTGTTCAATTAGAGTTTTAAGAACAATACTTAATTGCTTACCTCTAATGATAAGAAGTGTATCACAGTTGCTTTTGGCAGGTCTACCTGTAAAAATATCAAGAAATCAATACTTGACAGTCCTTCTGTTACCAGTTTGCCAACTAGGGATAAGCTATACTGAAGGGAGTCAGATTTTTTGATTTCCAAAAAAGCACTTGTGCTCATAGAACCGGGAATTTACCAAAGTTTTCCTCAGTGTTTTAAACAAACTGATCATGACAGATGCCATTATGGAAAGTTCCAAATAGGCATAGGCAAATAGGCAGCACGTTTCCTGAAAAGCATATACCATTTCAGTCCTTTGTGACTTGGTCAGCAAAGTCTAAAAGCTATATAAAATGAAAAGCTATGTTGGTTTAAACGTAAGGGCAAATCTAGCAGAAACACGTTATTAAATCTACCTCTGTAGTTAGCATAAGTACAGCTTAAGAATTTACAACTAAATACTTGTTAAATTTTATTCTATGCAACTGTCCAATACACACAATTTGAGATACTTCTCAAGTGCTAAAGAAACATGCCATGGGTCTTACTTAACCAGAAGTTTGGTTCATTTGGTATCTCTAAAGTGGGGCTATCGGCAGTAGTTTGTTCCAGTCAGCAACCGCATTATTCCATTAAGAATGTGAAGTTAATTCAGGCTTCTGCCAAATACTTACTGCTAAAATCTCAATCTCACTTGTTTTCTGTTGCAGGCTAGAAATGAATGTCTGAAGTCTTGTTTGCACCTGGCAACAAAAGATGGGCAAAAGTAAAATACACTGCTTCTGTGACACAGGTTGGGAACACTTTCTGTTTCATAGATGATGAGAACACATGAGGCTGCTTCTAACAGAAGATGTAGAACTACATCATATTTAAACTAAAATTCACATTTAATGTAGTTTTCAGTAACAATACCGCAATAATCCTAGTTGAGTAGACAGGAAGGAGACTGGGGCTGAGCCACTCTTGCAGCAATGGTAAGGAATTCATAATACAATCAGAATTGTTTTGGTTGGAAAAGACCTTTAAGATCACCAAGTCCAACTGTTAACCTAGCACTGCAAAGTCACTGCTGTACTGCTTTAGTACAGTAGCAGTTAGAACTGCACATTACAATGTGAATTCTTGCATATGTAGTTAAAAATTGCCTTCCTGTTTCTGGGTGTTAGTTAATTTTCAGAGGAATGTGAGAAACTGTGACTGGATACAGTGAATCATCTCTAGCTGAAGAAGGATGACTGACTTGAAAGCCAAACTAAAGTAGGGGTCATGCATGCCTTGTAACACTTTTTTCCAGAGCGAACTAGTAATCCTGCAGAGGTGGCACTTTAAAAAATGCAGTTGCAGCCTTGCACTATGTTGTCTTTTGTACCTTGGAAAGATACTTTTATGTATTAAAAACCTGAAAACAGCAAGTCTGTTTAGCTCAAAGCTCAGAGAATAGCATCAACTTCTTTATTTGGGTTCTGAGAACTACTTCTAGGGGGGATTTTTTTGTGGCACATCCAAATTTGGACTGAAAGGGGATGAGATTACAGTTCTGTTTTACCAAGTACTCTAAATATCTTGAAGCCAATAATCCTAAAAGATCAAACTCTAGCATTTGTTTCTATTATCACTTAATCTTTTCTACATTATTACCACATTTTATTTGAGGCAACAGAATGAAATACACAGAGTATCTGTTACAAACTTACTACAAAATAAAACTATGCTGAACTTGCACCTTTAACACACTTCAGCATTTATTAAAAAATGGAAAATTCCAGAACCATGGCTCCTACTAAAATAAGATTTCCAGTATATGTACAATGATGGTCGAGCCACAACAATGTCACAGATAATCCCCAAGATCCAAAATGTTAAAAAAGGCGGTCTTTGCTTTCAATCTTTTGTGTTGTTCGTAGTATATTTCATGAATAAAGAACAAACACAATGTATTTCTGTAAGTTAGGCAATATTGAAAATATGAATTCTACCATCCTGTAACTTCTAAGGATCACTTCTTAATACTTATTTGATATGTGTACCTGAATTTCTTGACGACGCCTGGCACTGGCAGATAATTTTTCAGGAGCTATAACACTAACATTAGGCACTACAAGAGTTCCATGTGATTCAAATGCACCTGAAATGCAAACATACACTTTTAGATTATATACTTTCTTTACACAAGAAGTAGCAAGAAACAGAAAGTTCACAAATATTAATAAGCCAAGAGCTGTACAGGGTTTGAAAAGTGGCTAAAAAACCATCCCAAAGTCAGTCAAGTAGATAGGACAGTGAAAGATGTGCATGTAAATTCTTCAATGCTCACTTATGATTTAGGATTGGTTGGTAAGACTAAGAAATTTGGTATTTTATATCAGTGTTCCCTGAAACTATTAAAAGGTTCCCAATGGCTTGCAGAATTTTACAGAGGAATGTAGCGTACTTATTATCAAAAAAAGCTATTAAGAGAATGAGGCAATTATTTAATGGTCAGTTCCATATCAGAGTCAATGGCAAAACAAACAGTAAACCACAGCTCCCCCAAATAACAATAATTACAATTTGAAATGTCTTATTTTGAAATATGAATTGCTACTTCTGATAATCACAGACACACACACAAAAACAACCCTGAAGTTAAGCATGGCGACCTCTCTCCCTCACTGTTATACAAGGGACTGGGCGAGGGGAAGTGTCTCTAAAAAAACCCAACCACCACCCACTATATCAGTACTTAATAAAATAACTAGCAAAAATGCCAAACTTTATCCACACATCAAGTACTTGATATTATTTTTTATACACAAACTTCTATTATCACACAAAGGAGTACAAATCTGTAGCTAGAAATGTAAAGGCATTTTCATTTAAATTTAAAAAAAAATTCTTAGTAGAACAGTAGGTCAATGTGCATGGGTCTCAACACTAACAATCACAGGTCACATCATTTTTCATCAAGATGACATTTAATTTCTCCTCGGCTGGGAATTGTTCATGGGTTTTGGCACTTCCCCCCTCATGAATCACTGCATCAATGAATGCTTGTACGGGGAATATTCTGTCTGTTGGTCTGACCACTTATTTTGTTAGTTAGGAGGAAATTTCAGTTTTAGATCACTTGGAATAACATTTGAGTTTAGGAGGAAGTGTTTCTCAAAAAAGCACTGCTAGAAAACATATTCTTGCTCCAGCTTTGGTAATACTTTAAAAAATCTATGTTCCAGCAACATTTTCTTATAAAAGATTTTTTAAGCAGAGAGAAATAGTTCGTATGTTCTATAACTAGAGACTAAATACCTGAAATATTAGTAAATGATCCCTTTTGATTTGGTACTGAAAGATTATCTGAGGTTTCTCTAAAAATAAACACAGTTAGGGAAACAAATTTACAATAAAGAAGAAATACTGTAATAATACATGGCTTCAGATTATCATACAAACATACTTATTTCATTCCAACTGATAAAAGACATTTATGGAGCCTTGCCAGCACACATCTGCAAATTAAATTCTATTCTGGGACAGGAAATCATACAAAACTATATTACAAAATGAGATCTAAAAGCAATCTTTTTTGTTTCCTATGAATATAAAAAAACCATGCTCCCATCATGCAAGCGTGATTTATATCCTAATACTAGAACATATTATGAGAATGTTCTCTCTGAATTACTAATTTAATCTACAACTTCTTACAGGTTTCTGTGAGATAATACTAAAGTTTCATAGTAATATTTATACTTAAGATCACACATATTCAAAGAAGCTTTCAATAATTAGTTTGGATCCCTTTCCCTTTCACGTTCAGGATTCGTCAGTGAAGAAATTTGCTGGTGTTACTACAATCATAGTTAGTGCATTTCTCTGTTCAGCATGGCCAAATAGGAGTTTTTCTATATTCTGTTCTCAGGATCTAGAAATAAGGTAACTTTTAGAAAAAATTATTTTCTTTCACAGCTTCTAATAGATGCTGTAGATCTGTCATAAAACAGATGAGAATCAGGTTAGTTGCAAAGTTAAATGCCAAAACCGACTGGGGCCAGAAAACGAATGAAGAGGTGGGTGGCAGGAGATGTCAACCACTTGCACAAACTACTGCTCCAGCTAAACATTTCTCAGCTTAATGATCTCCTTTATTGCTACGTCTGTTCAGAAATACTATGTATGCCAGATCTGTTAGTTTCTGAATTCTAGTTTGTATGAATACACCATGTCTGTTCCTGCTGCCAGTATATACATACATATATATGTACACACACATAAATATATATAGATGTGTGCATAACTATATATTTTAAAAGGGGTAGGTGTGAATAACAGCTGTACTTCTTATGCACACAGATGTGACTGTAGCCTCTCCTGCGATTTCTGTACTAACATCTATTGGTGACAATAAATAGTAATTTCAACAAAGACAGGATGATGGGGTGTTGCTGTGTACCCCGAGTCTTTGCCAGGCATTACTTTTACTTGTGCCAGTGAAAGTGTACAAATGTGCTACAATTACACCTTAATTTTTACCCTATCAACACTGCCTCAGAATGAAAGGGATTTGCTGCTTTGATTCTCTGATTACACAGTACACAAACGTAATGACTTCTGGTCAGTAATGGGGACTCACAGGCAGCCCTGCCATACAAACAATACTGGTGTTCTAGTAGCATTTGAGCTAAATAACCACATGGCCTTTTAATTTATGAAGCACTATGGATGTTTCAATGTAAAAGCAGCTAGGGAAATCAGTCTCTTCCTTGTTCTCGGTAGAATTCTTTAACCAACCCTTTTGCTTTCTTTTCCCCTCAAAAAGAATTCAGCAAAGCTCTGACTCTATACTGAATGAAATCAAGGTTTAACTGAGCATATCTTAAAATTACTTTATTAAAACAAACATATTCACTTCTGATTTTGGCTATTCATGTTGACATGTTATGCTACTTACCTACTGCATCTTTCATCACAGATTTTAGTTTTCAGTTTCTGGATCAGGTGATCTACTAAGTCAGATTCTAAAATCCTTTTCTCCGTCTGTCTGTCTTTCTCAAAGGATTTCACCTATGATGTAGTTCAGTGGTTCTTAAAATTGCTAAAACAGCATATGAATAAACTTCTCAAATTTAATCAAAACTAAACTGGATTACCCATTCTGGATTATCTTTTAAAGGTGAATCAGTCAAAGGGAGGAAGCTATCATCATTACCAATCAATCACTGCCAGTTAAATCTTTTAGTAGTGTGGGTTTGGTTTTGTGGGGTGTGGTTTTTTTGTTGGATTTTTTTTGTCTTCCAACCAACTAATTTCCTCTGCATTCCCAAAGCTTAAACTGCTTTGGCTACTTGTATTTAATATGCGATAATTACCTTTTTAACAGAATTGTTTATAGGTGCAAATACCATATTAATGAAAGCATATTTGGCTTTGGGCTTTTATTTTGTTTGTTAAGGAATTATGTTGGAATAAGGCTTGCCTTTCAGCTTGCAAAAGTGACTCAAACGTTCAAAACTCAGAATATCTGCTCCATCTTTACTGGGAAGCGATTGATCCATAACACTATCATTCACCTCATTACCATGTTCTTTCTTTGTTTTGGTCCAATAAAGCCATATTTAAAAGAATGTTCTGTCATAGTCTTGTGGGAGACATTGATATATCCCATTCTTATATCAAAATCTACTTGTTCATACTGTTATTGCACAGTTATTTGCTATCTCTGATACAATGACAAGGAGAGTGAATAACAAGTGAAAAATATTTTAGTAATCAAAGAATAATGATCTTTTTCCTAATGATCCAGAATATTATAAAACTTTCAACTTCTTAAAAGGTACCAGAACCACAGGCTGCAGAGCACAGAAGGTGGTAATTTATGTTGTGACACAGTCCAGTCTTTCCATCTTAAACCTTAGCTGACAGAGGTAAGGGAGTGTGGTTCAGACTCTGGCAATCTGAACTTCACAGATTATTTTTTTTTTAAGATTTACGTTTTAGTTTTTGGTTTGTAACATGGAAAGCTGTCAACTGGAAAGATGACTGAGTCAACAACTTCATTTTGTAGATTCAAAGAAATCAGAGACAACAGAAATATTTTTTCACTTAAAGACACACTGACTCCAAGTCAAACAACATTTGCACTAGTTTTTAGACTTTCCTGCACAATGAGGTCAATGAGTAACAGTGTTATGGAGGGATAAAAAGCAAGCTTCTTCAGAAGAACTTCCTCCTACTTAGCAACTGAAACTTTATTTACCTGAATTCCATCTACTTAATTATTTTATTGAAAATAATAATGATCTTAAAAAAAAAAAAAAGTACAGATTACAAATACAAAACACGATTGAGCATCCTCTGGTCCCACCCTTACCTTCACATGACTTCCTTCTTTATGTGACACAAGAGCCACATATGTAATCCCAGAGCATCTGCAATATTCCTGTAGTTCTTCCTGGGACTAAAATGGGAAGAGGGGAAGGGGAATGGAACAAAATTTGACAGATTATAAAATGATCACTTAAGTAATGAGAGTCTCCTGTCCTTAATTAAAATAACTCGATACGTAGCAGTTACACGGATCATAAGCTTCTGGGTGAGGAAAGCTTTATTAGCAAGTCCAGGAGGTGAAACTCCATTATGCATATGTTTTCCCACCTAATGCTCCTTAAAAACTGTAATCCAAGTCTACACTAGACAGAGAGAATGCCTAGGCCCTGCAGTCCTAGTTCCCATACAAAAGGGCTAGCTGGATCTAGACTGTAAAAATTTGCAGTGTAATGTCAATCAGTTACCACCCCGCTGTCTGCAGCTTTCAGTAATAGTTCTGCATGACTGGTTCTCTGTCATAAAAGCTGACTCCAGCTGGGTTTCATGTAAACCTGAGGGTGACTCACATCATTCTCAGTGCTGAGCTTACAGAGGGGCCTCCTATGCTGACCTACATGGGGACCCCATAGCAATCTAGTAGCTCAGTTCACTAAACTGTGTTTGCAATTACAGTATTCCCTCTGAACCTAGTAGTCTTCAGCCACCTGCATACATTTAAAAGTTGATGCTACTGTTCTGTTCCAGACTTGTCCTTTATTAAGGACTAACTTATTCAGGGATCCTACTTGCAACCTTCACTGAAAGGAAAATTTATTGCCTTCACTGGTACAAAATATGCCTCTGCTTTGAAGCATCCTCATTTCACTTAATCAGAGCTAACGGGCCTCATTTTAAATTCATTATGCAACACTCCCCCTTGATTTCAATATGCCTTGTACTCTACACTGGGTGTATAACTGGGGAAGGTCACTTAATTCCTGTGTGCTGAGGAGCACATAAAGGTCCTCCATCACACTTTTAAATACTCTGTGAAGTAGAGAGAAAGAATGCTGCAAGGCCAGTGAGACTTTCTTAAGAACAGTACTGTATCTGAATAGCATCCTACGTACTCAGTTTTATGAGTCTGTAATTCAATAAAAACTAGAAAAAAAATTGAAAAAGGATGGTCTCAGGCTGCACTTATTTTAGAGAACAACGATATAGTTAACACATGGAGCCAGAAATTCTACCTGGGACCAGTCATACATTATTTCAGCTGGAATTCCTGCAGTCCAGAGTTTCTGAACAATATTGATAGCTCGACCCATTGACATCTGACCAACACTTACAACCAGCAGGTCACATGAGCTGACAGAAACCTGAAGGGAAAGTAAAAACAAGGGGGACAATATTAGCCACAAGACCACCCTTTCCCCTTCATAAGGCAGCTTAAGGAACAAAGAAGGATAAACATACTAATGTTTTTAAAAATGCATCAAGCTGAAACAAAGGGGTTAGATCCACAATCTTCCTATACACCTGAAAGTTGCTGAAGCTTAATCTTCAATGAAAAGCATCTGCACAACCTCAGCCTGCAAAGTATCCTAGCCTATTCTGTTCTTCCCTTCCCACTCTGCTTAATAATGTTAATTTATTCTTACTAAAAAAGTTAATAAAATGCACATTCCACAACCAAGTGAAAGTGTGTGACATTGTACAAAGTAGTCTATTTTCTGGACTACTAGAGAGGTGTTTCCTTTGATCTCCACCTTCTATATTTTTACAAAGGGAGAAGTGGTAGGGACAAAGTAACACTAGCTAAGTATCTACAGTTGTACTCTTCCATCTGAAACAATCCACAGGCTGAGAAAAATGTCCCGTTTAAGTTAAAAATAAAAGGGTATAAACCTGAAGATCCTCTCTTCCCATAATTCTTATTTTACTAACTAATTCTATGCAGAGAAACACAGAAGGAAACAGGTCATATTGATGTTTGCTGTCTATTTCAGTATGGTATTATTTTGGAACACATCTGAACATCTTATTTTTTGCCCATCTGTGGCTACAATTAGGTTACTGAACTGTCAGGAGTAAACAAACAAAGACAAAACCCCACCTTCCAAAACACAGACTTACAGAATCTTCCACGCTGGCAACAGCAGCAGTTATTTTATCTATAGCTATGCTGACTCCAACAGCTGAAGGAACTGGTCCTACCGTCTGTGGCCCTCTAAATTGTGGAATCTCAAAACAAGACAAAAACAAAATGGAAGACCCAAACAGTTATCTTCGCAAAATGTCAAAAAGGTTTTTAGTTTTTTCATAGTTTTTAAAAAAATCTGAATTAATTAAGAGAGATGACCACATACCAGGTGATCATATCTGCCCCCTGCAGCAAGAATTTCGGGCACAGTTCTTTGTCTTCTTTTAATGTATGCTATAAACTGAAAGATAATACCATTGTGCTGCTGTATTTTGTAAACCAGTCCCAGATTTATAGAAACCTGTAAAATAAAAATGAATATGTGTATAAGACCTGTAGCAATATTACTGGTTAATATAATTAATTTCTTATTAACAAAATGGATTAAAAATACTGTTCTTGCATAAGGAAGACATATAGAAACACTCCTTATCTTCAAAAATTTAAAATACAATTAAAAATAAGGAAATAATACTTTAATCTTAAAGCATCCCAAGAGACTTAAAGCACAAAATCCAAAGAGCAAGCCTCAAGGAAGGTGGAGAAGAGGCCTTTAGTAGCAATCAGCTTTCTGTATTTTTAAAATATTTATGGTTTGTTTCAAAATTTAGAATTCCTTTATGCTATAGGTAATGTCCTCCATCTTGGCTGGGAAAAAGAAAGAAAAAATTGTGTTTCATCAAATACAAATTAGACAATTCCGACTGGAAGAGTTCTTATTCTTCAAATGCGTCTTTAAAAAATTTTAATGCCAGTGTTATTACTTGTCACCAAAAGGCACTTGGATGTGTTTTCTCTATTCTAAAATATCATTACTTTGCTTCCTGGCAAATCACAAGGCCCAGCAGCCTATAAATCCATTAATTTATTAGGAGAATACTTTACAAACCTGAAGTTTTATTCCAAGTTGCTTTAACAGACCAATGATTTCCTCTAAATCCTTCATGCCGTGCTTCAGCAGCTGGGTGACACCTGGCTTTTGTTTTATCATTGTGTTTAAAAATGGAAATACATTACTTGCTTCTCCCTTCTGCTCGATGAATCTGTAGAGTCGAGAAAGCTAAAAACAAAAAAATCAAAATAAAAATAGAGATAGCACTATTGACAGCGCTCATAATAGAACACATGTGAAAAATGAGAAATGTTTGACTTGGACTGAATAAAATATCTGTCTTTTTTGCTTGTTTTGCCCAGCAGCCTGTTTCTACCTAGTGAGTTGAGGAAAGGAACAGACAGGCACAACTGTCATCAGTGTCCAGAAGTTAACCTCAACTCTTTACGCACATTCATCAACATTTGCAGACTTTTTTTTTAAAAGTTTCTCAGTTTGTTTTACTAACTACCACTGCACAGTATTCCATTCACACTTTAATTGTTTCCACAGTCTGAAAAATGCATTTAAAACTAGAAAGAAACTTCAACAGTTGCAATACTGACTTCCAGAGAGAACAAAATCAGACCAATTCCAAAGAGAGTGATCTATTTTGAACAGCAGATGTAACAGTTTATTTTTCTTACTCTAGTTTATTAAACTGCAAAGTAAATAAAATATTACTGGCTTATGGCAAGTCAGAGGGAAATTAAGACTGAATTAAAATTACTTACACTATTTGATGTGAGAGAAAGATTACAGAATTTGGCTTCTACTTCTCTTTTAGTTAGCTTTTCAGTCTAGAAGAGAAACAGATTCAAATATATTCAGCAACTGAATTACCAAAAAAAAATATAAATTACTTCTGCTGAGAAGAATTAAAACACACCTTTCCAATACCTTTAATTAAAGGTTGCATTTACAAACTACAATAATACTGTAAAAGAAGAAAACCAATAAATAACACATTTTCCACCTGTCCTGTAGTGAGGCCATATTTGGCTTGGTTTCAAGAAGCTACAAGTAGCATAAAAATACCAACTTTGTTGACAAGCACTTCTGCATAAATACTGAAATGCTTATGTAAATTAGGCAACAAAAAAAACAAACAATAAAACGAAAGGAAATAAACAGGCATGTTGTTGGGATTTAAATACTACCTTAGCTGTTCAAATGAATTTCTGTTTTCTCTGCTTATAAGACAGATCAACATGATATTAAAATACATTTTCAAGTTTTTATTGAATAGCCTACCAGTTCTTAATTATACAGGTGAATAATCCTCTCATAAATACATGTTTAAAAATCATGCTAAAGCATCCCAATACAAAAGTAACAAAAAAGTAATTAATCTTAGGTTTACAGCCCAAGATAGCCACCCTTTTTATATGTCAACAGGATATTCCTCGTTATGCTGGCAATATGCTGTTACTCATTTTTAGAGATAGCTCCACAAAATAAGATACTCTACAGTGATGATTACAGAGATTAGGTTAAAAACCAGTATCTTACCACAGCATCATAGAGAATGATGTAAACTTGATTGAGTTTATCCTCTGGTATCCCACAGTGCAAAAGTATAGCTTTCAGTAAGGCAGTGTGGTTCAAGTAAATACTGTAGTTTCTTTCCTACCAAAGACAAAAGAAAGGAAGAAAAAAACCCAACAACTAACTTCAGATCTCTCCTTCCACCACCTCACTTTCCATCTAGAACTCAAGAATGGCAAGGCTTGTCCCATTCTATTACAATCACTTGCCTGACAGAAGAAAGATGTTATTTCAATGGCACTGTAAGGATTCAATTAATATTTCCTTTGCACACAAACCTATGCTTCATTTTAAGTTAACCTATGAAACACATCTTTGATTTACATGACAATGTTCTATGACTATTGATAAAATGTGAAAACAGTTCTGTACTTGTTAGGTTAAAGGAACTATCCTTTTAAAGCACATTAGACTAAATATTTACTTAAAATTTTTGGATGGCAAAGAGCAAAAGGGATGATTAGAGAATCTACCTGTAGCACTGAAAACTCTTGAATGATTTCTGAAATGGCATAAATTGTTTCTGCTATAGGCAAAAAGCTATTTCCAGTAGATGTAATAATGTCAAATGCACATTCTAGGAGTTCTTTGGGATGACAGCGGTCTAACTTCCGAGGTCTGAAAACTCGCTCTATACAGTATCTAAAGGAAACATTGAAGAAGGAATCAGCATCTTCAGTGATCACTGTCACAAAGCATGGCATCTGTGCAAAACGTCATCTCTACATCCCTTACCTTTTCAAGTTTGATATGTTATTTCTAGCTACAAATCTTGCAAAAGGAATCTGAAAAATAAAATACATGCAAATTGTTGAAACAAAACATCCAGTCTGACTAGACTCAAACTGGATATGAAATTACTACAGTGCAGTAACACCTGTACTCTCACTTGTACAATATATTCCATATATATTCCAATTATATATTTCCATTATATTGATGGAAAGTGCACAGACAGTAAAATTACAACTGTGCAAACAGCATTTCCTTTCAAGAGTAGAACAATCCTCGACAACATCTGTTTGAGGAATATAAAACTGGGCAGCCTGTTACCCACATTACCTATAAAGACTTATAAGAAAGGAACAGGAATACTAGAATTTTTACTGGTCATCAGAAAAGTCTTGTCTCCTATTATATGCAAGAAAAAAAACAATACAGGAAAACTCAAAAAACCCCAGCAATGACATCTATCACATTTATAATACGACATTATTTTCACCTATGTTAGAAAAAGGACTCCAGCTGTCAACACCAGGAGTATAGCACTAAGGAATACAGGAACAGACACTGAAAGATACACTGCTTCAACAGTCAGAATTATAAGCCTAAACCAACTTTGTGACTAATGAATCAAAAGCATCTACAAACAAAACAGCACCCTTCAAACCCAGCTTTGCCTGTAGAGATAATACTACTTACTCTGAGGTCATAAGGAAGCATTACCAGCATCCCACTGTGATCCATGAAATACGAAGCTTCATTATGTTCATAAAGTTTTTTATTTCTGGGCATTAGCAGTGGAGTATGCAGTTTGATGGCTCCTGCACAAAACCAGTAAAATACTATTATCTCCCACTTCCGAAGTGGCATCTGCAACACCCTTTTGTAGGGTACAGTATCTCAACCAATATCTTTTAAAAATTACATTATTTTAAGTGTCCTTAACAGACTTTCCTCTTCAACCATTTAAAGAAAGACATCAAATATACTGTGATGTTCTATCTTGCACGCTTCTTGGGCTCAGCAGGCAGCCCACAGAGAACAGAGAACTGCCAGTTCCACAGCCCCAGCAGAATCCTCACCGTGCCCTCTTTCTTTAAACACCACCCTTCACAAAAGCATGCATACAAAACAGAAGAGAAACTCTACAGACACCAGTAGTACTGTTTGGTCTAGACACACTTCCATAGAGAACAAATATTGTTCAGACATGTATCCTGTGTCTCAAACTGTACTAGAAGTGTTTATGGTTCACTTTAAAACCTCATAAATACCATTTTTGCTGGCTGTATTTTGCAACCATCTATCTATATGAGCCCAATCTTCATTGAAACCTTACTATTAACAATAATATCACTAATCATTGAGAAATACTTTCCTGTTTTAAATTCCCTACTGATTCTCAGCTATTTTGTTATAGAAGCTTTACTCATGCCTTCACTTAGATTTCAACATAAGCATTTAAATCAGGAAAAAAAGCATCTCCAAATACAAGGAAATGCTTCTGACCATTGCAGGTGGCAGATACAATCTAATGGAAAAGAAAATATATCCAACTCCTCCCATTTTTTTCCAAAAGAATGAAAACATTTAAATCTCTAAAATGCTGACAAACTTTAACTGGAGGAGGGGCAGTAACTTCTCCTTACTTGACTTGGCATTTCTCAGTTTCTCATTCTTTTGTATTGCCAAACACTAATCATGCTTAATCAGATGATGATATATTAGGAAACCTCTCAGTTTCTATTTTAAAATTCTCTATTTTCATATAAAATCATATTATGCATGCCTACAAAACAATACAATTTGTAACATTTCAAATATGACAGTGTGTGCATAAATTTTCTTCCTCTCTTAAAAACTAATTTTAAACAAATACTGGACAGAGTCCTGGAAAGAAAAACACATCAAAAGACTATTAAACACCACGACACCAGCTCTGGCTCAGGAAGTTCCTGAAGAGCAAATCACTGCTTAGAGCAGTAACACTGGAAGTACCACTATACACTTGCTCTGTTTCCATGCTACTAGGGCCATTCCCATTCTGGCTGTGTTCAGAGAAAGGTTACTGTGCTACATGGATGCTTGGTCTTTCACTATAGAGCTATCCTTATTTTCAGATCTAGATTTTACATGACACTCCCCACCTCTAAAAGCTCACACAGACTTATCAGATGAACCAAATACATTCGAAGATATAATTACGATTTTCACTGTTCTTTCTATAGGAAATTTACATCATTCAGATTTGAAGTTAACAGCTAATACTGGGATGCCAAAATAACAGCAAAAAAACATGTAAAACTTCCAATGATATGCAACTACTGAACATAATTTCTGACTCGTGACAGCACTAAAACCGTTCCATTCTCTTAAATCCATTCAAGCATGAAAAAGGAAAATTAACAACTTTTGTAAACACACCCACCGTGTCTTTTAAATATCCGGCTGACAATCTCACATACATGCTGCTGTATCTTGGCTGCCCAAATAGAAAAACTACCCTGAAACCATCACAAATAAAAGGTAGATATATAATTCATATGCCATGAACACTCCATGTAATATAGGCAATCATTCCATTTAATATAGGCAATAAGCATTCTGATACCTCATCCCACTATAGTACATGGTAATGCTTACATAATAAAGAACAACTATAGCTATACAAAGCATTATTGTACTGTGTTACCTTCTATTTCTTGAGATTTAGAAAGATTTAAGAGTTGAGAAACGGAGAAGGGTTACTTTGATTGCCACCATTAGAAAGGGAAGAAAACAGTCAGAGGCAACAGATTCTGTTGGCAATCAGATGCAAGTACCATTAGTTTGACAGAAATTCAAGGTAAAGAAAGTAATCATCTGGACAGAAGTCAAGCTTTAGCTGCTACAATCAAAAACCGCTCATTTCATCCCTGAAGAACGAATGTAAGGTTGAAATAGGAACTGGTTATTCAAGCCCACATAGTACAGATTCGTAGCTTTAAATGGGAACTGATGTGAAGGTTAATCTTAAGAGAGAAAGCAATTCTCACAAACATGCTTTGAGTTTACCCATAGAAACATCTATTCTTTTTTTAAATACAACACAGGAAAAAAGCCCCAGGCATCCCCTAAACACCTACAAACCTTCAGCATATCACTGTCATAGGTATAGTCTATAGCTGGAGAGATACGCTGTGAAAATATCTGACTCATCATAGTCCGGTAGGCCTTTCCATCCACATTTGCTAAGGTATGGTGGAGTACTTCATGGAGTTCAGACTCTTCCATTTGTGGTGGCGGAAGATGTTCACTTTTTAACAGCTCCACAGCTGTTGGTCGTGCTGCAGGATCATGGTTCAGGAGCCATGTAATAACTGATCTCTACAAATTAAGTGAAAAATTTCTAGTTCAGAAAAATTTTATATATTAGCAGTATTTACAACAAACTTCTTAGTCACATCACATTAATAAAAAAATTACGAGACTCTACGGGGACAAAAAAGAAAGCAGGATATGAATCTTCGGGGTTGATTTAATAAGCAAAAAATATCTTTTATTGTGTTATTATCTAAGTAAAATTTAGTACAACACAAAAATTATTAGAAATTTATCTCTTGGGATGACAAAATATGTGGTATCTTTTGTTGTTCTATGTTATGTTAGCTCTCGCATCTCTTTATTAACAAATTTAAGAGTAAACAGAATCGTATGCATAACAACAAAGACTTGACAGTTATAGATAATAAGAAGGGGGAATCTTCCTGGCATATTTCAGTTAACTGTACATGGAATCATTTTTATGGTACTAGGAACAGGCAGATTGCTGTCCTACAGGCATAATGGACAAAAAACTAATGGCGCACAAGAGTCCACTAGCACAAGGGAAAAATTATCTAGATGGTCCACAAAAAGATTATACTACTTCTTATCACTTAATTTCTCTGCCATTGAGGCATCCAGAATGGCTCTTGGCAGTTCTTTTCAAACTCAGAGCAGTCAATCTTGCACACCTCCTTCTGTTCTGTGACACTGATTTCTTTCAAAACTTTAAGTTAAAGTTTAAAAAAGATAGCTGCCATTTGTCTGAGTCTAAAAAAAATAAATCAAAGTTGTCCCTCCAAGCTTAACAGGTATGCCACTGAACTCTGCACTTCTTCATGACTGTGCTCAGGGAATTTTGTGGGTAAGTATATTTCCTTGTCAACGTAGTATATTCTTTTGAGTTGTTTTTTTTTTTTTTTCCTTACTTTGTAGTAATGTCATGTAATAAGAATTTGGCAGAGATTACTAATTTATAATTAAGTGGGAGAAATAATAATTAATGTTTCTTGACAGGGAATACCTAATAGTTAAAATGTCTTCAAAATTACCTGCTTTGCGTGCTTGACTTCATCAAAGTCTTTAGGAAATATAATAGTGGGCTATAAAAGACAAAAACCACATTTGAATTATAACAGGCAGTCCAGCTTGCTCAGGCTAGTCTTACTTTTATTTAAACAGAGAAACTAAGCATTTTTATAAAGAAAAAAAAACAAACCAAAACCCCTCAAAAAAACCCCCAAAACACAACACATAGCAAATTCAGTTTGAAGAGCTAACAGGAAAAAGAATGTCACTGAAATGCTTTTACAATGTTTTGTAAGACAAAGCTGCAACCATAATCACAGGCATTTATCAACTATAAATCACAGCTTGCTCTTGACAGACCTCCACCAAGGTCTAAACCAAGGTGTACTAAAGCCATGATGACTTCATGTGAAGTTTACACCTCTAATGTTTTGCACTATAAAAGTTAATTTTGTAGATAGAACTGACTGATGCTAACACCACTAGGAAATCCACAGTGCATTAAGTGAATGTCAGTACCAGCTCCAATAAGATATATAATGATAAGTCAAGAATAAACTAATTTTTTTTTAAGCACTCCCTGTGGAAATATTTTTGCTGTTTTGCATTCTTTTACTTCTATAAACTATCTGATGCACAGAATTAGTATCTTTTATATCTGTATACTTACCAGTCTTAGCTGACCAAGAACAAAGATCCTTTCTGATGCAGTACTCATGGGATGGTAAGACATTTCAAAGAATATTATACCCAGACTGAACAGGTCCACTTTCTAAGGAAGAAATACATGGAAACTTAAATGTAATACCTGTGAATATTCTGCAGAAGATGATAAAAAATAATGTTTTGGTTAAATTTCACAGTATATTACAGCCATGGAGAGGGGTGGAGCTTTTTGTGGTTTTGTTTTTTTGTTCCACGACACAATCCATTAAGATTTGGTAGTCTTCACTACTGCTTCACACCACAGCACTGCAATGACATAAAGGACTTGTGGACTTGTTTCCACTTGCTTTGAAATTCAGCTCATCTCTGCATATAAACAGGATCCTCTTTGATGAAAAAACAAACCCTGACCTTCCAAAATCACAGTCTAGGAATCCAGGAGAGCAATATATAATTCTGATGATGACATTTTACCTTAACCGAAGACTCTAAGATTTCCATCCTATTTATTTATAAAGGCCCTCCACGATTAACTGCTTTCAACTTGAAGTTGCTTGTACCTAGTCACTGTCTCCTCTCAGAGGAATATTTCTCATTCTTTTGCTTATCACAGCAGAGTACACTCTGTTCCACCTTGAATTCACCCTTGTTGTGCAGGAATGACCTAAATTGTACCTGGTACCTTAGATTCCATGATACCTTTTTACTTAACCATACCTGATTGTATGTAGATTTAGTGCTTCCTTGGACCTCTGGGCTGACATACAGCGCGGTGCCAACCATCCCTGTCAAATTACCTACACGGCAAAAGATGAGAGTACTAGTTTCAAGAAAGTGGGAGAGAAATGCAGCATCAAAGTCCAGGAAAAAAACCTCACTCATCTTCTGTCCTCATTTCTTCTAGGTTGGAATACAGTTCTTATTGAGACACACCCAGTCGAGAACTGTTCTTACCTTCACATGTTAAGTATCTCTGTCTATCTATAGTATCTAAAGCTACCTATTACTTTACGGAATTGTAGTAGGTCAGCACACAAATGATACAACTAAATTTCACTTCCATTATGCTCATAGTAAGACACACAAAGTATTCAATTTTTTTTTCCAAATGCAAAATTCAGCCTGTTACGGAAGGTGTGAAAAAAACACCCCACCCAAACATAAATCCCTGAAGTCTTGAAATTGTCCTGTACAGGCAATGGAACAGAAGTGTAGATGGAACAGATATACGGGATCTCTATGTACCTCACCACGAGAAAAGCACTGATCTTTGGCAGAAGGCTAGCAGTGGAAACGGATTCATTTTTAGATAACAACCAAAACTGCCAGATTATATGTAACGTATCTATCTAAAAGTTGGTGGTTCTTTCTCCCCCGCAGTAAAAAAGGTTCTATTTTCAAAGAATGGAAGTTCTAATGGAATATACAAGACTGCAGAATATAAGCGTTCACTTAAAATCATTTAGAACAAGCTACTATGTAAACTAACCTGATGGGTCAGACATAGCAGAACTATCTGAGTGATTTTCTTCTTGCTTAGAGACCACCTGAAATCAGGAGAAAAAGACATCCTATAAATGGCACTTGAAATGCTTCTGTTGGCTTTTCTTGCCACTTTGGCTGGCAGTATATGGTTTAATTTTAGAACCTTAGAAATAAAAACGTTTATGGCATTCACAATACAAAGTCCAACAAGCACTATGCTTTTATGTCTTATTTTCATCTTTCACACTATTACAACACCAAATTGAAGTTTTTTCATTCACTTTCAGCTGTACTTACTGCATTTGCTGGATGATCTGTAGCTAAACCAAAATCACCAATTTTTACGTGATCATCTGAATCTAAAAAAATGTTCACAGGTTTCAAGTCTCTGTGGATCATTCCCTGTTACAGCAGGAGAACAAAAGAAGAAGAAGAAAAAAAAAAACCCACAGAATATTAAACAATAAACACAATTCAAAATAAAACTCTCTATAGACTGGAAAATCATATTACCTACTTCTATTACAGTGGGAAATCTACTGCATTAAGTCACTGATGATTAATTTTGAAGTAAGACTATAGTCTGTAGCCCAGAAGCTAGAAACAAATTTCAGTGCTGCCTAACAAAATGGTTTTAAAGGTGGTAAAATTTTTGTGACAAAGAGACAAACCTGAACTGTTTCATTATAAAATTCAAGTTTATCATAAAATATTCTAAACTCCTAGAACAGATTAATAATAGAAAGGGCAAGGAATGAACCTTGCTAATAAATGCCCCCAAATGAATAGAATATGAAGAAACCCACACAGAAAGAGGCATAACATAGATACTATGGACAGGTCATAACTGTCATATTTACTGACCTTTTCATGGATGTAAGCCAACCCATCTAAAATTTCTCGGAAAAGCCTCCAAAGCCGACTGGTGTCTTCATACAGTCCTTGGTCAATAGTATCTCTTAATGTGCTCTTTTCACAATACTCCATCTTCAGTTGTGCATATGCAGGGGACAGAGGGAAGAGAGAGCAGTTTTGTTAAGAAAAGAGACCATCAGAAACGTGTATCTGTATGCATATTAATGCCTGGTTCTGTAGCACACAGTCCAGGAGCAAACAGTATCACCAAAACATTCAGCTGTTTAGAATTTTCCTGAGACCTGTCTTTTAGCTAGCAAAAATGCATCCAATTATGGGCCCTATCCCACTTTCTGGGACAATGGTACAAGCTTGTAGAGTAGTATATCCTCTAGCATAAATGTTAAATACAAGGTGAAACCAGCCAAGCCATAATTTATGCTTAAACCAAACTTTAAAGAATCTCTGGCTTTATTTTACTTGGTGTCTTAACTGCTTATATTATGAGTATACATAACACATGCAAACAAGCTTATTAAAATCTAATTCCATCCAATTATATCTTCCTTCCAGACAAGCTCTAGCATTAAGTGTGTTATAAAAATTTGACATCACCACAGAACAGTTAGCTATGATAGTTGGCTCCACCCAGAAACAGTCTAAGTCCTGACACAAAGGTGATGTTGTCAGTAGTAAAGCCTGAAGCTGCAAACCTGCAGGAATTTTATTTTGTGCCTACTGTTAGGGCCATACAATGGCTTTGCAGATTACCGTTTTCTGTTAAAAGAAAGTGCACACACAACACAGTGCCTTTGAAGAGAATGAGGAAGTTTTCACATCTGTGAAACCAATACTGAACTTAGTCTCGTTTGCATTTTTTAAAGGTCATTATTTTTCTCATGATAACCAGCAATTAATCTCTGCAGGTTGGAATAAACAGTATCCTTTTATCTGCAAATGCAAGCACATTGTACCTGAATGTACAGGTAATGCACTGTCTGAATGACTGGTGCCCTGTCTTCTTCTCCAGGGCTGTTCTTTTCATTGCCTTCTTCATCCTTTATCACAATAAAAGTCACAAAACAGTTAGCTACATGAAGCCGTCCAGAGGTTTTTTATGCATACTACTATTTTTTAATGGCAGGAACACATTAATGACAACTCACGTTCTGTGGCTAGGTTTGAATAACAGCAAAATAATATAGTGATATTTCTGTTATGCCACTGCTTCTAAATAAACTAGAAAAAACAGATGTGACCCAACTCTCATTTTCAAAGTGAGAACAAGTAACATTTTGCCATCATTAGACACTGGAGGAAAAACATTTGAGAAGATCTGGATGAAACCTAAATCTCAAAGTGTGTCACATTTAAAAATAATAATAATAAAATGAAACCAAAATATGCAAAGCTTACTTAATACAACTAATAGTGCAAGCCCCACCCAACAATTTTGATATAGTGTATATATAGTGACAAAAAATGCACTGTCACATTGTTAAATGATATACTGAAAGCTTTTTCATGCCAATTTACATTACAACGGAATGAGGAAGGAGCCAAAGCTTTAACAAGAGCATTTTACAGATCCATCAGGATTGGCAATAACAGATTCTAGATGCTGCAGAAAACTGTATATTAGCTTATTAGCTGTCTAGCGATGCAGTACACTTACTGTTCATAGCAAGTGCTGTGATACAAAAATCTTAAAATCTGCCAAAACCTTACACATTATTCTGACTTCCTGTCTCTTATTGACTGCTAGCAACATGTATTGTCACCACTTTCAAAAAGCGGCTGCTAAGAGCAAATATGTTGGTTTATATAATCTAAAAGCAGAACAAGAATTTCAGCTTTCAGATGATGTAAGGCAATCCATATGGTTACTGATAAATCATGTACATACTGAAGTGTTAAACTTGCAATAACCAGGCTCATGACTATGAAGTGCAACTCGCATTTAGCTCAATGAACAACATGGAAAACAGAACCCAGACTAGCTGCATTAGACTATGATTTTTATGGAATGCTGCTCATGATAGCAGAACATCTGCTCTGATGGAACACAACCGTATACAGTTCTGTACTTACACCAGAAGTGAAACAAAACTTCCTAACTGACCTGTTTATATGTCAAAGACTATTTTATGATCTTTTCATTTTCACTACTTGTATCTTTATACTTACTGGAGGATGACCTTTACTGTTTTCATCCTCGTTATCAAAAATAATTTCACTTTCAGAATCTGTGGTTGGCCTGTTTAAAGAAGAGAAAGAAAAAAAAAACAACTCTAAAGTTTTGGTAATACTTATTGAAGGAAAAACAAGAAACATTTACTAGGAAATCTGGAAACTATTTGTGGAAAACAAGAAAATCTAAGCTTTTGTTGAAGACCTTCCATTTGCCTTAAACAAAAAAGCAAAATAAAACCAAGCCCAAAAAAGTATCCTGCTTGCAAAGCAACACTTCCTTTGACAGCCCAGTCTTTCAAAGGGAAGGTATATATCTGCATCACTAAAATTTAATTTCTATATTCAATCGGCAAAACTGAAATAAGTTTACTTACTTGCTTAAACAAAAAAAAATCCCACATGAGTGAAAGAACTACTCCATACACAAAGGCAGGTATGGATTATGCTAATAAAAATCAAACCAAAAAAGTAAGTACAAGTAAGGTATTTTTCAGAATTTCTAATATTTCTCTGTTACTGTTCATTAAGAAGTTTACACTCAAGGTTGGAAAAGACAGTCCAACAAAGTAAACAGTCATGCATTCTGACACAAATGCTAAGAAACTTCTAGAAGCCTAAAGCAAAATTTTCCTGGTACACTGGCAGTTTTTACCTACAAATTTTCCTCTCCCTGACTATCTGACTGCTGGCAAATAGACTGTTACTGAACTCGGGGACAGAATGAAAATGCAGTGAATTACCTCTGACAAAAGACACGAGAATGATACAAGACACAAACTTGGAAAACCCCACTCTACTCATGTTCCCTACTGTGCCAACACTGAAGCCTACTCACAAAAACGAATGTGAGAACACTCCATCACCGTCATCGTCATCATCACTGGACTCCTGATCAGCTCCACTGAATTTGTTGCTGGAGGATCTTTCACATGAAGTACTCCACTCAACTGAACTTGTCAAAACCGGAGGAGGAGCATTAGCTTCCACATCATTTGTCTCCTCAGTGCTAAGGATGAAGAGACCGGCTTTGGCGGGCATTCTTTTCTCTTCGGTCGTTTCAGATGATGACACAGTGGGAACCGGACTTTCATGTTTTTCTATCCAAGCATTGTAATACCTCACAATATTCTCATGGTTCAAGCGGGAAAGTAGTGTTACTTCTCCTTTAATCCTCCGAAATTGCTTGCTGGCAGGGTTTACGTGGATACGTTTCACAGCATAATAGCAACCATCAAGCTTATTTCTCACCTGCAAAAATTAGAATAAATTTAAAGTCAAATGCTTATAAATGCCTTAGCAAGTAGAGCCAGAAGTAGAATATTTCATGGAAGAGGAAGTTTCCCTTCCACCTGGGAAATGGCTACAATTCAAATGCAAGCTTCCCCATACTGACAGGCTTCTCCCCAGAGTCCCAGCAATCTCTAGTGAAACTTATCAGCCTGTTCAATTCCAGATAAAAACCACAACACATGCACAGCACACTAGAAAACAATAAATAAAACTATGCAAATGTTGAATATATTGTTTTGCTTCAGATAAAAAAGGATCCCACAGAGGGAAATAATTCTTATACCATACCTTGATGACTGCTCCAAAAGCCCCTTTGCCAAGTAATTTTAGTTCTTCAAACTCATTGTAGTAGCGTGAAAATTGTCTCTGTGTTTCTGTGAAGAATGAAGCGCTGAATATCTGACTGCTGGGTACAACTGTCTCGATGCAATCTGTACCTGCCGAATCTGTAACAAGGACATCAAAATTACCACCACTGGCAGTATGGAGGCATGGGGATAAGGCACAAGGGACTGTCAAATAAGCATCAAGAAGAAAATAAAACCTAAATAACCTCAAGTGCAACCAAAATTTAAAATACAGAAGGGCTTTGCTGTGTAAAGTTCTGGCACAAGCATAAATCTTAATACAGTTTTTAATTACTGATGTTAATTATGCTGGACGAATAAATTGATTCTAACAAGAACATAAGGAGGGAAGAAGTCTCATTGGAACAGCATCTTCCAAGGACAAAGTTACGCCTTGACATTTACACCACGCAGGAGGTGGATGAATTTACAGCCTTAATTAAAGCATCAGCTTCTTCTACTGATGAGACAACAGCTGTCAGTCTACCCCAGCTAGTCACGGATATAAAAGCTAGTATGGTCCTTAACTTCTAGGTTAGTTAATGTAAAACACTTGTGCAGTCCTGTGAAGCTCTTGCTCAGCTCAATTTTTCTGTTACTGCAGGCATATAGTCCACTTATTTAGCAGAATACAGGAAGAACCAAGTTTCTTACCATCTAGATTTTCTTCAGCTACAGGTATTTTCATTCGTGGAATGTTTATAAAACTATGTTGTAACAACTGCTGAGGAGTCCATCTTTCCTTGTCTTCCAAGCAAACACATCTGTTAGCAAATCAAGAAGAGAACTGTTCAAAGATCCATTCTATATCAGGCCTAAATGTTCAAAGAAGTCTCCTTATATTTAAGAAATTATCACCTTTATCATTCAGATGGGAATCAGAAGCAAAGACAGACTAAATGACTTATCCACAGTGACACAAAGTTGCCAGGGGTGGCAGGGCAGAGAAGAAGACAGCATGAGACCTATTCTTTCGAATCCTTGATTAGCAGCCTGAGCTACTAGTGAGCAATCACCTCTTCTCTAAAAACTATGCCTACCACACAGGGGGAGTTAGCTGTTCTTTCAAAAAAGTGTTCAAGTCTTTAAAAAAAACAAAACCAAAAAACAAAGACAAAAAGATACAGGAATGCCACAAACATACTTTTCCAGAAAGTCTTGGAAGTCAGCAGGTAAACTGGTAGGAACAGCAACTGGATATTCCTTGGTTACTTGGCCCTGACTGAGTGAAAGCAGAAGCAAGCCCAGACTCCATATATCTCCTTTCTTTCCAGGTTTGGTGGGAAGACCATCCTCACTAAAGCGAACTTTGGTTTGCTCAAAAATATCTGCTTTGCAGATATCAGCTAAGCGCTTGGAAATGCTGTAGTCTGTCACCTTGATGTTTCCTTCAGCATCTACCAGGATACTGGAAGCACAAAGAACTTTGTGCACTACTGAATTATTGTGCAAGTAGTCGAGAGCTGACAAGATCTGGGTCACATAATGGCGCAACTGCTCAACTGGAACTGGAGTCTCTTTGTGCAAGTATGTAGAAAGGCTGCAACCATTGATGTGCTCCACTAAAATGTCCACCACAATTGAATCGTCCCGTTCTTTGAGGTTCATACATTTATAATGTACTATGTTTGGGTGACTTAGCTTCGTTAGTGAGCTGAACTCTGTTTCTGCACCCTGAAGCTGTTAAGAAAAACACAACATAACATGCATGGTGTCATATCTCATCAACACACTGCGACTAAAATATGTAACAGATACAAAATACATTAAAAATACACACCTTTCTCATCCTTTTCTGAAAGGGAAGTATTGTACACAAGGGACAAGAACAACTTTGGTTTCTGCCAGGTAAGCTTGATTACCTCTTTCTTCAGAATGCTCATATTTTATTATTTTACTTATGCATACTTGCAAATACACTTTCTTGCATTTATGTAATTGTAAATGAACTCCTGAATACCCCAACACACCCATCTTCTGTGGTGCGTTTTCAAGTTCTTCACCACCCTCTCCAATTTAATAGAAACTAGCAACTGCAAAAAAAGTACCGAACCCCAACTAACCTTTATTAAGACAAACGCAAAATACAGGCATTACCTGCTTCTTACACTTCTCAATCTTTTCTATTTCGTGTGATGTAAGAAACCTTCCCATCTTTTTGTGCCAGTGCAGAACCCACTCATACACCAGAACAAAGTCCCCACTGCGAACTTCCAAGGCATTGTAGACTGATTTACCAAGCTGTTCATCCTTGCCTATACATAAAGGGAGAGAAGAGGAACATGGCTTCTTTTGTTTCTAAGGACTTAAGAGCTCCTGCAAATGCTAAATAAACACCAGGAAGCCTGCTTTCTACAATTTCAGAAACACAAACCTACTTAAAACTAAACAAGATCCATATCTACGTGGTAGGTGTGGAAAATATCAGGTCTGATGAGGCTGAATGATATATAGCAGTAGTTAAGCGAAAGCAACAGGACATTTGCAAAAAACTGCTGCACAAATTAAAGAGTTTTCAGTTTTAATAAATGAACACTCTTCTTGATGAGCAAATGCTGAGCTCTACACACAGTAACATAACTGTTCATCCTCAAACTGCAAAATAATAAAATTCTCTTTGCTCCAGAGTTTTTCAGGCTGTTCATCCTGCCACTGAGGAAGTTCTACATTGAAAACGAACAATGAAAACATTTGATGGTCCACTTATATGGGCACTTCATAGAGGCCTCTCAGCTCTGAAAGTCTCCTGTCATTACTTGTATTTATGTTTTTGCTAAAACTGCTGCTTTCGTGCCATTGCTATCAGCAGCAATGGAAAGAGAGTAAGTACGCATTTCTAACCCTGTGCTTATCACTGGTGTCACATGTTACTGAAAGCTAAATGACGTCTTGCTTGGCAGTCACATGTATCTGGCAAGCTAGCCATTTAAATTTAAAAGCAAATAGTTTTCAGTATTATTTTACTTACGTAGAGAACAGAAAATCTTGAGAAGCTGGAGGGTTTTTTTGGTATGGCTATTCAGTTATGTAACTGCATATGGAGAAGCAAATTTTTATTTAAAATTGCTCTAAGAAAATACGAGATATTTACCACAAATTAACTTTTCCTGTTACTCTCTCCAACTTTTGACTGTGACATTTCACACTCCACAACAATATTCTCTCCACTCTTGCTGCTTACACCTGTCAAAATTGTTTAAGTTCTCCCTCTCAAAAAACAAACCAAACAAAAAAAATACAGCCCAAAGCCCAGTATTTCAGGCTGCAATTGTAATTTTGCTTACCTAGACATTTTCCTTTATGGACAATAAGTTGTCCAGCACCACTTGTGCTGAAGTTCAAGACTTCGTAATTTCCAGGGGACTCTTCATTATTACTAACAGAAACCTGGCGTTCTCGTCTGCAATGTGAAGAGAACATTTTTCTCCAGCTCAAGAAGATAGTACTGTTGCAGTCCCTAGTCCCTGAAGATATCCATTTCCATTAAAACAACAGACCAAATAAAAAGTAATTGGCACAATATGAATCAAAACTATGAAAAATTAATACCAGGATATCTCCACTGTTCTGGACAGTTATATCAGCTATGAATACAGGAAAGGGGAAAAGAAAATATATACATAAAGAAAAAAAAAACAAAACCCCCAACCTACCTATATCATGACCAGTCCTCACCTAGGTAAGTTGCTTACCAACAAAAGAACCCTCCAATAACTCTAATCTTTGCTCTGCAAATGCAATCAGCATTTACACTGAACTTTACACTGGTGTATATGTACAGCAGATGTTCCAAGATGAACATAAGCTTTAATTTATCATGCTATTCCAAAACCTTCATTAACCAACTTAAAATATTTTTTTTCTGCAATTGCCAACATATTGCATACTTTTAAGAAACAAGTAAGCCCTGAATATACATTCCAATGACTGCCAAATACTTTCTAAGTTAAACTGAGGGCCAAGCTGACTTTCTTAATTGGAAAGTTCCCAAGTTCCTGCATGAATTAGTTAAACCGGGCCAAATGAAGAGGGAGAGGAATGGGGGAGACCAAAAGAAACAGCTGAGCAACATGGCACACCACTCTCTTGCCTTTAAATTGCACTTTGACATCTAACGTTGGCAAAAAAAAAAAAAATCCACATGCAAACCAATATACTTACTTTGAACGTCCAGCTGAACTTGGTCGGTGTTTGTTATTCACTCCATGTTCCAAACAGCTCCCATTTAAACTGGAAGCAACTCTATATCCTGCAGTCTCTCTCCTGTGAGAATTTTCTTGACTTGTCAGAGCAGCTACTTCCAAACGTTCCTATAAATCAGGAAAAACACCAAATAAGTACAGAAACGGCTCCTATCCTCAAAATATATGCATAAGTAACTATTATTCTAAAAAGTCATCCAGATCACAGAATAAATAGATTTTTATAATCAATGTACATATGAGGTTGAGGAAGAACTGCTGAGATTCAGAAAGTATCTTTCAGCATTGTACACAGGCAAGAATGTAAAGATTCTTTACAAAGCAACTGGAAACATAAATATACCAGCTTTTTTCTATGTCTCTTTGAAATACCCATCTCAGTACACTTCAGATGCAAATGTATTAAACTATTTTCCCTTACAGTTGATACAATTCCAGAAATAAACCCCATATAATCAAGAACCTATATTAATCTAGATCTATTAGAAGCACTGGATGAGGAAAGATGTCCAGGACAATTCAGTTATGTAAATATCTCAAAATTTATAAGCATACACTACAGTACTGGGAAGAAATCTTTACAATGGTTTTTGCATGCCTGCTTAGAAAGAATACCTGTTTGGCAATCTCCTTCTTTTTCCTTTCTTCTCTTTTCTCTTCTTCCCTTCTCTGAATCTCTTTAAGGATTTCACGTTGCTGAAATGAATTTTAGTGTTCTTAGAGACACAACAGCACATGCAATGCAATTGCTAATCTTACCCTGGTTAAAAAAAAAAAAATGCTATGATGCTGATTTTTCAAAAGTGTTAAAGAGGACTTGTGGATCTCACAAGAATAAAAAAATAGAAGTGGAATTAGGTCTCCTGAGGAGGTTAATAGCATTAGTTGTATGACATAGGAGAACAGAGTCATAGACAAAAGAAAATTACTCCTACTGACAGACCAAACAATAAGGTTTCATACACAGACAGGACACAGGAATAAGCTAAAACATTTTTTAAAAAAAGAACTATTCTATCCATAGTCCCACAGTGTGGAGACTCCACACTACTAGTCTCCGTGAGACTCAGATGAATCCCCTTCTTTCTAGTGAAGAACATATGTGGGTCCAAGGTCTCTTTAAATTTATTGTGCTCTAGAGAAGTCTGTCATAGTGAACATTCCAGTCACCCTATAGCTGAAGGAAGGTACAATCACCTATCTGTCTGGCTAATACTTCCTAGTTTAAGATAGAATGCACTTAATATATATATACTTGCCTATGCTTTTGTGCAAGGTGCTCTTTAGAAGTGATTTTCATAGGATCAGGAATCAACATTTAGGTTTGATTCAGGCATAAATATTTCTCAGGATTAAAAACAGGTAATTAAAATATTACAATTGCAGCAGCAGATAGTTGATATAACACATTGTCTGACTCATACTGACAGGTCTGACAGTTAACAATTCACTAAAACTGACCGCTATACAGGATTTACAGAATCATGATTGTTTATGTTATTTTAAGAATACAGGGTTATTCACGCTTTAATTGCTCTTACCTCCTGCTCCTCTCTTCTCTTAACTTCTTGTGCCCTACGCAATTCCTCCTGAGCCAGTCTTTCTTGTTCTTTTTGATGATTTTTTAACATTTCTTCATGAAAAGACTTGGAAGGTGGTTTGTTATACTCACTGAGAAATGACTGTATGTGGTCAGCAAGTTCAAATATCATCACCTGAAAGAAAAAAAAATATGAATAGCATGCAGAATTTAAAGAACAAGTAGATCACATAGTAAAATGATACTCGAAAAAGCAATACAGCAGCAGTGTGACTGCTGATTTTGTTACTTATGAGGGAGAATTTACCATATTTCAGTACTTTTTGTCAGAACTATTTATTAATAAACTGTAACATGAAAAATCCCCGACCAGAGCAGCAAACTTTTAAAACTGCCTCTAAACAGGGACAAAACTTGCATTAGTTACATATGCACTGTATTTTAAGAGCATACATATTCCACACTTGCATTAATTAGAAACATTCTTAAGAAAAAAGGTTTCTCCTTCCTTAGGAGCAATGTAACTTATACTTCCAATGTGGATGTATTTAATTATATTATACCACACATTTTTTTAGAACTCTTTTGGTCCAGAGTATATTTCTCGAGGAAGTGAAAAGCTCTTACCTCTCCGCAGCGCTGTTTTGCCAGTTCAGCTAGTCTGGATTTTAATTCTTTTATTTTCTCATTTGACAAGCCTTTTGAATTTTTCAGTTGTATTTCGGGGACACTGGGGTCAGCAACAAAACATTTAAACAGTTCTCATTAGAAAAATTGTGTGTAAAAAGCAATTATCTAAGACACAGAATGTTTACAGAAATGGTGGGTGAGGGAAAAGGAGTGGAGTTCCTAGTCAATTGGCAATTAGTCAATGCTCAAATAAGCAGTACATAAATATTACATATATAATATAGAATAAAAGCAGAAATACTGTTTTATATTCCCTGTCATTAGATTTTCTGGCTGCAGATTATCTGTCAGTTATACTTAACATAAGAACTAGAAAAGAAACCCTGCAGACTCTTTAAATTCAGCTCTTAAAGGACTGTTATGTAAAGTACTGATTAAAAGTATTACTAGCATAACATTTAAGTGTTTACAATTTATTACCACTATACAGGTTACACAAACTTAAAGAAACATCTGCAATAAATAACAGCTATATCTAAAAACTGTTTATAATAAAGTAAACAAGTAAAACATCTGTAGCTATGCTACCTTAAATTAAAAAAAAATTAGAGTGGCTGTTGTCCCGTGCTGCAAGGTATACCTGAGCTATCACTTGGTAAGGAATAGCACTTCCCTTGTACACTCCTCATGCCACAGCACAAACAGATGAACTAAGGCGAGTTATGCTGTGGACACAACCAGTGACAAAAGGACTGAAGAAAACTATGCTCACAGAGCACAGAAAACTAACCCAGAAATTACTTTCCAACATGAAATGCTGGGGGGGTGGGGGGGCAAATCACCGGTGATTCTTTTTACATTCTATAAGGAGAACTCTTCCAAAATGGTAACCCAGCAGAAAACAAGAACAGCAGATACAATTAAGAGAGCAGATTGCTTTAAAAATGAAGATTCACTCCCTCTCTCAGCAGGTCATGAGCTGAAAAAGTTTAAAAGGGGCACTAAGATGCTAGCAGGTACACCTGTGTTCACATCTCTTCAAGCTACAGACTGGGGCTGCAGTCTTGAACTGACAAATGCATCCCTATCACTCTCCACTGCACAAGAGACCACATCCAATTCAGGTGACAAACTTTACAGTCGCTTATTATAAAATATCACAGGTTTAACAAATACTCACACGCAGAAAGCAAGAATGAGAGTGGTGAATAAAACTACATGCTTTTTTAACTTACACTTCAGAATGGAAAGCAGAGAAAAAATGTTCAGAGAAAAAGGTTACATTTGAATGTTCACTCACGTATCAGGGTAAGTATGTGGACATCTGACCCACAGATCAACTTTGGCATATACTTCATTGTCACCAGTCAATCCCTGAGGACGCAGAACCAAATTAATTTCAGGAGGCTGTCGTACCTAAAATGAAAAACAAAACTTTTGATTTACGAGTTTTGTGGTTCTATTTTAATGAAAGCACACAACTCTCACAACCTATGTTAAGGCCGAGTTCAGGTTAGACCATCCAAAAAGTGAAAAAAATATATTAATGTATTGACACTGCTCAATAACAGTGAACTGATTATCACAGTTTATCCAGTATATTTTTAGAACTTCTTCAAATAAGTGTAGTTACAGTTACTAGAAAGATGATTCAGACTGAGTAAAAAGGAGCTTTATTACAAACTCTTGCACTCTGCTTACTGTGGGCTAGCAGTAGAAGGAAATTAAATAAATGTAACACGGGTTATTTATGGAATATCACAAATTAAAGCAATCATTACAAGAAAAATACTGTTTCTTTTGCGTTTGTTTTAGATCACTAACAAATACCAGTCAATATTTTATTTTCTGACATGGCAACAGACTATAACATCACATCTACATACACCTTGTGTGGCCAAACTAATGGATAGCAATTTTTTTGTATTTATATTTTCTGTTTTGGCATAAACGGAATTTTAACAGCTCTTGCCCTTCTCCCCCAATCCTGTTCAAATTGCCTACTCAAAATCAGAACAAAAGAAAGCATGCCCATATAAACGCTCTAAACTTTTTCTTTTTAATTTTTTTTGAGGGAAAAAACCCAACCAACCCAGACCTTAGCAACATGACAAACAGGTAGGGAAATAAGACCACATGGAATAACAAATACAGAAACAGGTTAAAAGATGGTCACTATCCCCTCTATTTTCCCTTTACATTTCCAACAGGGAAAAGAATGGGTTAAGTCAAAAGGATACCAGGTATGAATTTAATAGGGAATGAGATCTGCAACACTTCTGAAAACCCAGCAAATTACTCAGTGTTTGCATCAAAAGAACCAAAACCAACAAAACCCCCAAAACCACCAACAAAAAGTCATAGGTTGCAGCAAGAGTTTTAAGTTCAGGTTTATGGCAGAAAACAACAACAAGGCCTATGACATTTTGCAGAAACTAAAAGACCAAAGAATGTAAATGGCGATGACAGTAACAGTGAACTTGAAGAACTGAAAAGAGTGACCAGTACCTCCAGGTACAGGAAAACTGTGCCACAGATGCAGCTGGAAAAAGATTCTCAGACATTGTGGACACGAAAGAGAAATGGAAAAGAGCAGTGAGTACTAGACCTGAGCATTAATAGGCTGCAATTTAAAAAAAGAAACCAGCTATAAAAATGAAAGTTGAAGTATTACGTTCTCATGGAAAAAGCCACAGTTTGAGTCAAGCAGAGCATAAAATAATAATAAATATGCAAAGATTAGCAACACATACGCCAATGAGACGAATTAACTAAGCAGGTATGCAATTAGTTGGTTAAGGGATGAATTAAGAGGTAATTTAAAACCCCCTGACAATTAATTAAAACGCAAGTTATATGCGCAGCATTAATTATAGTGCAAAGGCATGCAGTTACACGGCTGCCTGCCGAAGTGGGGGAGGACAACGGGCAAACAGCAAGGCGACAAATAAAAAGCAGCAGCCACCAGCGAGGGGGCACTGCCAGCGCTCCCACCGCCCGCAGCCGCCGCCAGCGCCATCACCCGGCCCACGGATACCGGGGACCCGCTGCTCCCCCCCGGGAGGAAGAGGAGCGAGCGGCCCTGCCTCTCCGGCCATTAATGAGCGCAGGAAACACTGAGAGAGAGACGGGACGGAGAGACCCAGTGAGGGGACACCGCGCCCCCCGCCCCGGCCCTGCTCCAGCGGCCTCCGGGCCCGCCCGGCTCCAGGCAGGCGGCAGGCCGGCCGCGGGGGACCCCTCGCTACCTTCCAGGCCTGGCTCTGCCGCAGATCCTGGAAGTCCTGCCCGTAAATGGACTCCAGCACTTGGAGCTCGTTCTCCTGCCGCAGCTGGTAGCTCTCCGGCGGCTCTGCCATGTCAGCTCCCCGGGCAGGGGCGGGCGGCAGCCATCGCGGGCGGCCCCGCGGCGTTGCCACCTTGCAAGTGGCGCCGGCCCCGCAGCGCCCCAGCACCGCCTCCGCGGCGGCGGGAGGAGGAGCCGGCGGGCCTGGTGCTCTGTCAGGTACCGGCGGCTGCCGGAAAGGTCGGGGTCGGTCCCGGTCCCGCAGCCATCGTAGGCGCTGAGTGTGGCTGGCGGCGGCCTCCGCACCGCGTTAGCCCCGGACCGTGCAGGGACATGGACCCGACGGTTCTCGGCGGCCTCTCCGGGGCTCTGCCGCCGCGTGAGGGACCGCGGCGTATGTCCCACCGCTGCCGTCGTGCCCCGCTCAATCCCTGCGGCCACTCGTGGTGCCACCTGCCTCCTCCCAAACGCCCCGTCCCTGCGGCTGTGCAGGCCCAGAGTAGCCGTGCCTCACGGAATCGCGGCATGTCTGGACTTGGAGGGGATCCACAGGGATCACGGAGTCACCCCCAGCTCCTTGCAGGGCTACGTGAAACTAAAACACATGAGTAAGAGCTGTCCAGGTGCTCCTTGAACCCTGACAGGCTCGGTGTGCCATCGGTGCCCTGGAGAGCCTGCACCGGGACTGACTGTCCCCTGGGGGAAGGACCTTCTCCAGAGCCCGCTCTGAACTTCCCCAGGACACGTCACCAGGTCTGTCTGCAAATACAGACAGACACACCAAATACAGACAGTTACTGTGCAGATTTATTTTTTATAGACCTTGAGAAATATTTGCAAAAGGGAAAAAGAACCACAAAATCCAGAATGGATTTCACGTAGAGCTGCGCTGGGATACAAATCCATGTGGAAGCTACAAAAGTGTTTCTGCTGACGGTCGCTTCAGTGTCTAGGAAATGGCATGTGAGCAGCCTCGCTCTCTGGCCATAGTTTTGGTAGCCCTCGGTTTGTCCCTCTGCAACTGCAAACATGTTACCTGCATACTTCTGTTTATCTTTCCAAAATTCTTATGGTCCCAGCTGGGATTATAACTTATTTAATAACTGCTAGTTTCATAATATCATTAGCATCCATCCAAACTCAGATCTTAAGCTGTGTCACTGTTCTGATGCTGTTCTCTGTTCCTGACCACACCTGGGAATACCTGGAATGTGCCTTTAGTGGTAGTGTTTTTCTGTCTCTTTTTTTTTGTGGTAAATGCATGACCAAGCTGTGTAGTGTTTATCTATCAACAACAAAGATTATCTTTTGCAGTCAGATGTGGCCTGGAGCACTGAATTGTCTACTAGTGTTTTTGTACCTCCTGAAGTGTTCCCTGCTGGGGTAGGTCGGTAACGTTACGTGTTGTTAAAGCTGCCTGACCCTGTTCTTCGTGACTTGGATAAATTTTAACCTTTTAAGAAGTCTCGTACCTAGCAGAAGGGTGAAAATTCGATGGGTGAGAGGGAACAGACAACCTTTTTCAGTGCTGTGGCTTTGCTAGCTAGCCTTGTGAAAACTTCCATAAAATACAACAAATTATCTTTGGGGGAAAAAAAAGGCAAAAGAAAAAAGGATTTGCATGTCCATACAGATCTACTGGAGTACAGTGAACATCCCTGAGGAGTCCGCCCGCCCCGAACACGTGCCACGCTGCATGCGAACTGCAGCTTCCCTTCCAAAACGTAATAGAAGTTCAAAACTGTCAGCAAACACCTTTGAAGGAAGGGCAGAGCACTCTGCTCTCCTGGATCAGCCCAGTTCACAGGACAGGCCACAGAAACACGTCCGGTTGGTTTGGGGTCCCTGAGAAAGCCCTGCTGTGGAGCGGCTGTACCCACGGGCAGCTCTTCTTCCAGGGCACACTGCCAGCTGTGCTGCCTAATGGCTGAAAAACCTTTTTCTGGCTTAATTTTTAATTACCTGTCCTCCTAAAATCTCCAAATGAAAGGCAAATGTGCACCCGCTACAGGGATGCACACTTTTTGCACAATTAAATCCCAAACTTATCACACCCATAGAGCTTTCCTGACAAACTAAGCATTAATAAACATATTTTAAGAAAGAATATATAGATACAGAAGTTAGCACTGTCTTTTGAAATTCTGTCCTCAAGAGTTAGGGGCTTCTTTTAAAACAGCAGTTTAGACAGTCTGGCTCTGAGACAGCGCCACAGCCACCTCCCGCCCGCCCCTGCGCTCCCAGCAAAATGGCGGCCGTGCGGCCCCGCTGCGCGCCGCGGCCACGTGACGGCGGCGCCCCCCGCCCCTCGGGAGCGCGGCGGAGGCGGGAGCTCGGTGGCCCGGCCCACTCTGCCCCGCCCCGCGGGGCTTGGCGGCTGTCCGCAGTGTGGAGCGGCGGGGCCGCGGGGAGCGCAGGGCGACGCGGCTCGGTGGTCGGGCTGGGATGTTGGCGCACGTAGGGACAGGGGTGTCACCGGCAGCCGCGCTCGGAGCGGGTCACTCAGGGTCGTACGGAGGGGTTTTGGTTCATTGGAGGCTCGAGTGCTCCCCGCCTTGGGATTCAAATCCAAATTAATTCTCCCCGAGGAGCGCGGTGGAAGCCATTGAGCTGTCATTTACTGCTCCGGACGCTGTGTAAGGATCTTCTTGGCGTCCGTGCAGTGTCGCGCAGAGCAAGGAGGGACGCGGGACGGAGCCGTGTCTCGCCGCAGGAGGAGCGGGCAGAAGGAGCGAAGAGAGCGCTAGGAGACGTGATGGCTTTCCTCCCTCGGGGTCGTGGGGAAACCTCACGCCAAGGCTGAGAGTGGAGCGGGGGGACAGAGCTGGGGGTCCATCAACTTTTCCAAACCGGATTTATTGCGTAGCAAGTCCCCGTGCGCGCGAGGTGACCTGCGGGGTCGGGGGGACGAGCCGGGCTGTCGGTTCCTCGGTCACAGGCAGGGCAGTCACACGTGCTGAGGGAACGCTGTGGTACTGTGGAGCAAGAAAGACGGGACAGCGAACTGCAAGGAAGAGCCAGCTTTATTTTCTGCTTTTCTTCACCAGCTGTCATGATTTACAAGGTAGAAGCGTGAAAAGCCAGCTCTGCTTTCCGTGAGACAAATGTGGTGAAGATGCCTCCGAGTGTCAGAGACGGGGCTTTCTCCTCAGAGGCACCTTTTTGGCTGTGGGTGCCATTCAGTCATTAAATTGCTCAATAACCTGTGGTTATTAGGTGGCAGCAAGGAAGGCAGGAACTTCGCAATGGGACATGACAGAAGCTGGATCTCGAGGAACGAGAGCGAACACGCCCCGTACCTGGCTGTCACCGGAGCGCTGGGCATGAGGAACACCTCCGCTGGGCAGATGGTGTGGCAGGGCGGGAACGGCAGCGAGGCTGGCGCTGCGGAGAGCGAGGAGCACGGCGAAGAGCAGACCTACAGGCATTTCACTACCACCGTGCAAATCGTCATCTTCGTGGGCTCTCTGCTGGGTGAGTGAGTGCTGCTGGAGTTTTCTGTTGGTGTGGTTTGTTTATCCATATGGTCAAGGACTGCAGGCCAAACAGCAGCTAGCATCCTTTGCTGCCTTACAGACTCTTCTATTTGCATTTTAGGTCTTCAGGTGTATGATTTCAAGGTCCTTGTGGGTTTTTCATATGTAAAAGCTATCACTATAAAGTGCTGTTCATCATGGATGAGAACTGGTACATTATCTGTATGTACTACTTAGTAAACTTGTCTATCAGAAATTCAGTGGGCAAAAATCGAGTGTGTTAATTACACCCTAACTTTCAGCTGTCATGGGATCTGTTCTCTTTACCAGAGGAAAGGGTATGGAGTGTTTTAAACAAGTTTACTGAATTTCTCTTTCACACTATGGTAATTCTGTATTTCTGTCCTGCAGATTTTAAATGAATTGTTTGGAAGTACTTTATGCTGTATATATGTATAGCCATGTGCAATCTTGCCTACTTGTTATCCTTAACGTAAGAATCACACGCTTCAGATATGTGGTAGTAAGCTAGTATATTGCCATATAACTTTACAAATGTATACATTTGCTTTCTAGGTGCTTATAGTATGTTGTTTTGTTAGGAATACATGTGCATTTCTTACAACAACAACAACAAAAAGCAAAATAAGCCTTATGGAGAGTCAAGTGAGCACTGTTTGGGAGATCAGTAAGCTGGATTTCAGTAAACTGACAATACTATCTAAATCATTCAAAGCTGGTTACCGGAGATGGTGAGGCTTTTTACACAAGGCTTGACTGAGAAAGTCTCCAGCTCTCTTAGGAGAGTTTGCAGGACTTTGCTGATGGTCATTAGCTCTTATTATGAAGCATTTGGTTTTGTTTTTCCTGATATTGAGTAACGCTAAGATCCATTTCTGTGGTCATGGGAATTACTTCTAATATCAATTTTTTCTTGGTAATATTTAATATCACTTAAATGATTTAGAAGAAGATAGTAAGCATAGTCCTGGAACAGTGTTGAGCTCTGTACTTAGTCAGCAATACACTTACTGGTTATTACTGTAAATCACTGAGTCATTTGGCCTCAATTATTCCTCTGTCCAGTGGGGGTAATCCTCATGTTCTTTTTTTTTTTTAATATTCAGCGTGCCAGGCTGTGGGAAAAGGACTTTCTTTTTCCATGTGTTGGATAGAGCATGGTACAAAATGATAGCCAGCAAATAGTGTCCTCAGAACAACAAGATTGTATGAGAAAAGAGAAATAGGACTATCCTTCCCTGTAAAGCATGAGATGGGGGGCACTCTTTCCAGAGGTCGATGTATGGGTTGGAATCCTTTATGGTTTGGTGTGCAACTCGTACGTCCCACAAGGTCAGTGCATGCCCAAGCCACTTTGCTATTGGACAAAATAGCACTACCCTTTTAAAAGGAAGAAATGATTTTTACTTCCAGCTTGAAAGGGAACAAACATATACGCCTCAGTCTTGATAATGAATACTGAGGTCTGACATAAACTGTGGTCTACAGCACGGAGAGGTCCAGGCTATACAGGAGGGAAGAATCACAGTCAGGGTTCTGAATTTAATTTGGGTTCTTGCTGTGCAAAAGAATGTGATAGTGATAGTCAGTTGTGAGAGAGACGTACACTCTATTTCTTTTCTCCCATTTAAGACCCTTATTTGAGACCTGTGGGGAGACTTGTAAAAATTCTTATGTTAGTTTTTGCTGTGTTATGAAAGGACAGTGCTATGGTGTTTCATGATACCTGGAGATGGCAAGAAAGAGTCAAACTGTTCTTTATGTTTACTTTAAAATACATTGAAAGCACACTGTAATTGCATTTATTTATTTATTTATTTATTGTAAGTAGCAATAACAATGTTACTAGATTCTAGACATTTTGTTTGTCTTTAAAAGGGATAGTTGTCACAGGCTTGCCAAAGCTTGGAGCCTGGATGTGGCCTTAACATGTACATCAGGGGATCTAGCCTACAGAACCAGCCACAGGTATCAAGAAGAAGCTTGCTAACTGACAGATTTTTTTTCCCTGGTTTTTTGGTCCTAATTTATAGACATTTTTCATTGTTAAAAATTTCTGATTTTGTAGAGTCAGATTATTCCATCTTTGGAATGGACAAAACATAATTATTAGTCTAAAAATCACTTATAGTTTAGGGCAGTTAGAGATGAGAGCTCTTCAGATAAGTTGGTCATGAGTTACTGAGTTAATGAAGCTATAATATGCTTAAATGTTAACATTTTAAATAGCTATTCCTGTAACTTTGAGTCTGTTTGCACAAGCTTCCTACTGTTGCTCTTCCACTGCTTGTGTGGAAGTTTGCACTTAGCAGCTTACCTATGATTTTAATATTGAAGGACTGAGGAATAAGATGGGGTAAATCTGGATCTCTATACTTTGAACCGAACTGGTGCTGTGTGTTGTGGACTCCTTTGGCTGTATCCTACCACGAGGTTTCAGCACAAGACGGGAGGTATTGGAGGGACGGATTTGGTCAATTTATTTACCCTGATGAGCAGCTCAGCTTGCCTCAAGGAAAGATTTGCAGTATATTAACTTAAGGCTTGCAAGCCGTTTGTGTCTGTGATGCTTAGCTGACCACATGAACTGGGGAATTCTTCTGGGGAGCTTTAAATGCTTTGCATGTGTTGTTGAACTTACTTACCAAATGCACAAGGTGAGGTACCAAGTATGTGTGAGGCTAGAAGGCTTTGCTAATGCTGTCTTCCTGTGCAGCTCCATGGCTAGTATTGGCAGTTCTCATGGTATTTCCTTGCCTGTTAGCTATCAACTCAGGGCGGGGCTAGAATAAAACAGTTAAAGCGCTTGCCACTGGTCTTTCTTATTCCACTCTTTGAACTGTGCTTGAATCAGGCCATGGGAAACATGTTGCAGAAAAAAAATACAAGCGTGCTGAGCATCCACAGGAGAACTAGGAAAAGACCCATGCCTCTTATTACCGCTTTCCCTTTCTGATCCACATATGTACTTGGTACTCCCTGAAATCAAGAGACTGGGTATTTCAGGGACTCTGGAATGACAAGTGCATGTGTAAAGGTGTGTTTCTGGTGTGGTGTCAGGTGAGTTGCACTCAGTAGTCTGCTTAGGCTGTAGCTGTGCGAGTACAGTATGATTAAATCTGTTGCTTCTAAGAAAAGTTTACTATAGGAGAATAGAAGTCAAAATAATTATGCTGCTTCTGTCAACTCTCTCATATGAATGACTGTTTTCTTGACCCCTCAATTGTCCCTAAGTGGTTTAGCAAAAGGAAAGCTAGTATGTTGAATTTCTGTGTGTAATGCAGCAACTTTCATCACCTTAAATATGAGAGAAAGTGAAAGGCACCGATGGGAAGAACTAGCTGATTTTACTGGCTGCTGGAATGATGCAGATGGGAGCAGTATGACATAAGAAGCAACACATGCTGTCAGTACTGATTCCCTTCAGTTGACTTAATCCTGTGTGGTTAAAGGTGTCAAGAGATTCAAGCTTTGCATGCCCTAACTTGTTCTGAAAGGATGTAGAAGTCATCAATGGAAGAACAACAATGGTAGACATTTGCTTTGAGATGGATTGCTTCACTTCCACTAATCCTGCACAGATCTGTGCTCTGCAGTTCCCTGTGTATTCTGCATGACTCAGGTTAGATAATTTTTTACTGGCTTGTAAGAACTTCAGAAACTGTTTTGTTTTGCCTAACCTGTGTTTCAGGCCACTCCCCTTCACCTGCCACCAAATGGATGTGGCTAAGATGATGATATTAGGATTACTTGTGGAAGTGAATGATGATTTGCAGGCACGGTAATGCTGGCTAGGGTCCTTAGCTGGCAAATTCAAACGGCTGCTATCTAAGGGGTGATGTTGTTCATGTGAAGTTGATAAAAAGGACAAAACAAAATTTAGGTTTAGAACTGCTACCTTGTCAAATTACTAAAGTTTTGAAGATGGAGATCATATTTGCCATACTCATGACCTTTTTTGGCATATTACTTCATTTTGTCTGTCTCTGGGTTCTTGTTTCAGAGTCTTTCTTCTGAGTCTGTCCACTTCACAATGCTTTTCTGCCACCTATTGCCATAGTAGCAGAGTGCTATCAGTGATACGCATTCATAACAAAAGCACATTTTTTTAATGCTGTTTCTAAAGTTGTTCCTCTTTGAGCAGGAGTAAAGTTCTGCTTGGGATTTTTTTTTGGTCTTTAAATCAAAAAAAAATAGATTTGTTGAGTTTTGCTGATTGTGTAGGGATTTATTTGGAAGAGGACTGACTAGTACCATTTGGATGGTATAGAAGGGAAATTTGTAGTGTTCCCATATCCATGGGAAGTTGGTTCCTCTTGCTGGAGAGTAGTTAGGCTTCAGCGTTTGTATGATTTGTTGTGATGGTAGTGGTCAGTGTGTCCCAGAGCAGTGCAGGCCACTGAGGGCCATGACTCACTCACACAGCATGGCAGGACTGCAACAAGCACTTGCAGTATGTTTCAGTAATGCACAGCAGAGTAGCCATGCTGCAAAGGGGGGTCACTGGTGTCATTGGTGTTACTGATCACACACGTGCAGTCAGATGAAATAGAGGCTTCAGATCTTTAAGTCTGAGGTCAAAGGGGTAGAGCAAAATTTATAGGTTGTTTTCATTGTTTTTAAGTATTTAAATTTGTAACCTGGAATTTGTAGTATTTTTCAATTCAGATAATTTCTTCCTTCCACCCCCTCCTCCAGCATGAAAAGAAAACAGCAAAAAGCTCTAGTGTATTCCTGGCTGCTATTCAAAAATGAATTAACAGTTTATGAAAATAGAGTATTTGAACATAGTAACTGTGAAAAAATATTAGCTATTTGATTCAGAAGAACATGGAGTTACTGCTTTTACTTGTGGCTGTCACTAGTTTGAAAAAGCATACATATGGACGGTGACTTTTAAGTAGGTGACAACTGATGAATGGCAAATCAAAGATGCCGTTTTTTTTAAGATGTGGGATGACATAGGGCTCCTTTTCAAAGTGACTAAATTTTTAATGGCTCCCTTTTTATCAAAGAAGATTCTTGAGATCAGATTTACAACGAATAGAGAAATACAGCAATATTGCTCTACAAAGGATATTTTTCTCTTGCTGTTAGAGGCAGTCAGTCTGCAGAGATTTTTACTTTAGCATAGCAACTAAACCTTTGACAGAAGGAAGGAGTATTACTTCTGAGCTTTGGCTGGGAGAGGTTGCTGGAAGTAGCTGCAGCTGTTTTCAGTTGAGTGCAGGCAGTGAGAGAGGATCTTGGAAATGAAGAAGAGGATCTCCAAAGAGCATTTGTAGCTAGCATGCACAGTGAGCTTAGTTTGAAAGGCAGATAAAATAGATGGGCAAAATGCAATGGACAATAGCACCTACTATTATTCTCAGGAGAATGAAAAAGACCAGGAATAACTGTTTTGAGGGAAATTGGGATATGGGCTCTGTCACTCTTAACATGGATTTTTCCACAGTTCACTTAGTCACATACAAATTTACATACCATTATAACTGCAGTTAAATGGAGGAGCTTATGTGAGTTGTGCTTTTACTGATTGTAGCATGGGTGTAGCTGAATGTTTGTGTCATATGAGGTTTAGATGGGATTATATCCCATTGTTGTGGTTTGTAGTTTCTATTCTTTTATATTTCCCATGTCTGAGAGTCTGCGTGTGCTCCTGAGGTTATTTGAGTCTCTTCACAATTTTCATATTAGCCATGTAGATAAAACTGCATGAACTTCTTCTTTAAAAAAATCATTATTTTCAGACATTTAGGAACAAAAACCCACCCTAGACAATAGATGAAAATTTTAATGAGAAAGAGATGTCTTCAGTGCCAGTGTCTACTCCCCAGACTGAATATGCATTTTACAATTACTAAAAATGCACAGGAAGTATCCTAAATAGTCCCAGATCCAGGAAACTCCCAGACTGTGTAGATCAGTGTGTAATTGGGGTTTAGGGAACGAGGGTCTTTGTTACTTGCTCTTTTGTCTTTCCAAATCTGTCTTGTACAGAAATGAATTTCACTGGAAAGGCTGAGGATGCTCTGATACAGTTTGAACTCTACTTTACTGGTTATAGCACTTTTTTGGAAGCTGTGGGTTAGATTGGTTCCCTCCTGTGCTTTGAAACACAGCAGATTTCCAAGTGAAAAGTGAACCGCTGCTGGACAAGCAGAGGTAAGGCTTCGGGCTTACCCCTTTTCCTGAGGATTTCTCCGGGGCTACTTGGCTCCAGCCTCTCTCTGCCCCTGAAACTGACTTTCATCTCCCTGTCTTGACATCTGTGCACAGAGATGTGAAATGGAATTGTGGCAGCACCTAATTTATAAAGGGAATGATCCCTTCTGGGATACAGTCCTAAAGTAACTGGCAATTTAGGTAACATGTTTGTAAAGGCAAATGTATACTAGCATACAGAATAAATATTTGTGTCTTGCAATATCTGCCAGTGAAGTTTGCCACAGGCATCTTTTATAAAGAATGAAGCAAAGAATCTTGCAGTAAAAAATACTGCACACACAAAAAAGTACACTAAAGGCTAGACTGAGGGAATTTTTAAAGAACGAGGAGCATGTCTGCAAAGGATGCGGAGCTCCAGCAAAAGTTTGCAGCCTGCCTCCAGAAAGGGTAGAACCATCTGAGGGGAAAAAAAAGGTGCACCAAAGGTTTGAAGATGGGAAGGATGATGTTCAGGTATTGGAACAGGCTGCCCAGGGCAGTGGCGGAGTCCCCATCCCTGGAGGGACTTAAGAGAGATGAGGTAGATGAGGTGCCAAGGGACATGTTGTAGAGGTGAATTGGCAGTGTCAGGTTAATGGTTGGACTTGATCTTAGAGGTCTCTTCCAGCCAAGGCTATTCTGTGATTCTGTGATGTCTTGTTTCTACTGGTGTCACTCTTAGGAAGACTGGAATTGTTTTAGATTAAATCTTCTAAACCAGGCACTTTGTAAACATTAAATTGGTTGCTGATTAGCTGGGATAGAAGTTTGGCAAAGCAAAAAGTGACTGAAAATCAAGTCTAATAGGAAGTATCAGGTGAATGTAATGATATGAGTGGTAATATTTGCATGTAATAAGAATTACATAGTGATTACTTATTAAATTATCATAACATTACAGTAATAATATTCCTTTGCATTTTTGTCTGTGTGGTTCTAAGCCTCAGGGGTAATGGACCCTGCTGCGGGAAACCCGGTTCGGGTTGCACCCTTGATAAATTCTGTCTGGAATAGTTATTATGCTTTTGCTTTTTATGTGTTTTCAGGTGAATTACTAAGCAATTCTCCTCAGAAGAAAAATTGAGTTCGAGGAGTAGGTGCAGAAGAAGGGTTATGAGAGCCCCTACGGTCCCCGTTGCTATGGAGACCTTCCTTCCTTGTGCTTCAGCAGAGGCACCTTGTCTGGCTTTGGCTGAGGGGCTACTCAGATCGCACTGCTGCGTTTTAAAAGAGAGGATTGGGAAAACAATGATTTACCCAGTTTGGAAATGTGCAGGATGCAGGAATTTATACCTGTAATGCAAGTGCCTGATATGCTGGGTATATTGTATGCTAGAGTGTTCCTCAGACGTGCTGGGGGGGGCGGGGGGGGGTTAGCCAATGTCTTTAAACATTGTGTGTGTTGAGAATGTTAAACCAATCCCTATTTAGGGTGAAGCTGATTGATACCAGTCATTTTACTTTCTGTAGTTCCCATGTGAATGCTTTCATGACAACTATGAACCAGAGCTGTTTACCTAAGTGACTAGATGTCATGTTTTGCTTTTCATTGTGAGTTACATTTGCTCAAATGCCAGTTGGTATATATCACTGACTGTTTTGAACTTAGGTGAAAGTTTGCATACGTCAAGATTTTGTACTGGATATTAGGAGCAGTAAGTTAGTGTTTCAGGTATGAATGAACCCAAACACTTAGGAAGAATTTTACATGGTGTTAGTTCTGTTACTGATGTCATTTATTGGCTTGCTATCAAGCAGGCGTCATGAATGACAAGATTATTAAATGAGATTTTTACTCTCTTCTGTTTATCTTTAATAATTAATTTCTTATTTGTGTGGTGTTGGAAAAAGTAAGTTTGCCACTTATTTGGAACATTTTTCAAGATCTAGGAAATTGTAAACTTTTCTCCCACTCAGAAAAGGTGCTGGTAAGTGTTTAGGTGGTGCTGACTCTTGTAGGCTGATAGAGGTGAGCCTGCTGCAGCTACCTCCCTCAGGTCCAGCCATAGCAAGGCTGAACACACATTCCCAAGAGGCACGCATGCACACAATACATATGTACATATATGCACGAGCAGCCACACAAACTGACACAGAAAGACAATGCAGCACTCATGCAGACACAAAGAGCACCAACGGCCTCATCTCCTTCCCTTCTCTGGCTGCTCAGGACAAAAGCCCATTAGTATAAAATACATAAGCATATATATATACACACATCAATATGTCTCCCTCTGTAGTAGCTGATCTTAGACACTCACTCTACCCAGTAGTTGGCCCAGAATCCCCTGATTTCCCAGTTGTCTCACACATATGACACACAGATGTAGGTGGGTCTTTCCAGTTGCTGGCCTGGAACTATGTAGGCCATAGGAACTTCCTAAGTAGGAACTTGCTAGTAGCTGACCTCTCCAGTAGCTGGCTTGGACCTTCTGGTCCTCTACTAGCCAACTTTCAGACCACTCTTGTTCCCCTTGGTATCTGGCCCAGACTTATGGCCACAGCAATGCTTGTCTCCGAAGCATCTTATCCTGCTTGCTGGCCAGTCTGGCTTGATGTTCGGTAGTGATTACACACCAACATACACACCAACACAAATGCATGCTCTCTGGTCTCTCCTGACGTTGCCAGCCTGATGTGTGGGCCCTGCACTTGGATCTCTGTATGCACACAGGCACATGGAGCAGAGACCTTCTCACCCATGAAAAGAGTTGGAAATGGAGTTTAATGAGAGGACAGGATAGACTGTACGGACCAGGTGCAGGGCATGGCCAGACAAGCACACTGACCAAATGCTAGTTTGTAGGTGGCTTTTATTCCCATTTTCCTCTAGTCTCCCACACTTGTTCCTCCTCAGACCACCTTGAACTCTCCCCACCTTTTCCCCTCTACCATAAACATCCCATAATAAGTTTTGTACAGTCCCCAAATGTTCCTTCCCTGCATCCCACAATGACTCCCATGCCCCTGGGCTAAACCCCTCAGTCTGAAAGGAGACCTGGAGAACCCCTCCCACAGACTCACAGATGGGCACCACCCCTGGCCCATGGGGATGAGGTTCCCTGAGTACAGCCCAGGGAGGGCTTGAGGCAGGGGCTCCTTTCTCTGAGTAGGTTATTGGGGTTCCCACACCTGCTATTGTGCCTTTCTGCACCTTCATCTTTATGGAGATGACCCTGTAATCATATTTCCTAATGTAAGCTACAAACTGTACTTCTTTTTCATCATTTGGGTATGATGAGGCGCTGAGATCATACAGTAGATTGTATATGTCCTAGTGGGAATAGCAATGTGAAGTGTTTTGCAGAGAAAAACAAAAGTGGATTTTATACACATTCTGTATATATTTAAAGAAAAAATCCCAAATAATCAAGATAATGTTTTGTTTTCCTTCTGTACTTCTTTTGAATGCCCCTGCCTACTCAGCCCATCACAGAATTTGTAAATGACTCTGCATTCTTGCATGTCCAGTACAGGTAGTCACTGGGGCAATAGCTGAACTGGAAGTCCAAAGACTTGGGACTGCTCTGTGTTACATTTCCTATACTTGCTGTCTCAATATCTAACAAGGAATGAGTTCTCGAAATGTTTTGAGAGTGAGCTAGGTACTGCTAGAAAGTTTGCACATGGCAGAAATACCAGTGAAACAATTATTGCATTGTACTTCTCTTCATTTCACTGCTGATTAAATGCTATCCCTGTAGGAAGTTTTGCTTTCCGAACAGTACTGTTACATGCAAGCCTTTTTTATTTTTAGCATCTTTAAATTAGGTTTAGCAGCTGGAAGCAGGGACAAGAACTGGTGCCATGTAGTCAGCCAGCTCCCATAGAAACATTGCAATAAGGAGAATTTCCTGGATTGGAAGGCTGGCTGGATAAGAAATTGCATAACCTCTCATTGTAAGGCATTAGATCAGTCAGACAATGCAAATGGCAATTATGGTAGTAACAAAAGCAATAGTGAAGCTGAAATGATGATAGCAGGGAGGGCTCTAATTGTCTTACTGTCTGCTCATGGTCTTTTGCTGTCATTGGGGATTGCTGGGAGATTGCTGTGGACTGCTGTCTTTTAAAATGCTTTATTAGTTATGATATTCAGTACTGTAATTTACATTCTTCTCCATCATGAATAGTCTGGCTTACTTCCTGACAAATGTGGTGCTTCCTTCTGTTCTGCTGGTTCTCTTGGGGGAAAAGAATAATGGGAGAAAAAAGTAATTTTTTTGGGGGGACAGAGGCTCTGATTTTAGTCGTCTTTTTTCCTACCACCTTTGAGTTACTCTGTCTGTCAAAACAATTCCATGTAAGAACTCAACAATTTCTTCCAGGAGACTGATAAAATATGAAGTAATCTTGCTTCTCATGTAACCTCTTGTGTCTGTCTCTACATAAGCTGTGTCACTTGGCTTGTCTTCAGTCACTGATATTGATACAGACTGACCATTGACCCTGTTCTTCCTTCTGAGCTATTGGGAGATCCCAGGAGGTCCACTCCCTTTGCACCTGACAGACAAGGTACAGTGCAGTCCTTCCTCCCATGTCTCAAAGCCAGCTTGCTCTGTGCCTAGTAAAGCATCCTCCTGCCACTGCTGCTTCCTCTCCTTGGAGTCCTATCTACTGCAGGCCCATCCAGTATGCAAGTGGACACTCTTGCCCAGGTGGATACTGTGCTTCCCTGAGACTTACATCCCCAGCATGAGAGCTGCTGCAGTGGAGGTGAGACTATGCAGCAGTGTCCCTTAATAACCTGTGATGGCTGGATGTAGCATCCATCTGTTTTTTGCAGATGTGTCATGTCTCCATCTTATGTAGGTTAAGTCTGGGATGCTACACAAATATGTACGGTAACATTGGGTATATGACTGTAATCATAGTGGGGTGTTACCACATACACTTCTCTTTAACATGGCCATATTTTTTTGGAGCCCCTGTTTTAAAAAATGCAGTTCTTATTTTGCCCACTTCGCCCAAACATTGATGCATTAATAGAAAAAGGGAACATTGCAAGGAACATCATGTACAGGTCAGCAGAATTACTATAACACTTACAGAAAAAGCTGCAGAACTCAATAGTGTATTACAGAATGTTCTTTTACTTCACTTACAAAAATTTTTATCTATTATCCTTATTTTCATCCAGTACAGTTCTCTAGAGTTCATTCTAGATTTGGCTAAATTCAATATTCTATGTCTGCAATTTAATTTGAAAAAAGAAATAAACTACAACCACACTAAAAATGTTCTGACTGTAACAGGCCTCTGTAGTAGGACAGCAAAGACATCCTTTTGTTTTATTCAGTTTTTAAAATAAGGTCAGCAGAAGAAAAGAATCTGGTTAAAGGAGATACTAAAACATCTCTGCAGTTGGCAAAGGCTGATACTGTATGATGTGGTACCAACCTCTGAAGACTTATTTTGATTATTTTAGGCATTTAAGAAAGTAAAATTGCACTTTGGGTTCCAAAGGAGCTGAAAAACCCTGAACTACTCTTTGGATTCTGTTTCTGCAGTAGTGTGGACAGATCCAAGTAGCTGTCTCAGAATACCTTATATTTGCTGGGGCTAAATCCAATGGTCAGAGGTGGTTGCTTTGCAACCCAAAACGCGGGTTACAAGGTCAAAGACATTTCTATGTGACAGGGTCTAAACCAAAGAAATTATATGTGGAGATGTCTAGGAAGAGCAAACAGAGCCCTAGAGCCTCTGGTATCTATACGCTGCTAGGAAGTGGTCTTTTCTTCATTTAATATCATGTAGAGAGCTAACAAAGATGGTAGCTATTTGCATAGTGGTCTATTAATAATGTTACAGTTATATGTGTCTTAGCATCATTGATTAAGTGTCGTACATTCCATTCTGTCCATACATTCTACTGTTTTCAGAGAGCAGGTAACTTCATAGTCCTGAGAATCTGATATCTGAAAGACAATTTCTTTCCTTTTTATTTGGAGGGAGACCTGGTTCAGGTCTGTCCCTCGGTGAATTAGGGTGAGTTAGGCTGCTTGCAGGTGGTCTGCAAGGCTTCCCTGTGGACTGGGGGGCATGCAGGCTTTGAGTCTGCTTCAGTCTTCTGTCAAGGCCATCTTCATATATTGGGTAATCCCATCTATTCTATAATACTAGTCAGGAATAATGAGACCAGTCCTTTTTTAAATTGCTGAGAACTGATTCTCTAGGCTTTCTGTGCTGTATATCCAGCTTTAGTGTGAAAGTAGGTTATCTCTGAGACGGGTAAGGCTGTTTGGGGTGAGGTGGCTGTCTTACGTTGTTGCAGGGTAGAGAGAATGTGTAAACCCAAGCAGTAAGAATAGCCTGAATGTGAATGGATTCTACACATATCGTACTGCAAGTAAATGGCTCTATGCAGTCTGTGTTGGAGCCGCAGGTGACAAGAACACTGTTGCATTTCCATATATGCTCAGGTGCTAGCATAAAGTACAGCATGATCAATATAAGGAGTTAGTAGCTCTATAAATAATTTTTTGTCTAATTGTTTGCTTTTAAGGAATAGAATTTCTCAAATATCTTTATTTTATTTTAGACATGGACTTGATGTGTTTGGCTTTACCACTCACGTATCCAAGCATGCTAAAGAAAAACCTTTTGCTGTGCAACAAATCTATTCATCTAGTCATCTTTTAAAGATGGGTTTTCTGGGAGAGATAGCAAATTATCCAAAAAGGGCAGCCTTCCTGTTTTTAAAAAAAAAAAAAAGCAGTATCCATCTTTGTACACATTTTTGCTTTGCTAAGTAATAATTGTTTATTTACCTAATACATTATCTCTCATATCTAAGAACAAAGCTTTCATCTGATGTCTCTTCTTATTCCGGCAATGTACTAGCTAATTTATACATTATTATTTGTAAGCTGTGTTTACACACAAACTTGCTTTTGTTTACATAAACCTGCTTTAAATGATCCCTCTTGTTCAGTGTTAGCACCTCTATTCAGATTGATTGCCATCGATGGAAAAAGTCTCCCCTTATTTCCCCTGCCTTCTCCAACCTCTTGTTTTGTATCCTTTGGTTTAACACTGGGGGAAGAACAAGACTTTGTGAATATCAAAGTAGGTAATAGCCTTTTTTTTTTTTGAAAAAAAAATCTCTAAATTCCATGTATGCCATCAGCTATGGACCCCGTGAATAAATTTTTGTGCATTTAAGCCAGTGTCAGCATCCTTTGGATAATGAATGGAAAATGTTCAGGCACCACAAAGTTTCTGAATGTATTTCTGGTCTCTCATTCTAGACAGTGGCCAGGCTCAGACTGGTTAAAACTATGTGATTTTGCTTTTTTGCTATAACAATTTGTTTCATGTCTGTAATGCTTCTAATTTCTAGAGTGGTTTCCTTAGCTATGTCTTGATCTAATTTACTGTTCTTTTCTTCTTTCCTGGCTTAATAATTTTAGTTAAGTTTTAAACTTGAGATGAGCTTGTATTGTGCATTATGGATCAATATTTGGAAATATGTTTTCCCAGCGTTTGGAAGCCTTCAATGTGTCTGTATAAGTCACTCTTCATTTTGCCTGAAGTTATCTGAAGAGCTTATAATTTAGTTTTCAAAAGTTCAAAAAGCAAAGGAAGCAGTAAAAGAAGCTAGAGTACACAAACGTTATAGCAGAAGGAGCAATGGTTGCGATGCACATCTATGTCCATACAGCTGAAATAGTCAGAGAAGGAGTGGGTTTTGGCTGTCTGTCCTGAAGAGCCATACAGATGGATGTTCACCATCTCATGAATATCAGGCTTAGGGTGTCACTCAGCAGAATCATTATCTGCCCTTTCAAAACTGGGCCATAAGTGACTTCCAAAGGTAACATGCTACTTAGGGAACCCTGTGATCTTATCTCAATACTCCTATTTCTGGTCTCTCATTCTAGACAGAGGCCAGGCTGTACCTTTGTAAACTCTAGAAATCAAATTTTCATATACTTTTGATTTTAAAAAAAAACAAACCACACACAACCCCCCCCACTCCACTACTATTTTGCTTCAGGTAAGTTATTTTGAAAATAAATTTTGGTTTGCAAAAAGATTCACTACATTGGAAGAGTTAATTAAAAAATCCCTGCTGGCTATTGAGTGCTTTCAGTTATTCTGATTAGTCAGATACTACCACTGTGTGGAATAATTCTGCCACGACTTGGGGGGTCTTTTGAACAATTTGCTGCTGCTCAGGGGTTCCCAAAAGATTGATTATAAACTGAGACCATCACAGGAGCAAGCAATAAAAAAATAATTCTGTGCTTTTTTAACTCTGACAGTTGCAAAGCTTGTGAAGAACTAGAATAAAGACTGAAATCTGACTGTAGATACGGAGGTCAGTTACAGAAAATTGCTTTGGTCTGTGGAAAAGACAGCAGTCAGACTCAAGGGTTTCCTCACATCTCCTGTTCCCTTTAACCTTTTGACTCTGTTTCGTTGCTGAACCTCCTGAGTGCAACCCGAGAGATTTTTTTAGAGAATTGTCTTTTTGGCATTGTAACTACTGCAACAGCAGCATGTAATAGCTGGCACAGATACTAGTGGTGTGTTAGTAGTCAGCAGGGAGCATTAAATTATAGACGTACTGCAGCAATACTTACCCAAGTATCACCCGCTAGAAAGTGCTGTATATTTCAGTGAAGCAGTGGGGAACCTTGATTTGATCTTAAGTATAAATGAGAGCTTTTGATTTCTTGTATTTAACTTTCTTTCACTTTAGGAAACCAGCCATAGAGATAGCTACCCCATCTGGAATAGAGAGGGGTCAAAATAAGAAAAGAAAAGAATAAGAAAAGAAGCTACATACAGGTTAAGAGTAGATCCTGCGTGAGGTATTTGCCATCTTTTTAATGTTCTGTTTCTTAAGGAGGAGGAAAGTGGCAGCACACAATGTTTAATCTCTTTACCTGGGAAATAAAGTGAGATGGGCTTGAGATCCACCCAAGAAGAAGGGCAAGAGCCAGGAGGCAGGCACATCTGTGGCATAGCTGATGCCAGGACTGGGTGCTCAGGCCAGCGCCATGGGCAGGGGGTCCCAGGTGAGGCCAGTTAGAGCCACTAAGGCCCTCATGGTCAGCTGGTGTGAAATTTCCTTTTGCACGGAATTACAAAAAGCACGAATGCAAGATGAATGTTATACATGACATTATGTCTGTGTGAAGGTGTGTCTGTAACCCTACTTTGAGTATTGGTGGCAGTAGTTGTGCTTCTCTGAACAGCTTTCTGGCAGATAGAGAATGTCCTGCTTTCTGCCCAGTCATGCCCAATCTGTATCACCACTTAAAAAGCTAAGAAAAGTGATAGGTGCCATAGCTTGCTGAAAACTTGTCAGGCAGTGCAACCAGATCTGTAATATGCTTCCCTCTGCCTGCTCTGGTCCCAGTGAGGAAGGGAAGTGTACTCTGTTCCCTGCAGCATCTCGCACCCTCTGGTAGCTGGTCTGAGTAAGTGACTGAAATCGCAGTGTGGCTGTTAGCACAAGCTGCGCTGCTGAGCCCAGGGCTGGCACGGCTGGTGGGGTGATGTGGGTGCTGAATCCCCCGTGCATGGGCAAGGAAACCTGTGCCTGCCACCTGGCTTGCTGTCTCACTCCTTATCATGGCGAGGGCTGAGACATTTCTGTGCTCTGTCACCTAAGAAGCAAAGTCTTATACCAGGTAACAGGTGACACAGCAAGGTAGTGTTATAGCGAGGTACAGAGAGAAAGGGTGTTGGAGTGAATGGGGCTCCTTCTGCATAGAAGTATGTGTAGGAGAGCAGATGGGGTTGTTACTCAGAGCCCCAGTGCATTGGTGATGTTTCACCAGAAAAGAGAGAGATCCCTGTATTTTGTTCTGTCTGGAAAATAAACATTTTTCTGATTTACTATCAGCTTTCACCTTGAATCACTGTCTTCAGTAAATAAAGCTGTTGGCCTCCCTATTTTACGGGATATTATACCAGGTCATATGCTCTTGCATGTGTTGATCATGCTAAAGTCCTTGGTTACTTTTCATGAAGGTTTCCATAGGAGGTTTATAGGTAAGTCAGTGACCAGAGAAAAATGTTTTCAAAAGAGAATATAGAAGGTGCTCAAAAGTTATAGATGTGACTGTATAACTGGCTAACCTTTCATTTATTTACTGCTGCTAAGAAGGACAGCAGCCTGTATTTGTAACAGCTGAGTTCAGAACTGTCCACAGATCTGAGTTTTCCTTTATGGTTTGAACTTGGACCTCAAAACTGTAACAAAGTATGGGAGTTTGTTTTGGTTTTCCTTGCACAAATGAGTAGGTGCCAGGAAAGTCGGTGTCCTGCCTGGAGCAGTGGGACTGCTCTGTTCCAGCTGTTTGGACTTGAGGTAGAATGGAAGTATGCTGAAGTGCTTATCACCCTTTGTGTCCAAAGGTATGAAGTCACAGGTGTGATTTGTGCTTCAGAAAGAAGCATTCTGACTGCCCATGGCTGTTTCTTACTAAACAAAATCTTTGTGACATATTGCACTACTGAGAGGGCTCATTTTGGGAGGTTCTTTTGTTCCAGCAGGTTAATGAAGTGTGGGGTGGCCTAAAGCTTCTAAAATAAGAAATGTTGGCCTGCCTTTCTAGTGTTGGTAAAACGTTTTTCTGCATTTATCTAGGTTTTTCACCATAAAGGAAATTTCATTCATTAGGAAATATTGCTAAAGCTGTAAATTTGTAAATTGGCAGCTTCTCCAGGGTAAAAAAGAGGTTGCTGTTAATCAAGTGAGTTTATTTTCAATGTCTTAGCCTTAATTCAGCAGAGTTAGCATGATTAGAATTAAGCCTCTCTTGGCCTGGTAAATATGGTAAATTTTTATTTTGAAAGGTGCAGAGTGAAGAATATGAGAGATGTTGTTAATGTATGTGATTGTTTTGTGCTCCCCTGTGTTGTTCTAATATATTTTTTGCTAAAGATCACAAGAGGGTAGACCAATTTTGTCCACAAAAAGCAAAATAAATGCAGTTACCCAGGAGTTTTACCTCCTCTTGCTCTGATTGCAGGTTGTGTGAGATTGTGTGGAGCAAGTGTCATGGTAATCCAAAGAAATTAAACTAAGTTTAAAGGTACATGAGTAGAGGTTTTCAGGTAAATGTGCTGGAAAGTGCCTATGAAAATAACAAAGTACTTTTATTCCATCCAAATGAGCAGGTGAGCTGTGTACACACTACAGTGTTAATGCCGTATTTGTCTCAATGACGGCGTCATTGGAGTCACAAAATTTAGCTTTGAAGATTACTTAGTAATCACATTTGTCATAAGCTCTGCTTTATTTTGCATTTTGTTTACTTGCATTTCAGTAAATGTAGGAAATATACTACTGGGTTTGTGCTCCTGTAGAAGAGCTCTTGTAAATCATAATAGAGATCAAAGAACACTGAGCAGCTCTCATGTCTGTCTTTAGCCTGAAAGCTCCTCTTTCTCTCCCCGCTCCCAACTTTTGCAGTTGGTTTAATAAAAGATACTGCCTCCTGTACCATCTTTGCCTCTCATTACTTTGCAGAGCTGTGGTTCTTGTGGGTGTTCTTTGTACTGAAATGGTACTTGAGATGAGATTTTTTTTTTCTGCTTCATCCTCTAAAAAGATGCAAAGACCTCACCTGTAGAGCAATTCCATGAAGCGTACACAACTGCTCCAATATAGCTTTGGTAATGATAATTGAAAATGTATTTTAAAAACCCCAACCCTATCAATACAAATGGGGTAAAAATGGAAAATTAAGAAGTAAATTAAATCAGTAATGTTTGCAAACATAACATTTGGCAGAAAGAGGCTACATCCAGAGAAAAAAAATTACTTGCTAATATCTTCTGTAGCAAACAAACACAGCATGAAAACGGTCTTTGTAAATCTTCTTGGTTTTGAATATGATAAAGAATTCTTACTAAAAGAAAATTACCCTAAGAGTATCTATGTGGACAAAGAGGAGGAGGCTTGCATTTCTTCTTCAATGTTTGTTCTGTTTCCCAGCAACATTAAACTGGAAAAACAATAAGTTAATAAAACAAAAGTTAGAATAGAGGAAAGGGAGTAATTTCAGTGCCAGTTGCACTGAATTACAGTTTTACTGTGTTTTCAGAGCAGTGAGAATCTGTCAATTGTACTGTGAGTGTTCATCTAAATGTGATGTTTGAAGGAAATGGGAATTTAACCAGATGACATGATCTGGTTCCTCTGGTAGGCTGCAGAGAGGAACACTGGGGTATGTTAGTGCTCATCACACTGAGGTGAAGTTAGGTGATGAGAGAATGAACTGGTGACACAAGAAGGGTCTGCTGGCAGCTTGGGTTCAGTCCTTTGTTGCTGAGAGAATTAAAAATGATGATCACATCAGTACAGAACAATCAAATGCTCTGAGTTTGTGCCTCTGGGAAGCTGTACGTTTATAGTCCCAGTAGAATTTGAACTTGGCATGTGTGATATCCGTGCTGCGGGTAGTCTCTTCCTCTCTTCCTTTTGCGTCCTTTGTATTTCAGAGAAAAAAACCTGCCTCCCTCTTGTGTGGGTGGCATTACTCTTGTTTATTAACATGATGAAAGGACTGGAAGAGTAGAGGAAACCTGTCCATCTTCTTCTCTTTATTCAGTTGCCCAAAGTAGGGAAAATTAGAGATGAAAAGTGGATTCAGATCTCATTTGCATTTTGTTTTGGTTTTAGCTTTTCTAAGTAGGTTTATTTATAAGTCTCCTTGCACGTCCTACAGAGACTCCATCGTCTCAGCAAAAGAAAGCTAGTTATGAAATATTTTACAACTAATTCATAAATCAGGCAGGATCCTGGGGATCAGTGGAATGACAAAAAAGACTATACAAAAAAGCTTCTCAAATCTGCTCATTTCCAAGGAACGGAAATAGTCCTTTCTACAATTCTCTTAGTGTCTGGCATTATAAAATTTGGTTTTACTTTCCATTTTCTTTGCAGAGTAACATTATCAGGTCACAAAAACATGCAGCCTTGAGAGAGTAGGGCCTTCCACTGACGTTTGTAAGGGAGCTCTCTGTACACGAGCAGGCACATCGGTGGTATGTGATCTCAAAGCACTGCAGAAGATAAAGCTACATGATTGTCATTAATACTGTAATGGGCCATGTGGCAGAAATCAGTGGCCAAGTATTTGGCCTGGCAAGAGACATTTTGCAAATGAGATACAAAATAATGGATGCATTGTTTAGTTTAACCCTTGAAACTCAGAAAAGGCTATTGACACACTGGCATTATTTGCCGCTCTGTATTGCCAGATTAAGACTTCTGAGTAGGCTATTAAATGGCAATTCAGTAACAGTAATTATTAATGTATATACATCTCTAACATTAATATTGCATTAATGGGTTTTGCATTCATGTATTCTGTAGATGTTTCATGAAATATGTATCTAACTATTGTCTGTCAGTTACATCTCTCTATTAGCATATTTTACCAATAAAGCTTGAAACGGTAAATTAACTTTTCCATCCTTGAAATACCAGAACTTTTTGAGTTATTTGTTGTTGGAACACAGAGTCATGAACCGAAGATGAATAATTTCCACTAAAAATAATTTTATAGGAGGCAGGGAAGTGCTATGTCATGTAAATTCTGCTTTAGGATACAGGTGGGACACGCTTGCCTTCCTCAGTGTGCAGGTTCTGCTATGCTCTGTTGAGCCACTCACACAAGCAATGGTAGAATGAGTCAGGGTTTAACAGCATGTCTTTGAGTTCCTATGTAATGATTTTTTTTGCATTATTATAGTGCTGAAGTATTATTGTAGTTTTGAAGTAACATTTTTATTGTGTAGGTTCCAGAGGTGATTATACACTCTCAGGAAAATGCTGGAGATATTTTCTTTTCTTCTTTCCTCCTTTTCCTTTTCCTTTTCCTTTTCCTTTTCCTTTTCCTTTTCCTTTTCCTTCCCCTTTCCCTACCCCTTTTCCTTTCCCTTTCCCTTCCCCTTCCCCTTCCCCTTCCCCTTTTCTGCCTAGAACATGCACTGTTTTAATTCCAAATTTATTACATGTTGATGAAGTCTTCCTCTCCTATGCTTTTAGAAGAGAGACTTACTTCCTCTGAAGCCATGTCTCCTAAATTAAAGCTTTTAAAACACAGTTTGTGAGACTCTTACAGTGTTAGCATAAAGACCCAAGTGGATGAGGGATATGAAGCATCCACAGGTTTCTCCCTATGTAGGACTGGGCTGGCAGGACAGGGCAGAGAGCTGTCATATAGCTCCCTGTGCTAAATATTTTTCTAGGAGAGCACTGGAGAGTTGCAGTCTGTCAGAACTTTGTATTCCTAGGGGAGTGTCTTTGAGCTTCTTCCTCCTGCATTGAAGTTTTTCATAGATGTTTCTGGGAAGTTAGTCTGGTAAATGTGAGACTTTCTGCGGCTCTTCTTAGCCCATGTCTGATTGAATTCTCTGTTCCTGCCCACCTGTGTCAGAGTACTGGTGATGTAAAATGACCATCACTGTGAAACCCTTGGTTTTGTTTATATTAAACTTGTCTTTAAAGCTTATAGAGTGATTTTACTGTGGTTTTCCCCAGGACACACCTGGTAGCAAACTGTTTAAAACAGTTACTGCTGATGAGTTGTCTCCCACTGGAAAATCCGAAAGAGTCAAGGTAATCCCTGACAGTAGATGGTGCTGTTATTCGGGTGCCTCCCCATTAAGCATTACTTATGCTTGTACTACAATGTCTCTTAGAAAAAGAGAATTTCTGTAACAACTTTTTCTTAATCTGTTTTTTAAGAAAATGCCCTACCCAGACTGAATTGACATGAGAAAAACATCTTTCATATATATACATTAGTTTGTATTTGAAATTCTTTAAAAGTTTATTCTTAGTGTAAGCACACTGAAGGTTTGGTTTTGAAATTTCAGTGACAGTTTAGTGACATACTCATGAGTAGTTTTTCTGTTATGTGACATACATCATGTACAATACTGTTTGGTTTTTTTTTTTTACAATCCTATTTTTTTTCTTCAATTCATTTATCATGTATTTTTTTAATGAGATTTCCTGGTTTCCAACACTAGTTTTATGTCTAGTTACTTATTTTAATAAAACAACCCAAATACATCTCAAATCCAAACAATACAAATGTGAGTTTATTTGTGGAATGATTTTGTATTTGCATTTTTGAATGTATTTATTTTAATTTCTTTTTGCTGAAGGGGTTTCATCTTTTTCATGGACACCTTTTAGTTCCTCCATGGAAGACCTGAAATTGCTGTAGATTTTTGGCATATGCTTTTGTTTCTACTTCATCTGCAGAAGCCAAGATAAATTGGTGGGTTGTTTTTATTTTCTGTTTGTTTGTTTCCATATGGTGTAGGGAGATCTAAAACATTTTCATCTGCTGACAGTGGATGGTTCAGTACAAGAGAGGAGTAATTACACAAATGTAACATGCTAGCATTCCCAACCGTTGTGACATGGTAATTTTTGTAGGAAAGCAAAAGCGAAGACGTGGGTGTGAAATGTAGAAGTATGAAAGACAACTGCCGAAATGTAAGTAATATATCCCTTGGTCTGTAGTGATGGGTGGGTTGAATGTTTAATAAGCAGAGGTCAATGATACAGCAACTAACATCTTGATTATTTGTGCATTTATTTTGTGCCTGCATCACAGTAAGAAATGTTTTGCAGATGACTGCAGAGAATAGACACAAAAACCCTGGAAAGCTTTGCTGATAAGCATGTATTTGTATATGTGTATAGGAAGACACAGCAAGCTGTAAGTGACTTGATATATCCATTTGCTGATTTGCCCCAATCAAACAAGTCACTGCCTGTGTGCAGTCCTCTTTGGTGGAAGGGGTAGGATGTGGTTCTTCTCTCTTGTTTCTGGTGGTGGCTGCTGTCAGTTATAGGATTAGTTGTGTGCTACATGTGTCTTGGGTTCATTTAATTTTTATGTGCATATGGCTAATACGTGGTAGACCTTATCAGGTTTTATATATGTAGCAAAACAATGAAATAATTGTTTAGTTTCATAAAATAAAGTTAGAAACTGATTTTAGGTTATGTTGTTCCACCTTTTTATCAATTTTTTTTTTAATATTGAAAAATCATATTGAAATCAGTTTGATTTGAATATGCTAATAGACTCAAAAATTCCATATATCAGCAAAAAGATTCTCTTGAGCTACATCTATCAGCAAAGTGCAAGTTTAGAATTTTACACAGCATATGGGTGATTGATGAGGGAGTTTATGACATCACCCCATGCTGGGTCATAAGCCCAAGCTAGTGCAAGGAAATGTGGCAAAGTTTTAGCAACGTTACGGCAGGTTTCAGTTTAGAGTAGCCTCTGCCATGCCCAGCAATTTAGGAAGTCCAAATGTGGATGGCTAATTGTATTTCTAACACTAAGGCAGGAAAGGAGACTTGCAGTAAAAATGACAATGTTATCTTCCTTTTCCAGTAGGACAGTCATGTGGATTCTTGGAAGGTTGAAAGAAAATGTAAAAATTCTTTCCACGCATCAGGGTGTATTTGGGGTGAACATTATGCAGTTTTACAGCTTGTCTTACCCTGAGAACTATTTTGTTGCTAGAGGGTGTCCAGACCTAGAATTTTTAAAACTTTTCTTATTCTTAAGGTCAAGTATTTCTTCAGTTTGTGTAACTGAGTATGGTTCCCTTTACTTCAGTCAGTCCTGGGCACTGGCATGTCTCTCTGATTAGATGATCTACAATCCTGATTTGATGATCTACTACCCTTTGGCAAGTTGGAATAAATCTGATTTGGCTCTGTATATTCATATTTCTTCAGTGAAATGCCTCACTCTGGTAACTAAACATAATATTTTTCCATGTGATTTTTTTTAAAATAGTATTTAATTTAACATCATATTGATATGTTCAGTTTATATCTCATGGTGTTTCAGACTGTCAGAGTCCCCAGCTCTACTTTCTTCTTCCTAATGACTGTTGTTTGAGTCCATTCACAGGGCTGGGAGGAATGGAGGGAACCATTTATTATGGAGTCAGCTGTGGAGGGAGGAAAAAAGCTTGTTTCTAAATATAACATAAATGAATCCCACTGTGCAGGATGCATTAAGCATATGTAATTTCTGTCTGAAGACATCTGTGTATAAAGAATCCAGTGCAAATATGCCCAGCTGGTGACCCAGTGAATGGCTGCATGGCAAGACTATACAAAGAATAAAATTTTGTTTCTGATAACCTGACACTTTGGAGAAAGAGAAGCACAGTAAAACTGATGCAGAAATGACATCAGATATTAGTTGTATAAAGCAAAAAAAAAAAGTCACAAGACTGTGGCATAGGACAGAAAATAATTTCTGCTCTGTGAAATAGCTGTCACTATGGTGTCTTTCAGCTCCAAACTCTGTAATTTCAGCTGCAACAGAGGATGAAAATTGATGCTAATGGGTAGGAATTAGTTTTTTTAAATCAAGACTACAAGATAGCCTCAATTACCAAGGAAAATATAAAGTTTGTCTTCCAACTACTAGTAATTACCACAGGCTTTTAAAATTGTGCTCCTCTGTTAAGTATCATTCATTTTAAACTGTGTGTATTTCTGATTTTTTTTCCTCAATAAATAAGCCAGGAAAAAGCAGCTAACCAGTAATTTGGTCAAATTGGCTGGTTGGTTTTATATTATTAGACAGTATAGATCTCACATATCTAGTATACTACAATATGGCACAGCAACTAATTTCTTCGATAAGTTTTGTCTTAGTATCTTGAGTGAACAACTGGAAAAGTACTAGAGAAAAAATAATTTTGTGTAAGCACGATGTTGTTGGACTGTGTCGATGTTGCATTCAGGTCTGGTAGTGTTTTGTACGGATACGATGGTGAAGGCAGGAGGGAGTAAGACTGAACAGCACAGGAGGCTGTCAGGTCCAGATTGGAAGGTGGAAAGTTGTTCCTGTCTGCTGTGGATGCTGGAGCAGCTTACAGCCCAGGCCAGATGCTGGAGTTGCTCTAAAAGACATGAGTTCTTTTCCACAGCCTCACAAGTGCAAAACTGTCAATCTCTTCTTGGGTCTGACCTTGGCAGGTTGCACAGAGAGGACAGGGGTCCTGCAGGTTCCTCCTGGAAGAACATAGTAGGGACTGGGGCTGGCCCTGTAAATGAAGCACGGCTGAGCCATGTCTGTGATGTGAAAAGTCACATCTCAGCGACTACATCTTAACAGCACCAACATGCCCACAAATGAATGTGGGTGAAGCCAGACAAAAAAGTAGCACCTGAAGAGATGTGTCTGGACGTACATAGCGAGGCTGCCAACAGGAGCGGCTACAGGCTCTCTACAAACAAAGACGTGGCAGATAGCATTGTTATTTAAAAACAAATCTTGCTTGCTTCCTGTGTTAAGACTACTATTTATGACTACATTCAGCACAGCAGTCAGGGGACCTCAGTTAAATTGCTGTGTTGCTTGACACCACCTTGCATAAGAAGTGCTACTATTGCTTTCCCTCAGTCATTTCATGACATACAGGTTCAAAGATGCCCTTTTCTGAGTTCTTCATAAAACAAGGGGACAAAAGCTATTCCTCTTGTACCAAGGACGATGAAGATTGACTGTTCAGAAAATTTACCTGCTTCACTTATATCCCAGGCCTTGTAGTGTTTTGGTAACAACATCAGGTTTGCTCTGTGAAGGTGACTGGCACAAAGCCTGGTGTAGGAATGCCAGAGGGTTCACTAGATTTGGTACTTGATTGGCAAAGGAGATGTAGGATCTAGTAGTTCTGCTAATGATTTAATGTATGTTGATGATGTGGACATCCAGTAATTTTACTTCTTCTATATCTATTTCCTTTATTTCTATTTCCTTCCTCTATAGAAGAGGTAGAAACATTGGCCACCGTGTCATGGGGGACTCTCGTGGGGGTCATGTAAAGTCCTTGGGTTTAAAAATTTTTTGATTCTGTTTTGCAATAAGTAAAATAAGCTGGTCCCTTAGGCACTGTAAGTTAAAAAGTTAATAACTTTGAAAAGATTTATAGTCCTGTTATGGTTAGGGCAATACATCTGGATATTATTTTTCACATTTTTAATTTCCGAGCTTAATTTTCAAAGGTAATGCTGTACGTTTGTCATATTTTCCTGACGTGGGAACAATCCAAGGTCCTGAAGTTGCAACAATATTCTTTGAACTTTTTTCCTTCCAAGGAGCTTGAAGACTTTCAGATTCTTTGAGGACATGGGTTTTAAAATAGAGGCAAGGAATTCAGACAAGTCAGGTGTACTTCAGCAAAATAAGCATGTTTGGTTATTTTCTTGATTGACTGAAAAGATCATGGCAGCTGTTGAAGGACTAGTTTATCAAAAGGGAGAAAATGATTGTTCTGGCCTAGAAATTCTGTTCATTTAACAGGACAGTAAGTACAAAAGGTGAAGTGGGAAAAAGTGGCAGTGAGCATGAACTAGACACTTATCAGTGGAGCACTTTCTTAACTCCCTTCAGATAGGTGTATCTGAAAGAAATACAAGTGGGTATTCAAGACCTTTAGCACGATGCAATTACTTTAAAATCTGCCTACAGACAATAAATTTATAAAATACTAAGGACAACATTAAAAATAATCACAAATGGAATTATTATAATTAATGATTATGATTAATGTTTATATATAATCACTATATTAATGATTATTTCCCATAGTGATTTTGACATTACAAATACCATCATATCGTACAAGTTATGCTTCCTGTAAGAACAATTTAGAATTTCTTAATAGATGTTTTCTAACTTCATCTTCACAACAAGTCACAGGAGCTGGATTGCGTAGGCAGGTGTTGGCCTTGGACTAGTCCTAGGCAATACCACAACACAAGTCAATGATTTACCCGTTATTGCAAGGAAATCTTATGTTCAGTTTCAGGGACTAAGCTGCTATGAACTAACTCCTTCCCTAAAATAATTTCTACCTAGTAACTGTACACTTTCTTGGGAACAGAAACCATGTAAACAAGTAAACAAAAGGGCTTCCAAAATAATTTACCTCTGTGCTGGAATGCTCTGCAGATAGCTTCTATGCAGTCAGCAAATACGAATGCTTGATGTAGTTCAGTTGAGTTGAGTTTGGTGACCAGAGCTCCACACTGATAAATCTCTTAGATAATTATACTTCTAAATAAATACTTATGATGTAAGTAGGAACATGTGAATCAGAATTCTAAGAATAGGAGTGAGAAACATCTTAAAATTAAGGAGATTGCCTGTTTCATGAAGGAAGCAGAGGTACTTGGAAAGCAAACCTTGTTCCAAGGTAGTTCTCTTGCAGCAGAAACTTCAAAATATGTTAAAACAACAAATTAAGTTACTGCTCAGTCTTTTTAGCTGGAGTGCAATTGTTATCACTGAATTTTGAAGTTGGTAGCTAGAATGTTAAAGGTTGGATTTGGTTTCAGGAATTATACTTTTTATGGGTTTTTTTCATTTATAAAGGCAATTCTGTCAGTCTGATGACTATAGTTTTTTAAACTAAAATATACAAGAATTATAAAGAATTACAAGAATTTGGCCCTGGTTGAGTAGAGGTTTGGTCCAGATGATCTTCAAGGTCCATTCCAGCCTCAGCCATTCTGTGACTGTATGATGCAGTTGTGCATTTCTTCAAGGTATGTGAGCCAACACGTACCCTGATATGTCCCTGTTCCCTCTGGAGATGGGTAAGTAAGTAAGATATGTTTTAACATAAGGGTATTTGATAGCTACCTATCATGGGTTGCCAAAAATGTTTCCAGGGAACTGCATTTTGAGTGAGGTTTGTCCGTTAACAGAGTAAGTTCTACAGAAAACACCTTCCTCAAAAGACATCAGAAAATAATAAAAACGAGAGAGTTTGAGGGCTGGAAATGTAATCATCCTGGTGTTTCAACGCAAGAAGTTTTTCCTGTTCATCATGTTGACAGAACCTGTGACTTCTTCAATTAATTGTTTTTAATAGAAGGTTTTAATGGCTAAAGCCCAGTTTCTAACCTTTTTCATTGCTTCCTGCTATGTTTTTTTATAATGAGGGCTGCCAGCCCTTTCCCTGTAACACTGTGCGGAGCGTGGGTGGGGTCTGCAGAGGCTGTCTGCTGGGAAGGGTGACTGGATCCCTGGAACCCTGCTCTGGACTGGAGGGAGATCAGCAAGCAGAGGAAGGCAAGCTGTGAGGAGGATGATTTTGCTGGTGTGTGGTCTTTGTTTTGATTCAATTATGCGTTGATTAATGTTAACAAAATGTAAGATGAATTTCATACCCAGCTAATGGATTGAGTTCCATGGATTAATTGCCAAAGAGCAGTATTTCTTGGTTTTTTTGGATGACTGCATGGCAGATGCATTTGTTTTAGATAACAGTCTCTAGTTTCCATGGGGATCGTCCTTCTGCTTGTTAAAGGTATTATTAAGAATCTTTTACATTATTTGAATTATTGCTAAGAGCCAGTATTTAAAAAGTATCTCAGCTGTTGATGCCTGCATCAACACTTTGTGTCTGGCAGTGAAATCTGAGGAGGGACAACTTGGAAGAGGAGCAAAAATATTTTTTGCTGCTTTGAATCAGAGTAATGCACTCTGATAACATTTCATGCTCAGAGAATGTTATTCTTTGCAGATACAGTGAACTTCGAACACTATAAAGGCTTGAAGGGCAGCATGCTGTGTTGGACCGTTGTATTTACTTTCTCAGTGTACTTCTGTGCATAGGGGGTGACGGTAAACAACCATCCTTTCAATCTGAATACAGTGGAATTGGTATATAGTACATGGTGATTTTATTGAATGTTGATAGTTGTGATAACATAAGGGGATAAAATGAACTCTGACCTGTTGGGCAGGCTTTATACATGTGTGTTTTTTAATGGGAAAATAGATGCTTCTCATGCAGTGGTTACCCTTAAAGTTTCCTATTCCTCTTTTTCAGTTGGAGAAATTTTTGAAGGCACAGACAGGCTGGATACTTACCTCCTGCTCGTTCAGTCTGTGTACTGGCAAGGTTGTCAACTAATGTCAGGTGTAATAAGGGTTACAGGTAGATGTAGCTTATTCTCTGAGAAGACCGAAGATACACTTTTCCTTTTTAAATAAAAACAACTTAATCTTTTTCTTTTAGTGGTGGAATTCTGTGCAACCAGAATGGGATATGCTTTGTCGTGTGTGATCATTTATAAGTGACACTCATGTCCCAGGCAGTATTCACTTACAGGAAACAGCAAGATGCTGTTTTCCAGCTGCTTGTTCACTCCAGCTTCCCCTAGATGCCTCACAGCTAACCAGTACAATCCCGTTAGGAAGTCTGAATCCAAGGTTGTGTAGCCCTAGACCTGTTATCCAGCAGAAATGCCTCAAAAACTAACCCATGGTAGAAAATGACAGCTTCTTCCACTGTGAGGATGTGCAACAGCCTAGTACAATTGTAAGCCAAGGAGCATACTGGTGTTAGGGCTGTGCCTTTCACTGGTTCAACAGTGAATGACTAACACATAGAGATCAGTACCTCTAGACATTGTGAAAAGATTGAGAATGGAATTGCTATAATGCTTCTTGAATTACCTTGTTGCCTGGAATGTTGTTATCCTCTCCTATGGAAAGGAGTTCGCTGGGGAGAGGTGAGGAGACATGGGAAATGCATGCAGTTTGTTCTGAAGCTTCTTAATATTTAACGCTGTGCGAAGTTTCTGGTGTAATTTTTTCTCTGAGTGGGTGGCTGTGAGATGCATGAAGGGAAATACTTTATTTGAAGTCAGCAGCAGAAAGATCTACCAGTCTGTACTGAAGCTGGTCTGGTTCATCAGAGCAGCTTATTAATACACAAGTTACTCATAGTTGCAAGTCGAAAAAGAATGTTTCTCTGAGGGATATTAACTCACTAATTTTCCAGTGTCTCAAGTGGATACTTCTGCCTGTTTATACTTTTTTCCCCTTTTAGGCTCCGACTTTATTTTGTCGGTCTAAACAGTTCTTCCTTATCTTACAGCCAGGATTTTTTTTTATGCTTTATTCTTTCCAATTCCATTTAAGATTAGTCAGCACCAGAGCTAATTTCATTTCCTTGTCACTCTGTGATGTATAAGTGACAATATGATATAATTTGTAGAAGTAATTCAGCAGCTGAGAATCTGGAGTCTTGAATGAAGCTTCTTTGTAGGACCCTCAGGAGTACTCCAGCAGCTCCTTAAGTATTAATGAAAACTCCTCTGATTTCTTTTATTTTTCCATTCTTCATTTATATTCACTCTAATGGAGGTGAAATTTGCTTTGGAAGTAAAATTATAAAATCAATGAAATTCAAAGTAGATGAAAAATTTATATTAAAAAAACCAAACCAGCTTCTCCCCTACTGCAGGGCATGGTAATAATATGTTATTACTATGTGACAAGTACTTTTTTAATAACTGGAGTGTTAGAAATATTTTTGAAAGCAAGTGGTTTGACTGACTGAGTATCTCCTAGCAATTTAGGAACCTTTAATACAACTGATTGAATACTGCATGTGGAATATATTGTCAAGCCCAAAGCACCTGCCAAAACCAGATGATGACTCCATTCTTTAAAACACATCAGGTAGTAAATACGTAACTCAATATTTTGTCAGCTACCAAAAGGAATTTGCATAAGACATGTGACATCATATAGAGAAAATTCCAAATGACTTTCAAGTACTGCAGACCTAAATAGTGTGTCTGTGAGATAGATGTTAAAGTTAGTACTGCATCATTCTATTGAAACGGTGCACTGCTTTATCAAGAAGCTGAACTTGACTTTCTGGTATGGGGGATTGCAGCTGCTTTTTCATATCTCAATCAGCAGCTTAAGATGCTGGTTTATCTCATTGTGTGTATTTGTAGGTACCCTACAAAAACACTAACAAATCTGACTGCCTTATAAATGAATTATACTTCAACTCAAAAGAGCTTCTGGTAAATGTCAACAATACATATTGTCAACAACATGTGGTTGTTGATACAGGCTGCAGTAAGAACAACTTAACTTTTCTTGGAGGTGGGAAGCTAAACGCTACATGCTGTCCAGTATGTGTGGAGTTGTCCTGTCAAAGAGTATTTTCATGCTAGTAGCTATGCTTTGGATTATCTGGTGGTACTGCAGAGTACATCTCTGGGAGAAATGAAATAAAGGAGAATCACATTTTATTAAGATGATACTGGCCTTTACCATGTAGTTTCTGCTAGTGCAAACCAACTAGCTCACTCATGAGCTGGGCACTGAGCACAGCTGCATAATTTGGCCAGTGCTAAGAATTTGACTTATTCACTAATACGTGTCATTCAGGACAGTTTTTGCCTGGTGCATAGTGAACTGGATAACAAAGAATGATTCCAGTATTTCTTCAGTATGAGAATTTGAGCATAGTTTAACCAGTCTCATGCACTGAGCTATTACATTTTATTTTTGTCTTGAATTTGCTGTCTGGCAAGGTGATTAAATGTCTGTCTATTTCGTGGTGTCTTACAGAAAGAGAGGTATTTAATAAACTACATTAGAATTGATTAGCTAGGGGATAGTGTCATCAAGAGAATGTGTTTCACTAGAGATTTTTCTCCATTAAAAACACTGTGAAGAATTACTAGGGGAAATTGTATGATGTATTTTTGCTTTCATTTCTTTCTCAGATCATTTCATAAAAAGGGTGAATGCTTTCTGAAATGATGCCTTGTAAGTTTACAAAGAATGCTTGTGAAACCCCCGAGAAAACTTGGTATGGTTTTGTGCTGGTTTTATGATGTTTACGTGACAAACATTTAGCTGAAACTCTAGGCACCTTTCAGTTTCAATTGGATGACTTGCTTAGAAATATATGATCTGCATGTATCTTTAAAACTGTGTGCTTCTGATTCTCTCTGGTCACCTTGCACATTGATCTGCGGCATTCCAGTTTTAACATGCTTTGAAAGCTTATATTTCCTATTGCTGTCAGTGAGTCTCCAAATGCTCTGTCTGAAGATGCCACTAAAATGTTCAAGTGTTCAGGTGCTGGCGCCTGAGCCAAAACGGTGTCTATGCAGGCATGGGTGGAGAGCTGGTACCAGGTTGTGTGATGTAGAATGTGTGTGCCCCACTCAGCTGTGCTAGCAGAGATCCTCCTGCCTCCTTGGCTCTGCACTAGTACACCTCCGTCTGCTTGGGTACCACAGAAAGTGTCCGCCATACTGTTTGATCAGCGTAAGTTTGCTGCCTCTTGTGTGTCACTTGCCCTGGGAGGGTAAATAGCCAAGAAGATGGGGAGCTGTCTGAAGAAGGGGCTGTCTGCTGCTCGGCACCCGCTCCCTCCTTAACATCTCTTCTGCCCATATAGACACAAGGGAAAGGGACTTCCCAGTCTGAGCAGACAAAGGCAGAACGAGAAAGAACTATTGCTGAGCCAACGTGTGGTGTAGTTCCGTGTGTGTCAGATCTGTGGAGGTGAGTGCACTCCAGGCAGTTTGCAGCAAGTGGTTAAGTAGAGATGTGTGATTTCCACCACCAGCCATCCTGGGCTGACCTGTCTTCGAGAGTCCTTCTGCATGCATAAAATGCACTTTGGGCAAATAAGCATTTCTGTGGTCATATAGTGGGTGTTTGCATTTCCTTCACCTCTAGTATTGTCTTTTAACTTGTATTAATTGGAAGAGGCCAGAGCTTTGAGAATTGTGGGTGGTTTATGACATTCAAAGTAAGACTCTAATATTAAATTCATCTTCATTTTTGCATAGTTCTATTAAGCCTTTTTTTTTTTTTTCCCTGGTAGCACTCTTTTTAAAACAAACAAACAAAACCTCAAACCAAACATCTTGCCAAAGCCAGGTTTTTAAAGGAGAGGTAAAATCCTATATTCTTAGTGTGAGTTTTCTGACATCTTGGTATGGATTAGAAGGGGCCCAGAGCTGCATGCAGTAAGAAAAGATTGCTTCATTTGCTCTTGTGCTGTTGCTGTGTGACTTAGAATCGTGAGAAAATGTGCAATGGAAAATTTGTTTCTATGATATGTTATTTCTTCTGGAGATCTAGATAGAGTAAGATACAATGATAAGGGAAAAATAGTGTCTGAGCTAATGCTGGTTTCTCTGTGTACTTCTTCTCCACTGCTATGTACTCACTGTGTTTGAAACAAATGTGTAGGGCTTGAATATCCAAAACAGTGGGTTGCATTCTGCATGTAGTTTTGTGCAGTTGTGTGCATCAAGTCTTTTTTTTTTTTTTTTTTTTTTTTTGCCTGTCCCATTTGTTTACATGTGATTGTGTATGTATAGAACCTCTTGAAAAAAATAAAGACAAATCTCTTCTGGATGTGGATTCACACAGACCTGTCTGTACCATTGAAGTGGCCAGTGGAAAGAATAGCAAGCTGCTGTGATCCACTTACACACAAACAGATTAAACCCATATGTTTATATTTATATTTACTTACAGTGTATTTTTATCTTTAAAAAACAGTTATGCACTAGTTATTAAAATATCAGCACTTTAGCAAATTTCTATATTTGAATACTCAGGATGGCTTATTTAATACAGGAGTCAAATAAGCATCTAAAAGCATGTTTTGAATATCCTGGTTAGGTATTTGCCTCTGAAATTCCCTGATTCATTTGTTACTAGACAAGGAGATAGTTGGGGAATAACTCTTTTCAGTCATCTGATATATAAAGCAATTTTTAGCTTGGGCAGTGTGATGGTTCAAATCAGTGACTGTTGGCAAACTCTAAACAAGTATTTTTATTTGCAGTACTAGGGAACATTCAAATCTGTTAAAATCACTGTTGTCGGGGTTTGAGTGGGTGTTTGGGGGGGTTTGGGGCTTTGTTTACCGTTCCTGTCTCTATCCGCAGGTAACATCATGGTGCTGTGGTCAACTTGCAGAACATCTGTACTTAAATCTGTAACAAACCGATTCATTAAGAATTTGGCCTGCTCGGGGATCTGTGCCAGCCTAGTCTGTGTGCCTTTCGACATCGCTCTTAGTGCCAGTCCACACTGCTGCTGGTGGATCTATACGATGCTCTTCTGCAGGACTGCCAAGTTTCTGCACAAAGTCTTCTGCTCAGTGACCATCCTCAGTTTTCCAGCTATTGCTCTTGACAGGTAATTGATCAAATTTGCCAGGATCCTTGATTTTTCTTTCTTCTTTCTCCCTCTGAAACCCATTTCTGCCTGTTGCATTAGTCTTGAAAATACTATTTAGTGTTGCCTTTTGCTCAGTGTACAGCTGCTTTCCAGAATGTACTGGGATAAATATTCTTCTCTGTAACATTGAAAACCTTCATTTTTCAGTTTACTCCGATACCTCTGGACATTTATAAAGGACTTTGAGTCTACAGATTTTTCTTCAGAGAAGTTTTTATCCTTTCTTCATGTTAGTAATTATTGTTCAGTATTGGAACTCGAAGCCAGGTAGCTTCAGACTCTAGACAAGGTGCACATTTTTAACTGTGGAAGTTGAAAGCCATTGCCCATTAGAAGAATTTGCCAATGCCTGAGATAGATTGTCCATCCATTTTAAATTTCAAATGTAAATTTGTCTTAAAAAAACCCAAACAATATTAATACAACTAGAATTAATTCAGAGAGTTTTTGTATGTAGAAGATCAGTCTAAAACAAAAGTGTCCCTTTAGACTGTCTGAGTTTTTGGATTCTATTCATTTTGCTTATTATCATTAGCAGTCACTGATCCCACCTAAATGCACAGCTCTATCATCTTGAGAGTGACTGTAAGTTAGATATTTTTAAGGAAGGGTAGGTACTGGTTTAACAGAGTTTACATAACTAAAACAGTGGATTTATATATGTTAGATAAAACTATCTTTAGTCTGTTATTCTGTCTCACCACAAAATACGTTGGCTCTACAAGAAAAAATAGTGATATGTCTCTTTCTTTAATGTTAATGTCTTGATAAATGCAGTGTCACTATCTGTAATGCACACCCGCGTTGCCACTGGAACAGCATATCATTTGTCCTTCATCAGTAAAATCTGGGGAGCTTCCTCACAGAAAGCACAAACTCTATCGCTTATAATAAGTGCAAAAGGATAGGGGTCTCATGAAAAGTGTGTGAGCTTAAAAGTCTGTGCTACTAAGCAAGCAATGGGTCAGTGCCTGAAATTGGAAGTGCATGTCAGAGATGCACTTTCAACATTCTGTGTGGATTAAAAAAGAGAAATGTTTGACTACTTTTTTGCTCAGGGCCTTGCCAACCAGAGCTTGTGTAAAACAGAACCCCATTGTACTTCCAGTAGATGGGTATGTGCAATTTGTGGCCAACAGCTTTTTCCAAATATCCAGAGAAAAAAATCTTATCATAAAGCAGCTTTTCAAATTAACTGTGATTCTGGCCTTTCAGTGCAACGTATCTGTGCCTCATGTTTTCTGTGCTGTGTGCAATATACTGTCCAGTTTACAAGTAAGTAAATGATGAAACCTTCAAACTAATGTTCATGCACATCAGCCAAAGTGATACAGTCCCAATTACTGAAAGAATTGTTCACCACAAATAATGTGATCGTGAAGTTTGAATATTTAATTTTTTCTACAGACAGACCTGCAAGGGCAGACCCCAGGGGTTTTTTTCCTCTTGTAAGCAGGTAGACAGTTGGCAGCCCAGTTAGGGATCTGGGGCATTATGCTCAGGCAGCTTGTGAGAGGCTTCTCATAAGCACTGTGCTCATTGTAGACTTCACCCTTTGCATTGTATCAGTTGTAATTTTTTTTTTTTTTTTTTTTTTTTGACAGGTACTACTCTGTTTTATACCCTTTGGAAAGAAAAATATCTGATGCAAAATCCCGAGACCTGGTTATCTATATCTGGGCCCATGCAATAGTGGCCAGCATTCCAGTATTTGCTGTGACCAATGTGTCTGATATTTATGCCATGTCCACCTGTTCTGAATCTTGGAGTTACTCCCTTGGCCACCTGATATATGTCATCATCTATAACGTCACCACTGTGATTGTACCAGTGGCTGTGGTATTTCTCTTTATGATTCTTATTCGTAGGGCACTGAGTGCCAGCCAGAAGAAAAAAGTCATCATAGCTGCCTTAAGGACCCCTCAGAATACAATTTCTATCCCTTATGCCTCCCAGCGAGAAGCTGAGCTTCATGCCATGCTGCTTTCCATGGTTATGATATTTATTTTCTGCAGTGTCCCCTATGTGACTTTGGTGATCTATCGCACCATACTCAATATTTCAGATATTTCAGTCTCCTTGCTCCTCACTGCCATTTGGTTGCCCAAGGTCTCTTTGCTGGCCAATCCTTTGCTGTTTTTAACTGTTAACAAATCTGTACGGAAGTGCTTAGTGGGGACAATAGTACAGCTGCACCGAAGGTATAGCAGGAGAAACATTGTCAGCTCGAGTGGTGTTGCAGATGCTAATCTGGAGCCCAACGTCCATTCGGGGAGCCAGCTTCTGGAGATGTTTCATATTGGGCAGCAACAAATCTTCAAGCCAACGGAAGATGAGGAGAATGAGACCAAATCCATTGGCTCTGGTAACTTTGAGCAGAAAGAAATTCCTACCACCAGTTTAGAGGTAGGAGGGACTTTGGTTCACAAATTTATGCCACAGACGATTGTAGACTCTGCAGCTCAGGTTGTGCCCACAGAAGCTGATATGGTAAATGACAAGTATTCCATGCAGTTTGGTTTTGGACCCTTTGAGCTGCCTCCACAGTGGCTTTCAGAACACCGGAACAGTAAGAAGCGACTCTTGCCTCCTTTGGGGAATACCCCTGAAGAGCTAATCCAGACGAAACAGCCTAAGTGTAAAGCAGAAAGAAAAATCAGTAGAAACAATAAAGTCAGTATCTTTCCCAAGGTGGATTCTTAGTAAGAGCAGGAGCTTTGAGTGACAGAGGAAGGTCACCTTCTATTATATGTGTGATCCTATGGATCTTTATTATGCTGAAATTTGTTACAGGCTGATTTTTTTGTGCCAAATGTAATTTAAACATACAAGCAAACAAAAAGGAAATGTATATACAAGTGTTCCTTATTAATATGTTTTAATGAAAAGAATATATCAAAATCTGGTGATTCTTAGTTTTGTCTGTGAAATCCCTACAATGATACCAGCCTGATTAACTTTCAAAAAGTACACATGGCTTTGGGAACACTTTGTATGGCTGAAGTATAGAAATACAGCAGTCATTCTGCTGGGAAACCTCATGTTTTATTAAAGTGGGCTGAGTATCAAAGTAACTTAATAGGAAAGGCTGCAGGGAGCAGAAGACAGATGCCAAATGGGTAAGTCCTAACCTCCTGTAACGGACACAGCAAGGTTCTGCACATTTCATTAATGAAGTTAGATGGATTATTAAGTACATCTATTTTCTGTTAAGCCCATTTCTTAAATCAGTGTTAAAAATAAAACTTGCTGAACTTTTTGCACAAATTAGTTGCCAACTATCTGCCAAACATTTAAACTTTTTTAAAACCTAAACCACTACTTTTTGGCATAAGGCTTCAGCAAAGCCAAGGATACCTAAATCGTCATGTGTGTCAAACAAAAGAAAGGCCTGGTTTTTTAAAAAAATTTTTTTTTTCTTGTAGTTTTAAGTAAAAACTGGATTGGAGACCATGCAGGACAAATCCTGACTCCAGCAATCAACTATGTATGTGCCAAGGGCATAAAGAGAACACTTTGTTCCTGTGATAAAGGGCATATACAAATGTCCCAGCAGTGTAATGTATGTATTGTGTAACTAAGAGTTCTACCTTAAAATAGACTCATCTGCTGGTGCACTCTATTGTTTTCTTAGGGGAAAGCTAGCAAATGATAGAAATGGCTCAGAAATGCTAGTAGCCTTGTACTGAACTGTGGAGTGAGGAAGCTGGTATCAGACACCTAAAGGCAAAGGTTTGTTAATGCCGCTGCTCTACTGTTATCAGAGGTAAGGAGGTTTTCCTTCTGCCTTCACAGATTAGATAGCAACCAGCCTGCTCCTCTCATCTCACACAGTAGACCTCACAGTGTATGAACATGAGACTTTCAAATCTGGTGCCTAATTCCTGAGTGAACCAGTGTCATACCAGCCCTGGTATCAGCACACCAGCCTTTCTTTCTGTGAGAGCTCAGGCACTGTACTGCAGCTTGCCCCCCTGCATCATCACAGGCATATTGTCTCGTTTATACTGAGTGTGAATTTTAAACTGTGTCAGTCTGTTAGATGACCTGAAACTATTGTAACCCTGGCATTTCAATCCTTGTTCAGTTCCAAGTAGTCTTTCCTTCTTTCTTATCTGCATTCACTGTTATCTCTGTGGGTAGTTTCTTAAAAGCACAATGTAGTAACATCTGTGTACCCCTTGTGGTTCTCCTGTACTTTAGCCCTTTGGTGCATGCTGAACCTTTATCTGTAGTTACTGCCTGTTTATGAAAGTAGTTTTCTTTAAAGCATACTTTTAAAAGTACAAGGTGAAGAATCCTGCCAAGTTCACAGTAACTTACTAAATCCAACCAGTTTATGTTAAAAGTGAGAAAAAATTCTGCTGAAGCAGAATTTGGAGATGTACCTATTCTTCCTTTGACACATTTGAAGAAAGTCAGCAGCTTCTGATGGCTCCAAGGTGGGGGATTTATACAAGGCATTAAAAGCAAATGTTTTAATAAAAATATATTTAAAAAAAAAGTTTATAAATTACTGTGTAAATGATGTTTTCCTTCATTTCCTCTTTGGTTTCAGTGCTCTTCACTTCTTGCTAGTTCAAGAACTTCTCTACTTGGAAGTGAGGAGCAGTCTTCAGTGGGTCCAGATGGTTGGTGAGACCCCCAGCTGCCCTGCTTCTTAGATACAGAGATTAGAAGGCAGACACATAGCTTGCTTGAGATCAGACAGAAGAAACACTCCAGGGAAAGGTGTTTCTTCTGTGGCAGAGGTAGAGAAGTACCGTAACAGATGTGGTTTTGTTGTTTTTTTGGGTTTTTTTTAAGTAAGTGTTGATAAAAAGTGATTTAATGGAGTGTTTGTTTTTTCCCAAGTTAGTGAAAGAACAGATGCCATTAGAAAAATCCTGAAAAGCTCAAAGGCAAAGTAGGAGTTACAGTTTCCTTATGAATTTTGGTTAAATTTAGTATTTATGTCCTGCTTACATATAGATACTGCTCAAAGTCTCTGTGATCAGTGAATGTCGATAAATCGTTTCTCAGATCTGAACTCCTTCGAGAAAGGCAAACTTAGTTTTGTCCCTTTCAACTCTCATGTTGAATGAAATGCCAATGATAAATTCAAAGAGCCAGATTCCATAGAATTTGATTTTATCATATCTGGAAAGCAAGGGGCTTGTGGTGGTTTTTGAGATAAAAATATCTTTTTCTTTCAAAGAGGACACATGTGAAAACTTGCTTGTATATTTTTAGCAGATTATATCTGAAGATACTGAAACCTTTCACCAAGAAATTAACTAAGGTGGTTTTCCATACCTGAAGAATTATTTGGAAATGTTTCTAGTCCCTCTTTCAACAGTTTATCCATGTGAATGTTTAAGGAAAGTGGAAAAAATACACAAAAGCACATCTTTACATAGAAAAAATAATCTGTGTAAAATTCATAATACAGCCTCTGTGCTAGAATTGTTGCCAGAAAACAGTAATTTGGAAGTCTCTAATGCAAGATGGAATATTTGACTTGGACAGTTTGATTTTTAACTTTGTCTAAGACAGTGGTAACTTTGAGTCATTACTGCTGTCGGCTTGATGTTCAAATGATTTCTACTGGGCAAAATGTTCTCCAGCATCCAATATGAAAAAAAATAAATAAATCAAGACTTGCTTTCTTCTTTATCTTTACATTAAAGAAACAGAAGTGGGGTGGTTTTTTTTTTGTTATGATGGTTGTTTTTAACCATCACAGATGTTGGTAAGATAAATTTTTCTTTCCCGATTATTGATGAAAGAAAGTGAAGTACAAAGCAAAGCTGAGGGAATTGAAGTGAAAGCCTGGGGTCATTTGGCCTGTGCAAATAGATTTAAAGGCTAAATCCTACTACTGGAGAACAAATTTGGAGGAAGGCAAGTTAAAACTCATTATTCTGGCACTTAGGGGAGAAAAACAGAAGATGGAGCTCATTTTAAACAAAGGAAGAAGTCCTTTTAAAAGGATGAAAAGACCATGGGGACAATGTCAATTTACTGTTTCTAGATATCCTCAAGAAATATTGTTGAATTCAAAGAAACATCATGAAAATATTAAAAAAACTGAAAACCCCAGACAGTCCTTCAGCACCAAACAATGCTATATGGGTTGGCTACTTGGCAACAATGTATTTTGCACAATGGGATAAACTTCCAGAGAAAAGCACTTGTTTTCTGTAAGATCCCCAAGTATTCTCCTCTATAACAGATCTAATTGTTATTAAACTGCAGTAATTTAATGAATGCATTTATTCTGGTTTTAAAAATACTTTAAAATACATGTATAGACAATGTTTTGCAGAAAAGGCTGGCTGGGTTTCTGTAATTAGATTTCTTCTGTTTTGCTCTGTATCCTGGGAAAATATTAGTGTATCAGTGCACTATATCTTGAAGAACAAAGAGGAAGGTCAGGCTTTGGTTCCAGATCAGTAGGACTGGGACTTAGCAGCTGGTTCCAGTTAAGCAGGAGCAATCCCTTAAGCTGCTGTGAAGGTAACCAGCTCTGGAGGTGATGACGTGTCCCACAGAACTGTGGTGGTTCCTCTCATTCATGACACCTGACCTTGGACTGCATCATTAGATAAAGAATGTAAACATAAAAAAGCAAAATCCTGTATTCTAATCTTATTTAAAGTTACTGTGTGTTGTGCTTTAAACTATGTAGGAGTCAGTATAAGATAATCAAAGGTTTTAGGGTTTTTTTCCTTTTTTTTTTTTTTTTTTTTTTTTTGCTATAAAGGACACCCCCTGCAAAAGATCTGCTTGAAGTCATTGCTTTTAAGCTTAAAACATTCTTACCTCTTCAAAAGCCTGCTTATTTTAGTTAAAGTGACTTTCTCTGTGTCAAAGTAGGGATATGAGCAGGACTTTGAAGAGAGTTATAATGATGTCTTTAACTGTCAAACCGGGACCACAAGGTCAGCCAGTAATTTGTAATTCAAGGACAGTTTAGGAAAACAAAACACTGCAAAACAAAACACATATTGTAGAAAATTCTGGAACTCATTGCAGATGCTTGCACCCATGAGCAAGTTGATTTCTCCCCTGCTCTGGAGGACACAGAGAGGGGAACAGCAGGAACCAGCCCAAAGCAATCTCTGTTGCAGGTCTCATTTTAAGCTGCTAAATCAGCCAAAGGTGGTGAAGAGTACACAGAGGCTGATTTTTCTGATTGTTTTCTTCAGGGACAACAATACAAGAGTGGGATACAGAAGCATTATTCATCTCAGTGAAAGCCCTTCTTCAGAGAATCACAGAATGGTTTGGAAGGGACCTCAAAGCTCATCTCATTCCAACCCCGTGCCATGGGCAGGGACACCTCCCACCAGACCAGGTTGCTCAAAGCCCCATCCAACCTGGCCTTGAACACTGCCAGGGAGGGGACAGCCACAGCTTCCAGTTAGCTTGCACATGAGTGCCCAATTAGCTCCATGTCCTTCTGGTGCTGGGGGCCCCAGAGCTGGGTGCAGTACTGCAGGGGGGGGTCTCATGAGAGCGGAGGAGAGGGGGAGAATCCTCTTCCTCGACCTGCTGGACACGTTTCCCTTGATGCAGCCCAGGATATGTCTGGCCTTCATAGAATTTTCATTAAAATTCATTATTAAGAGTGAATATTCAGGTAGAAAATGGTGACCACAGTATTAATGAGTTTATTTCAAACAGTCATTCAAGTATCCTTGTTTGCAAACAAACATGACACAGTTTATGCAGCGAAATAGACAGACAGACTGCCAAAAGAAACTGGTAATTCACAGCACAGGTGTATTATTTAAAAGGCTAAATGCAGTAACTTATTTCTGTTGGGTTAAACACTCCAAAAACTGGTCTCTCACTGAAGTGGAAAGACAACAGCCACGAGAAATATGGTATCAAGAAAATGCTTGCAACTCACGTGTACCCCACCTGGCTAACGGGCTGTAACGCTGACTTTAAAGGACCCCCTTCCCCTCCCCGGCTCGGGGCCGCTCGGGCAGAGGCACCTGAGGGCCCGGCACCCACCGCCGTCCCGGTGAGTCTCCGCCGGGCTCGGAGGGCCCCACAGCCACACACCCTGCGGCCCGGGCCCGGCACAGCCCGCGGGGGGACGGAGGAGGAGGCTCTCCGTGCAGCACTGCCCTGTCAGCACAGAGGCGGGGGTCGATGGGGTTCGCTCTCAGTTCAGACTCAGTGAGCAAGTGAGAGCTCGATTACACTTTCACCCCCGAGAAGCGGCTGGGAGCAGCTCCCGCACCACCCCCGGTGTAACCACCGCAGCTCTCGCGAGCAGTCGGTGAGGCGGTCACTATGGCGTAGGCGGCGGTGTGCTGCCTCGGGCGGGGCTGTGGGAGCTGAGGCCGCGGTGCCGGCGGGCACAGGCGCCCATGGGCTCTGCCGCTCTGCTCTGCTTGCGGGACCCGCCTGATGGGTTTGTTGGTGTTTTGTACGTTTCTTTCTTGTTCCGCAGTCCTCTGCGTCTCGGCTGTTGCTTAGCTTTGGCACGAATCGTTTGCCCCGTGCTTCTTGGTTTTTTGAGTTGGTAGAAAGGATTTAAAACTTGTTTAATCTGCGTCTGAAGTACTGCTGGGCTTGTGTTGCTCGATCGTGAAACTGATAGTTTGCAAGTTTGTTTTTTGAGGTGGGTTTTGTTGCTTTTTTCCAATTTTAGATCACAATGGATATTACAAGAGGGAGCTTGGACAAAATTTCAAGGCCTGCATCTAGGCCAAGAGCTTATCGTAAGTGTAAATCTTTAAGTATGTCCATGGAGTTCCTAACACCAGAGCCACCCATGGCAAAGGTAATTGTTTTCACCTTCGGTGTGTTAGAAACTTTATGCCTAATTCATGTTAGTAGGATGCCAAAGAAATAAGGTGCTGCTTTTTTCTTTTTTTTTGCTTCATATGGAGTTCTGGGCTCTGCAGGTTTGTTACGGGGTTATGTGAAACTTCATGAATATGGGCTGCTCCTTATGTATGCGCGGAATGATGTTTCATTTAATTTTTTCTGAATATGCGTTACTTTTATATTTGCCACAAAGAGGAGTTTTCAGCACTACAGCCTGGAGAGCGTGGTTGTCTTCCTCTTCAATCAAATTATTAAATAAATTCTATTTTAAGGGAAAACATTTGAGCTTCTGGCAGTAATGTGTAGATACACAGCTACAGGCTGTTGATGCATGAGCCAGTGTGCGCATGATTTCACTTCCATCCCATTTATACTTTTAAATTTAGGTTAGGATAAAAGTTATTTTGCTTATTAAAAGAAAGCATTTGAGAAATCTTTACAAGTTCTATCTACAAGGCTCTCTCAGATTGTTTGAATCAAATTTAAAAAAAAATTCATAGTAGTCTGAGAAATATGTTAGCTCCAGGGGTTCAGCAAAGTCCATTGGAAGCAGGTGTTCATCCTCTGAGAAAATTAATATCAGGGATTAACTTAATTTTGGGAATGGGATATGTGGTATGGTTGTTGGGATGTAGGAGCTGGGATTTGGGAATTAGATATTTAGATTGTTTTATTTAGATTAGTCCAATTGTATTGTACCTCTGTTCACCTGTCTGTAGAATGGGATCACACCTAGATGATTCACAGAAGTATTGAAGTATTTTTCATAGGTTCACAGTCAAGTATTAAGGTTAATAACCTATAATTCAGATAACTCTGAATCCAAGTTCTGGCCTAAACATCATAGGCTATTGCATGAAAATTGCAGTCTCTTGAGAGATTGAATGCTGTTAAGAGCATAAGCTTTCCAGCCCTTCAGAGGCTATAAAAAACTGTAGTATGAGCAAGAAGTTGGAATGCTAGCAGGTGCAGAACACCCACAGTGTCAGGAAATGGATGAGGCTGTTGTACACAGAGACTCTTAACTGGTTGGCTGTACCATGGAGCCAGGCTCTTCTCAGTGACATCCAATGATAGGACAAGGGGCAATGGGTGTAAGCTGGAACATAGGAGGTTCCACATAAATGTGAGGAAGAATTTCTTCACAGTGAGGGTAACAGAACACTGGAACAGGCTGCCCAGAGAGGTTGTGGAGTCTCCTTCTCTGGAGACATTCAAAACCCGCCTGGACATGTTCCTGTGTGACCTTATTTAGGTATTCCTGCTCTGGCAGGGGGATTGGACTAGATGATCTTTTGAGGTCCCTTCCAATCCCTAACATTCTGTGATTCTGTGATTCTGTGATACCTTATGCTGCAGCAGAAATGGCATAAACCTTTGGAATCGTATTCTAGCCTGGCAGTCCAAAATCTGTCTGTCTGTGGAACATTGAACTTGAGAATCAGTGTGATATCTAAGAAACAGAACTCTGTATCAGACCTGAAAATGATTCTTTTATTTGAGAAGTACTCTGCAGTATTGTATAGAATTGTTGTTAGCCTTTGTGATAGTATGTGATTATTGTGATTATAATTTTCTTCTCCACAAAGGTTTCTGTTTTTATGGTAGTAATTAATTTGCATTTCACAGGTTGTTTCACATGGCAGTTTCGCCGGTAGTCATCAAAGAGGCAGTGTAGAAGACTGCTGTCCAGAGGAAAACAAGGGTGGTGAAAGAGAGAAATCTGATGTCAAGAAAGCAAGAACAGATCAGCAAACCACAGTGGAGAGTATGACCTTCTTACTTCAGAACTCTCTACTGAATCCCGACGAGTTGTCAGGTGTGGGAACGACTAGCACTTTCTTGTGGCTACACCAAATGTCATGTTTGTGTAGTTTGGGTAAAATTCTACTGATGGAGGGAAAAGAGCATGTAAACAGGTAAAATTCTAGAAGAGAAGGTGGTGTCAAAATTCATACCTTCACTTCTCTTCAATATTTTGAATCTATCTTTGAAAGAAATCTGTTATCACTGCTGTTACTATTACACCATATGTCTTGTGGCATCTAAACTGCAATCACCTTGGTGATGGCCTGAAAGATCAGGGGAAACCACCTGCATGTGTTCCATGGAACCATGTTAGAAAGTGCTTTCAGTGAGATGTTTTTATCAAACTTTTCAGAGGTCATGATCATTGTTAGAAACTTTATATCATAATAATGGTCTACCAGTCCAAGAAGTTTGTAATTATGCTTGTACATTATAGTATTTAACAACTGAACAATGCTAATACTAATAACATACTTTAAATATAAATATGTAGTATCTCATTTTAATGAGAGTACTTGTAAGAAGTGTTTCAGATGGCGTTCTTTTGGCATTCTATAAATGGCAATAAATTAACTTTCTGGAGCTTCTGACTATTTAAAGATAGAGAAGCAAGGGCTGAAGCAGAAAGCTTGGATACCTTCTTCAAGTTTAGATTGGATGTCATGACAGAATTTGGGTTAGAATAAATCTCTTGATTCCTGCTCCTGTATTCATGTCCTGGTTCCCCAGGCACAGACCCATGGGCCAGCTGTGCAGGCAGGCCATGAGCAGCCCCGAGTCAGATGGGAGATCCAATCAAGGCTCACAGATGTATCTCATACCACTTAATTATGCTCATTATAGAAGGAGGGAGCTCACTGAGGGTGGATTTCTTCCTGGGGCCCCTCTCTCTTGGCCTTCTGCTCCTGCTGCTGACCCTAAGGACCAGGCTGAGTAGAACATTGTACGCTTTATGTTGGTTTTTGTATTAGTTTTGTTATTTCGTTAAATCTGTTTCTACTTCAACTCATGGGGCTTCCTTTTTTCCTCAATTCACATTCTCAGCTGGGGAGGGGGCATCAGGTGGTAGAACAACTGCTACAGGTTAGCCCTGGGTACTGGCTAAACATAGACAGTTTAACATGAGTCCTGGTGTACTAGTAGTACATACCGGTTTTTGAACAGTAATCCACCACAGAGGCTCTGTGGTCATCTGTAACCGGCAAAAATATATTTTGTTCTCTTAATTGTTAACATTTCAAACAGTATATTTAAAAGTTTATTTCACATCTATTTTAAAGTGAAAGGCTTTTTCCTCTGTTTTTCAGGATGTATCTCTAATTCAGATTCTGGAGATGATAGCACTGAAATGCAGACTTCGAAATTCTGTGAACCTTCCCAAGGAAAAATAAGTAATGCAAAAGCAGGTATGACTTTTCAGGTTTATAAAGACAACAGTGCAATAAAACGTTTTGTTTTTTTCCTTTGTTAACGCTTCTAGGAAAGTTTGGGACCATAGTGTGTATTTGTGTATATTGTGTAGTTACAAAGGAATATTACAAATGGAAAAGATATATGCATTGTGATATTTAGGAGGTGTTGGATGAATTCTCTATTTAAAGATTATTTTATTAAAGGGTATCCACTTTCTTTAATGATATGATAGTGTTTGAGTTTTACATAGCTTTGGTCAATCTAATAGGGCAGAATCCAGTCGTGATTCTATCTAGTGCAGCAGTGCTGGTCATCTAACATACTAGTAATTTCTTCAGATCGGAAATTGAATAGAACTCACCTTTAAAGCTTCACTCAGTAGTTTTAGATTCAAATCCATCTGCTGGGTTCAGGCCATTTGAAATAAATACTTTTTTTTTTTTTTTTTTTTTGAATCTTATGTCCTTGGGGCTTCCCTGGAACTCAGTTAGGTTTTTATAGCTCTCCCCTTGCTGTATCACTTATCTCTTTTTATGGCGTAAAGTAGACCAATGCATCACAGTAAATGTATGGTGTTGATGGCTGTGTAAAGCATTTGACCTCGGAAAAATAGAAAATGAAAAAGTATTGCAGGACTCTGAAACTTGGAAGCCTGTGGGATAGGGACAGTGCTACAAATGTTTATTCTTGCTGTGGAAGCTAGGTTTGACCAGAAAACAGGGCAGAGCATGAGAATGCTATAGGAAGGGGAAAAGCTAAAAGTGATCAGAAATTGTAATCTGCATGTTTAGGAAAAACAGAGACAATATAGAAATATATTTTAATTAAATAATGGTAGTTTCCATAATGTTTCACCGTGTCTGTTTTCAAAACAACATTTTTCTAGAACCAATATCAGAATCTGATTTGGCTAAGATATAAGTCAAGACTGTATCTTCTATAACATTTAAAGGTAGAGATAATACAAAGTCTCTGTTAACCCCAAAGTTAGTTGTTTTAATTAATGACTTTTCATCATGTATTCTATTAGTTAGGCTGAATAAATTATTTTTGATTTTTAAGCTTACTTTGTGATTTTTTTTTTTTGATATTTTGGAGATGTTATCGTTCTTCCATTATAAATTTGAATCTAATCACTGACCCAGAATGAGGGGTGCTCTTCCTCCCCCGTGTCCAACTGCTCGATTCAACATTCTGTTACAAAGACTTACATATTTTTCTCTGCCACAAACAGGTTTAGAAATGAACATGGTATATATACTGAAGAATAATTGTGCTCTTATCTATGGTTGTTGTCAGATGACTTGTGTATGCCTTTTTATTTTTTAAGTTGAAATGTTTCAAACTAACATTAATTTAAAATATGTTCTACAGCAGACTCTTCCAGCTTGGAAAATGCTGAAGAAACAGATGCAGATTCTCACATTCAAGCAGCTATAAAGAAAATGAATAAACTTGACACAATACTGGCAAAAAAACGTTTTAAGGAAAGGGCAGTTAAAAAGCAAGGCAAAGAAATGAGGGCAAAGCTCCAGGAAGAACTTCAGGTTAGAAGTGTTCTGCTTCCGTTGTAAATAATGTATCTTACTGTTTTACAGAATTATCGTATTTCAGACTCATTTTTCTGTTAAATAACTCACAATTGCCTGATGAAAGTGAAGAAATGGATCTTAAAAACCTTTGAACAGGTTTTAGTATAGGCAGGCTTCGAAAAAAGTCTTTGGTCCTTCAAAAAGAATATGACCAGTAGCCAAATATACAGCTGTGTAGATGTAGTTTACTAGCATAGTCTTATGCTTGAGCTCGCTACTTGCAGGTCTGATAGGGTGTGACAAGAGGTAATGTCTGTGAACCCAGACCTAAAAGCGTTTATTCAGCTCTGGCGTGACCATTCTTTGGCCCACCTATCTCAGTACTGTCTGTTATTGAGGAAATTAGAGATGCCCCCTGAAGAAGGCATAAGAACGCTACAGCACAAATTCATTTCCATTATTCCTGTCCTGGTCTCTAGCAGTTAAATGTTACTTTAAGCCTTGAAATGTGAGAGTATTTTCTCTGAAGCATAGTATCAGTTATATGAATGCAAATGTTAGTTGCTAAAAAGACACAATTGCAGTTGGTTTGACTGCATCTCCTAGTTTCAATGTATTTGGATTCAGAGCTGTATATACATTACAGACGTTCTTTGTCTTGTGAAATGTGTTTCTACATAAGAGACAATATATAACAGAGGCTTTAGAGTTCCACTGTACCTTTATCATAACTTTAGGAGATACTCACATAGCCTCGAGAAGCAAATAAAGCGGTAAGTAAATGTTGCCACTGAACAAGGAATTTTTAATAGAGTCTGAAGTTCGTTAGACCTGATAGACAGCATATTTTGCTTTAAAGTATTTACTTTAAGGTAAATATTTGAATGTATCTGTGTATTTATGCTTTATTTATTTTGAATAGCCTATCGGAACCACGGGAAGCCATGAGGAGATAGAAAACACAAAACGTTTTCTAGCTTTGATCTCATGGCAGGATACAGCTGGTAAGTAAGAAAAATAAGTAAATATCATGATATAATTATCCTGTCTTTTGATTAATATTCATGTTTTTAGCTGGATACTGGCAAAATAAAGCTTTCAAACCTTTATAATGAAATAATATTTACATGTGAAACTACATCAAGGGAATATTTGAAAACTGAAATAATTTTTGATTTTTCTCAAATTTAGAAGTTGTACTTTAGCATTACTTTTGTTCATAGAAACTGCATTTTTTTCAAAGAGCTGGCTACTCTAGAAGGGTAGAAATCCAGTATAAGTAAAGATTGCATTTTTCAAGTTGATAGCAAATGTTTTTGTGAAGGATGCACAACTGATAACACTGGTAAATTAAACTCATGATAGCAGGTGTAGGTAAAAGGATGAATGGAAACTTGCTGAAAAACTTGTGATGTCTTTACCAGTTTGGAACATCTGGGCAATAAGCAAGGAATTCAGTTACCTTGGTAAACAAACAAAATGATGAAGGTACTGATGTGTGGTTACTGGTGATCTTAGCAAGAGAGTTTGCCAGGCTGCAGTACTTGGTGTAGGAAGGACAGGGCAGCTAAAAAAATATTAGGCATAGAAATGTTACTTAGAAGCTCTGGGGATGTGGGCCCTGTCACACAAATTTTCTTGGAGAAAATTTTTGTGTTGGGGTAGGAGAGAGAGTGAGAAGGAAGCAGTGGCATTACATGGTAAGGATCTCATAATGTGACAAGTCCAGAAGGAGGGAAACCTTGAGCCTTTTGAAGAATTGTTAACAGAAGAACCAAAAGAATGGGACCCAATTGTGATACTAACTACTGAGTTCTATGTTGGAAAACAATACAGAAAGATGCATGCATAGCCCAGGTCTTGGAACATGGTCCAAAAGGGCGTATAGGTTATTTACATTAAATTTGATACTGATTATGTTACATTTTGTTTGCTTCTAAAAGAACTTATGATTCTGAACATGAGAGAGAATTCGAGTGAAGGGGATCATCAAATAATACAGGGTGTGATTCTAAGGAAAAGGTGTGAATATGAAACATGAACTTAGGGGTTTTAATCAACTTTTTTCCTGAGAAATCTAGGGTAGAAAAAACTGTCATCTATCCTAAATTAAGAAGTGAAACTATGTTAATAACATGCTAGCAGACTATTCTCAGGCAGAAAAGACCAGGAAGTCTAAGATAATTTGTATTCATTGTCATATCATGATGAAACTCAAAAATATTCAAAGTGGAAGTGAATACACTGATAAGAATAAACACTTGCATTTTAGTCTTGTCATAAAAATAACTTCCATCTTAATTGGTACTTAAAACACCAGATTCTATAGCTGCATTAAAAGTAGACAAATGACTAATGAAGGATTGAGTTCTTAATGGGAAAGAATGAAAATGCAAAATGAAAAATGTGGAATGTCGTAACAAAAAAAGACTAACTGATCAAAATTACAATGAATGCCAATAATGTAAAACTATAGGTAGAATGGGGTGTGTATGGGGGGGAAGTTAAACTATTTAGAAGTGTTTTCTCTAGTGAGTCAAAAGGACACAATTCTGTTGGAATTCTTAAACAAGTGGTTGAAACATGTTCTGAAGTATTGGTAGTTTTCTTCAAGAATGCACAGAGGATGTGCATGCTCACAGGGACCTGAAAAAAGAAAATATTGGGTATTTTAAGATGTCCTTTTTCTTTCTGTCACTAGACTCTTATTGGGGGGGGACACTGGAACAAACTGTAGGTGTTCTGCTTATAGTGTCTGTGTTGGGAGGGGCAGAGGGAACAAAACAAGACTGAATTTGTCAAGAATATACCATGCTTGAGCGGTTTGAAAAAATTTGCTGTTTAAATATGCTTTTTTTGGTGCTGAAGTTCTTAGACATGTGTCAGTCATATGCACATATTCGATCTTGTCCTTCATCTATATACCTTGGTTGAGTGGGTTTCTTGGTTGAAAGGAAACAGAATTGTGGTGCATCCTGTTTGTTTCCTTGTTGGGGAGAGAACAAGGATTTGAGGTCTGAATGGTTATTGCTGAGCAAAAATCTCAGCTTGAATGTTGGAGGTATGTGCATAATAATAGTACCAATGTGTGGTTAAAAAAATTCAACAAAACGTGTTATTACAAGGTAACTTGCTTTTATTTCTATGCTAAAGTCTGGGTTAATAAGGGAAGAACACAGAATTTGGTATGGGTGATATTTTAAGTCTCCAGTAGATGTCAGGATACAGTAAAAAACCAGTAGGCAAGCAAGACTGTATGATTGTTAATGAACTCCGTTCTCCTCTTTTATTTCAAAGGTATCTCCTTGCTGTAGAGACCATGTGCATCATACGTGTTCTGGTGTACTGTACTGGCAAAACTCTGCATGATTTAGATTTATATTTTTCCTCCAGCTTGATCTCGAATTTTCTGTGACAAGCTGATTTTTCAAGTGCCTGACTTTTCAGGACTTATTTATTTAAATGAATGCCCTGATAGCTGCCCTGGTTGATACTGAAATGAAATGCAATTCATATATTTTGCTTTTCAGAGCTTGAATTTGATAAAGAGCTTTACTGAATAAATTATATAGGGGAGCTATTTAATTATACCTTTTTATGGGGCTATGAAATCAAACACAAGTTCTGGGTACAAAGTCATTAATAACTTGTGCCCCAGACTCTTGCACAAAAAACCTTGACACACTCATGGCAGAAATGTATATCAGGAGTTAATTAAGCAGCCTTAAATTCATTCCCCTGTGCTCTGTGTAGCAAAATCATACTTTCAGTTGAGTCCATTTAACCTTCATTATTACAGAATGTCGACTGCTTTTTCATGATGAAAAGCACATGATTTCATGTGTGGTATGTATGGTTCGTTGCAATATGAGTACTTTTGTGAGCACTAAGTGTATAGACTGCAAGTTAATACTCTAACTTATACTTCCAGTTGATACATGTCAATACCATGATTGAATTTTTTTCTTTGAGTAACTGGAACAACTTTTGCATGCTCAGATGTTTGAACAGTTCTTTCCTAGACCCTTGACCCAAGCCACCTGGAAGTATAATAATTCATGCACAGGCAAATACCAGCTGTGAAAACCTGGATACTTTATTCTTACTTGGATTTGTAAATGACTTGCCACATGGTGTCTGTAGAGGCTTTTGAACTTTAGGGCCCTGGGCTGTATCTTTTAGTATATGATTACTTGTACTGTATACACAGGAAACTAATCTTCTTTAAATACATTTCAATTAAACTTTACTGAAAAAATTCCTTGCAGATCCCTCCCATGCTAAAGACGATGAAATACATACTTCAGTATTTCACACACAACTTAATCTAGAAGATTACAAGTGCCATAAAACCCAACATAATCAGGGTAAGCTTTATTAATTGTATAGTTTGTATTTCTAGATACGGCAGAACAACATGTACAATGGGTGGGTAATGAAGACTTGACCTTTGTGGCTAGGCCAATGAAATCAGGAAAAACAAGGTTGCTTAGTGGAATGGTGATAGTTCTTATATTTTTTCAAATGGTAAAAGAGAATAATTGTGACTTATCTAAAATGTTTTACTCAACATAGTAAGGAGATTTTTACTTTTGGGTCTATAAAACATTTTTTCTTTCATTGCAAAATGATGAGATGTGTAACTGATTAGTTGTAATTATATATAACTGGTTCTCATGGAAATTCTTTGAAGACTTGTCACTGCTGTTACTCTAAGGTACTGAAACTTTCATTAATAGGCTTCTGTTTAAGAAGGCATCTCAAAATGAAGAGTGTTGCTGTATACAGTTTCAACTGTTCTGTAATTGTTTTGTTTTCAGGAGAAATTGTATGGATCTTGTGACAAACCTAAACCTTCAGGCAACTCATTTTATGTTTTGTTATGCTGGTTATTGTAAAGTCTGAATTGCTTTTATGGCTTGAATACCTTCTGGCAAATATCAAACATCTGTGCTGATTCTTTCAGACATCACTTGTTTATGTGCACTATATAGAGGTTTCAAATGCTGGTGATAGCGTAGTGTGTTCAACACTTCAAAATGAATGGAATTGTGCTTTGTGCCTCTTTTCTTTCCAAATTTGAAATTCAAATTTGTATGGTTGAATAACTTCTCACATGTGTTGTGACATAAGAAGAATAGCTTCAGCTGCCACTGCTATCAGCTGCAATTGTTTATTTCTTTGTCATCTACCATTCTATGTAAAACAGAAGGTATCTGTCTTCCTGGTAACTGGCTAAGATGGCAAGGACATAATAAACGGGTGTTCCTCAAGTTGAACCATTGATGGCAGCAGAATCTCTACACTTTTTAGAATGTAACTTTGTTTTAATTTTTAAACCTGGACCTCAGCTTCCTTATTTTATCATTTGTCTTAGTCTACCAGTATGTGACCTTAGCTTTGTGTTACTAAATGTTTCTTCTCACTGAGTTAGAGGAGTGCTGTGCTTTTAATTTCTTTGTCTTCCTACCACGTGTCCTCATTCCTCCTTTAAAATGAAGCTTGACCCTCAGCTTCTGCTGTCACAATTTGTGAGTTGTGCTTGGAGTGTCCTTGAATAGCAATGGCAGGTTTTGTTACTAATATTCAGGACAGCAGTGACTTCTGAAGCTCCCAGTATAGGCATAGTTAGCAGTTGGTGTTGCTTGCACTATTTTGAGATGTTCTACATTCTCCTAGTTTGGGAACACATGAAATAGAGATCACTTACAACTTATGAGCAATATATTATTTAGATGACTTTTATTATTTCGGCTGGAGGCTTTTGATATGGTTTCCTAATAGCTAAGACATATTGTTGTAGTTGCTTTTGGGTTTCTGTGGAACGGTTGTCATAAAGGCAGACCCTGAACTATAGGAGCTTAACTTGTGAAGAAGAATGTACGTATTAGTTTTTTAATATTACTCCAGCAGATTCATCAAGACTTGTACCAAATCTACCAAAACTCATGTGCAAAATTTGTTGAGCTGCTGTCTCTCTTTTACTTACCCATGGGCATCTTCAGTGTACTTTGTCCCAGTGATCCCTGTCTGTCCCTTCTTTACTTGGCTGTTCTGAGATGTTCTGTATGATAGCTCCCTCTCAAAAACACTTATCCTACAGCTAGAGAAATATGTAACTTAGCATACATGAAATGTTACTTTTGCATGTTATGTTGATGTTTGATGTGTTTTGCTCATTGCAGGATACAACTTTTCATGTTTATATGATCCAATTCCTTGATAGATTCAAGATGCTACCTGTTAAAAGATAGTTTGGCATACTTTTAGTAAACAGTTGTGCAATTGAACTGTGGCAGAGCTTTATTAGTCAGATCCAACACCTCAGTCCTTTAAGGGTGCAATTTAAGAGTAAAACTGATTGATAAGAATGTTTTGTCCATAGTGTGTAAAAGGATGCATGGAATTTATTTCATATCTTTGGGAGTTTGCTTTCAATCTACTTGCTGTGAAAGAGAGTTACTTCCATTTAAACTTCCACAGCCTATCTTCTACTTGCTAACATGTTAAATTGGAGGGTTTTTTGTAGGCAAATAGCTGACAAGACCTCTGCTTTTCAGAAAAGCAAAAAGTACCATGCCTGCTTTTGAAGTAGTTTTTGAGACTTAGAAGTTGATGTATTTGCTTAGACTTGTTATTTAATGTGATAAATATTTGCTGTTGTAAAGGAATTGCTCTTTTAAAACTGGTAAAAGTCTCTGAAAAACAGACTATGTGCCCACTTTTGTATGCTGGATAGAAACCCATTATTGAAAAAAAACATGTATGTGATGTTGTCAGAATACCATGTGGCTGTTTAATAGCTTTGCAGCTCTGTGATGAGTTTTACTTTTAAACAAAATTTGTTTTATAAGCTGTGTTATAATAATACCAACTATATCATCTGTTCTTCAGCTGTTTTATTTTAAAAAATGTACTTGATATTTCTCCAAATAGTTCTGTGGTTTTCAAAAAAATTATTGTCTGTTTTTTACTGATGATAAAACTGAAACGATGATAGGGTTCGAAGGAATGCCGTGGCTTTTAAAGTCACCATGTTTAACATTTTTGAGGTCAGAAATCTGAAAGTATTCTAGCCTTTGAAACACTGAATGATCTGATACAATAAAAGCTTAAAAATTATAATAGATTTTGACAATAGTTGTTTTAAATATAGCAATATAGTTTATATAAATAATGAAAATGGCATATAAAAGGTGTGTCTATCCACTTTGTTAAAGATTTAAATGGGATTGCTGTTATTATAGCCCTCATAGAATCAGAAAAGCAATGATCATAACTTAGCAACTCTTCTTCCTCAAACTTCAGATTATCCAAGTGAATTAGAAACAAAAGAATTTCTTAATCAAGCAGAAAAATCGCATAGCAAAATTAAAAACAGTCAGGATTTCATTAAAAAGAACATTGAGGTAAGCATTAAAACATAAAATCATTAACATTGTTAAATGTTAACAAAAAAATAGTGTATAAGTACTTCTAGAGACAGGTGTGTGTTTTTGTTTTATCAGGAATAATTAGGCATAAATGAAAGTCTTTCTCTTAAAATTGTTTATGGCAGAGTACTGTACTGTTCTCATGTTGGATGCTCATAGTGGTGGGGATAATACTGCTTTTATGTATTTATTAAAGAGTACTTGAAACTAAATTGTTTTATTTGTGCCTGGACATAGCTTGTTTTGAGGACAATTATTTTGTAAGACCTTCTTTAAATATATTTACTGTTATGTTAAAGGAAGATATTCTTATGCATAGATAAGGAATAGGTGTGCAGGTTGTTCATGTATAACCTGCATGGGACCCTTATTTACAGAAGGCTTCTTTTGGTCAGGAAATAGATACCGTGATTTTCATGCTTTTTTTCCTTATTTTCCGTGAAGACCTAGTAGCTATAATGATTTTTCATCCAATGAAAAATATCTGCCTCCCTGCTATGTGAAAGACTGTTCTAAGATTATCAATTTATTATATGCAGACTCCTAGATTTTTCTTTCAGAGTAATAATTTGTATTATGGCAATAAGCAGGATTTGGATGTTAATTTCACAGAGTTTAAAAACTTTGTTTTGGTACTGTTTGAGCTAATGGAGTTCTAAGGTTTGGGGTTTTTTTTGTTTTGTTTTTGTTTTTTTGGTTTTTTTTGGTTGTTTTTTTTTTGTTTGTTTGGTTTTTTTGTTTTTTTCTTTTTGTAAATATTTCAGCTAGCAAAGGATTCGGGAAACCAAATTGTTATGCTTGAGAGAGAAAGGAAAAGGCTAATGGAACTACTCAAGGATACAGAAGATGAAACTGAATTGGAAAGTCTTGAGGTATGGCAACTTTAATTTGTACTGTCCTGTTGTACTTGGCTTATTTTTATGAGAAATCTAAATTGACTTGGTTTAATCCTTCCATGAAGTAACATACTGAGATATGAGAGACAAGCTGGACAAATCCAAATGGCTTTGTCTCCAAGAATGAGTTTTCATTGGCTTCTTTGTTCATTTTTACTAACATTTGGACATGCCTGGCCTCAGAAAAACAGAAGAACTTAAAAGAAAAGTTAGGCATGGGTGGGAGGAGCCTGGAAGCACACTCAGAGAAGATGATGACCTATTTTCTCTGCATAAAATGTGAAGTTGTGGCCTATGAAACTGAGTGGTTAGAGCGGTAGTCTGTGGTAGAAGGGCCAGCAACTACTTCAAAAAAAACTCAGAGTTTTTTGAGGATATGAACTTCAGAATGCAGCGTTTAGGAAATACACGTTGATGAAGCTTATGTGTCCATTTAGGAAGATAACATCACATTTTTGTGTGGCTGCCAACTCATTCTGTCTTAAAAGTATACAGAAGAGCTAAAGTCTGCTTAAGTATTAGGCATTTATGCTTTAACATAATATTGTTAGTGTGCAGTCTGCATACTTGGAGTGGATAGCAAGAGCTGAAGTAGGTAGAAATACCTTTCCTCATGGAGAGTATGAGAGTGTTTGATTGTCCCACTGCTTCTAGGAGAGTCTGTGCTACAAAATGATTCCCAGTTACACGAAGACATCAAATAGTCTTTTGATCTCCCAGTTACTAGGAAATGGCCTTTGTTTCTTATTACTTTGAGTCACAGTGAAGGAGTTCTCAGGGGCTCTGTTCTTTTACAGAATAATAAGGCTGCTAGGATGGGAAGATAAAATGTGGTTTGAAAAATAAATCATGCTAGAAACTCACAGTACTTTGTATGTATGTTATCAAACATGCTAGATGTCTTTTCATAGAATAAACATTCTTGAAGTATGCAAACTTGATATAATGCTTCAAGAAACCTGCATTTTAATAAAAAAGTAAATATTGGGAAAATGCTTGCTTTGTGTAAAGATATTAGGTGACCTTTCTGATTTGTCTTATATTAAAATGTGCATTAAGTGTAGTAATTTTACAAACTTTTTCACAACACTTGTAATTCATTACTCTGTTCTAAAATGTGTCAAAAATCCAACTTTGTGTGTTAGTTTCAGGATGTGGGGTAAGGAGGTGAGCTCAGGATTTTCTTCATCTCAATCCAAACTGGTTATGGAAACAGAGAAATAACCTACCCATGACTTGTGACATTAAAGAAATCTGTAATTTAACCACCTTCAGTATGATTTCTAGGTTGAAACTCATTCAGTCCGTGGTCCAAAGCTTTTTCTCTTTACTCTAGGGAAACTAGCAAATATACGCTATGTTTAGGCATTTTTAAAGCTTTGTGGGGCAAGTATAAGTGAAGGAGTCTGTATCAGTCAGGAAAACCTGATGGGCAGATGACTGATTACGTAAATGTGCAGTATTTTAACACTAACTGTTCTTTCACAATTAGTAAGCTATAGTAGACACACATAAATGTGTGCTGATCATTGGTGTGCAAAGGTTTAAAACTATCAGCCTCACTCAGTACTTATGTTCATGAGATGAAAAACTTCTGTAAAATTGCATCAGTCTTCCTGTTGACCTGACATTTGTTCCCTCGCTTTACGTAGAAGACTTATTTAATCTTTTTGGCCACAAAGACTGAGCTTGCAATTTGACTTATTTATCTGTGTAAAATACTCATTGGTTAATGACATTGCACAGAGATGTTTGGCTTAGCTGACATAGTTTAGCATTAAAAAAATGCAGTGGAAGGCTCTTTGGTCTAATGTTGATCTACTAATTAGGAGAGCTGATTTTTATTGTACTTTTGAATTGTTGAATATTGGAAGAACAAACTAAAGCTGGATTGTTATTTAATTGATCTTTTGTCTGTGCATTTAGGAAAAGATTGAAGGTATTATATTAGATATACTTGTAACAGATTTGGCATTATAAACCCACGTAAGAGTGACAAAACGTTCAGCTGAAAGAGTACTTCATCCATCCAGCCTTTGAATAGGAAGAAACTGTAGGGAGACGATTGTGGGCTTTTTATTGGTTTGTTTGGGGTTTTTTTTTGTTGTTTTTGTTGTTTGTTTGTTTTTTTTCCCCTCCTCTTGTTGGGAAGGTTGGTGTTTGGTGTATAATACCTTCTGTTGTGGTTTAACCCCAGCTGGCTATTTAGCACTACGCAGCTGCTCACTCACTCCCCCCCAGTGGGATGGGAGAGAATCGGAAGAGTAAAAGAGAAAACTCGTGGGTTGAGACAAAGACGGTTTAACAGGTAAAGCAAAAGCCCCACGTGCACAAGCAAAGCAAACCAAGGAATTAATTCATGGCTTCCCATGGGTTGGCAGGTGCTCAGCCATCTCCAGGACAGCAAGGCTTCAATATGTGTAATGGTGACTTGGGAAGACAAATGCCATCACTCTGAATGCCCCTCCTTTCCTCCTTCTTCTCCCAGCTTTATATGCTGAGCATGATGTCATATGGTGTGGAATATCCCTTTGGTCAGTTGAGGTCAGCTGTCCTGGTTGTGTCCCCTCCCAACTTCTTGTGCATCCTCAGCCTGCTAACTGGTGGGCTGGTGTGAGGAGCAGAAAAGGCCTTTGTGCAAGCACTGCTCAGCAATAGTGAAAACATACCTGTGTTATCAATGCTGTCGTCTGCACAGATCCAAAACTTTGCACCATACCAGCTACTGTGGAGAAAATTAACACTATCCAAGCCCAAACCAGCACACCATCTCTTCTGTTCTTTCCTGATCAAGGACATGTTTCAATTTGAGGAGATGGTTCTTTCTTTGTTAAACATCAGCATTTAAAGGTGTGAAGATGTTTTAAACAGCTTTCTGTTAGTAAATATCATGCTGTCTGACCTAGAGAATAGTGACTTTTTTTGAATTTATTATTTTACTGATTGCAGAAGTCTTCTCTCACGATACATAGTTATTTTTTCTTTAAGCTAGTGTTCTTCACAAAATTTAGAGGCATTTATGCAGAACAGCTAATGCAAATTCTGGCTAGTAATGTGTATCTTTTTTTCTTTGCTTTCACTGTTTCTCAAGGCATCAAGGCAATGGAGAAGTATAATGTTTATCCAGATTTTGTCACTATCATGTGGGCATGTGTCTGTAGAGATTTTACTATTTATATCAGAGATTAAATAGGTTGCTACACAGGATGTGTGTTGCTGTATGTTCTTGATACGATGGACAAAAATGGGAATGGTAATTTGTGGGTTACTCTAGTCTGTACTAGATAATCTCTTTAAAGAAAACACCTCCTAAATCTACTGCCAAAGTAGAATAAAATAAAGGATAATACTTAGTTACTTAAACCTGTCTAGTCTGGGAATGGATTCTTCCTTTCCCCCATTTGAATTGTGAGTGAGGCGTTTTCTGTGGCTGCTTTTTAACAAAGATCATGAGGAAATTATCAGCTAATGAGTAATCTTGACTGCTTCAAGCTGGCGCAGGTAACTGTCCAGCTGGTGGCCACTTTCATCTTATTTCATTCTGACTTTTCAAAATCTGGTGCAACCACATTGGCTAAAGTAATGTTTTGGAGGTTATCAATCAAGGCAGAGCTGGCTGTGCTGTATGAATTCCTCTGTGCAATGTCCTGTGGATTAGATAACTTCATTTGACTCGTACTACTAAATATGTCAAATGTTCAAACAGTACTTCTCACTTTCAAAAAGTGTTTTATGAGTATTTAAAATATTTTCAAAGTACATATTCATGCTAGTCTAATTGCCAAAGCTGCAGGAGTATAATTTGTTTCAGATGTTCCACAGTAATAAGTGCACTGACTATGCTGTTATAAAACTATTGTACTGAGATAACACACAGGAAACGTTGACAGGAGAGAAACTTATTTTCCAACCAAAGACATCTTGAAAATACAAAAGAGAATGTGGTGAGTCCATTTAACCCTGGAGTAAAGCAACTACTGGAATAATTTGGATACTTGAAGTGTGGGATATGGGAACACGGGATATGAACACTGAGCAGTAGCTAATGGGCCCAGTTGCAGCTTAACTGACTCCTGCAGAGTCACTTCTGTGTATTTGCACTGTGCTCTTCAGTGTCTGATTAGGGGGTGGTTAACATGGCACAAGTGTAGTAGCACACTGGATACCTACTTTATGATGGTCACTGTCTCACCTGAACAGATGCTTCCGCAAAGCTGGCAAGCTTCTGAAGACATTTCTGAGTGGCCCTTGTGGAGTCAGGTCATGTCCAGTCAGGCTTACTGGTTGTGTCATCATACTTGTATGAGAAAGCATTACAAGAAGTGATTTTCTTTCACAGAAGGGATTACTCTCTCTTTTTTTTTTTTTTTTTTTTTTTTTTTTGGTTGGTGAGTTTTGTTGTTTTTAATTTAATCTGGAGATAATTTATGACAGGTGTTTGGGGTATGCTTTTTTCCTTCTTGCAACCAGTGTGCTTTAGGGTAATGGGGATGAACCAGGGATGACCTCATAGCAGTGATATTGTAATTGCAAGCTGATATTTCCTCTTGTGTGGATGTGGCTACTTGAATAGCCAGAGGACTAATCTGGAACCTGTAAAGGAGTGGTGGACATGAATCCCTTTCAAGACAGATGTTGAAGTCTTAAGGCAAGGTTTCTCATCTGTTAGAAACAAGAAAGGAAACAGCAATACACTCATGTCCTCCCCCACATCCTTGCCCTGCTCTTCTAAGTTCCTACCTGGTGTTTCTTTGGAGTCAGGACAGAGATGTAGTGGTGTTTGTGCAGACTTGCTTCCCTGAGTATGAGACAGGAGCACCAGGCTGCTGTGGAGTACCTGCATCTGTTTGTGAATATGAGCTCATTTGTTTAGGTTAAGTGAGCCAAGCTCACTTGTAATATGCAACACTCTCTAGTAGGAGCACGTATTCATATTGATTAGTGAGGTGTTAACTGCTATCAAGAGGAAAAATTCATGTAAATCACAATATGTGAAAGAGCTCTGTGCTGTCTCTCTCCCAGTGTTTCTGCGATAACATACTGGGGCTCTAGAAGGGTGGCAGCTACTCACCTCAGAGTAGTTCCTTTGCTTTCCTATGGATGCCTTGTTTTCTTCTTTGGTGATACATTGTGTGTGTCACATTACATCTCAAACTCTCACTTTGAGATTTGGCTCTAGGTGGTTTCTACCATAGCATCAACCTCTGGAGTTTCATTTTAAGCCTGTTTTTGGTCAGGCTTTCTCTCTTCTTGATTCCTTATTGGATGCAAAGTGGTTGTCCTTTTGGACATGTCTGCTGATTGTATTTTCTTCTTTAACTTGCACAGGAGTCTGTTGCTTCCATTTCCTTCATAGGACAATAGAGGAGTGTATTATGTTCCACTTTACTTGGGCTTCTAATGCGCTGCTGTGCAGGTGTGATTGAGCGTGTACCAGAATAGATGTCTTTCTGCATTTGCTGCCAGACTTTGAGATGCAAGTTCGTTGGGGGTATTTGACAAGATGTTCTCAACTACAATGAACACATCTCATTTTTATGCCTCTTGACTTGCATTTGTCTTTTAAAAAAGGCAAAAATACCTTGCTGTCTCAAGTTTGCTGTATAGTCAACTCTCTGGACAGTTCTTTGGTCTTAAGCTGTATATGATGTATTCAGAGTAACTGTGCAAACAAGGAGTTCAAGGCATAGCAGAAGTGATTTAGGATGGTGTTGAGGACAGTTCTAGTGCAGTTTGAAGGTTGTGCTTTTCCGTTTCAATATTAGCATTGAAAATTCAAGCTTATAGAGTGTTCTTTGTGTTTTCTGTTGTAGAACTGGTAGACCTACATCTGCCAGATGCATCTCTGTCCTCTGCACTATCTTGCAAAGGAGCACAACACTCCTGAAATTTTCGTGTCAGTGGCATCATAAAGTGATGCTTACTGTGCAGCACTGAACAGCAAGATCTATATGCAAGTTAGACTGTGACAAGGAATCAATTACTTCAAAAGGAAGCTGGGAACAGTTTGCAGCTGTGGAATGGAGCTGTGATAGGCATGGCATGACATTGTTCTAAAGGTTTGACTAACTTGTATAAGAGGCTATAAAATGGGATGCATCATTAAGGAAAATGGGTTAGGTATCTGAAGCACTTCTCTTAGGCATAAAGAGAACTTGATCAAGGGAGCTGTGTAACCTTTGGAAGAATGGATGGGGAACTTTGGAGCTGTCTGATTGCTCTTTGGTTAGCTGGCATGGAGGTGAGGCATCTGGCTTTAAGCAGTTTTATTTCAGGGCTTCTGGGTGGCTAGTCAGTGAGGACACAAGCTTTGTGCTTTTATGGAAGTAAGTAAAATAATAACAGAAGTCTGTTTAGGTTAACACAACACCTTTTAACAATACATGTAGATGCATGTGCTTTAAAAATAAAATGATATATATATTTTTTTAAGTCCATTTAAGTTGCTGCTTGGTTATATTTAAAAATAAAAAAATGTATGCCTATAATTATTCTGTCCGTATCTGCTTTTGAGTGTGCTTGCTACATGAATATTGGCAGATTTCAGCGATATACTGAGATGAATGAAAACTTGTTTTATTCTTAAGTATGGTTTATTTGAAAAATAAGTACACTTAATATGTAGCTGCCTTTAAAGTATGTTTTGTTTGGGAATGAGGATTAAATATTTTCTGTATCTTTCACTAGGAGGATGTATCTGGCTGGCTAGCACAAGGAGAAGGGTACACTCCTGATCCAATGGAATTTCATCGCCTAAATGAGATAGACATTAAGCTTCAAGTACTACTGTCTGGTGGGGATTTTTCTGCTATTTCCAGCTCTTGCTCAAAACCTCAAAGCCAGATTTATCAGGTATATTGCAGAACAGAGCTTATGTTGCAGATTTCTTGTTTGAACTGCGTTGAGATCTGATATAAATGAAAATACAGCATGTGTCTGTATTTGTATTTTTTGCACTTTAGTTATCTGTTTATTCTCAAAGTGTGTGTGTTAAAGAATGAAGTATTTGGCTATAGAAATCATACAGAAAAATAGTATGTTGCTCTTTTGAGTAGTAAGTAATTCAAGGACTGTCTTGGTTTTTAACATTTGTTGATTCCATACGTCAACAAGAAATTTCACATGCAGGAGTTGGTAACTCAGATGTTTTTAACTGCATGAGGGTCTTGATGGTTTTGTCAGCATAGTAACACATAACTCATGATAATTCATCTTTGGGAATTAGATTAGGTTTCTTCTTATCTCAGGATTTCAAAAGTGCCTCTTCACTTAAGCTCTGAAAGATAAAGCCATTACTGATGGGCAATGTAGAAAATCAATTGAAATTGCCTGTCCCTTGTTGTTAATGGGCTTTGTCTTTCCCTTGCCAGCAGTGTTACGAACCTTTGGGGTCTCAGCTTTGAGAAATGATTGTTTGAATTTTGTACATAGAAGACTCCAGTCTGTCCCATGCCCCAGTAATGTTGCCCTGATATAATGGGGGAAGCAAACCACGAAATATCAGAATTCCCATTTTGCACTAAATTGCACAAAGATTGTTTATTTCTGTAAAATTTACATTTTTATAGCCAGAACAGGTATATCAGAGGCTCTGTATGGCAAAACTGTTGTTTTCAGTTACCAGTTTATGACAAACATCTCTTTGAATGTGGGATTTTTTTTTTTTCTTTTTCGGAAGAGCACTCTAATGTCATTTTTTTGGTATTATTTCAGAACTTTAGGATTTGTTTTACCTATAGTAGTATTTTCTGCTGCTTGGACAGTTCCAGAGGAGTCACATTTTGATGTTGGTCATTTACCAATTGGGATTTAATGTGTGAAACAGCAACTCCCTCTAGTGGGTAATCACTTAGTCAAATGCAGTTGTTAGGCAGTGACTTCAGGTGTGTGGACCTGAGCTTGCTAATGATTGCTTGATCTTGTGCTCACTGTTATGAGACATCAGCTGGAAGTTAGTGTGACTGCCTATGACAGTGAACACTCTGGGAACGTTTGAGTCATTGTTGCTTCCTTTTCAGGTGAAAGTTTGGAAGTATTGGAACAGAAACATGCATCTATGTGTATGCTTATTGAAAAATAATGCATTATCTTTTTGAATAAAATTAAACTTAACAACAAAAAAGAGATATTTAATTCCATGAATTACCCTTCAACTTCGTTCTACGGTATATAAAAGGCTTTCAGACATTGTACTTCTGGGAAATACAGGATTCCATTTGTCATTCTTTGTTTTGTTCAGATAAACTTAAAAATGAGTCATTTTAATGAAAGCTATCAAAGAATAGGACTATTTAAAGTGGTTTTATAAAAGAACTAAACAGAATAAATATAAATTGAAGTGAGTAGGAGGCTTTAGTTATTTAAAACTGGATTTAGAAGGACACTAGTTGCATAAATGCAAAACTAATTTAAAAAAACCCAGCAAAACAAACAACAAAAGCACAAACCCTCCCACTCTGCAGCTAATTCCAGAAGTGTCTTGATTTCCAGGTGCCTTCCCAGTTGACTGAAATCCCATATATGCCTTCGTTCCTGCCTCTGTGCATGTCCAGAGGTGCTTCTCTCAGCAGATGACAGGATATCTAGTGATTGCTTTACTTTCATTGTGATCCAGACTTTAGGAAAGTCAATGTTAAATTCTTGATGAAGCCTGATTTGGTAGGTGTGATCTAATCATATCTGGCACTGTGACATGACTGGGCTGGTTTATATGTACGTATAATTTCATCTGCTATTTCTTTTTTTATGGTAAGTGGAGGAGAAAATAGTCATCTCAGCTTTCAGGAACTTTACTGCTTATTGTGGAAGCTTCGTACCAGGTCTACCCTTTAGTCCTATGTTCTTGGTTATGGTTATTTTTGTTTTGGTAGTCTGTTGTTTTGGGTTTTTTACAAGTAGTTGTTATAAGTTCATTGCTGCTCCTAGTCTTTTTAGAACAGTATCCCCTAATATTGTTATAAACTGGAAGTTTTCATGAATCTGTGTTTTAAAAAGCTTGTTATTCTTGAAGCATCAGTTCTGATGTCAGAAAGTAGGTGGGTCACAGAGAAAGATCAGAATTCTTTGTACTAAATGTTTTTTTGGAACCTGATCTAAGGCAATTGATACCTACCCAGAAAGGGTCTGAAGAAACTAGTAGAATGATGTGTTTTCTGAACAAAGATCTTGTTTTGTGAAACATTAGCATGAATGCCTCATGGAAGGCAAAGGCTGTAAGAGGTCTGGTTGTTCTACCCCTTGTGTTTAATTTCATGTGTTTAACAACTGATTGCTTCATCAGTTGATCACAGCAACTAAATGAGGAGGTAAACTAGCTACCAGCAATAGAAGATCTATCTTCTGTAAAACCAGTTATAAGTGGGACACATTTAACATACTAATGGAGTGAATTAAATATGCAGGAATTACCTTATTTATTCACCCTCACACATATTCTTTAAACATTGTGAGAGACAAAATACTTGGTGAGACTGGGGATCTGTGGTATTCAAAACCAATAATGATAATCTGGTATTACTGAAATCTCAGATAAGTTTTTATTGGTTTCTTTTATTCAGAGTTTCACTTTAGATTGTATCACTACTACTCCTACATCTGAGGTCAGTTCTGTAAATTTAATTGCTAGATAAAGATGTTGGCACAGATACTGTGGAATGTGAATATGAATGCACTGCAGTATTTTTTTTCTTAGGAGTTTGTTTTTTTTTTTAAATTAAGGTGCCAGGAGAGGGCTAAAAAAAAAATCCGGAACATACCGAGTTTATTTTGAATGAGTCTAGTGTTACGGGACATAAGTCTGATTTGGAACATGGATGTCATTTCCTTGGGAGAAGAGGCTAATTTCAGTGACATTAATCTTTCTTCTAAAAATCAGTGCTGAAATTCTTTCTTGTTTTCATGAGATGTAGATATCATCTGTTGTGGTTGACTGGGGTATAATGCAGTAGTGATGAGAAACATTGGGAAAAATTGTCAGTGTGTAAATCATCTGCTTGGATTTTAATTTAGAATTTTAGAAATAATTAAAACAAAATTAGCTTAGAGTTCCATATCATAAAGCTGCACATTCTTTTCTTCCAAGAATTGCATTAGATACAGCTTTCAAAATGCAAACACTTAATCACCACTGGCTGAATGGGAGAGCTGCTTCCTGCCACTGATACTTTAGCAGGATATAGGAACTATGCTCTGAGTAAAGTCTGTAACAACTGGCTTTAATTATCCTACAGTACCATAACTGAGCTGCTACAGAGGAGCATACAGATAGATCTTTTTGTGCAGTGAGTCCAGCTGGATTCAGAATACTTTTCCATGACTAACGTTCTCGTTTACATGGAAATGTTTCTCATCAGGACTGTATTTTGCTCTGAAACATTTCTTTGTTCTGGTGCCAACTTAATTAAATATTTAAAAATGCTTCTGTCTTACTTAATATTTTGGGGGAAGAGCAAATTAAGTTGCATGTAATCCTGGAAGAGACAGGAAAATAGTAGGATGAAGAATATGAAGTCTAAGACTGTGTGTGATGAATACAGTTACCAACCTGAAAAACTGGAAAACCGCTTGAAAATAAGTGGAAATGGAGACAATGTTTAAATAAACAGTAGTATCTGTCTGATTGTCCTGTGAAGATGTTGTGTGTTACCTTGATGAGTTCTTTCATACCTGATTGCATTTCTTTTATCAGAAAATATTTGATTTTCCAATTATAGCAATAGACTATAGTTAACAGTTTGAAACTAAATACTCAAAAAGTGAAACTCTGAAGATAAACTAATGTTTCAATTAATGAACTCTTTGATAGCTGCTACTCTATGCCTGCACTTCATCAAAACAGGTGAGCTGCCTGTGAAATGAAACATGTATGCCTGAAATTATTTTGAAAGACTAGGACAGAGATCTCTGTAAAGGTTTGCTTCAGAATTATGTGTGGAAAAGAAAGTAAAATTTTGGAGGTAGTAACTTTTTTTGATTTTTTTTGTGACTCTTCTCACTGTCACCTTTTTAAATCTAGCTGGTACTGCAGCAATAATATTTTCAGAGATGCTGCTTGCAGTTTGAGCTCTGTTCTTCATTGAAGGCTGAGTTAATCTTAAAATATCAACCAATAGTCCATGCATACAACTCCCAAAATAAAATACTGGGAAGTATAATATAGTATTTAGTGACTTGTTACCACTAGTTGCATATTCTTACAGGCTTATTCATAACGTTGTTTTTTAAAATGAATCGTAACAGCATGTCTTGATCCATGCTGAGCACTAACTGCTCACATGGCAGTGTCTCTCTATATATACATTGTTCAAAAGATTGGATTTGGAAATGTAATTGCAGAAATAGCTATACCTTTTTTTGTTGATGAAAAAGAAGTGTGAGGCCATCATCTTCCTCCCTGCCCTTCCATTAACAATTTCACTTGTGTTAAAATTACTGGAAGAACAAAGCCATGTAAAAGCAATACCTCGTATTAGAGGGAGCTTCAGCTGTTATACTTTGAGCTGCTTTGCCAACTCTGTATTTCAGTTATAAAGGTCATATCCTTGTTTCATGTATTAACAAACACAAGTTTAAATAAGTCAGCCGTGCAGATTTCTTGCTGTTGGGCATCATATTTAATTAAAAAAACCTCTCTCTGTATTTAGAAGCCTAGTTTTAGGCACTCAAGGATTCGGCTTTAGGTGGCCCACATTAAACTTTAGTCCAGTTTGGAGAGATTCTAGTAATTAATGATAATGCTGTTAATTTTCCTGTAACATACAGAAATATATACTGACATTGTGGTGCTGCCAACTATTGCATATATTTATTCAAAGATTTGTGCTGTGTTTAAGTAAGTTGATTTTTCAGGCAACTAATAGTTTGGTTTAAATGTCAGAACTCATAGACTTGTTTGATGTTTAGAAAAAGTTGTTTACAGATGTTCACGATGTTTTACATGTTGTAGTTGAGAAATTTTCCATTAAATGTTAAATTGCGAAGGTTGTTTTGCTTTCCAATTAGACACGCTGCTTGAGATCCTTTTCCTTGTGTTTCTTAAGATTGCTTGATCTGCTTCTGAAAATAAGAATAAATAAAGTATGTTTTTATTCAATGGTTGACCATGTTCCGTTGGATTGAATTGGGGTTTTTTGGTGGTTTGTGTTTTTTTTTTTCCTTCTATCATTATTTGGTTTCCTTGGGTTCTTCTATAGTATCTTTGATTTGCAAGTGAAAGCCTTGCCAATACTTGTCATCCTTAATTATCTAAACTGCATGTAATATTGAACCTGAAATGTGTTCAGGACTGATACAAACTTCAGAATCTTTTCCAAAGCTACTGAAGGATGTGAGAATGTGTAACCCAAATCTTTTATAATGGTTGTGCATTTAACTCCAATCATTCAGTCTCCCAGATTCTCAGTGCATTTTTATTGTTAAATAATTCTTATTTGTAGTAGAACTTAAGCATCAAAGTGTTAGCTCTGGAAACTAAGAAATTCCTCTTAAAATGCAAAGGGGAAGAATTATTTTACTGAAATAAGTCCAGCTTGATGTTTAGCTATTGTATTTGCAAAAGTGCATAGTGCAAATTGCGTGTTTTCCCAATTTGAAATTGACACATTATTCAAAAGATTTTAATGTTTTCCTGATAGAAATCAAAAGAACACTCGTTGTGCTTTGAAGCAATGTAAAGTCATATGTTTAATTTCTGCCTATTCTTCCTTTTGTCAGGAGTCTTTGGATTGTGCAACCAGAAGCCTAGGAGCAGTTCCAGGTGAAAAGGTTCTGCGAGACAATACGGAACAACGTCATCAACAAAATCGTCTGAAAGAAATAGATCTTCAGCTGAAATCCCTAGAGAGAGGTCGTGTAAGTATCTTATTTTTGCTGTATTTTTTTCCCTTCAGTTTGAAAACTTTGGAGTTTGTCATTCCATGTATATTAAAATAAAATAATGTTCTGCAATCTTTTGTAAATTCCTGAAGGAATCCCGAAAGAAATATACAAGTAAAAGTCTCAATTTTTCTTAATCTGGGAATCCTGTTTTTCAGTGGTAATGCATGTTTCCCATTAACATAGTGTTTTTCAAAGTGAAAGAAATTGTTTTCCTCCCTTCCTTCTCAGAAGGGGATAGCATAAGCAATCATATAAATGCATCCTAAAAGAATGTTATGGCTTAAGTAATTGTGTTCTTTGAAGTACCAGCTCTGGGGGGAATGCTGTATATGCTTACGTCATTGTGTGATTTAGTTTTGCTGAATTAATTTACTGTATTTTTGTAACTTAATTTTCATTTAATACATGAGTTTCATAGGTGCGAGGGCCATTAAAATATGAGCATATAAGTAAAATGGTAGTAAAAAGTTCTTGCTATTTTAGAATCAGTACATCGCATCTCATCCTTATTACTTCTTTGAGTAAAATTGGGTAGGGAAAAGGCAATTTAAAATCAAAGAGGATCCTTTTGTTAACCTAGTAGACAGAAATTGTTTATTCCTAAGTCGTAGAGCCAGGACTGAAAAACCAAAACTTGTAAAATTATGTGCCTCTCTCAGGTAATATATTACTGTTGTTTTATCTTTCAGTGTGTATAATTTATCACATTACTCTCAAGTTACAATAAGAAAATGTAACTAAAAACTACTGACAGAGGAACCTCAAGGAGTTCAGGAATCTTTTTACTCACTTTTTAAAATATGCATTGTAAACATGCTGTTTGATCTGTGCTGAAAGAGCTACAGAACAGCCTATACAGAAGAGAATTAGGGAGAATATATAAAACATTCAAAACCAGATGATTGAAGTGTCCTAAGATAATACAGTTGTCATGTGGCCTGAAAACCAATGTTCGTAATTGTGGGAGATGCGACATGAAAACAGATCTTAAGAGTACAGGAAGAAAATGTCTTTCCATTATTTTTTTTTTTTTTTTTTTTTAAATGACTCTGTACAAAACTTTAAAGGTTTGCTTGGCTGAGGTGAAGTCAGGAGTGAAACTGCCGAAGACTCGAAAGAACATTACTGTGTTACTGAGCTGGCAAGAGCAGTTAAAACCTGGATATACATCCATATTTTTATGATTTTAACATCTTTGTTTAGTGTTGTGTTTCTGCTTTGAGATGAAAAAGCTTTTGTTTCTCCATATAATGTGCTATGTGGGGAAGACAAACTAGTAGTGTATGAGAGGTTGAGGTGAGATGAAAGCTGGCATGAGTAACCTCATGAAGCTGAATTTTAACTAGGGAACCCCAAGTATTTCAGTACGTTAGCAAGAAGTGCCAGTACAGGTAACTGAGATAAGAGTTACGCAAGTGAAGGTGATGGTGGATTGGGAGTAGTGAGCATGGTGCGTGACCCATCTGGTTGCCTTATTTGATGAAATGGTTAGGTCTGCTCTGTAAGCTGGAGGGCAGGGCTGCCGCTCACTGGAAGTTAGGCTGGAGGAGTGGGCTGACAGGAACTGTATGAAATTTGTTAAGGACAAATACAGATCTCTGCACTAGAGAGGAATAACACTCTCTAGCAGTGCTAAATGGATCCCGGCTGGCCAGGGAGCAGCCTTGACTCAAAAGGACCTGGCATCATTGTGGGCAATAGACTACACATGAGCCAGCGGTGTGCCCTGCAGTGGTGAAGATTAATAGCATACTTGGATGTATCAACATGAGCATAGCTAATGGATTAAGGTGAGTAATTACTCCCCTTTACCTGGTACTTGTTAGACAGTGTCTAGAGTATTGAGTCTGGTTTTGGGCTCCCCATTAAAGAAGGTTGTTGACACACCTGAGCAAGTTCAGCAGAGGGCCACTGTGATGATCTCAGGCTAAAGCACTTGACCTGTGAAGCTGGGGAGACTTGGTTTGTTTAATATGGAGAAGAGATGGCTCAGGTGAACCTAACGATAGCTTTCCAATATCAAAGAGGACATTAGGGAGAAGACAGATCTGTAGTATCTTTACTGAGTTACATAGTGGCAGAACAAGAGACAGTATTTGTAAATTGAAACAGGGAGATTCCAACTGGATTTAAAGAAAAAAACCAAAAACAAACACACGCCAGCCTCTGAAGGTAATTAAGACTGAGAAGCAAGTTGCATGGAGAGACTGTGAAGTCTCCATCCTTGGAAATTTTGTAGACGTGGCTGGACAGAGCCATGAGGCATTTGATCGGATGTCATAACTTGACCCTGCTTTGAGCAAGAGGTTGGACTAGGGAGCTCTGGATAACCTCGCACCCTAGTCTGATACATTTTAGATTCTACCAGGAAAACAGTCAAGAATTTAAGTGTGCTTTTCAGGTGATAATGTTTCTTTATTATCACTGTATTGAGGGCAAAATAGTAATTTTTCTTGGCTGTGCATTGTAGAAATTGGTTTCTTGTGTGTAGCTGATTTTAGTGTTCTTCACGCAGTTACAAAAACCTCCAAATTTACGGTTTTATATCAGACCAAAATTCCATGTAGTCTTTGGCTTGTGGAGGTCTTAATTCAGCAGCTGGCTTACCTTCTGCAGTAATCAGTTAGGACAAATACTATTCCAGTTGTCTTTTATCGCCCTCAAAAAGGGATCTCCATTGCAGTTCAAAAGCTCTGTGACTCGGATAGCAGCATAACTGCAGTGTACAGTCTCAATTGCTGATGGCATTGTTGCTGAAGTTGCAAAAATTTGAACCGCTATCTACGTCTGCAGGGTTTATACTGGCAGTGCTGGAACTGCACAGCCAATGTGATCAGAATTCTAATGGGTTTAAAGCTAATTTGGGTACAACTACATGCAGTTTAGTCTTTGGTTTTGGAAAAAGAAAAGAAGAAAGGCTAATTGACACATTTTTCCTGATGTCAATTAATTTTACATACTTGTGGAGTATGGGAACAAAGACTTCAGACAAGGAGATGGTGGTTGGTTTTGAGGCTGTTCAGTTGTATGTATGTGTCAGTAAGGCAGCATATTTAGCTGTTACCTGTTCACATTACCAAATCAATAGTAGACCTTCATTTTGATACACTATTATGTTAGGCAGTTGAAAGATGAGAGGCAAATAACTGGAGGAATTCTGAGGAACTTCGATATATTGAATAGGTTAATGGGTAAACAGATAAAATGTCTGCTTATTGTCATCTTTTCCTAGTCATTGACCTTTATATCACTTTTTGTCACTACTGACCTTGTTCATGAGGCAAACACAATCTGAGGAAGTGCGTCTGGGAACTGTACAATAGTCTACAGCAAGCCTGGGAAATGCAGGAGGCTGCTGACTCATGCAAATATTTTGTATCTAAATGGGTCAGTTCCAAGGCTTGGCTGGGTTATAGCAGTATTGTTTGGTATCACATTACACGCAGACTCTTGCAACATACCACGCATTTTTCCTTGGCTAGGTTGTGTTTATTTAAAACTCTAAATGGATAGAGGGTGTAATGCTAATTTACAGTGTTTATAAACATAGGTCATCTGTACCAATGTGTAACTCATGGCCACACTAGCATTGCTGCATGCTGTGCAGCACCTGGGAAGACTTCTTCAGGGGGACATACTGTGTTATCTTATTGGTTGCTGCTCTGCAGCATGACCCTGAGATCACAGCGTATGGGTGTGCAATATTTGTGTATCAGGTCCTCTGCAAGATCCTTTAGTTGCCAGCATTAATAAAGTATTCAAATCTGAATGAAAGTAGATTTTTCCTTCTGACAGTAAAGTAAATATATAGGAAATGTACACTTTTTTTGCTTGAACAAAGAATAGCCTTGAGAAAATAATGGTTTGGTTTTTTTTTTTAGTTTTGTGTCCTTGGTACCTTCTAATCTTATTTCTGGAAAATACAGTTATTACTAGAGAAGATGGGACAAAACAGCATGGTGTCACCTTCTGGTGCAACATACATGGTTGAATAAAATTTTTCTTATTTGATGTGGGAATGTCTAAAGATCAGATAACTTACGCAGTGTGGATCTGGTGCTTTGTTTCTATACCAAAGTAATATTTTGGCCATCAATTCTGTAACAACGTTGGCAGCAAAACTGCTGTCTGCCAGAAAACTGCAGGGTTTGAAGGGGGCGGGGGGGAGGATGTGTAGATGGCGTACTTCCAGAATAATTTAATTATTTCTGGAAATACTGTTTGTTACTCAATAGGTGGCACTCTTCACTGTACGTCAGAGGAAGAATGCCTAGGCATAGTTCTAGGGAATATTATTACTGGTGAAAACATAATTTCTGTGGTATAAAATCCAGGTTGTGAGAGATTGCCTCTCACTTTTGTCAAGATTCCAAGTGGGCAGCTTTTAAAATTCAGTTATTTTTCTAGCTTAGCTAATTAAATTGTCTATTTAAAATTCCCATTGCATTTAAATCACTCCTTTAGTCTTTCCTAAACTGCTGTAATTCGCTGCATAAAATTTGAAATTTTCTCTGAGGAGGTGATTTGTCAGCAGTTAGGAATGTTACTTCTGAATGCATGGTTATAGTGGGCTTTATAATTTTATAATATAGTGTTTTACAAATTTAATATACGAGAGATGACTTTTTAAAATACATTTAAAAAAATCCCTCAGATAAAATCTTTTCTTGTTGTTATTGTTGTTTTGTTTGCTTCCTAGGTGAAAATTATGGGTAGTTAAGCAGAATTTAGTTCTGTGTATAAGGGAATAAATTACAGTGGGTATAAAAATAACTTTATTAATATATTTTTTGTGTGTATGGTAATATGCTGTATTTCTTCCACTACTGCAAAATGAATTATTCAAATTGATTCATATAATGGTAGCTTTACTCTCACCTTCTCTTCAATTCATTCATCATATTTCTGGAGCAGGCTATTTAGTAGGTGCTGGCTTCTGAAATTTAAACATTTATGGATTCCTCCACTACACCTTACCTCATGTGTGCTGTGAGACTTCATGGTTTGAGTTATGTCTGGAACTGAGCAACACAAAACAAGGCTGGAAGATAAGACTTTAACTTACTTTACAATTGATATAAAACCCAGAAAATCTGCTAAGTATTATGCTTTAGGTAACGAATCTATGGGCTTTGGAATCCAAGTTTCTCCTTTATTTTGAAAAATTTTTCCCCAGTGAATTAATATACCAAAGAATGCATTGTATGCATTGTTGAAATGCATTGTGAAATTTCAGTCTGTCTGAAATGTATCTGTACCATAGTTTCTGGTCCCTTGCTGAATTTCTTTAAGGTTTTAGTTTGACCTTAGTTCACTTGTTCTTCATTTGAAACCATGGCTGACTCTCTCCACATTCTTTCATCTTTCAGTTTCCTGGAAACCATTGAGCTTATCTTTGTTTTGTGAATTGCATTGTTAACTGCTGCTTTAAAAAAATGTTCAGCTGCCAAATGCGTGTTGCTGAGCATTAATGAAAAGAATTTTATATAGAAAGAGTAATAAATGTAGTTATTTTTGAATTGCAGCTTCTACTGGTTGGCCATTTGCGATAATCCCATAGCGTGTTTGATGATGTGTTGAATTTCTTCATGGCAGATAGTAGATTTAAATGCACATCCAAGCAGGCTGTTAAGTAAGGTAGTTTCACCTTTGTTGGATATCTGTGTGTTTATTTCAAAGGCCTTACACTGGAAGCTGATTCTTTCTTGCCAAAATCTAGCCACAGATGCCTGTTTTGGGATTTTGGTTAAGTATATAAGTTCAAAAATATTTCAAATGCATATTGAATACATATGCATATAATTGTGTGTATACACACACATGTATAAGTAGTGTTAACTCTTTTTAAAAGCACGTATCAGTCATGCTAAGAGTGCTTACTTGCAGTAAGTACATTCAAAATACAAACTTAATCTGATTTGCTTAGTCTTAAATTTAAATTTATCATCAGATGTCTGTACAAGTCTACGAATTATTTTTTCACAAGTTTACGCAATTTAGTGACAAAATGCAATACGTGATTGTTAATTATTGAGGTCTTTTTATATTGAGTAATATGAAAATATGCTTTCTGTTACCTTCCTGCAAAGTTCAGCTATTCAGATAATTGGTGTGGATGGTGCAGAACAAAAATAATAAATGTATCAATGCTGTCAAGAGCTTTGATTACCTGCAGGAGCTTATTCTAAAAGGCATGATTCTTATATTCCTGATGCAGCATAATGGATATCTGTGGGGAAGGAAACCTCAGGGTAAAATTAATTATTGCTTAATGCAACACAGACCACTTCATGGTTTACCCTGCATCAGGATGATGGTGGGGTTTGTTACACATGATTTTACTCCAACTTTTTCCCTGAAACGGATTGAATTCAATGCACCTGATCCTGCATCTGTATTAGGCATGTTCCAGAAAAGAAAAGCAATTTGTTCCTGACTTCTACCATAATTCCTTTCTTCCCCTTGAAAAGCAAGAGGGCCAGATAAAGTCCTACAGCATATGTCAACTAGACAAACCTGTAACATGATTTTCAGTCAGTGTCTCCAGAAATTAATTGCTGATACTTTTGACCACAGGAACATAGCCATATGTTTTGATTATTTTTGTGTGTTGGTCATACTTCTAGGTTCTTCTGATATCTGTGTGGTAACATATAAATAGCAAACATCTTTATTTCAGTTCACATAATATAATGTAGTTGCTGGTTTCTGAATAAGTGTATGTCCATAAAGTGGAACTTGTTTAATAAAACATTTTCATAACACATATTTCATTGCACCAAATAAAGGGAAAGTAGCGTGTAAGTGCATCTTGCCATCTTAGGGTTGATGGTTATGCAATTTAGAGTCTATGATAAATGTCAACACAGAAATTTTTTTGCTATAAATTCATGTTATACATGTGTGTCTGTATGTCTGCATGTACAAACTGTGTAGTAGAGCTTTAGTCTTTTCTTAAGACACTTTAACTTGTTAGGCCAGGATGGGTGTGTAATCAAACAGCATCTCTAAAAGTGGAGGATGTAAAGCACAAAGCAGATGCACAGGGTGCTGATATTCTTGTAGACTACATCAAACTACTTGACAGCCACATGGGCTCCTAAGCCAAAAACATCTTAAATGTCCTAGTAGGAGGTGACTTTTATTATAAATATTTGTAATACTGGTGTTGATGTCCCATAAGCTATATAATTATTTATGTATTTTCACCTGTAAAAGGCAATAGTATTAAAGGGGGAAAAAAATATTTTCGACATGATTCTTGAGTGTACAAATTTCATTAAACCTTAGATAAGATGGATATTACAATTAATATATTAACACAAGCAGATGGCATGCTGTGGTGAATCTGATAATCTGAGTTTTACAGCAAACCTTAGTTGAAAGCTAGAAGTATTTCTGATGGATTTTTGGCTTCTAGAAGCAGTTTGCTGAGGTGACAACAGCAGTGTTTTGAGCATGAATGCCATAACTTTCCTTTCAGAAACACTGTAATCCTGTTTACAGAGTCAAACAAAGTTGGTTTGAGAAAAGCTTTGAAAATTCTGTCTCATTGATCTAAATAGTCTAATTATGCAGCATATTTTTTTACGTTACACTGCACAGTGCAGGCCAGTATCAAAAAAAGGAAGTTGAGATGTCCCTCTTCCAGCAAACTATCACTTAAAATATTCACTCTCATTAGGAATCTGAAGAGCTAAGGGCTTATAAACTTTGGATGGGAAAATTGTGTAGGTACCTAACATTCTGCTAGTGAGTGTTTGTACTGGTTGCCAGTTTGGCAGAGTTGGGCATCTCGTGGCCTATCTCATGCCTAAGTCTGTTGTTTGGTTCCCAGACTGAGCATTCCTTTGTCCATGGGCTCTGTTTGCTAGACAAGCTCAGAGCGTGCCAATATACCCAAGCAGCCGTAAGTACAAAGCATGTCATGATTGAGATTATGCTCATTTTCTTTCAGAAACACAACATAGGACGTTGTCATCTGTCTTGGAGTACTCCTCCACTTTCTTCAACCTCCACAAAGTGATCTTGGTAGCTTTGTCTCCGTTTTTCCTTCCTGCAAGAGAGTGACCTAACCCCTACATCTTTTTTTTTTTGTAAGTTTGAGAGGAGGAAGGACATGTAATGGTAGAATTAAGATATCCATCCAGGAACACTTAATTACGGACCAAACCAGCATAAATCAGTAGGACAATATTTCTCTAGCCCAGTGATGGGCAGGATGCTCCTCTGGAATAAAGGAAGATAACATTCTGAGCACTGCTTGTACAGACTTTGCTCTCATGCAAAATGCATAAACAGATTATTGTGTGAGGACTAGGAACTTCCTTTTTGCAGATGAGTCTCGCCATTGATCTAGATTAATGGTTTCTAACACCACGAATTTTGTTTTTTCCTTGCTTTCCTTCAGGGCTGTGATGAAGAGATGTTTTTATTCACACTTGCCTATATCCTTGTCATTGAGGTCTCTCATAAAAACAGGAAGTAGGTTGAGACTGAGAAATCACTTTCTGGCCATGTTCTTTTGTAACTATGAAGGGCAAGTGTATTTGTCATCACGCAATCTGATTGTGTGTATGTAAGAGGTGTGGCCACATACTTTGTGATAAATCCTAATCTTTAACACAGTCCTCTGATTCTGAAAGAAGCAGAGTTGTAGGTTGGGTTTTTTTGGCCCTTTTCTGTTGTCTGATTTAGTTTTTTAGCTGCTTTTCTTCCTGTAAATCAAACTTTCCTTCAAGGAAAAGTGGTGTGTCTCAGCAGGGAGCCTTCATTCTACAGGAAACAAACATTTTGTGCCTGTCCTCTGCTATAGGCTTAAGTGTAATGGAAGCTGATTAAGAGAGTGCTGGAAGTTCCTGGTTTACGAGAAGCAGTCTACATACAGGACTTGGCCCTTTTTGTTGAAGCCACACGTATTACTTTCTCAATTTCGTAGAATCTTCTTATGGAAGAAGCTCTTGCCAGTGCAGGCTTTTGCAGTTAGTGCTCGCTCTATTAAAAAAATCCAAAGATTCATGTATTAGGATAAGAAGGTTTGCTTATAAATACAGCACACTTTAAAAGTTTTTGGATTTATCACATATTTTACAGGTATATCTGTGTAATTGGGAAAGTAATTAGAGTTGTTTATTGCTAGAATTTATTGGGGAAACAAAATCCAATGTAAATACAAGTGTTTTTATTACTAGTATTTTTAGGGACACAGCTAGAAGGCAGTAATGAGGAAAGTGACTTGAGTGATAGCAACAAGCAACTAAGAATTTTTAGTGTAATAAAGCAGCAAAAGAACAGTGATCTTGGTGTTGTATACAGAGGAAGGTATTGTGGCATGTTTGTAAGAGTAATTTCAAGTACAGTGCAATAATGGATCCAGCGTACTTTCTCAGAAAGGTATGGCTTTAACTTGGACTTACATAATATAATAAACTTGATTTATGTGACTTCAAGAAATGACAAAAGTTGGCTGACTTGTATAGAATGTAGAGATATGGACTGATTTGTGGGGAAAGATTAGAAATAATAATTATGCAAACATTAATGAAACTCTTTGATTGATACATATAGAGTGTAACTTGTAAATAGAGGAGGAGTGTAGATATGCAGTGTGGAGAGAAAGAAGTGGTGTGTAATGACTTTGTGCAATCAGTCGTTATGCAAACAAATGTCTTTCCGGTTGTAAATAGTAAGGAAACAATTCTCAGTGTTTCAGATTATTGTATGGATAACTTCGATAGCTGACCTATTCTCTTTCTCATTACCAAGTGACTTTCAGTGACTGCATAGTTTCTGAAGGTGAAAGTGTTGCTTGTTTTTGCATGGATACACCTATCAAATTAATCTTTTAGTATAAGTTCTGATGCTGAAATGGGCTTTTAACTTTTTTCTGTAGTCTTTTTTTTTTTTTTTTTTCATTTACCCATACTTCCTTATTTGAAAATGTGTTTTTTTCAATCTTTATTGTAGAATGTTTCTGGTTTGTTTATGAAGCTTTGTACTAATGCTAGGAGTTTCAGATGCAATGTATTAAAGCAAAAAATATAAAGCACAGCATTGGAAACTAAATTGATATCATCATCAGCAAAATCAGCTGCAAACTTAGATTCCTTACATTAATGATATGTTTTTATTCTCATAAAAATTAACAGAAGATAAAATCAATTGATTTTTTTCTGTTGTTACATGCTATAGGAATTGCATTTTTTAAAAATGCAAGTGTTGGTGAAAAAGAGGATGTTCTTATTAGGAAAAGTCCTATCTGTATCTTGCTTGGTTGATTACCAGGGGTTCACAACAGCATTTAGCTACAGAGAAAAGTAAGTGAGCAAATCTTCTAATTAACCTCTGTGATTATGCATCATGCCCTCTTCATTAAATAGATCTAACAGGGAGAAAAGCCAGTTGTTTCTAATAATTTTCAAGTGCTTTTGTGGTTTGTATACTTCACTGTTCTGAAGGTCGGATAGAACTACCAGACCATAAAATCCAGCCAGTGAGAGATGTGGAGCTAAGAGAGCTCAAGGATTTATTAAGTGATGTGAAACTCTATTGTTTTGTGCATGTGTTACATAATTGCTGTCAATGCAAGGCTGTTAAAATTCCCTGCTAGTAATAACACGAATACCATTTTATAGCTTCAAGAGGAGATAAAAGAAGTTTCTTAGTCAGCACTTCAACAATATCACAGCACATGTCAGTTTTATTATTCTGGGGCCTTCAGTTTTGGCAGATGCTCTCCATTCTGGCTGTGGTGTGGTAATTACCATGTAAATTAAGCAGTGAAATAAGCTGAGTGTGGCCTTATCCCTGCTGCCTGTAACCAGGTTGCAAGTACTGCAGTGTGAAACAGGCATAATTCAGGCTGATTATATTTAGAAGGCCACGTTTTGAAATTCTGGGCTTTTATCTCTATTCAAGTCAATTTTAAAAGTAAATTGAAGCTGTTTAGTCGCTGTGCAAACAGAAGCATCATTCTTTCTCCACAAGGTACTCTCCATAATAGCATTCCAGGAATTAGTTTAATCCATCCAGGTTTGATTCATAGCCACTAATTATATTTCAGCATACATTCTAATGCTTCAAATTATATGTGTCCTTACTTTAATGAGTTGTAACTAGTACTTAAATTGTGAGCTTTGCACTTTTATATCTAACAGGCTTTACTTTGGATTTTTATGGGATTAAACTGCTATGGAAAGTGAGCTGAAATGAGTGATGGATTTTTTTTCTTTTGTTTTGTGCTTTTTTCCTAATACAGTTAATTCTGCTCATTTAGGAAGCCTTGGAAATTTTTAAATCAAGGGTCCAAATGCAAATTCCTCAGATGATAGTGATAAACCAGACATTTTCCTCCATGTGATAAGTAACTGCTTGTGTCAATAGTGGGCAAAGAAAATATAGATGTGAGCAACTGATGCTTTTTAGAATCAGAAAATTTCTGTTGGAAAATAAAAGCCTCAGAGAAAAGTAGTGTGTTACATAATTTTTTTTAATTTCCCCCCCACCCCCTCCCCACCCCTTGGTTGAAGAAATCAAAGCATTTCAGAGAACTGGATATGTTAGCAATAATGTAGTGGACACAAGGCAACATGGCCAGGGTCTCAGTGAGCTGGTGACAAAGCTGATGATGTAACTGCAGTCTTTTGATTTAAATTCTTCTTTTAAATTTGGTTGCATGGAAAGAACTAAAGCAGAAACTTGTGCCATCTGTGTTAGGCTACAGTTAATTATCTTTTGCTTTACTAGACTGTTTGTAGACAAAATGTGAATCTGCAGAACTGTTTGCTGCTTCAGAGATCTTCAGACTTCTGATCTTTTAATAAGATGAAAAGTAAAATCGGGGATTTTGATTTTTGTGCTTGGTTTTCATCTGAGGGATAAGTTACAAGATGCTAAGAGAAGTTATTGCATTTATGAAAAGTATCTTTATTATATTCAAAAAGAATAAAAATAGAGTTCCTATCTGCTCAATTTTCAAGGTACTTCTGGAATAAAACCTGTTTTCCCTGTTTTGGTGATTTTCTTCAAGTAGAGCACTTGGCTTTCCTTTAACATTCTTGACATGGAGCTGGCAGTGTAAACAGTGAAACGGAACTGAAATAATAGGATTTTTAATCTTTAAATATCAGAATTATATTTATCTATAGTAGAAATAAACACCAATGCCAGAACCAATTCCAGTTCAACTAATTTTATTTTTCTTACTTAAAGTCCTCCTTGGTGTCAGGTATTTCTTTTTCTGTCAACTGTATGTTGTTTGGTTAGGGTTTTTTTCTTTTCTTTCTTTCTTTCTTTCTCTCTAATGATGTGTGTTGCTCAACAGTTGACTGACTTATTTTTCTGAGAGTTTGGGTAGTTTCATGCAGCACTTCAATGTCCTTTAGAAACAAAGATCAAAAGAAACTGTTATTTGAATACTTGATTTTGAATTGTTAAATATTAGGGTAATCTTTGTGAGCATATTAAATACATTTTGATTTAGTTAAACAAGGAGACGAGACTCCTCCAATACACTAGGCAGATGGTACATGACATTAAATTATTTTTTCTGTTTTGGAGAATCCTATCTTCTCATTTTTGTAAGTCCTTTCTGAGAAGAGAAAATCAGATGAACCATTTAATTTCTGTATGTGTATCTGCTCTGTACATTGTTATTAATTTTTACTATATAATTACCTTTATTAGGGCTCTTTTGTATTTACATTTTCTTAGCGATCAAATCAGTTAAGACATGCCGTAATACCACAGAATCTTTAGAGAATTCACGGAGGGAGTATGAGTGGTCAGAGACCTGTCTGGGCAGAGTAATTTGAAAATTTAATGCTGAAGTTACTACTTGGTTTTGATACTCAGACTTTTCAGTAAATGCTTAGTTTAGCAGCCATGCTTGGAATGTCTGGTCTGGTAAGACCTTCACAAAAGTATTTTCTGTGCTTGACAGAAATTATATGAGAACACAGCTAACAGTGGGTAAAAACAATGAATTGATGCTGAGAATATGGGAAGTCCTTGATTAATAATTAGAGACAGTTAAAGTTTGATACACTGTTGAACTTGCTTCACAAGCAAACACATACAATAAAACCACTCCAAGCTACTAATTTGGATTTTTGCCAGTTGGAAAATGATTAGGCTAAATCTTACTTGTACTTTCAAAGATGACCTCCCTATAATCCCATAGGGCGGGGGGTTGGGAAACAACTAAAAACCACAGGAAATAATATTTCATGGGGAACAATGTTTTTGAATATTGGCAAACTTAATATTGCTTGTGGAAAAATTGCATTCCACCACCATCCTTCACTCTTAAATGTTACTAATTCACAACTTCACTTCTCATTCCATTACCAAAAATGCTTGTAAATACAAGTAAAATACTTGTTAGTCCTGACACTGTGGCACTATTTGATGTAGATGACCAAGACGTTGGTAGAACCTAGTACAGCACCTCCAGAGACTGGATTATTTGCAAAGTGCTGTTGACAGTTTTAGCTGTTGCTTTTCCTTCTCTAGTGTTTTTCAGGCTTTCTGTTTGTATTCTATTTATTATTTGTAGTACTTTGCACCTCATAGTGTGCAAGAGGACTACCCATACTTAGCAGGGCTATGGTAGATCTCAGCACCTACTTGTAGAGTTAGGGTACTACCGCTTATGGTTCTGTGCTGTTCCTCTTATGTTTAGTCAGTTTTGAATATGGATTAATTTTGTGTACTTTTATACATTTCATAGAGCATGCGAATAACTGAAAACAAATTTCATCGTGAGGATGACAGATTTTTCATGTTCACTTTTAATCTTGATTTATAATTTTCCCTCAATTTGTTTCTAGAAGAGAGCATTCAGCAAACACTTTCTCATTCAATTTGTTCTCTATTTTAAACCATTTCTGTGGTTTACATAGTAATAACTTATTTGAAACTATGAGCTGCCAGGTGATGTGCAAATTCACTAACTATATAAACTCTAAGGTTAGGTTAAATTAAGTAGTGTTTATAGACAATTTTAGTACAGGATCCCAGAATCTCATGCAGAAATACAGTGAACTCATGTATGTTTTGATGAAAGCTAGAGAGAATAGTCAAGTTATTGGTTAATTCGTCTTCATACATCTTTAGACCTTACTAGGTCACTTTTCATGAAAAAAAAAAAATTGCTGCCTTACAGCCTACACTCCTATTCCAAATGTGACCAAATGTGATGTAGACAAAAGTAAACAAATTGTACAAAGTAAAGATGGGAATGACTTTGAGATCTTTAATACCATGAAACTGCTAATGTCTTTAATAAAAGTTTTAAAAGAGGGTAGAAGCAACTAAATATAGTGTAAGAACAATATAATAGGCAAGATTGAAAATTTATGCCCATTCTTGTGGGTTTTATGGTAGAGCGAGCTAAAATTTGAATTTACTGTTTTTAACAATTGATCTGGCTCAACTAGCTAAACTTCGTCTATAGGACAGTGTTTCAAGTGCAGTCTAATTAATCATTAACACAACTTTGTGAAATGAATGCACCCTGCAATGAGTTTTCTTCAACCACACAACAGCCTATTGTCAGCCACAGCTGAAAACTGTAGGTAGTTTCTGCTTTGAAGCAAAACATTCAATTCTTCGTTATTTGTTATTGCAAGAAAAAAAAGAGGGGGGAAAAAAAAAAATCACATTTAAAGATTAATTTGGACTGAAATTACAGGAATGTTCTTTGAGTTATTCCTGTGTAGCCATCTAGTGTAAAGTGCTTTAAAGTTGTTAACATGCATATTTCAACTTGGTGAACTACTATTACATTGGCACAAAAAAATGCAGTCTGCAAATAATTAAACAATAATTAAAACAAGAATAAACTAGATTTGTTTTAGTGCTGAGATCATACTTTTGAAAGCTGATGTTCTCTCAGCCTTTTGAGTTTCTTTGTGTCAAGAAAGGGGAAGTCTGCCCAAAGTTCTCTGTACTGCCAGATGCCTTGCAGAATCCTAGGTACAAAAAGTGAAGTGACTTATGCATATTGTTCTTCTCTAAGGTTTTAACTGTAAATGCAGAGAGTTAGGCAGGTGTCAGATCAGTTCAGAGAGGGAGATTCCTTGCACAAGATAATTTATAAGTCCATATATTAATTTTTCTAAAGGTAATCTTCTCCCCCTGTATAGTCTGGTAATTCAAATCCTATTAAAACACTACATCTACTTTGGATAAGATACATATTAAGAGCCCAAATCATTACAAGAATGACTGCTATAGAAACCTTGATGTTATATGAACAAGTGTACATTGCAAGAAACTGTAATTCATTTAGTTTAATGTAGCCACAGTCCTGCATGTGCATTCATCTGCTGTCTGTGAATGCTGTTTGTGCTTGGGTGTCACGTTGCCTGAAAGGTATAAAAAAGACCTTGTGCAGTTTCATAGTTTGTACTTGAAATGTTTAAAGGATGTTCTAAGTTAAAGCTAGTTATAATCTATGCTCATCACTGCCAATAGTAGCACTGAAAAGTCTGTTGGACTGATTTTTACTGATTTACCTTCTGAAGAACTAGCAAGTAAAGACCTGCCCTTTCATTTTGAGAAGAATACTGTTATTCTATATTTTGAGTACAGGATGAGTATTATTGCTTGGATAAAATAACTCATTCATTTTCAGGCCCATCTAGTTTCAAGGAATGTAATTTATGTGGTAATTTCCTTCAGCATTTATTGCCTGTCTAAATCTTGAATGAATCAAATGGAATATATTACTTGTGGCATAGATTTTAAAATAAGATCATCTTGGATATCTCTTGGGGGGGTGAGGTGGCGTGGTAGACTGATAGTCTGCTGCTTCTTATGCTTTCTTAAAACTTTATAAATTAGTCATTCAGAATTACTGCTTCTTTTGAAAAATAATTTTATTTAGGTATAGACATATGTGCATAATAATCTTTAGAGGTAAACTAGAAAATTGTTTAATGGGCTGTGATTTTATGGGTTTTGGAACAGAGTTTATCATAAATATTCAAACTGGAGAATCAAGAGCCTTCTCTTATGATTCTATGATTATTTTTTTTTATGTTTTTGTTGTTGTTGTGACAGAAAAAGAGCAAAAAATCTATTTGAAAAAGAGGATTCCTAACCAATTACATTATCTTGAAAACATTTATCTTCTTCTTCTTTGTAGATATTTTGTGTTTCAGCACAGTAGTCTTCACAATGAATTCCAGAATAGAAAATCAGTGATAGTAAAAACTCTGGGCTTGTATCTTGGCCTTCTCTAGTGAGCTGCCAGTGTAAAAGTTGTTCAAAACATTTATCTAAGCATCACAAATATTTTAGTTCAACGTAGAAAGTATCAGATACATAGTTTCGAAATGGAAATAAATAAATAATGGTGGTTCTTCCATGTAGTATGGTTCTGAGTAAGAAGGTTTTCATAGAATCATCTAGGTTGGAGAAGACCTTTAAGATCATTGAGTCCACTGTTAACTGTTAACCTAGCACCATGTCCCTCAGCACCACATCTGCATGTCTCTTAAATACCTCCAGGGATGGGGACTCCACCACTGCCCTGGGCAGCCTGTTCCAATGTCTGACAGCCCTTTCAGTGAAAAAGTTTTTCCTAATACGCAATCTAAACCTCCCCTGGTGCAACTTGAGGCCATTTCCAGTTGTCCTGTTGCTTGTTACCTGGGAGAAGAGACCAACCCCCACCTCGCTACCCCCTCCTTTCAGGGAGTTGTAGAAAGCAGTGAGGTCTCCTCTCAGCCTCCTCCAGACTGAGCCCCCCAGTTCCCTCAGCTGTTCTTCATCAGACTTGTGCTCCAGACCCTTCACCAGCTTTGTTGCTCTTAGATTCTGAATGACTTATCTTAAACAGTAAAGTTATCAATAAAAAAAAAAAAAATCGTGATAAGTCAAAAGGGGTATGCAGTGTCTGAACATTAATACTTCATTTGTGCAAAGCAGTAAGGAAAAAGAACTAGCCGTTCAAAATACAGTACTTAGGCTGAAGCAGTGGTACAATACAGAACACAATGAATGATATATATATTTAGCTCCCTATGGTATCTATTTTGTATCTTTTCATTCTTTCAGAGTTCAAACTTAGGTTACTGGTTTTGTTGGGAAAAAAGTGAATATTGGTCACAAAACTATTAAGGCTATTATTATATAGAAGATGTTAGAAATATTTTTCCTTTGAAGTTACCATAATTGTCTTTTCATTATGGCAGATTTATCAGGACCATTTGTATAATAAATAAAGTAGTATGAAATGTCCTAGGCTTATTTTCTGTGGAAGAGAGAACAATGTATACAGGTCATAAACATATTGCTCTTATGTTATTGTTTATAGAAGCAGGATGATAGTTTGGCTCACGGTGTCTAGCCTTTGGCATCCTTTAATTACAGCTATGCTATATTGACATAAATCTGCACAACAGTCTTTAAGAGTGGGAAACCTTGCTAGAAGTGGGGTTTTGTTAGTGTGACAAGTAGACTAAATAGTGAAGGTGATTAAGTGTTAAGAATTCATATTGGATTTCAAAGTGTTATACTTCAGAGAAGTGTTACTGAGTTCTCTCTCATATATGCAAGACATATAATAATACAATATTTCTAGACATAATTTTTTTCTCACTTTTGTTTTCAATTGTTTTCTTTCTCCAGAACAAACATAATAGCTCTGTTTAAAATATGGGGTCAGCATTTGTGTATTTGGATGATTCTGAGGTGTAGATTAAGTTTCATGGATGTTTCCCTGATGTACTTGCATTTGCTGTAAAACAATAAAATGCGTGGTTTTGTCACAATCGTGTACATGCTTCAGATTGTGTGACTAGACAATGAAAGCTTTACTTATTTTGTATTTTAAGAGTTTGTCATTCTGTCTTCACTACTTAAATCGATACTGTAAAGCATAATCCTGCAGGTCCTTGTTTGTAATATGAATTCAAAGAAATAATAGTTATGAATGAATTTTGTCCTGTGTGTATTTAGGATTAGGCCTGTAATTTGCGTTACTGGAACCTATGAAAGTGACAGAAAAACAACATAGTCCATTATTGTTGCCTATGCCAAGGAGAACATTTTTAAAAATAATTCAACAAAAGGCTTACACCATTTCAGAGATTTCTTAATGTAGCAAAAATGCATGCTTCTAGGAGAAAAGTGCAATGTTCTGGTTACATATAGTAAGTGCAATACTTTGTCATAAAGAAAATGTAAAAATCAATAACTTAATTATGAGCTTGCTCCTATTACACTGAAAACTGGACAGAAATATTATGATGCTTCTATGTGTGAAGTTGGAATTTTGTGTGATTTTAAAATTATCATTAGGTGAGCTTTGTACACATACACCTTTAGGTGTGTATGCTTGCTTAGAAAGCTGTCTTGCCTGGTAAGGCAGCAGAAACCAGCTGAATTTTCAAACCCCTGTCATATCACTAAACTGTGCGTAGCACACACATGCAGTGTGCAGGGTTATCTTCTCATGCAAATTGGTGTTTGCATGTGTAATTACTGCTTTTAACACAATAACATGGAGATTTGCTTTTGCAATAGGAAAGTGCCTGTTCTGTATACATAATAAATTAGATAGTAACTCTAATCTCGTGAAAAGAGTTTTTGCTTGACCAGATGAGACCTTGCAAGGCAGCTGTAGGTCAGCCTTGAGATTGCTGACTGTGAAAATGGCCAGTGGAAAATACAGTGAGAACAGGATAGATATTCCTTTGTTTCTGTTTTGGTAGTTGTCTGGTATATTCAGTCATTTTGTAAATCTGACTTTAAAGAGTTTGGTTTATCTCTTTACTGGTTTTCTGATACGTAAATCATATCATTGCTTAAGCAATCATTCATATGCATGAATTTTCTATAAAGGAATAAAACTTTTTTGCTCTAGATGTGTTGTTTGACTGGATGTGGTTTCTACCTACACTACTTAGATGTACTATTACTGATCTACTTTAAGACCAGCTATTTTCTACTTTTATGGGAAACAGATGGAATGTCTGGAATTCCACTTACAAAAAGGAATCTGTATCCTGCTGAGTAATAGCAAGACGGTTGTCTTTTTTTTTTTTCCTAACTGCAGATGTAAAATTCAATACCAAAGGCACGCAAAATATTGAAGGTGATTTACTGCTAAGGTTTAATATTGTGTCTTAAATTACATAGTAATAAGGAGGATATCTGGCTGCAGTATTAATTTCAGGAGATGTAGCTTAATCTTTTGTTAGAGAAATAGATTTCTAAAAGGAAGAAATGCAAGTCATCAATTTAAATCTTTTAATTGCTCCTATTGTTAGCATTTTTGATTTTATGTATTTGTTGCTGCTTATAAGCATTTGTTACATGCATGTGTACTACGTATACAGTGCAAATAAAATTGCCACACATTGCTGAATGGGTTTGGCTTAATTTGATGACAGCAGAAACTGGAGATGCTCAGAAACTTGTTGAAAGATGTAGGTTCATCATATTCTTAAGAAATTTAAGTACATCATTCTTAAGTCTTAAATATCAGGCACTTATTGAAACAACAGTGAGCCAAAAATGTCAGTCCACATGCATCACCAACTGTAATATAAATAAGCAATGCATAGAACATCTTCTTATGAACCAGACATGTATCATTGTTTTTAAGAGATGATAGTTTATATTTACCCAGAAAAATCCCTGACATCTTTTTCATTGATAGCATTTTTTGGTATTATTTCTTAGTTTTCAGCTTGCTTTCAGAGAAAATATATGGCAATAAGATGGAGATGTTGGAAATAATACATTAAAAGAACTTCAAGCCGTTACTCAGTGTGAAGCAGACATGCTGTGGTGAAACAGCAATTGCACTGTAGTTAATACTTACTCATGTTTTCAAAGTCATGTGGATTTTGAATAAAATTAATATGAACTCCTCTGGATTTGAAAATTTTAGCAAATCATTATTTTTACAATGAATTTAACTATTTTCTTCTGTAAAAAAAAATACTTGGATTGGCAGGTGAAGCGATATGACCAGTTTTTGTTACTAACATTCAAAATATTTAATTGAATGCCATTTTAATGTTAGCTGATACCTGAATTTAAATTTGAAGTCCTATATAAAAACTTTTGAATATGTTTTTTTAATATTAATGATAAATAGAGACAAAAAGTAAGACAGATGAGTTGTTGGCTACTGTTCAGAATTACACCATGTAAATACACAGTCTGTAAGGATATTTTTTTGAATTTAGAAGAAAGTCTTCAGAAGTAGTTTAGGTTTTGGATAAGTGCAGATATACTTGCTTTCATTTTATCTACAACCCTCTGGTTGCAGAAATTGCAATGCTAATCTATTAAGAACATCTAATAGTTGGAAAAAAACCTGGTTTCTAGGAAGGAGAGTTAGCAAATGTGCTGCTTTTTTTTTTTTTTTCCCCCCCCCCCCCCCCCCCCATGTTAGGAGAACTTTCAAATTTACCATATTACTACTTGTAAACTCTGGATACAAAGTACTAGTACAGGATCATGATACACTGCAATGCATATTGTGTCAAATTTCTAATAATTTTGGAGTACATAAAATCTCTGTCTTCTCTTATTGTTTGTTTTTAAGAATCCTTTTAACATCTGATTTTTACAAACCTTAGGAGAAAAAGTGTGGGAGAATGATACTTAGACATGACAATTATATGTCTAAAGTCACTTCATGGCTCTGAAGAAGTAGCAATGAGATGTATGCACTGTTTCAAAGGGGGAAATACGATTTCTGGGGCTAGAGATTTTTTAGAGTAATTAAAACACGTAGCTCCTGCTAAAGTCATTGGAATTTGGTTGCCTAATAAGTTTTTATAAATCTCATTCTATAGGATTAAAATACTTGGTTGCCAGACCTGTTCCTTTGTGTAATTTATAATGATGATTCTATTAGGACTTACTGAGTCATCTAGACCCCTATACTTGGGACAGAACATGGGCACTTAACTGGTTACCAGTTTGCCTTCTTTTTGTAGTTTGATTTATCCTTCTTTGATTGCTTCCGTAGATTTTGAGTTTTGGCTTTTTATGCTATTTTAGGGAAATTACTTTACTAATTTATTTCCGTCTTTAAAGCATGAGCACATTACCATGTCAGTAAGTCATGATGAATAAATTAATGTAGTTAAGTCCAGAAGGAAGAGTACCGAGTAGGTGCTCTTAAATAAAGAATGAGAGTTCTGGAGAGAATGCTGTGATATTGGGGGGAAAAAAAAAACAACCTAAACCCACCACATTTTCTCTTTACTCTGTGGATGAGGGCACACTGTTACTGAACATATTAGTTGTTCTACGTATGAAATATCTATGAAAAGTTTGTGATTGGAAGTCATCCAGGAACACTGTGCAATGAAGGAAACCATAATAAATACAGTTGTACTTCTGACTCAGATTGTTAAATATAACCTTATGTCAAAAGCACTGTAATACTAGTCAGAGTGAGGGGGATGCAAATACATCTCTGTCCATTTGTCATATTATTTCTTATCCTAGGTAGAGCACAAATAGCAGGAGACTGGAAGCGTACATTTGGTGTAGATGACGCTGTTATAGGGAATGTTCAGCATTCATACTGTTCTTTGAAAGTTTGTTTGGCATGACTTGCCTTTTTTTTAGTGCAGGCTTGCCTCAAGCACTTTGGGTTTTTTTCCCCCTGATTTCAGGTGGTAAAGGAGCAGGGCAATTGATAACATGAGCAGAGCTGTGGCTCCTGATTCATGGCTCTTGATGGAGTTTTGAGGCAAATCAGCTCTTTTGATTAAGTGGAAAATAGTTTTTGGGTTCCCCTCCACCCAATTCTCATTTCTTAAATTTGAGTTGTGTTGTATTTCTTAGTATTTCCCACATTAACTTCTGTTTGCCTGTTCTAATGTCATATTCTTTTCCTCTCCCTGTCTTTCTCTACTTTCCCCACAATGGTGATGGTCTCTTTTGAGTTGTTCTCAAACGGTAATGATGGTTGCAACCCACTCATCCCTTCATTTCTTACAATATCTTTTCATCATTAGCACTGTCTCATGCTTTCTGTTGTCTCTAGTTTCTGTATCTTCCCTCCTTGATCCCTGTGTGCTCCATGTCTCCTGCAAGAAATTTCTCATTTTTAGTCACTGTAGAAGCTAGTCTTTGTAGAGAAGATAGAGAAGGGAGTGTAAGGATACATGAGCAAAGTATAGAATCTCCTTTGAGCTCTTTTTCCCTCCTTGTTGCATAGAGGGTTTTAGAATCAGAATGGGAAAGTCTTTCCCTACACTCAGTACATTCCTGGAAGCATGTTTTTCTCTAGTAGGGAATCAGCTTGACAGTCTGTACTCAGACCAAATGACCAAGCCTGATTATCTTTCCCAAGCCATTAAAAAATAAGTGTTAAAATTCTGTTTCAAAGATTTGGATCTTCAAATCAACATCTAGATTACTTATAAATCAGGAATATAAGATCATAATCTATTTTATGAAAAGACGTGCTTTGTGCAATGCTTTTTATAAATATTCCTCTTGAGATTTCTTACTGCCATTCAGCTGGGAGATTTTCTTAATTGTCTTTGACATTGGAGATCTTTATTTGAAATTATAAATGACATCATATTAACTGAAGGTTTGAAATAAAAAAATTATCTGTTTAAAAGTAGAAGTTACAGTTCCTGAGTCGTTTGACAAGGTAAAAGTGTTCATATCTAATAAATCTGAGACATTATCTATTACAACCATATTTTATGTAACTGGTTTGCTACTAGATTTCTGAGAATAGTAGAATACACTTTCTGCAATTCTTGAAATTTAAAATCCTCACTTCAGGTCAATCCAAGCGTGCCACTTGCTGTGCTTCTTTAAAACACAGCACAAATCCCTGTTTGCTTAAAGCTCCACTGAGGCTATATACATTTATTCCACTTGTAGACTGTAAAGCTTTTAAATTCGAGTTGCTATTAATGAGGCTGGATTCCAAACCAGGTGACAGAGATGAATAGACAATGTCTGTGAACAATGCTTTGTTGAATTCCACATTACAATACATACCCTGATGAGATTCTTTTCTTCATACTGAAATAAGAATTAAATAGTGCACAGCGGATCACTGAATAATGCTTTAAGAAATATTTTTTAAAAAAACGTGAAGTTATTCTTTTGGTATCTTTGTCTGTTTCTTTCTTGTCTAAATTCAAACTGTTTTTAATCCTTCAACCCCTGTTGTTTCTTGTATTATTGCTTTCAATGCACCACACATGGTTATTTCTGCCCAAGTTCCCTTCAATGAGAAAGACTTGGTCCATTGTCACTTCTAACTTCATATTGTGAGAAAGTATTGTGAGTATGAACTACAGAGATGATTTTTTTTATTTGGAGTACTACTGTGATTATTAATATAGCTGTATTTTTTTCTTGCTTCTATTTGGTCTTTATCGGCATGAACCTGTAATTGGGTACTGAATTTGAATGTTCACCTCTCTAGAATATGTGACTCTGGGGGAGGAAAATTCCTCTACTGTGACATCAATTAATGGTTTTGTGTTGTATAGTAAGCATGAAAGGCAGAAATCCAGTCAGTCAGAGGAGGCCTGTAACTTCAGGTTCTTTTGTTGTAATAGTCAGAATTGCTTTAAGTTGGATATAAGGCTTTGGTTAGTGCGTACAATTCCATCACTTTAGAAAATTAAATATGATTTAGCTACTAATTGGAGATGGGAGGGATATGGACACTTTCTAGAGAGTCTAAATTTTATGTATTTGTGGGCTTCTTCGCTTGGATAATGTATTTCCAGAGAATAGGATGAAACTGGAAACTGGGAAGCATTATTTACATAAGTGACCTACTTTTCTTCATAGTGATTATAAAGTACAGTATAAAAAGTGTTCTTGTCAAGTTTGAAGGTGATGCCGAATTTGGGGAGGGGCGGGACAGAGCAGGGGTGCAACACCAGTCAGTACACTTGAGGGCAGGACTGCCATCCAGAGAAACTTCCGCAAGCTGGAGGAATGAGCCAACAGAAATTTTATGAAAGGGTAAAAGCAAAGTCCTTCATCTTGGAAAGAACTGCTGACAACAGTACAGGCTGGGAACCAGCTCCATTGAAACGGACATGGGGGTACTGGTGGACTTGGGGGGTCAGGCTGCACAGAAGCCAGCAGTGTGCCTTGGTAACAAAGAAGGCCAACAGCATCCTGGACTGTATTTACAGGAGCAAAGCCAGGAGAGTGAGGGAAGTGATTAACACCTCAGGTTGACACTTGTTAGACGACATCTAGATTTTCTGTACAGTTCTGGATGTTCTAGTTCAGGAAAGGCATCTCTAAACTGCAACAGAGAGACATCTTGGGGCTGGACCACTTGCCTTGTGAGGAGAGGCTGAGTTAACTGGTCTTGTTCAGCCTGGAGAAGAGGCAGATACTGTTAGCAACCTTCCAACACCTGTAAGAATCCAGGCCCTTCATACCAGTAATGTGGTGGTAGGACAGGAGACCATGGCCATAATGTGAAATGAGATTCAGGCTGTACGAAAGGAATAGCTTTTTCATCAGGCTCAGGATGAACAGTCAGGTGATGGAACAGCTTGCCCAGAGTGGTTGTTCCATCTCTGTCCTTGGAGGTTTTCGAGACCTGACCGGATGAAACCTGGAGTAATCTGGTCATAATTTTTATTTTAGCAAAATCAAAGAAAGATGGTTTTGGATATCCTGAGGAGTAATTGAGGGCTAACAGAGCACTTCTGCTAGGTAGATGAAGATAAAGTCAAATTGAGAGCCTCTCTAACATGACAAGCTAAAATCAGAAGCAAGAGATTAGGACTCAGAGTACATGTTAGATGCCAACGGGGGAACTGAACAGCCATTTCTGTAATTGTCTTGGAGTTGCATTTTGGAGTATTTGGATATCCATGTGTTCACATCATCTGAATATGAATAAATGGGTAGTAAAATTCCATTGAATAATGAAACGTTTGATGATCTTCAATTTATTTCTGAAATGAATGTTTCATTTATTTGTCTACTTATTTGGAGGTTTAATTTGATACGAAAGTAATTTTAATGTCGGGTTCACTTACAGTAGTTGTTAAATTCTCTGCATATGATTACTGCATATTTTCTTGTTTAAAATGATTTATCTTCATTTTCTGTCTTGTTTTTCTATTTATAAACATTGAGAGCAGTGTCTACTACCATTTATGTGACTGTCCACTGTACAGATTTTTGCGTCTCCAACTTTGAGCAAATTTCCTTCTTTTCTGAGGACAAACTTGTATATGTATGAAATGTATTACTGCATTTCAGTATGTTCATTGTAAGTTGGGAAGACTTCACATGCAGTTGTTGCCTTTCAGAAATAATTCATGTTATTCTAAATTTCTACATCTTAAATTAAGGGAAGATGTATTTACAAGGTGTCAGTCCACCATGGTACTTTATTTTGGGTTTTGCAAAGAAAAATCTTTGAATGCTTGCCCATTTATCTCTCAATAAGTAGTTTCTGAGGAATGCTACAAGGCTCTGTAGGTGTTTTTAGAAAAGGAAAAGATTGTATGGGAATTTGAAACCTGTATTGGGTACTCTCCAATTATAATCAATTCTTACCTAGGGCATTATGAAGGTGAAAACATTTCTATCAAATGAGAGCCAAGTTGGATAGGAACAGCTTGCTTCACGTTACTGCATTCATATGTTTACCAATCTTTTTTATATATAAAGATTTACCACCTCCCTCCAATTCATAATACTTCTAAGCCCTACTGACCTCCATATTGCTTAGGCTTAATGCCTGGCACTTCTAAATCACTTTTACTGTGTCTTACCACATTTAACAAAAAAACCAAACCAACCACTGAACGTAACCCTTCACAGATGTTAGCGGGGTTATAGCACAGTTGTTTTAATAGAGCACAGCGACAGCTTTGTTACAGGAAATGAGGGCAAATATCTCTTCCAGTGGAAACTATGGGAAGAATTTAAATAGAAAGAATATTACCCAAACTAGAATTTGGGTTTTTTAGATGGTAAACCTAAAACCTGTATGCTTAAAGTGCCAAGGGATCTCTCTAGCACAATTGTTAAAACCCCCAATTTGAGGTCTCATTCCAAATAAGGGTGGTCATATTACACTACCTCCATATATCTCTGTAGGACAAAGATCCATTATTTATTCAAAAAGTCAGCTGAGTCATGAACTAGGAGTTAATAAGATCTCTTCTAATCTGAAGCTGATTCTGCTTAGGGCATGCAAGATCACGCAGATGGTTTCTTTTCTGTTGTATTTATGTCAAGTGATATTAAATCTTGGAATAAGAATATTCCCTCTGATGGTATCCTTAGGTTTATGACAACCATCTTTAACTTACTTTAGTAAAAAAATTCCAGTATAATTTACTATCGCTTCAACTATTCAGTATTTTTAACCATTTTGGCATCTGGGTGATGTGAGTGTTAGTGCAGAAAAAGTCATGCATGGCTGATGTTTTTAAAAATAAGTTTAAAATAAACTACCAAATTTTAAGCCATCTTGAACATGACAGAGTGGTACACTTGTTAAAATATTATTTCAAATTTACTCTTCTTTATTCCTACTAATTTGAGAGAGAGTTACAAGGGGAGTCAGTCAGGTTACAATATATTGAGTGCATCCACTGGCACAGTATATTCAAAGAACAAAGATTCCGGCTGGTTAGAAAGTTTGTAGTATCAGCATTAACAGGAGAAACTAGCCACTGCAATTTCTGATCTCATCAGAAGGCAGATTGCATTCCACCTCTAATTAAACACCTGTTGAGATTAAGAATAGGTATGAAGTGAAGATGAAACCCCAGCATTTGAGAAAGAGGAGTTATACCTCACCAGGCACTGTGAAGATCTTGAATCTGCATTGCAGAGGCACCAGAAGGTAGTGGTGGTTAATGATTCCCTCCTGAGAGCAGTTAGGAGACTCACTAGCCTGAAGTACTTGTCTGGCAGGGTGAGCTGCTGCTTTCTGGGATTCTTAATGTGAGGTATTGCTGAAAGTCTGTTGAGAGTCATCCGATGACCCCTGCTCTGTGCTTATCCATATATGTTGCTGTTGCCAAGAGTGCTTTTAATTTTTGACCATAGGATGATGTTTCACAAGCTACTCATAAAGTAATGAGGGGCAGAATGAGTGATGGAAGTGCGCAGGTAAACAGAAATGGCTACTTGGGGATGGTCTGGAAACTGAAGTGGATATGTTTCTTGAGCACTCTTGGAGTGAGGGGATGCAGGAGCAATACATAGGTAGGCGGATGTGAGATAAGTGTACTGTTGTAAGAATTATGCTGAATAAATCGTATAATTGCAAGTCTTAATATACGATTAAGGTATGTGATACAATTGACGTGATTTAGTGAGAACTCGTATTGAGTGGAATATTACTATAATGGGATATAGCCTTTTCAAAGACAGGCCAAAGAATCAAGGAGGAAAAAGCATACGCATTGAAAATTCAGAGGAAGCTAGAGTTATTGAATGATCTGGTAAAGTCTGCAGGGAAAATAAGATAAAGTCAAAATGAGCAGCCCAACACAGAAGATGAATAAATGGATTCAGCATTTTGTAAGCAGTTAGCAAAGCAATCTAGAATTTGGTGCTACGAAAAAATTTTTAATTCTTCAGATCTCCTTTGAGAAAGGTATAATAGAGTAAGTTTAACAAGCATTCATTGGTGAGGTTTTTTTTTGTTTTTTTTTCTTTCAGTAATGTTGTAGTATTCTTTACTTATTTAATAAGGAAAAAGAAAGCAACTTGCTGGAAAGTTTCTATAGATCTAATTTCAAATAGTGAGAAACCAGCTTGTAATGGGTAAGTGAAAGGCAACTTGATTGATGTGACAGTGAAATGATGGTACTCACAATGTTTAACAAAGAAAACAAAATAGAAACAGTGGATGTCAAGAAGCAGACTCTGAGAACTAAGAGGACTAAAGATCTCAGGGGAATAAAGATTGAAAGGAAAGCTTTTTAAAAAAACAACAGTCCTCCGATTCAAAACCCGCCCCCCCCGGCCAAACTTTCAAACTCATTTGAAAATGGAAAGGTCACAAGTGAAGGTAATCTAATTGCAGGGGAAGGATTGAGACTCACTTGTTGACTTCAAACACACTAAGACAGCATATAAAAAGGGCTAATAATGTTACATTAATAAGGTAATAAAGGTGAATATAAAAGAGAAGCACCAGCTTTGTGAGATAATTTCAAAAAGGCTAAGGCTCATATGAGCTAAAGAGTAAGTAAAGTATGTTAAGGAAGGCAGCATGTATGTTAGAAATTCCCTGTACTAAAAGTAGCACCAAACCCCCACCATTCAGTAAAGATCTCGTTTAGCCATAGTAAGGACAATCTGTCTGCGGGCTAAAAATATTAATGGCTCACTCAACATGTTAGTGAAATGTGGCTCTGGAGGGATTTGTCCTTGGCTCGGTTTTATTCCGAGTTTTTGTTTATGACCTGGAATTGAAATAGTCAGTATTGTTATTAATTTTTGGTGCACGGATTTGACACGTGTCAATATTTAAAAAAAGTGAGAATTGTATAGAAATGATCTAAAAAAAGTTAGGATGCAGTTTAGCAAGATGCTGTGATTAGAAATAACAGCACAAATACAAAGGAGAGTATCTGTTTAGGTGGAAAGTTTCTCAGGTTTATAGCATATCATGAACTACCTGAGTCATATCATGTTACAAAAAATGTGAAACAACATACTGCGGTGTAGAAAAATTAAGATATATTTCTGCTCTATGCAGGTTTGTTAGGTCTCAGAATCTCACATTCTGTTATGTGAACTGTAGTAAAAGAGCTGTTGACTGTTTGCTGAGAGTGCAGAGGAGAGCATCAAACAATGTCTAGATCACAGTTCCAGAATGTGGAAAGAACTGGGGTGAGTCGGAATGAAGGAGAGGACTCTTGGGAGGATGTGGTAACAGTCTTCAAGTATGCGCTTCTGCAAAGTGAAAGGAGAGAAATTGTTTCCACAGTAAAAACAAAAGAGCAGTTGTCCTTGATTTGAAGAAAAATTCCAGATTAGATATTAAGAAGACTATAAAGAGCTGCAGTTTTTACGTAACCTCCATACATTAGAGTTCTGAAAAGAGATTAGAAAAAGTTGTATTAGAAATAGCATGGGGATAGTTAAATATTTATGGAGGACTTGGAATAGATGATCTCTTGCAGTGATTTTTCGTATCTGTTTTCACAATGTCTAAGTTTCTATATGGGCAGGAGGAGATGTCACAGAATTTCTTACAAGTTAGAGCTAGATGCGCTCACAATATGGTAGACGGCAGCAATAGGGAAACTGCAGTCCTCAAAGGAATTTGTTATTACAAGACCTAGACTGGATATGCCACAGAAGACTTACTATGGGGAGGCTAGAGTTTCCTTAGCTTGCCAGTACATCTGTACCTGTAAAATGGTGAATGCAAACTACTGTACATCTGAAGGCAATCCAATAATACTCATCTGTGAAGTGCATGTAAAACATCCTGAGGTAGTAAACAGGAGAATTAAGATAAGCATTCTTTCACTAAAAGAAGATAGATCAACATGCACCATGTAATGTAATTTATTTTTCATGGTGTGTTAACAATCTATATAATATTGCCAAGTAAATGTTTTCTTTGATGTATTTTGTCTTTTATTGTATTTCAAATTCTGTTGCATTTGAAAACATTAAGTATGTATTTGATTCTTTCAGCTGTCGTGAAGCCTCACTAAAAGTTAAAAATGCTTTGCAGAGCAAGATATGCAGTATTAACTTAACCTGAGACCTGTAACTGGTTTCGTGATGTGAATGTCGTATTGTTATACAATGAATCACTTAGGAAAAAAGTGTAACCCTGGTACAGAGCAATATATCCCCACCCTGGTAGAGAACAGTATGTCCCAATTCACTAAATAGAATTATTGGGCTACTAAGACACATCTAAAAAATTTCTCATTGTCAAAGAAAACTCATAGAATTAGTAATCAGTGGGACAAACTTTTTTTTTTTTTTTTTTTTACTAATATTTAAAAGAAGAGATAGGGAGAAAAGCAATAGGGACAGTGTCTTTAAAGAAGTTGATTGAGTGGTAGTGTTTATTTATAGTTTAATGGATAAAATAAGAGCTTTCAGCCAGGTCTGACAGGCTTAAAATAATCGTTGAGCTATGTGATTCACTTGGATTTCATGATGGGATATAGCAAGCATCAATTTATTTTATTGCACAGATGTGATATGTCTAGACTCTTTTACTAAAAATCTCTGGAGTTTTTCCTAACTGGCAATCTGGGGCTTGTTCTTTGTGGTTGAAGAAAGAAACACTGTGAACTGGAGGAGGTTGTGGCTCTTAAGTCACTTGCCTGTACACTGTGGGAACAGACGTGATATAGTGCAAATCTAGTAAGTGCTTCGTAAATTAGCTGCCCTTGAAACCATCTGGAGAAAAAATATATATTTGTGCATAGTGATCAGCAAGACTGGCAGAGAGGACTTGCTGTCCCCAGAGGATTGGGAGATAAAGCAGAAATAGGTAATTTCCGTAGGGATTAATGCAACATTAAGAATATATAAGTATTGTATCACTCTCTGCCGTCTCTTACTCTAGAGAGTTCAGAAGTATGACTGCAGCAGTGGTAGTAGTGCTGTAATGGAACTGTCATTAGAATGTAACTGTAACCATGGACTGTGAATGCTGTCTGGGAGATCCTGAATAGATTCCATATTAGCGGGTCCAGGTTGAGTTACCTGTTGATGTGATTTTCCTGCTAACAGCTGTTTTCAAGATAGTTTGTATGTGGCTTGACAAACAGCAGCCATCCAGTTGGATGGGAGTTCAGATACAGCTTTAGACTTGCGTATGCATTTGATATATTTGACACAGAACAGTTTTGTGCTAAAAAGTTCTTGCTAAATGTTTAACTTGACAACAAATTGTGATGTAAAACTTGTATGACTTTCATCCATTGTTTCATGTACTTAGAATTTAAGATGTATGTCTGGTTTTTTTGAAGCTTTGTTTTGCTAGCTATCTTCTGTAACCCAACAATTGGCTGATGATTTTGTTTTTTTGAGAATAGTAAAGGAAATACTAACTTTAGCAAGCCCAGAAAAGGATGTAAATGTTTGTGAACAATGTGTTGTTAAAATGTTACGATGATTTACTGAGACTGTTAAAGGAAAATTAATGAACTTGCTCTTAGAAGACAAAAATATAAGACAGTGAGTCTTCCTTGTGCTTATTGATGGTGGCACATATTGTTTTAGTTTTTTAAGAAAGAGCTTTAAAATCTTTTGTTGGTTAAGAGTATTAAATTCCTGGCATTGTATGAATTTTTTTCAGACACTCCTTTATAAGTATTTCAAGTTTATTGTAGTTTAACTAGAATCAGAAAGCAATTGGTGGAAACTAGCTCACAAAACATGCTTCACAAGCATTATTTTCATATCTTTTCCTGCAGAAGAAAAGAGGTGGGTAGAAATTGAAATCCAAGGCGTTCCTTTTAAACACAAAGGGGAAAAAACCAGCCCTGTAAGAGTGACTGAACACTGGAACAGGTGACTAAGAGGTTGTGGAATCTCAATCCTCAAAGAGAGTCAGAACCTGACTGGACACAGCCCTGAGCAGCCTATTCTAGTTGACTGCTTTGAGCAGGGGGTTTGGACTAGACAGTCTCCAGAGGGCCCTTCCAACCTCAACTGTGCTGTGATTCAATATCTGATAAAATGTGTTCATTGTCAAAGAAATCTGGCTAAACATTTGCTATTACATTAGATTCTTTGAAACAAGTGATTTTGTATTTCTCTGTTTTTGATATACTTTATTATTTTATTGGACATACTGTATTGTTCGACTGTTTCATGCTGAATAAAACCAGACAAGCCCAGTATTCTTAATGTTTATGAAGAGCCTTATGGTTGCCGTGCGTGTGAACAGCATTCTTCGCATCTTATTTCTACAAATTGCATCACGGTAGTGTCGAATGATAGTAATCCTTGACTTTTGGCAAGGGATTTGGGATAAGGAACATGTCTGAAAATTGTAAGAGTGGAATTTTGTCTAGATATGTTTATCTTTTTTTGGGAAAATACCCTAGGTAAAAGTGCTAGAGGATATATAGGAGCACTAAAGGTCTTGTGTTTTACAGGAAAAATACCCTCTCAAGCAGGGAAACACAAGTAGGTATGCTTTACAAGAATTTCTCTTACATGTAGATGTCAAGGGAGGTGATGAGTAGGAGGGTCAAACTACAGTTGGCTACTCTGTAATGGTTTTGAAGGACCTTTCCCCCAAGAAACCCCTTGAATAAGCCAAATCTACAGAGAAAAAGTTTTCTAAAACCTCTTGCCCTTTACCTTCCATAGGCTGTGAGTTCCTTGATGCTATTAAAAAGTCCATCATATATTCTTACATCTTGATATTGTCTGTGGCTTTACTAAAGCTCCTTGTAGTTATATGACAAGCATACTGAAATATGCAGGTGCAAAGACTATATCAATGTGCCATGGCATTGCCTCATGGTGTTTTCAGGCATCTGAATTGTTCATATGTTCAAAATGTAATGTTCTATTCATATAGTACTGTAAAATGTGCAAGCTAATTGCATTCAGAAAGCTACCTTCAGCACTCATCTTTAGGAATGGTTTTAGTGTATTTAAGAGTGCTGTAATTTTAATTAGAGTTTTGTACTTTTATGGTGTCCGACATACTGTGCAGTAGGGGCTGTGTAGATGGCAACTGTAGGATATATAGTAGTCAGGATTAAATAGCAATAAAGGATTCACTGGACTGCACTAACAAATCAGACGTGATTGCAGTCTGTGTCAATGCATATGCAGAGATTAGATGATGTGTGCTGGTGAATAGCCTGTAGTCCATTTGCTTATGTTATTTTCCTTTGTGTGAGGTAAGCAAAAGGAAAATGATAGTATATGGTCCTAAATTATATGAAATATTTTCTGAAGGCAGTAATAGTTGAAAAGGAACATTCCTTCATTTTTTATGATGTATGTCACCTCTCATTTTTAGCTCTGTTCATCAATATGTTTTCCTCTTTCTTAATGATTTATTGTTTTGTATTGTTTTCATTTGCAGCCTCTTCCTGTGTCTATTCTGCTATTTCTGTTTTTTTGAATAAGCCAGTAAATAATTAAATTAATTCATTAAGGTGTGTGGTGAGTATATGCATACATACTTGCACGCCCTCATCCCCACTCCACACATATAGATATAAATCAAGAGTGAGAGAGACTTAAATCACTGATTCCTTTTTATTAGTGGGACTTTTTTGGTTTTTGTTTCGTTGGGTTTTTTTGTTGGGTTTTTTGGGGGGTTTTTTTGTTTGTTTGTTTGTTTTTTAAAGGATGTAAATTTCTGCCAAGTAGGCTCTAGGAGCATCATGAGAGAAAGGTGGGTACAGTGGCTCAGCTAACTCCCTGCTCTCTCACCTTGGGCAAGTCAGTTAAAGCTGTATTAAATGAATGTATGGTAATTCCTGGGCTTTCTCTGCAGTTCAGGGTGAGGATTATGTGGTTTAGAGTAATATTCAGAGCAGCCAGTTTACTGAGCTGGGAACAGCCTAAGGCTAACTTATAAGAGCAAAAAAAACCCCCAAAACCCAAACTTGTCTGGGCTCTCACCCTTTCTGGAGCTTAGGTATTTTATGTGGGTTTCAGTCAGGTGTGTTTGTCTTCGTTAAAACATAGAGAAACTTTGTAAAGCTAGGCACATTTAAAACATTTTTATTTCAAACAAGGAAGAGCTCTTACTCAATTTATCTGATGGTTCAAACATTTTCCTAGCAATAGTAGAACTAGATTTCTTTGTAAGCCTGCTGTTTCAAACTACATCTGTGATCTTCTAAGACAAAACCATCGATCCTCAGGAAGCTATAGAATTGATTCAGTGCAGTAGTGTTCATGGCTGCTGTTGGAGCTGGAAATATATTTCCGGTTTATTATACCTGAGGAAAGCCAAGCCAAAGCGAGCATGCCTGGAAAGGTGCAAGATGCTATGACCTAGTGCTTAGCACATCCAGCTCTGAGTAGGGAGACTGAAGTACCTTAATCTCCTTTCCCAAGAGTGACTTGAGGATAAAATACAAAAACACCCATATGTCATGTCCCTTCCCTTGTTATTCTCTCTGTACTCCATTTCGTGGCTTTTTAGTATGGGGACTTACAGCCTCCCACTAGCCAATATTAAACTGGCTCACATAAAACTACAAAAGAATGACCCATGTAAGGAATACACTTTCAGTAATGCATAAAGTAAAACTTAGACTGTATCAAATGCATTGAGCGCATTAAAAGAATTCCCATATCAAGTGATGCTTGGTCCTGTAAGGGGCTACATGCATGAACAGATTCCACAAGGCAAGAACAAGTTGGTTGTCTCCCCTGCCAGGCAGACCAGTGACATCCACAACAATTCATTCTTAAAATTCCAGAATAGATTTCTGATGTCTCTGAAAAGGATAGAGTATCGTTGTGTGGCTCAGAACCATGATGTGTCTTTCTTAATTAAAACTCATTCATTTTAGAAATCAGATATAGCTCTCAAATTGTGCCAGCCAGGCTGGTGGACCCACGCATAATCACATTGTAGAGTCTATACTATTACACAGTGTCATCTGTCCAGATTGCAGCTGTATCCAGTCTTGGTATGTATATAGATTTTTATCTCTCCAGCAACAACAGGTTAGATACTTGTGTATGTTTTCATTATTGTCATTAGCATTAAAAAAATACCGGACACTTAGACCTTCCATCTCTTCTCGTATGCTCTTCTTGCACCTTATGCAGTGTAATAATGCTAGAAACTGCTGCTAAACTGTATGTTTTCAGAGGTGTATGTCTTTCTATGAACACCTGTTATATTTATCTTGCTATATGAGCTGTGTTTCAGTCAGATCCTTGGTACATTTAACTTGAATAATTTGCCTGTCTATCCTGAAACTCCTTTAAAAGTTTGAAATATTAATAAGCTTAAGGGAAAAGCATGTTAACCTAAGCAGTGAGTGTCCTTAGTTAAAGAAGTTATGACTTTTAAATATCATCCACTCTAGGCTTCTACTTTTTGTTTCTCAACCTACGATCTCTTCTTTTCTCAATGTATTTCAACAGGAACTCTCTGTCTGGATTAGCCTAATGAATAAGTAGCTTTCTGCTAACTGCCTGGAAAATGCACACAAAACACTTGACTGTGTCATTGCCTACTGATTCAGTAACTGTGATCTTGCAAAACTGAGAGTAGTGTAGTGTCCTCTAAAACCAACAATGTCATCATTAATTCATCAGAAACACAGCTCTGAACTTCGGTTGTTTTATTTTACCAAAGCAACCGGGCAAAAACATTCCAATGTGCAGTAAAGAAAGTTTCAAGCAACTGGGGTGCACAGTGCTTTGTGTTTAAGCCATTGACCTTGTAATGTGATCACACAGACTTTTTGTAAATTAATCTTTCAGATCTTATGAGTGACATGTGAACTTTGACTTCATGGGCAAAAGACAGACTCCAGCTCCAGTAGAGTCACCTGTATCCCAAATGCATGATAAATTTACATAACTTTCTTTTGAAAAACATGAGTCTTTTGGTGCTTTCATGTTTTTTACTAGGGGAAATACTAGACTTCTTTTTTCCCCTTATTGTGCAGTGGTGTACATTGTTGAGTATAAATTAGATTGTCCCAAGCTTCATTTAAATATATCTTTTAGCTGTTCCTATAGCAAGTATATGTTTCAGATTGCAAAACATTAACTTTTCTGTGAGCTGTTTACAGCTGTACCATTTTACGTGTTGGTAATTTGTTTGTTGTTTCTAGAATTGTATCAATTTCCCTAAAAGTAAAAATTGCTAGAGTCAGTGTTTACACAGCTGTTTTGAAATACATTTTATATCTGAGCATATTTGGCAGAAAATGGGTGAAAAATTCAAACACTAAAATACTCCTGTATCATCAAGACATTATTTTTTAAACTGTGAGTCTTTTTACTATAAAGCCTTTAGATTTCTCCATGAGCATAATTATGTTTTGTCCCTGTTGCAGGAAAGCTTGTGTGCTTATGCTTAGTAGATGCTGTCTGGGTGTTTCCTGTACATCTGTCTCTTGGCTTGTGGAATTCTCTTTGGTGATGAAGAGCAAGTACAGGAGCCTGCCTAGTGTGGCTGTGTGACCTGTCGAATGCCATCATTGCTTCTGGTTACAAACACGTAGCTGTTTCTTATTTACCAGGCACGGGTTTACCAGGAAATGAGTAAATAGAAGGAAGGAAATGTGTATTACAACGTTGAGTCATATACCTGTTGGCCCATAGCTTCCATAGTCAAATCAACCCACTGTCTCTGTAAAGAGAGTAAAGGCTCTCTTGCTTTTTATCTGTATGCAGATACATAGACCTGTGCTTCTGTTTACACAGCCCAGGATAACAGTACAGAACTACAGCATTTCAACTGCATGTGCTTTTCTTTGTTCTGGGACATGAGAAAGGATCTGTGACTGAGAAAAAGAACAGCAGAAGATGCTGAAAGGGGTTTCTATTTCTAAAAGATTCTAGAATATTAAGAACCATCATAATTTAGAAATTATTTAGAAAGTAAGTGTGTTTTTTTTGGGTTTTTTTGGTCATCCCCCCAGAAGAAAAAGGATGTTGGCTGTCCTATCCAGTCTTATAGTGCTTATAGTGGTTTTAGTTTGTCAAGGACCTAATACATGGATTTTAGTTATAATAATAGAGGAAATTTATCATGCCAGCAGGAATATGCTCATTGGTACTGTTGTACATTACTAGATATGTTAGACCAGCCTGAGGAAAAAACTAAATTTTAATTTTTTTTTTAAAATAAAACTATGGTTTACTTTAGCAACTAGACCTACTGAAGAATAACCTTTGTAGTTAGACAAAAAATGAATAGTATTACCATTTTACATTTCTATTTTTTTAAAACAGCTGTCAAACATCAATTAATAATAATTATTTTAATAATAACTTATTTTATCTCAGTCTTAGCTTTTCTTATTGTTATGTGGTAAATGTAAATTTTCTGGTCATGTATATTTGAATATTTCAAGATTTAACTCCTGTTCCTGTGCTTACTGAAAGGATCCACCCCCTTCCTCAAAATCAAGAACGGGTGCAGGCAAGCTTGAAACTCCAAATAAAATGTTTTCCCTGGGGCAGTATTGTTCATCACATTCTTCCTAAAGGCTTTTGGTTTTTCGTTTTGAATGGAAATAGAAGAGCCAGATGCAGGTATCTCATTTCAAAATACCCTTCCATTCTTTAGAAAAGAAAAAGATTCTTCATTGTTCTTTCTTTGTGAAAAATGTTTTTTCAGCACTCCATAAAATATATGCCCACAAGCACAGCTGCAGCCTGACGTTCCCTGTAGAAACTTTGCACTTGCCTTGTAGCAACATGCCAGCAAATACAAAAAGAAAATCAAATTATTTATCAGTCTTTCGCTGACCTCTCATAAGCAGAGACTGAGATGTGGCAAAACTATCCCTGTGCTTACTCATATATCTATACTTGTGTACAGAGGTTTTTCTCTAAAAGGCATTAACAATTTCATAGATTTTAGACAGAATGTTCCTTAGTGAGTATAAATGCTCATGTTGTAAATTGAAAGAGTCAGAAACATTTCATGAGCAGTAAATGGGAACTTTCTTTCTTTAAGAGACTTAATAGCCCTGCCATTGTGAGGTAGGATTCCATATTTGCAATTCACATAACTACAAATATTGCCAAATTCTTTCTTCTTCCCACAGGTTATGTAATTTTGGTACTGTTAAAGCTCTAGATTTTTGCAGTGCCGTAATTGCACTAGAATCTTTGCTCCTATTTAAAAAGAAAAGCAAACTAAGCCTTTCTTTAAAACTGTAACAATTAAAAGCTCAAAACAAAGCAAAAATATGGTTTCAAATGTACTAGACCTGGTATTTTCGGAGAGGTGTCCTGGCTCTGTTTTTGAGTGCTTGCATTTGCCAATACTGTGTGTGCTTTTATTGACCTTGTGGGATGAACTACAACAACCAAGACAGTGAAAGCTAAGCCAGTGTGATACATTATGGGACTTGTTATTTAAAACTAGGTGTCTTTACATCTCTGTACTTCAGCTTTCTGAAAAGTAGTGTCTTGTACACTTTCTTCTAATCCTCTGTGATTTACCAAATTTCTGTTGTAATACTGATCTGTACTGCCTCCCATTTGTTTTCTTTTTGCTTAGTATCCTTTGAATTGTATTGTTGGAAAGGTTTTAGTTTTAAAACAATAATTTGTAAGCAAACTCTTAAGTGTTATTTAGATTTTAGCTGGGTTGAATTACTGTCTGAGGTGCCAGTATCTCTCTGCTGCCTGTGAGGACCTTGGGGAACTACAGTTAACATTAGTACTTGTCTGAGGGTCTTGATTTAGGTGGCATGAATGTGAAATAGAGAGAAGAATAATGCAGTCAGTACTCTGTAAGAAACCCCCCTTTATATGAGAAGAAACATGTTTTTTTTTTTTCCCTTAACTTGGATAATGGAGCTTGTATGCTACCTATATTTCTTTGCTAGAAAACAATGCAGGTTTTTGAGTCTTGTTATTCTACATACAGCAGGACTTCCTTCATAACATATTTCCGCTATTGGGACAGAATATTTCCATCTTCAAAATACACATCACAGGTCAGGTTTACCATATACATATGTATCTTATTTAGGAAAAGTCAGTGTTCAGAGGTGCTTGGTGCTGTTGATACACAGTGCCAATAAATAAGATTCACTTTAAAAGATATCCCTAAAGAATATCAGGAAATATGGTCTGAACTCCTAGAATACATAAACTATTATTTTCTTCTTTTTTAAGCTTCTGTCTGTAGTTGCTTTTGGTCAGTCTTTGTGGTTTACTGCTCCTTGGGCCAGTCCTTATTTTTAGTGAAACCAAACTACACCTGCAGATCATCTAGATCATGTGTTTGTGACTTCCCTGCTTTCCTCCTTATTGGATGGAGTTAGTTTTATTGATATTTTAGCATGTGAAGTTTTCATATGTTATGAAGAAACAAATATCTGTGTCCTTAGTTCTGTTGCTATTTGTATTTTCTGTTCCCCCAATAGATTACAGACCTGTAAGTATACTTTAAAATCTCAAGATTCTTTGTTGCAGAGTTTTAAATTTGCTATAATAAAATGCTGTGGTACCATTATGCTGTACTGTATCTATTTCTTGGAAAAATAAAAGGCAACTTGACCAGAGAAAGAAAAAATAAATGGGACTTTGTAACAGAAAACAGCTGCAACCACATCAAGGCATTTTTGTCTACTCTAGTGGCTTTGCTGAAAATTAAAGCCACAACTTAATATTCAAGGAAGATAGTTCTATGGAATGAAATCTGTTAAATTCTTAATAACAAACAGTTAAAAACACAAAACGGGATGTTTAGGAAACTCTTTTTGAATGCTAAATAGCCTAGATTGCAGAAGTTCTGCTTCTTCAGTAGAGGCTAGAAAATGAAATTCTTATTCAGAATGATGGATTGTAAATACCAGTTCAAGAATTTGTGTCTTACATTTTCGCACATATGTTCAGTGTGTTCAAATAAAAACAGCTTGGTTTCTAACCTAAGAATACTTGAAAGTGTAGGAAATCAAGTGCTCTAAAAACAGGGAGCTATCCACTGGTTGAGGAAGATTTTAGAAATGAGGGAAAAAATTATACAGTGACTCATATATAGTACTATGCTTAGTTTTTTCTGTCTACAAATGCACTCAATTAGATGAGCCAAGCATTGAACTAATCTGAAGTTAGAAGAGCTGCATTCTTGCAAAACATCTGTTGACAACCTTGGAGTAGATGGATTTTAAATTCAAAGTGACTTAAATCAAAGACTTATCATAGTTTAGTATTTAAATCAAGGGGGTTTTGCATCATGTTTCATGCAGCTTTCAAAATATTTAAACTGTTAAATTCTTTTTCTGAAGAATGGTTGACTCTTACTGTTTAGTGACTACTGAGATATGCTGATTTTCAGTTAAATATGCCCATTACATTAAGTCAGTACCTCTTTGCCCTATCCAGGAAAATATACTCTATGCACTTTTAGTTATAGAATTTAATGTATGTTTATAACATGACATACTGGGTACTTAAAAATTTCTTTGAAAAAGTGGATGTATGGGTGTCTGTACTAGGTCTGGCTGGGATGGAGCTAATTTTCTTTACAGCAGCTGATACGGTGCTGTTTTGTATTTGTGACCAAAACAGTGCTAGTAACACATCCATGTTTTAGCTGTTGCTGAGAAGTGTTTGCATGGCTCTTCTCTGTTTCTCGCTCTGCTCTCCCGGTTAATAGATTGGGGATGTGCAGTGGGCTGGGAAGGGCACACAAGGAACCAAACTAACCAAAGAGATATTCCATGCCATATAACATCATAATCTGTAATAAAAACAAAGAGAGGGTTTTAGGAAGTTACCTACCTTTTGCTCAGGAACTAGCTGGGCATTGGTGTACCCATGGAAGATAGTGATTGATTGCCTTTGTTGCCTTGTTTTGTTTTTTTCTTTTCTTTCCCTTCTCCTTTGCTTATTAAACAGTTTTTATCTTGATCTGCAATTTTTATTGCTTTTACTCTTCCTTTCTTCTTCACCTGTCTGTTTTTGTATGCAGCATGTTAAGAATATTCCACAGTAGCACTGAACAGTGCTGTTCATAGACAAGGTCATGGTACTTTGGTGTGATGTGTAAAGGTGAGACCCTTGGAGTTGATGATGCACACTGAGTTGAGTAGTATAGAGATACAGGGCAAGAATTGCGTTTTCAAAGCAGAACAAGGCTGTTTGAGAAACTATGAGTAAGGCAGGACATAACTAAAGCTTACAAAACCTTCCTGTCCTGATATGTCAAAATTCTGATTGTTGTCCCAATAGATCAGTGTACTCTTAAAATGGAGTTTTTTTTTATCAGGAAGGGAGCAGTTACTTTAGAATTGACTGTTGCAGTCCTACCCATCAGTAAAAATGTAAGTAAATTAGAGCATCAAACTATTTCAAGCAAATAAAGTAACATGAGAACTGTTCATTGCAATACTTTTGGATCAAGTGACAAAATACACGTTTATACACATACCAGCTACATGAGTCCTTAAATAGTCCTGGCTTTCTAGTGTTTATTCATTTATTGTGTGCCATTTTATGAGTATTTACTGTAATTAGAAATAATCCTGAAGTATTAGCTTTCTCCCCATGCTAAAATCTAGTAAGGCCTTCTGGTGTTAGCCTCTGTTGCTGTGTAGATGTGGAAAACAAGCCTGAAGCTTTGAGCTTGCAAGCCTGTAGTCACAGCAATTCTGTCCACAGCGATCTACATGTTTGCATTCCTACCACATGCAGTAAGGTTTTCTGTATAGACCCAGGTCACTGAGGAATTCAGCAAGGAACAAGAAATCTTCAGTCAGAGAAGGGCCACAAGTGTGTGAAAAACTAGCCACACATAAACAGTAAAGGTCGTTAGCAGGCTCCTAAACTCCTGCCTAGGAATTAGTTTTTTGGATCATTAACGGTAAAAAGCCTAGGAAATGAATAGGACTCAGTGTCCTATTAAAAATTAGCCAGAACAATTAAAAGGTTTTCCCATTTCTAATGGGAACCAGACGTAATAGCTCATTTTCCCTTGTCTAGTGGGCTGTTTCTGCATTTTGAATTACATTGGTTTTATGTCTTTGTATTTTTAAAGAAATATCTTGAAGTATTTTTTCTGTATGGGAGCTGTAAATGATTTATAGTGAGGCCAGTGAAAGCTTGGGAGAAGCAGAATCTAGTGTCTCCCTAAGACTCTGTTACTGACTCTGTCTTGTGACTCTAAGCTAGTACACTTCGCTGTGTCAGGATTTCTTCTGGTGTGTGCAAATGTATACTTTGCGAACTCCTAATACAGCTCCTGTGTTATGTGAGCCCAGGAGTTAAAATGCTCATTTGGTTGCAAGTGCACAGCCTTTTTTGGTGTAAGGTGTCTCTCCTGAGGGTATTACATGTTTCCCTAAACACAGTTTTCTGATTTCAGCAGCAGCCTTTCTGCTTTCGTTTCTATACACATTTCTTGCTGCTGAGTGGATGACTGATGGCTATTTAAGAGCTATCTTCTTGTCTACTGTATATATTTCCTTAACCCTAAAATGACTTGGGCACAAGAAAATTGCAAACAGTGAGCCTTTATTATTTTAAAAAGATGTGGTTTTTGGAGAGGTATATTAAATACTTGCCCTTTCCTTATCTTTGCAGCCTTGCAAGCCTGTCTTAGAAAACAATCCAAAGGTAGGAAGAGAGAAAGAAAGAACAAAAATGAGCAATGGTTTACACTGTCTGCTTTGCCTGCAGGCCTGCCACTCTGGAGGAAAACAAGCCCACAAGTCACCAAACTTTTTCACACTATAGCTGTGACTCTCCTCTCCCTTGCCATTTGCCTCAGGCTCTAAATCTCCCCACATAGCCCTCTGGTAGTAATCACGGTAATCTATGAGTTAATTGTATTACAAGTCATAGGATTTTCCTGAAAGGCAAAAAGGGAAAAATTTAATTTGGACGAGGAAAAAAAGATTGCAAAAATAGGGTGGGGACAGAGGGAATAAAAGGACAAAAGAAAGGCAGGACGAGATGATCTTCCTCACTGTGTTAATTTTGTATGCATTCATTTACACCAGATGCAGAATTCCTTTCTGCAGTGAGAGAATTGCCCTTCATTAACATAAATTTAACTCTTGGCCAAGAGCTTTGAAATATGTTTCTATAGAACCACACACTCAAAAACATGTGGGAATCCATGTGGGTTTGCAGATATGAGAATCTTCTGTGATACAAATATAGTAATGTTTGCATAGCATAATATATTGCTCTGTGGCTATACTCTAGATGCAGATGTGCTTCCAGTAGTGGTATAACTGTTACTGTGGTGCTCTGCCTGAGTGAATGTGTCTTGTCTATTATAGCAAGTCCATTCTAATAATGACTATGTGTAAACAGATATTGTCATGCAAGTTAAAATACTCCTTCAAGAAATGTAAGGAATTTAGCATGGGCTAGTAGATTAGATTGAGACTGAAAATTTGAAAAATTCAATGTTTCATTTTTGATTTGCTACTAATTATTTTTCCCTGTCTGATTTAGTTTTCATCAGTGATTAAAGTGATTAAAGATCACTGCATTAAGATTAAAATTTAAAAGCCTAAGTAAAGTCTGAAGATGTCATAATTTTTTCTTTGTTATTTAAATAAGTGCTTAAGATTATGGTTTGATTTTAGTTACATTATCAAAAGTGCATTGATACTAAGATTAGCTGAATCTCAATATAATTAGTTGGTTTTACGTTAATCTACATAAAGCTGTCTACATATAATAATAGTCTGTTGATGCTCTTTTTTTGTTTGTTTGTTTGGGGGTTTTTGTTTGTTTTGGTGGGGTTATTTTGTTTGTTTCTTTGTTTAAAAGCCTTTAATGTCTCCATTTCTTTAATGAAATTGTGTCTTTTGTATGTATACGAAGTGAACTCCAAGTGCCTTTGGGAAGGAAATTGGTCTGTGCAGGAAAAGACTAGTGAAAAAAAGGTTGAATAAATCTATAAAATTAAATTTAAGTACATCAGCTAGTGTCTGAACTGTAAAGTAATCAGTCTGTAGGAGTGGTTATTAGCTATTATTAATGTTCGAACATGTAAATACAGAATAGTGACTGAAAGTAACCTAAAACTTTTTTCTTACTCACTTTCTAATGTCACCTTGTGATTTTTAATAGCCACAACAAGTTTTACAAAAACATACTATTTCCTTCCTGACTGAAAACTGTCCCCATTCATGAACATGAATAATCAGTTTTCAGGCATAATCCGTATATCATGTGCTGCATAGGCTGTGATCTTGTCAGGTCATTTACAAAACTGAGGTTTTGATTGTAGAAAGCATCTTTTTCCATTGAATGTTGCATAGTATCTATAACATTTATAATATACATTATTATATCTTCTAGATCTCATATTTCATTGGCGAGTGTATTATGCATATCTAAAATATGTCTTGTACTTTTCATTATCATCTTTAAATTGTCAGGGAGCATTGTGCTTCTCGGTTACCAAGGAGCATTAGGGATTGTAAAGGCTAGAAGTAACTTCTCATTGCAAACCTCTCTAAGCAAAATGTCCTTTGCTATTCTTCTCCATTACCAGCTAATATCAGTCATTATCTTTAATATCTAATTTTAAGAAATGTCCAGTAAAGGAAACCTGTGTGATAACAATGATGGGAGAGTACCACTGTCTGAATTAGAAACTGACTGAAAAGACAAATCTGTGAGCTATCCAAGCAGTGACAGCTCGTAGAAAGCACTGAAACTGTCATAGAGAAGTTGGAGCTTCCTTTGCTGACATGCCATGGGATGTATTTTACAAGCTCCTGTAGATGAGTAGCTGATGTGCTTTTTGTCACATGGCTGAGAGAGGCTATGTTGCAATTCTACAGCAAGTGCCTGGGAATACTTCAGTCAATATGTGACAATCTCTTTGTGGGCTGGTGCTGTCCAAAGCCATTTTTTACCCCAGTTGCATCGCCCCAACAGTTGAAAGTCTTTTAGCAATATGCTGTTTTGCTTTCAGTAATTAAAACCTTTGAGTGTGTGGGTCTGTAGGTATACACAGCAAACCCAGATATATGAAAAAGTACGTGCTTTGGTAAATAAAAAACAGTGGTATCTAGTGGAAGAGTAAGCAAAATCAAAGGCCTCTCAGTACCTTGTGGACATCAGACTTCTTTCCTAACTTTCAGCATCTAATCTATCTAGAACCTAGTGAAGATGGTACATAGGCAATGTAGTTATGTAAATATGTATTTAAATTCAGTTTGAATTGGAAAACATTGATATCATTTTAAAAGTTCTGCCAGTGCTTTTGTGTCTCAGACTGTTCTATGGCGCTGCTTTTCATTAATTATATTTTGACAGAAGAAATTCTTGCCCTTTTTTTTTTTTTCTTCAGACTGAAGAACAAATGGGCCTCTCTGAAGAGCAGCTTAAGACCCTTCTGGAAGAATGTATGCAGTCCCAGAGAACAATGAGCAACGTTTCCATGCCAAAGTCTCAGGAATCTCTTTCTTGTGGATTAAGTCCCCCTTGTTACACAAGTCAAGACTCCACTCTTCACTCCACATCTACTCTTTCCAAAATGTTAGTTGAAGACCATATTGTAGGGATGTTAACGGCTCAGGAAAAGGCTGGACTCGAAGACAAAAGCTTATGTGTTAATGCAGAGAGTGAAATTCCTGGCTACTATATGAGCAAAGCATTGGCTGGTAGACACTTATCAAAGGATTCACTGGCCCAAACCGAGGAACCTGATGACCTAGAAGGTTTACAGAAGATGGGAGATGAGAGTATTACTGAAGGTTACTTTATGTCAAGAGCACTCAACACAAAAAGGTTGAAGAAACCTTCTTTCTTGGGTGAACCATTATATTGCACCAGCATGAACAATGAGCCATCCACAGAGACTGACATTCTCAGCATACCACTGCAAACCGAAGGAGGTGAGACTCTTAACAACCTTGAGAATAGGCTTTTGATTATGATGAAAAAAAACAAGTGGGTTCTCACCAAAGGTATGCACCAATACACACTGATTATTATAGTGGGGCAAGGATGTACTTTTATAAAACATAAAACTGTGCCAAAAATAATATACACGAAATAACAGAATGTTTATTAAAATTCTTGCCCTGACATAATTGACTCTAAGACTAAGATTCTTATGAAATAGAATATTGATGTTGATTAATTCTGTCAACTGGAAAGCAGTGTTGACAACACATATGGATTATCTTTTTGGTAGTAGAAAGTCATGTTCACTGTTCTGTGGAGAGCAGATATTCTCCCAGTAGTTGGTATAACAATTCACACAAAAATCCAAGTGTTTCTGTTTTTAATAAAGTAAACTTGGTAGTATAGAAACAAACATGACCTAGCTATAATAAAAATAATAAATTGCTTTCAGGAAGTTCAAATTCACACATAGAAGGTAGCAACATGCATAAATACTGCATAATTTCTATAAATTACTTTTAGTCCAGTAAAAGAAAGAATAGACTTTATCTAGCAAAAAATTAAATTCACCCTGTCTGGTATTATAAAAAGAGCTTGGAAATGTCTCTTTCTTATGTCCTTTAATTAATTGCAAGTATATAGTGATATTGTAATCTAAATCTCCATTTAGATTTTTAGTCTAAGACCACTTCTTTTTCTGGAAAGCAAACTGTGCAAATAAGGCAGGTTTTAGGCAGGTACATCTACATCTTTCATTTCTTTCATAAAAATTGTGCCATTACAAAGTTGCTTGTGATTAAAGTGCTTTTGGTTAATTGTGTTAGAAATCAATAAATTTTGCTACGTTTGTCAAGATAGATCTTCGTTATACTGGTAATCTATTCTGAATTTGGAGAAACATCTTTTCACATTTATTGCTAGTTTGAATAGTTGTAGTACAGTCAGTCTCAAGTGTGACTCAGCCCCAACTACCATCTCTCTTTGTTAGTGTATTTTAAGATTGGCTGTGTTAAATCAAGCAAAACACCGTGCACTGTAGCCACTATGTAGTGAAGTGAGCAGGTAACTGTTTGTGCCTGTTGCAGTAGACATTGTCACTACGATGTAATTTTATTGCATAAGAGAGAAAGGAGATTTCAGCTAATAAGTAAATTTCCATGTAGGACGTCCTGTGGTAAAAGTCTTTAAAGGGAACGTGTTGACATTTATCACATAATAATTTTAATATCCTTGAGTCATAATCATGCTTTGTGTCAGAGCAATGCAATAGGGTGTTTCAATTATCTATTTCAGTAGTGGCTGAGTGATGTTCAACCATATAGACCTCAAATCTGTATGGTTAATAAACATCTTGGTTTTATGGTACTTCTGCTTTTTTTTTTTTATCTTTTGGTGAGGGGAAGTGTTCTGAATTTTCAGTCTCTAAAACTTTTCATTTTTACTAAAAACAGAACCAAGGATATCATTACAGATGTCATTACCCCATCAGGCACTGAGTCTTTGTGTCAGTGTCTGATTTTTAAAAATGGTGTGAGCAGGTAAGCTTTAGGCACACTAAGAGTGTGTGTAAAATAAGACCCACTTCAGAGGTTCATAATTGTTTTCATATTAGTGCCAAATATTTGGCAGTTACCTGTAAGTTTAAGTTAATTATGTTCAGATTTATTTTATTCCACTGATATTACTCTAATGCTAAAACATAGATCCAAAGTTAGCATTTAAACAGACAGCAGTCCATTCTTATTTTTGTCAATGTATTGCTCATGAGAAAGTGTACAGCATAAACCAGAAAAACCTGATTCCTTTCCGTTGAATTAACGTTTCCCTTAAAGGTGCCTCGGTTCTGTGTTAAGCAATTTTTCCTGGCCATAAGCAAAAGGTTGTGATTTTTATCAAATTTGTAAAGTTGCTTAATGTATTCTATAGGTAGGCTTGTTGTTAGTTCAGACACAATTAGATGTGCTGGTTGTATTGAGGAACAGAGATCCTAGTGGTGTCCAGTTTAAGGCAAATACATCTGCAGATGAAGATGTCTGGTTTATTTTGGTTTTTAAGAGACATTTACGTAGTTGAGCTTTGTTACAAACTCAGTTCTAAAGGACATGTAAACATATGTGCATAATCTTTTGTAAACAATTGACTTTCTGCTCTGCTACACTTGCTTTAAACTTTATGTAGTGCTGTGTAAGCAAACAAAACCGTGTGAAACTGGTTTAGCAGAATTTTGGTTTCGCAGTCATTATATGGTACTGTAGTCTGTGATAAAGATTGACTGTAATACATTATTTTAGGAAAGCATAATTATTAACATCATTCATATACATGTATGTGCATATATATCTGAAGGAAACTCGTGTGCCTTTAGAGAGAAGTAATTTGTGCTTCTTGAAAGAAGCAGTAATTTGCATCAGGGTCATATGCATGTAAATATGGGTGATGTTTACTGAAATAAACAAGCCACTTACCCACATGCAGATATGAAAAGAATTTCTCAGTTGTATGAGCCAATTGGTAACGATTTCCAGTTCTATATTTTTGGGGGGCTATATTTAAGTAGAAGCTGTATCACAAACCGCTGTTGCTTTTTTCTCTTGCAAATAATATTGGGCTTACAGCAGTTCAGCATATGATTCTTTTCTTTTTTACAGATGATGTGAAGATTGGAAGTTGAAGGGAGATTGATTGTATGCTTCTTTACACAATGGTTTTTCTAAAAATGTGGTTTTCAGTCACTGAAGGCAATGAATTATTGCAATGGCAAACTGTTCCATGAGGTGATTTATTCTTAAGAGCTAATTATTATTATCGTTATCATATATTGTTGCAGTTTGATTTGAAAATAAACTCTTGCACTTTAAATTTCCTGGTGGTTTTCTATCTAATAAATAAATCTACATATGTATTTGTCTAGCTGTGTATCTGATAGACGTGCATGTCTTTGTTCATGAAAAATATAAAATACAACTTGCAAAGTTCTATTTCTACTGATGAGGCTTTATTAGAATGGATGTGAAATGCATTTAATAATTTTGTCTTTCCTCTTTTGCACACAGTCTGCTTTTTTTCACAAAGTTAGCTAAAACCCCAGCCTCTGTTATCCCGGTACAGTTTGCTGGAGCTTGTAGCCTGTCTGACTGCTGAGCCCTGACTCGGTGAAGGACTCAAATACATACTTGGTCTTCTGCCCTGGGGCTGTCTGCTGGGCTGCTGGTTTGATTGAAGGTAAAGACTTGCACAAGTCCCCTGCTGGATCTGAACATCAGCACCAGTCTGCTCAGCCATGTCTGCTTCTTGGTCCTGCGGAGAGTATAACCGTACAGCAAGCAATCTTATCCTCTGGTTGAGAAGTTTAACTAAGTAATGAAAGATCACAGTCCCTTGTGAAGGTTTGGCATGAATAAAAGTGAAGGGGTTCAGAAGTTTGCCCTAGCAGTTACCGGACTGTGAAACCTTGTAGTAATGACTAGCTGGAGGACTAGTAATGTAAACTTAATAAAAGTTCATTACAAGCTTTTGCTTGTCTATTCTTCAGCTAGTATTTCTCCTGAATTTTCTGCTTCCTGAGCTGATGGTTAGTTTTTCACTTCATGCACTGTTCTGTCAAAATAAGAAGACATTGTTAAAAAAACATGGTTCTCTCTTAAAGGTGGGGTTTTTTTTGAGGGGGAATGATACTCTAGCAAAGAAAACTGTAGATTTTCCCACTGACAAGCTCTCATTTGACACAAATGAACAAATTGTTTCTCAGACACCATACTAGCCGTTTAACATGCAACAAGAAAAGATGTATGGATACAATCTTAACTATAGAATGGCTGTGTTATGGTATAGGGCTTACTTGGACTAATCTGAATGTTTAAATTAATGTACATAATTGGCCCAGATTTTAATCTCATTTGCAGAGTTGCCAGTCTGAGTGCATGTACACTCCTGAGGAAGTGGTAACTGTGGATATAACAGAGATCAGAATCTAACCAAATTTATTTTAATTAAAACTGTAAATGGGACATTATAGTTGTGACAAGTAAGTGCTATCTATTGTTTTATCTGATATTTTTTCTTGTTTTGCAGCAGCAATAACACACCCATGGGTGCTGGACATTGCTGTGCACTGGATTGCCGTAAGCATGTTTCATGGAGCTTTGCAAATCTCACCTTACCTTTCATACCTTCCTTAAAAATTTTAAGCCTGTGTCATAATTTCTTTACCATAAATATAGTCCAAGCAATACTGACAAGTTTTTTTCAAGACCATTTTCTGTGATTCTGTTATTCATGCAGGACCATCCACTGACTGTAATCTTTCCACGGTCCAGTTATTTTCACACAAAACTTGTGTTTTATAGAGTCCTTCTCAAAAACAGTGTCAAAGTGCTCAGAGTTTTTGAAGAAAACTAAGTTCTGTTTCAGGTTTATATGTAGAATATCTACAATGTATGTTAAGAGAACTACTAACTAATTCTTACTTTCTTGGTGTATTTTGTTATCTTAAATCTCACTTATGAAAAAGCTCTTCCTAGCACCCTCAAGGAAGAGCCTGTCGCTGACTAAGCCTTACAACATTCCTGAAGCCATGAATACAAATTTTTATTTGTGTCTGGCATTTGAGGGATAAGCAAGTTAAATTTGAATGACTATTGACTTGAAGTGCATGTTCCAACAGGAAGTCTATTACTTCAGGTCTTGGGAAATGCCGAGCACCCTGCACCAGTTGTCGCTGCAAACTGCAGGGACCTGGTGCTTGTGAAATGCTATTCCAAAGGTGCTTAGGGTCAGTACCTGAACTCAGAGACTGTGTCAAAAATTAGTGACCTAATATTTATCTGTGCTTGGTTGCTACTACGTTATATTAAATAACATGTTATTTGGAAAGATTTTGTTTCTTGCTTGATGTTACAGGTGAAATATGAATTCAAGCCCTTCTTTCTTTATTTTCAATCTTAAGTAAAACTGTAAGAAATAAAATTATTTGGTAAAACATATTTACTGGTATGAGGTACAGAATAATGGAGATACATAAAATATACTAAGATGGTCATTTGCTGAAACATTACCAATATCAGGGTAAAAGGAAAGTTGAGCACAAGAGGGTTCATGGGTTTTTCTTTGTTTTTCCAGTGTCTCTTGGCTGTGACCTGCAATAACCCCTCCGTCGCTTGCCACTGGAATTCCAGCTGCACTGGAATGCGGCAGCTTCTCCTCGGGGAGTGATGCAGCAGTGATGATTGAGATATTTCAATGGATTTTCCTTTGCAGTCTAACTCAGGATTTGGAAACAGGTTTTCCAAAATACTTACCTTCATTCAGCATAAGTTGTATTTGCTAAAAAGTTGTGACAACTAGCTGCTTTACGGTCTTTCCTAGCTCCATTCATCTGAAAACACAGCAGAGTTCCAGAAATTTAGCATTGGTGAAAGCAACATACCCACGAATAGAAGATTTTGGTATTCTTGCATCTATTTACTGAGCAATATATGACCAAACTATTCTGCCATTGTCAATGAGACTCCTCAGTAATATCTGCATAGTGCTGGTGTTCGGGGTGGCCAATGCTCAGCTGTTGGTACTGATGTACTCTACTGTGTATATTTTGATTCTGCATGTTTGCCCTTTTAAATTACAAACTCCATAGTGTTTTACTCTGAAAGAAGAAAATAAGGGTGATTCAATCATTTTCATGTACTACATGTGTGTATATATAAATTATATGTATTAATATATATATGATATACTATAAATCCATATATTTGAGTAGAATGATTTAAAGAACTATAGTATCGATTCCAGTGTACTGTAATGGTCCAAGTTCAGTCCAGATTTACAGTTACTATGCAGATTTAGCACAGCTGAGAAAAATTGGTAGACTATTGTGATTTAAAAACAAAACAAAGACTTGTTGAGTATAGACAACAATGAAAAAGGAATGAAGCTATTCTTATATGTCCAGAATTCAAGTTTAAAGTAATTATGTCCGGGGGTAAAAAAAACTTACAGCTTCATAATTTAAAAAAAAAAAAAAGAGGAAAAAGCCCCACAGAAATTCTCAGCCAAATGCTTTTTTTCCAAGCCAGATGATAGCTTGTTGTATCTACTTTGTGGATCTGTAGCACATGCTTTCCCTCTCACTTCCCGAGCAGAACTCCTGCAGAGTCAGTGAACATGCTGAGCACAGAGTGAAAACAGGCTGTGCAAAAATTATCTGCTGCATAGATCAGAGAGGAAGGGGCTGCTTAAACATGTTATCAGAGTACTGAGGGCTAGTCTAGGAGTGCAAAAAAATATGCCAGTAATTCATAGGCAATTTTACCTGTGAATAAGGGAGTGATAGGTGAGAGGCTGTTTGCAGCTCAATTTCTGTAGTTTCAGTAACGGTAAGAATTTTTATATTTTATTAAAACCCCCTATCTTCTGGATAAAATTTCAGCAAACATGAGAATGCACCTCTTCTCCTAGTTTTGCTTCCTAGAAAGTGTGTCTAACCACAGCTTTAAATGAGATCTCTGTCTTTAGTTGTTTAGGTACAAATTCTGCTACACAGTTTACACTTCCAAGAGTGCTTCCTCCCCTAGTTACAAAATAAAGAGCCCCATGTGTGAATCTCAGTTTGAAGGGCAGACACAGAAGACAAGGTGGTTTGGCAGACGTTTGGGAAGCTGTTACATTAGGAAGGTTTTTGAAATCTAGGAAAAATAATAACTGATATTTTTTTCTTTTTTGAAAGATTTTTCAACAGACTTATTTATTGAGAAATAATTGCTCTTTTATTTCTAGCTAGATTTAAAGGTCAGGAAAACTGTTTCCTTTTTAAATAGAATAGAGGTGCTTGAATACTGCTAATGCTATAACCTACAGTTATCCAATTATACATTTCATTGAGGGAGTGGCTGGAATCCAGGTGCAGAAGCTAGAATAAAAGGCTCCCTGTCATTTAAGTCTATGTGAAATAGTTGACTGCTTGCAATTGAATTTGCAGTACCTTATCTATTATGCTTGGAAAATAAAGTGAAATGCTCAAAAGTGTGTATTAATTTCTGGAGTCCTCCAGTGCATGAATAATTTTCATTTACAGGCAGGTATTCTGTAGTTAAAACTTCTTTTTCCCACTTAAAAATTTTCTGTCTTCTTGTGGAAATACTGTTCTGTGCTGTTATTTTCCTATTGTTTGCTTTGTGTATTTGGTATGCATAGTTTTGGTGGGAAGGGTATTGCCAGAGGCATTCTACCCTCATTTTACAATAACACTAAAATGGTCTCTCCATATGCATTTTGTGAGTGGAGTCATCAAGGGAGACTGACAGAGTATCTAAGCAGTACTCAGTTTAGCTCTTGTATGTGTTGCCTAGGTTAGCAGTTCTTGAGTTTGAAAGCAGTTGAAAAAATTAAAGAGAAATGATGGCTGGGCTTCCTGGGATTTATCTAAATTTGAAAATCCAAGTTTCTCTGTGATACTTGTCTAATTTTATGGATTTCCTATGGAAGACTTTTTCTTGCCAAACACTTGAATGAGTTCTCCTCCTCTTGTAGTAACTCTGCTTACATATTCATACAACTTTGTGCACCTGTTCTTTCTCTCTTGGAAGAGGTGAGAAATAAGAGCTAGAAATCCCCTTGTAGTTATATTAAGATATCTCTTCTATAATTTCAGCAATCCTTTCCAAGATGAATTTATGTTGAAAATCAACCAATTACCATACTACGCACTTAACAACACAATCATGGTAGTATCAGTAAGGAGTGCACTGTTGTCATTAAGACGCAGATCTTGCTGTGGTTATTTCAGTCTTTATCTCCGTAGGTTATCAATATCTACAGGTTAAAATACTATACCTCTTGAACATAGGTTCGATGCAGATGACCACTTGAAAACTGAAGCTACTGTCCTTGCATGGGCTCTGAGAAGAGCGTGCTATGGTAAGAAAACATTGCACTCTCTGCAGTAGCACGAAACTCAAAGATTATTTATGCAAAAGAGTTGGCCAAGTGCCTAATAACACTAGAAGTGGCATGCAGTAGTTAGTGCGCTTGTGTGTCCCACAGATGAGCCTCCAGGGAGCTGGGAACAGCATATTTCCCACAGGCTTCACCTACGGAGTTTTTGCCCTGTGGAGTGTGGCTGTTTTCCATGCTCTTCCTGTTCATTTTTTCTTTGACAGTTCTTCTTTGGGCAAGTACAGGCCTAATTTACTAATCTATAGCTCTTTCTTGTGTCCTATTGTATTCACATTCCCCAAGCAACAAGCAGGTGGACTTAACCTATGGGTTAACACAAGGCATATGGCTTGCCTTTATTATACTAAGGCATGTATCATGCCCAGTTCAGATACTACACTGATATAAGCTACATAAATGCATGCAATAAATTAGCATGAAAGTTTGGCTTGGGCTCAGATAAGGTCATTGGGGTGGGCTGCCAAGGCTATCTTGCCCCACATCAGCAGCAGGTTTCTTTTTTAAACTTATATCTACATATATCCATACATAGATATATCTGTTCATACAGCTAATTAGCTTTCTAAATCCAGAGTATCTCATACTTCCTGCAAGTGCAGTAAAGAGATTTCTCCAGCTAGAAACTTTGTGCTTTGTAGTTCTGGCTCTTGGTACCCCTGGGAAGCAAGAGGAGAGTTTGAGACCAGGACTGCAGGACATGGTGCAGCCAGCCCGAACAAGGTCAGATGGGTTACGCTGACACTACACTCCCGCAAGATACTACCCTGTCTCACTCTACAGGAGTGAAGCAGACAGTCCTGTAACTGGTGAGGGCAGAAATTCAGCAGTCACTTGGAAGCAACAAGTCAGGAGTTCTTTGTCTTCTTCTTCTCAGTGGGATAAAATAAAATATACAGGACTATCCTCAAAAGTTTAGTGACAGAAAAATAAGAAAAAAATTAATAGAACAGGACTCTTCATCCTCAGGAAAAGAAGATGTAGAGATTAGTCATGTATACCTGCAGGACCCTCCTCAAGTACACTTCTCACATGGCTATCTGGCACTCCTGATCTTGGTCTAGCACCTGGCTTTGCTAAAGGGCTCAAGAGACAAACTCCTACTCTAAGTAAAGACTCAGCAACTAGCCTCAACTGCTCATGTTTTTAGCAGCATGTTCCAGCAGTTGATATAGTGGTACATCATCAGCTTTTTGATTACACTAGCAGTCTCAGTCTAGAATAGATATTGACAGATAGTCATCTGCCCCTGCAGTCACCCTGCTGCCTCTTCACGTGAAAGAAAGACAGAAATAGGGGGTGGGCCTGTTTGAAAACCCCCAAAGAGGGTTTTGCCTTGTGGCTTCATCAGGCATAGCGTGGCTAGATCTGCACTTAACAGAAGGCTGCAGTGAAGCCTTCAGAACCAGATTTGCCAGCTGCCCATGCTACCTAATTACAGAAATGCCTTCAGGTGGACAAACTGTCACACCTGGGGTGAAATCTCAGGTATATCCCCTTTTGTCATAGTTCTAATGTAAAGACTGTAGAGATGTCTTGCTTTGAAGCCCAATTTGGCATGAATAACAGAGTTGTGTGTTAGCATAGGAGTGATCCACAGAAGCATTACAAAACAAGAATAAAACTAGAGCACAAAGTTTTAAATATAAATGTTCTTGTTGGTTTATTGTTCTTTGTATGTAAGAAACTTTATTGTACAACTTACACAACTTTAAAATGGAAAATGGTTAAAAATGTTTATAAAAGCATGGTCTTAGAAAAATTCTGCTAGCAAAAAACTTCAGGAGGGAAGCAAAACAAAAAAATCCTCAGTTCAGTGTGCAAACATTTTATAAAAATAGAAATACTAACTCTACAGGTAGCATTTCATGATAAATTATTTAAATAGCGTATCTACACAATTACGTGATTAACTGTTACAATGGCAATGAGAAAAATAATTTATAAAAATACAAGCAATGGTATACAAGATGACAGGAAAACACAACACTCGAAATTGTATTTGACATTTTTTTCCAATGCCATTTCCTTACGGGGAATACATTTTCTGCAAAGAAATTTTGACTATGTACATCATTATCTCTTTAGTACTACAGTAGCTTTAACGTTTGTTAGACATTTGAACTCTGCTTAATCCAAAGGCTTTTCTCAGTCACACAACAATGAGGTAATATTTGTACATAAAAACTTTCACTGTGTTAATTTCTTTTCCTTTTTTTGAAAAGACAAGGGAATGTTATAGGTATAGGGATGCTGCCCCTTCTATTAGGGAAAAGTCTTCTGTTAATGCACACCAAGCCCTTTCCCTCTTTTGCCAGGAACTCCTGAAATTGTCTAGTCCATGAAGAAATCCTTTTGTAGCTGCACATTGCTGGTTACAATAATTGGTGTGCAGCAGCGCAAAGAGCCGATTTGAATGGTTATTGATGGGGGTCATTGTGCCCCTCTGCAGTCTCCTCAGGGCAGGTATTCTGGTTTTGTGTCAGGCTCACTGACCAGTAGTAACATGCTGCAGATGTTTCCCAGCACTAAATAACTAAGATGATAAAGGCCATTCCCTCAGCTCTGGCACTATGGAACTGCTACCATTTAAGGGGCTTGAGTTTTAGCATTGCAGAACAATTGCCCTTGCACAAAGAAAGGAAAAGCCAACACTGAGCTCAGACCAAGAAAATCAAACATCCCATTCCCCCACCCTACCACTTTTCCCTGCACCTCAAAGCCTTTATGGGGAAAATTGTTCTTTGTAACAAATACATCACCACTATCTGCTCCAGACAAGATTTTTTTCTCAACTAAAACTCCTCTAGTTTCAATATAGAACAGAGTTAATAAATAATCTGTATTTACAATATTACAGTCATGAAGACTTATAACAATGATTAGGTGGATAGTCTTGACGCATTTCTTGTTGTTTTAATCAATAATCCCTCAGTCACTATATCATCAAGGATAGGTAAAAATAAATATTTTACAATTTCAGTATTTTATCTACAGGCCCCTTCCCCTGCCCTCCAAAGCAGCAGGGGTTTAGAGCATCTATGGCATGTAGAAAAGGAATGTTTGTTACTATTGCTTTTGTGCCTTTTTAACCATAAAAAATGAAGCACATGCTGGTTTCCTGAAGGACAGCACAGTGCTAGTTGAGATGGTGGTACTTTCTGGCACCATACCTGAAAGAAAACATTTTAAGGTAACAGAAATCTGTATCTAATCAGGAAAAAACAGAATCTAATTGTAAATCCCAGTTTTCCCAAAGCTGGTGTGATCCAGTGTGCCAGTTTTTATCCTCTTTCCCCCTCCCACCATGGAAATCAGTTTTAGGGCATCTGTTTTGCTCTGTTTAATAGAGCAGCTGATCTAGCTCACCACAAATAGCGTAAAAGGTTGTGTTTTCATCTGAAAGATATGACATATAAAACAATCATTTCTCCAAGTTACATGAATGTAAACTAAGGTAGCGCAGCCCTCATTAAAAAAATTCCTCTCCCCCATAAAAGAGACTTAAGAGTTCACCCTCCCACCCAAACCCCTTTTTCCCCACACAATGAAAGGTCTTCAGTTTAAGTAGTCCACAGCACATCCAAAGATGTTCTTTTTACAAAATGCTACTCCATGGGACCTCCAGTTAGAGAGGCAGTGACACTGCACTGTGATAAACAGCAAACAAATGTCTTTCCTACTGAAAGAAGTGTGCTTGTTCCGTGAAGACAATTCTCATTTGCAAGACACATTTGTTTCCTTCCACTTCAGCAGAGGTCAGATACCAAGTATGTTCTCACTTTCATTCTCTCAAAAGCATTCTCTTGAGGCAGGTCATGTGTTTTGAGTCCACATTTATGCAGAAAGAAGAAAGGAAGGAATAATATAATGGTCCCAGGATTTGTAAGGCTAAACGTTTCAGAAGGTGCAATACCAGCATTTAAAAAAAGTCTCTGGATCCAATAACCTTGTGATTATGGATCTGTAAGAAAGGAAAAAAAAAAGATGTTTAAATATTTCTTTGTATTATGCATGATTATGTTTAAGACATGTTCTTTACAAATGTCTCCAGGGATTGATATTGGTAAAGAAAACTAGAAGTGCTTAGGTACTTTGAGTTAGACTTTAGAATCTAGTCTGTGTAACCATTACATGACAAAGTCACAAGAAGACCAGGACACCCTGAACTAGTCATACACACTTATCTGCACTGAACTGCAGGAGTGCAATGGATGGACAGCTTTCTACTTTGCTTGCTTTTAAACAAGTAATTTTTTTTTTCATGTCAGTCACTACTCTTTCTTGCTAAAGTCTGTTTTGCATTTGCACCTTGAAATTTCTCAGCTGCATTGACTCATTCTAATCAGCATTTTAAAGGAGATTCAAGATATATTTCTTACCTGGAACTTAACATGGATCTCTGATACTTTGAAATAGCAGGATAGAAATATACTTAGATTTTATACTTTTAAACTTTTAACTGTGATATCAAGGTGGTGTCCCATTTCTGCCTGCAGAACTCACTTGAGATTGAGCCATGAAAGATTATGGGTACTTTCCCTCTTAGCTCTTATTTCTTGATCCATTCTATTTTACTTTAGAGCAGCTTTCTTGAACCAATTATAGGATCTCTTAAATCCAATTTCTTCCTTACCTCGGCATTCATATTTAAGATCTGAGAAGAACACCATTTCTTGAGAGAAGACAAATAATCCTAGCCGACCACCAGCATAGGTTTTATCATAGATTGGTCCTGAGTCTGCCATGATTTTCTTCCCTTCGTACATTACAACCCTACAAAGAGACAATAGGTCAGCCATCTCTGAAAAGCTTCTTTAAGGTTCATCTTTATAGATATCCACTTTCCTTGTGATAATTACTTCAATTAAAAGGATGATGCTCACCTGATATAACCAGTCTTTGGTCTATGGCTAAGACGCCATCTGTATGCAGTGAAGTCTTTCCAGCCTATGTGACGAGGGTCATGCCACAAAGTTCTCACCTACAAAAGGTAGTCTATTAACCAAAGGCCTGAGATAACCTAGCCATTATTTTGACAAGAAGGTGCCTTTGACAATCTTCTTTATTACTAGTAAAAGCTTAAAGTAAGTCATTAGGCTCTATAATGGGGTCTTTTGAAATTAACTGCATTTAAATTTACTTTTAAATAGGAAACTACTCCACAATTCCAGAAACAAGTGATTCATTGTCTGCAGTGTGCAATCCTGTTATTTTTATAAGATATTTTGCATGGGGGATAATTACCAAGTTATTGGTCTTTGCCAAGAAGACTATGCCATTCTGATCAGCATGTGCAGACCCCATGTCTAACTTGTTGAGAGAACAGCCTGCCTTACAGTGCAGAAGAGTAGGTTATCAAAGTGCCACTCTTACCTGGCCTGGAGTGTTTCCTGTGTGCCACAGAGCATTACGAAGGTGTTCTCCTGGACCAGTAGTGGAATTCACAACTTTGATGGAGAGACCTGAGTAGCCTTGAGCTTTGGTTGGTGTGGAATCCCAGTAGGACTGGGTGATCTGCTTCCACATGACAACATAGAAACGACTGCTAGATTGGTAGCCAAATACAAAGCCAGCATAATCATCATCTCTTTCTGTATTGATGAAGAAGGTGCCACTGAAGTCTACAGCATTGAATTCATCAAAACCTGTGGGGGCATTAAAGGAGAAGGTTTTAGGTGCTGCTCTCTTGTCATTCTTAAACAACTCCTTAATAGTGTCTCAGGTTCATCCTTTCCCCCCATCTCACTGCACACACACCCCACCCCACCCCCCCCATGTAAAAAAACCCCACACAACCAGTGTAATGTCTGTTAGTCAATTTCCCCCTTACCAACTGCAAGGCCAGGGTCACAGTTGACTGTCTGAACCAGTTCTTTACCCTGGTGCCGAACAACCCAGTTTGGATCATTTTGGGATGTTCCTTTGGGATCCAGGGGAATCATCTGAAACCTTCGGAAATCAGTCTCACTAATGTCCACGTTTTCAGGGCAGATATCATCAATGTCTGGCACACTGTCTTGGTCAAAGTCATCTTTGCAAGCATCTCCACGTCCATCACCTGCAGGACACAAGTATCACCATTGTTGTTTGCTTCCAAGTCTTACAACTTGAAGTCTTAGTTGCAGATGTCTTGACTGCCCAGGTACTGCTGGCAGACACTACAGAAGCTGCAACAGCTCCTGTATAAATGCCCTTTCACTCTAGCCTGATAGTGACTTAGAAATAAGTTTGATATATATTGCCATTTTTACATTGCTCCTTATTCCTGAGGAGTACTATAACAGTACAGACATTCTATCTTTTTGTTACTTGGAAGTTTTGTGCAACCCTAAATAGTGCGAAAAAAAATAAAGCACCAAACTATCAGAAGATATGCTTAAGATGTTACTGTGATACTAGCTATCTTACCATCAGAATCAGCTTGATCTGGGTTGGCAACCAATCTGCAGTTATCTTTATCATCAGGGATACCATCATTGTCATCATCATGGTCACAGGCATCACCTTTCCCATCCTTGTCATGGTCAGCTTGATTGGCATTGGGCACATAGGGGCAGTTATCAAGATTATTCTGATGGCCATCTTCATCTATGTCCTGGTTGTTGTCACACTGATCGCCTATGCGGTCAGAATCAGTGTCTTCCTAAGAAAGGGGGGAAAAAAAAAATCCCACATTTTAAAAAGCCACTTTAAGAGGCTGAAATAGGAGTCTTAATAGCTAGAATTAACTGGGACTTCTGCTTACTTTAGCAAGAGCTAAAATGGATGTAGTGAGGTGTTAGGATTAATATATTAAAGCTGCCTGTGCTGGCTGCTTTTGGGCTGCTTTAGTGTTGCCCTGGTTTTGATTTGAATACACAGCAGCAGAAAGCAGTGTGGTCATCAGCTTCTCTTCTACCTTCTGTGTCCCCCTTCTGTCACTAGTCTATTGTGCTGGACACAGGGTACTTTACATCCCACCTTCTCTAGCAGCTCCCTGGTTCCAGGGGCCAAGTAAGGGTAATGCTAATCTGTACCTATGTTTTCGTGTTACAGTCTGTACTGGCTGGTCTATCAAGTCTTCATTTTACAGCTTCCACACCATATAATAGGGGTTTTTTTATCATGAAAGCCTGTAGTGCCCCCTGACTTGGTCAAGACAGTTATTCCCTTAGTGGTCAGAGACTGCATGAGCTGCTGCACTTGCTGATCACATTTTAGCCAGTCATTTTCTTAGTCAGCTTTTGAAATAAGGAAAACATGCTGCTCCCAGGAATTTTATATCCTTATTATGAAGATCACCAACTGACTAACCTAAGAAATGTTTAGGAGACAAGTAGATGCAGTAGTCTCAGATCTTCACTAGAGTTATTTTTCAGAAAATACCTAGCAGCAGCTGTTGGAACTGTAAGAACATGGGTTTTGATACAGACACCATTTGGCAAATTAATAAGAATGATTTGTGACAAGTCAGATTAAAGCTGTAACTTGTTCAAGTACTTTCTATAATACAGACCATACTATATTTTTATATCAGTCTTCTATTTATGTAATGCAAATCCCTTACCTGGTCAGGATTGTGTTCCAGTGGACAGTTGTCACACTGATCTCCAACACCATCCAAGTCTGTATCCCTCTGGTCTACGTTGTAGACATATTGGCAGTTGTCCATTTCATTAAGGACTCCTGCAAAATTAAAGAGTTTATGAATGAAAGTCAAACATCTAAACGTGGCAAAGGACTGTAAAAAGCCACCACCCACTTAATGCAATTCTGAAAGCATTTTGAGCAACATTTGAAAGCTTTGAAAGTTAACTCATCACTACCTCTGCCACACACTTCTGTTCCTACTGCCTGAGTGTAGAGCTAGAATTTAACTGTGCCAAAACGTGTATGTTTCAAAGTGAATTTCCTTTAGCTATAACTGTTACTTCAGTAGTCTATGTCCTGAAACCACCAGAGTAGAACTTTTGTGTGTTCAGGGATGAAGTTCTGGTAGGAAATCAGTGGTACATTGGGCACATTTGATCAATCTGTGATTAGAAAACCCACTAAAGGAATGGTTAGAGGCCACCTACCATCTCCATCAATATCCACTGCACATGCATCTCCTTCTCCATTGTTGTCAGTGTCAGTTTGATCAGGGTTGTGATTGTAGGGGCAGTTGTCACAGCGGTCACCAACATCATCCCTGTCATAGTCATACTGCTGTGGGTTGTAGATGAATGGACAATTGTCCTGCAAGAGCAAGAGAGAAGTCAAGCATTAAAAAGAGTCAAATTAAAGCTTTAACCAGATTCTTCTTATGTTTATACTGCTATATGAAAGGAGAAATTAAAGGCAGGGAAGCAGTTAAAACTGGAATGCTTCTATCTCAAAACACCCCATTGCCAGCATGAGTGTAGGAATGGCTGAATAAAAATGAAGCTTTACTTTCAAAGCTCAGCCAGCTGCAGAAAGTTTGTCTGCATGGTTATGCATATCTGAAAGTTGAGGATAGCTGTCAGTGCCAGCTGTTTCCTATGGTCTTTTCTTAAGATTAAGAGCAGAAGCTAGACCCCAGCCTTAGGAAGGGCAATGGGAGAGCTACATTCTCAAAGGCTGTTCTTTTGTGTTGTCTTACCCGGTCATCAGGAATACCATCATCGTCATCATCATCGTCACAGGCATCACCAATCCCATCCTTATCATAGTCTTCCTGCCCAGAGTTGGGTAGATTAGGGCAGTTATCCTAGAAAGGACAAAGTACACAGTTGTGTTTATTCCTGCTATGATTACAATAGGGATTTTAGGAGGTAAGATCTAATTATTAGGCAAAATTGTAATACCTCAGTCAGGTGGGTGTTATCTTACTGCAATTCACTCAATTTTAGCTAGCCATTACTGTGAGGATAAGTCTTAGAAAGCCATCGTTCAAATATTTAAAACAAAGATTTGGCTATTTGAGAATCTTTCCTTCTTTTTCTTCCCCTGGAGATAGGTATCTGTCAGAGCAAAGCTGATATAGGTATAATCTAAACTAAGTTCTTCCTAGAACATTTATAACAAGTGTTTATAATAGTGTCAGGCTTCATATTTTCCCCATATTGCAGGAATATGTAAAGCAGCCTCCTAGCAATATCTTGACAATGGTATCCCTACACAGAGGAGTGTTTTATTAGTTTTATTTACAGACAGGATAGTTTAATAGCTCTAAATTGGCAGTGATTTGCTTTATACCTCAAATCTACATATTTTGTATATTTCTCAGATAGACTGGCTGTTATAATGGTAGATGAGAAAACAGGATAAACTTACTTTTTTACAATGGTAAGTGGCATTGGCAACACAAACAAGGTTCTCATTTGGCCATCCATCCAAGTCAGTGTCTTCTCCACAGATTATGCCATTGCCAGCATAGCCTGGTTTACATTCACAGCGATACATGGGGTCACTGAAGTGTCCAAGGTAATTGCATTTGGCATTCTTGTTGCAGTCATGTGTTCCATCTGTGCATGGATTACGTGGCTTGCAGACCTAGAAGACCACACAGAAAATAAATCCACTGGAAGTGTCTTTTTATCCCTAATTTTTCCCCAAAGATTCAAATAAACATGGAGAATACATGCTTGTTTGGATTGGAAATCCTTCAATCGGGGAAAAAAAGCCTCATACATTACTTTTTTCCACTCCAACTCCAGTAGCAGTATTAGCACTAATTATTTTTTTTGTTCAAACCTTGCTTAATTTTCAAATGAAACCAAGCTTTATGATGCCACAGATATTATTGGATCATAAGTGGATACTGATTAAACTACTCTTCTAAAATTATGTGTAATATCTGAACCCTCCATTTTTAAAACTAATTTTGAACTCCAATAGCAACTGCTTAATGCTTCTCCTGTTCTGAATCAGAGGATGGTGTTTTATTAAATATACAAAGACCTCCTTCCCTGAAATGCATTGGTGCTTTCTGTTGTGAGGTTCCATAACCCAGAGCCATTCTCAAGTTGACAGTACCTGTTTGTTAGCCATGGCATCCTCAACACTGCGACCAAATGGCTGTGTCCCAGTGAAACGTGGTGGACAAGGCAGACAGTTGTACCCAGGTTCAGTATTCTCACACCTGTGCACTCCATTGAAGACAAAGCAGGCATCAGGAACCTCTTTGCACTGAAATAAAAGAATTTGAGATAGAACAGGAGTTAGTGTTACAAGACAGTAGGATTTTATTCTCCCTTCCCATTTTCTTTCACTCTCTTTCAAGGAGGAAACTCTAATCTTCTCACCTCATCAATATCTTGGCAGTGTACACCATCACCATGGTAGCCAGCAGGACAGGCACCACACTTCCAGGAACCATCAGGGGAGCTGGTACACGTAGTTCCCGCAAAGCAAGGATTGGACAGACACCCATCTGGGAAGCGAGAAAGTATCAAGATGAAGGATGCTTACCATGCTGCTGCAGTACTGCATTTGGCCAATATGCTGGTTTAAAATTCTAGCACTTGTTTTACAGACATGTCAAGTTTTTTAATCACTATTTTCAAGATTGTCCACAACCTCCAGATATTTATGGAAAAATGGATACTCACCAATTGGACAGTCCTGTTTGTTGCAGACCTGAGTCCCTCTAGCTTCACCTACACAAGTCTTCCCACCATACTGAGGCTCAGGATTATTGCAGAGACGGCTACGTTTTTGAAGGCCTCCTCCACATGTCACTGTACAAGCATCCCATGGAGACCATGGTCCCCAGTTGCCATTAACTAAGAGAAGATAAAAATTAGAAGATATGTATAGCTTTCAATTCAGTGGTACAACTAGTTTCTACCTGACTAAGGACTATTACTTTTGTAGTGAGAGCACTTCAGACATTGTTCAGACATAAGTGACAGAATTAACAGGCTCCATTGGAAGAGCCATAGGAAACAGTTTAGTTTCATTTGAAACCAACCTGGGAGGTTTTACCCAGCCCACCTCTAAGTTTAAAGAGAGAAGATTAGAAAGAGATTATATAGCAACTACTCAGGAAGTTCACTGTTTAAGCTAAAAAACAGCAGTTGCCATCTGGAAACACTTACTTGGGCAAGGATCTTTCTGGCAGGATTTGTTTTCTCTTGCCTCACCCTCACAAGGTTTGCCATTCAGCTGTGGTACTGGAGAGTTGCAGAGACGAATTCTAGTGATGATTCCCGTGCCACAAGTGACAGAACATGATGACCATGGCGACCAGTGACTCCAGCCACCATCCTGTTTAACTACAGGAGAGAGATGGCTGTTAGAGTTTCTGAAGAACAAGTTTCAGCTGCAGAGCACCTAGGACAGCCAGTACCAGAACTGAACCAAAGACTCCATATACACTGGTTAGCCTCAGCATCATCACAGATCAAGCTGTTTCATCACTAAAAAATTGCATACCTAAACTGGCCTCAAATTTTGTCCTGGGAGCAGTGCCCAGACATGCCTACTTACTGCATTAACTATCTGCTCCTCTTTACTTGATTAAGTCCTTAAAGCTAGAAGCCAGTGCTCCATCCCAGTGACAGAGCTACATGGTAATCTTTGCTGTTAACATGAAGCCAATAAAAGCAGCCTGTGCTTTATTACCAGTGTGAGCAGATTAAGTACTTACATCTCTTATCACACTCCTGAAGGTGGCAAGTCCGAGTCTGTACAGAAGACCCTTCGCAGCGGTTATTGAGACTGTCACAGGATCGCCCTCTCTGCTGAATCCCATTCCCACAGGTCACAGAACATGAAGTCCATTCAGACCAAGGAGACCATCCATCATCTGCATAGTCACTAGCTGTAGAGGGATACAACTCTGAATCAGACACCAGGTATGTGTTTTTCCATAGTCTTTTCTCCCACCTCCTCTCCACAGAAAGAGGACACAACTGTCCTCAAAAGCCACATGCATCTTCCTTTCTTGTACAAGATAAAGGCCATGAACTCAAGTGTTTCAGTGCTCACATGCATCACCTAAGTGATTAACCTCAAAGAGGCATCATGCTAGCCTTACTCTAGTGATGCAAGGTTATATAGGTTATATCCAGTTGTGGTATATGTTAGAGCATCATGTGTCTAGCTAGGTGAGGCCAACTGCTATAGAAGTGTAAAGGTATTAAGTACTTACGCCAGCATCGGGGGCAGCACTCCCCATCAGGCACAGTGGCATTGGAACATGGCATGAGAGGACAAGACACTTTCCGGCATATAGTGGCAGAGTTCTGTAAAGAATTGAGAACTGCAATAAGCAAGTGAAATATAAACAGTGTCTGGAGACTGGTTAAGTGATAGAGGTCTTTTCTGCAGGACTTAAAAGACTCAATAGCACATCTAAAGCAGAGACTCTTATATTTAGAGGCAATACAAACCAAGGGTAGTCCCAGGTATTTTTTAGTCAAACTTCATCTCATTCCCATTCTCACCCATTATTTTTCAGTCAAGAGTGGATGCATTTTGGTTTTGCAGAAGTTGATTGAGAGTAGCTACCAGATGCTAGCTAGAGTAAGAGACTATCACATGACACCAAAAGTATAAGGTCAGACTTCAAGGGAGTGAAACAAGAATGAGGAGCAAGTTTTTTTTGCAGTTAGTATGGATTTAAGCTGATTATATGGTAAAGATAAAATGAGTTTAGCAGACTCTGCTCAAGAGCCACAAAATCTGTAACTTATACTTAGAGGTCTTTGATCTTTAAGCCAAGCAGGCAGCGTACCTCAATGAGAGCTCAATCCAATCTCAATGAGAGCTAAAGGGCAGCCTGTAGTTTTGCTTGTTGAAGGTAGCAGCTTGGTCAGAAGAATGCTCTCATGATTACTATTTTAATCTCCCCAAGCAAATGAGTACACTAAGGCAATTACAGCTAACATTGAGTAAGAAGGTTAGTAGGAAAGAGGCAAATGCAGAAATCACAGTATCATCTTCTGACTACAAGACAAAAGATGTAGAGACCTGTAGAAGCAGATGCAGAACTTGCCGAGATGCCCTGGATTGCACATGTACAAATACTCAGCCTTTAGTTTCTAGGTTAACCCACTCTTTGGTAGACTGGTACTTCAAGATGCTTTTGCTAAGGTATACTTGCAGTTAAAAGGGAACAAGCAATGAGTTTAAAGAAACTCTGAAACTGCATTTTTGGTGTACTTTTACAGCATTCTGCATAAGTGGAACACAAAGCAGAAGTATCTTATCCTGGGATTTAAACAGCTAAACTGAAATCTGGATGAGATTGCTGTTCCATATAATCTGTAACAGCTAAGAGGACACAGCTAGAAGCATTCGTTAGGTAAAGAAAAACCCCATAAGTTTGTTAAAGCCTTTACTGAATACTGGAATGTCTTTTCCTAAGCTAGCAGGAGGTTCAGTGAGGACAGAAGGCAGACCTAAAGTATTCCAGGGAGCAAAGCTGATACAGTACTGTAAATTTTTTCTCTTGCTGCTGACTTTTTGTTTACTTGTGGGCTTATATAAAGAATACAGGCATTCCCCAAATTAAGGAAGTGTGTTAACAGCTGTATCAGAATGATGTTTTGCATAATTTTCTAAAATACTGCTATTGTAACACTATGAAAGCTGCATTTATACACGAGATCTAGTAGGATGAAATAAACTGAATAATTCTCTGGCCACTGCAGTATAGCTTTCTAACAAAGAATGTCATTTAGAAGTATCTGTTATTTTCAACTCATGAATTTATATATAAAGGATTTATGAGTGTGAGGAATCTTACCTGGCAGGTACATTCGGTGCAGCTGTCAATAGTCCACTCTTCTTTATTTTTGTGCAAGATTCCATTATGAATGCATACTCCAGGAGTGATCTGGACCACTTTGGCAATCAGTTCATTTTCTTCAGTCTTAAGTGGGGGGCCGGGGAGAGATGATATTTAGAAGTTAATACAGAAGACATCCTTCCCCACAAAAGTCAGAGTAAAGTTATTACTGTTTATCCAGACTCTCAAAGGGCAGGTTATAATTCATTCACTAAGTGCCAGTTAATAAAAGGTACCATGAATTTAACCAACACTCACCACTTTGCGAACTCTGTCTTGAAGTGTTGTAACCATGGACCGGAGCCCTTGCAGTTCCACAAACATATTTGTTAGTTCATCACAGGAAAAACCACAGACTGCTTGGATGTCCTTTGTTTTATGGCCAATGTAATTAGTGCGGATAGCTGGGCTGGAACCATTGATGGGGTTGTCCAAAGTAATGATCGCACTAGTGGCTAAGAGGAAAAACACCAAACAAAAAACGTAAATGTGGGTTTTTTTTACCATGTGCATTTTTCATTCCAGGGTAACACCTGCTAAACAGCTGCCACCAGATTCACTAAGGTGCCTGCAGAAATATAATCTTCTTTCTTATGCAATGTGGACTTGCATGTCAGTGTACTTCTGAGTTTTGTTCCAACTTGTCTTTCTAACGTAATGAGGAATCTTATTTTTAATAGGTCACTGGATTCAGAAGATTGCAAACTTACAGCTGGAGCAGCCTTTGTTCCTCAGGATAGTTTCCAGAGTTGTTCCAAACACAAACCGCACGTTCTGCAGCAGTCCCTGTGGACAGAGGAAGAATTACAGCTACTTGCAGCCACTGCAAGGGAAAGAAGTACAACTTGCATGGAGAGAGCTTGTAGGCCCTTAAGGTCACATAAGATCATTAAGAATAATTTCATGACAGAGAGACGGCAAAGTGAGACATGTTACTTTATTCTCCTTAATGATAAAGAGCCCCGCTTCCTAACATTCTCATCCTTGACCACAAGGACCTGGCAAATCTCCAGGCAAGAAGGAAAAAACCCCATGAATTTCTGAATCTTGTGTAAGAAGCTGAGCAATGAAGCTACACCTACTTGTTTGGAAGGTTCACTGCCTTCTTATTGTTGCAGAAAGTTCCATCCCTGCAAATCTAATGCTTCACCCTTCAAATCCCATTATTAAAGTTTAGTAGATTTAGAGGGGATCAATTTCAGATGTACACAAACTAGTCTGCAGAAGAACCCTTTCTCCCTGTTACCGATGTCTTTATAGCTCACTGGGCTGGTCAAGTAGCTAATGCACCTTCAAGGTAGATGACTGAAAATACTGGGCAAAAATGTAAGTGAAAGTCTTACCTGGAAGTTGTCATTGACTCCCCCTTTGGCGATACGGAGCCTGGCACTGCTGGCCAGGTCCCTAGTGAAGATGTTCTGGATGGGGATGTCTAGTTCAGCATTCTCCATTTTTTCACACCCCACATAGAGCTGAGCCCGGTCCTCCTGCACAAACAGGGTGATATTCTTCCAATGGCCTGTAGCTAGCAAGGCATCCTCTACTGACACTAACTGCTGCTTGCCATCACCAGAAAGGCTCAGGTCCAGGGTGCCTGCCTTGCCATTTGATACTAGACTGAAGACATGACCAGAGCCATCTTTCTGTTCCACAGACAGCAGTGTGCCTCTACTCTTCTTGGCTTGCCGGAGAGTGGCCAGGAGAATGAAGCCCTTCTCAGCATGGATGGCATCTAATAAGTCTTGGAACTTGGAGTCAGGGACAGCAGGGATGCGACTGGCATCTTCAATGCGGTAAGCAGGGCTGGAGGTTTCTGGTCCCTTCACCAGGTACACCCCGGGTGCCCGGCGTCCAGCTCCCTTCCGAGTGAAGCCGATGAGTTCAAAGAGATCAAAGACACTGTTATCATCACTCCTGGACTCTGCAGAGAGATCAGGACAAGCATCATGAGCAAGGGACAAGAGGAGGCTGAATAGCTGCACATCTCCCAGGATCGCTTAAGCTCCTGGCTGGCGGTGCCTGTCGTGCCAGGTACAGCACCTCACACTAGAGCACAGACGGTGGCTCTGATGGTGCAGCAGCCCCACCAGGAGCTGCTGTGCAGCAGGACATGTGCATTCTTGTACAGGAGCCAGTCAGCACAGGAGTGCCAGGTACCCGCTGACTGACACACAGAGGTAGCAGCTGTTCTGGCACCTCATTAGGCTCTAGCAGAGGAGAAACAGACAGCAGAAGCCCGGACTGCAACGTTCCTGTGCTAGGGGACACAAAGTGAGCTTGCTTAGTCCAGCTGGGTGACAGCAAGCACAGTAGTGTCTTCTCTGCAGCACCATGACAGCAGCCCTCTGCCCTGTTCCTTCTTCAGCCAGTTCCTACATTGTGTTCCCCCTTTCCTCTGCCCAGCGCAGGGGTGAGCAGCTCCTGGGGACTCCGCATTTTTACTCTGAAGGTTAACCCAGACTGCACGGCAGAGATCCCTGTCCCCAGCCAGCTAACGCTCAGGTTAGAAAGTTTTTGTTCACTGCAAGCTCTGGAGCTCCGCACCACCGAGCGATCACAGTTACAGACACCAAGAAGCGTTTCCCTTTTTCCTCCCCGTTCCCCGCCCGCCCCGAGGAGGAGCGGAGCTCTTACCTGCGGTGCGCCGGGCCTCCGCGCCGCCGAGCGGGAGCAGGAGGAGGAGGACGATCGTTGGCCCCATGGCAAAGGTCTGTCTCGGCCAGCCTGGGGACAGCCACAGGGAAGGTCACCGCGCTGCCGTCGCACCCCGGACCCACCGCCCGGCACCAGCGGCTCCCCGCACGCCGGGGGGCAGCGGGGACAGGGCAGGTGCCCCCCCGACCCGCGCTGCCCTCACCGGGGACAGCGAGCGCGGCGGGAGCCGCTTCAGCACTTACCGCTGGGGAGAGCGATCCGGGCGGGCAGCGCCGGCCTCCCGCACCTCCGGCTGCCGGCGGCTGATATCCTGGGGCAGCGCCGGGCGTCCCGGCGGGGCAGTGCGAGGAGCGCGAAGGTCGGGGCGGGCAGAGCGGTCGGTCGGTCGGTCGGTCGGTCGGTCGGTCGGTCGGTCGGTCGGTCGGTCGGTCGGTCGGTCGGTCGGTCGATGCCGTGTGGGGCGGCGCTGCCGGGACACTGCGGTGGCCGTGCGCCGTGCGCGCCTTTAAAGGGTGCCCCGCATTCCTGGGCGCGCGGCGGGCCAATCAGCGGCGGCGGGGCAGGAAGCGGGGGGCGGGCACCGGGCGCCTCCGCCGCCAGAAACGACTTTGCACAGGGCCCGGGGGCGGGGATGGGGCCGCCGCCACCGCTGCTACCGCCACCGGCACCGCCGCGCCCCGCCGGCCGGGGGAGCGGGAGGCGCCGCTCGCGGCCGCACCACGTGGGGGCGCCCCGCGAGCTCGCACGGCGGTTGTCTGTCCTGCGGGGCCCGTCCGCCGCCCCCCGGACCCGCGCTGTCACCTTCCCCGCCAGCAGCGGGGAGCCGCCGCGAGGCCGTCGGCGGACCTTCGTCCCCCGAGCCCGCGGTGCACCGCGTCTGGCACCCGTTCCCCGCCGCCCGCCCGTCCCAGCCGTGCCCTTCGGCCCCGAGGCTCCCGGCCGCTCGCCCGGCCGTAGCCCCGCTGAAGGGTGGCCTGGCCTGGCCGTGCCGCGGGCGGCCGCACCTCCTGCGGTCCCCCGGGAGCGGCAGGTGCCTGCGGGCGGCGCGGCTGGGACGGCGGAGCGGTGTGCCTGCCGCGAGTGGCAGCAGCTCTCCCGTGACGAGCTGTAACCCACTGAGCGGGAAGCTCCTCTGCCCGCCGGTGGCAATGCACGGCACGCAGGACACTGGGCCCACGGCAGGGGCATAACGTAAATTCCCCTCAGTGCTTTCTGCCCACCCGTGGGAAGCACACGGACCGGGTCGGGGGGAGAGGGGAGCCATGGCGGGAGGGACAGGGGAGCCTGGCGCCTTGTCCCTGGCACGCCGCGTCCCTGTGCCACTGGAGCAGGGTGCACGGGGAGGACCCTCGGTGAGCGGCTCTGTGTCAGGCATGGAATGACGAAGGCTGTGCTGCAGCCGAGAACCTGCCGTGGCAGCTGTGTTTAACGTACAAAATCACTAACACTGCTCGGCCAAGAATTTCCCACGTAATCCGGATTTCAGGTAAGAGGAAAGCTTTTAAAGGTTAAAAAGGCAGGTTCTCTACTTCGTGTCATACTCTGTATGACCAGACGCGACTTGAGCGTGTGAAATGGCTTTGAAGTAATCAAATTCCAAAAATGGTTAATTCCTCTGCATTCCCCAGCCTCTGTATGCTTGGCATGTGCTCCCGTGGAAAGCCGAGTGTCAGTGAGCGAGGAGGATCTCGTCAGGCGATTGCGTGTGTGGTGAGGGGAAACTGGAGCGGGCTCGGCAGCCCGAGCGGTGGCTGAGTTGGACTCCAAACTGAACTGTGTGGAGCGCATCAGACGGTCGGGACTGGCTAACGTTATGAGGAGGCATTACCGCTCTGCAGATTATCCCAGGAAATGCCTTGGAAAATTCTTGACCCAAAGAATGAGATAGCTGCAGAATTGTGTATATTAGGGTAAAGCCAAAATGCTTGTCTGCCCTTTTAACTCGAGAGAGAGAGACTTACGATCTGAAGTAGGTCTCTTTATTGTATGATGATTTGTGGAAGAAAACCTTCAAGTGTCTCAAGATAAAAAACAGAGAGGAGAGAGGTGATGGTGACGATGAAAGCTCCTCTGGGAAAAAAATAAAAGAGAGAGCAAGAAGGAGACACTGGCTGATCCTCCCTGGAGAAGTTTAATTGACAGGTCACTGTAATTCTTAGTGGTCAGCTCACCAAACCCTTTATATACCTGCGAGTTTCTCTGATGGATTGTCTCATGGAAGACAAAGGGGCTGCTGCTCATGTGAGCTTGTGTCTTGGAGCCAGGGGTGTTATGATCAAGCTTTTCTTTATATGGCAGTAAGTCAAATCAAGATTAGATTTGAAAGGCAGCAAGGGAACCTCAAAATTGTTTTTTATAGTAAGTGAGGAGATTGGGGCAGGCAACCAGGAACCATCCACTTCAAATTGAAAAATAGTGGCCAAAATTTATCTCTTATATTATCCAAAGGCGTGTGGACGAATCTGTAATCTTTCCTCAGAATACTCCTGCTTTACAGGTATTGTGAGATTTTGTAGTTTGGACCCATCTTTTAAAACATCAATTCACCTTTGAACTGTCTGAGTACACCAGAAATACACCACAATGATGGAGGTCAAAATCTGACCCATAATTTCAGCACATCCTACACTTTTAAGTTAAAATTCTTACCACAGTGTGTAAACCTAGGTTTGTTGCCTTCTGTGGAGCTAATACCAATTTACACCCTCACAGCTGATGCTGGAATTTGACACAGCTCTGCTCTAGGAGGCGAGAGATGACTGACTTGTTGAAGCACTTTTAGCGGAATTTACCTGTTGTCATTTGGATGAGTTCAGGAATGTGAGCTCTCCTAAAACTGGTAGCCAGGTCTTGGGAGTGTACTTGGGGATTTTATGTGATTAATCCATTGTTTACTCTCTGAAGTCACATCCTCTTCCTTACTTTCTCTTGGGTCGGTCCAGGGTCATTTTTTATTTTCATTCAATATTCATTGCAGAATATATTTGCAAGTCTGAAGACTCTTAGCATGGCTTCATTTGAGACTGTGAAAAAAAATAGTTGGAAAAAAGTAGTGGATATGCAGTATTTGGGAGAATGTTGATAGTGTTTTCACTTCTGTGAGTGTAAATGTGGTCTCACTCCATTGTAGTCATTGGCTCAGACTTAGTGTTCATGATACCCTCAGAATTTACATAATTATTTTCTATTGCAGTACCATTCATTTCATTGGTGACATACACAGAATTATTTTGGACTCCTGCAGTAATTGTACACAGAATAATTTTGCTTACTGCATAAAGCCTTCAGTGAAAAATGTCAGAGCTTTTTATAAACTCTTTATTGACTTGAAGAAATAGATTAATTTTCAGTGGGAGGAATGGGACCAAAGTACTGATAAGAGTATGGGTTCTGAAGTGCCGATGTTGGAAACAAAAGCTGAGGAAATGTAGAGCTGGATCTTGAACTTGCCTGAGCTCTGTAATAGCTCACATTTTATACTGCTTGAGATTATTTTGCTCCCTTCTTGAAATGAGTGTCCTCCTTCTCAGCAGAAAGCTGAAGAGCAAAGTGAATGTGCTATCATATCATATCACATCATATCACAGAGTGTTTCACATCCATAAGCATATGTCAACATATGATCTGCTATGTCAACAATATGCAATTTTTTTTACAAAGAATCAGTCGGTGTGGTTTCAAGTAGGGTTAGATTCTAGGGCAAAGTACAAGGAAATACAAAGTTGCTATAATAGAAGTAGTGAACTTTTCTCTAGATAAGACCTTCTGTCTATAATCTCTTTATAATGTTATCCCCTAGCACAGAGAAAGAGAAATGTTTGTTTTCATTTAAAGTTACATAAATAGAAAACGGGATCTTAATAAGCTATGCTGAAACTGTAATTCAGGGGTAATAGGACAGACAACGCACATTGGAATGTTATTGAAATGCATGGTATTAAAAAAATTCACACCAGTTTATCTGATATGTTTTAGTCACGTGGAAGGAAAGCTTTAAAAATATACAATATACCTTTTTAAAAAGGTATAAATTATGTTAATATAAATGTGTAAATATAAAAAATATCAACTTCATGGCACAGCACTGAAGATACAGAGAGTTGAGTTTATTATTATTTTCATGTTACAATTTAGCAAAGATCTAAAAAGTTTTTATTATGCACAAAGTTCTTTTGACTTGCTTTTGGTAGAATGCATTTGGCTTTCATTTGGGTTGCTTTCATTTTGCCATCTGAGAGGTAGACTTTTAGTCCAGGTTATCTGGTTAGGTCCTTTCTCTCTTAAATAGAGTCTTCTGAAGATGTCATTGATTTTAGGATGATAGGAATCCCCTCCTAGAGGTGCTCTGTGTTTTCTAAAGAAACAGCTAACTAGTTTAGTTTTAGTGGCAGAAGTCAGATGAGAAGGATCTCACCATTTATGACTTTCTGTGGTGTGTCTTCTGTTGGTGTTTTCTGTGCCACCAGTGAGGAAGCTAATGGTTATCCCCCAGAGGAGACAGATACCTGTTGGAGGAGTGCAGATCTGAATGCAGGGCATAACCCTTCCCCTGTGGGGTGTAATCCAGGACAACATTGTTCAGCAAATCTATGTCATGTCAGTGGAAGACTCACTCTACATGAATTACAGTTAAAAAATATGTTAGTGCGTATGTACTTGACAAGGATACCCTGCTTATCAGTGTTCTTTCTTTGCAGGCGTCTTCCCTACGCAAACCACAGCTGTAAGTTGCCTGCATACACAAAATCAGATTGGATATTTTTTGTCTTTGAAGTTCTTGCATCAAATGCAGACCTGTTCCCATGTAAAAAAGTGTGTGGGAAATTGCAATGTCTGATTCCACGGATAGCTAGCTTATTGAGCAGAGCCTTAACCCCTTAATAAGCAGAGATATTTATAGCTGACTTTTCTTCTGAATTATAATGGGTGTGCAGCACATTTGTTTACTATTAGTCAGATTTTGGAGATGGCGAAAGGTACTCCAGTTCGATGAGAAGAATATGCTTGAAAGGAATTAACTGTAGTGACAGGATTTTCATACAGGAGTTGCATGCAGTTTTGTACTACTGTAAAAGCAGAGAAAAAGTGAAGGAATTAAATAATTTTTAAGCCTTTTTTTTTTTTTTCTTTTGTCCTAGAAGGAAAAAGTGTTTCTTTTTAAGAAATAGGTAGAATTTACAGTATGAAGCAAAAAATATTCCCCCACTCTATTCCTGAAACTAAAAACATTTACTGTACTTCAAAGTTCAAGTGGATTTCCTTTGTCTATGAAGGAATAAAGAGGATAAAACCTAGTATTCCCTATCAAAAGGCTTTTTCATGTACTTCCTTTGTCAGCAGTGGATCAAAGGTAACCTTAGATATAGGCACCTAGTCTCTGCTTCAGTAAAGTATTTCTGTTCAGTGAGTCATTTGAGCATGTATTCAAATTCAAGCACGTGGTAGAGTTTCCTCAGTTTTCATTAGAATTCAGAGCATACTTGTGGACACGCATTTTCAAATATTTTGCTCAGCAGAGGTGGGCTTAAGTACATATGTTTGAACATTTATATACTGGAACCTTTGATCCCATGAAGTCAATGAAAGCTGCTCATTTGCATCCGTTAGCAGTCTGTGTCTCAGTGTATTTCTGTGTATTGTAAACAAGCAGCTGCAGAGCTTATATTCCTCTCAGGATAATCACAGATGAAGTAAAAAAAGAGACTGACGTTTATGTTCACCTATCAAACAGAGCATCTCTTGTCTCCAGCATTAACTTTGCATTACACAATCAGTCAAGACTCGGTTATACACAAGACAGAACATAAATGTTTTACCACAATATGAAACCACATTTGAACGAAATGCTGCATCATATACAAACCTTTACTCTATTCTTTTCTTCTTGTAATTAGGCAGAAGCAATCAATTAGCCACAGGTCCAGTACAGCACTCTTAATAATACCATTACTTAATATTGCATAATATCTTTTAAGCATCAGGGAAAAAGGTATTGAAAGATCTGTGCAATACATAGCTGGGTGTTGCTGGCAGTCATGTGATAGAGAAAGTGAATAACATGTATATTAAAAAAGGACTGTGCTGTCATTACACAACTTGAAAGATATGTATTTAAAACAACTAAGAGAAGTGATGAATAAACAATAACGTGCTCCTGAGGAGGGTTGACTTTGTGCTACGCAGTGATGTGCCTGGGAGTTTCTTAAAGGCCAGTTGCTTAAAATGTAGTGTCTAGAAGGGACTGAAATATAAAATAAAAAGCCTGTTTTGTAATTTCCAAAGTCCTCTCCATGTTTTCACAACATGCATAGCTGTCTGCTTTTTTTCTACTTTCAAGTAAACTGATAGAGCATCCTATGTTATGGTTTGTCTGTGTTATGAACTTGGTCTAGATTAACAAGGTAAGGCAAAGCTGAACTTCACCGTTGAGCTGTAAAATAAAAAGTACTGGCCTTTAGTCATTCCCTTACTCCACACAAGTATCTGCAGCAGTTTGACGCAGCAGCTGTTGCAGAATGTGCACATACAGAGTAGCTGTAGACACTTTAGGAAGAACACAGACTGGAAGGGATTCTGTTTCATGTTGAGGAGACTGAATAACAAAATTGCCTGGTATAGTTATTTGCAGGCTTTTATTACAAACAATGCCTTGCGGGCAGGGAAGTAAGATGTCTTGCCAAGAGATTATTTTGAGCAAATAAAATGATCTATGAAGTTTATGACTAAGAATCCTTGACACACCCCAGTTGAAACTCCCAGGCAGTCTGCTACTTAATGCAACCTCGAGCTGCATAATGTGTATCCATGAGATGAAAAGTGCATAGAAAGTATGGGCACATTTCTTGCAATTTCATATTGCGTCTAACCTTTACTTTATCCCAGAGGTCATAACAGCAGTGTTGAATCCTGCAAAGCCTTTCTCATTCCTGTAATTTTTACATACATCATTAGCCCTGTTGACTTGCTCACATGAATAAGGACTACTGGCATGAATAAAATTCTTCAGGATCAGGTTCTTACACTGCTTTATTAGAAGTGCAGACTGCTGTGACTCTCACCTTCTAAATTCAGTTCACATATAGCATAATACCTATAGCAATTACAGTCATCTCCCAAACTGTGTCACATTAATTACTATTGGGAATGGGAAGAAATTTTGAGAAAGTTGTCTTTGCAGTTTGATTGATATCTTAGTGTTGCCTAGTTGCACAGCATGTAGAGTAGGGTAAGCTGTTCTGGAGAGACTCATCCAGGAGATAAACAAGTGTGATGTGTAGCACATACCTCTCTCCCCTGAAAAAATGAAAATAATCTTTTCCACTATCCAGCCACCTCTAAATTCACTGAAACAAAACTTCTTAGAATATCTGAAATGGGACAATCTGCCAACTCTCAGTAACATTAGAGCCAAATCATTTTATCTTTAGTGAGGAAAACTTCTTATGGCCCTTTTGAGGCTAAAGTCGTGGTCTACCAAAAAGAACTCATGCACAAGCACTGCTCTACAACAGTTCTGCCTAGGTTTGCTTTCACTCAATATTAGGGAAGTCCTCCAGGAAATGATGGTGGGACATATGGGCCTTAAATTCACAACCTATGAGATTTTTTTATAGCCTCTTGTTTTTGACAAGCACCTCAGTCTAACAAACACAGCAGTGGAAATAGTTGCTAGGACCTGAGAACATAGACATCCAAATTATTTTATCTTTGATTTGAATGAAGAGGAGTTAGATGGGGTAGATTTTTCTTTGGCCTAATTTTGTAAGGGTATGAGGGGTATGTGATCACACTCTATGTCTATTGGCTGTCAGTATAACAGACCGCTCTCTCCCTCCCCACCTGATAACTTTAAATATGTTTTTAAACACAGTGGAACACAAATTTGACAAAGGAGCAGAAATCTTAAGGAAATTCTAACGAGTCACATGAAAATTGGCAGCTGGGTAAAGACAGACAACCCAAATTACACAGGTAAAGGTGTCAGTCAGCTGCTTCTATGAACCGGTCAGCTGCCAGATGGCCAGTCACCTGCTCCATCCATGCTTTTTATTTGCAAGGACCAGCTCCAACATTTGATTCTTTATTCCCAGACAATATGCAGATGAAGTAAGCAGGGAACTCAGGACATCAAGTAAATAGATGAGGTTGTCAGTATGAGAAGGAATTAATGCTGTCATATAGCATCTTAGAGCCCAGAGAGCTAAGTAAGATGAGAAGATATGCAACACGGCATACAAGTATGAAGGAACTCAAACCACTACTTGTTTTTGTAAAAGTTCTGTGTTGTAGACAGTATTATAGAATGGTAGCAGCAGTCTGAGGAAAAAGAAAGAAAAATGGGATTGGGATCTCCGATGATTATCTGTCTAGTTCAGTCTTCTGCAATAAACCAGGATCAAGTATAGCAGACTACTCCAAAGGGGTTTTGTAAATCTTTTGTTCAATAAAATTCCATAGCTTCTCCATGCAGTTTGCTTACACCTCTCTGCTTGTAGAGGTGCTTTCATAATATGGTTTCCTTTATTGCAAATTGCTCTGATTTCTTTTTGTCCTTCCTTCAGTGGACATAGAGATTGGTTACTGTCCCCTTACAAGCAATCTTTCATGCATGAAAGCCTGCTATCATGTCTCCCCTCAGTCTTCTATACTAAACAAACCCAATTTCTTCAGTCTCTCTTCATAGGTCGTATTTTCTTAACCTCTTCTTCTCCGCTTTGGAATTTATCCAGCTTTTCTTCAGCTTTGTGAAAAGCATGGTAACCAAAACTCTTATGCAATGCAATGTTCCAGCTGAAGTCTTCGTAAAGCTTAGTGAAGAAAAGTAATTATTTTATATAGAATATTCCTGGTGGCATATACTGGCATGACAGCGGTCTACTTTCTCTCTTCTTTGATTTTAGTTTTGCAACAGTGTCTTATAATTAATCTGTATTCTGCCTGTAGTTTAATCAAGCCTTAAGTTCTGTCAGTGTTTTTTGTTGTCTTGTCAGTTATTTTCACATTGTATTTGATTTCTTGTTCCTAAGTACAGGACTTGGTCTTCACTGTGATGAGTTTCACCTTAGCTATTTTGCATACAACACTGTTTATAGGGTAGAGCTCTTTGTCTCTGAACATGGTTTTAGCCAACTCTGCCAAGGTATATGAAGACCAAGAATCTGATATACCTGCACAGAGCAAGCCAGGAAAGCTTATCTTCTGTTTGGAAATTATTATCAGTATTATAGCCTTTATTACAGAAGTATTCAAGAATATTCTTCAAATATTTGTAGAGAGTTATGTTATTCAGTTGCAGGGTTGGAAATTAGAGGCATGAAGATTTTGACAGTAACATTTTCAAAAACAACCAGTGCAAGTTTTGTGCTCCCGCAAAACAGCCTTAGATGTATCAGCCAAATGTCAGTGATTTGCTTCCTACGAATGAGCCTGATTTCCTGCAGTGGTGAAGGCATCCAGACTTTAAGGCTGTTTGGAAAATTTTAACCAAAGGAACTTATCTGAAAACATCAGGCCAAGGCAGAAACTGGAATGTAATTTGAGTGTCTGTATCTATGAGTGCACACTATCATATGTCTTGGCAAAGGGTCTGAAGTAAAATATACAGCCTTCCAGCTATGCCTGTTAACTCCAGCATGGCACTCACCGGCAGTGTGTCTTTACCACAGCTGGTGCATGTCTAGCTGGGTCAGTCTATGAGTGGAGTTAACACAAGACTATCATCTCCATTGTCCCTTTAGGCAAACACTGAATCTTTGTTTTCCCACTTATCCTCAGTGGGTAGGCGAACCCCTCTACTGCCTCACACTGGCAGCCTAACATTTTTCACAAGTGATAAATGTCAAGATTTGAGGATCCAACTGTAACTTTATCTTATGAGCTTTTGCCTACCTGAAGTTTCCCTGTGTGGAGTTGTGCTAAATGTACTTATTAAAAGAGCTGACTCATCAATGCAGAGATACTCCTATAGAGTGCTAAGTGTTGCATGCATGTGTGCACATCCAGTATCCTTGCTCACGTTCTCAGGCATGTACAGATATAAAGACACTGCTCTAGTTCCAAAGTGCCTATCCTTTTTGGACATTTTTAGTTCTGTCTTTCTGCTTCTCTCTCTTGTCATGGAATTTAAATATTGAGAAGCAGCTATAGTCATTGTGTGAATTTCGGTATATGTATTTTCCTCTTATGGCCCTTCATACAAACATACTCCATGTGCTGAGAATCCTAACAAAACCAAATGCTGGCTTGGTGGCTATGAACAACTTTTTTGTCATGCTAAAGAGAGAATAGTATTTAACATACAGTTGCAAGAAAAACAGAACTGCTAGAACAAATTTCAGAACATGAACGATAGTCACAAGGCAGGACTAAAGTACAGCCTCCAATTCACTTGCAGAAACATAAGCAGATAAAGTATGTATATATTGCATTTAATAAAGTATATATCCGCAGGGAGAGATAAACAGAGCATTTCTACTTTTAGATAAAAATAGACAAAAAAGATTAAAATCAGGAAGATGTTTAGTTTCTGGGGTTAATACATTTACGTGTAGCTTTTCAGTTCATCATATGCTAGAAACCACCCTTGTATTGCTGAATAAATCAGTCTGTGTTGCTTTGTGTTTGATGAGATGTTTATTTCTGAGCCAGAAATACTTCGTACAAAATAACCACTCTACGAACAAGTAGGAAGTCATGTTTTATCGGAGCTTTCAGGAGACAGAATCTAAAAAGGCAGTGGAATGTGTGATTGGTGTAAAAAAGTAGGCATTTTCCTTTGCGCCTTCCTTTTTACTCTGTTGGAAGTTTTTATTTGAGGTCAGGTAGCCCATTTAGGCTGAAGGAAAAAAGAAACATAAATCCAAACCCCATTGCCTATGATATGTTAAGGAAAAGCATATTTGTGGACCAATTCTCTGAGCAGCTCATGTGTCTGGATTTTGGAAGTAAGCAACTCAATGTATGAACTTAAACCGGAAACAGGGAATTCTGTGCATCTTTTTGCTCCCCAGCAGGCACAACCATAAGGTTATGAGAGAGGGTTAGCTTTAACAAATTAGAATGTGATAGCAGTCAGATGTCTCTGTACCAGTTATGGGCATGATTTTGGGACCATGAGCTATCTGCTGTTGACTACATCATGATACACATGTTTCTCATGCATAGTGGATTGACAGTCAAAACACTGTTTTTCTTCTTTAATGACATCCTTGTTAAGGGGAACAGATTGTTAGCTAAATCTTATTCTGATGGAAAGGAAACGGAAAGTTTTCTTCATTCAAAAAAGGCTCTCTGTGTCTCGAACTTCCTCATAGATAGACAAGATATTGAGTATATGAATAGGTTAAAGGGGACTTTAGAACTGAATACACACAACTGAAATGCAGAAACTATGTGTATAAAGATTATGGGGTTTTTAAATGGCATACCACTTGTAACCACAAAAGGGAAATTTTGACAGTATAATGCACGCATTGATACATTTATGGGGGGAATGCTAACTTATGTATGGTAATTCATCTGCTTTTAGAGCCTGTTGGCTTATTACTTTCTCCCTGTAAATGATGTTTTAAGAACACTGGCTTGTAGTTGTTTCAACATGCAAGGATGTTAGCGACACCAAGAGTATTTTCATTTATTTCCTTTTCATAGTTAAAGCATTTTTATAGTTGCAAAACTCCTCTTTAATTCCCATTGTTATTTCTACAGTGAGAAGCTCGCCCTGTTTTGGAATGTTGGTTTTGTACTTAATTCTTTGCCTTCCCAGCTTGTGTAATTTTGCATAGGCAATTATTAAAACGTAAACTTATCTATCCAGCCGCAAAATGACCACAGAGGTTTCTACATAAAGATGAGTAGCTGTAGAATCAGGTAGGAAGTGAAAGAGAACATTTATGGGAAAGTTTGGTGGGAGTACTAAGGATGAACAGCGTACACTTCTGGGCCTTGCCGTTCACTTGTCTTGCCTGCCATGAGGCAAGCCAAATCAGTTTTCCATACCTCACATTGCCCATCTCTTCAATGAAGACCATAGCACAAACAGCAGGATAGTCATGAAATACATATAGCATATCAAAGGTATGATGCTGTTATGAATTCAAAGAGTTTGAAAAAATTATATCTGTGCCAAATAGTACATTGCTTTTATGGATTCCACCAGAATTCTATTTACCCATAAAAAAGGCCAGCAGGAAAAAGAGGGTAATGAATTGTACTAGTTCTTTACAAATCTGCTTTAAAAAAAATTTATAAAACAGTGCTGTGGGCATTGGAAGAGGTGAGGAAGCTTCAGCTGAACTTCATTAGCAAAGTTTAAACATTATGCAGGTGTCTGGAATGAGGTAATAAGACATGGCCAGGAACTGAAGGCTCAGCATGGTTGCTGGAGGTTGGAATAGTCGAAGATGACTCTCAGCGAGTGGGCTAGGTAGAAGAGGTCTGGATCTTTTTTTAAAACTTTCTTTAATTTGTGTGTACACTCTTTTGTCCTTTGAAATGCTTTATATTTCGTGCACAAAAGCCTTTGAAATGGGAAAGTTTTGCAGGTACTGTTAGAGCTATATTTTTGCTCTCTGGTCCATTCTTGCTTACAGTCATAGGCTCTATTTAATTTATTGAGGCTATGAGCAAATACACATGTTTTCTTAGGATTTGCAACCAAACTGAATGCATTCCCAAGAGTTCCCAAGAGGTTTCAAGTCTAAAACGTTCAGATAAATCTCCAGTCATAAGAATGCTTAACCAAAATACTGTAAAGGTCACTTTACTAAGTAAAAAAACAAAGTAAACACCTTTTGTGTACTGGAGATTCCTCACAGTGATGAGAGTTGATACATGCAATGGTGTTAGGAAAGGAAAACAAGCATGCACAATATAAAGTATTTAAAATGGCTAGGCTTTTCATTTTGTTTATTATTCCAAAGATTATCTAATCTCAATACAGAGATGGAAAAAAAAAAAGAAAAGAAAAGCCATAGTTTTATTATAAAATTATTTTGGGAAAAACAACTGATTTGAAGTTTATTTCTTTCTGTGGATGAGTACAAATAACTGCCTGGCTGTATAGGCAGTCCAGTACAGGTACAGTGTGGGCTTACAGGGTGTGCATGGTAGAAATGCACTTTAAAATCTGTCTATAGACACAGTATTAATTTAATGAATACTGTCAGCTAGAGTGTTAAGTGCAGTCTGCTTACTGAAACATTTGGAATCTGTGCTGCTGAGAATGTGACCTAAAAAAGTTGCCTTTAGACTTTTATATAACCTCGTCTTGACCTGGCTGCATTTCAGCTGAAGTTTTCAACAGTCAGTAACTTACACGCTTTCATGTGAGCAGCAGGGAAGACTTCAGACTGAGGGACAGCAAGCAGAGAAATTAATTGTCTAAAAAAGGGAGGAGGAAAAGGATGGAATGACGAAAACATGAGAACAGAATCACTGTGAAACTTGGTGATGATGACAGTCAGATTATTCTTATTGTTTGGTTTTACCCTGAGCCCCACAAAACTTTAATCCAGTCATGTGGGGAAAGGAAAGTAGATTACTGTAGAAATTATTCATATAAAAGAACATACACTAGAAGATGCTTTCCTAGCAAAGGAGTTTGGGATCAGCACTCAGGATGTGCAGAATGGGAGCAAATATTTGTTTTTGAAAAGATGTCAGAAAGAAATACAAAATAACCCTCTTGAGATGGGAGGAGTATCGCTGACAGTAAGAGTGTGTCATATCATATGAAGAGTAGAGTGGTTACTTGTGTGTTGCAATGGCCAGAAGAACGAACAGTTGCTATGTTGCTAGAGAACAATACTGGTTATTTTTCCTCTGGTGGTGGTCTCTTTTTTTTTGCCCTTCCTTTTTTTTTTTTTTTTTTTTTTTTTTTTTTTCCTTCTCTGTTGGTTTTAGAATCTGATACTGTATCTGATAATTTGTTTGAGGGGTAAATGTAGCTGCAAAGAGCAAGACTTTTTGCAGTTGTATGAAATCCTTATAATTTTTTTTTTTCAACAAAAACCCTCAACCAATCCAGCTTTTGATTTTTTGAACAGATTCAATCATTAATTGGGTTTTGTTGCTGTTAGCACATTGAACAAGATGATAGTATTATACTTTTTGAGGCAAGGTTATTGTTCCAAATAAAAGTCTATTTTGAAGTTCCATTTGGGTCAGAAGTTGGTATCCATTCAAAGAAGATGGGAACACATAAATGGGGAAAGATAGTAAAATTCTTTAAAATGCTTGAAGTGTCTTAGGCTCACAAAGGGTTTGTGTAATTGAAAACTCCTCTAATTTTTTCATCTGTATGTTTTGGTATAAGAAAACTTCACACATTGCTCGAGTTTGTTTTTTTGGTGGCATTCTGCTGTAGCATTGATGGTCCAATATGACTTACAGCTTTAATCCAGTACTTGCAAAAGCATGTAGAAACTGAAGGTCAAAATATGTTTTGGAGATGGAAATTTTGGCTCCGAAGTCCTTCTAGGTAGCTTTGGAAAATGTTCCCTGTGGTACAGAGTGCCACACTTATATGTTATTTCTATGTCCTGGATATAAATGATCAAACTTGTATACTGTCCCCAAGGGAGGCCTTTGCCATGTATTTTACAATGTCATTGACCTTGATTAGCTGGAAACAAACTGTCAAATACACACTGACACTCATAATTACTTCAAATGATACGACTTACCACTCAATGTGGTAAAAAGAAATAGTCAGTCTTTTAATTTTTTCTGCAGACATGTACTTTTTGATAACCTTGTGATGGGACAGTCAATGGCCAAAATGCCATCCTTCAATTCAATCATCATATTGCCACTGGAAAATCTCCTTGCGGTAAAGGACTCATCCTAACTGCTGCTCACTCAGAAATTTCTTAATGTGTTAACATTAGCAAGTGCTCCTTGTAGGTATCTTCTGTATATGAATTGACAGGATGTCTTAATCTCTTTCCTAGACCGGCTTTTAGAGCAGGGGCCCGTGTGACACTGTAACAGCTGAGCATTTATGCTTTAAGTGTCTGAAAATTACATGCAGCTTGTGTCATTGGCCAGCAAAGAAACTTGGCTTTTATCCCTGTTAAAGGGAGTGATATATTCTGATGATAAACTCAAAAGGCATATGACCTCAGCTAGGTATTTGCTATTTACATAGACAGGGAAGACTGATGCGGGATCTTGTGCTGGTCAAAATTAGGTTTAAAGAATTAGGATCACAAAATGCCATGCATGAAGTAAAGGTTTTCTTGGTGAGGTGCTAAAGATATCATTGCTGAAATTTCTAGAGAAAGGTGAAATTCAGCCAAGTGGCATTTTGTTCTGTTTTCAATATATACAGATTTTAGGGTGAAATCTCCGGGGCCTTAATGTTTCTGTATTTGAGAATTCTTCTGGATGTGTCTGTTTTCTCTCGCACGCACACATGCACACACACACACTCACACCCTCCAGAAGAATCAACACAGTATGCCACATCAGTCTGGCAGGATTACGTTCATTAGATGATCATTCCTGCTCCTTACCTCTGCCCACCCCCTCTCCTTTAATTTTCATTTTGAATAAAGAGCTCTAATAGCAGGGTTATTCCTGGATTAGTTGAGCTCTTTAGCATATTGTCTATAGCCTTGTTTACTTGCAAGAATCATTGAGACTGAGCTGAGTCCCATGGCAATGTCATAGAGCACAATGGCCTGGCACAAGCAGTAGGCACAAAAACTCAGGACTATGAGCCTGGCACTGGGAATGGCAATGGTGAAATGCTGCTGGCAGGTTATTTGAGCTGGTAAGAGATTGAGAGCTGCTGCCAAAAAACCAGCAGAGACCAATTTCTGCAAAAGATCAGGATGGCCTGCCTGAGGAAACTACGGTGTCCATCTATCACGTAAGAGATACTGGGAGTGTTCTCAAAGTCTAGCCCAATTGGTTTTGAAGAGAAGAACCAAATAGCTCTTCAAATTGCACCATCCAATGGAATAATGGGAGATATGGAGATAATGGGAGAAATGGTCTTCAGCATAACAGCGATCAGTGTGAAGCTCTTTACTTGGGCAAACCCTCTCCTGTTCTGCCAGTTCCCAGCTCCTGGGTCTGGAGGACATCGCTGAAAATTTAGGCCATGGACAGTTTTCACTGTGGAGACCTCAGCATGGAGTGAGGTTTATGTTTTAAGTTCCCATAGCAATTGTGAAAGTATGGATGTCTGTTTGGTGCATTTATCCAGTTTCTGTTCTGGGCTGCAGTATAAATTTATCCTTGGGCTGAATCATTGCCTGTACTTGTAGAGAGGTTCTTGATCTTTCTTTTTTGTTTTCTTTTTCACTTTGCCAGGAAGAGTGCACAGGTCATACAGATCAGAGTCAGGGTCTTGCATATTCCCTCCCTAACCTCCTTGAATGCTCACACTGAGACCTGTGATTTGTGAGCTAACTTAAAGTTAGATTTTAATCTTTAAATTCACAACCAACCTCACCCTCAAAATAGCCTCTTGCAGTCATGAGTAAGAGTCTCACGTCAGCTTATTGTTCTTTGTCTTAGGAAATGAAAATACTGATTCCTAACATGGCAGATGGCAATTGTTAGTTATGCACTGAATTTTCTTTCACTCTTCTCCCTTCAAATGTCATAGAAACCAAACTTATTTCATTTTGTCCCAGTGTGGATTTTTTTTTCCTGTGAGGCTATTTGGATTTGACTGTGACCACAGTACTCTTGGCAGGCTTGTAATAGACCTATAAACTCCCCAGTTGTGAGCGGCTGTTGGATGAAAGCATTAGTTTAAAGAATAGTTTCAGGGTATTCGTAGAAAATTCTGAAAGTCATCTTACCCAGCAGATTTTCACACAGTGGGTTTTGCATCATTGTCACAGTTTCCCCCATGATTTCTCCATATAATCCATTTGAGTGTGAATCTTATTAACATATCTTTGTTTATAATTGTCTTTAAGGCAAAAATGTGGAAGGATTGCAATTACAGGATGTTTTAAATCCAAATAACACGACCAAAGAAAAGTCTGGAAAATAGGGAGGAAAATCAGCACTGAGGGAAAAATGAAGCCTGCTAGCAACATGAGGAGGGGACTGGACTCTTCCAGAGCTTTTGCTGAGCCCCGCCAGCCCCAGCCTGCTCCTCTGCCTCTCCAACATGTCTCCTTGCTGATATGGAGGGAGGATGAGGAGTCTTTGAAGCATGGAGAGGGATTTATCTGGATTTAAAGCCACTCACAGCCACTGGAAATCTTCCACTGGCTTTGATGATCTTTGAGTCAGGACCCTGCCCTAATGCAGGCTCGTAAGTGAACCTCCACTTCCAAACAGAATAGATGGCTTTGTTTTAGGCCAGCACGTTGTAGTGAATCACTCATCCATTTGTTGCAGCATGCACAGCAGCACTGTTTGTTCCAGAAATGAGCCTAAAACCTAAATGCCAGATCTAGAGTCAGCCTTTCCTAAAGTTTAGGGGTGTTCATCTCCAGCAGCTGCACCAAATCCCTTCCCTTTTGCCATAAGCAGTGTCTGTCCCTCTCTTCTCTCTGGAGGAGCGATGCCACTGACAAGTGCTGCCATTGTGCATATCACAGGGAAGGCTAACAAACTCAGAAGTAAAATTTTTAAATGTTTTCATTTTGCCCAAGAAAGTGAATCTGAAAACCACACTTTACCTCTTCCTCTCCTGGCCAAAATATCTAATTGTGAGCTGCTGTCTCAAGTTGATTTCAATCCTGTGTGAGTGACTTTAGCAGGCAAGACTTCAGGGTGTTTTCAGTTTGCAGGCTAGTTGTTTACTAAATCTTACAATGTTTGCCTTTTCTTTGAGAAAGCTGGGAGTGTGAGTGAACTGGGAGATTTAGTGCATCTGGCAGCTGGAAATTAATGATTCTCAGCCAATGTGTTTATGAAAACACAAGGCAAAGAAAAAGTTACAAAGTATATAGTAAGAAAGAATGTGGTTCCAGTGTTTTCCTTTTCAAGCAACTGCTACAGTATGTGGCATCTATGAACAAACCTTAGACTGGTATTAAGCTTTTGCAAAAGATTTGACAGAGCTCTGTCTCTTCTTGCACTACTCTGACCTTACATGTAGCTGGCTTGATTCATGTCTTGCTCATTTTTGATTTCTCTCTCTGAGATCAACATTTTTGATAATCAGCTACTAGCTCACATATTTTATTTCAGTGAAATTCTGCTAATTTTGCTTCTTGGCAATGTACCCGAAAATTGGCCCTGGAATTTGTGAAGAGCTGGAAGAGATAAAATTTTTGTGTGACGGGATCAGGGCACATTATCCCTTTGAGCTAAATCATTCAGTGGTGGAAATATAGCCTGGCCCATCTGCACCAACACCTCTCCTGTGTCAATTTTGTATGCAGGTACCAAAGTCAAAGCAAAGGCTTGATTTCCAAACAAAACCAAAGAAAACTTTCTACAGACAGCATCTCATTAACCTCCAGTGAGGTACTGGATCTTCCAGGCACTTCTAGTCAGATTCCAAGGGGAACCAGGTCCTTCTGGCTTCAGGCATTACTCTCTTCCCCACAGCTTCCCTTTCCTGGCTCATCAGTCGGACAGACTTCCCTGAGTTTTCACAAAGTCAGGCTCACACAGCCCTAGGAAGAGGGGCTGGGAGGAAGCATTTGCACAATAGTCCATTGGTAATGTAGCCGCTGAGGTGGTATAGGGATAAGAAGTGATACTATTGACAATAACATGATAGAGTTTATTTTTTCATTTGCTTTTTGTTTATGCAGTGTAGCCAGATGTAGCTAGTACAGATCCCTTGCAAATCATCGGTAAGTTAGTGTCTACACCAAACACTGGCTAAAGGTTTAAATAATCTAGCAGACTGCTCTGAAATGTTGCTTATCATGCTTTTCTTTCACAGCTTTTTTGGTACCCTTCAGGTTATATTGCTCACTCAGGGTATTTTTTCTGTTTCCTGATCTATGGTATGTGTCTGCTTCCATTTAAATAAATGCTAAAGCTGTTAATGATCAGCCAGATGCCAGTGCAATAGCTCAAGTCCTGAAATGTCCATTCCTTTCTCTCTGTCTATTGTCACTTTAAGTGGATTGACGAAGACAATAGTTTGTTACTGCTGTTCCTCAGCGAGACTTTAAAAGCCTAAATGCATTCAGATGTGTTGAGTGAGGCTCAGAAGAAATGTTGTCCTGACAGTACTTTAGATGGAAGCTATTTTAGACTTAATTTCCTTTAGTATCAGGCTCTTTGGCTTTTAAGGTTAAATGTGTATACATTGATATATATGAAATAGGACTGTTGTATTCCTTCGGTCTTGTCCAGAACTGAAATGATCATATGCTTCAGCTGTAGAATTATGCCCAAGTATTAGCTAGGTACTTTGCTACAGAGAGGATTATTGGGAAATGATGAAATCATTGCAAAATCTCTGCAGGTATAAGAAGTAAATCTATGAAAGATTAATTAATATTGTTCCATATTTATAATTTAACTAACACTGTTTTGTATCCTTGAGGCAAAAATGTTTTTCTTTTTGTGTCATATAAAAGGCCTTCCAGAATGGATTAATGCAATTCTTCAGTATGTATTCATGAATCCTTGCTCCCTGAAGAGCTAATGAACTTATTTCTGGATTACATTCTCTCTGTATGACAGTAACATTTGAACTACATCACATTGAAAATGCAAGAGCCATAGAAATGACAGATGGAAATGACTTACTTAGATCTCTGAGTTCTTCCATTAGCATGGCATAGGATCATCCTTCAACATGTCACCATAATGCTGAGATCACTCATTTCCTCCCATTCAGGATACTACATTGTATATAAAAAAATCAGACAATGAATTCCCTAAAGCTCAACTGATGTCCCTGAAGTTTTGTACTCCCTTGATAGGGACAAGCCTTTGGAAAACCAAATGAACACAACAAAAATAAGCCTTCCTAAAACAGGAGGTTTTTAACAAGTCTGATGACTAAAAGAACCTTCCCTAAACCCCCAAAGATCCTTCTGCCTGCCAAAAATCCTTCCACCTCTGCCTCCCACAAACTTGAACTAGCAAAGTGTTTAAAAATTGTTTTCTATAAGAAGCTTCTCTGATTTACCTCAATGTTGCAGAACCAAATACTCTTCCAGTTGAAGTATCTTTTGAAGGGACATATGAAAATGGTTTTTGTTAGAGATCCACACTAAATGGATTGTTATGCCTACTTCCCATTACCATGCAAATCTTATCCGCATCTGTTGTCACTTTTAAACTTCCTAATTCTATAAAACGTGAAAATTCAAGACCATTTTTTGTTATATGTCTGGGACTGAAAATGCCTAGGCAGCACTTTGCCTTTGAATACAGTATGGTTTAAAGCAAACATTCTAAAAATAATTTAACTTTGCCCCCTGAAAATCGTTAATGACCTTCAATTCCAGATGAGTGATTCAGTTAGCAGTGCTGGAGACCACAGGTATGAAGGCAAAATGGAGTAGGAATCTGCTGCCCTGTCCATTGACACTGCCTTATAACAGTACCTCTTGTAGGGCTAGCACATGTTTTTCCCTCAGTGCTAAAACATTTTTTTCCCCTGATTTTAAACAAAAAGATGATCTCAATTATTTGGCAAGTCCTTAAAGATGTTATTCTGCACTTTAAAGGAGAGACTAATAATTCTGGTGTTTTTTTTCCACAGTTTACCATGACTAACCTCTGAGCATAATCCCTGCATGAAATGTTAGGCTCAGTAGAATGCATTATTTTTCAATACATGGAAAATGCCATTACTGTGAATTGTTAGTCAGTGCTACCATCCTCTATAAGATCTTTTCTGTCTCTTACAGATTAATGAATTGATTCCTGAATGATTTAAAGAGACATTATAGAAAAGCCTGTGCCGCCTTAGAAGAAATGTAAATTGATAGTATCAACACAGTTATTTTATCGTAATTGGTTGATAGAATCACTTTCAGAAAATTGAAAAGATCTGTAGATCTTCCTGACTGCTCAGTTCAGATATAATTTCAGAAACATTTTCTAAAAGTGATCCAGAATCATTTTGAACAAGCAAAAAATCACTGATATTGGCATGATAAATGCTTTTGGAAATCGAGTATGTTTTGAGCTAAACTAGATTTTCCTCCCTGCCCCCCGAAGGACTGGAAAACATAATGCGAGAAAACGAGGCTGTTTGCCTTCTTAGCATTCCATCGTCTGTAGAGCGCGACAGTAATCTGATATACAGCTGACCTAGTCCCATGCTACCGTATAGGGCTCGGTGGAACTGCGGTTCAAGGCTCTGCTCTTTGCTCCCAGGCTGGCTTTGTGCTTGGTCTCTTGGTGCTCTGAGTTACATCCTTAGCCAATTCAGCAGCAGTATTACACATGCTCACGAGGGAATCTCTGTGCAGCCTTTCTTGCTAGGAAGGACAGGCTGCCTCATATGAGAACTTGCATGTGGGAGGAGTACACAAAAGAATAGGATGATTCAGAGTCCTTAGAGAAGCAAAATGTAGCAGCAGACTGATTGTTGGAGCTCTGTCTGGGCAAACTGGATTTAATTCCCAATATGGCAGTGCAAAACCATAGCCAGCTTGTTGGTGATCTTCCCCTCAGACCTGCATTTGACTTCCAGCCTTTACAGTGCTCAAGGCTGTAGAGCTGTTTTTGTTGGAGGGCAGAAGATGAAAACAAACAAGCCAATTCCAAATTTTGGTTCAATCCAATTGCCATAGTAGCTGCTTGTTTTTATGTTACAAGGTTTGGCTTGGTAGTGTCTTTTTTTCTTTCTTCCTTTTTTTTTTTTTTTTTTTTAAAGAGTATTAGTGGGACGTATAAATATTTCCATGTATTGCTTTGGCATTTGCATTTCAACCTAAGCTCTTGTCAGCTTACACTTCCAAGACATGAATATCTGCACTATAATAAAAAAGGAGATGAGGTTACAGGTTTCCTTAAGGACATTCAACTTGAAGAAGCTCAAGAAAAGTTCCCACAGGAATTTCAAGAAATCCCAGCCCTTTTCTGGCTCAGTCAATTCCTACATGTGCTAGAGTCAACCCAATCTTTTGTAAGACCTCATATTTCTGGAAAAGCTATCAATGCACAACATCTGCTTTCACCAGTGCCCATTTTCTGTAAAGAACTTGTGATGTTGTTATATGGCTTCCCCATATATATCTGATGTCTAAAGCAGAAGGATGACTGGAGATATCCCAGTGTCTGTCATGCAGTATGTTAACACCAGAAAGCTATGTGATTTCAACCGAGGAGATATAGGAACTTCAGGTCAACTTGTATGTCTGGAGTAACCATTTTAGATGTTACAATTGTTTTCATAGGTGCAGATATGTTTTTCTATATTTCTCACATTTTTTTCCATGAAATCAGGCTATAGCATCAGGTGAGTCAATATTTTCATCATTATTTTAATCAGAAGATGTTCATATAAATAAATAAGCCAGGATACTCTTTCCCTTGTAGTGGATCTAGGTTCCTGCAGTTTCCACTGAGATTCCAGTTGAGTCAGTTGACAGTAAAACATACACCACCCATATCATAATTTTGCATATGGATTTAATTTTGAGGCTTAATATGGAGGGTGAGTGATGTGACTATGCAGTCTTTTCTGAGTTGGTAACTTATTTAAGGCAGGAGATGCTTTTTGTGTTCCCTGAAGTAGTAATTGCAGGACCAACCAGTGCATTGTGTTTCTCGAATTTTTAAAAGATTAAGGTAATTTAAAATTTGATATTAGATAATGCTGGAGCGTCTTGTTTTTATCTTCTTTTTTCTGTGAATATTCCTCACAGTGATGCTAGATGATTTTAGAGGGTCCAATCAGATCAGTGGTCTGAATCTACATTAATTAAATACTCCCACCCACAAACTAAAAACTATGAAAAAGCTATACAAAGAATTTTAAAAATAACAGAGTGACAACCTAGACAATGGTAGAACCAATGTTGATTTTAACATGTGAGTAAATATTTGCTGAAATATTTGCTGAAGAGAAATTCCCCTGCATTTGTTCTCCTTGATCTTTGCCTGTTTTGAGCCAAAGATTTAGAGTCCAGTAGCTTTGATCTTTGCTGTATCACAGACCTTGGTGTTACTAATTCCTTGGTGCCATGGGAAAGTACTTGCCTGTCAAACGTGGAATTTTACCTACTGATGTGAGAGTCTCCAGGGTATGTTCTGGGCTTCCTCAGGTATCCTGACCCAGCTCTATTTCTTGTCCTGAGGCAAGCATCTGATGCCAGAAGAGAAAGCATCAGGCAAAGCACAAATCTTTAAACTCAAATGTCTCCTAGAATATTGGATCTCATCTGAGACAGTCTTTGGGGATCTCACATATGGAACCTCTGAGTAAACAAAAGCAAATTCTAATAAAGGAAGACATTTAATGGCTGTCATGGTATGAAGAATGTGTTTTTCCTTGAGGTAGATCTGTTATCATCAACTGGTAGAAATGAGACTAGTCATTGATCTCTCTAGAAAGCCCTCATTTGAATGGACTCAGTGTGCTGCAAGGTGATGTAATTTCTGAACTGCCTGGAGTTGCTGCAAGTGATCAGGCCAGTACAAATCCTTTTTCCCCCAAGGTCAAAGTCTAAGAGGAGCAAAACGCAACTGTAGCCAATGTCTGACTGGCTGGAGAAGGAGTCCTCAGAGTCTGTAACATCAGCACCATCGCACCATTGGCAGCCAGAACTCCAGTTTGAGAACTAGGTGTAGCAAAAGGTCAAGAAGGTGAAGTTTAGGGCAGAAGAAGTGCGTAGGGTGGTGTCAACGAGTTGATTTGTCAGCTCAATGAATAGCTAAGGAATTCTACAAGGAGGTCTGCCTGTTCCTGCCTTCTACTCCAGAGATTTAATTGCAAGGAGTACAGTCAGCTTTGCATGTTCTTAGAAACAATATGGACTTTGAAAGACATGAAGGTAGTGAATTTGAACTCAGCGGCATTGTTGTGTTTTTCTGGCAAGTCTTTTCTTAATCAGTATAAATGATTTCCATTTACAGCAGAATTGAATCCAGACCAGAACAGAGGAACTCAGTCTGCTTATGCTGTGGGAGGGCTCAGATTGGGATGTGGCTCCAGCCTTTTTGGCTTAAATCCATTTCTTGTCTGTGTTGTGGTTTTATGAGTTGATATAGCAAATATGTGACATTTGCTCTCCTTTTTCTTCTCTTGGAGTTTTTAGAGAGATGAGAGTTCCCACTGTAGTATAAGGCAGAAAACAACAGAAGAAGAAGAAGAAGTCTGAATAATAACGGGCATTCTGTGCAGAAATCTCCATGCCTGGAGAACAACAATTATTTGCAGCATCCTAAAGGTTAAGGATGTGATGGATGTTAGTGCATAGACATTTGTCATTGTTCATGAAACAGTCCCACAAACATAATTTTCCCCAGTGGATGTTACCAAACTAAGAAGTCCCTTTCTATATCTCAGGAGTTTCTAAAGGGAGAGCATTATTAGCACAAAGAAGCAGTCTTAATAAAGAATCTCAGTACAATAATAAGAAAGATCAGATTGAGTTCAGACAACTTCTTTCTGGTAGTTATTTGGAAACATGAAAACGTCATCCGAAAATGAAGTTTAAAGATCCTTTATTGGACACACAATCCTGATGTTTTTTAGACAGATGGCTATCTGACTTTCATATTATGAGTTCAGTGCTTAGAGACCACTGATACCATTCCTCCATCTGGGACAGCATGCTCTATTTAAAATACATTTGCTAGGCAACATATCCATCTGTTCATGACCACAGAGAGGAAATAGCCTGGATTCTGAAGAAAAGCTTCAAATACAAAATAGTAGCAGGTAGTCTACTGGTATGTTAGGAAATTGTCAGTGTTACATTGTAAGTGGGATTCATCACATCTAGTTTTAGGCAACTGAAATTTAGGCATCTAATCTAATCTATTTGCCTGGACATCTCTTCTATGCTGTAGAGAGAGATGGACACTTCCAGCAAGTGACTCATCTCTCTGTAAGAATAGAGCCTAAGAGAGCTGGAAGGGTTCACTTTCTGGGTGGTCCTGTCTCTTTCCAGCAGTTATAGAGGTAACATGGAAAACTAATATGGGATAGACACCTCAATTTTAGATTAACTGAATCCCTTCCTATATTTCTTCCCATTGTGATGCAGAGAGACGGTGCCTCAGTTGATACAGATGCTGCAGAAGGTATTAAGTTGAACCAAGCTAGTCGGGAGTGGTGGTCTAAATGTTTGTGCATCAAAGTCTGTGACAGTGTATATTTCACTTAAAAAGTCAGAACAGATGAGCAAACAGTGCCATACTGTAGTATGAAACACACTTCTGTCTGAGCAACAGGAACATTATCTGACCACTTAAAATTCCTCAGAGCTGTGTAGCTCTTACAAGTGTAATGGTTCAAAGCAGTCCCATGTCATTTAAGACTAACTAAGAGTTTTAGATATCTTGATTTCTAAAACTACCTACAATACTTTTGTGGTATGCTTTTGATGGTTTTTTTTTGGTTTGTTGAGCTTGTAATATTGTCACCCATATCCCCTTGGTAGACAGTAATTGTCATTAGTCACCAATTTCAGGGCTTATTCACAATGTTGTCTCAATAAACAGGGCATTTATGCAGAGCTCAGGCCTTTGTTCTGGGCCTTTGTGCAGGTTTGGAGTACAAGGAACGAGAAAAGATAGATACTGAAGAGACTGATTTTCTTGACTTTTTTGTTTCTTGGTAATAAGCAACAGGTGAGAATTCATCCCTCCCTCTCTCCCCAGAGTATGTGACATATAAACAGAATCAACCTTTTTGAGACTGCTTTTCTCTGTTGTTTTATTTCCTTCATGAGATGTCGAAAGCAATTAAAAAGAAAAGTTGGAACAGTTCCCATTTGGCCAGAGCCAAATTCACTCGTGCTACAGTGACCTGGCTCTAATTGATACTTTCTTTGCTGCCAAATATTCCAGATAGCTATCTAAGCTGAGCAAAGAAGTACTACAGTGTGTGTATAGGCCTCTCATATGCTTCCGGTGCATCTGCTTTGTTATACCTGCCTAAAATGACAGCAGCATTGAACGGCTGCCGTTGAAAGGCTTGTCAACAATGCAGCACTCAGAACCTGTTTTATGACAGTATTATGCAAAATGCAAAGAAATAATGTTCAGCTATGTATTTCAACCTTCAAACCTCTCCCTGTCCTCATACACTTGCATAAGTCTCCTTGATCCACAGCCATGTTCTGAGAATGGGATTGAGCTGTGTTGCATATTGGGTGTTAAGTTTAAGCTAAGGAAAACAAATTTCCCTCATTTTGATAGCTTGTATTCTTAGGACAGGGTTTAAAAGGCAGTGGATAAGTACGTACTGGTAATTTTGCACTTAGGTTTCTGTGTATGCAGAATCCTGTCTGCACATCCTGCTGCCATTGGCATGTATGAATTAAACTCTATCTGCTAGGCTTGGGCAAGTAGAGTTTTCTGCTGGCAAAGGCAGAAATTTGAGATAGATAGAAAGTAATATTTCTCAGGTAAAATTAAGGGTAATTTTGGTGAATGCTTTGAAGTCCCTTTGCAAGCACTGCAAGGAGGTATCACACAAACATATAGAGTCTGTTATATCCAAATGGCCGGTGTTACAGCTTTAAAAGTGAATGTACTCCAATTTTAAAGGAATAGATGATTCTAAATGCAATTAGATTGCTCACCAGTGTCAATGGAAAGCTTCCAAATACAAAATATCCAGCTGGGAAAGGTAGGAAATCATAGTTATGCATTGTCATGTTATCAATTTTTTCCCTAGAAAATACTTTGCATTTCCTCCTATAAAGTTGATTGTATAGCTTGGACTTCACTAAAGAGATTGCTTTTAGACACCAGTTTTGTCTGTGTGGAGAAAATACTGATGTGACAGACTCATCAGACTGAATCTAACTAAATTTTCCTCTACAAATATCAGCATGCTTTAGCTGACCGCAGCAGAACAGTATGGATTCATACCAGCAGAAGACATGGCCCATTCTTGAGAATATCCTGTAGTTCGACTTGTGCCCAGAAGCCTAAATGCTGGATCAGTTTGCTGGAAGCCATCTAAAGACCTCTTACATCTTCACGTACCATAAAGATCTTTCTGTTTATCATTCAGCACTTCTACTACAGACTAACCAAAAGAAAGACAAGTTTGTAATAGTTTTGTGCACTTTCCCCTCAACTCATTTCTTAATGTTTTTTCTGCGAAGACCAGGACTGGGTAAATACTAGCATGTGGCATGCTGTGTAGCTGGATCTGAACTGCCACCTCTGTGGTACATCTCCATTATGCATGCCTCAACTGTTATATCGAAGCTGTGTGGTAGCTAGACAGAATTTCAAGGCAGAAAGTTACATGCAGAAGTCTGAGGAATGATGGGAACACACTGCTCGCTGTCATGGGCAAGTTCTCAGTCGTATCTACATATTTCAGAGGTAGGTACTTCCCTTCAGAGAATTTCCAGTAGGGAAGAGACAACAAGCCTATAATTATTTCTGGGTTTGATTTAATATTTAAACAAGTGTATGTAATGCAGATGTAATTTCTCAGTTTGAGATTTATTATTTCACCTGTCTTTAAATAAGAATGCCAGCACATTGCCACTGGGAGCAGTGAGGTGTCTTGTTTCATTTGAACTTGTACAGCATGCTCGCTTGAGTAGCCTCTGCTGAAAGTCTTTTGGCTTTCCACAGCCAAAAAGTCTTTTGGCTTTCCACAGTAATATTTTGCCATAACTACCAGGCATACCCGTGTCTCCTACAGGAGTTGGAATTTATGAATAGCAGAACTTTTCCTCTTCTGTAGTGGCACAGATGGTACCAGCAGCTGTTTTTCCCTATACTGAATTTTTAAATTTGGTGCTGAAGCTGAACACCTCTTCTTGCTCAATTGCCCCTTAAAATAAGGCTTACGATAAAGATTTACATGACAGGTAAGTGAGGGCATTCTGAAAGTTGTTTATTTTCATGTCTGGAAGATGCCCATATGTCAACACTGTTAGAGTTATGAAGTGGAATACCTGCTAGGAAACACCAGAGCTTAGGTTGGCTCTTTAGTCTTAATTTGTGATTATTTTTTTTTTTTTTTTTTTTGCATATGCATTTCTGAAGTTTTTTTTAATTGCTAGTTATCCTTTGATTTTACTTCTAACAAAATAATAAATAAAAAGTACTTGAATAACATTGCAGGGAAGAAAATATCCAATGCTATTTCTGGAGAAAATGTGAATAGATATTATCTTAGTTCAGGGTATACTTTTCCCGTAGCTGATAAAGAAAGAATTTTTCCTCCTTTCCATAATGGAAAACTTCACTGTTAGTTATGAGTTTGGTCAGAGATGTTTTTATTTTCTAATTCAAATGGTCATTAAATATAATTTTAGAAAACTGTAAATACTGATTTTGATTATTAAATGGGAGCTATTATTTTTTCAATTTAGTTTGTACTAACAACAGAAAATATTTCCTTATTTTCTCACATAATTTTGAGGAAAAATATCTTTTTCAGACAGATGTTTTGAGGGCTCCAAAGAGATCAAAAAATGACCAGAATGTCCGTTAAAGTGTTTGGATTCCAGCATAGTGCTACGCAATTACTATGCTATTACCACTCTACAAAAAGTTAGTATTTGTTGAAAATTGTTCTTATGTAGCATTTTAAAGCCACTAGATTTGAGAATTTATTATAAAATAAAGGATGTACCTACAGATGTTACTTAATCTGCAGGAGGGGATTAACACAGTAACACAAGTGTATGAAAAAGTAAGAATAGCATGCAAAGTAACTTAAAAAAAAGAGATGAAGAGTCTCTTTTCCAACTTTTCACTTTAAAGTGTAATAGCCAAAGGATAGGAACACAGAAAAAAAATATTTACATGTCAAAAGCAGTTTTGGCATCTGTTCTTTATTGATGAGAATAATATTTATTGCCATCTGGATTTCCTAATTCATTTTTCTGATATTGCTTATCTGGGGTTGCCATAGGACACAAACAGCTGGATTAAATTCCATCCTGTTGTGTCACTGTGAGTCATTTATTTTTTCTTATCTATGAAAATTTCTTGTTGTAAATAACATCTCACTCTTTCCCTTTTGCAGAATTAGTGTGACCTTTCTTTCTTTCTTTCTTTCTTTCTTTCTTTCTTTCTTTCTTTCTTTCTTTCTTTCTTTCTTTCTTTCCTTCTTTCCTTCTTTCCTTCTTTCCTTCTTTCCTTCTTTCCTTCTTTCCTTCTTTCCTTCTTTCCTTCTTTCCTTCTTTCCTTCTTTCCTTCTTTCCTTCCTTCCTTCTTTCTTTCTTTCTTTCTTTCTTTCTTTCTTTCTTTCTTTCTTTCTTTCTTTCTTTCTTTCTTTCTTTCTTTCTTTCTTTCTTTTCTTTCTTTTCTTTCTTTTCTTTCTTTTCTTTCTTTTCTTTCTTTTCTTTCTTTTCTTTCTTTTCTTTCTTTTCTTTCTTTTCTTTCTTTTCTTTCTTTTCTTTCTTTTCTTTCTTTTCTTTCTTTTCTTTCTTTTCTTTCTTTTCTTTCTTTTCTTTCTTTTCTTTCTTTTCTTTCTTTTCTTTCTTTTCTTTCTTTTCTTTCTTTTCTTTCTTTCTTTCTTTCCCTCTCTCTCTCTCTTTCTGTCCTTTCTCTCTTTCTGTCCTTTCTCTGTTACTTCGATATTTTCCCCTCTATCTCTCTCAGATTCCCTCTCCCTTTTCCTATTTTTCTCTCCTGTTTCTTTGCTCAACAAATGCCAAGTAGCTTTATAGATATGCTTTAGCCTCATCTATGGGATCTAAAGATATGTTTATTATTGCTTGAATAATAGTAATGCTAATGCATTTTACAATGTGAGAGGTTAGTTAAACTTCATATAAGCTCCCCAACTGAGATTTCAGTCCACTTAATTCAGAAACTTTGACTTGATTACATTGGAACAGGGCTTTATGGCTGATTCCCTGGAACTAAATAGCTGTGTGAATGTATAAGGGATGGTTATTAGGATGTTTAATGTATTGGCTGACTTCAAGCTTTTGTGGAGTGTCTGAAGCCAAATAATCCTGTATAAGATTGTAGTATCTACAAGCAAAGAAATAATTGCAGAAATATGATTTATTAGTCAAATATGAAAAGTCATAATGAGTTCTGTCTTCACTATAGTTCTTCTCTACTAGGCCAACGTCAGTGACTGCTGTTTTAAAAAACTGTTTTCTTCTAGAACTAAATTATACACACAGCACTTCCTTTGAAACTGTGGTAAGTTTTTTTTTTCACAAACTGGATATTTTAGGAGTATCAATTCAGATGTAGCTGGAAGTCTTTCAAAAATGTAGATTCAAATCTGCCTCAGATTTTGGGTCAGACCACAGTGTGGCCATTTTGTGCAGATTTATTTGAAAAATGCTATTTTTTCATTGCCAATGGCAAAAGCTAAAAGGAGATTCCTTGTTTGTTTCATGAGAGGGGACTTCGGACAATGAAAATGGTTATTGTTCCGTTCTAGAATCTTAGTGTTGCGCAGATATTTTATTTTCAAAGGTTTTGCTCAAATTTTGTATATTTTTAATCTTTCAATGCAGCATGCAATATATTGCTGCAAACATAGTAGATACTATTCTAAATACTAAGGACTAATTTTTAATATAAGATTGAGTAAAGAGACATTCTTTTAAGTCAGCTGCTACAAAACAGGAGGGAAGACTCTGAATTTGGGGCAGAAATCCTTGACTGAAGTTTGACTCTCGTCCACACCTGAAGAGGTTCAACTCTTCTGTGGTGCTCTAAAATCCATCTGAATCTCATCTAAACCTCCCTGTACCTGTCCCAAAGGTATGTCTCTGGAAATGACCCATATAGGCATAAGTGCACCTATTGCAAATGAACGGTTGCAGTAGCACTGCAAGGTGCTCCTCTATGGGCTGTGGTGGGAGCTGGGTGTTACCACGGCATTGTAAGGGCATCGAGTTGTAAACACAGAAGGGGAGCAGAATGCAGGACTAGCTCTGGTGCTGTTCATGGAGGTCAAAGCTGAGGCACAGAGGGTGTGGATGTATTCTGGGCAAAGCCAGCCTGACTCTAAGTGTCTAGGGGAGAGGTGGAGGAACTGACTGGAGACCCAAACAGATCTAGGGAGATACATCTTGTTGGTATGACAAAAAGAACAAACTGGCATTATCTAGGTCATGGTAAAGGGATCAACAACTTTATACTGGGGTGAGAGAACAGTTACTGCATCCTAGGTGCAAACCAGGAAAGATTCCTCTTGGGAACAAATAAATGTAAGCTTGCATGCAGGAGCTGCTATTAGTGTAGTCTGCTGCATGTATGTAAAACTGGTATTGAAGGAGCAAACTAAATTCTGTCATCAGCTGTGGAAGAGGAAAGGAAAACAAGAGAAATTGTGAAAATGCATGCACGCCAGTGTGTTGCTGCTTAAGCTACCATTACAGTGTTTTCAGAAGCAGTCAACAATTCTAAAAACTACCACTGGCCTAGGAAATATTTTCTGCATAGGTTGTGACAATATTTAGTTCCAAGAACTTGCAAAGCCCATTGAAAATATGGGTCCAGCATCTGGCTGCCTTGGATGGAAAAGGGGAAGGAGTGTTGCAAAGGCACATCAGTGGTGGTTCTATGCAACTTCATCCTGTTTATACTGGCCTGAATTTTACTCCACTCCTGGGCAATGATGTTAGAGAACATCTCATGAAGTAGGAACTTGAATCACTCTGTCATGTTTCTCAGCAGTGTAAACTTCCCCTTTGTCATGCTCTCACTAGTTGCTTACTACCCTGTTCAGTCGTTAATCCCCTCATAATTTGTGAGATGATGAAGTAGTTCCTTGTAGAATGATGCTTTCATTCTGGCCATTTTGTTCTGCTTGGCTCTGTGACAGGTGATGTCATATGAGGAGAATCTGAAACTGGAAAATCTAAATAAAATTCATAATAGCGCTAATAGCGCTTCATTAGAAAAATGTAACTGTATTGATGTTAGGTTGTTACATGGTATAAACTGAGCTACAATCTACAGTGTACATTCTTCTCCTGTATACACAATCTACAGTATACAAGACTGTTTTTAGTTTTGCTGCTCCACCCAGATGTCAATGATACTTATCCCATTGACTGTAGACATGCACGCATTTGAGAACCTGAGAACCATACTGATTTGATGTTGTTTTGTTTGTTTGCTTGTTTGGGGTTTTTTTCCGATGTGTTGAGGTGTTTTTTTTGGTATTTTTTTAACTGGTTTTGTGCTAATTGAAAGAGCGGATAATTCTTCTAACTAAAATCTATTACCTTTTGAGACTAGAAGAAAATGGAAGGCTGAGGGAGCTGGGTCTCTTTAGCTTGGAGAAGAGGAGACTGAGGGGTGACCTTATTAATGTTTATAAATATGTAAAGGGTGAGTGTCATGAGGATGGAGCCAGGCTCTTCTCAGTGACATCCAATGATAGGACAAGGGGCAATGGGTGTAAGCTGGAACATAGGAGGTTCCGCATAAATATGAGGAAGAACTTCTTCACAGTGAGGGTAACAGCACTGGCACAGGCTGCCCAGAGAGGTTGTGGAGTCTCCTTCTCTGGAGACATTCAAAACCCACCTGGACATGTTCCTGTGTGACCTGACCTAGGTGTTCCTGCTCTGGCAGGGGGATTGGACTAGATGATCTTTTGAGGTCCCTTCCAATCCCTAACATTCTGTGATTCTGTGATTCTGTGACAGTCAGTCAGACATAGGGCTGCCCGCATTCTTTCAAAAAAGATACTCTTTCCCCAAAAGAAATATGCGTATAAACAGTGAAAGGAGCAGTGACTGGCCAAAATAGGTGCACATGCAGATTTTATCTTTATGGTATATTCTAAGTGGTACTGAAATATGTGTTTGTAACACTGGTGGTTACAAAGATGAGGGGAGGGTTGTTTATTGGTTAGGGGTACTTTTGGCTATTTCTGAGAGTCAGCAATGTAAACAGAAAGGACGATTAATATGCTCCCATAACAAGTTTACTGCGTAAGGCCATGGCAAGGATTCACAGTCACTTCTTAGGACAGATGTACATTGTAAGCATTGTAAGCAATGGCTGCTTGGTATTTTATTCAATGAAGTATTTTCTTTATATTTCTCTGACATCCCTTCCTGCCAGCTAATTTTACCTTTTTAACCCTGTCACTGATTGTTCTTATTTGTATTGAATTTCTTTTTGAGATCCAAGGTTTTTTATGTGTTTATACTGATCCTAATATTTTTGGTGCTGCTTAGTGAACTCCTCTATGACAAATGAAAAATATTTGAAAGAAAGAAAGGACTTTTTTTCCTGGGGAATCATTACAGTAGCAGTCATAGTCAGAGGCCAGTCTCCCTGCAGCCTCTCTTGAAGTCTGGGACAAGGCTGCTGAGAGGATCCCACAGTGGAGGCAGAGCTGAGATGCTGAGGGGAGCACCCTGCTGTCACCACAGTGTGTCATGCTTCACATTAGAACAGACACAGCAAGGGGTAAGAATTGTACTCAGAAGCTGCAGAGATCTGTATTTAACATAAGTGTTTTTATGTCCTGAGAAGTACCTATCTGTGTAAGGGACAGAAACAGGCCCTTCAGAATTTGTTCAGTCTGGCAGACGACAAATTTCTTTGTTTTATTTCTTTGTTTTCAAAAAGAGAGAAAAGTATTCTGGAGGGTTCCAAGCCCTACATGCTGCTACATTTAAACTCTGCATTCAGTTTTAAATGCTGCTTGTCTTTACAATCCAAGTACAGCCCTTAACCTACGCTTGAAGGCATCCTTCTCTTTGAGCGTCAGATGTGCTGGCCCCTACCTATGCCATGACTGGAAGAGCAGGCAGCACAGAGGGAATGCCACTGAGCAGGCTGGTATAATATTTCTTTTAAGCCTTACTTAATGGGAAAACTTGTCTCACAAATTAAGCTTTGAGGGAAAGCAAGAGTTAAGCCTTTCTTTTAGCTTTATGGCATATCTTAGTAAAATAAGCACAAAAGCAAATGTTCAGTTGTCTTTATCATTTCTTTTATTACTTGTAAAGGTATAATTTCCCATCCTGTATCATGTCGCAAAACAAAGCCAGGCTGAGATGTGGAGTTATTAAACACTGAATTTTCTGCTTTTTAAAATCTGAGCAGAATGAATTACAAGGCGCTTTCCATAATGACAAGCTAAGAACATGCTCTCAACTCATTGCGTGGGATCTTAGCAGAGATTTTCCAGGAGTACTTCTGTGGATGAATTCTGTTCTTCCTTGAGAGTATGTAGGATCAGGAAAGGAAATGTACAGGAGTCAATTGTGTGCAAAAATAGCAGTAGAGACTGTTGCAAATGATATTTCTTCTCTAGTGTTGGTGTATTATAACTACACTTGATGTGCCAAATTTATTCCTGCTGGAACTTAATTGGAGTATTCTGGCAGGTCATTTTAGTGTGAATTTAATAGGGATTTTAATATCAAATCCTGAAGTGCTTGAAGACTTTAGGAAGAAAGGTACTGTATCTTCTAAATAACAACTAGTTGTACTATTTTGAGTTTATTTCAGAAGTTCTTGTTAGAGCCTTAGTGATTCAAACCTCACCTTGATACCAGGTTCTACTTCCATGATAACACCAGGGCAACAACAGCTGCAGTACCTTCTGATGGATGAGCAGGATCAGACGAAACTGCATCCAACATCAGACCTGACACCCCTCCCACCCCTGCAAAAAACCCCAGCAAAACAACAACAACCCCCCCCTGCCAAAACCCTGATGCTTTTTTCCCAAGGCTTTTAAAAGCGTGATCAACTCTTTGTTTGTTTGTTTGCTTTTCAAATGGAACTATTAGATGTGCTGACCTAGCATGAAAACATTATTTCTAGCTTGGATTTGCAAGGCTTCAGTCTCAAGAAAGGGCATTGTAATCACATTGGATTTGTTAAGCTCTGCTTGGAACTCCCAGCCATGAACCAAGCACAAAGATCATACAGTGTAGATCAGACATCAGCAAACAGAAGATGATAAAAGTGACCCTAACTTTGGGTAGCAAACATTACTTTTGGTGTTCGAAGCTCCACTATGATTTCCTGTCTGCTTATTGCAGTTCATATTGCAGTTCAGATGTTCCCCTTCTACCAGGGTATTGCAGTGTGTACTTGTGACCATACTCTTGCTCCCGCTTGCCCTGTGTCTGCTTGTTTTGGCAGTTTTGACGGCAGAGAACGCCGGGCCTCTTTCATGTGGTTTGTGTCACATGTGCTGCTGTGCGAGACACGCGTGGCTCTTCGGGAGCGTTCACCGCTTGCTGCTTCGCATGCTCCCTTGTACACTTCCTCTGCAGATGGCTTTCCTGGCTCCCATGTACCATATGTTTTTTCAGTTTCTTTTAATGTGTGTACACCCACCCCATGCAGTTCCAGTGAAGTATGTGTTGTTTATTTCCTCTGCTGTCCAGCTCTGAAGGTTTATATCTAGGGAGGCAATCACTAAGTGCAAGAACGATCCTTAACATAACCTGCGATGCTTATTCTTCTCCCTCTTGGAAGTGGGGAAGTTTCCGCTTCTTCTTATTTTAACCCTGTAGTGACTAATTTTAGCTATCTTACTACCAGGTATCCATTGTCTGTGGAGGGAGGTGGATGAGATATCCTCCTAAGGCAGGCGTCTAAGATAGGTGGACAGATTTGCCTCTCTCAAGTGACTTTCATTTCTCCCTCCATTGACACAGAGCAAGCCTAGATGACAAACCTAGGCTAATTGGCCCACTTTGAGATAGCAATATCTAGGTGAGATAAATCCCTCTCCAGGGACCCAGCCTTCATGGTGGTATGCATGAATGCTGTAGGCTTGAAAACTGCTGGCTGGGATTTTTTTCATGAGCTAATCTTCTTATCAGCACTTTCCATACTGCCTTACCCATGAGGACAGAGTGGAGAGCTGAGTGTCAGCAGAGGGGCGTGTGAGCATAAAAGATAAGGACTAAGAGCTTCTTTATATGTGGATCAATTCCAGACTCACGTGAGGTATTTATTCATTATATGAAACAGGGTAACAGACTGGTCTAGGTAAGAAGGGCAAAATCCTCAAAACCTGATAAAGAGAAAAACCCTGGACTAGTAGGAGGACAAACCTCTGATGCAGAAATTTCAACTGCAGGTGAGAGATTTAGCAAATCCCTATAGTCAGGACTAGAAGTGGGAGCTGAGAAAGGTCATGCTTTTCACAATGTTAGTGATCCTCTCGACTTCCTGAAAAAGCTGAATGTGTGCCATACGCTTTACTTATACCAAGAGCTATTCATTTTCCATCAAGACTGATGTTTTTATTAACAGCTTTGCTGTTTTTGTTCAAGAGCAAAACTATTAGAACCTGGATACCAATGGTAAGTTTAAAGCATTTCTGCTGATTCACATTTCTCCACAAATTGTTTTCACTTCTATATTTAAAGATGTGCATTAGGTAAACTAACCAGCCACATTTGTGAGAAAGAAGGCTTCCCCACATCAGAAGCAAAAACTTGCTTTTGGTAGAGCTGTTAAAATATCCCATATTTTTCCATCCTGAAATAGTATTGAATAGATCAAGTAAGAAAGTAACAGCAGTAAGATTTTTATTTTGGCTGCTGTTCAGCAGTGAGAAAAATCATATAGATACAGACTCATTTTCCTTAGGATTAGCAAGCTGGTCCTGCATATGTGTGTGATAGTCCCTGTGATGCCAATGGGAGCTCTGCACATGGATTGATTTCACAATCCATTTCCACATCTAGGATGCAAAAGCTATAGTCAAGGAGATTTTAAAACAGCAAGTTTATTACCTAGAGAAAAACTGGCATTGCCCTAATATGCAAATCTAACTGTTGCAACATAAGGCAAAGAGCACAGAGCAATTTATGTGGATCTGTGAGATGTGGGAGAAACAATAGTCTTGGAAAGGTGGTTTCTAAAGGTGTTCTGGTAAGAGAGCAATAGTAAGAGAGGTATAATATGTAAGAGCAGACTTATACTGCTTCATTTCCATTTTGGTCTGTATCCATCTCTTAGGAGTTTCCTGTACAAAGCTGTTGAAAAAAAAATCCTTCATAGTGTGAATTATATGTAAGGATCCAGTCCTATACTCATGCAGCATTTTGTAGTCACTGGAAGTCAAGCCTGTAAAAAAAGGCAAGAACAGGCATGCAATCTCCCTTTAAAAATGCTCTTTCCCTGAAAATTGATTAAAAATAAAATAAAAACTAGTGTTCTTTGCCACTGGCACCAGCTCTACAGGGCATCAAAGCAACTGACTGCTCATAATCTCTAGACATTTCCTGGCTGACTGCAAAGGTCATCTTGGAGTGAGCTGGGGAAGCTGAAAAAGAGTTATCTGAAGGCCAAATAAGGTGAAAGTTGCTGTGGCTAAAGTTCAAGTTTATTTACACAGAATAAAAAAGAGAAATGAAAAGTTTGCTGATGTATTTACTTTTATTTTAGAAAGCTTTAGAGTGGTTTGTGTAAAACCGAATGAAAGGTAAAAGAAAAAAAAAAGGAAGTAGAATGTACAGTGATATAATAGAAATATCAGTTAATGATTGTCATTGTCAATCTTTTTTTTCATTATTTATCTCATTCTAACCCGGACAGTGATATCTGTGATGTTGCTGTTATTTTCTATTTTGGGACCTTCTCTTGAAAAAAATTGCTTATCACAGTCTTGCCGCTATGGAAGGAATATAAAAACTCTATACAAGCAATGAAATTAAGGAAGTACAGTTTCATGTAGGTTTATGTTCTAGTTTACATTTATAACCTAATCCTCAGCACCAAAATAATCTTAGATTTCCCTGCATTCCTTACAGCATCCCACAAACTAGTGCCAGCACATGTGCTGAATACTTTGGTCTCAAATCCTCTGCTGATGACTCATTATCTGCCGCCAGCCAGAATACAAAATAGCTGAATTCTGCTTGCCCATCTCTCCCAGGGCACTAATTTGAGTCTCTCTCTTCTACTGACTTTAATGAATTTTGGAAAAATTAATCTATCTTTAAGATGGCTACTCCATGTTCAAACTTGGCTGAAGATGGCCAGAAGGTTCAAAAGTTCCCAGGGTGAGTGCAGACAGACCACAAAATATCTTGATCCCTTAGTTGTCCCTTCTCTAGAAAACCAGACCAAAGATAATGTCAGATTATTGTTCACTCTGGAGATTAGTTGTGGCTATTGATAGAAAACAATTCATGAGCATTCATCAACCTGTCATAAACACTAAGCAAGATTAAACAAACAGATTGGTTTAAATCTCAAAATTATAAATTTCATTCTTGATAAATAGCATTGAACCTTATGCTTGTTTCCACACATGCCCAACAATTCCCTTGCTAATAGCTTGTGAATCACGTCTTGGTCCATGTTTGTTGGAAGCAACATGTTCTAGTGAACAAGATGCTGGAAGGGACCCAAGAGCTCTGGATCAGATTTCCAGCTCTGACTCCTGTGATCACTCTTGGTCTGTTTTCCTTCTATTGACTGCTAAAATCGCCATGCTTGTGTCACACATAGAGGGCCCCCGTCTCACCCTGAGCCTACTTGTATCGCACTTACATTGGAAGTTTGCAGGTGATCTTGACCAGGGGTTACAGGGAATTTCAGTAGATACTGCTAACGAGCTTGAATATTCTGGCAATCATTCTTGGGCCACAAATCAATTCAGTCTTCCTGTGCAGAGACTCCTGTTCTCTGCAGTGATATAATTGGCTATATATGAAAAAAAAAAGATGAAGTTTTAAGTTCTAAAAGCTAATGTCCCAGGATGATACTAAAATGAATAAACACTAATATAACCAAAACATTCCAAATTTTGTACCCTTTCACTGGAATATAGTGGTGTCGTTCTGTTTTAACAGATGATAAATAACAAATGGGTCCTTCCATTGAAACATATATGATAACGCAAATGAGAATGACAAAATTTCTGTATTTTATTGACTGTTTATTTATTTTTCAACATGGATCAACTATAAAGGAGAACAGGACTCCAGTGTTCCTGTGTGTTTGTTTTGACTACTGTGATAAATACAATTTAAACCATTACCTTAGGAGAAAACCTGTTTTGAGTCTTCAGGGAAGCAAAGTTCAGCAATTTGTTTTCACACAGGAAATTACTATTTTAAGGGATAATATTAGATATCAAGAACCCTAATTGCTGAATAATTCCTTATTTCATTATTACTTACTTTGTAGGTTTTGGGATTCTGTCTGGAAATAATTCCCAAATTTGATGGGGATTTGGATTGAGAACTGATAAAAAGGGACACCAAAGATAGTTCAGATAAGGTACACTGGTGAAAACAGTTTCTTCTATAGAACTGTGCAGCAGCACAGTTATCACAGCAAAGCTTCCACTGGCATAATCATGAATAATAAAAAAAAAATGTTTGTATTGTAGGTTGAACAAATTAATATCTTAGGACTGAACATATATCACCAGATATTCAAAACTCTTGTTCATCTTGTTTATAGTAACTCAGATTGATGTTGCACTCTTATAACAGTGTTCAAGAAAAAAAGAAGTCAGAGTTGCATGAAACTGCAGCAAAGAATATAATACATTACTATGCTACAGGCTTCACAAAACGTATAAAATCTGACACCACCTGTGTCTTTGCTTTATTGAATGTGTTACAAACACTAAGAAATTAAATAGTCCATGTTTTAAGAGCCTCCTAATCTAAGCAGTTACGCTGGTGTGGATGACATTCTTCCTGGAGTGCGACACGGCTTGATTGCACAAGTGTGTAACATAGCCCTTTCCTACACATACGCTTGTGCTCTGTTGAGACACTTGTGTTGGCAGAAAAGAAAGTGTTAGGGACACAAGAGACAAATCATCTTGCCATACATTCTTAGTTTGTCTCCTACTGCTCCCAACCCCATTTCCATTAACTGAGATAAAACAGTGGTAAATGATATCTTTGCACAAGTATAATAGATGACTGGATATTGCTGAGAAACTGTACTAGTCAAAACAGAGTTGAACAAAACAGTTGGTTTTTTTGTTTGTTTGTTTTTAATTTTTTATAAAAAGAATGCAAAATATCTGTGCTGAGGACTGAGGTGAAAGAAGGTGTTGAGAATATGCCTCAGGAGGAAATACAAATGGAAGAAAATATCTGATTTTATTTCTGTTGATAGAAAGCAGGACAAAACACTTTATCTGAACGGGATAAATGTGAATGAAAAAACATGGTAGTAAGCACAAAGAATGAGTAAGTAGATCTTTTGAGACTGTTAAGATCTAGTGTTTCTTAAACGTTAGACAATTTGTAGCAAGAATAGCAGTGGGGATTTTTCTTTCTGTGTGGTTAAATGAATTGGCAAGAGAAGGATTAAAGATGCGTCTGTCATCCAGAATTCCCATCTTGTGTCACTTTTCACTGGCAAGCTGCTGGTAGAAAAGGAAAAGCTATGACAAAGCAGTGAACAAGGGAATGGGGAAAGAAATAAATAGAAAAGCTAAAAAAAGGAGAGGAGGAGGAATAAAAAATATGAAGAAAAGGGGAAAAAGATGGATCAAATGGAGAAAGACTAGCAGATGGAGCCCCAGCAACATTGGTTCACCAAAGCACCCATGTTTTCTAAACCTATTTTCATCAGTGTGCTGAGCCTGCATCTTGTCTTGTGTAGTCCTAACAGATTTTTGAATCATTTCTTTGGGACTCAGAGGCTTGTTATAGAGCTCAGCGGAGCCAAAAGGAGGGATGCTAGCTGAAGACCCCTCCCATGAATTCTCAAACATCTGATCACTAGGATTTAATTTGGAGAGGTCATTACAACATGAAAGCATGCTTCAGAGTCCTCTGGTTCCATACAGGAACCTTACTGAAATATTATGTGCATAGGCAGAACTCAAGACAGAAACAGGTCGTATCTGTGGGAGGTATTTATTTCTATATGCCCTTGCTTAAGCTTGTAGTATGCTGTTGCAAAATTGCATATAACCTGGTAAGAAAAGCACATATTACTGTAGTGTACATAGTAACTGCAGGCCAACAAACAGTACAAACAATCCAGGTGACAAAGCCCTACCCTAGTTACTGTTAAAGATACACAGTGCCCCAAGAGCAGGATTGCTGTACCAAACGTCGATATCTATGTTATATCAAGTCATTTTGGGGAAACAAAAGAGTATCTCTCCAAGAGGTACAGATGCAAACATGCAAAAATCCCTCTTAGATCTAACAGTCCCCTGAGCCCTCCCCTCACTCTGCCCCTGGGCCTCCTTTGTCCTCTGGACTGGTGTAAATGGCTTTTTCCCCTGGTTTGATACAATGAATGCCACCGTGAGCCCAGTCATAGGCCTTGTTTGCTACTGATCTCCACTTTTTATCCTTTAACTATTCTACATTCATGAGTGGCTTTGCACAAATTTTGCTCAAGTATTCTTTTTCTTATATGAAATGATAAGTGTGGACGAATCACACCAGGGAGAAATTTTTCGTGATTTAAGGCTAATTTCTATACCAAAGACAGAAATGGCAGAATTTAATAAATACTGGTGATTTCACCTGAACTCCTGTCTCGGACTACATTGTTGTGACTGGCTGTTGCACAGGTGTTGTGCATGAAGTGAGTGGCAAGGCAAGGGCTAAGTGGTGAGCCCTGAGGGTCCCCAGCTGTCTTCTGCGATTGCTCTGGGGAGCAGGAGGGAGCTGAGCCTGCTGGGAGCAGGGATGATGAGTTAATACCTTCTGCAGCAGCGAGGACAGCCAGTGCTCTGGAGAGCCTCTGGGTTAGCTGAGGTGGAACCTTGTTTCTGGGGGGAAAGAGGAAGCTTAGCCATGCCTGGAAGTCTCCAAGAACATCTGTGTCTCCTGAGGTCCTACTCCGCAGCACAAGGTGAGTGGAAAAGTTGCAGCAATGCTTTCACTGAGCCATAGGTGAACTGGAGTAGCTTTGTTCATGCCTTGTGTTCCCCGGTTGTGGAAAAATTACTTATGTTGTGGTAGGAAGGAGGATGATTTGTGTGTAGAAATGGAGGAATCCAAGCAGTTGCAGTCAGCCCAAGTAATTGAACAGAGCTCAGCTTTTGAGGAAACTCGTGGTGCTCTTACACTGGGTACTGTGCTGCAGTAACTCCAGGCTACGTGCCTCACCACTGAAGTAATAGTCAGGGAGTGGCTGTCTGACCTGTTACCGCTTGTATGTACAACTAGTTCAGGCTCTGGCACATACTCTGCTAGGGTCTGAAAACAACTAGTATCTGCTTTTTCAGGTAGGTGTATGGGGCAAGAAGTCCCAGTCCCGGTTTGAACTTGGTGTCTGAGAGGTGAGGTAACAGCAAATTACTTTAGAAGAAAAAGGTAAAATTCTGGTAATAAACTTTGGGCCTGTTGTTTTCTGAGGGTGGACCTGTGCACATTTGGCTGTGACTCTACAGGTGTGTGGCAGGGTGTTAGGAATTGGTAATCGAAATACAAAGAAAGTTTGTGGCTCTCTGCAGCACCAGCATAAATCTTACTGCTAATTGCTGATGGCTTTTTGTTTTGGAGTCTTTTATCAGCTTGATTTCACAAGGAGTATGACCAAGTTGAGCTGTGTTTCCAAACCACTCTTGTATGATTTGCTGTCTCAGATATTCCACCTCTGTCATATAGCGGAGAGCAGAGTGGCTGCTGTGCAGCAGAGGAGCATTGCTGCCTCTGGAGAGAGGTCATGGTTCTTGCTTTTACTCTAAATGTTAATATATGTGTTGGAAGCTAATAACACTTCTTACTCCATCTGCCTGCCCCTGGCAGGCTGCTATTGGGTCCCCCCAAAGCCATCTCTTGTGCAGGCTGAAGAAGGCCGGTTCCCTCAGCCTCTCCTCACTGAGCAAGTGCTCCAGGCCCCAAACATTTTGATGGCTCTCTGCTGAACTCACTGCAGTTTATTGATGTGTTTTGTTTATTGGAGGGGTGGAGAGGGGGCAGAACTGGCTGCAGGATCTAGATATGGTCTAACAAGTGCTCAGAGGACAGGGGTGATCACTTCCTTTGCTCTTCCAGCTCTGGTACAAATACAGCCCAGGGTGCTGTTGGCCTTCTGTGCTCTCAGGGCACGCTGCTGGCTCATGTGCTGCTTGACCCTCTCCCTGTCTACCAGGTCCTTCTCAGCAGCACTGGTTCCACTTTCACACGTTAGAAAGGAGTCATTTCCACTCTTAAAAAACCCCCCAAAAACCAAAACCAAAAAGGAGCTGTAAAAATATTATTTAAAAGTGTTTTAGTTCCCCTCAAATAGAGAAGCTTTGTTCTTGGATTATGTTATGAAAAACAGCAAGAAAAAAGGTTGATGTCGTGAATGATCGACTCTTTATTACTGGCTTGCTTGTGGCTTGCATAAAAATCACCAAACATATTTGTATCAAACCAGCCAGAAAGGTATATCCTTGATTTGAAGATGAAGGTCCTGACTTTGATTCCCTACTATCTGAATCTGAAGGTATTAATGGGAGTCCAAACAGTGTGGATGCATTGCTGTTGGAATGCTCCCCTCATTAGGACTGGATGAGACTGTAACCTTTATCTTGAATATACAGCAGATGCAAATGATGAGTCATAATGTTGTTCAGACAGGCTTAAAGATGAGCAAAAAACTTGCAATCAAGATTTAATTTTAGATATTTGCCTGCTTTTCTACTCCACAGCTTATTTGTTACCTCTTGTTTTCCAGTTCATTTGTAGTCAGGTTTTTTTCCACATTGTGGCATTTAGATCTAAGATTTGTTTAATTTTGAGAGTGAAGTTTTAGATGACTTTATTATAGAAGCTTCAGTAAACAAAATTTGTACCTTAAGAATTACATCTCCTTGATCTCCTACTCTTGTAACAGATTTTAAAAACATATAAACTAATACTATCTTTATAAGTACTAAGGCCACACCTCTGTGAAATGGTGGTGGCAGGATTATTAGGTTAAATCTGCAGCAGCTGTTTGATCTTGATGTGAAGTTATGGGCTAAGCTGAACTAGCCTTCACCCTGAGATTCTGAAATGCAACCAGTAACAGAGGCACCGGGGACAGAAAGGATTGTGATAATAAGTAATAACGATTTATTATTACTTAGTAATAATTATTACTTAATGAACAATTGTTATATTTCCAGTAAAACAGTATATGTTTTGATACTTTGAGTTGCTTCGTTGAATCTGTCAGATGACTGAAGGATCAAATAGGGAGACAGACTGGTTTGTTGCATTGATCAGTGCCTCCTTCAGCTTCAGGAAAAAAGCCTAAACGGTATTTTCTTCCTTTTTTTGACCTATTTGTAATCGGAGACTGTGCTCCTCTAATCTGCCTAATGAAGCTGAGGTAGACTTTCAGAAGTAATTATTGGGCATTATGTTTTCACAGTTTACTACAGCCTTTCAAGTGCTGAGAATAATTCACCCTTTTTAGAGGGACAAAGACATTATGAAATTTTTACCTGCCCTTTTGTTTTGTCTTGCTAATGTGGAATAAAGTAACTAGTAGAAATCATAGGAGAAAAAAAATTATCCAGGTACAGAACACTGATTTAACAAAATACATAAGCCAAATAGCTGAATTGTGAAAGCTTGTTTGCTTGACATATTACTTTGAGAACTGTCAGTGCCCTACACTATGATTTAAATAAAACCTGTAGTCTGGAAAGGAAAGAGGATAATTGCAAGACAAAAGGAGAATTGGTAAGAATAGTGTCTGGAGAGGAAACAAGCAAGAGAGGAAGGGGTATACTTGGGTATTGATTTGAGAGGGTTATGGTGTGAACAACCAGTGATGAAGTTTTTTGTGTTGTCTAATTCACTAGTGGAATTTGTGTCTTGGTTAAGACAGTTGTTCTATCACCTGATGAGCCCTCCCCACCAGAGAAGGGGAATCAGGGAAAAGGAAAGGAGACCTATGGGCTGGAATGGAAACAGATTTATTAAAATAATGGTAAAGAAGTAATATTAATCCCAATACTAATATGAAAACCAAAAGGTTATACTCAGACCATATAGTGGTTGTGAGCTGTGCACTCCCAGGCTGGGTGTCAAACACTGTGAGCACCACAGCTCCAGTGAGAATGAATGGGATGGTCACAGAAAATGGGAGAGTGGCCTCAGGAGCAGAGTGATGGGTGAGACCCTCCAGGGACAGTGGCTATTGAGGAAATAACCACTCTCCATCCAACTTACTAATTCATAGTGAGAGTGATGTTTATGGTATCAAATACTGCTGTTGGCCAGCCTGGGTCAGCTGCCCTGGCTTTTTCTCCTTCTGGCCTTAGCACCTGACTTGCTCAAAATGGCTAAAGACCTTGATCTCTATAAAAACATGCATACCGTGAGTGGCCACACACTAAAACAAAGTGTCTTATCAACTTTGTTCTCACAGAATTGGGTGCTGCTGTCTTCTCAAAACTGCAGTTTTCCTGGACAGAAAATTGATTCTATAATTCTATCCCAGCATAACCAGGACAATTTGTCACAGCTTCTTTCTCATATGTGAGTATTTTTCACAAGTTCAGACTTTCAGTATGATTTTAATTAACATAGTAAAATTCCAGTGAGGTTGCACAGTTTTGAAGTCCATAACTTCTCAGTACTGTTTACCCCTGCTGTGTTGAATAGCTCAGGTGTCACACTGTAATAAAATGTTATGGAGGTTACTTATTTACTTTCTTTGCCTTTTGAAGTAGATAACAGTTGTGTAATAGATGAATATTCAGCATGTGTTGATTGTTTCTCCATTGCATTAAGACAGCAGCCCACTGGATTATTAACCTAATTAATTGGTTAATTAGGATATTAATGTTCTTAATATTTACCAAAGCGGAATACAATGAAATATTGCATTTATTATGATAATGAGCAGAGTGAAAATTGAAAATGATATGCTATATTATAGACTTTATTTGTTACAAATTGCAAGCTCCTGATTTTATTTCTGATTTTTTTTCATTTGTTCACTTCTGGAATCATTTGATAATCATGATAGATGTAGCCTGAGCTTCTTTGTTTCATTATTTTAAGTGTAGCATAGAAAATTTCAAAGACATGTATACTCTGGGATAGCATATTTAAAAATCTCATTAAGTCATCAGCTCTTTTTAAAAAAAAATAAAATAAAAAAAATCTTTCTCCTGGCCCAAATCCATGGCAATATTTGCCCTGCAGTACACACTGAAGTGTTAGCCTTTGTAGGTGTGAAATTTGGTGAGGTCTCAAGCAGTGAAATGAATTAGTGTAGTATGCGTAGTGACATTCCTTTCGTCAGAGAGTGGGCAGTGGCCTGGAAAACTTGGTGAGTTAAAGGAAAAGCACGTATGGTAGCCTGTTGAGCGTCATAGGAAGTTACAGCCCATGTTTCTACATATAAGGCCACGGTTCCGGTGGAAGCAGTGTATCGCAGAAAAACATCACAGAAAAATAATTTATTTAATCTTTGAGCATTCCCAGATTACATCTGTACATTTTCCAACAAGCAGTTGGCGTACACGTTTCCCTGCAATATGGAGATTCTTTGATTGTGCAGTCATGCCTTGGCTGCTAGGAGGCTTCCTGTGAAATCTGTAAATCATCAGTACTGAGATAACAAAAAGAAAACCTACAGAGATTATTTAAATTAGCTATGTAAAAATATGTGTTCTCTCAAACAGGGCATCTCCCTAGGGGATTAATACATTTATATATGATATTACAGCTGTTGTACTGGATCGGAAATGGTTTTGTGACTGAGGAACTGGCGAGAATAAAAGGAGAACAGTAATGGTTTGATGACTGCTTGTCATTTATAAGTAGCAGCTGCATTTCCTTTTCTGTCAGATATGTGTTGTTTTCTAAATGAACTAGTTAAATCCCATCTTACTGCAGTCTGATAATCTTAAAGCTTTTTTTCCTAGAGCTGAGCTAATAAACTGATGACCTCTGCTTAGCTCTCAGTTTATTCTCAGCTGGAAGTAATTGCTATTCTTCATGTCAGGCTGAGAAGACGACGATGACCAAACAGTTGTTGAACTCTGCTCTTACCCCAGGGGCAAAACCTGTCTGCTTGTAGATGATAGATGCAAGGACGTGCAATGGGGAAAACTGTTGTGGTTTGCTATGCTGCCTCTAGAGAGGGCTTCAGTCTGCAGTGTTGGTATTCTAGAACCTTTAATTAGCAATCAATTAAGTAAGAGATTGCTCATTTAAAACAGAAGAAAATGCTAGTTGTGGAGTCCTTTGGATTTAAGTGTTTTAACTGAAGCCAAGTGAATGGACTAGCAGTGCAAATAGGCTGTGGTAAATTCTTGGTCACCACATTTGTCACCCCGAATGTCACAGAAATAAGTGTGTTGACAGATGAGCTGCAGAAAGTCTTGCTTGGTGGTTTGAAAAATTAAAGTTCTAGTGCTCCCATCGCCTGCTGGAGGTTGCTGTTTCCGTAACAGGGTCAGTAGGAGAGAATGATCTAGTTCTGCAGCTTGGAGGAAACAGCCAGGCTTTGTACTGGGAAGGCTGGAGTATGTGTATGTGTTCTGTCCCACTGCTTGCTGTGGGAAGAGTACTGCCATGAGGCTGGAGCTCCATTTGACAAAGCTCACCTGTTTGTGTATTAAGACTAAGAAGCTGTTACTGTGGTTACTTCGATGTTTATCATTCTGTGCTAAGGTCTGATTCAGAAAAGCACTCCTGATTAAAATGATGCTCCAGCTAGTACCCAATCTTGTTTAAATCCATTTGAGTTGCGGAGTCTCCTTCTCTGGAGACATTCAAAACCTGCCTGGATGCGTTCCTACGTGACGTGATCTAGGTATTTTTGCTCTGGCAGGGGGATTGGACTAGATCTTTTGAGATCCCTTCCAATCCCTAACATTGTGTGATTCTGTGAGTGGTACTGGATAATCAAAGTCAGGCTTAATTGCTTTTCTGACACAGAGCCCAAAATTTGCTGTTGTATGTTAGTAATAGCAGTAACTAAACAAAGTCAAATTCTTCTCTGGGTAGCACAGCTGCCTCTTTTAAGAGTTTTGTGGATGTTTTACAATGCAGCTGTGAAGGGAAATTACCCTCTTGAAATAGGAATCTTACCAACTGAATTATATTTTAGGATATTTGGTAAATTGAACCTTACTTCAACGAACTCAAATGTACAAGTGTACTGCAGCTTAAGATGTAGCATGACCTTAACTAGTAAGACTTTTGACTGACCATTTGAAGTTTTAAAACATCTATCTGTATCAACCTTGATTTGAGCAAAACATGCTGCTGTGATATAGTTATGAGATGAAGAGCTACTTTTCTACTGAAGTTAGAATATTCAGACTGCATTTATGTTTTGTTTTACAGTATCCAATTCCTATGATTTCTGCACTTCAGAAGAGTGGCATGGTGAACAGAATCTACTAATTTGTTCACCAGTTATATTTGTTGTATGCGTAGAGTTGCTAATATGGTGCTGCTTGGTAAAAAGGTTCATTGTGGTTTAGTCAAATATGACTTAGTAGTAAAATGCTGTGAGAAATCATATCTTTTTGCTTGCAGCTTTCTTTAGAAGGATTATATTTTTATTTAAGTGTTAGGTATGAGAACATGATTCGGTGAATTCCAGGGTCTGGATTATTACAGCTGTGATTTTAAAGAAACAAAACCCAAACCCTCAAGAAATCCTGTACCCAAGTCTGAAATAATGTTGTGGAGACAACATGAACTCAAGAAACCTTTGTTTGATAAATAAATAGACAAGGCAGTCAATTGTCACAAACATTTTCCCTTGGTTCTGCTTATTAGGACTGACTCATGTTAGTCCTTAATGAACAGGAAGAACTTTCCCCATAAATGGTTTAAGCTGTTGAATATGTTGACTCATCTGTGTTGAATGCATCATGCCATGACTTATCCATATTATATATAGATGTATATTTGGGATTCCTGATGCATGAATAATCATCGATGAACTCCTTGTAACTGAAGGTTGTAACTGTGGAAAGGAAATGTCCCAACTATGGTCTGTAGGACCTGGACTTCACCTGTGAATGGCCACATCATAAAAATTTTCTGCCAGTAAGATTTACAAAAAAAAACTTCTGAAGGTATAGACAAATTCTTTTTATCACACAGGAAATTAGCCTTTCTAACCAGGTGGGGGATGGCTAAAACCACTCAGTCTTCTGTCTGTGACCTGAAGTAAACTGAGGCTGTGATAAATGTCAAGTGCTTTCCAGTATCCAGCTCCTTTTTTCTTGTCCAACCAATACCTATTTCCCAGAAGTGAAATGTTCTTTGATCCAGTTGTGTGAATGACACTATGATTCCATTGACTGGTTTAAAAAAAAATAAAAAATTCCATGAGCAATTCATTAAAGAAGGTCATCAGAGGAACAATGCCTTAGCACACTTGGAGAACTTGCAGTCCTTCCCTGTTTGTGGTTCGGCCTGGCTGGAAGAGTCTGGCATGCAGATGGTGTCAGACAGAGATAGTAAGGAGGCCAAGAGAGTCTAGAAAGAATGACAAAGCAGGATGAGTGGACCAAACATCTTAAATGTAGTACACATGCTCTTACCATATGAGATTGTGTCAGGTGTTCTCTTGTGTGCCTTTAGAAATAATTTGTTGAAGTGGATTATTTGGAGAGACTTAGGGAAAGATTTACTGTATAAAAGGATGCTGGAACTTTGATCTTAACTGTTTTTGCTACTTTGTAAGTTTAGTTCTTGTATGATAAGAGCTTTGACTAAAGATGATGTGAATACTTGGTCTTGCGAAAGAGTCCAGTCTTTTCAAAAGAGTAATGAAAGTCATATTTGCTTTGGTGTGGCAACAGGCCTGGGCTGTGTGTAGTTGAAGTGTTTCTCATTTTGTAGTGTGATGGGTAAATCTTCACTTTGCCAGGATGGATTGTTGCTAAAACCACACTGATGCAGGATATATGTTGCCTGCTATGTTAGGGGCCTTGAAAAATTGATTAAAATGTTGGGCTGGTAGGAAACCACTGTGGTCAGTTTTTGCATAAGCCCATGAATTTTATGAAATTGGTGTTTGAAAAGCATAAAACTGGAAGAAGGATTTGGAAGAAGGAGGAAAGCAGAAAAGTATCTTTTGTATTGTGTATTTAGAAATTCCATAGTAGCAAATGTCTAATAGTAGTCTGTAGAAAAATTCACACCCTTCCTGTTTTGGAGAACAAAAGTATCTGGCATATGGCAGATATACATGTGGGCAATACTGAGTGAGTTGCTGGTGCAGTATGATAGCAGCCAGAAATGCAGTAGGTGCGTCTGTCATTCCTTATATGGCTTAGTTATAGTATACTGGAAAATAAGTCAGTTGATCCAATAAACTCTTTTCTAGTACAGTGTTCTTCATACTTTCTGTTGCACTGCATCCCATAGTTGGGAGGAGTGTCCCATACATGTCCTCAAGGTCACATTCAGTTCTGGACACCAGACTTTGTTTTTCCATGACATCCTCAATTTCTCTCCCCTTCACCATCCCACCCTGATAACCCTGCAACTTCTGGTTTGCTAAGATTTTTCTTTCACATCTACTAGTCTTAAGGATTTATTGTAGTCCTAGCTTTCCAGCTCCTCTTGAGTTGTCTCCATGCTTTACAGCAATTAAGAGTATCTCTTTTATAAGAATCTTCCATAAATGCCTGGCACATGGGAAAACACATATCTTTAATTCCTTTCCATATATTTCAGTTTTCGTTCAGGAGATATAAAAATGACACGTTAGCAGAAGCTGTTCAGAACTTCTGAACACTGTCACGTCATGCAAATACCACTAAATCTATGAAAGGAGCCCCTCTACTTCTCTTCTGGATTAGATGTGGGTTTTTTGGTTTTATTTTTGTTTGTTCTTTTAATTTTATATACTTGCAGTGCCATCACAAAGCACAGCTGAAATATTCAAGGCAATCATTGTCACAATTGGCATAATCTTTTCCATTATTTTCTAAACTTTTAGTTTCTCAGGTAACAAACAACAAGATACTACAACACTTAAGTCTTTCTGTTCTCATTGTCTTCATTGTTTTTCCTTTTTGGGTAAATATGAAAGCTCCCTGATTGCATTGGAGATCTGAGTCTTTTGACAAAACTCTGAACTCATGTTTGGCAGATTATTTAAATAGTGTTTTTTTTAATTATCAAATTGCATTAATTCCTTGAAAGAAATTAAATATCTCTGAATAGCTGTATTTCAAATTTGATCATCTTACTATCCAACAAAAAAAAGCACTTTGCCAAAATTGTTAATATAAATGAATATTAAACTTGGAGAAGTATTTGTGCAGAAGATAGACTCTTGTAGGTAGACAAGGTACTAGTGCTGTCAAGTGAAGGTGACTGCACACATGAAACAATGAAAATATTATCCAATTTGAATAGCTTAAGAATTGTGCTTTTAACTCAAGATGGCCAGATAGACAGGGAATATAAGTTGTCATTATTTCATTGCCTTTGTCCCATGGTGTAAGCTGGCATAGAATCACCAGTCTCTTCCAACTATCTCTGTACTGTAACTCACTAACTAAAAAAGTAAGGACGTTGCCTGTACAAAAGAGGTGGTGAAAGGAAACAGCTTAATGTAGATGCGATTTATATCACATTTAATCAGATGTTAAAGCATTCATCAAATAAATCAACCATGGCTTCTGTTTACTCAGTACTTTGTAGTATGTGGTGAGTTTTTTTGGAGTGGCCAAGTGCTACAAAGAATGTTTCTCAAATAATAAATCTAAGAGGAACTCCAGAATTTTTAAGTAACAGCAGCAGCCAGATTCAGTGGATGTGAAGCCAAGCATTTCAGTAGTCTTTTGGCTTTCCTTGGTGTTACAGATCTGAGATCACTTTACAACAATCTGTATCAGGTAGATTGCTGGTTTTGTTCCTTTTCTACAAATTGTACGTGATGCAGATGAACTGATTCACTCCAGGCCATACATTAAAAGCCCAACAGTGCTTGTTTCTAGTCTGAATGGTCCCATTATGACAGTGTTTGTAGGATTGAATGTTCTTCAACTTCTGAAAGGTGGGTATGATTTTGGAAAACCTTACAGCAACTGCAAAACTGGATACTATTGGCCCAATTTTCTAGAAATGTAAATCAGTACCGACTGACTGAGGCCTCAGCTGGTGTTTCTCCTTCATTTAGGCTGACAACTTTGCTTTTATATTCAAGGTCACATTATGCCCCTGACATTAACTGGAAATGATTACAGTAATGGAGTTGATAAACCTTCTCCCTTGTCTGTTCCTTGTAAAATTAATGCATGCATAGCATTTGGCTGCTTAATCTGTTCTCTAGTGTCTGGCTGCATGCTCAGTTTTGAGGAATTTCAGGGAAAAAAAGGCCCGACAGGTGATCTGAAAAAAAGAAGAAAAATCTTGAGGTTTTTTATGCTTTCCTTCTAGAAGCTGGCCAATTAACCTTCCTATCAGATTATAATGTTTAAACCTGCATCCTACTCTGCAAAAGGAATTTAATCTATGTCCTTATTTTTAGAGACCTGAATCTCGACCAGCAGCTATTTTTTTTTTTTTCTTTTTCCCTCCTTTTTTTGGCAGTGAGATTGGAATCTGGACCTGGATTGCAAGTAAACTTTGTCTTTTTTTCATATCAAGCCCTCTAGAAAGGGTCAAACCAAAACTTCTCTGTGTGTGGGTGGATGGGAGGAAATGTACTGAAGGAAGTTGAAGTCCAGTGTGGGAGTCAGGCAAGTAGGTGAGATGATCATTCACCCTCTCTCCTCTTGTCCTGAGGGAATTTTGAATCCACTATCTAAAGCTGAAGCTTTGACCATTCTCTCCTTTTTGCTACCATTTGCTGGTTATTTGGTGCTGAGATTAAATATCTTACTAATTAATGTATTTAATCAGAAAAGATCTGGGAATGGAGGTTCTGATCTGAAGGGGAACTAATAGGAGAGAAAAAGTCTCCTGTTCTGCTTGTCTAATTTGTTTTGTTGTTCCTACATTAGTATCCAAAACCAGCTGCTGTCATATGTCAAAGTGGAAATCTAACTCAGTTTCACAGTTTTGCAGCCCAAGTTCCATCCACGTGCTCAACAGCATTTTGATAGGCAAAGTGTGGGGTGGTGAGAAACCTGGGGGCATAGCTTGTGAGAAACAGCACATGCTGGGATAAAAACCCAAACAGAATTATGAATGTATTCTTTTTTATTTTTATTTTTTATTTTTTATGGAAAGATGTTTCAGTATTTTAGAGGACAAGTAGTTAGAGAACATTTGAATTTAGATTGAATAGCAATGTAAGAGGTAGCTACTATGTAGATTTAGAAAGATGCTAGAAAATATAGTCCTTAAAATAATTTTTGAGGGCATTAGATATTATAAAAATGTAACAGTAATATAATATTTGAATAATGTAGGAGACATGTCTAAAAATAAGTATAAACCTAATCACTTTAGAATTTGCTTCTACAGTATGGGTAGCTGTGTTGTACACAGATGTTCAGTGTTTAATCATGCATAGTAAATTGCAAATGTATGATAATGCAGCCTTGTGTTGTAAGGATGTAAAGGAAAATTCAGGTTGGAAAGGAGCTCAGGAAGTCTCTAGTCCAATCTCTTTCACAAAGCAGAGTCAACTATGAGGTCAATAAACAAGTAGTTCAGGGCTTTATCCGTTCTTGTCTTGAAAACATCTGAGGCTGGAGATGACACAACCTCTCTGGGCAGCCTGTTCCACTGCCTGGCTGTCCTCATGGTGAATATCATCTTCCTTATATCCAGTCTGGACTTCTCTTGTTTCAGATGATGCTTCTTGTCTCTTATCTTCACCCCATGTACCACTATGAAGAGACAGGCTCTGTCCTGATACCTGGCTCCCCCCTTCAGGCACTGGCAGGCTGCTGTAGGGTCCCCCCAAAGCTGTCTGTTGTGAAGACTGAGCAAGCCTTATTCCTTCAGCCTCTCCTTACTAGGAAGGTGCCCCAGACTCCAACCATGTTGGTGGCTCTCTGCTGAACTTGGTGCAGTTTGTATCAGTCTTTCCTGTATTGGGAAGCCCAAAAGGTGTTACTGTAAGGAGATTAGAAAATGAGACTGTGCTTTACGAGTACCTTGTTTATATTGAATTATGTGTCTTCCTTCTTATTCTCTACTGATACAGGGCATCTCTACTGATACAGTTATTCCTTTTGTATTTTTTTAAGCTTTCTTTGTTTTAATGGCTATTTAGGTCCTTGCTTCTTCATTGCTTGGTTTTGACAAACAAATTGACTGATGATAAAGCTCCCAAAATTTGAGATGTTATGCTCTCTTTTCCCCTCTACAGTGTATGTACTAAGAGTAGGGCTGTGTGTGAGATCTATTATTACCCAATACTTGGTTTACAGATGCCAGAGTTCTGTAAGATTTTACATGACAATAAATAGACATCTCTGCTCATTTCAGCATTCTCCCACTGCCAGAAATAGTTTTAGGGCACTCCAGAAATATTTCACTTCTCCTTTCTCTTAGTCCGTGAGATCTGTGTAAGTGATCTGTCCTTTTCTTCTAACCTTTTAACAGTAAGGGCATCTTCCTGGTTTTGTGCATGTCTTGCATTCTTAACTGTACCCTGTCCTGGGTCTCTTCATGTAGATCATGCATGTGATAGCGTAATAAAACCTAACTGTGGAACTTGGACCATCTTTGCTCAGCTTTATCTTATTTTGCCAAAGTTAACACTTCTACACTAGAAAGAATTGTGATACTCCAATGACAGAAATACTGTGATAATCTGAGCTAGGGGGAAAAACCCACCACGTGCCAGCTGTGATATCCCAGTTGTTTGGGATCCAGTTGTCTCTCTGAATGTCCCATTCTCAGAATGACTGTTCATAGCTGGAGTTCACAAGTTAGCAGTGCCACTTCCCTCTACCTAAAGTTTTCTTGACTTCAGCAGTCCTACGCAATGTCACGTGGAGCTTTCCAGAACTCTGGAAGACACACAGAGGATAAACTCCAGAGTCATAAAGTGAGGACTTCTGTTGCTACCCCTGCGGCTGCCCTCCATGATGCTGGGTAAATCTTTGTCTCTGTAATTTGTCCTTTGTTTAGTGAGTTAACTGCTGTCAGAAGGCAGCAAAAGCTTTTGCCATTGCTGAAAAAAGCTGAAGTGTCTAGAAACTGAAAAAGATCTAAGAGCAAAAGAGGTATAGTATATTCATTTAACAGTATACATGCAAAATCTTGCAGGCTCAGGTTTCATGAGACAGTTGGCCTGGAGTAAGTTGTTTTTGTCATACTAAATGTAAGATAATAACTGAGTATTTTGCTGCTGCTGTGACCTTGCTTGACTTGATCTAATATGCTATATTTTAGTTGTTTTTTTTTGTGATGTAAAAAAGGGTATGCATATTTCAGTAATGCTGTCATTCAGAAACCTCATGACTTTATAAGCAATTCCCTATTTTTGGCTAAGGGTTGTGTGGAGGGTGAGTGACACACCAGAGCTTGATGATCTACCCAGTACATTCTGTACTTTGAACTCAAACTGCAAAAACCCTTTCTCTGAGATTGGTTTGAACTATTTCAAATAGCTATCAACACAGATTAAATAGTATTATGGATACTCCCTTCTGAACCATCTACATGTATTAAACTTTGAACTAATGTATTTTAAACAAGCATTGCACAATGTAGAAGATATAGAAAAGCTTTTGACTTGGGATCCCCAAATGTTCAATATAGCTTTGTCCCTGAATGCCACCTTTAAGATTCTGGAAGTGTTCCTTACAGTGTGCTCCGTTTTTTATTTTTTTTTTTTTTAAATTTTTTTTTTTTTGGCGTGAGGGAGATGTTGATTTCATACTGGGTGGCTGAAATGACCTGAATTCAGCTTGAAGTGGCTAAGTTGATATTCTGTCTGTTCTTCAAGCACCACAGCCTACAATACTAAGTACTGACATTTCAGCTAGTATTCTTGACAAGATTCATGGGCAAGAACATAGACTGTTTTCCCTTAGAGAAGGTATTTTTAGGCTAGCACCAGCACTGAAAATGACCTAGTCCAGGAGGAGGTTAGCAATGGCTTGTCATACTTATAGTGTGGTAGCTTGTGGAGGCTTGCTTTTCTACTGCCTGCAAAACAGTTTTGTGGAAAAATGGATTTTCTGCATACTTTTTTAACACTCTGTGCTAGCATGTTTATTTAGGAGGTTTAATAGCTTTTGTGATTTAACTGTGCTTCAATGTTACAGCATGAATGTTGCCCTTCAGACACAAAAGCAAGAGAAGCAGTTCCTGGCTGCCATCCGGCATAACACCAAAGCCATTTCTGAGAAACTTGTTGCTGACAGCTAGACTGTCTGGAGTACCTTCAACCTTAGCTATTGAGGGTAAAATAAAGGAAATTTGGTGCAGATACTGCAGAGGGAAAAAAGGAGTGCATGCCCAAGAAGTGAAACAAAGTGAAGTTTTTCTGTGGGTCTTATCCCTGTGTGCAGAAAAAATGAGACTCTCAATTTGCTTGTTGAACTAATGGACCTTTGGCTCTATAGCAGCAGTAGATTCCCATGACTTGTTTAAAGGCCTCTGAATCTTCAATTCTCCTTTCTGAGAAACTGTTATTTATGTCAGTAAAAAGATGAAAATGACACTGACAAAGAACAGAAAAAGGAAGATATAGTAAAAAGGAGAAAAAATATAATTTACACAGAGGTCTTGTCATTCCTTGCAAAGTACACACACGTTATGAATTTATAAATTTAACTTTCCCTTTCCATTTCTGATCTCAGCAATACTACAGATCATTTTTTTTAAATCTGGATTTGTCAAAATCACTAAATCACAACTTCAGAATGGTGTCATTCTATAAAAGAGGAAGATTTATTTTCAAGAAGCTGTAAACAAAAGGCTAAAAAGAGCCAATTAAGGAAGTCTGTCTTCTTGCGATAGAGAGCTAACACTAAGCATGCAATAGTCATAGGAAGAGAACAATTTATGACCACCTACCTGTACCAATTGTGAAATGGGGCAAGGAAAAAGACATTCCACCGAGACAGGATAAATTAGTGCAAAGTATGGACAAGTTGCTTTGGGAAAGCTAAGGAGCAGCTCAAATTTTCCTTTCCAATTTAGTATCGAGCTGAGGAGAACTAAATGTTTTTTTGCTTTACTCCAGTTTCCTCCTTTCCAGAATGCCCTGTACTACAGAATCCAACAGAAGAGATCCTTTTTTTTTTTTTATTTCTCAGAATTTGGCCAAGTCTGTATGGAAACTATTTTAAATACTCAGGGAAAAAAAAAAAAGACAATCTAGAATTCATTACATAAATGATAAATCTCTGAATACTGCAGTTTCACTTAAACCTTCTGAAGAGATGTCTTTTTTTAAAAAATAAGGACTTCTAGGCCTCTTCTTTAAGAGCTGATTTTTCATAAAAATGCAAATAAGTGTGACTGAAACACTAAGAAAGGCTTTACTTGAATCACTGGTAAAGGCAAAAAAAATCCAGACTTTTACAGTGATCTCTATAGAAGGCTGGACCTGTTGAATTTTCTAACTTCACAATACATTAGAGTGGTTATTAGAAATGTGTTAAACTTCTGAAAACACCTGTTCACGTCAGTGCTTCTCAGGGATGGTGATCAGTACATTTGTCACTGTCCACCTTCTTCATGTTTTAAATTACGTGGATTCCATCTTTAGACTACTCTCCATTCCTTTACGTTAAAATGGAACTGTGCTTGTAGTACTCCTAGAAATGGGAACTTTTTGTCATTTTGGTTCTTGTATTTGACAAATGACCTTTTCCTCATTGTTTTTGAGCATAGTTAATAGCTCATGTCTGTCTTAAGTTGAAGATAATGTTAAATTACAATGTATAATCATGAAAAATATTGTTATTAATTTGACAGCATTATCTGTTACTATAACTATGTGCTTTGAACATTTCCTTCTTGCATGACCTCTGTGGGAATGCTCATCTCCAACTTGTATTGCTGACTTTAATAAATGTTCTGAGGAAGCAGCTGCATGGCAGAAAATACCTTCCTTGCATGTTGAAGTTTTCTAGGCTATAATCTTGCAAGCATATTTCTGCAAGGTTACTGATGTGGTATCAATCACTCAGACTTTTCATCTCACTTCGTAGATACTCCGTTCTAGTGAGACCCCACCTGGAGTACAGTGCTCAGCTCTGGAGCCCTTGGCACAGGAAAGACATGCTCCTGTTGGAGCAGGTCCAGAGGAGGCCACAAAAATGATCAGAGGCCTGGAGCACCTCTCTTATGAGTACAGGCTGAGAGACTTTGGGTTCTTCAGCGTGGGGAAGAGACTCTGGGGAGACCTTATTGCGGCCTTTCAGTACTTAAAGGGGACAATAGGGGGACAAACTTTTTAGCAGGACCTGTTGCAACATGACAAGGGGTAATGGTTTTAAACTAAAAGAGGGTAGATTTAGCCTAGATATAAAGAAGAATTTTTTTTTGTGCAGTGAGAGTGATGAAACACTGGAAAAGATAACCCATGGAAATAGTAGATGCCCCATCCCTGGAAAAATTCAGGTCAGGTTGGACAGGGCTCTGAGAAACCAGTACAATTACTTATGCAAAGCCCCATTGCTTTCGGTTAAAAACCAATTACTTGGAGTGAATTTGGAGTACTTTTCCAATTCTTACTAGGCTATAAGTCAGCAGAAAACTTGAACTGCTGAGGCATGGTCTTGGCCTTCTTACGGAAACTTTAACAAGAGAAAAATGGAAACTAAGCAAGGTTGAAGGAAACTGAGAAATAAAAATTGGTTATTTTAAAAGAAATTGCATTGAGAGAAAAGGGCAAAGCATTAGGTATACAGACATGTCTTTGGAGTGGAAACATCTCTGTAGGTCTCATGCTTTAAAACTTTGCAGGAATGGAAATGTTACGTTGAGGGAAAAAGCCCTAGCTGAGAAGCTGTGTGTGGATCCAGAAAAAACTTGATTCAATTATATTATTTAAGCCTTAGAAACCTTCCTCTTAGAACTACTGTATCTATCATAGAAATGAATATAATCACTTTGCTGCTTTATGGAGAAAAGGCAAGAATACTATTGCATAAAAGAAGAGTGAAAGGTTAGGATAAATGTTCCAGAACTGTTAACAAATACATAACCTTTTTGAAATGTTATACTGTGCGTAAAAATGATACTTGCTTACCATTTAAGTCTTCCTGTACTTGGAATGACATTAAATCTTTAATGAGTAGAATAATGGAAAAATGGAAGGGAACTATAAACTAAATATAGATCACTGATCATTGGTAATGGAAATGGCATCAGACATGTTTTTCCTGGAATCATATTAAATATGATTCTGTTTTTTCCCTAAAAATCAAATCTATCTGTGACCCCATTGGACATATCCAAGGCAGGATTAAATGCCTTCTGATATTGTACAAGGATTTTTCAGGAATTAGTTTTCTAAAGGATACATTTGGCTTATTTTTTATCCCACAGATGGAAAACATGGCTTTCCTCTCAAGAGACAAAACTCTTTATTTCCTTTGTGAATTATGGCTTTGGAACTATCCAAATCACCTTGGTTTTAATGTTGCTTTATAAAGGATTCCACTGTGCACTTGAGAAAATGAGCTAAATATCTCCCTAGTTTAAAGGATGCTATCTGAATGGAGGGAAGGCCTCATGGACAGGCTGCTAGTTAACTGGTCTTGTTAGTTTATTATTAACATTTATTAAGAATGTTTCATTCTGGCATGGGTTCCATTGTTGGACGGAAGGCATCACAAAGCATACTAGCATTAAGAATATCCTATGAACTTCCTGCTCTAGATCCCAAATCTGAAAGTAAATCATGGTTCAAGACTGATAAATTTTTTCTGGAGGGCACAAAATTAGGCATTTGGCTTTTTTTTTTGTTTGCTGAAATTTTAGTTGTACCAGGATTACCTGGTTAAGATACACATGGGACTTTTTCCCCCCCTCACCATTCCCCTCTTGCCCCCCCAGTTAATCTGTAAAGCAACAAAGAAATTCGTTGTTGAATATGTCTTGCGTAATTCCCACCTGCTTCCCCAGACTCTTACAAGTTGTGGCTATTCAGCTTAACCTAAGCTGTTCCCAGCCTGTGTTACCTATCCACTATGCTCGCCTGGCTCTTTGTACGTATGTGTAGAGTGCCAGGTTGTCAAACTGATGCAGGTTAAAATAACCTTGGGGAATAGAACAGTTCAAGAGAAGTTGATTTTCACCCAGAAAACCAATAGGTAATTTATACATTCACACTCATGTCAAGGAAGTGATTCATATGTGGAGCAGAGTTGTAAGGACTACTAAAACCAGCTGCAGCTAGTTGTAGAGCGATGGTCTTGAATCTGGTAGAAACCTGATGTCTAGTGTTCCTATGCATTCTCCCATCTCGACATGGGTTAGTGGAGTATTTTCCCCAGTATCTTAAAAGAAGTTTACTTCTTCTAGTGTTCTTCTCCAAGCAGTCCTTAGCTTTGAGGATTCATGAGACCCCTGGCATAAATTGCAGATTAGGAGGAGGGTTAGTGTTTTGAGAAATCCAAAAGCTGCAGTAAAACAAAGTCTAGCCCATAGGTTGGGAACTTAGGCCATGGGTGCCATGAACCACCAGGACATCCAGTACAGAAGCTATTCAGACTCTAAAGTGATGAAATGGATAGAAGAATATGTAGATGTAGTTGAACACTGAAAATAGTATGGGGAAAAAATTTGCAAAACAAAAGAATGTGCCTGAAGCTGAATGTATGTCAATAAATTATCATGTCAAACTATGTCTGGCATCGGGGAAAAAATGAAAAAATTCTCCACAGATGATGAAATTTGGAGTTATTGGTGTAAACTTGTACTGCTCCACTGACTACTAAACTTACTCCATATTATACTAGCTGGATTTCTGAACTGTGTTGCAAAGTGTTAGTAACATAATTAGAATTGAAACACACTTCCAAGGGAAAATCTTAACAACTTTTTTTTTGTCCTCTTCCTCCAAAATGCTAGGATCTGAAGTCATCCTGTTCTGATGAAAAACTGAGTACCATAGATTAATAGAATGGTTTGAGTTGTAAGGGACCCTAAAAAATCATCTAGTTCCAACCTCCCTGCTGTGGATAGGGACACCTTCCTCTAGACCAGGTTGCTCATCTAACCTGGACTTGAACACTTCCAGGGAGGGGGCAGCCACAACAAGAGTTTTTTCCTAATATCTAATCTAAATCCTCTGTCTTTCAGTTTGAAACTGGTACCCCTCATGATATTACCACACACCCTTGTAAAAAGTCCCTCTCCAGCTTTCTTGTAGGCCTCTTCAGGTACTGGAAGGTGCTCTAAGGTCTCCCTGGAGCTTTCTCTTCTCCAGGCGGAACAACCCCAACTCTCTCAGCCTGTCTTCATAGCAGAGGTGCTCTGGCCCTCTGATCATCTTCGTGGCCTCCTCTGGACCTATTCCAACAGGTCTCTGTCCTTCTTATATTGGAGGCCCCAGAACTGCATGCAGGTGGGGTCTCACCAGAGCAGGCAGAGGAGGAGAATCGCCTCCCTCGCCCTGCTGGCCACGCTTCTTTTGATGCAGCCCAGGACACGATTGGCTTTCTGGGCTGCAGGCACACATTGCTGGCTCATGTTGAGCTTCTCATCAACCAACACCCTCAAGTCTTTCTCAGGACCGCTCTCAATCCATTCTCTGCCCAGCCTGTATTTGTGTTTAGGATTGCCTTGACCTACGTGTTGAACCTCATGCAGTTTGCACAGGCCCACCTTTCAAGCCTGTCCAGGTTCCTCTGGATGGCATCACTCCCCTCCAGTATGTTGACTGCACCACACAGCGTGGTGTCATTGTCAAACTTGCTGAGGGTGCACTCAATCCCACTGTTCAAGATCTTTATCAGGAACATGGACAGTGCCGGTCCCAATACTGATCCTGGAAGAACACCACTTGTCACTGATCTATACTTGGACATCAAGCTGCTGACCATCCAGCCGTGTTGAATTTTAGCACTGTGGACAAGATTTGAATAAAGCCATGAACTGAATGTGTACAGCCCTGAAGAGGCCATAAAATTAATAGCTGTCAGGGACTGCAACTTCAAATATGGACTTGCTGAGGAGCTCTTCATCCCTGTCTTCAGCAATGGCAGTTTCCATATGTATCAGCTGTTCATTGTAAATACTGGCATACACGTCACTGCTGAGTGGTCTGTAGTTCTCAGAGCTGGAGCTGTCACAGAAGTGCTGCTTCAAGTATAAAGAGATCACACAGTGCATTAAGTGGTTTTGGAAGTGGCTGTATTCTCAACCTTTCAGTGACTTGCAAGTATGTTATACCCAAATCAGGTGTGGTGCCTGCATAGTCCTTGAAAAAGAACACTGTAGAAGCTCCAGATAATGGTTTTTAGAGGGAAATCTTTTCATAACTTCTTTGTAAAAACTATTATAAGTAAAATCAAATTGTAACAGTCTTACCACTTAAAAACTCCAACAAACCTGTTCCCCTGTATTTCTGAAAATGGTACAATAGCATCAGGGTAGTTCAGGTAGTAGTATTTTCTGAGTAGTGTTTTTTATAAGCAAGGGTGCTTTCCCAGTGTTCACAGACATGGCAAACTAAATGTAAAGAGCCCTTGTTTCATGATCATTAAATGCAGCAGACCGTAACCTGGAGTTTTCTTATTACACAGAGAAATTTAAACAATGCAGATGATAAAATGTGTGTTAAATATTCCATGAACCAGCCAATGAAGTTAACATAGAAAAATTTCAGATAGCCAAACAGCAGTTAGCAGCTAATACTCCTGTTGCTAAAATAGTACTGAGACCCCACTGCTCTTTTAATAAGTGTGCACACTAAACCACTGTGATCAGACATGAAGAATTACAGGACAAAATAGTGTTGATTGACATTTTATGAATAGCATAGCCCCAAGTCCTGATTCAAACACGTGCCTGCAAAAATGGTAGTCTTTCCTAAGGTTTGAGGGCTACCAAGTGTGATTTATACAGTTGTAAGATAAGTAACCATATACATGAGAGCTCCATCATGCCCTGATACATCCAGTATGTGACTGGGCCTGTATTTCTGGCTGCACTTTAGGGTAAGAGAATCATTGATAAATCATGACAAGCAGTATTTACTTGTTATCTTTTCCAGGTGACAAACTGAATGGGCTGTGCATATCACAGATTTTCTGGATGTTCAAAAGATGCCTCAGAAACTGAAAGTAGCCTAGAGTCACAAAAATTTTCTCCCCATTCCAAAAATACTTTTGTTACCTGTTGGTATAGTGGAGATCTACTCTAATATTCTTGACTAGCTGCTATTGATACTGATTTTTTTTAACAGATTTTTCCAATTTCTGTATTGAGCAGAAGGGCTAACAGTAATAGAATAATACATATCTTGAGAACTCAACGTGTGTTTTGATATATAATTCAGAGTGCTCCAAAGGTTCTATCCAAGGGATCCTGAGCAGTCTTATGCTTTGGGAGTTTGTTTTTTTTCATTAGAATTTAACAAGAATCAACATAACAATCTATGCTACTGGTAAATATAATTTAGCTTTTGGAAGGAGTATTTTAAAACATTTTAGAGAAGTAGAAACTGAAAATCACAATGCAGAGGGTTCTTTTTTTTTTTTTTTTTGTGGTCAAGAAGTCATTTAAGCTGGTAGCATTTGAATGAAGTATCACCATTTTCTTATTCAAGACTTCTGGAGGGTTATTTTTCTTTGAAAACGGGCCAAAAAATTCCAGACAGTAACTAAGATGAGTAGTAGCAAGCAAAAGAAATTAGGAGCCACTGAACCAGTAGATGGTTTAGAGTATTTGATTCTGGGTATTGGGCTCAACAGCTGTCAAAATGATTAAATTGAGCTATAATATTCTTCATGCTTTATTTTTTTTCTTTCTATGACAGCGTTGAAAGCAAAATATATATCCAAAAGATTGCTCAGACCCTGCAGAAGGAGTTAGACTTTTTCCTGGAAATAGGCATCTCCTGATGTGGCTGTTACAGGTGACTTTCTCCTCCCACACCCCAAAAGGTTGTCTCAAAGACCCCTTTATAGAGGAAACCACAAGCAACACTGTGAAACATTCCTTCTCTCTTGCTCTACAGTCACTGTAAACAAACATTAGCTTAGATCAGAGAGTGTGGACACAAGATAACCTCTTCTGCAAACAGCATATGGACTTATAAAGCTAACACAGCAAATACGTTGTCTCTTTTCCTGGACCCTTCACTCAGGAGAAGGGAGTCTCCTCATAAGTCAGCAGTCAAAGGATTCTTTGATGTTTTTGAGTCTCTGTGCTGAGATCCCTGCTCAGAAACATGGGAACGTTTAGAAACTCCAGCTTTGTGAGACTGAAGTGTCAGGTCAGGCTGAGACATGATTTGCAAAGTTTGCCAAGACTCACTCTGATCTCAGAGTGCCTGTGGAACAAGCAAAATAGTGCATCTGATGTACTGATGTGTATATAACAGTGGAAGAGTGTCTTTGATTGCATAAAGGGGTACTTTGCAGACTCCTGTGCCTGTGACTCAGAGCAGATACTTTCCAAATGTCTGAGGCCTATTCTTTTAGAAGAAAAAAATGCAAAGCATTTTCTTTTTGTAAGTCCAAAGGAACATTTCACAATAAAAAGTACTTTTTTCAAACTAACTCACACTGATATTTTTAATGTGGCTCTGAGTTCCTGATTAAAAGCCTAATCCAGCTCTTAGCAAAGTAACGGGAGTTGACTGTTTTGAACAGAAATAGATATATCTCACAAAATGCAAAATTTGTGAATGGGGTATATTGTTAAAAGGATCCTTGTTCTTTATGTATATCCTTCTTGTATTTTGCTTCATGTAGTTCTCTTTGCTTGCCTTCTGTTCAAGACTTCTGTGGGTGTTGGTTCTTTTAGCTGCTTTCATTCTTAACTAGGATTTTAAATTATGAGGAGATTATGACAAAGTCTAGTCACAAAGTAGGAATCTAAAGTTCGGTACCTTTATCTATGTGTAAGTTACTTATATAAGAAGACAGATACGTTCTAATTTTCCCTGTAGTGCTAGCACTGCAGAGAGCAACTGAAATTATGGGGAGAAATGGAGACTTAAATAAGAGTAACTTAAACAATAGACAGTTTTTTGGCTGAGGCTTTTTAAAACCACTGTAAAGAAAGGATAATGTGAAGTAACAGAAGATGATCTTTAAGTTGTTGTTAGTAGTATCATCAGAGTTGTTCACCTCTGAGTTAGTCCTGACAGTAGAGCCAAGGCGTCATCACCATTTTCTGCTTTCTCATGCTCTGATTTCATCAGAGCTTTGGAACCCTGTGTCTCCATAATCTAATGTTGGTGATTTTAAAGGGGAAAATGAATGAGCCATTTCTTCTTTTAAATTGAGTGCAAGTGGTTTGATGTTTGTGAAATAGTATGTTAAAGATGATTTTCGCCTCACATGATTACCTAGTCTTTCTATCAGATAATGCTCTGATATTCCATCCCAAGTGTTCTGTTTTCATTAAACCATGAGGATTTAATAAAAGCAGAATGATATATTCTATTCTAAATATTTCCATGAGAAGGGTCCATGAATATGCAGAGTTGAAAATAGAACATGCCATACACTAAAACCCTATGTGGCTAGATGTGAGCCTTCACTGACTTAGAATTCCTAAACTTGTGTTAATACAGTTCTTCCAATACGTTGTTTTGGAGCATCTTTCCATGATCATGTAATCTTCATTAGCTTGTCCCTGGCTGGGTCTGTTGGAACACCTGTTGAGGTAGCTACAAGTTTTTCAAAGCTGCCACTCAAAGAGCAGCATTGAAAATGTCAGGGCTCTGCTCAGTGCTTTCATGATACAAAAGCAGGCAGTCCTGTGAAAGTGAAATCGTACTTAGTAGGTGGTACTAAATGTGTTTATTTCTCAGAGCCAACAATCTTAACTCTCCATATCATATCTGAGATTAAATCAATGCAATCTCCCCACAAAAACACTTTCAAACACACCAGACTGCAGCATCCTTGTAGTTAGGTAAACTGCTGAAACTAGCTATGTGGCTTTGATTTTTTTATTTTTTTAAGAAAATTGCACAGAGCTTTTTTTTTTTTCTCCTCACTTGGCAACTCTTCCTGGTGAGTTGAGCTCACTTGCTTCAGCTCTGTGCAGTAGGTAAGAGAATGCCCTGCTTAAACATCTTGGGAATTGATACATAAATTTGTTTTATCTTCTCTTCTTTTATCTTACTTCCAGCAAAAAGCCAAAAGTAAGCAGCTATACACAAGGCCAATTTCAGGATATATCCCCAACAGCTACTGTTATTTCAGCAGAAGCTTTTAGTTAAAGACAATACTGTCTAGACAAAAAAAAGTCAGTTTGATTTTTCTTTTAACAAAAATAAACTTAAAAAATTTAAAAAGCATGATTAGGTTTGACTGAAACTAACAAAAGCTAAGTCATTCTGAGATAAGGATAATTGAATCAGAGGAATTTTACTCAATTTGTGCTTGTAAGAAGTACGCAAGTGTATTGCTAGGCAGCCAGAATTAACTTTGACTTGAAAGGTAGCGCTTTGCTTTTCACGTAAGGTCTCTTTTTAATTTTTCTTTTGGTATCCTTGCTATCTTGAGCTTAGGAGCTTTTGGTATTTTGGGGTAAAGATGTTATGACTACCGGGCAGTAGTTCACATACCATCAGCTGCAGCAGTAAGAGTTAGCTTCAGTGAAGTCTTATTTGTACATAAGCTTTTTTATCCAGGGGTGCTCTCGCTATAGAGCTGACTCTGGTTATGACCCAAAGATGCTTGTGAGTGTAATGCTGCATCTAACAGGAATAGGCTGGTCACTTGGGAACAAAGGGTAGTAGCTGGTCAGGCTGTAAGACTGTGTTAGAACAGTTTGTAAGCAGTTATACCATCATGCAGCATACCTCAAGTGAAGTTTTGCAGTATGACTTCTCTTACCTAGCTTATATCAGCAGCTGATTCCCTTTGCAGGGAAGAAATATATGGTCTTTCCTCATTGGCTTTTATCTAGGCTTCCCCTTTACCCAGCTCCCATTCACAGGGGAACAGCCCTCTTCCCCAAACACACTGGTGCTTTAAACTTGGACTAGCTAGCCTGGTTTGGGGTGTAAATTAGAGATTAAGTACTAATTTCATGTAGGATAATAATTTCCAGTGGAGAAACTGGCCAAGATGTGTTAGTAGTGATCCAGCTGCCTCCCTGTCATGTTTTTTTTCCTGAATAATCATAAAGCAGCTGAGTTTGGAAGGGATGGTCTAGTCCAGGCCCTCCTCAAATCAAGGTCAACTAGGGTAGATTGCTCAGGGTTGTGACCATTTGGTCCTTAACATCTTCAAGGATGGGGATTTCGATTTGTGGCCATTGCTTTTAGTCCTTTCACTGTGGCTCTCATCTTTATTTCCACCATCAGGTGTTTGTACACATTGATGTGATTCCCTGTGGAGTCTGTTCTTTTCCAGGCTGAACAGTCCCAGCACTCTCAAACACTCCTTGTATAAGAGATGCTCCAATTTCTTAATGATGTTTGTGACCCTTTGTTGAACTCACTCTGTGTCCCTCTTATACTGGACTCCAGCACTGATGGAACCATATCCAGAGTGCTGTTAGGGGGGAAGGGTCATCTCCTTCACCTTCCTGGAGATGCTGTTCCTAATGCAGCCAAGGAGGATGTTTGCTTTCTTTGCTGCAAGGGCACATTGCTGGCTGATGTCCAAAAAGTGTTGAACATGAGAAAATGATAAAACACTTACTAAACAAATTCAGTGGGAATTTTAAAGCCAATTGTTTTGCTGAAGAACAAAGCGATGTCTCCAGAGGTTTTACTGGTATTAGGTGAATTTCAAGTGCATTAATGTGTGATGATTTTTTTTTTTTTTTTTTTTAGCACAACTGTTCATGCTTTGGTTTGTGATTATCTAACAATTCAGCACTGCAGTCATCAGGGTATCTTCTACACTGGTGTATAAAAGGAGAGGAGGAGCACTCCAGGTGTTTCATGTGCACCTGCTTACAAAAAAAAAAAGTCAAAGAAAAAGACTAAGATCTTTTTATCTCCATCTGTCACTATGCCTTGCTTCTCCTTTCTCAGAGATGAGGCCATGGAAACAAGTGTGGTCCTATGGTTGCAGTGTTCACAACCGTGTGACAGCAGGTCATGTAGAGCTGGATTTCAGTATTATTTATATGCTAGTCTGCTTTTTAAATATCTAAATAGTGTTAAACAACTGTCTTTTTTTCTTCTATATGCCTTAGTTTTTCATCTGTGAAATGCAGGCAAGAATGTCCTTACTAAAGAGGAGCAAATCAGAAACTACAAAAAGTAACTTTTAAAAAAGATAGACAATAACTTCTGTTTCCACTTTTTTGACTCCATCTTGTTCTGAAACAACAACGCTGTCAAAATACTGCTTCACTCTCATGCCAGGATTTAGACACTCTGATTTTCAAGACTTGCTAATTAAATTTGTTCAAAGTTTTCCCTCAGGACAAACTAAGTAGGATCTTCAGGGTCTAAGCCATTATTTCATATAATGATATTATTCAAATCTCTTGAGGGTACTTTGCTCATAAATGCATGTTTGTTTTCATACACTAATGCCACAGAAGTGCTTATCTTTAATAATATTTTTATTAGACTATCTGTTTTATCATTTTTAATATTTAAAACTTCTTACTAATTTATAGAGTGGTAACTTTTCCACCCCTTTTAACTAGTCATGTTGTGTGAAACAGGATTTTATGAGGAAGAACTTAGACCCATCTTGCCCCTGCTAATTTTATTTGGGAGGATAACTCTTCAACTCTGAAAAGTCACTCTTTGAACCTTCTTTGAAGTCAATTGAAGTCCTTACTTTATTAAGCCCCGAAACTGGAGATCTTAGTGCTTATCCTGCAACAATTAAAGAGAAGTCAACCTATCCCATTGGTTGCAGTGTGTATTACTTGTTTATCTTTCTAATTTTGACTTTTTTGGTTTTGTATTTGAATTTGACTGATGTTCAGTTTGCTTTTTGGAGTAAAATTTGTAGGAAACGTGAGCAAAAATTTCTCATTACTTTAATTTCTGTGTTTTAAGCATATTCCTCCTATCTCAGTTTCCTCCTTCTCATTACTCTGTCTCCTATGCAATGCATCTCATGAGATGTCTATAGTATTTTATGTCGTCTTTTCCTCTTTGTGGATCACTGAACATCCTCATACTGTGCTGCCTCTACACTCTGCTGTGCTGAACTAACCATTTTTGAAGGACATCAGTGCACATTTCTAATAAATCCTGGCCCTTTTTTACTGTGTTTGCTTGGATAGATGGTATATTTTAAAATAAGTTACCTCTTTGTGCTGTTACCGAAATTCTTATTTTTTGTTCTTGACACTTTGGAAGAAATAAACGTTAGCCTGGACATAATATTCAATAATTCTTATTATGTTCACACTATTGTTTGCCAATTTTTCATTAGACTAAGCAGACTGAACAGATAACACTGCTCAGTTTTATGTGTTTTTCAGGGTAAAGTGGTTAATTAGAAGTACTTTGCTTTACTTTAGGCTCTTTTGCCTGGGCAATTTATTGTTGCCAAATTCCTGGCATTGAGCTGTCATTCTGTCCAGGACTCCAAACCTGAGTATGTTTTTGTCAATCTGGAACAAAAAGACTCTAGCCAATTCCCTGTTAGTATGTTGTGTCATACCTGCTTGGCAAAACCTCTTTATTCATTTCCTACAGTCCTTAATCTTTCTCTTTTTCTCGTGATGTTTTGTCATAGAGCGCTTTCAGCATCCAGGTCTCTTAAAATGTTTTAATACATATTCACTTAATTTAATTCTTCTTTCTATATGCCATAGTCTGCAATTTTACATTTACAGGTGTAATAAAACTGGCAGACATGAATTTCCTAATTACAACATCTTTTCTATGCTGAATTCACAGACTTATACCTGTATTACAGATTTTTAAAAAGTGTGACGGACTATACATCTGTATTATTTTCCATCTAGATAAATACATTTACTGTGTATCCCTCCTTGTATGTGCCTAAATCAAATGACAGTAACGTTTTCAACAAGAGTGAGTTAAGCTAGAACTATGTTTAGAACTAGAGGATATTAAGAAAGGAACTGTGAACTGCTTAAATAATTCAGTAGACAAAACCTCTTGAGTAGTTGCCACATCCTCTGTTAATTCAGATTGTGGAAAAGGCTTGTCATCTAAACCATTGCTAATAAGGTTAGTTTTCTAATGGGCTACAACTCCTGGATGAAAAATAGCCTCAGTGAAGCCAATGACAATTTGTTTTCATTTGAAATAATTGTCATCATTTTCTAATGGAATTGAACTCTAATAGAAAACTCTTTTTTCTTCTCAGATTAGAAAACCAGGGCAGAGTCTTATTGTCATTTACATTTGAATGCCTTTGTATCACTCTAAGGGTCTAAAGGACTCTGGGCACAGATAGAAAGAAAGATTTCTGGGGCTTTCAAAGAATATTAATACTATACAAAGCAAACCAAAAAATTGCAAAGTATATTTTTTGCTAAGTAAGGAGTATCAAAATAAAGAAAACACCGCGCTTTGCTGAAAGATATAACTCACTTCAGAGCAATGAAAAATTGAGTTAGAATAGACATGCCTTCACTATGCCTGATTAGGGAGAATGTAAGTAAAATCAAGGACTCTTGGAAGATTCTCCAGTTTCATCTTGGACAAGGCACTAGAACGTTCACCCTTTAAAAAAAATCAAAAGCTCCTTCTTAGACTATCTGTATTATGGAGATGGATGTCCAAGCGTAAGAACCCATAAAAACAAAACAAAAACCTGATTGATAAAGGAGATAACTAAAATAAACCCCCTAAAAAAATCATTTCTATAAAAAAAAAAATCTTAATTTTTTTGATGTTCAATGACTTGATTTTTTTTCCATAATCTGAACCTCGTGTTTCTGCTGTCACAAAATGGCATCATAGATCTCTAGATCTGCAAGACTAAGTATTGTCAATACCAGGCCAGGGCTATATTCTGAGAGAAATTTTGTATTTAAGGGGAAAGCAGAAAGCATTTTTGTGGCATGCTGATGTTTGGAAAACAATGGTTGTTTAGAATTGCTCAGAGGACTGGAATGTCATAAGTAGTCCGAGAGAAAATGGGTTTGTTGGCAGAAGGCAGACAAAGTGGTCAGAGCCATGTGTTAAGTGCAGTGTGTGTCATAGCTTTTTGATTTGCCCTGTACCTAGTACTAGCACACCTGTGGGTCTGGTTGATATGTAGCTGTCTCCATAGGCTGTAGAGTTTCAAAATGTACATTTTAAGTGTATATTGTCGTAGCCAGAAGCCACATGTTAAATTCCTGTAACATTATCAGTGTATCTAGAAAAGACTCAAAAAAACTTTTTGGCTAACAGGAATTCTAAATTGTCAGTAAACTTGATTTGGGGAATGCTTTTTCAACATGTTTTTCCAGCTTCTTGCGCATGATGAAAAGCTGTGGTTTTTGAAATGAATAATATACAAGATGGCTCTAGTTTAAACAATGCTGAAAGTTCCAGCCTGCAGGATTCTTGGTGGGGATTCAGTGAATGATCTTATTGGAAATAGATTAGTTCCATAAACCTAAATTTGGAGATAGAAAGAATAATACTAAGTGCAACCAGATTGCAAAAGTAAAAATCCAACCACAATTATATCAGGGCAGCACTGGACAAGTGTCATTTGTTTATAACTGACAAGTCCAAGCAAATCTTCAACTGTTTCAGGAAAATTCTTGGGCTTTCAAACCAGAAGGTTGTTGATAAGGGGAGAAGATTGGGGTACTTTACTTTCTGGTAAAATACTCAGATGCCTTCTTGAATTAGAGAACTGGAATGATGTTTTGCATAAAGAGTAAGATTGCTTAAGGTCTTGACTTTGTTTGATATCAGACATGAAAAAAGTAATCACATACAAAATTTGAAAGTAGCTGAGATGTAACCTGTTTTTGATAGAATTAAAATCTCCAAGCTAAGTTTTGCTAAAGGTTTTTTCTTTGTTAACAGGATCATGTCCGCTTATGTTTTTACATGGAAAAAACTTGGAAGGTAAGAAAAGAGACAGCTTTTTATTTCTTGTTCTGTTAAGTTTGACTCTCAAACTCAAAATAATGTTCAGGAAATATGATGACATCTTGGGAGATGCAAGAATAAGTTTTACATTGACTCTTGGAAAATGAGAAACCTTTTTTCAGATTGCTCTGCTATGTTAACTAGCATCTGCTACATCAGAGGAGATGGATGAATGTTGATGAACATGAATCTACCCCTCTAGGGCGTCAGGGATGCTCAACTTGTTTGCTAACTTGCAAAAAACTCAACTGTCAACTTCTTTGCAAGTCCTTTCTTTATACAGCTGCTGTGCTTAAAGGAACATGATATTGCTGTGGAGAACCAGTGTCATTGTCTTGCTTCTCTGATTATATAGTTTTTCTCAAAAGCCGACAGAGAGAAACAGGCGTATGTGTGGCATGTGGTAAGAAAGAAGAAAATGATTCAATATTAACATTGTTGTGAAGCAAAGTGATGTTCAGGCTGTTGTACACCCAGAGGTTGCCTGGCTCTTGAGTCTGTCCAGAACTGAGGAAATACAAGTGTGGCTTGTGGAACAGCCTTTTCCTGCTCTGTGGAAACCGTGTTTGAGATTGCAGGCCATCCATGCAGACTTGCTAACACTTGGGTCTTACTTATCTTTGGTTTGATTTACACAGCTTTTATAGCTGTCATCCTTCAGGAAGTCACTAGTGGTATTTTGAATGTCTTTCTAACTAAGCCATATATTAGTGGACCAATGCCACTCACTGTTCAAAATTCTGAGTGAGTTAGGAACTGGAGCCAGATTCACGTCTTACACAGAAAAAGCTGATGCTACTGTTTCTTGGCCCTTGGTAATTTTAGGCACATTTCCTTCATTTTTGTTGGAGATAGCTTGGATCAAGCCCTTCTTTCTTATCTTTTGAAGGTTTTTGGATTGTACTGAAATCAGTATTTTCACTTCTGGGGTAGAAACTTTAAAAAGTTATTTAAACTGCTTCTCTTCTACAAACAAACTCTCAAATCTGCTTTGGAGTGAGAGATTTTCTTTTATATTCCCTCGAATAAATGTGTCATTGTTCTGATGACACTTATCACAACCCAGGACAAGAAATTTACAAGCTGAGCAAATACCTGTAGGCTGCTGCAATCCCATACAGCAGCCTTCAGAAGCAGATTCACGTTTTGTAGGTGAAACCTGTTGTCACACACTTAACTGTGTTATGGTTTTTTAGAAAATGGTATATGACATGTAGAATGTGAAAGAACTCTTGGAAGTGTAATTAATTCATCTAGATTTGATCAGAAGTGGAAAGGATGTAGTTAGAACAGACTGAAGAGACAGACCTCTTGTAAAAATACAGGAGCAAACTTTTATATATACTATGGGAGCAGATCTCATGTACAGCTTTGAATGAGAGCATTTCCAAGATATGTTTCTTTAAAACTTAAAAAAGAGAGCAATAAAAACTAAAGAGATTGCTGAGAAGTTAAGACCAAATATATTATGAAGAGACAAATAGAGATTCTAACTGCTAATGGCAGTGGGAATCAGTTTGCTGCAGTACTATTACAAAAATGAAAGAAATAAAATATGGAACAAGTGAAAATTTGACTAAAGTTTAAATATAGCAGAAATATAAGTAGGCAACGTAAGTAGTTGAAGGATAATATTGCAGTATCATTAATATTAAGTAGAATTCAAGGAATTAAAGAAAAGTATATTAAAGAAGTCTGTGGCAAGAAACTGTTAAGATTTTATTCATCTTGCACTTCATTCATTAGTAAGTAATAGAGCTAGAATTCCATCAAGGGTAGCAGGTATCAGGGATTGCTTCTTATTATTATAGCTATCTCTAAAAATAAATCCCTCTGTAAATAGAATTTGTTCTGGTTCTCCAGGAGGGACATGCTCTTAAAAGCCAAGGAAACATCTGATACTGTACAGCAGCTGTAAGGAAAGTTAGTATTCTCTCAGCAAGAAAAAAATACAGAAGATAATAATGTAGAGGATAATACTATTGCTGTCATTAGTGCATGCTAGTAGTAGCAGCAATTGATAAATGGACAGAGACTGCATTTGTATGGAGAGTAATAGTACAGAATAATTAGACATGAACCATGGTTACTGTAAAAGCTGTGATAATACCACTGAAACAACACATCCTCCCAGACTGTGTACAAAGACATTGGCAAAGGTACTGAAGGTCGCTAAAGTCAATTTAGCAGTATGAAAAGCAGTTTATGTATCATCCATCATTATCTGCCAAAGCTGTTCTTTACCAGAACTTTGCAGGTGCCCCACTGCTTATATCTGGAAATTCTGTGTCTTTATTGTATGTAATCTGAAATGCAAGTCAAGCTCGTTAGAATTCATTTCTTTACAATATTTGGCAAAAAGAAAGATAGAAGATTTTCTAAGGAAAAGGACTCATTTTCATAGGAAAAAATAAAGTATCTTTTTCTGAAAAAAATGTGGTTTAGATAATCCTTTGTTCCACAAAAAAAAGTTTTTAACCATCCCTGCAGATACTTATTGAAATAGAAATTTTGTCTGTTTTGCATTACAAAATATCTGTGGAGATCAGGCTCCTTTTTCTCACATTTGTATATCAGATTCATTCATGGACACTTACTTCAGTAGTTTGAAAGGCAGATGGTGATTCCTTTACATTTTTTAAAATGTATGGTCTATTTTGGTGCACTTTTGAGGGAAGGCTTGGCTGAAGAGTTGCAGTTCTTTAAAGTGACGTTGGAATTTCTAGAAATGCAAACATCATCTCACCACAGAAGCCATCAACAATTCCAGCATTTTTCCACTCTTCCTTTCACCCTTATTTTTTGAGGCTGAGATACAGAATGGAAAAAGTCCCTTAAACCCTCTCTCTGAAAACAACACAAAAATAAAACAGGAATCTGGGAAAAGTGAGACACAAAATGTGGGGATTATTATTGCTCCTGCTACCATCATCATCTGCAGTAACTGAGGTATTATTATATGAGTGGCTATAATTTTATTTTTGTATTTTATCAGTACGTATGTTGGATATAACAGTAAGCATGACTTTGACATGTTTTTGCTCTGAATCTTTCAGCATGCAAATACAGTCACTTAACATTTGAAAAACAGCTACTTTTTTTGTAATAAGTCAAAGGCCCTGCTTTATTGTTCAATTGCAATAGTGCAAATATTTTAGTCATTGAATCCTCTCAGGGTGAACCAAAGGCTAGTGAATCTTGTGATTTCAGAAGAAAGCTCAGACATAGTTATTTCAGGTAATCCAGATCTAAGTTCTGAAAAGCCTCCCGTAGATCCTACCCAAATTTCTGACTTGCAGGAACCTGGAAATTCAGCTGTTCCCTTTAAACTTTCTTTTTTGTAGTCCTTAGTTTACCACTAACTGCTCTTCTGCTTTCAGAACTCTTTGAGTGTACTTGTTTGTTAGCTGAAACTTCCGTATGTGGGAAGGAGGAATAGCTGCAGCAGTCCTTAGGTGATCTTAGGATGCTGTAGGCAACTTCTTGATTTCCTCACTTGGTTATTTTTACATGCTTTTTAAAATTTTTGTTCTGTTTCCTGGAGTTTTCATTGACCTTGGAGATGCGGTGCATCTTTACACCAAGAAAAGGGTTGCAATGCCTTTAAATACTTTAAAGAGTTGGAAAGCCATCTCAGAATTCAGATTACGTGAGCTACAGCTACATGATGGCTGGGGCATAGCTAGAGCAGCAGCTTTGGGACTACACAGCCCTTAACCAGGCCATTACGGTAACTGTTTTACAAAGATTAATAGGTCAATTAATTCTGTTTCTTTTTAATGGGGCTGGTTAGAAATGAGAGCGCAGAATGTGGAATTGCCTTCATCCCTTCCTCCCTGGATGACTGGCAGGACTATGCCTCAACTTCTTCATCTGTAAATGGTTATTGCAGCCCTCATAGGACTATACCTATACCTATAGTGAAAGGTCATACAACATTTTTGTTAGAAGACTTACGGAATATGTATTTAACTCCAGTGTAGTCAGAGGCTTTCTTTTTGAATATGACATTTAAGAGCTGAAGTGTTTAAACAAATATGCTGTGAATAAAAAATGCAGGTCCATTTGAAAACAAAGTTACATATTATATCAACATAGTGTCCTACAATGAAGATACATATAGAACACTACATATACTGCTCTGGCTGAACGGCTTTCGTAGGACATTCTTAATCAAAAATGTTGCATTGCAGGAGTGATGATTATACCAAGTGCAAGAATTTCTTTAATAGATATTTTTTCATCTATTAAAAATGCTGAAATACTCAGTCTTTTCAAGGTTGATGACCTTAGAATATTTCGAAGTTCAATGTACAGGAAACTGTACTGGATTTACTGGTACATCTGAACAGTCATTTGTCCTTCCCTTGGTATAGCATCAGACTACAATCCTTGCTTCACACTTATGATGCACATAAAGGCCCATTCCATTTATCATTCTTGATGCACATCTGGTTACACTTCCTCAGAACGAACTGTTTACAGCTAAAAATAACTTCTGGGTTAGAGGTATTTTTATTATTCAGTAATAGTTAATATTTTTCTTCAATAAGAAGATAAATCTTTGTCTTCAAGTCTACTTTTCCTAACTCTCTGCAGATCATTATGGCGTGCTAAAACCACAGATTGTTTGAATGTCCTGCATAAGTGCCTATGGTTAAAGGGTACTTATTTTCTAGCAAATAGAGGTCACTTGGTTCCTACAAGTATTGTAAACATGTTGTTAGTATCTGCTTAGAAGCATAACCTCTTCAGCATTGTGTATTTTCTTGACACTTTCAAGGATTTGGTCTTTTTATTGTATGAGGTTGGTTTTTTTCTGAAAAAAAGTGATACAAGTTGCTGTTTGCAAGGCCTTGAAAGATTAACATTTCATCTTTGTCTTGTTTGTCTTGTTCATTATGGGTTCTCACAGTCACTCATCCATCTAAGTCTAAACACATACACATATGCAGGATACGTGATGTTAAAGGAGCAGTATGACACTTGCAAAAGTTAGGTAATACCAGAATTTAAGCTTCAGTCTCCTTATGTGTGGGCATACACACATTATTTTTTATCATATGGAAACAGGCAATTTTCTACAGAAACTTTCGAAGTGGCCTTCATTTAACAATATGATCGTTTTGCTCTTTCTTTGTGGTTGAATGGTTGGCCTCATGTTATTTTAGTGTATGCTATTGAAATCCTGTTCTGTGTACTGAGTGGTTGCTTTCAGAGTGAATTTCTTCTGATGTGCACAACTGTTGTCCTGGGATGCTTCATTGTTTTTCACAGTATCTTGGTAAGAGGTGAGGAGGGTATTATTAGAGGAAATTCAAATGTAGAAACATTAAGATTAGACATTTTCACTCATTTTGGGCACAGTGTGTGAGAACATGGCATATGCTTTCATTTCTTCTACAGATGGACATAGTCCTCATCTGACAGGAATGGATGAAAGTGGGTTCTTTGTAAAGCAGAGTGGAAATACGGAAATATCATGTGCCGTCATCTTGATACCTACACTGTTTACAGGCTCTTTGCTGATGAGCATTTTCAGAAATCAGAAGAAACAGTGGTATTCAGAGGCCATTGTTCTGGTCTGCATCTTGTACAGGAGCATCCTTGGGGAGATGTTTGCTTTTCTGTCCAGTTTTTGCTAGCTTTCACTCTGCTACTCATCTCCTTCTGCCTGCTTTTTTTACAGTCCTGTCTCTCCTTACTCTGACTCCTTGTCCATTCCCAGTCTATGCTTTCCAGTTTCTTCATTTCAGTCCCATTCTTGTTGTTGTCTTGTAAATCTCTTATGCAAACCCAAGTCTCTGTCCTCTCCCAGCCCTTGCCTGGTCACTACTGTCTGATTTGTTCCGGTCATGTATCACCTCCCTCTGAACCACCCAGCTAAGTTTAATCTCACTTCCAAATTCTTGTCCCGGGTTTCTCACCCAATTTTAATGTTGACGTTTCTAGGCTGTTTGCATTCAGATGGCATTCAGCAACTATCCACCTTGGCAGTGTCAGATCCCAGAAGGGGTAAAGATGTCCAGAGCTCTGAGAAGACAGCACTATGCCTGGGAGTGTCTGACCTATGCATTGCCACTGAGGAAATGTGGAGTGTGGATTTTTTTCGGCCAAATTTGAGTAGCTTCTTAGCAGAAATGCAGTTGTAAGTCACAATAAAAGGGTCTTGTAAAAGAAACCTTGATAAATGAAAGAGCTTTCAGTGTTCTGCCTTTCCATGAGCCCTCAGGCAGTGTGGTTCAGCTGGGCTTCTCCTGGGCTTTGTAGGGAAGTGGAGTGAAAGAAATGCCTCATGTCTCTTATGGCTGCCAGAGCAGGGTGTAGTGGAAGAACTATTGCAGTAGGAGAAGCTGGAGTTGGAAGCCACACTTCTGCACACGTCTTGCCTCCCTAGTTGATCTCCTCTGTAGCAGTCTATACTGGCTGGAGCCTGCGAGGAGTGCTGAGAAGTGCTGTTCTCAGGCTTGTGCAGGGGTACAGGCCTGTGTGGAGCGTAGCTATTAGTGAGCTGGCTTTTCCTGTCGTGGTAGAGACATCTACTGCAGCTGCTCCTGCTGTCTGCATGCTAAGGCAGTCATCCACCCAGCACCATTTCTGGTTCTTTGCCTCAGAAGTCCTGAATGGAGGAATCATGTCAGCTGTCAGGACAGATGTGCAGTTTGGGCAGGAGGGGCTGGAACACTTCACACTCACCCTGTGCTCCAGGGCCCTTGTCCCTGCTCCTTCCTCTCCTCTCCCCTCCCTACGCCAGCCTGTGCTGTCCCTCTGCTCACCAGACCTGTGAGCTGGTGGCGGAGTCACAGTGCTGCTGCTGTCAGATGCTGCTGCCTGGGGATGCCCCTGCAGATGACAGCCTTTCTGCAAGCTGTCCTTAACTGATGTCAGAGTTTGTTTTAAATAAAATAGAAATGCCTCATTTGCACTGCTATTTTTCAAACCATAGGAGATTCTGAACCGCTTATTATAAAGGAAACTTCAAAGCCCTAAAAGAAAGCAGAAGCCAGATAATAACTGCAGGGAAGGGGAGAACAATTCCCTGACTGGCAAAGCAGACCAAATCAATAAACTGTTATTTTTATTTCCCAGAGAGTGTGGATGAAAGATACCAAAACTTCAGGAACTACCAGTGTGTACAGGCTTTAGGAGGCATCTCAAAAGAGAAAGAAGTTTCAGTTGTCCTGCTTTTATCAATCATGCGATGTGACAGCCTTTTTTGAGATGTTACTCAGTGTTTCTTTCACTGCCAGGCTTCTTAGTCATGTGTGCTTGCTTGGCTTTCTGAGCGATACAGGTCAAGGGCAAAGTGCCATGCAACAGTTTTAAATTTAGTGGTTCCTAAAACACACTTCTGTTTATGAGGTATCCAGCATAATGCTGTGCTTTGTCACTTTACAGAGTAATTTAAAAAAGATTTAAAACTTAAAATTTGGAAGAGACGGTAGGACATGAATGTTTGGCAAGAATTTCCTAGATCAATCAGTTAGGCAACCAGACTAATTAATTTTGTTTCCAAGGGCGTTTTGTTTTGTTTTTTGTTTTGTATTTTCGCTAAGTGCTGCTGAAATCTCCCAGATTAACAGCATTTTAAAAACTGAAGTTCTTTATTATCGAACATACATAACACCGTTAAAGACCCAACAATCTAGATCAATTTTTCTTTATTGAACTCTACTATTTAGGAGACTGCCCTCAGTTTGACAAGTTTGAGGGGTTGACCTGTGGGGCATTAAATAAATAAACTATTGCTAAGGTTACCAAACACTGTATTTGAGTAAACAGATGCTCTCAACAGCCATAACTCACATACGCTTTAAAAGAAGCAGTATTGCTCAAATCATGTGAGTGCTTGATAATCTTAAATTGAAATAGGAATGTAAGTGCTGTGGTGGACAGCTTTCTGAATTGCATATTTTTGCCTATTAATGTTTTATTAACAAATTAAAGTCTAGAAAATTGATTTGCTTGAGATTAAACTGTCATGCTTACATAGAAAACCAATATAAATCATAAAATACATTATTTTGTCAAAGGAAGCCTTGGCATATACAGGCATCCAGCTTCTTTTGGAATGAATCGCATGTAGAAGCTGAACTGCTCATGTCTATAGTGACTCATTTCTAATATACTGCTTTGTTAGACCTCAGCTCATGAAACAAATGAATTCACCAGCACAAATTTGTCCCATCCCCACAGCTTATTTCAATCACTGTTGGTTCTTATCATGTCATGTTTTGTGTGATGGAGGGACCCAGATGCCTGAAAATAGGAATAAACCAGTGTGTAGTTTGAATGGGGTGAAACCTTGGCTCCTTTTCAATTTATGCACCAAAGTGCAAAACATTTCTTATTGTTTGAGAAGTTCAAGTAAATGTTGACCTGGCATGGCAAAAGGAGCATCAATTGCCCTATTGAAATGAGCACAAATTGTTTTGACACTATTTCTGTTCAAAGGCAGTTTGGTATCTGAAACACTCTACATCGTGTGGTTAGATATAACATGATTTCTTTTCCTCTTCACTATCAGGAAAAAGGGGGGAAGATGACATCATTAAGTTACCAATAAAAGCTCTGTCTTATAATACTTTCTGATGCCAAAATTCACAGATTTTATAGATTGTATCTGTTTGGATATTACTACAATGCAAAAAATGAGAGACTACGTTAAATATCCAGTCGCCTTTTAAACCCTTTCCAAACTAGCCTGGTGCCTGAGATGCTGCCATTGTTTTCTATTTTATATAAGCAGCTGAGTGGGGGAACCTGGATATGGATAACTATTTACACTTACCATCTCTGTTACTCTCTGATTATTTTTGTGTCTTTATTTGATCAGATATGTAGACAACAGTAAAGACATCTGGAAAGGCCAACAGACTTGCAGTATTTCGTCTCTAAGGTAGTTTCTTCATGCCGGAAACCAGTAGAATTACCAGTAATTTCATGTATTTTAGGGAATCCATGACCAGATGATGGTTTTTAAACTGAATAATAATATTCTTCTGCATTTCTTTTGTATCATTCACTGAAATGCCCCTGAGCATACCATTTCTGTATATAGAGCCTTACATGGTGTTGCAAATGGCAGTGATGTGGGATACTTAAGTTGTATGTGGTAGTCATTAAATATCATGGTATGCTTATTAACCTTATTTAGAAGTGTATCTTGTATAAAATGATCCTTTTTTTTTTTTTTTGTGCTCATTGTAAACTACTAGTTACTTAGCCTTCCAGTGTTTCCCTGTGGAAAAGAACTATTTACTCTAAATCCATCTTTCCATCTTTCATCAAATGAGTGACCATAGGAGAGTCTTTAGGAACAGCTGCTTAAAGATGGGAGGAGGATAGGAGATAGGGACCCTGGGGTGACTGATTTCCATGCCAAAGGGTTACAGCAGAATTTTCTTTTCTACTTCAAATATGATGCCTTAAACAGCAGTGTTGGATCATGCTTGCTCCATGATTAGATTGTATTCCTTTTGTTGTGCAGTGTGCAAACCTCCAGATAGTGACAATACCAGCCATAATTAATGTCTAGTTACAAGGCCTCAAATTTTGAGTTACTAGGATAATTAAATGCTCAAAAGAATTTCTAGAAAAACTTGCTCATATTTTTGGTTAGTGTGGTGAAAATCTGTTTAGTCTAAAAGTTATTCATTCTGTTTCCAGGTTATAAGGAGGACACAATAACTTGCAGGAGGTGGGTGGAGGAACACAAACATAATGATTAATTAAGGATGCGATCAAAATATGTAGTTGAAGTATTTTTGTAGGATTACACCTGGATCATCTTTATTTCTCGCCAGCTCACCAACTTGGACTTAGTTCTGAGCTATGCCAAGTGTTACTATCTTCAATCAAAATGCAGTTGTGAGTTTGAGGGAGGTACAAAGATTAAATAACCCAGAGTCTGAAGTCTGTTCTCTTTCTCCAAGATGGTATTTTGCCATATTGTGATGTAGGTATATTTTCAAGCATCTCTCTGTTAGTGTGCTGGCCAAATACAGCTCCCCACAAATGTACTACTTGTGTATGCTGATGTTAGCAGAGATGGTAAGGGAAATTGCTGTCAAAGTATATGCGTCCCCATTCTCCCTGACATGCTGACACATGTTCCAAAGTTTCATTCTACCTGATACGTCTTTTACTGAATCATTGCACATTCAGTCTGTGAAGAAATTATGATAGGGAAGAGGATGTTTGCTTTTTTGATTAGGGAGAAACATATGTGATTTCTTTGAATGTCCTTCATTAATTTGTCACTCCTTGCTCAAGCTGGCCAGGCGTGGCATAGCTGAAGGTGACCTGATGTTGTTCTCTGCCAAATTCCATTGAGTGTGATAGAAGGAAGTGCTCAGGAAATGTGTAGTTGAGTGGCGGGATGTAATTACTTCATCCACTCAAGCTACTTATGCACAATGTCTCATCTGAAAGATAACACAGTTGCAGCCTTAAGTTTGTTTAGCGATATATTTTTTTTTTTTGAAAGTTTCCAGACTCCTAGTGGGATGATTCATCACACACAGCAGAAGTTGCACAGACTATGCAGAAGGAGGAGAGTCGTTGACTATTTCTCGGTGTAATTCTACGTCCTGTCTAGCCATAATATTTAAGGTCTTAATCTGAGAGGGTTACTACTAAGAGACTTTTAATCAGGTATCTGAAGGTTACATATTTTAAAAATTATGTCTGATGTACTGGTGAGGGAGACTGTCTGTGAGAGCAGGCCGTCTGTGGTCCAGAATCAGCCTGCTGTGAAAAGCAATTGGCAGTAATTAATTGATTAAAAGAGCATTAAAAAGAACCTGTTCTAAAATGTGCACTTACTGAGACTATTTAATTTACAGTAACTTTCCCTTCCAAACATTCAGACAAGCTACCTACCGCATGGGTTTTTCTCAAATGGTATGGTTCTGTTTCAAAAAGTGACTGTAAAAAGGGTATAATTGGATCCGTCTTTTCCATTGCCATGTTTTGAGTTTGATCAGTTTAGTCTTTCTTCCTAAAACCAGGTCAATTCATTCAGGACTGAGGAATAACTGACTTTGCAATTTATGCGTTGTTCTGTGGGAAAGCCAAATTTTGACACCCAAAGTGCAAACATTTAAAAGAACCTCCCATGCTACTCTGCCTCTTCTAGCTGTGGTTTGTGAGAAACCATTAACGTACATTTTAATTCCAAGAAGAAAACCCTTGGAATTCCAAGAAAAATCTTGGAAAACAGAATTGTATTCTCCTTTTAGAATAAGAAAAAGAAAGCCTCTGTCCTGGAGAAGGATTTTATCTGGAGGAAGCATTTCCCTGTTAGTTTAAATATCTTCCAAATGATGTGCTGCTTTTGTGGAACTCCTTTTTAGTTGCTTAACTCTGCAACACCTTGAAACAAGAACTGAATTGCCTTGTTCACAGGTATCAATTCCGTGAGGTGGTGGAAAGCGAAGTGTTGTGACAACGATGCTAAACCCCTTTTGTGGATCTGTTCCACAGTAAATAATTCGTTGATGATGCAGAACATCATACAGAGAATCCTTGTCTTCCTCCAGCTCTTTTCAACATTCTGGCATATGAACTAATTCTGTGAGTAGATAAATGTTTATTTTTGCCCCTTGAGGCAGCTTCCCTACAATTCTTCATTCTAGAAAGCTGTGTGCATTGCTTTTACACTTAGCACTTAGGTGTAATCTGAAATGGCCAACAGATTCTTTAGCTGAATCATCCTGTTCCTTTATAACCCGTGTTTCAGGTTTTTTTTCCTGTGTTCAGGAGAATTTTATTTTTTTCATTAAAGTATTTGAAATAAAAAAAGTGGTTGAAAAATAAGATGCTGCATCCTCCTGCCAGAATTTGAGTCAAATCAGTGGTTAAGAAAGCAGTTCCTTCCAAGCTCTTGATGCAAGCTGGTAGCTCATCAAAGAAACCTTTCATTTTTAACAGATTTTTTTAATATAGGGGGCGATAAAGGGTTGTAAACTTAGTTTTGTGCTTCACATCATTTAAAATTCAGTCTTAATAGGGACCAAAGTCTGTATTCTTTCAGTCTGATATGGGGATATGCAAGTGCTTTCATTAAAACAGAGTGGTTTAAATCTATGATAAAAATAAAGCATGTCTGCACATGTTTTCCTGAATTGAGTGGTTAGCCGTGAGATAACCCCAGTACAGCTTTATCACTGCTATGCAAGTGTTCATTAGTAAGTAGAACTCAAAACTGTTATTCCTTTCATTCCCAGCTAGATGCAAATTTACCCTCTCACCTGGAGATGATTTGAGATGTGCTTTCTTATAGATAGAATTAGGCACAAATCTCTCTTCTGTAGCTTCCTGCTGAGAAAAGGTTCTTTCTTTTTATAATCAGTGTACATGGTTCCAGCTATTCCTTGTTATACATGTGCCAGAGGTTATTATAATTATTATTTTGTTCCAGATCATGGTTGTTTTTTTAAAACAAGTTAATATTTAATTCTGCAAAACTTTAGTTGTATACTGTACTCCTGTAATAGTCATGCTGTATTCCCATGAATTTCTGTGAAAAGAGAACTTAACTTTACAATGCTATAGCAAAACAGATTGCTTTACATAATTGTCATGAAAACCAAGTGGTTAAGCTTGTCAGAAGAATATCTAATATGTAACTCAGCAGCTGAGATTATGATAGTGAAATATTTTTCAGGTCTCGCCAAATTAAATCGGATAAGCTGTGGCTGAATAAATAGAATGACTACAAGTAAAATTTCCTATGAGAACGATTTTTTTAAAAAAAAATTTTTAGCATCCATGTATATTTTTCCTGTCTCCTGGGGAAATTGCAGGTAAAATAATGTTCATTTCCAGAAAGTGCTGAATCTACATCATGCACATATATATATATTTTAAATTGTAAAATCAATTTATTATTAATCTGAAAAAGTTACTTCAGACTTAAAGTGAGCATACAGATTTAGAGTCCTGGTTGAATTTATTCTTCCAGATTGTCGAGAATAAGATGCTGAATTATTTTTAATCAAAGATTGGGAAGAAAAAACAGTAACTTTTATTACTTAATTAAAAAATGACTAATATTGTCTCTATGATGCCTTTACATGTGCTTTTCCTCTAAGTCCATGTTACATATCTCCACTTTGATTTCATCTTAAGGCCCCTACGCTGAATGGAAGATTAAAAGTAACATTGCCAACATAGAGTTTATCATAGACCATAGATGTAAGTGTGGTAGATAAGACACCAAAAGGATTTAAATAAAGAAAAAGAAAATGCCAAATGACTAGAGGGATTTGGCTCCAGCTCACTATAGTGTAGTATAAACCACCCTTACTACCCATGCATAAAAGTGGAAAACACTGGGAGACGGTGATAGGCCATTCCTGTAATTCAGAAGCTATCTTTTTCAAAATGGTTGTTTTGTTTAATAAAATAACCGGCAATAGTTAGGTATTTGTCCCTTGTTGCTTAAGGTTCCTCTTGGAGTAAAAAAATAATAATCGTATTTACAATATTTTTACAATATTTTCAAAAAAAGTTTCAAAATCATTGTCAGAGAGATCAAACGTAAAATTTATCCTTAATCTTTTTATCCTAGCATTCTTAATAGTTTATTACATCACAGCTCATTCATTAGTTGCCCTAAAATCACATTACTGTGGTGGTCTTTTGTTTAGGAAGAAAAGTACTTGTCCCCTAAGGCCCAGAAGGCTGAAGCAGCTGTAGGAATGGTTCTTCCAGTGCTGGCATAAAGGATCACTTACAGAGCCCTCCCATCCCTCCCTTTCCATGCTGCAGCTCTCTATCTGCCTGAAGGATATTCTTAGGAGCATATCCTTAGAGTGGAGTATTTGAGTTTGTACTTTTCTGTGCTTCATCCGATACTTGTCCTGAAGATCACACAGTGAAGTGCAGAACATTATGATCTCTTTACAAAAGAGGACACCTCTTTAACTCCCTTCCCCTGAGGGTTAAGTATACATTTTGCCGAAGCCTTTGGAAACAGTTTAGACCTTTTGAGTTCAAATAATATAATACCTTTTTTTTGCAGATGTGGTTGCATCAGAACAGATCTATTTCTGCAGCTGCTCCTAGGATCTTACAAGGGTTCATATTTCTTCTTTCCAAATTTTGACGAATCCTTGAATACTTGAGGTGCTGCAGATGACCTCAAAGCCACTAATTAATATTCCAGAATGTTAATGGCATAGCATGAGGAGAAAAGTGGGTTAGTAAGGAATGGCAGTAATCGCTCAGAAACTGAAGTTTTACCACAACTCTGTTAGAAATTTGAATTTTGACACTGTATCACCATCTCTGCCTCTGTATCCACAATATTCTGCTGAAAGAGAAAACTTGAAATTCCTGAAATTTAGCACACTCCGTCTTGTCCTAGAGAAGATTGTTAAAAAACAGGAAAATACGTTTAAACCTAGGAGGAAGAAGGGATATGAAGTCTCATTGTCTTTAGGATTGACAAGATTTGAGTAGTGTTTTATGAAAATTAAGTTGCGTTTGTTTTGCTTGTCCTCACCCCCCAGTGGTAACTGACTGCAAGTGTGGGAAACATAGCAAATTAATTAAACCTTAAAATAGAGTATACTGGCCTGTGCAGTAATTCAACTAAAAGGTGAATGCTCTGTGGGGACTGAGCATGCCCAGTACAGACTGAATAGTCAGCAAAGGGTCTGTTGTATTATGACAATCTTCTCTTCAGCATCAAAGAATTAATATTTTTCAGAGGTTACCCTGGCCTTAGTCGAATGAAGTTTTGCAGACATTAGAATTTCTCAGAAGGTAATAATTTAATCATCCTGAAGCAAGCATCCAAAGTTTCAGCTGAAATAGTTAATATTTACCTAATTCTGGAAGAATTAAAGAAGTGTAAAATACTGGGGAATGTTTATTTCAGGAAGTAATTCAAACTTTGACAATCCTAAAAGGACATAAAGAAGTTTGTCTTAGTAATTTCATTCATTAAATGATTACCACAGTGTGATAATTTAATTTCTACTTGGGCAGTCAATAGTACCTTTTTCTTATCTTGTATGTGTTGCGTGTGTGTGTGTGTGTGTGTGTGTCTTTCAGTAGGTTCTGGAGGTCTCAGCTTTGATGGTAAACTCTTTGTACTTGACATAACTGTGATACAAAATAATCACCGGGGCCAAAACATGAAGTGATGTGGATGATCCATTGTTTTCCTCAGTCTACACATTGGAAAGACGGGAGGATCCATAAAAATGACATCCTTATATATCTGCTAAATTGCAAAAGTGATTCTATTTCTCCTTAGACCCATTACACTGCTTTAACTCAAGCCTAGTTTTCCTTCCATGCTTGCTGTCCATCCTTTTAGAAATTCTCAATGCAAAGCTCATTGAATGCCAGGAATTTTCAGATAATCTTCGATGTCACCAGAAAGAAAGCAAACTTCTCATGACTTTGTGCACCTCATGTCACTTCAGTCTTAGACTTCTCTGGGAAATTCATTCACTAACCAAATTAATATAAACATTTAAGCATTTTGAAAATATCATTGCAGTTCTATTTTTTTCAAAGTTCTTGTCATGTTCTTGGCTTATAATATCATTGACATGACTTGGTCATATTTTGTTAAGTTGGCCTTGCTGAGAAGAAATGCAATTTAGAATTTTGGGAGAAGATTAAGAGGCTCCAAGAGGTTGTTTTTGACTGTATAAAGATCATTATTTGTCCTTATAAACAGTGCTAGATTTGTACTGATCTCCCTCTAAATCCAGCTGCTGGGTCATGGAAAAGCATTGATTTCCTGGCAGAAGAATCAGGAAAAATGCAGAAGGCGGGACGAGAGTGAGTGTGTTTGGTGAGTAGAATGGAGATTTCCTGAGAGGTTATATAGTGCAAGGATTATAAGTTGGACAGGATATTGGAAGGCCATGAGAAATTGATGTAGCTATAACTTGTCCCGATACAGTGCGATATAAGGGACATGGCACATGTCTGCCAAGGACTTGTATGGCTATAGTGATTGATGAGGAAAGGCAAACCACATAGTGTATTTGTGTCTTCTTTCTGTTCTTTTTGACCTTCAATCTTTTGAGACCATTTTTAGAAAGCTTAGTCATTGTGTGGGGTTAGCAATACATTTCCTGGGACTTTCTGAGTGTTGTAATCTTAAATGTTTCTTAGGGAAGTGTTTTATTTATGAAGCATCTTTAAGTAGTCAAGTCAGTGTTTTGTGTTTTAGCCAAGTCTACTCTCTTGTCAACATGAAACTATTCCTGCAATATTATGTCATTTTCTCTTCTTCACTATAAATATTCTTCATGATGTTGGTAACTTGCCTATTGTAGAAGAAAAATATTATTTCACTAGGTGGAGTTTTGAAGAAGTGGTAAGAAAAATGTATCAGTCAAGATAAAACCCAAATATGGTTAAAAGTTGCCGAGCTTATTTCACTGTAACTGTCTGTGTGTGATGTGTTTTAAATCCTCATGATTTGATGTTGGAGGAAAACTAATGTCAGAAAGATACAAGATAAGAATGCTTGTTATGTTATTATACAGAGAAGGTCTGTCCCCAAACATCTGCTAGGAGAGAGTCAGTTTCAGACTTAGGAGACTATTTAAAAGCTTCTATATTTATTTCTAAGTTATATAATACATATATCTTGTATGTAAATACGATATTTCCAGAATTGTCATGGAAAATAAAAAATACTTGATACAGAATGTGATTTAATTAATGGCAAAAAGTGTTACGTACAAGCAAAATCAACAGAAGACAACTTTCCAGCACTATCTGCAACACAATTGCCATCTGCATTTACTGCAACAATAACCGAGTGTTTAGTTTTCAAAACTGAATGTCTTACTACGTTTTATGATATTATGGTAAATTACACATAAATGTACTGTGAAGAGATGCAGAATATTTTAGTGAATCTTGTCTTTCCTAGATGAAAATGTGGATCAGAGACCAAGTTATTGAATCATAGAATAATTTAGTTTGAATGGGGACACATCTGATGGGGATGGGGTCATCTGATCCACTTGCCTATGGAAAGCAGGGCTAGCTGGATTAGTCACGTACAATCGGAGAATAAAAAAGTTAAAGAATAAAATTATAATGGTTTTATACCTTGATAAATTGTTTTAAGTGAATTTGAAGAGAAGGAAAGGAAAAAGGAGTCTTGATAGGGTTAATAGCAGCTTAATTGTCAGTTAAATGGATGTGATTGAAAGATGTGGAATATTGACTGTTGAAACAAAGCCTTCAGTGCAGTATTTGCTAAATAGCCAGCAAAAAGCCTATTTTGAGTGAACTGGAATTGCCAACTAATTATTGCCATAAAGAGATAGGCTATAATTTTCAACATGGAGGATGCTAATGCCATTTTTTGAAACATACTGCCATTTATAGAAACTCTATTCTAGATAGCTAAAATATTCTTTACATTTCCAATTATATTAAAGTTTTAAAAGCTATTTCAAATCTACTTGGCAGTATGTTTTTAATTGGCTGTGTGTTCTTTCACAGAGGTGACTTTAGATGTACAGAAATCCCACTTACTACCAAAGGTTTTGTCTGGTGTAAGAAGACAGAAGTAAGGTCCATAATTAAACATTAAATATAAAAGCATTTCTGGTATTATTGCAGTTCTTGGAGCCATTCAGAGCTGTGGATTTTTGAGGAGGAGATTCATCTAGGGGGTGATTTTAGAAATGTAACAGGATTTTTATACAAAAGCAAATTTTCTTCTGAGGACTGTTATGTTCTCTGTTTTCTCTTAGCAAATTCAAGCTAGGGCAGTTTTGACTGCCTGGCCATTTCATTTGTTAAAATGACAAATTCCAATACCGAGCATGTGTCTACCACCAAAGTTTGATACGATTGCTTAGAACTCATCAAAGATATATAAAAGCGTGGGCTTAGCTGCAGATGCACGTAATGAGTATTGTTATTCAAAGGGAGCTGATACAGTGTTTGCATTAGACTTCTGAAAGACTACTTGAAAATATTCTGAGAGTTTTGTTTTCTTCCCTGTCTCAGACCTACATAAATATGCATTTCAGCACAAGAAGCAGGGAAGGCTGAGCATGAGGCAGGGTATCTCAAGCAAGACTTCAAGGTTTACTCAAGCTGATGTTTTTTTCATTGCAGATTGTTTGCATTAGGGTGCCAAGAATTTTTAATATGCGTTAAGATGAGCTGTGAGCCTGCCTGCTGTCTTCACAGTCAGATTGGACTTGTATGGTTTTGGTATTACAGATTTCAGCTAGTTTGTTTATTATAATACAGCTGGGATTCTAAAGTCTGCAGTTGAAATTACTGCAAGAAGTAGAATAGTATGTTGCTTTTCATGACTTCATGCTGTATTTTGCAGGAGCTTTTAAGCATACTGCTTACAGATTTTATTGAGGTATAGATGCAAGAACAGATAGATGTCTGTTTATTTGCATAAAAGGAGTTAGTCACTTTCTGGAGCCAAAATCTCAGGGGTGGGTGCTGTTTGGCCTCAGTGACTTTAAGCTTTTCCTGTCAATGTAAAAAAGCTATTTGTCTGAATTCATATTTTTTGTTATGCTAAGTTTTTTTGAAAAAATACTGACTGTGATATGAAACAAACCAGGCCATGATTGTCAGTATTGAACTAGTAAACATAAATGGCTCCTGTTTTTATAGAAAAAATAAAGGGACCAATAAAGGTTCAAATTGGCTGAGAAAGTTATAGAGAATATAATCAAGAAGCCTGATTAGTTTTATAGGCCAAAAAAAGCTTAAGTCACTCAATATTAGGGTCTTTTTCTGGAAGAGAAGGTGAGACATAGATGCACGAATCCAGGAGATAGAGAAGTTCAGATACTGTGATCCTGCCTGGCTTTACAAATGTTTCTGGCAGCACATCACTTTTATCCTCCTGTGGCCAATGGTGTGGAAACCCCGAGTGAAACACCACAGTGAGCCTACAGGTCTTATACATCTCTGTTACTGGGGGCATGTTGAGTCTAATACTTCTCAGCTCACAAATATGGACAGGAATGAGTGCATCAGTGCTTCTGTGTTAATTATGATTAGTTTGTTGGTCACCTTTCATGAGATGGTGCTTCATGGAGACAGTGTGGGACTGGACCTACAGTTGTGGAGGAATTGGTTTGTTTTTTCTCAGGTGGGTCACCATGGGCAGAACAGACTTGGAGAATTTGTACTTAATTTATTATCCATTAACAGAAACATCTGATCAGTGTTTTGTTTATTGAGAAGAAAAGAACATGCACAATTAAACAAAGAAACACATTTTGTCGCCTTTCTCCGTGCTCAACTGAAGTTAAACACCTGTCCTCCCCACTTCCTGGTCTCAGCTTCTCTTACTTTCATTGAGGGTTATGCTTGGTCTGCACAAATTCCTTCAGTGAGGTGAGATGCAGGAAGCTTCAGTTTCCAGTGAAATGTTAGCTTGTATATAGACAGAAGTGCATCAGGGCCACTTGCACAGTGAATGAAGGGCTGCCCAAATCATAGGGTAATGCAGTGACAATGCATTTAGCTAACAGGTGTAATCTTGTTTTTTAGAATAAAAGTCCTAATGGTATATCATGTATAAACACATGATGCCCAGCATGACTCATGTTTAGTTATTAATACAATCCTGGAGATAACGTACTTGACAAGAACATGCTTTTATGCATGCTGAAACTAAGATGGTTATATAATACTAGGAGTAGCAAACAACTTTTTAGAAGTCTCATGGAAACCATTCAGGAGTGGGAACTGAATGCCAGTTTCATTATCACCTATAAGGAGCCAAACAATGAGGCATTGTAGGCTCACTGACTGTGCTCAGAACAGGAGGGTTAAGTGCATTAGCCAGTAGGTAAACTCAATCAGGCTAAATCCTGTCAGATGAAATATATCTGTTAACAAAGCATTAAGTGTATTCTAAATGTTAACCTTTTGTGAGGAATGTTCATGGGATGAAAAAGGGAGGATGTGATGAGCCAGGCAGTAAGGGTCACAGTCATAGTGGGTTTATAGTAGTCTTTTATCCACTGGTGTCAGGACATTTTACCATATAAGCAGCTGCTTTTCTGTGCAGATTTTATTTTACAGACCTGAAAAGGAAGCAGCTAGGGGCTGTGCTCAAAGGGAACAATAACATTTTAAGCTAAGGAAAGAAGATGCTGGAGAGGTAGAGAGGAAGTGCTGAAAACTCATTTTGATTGCAGTGTTTTTATGGGGGAAAAGAATCCTCCTGAACCTAGCTTTGAATAACTACTGATGTTGCAATTTACTAAGTTACCAAGTTTGTTACAATATGAAAGTATTGGTAAGAATTTATTTCTACAGTTCTCTTGGGAATTTCTAAGAAAATTCTCTATTTTTTTTCCTGAACAGTTCATTGAGAATCCGTGAGAAAAAAATAGTCAATGAACAGGGTCCGTGAACAAGGATCTTCCCTCTGCCTAGCTACACCCAACACTTATATAACAGTAGGAAGAGGCTGGATTTAAAAGAGAAACACCAAGATGTATCTGACTACATAGAAGCCCTGCCCTGGGTGAGGAACCTTCTGGAAAAGGTCTACAATGCCCTTTAAAGAAATCACAAGGTAAATGGTGTCCTGGTTAATGATAAAGGGCTAAAACTGTAATAACTCTCATTACAGTCTAATTATAGCATCTAATAATAGTACTTTTCCACTCAAGAATACAAAATTAGAATGTTTCGTATGTTCTGATACTCTATAAATATGCAGAACTTTTGTCAAATGTTATGGAGGAGAAACTGTGTTAAATCAACACTTCCCCCCTTTTACTTTGTACACCTTCAGGTAAAATAAATTTCTTTCAACTTAGCAAGGATACAGACAGCTGTTTAGACTGAAACAGTGATTTGGTGATGGAGTCAGAATTTCAATGTTTGGAGTTTCTCATGTTGGTGGAATAGCTCCTTCAGCACTTCCTGAAGAGGACAGAGGCAGAACACCACTGAATAATACCTGCAGTGCTCTTCAGGAAGTACTGCCCAGAATAAGCTCCACCTCTCTTCCTGGCACAGGTGACAAAGTTTTTCATCTTTAATTTATTTCCCAGCAGCAGTTAGCTTTTTCTGTCCAAACACAGCAGATTGCATTCAATTAAAACCATGTTCAAAAATGTTAACAAGGAAGAAGGATCCAACCTCCTGAACTTTAACAGATGTGTTGATGTTCATATGCATCCCTCACACGTTGCAAGGCTGGCAGTTACATGTAATGAACACCAGATTGTCCTTTAGTGATGCGATCCCAATGTTATATTTTTCTACTCATACTTACTAAAAGGAATCCGACGGTATTATTCCTTTATGGTGCCACTGACTGTAATTTGAATCTAATTGTGGTGAATCATATCACTCTTTGCAAGTAAGATATTGTAGGTCCCCTCTTTATGGCAAGAAAACACAGAAGTATTTGTAATTTGTAGTGGGTGTTATAGAGCTATATGTGATAAAACCATGTGCAGAATTTCATACCCTGCATTTTAGTTCTGTGTGCTGATATAGCTAGTCTTCACCCACGCCTCCACAAAGCAGAAGAGTGGGAAAAGTTGTGGGCGGGGTCATTCATTCATTTCAATGGTTTTTCAATGAACATTCTGCCATACCAAATATAGGACTTCTCAGTATTTAAGATAACATCATGTAAGGGAATTTCCAATACATTTTTGTTTCTATTTGTTTTAATTCCCTGGAGAGCCTGGGAAAGTTTTTTTCTTTAAAATTCCCAGGAGGAAGAGTCCTTGGTGGTAAGTTATTATAAGAGCCTTCTTAGGGCAAATTCACATGTGACATAGTTCGAAAATATTTTTTGTATTGCAACACTTAGACACTATGAACATTAGGAAGGCCTAAAGGGTACAGTGAAACCCAGCTAACATCCATTTCACAAGAACAATAGCATCTCTCGTTTTGAGGAACATGTGACTTTTGATCCAGATTGGGACTTAGATCTGACTCTAGCTGTAAACATTTTCCAACTGTTGTCTGTTATTTCTGTGGATCTGTAAATCCCCATTGCCATGCAAGTGTAAAGCAAAATTATTACAAACATCAAGAGTAACAATAAACCAATAAAATTTAGGCTCCGATCAGGCAAAATGAACCCCTGTACAAAATGCTACTTGAGAGGTCTGAGAGAATTTACCCATTAAGTTAGAAGTAGAACTCAAAATTCTTATGTTTCATGTGAAGTCCCAATATTAGCATAGCATGCAGTCATCGTGGATACCAGGATTCATATAGTACAGTAAGGAGGGCCAAAAAGTCTATAACTTTAGACTGAATTTAAAATTTGAATTGAGCTATAGTAAATTACTTCATAAGATATCTTCATCTCATTTTGCATCTAGTATCATCTATTTGACCCCCCTTCTTAACTCAGCTAGAATAACCCTTCAGGTTTTTATTCTCTGAAGAGCTGCCATAATGTGAAATGGGACTGAGCTCTTTTCCTCAGCTGTGGTCTAGACTTTTTTTCAGTTTTGAGCAACAGATGCTAGTAGTAGGATGACTTATCTCCTTTTCCCCATAGATTTCATAGGGTTGTGGTTCTCAGATTGGACTTCCAGTTTAGATGTTCCAGTCTGTGACCTAGGGAAGCCAGAAAATTTAGCTTGCTTTAACATAAATGTGCTTTTATTCTGTCACCACTGAGTTAAACAAAGCTAAAAAATGTTTCTAAACTTCAGCTTTTCTTCTTGAGAAAGATTCAAAAGTAATTATGTAAAAGGAGACGAACTCATATGTTTATTTCCAAGATAGTAGTTACGTATTTCACAGAAAAACTACCAATCTGTAAGGTGAATTAATCTTTTCAAAACTAGTATCCTTATGTAGGATTCTTCTCAGAAAATGTAGTTGATGTGCCTGACCTTTGAAGCTACCTTATTATAGATCTCTGGCTGAAACGCTGGTTGTGTAATCAAGCTAGGATTTGCTTTGTTTCTCTTCTGTAAGTCATGAATGGGTTAGGAATGAACTAGCATGGTTTGTGGTGACAGATTTAATATGTTGTTGTCCTCCAGCTTTTCCACAGAATTCTGTCTGTGTGTGTGTTTACACGTACATATGGTTGTGAGAATTAATAGAGCTACAGAGTCTAGATTTTTTGCAGGGGAAAGTCAGTAGTGTCTCTGTTGGAGACTTCGTGTTTGTCTTTGAGAGTGTTTTTATTTAGCCACAAAACAGAATTTATTGAAAATGCCTCAGTTCAGTTAAGAGTTTTGGCGCACATTCTTAGAGCAATTTTCAGAACATCCAGATGCAAAAAAAATTTGGTATTTGCCCCAGAGCTTATTCCTTGTACTTGTTTCCAGAAGGCCAATATAAGTCAGAGTTTGACATACAAGGCAGCAGGTAAAAAAGTAGCTTTTTAAGCACTCCTGCTTGGCATGTGAAGTAGGTACATAGCTCACTATGTCCCTAGGTTATGAACTTTCTCCTGCCGTGTGTGTCATCCTTTGAGCCCATGTTTTACTGGTGTAGTAACACTGAAATTGTGTAAATGGTGTCATGTGTTTCAAGGTCTATTATTGATACCCAGTTCTATATAGGAATGCCTTTTTATGCCTCATGCCAAATTTTCTGTGGGAGGGAAGTTCCAAGAGGTACATTGCTGCTTTACACTTTTAGGCTTGAATGCCTCTTTTTATAGCACGTAGTAGATCTCTCTTCTTTTGTTTATTGTAGTAGCTCTAATTTTATCACAGATCTGGTTCAGAGTACACGTGAGGTAAGTTGGCAGCAGTTTCTGTCACCTGCTCACATGATTTATTTTCATCATTTTGTGCGTCTCCATCTAATTGAAGTTATGTCCTAGTCCAAGCCAAAATTCATTACGCTGAGACACACATGGTAACATTATGAATATCTTAGTATTACTGCAAATAGGCATCAAATAATGTGTGACATGTTATTTTGAGTTCTTTTCTATCATAAATTCTCTAAGTAATGTGGCAATTGAGGTAAAGCAAGATTATTTGCGCAAAGTGTGCGTCAGTAGAAGATAGTAAAAATTGCTCTTTTTTTGTACTTTCCATGCTCTAGAAACTTATAATTCATGCTGCTTCATTTTCATCTGTCTCAGCTAGTCATGACAAACCAAGAGATAAAATAAGAACACAAAAGGACTTACCTGGGAACTCAGAGAATGAACTTTTATCTTAGCATGGACTTGTATACCGTGTTTTGCTTCCCATTTCTAGGTGCAAACAAAATAGATGAAAAATGTAATGAGATGGAGTCTTTTCTGCTCTTGACTTCTGAATGCAAGCTGGGAGGCAGGGTGGTGACAGGTTGTTGAACACTATGGATCAGTTTGGGTGCAATGTTATTTTTAGTGGTCAACTTTGGAAACATCAAAACTGAAAAACATTCTCGGTTGAAGATGCAACAACTGAGTAGGCATCACAGCTTTGTCCCTTCAGCAGTAATGTTTTTCTCCAGGTAGAAGTGTGTGGAAGGTAGCATGTAGTAGACTTGATGGGCAGTATGTAGACTGAGTTTGCATTGTGGATGCTCATCTTCATAATTGTTTTCTAAATTATATTTAAATGTAGAGTTATGAGAATAGTTTTAGTTCTCTGATCTAGGAGTGCAGACCTGTCCCATTTTCCAGCCTTATGTCGAGGCCAGATCCATGTGTCTACTGGTCCTTCCCCCTGTGTCTACACTTGGTTTGTGTGGAAATGAATTTCTGTGCATGAGCTGGGAGGGAATTGGGAACGTATTTCAACAGATCCTTGGTCTGCATAATGGGAGAACAGTATTCCAGGGATCTGGAAGGAATTGGGTCTCAAATCTTCATATAGATTTTTCTAAAATCTTCTATGGGCAAAAGTAGACTTGTGAATGGACTGCTTTAAGGGGAAAAGTGGAGTAGAGTGGAAGCAGGAGAGAAAAGAGCAGATGGGATTCTGTAGGAAAGGAGAGCATGCTGGGCAGTGGGAGTGGGGTAGCAAGGTGACGGGAGGTGGACTGTGTGATTCCTTCTTTTCCATGGATACTATTCAACAGGTAGTCAGTAAATGCGAACAAAAGTGACAGAATGTGCACCATTGAGTGGTCTGATAATACCAGCAGACCTGAGAGGATCTTAATTTCCTGGTGCTTCTGCTGTTGAAGGGAGCTCTGGAGGCTTCCTCACAAAATATAGGACCTTGTCTCTTCTCTGAGCTCACAGCAGTGACTTCTTTGAAGGCATGCCTTGGGGTTTTGAGGTTTTTATTTACTACTGATAGTTATGAAAGAAACTAATTTTCTGTATTGCCATCACTGGATTTGTTTAGTAAATTCCAGGCTTGGAGCAGGTTCTGGTTTTCATAAGAAATTGTCACCTGAAAACCAATGACGTTTTCATCTTGATAAGGATATGACCTACCAACTTTCTGGCCTGGGGATTTTCTTTCAGTTAAATTCAGTATTTTGTCCTAGAATGTACTCCACCTAATTTCTGGTTCTTTTTACTTATGTGAGATACAATGCCATATCAAAATGTGCTGCATGTGGGAAAATCTCAGCTTTCATTCAGTATTATTCTAGTCCTGATGGTCTTAGAAAAGGGCAAAAATAAGAAAGGTGGAACAAAAGCTATCACATAAATTTTCTGGGAAAATGTTCTAGTCCCTGAATCATGCAACTGGAGTTAGTGATAATATACACTACTTCTGTATTTTCTGCGGCTGATTAATTTCTGACATTACACAGGAAGACACCAAGTATTGAGATAAGATTTCCTTATAATAATTGTATCTAATAGGATCTAACGTTGACTAAATACTTCCATATTGTAAAAGTAATGCACAGCTTAGTGGTTGCTCAATTAAGGAAAATTATTTTACACCATCCTATTTATCTCATTGACTTAGAACAATGATCAGTGGAAACTCAGTATAATATGCTTATCTGTTATGAAATTCTTTCCTGTGATTGTACCCATCCAAGAAAAGACTACTTAAAGGTCATCTTCTGGACAGGGAAGGTTATGACTCATAAAAACCCCAAAATGTAAAAATGATCAAACATTTTTGATGAATATTGGAAATATATTTTAATCTCAGTGATATTTTATTAATAATTTCCTATCTTTGCATGTATTTTTCCTGGCTTGCACGAAGTTCTAAATTCTTTGGCAGATAACAAAACTTTTTGTAGTATTGAGTGATAGAACTTTTTACTATGCAAATATTTAAAGTTCTGACACTTAAGAGAGGTTCCAGGAAATACTGATCTAGTTGGATGTTTAAAACTAAACATATAAAAATGTGGCAGCTGTAGCTGCTGAAGTTTTCCCCCCAAAATGAGACAGAGGTTAGCAGAGCTAAAGGGAGACTAAATTAATGTATTAGACCTGATATAAAGGTCAACCTATATAGGATAATGAAGGAAGTGCAGGAAGTGGGAAAACTACCACATCTTTGGCATCAACAAATAATTTCCTCTGCAGTGTTTGCAGTCCTGGTTCAAGAGCTGAGAAAGTGTGCAGACTGAGTGCGAGAGATCTTTAAGAAAGCTCTATTCAGTTAGGACTTCTCAGCTTTTCCAACACTATTTGTCTCAAGATAATGTAAGCTGAATGCAATTCTGAGAGATGATTTGGACCATTTGACTGGCAAACGTACAGGACTCATGGCTGTAGAAATGCCCTCCATGGGCCAAGTGGAGTTTCATCACCTTAAAAAGTCAGATACTTTTATTTGTATATTAAAGAAACCTCGAGTTTATTGCAAGTAAAATTCTGCTGTCCATGCAGACAAATTTCCCATTGAGATCTACCCAAATCAGAATTTGCAGAATTTGATCCAGTCACAGAATAGGTGCAGGGTTTATCTGCACTGGGATGGCGTGGCAAGGTTTTGTTAACAGAGGTGCTACGGGGTGGCTTCTGTGAGAAGCTGCTAAAAACTTCCCCCATGTCTGATAGAGCTGATGCCAGCTGGCTCCAAGACAGACCCATCACTGGCCAAGGCCAAGCCCATCAGTGACCATGGTAGTGATAAGGTATATAAGAAGGGGGAAAAAAAACCCTGCACAACTGCAGCCAGAATAAAGGCATGAGAATACATGAGAGAAACAATTCTGCAGACACCAAGGTCAGTGCAGAGGGAGGGGGATGATGTGCTCCAAACACTGGAATGCAGATTCCCCTGCAGCCTGTGGTGAAGACCATGGTAAGGCAGACTGTGCCCCTGCAGCCCATGAAGGTTAATGGTGGAGCAGATATTCATCTGTAGCCAGTGGAGGATTGCACACCAGAACAGGTGGGTGCCTGAAGGAGGCTGTGACCCTGTAGAGGCCCTGTGCTAGAACAGACTCCTGGCAGGATCTGGGACCCTTTGGGGGACCCACACTGGAGCAGTCTGTTCTTGAAGGACTGCACCCTGTCTAAGGGTCCCATGCTGGAGCAGTTTGTGAAGAACTTCAGCCTGTGGGAAGGACTCATGTTAGAGAAGTTTGTGGAGGACCCTCTTCCATAGGAAAGAACCCCATGCTGAAGCAGGGAAATAGTGTGAGGATGAAGGAGTGGCAGAGACAACATGTGATGAGCTGACCACAACCCCCATTCCCCATACCCCTGCACTGCTTGGGGGCAGGAGGTAGAGAAAATAGTGAGTGAAGTTGAGCCCAGGAAGAAGGGAGAGGTGGGGGGAAGGTGGGTTTAAGATTCGGTTTTATTTGTCATTACCCTACTCTGATTTGACCCGTAATAAATCAGTTTCCCTGAGTAGAGTTTGTTTTGCCTGTGATGGTAAATGATGGGTAATCTCCCTGTTCTTATCTTGACCCATTAGCCTTTGTATTTTTTCTTCCTTTGTCCAGCTGAGGAGGGGAAGTGATAGAGCAGCATTGGTGGGCACCTGGCATCCAGACAAGGTCAACCCACCACAATATCTTACCATTTAATTTGTAACTCTTCACTATCTTCAGCTGTCCTGGACAGACATGTGAGTTGTGCACACAAACCTTAAAAAGGAGAAAAGCCTACTTGTCTAAGTGTTTTGCTGTGGTGGAACCAGTGAATGAACAAGAAAGACTGGAGTAGCATGGTTGAGAAGGGTGGACTATCAAATAGAGAGAAATAAACTCTGAGGAGGTGCTGTCATGCAAATGCAGACTTACTGGAAGAAGCAAAGGAAACTTTTGCTTGGTTATTAACACCAGTCAATGTAGCTCATGTTCATGCAATGGATGCATCTGCCCCTGTAGCATTGTACACATCAACCTAGGGGCCCTTAGGTAGGAGCAGCAATCAGTTAGGGGAAACTCATTTACCATCATAAATTAGGTGTACTTGCATCCACTCATTTCAAATCTAGTAAGTGGTGTTGGCGGGGTAAACTCAAATGTGCTCAAGTTAATTATGACAGTGAGTATTAATGAATGGCAAGACCCATTTCCATCCAAAAGGTAAGGTAAACATAGAATTTCTGGGGGAAATTTCCAAGTTCTGAAATCTGTTCTCTTACTAATACAGTATTAAAACATTGGGTTGTACTGGCCTCCAAAAAATGAATTCTTTGATGTTCTTTTTCTCTCCCAGGAATGTTTGAATGGCCTGTTAGTGCTAGTAGGCAGAAAGTGAGGAGTCAAATGACTTCTGGAAGCACAGATGTTCTTGAAACATACGGGCTTTCCTTTAGAATAAAATCTCCAAAAATATCTTTAGACACTGACATTCCATCAATTTCATGTTGGTACCTGAATATCTTTGAAAATCTAGCCCTTAATTATTATAGTGGAGGTAAACAGAAACATCTGAGATAAAACAACCTGAGTTTTAAAGAGCCTGAACATCTGCATTTATTATCAACTTTGATAGAAATGGTATGTTTGATGGCAGGGAAGTGGAGACTAATTAGTACATGCAAGAAAAATCATAGTGCACTGTAAATTTGTCCATATGAATAATTTCTGAAGCTCCACTGTTTGATAGTGATCCTCTGCATGTCACCCAATTCTGTCTCTTTTCATGTGAAGTGGAGATAAAGGAAGAAAATAATTAATAAGATTTAGCTATCTAGGTATTGGTCCCAGGTTGTGATGCAGAAGATTCTTGGAATGTGGGAGAATAGTAACTTAGTACTATAGTACAGTAGTATAGTACTTTAACTGAAAGCTGCTTCCACATTTATTTAATTTGTGATGCTCCTTGTTTGTTCTCATATTTTAAAAGTGACGTTTGTGCTTTACAATTCAATTAATGAGACTGGAGTTTCCTGTGGAAAGTAATTTAAAGCACTTTCCAGTGCTTTCCTGATTTTTGCATAAATTTTGTAAAATTGTGACCCACTTCAGTGATGATTCTAAATCAGTACCTATGTTTGTCTTTCAAGAAAACCCACCCCTTTCTATTTCCTTAATTTTTGAACAATCTGTCCGTGTTGTTGTTCAATATGTAGACTGGTTTATGCAAAACAACATATAAACAGTTACTCCTTTTACACATCTGATGCAATAACGACATTGGTATTGGCCTCAGTGAGCTGGAATTTCCTGCATAGTGGACATACCACACCAGAAACGTCATTTAATTAAGCCACCAGATAAACCAGCTACTTTCTCAAAGCTGTTGCTTCCATTACAGCATATACACCACTTACACTTCCTCTATATAGTCTGTCCTAGCCAGACTTTAGTATGCTCTTTCAGAGACAAATTACCTGAAAGGCTGTCACTTCAAACTCGTGAACGTCTTTGCTTCAAAAGATAGGTCCATGGTCCCTAAGAGTAGGGTGAGGTTACATATACACATGATTATATTTTGGAAATGAGTCTGTGTGATGACATTCTTTTCAGGGCAATACTACTGGCTTACTGTGAATAAGTCATGTCCTGTGCTTTCTTAAGATTGCTAACGAGGATTGTTCTGCAATATTATGTCCTTGATGTAAAATAAAGCCAAGCCAGAAAAAAGGCTTCAGACTACCTTTTCTGCACAAATAGTCCACATATATTTATCCTGTCTTACTTTCTAAACACATTTCTGATTTTTTTCCTTGTATAAAAATCACCCTGGCTTCCCTAGGGAAATGCACCATCCAATACATCTGTGCAGAAACAGTCTCTACTATAATGAAACAGCAGAAAGAAATACACTCTTCACATGGATCATTAATGTAACTAGACTTGGTAGCCCAGTAGCAAAACGTTTGGGTTTGGTACATGGAAAATGTGTTAGTAGTGTAATTCACTTTGTTATGATGTAACTGCTTTCTGAAATAGCTAGAAAAAATAATAGGATTAAAGAAAATTTATTCTTATTCAAGTGAGCAATAGTAAGGTATTAATTTAGCAGAAATTAATTCATCAATTCTCCTTCCTTTGGCTGAGAAATAGAATAATCAGACACGCTTAATGACTTGTTTTGGATACAGTGTGCTGAAAGACAAAGGAAAAAAACTTTTAAATTACAATTCCAGAAAAAACCTGCGAAGTTAAACAAGATTCATACAGTTATAGAATCACAGAAGTGTTGTTTAGAAGGAACCACTGGAGGTCTCTACTTCAGCATCCCACTGGAGCAGAACTATTGCCAAACCAATCAGATCAGCCATGGTTTTATCTACTCAAGTCTTGAAAATGTCTAAGACAGAGGATTTCATCACCTCTCTGGTTAATTGTTCCAGTGACACATTACTTTCCTGATGAAAACATTGTTTCTACTATCCAGTCTGGACCTCCTAAATCACAGTTTGTGCCTATTTTCATTAGATTTACCAGCTGTGACTACCAAAAAGTTAATCAACTTCGTAACTTTGTTCAAGTGGCCATAAGTTGCATTTAGATTCCTCTCAGCCACCTCATTGCATTTGTCACTGCACTTTTCACCAGTTCTTTGCTGTTTTGAGCAACAGGACAATTGAAGTATCACCCAGCTTGTTCCCTCTAGCATTTATGTTGTGAAACTGCCATTAACGTAATCAAGGAAATGCTGTTGCTTTCCAACTAGACAGCTATATGGGTGGAATCATCTATAAAGATGGGAGCTTGTGACTGGAATACTTCTGCTAGTCTTCGATTGGTTGGAAGCTTTGTGCTCTTGCTCTTCGTGAAGTAATCTATAACAGACCTGGGCTCCTGTGTTCCTTCTTCCTCATGATCTTGACTAAGAGGCTTGCAACAGGCACATCTTCACTTTCTTACTGGAGCTTCTTGACACAAGAGTGTGACTCCCTCTCCTCTTGTTGCTGCCTGTCTTTCTCAGTCTTTGCCTATCCATGACCTTGTCCCAGTTTGTGCACTACCTCATCAGGTCTACCACATTCTGCTCATGTGGTAGCCCCACAACTGGCCTGGACTTGCAGTTCGTTGTTGCAGAGGCTCTGCACGTTAGTGTACAAACACCTTCGGAAAGCCGCCTCCTTTCTCAGACAGACTGCCCAGGGCTGTGGTGGAGTCCTCATCCCTGGAGGCATTTGGGACATACAGATAAGGTGCTGAGGGACATGGTTTAGTGGTGGGCCTGGCAGTGCTAGGTTAATGATTGCACTTAATGATCTTAGAGGTTTTTTCCAACCAAGACTATTCTATGATAGCAGTGCAATCAAAGAAGACATATCTTTGCTGGTGATACGAGCTGTGTAGCTGTGCATTCATTGGCAGCTGAATGCGTTTGCTTCTTCCTGGGTTCTTACCCTTGACCAGAAAGACTAAAGATTAACACTCTGTGAGCCCTTGTTCCCCTCAGTAGTGTGTCAACAAGTCAGTCCGTAACAGGTAATGTTAATTTACCAACATTTAAAGAGTGTTGTTTTCCAGTTTGCTTCCATTATATTCTCTAACTCCTGTCTGAAACATCACATTCTGATATGTTTCATGCTGAAGTAGTAGAAAAGAATAACAGATACGACATTATGATGTTAAAGCACCAGAATGACAACACTTACATAGAACTTTGCAAAAGGAACAGCCTCACAGCACAGAATGAAAAACTCATCCTTACATAACTGCAGAAATGGCAGAGGACAGTAAAACAAGGCTCCCTCTAAACAATTATCTTCAGTGAATGCTGTATGGTAGAGCTGATTTCAGAATGCAGAATACTTTGGCGTTTTGGGGTAGTTATGGAATACAAAAGGTGCATAAATCTCCTTTCTTTAGGTATACACTTACTGGGATAGGTAGGTATCTGTTTACATGCCCACATCAATGCACATAATCTAATTAGCTCAGAAAGGGTTAATCAAGGGCATAGTTACCTCTCCAGTTGGAATTAACTTGCCAATCAGAGAAGAGAGATGAAAAAACCTGCAGCCTAGGGCCAAATGGGGGCAGTGAGTGGGATGCTGTGTTATTTTCACAGCTTTGCTCAGCCTGTGTCTCAGAAGTGCTGCTAAAGGCAATGTGAGGTATGCAGGGGGAGAGCAGCTAAAAGTAGAGGAAAGAGTAAGAAAATCTTTTGCTGCTGAAGTTATGACCCTTGAACTGTCAGTCAGAAGGTGGATTTTCCATGGTAAAAGAGGAAATGGTAGCTTTTGATATGGCAGAACCAGTAAGCCATGGGTGTGGAAATATGGCCATTTGGACTTGGATATGACCTCTGATTTTCTCTGACGGCTAGTAAATGCCATTCCTTTCAAATAGCAAGGTGATAAAATAGCCTTGCTGTGGAACTCAAGTAGAGACTGAGCTCCTATACATACCTTTCTGTAGAAATTAGTGCTTCAGTGGCTGTATAGTCTCTTTGTTTTTTAAATTCTTTTTTCATCTATAGTGTTCATAAGCAATGGGAAGGAAAACTCCTCATGAAGCTGCATTGAGGTATAAGTAAGGGGATACCAGAGGGAAGATTGAGCTTCATGTTTTTTATTATGTTTAACACAGTGAATTCCTGAGGAATACCAAGTTTCACAGTTTGGTAAAAAGAATGCAATGTAGGAGCTGCTCATAGAAATATATTGCACTTTAGGTTGATATTGTTTCTACAACTTCAGGATGATACAAGGTAGTTCATTCTTCCCTACTGAATACTCTGAGAGCTTAATGATGAACCTCATGGGCTCCATAGTACTGCAGATGTTGCTAATGCCAACAGTGGGATTGTTCCTTTAGGCATGGACTGATGATAATCTGAGTGGAAGTGACTATATAATGAAATAGTTTATTATTCCAAAGTAAGGAAACTTTAAGAAATTATATATCTGAAAAAAACTATTTGAGAAATCACCCTTCACATAATGTGAGAAGCTGATACATAAAGGTTTTTGGGAAGGCAAACTGACAGAGAAGGGAGCGAAGAAGGGTTGCCGCCTAATGAAAGCAGCTGTCATAACAGCATGATAGTAAACTATTTCTACAGAAAGTAAAGATAAGGAACAGTAAAGGATGTAACAAAGTTATAGAAATTCATTGTAACAGGCAGAAAAAGGAATGCTCATTTATAAAAGCAAGAGTGCAAACTGAAGTTGATATTGAAAAAGTGGTGAATGATTTCTCTGTTTCCATTTGCAGGCATTGTGTGTAGCTTAAAAAATTATGATATAGGTTTTTTTAAAAGGAGACAGGACAATAATCCTGAATACAGAAGTAACACGTTGAGGGATGCCTAGATAAAATAAATGTGGTCATACTGCGTGGGCTTAATCAAAATTAGTGCAACACACTTAATAGAGCTAGTCTCTGAAGCACGAATAATTACCTTTGAAAATCTGAATGATTTAAAAAAGGAAATGCCAGACATTTGTAAGCATGGATTCAAAGAGAGATGCTTGAAAAAAAAATAATTGGTTAGTAACAACAGGGAGAATAATATATTGAGAAACAACATGAATTTGTCAAAAATATGTTATAATAAATGTATTTTCTGTTTTTTAAAAGGGAAATTGCATAATGGAGCTGCAGATATGATGTATCTTGAGCTTAGAACAACTTCTGTATTGTCACGTCATTTCTCAGAATTAAGCTAGAAAAGTCAGGTCTGTATAGTGTTTTCCCCACAAGTTTTATTGCACAACTGCTTTGGTGAGAAATTATTAAGGATTCACTGTCAAACTGGGAGAGTATTTCAGGAAGTTAGTCACGATTTTTAAGCAATATTTTAATGTAACTATTCAAATTTTGGAATACAAATTAAACTCAAGCTAGACTTTTTTAATAGTGACTAGGGAATGAATGCCATTGATGATTTGAATATTTGTGCTGTTTTATGAAGAAAATTCTAATTCTATTGCTAAAACGGTCCTTGATGTCAAAGCCTTTACAAGGTCCTGGAGTGACTGAGGTAAGGCAGAGGCCTGTGATAGAAGAAAACAGGACAGTTAATTTCTGAGGCACGTAAACATCAGCATTCTTCTGAATGATCTGCATTAAGGCCTTATGCACCAGTGCTTTAAACATGTCAGCAGACATGTTTGCAGCTAGGAAGCTGTGCAGAATAATACACTGGATTTGCCATTCTGCAATTCACCGTCTGTCTTGTATTTTATAACTAGTGAAGAGTAAATTATTGGAGCAAACACTATTTCATACGCAGAGGAAGGAGATGAGGGCAGGGGGATATGACCCAATGAGATGGTTTTTTAGGTTCCAAAGGTAATGGAATAAGTCTGTTCTCACTCTATAGTAATACCCATCCCTCCAGATGGAATGTAAGTCTGTAAAATAGTGCTGCTTACCATCCCAGCTGTATGACAGAACTGAGCCTTTCATCTCTTGGTAGTGAAGAAGCTAAAATAGTTAAAATCCTGAATATGATTGTTGGCTGGATCATCACCACAAAAATAAAGCTCCTTACTTATATCTTCTGGCACGCACGTGGCTTAGGCATTTCAATAAACCTTATCTCTGACAGACATTGGGACAGACATATATGTACACATGTAGGAGTGTTTATATAAGAGTAGTTATATGTCCTAGCAGTGGCACTGAAAATTCCTCTTAATCAGAAGAAAACACAAGCAGCTCACTTTTATGGCTGTACAGCCTTAATTATAAAGAAACTTAAATTGTTGTCTTCTGGTCCTGCAGTGCACAGGTATATAAAATATACTTAGGTCAATGGTTATATGGAGGGATGGTCTTCATGGATTAACTTGACATAAAAGGTGGCTGAATATTAAACAGATGCACAACATATTCTTCAGAAACGTTTTTTAGGGCAACATATAATGTCTTTGGTCTTGTGTCCACATCATGCTCTCAGGCTCATGCTATGTGGATTTCTGAAATTCAAAATGGAATGAAAAGAGCTTGAGTCTACACAACACTGGTGACTTTCTCATAAAGAATTATTTCAAGACTAGGCAATTCTAGAGTAATACAACATGCGATAGCAATTCAATACTGAGATTGTTGATTAACAGATAGAAAGAATTCCAGCTTTACAACGATGTCCTCTGCCTTGCACTACTTCACTTCCAAAGTTCCCTAGAGCATGTAATGATTTCTGTACTATACTCAAGTAGAAATTCCATAGCTTTGACAGTGCCAAATCTACTATAAATTGAATTAAATATGTCCTTTATTGTAATTTATTGCTCCCAGTCTGTGAATTGCTGCAACAGTTTCAAACATCTGGACTTGTCATATCATATTATCTCAGAACAATAATTATAAGCTGAGAAACCGGTCTGTTTAATAGAATGCTATCTGTGCGGGGCCACAAAATCACAACCAAGAACATTCATACTTCCCTATTTAGTGCCTTACACTGGAACAATTTACACTGTCCCATTTTGTGCCTTCATTAGATCTTGAGTGGAGATTGATTTAACAGAAAGGAGTACTTTGTTTATGGCTGAATGCTTTTTAAACATAGCACTGGATGGTTCTTGAGCAGGGCAGGAAAAGTTAGAAGTTCTCTACTAATTCACTGCTGTGTGGTATATAAGACTTTTAGTAGCCATCCAAACAGAGATAAATGTCAATCTCTAATGCAGTTCATGTTTCATGGTCTTATCTGTTTCTTGACAAATACTATGTGAGAATAACATCCCTTTACTGAATTATCTGTATGGTTTTTTTTTTCATTTTTATGAAGTCTGATAAATACCTAAATTACTTCCCAACATTCTTTTTACAAATTGTTATTGTTACAATAACAACCTACTGAAGATTCTGTTGGACACATGGAAACCTTGTATAACCCCACACTTGGAACAAAGTGGGTGAGTCTAGTGCTGGACTGTCCACAGCCTACCTATAGCTAGCCACTGACCTTCTTCCCTACTTATGGTGGGTCTAGGGAGAGCTGAAAGTAAGTTCTCCCTACAGAATAGCTTCACTACTGGGCAAAGAGCATAGAGGAGCCTGGGGAAGCACTTAAGCACCACGTGGGAGTGCATTTTGGAAGACAACGGAGAGCTGTGTAAGCCTTAGCTAGGGTTTTCAGAAGTGCTGATTGTACATGCTGACACAGACATGCAGATAGTTTCTTTCTATGTCTGTGCTTGTGGCTGAACAGACATGCATCATGTTGGGCTGTTGTGGGCCAAGGCTGCTTGCCTGTGCTGACAGGATGTATTAGGTCAAACGCAGTGTAATGCTAATGTACCTGCCCGGCTTCTGGGCTGAATCCGAGTTGTCTTTGTGCAGGGTTGTGAACATGCTTGTTTACACTTGTCCATGTACAGGTTATGTCATGTGAATTTTGACAGTAAATCTTCAAATGACTTACACATCTTTGAAAATCTTGCTCCTTGTAGGCTACAGAGAATTTGATTTTGTGTTTTCAGTCTGGAAGGCCAGAGTACGGTAAAGAGCACACCACATCACACAGATGCAATACAGCCTCTGATCAAGTTTTCAGTTTAAAGGCATTGTAATTTGCTTTTACTTTATACTAAAGTAACTAGAAAGACATCTGTAACTAACTGAAATGTTGCATACAAGTTTGCTTTTTAGCAGATAGAAATGAAGAACCAGTATATTTGCACAAAAATGCATAGGTATCATCAGTATTGCTTACTCTTCTTTTTTTGAATAATTAATAATGAGACCCACTTCTCAGGACTAAACTTCTACCATAGAATATGCAGTAAAATTTTTGTTTAAAATCATCTTTTCATGTTATGTGCCATTTTTATTACCAAATTCCATTAATGCATCTTTTAAAAAGTCAATTGACAAATGATGCTTAAATGCACATTTGAAATTAAGTTCTGTTTGAGGATGAAATTGAAAGCATCAGTGTAGTGTTGGTTTCTGTAGAATATATGACAACATTATTTTGTCTTCCTGCACCTGAGATAGGGCAAAGTAAGCCCTACCTACTTTTCAGGTCTCTAAGGGAGACGGAATACTACGGTGTTTCTGCTTACGTGATTACTGAAGCATGTGTATTTGCAATGTATAGATGCTGTTGTTTTATATAGCATACCTTACTCAGACACTCTAACTTTTTCCTTTTGACGGTGCTTATGATTTCCTCAAATTTCAGTGTTACTCAAAGGAAACAGGTGAATTAAATAATTTTATTATCTAAAATTAGTGATGAAAAAGCTTTTGGGGAATGAGAATTAATGGTACAGTCAAGTTAATCTTAGTTGTTTTCCATGTTCAGATTAGATAAAATCTCAGCCAGAATTGTTTGAAATTATGAGGAATCTTAATATTAGTTCTTTCCTAAACTTACTGATTCAAAGCTCACTGGCAACTCATCTCACAACTCATCTTTCCTTCCTTCAAGAGATCAGCTCTGCAGTTCAGAATACATCAGTAGCCCAAAATAACAAGCTCCCTGTGGCCGATCTCTTCTTCTGTTTGTAAGTGTTGTGGAACTGGGATGAACATTTCCTGAGACCCCCTTAAAGACACTACCTAAAAAACATTCTGGAATGAGTGTGCTCTGTATTTCAAAACCTGCAGACTGTATTCACTTCACACTACAGCCTACTAGCACTGGTACAGAAAAAGGCTTCTTCGTATCTAGCTAATGGTGAACCTTACAGGTACCTTACAAGTTCATCCTGCCCTTATAGGCCATTTCTTTACCTGAGTTTCAAGTGCCAAACCAGAGATATGAAATAATATTATAGCTTGCCAGGCAAAGTCTTGAACAAAAAGTCACACTTACAAGGTTTATTCATGTGTACAGTTCAGCACAGTCTTACAATGACATGAAATAAGATTGTTTTGAGCTCTGTGGCCAGGTTTTGTTGAAAGACTGAATCTCTTAAGCCTGAATTCTGCATTGAGAATGAAGCATAATCTGCCATTTTGTTTCTCAGTGTTGCAAGCTTGAGTGATTCAGCCTTCCCTTGCTGATGTGATGAATGACCAGTTTAAGACATTTCCTGAAATGTGGACCAGGGCTGGTCACTATAAGGGCCAAATGAAAAAAATACAAGGGTGCCTTTAAGATAAGATCACTCGTATTGGAAATGCCTGTTCTGTTGTCAGACAGCACTGCACTTTTTGCTTGAAGAGTCCACCCATCTTGTGTTTACTACAGTGGACACTTGTCTCAAATTATGAGAGACGGTGTAATATTTTATTTTATTTTTTAAATTAGAACATATAAGGCTTTAAAGTGAGACCCCCTAAACTCTATTTTGTAGTGGAATTTAAACTGATTTATTAATGACTCTCTGGTGTGTCTAGATGAAGAGCACTGAGATGTGCTAGAAACTGCAGCTTGTTACTGCCCATAGCAATGGTTCTTAGATTAGAAAGAATTCCAGTGTGGTTTTGCCATTTTATTTTATTTTGCATATTAACAGTCCTTGTCTGTTGAATACTACAGAGCAAGTTCACCAATGAGGCCAGATTATTAAATTTCTGAGAACAGCAATGAGATAATTTGTATATTTTTTGTGCCTCTGCAAGGAAGCATGGAAGAGTAACAAGCAAGAACTTTATTTTACCAAATGAGTATCTCTGCTCTGGAACAAAAGTCTTTGTTCTGTGATCAAAAAAAGTTTAATTCAAAAAAGTTTCCTCTAATAAATTAATCCAGCTCTGGGCTGGATTTACTCAAATACTACATTAATGCAGGATGAAGGGTTGATGACAGGTTACTGGCAAACACCATGGTCAAAAATAAAAATTTTTCTTATGCATGTGTAGTTGCAAGGCTGCCTACTGTCATTTCTGTGAGATCTGGGGAGGGAGAGAGGCTTGGGCAGGTGTTTGTTCATGCCTTGACAGTAGTCAAGCTAGCAGAAAATTTCATAATCATAATTTTACAGGTTAGCTGCTGGACACTGTACTTTGTTCCAACTGACTCCTAAATTTTTGCTACTTTCTCAGGAAACAGTATTACACAAAGCACATTTAGAAACCTGCTATACTGTGTTACATTCAAAGGATGTCTTCTAAACTTGTGTCAAGAGCTTGGTGTTATCTTGCTAGCAAAAATCAGATTTACTTATGTTTCATTACTTTTATACCAGATACTAGAGCTGCTGCTGAGAAACACTAAAATAGCTTAAAAATAATACAGCAGTAACATCAATACACATCACAGAGCTCTGCTGCAGATGCTTTGGGATGAAATACAAAACCTCCCAAATAGCTGCGGATGAAAACAAAACAATACATGCTGATTTATGTTGCATTCTGAAGGTCAATAAAACTGGGATCTGGCAAAGAGCACACGAGATAAAATTCCATAGGAGACATCTGCCGCTGATAAGTGGTGTTGCTAGTGCCACAGAACTGAACAACAAAATTTGACAATAAAAAGCATCCTTACTGCTGTTTAACTGTTTAATTAGCCACTGATAGGCAATGAGAACACAATGTATTTAGGCTTATTTTGGTGAAAAATATCTGGTCAAAATGGTCAATCTAGAAGGAAGTATTTATAGCTTTCAGAGTTATGTCACACCCACAGCATGTGAGTGGACTGTGGAAGACTGATCTCTCCAGGAGCTCCAGCTACAAAAAACCCAGACCTCAGCCTGGATATGTATCATGGGGTCTCCTGAGGGTAGTCCATTAGGTACAATTTGTAGCACTCAGGATTAACACCAGGATATGTGCAACAAAAAATAATTATTCCACTTCAGTTAAGAATTCAGACAAGGGATGGTCATCTCTTATCCCTGGTCCCTGTCTTCACATGATAAAACACACTCTTTAATGGCCACAGTTCTTGATGGCCTCAGAAGAAAGGCCAAAGATAGTTTAGGTTCTGAAGTTTGAATTACTGTTTCAAATTCTTTTTGGAAGTGAGGCCTGTGTAACCCAATGGAAACATGTTGGAAAGAGAAGCTGGAGGAAGTCTATGTTGTTCCTGCATGTGGTACTTGGGTCTGTGACTGGACAGCAAGTCTAATTCTTGTGCATCATTAGTGTCAGGTTGTCTATAGCTGTGATGCGTTTGGGCAGGCTCCATGTGCCACCCTGGGAGATACTAATATGTGGGGAGGCCAGGGATTTCTTATTTCTCCCACCAACAGTAAATCATACGTCATTGTCATATGGTGGCAAGGGGCAGGAGGAAGCAACTAAAATATCATATTTTTTCAAATTCTCCAATCCACAGCAGCATCTCTGCCTGCACCCATACATTTTGCTAGAAAATTGATTAAGAAAACACCAAGAAAATAATTTAATGCTTATTTCCTAGTTTGCAATATTTTTAACTGTAAAAAGGATAATGAGAAGTGAAGACCTGCAGACATAGGAACAGGCTCTTTCCATCACTGAAGCTGAACTGTGTGTGTTCCCTTGGCACGCTGCTTTTTCTTCTGTTTAAGTTAAATTTGGAGTAATCCATACTTTTGGGATCTAATTTCATAAATACTTCAGCACAGAAATTAATATACATGTGTATCATCAGAAACATTAAATATTTCTTAACAATACTTTGAATGAATACGGCTCTAATTAAAACTTCAAAGGAAATGTGGCAATTTGTGGTACATATTTTAAAAGATCTACCTATATTAAGAAGTGGGAGAGTGTAAATCATTCCAGTAATTGGAAAATAGAAAGTCAAACTAAGATTGCTTGACAATGTTTCTCTAATTTCAATGATGATAGGACTGTGGACAGTTTATTTTAGCCTCATCTAAGAGTTTGTCTATCTATCTGTCTGTCAAGAGAGCAAGGTAGATAAGAGTTATGCTGTAATAGCAGTATGCAGACAATATTCCCAGCTCACTTATTTTTTCTTACTGCAATTGTTAATTGCTCTTTTAAAGTAATGGCTGCAATTGATTTTTTTTCCTCAGATTTGAAGGACGTAAAAGTATTGAAATACAGAGGAATGAGATTAATAAATGGTAATCCTTTGAAAGAAAAAATCTGGAGTGCATGTGAGGAAGTGTGTAATGCAAACATTCTGTGGGAGGAAGCCTTTTAACTACAGACATCCTTAGAGATAACACTTTAACACAGAGTTTGCAATCTGCTAAAACATCCCTCACCACCATAAATCCAGAATGTATGTGCACAGACAGATGTAACCTGACCCTGTGTGAGGAAGTAGGGGCCAGCAGGCAGGCTTATACTCTCGGAGTCCTTAGCATTACACTTTTCAAATGTGCGTATTGTTGGCTAGTTGCCTGTGATCAGCTAAGCTTCAGAAGAGCCGAGTTCACTATATTTGCTGGTAAACAGGGCTGTAGTAGCCTTTGGTATGCCCAAGAATCTTTGCCTGACCCGCAGGAATGATACAAGTGAGAACTTTGGCACATGAGACCCCTCTAACAAGTTCAGGCGGCATCCGGATGTGAGAACACGCTTGCCTGTTGGGCAAGTTGGTATCTGAGAATGGGCCCAGACTCCCACTCCATTAGGAATTTAGACCAGGAGTTTCCAGCCTGTGGCTGATTAACTATTTTTCACTTACAGCTTATAGAAGGCAATTGAAAAAAAAAAAAAAAAAGCAGTCTACTGCTGCTGACTTGTTTGCTCCACACAGAGGTCTGGTCAGCCCTGAAAGGTTTGCAGGGGTATAAAAAAGAAAAACAGGAAAAAAAGTACTGGTGTGAGAATGACTATTTAGGTAACTGGGAGGAAAAATTCTTTGTGTGGATCATATTAAATTCAATGGGAGCAAGTTCATGCCCAGAACTAGAGATTAAAGAAATTATGTGTTTTCTAATACATGTTCTGTGGAATAATATATAGTTATGTGTTAATCAGAGAAATATGAAGATTTTTGGAAAGGGTAATTTTAAATTAACAAAAGCCTTAAATACCCCAAAACTAATCAACTGGAAGGAAAGACCTAGTTGTTTTTCTTGTGTATGACTAATGATAAATACGCAATACAGCCTAGTTTTGCACTAACCACAGCAGTTTTTCTTTCAGATGAAAATAGGTTGTTGCTTTATTATGGAATATATTTTTGATAGTAATATTGGGAGATTTATGAGGAGTCATTATGAGCATAATTAAAACAGTCCTATTATCCTTGATGTACACTTTTGCCAGATGTGGTGTGTTTCATTCTCTGATGCATCTGCCTCTGAATACAAGAGGTTAAATTAGACCCCACAAGATTTAATTATAGGTGTATTTGCCACAGTGGAAAATAGAGCTTTCTAAACTATTTTGAAGTGCTTTATGTCATTTAAGCCTTTATATGCTGCATAATAAATGGTACATATTCCAGGTTAATCAATCAGCATGTTTTTCCAGAGATAATGAGTGGTAAGGGGAAAATTAGGGCACAGATTTTTCAATAGTCTTTATAAAGGATGTATTTTAAAGATATTGAAGCTGGTCTCTCCTGTTCTACAGCCATGGTTTAAAATCATAAGGGTGTTTTATTTTTTGTAGATTAATCATTGTTGAGCAAAGGAAAACAAATGGAATTGTATAGAGTTTAGGCTGTTCAGATCTACTTCCCAACTCCTCTGGAAACACCTAAGAGAAGCTGGCTCAAATCCAGGTGAAATGCTCTTGGGAATGCCTTTTGGTAGTAAAGTGACAGATGGCTAACGGAAAGGCAAGTTTGACAAGAAAATGTACAGCTCTGCCATTCTCTTCTACATTGATTTTGTCAGATTCAATTCATTACTGTTTTGTCTTCATGTCTGTATGCAACTGAATATCGCTGGTATCTTTTACTTAATTTTCTTTTTTTTTTTTTTTAAATCTTTCATTTCATTTTCGTGTAGACTGTAGGGTCTGACATTAATATAATGACTAGAAACAGCATAGATCTGTGCATATGTCAGTACATCTATCGGTGCCTATAAAATATATTGTATTACACTCTTGTTGCCCTTAGAATAACAGTATCTATAAAAATTAGGAATGGAAAGCTATGGTTTTAAATGATTTGTTTCTTGCAAAATATTAAAAATGAGCATTTTTTAATGGAGTTTAATGAATCGCATTATTAAACATTGCATATTTCCCATCATGTCACAACAGTGCCGAGTCCTACTGGGCTATTAATCAGTTTTATTAGCAGACTACAGAACATGTTCTAAGAACTTTATCACATTAACGAATACTTAGAAAATAATGACTATTACATGGGTGGATTCACATACGTTATGTCAGTTACTACACTGAGGAGTTTCTAAATGCTTCCTTTCTTATTCTCGTTGGTTGTATGCACTGGCTCTTCTTCTCTGAGGGGGAAAAATATAATTTATAAATTCTTTCTATTGCCTGTGTTTGTATTAGCATTGCACCTAGTTTAATTGGAAAGTCTGCACTGAAGAGGCTGCTTATTTTTTGTTATACCTCTGAGCCAAGTTTTCATTCAACTTCTTGTGCTAAACACTGAAACAGACATAGAAAATCACTTATTTTTTTCTTCAGGCTGATACATAGAAACATTTTTTGTTCCTGCACACATAGAATGCAACAGCATTTTTCTGACCTATTCTTGCTAAACGGAACTGAAATCAGATAGGTCAGTAATTTGTCATTTTTTTCATTCTGGTGTAATCCCCCTGTTTCATCACTAAGGGTGCTGTAGCCATGAAGCTTTTTTTGCATTCTGGTAGTAGTTGTCTCTTAAAGTCAGGAGGGCATGAAATCACACCTAACAAAACTTGCACAGCCAGAGCATCTTACAGGATTCACAGTGGTATAAATAGATAAAACCATGTATGTGCTGCTAGAAATACAAACAGCACCATGGTATACATACCACTGGTATGTTAACCATTACTAGTTGGTAGAGAGTCCCACAGGATTTCATGCCATACAGGACATTTAGAAGTGTATACAGAGAGCATGCAGTTTTCCAGGAGGTAGTGTACAAGGAGACCTTCCAATAGCTTGTGGATACCACCCGTCTTTTGGCAGGTTTAATAAGAATTATGATTATTGATGATTGAAAGTTCTCTGAATTCTCTTTTGGTTAGGGTAGTGCATGTTATTCTCATTCACACAAAAATATAATACTCAGCAGTGTTCTTGGCTTGCTTTATAAACTGGTAATTCTTGACAAAGATGTCATTTTAGAGTTGATCAAATTTTCTCCAGAGAAGGATACAGAGTTTTTTCTCTGGGCAGATTTTGTAGGAACTTTTGTTCCTACAAAATCATTCAGTCCCAGTTTTCAAAACCCAAAGCCATGTCTTCAGGTCTGGGAGATACTTCTTAGACATTTGGCAGGGGAAGGGACTAATAACCCCTTGAGATCCATTCTGACCTACTTTTTTGTGATTATTTTCATTGGTCTATTACTCCTTGAAGTGCTGGGGTCTGAACCCCAAGCCCTGAATTAAGGTTGACATATAGGTGGGCCCCATGGTCCTTTAAGAGGAGGGGATGAGTTTGCCTTTTGGCTTTCCTCCAAGGTGTAGCCGGCCTTGTAAGGAAAGCCCTTGGGTAAACAAGCCCCAGGTGCCCTGCATTGGGTAAATGAGTGCCAGGTGTCCTGCTTTGGGCATAAAAGCTGGGCCCACTTGCAGGAAGGGTGGAGTGTCGGTCTGGAGTGGATGCACTTCACAGAGTTTCCTGTTGGGGAAGGACCTCCTGGCTCCTCATGCAACTGGATCCCGGTCAGGTCTGGCATTTACAAACGCGGGCTTTGTGGGGAGGCAACATGGGGCTACTTCTATCGTATGTGATCACCCTATTGACTTGGTTGTCTCCCATTTTTTCTATGGGATACCTTCTATCTTTGTTTATTCCATCTATTATGGGTCATGCTATATCATGCTTGGGGTCGCTGGGGTTGATGTCTATTATTTGTGATCTGACTTGTTTGTACCCCCAGCGATCCCCTATATACTGACTCCTCTACGTGCAATAGAATCTACTTACTGGATTGTTTTTCTGCTGGCTGTGTCCTTTGTACTAGGCCTAGTAATTGGCAAAACACTCCTTTGTTTTAGTCTGAAGCTCAGCTTTTGGAGCTCCTTTGGATCCACTCCACTTATGGAATTTTAGTCAGGATACCAGATTGAGGCCAGGTTGAAAAATCCTGTTGAGACAAGAGATTGATGTCTTAGTGGCCTTGCCTTGTGTACGTTTCACATACTTTCCATATAATCCCATATTTTGGTAAATTCTGTCTCAGATGAAATATTTACTATATGACTCAGAAAAAATGTTCAAGAGGAGTTTCATCCTGTAACAGTAGCTCACATTGGGAAAGCCTCTTAAATATCTTGCATTCTGGGGCCTTGAATTTATTTCTGTTTGTTAATTTCCCCGTCATTATAAAAACATAATTTATCTATCAAAAATTTCAGGGATTCTCTGTGTTTCTTTAAAAGGATTAAGAAAGGTTATTTAAATTTTATTAGTTAATTTTTATTTTTGCCTGTTTACTCTGGGGTTGTGGCTTGCAAACATCTGAACACTGGTTATCCCTTGAGCTCAGTCTGACTATTGCTCATCAGTTTTGTTTTTAAGTAGAAACATCTCTTGTGAGAGAAACAGGTTGCAGTTAATTGGCAGTATCAGTTACAGATGAAGTGATTTAATACTGAGTAGAATCTGCTCTGCCTAAAATTCAGTTTCTTCTTGTGTGTGGTTCAGTACTGCAATATCCTTGCTCTTAATTTAAATCCTCTGCACGTTGAATTTCATTGTCTACCATGTGTTTGCATTGAAGGATCTCCACAGTACCCTAACCTGATAGTTATGACCAGTCAGCGCCTGAAGTTGTACGTTCCCTGCTGTTCTATGATAGGTTGTAAGCACAGATCACGATGTTCTACAGAAAGAGCTCTGCATTCCTGAAAGTGCATGAAAATGAACCATGATTACATAAGAAGTAACACATCACACTGTTTATTACTATTTTGATTAATTCCTCTTTCTCTACTGATAAAGGTAATGATAATACGTATTTCTGAATGTACAACTTATCCTACAAGGTGATTTATTTAAAAGGTGACTGTTTCCCCAGCTTTATTGATTGATTAATAAATTACATAATATATTATGATATTACAAATGCCAGTAAACATCCTCATTCAGTGCCAAACATCTGTCGCACCACACACACAAAATACTACACTGAATTCCTAAACTTAACATATAAGAGAGCTTCAGCATACAAACATTTGTATATTTAAACAGTGAGATATTTAATGTTCCTGTGCCACTTCAGTGAAGTCTGATAATGAAACAGAAGAAAGTTGTTACATGAATAGCACAACCAGTAATTTATTAGTGACATCTGAATTCCTTGATGTAAATGGGAAATTCTTCAATCATGCATTAATAAGATGTTTTCTCTATCTACTGGCTTGCCTCTGTGAAGCTTATAGAAAAGTAATACATTGACAATGTCTTTACCTCCTGTTAGTTTTGGTTAAAATCTGCCTAGAGAAGTTATTAGAACAGTGTGATGAAGTAAGTCTAGTTTCTTTAGGAAGTTAGGCTAGAATACTCCTTTTATTTTTGACCATTATAATATAGCACATAAGCAGTATTCTATAAACAGTGTGATTGCTTGTCCTTTCACTACTATCAGTATCGATATACTGTAGTATTAAAAATAAGACACATGAAATCAGATTGTTGAAGTGTTTTTCCACTCTGGAAGTGATTTTTTGCTGAAGTGCATTAGAAATTCATGTTACCTCTTGTCTTTGTTGTCCAGCTGCCAGTTTGCCACTAATTTACCTAAGCAACAACATCTCTTATTTTGCTCTGTGAACAGAGATGTAGAAATCATGATGGTCTGTCTTCCAAAACATCAAGAAAAAGATAACAGGTTGGCTAAACTTCTTCCTTGAAGCTTTTCCATTAGGAGTTTTGAGGGTTTCATTGAATAAGCAGCAGCAAGGCAGGTTGCAATGCAATGTTGAACATGCATTCTTTCATTAAGAGAAGAATGGCTGAGAAAGGATGAAGACTAAAAAAGGCTGAGGAGTTCGCATGTCCCGACATTTCCACTAGATGCATCACTTTTTACGGAAAACTACTGGCACCTTATACTATACACTGTATAGAAAGAAGAAGAACATAAAAATACGATTAGGAAACAACTTTTTGTAGGCATTTTTCAGTAAACAACATTAGTAAAATATTAATTAGAGTTAATATAGGATAAACACTAAATTGTGAATTTTTCACAGATCTCTAATTTAGAGTAAGTCTGAACATGATGTAAAACAATTCAGAAGTTTCCTTCAGAGAAGTATCCATAAATCCAAATTAAAAGATTTGGACTTGAAAGAGTGGGATTCTTAGAACTACCTACAAGATTGATTCATGATGATTTTGGAACATTTCATAATTCCTTTCTTCCGGTATTTTCAGTAAAAGTTAGAGATTGCAGAGGTAGACAAGGTCCTTGAAGACTTTCTAACACTGAACAAGAAGTCAGTTTGGACATTATTTTATCTAAACCAGTTACCCATTCAACCTGACTTTAGAGAAAACTTTGTCTGATAGCTGGAGTCACAGCTGATGTAGTGTGATACAATCCTAACCTGTTTTCCTTCAGCTGAGACTCGAGCTCTGAAACTGTAGAGTTCAAGGCAATTTCTATTACCACCCCGATTTTATTTGTTGCCTGGAGGTTTTAATGCTTTATTTGCAGACATTTAATACAGGTTGAATCTGAATTGTATTTTATTAATGGAGACTCATTGTTTTAAGTGAGTCATACATTGAAACTATCTGCCAGGAGTCCAAGTATTAATTAAAGAGAACATACCAAAGTCAGTGGCATAAAAATACCATAATGATGAACACTTATTAAAGGATAAGATCCTTTTCTGGCAGAGGATGCGTTCCTTGGATTTTCATGTCAATGCCTAAAGCAAAAAGAGCTGCTACAGTTAGCTGTTGGCAATTTAATCTCAAATTGCAGGAGGCTTGCCAGACAGAATTTTTAAAACTTCAGGTTTCAGAGACTTTTTATTGCATGCGCACGTAAATAAAACTTACTGGAACCTTTTACCAAATCTTAATTGTAGAAAATTCATGAAAAGGCAAGAACATTTATTTACCCTGCAAGTTAGGATGGTAAAACTATAATTTTGAAATGAAAATCCTTTAATGAATATTTGTCACCGTTTCCCCCACATACAGACCCCAAAATTGCTTTAGCATTCTTTGGCACCAAGCATCTCTCTTATTTTAGTAGATGATCATATTTTCATGTCAAAACAACTTGAGGAAGAAAGAACAGTACGTTCTATGAAGTATGTTAAACCTAGTTCCAGTCAACAGTTCAAATTGTGACAATCTTATATAATGCTTCTTAAAATAGGTGCTGCTTTGTACAAGTTATTTCCTGTTAGACTATGGAGAGGGACTTCCCAATCATTTTCTGCATGGCTGTGAATACTGTCATTGAATTAATCTGCCATATCACACTGAAGCCTTCGTACCAGTGCGTAGATCCTAATTCTGGATCTGTATAAGACATCAAATAGTTGTGTTACTATGGATATCCCTGGTTTCTGAAGGATCAAGTTTTCTTTCCGTTTAATGGCAAATCTTGCCTTCATGGAGTAAAAGCCATACTGTCTTTGTCAACAGCGATACAGGCCATTACAGGCTATTAGGTAGAAACAGATAAAGAGTGCAGTTCAAGACCCATCACTTCCTTTGAGTAGTTTATTTAATTTTGCAGTTAAATAGTGTTCAATAGGCATCATAGTGTATGCTGTTCAGTTGGTTTTACAATTTAGAGAGCCTCCAGTTTGCAAAAGTAATGGAGTCAGTCATCCACATAATGATGTAACTTCTCACTTTACCTCATGGACACCAGCATTCTCACCATTTCTTCTGAGGATTTGAAAATACTTTTTTGCTCTTAAAATTCCTGCTCTGAAGAGAGCACGAAGTTACACTGTTTTGTCCTTTGAGATTAACTTGGTTTACAAACAGTGACCTCAGCCTGCTAAACTCTAGGATATTGTGGGAGTTAAGGTAGCTCAGATGAGCCAATTGTTGTCACCTTTTTCTGAAAAGTTTAAGTGGTAGATGAAGAGACAAGGCTGTTTACAGAAAAGTCCTTGGCAAGAAACCATGGTAGACTCGATTTTTTTCTTCTAGAGTTATGTTATTATAATTTTGATTGATTTTCATAGTAAAATGATGCTATTGACATTTTGAGATTGCTTAGAGCTTTTTGTTTGGCTTTGCAGGGGTGGTGGCACATGTGTGGCAAGGACTATAGAAAACTAGGATGCAATCTGGAAACAAAATGGATTATCAAATCCTGTGTTGCAAAATGTAATTAATTGCATAGGTGAAGACAGATAACTAAGTAGAAATTTGGTGGTGTCTTTTTCTCTTTCGCTTTTCCTCGAAGGTGTTACTATTATGCAATCATTTAAAGGGTTGATAAAATTTTTTTCCTTTCTCTTTTTGTATTTACAAGTAACTTGAAAATAGTTTTCAGTTTTCTTGAACTTATTTCCTAGGCAAAATTATCTGCCAGGTAATTTATTTGGATAATCTTTTAAGTCCATTGTGAAACAGTTGATTGCAAATATTCTTCAGAAAAATTAGAAGATATTATCTATTTGTATTAGCTACACTAATCACATGCTTCTGTTTCCTGATCATATGAGACTAGATCACTGAGATTGGTTTCCAAGGCAGTGTTTCTGATTACAAAATTGAAACCAACATCCCAACAGTATTCTGAAAAAAGTTCCTGAAATCTACTGTGCCTATCCTTTTATCAGTCTTGTTTGCTACAGAATTGACATCTTGCGGAACAAAAGCTGATTTTTAAAAAATTTGTGTTTTTTCCCAGTGCATAACTAGCAGATGTTAAATGAGACATTTGTGAGTAGATTCAGGGTGTGAAGAGTAAAGGAAGGATACAAGCATAAGAACATACCACTGTCTGTATGGATGTTGCGATGTAGTGGTTCGTTAGGATGCAATTCTGGCAACAGCCTGCTGCTATACGGTCCCATAATCTTCACCGGAAGTTTTAAGACCCAGAAAGGCAGTCGTTCTGGGATTATCCAACATGAATGTAGTGAAAAATGTGGTATGCTAGTAAAGAGCTGCACACTGATGAGGAAATAGAGGATGGATTAACCATGAACCAAGCTTTTGCATTTTTCTGCTGGGATGACTTTATCACTATAGATGCTAATAAAAAGCAGTCATGGCACTCAAGAGGATAACACAGGTTCACCACTTGTGACCTTTCCAAAGTGAGCAAGGAGAGCAGAGTGCTCTTACCATGTCCCATAATGTCAGCCTGTCTAAGGCTTTGTCCACTGATCAGGGCAATGTGACTGCAACATGAAGAGGGGTGGATGAAGTAGGTAGCTTTGTTTGAGTCTGCTTGGAAAAAAAGTAACAATGAAGACATGACAGTACAGGCTCTAGTCACCCAAGTAGATGCTCAGGCAAATATGTATAACAAGTGCTGAAGTCCATGCGTTGTTGTCATCAGTTCTATGGTTATCCCACCTAGGTAGAAAAAAACTCATTTAAAATTACTGTAACAATGCATTAACTGTAGACATAGCCACATCCAAACGTAGCAACTTTAGTAGAACATACTAAAATACAACAGAATTGGTTATTTTCTTGTTATTCTTTGTTCCATAATAATAGTAGAAGTTAATAACTGGATGATGCACCAGCACTTCTGACTCTTTATCAGGATAAGTTCTTGTGCCAAGGACTCTGGATAGCGACGTTTAACGATACCTAAGTAGACATATTCTCAGACTAAATTTCCTATGCCTATTCATACAGACCATTTCAAAATGCCTTCAGAATGCTGGGTTTTACTGTGAATGACAAAGTCAAATGTTTTCCTATTGAGTCCATTTGTTAGCTTTTAATTCATTTGTATATCTGTGACAAAAGAAAAAAGTAGGGAATAAATAACTGGCAGGTAAAGAAAATTCTCATTTTCTCAGGATTTAGTTTTCTCACTTCATCTGCTAGAGAAAAGGAAATACTTTAGCATCACTTAGGAAGGGTATGTTAATGTTTTGATCTCAAGTCTCTTTGAGACACAAATTGTCTAAAAATATGTAGGGATTCTTGAAGGATTGTATTATGAATGTTAGATTCTTCATAAGATGCAGATAAAATCCAGCGTTGCAGACTATAGAAAGCAGGTCTGTAGTGATTTTGTCCACTGCAAATCCCAAACTTTACTGTACAGATGACAAGAATCAGCAGCTTTTCCTTTTGATTTGATGGTGAAACTGTCTGAAAATTTTCAAGTGACACAAAACCAGGTAAATAACTCTTACCGTCTGTTGAGCCATGGCACACTGTGATATCTTTATCAAAGAATGTACAGACTTCACACTCATCCCATGATTAATTCTAACAGCATTGTACCATACTTCCTTCAAACCACCTCAAAATTTCCATTTAGGTAATCTGATAAACTACTCGGAAGCAAACGCCGAGTAAAAAAAAATGTGATTACCATTTAGCACCAGAAATAATTTTTATTTTGAGAGATACAACAAAAGCTGTATCTGGGCTAGAACATGACTTATCTAAAATTGACTGATGCATTTTCTCATAAATTAAATGTGACCATATTCTGACACACTCATATATTTTCTACTGTAGTGAGGGAGAGCTTGCCATAGATAATGTTCTGCTAAAATCAAAGAGAGCTTTTTTTAAAAAAAAAAATAATTGAAGAGCTTAGTTTTTCTCACTGAAACAGATTATTGTCATTCCATGTTAAAATCTCTATTTGACAGAAGTTGTACACTACAATCAGTACTTTGAATTGAGGCAAAGAATCTCAAAATCTTGGTCAGTTAATGAAATTTAAATTAGCTGCTTTGAACGGACATTTGAATGTGGTATGTTCTAAGGTTTCCTGTGCCTCTTGGCATTTGCTCACAGCTAGTCACATTTCTTTTTTTTTTTCTTTTTTTTTTTTTTTTTTCCCCTGAAATTCTTTTTCAATTCATCTCTGGCTATAATGTGTTGAAATTTACTCCTTTTTACAGTTGAGAATGCAAAAGCATAAGAAATGCATTGTATCTTTGCTGAAAAAATGAGTAAGATTTTCAGAACTTGGCCTGGAGACTGATCTGCAGCCTGTGGATTTAGGGGAAGAAAATGCTTAAATACCATGGGAGGCCTTTTATCATTGTTTGAAGTCTTTTTAGCCAGAGATACATATGTCCTAACATCTGTAGTGTGAAATAAAAAAGGTCAAATTTTCAGTCAGTTTTACTGGAACTTCTTGTATGGATTGCACAATTTGTAGGCAGTTAGTTTAGTATACGCGTACTAGTGGCAGTTAGTGTGGTATACATGTTGTATGAGAATTTTCCATCGCTGCAGTTTATGAACAATTATATATGTTACAACTATAATCAGAGTAAAGTAAGGAAACATTATTTAGTTTCCAGTAACCAACGCATTTACTATATGTCATATCAAACCCAGGAGGAAAAAAACCACATTCTGCTTATGATGCTTCAGTGTTTCAAACTGAAAATGTGTCTTTAAAATTCTGTTTTCAGGGTTGTAATTAAAGGTTCTAGAGGACTGTCTGGAGCTGACAGCTCTGCAAAGGAAAACCATCACTTGCAGAGGCAGAACAGTCAGGTCTCAAAGGAAATGTTATTGCTAATGAAGCCAAAAGTATGCAAGGAAAATTCTCCCTTGGAGAGAGAGGCACAAGAAAAGGGAAAAATGGTAGGGAAAATGGCCACCCTCTACAGATGATAAAAGACATTTCAGCCAACCTGTGCCAGAAAGAAATGAAGAAACTTGATATTAGACACAGGATGGGCAAATCAGGAGACGACTCATCATTCCAGCATAGCCTTTAGATAAGTCTTACAAATTTCAGTCAGCTCTAATTGTTACTTAAGGGTAGACACTTTCCACCTATTAGACTCTCATCTATTTTGTCTGGATTGATCTTTAGCCAGTTTTCTCCAACTCACACTCTCATTTCAGGCAGGTCTGAAGATCAAAGGCTTTTTCTTTATCAGCTAAAGAGAGATGATTCTCACTATGCTCGTGAAGCCTCAGTCATTTCTGTCTTCCCAAGTTTTGCAATACGCCCTGCAATAAAATTAGCTGATCGATCAAATGTACATTTAGTAGATGTAGTCATTTATAACGTCTGTGGAGTTAGACGTAACCAGACAGTTCTGTCCAGCAGTGTCTGAGGTAATGAAATACGCTCACTGAAGAGGGATCAAATGTGCTTGAGCAAGTTTTCAGTGAATCAAGAGAATCTTTTCCTGATTAGCCCAGAAGGAAATCTGACTGAACAAACACATCTGGATTTTAGATTCATGGCTGTACCTCCTCAACATCCTCATGCAAAGAGGAAAAAATAATAGGTGATAATTGGCAAGGCTGGCAATCTTATGGGATGGCTTCTGAAGGATGGGCTAATCAGCTACTCATTTGAGGTTATCTGTCCACTGATCTCCTGCTGACAGGCAGTAAAAATCATGGCTGCAAATGCTTTTAAAGCACAGATCACTCTCTGGGTGCCAAGCCTGCAAGGCCTGTTATTTTGATGCAGCTTGCCTGGATATAGAAGACTTGATTTGGAAAGTGTTCTTTTTGATAGATGCTGTTTTCCCCTTCGGCTTCCTAAGAAAGTGAAGCAAGTAATAAACATAATGGCACTTAGAGGTAAGCTTTTAAACCAGTCCAAGGAAAATATTATTTATATAAAATAATTCTGACTGAAACCAGAATCATCCCCTTCGACAGATACCTAATTGTAACTCATAGCACTCTCTTCTGACTATCATATGAATTTTATGTTTTCACATTTACTTCTCATACATTTTGGGAAAGATAACCCACCTGCTTTTTAACAGTGAATATTTTAAATCCAACACAATCAGTAAGACATAATGCTTAGTTCTGATTAACTGCATCTGTCACTTCTGGAGAGTTTGGGAAATGGAGAAAGACCACAGATGTGGCAGTGTGTTGTAAAATCTTGGAGTGTGTTTGAGCGTATGTATCACAGCATTGTTTGAAGTTTGAGACTTCTAAATCTTCTCTCTGCTTCCTGTGCAACATTTAGGAATTTGATTGTTAGGTATTTTTCTGTTTGGAGTGCCAGAGTTAGAACTTAATGTAAACTCTGAAGATTACGAACGTTGACTCATTTTATTTGTCACATTTGAGCAGGCTTAGGGTGGTGGGGTTCGGGGGTGTTTTCGGTAATGCTACTTATTTATACTTACTATGACCTAACTTTTAAAACTCTCTTCTGTAAGCCAGTTCAAGCAACGTGACCTAAAAGTATAATCTCTTCTGAAATCATGGATCAATCAAAACAAGTGGCTGTCTGTGACACTAATTTTTCAGGCTATGGATTGCAGGCACACACTTAAATTACAAAAAAAATCTACTTGTTCTTGGGTTTACTTCAAAACCAGAAATGATGAAAACACACTTGCCTTGGACAGAATACCTAGAGAATCTTCCTCTTTATGACTTCAGTTCAGCTAAAATTCAGGACCTTGCTTACATTAAACATACTAAGGCAGAGCCTTTGGCCTCAGAGATATACACCACCAGCACTTAAATTTAACCCAGTTTTTAAGGAGTCACGTGGCTTTTAAGGGACTAGAGCACAAACAAAAATGAGATAGATTATTTCCCTTCTAAAAGAAAACCCAAGCAATATGTGTAATTTCCTCTCCTCTGAAAAATCACTCTGGCATGTGATTTATTTCTTGTTGGAACAACAGGCAACGCTTGCTGTGCTATTGGAGAGAACGTTGTATCGCTTGTGATAGGTAACCTACCCTTCCTTTCTTGCTTGATCTACATAAGTGACTGCTAATTCAGGATCACAGCATAATTCATATTGGAAGGGATCTCAGGAGATCTCTAGTCCAACCTCTTGCACTGACAGGGTCAGCTATGGGTCAAACCAGATTACTCAGGACTTTATCCAATTCAATTCCTCCAATGCTGGAGATGACACAACCTCTTTGGCAAAGGTGTTCCTCTGCTTGAATGTTCTAAAGATGTCTCATACTCAGTCTGAACCTTTTCTTTCAACTGAATGTCCATGCTCTTGTTCCCCACCTTGTGCAACACTGAATAGCCTGGCTCCAATTTCTTAATAATCTCCCTACAGATACAGGCCAGGCTGCTGCTGGGTGTCCCCAAAGCTATCTGTTCTCTGGGCTGAACACGTCCAGTTTCCTCAGATTTCCTCACAGGGTAAATGTTCAAGCCCTCAACCATCTTGATGTCTCTCTGCTGAACTTGCTGTATTTTATCAGTTGGTCTAACAAGAGTTGAACAGAAGGAGTAATCATTTTCCTCACTCTTCTGGTTCTGTCTCTGTGAATACAACCCTGGTACGTTGGGCCTTTGGTGCTGAAGCACACTGCTGGCTCATGTGCACCTTGCCCCTGCCTGTTCACCATGACCCCCAAGTCCTTTTCAGCAGGGCTGCTTCCAAGCCATTTGGTTCCCAGACTTCATAGGTCCTAGAGGTCTTCCTTCCCAGGTGCAGGACTCCACATTTATTCTTGTTGAATTTCACAGACTTCCTGTCAGTCCATTCCTCCAACCTGGTGAGGTTTATCTGCATGGTAACCCTGTCCTCAAGGATCTTTTCTCCCCAATTTGATGCCACTTGCAAACTTGATGAATGTGCACTCCTTCACCTGCAGCTTGTTAGTAAAGATGCTAAACAGCACAGGTCCCAGGCTAGACTTCTTGCAGGACTCCACTTCTAACTGGCCCAGTAACCACTACCCATTGAACCCAATTATCCAGTTTTTACCCTATGAGTTATCCATTTATCCAGACTGTAACATCCTAACTAGGATGCAAGGCCCTCACTTCTGCAGGGTCTCTGTGAAGGTCTCATCAATCTCTTTTTGAAGTTCCCTGGTATTGCATAGTCTGCACAGCTGTTTACACAGTTCCTCAGCCAGGGCATGCCTCCTGCAAGCAAGGACATCTTGTCTGTCCCAGCCTCTGCCCCAGGCACTGCCAGCAGCCTGGAGAGCTGTGTTGTCCCTCTGGAACTCTGTCTGAGTCTGCTCACTGCTGTGCCAGTCATAGTCCTCTCCCTAGAATATGATGAATGGGTCTTTGACCCTCCCTAACAATGAGTCAGCTGAAGACAAAAGCTCGAAGATTTTGTCAGAGGCTGTTAGCAGCTGATAAAGTTTGCTAGGAGGGAAAGGATTTAGTAGCTACCCTTTCCCAGCAGCACTATTAGAATTAATTCAGAGAGTCATAATATGTTGTTAATTATACAACCTCACTAATACAGGAATAATTTTATTCTTCTGAATCATCTCCAAAAATCATCAAAAATATATGTCAATAGGTGTTAGGGGAAGTGACGTTGACAATTCTGCAGGGGTAAATCCTCACAGTTGAACTTCTGCACCATCTGAGTGGCTAGAAGTATTCTTCTGTCTCTAGGTTGTGCATGATAAATATGAAAATACCTCTGAGGAATCTGGTTGGGAAACTGCCAGTTGAGTGAACAGAATGTATACCAAGGACATTTCTTCCTGGGACATTCTTTTTGCACTGTCTATGTCCCTCTCAGCTTGATAGCTTGGACAGGAGAATAGATGTGTATTTGAAAAAAAGGTGCTAGCAGGTAGAGAGAATGAATACTTTATATATCAGCTTGTATCAGCTGTTCTAAACCATTAATGAGTGTCCAGTCTGAACCACTCAAAAAGTGGTTCATAAGACTGAACTGAAGAGCCAGTATCTAAAGCAGAAGGTTTGACAATGAAGCCACTGCTCCCTGTTGCCAGTCTTGGCCTTTCCCTGCAAAACCTCCCAACACTACATTCTGGGCTCTATACATATGGCAGGGTGATGGCAGGAACTGATAGAACTGGTACTGATAGACATGCAAAATATGAAGTGCTTATCAAAACAACATTTGATACATTGCCATGTTATACAAAACCTTTTGTGATGAGAACTAAGAACTAGCTGAACACTACACTTTTCTTTGTAAGTGATCTGACAGACCTGGGGAATATATTGATGGTACTGGAATGGAGACAGGTAGCAGCTTGATTTTGTGAATGCTGTAAGTCACAAAGCATCTATGAGCAATTGGTACCAGCCAAAATGTAGTCATATTAATAAATGACACTGAAGAATCTGATACAGAAATACAGATGTTACAGCCAAAACCTAAAGCTGGGGTGACTCTGAAATGGCTGGACTGTCAGAGTGCTCCTTACATTACATCTATAAGTAAAACAGAGCTTTACAGATAGGTACAGGCAGGAAAAACTTGTATTAATGACATTGCAAACATTTAGGGCTTGTATTTTTTTTTTTCCCCCAAGTTATGGAATTCTGCTGAATATAAATTCTGAAATATGTCTACTGCTCCCTCACTCCCTGTTTTTGGTCACATCAATTCTAATAAATTGTGACTATGTTCTTGGAGATAGGAAGCATTTTGTGGGATATTATGGGCTATTTTCTGCAATTATAATTTCCATGTTCATCAGTGTTTAGAAAGATAAGTAAGACTTTTGGAGAAGAAATAAAATGGAAATGATATTTGTATGCATATTCATGGTTCACCTAGATCTTAAATACTACAAACAGCCAGTTTACGACACACAAGGATATAATAAATTTATTTATTTTTTTTTTTAGAGAAAGGAACAGAGAGTTTATCAAGGTACAGAACAGCTTTTTTAGAAGGAAATACTGGGTAGGCAAGGACTGTCAGTGTTAAAAAAGGACAACAGACAGAGGTATGATACAAGTCAATGAATGAACAAGAGAGAATAAAGAATGACTGTTCACTCTTCACTGAGCCTGACAACTAAGGGGCACCCAATGAAGTGTAAGGACAGGTTGTTTAAAGCAAACTAAGTACTGTGTCACACAATATGTGATTAGACTGTGGCATACATTTCCTCAGGATATTACATAGAGAAAAACAAGAGTGGCTTCACAGAGACAAGGAGTGTAGATGGTAGTTGAACAATATGACTTAAAAGAAACCTTTATCTCAAGAAAACCCTTTATTAGTGGTTTCTGTAAACTGCAGGGGTGGACGGGAGGAAGGATCACTTTGAACTTGTCCTGTTTACTGTTAGGTAATGTGATTACAGGCTCTTCTCTATGAACACAGAAAAGCAGAAAGGCACAACAGCAGGCATAGGAACTCAAATAACCTACTCAGAGAAAGGAGCCCCTGCCCCAACCCCTCCCAGGCTGTCCTGGGGGAGCCTCAGCCCCATGGGCCAGAGGTGGTGCCCATCTGTGGGAGGGGTTCTCCAGGTCTCCTTTCAGACTGAGGGGGTTTAGCCCAGGCATATGGGAGTCATTGTGGGATGCAGGGATTGAACATTTGGGGATTGTACAAAACTTATTATGGGATGTTTAGGGTAGGTAATAAAGGTGGGGAAGGTGAGATTTCAGGGTGCTTTGGGAAGGAATGAGTGTGGAAGACTAGAGGAAAAGAGAGATAAAATACATCTATAAACTGGCATTTGGTCTGTATGCTTGTCTGGCCATGTCCTGCACCTGGTCAGTGCAACCTGTCCCATCTTCTCATTAAATTCCATTTCTGAGTCTTTTTGTGAGTGCGAGGCTATATTCTCTGTTCCACATGTGGGTGTGGACGTCTAAGCGCCGCAGCTGGAGTGGGGACCATGGGTCATTGGGGCCTATGCTTCTGGGGGCCAGCAGCTGGAGTAAGGGTTTATGTCAGCATGTGATCACTAGTGAATATCAAGTTGAACTAGTTGGTGAGTAGGTGAAGTGTTTTGGGAGTCAGGAGTGTGTATGTTTCTGTGAGTGCAATGACCGGAGGAGTTGGCTACTGAAGGGATCAGGAAATCAGGCCGAGTGCTGAAGAGCCCATAGGGTCTGGAGGTCAATAGGGAGACCTGTTTGAATGTGCACTTGTGTATGTGTGTGAAGGATTCATGTGTGTGTCTGAGTGAGGGGTCTGGACAAGCAGCTGGAGCGGGGCTGCAGCCTCGGCAGCTCATATGTTCAGCTACCAGCAATGGGAGATTCCAAGGATCCAGGGGCCAGATACCGGGTGGTCGGGGTGTCTGAGCCCAGCTGCTGGAGGGATCTGCCTTGTACACATATATCATTTCCCACTGAAGGACCTTCATCCTGATCAGCCAGAGAGGGACACTGGATGAGGCCACTGTGCTGCTTATGCTTGCATGAGTTATACGTGTTTCTGTATCGATCTGTGCAGCCAGCTGTGTGTATACATGTAAGTGTGCTGTATGTGTGTTTGTGTATGTGCCCACTGGGAATATATGCTCTGCCTCATTATTGTTTGGACCTGAGACATGGAGCTGTGGCAGTCTCACCTCTTTTGGAGTATCAGGTTCAACCATTACCTGACATTTGCTACCACTAGTTGCTACCAGAATACATTGAGTAAGAGGCTCTTGTTCTGGACTCAGTACAGAGACTCTGTACAGACAATTAAGGATGCACTGTAAAACTTCAGCAGTCATGCCTAGCAAAGAAAATAATTAAAAATAGTGTAATAAATTCCTTTTAGATTCCCTTTACTTCATATTTTCCTTATCTGATTCTGTATCCTCCCTTCATGAAGTCATCTGTTGTCTTTGTATCAACTAGCCTTACCTTTACACATTCTTGTATAACATTTTAGCTTTACTGCTTTTATATTCTTTGAATTCACCTGAGGGGAGAAAAATCATCATAAATTTAATAGTTCTTTTACTGAACAATGAAAGAAAAAATCAAGAAAGAATCCAACAGATAAAATGAAAACTAGTGGAAATTGTGGCTGAACACTTACTTGATCCCTAGCCAAGGGGATGTGAAGTGTGAATTAGTGTTTTGTCATTTTTCTTTACTTTCCACAGCAAATCACAATGAAAAAAGATGAGAAGCTGACACGTAGCTACTTACATTTCAGTTTGCTGTTCTTAATGCCAAGTAGTGATATTATAATAGCATGTACCTATGAACATAAAAAACCAGGGATATATATGTTCTAAGAAGTTACTATATTATCCTCTTAGTTTTTGGTTTTTAAAAGCTTTTTAAAGTTTTTAAAAGGAGCCTCTTCCATTTCCTTTATCCATGTATTTAAAAATAACTGACCACAGCCACCACAGATATATGGTAGAATTCAGCAGAGAATTTAGGGACAAAGTTCAGGCTAAGAAAGAAAAAATGCATTGTCACCAGTTAAAATTTTGATGATTACATTAACAGATTATAATTAGCAGAAAGCAGATTTCAAACACCTTTGTATTGGAGTTAGTAACACTGGGCTGGTCTCTTCACTAGAAGAGTCTGTGGATGGGGTCTTAGGACAGCAGCTGAGTGCTAGCAGAAGTTTTATACCCTGAGAAGCGTAGGTTTCAATAGTGGTGGGTTGAATCCTGACTCAAATGAATGTTGTTTATTTGTTACTTCAAGAAACATGTAAGGTCTCCTGTGCAGCTACTTATGCACATGCACTGAGCTAGAGATCAGAGAGGATCACAGCCTGAAGTTATATGACTTCAGGTTAGAAATGTGTATGAAATTTCTTAGAAGCAGCCGAATGTCTTTTGTTTCACAGAGCTATACGTCATCAAAGACACTGCAATAGCTTAGGGCTGCGTATTTAAGTTGAATAAGTTGCATACAGTTTAACTGCCTAAGCATTTACATATTTTCTGAGACTTCCTCATTGCAAAAGAGAAAAGTTTGTCTTCATAATTGTCAAAACATGCTACTCTTTAATCTGGCATAATATTTACCTCTCTGGTACTGTGTGTCAGGAATTCAGGCTCAGATTGTAGATGGTATCGAATTTTAGTAAGTGATAATGACATTGGGGAAATGTTGCCAGGAGAAACATCTGAACTATGCAAGTTAAAAGTTGCCATTCAAGAAGCATTTATGTTCTTAAACGCAAATTAAATTATTTACATATAATAACTATATATTAGTTATTATAAAAAAATGAATGGCATTTTTCAAAAACTTCTATACTGTTGTTTTTATCTACAGTCAGTATATTTTCTGTCAACTGCTCCAAGGGGCTTTAAAATAAAAACGCTGAGGTTACTTTATAGTAATGTGAATAGTGCCTCTACAACAGAACAGAAGATCCATTTGGTCTGCTGAAGGCTCCAGATGGCATGCTGATTTAGAAAAGACAGATAATAGTTACCTTCAGGATATGAGATGAACAGAATGGGGGATTGATTTGACAAGTTTATTGTACTCTGTTTCTTTTGTCTAATGTAGGATTCTTGAATTTATTGCTTTTCTTCCCAGCAAATCTACAGTAATATTAGAGAAGTGCTGATAGTGTAAATACACTACAGTCAGCCACCTGTAGGTAATACTGATGTGACCTGTTTCTCACAGGTATCAAATTCTCTAATTACCCTAAAAAATTTCAGCTCAGATGTCTTCTATTTGGAACTATCATTCTTTCTTTTGTGTGTTCACTCATTCCCTCATTCTCTCTTTTATTCTTCTTTCCCAGTAAATATGAGTTTGGACAGAATTTTAGAAAGAAAATGAATCATTTGAAAAATGTTAGTAACACTTTGTAATCAATGTATTGTGGTGCATGAATCTGTCAGTTGCTAGTATCGCTTACATTGCTGCATGTAAGGGAAAAGTTAAAATTTGGTGAGAGGAAGAAACGCCCAAAATACCAGTGTACGAGTAATTAAAATAGAGGAACAATAAAATCACAGTTGTTTACAGCATTCCTACATTCTGCTGAGTTGTTCTAGTGCATCAGAAAGAAGACTGTAGTCAATGCAAAAAAATACTCCAAGTGCGTATAAGTCACAAGGCAAGTGAAAAAAATCTACTAAATTGAATCTGGCAAACACCATTCAGAATTGAAAATCATTACTATATCATATTTGCAAGTTTTTGTTTCTGAAATTAGTTGAAAGCTTCATTATGCTTCCTGTCAGGAAAGTTATTGAATCTGAAAATCATTGTCAAAGTTGATCTTGAATACCATCTTCTGAGGAAAACCTGAAGGAAAAGACAATGGGTATGAAACACTTCTGGAATTAGGGTTATCTATATTTAGCAGATGGCATTCAAGATAAATTTTGGCAAATGTCTAGCTTTATCAGTAACACTAATTCCTCTTACAGCTTTTCCAGTCATAAATTGAAGATCTTTCTCCCCTTCCAGGGCTGCAGATAATGCTATCTAGGACAAAGTTACTTAGAATCTTCATTTGAAAAAGAAAATTTTCAGACCATCTGCTCTAAAAATTCTCATGAAGGAATTGCATATGAAATGTCAAGTTAGAACACTAGCTGAAATAAGAAAAAAACCAAGACTACATCTAAAGTCTGGGAGTTAGCTTTGGGTTTAAAATCACCACTAGTTTGTGAATCTGCAGTACAATGAGTAGTAACAAGGAACTCAAGGAATTATATTCAGGTATTGATATCGTTCTTACAAATTCATTCTGGCATTTTAAGAAGCTGCTGATGCTGTCACAATCTGCTGTGGCCTGAGTTGCAGAGAACAAATTCTTTTGTCAATCCAGTTGTGCCCTGGCATTGTTTGTCACAGCTCATCACCATGAACACACCTCTTGTTCTGCAGACCTGGCAGATATTTTATTCTTATATTAGTTTAGAGACAGTGGGATTGAATAAAATGAGGATCACGGGAGAATTTGGGCAGTTGTTCCCTACTTGAACTTCTGTGGCCTCTCAGATTTGGAAAGAGTAAAAATAAAAAATACTGAAAATATGCAAAAAATCTTCAAATTTGCTTGCTAATGGATTTTCACTGATAATATTAAGTAATCTGTCATCTCAGTAATGTTGATAGTACAGACTCTGCATGTTGACACTGTTCCAGTCCTTGGTAGAAATTTCTGGCCTAATCTTTTTGAGAGTTTTGATTTCCTCTTGACCACTTCCTTCAGATTATTTGAATTCAAACAGATCAGAGGATTTCATCTACCAGGGTTAGTGATTCTGCATCTTTCAGACACATTGTGCTTGTTAATTATTTTTAAAATTTACATATGCCTTTTTTTTTTTTTTTTTTTAAACAATAGTTGAGACATATAATGATAATTCACCAGGCCATTTTCCTTAGAGAATTCTGAAACAGAGATTAAAGATTTATTTGCTGATTTTTTAACTGTCAGTATTTTGGGGAGAAGATATGCAATCAGAACCATACAGCTGAGCCCTCATATGTGCTATTGTGGAAATTAGTCCTCTTCCTGCTGTAAAAGGTAGCCTAGGCTGTGATAATTACTAATTATTTCAGAGAACCCACTCTTCAATCAAAGGAGTGGTCTAGCAATTGATATACTTTGAGATCAAAATTAATTGAATTTGTAGTTTTTCCTTTTATGGTATAAATGAATGGTCATATATTTTTCCTTTTTCAATAAAAGCTAAAGAGTTTAAGCCAACAAGCAAATATTTCCACGCTGAACTGGTTTGTGGATATCTTTCCAGCAACATTTCATTTCACACTGCTAAACTCATTACTTTTTTTTTTTTCTTTTCTTTTGTGTATCAAAACTAGGATTTCCAAAAATATTACTACCGTTCTCAGATTGCGTGCTGGCCATATGAAAGAATCAGTTTGAAGTAAACTCCTCTTAGGTATTACAGCCAGTTTGGAGACTGGCTGAGCCACATGCCCTTTGGTATCTTCTTAAATGGAGAAGCCAAATTTGAAGTTTACTCAAAAAATATGTCTAGGCCTTAAATATTTTCAGAGCTACTTAGAATGTCAACTTTTGGCATGTTTGCTTTCCAGCTGTGAAACACAGCATAGCACATCAAGTGATAAAAATGGTGAATGAATTAGGCAAGTCTCTTTGGTCATTAAATATAATTTCAGACAACTTCTGACAAGCTAAGATTATAGATCGTTGGTTTTTTTAGTCCTGTTGCTGCAAACAAACTCCTTTTCAAATCCTTTTTTTTTTCTTTAGTTGGTTTAGACTTTGTACATGACTGTCTCTTTCTTTGCTGTTTTACTGATTTAAGGTTTGAATCATTTGGTTTAATTCTAAGCCATAATTTACCAGCAGTAGCCTTGCTGTCCTCAATTTTTGTCATTTCCATCACACATTGGTAAAACTTGAGGCATCCAAAAATATATTGACTCACAGTCTAGGTATTTGGTAAATGATCTGCATCTTTCCTTTCAGTTTTTCATTGCCTAGGTATGTGTGACCATTCTTCACATAGCTGTCATTAGGTAACAATAAAAACCTCTTTAAAGCATACAAATGAAAAGCCAAATGAGAATGATCAGATGAACAAAGTAGTTGGAAGGAAAAATGCCTATGTGAAGTTTTCCTCTATAAAATTTGCATTTGTTTTAGTGGCTCCATTTTATTATGTTTATGAACAAATTGTCCCTTCTCTTGGAAGACAAGTATATAGTGTAATGGTAGGTAGAGTGTGCCCCCTTAGCCCCTATTCTTAGCAAAATGAGATTTGCTTACACCGTGTGTTTGTTCAGCTTGCTCATCTATGTCAACTTCAGTATTCATGCCAAAATTAAAGACTGAGAGTCTTTGAAGGAGAACAGTTGTTTGGATACACAGAATGTGTCTCAGTAAGTCACTGAATTATAAGGTAAAGTAAAATAGTTGCACTGCTGCAATTCGGCATAGGTATTGTCTAATTTGCTGCTGTATCATAGAATTGTAGTTCCATAAGAAAATAAAACAGCAGAAGGAGTTTGATTATTCCTCTAGAACTAGTGGAGAGTTACAATGCAAATTCTGAATATTTTACCCTGATGTTCAATTTGGACTAATAAGCACATCTTAGCAGGCATTTTAATGAGTTTCTTATGTTGGTCTTACTTAAACAAATTGGGACAGTCCTTATTCATTTGGCTTCTAAATTGATAATACCTCCTGAATGTTCTCCCAATACTGTTAGTTAATACTGATAAAACCAAACATAAAAATTCAGGTGAAAACCAATTTACAGTTGTTTGCATTAACCAGTTCTGGTAGATGTGTCCACTGGTGACATTTATCCTAGGTAGCCTGAGTTACTTTTGATGGGAGTTTTTTGCAGGTTGGTTCTTCTCGTCAATGGAGATACAGAGGCAAGTTCAGAAGTGATTTATCCTATTCCAAAACCAGTCTTGAAGAAAAAAAGTATGATGAGTCATATACTGAAGATGCTTATCTTCCTCTGCTGACTGTTGAGAAGCCCTAGACCCAGAGTAGGCTGGTAAAGATAGAATAAAGGGTGTCTGATTCATTGAGCCATCTAATACCACTCACTAGTGGAAAGACAGATGCACATCTAGACAGCACTTACAATACCTATTTTAGATGCTATCTTAGAGGATCCTTTTCTTTTTGTCTGTATCCTTTAGGGGTAGTCTAGCTGACTATTGTAAAATAGATGCCTGACTTTTAGATGGTTAAATTAGGTGAGATGAACCACACCTTGAGTTGTATTTTTAAATCATAAAAGCATAATTAAGAATGGGAGTAGAATTTGTCTATCCCTTCTCATTAGCATAGGCCTCTGCTTTTAATCAGCAAGATTATCAGGTGACTGTTTTTCCTTGTAAGTCTGTAAGGAACTGCAGTTATTACAAAGGCAATCAAATCAGAATGTATGTTATTCTCTTTCCACAGGCATGAGGAGTAGGGTTTTGATTTTCAGTGGTTTAAATATAGTGGTAGGTTAATCCACAGAAGTTCAGGTTCTAACCACAAAGATTTCCTTGTGTAAATCTGAACTGGCATGCATCAGTACGCAATGGTATGGGATCACATAGCCAAGAACAGCTCGTGCCCTGGTGACCAGTCCCGGAATGCGAATAGAAAAATGGTAGAATGGCAATTATCCGAGGTAGTATTACAGTTCCTCTCTGCACAAACAGTTTTCGGAATGACGCTCCCATTAGTTGCAAAGGCAGATTCAGACTCTCTACAGACATAGACTGCCTTTTCCTAATATGGTCATTCCTGGCTTGCCTGAGTTGGAAAAAATAGTATGAATTCATGGACTGAATTGACATGTGAAGCTGGAGAGATGTCCTCACATCTGTAATATGCAAATCATCCTCAAATTAATAAATATTTCCATATTACTCAAAGTCATTTTCAAAGAGTTCAGTTGGCAAAATTTCCCAAGAGCTAGCAGATTATCAACTTGTTAATACTGAATAATTTATACTTGGCCTTTTTTCTGAGTATCAGATAACGTTCTCGGTATAGTCATATAGTGTAACCTTGTAAAAATCAACGAAACCAGTCTCTTTCGTGTTGTAACGCTGCCTATGGATAGTCACACTGAATACCATTATTTAATGTCCTATGGTGAGTCTTGGTGAAGTGATCAAACGTAGAAAAAACTAAAAAATGCCAGTTAAATTCATTGGACCACAGAGGATTGCTGGAAAAAACTCAGGTAATCTCAGGTATAGATATGGTACCAGTTACAGCTAGAGCAACTGATGTTTCTCAAATACTACTATGGAAATTAGTAGGTCTTCTACAGTTTTTACAACTTTGACTTCTATTTAGACATCAACAATCTGCTTTTATGGCAAACTATGGATGACTGCTTACCACCTTTCATTCAGTTTTGCATGACACATGAAGGGCCAAGAAAACCTTTCAGTTACCAAGCAGATACTAGAGGCTTTCAGTGTGAGCTGCTACATTAGTGAAGCATTCAACACTTATGGTGGGCTACACTTCCAAATAAACTGATATGAGAGAACAATTAGGTTGTTATAGTTTGGGACTAGAAACCTTGTAAAAATGTAGTTAACTTTCTAATGGAAAGCTAGCCGATGAAAGATATTTTCTTCATGTAAATGAAAGATTTAATATTTATAAAACATGATGGAGATATAAAGGAATATCTAAATGTTAAATATCATCATAGTTACTTTGTTCATTCACTAATTTAGAAGGTGCAGTGAATTTAGGAACGGTTAGTGTAAATATGCAGTTATTTGTGCAAATATGGAAGAGAAATCACTACTAGTTAACTTGTGTATTTACAAAGGACAGATTAAAATGCTAAGCACTCCTAATAGTAAATAAAATTTAAAAGCTCAGTCTTTCTAACAGTAGTTATTTTTATTTATAATTTTAGGATATATAAATTAAAGAAGGGGAAAATGTTAGTGACTTTGACTTCTATGGCTGTATTTTTCATTTAATCTATTCTTCCAGTGAAAACTTTAATTTAAAACATAGCACTAGAATATTTTAAATTTTGGAGTGTGATTACAGATGATCTTTGTTTCCCTGGATATTTTTGAACAAATATCTCAACTGTTAGAGCATTGAGGAACCAGAAAGAATCACTTGTCGGCCTTCTGACTTTCCCTGTTTGAATTTTGTTACTTGGCTGCACTGTCTTTAACTAGGAAAAGAGAAAGAAATATTTTTTCCTGATTTGTTTTGTTTTCAGAAAGAAGCGAGACTAGTTATATTTCTTTATAACAGTGTTATCCCGAAGTGTTTGCTCTGAAGTACTTTAATACTAGTTTTAGCTTCTACATATAGTCTTAAAATAAGTTTCTAGACAATCTTTTTTTTTTTTTTTGTAATTCATTCACAGTTTTAGACATGTACCGTATCCTTGAAAAATTTCCAAAAGAAAAATCTTTTTTGCAGTAGCCAACAGATTATCATGTAAGGGGTGAAAAGGGCCAGACAGCAGAGACCATTTGTGAAGTCTGCTTTTATCTGTTAGCTAGAATTGTTTGAACCTCTTCAAGTTTCCTGAAAAGGGAGAAGTTTTCAGACTAGAGGCTGATCCAGGACTGACACCAGATCTTTACTGAGTACACTGTGATTCAAGGAATCTGCATGTGTCTAGGATTCGTGCCAGAATTACCCTGTGCTTCTGTGTAGTCTCTAAGTTCTCCTCTTGCTGAGGAAGCTACATTGCTTTCATAGTCAGAGGAGTCCTCAAAATAGTAGGAAAAGATATTTCCTTTCCTCTAGACATTGATTGCAAACCTCTGTGCATTAATTTAGAAAGCTATTTGTCAATCAAGAATATTTTATAATTCCTTGAAGTTCTTTGCTAATAAAAAATATGCTAAAACTAATTGTAATATACAATATATAATTCATATGTATTTATTACTTGCTCATATATATTAAATGTTGTTTACAGATATAGCCAGTATATATTACGTATTATTTATATCGGAATGTACTTAACACTAAGGGGGCCCCAAGGTGGCACCGAAATAATTTGGCAGTGACCTTGGTTTCTGTAAGATTAAGTATAAGTAAGAGCCTTTCTGCACACCATGGTACTGAGAGCTCAGTACGTACTCTAAACATTGAGCGTTATCATTTCAAGGAGCAGACACTGTCTGAAAAAAAATGTTGTTAACTTCAGAAAATGCAGTCTCAGAAGACTTGACTGAAAAGGAGGAATTAGTTCTGTTTCGGTCAAACCAGGGCAGACAGAAACTGGCAACTATCAAGTCTTTGCTGGGTAATGTGCACCAGAAAAGAAGGACCAGAACCACAGACGGACACAGGGGACAGCAGGAGATTTCAGCATCTTTTTGATGCAAATTTTATATTTGTTTTCTCTTTAGATTATATATCCTTTCTGCAACCAAAAAATTTAGAGACACAGAAAAGTAAACAATGCAATACTTAAATAAAAACATCTGTCTGTGTATTCTGCAACAGCAGGAAACTATTACTGTGCATATTTCAAGCCTTCTCCTAGCTCTTTTCTTTTTACTGTATCTCACTAGGCTCCATTTGTCAATGAAGTTAGTACTAAAATGGCAATCCTGAGATTGCCAGTAGACAATTTTTGTTTCATAAAAGTGCAGACTCTGAAATACTTTTGTATCTTTGTGATTTCTTCATTTAATTAATGTATTAGGAGTTGGTGAAGTATACTTTTTAGAACTCTTCCAAAGCATAGAAAAAATGGCAGAATAAATAGACATAGAGTAAAAATGTATCAGAAAGATAACTCAACAATGCACCTTTCCTCTTGGAGCCCTTGAATCAGTTCTTTCCAGCTTCTAAAAGGTCTGACCCTCTTGTTTCAAAGACTTTCTTAACAGCCTGCCTATTCAAAAGCTAATAAACCATGATATCAGTTAGTATGACTTAGTCTTTGATTAGCCACAATGTCATAGGTCTGCTCCATTGGTCACTGAAGTCACTAGTACCTTCTTCCAGTCTTCACACAGACACCGACCTGGCATTTAGCTGCACAATACCTAGTCATGGAGCAAATTAAGTTAGTAATTTAGAGAAAACATGATTCCAGTGTCATGATGGTTGCTTACTAGTTAGTTATCAATGGACATGCAAGTTCTAGTGCTGCTAAAAGTAATGTAGTCTGGAAAGGCTTTTTTTAAGAACTGAAAACAATTAATTTGGTGTGGTGCCTTAGAGCCTTTTGTTGGAGATGTTATCTTGCTCAGTAGAATATTAGATCAAAATTGAACTCACATATGGATGTTTTTTTGTAGCTTTGTGTGGTTATAGGACACCATTTGTAAATATCAGAAGAAATATATCTCCTTATAGCTTTTCATGCATGGTAATAACCCATAGCACTTTTTATGAGTTTTCGCATATTTTGCTGCCCTTGTGGCAACGAAACCAGAGTTTGCAGATCTTTGCCTTTCTTTATAGATTTTTGTACTTACAGGAACAACAGAAAATGTCTTCAGAAGTGTGTGGCATATGTATGTGTTCATTTGAACTTAAAAGGGACCAAGTCTCATGTAACTGTTCCTCACTGAATGCTTGTTCTTATCATCTCTACTCACAGGACGCACTCTCCATCCCATATGTTTTGTAGTTAAAACATTTTTTTTTTTTTTTAAAGGAGAATGACAGAACTATGTGCAGGATTCCAGCTCAGGTACATTTCTTTCTGCCCTCTAAACATTTTTCCGGATAACACTAGGGTTGATCTATCTTTTCCACCTTGCATCACACTAACAGTCTTACTCATTCTGTTATTGAATAGTGCATGGTGTCTTTATGTCTTCAGCACCTGGTGATTTCTTAGCTTATAGAATAAATTCCTTTTATTTCTGTTTGTATACAGGACTTTTCATTTTTTTGCCATTGAGTTTATAACATTTCTATTATTCCAGTCCCAGAGGTCATCCATTCTTCCTGTACCCACCCTCCTCTGCATTTGTCATGGCTCATAACCTTGTCAGACGTTTTCTGCCAGCATCATAGATGAAGCACTGTACTTAAACAGTCCTTAAGTAACTTCTTTAGGAACCTCCCTTGTACTGTCCATTTCCTTCGCCGTTTTAAATGCTACCATTATTAGTTCATCTAGCTTAGAAACTTCATGGTTAAATGTGCAATTGCATTAAAGATTTTACTGAAATCTGACGTATGAAATCTAAACTTAAACATATAAGGTCTTTTCTATGTGTCTAGAAAATTAAGTATACAGTTTTACATTCTGTCTTCTATTTTCATCATTTATGTTGATATGATCTTTCTTTCAGAATTTGTAGTTTTGGTTATGGTTGAGAGTAAATACAATTTGTGTCAACAAAACACAGACACTATATTATCTACCCCTATAAATTACCAAAAGTTTTAGAACTACTTGGGTTTATTCTGTGGCTTTAAATAACTCCTGCATATGGATAATCTCTTTCCTCAAATTCTGAAAGTGTTGGAAACTTCATCAATGATTAATTTAAAACAGTGAAAATTGCTTGCAATGAGGAATTATGCAGTGAAGGGAGACAAATAAGCAAGTTCACATTTTCATCTGTAATTTCAGTAAATCAGAGCAGCTTACAAAGTCACTAAGGATCACATCTGATTAAATATGTTCTGGAAGAAAAATTTCTAGAGTTCAAATTCAAGTTCTTAAATTTTCACTGCCTTTTGTATGTGAACTTTAATTTATATATTGAACCAAAGATTAAGCCTTTTGTTCTGCAGCTTAGCAGGAGAACATTTTCTTTGCTTATACTCATATATCAACTGATAAGTGAATGACTAAGACTTGCATTTCTAATACAGTCACCAGTAAGTAAACTGTATCTGCAGTTTCTTGTGACTAATGATAAGCTATTTGTGATAAAAGCTGTTATGGCACATAACAGTAAAACATTTTGAAACAGTCATAAGACAAATGAAATGATTCCTCAGGTCTGACTGGGTATCTCATAGGGTATTCATTTGCTGGAAATGCCCTGTACGTGCAAAACAAGTCCACACCACCAAACTTAAAAAAAGGTAATTTGCAATTTGGTTCTCTTTATCATATGATCTACTATCTCTGATAGTGAAACTGTGGTGCTAAATTTTTTTTTTTACAAAGACCCTCAAGCCTTCAAAAGAAGAAACAATTTCACCAGATATCTTTCTACAAAGACTGTTCAATTTACAAAGACTCCAATGCAGCACTAAAGTAGCACTGATACCCACATGGAAGTGAAGATATGCCATTTGAAGCAGCTGGCAGAGAAGAATCTCTGGACCATTTTCTAATGCTTTGGGAATAATAATAATAAAAAAAAAGGCCAGACTTCCCACAGAGTACCAGAAGTCCCCTTTTAGACACCTAACGCAGTAGTCGCATTTCCCAAACTGCTCAGCATCCAGCAGTTTCTAGAGTGAGTGGCAAGAACTACTTATTGAAAATCTGGCACCATCTGCTCCAGAGCTGTGCTTTTTCCATTTTATGCAGGCCGGAATATCATACACACAGAGCAATGATTACATCATCATGGGCATCAGGTATGAGTTGGATGATGGGCAGGGTATTTCATAGCTGCTTTTAAGTAATCAGCATTTAAAACTTGACATGCTCCTTGATCATTACTGTCTAAGATTTTACTAAAGAAAGTCCAAGGACTCTAGGTAGTGATGAAGTAATTTCCTACACGGCAAATTCTATGGGCAGATCCATCATTGCAGTGTGCTCTTGGCATTCTGTGTGCTGTCACAGGTCTTTGCTGCAGAAGGTGAGAGAGACACAAGTGATTAACAAAGGCCCCAAAGTGCTGTTTGCTACAACACAAGCATTTAACCTCCAAAACTGAGCTATATTGCAACATAGTCAATTATCACTTAAATGTCTCCAGGGGTTGCAGTTAAAACAAGAATTTGAGTCCCTTTCCTGCTGCACACAACCCTTCAAAATGTAGCATAGTCTCTCCATCTTGCCAAAGTAGTAGCTGTATTTCATTAGTGAGCAATGGACAAACTCTACAGAGCAATAAAATGCTATGCTGAATATAGATCACTATTAAACATTAGTGACCTGTCATTTTAAAAATGGTACAAACATTGCATGCCATCAGGTTGAGTTTAGATGGAAAACAATGCAAGCAGATATTCATTCAAATTTGTTAAAGTTAAATGTGTGTCTGGTTGTAGAAAACGCCTGGGTTTTGCCAGAATTTTACTTTTCATTTTTGATCTCTACAGGGGAACATAAACTTGTGATGTTTTTTTTTTCCAGTGCTGAAGTTGTTAGATCCTAAATTTCCAGCTGCTCATACTGACACCTTTTCAGGGACTCTGTGTGAACAATTTAATAGTTTCTTTCAGCAGAAAAACTGACTCCATTAGACTGCAGTGGCCCAGAGGACCAGAAGCAGCTGCTAAAATGCAATCACTGTTGAGCTTGTATAAATTGTTATAAAAGTTCTTTCACTGTTTCTGTATTTAAACTTGCTAAAGTATATCCAGTAAATGCATCCAACCTCTCCTTTAGATGCTTACTCGTATTAGGGTTATGAAAGAAGGTCTCTCTAGTATTCTTTGTGTTGATCTTTTATCCTTGGTAATGTTCCAACCGCTCTGAAAATGGCAATTATTAATTCACTGTGAAAAAACGCACCACTTCTATCCCGTTATTCTGATTCATTTTCTTCCAGTTTCTAACCTGCTGTTTCTGGCAAAAGCCTTTTTGATAAAGTGAAGGCTGAGTACTTCTGAGGCAGACTTTGACAAAATTAGGTGCCATGTGTGACAAGTTTCAGTTGCTGTTTATTTAAGCTAAGGGGTAGACCACAAGGACTCCATTTGGTAGCTCAGGTCTAGATTGTCAAAAGACTATTTAGCTGTTTGATTCCTCTCTAGGGATTATTCCCCCCTGCTCCCAGGAGTCTGGCAACTCATACCTCTGTGGACTTGAGCCTTTCCTCCTAACTTGATGGGGTGAAGTGAATCTCCACAGAGCAGGACAATGCATATGGCAGCATTGTGCTCATCTGACTGAAATTGTGAAACAGAGCTGGCATGTAATTGAGAGGTTCCTGACAAATGCAGGCTATTACCCAAAGCTGAAAGTTTGTTCCCCTCATCAGGCTCTCCAAGTCTGTAGAAACTACTCTTACAGTCTGACCCTATGGATGTGCTGCAAAGCTGTAAGTTAGGTTGTGAATTTATAGGTAGTCAGCTACTTAAAAAAAAGCTTTCTGGGTGAAGACTTATTCTAGGTTAATTTTGAAGTAGCTTATGCTTCCTTTGTTGCGGAGGTGAGCTACCTAGAATTGCCTGGTATTTACCTGAGGCTAAGAAACACAGCTGGATGGTTGCTGGAAAGCTGCTGATACACAGTTACTGGTTAGCATACTCAGAAGTGCAATTGTTCTCTGTTCATTTGGAGTTTGACCAAAATCAACAGAAACTACTTTCACAGAAATTAATGAGCTGCCTTCAAGTAGTTTTGCAATAATAATAAAGAAGATCCATTTCTTAGGCACCAACTTGGGCTTGGGAAATGCTAATTCCAGCCCTCTGTAACTCCCGCAGTGATCTGGGGCAGTGCTTTTCTCACATCCTCAAATGTGTTAGCACATCACTGATTTCAGATCTAAATGGCTTTGAAATTTCTGACCAGAATGCCTCTGTGCAGAGTGCCAGCTCTGTTGAATGGGTTAGTAGTAAAATCTTATGTTGTAGTAGTGCTGTGGGACTAGTGAGATCGTATGTTAATGAGGGCACTGTGAATAGCTAAGACAGATAACAACAATAATTACTGAACTGAGGAGTACTTAAAGGGAAAGTTTCCTTGTCAGTTAGAAACTCCCAGAGTGAATCCCACTGGTAAAAGCAATTCTGAATTACTTCAGGTTTCTCTTAATATCTTTCAAGATTCAAGTGCTTGTGTTGTTTGAATCCTACCTCAATCTCTGATAAAGTGGGTTATGAGACCTACCTGTTTCATGACTTCTTGATCTTATTAAATGGTGGCGGTGAATTCCATGTGCTTCTGCTCAGGCTCAGCAAAGCTGTTCCAATGCCGCCTTCTCATATGCACAGTATGTAGTATCCTTATAGCATTTTATATTTTTTTTTGTTTGCCTGCATAATTTTATATTTGTATCCTGAGGTTTACTGATATCCCCAGTGAGGCATAGGGCATTCCTGTATATAACTTAGTTCAAAAACAGTTGCATATTAGTCCTTCTGACACCTGTGGGGATTGAGTTACCAGATCAAAGCTCAGAATGGATTTTGTTCTTTGCAGTTGCTTCACTCAGAAATTATTTGTAAAAGACCTTTAAGCACCTTCAGCTGAGCATAAGTGCATTGATTGGAGAGATATGCATACTTCTGTGAGCATACTTGTGCAGATTTCAAAGTGTAAGGTATTCAGACCAGTGTTTTCCTGGAGGAATACCAGTGAACTATGTGGGTGTACATGTTCATGTATACCTGGAGAGACATCTATGGGCTGTCAGCATAGTTAAAAAAGAAAAACTGTCGGGATTCTAAGTGGAAAATGAAAGAGAAATGTGTTGGAAATACAGCATCAAGCCTATTAGAGCTGCATTTAATGGCTAACCAGGACGAGACAGGACAGGGTGTTTCCTTTCTTCTCTATTGATCCTGATCATTTCTAGCTTAAACAGTGAACACTCTCAGAAGAGAAAGAAAAGGGTTGGTAACAGTGTGTGTGATGGTCTGCCTAGTTCATTAACAGTTAGAAATCCATGGCCAGGTGAAGAGATTTCAGGATTTCCTCATTTGATAAAGTGTTGCAGTTATACCTCGAAGAGCTGGCGAAGAAAAAAAAAAAGAGACTGACAGACACCACTCATTTCATCCACACAGGTGCCATTGACAAAACGGAGCTGCTATATCAATTCTGTTAAAGGAGGGAAGTTGTCTGCAAAACTCATCAGTTTCCGAGTTTTGCGGGGTGAGAGGGAGAGAAGTACGTTTTAAGGGATGGGGAATCAATTCGTTATTGTGTAGCTACTTTTCACTTGTGAAAGGTATGCTTTATAATGATAGCTATGTACCCAGAGCTTGGGGTGAGTGATTAAAAGACTCTAAAGAGTAAAATAATTCAACCTACCCCTTTTCCAATAGAAACAGTGTCCAACAAGTTATGTCTATGATTGAGATACAAAAGTATTGCTGATAAAAAATCTTGAGGGTTACAACACAGGAAAACTAAAAGAGAAGTCTGAGTAGTTGAAAACTTTGTTTTTCACAGGACCTCCTCAAATATGAGAGTGCTCAGATTACTACACCAGCATATTTGATGCACATGATGTTCATTTTAGAAACTTTTGATTTCATTTCATTAGCAAATGGAAGTTTAACTAAAACAAAGCAGTCAGAGCAGTAGGCAATGATGGCTAGAAATAACATTCTAAATATTTTAATCCTGGCATTCCAGAGATGTTTACCTTTGTGAAGATAAGCAGAACATACACAAAAAAATGAATGAACAACAATCTGCATTCCATCATTAAAATGAACTTTGCAGATGACTTGCTCTTGGACTCTCAGACCAATTCTTTTTTTAGTCTGCAGAACCAGAAAATAAAGACAAAACCAGCCCATTTTCAGCCTATCAAGGACCAAATACCACAGAGAAAGTAGTTTGTGGGTTTCCTATTTATTTTTAAGTGCTTAGTTTAGTTATTAGAACACCACTTTTTTTTTTTTTTTTTTTTTTTTTCATCAAGTATTCTACATCAGCTCTGTGGTTTAAAGTGATACTTAACTGTAATGAAGTTACAGACATTTTACAGAGAATTCATGCCAAAAGCCTTTTGCTTTGGAGTGTATACCTTGTCTGCTGTATATGTGTCTTTTATACTAATGCTGCAATGGCAAGCAGGACACTTTTGAAGCATCTGCATTGTCATTCTCAGATGCTACTTTCATCCATCTTATCCATTGCTGTAATTTCTATGCATCTAGGCTGTCATACACCAGAGTTGTCTAATCTGATTTCCCTTGGCATTAAGGTCCCTTTTATCATGTTTGCTGAGAATAGAGCCTAATATGGCTATAAAATTTTATCAATAACTGTTTCAAGGTCCCTAGACCTGGGAAAGTAATATACAGTGTGCCTAAGTCTGGTCAGTGTTCATCTGAATGTTTTAACACGTTAGGGAAAGTCAGAGTTGACAAAAGCGATACGTGGATGAATAAACATGAGGAACATCAGACTCTCATAGCACCAGCCATCTTCTAGGTGAGAAATAAAACTAAATCCCTCACTAGGGATCATTGGGCCAGCATCTACACTGTGATGGACAGCAGCTCTCAGGGTGGTATAGAGGCCAAAATTGTTGCTCATGTTGCCTTGCTAGAGTGACATTGGGGCTGACTCTGTCATACCTCTGAAGATTTGCCCCAGGGAAAGGGAAGGTCCACCAAGTGCTGTACAGGTGAAGCCCAGCACTCCCTGCAGCCTTCAGCTATACCTACTGGCTGAGCCAACAGGAGGCAGTAGGGAACACCTTAAGACCTTCTTAAAATGTCACGTGTTTCAAGCAGCCAGCATCCATATGGAACCCGAATTCAGGCTGAGTTCAAGCAACCAGCGTCTTGCGAGTCTTGTTGAAACTTCCAGCTACAAACTGTTTTGCTCTTTGGTTTAACAGTTCAAGAAGTAGCATCAAAATTTACATTTTACCATGCAGAAGAAACTAATTAAGACCAAATCCAGAACTTTGCTTCCTCACCTAGCCAGAAGCAAGGAGAGACATACACAGAGCTTCAGCAGTCTTCTGTGTTGTGCTTCTGCACAAAAATATGACAGCGGGCATGAAAATATGGCAAAATTTAATATAATGTCCTTTAAGAGTGTCCTAAAGAATACAATAATGACTGTCTTTATGTTTTTGTTTTTTTTTTTTTTTTTTTTGTAACGTGACCTATTCAGGAAAGAGAGTATAAATTCTGACTTCCGTTTGTCGGTGGCAAAAAACTACTATGTGCAAAAATTGTGGAATTCAGACTAGCCTGTCCTCAGGGACAAGTCTGTCTACTCCCTTGCTTGGGCACACGGTGTGCATACTAGCAGGCTGTGCTCCTCAGTGCCTTTGAAGTAATCCTTTTACTAAAATAACAGAATAATGCTTTAGATATTAATGGGTCACTTTAGGCAACTTCAGTAAATGAAAGACTGGAACTTGCTACGTTCCAAAATAAAACTGAAATTCTTTGAACTGCTGGCAATACTGAAAATATGTAAAGTTCATAGCAAGTATATATCCAAAACCCATACAAAGACAGGCTCTGAGACACACACAGCATTATTGTATAACAATGTTATCACACTGTTTTTTGCTTGAAGAATCTGTGTCCTGCCTGGTTCTCTCTTCTGTGACTCTCTCGCAGGTCTATACCCGGCATTAGGAAATTCCTGAAGGTGCCAAAGAGAATCATGTCTCCAACTCTTGTTCGTGCCTTCTGCTTTCCTTATTATTTGCTGTAGCCTTTCTACGTTTGTATTTGTGTGTGTGTGTGTGCGTGTGTGTGCGCGCGCATGCACAAAATGCTTAAGCAGTCTAGAGGATAACTAGTAAATGCTGTGATGTGGAGGTTACATTTGTAATGGCCAGTTGTCACAGGTGTACCAAATCAGCACATAGCAGTTGGTAATGGCCTAGCATTAATTAACCCATAGTGTTTGACAGTTTTTATGGTTTGCACCTCCTGAGATGATTTCCAGTGGAAACACAGACCATGCATAAAGAATTACTATAAAGAACACAGAAACACTAAGAGTGCACAAGCCTCTCTTCTGCTCCACAACAGAAGCAACAGACTTGAAATTAAGTATAAGATCGGAATAATTACTCTGATATGGTAGTAATCAATTAGAAAAGTCTGGGTATTTTTAGTGGGCAGAATGAGATATTAACTGTAAGGAATTACCAAAGTTGCTAGCTCTTGAGGGATGGATACAAAGAAAGGTTATTGCCTGTGGAAATCAGAGTTCTTATTATGATCAGTCTTCATGTATTCAGAGTTGCCTTGACAAATTTTCTGCAGATTTGATCTCACACTTTTTCCTCTGGATGGCACAGTAGAAAATCATGTGTTTCATTCACTGAGAGTTAAATACAAAGTGCTTTAAGTATATAGTTAAGTTCTGATTAGAATCTTATGGGCCAATATAGGTAGTTTAGGGCCAAATTAATAATTTTGATAGATTCACTTTTTTTTTGAAAAAAAATTTATTTTGCATTATTATGTAATATTTACACATTGTCACACTGGATCTGAACAGATATCTGATGCATTCAAGTCTGAGTTATTAATTAAGGTCCATTCTTAAACAAAGCATTATTAAACCAGGTCATAGTAAGTGAGCTTTAGAAAAAGAATAACTTGCTATGATTTATGCACTTTCTGTTGCAAGTTACATTTTTTTTCCCCCAGATAATCATGTAGAATTTTTCTCTTACTCTTTTTTTTTCCCTGTGAAAACTAAAACTTCACTTTTGCTTTTCAAGATTCTCACCATGGGACCATTTTGTGCTGCAATTTGGCAGATGTGCTTTCTGAGTAGGAGGTTTGGACTTCTTTTCAGGATAACTGAGGTATTCTCTTTCTTTGCTTTTATTAAATTTTGGTATTTTACTAACCTTTTTGATGAGAACATATGGACCTGCAAGAATAACTTTTCTCATGGAAATGGAAAGACTGCTGTTCTCTACCATACATGGGAGTGGGAAGGGGAGAAAATAATTCTCTTTGAAAAACAAAAAGTGAACAAATGAATTTATAGAACTGTCCAGAATTCATATCCCTGAAAAGGAACTGGTTGTACTTTTATACAGTTCTTCTCAGATACTTCTTATTTTTCTAAGCTATGTTCAGTCATTCCTAGAAAAGAATAAAACTCCTTAGTCATTAAGAAATTTGCTATATGATACCCATGGATTCAAAACTAAATTGGGGATAGAGTACAGCAGTTCTGATAGAATTTCATTATTATTTTTCATGCATATGCTAATAAATCTCTCCAAAACAAGGAAGAAAATTCATAAAAAGATAGATGGATATATCTACTCACTGGATGCTCTTCTCCATGTTAAATCAGAGGTTAGGTTCTTGGCTTCCATTCCATTCCTTGCCAATAATCTACCAGTGTGTCCTTAGAGATCTCTAGTCTTTCAGTTGGCTCACCTGAAAAATGCCTGTTGAGGAAGAAAAAGTGAGGAGAAGTGTTTTCTAAATTGTATTGAAGTCTTTCTATGAAAAGTTAAGTCCATGAAAGATAAGTCTGTGGAACAATAAGTGCATTAAGAGAAGGGATCCATTTCAGTTGGACAGCAGAATGAAATGATAACTTCAGGTGATGGGCTCAATAAACAGTAGCCTTTGCTCACAGAAAAATTTCCTGTGGAAGTAATTGCACTTGGTTTAAGCTTGTAGTCCAGGGTAGTGTGAAAACTCATTCCTCAAAAGCTCAGCAAACTATAGAACTGCTCTAAGACACTGTGAAGGGAGATTTTTTTTTTTTTTTTCAACAACTTGAGTTGCCTCAGATATGAGGAGCAGAGATTATTCTCCTTCACTGCCCAAGACTTGTTAGATAGGATTCCAAATTCAGCTGGCAACATTAGACTGACTTTTCAGGTATGGTTCTTGTTTTGGAAATAAGATAATTACTTTTAACTGTCATGTTAAATATCATCATCCCCAGAAGAGTAGAGTATATTGAACTCCTTCCCTTTAGTCACTTTCCAGATAACTCCTAGAAGTACTGCCTCTGTCATTCTGTGTGTTCTCTGTATGTTCCTGACTTTCAAGTTCCTGCAGTTCACAAAAGACAATTTAAGGGATTACTTAGAAGTCATAGATTGTTCAAATTCATGTACATTGAAATGTATTCAAAGTACCTTCTAAAACTACTTAAGCCATCTGACTTTACTTCTGGTGTAACAATAAAATGTATGAATAGTTCTGAGAAGAGGTACACTCTGGGGCAGTAGAGCATCAAGAACTTGATCCACAGTTAAAATATCTACCTTAAACAGCCTTAGCTTAAAATAAACTTGTTTTCTAATATGATTTCTAGGTTTCCAGTTTACTGAGTCTATTACCAAATTATCTTTGTAAGTGAATTAAAGCTTTTTTTTTTTTTTTTTTTTTAACATTAATTGTTCTCTTATTCTCATATAAGGAGTCCCTAAAAATGACATAGTTGATTTTGCTGTGCAAAAAGTATTTTGAAGGGATAACTCTGCTTTTATTCCAGAAACTTATTTTAACTCTGAGCCCAGTGTAAGCCCACAAGGAGTCTTTGGGAATTATCCACCCACCAAAACAGATACTCAGTTAGGCCTTTGTGGTTTGTATACATACGTTAAGAGCTCACTATCAAACTATCGCTTAGTTCTTTGTCAGGGGGACAAGAACATTATACTTCCAAAATGAAGCATAATAGCAGTCACACATCCTGACTGTTAAAACCTACAAAGCATTCCTGAAGATCAGTGTTTGCCATAAATGACTTTCTATGAAGGTACTATATGAAAGATATACCTGTTAGGCTTTTTAGAACATATGTGTTTAATCTGGGTATAATTTTTAGAGCGATACAAACAACAGCAACAGGAAACTGACTGTAGGGAAGAATATCTAATATTCAACTTGAATTCAGCAGCAGCAAAACTGCCCTGGAGATGTTTTAATTTCAGTGAGTTTTAAAAAAGTAATTAAAATTAGGACATCAGGGTTATTCCAGCATTCCTGTAGGAAGTGTAATGAGATCATTAACTTCCAGATAGAGATCTGAGGCAGTGGCAGAACATTTTATTGAATGTATAGTGAGAAACAGAAGATTTGAGTTTTTTTTCATGAACACTGGTAGAAATTAGAAATATGCTATGAGTAAAAGAAATAATGGCAGTGTAACTTCAAAGAGAATAGAACTAATAATATTTAATAGACAAGCACCTGTTCTGGAAAAACAAAAGTTTTTGGTGTTTAATTTAGGCTGAAATACAGGGGCAAAACTAATTCTGTGAATACTATAGTTGTCCAATCTAATTTCAGTACTGCATGTGAGAGAATACATTGTAAATGTGGTTGATAATAATACCATAAATTTAGATATCATCATTTTCAACACTAAATGCTAAATATGTAAACCTTTATCTGTAATGGAGTGGAAATTTTTAAACCATCAGGATGACTGGGTTTTAAAAATGCCTTTTTTCATTTATGCCTGGATTCATCCTTTACTGGCTATCTAAAGTATATGTCATTGACTGCTTTCTAACCATGATCAGAACTTGTTTCGAAGTCTTAGAAATTTGTCTCAGAAGCTGTGTCCTGTGTAGCATTGTCATCTGGGGCCACAGTGACTGCTGCCATCTACCTGGGCATCAGTTAGGTTCTTGCTCTGTCATGGCATAAACAAAATTCACTACACTCCCCCCCACCTTTTTCTTTTAATTGTGTGGAGATGTATTACCTGACTTATAATAAGAGACCTACACTGAAAAGTCCTTGTCATACTTAACTATTTCCAGTCATATGACAGCTTAGTGAAAGATGTCAGCAAATTTTTGTCAACAGAACTACTTAATTATGGAAAAAGAAATATTCACTGGGTTACAGAAGCCTATATATTTTGCAAAATTGTCCTCCAAGCCCATGTTAATTTTGCTCAAAATGGGTTGCTTAGCATCATTCAACAAATAGGTATCATTGCCTTTTCTCTTTTCTGGAGATACTTGCTCGTTTATGGTAATGAAAATAAGTTCTAATAGGGAGCAAAGTTTTCCTACTCTGCAGACTTGGAGGATGTGAGAGAGGTTCTTACTTGTGAACTGTGATGTATTTCAGGAATGTTGGCTACCAACACAGAATGTGTTCACCTTAGAGCGGGAGGTTTTCTGCAGAACACATCAATAAAATGATCTTTTAATAGCCACCCATGCCAGCACCTAGGTATGCTGTACATGCATCCTGTTTCTCACACGCTTTCAAATATCAGGATTCTTTATTGAAATCAGTCAGCCATATTAAGATATGATTTCAGGTAATTATAAATGGAAATAATATCTATAAAATACCTACCTGACTAAAGGTCATGCTGCTGTACAAAATCCATGTTTTCCTAGGAGGACAGTCAACTCCTTTGGTTTAATAAGCCATTTGTTGGCAGATTTGTAAAGTGATACTCGTTCTGCAGGTCCTAGTAGTTTTCCGCAGAGGAAATAATTTCACTGTTTCAGGTTACAAGTGCTACAGTTCTTAACCGAGATGTTATTTAGGATTGCCAGCCTTATCAAATCTGCTGAATTCTGCTTGAAAGTCATCTATATACTGTATGTGTTTATTCACACCAGAGTGTGACTGCTACCTCCTGCTCTGTCTTATGCAGCTGGCTGGTCTGATCTGTGGTCAGTGACCAAGGACGGGTCTGAAAGACAAGGTTCTGCAGCTGTGTTGGGGCAAGTCCCAGTATCAATACAGGCTGGGGGGTGAAGGGATTGAGAGCAGCCCTGCTGAGAAGGACTTGGAGGTAGTGGTGGATGAAAAGCTGGACGTGAGCTGACAATGTGCACTCACAGCCCAGAAAGCCTACCGTATCCTGGGCTGTGTCAAGAGAAGTGTGGCCAGCAGATCGAGGGAGGTGACACTCCCCCTCTACTCCATGCTTGTGAGACCCCACCGGGAGTATGGTGTTCAGCTCTGGAGCCCTAAGCACAGGAAAGACATAGACCTTTGGAGTGAGTCCAGAGGAGGGCCACAAAAATGATTAGAGGAATGGAGCACCTCTCCTATGAGAAAAGACTGAGAGAGTTGGGATTGTTCAGCCTGGGGAAGAGAAGGCTATGGGGTGACCTTATTGCAGCGTTTCAGTACCTGAAGGGGGGCTTATAAGAAAGATGGGGGCAAATGGTATGTTATGGAGAACATGCTGCTCTATCGGCAGTGGTAATGAGATCTCCTCTCTTCTAAGCTGAACAAACCCCATGTCCTCAGCTGCACTTCATCAGGACATATCCACTAGTTCTTTCACTGTCTTTGTTACCCTCCTTTGGACACACTCTAGTATTTTCATATTGTTCTTTCATTGTGGAGCCCAAAGCTGCACATGGTACTTGAGATGAGGTCACACCAGGATGGAGCATAGTGGGAAAATTCCTTCTTTAGACCGGCTGGCTCTACCATGCCTAATGCAGTCCAGGAGATGCCTGGCTCTTTTGGCAACCAGGGCATGTTGTTGACTCCTATTGAGCAATCAACCACAACCCTCAGATCCCTTTCCAAAGCTCATACACTTCTGTTTGCTGCCTAAGTTCCTGAAGAAGATTTCTGGTCAGCCTTCTACCCCTCTTGCTTGACTTGCAACTCATTGGAATTGCCTGCTCCTGTGCTCTTCCAGAACCCAGGGTAGTAGCTCTGCAGACAATTTTTGCCATATCACCAAAGATTTTAAACTCAACCATTTCCTGATCACTATGGCCAAGGCAACCACCAATCATCACTTCACCCATGAGACCATCTTTATATACAGAGAACAGGTCTAGGAGGGCACCATTCCTAGTTGGCTCCCTTAGTACCTGTATCAAAAAGTTCTCTTCAACGTGGGCTTCAGAAATTTTCTGGGTCTGTTCATGTCAGCTCTATGACATTCCCAGCCAGCAGCTGGGAAGTCAAAGTCACCTGTAAGGATGACATAGGGCGACTGATCTAGAGGTTTCTCTTGATTCCTTATAGAATGATACATCAGTGTCATTATGCTGGCTGGGTGATCCATAGTAGATGTTTGCAAAAACGTCTGCTTTTATAGCTTTTGCCCAGATCTTTACATGGAGGCTCCCAACCATGTTGTCCTCAGCTGCAAGCGCTGTACAGTCCAAGCCCTCCTTTACATACAGCACGACCCCTCTGCCTCACCTGCCCTGCCTATCTCTCCTGAAAAGCCTATAACCGTCCATCACAGCACTCCAGTCACAGGACTCTTCCTAACAAGTCTCACACAAACAATGTCGTAGCTCTGGGACTGAGCCAGGGCCTCTAGTTCCTCCTGTCTGTTCCTCACACTGCGTGCATTAGCGTACAAACATTTCAAATGTACTCCAGTGTACTCAGTACATCGTGGAGCAGAGTGGAAGTTCTCGCTGGAACACTGTCCCTCAAACATTTTTCATGCTATCCTTTAACTCGTCACTAGTAAGCCTCATTTTATCCCTCCCCCTTTTCAAACTTAGTTTAAAGCTCTTTGAATCGGCCCCACTAACTCGTAAGCACAAATACTTTTCTCCCACTGGGAATGGTGAATCTTGGCAGGCTTCAGTTGTGCCATGAAACTCCCCATGAAATGCCCCATCTCTGGAAACATTCAAGGTCAGGTTGGACAGAGCTCTGAGCAACCTGATCTAGTTGAAGATGTCCCTGCTCACTGCAGGGGGCTTGGGCTAGGTGACCTTTAAAGGTCCCTTCCATCCCAAACAATCCTCTGATTCTATGATTCTATGAAATTGTCCTGGTTCCCCAGGCACAGCCATGCAGGCAGGCCATGAGTAGCCCTGAGTCAGCTGAGAGATCCAATCAAGACAGCTGACTCACAGGTGTATCCCATACCACTTAATCATACTCATTATAAAAGGAGGGAGCTCACTGGGGGTGGAGTTCTTCCTCTCCATGGGGCTCCTCTCTCGTGATCTTCTGCTGTCAACATCAAGGACTGGGCTGAGTAGAACCTTCCATACTTTATGTTCATTGTTGTATCAGTTCTGTTATTCAATTAAATTTGTTTCTAATTCAACTCTCAGGCCTACTGCCTTTTTTCCCAATTCTCCCTCTCAACTGGGGAAAGAGCATCAAGTGGTAGACTAACTGCTACAGTTAGCCCTGAGTACTGGCTGAACATATACAGAAATATATCTACTTGGTCAATAGTGAACTGAGCTGGAACTCTATCTGAATCAGCACTTGATTTTAGATAACTGTTAAAATATTATTTCAGTGAGCCTGGTATTCTGAAGAAGTATTGGTTGAACTGAAAACTAGTGTTCATGCTTAAACTTGAAGCAGATTGTGTGCCCTTACAGAGTTCAGCATCACAAGAAAAAAAACAACACAAAAATAACATTGGACCACTATGCCCCTCTTCCAGCCTTTTGAGTCATTGGCAGCCTGATTTTGTTTAGGAAAGGAAAATGAAGCCTCTTGATGTGGTTTCTGATTTTTCTACTGAAATACAAAGTTGAGTAAGGGAGAAGATTGAAAATTTTCCAGTAAAATAGGGTGGCCTAATTAAACATTGCTCCAAAACTAGGACATGCAAGCAACACCAGAGAACTCTTGCTCTGAAGTACATATGATTTTCAAGCATTGTCTTAGGATTCATGCAGAAAATTCCTCTGTGACAAGCATGACCAGCCATCACATGTACAAACATGGTTGCTAGGCAGTGAGCAACAGTGAGCAGGGGCTCACTGGAAGCATCAGGACCAGAGGAAGTGAGTCGTGACTCACTTCCTAAGGATCAGTATGAAACAAACAGGCCAGCAAGTGGGGTTGACAGCTGCAGCTTTTAGTATCAAGATCCCAGAAAAGTCATCTGGTTCCCATGGTGGCATATTGCTTGTGTTTTTCTTTCCTGTTGTGATGACTCCCATCTTTGTCTTCTGAAGCTTACAGAGTATTTGATAGGGCCTAGCCACAAAACAAATGTTTCAAAGCAGCTGGAAAAGTGAAAACATGCTGTAGGTTTGACATTGCTGGTAAGAAAAGCAAAGTTAGCCAAAGTCACACCTAATCATACAGTCACAGAAGAAACTCCTGTCCTCTGGCAAAACTGTGGCATACTGAAGAGTAAACAACCCTCCTGATGGCCTGTTTGCTGCACAGTGTTGTAGCCTGTTAGACCCTTGTGAAACATTGAACTTCCATACCTTAGCCAATCCTAGTTTTCAATGTTTTGTTACCTTCCAAATAAGGATGAAAGACTGAATTTGAGCTTTTTATGTGTTAAGCAAATTGTTCCAAAATATTTAGTTTCAGTCCTGCTGAATTTTTTTTTTTTTTTTTTTACTGTGTCATTTTAACTTGTACATCTGTAATCTTTTGAAGGGAAGAAATTGTAAAGATGAAATGTCTGGTTCTGTAGAAACAGATGTTTTACTTTGGTCAAAATAATGTATTTTCACCTTCTTGGATCTAGTTATTACACTAGTTTCCTGTAAAACGTGAACAAAATTGATCCAGTTCACAGTATGATGGGATATGCTGGCAGTGTGACTGCTCAGTGCTACCACTGGCTTGACACTCAGCAAGCAGAGGACTTCCCTGCCTCTGCAGAGCACAAGAGGGGAAAAAAGCCTGTGTTGGGATGGCAGGTGTCATACTCCGTAGGGAGGCAAAGTAGAAGAGTCATGGAGAATCCTTCAGTTGAGCTGTTTGACAAGAAAATACTTGATAATGGGCAAAGTGGGGCCTGGATGTGGAGGCTGCGGGGTCTGGGCAGAGATGTGGCTCCCGCTGGCACTACAAAGGGATGAAGGTGCTTGATTGTGCTGATAGGGCAAGGAGACTCACTTGAGACTCACGACTGTCTTAATTTCTAATGAAATACTCATTGCTTTTAACATAAGCTGTACGAAGAATCATCGTAGTAGAGAGGTCCATTATTTGCAGTGTGTTATCCCTTTGGGAATCTCGCCAGTGGCACCCAGGGTTTGATGGCAGGATCTCTCCTGAGACCACAACAGACCCAGCTCACTGACAGCCCTTGAAGGGGACTGGGGTCCCACAGCGCTGACAGAGACAGTCACCTCTTTAAGAAATCACCATTTAATTGTTGTGGTCAAGTATTTTTTTCACAGATTACTTATCTGACATTAGGTGGATATTTTAGAAATGAAGCCTTCTGTGAAAAAAAAAACCCACCCAAACAAAACACTACAGTTCTAAGCCCTTACATTTGTAAAGAAAAGCATTGAAGAATGTGAAGTGGCACCGATACAGATACAGTGCTTTCCCGAGTTGGTCATCTGATGCAGTTCTTGGTACATGTGCCAATAGATATTCTTTCACCTATTTAGCTTAGACGTAATATTCCCATAACTTTATTAACATTCTTAGCCTTTTTAAACAACATTCCCGAATAAAGATATTTGGCAAATCCACACTCTCTACAGCAATATTAAAAAACCTGAATCCAGATGATTTCTCTATCTTTCTGTTTTGCCTCATCAGTCCAGGTAATTTGTCTATGGTAGCCAGCAGTTCTAAGAATCGGGGTTCATTGTGTAAACAAAGTTTTAATTAAGTTTTCCAAGTGCTTCCAACAACCATGTATCTCAGGAAATATTTGGGATTCAAACCGCTGGGATGTTTGTTTTGGATTTTTTTTTTTTCTTTTTAAATGAATGAATGCATTCATTTGGTATTCATTTTCAAGTCTTCATATTTCCTTTGATTACAATGGCTCACTAACAACCTATAACGATGGCTTTAGTTACAGATGTACAAAACTAACATCTTAGTGCCATCATAGAATTCATAACAGTAAAGAACACAAAAATTTAGGATTTTTTCAAAAGGTATTCTTTTCTGAATGTGTTGGATGTCTTGACTTAGTCCTATAGTTTAGGAGAGCACAGGATTCTGAGTTTTAACTGGATTGCCAGTTGTTTTCATGTCTACTCTTGGCTCTTATAAAAGCCATTTCTATCCATCCTGTAGGTATAAAGCAATAATAGCAGATTTTTTTTTGTCCCTATTAATTATTCTTTTTTTTCCCAGCCTCATTAAAATGTTAGAAAATAGGGATACTGAAGGCAGAGTAAAAAGTGTTGAAAGCATCTCTATAAAAAATTCTGTAAAGGAGTGGGTTTGAAATATCAGTATTTAGCTCCATTTTGTACATACAGTTTAAAGTATTTCTGAAGCCCAACAGGCAAAGAGAGGGTATGGCATTTCTTGCCATCCTGTTTCTCTCTGGCATCTCCTGCCCCTCTTGTTTGTATCTTTTTGCCTCCAGAGTGACCATAAATTCATAGAATTGTCACGTGCAGCAGCACAGAAGCAGATTCAAGATAATTTTTGTTCTGTGTTTGCTTTTTATGGCCTTGGAAAGCTGATCATGGACTTCTCTAATATTCATATCAGGGTGCACCAAGGGCTGGCTGCTCCCTGAGGGCCAGAGAGCCAGCAGCTGAGTGCAATACCACAGCCAGCAGGGCAGGGGCTGTCCCACATTTGTGGGAGCAGGGACGGACCCAGGGGTGGTAGCCAGCTTCAGTCTGGAGCCTAGGTCATCAGGCAAGTGTGTGGCAATGGGGCAGATCCAAAGCCTGGAAGCCAGAAAGTCAAGTGGCAGGTCAGGATCAGGGCCAGTGATCAAGTGGATCCATGGTGATGAGGTGGGTCTGAGGTCAAGCTGTGTGTCAGTTTGTGGGTCAGAGTCTGGATCAGTGGGGCCCCTGGCTGGGCAGGGCTGTGAGGAGCTGGAGCCCAGCACTGCTGGGGCATCACTGGTGCAGGGACTGATGGCCCCAGGGAGATGAAATGGGGTCCTGGGATGTAGGCAGGATTGGGGCAGCCCCAGGGGTCCAGTCAGGGCAAGTAAGGCGGATCGATGTCCTCTGGACCCTGACTTCACATGCCTTAGCAGAATATGTTAGAAGGAGGAATGATAAGTCTAAAGAATCAGAAAGCTCTTAATGTGTCATATAAAGGTAAGAAAGAAAACCTGGGTTTGGACTGTCAGTGACCAAGTGCTCCTTGCTCACCAAGCTTAGAAAAGAAGTGCAGTTCAGGGAAATAATGGGATTTTTCAGAACCTTTTCCTTTCCCAGGACCTTTCAGGCACAGTGATGGCTTTGCCACCCAAGTTTGCCACCAGGTTTTCTCAATGCCCAGTGTTTAATAACAGATCAAGTGGGGAGAGACTAGAAAGTCTGGGACTCTGATTTGAAGAGGAGATAGCTGAGAGGGTCAGCTGAAAAATTTTATGGAATTATGAAAATAGTGAAGATGTGACAGTGTTGCTATATACAAACCAGAGGACTCCCAAAGGAACCAGTAGGAGACTGGTTTAAAATAGTAAAAGGACAAAAATACTTCTTTATACTGTAGGTAGTAAACTGCTGGCCACTGCTGACACAGACAGTTGTGGGTATGGAGAGCATTTGCTGGTTCAACAGGGATTAAACAAACCTGTGGACAACCAGTCCATATACAGAATACGAGGAGGAGTGCCAGAGGGTTCATCCCTGCTTTATTCGCTCTGGGTGTCGGGAGAATGTAAGGTAAATGCATCTCACAAAATGGCAGGGTCATCTCTCTTCCCTGTGTAACCTGCTTTCTGCATGTGTGATAATTATTTTCATGTTACGTAATACATCTAACATCTCTTTGGCACAGTGATAATGCATATGCCTCCCTTAAAAAGGCTGTCAATCTGAAGATCTGTTAAATATCTCTTTCCTGAATTATTTACATTGCTGAAGAGTTCATTTTCTTCCTTTAGATGGGTAGCTGCATTTTCAGTGTTTATAAATGCAATTCAGTGCTGGCACAATTGAGTTTTCCATAGCTAATTAATCAGTAGTACAGTAAAAAGCATGTGGTTGATGTAATGACAGTATTCTGTAAATGAATCCTAAAATGGAAACTGCAGTCCATCTTTAGAAAGGCATCATATGCTGCCATTGAAGTAAGATAAAATGGTTTTCATGCCAGCTTTGTACTGAAAACCTGTTTTACCTCAGTTGACTAAAATTTTTTTACCATCCAGTTTCTGTCTATGAATTGCAGAGCAAACCACTTCTCATAGATGAATAACAGAATTACATTAATTTAATAATCCAGTTCTATACATATAAAATATAATTTGATCCCTCATTGCAATGTTCTGTTTTCAAGAGTGCCTAGTAGCAGGTAATTGGTGAATGATACAAAATAGAAAGGTTCTGTAGTGTATTGCTTCACATGATGATTTCTCAGAAAGATCAAACATGACAGATGTTAAACAAATATCCATTGAACTATATTCCTTTTGAGAACACTTAAAAGATTACACTGCAGAAATGTTTTACATTTCCTGTAATATAAAGTAATGCTAGAAACTCAATTTGAAATGAACACCCAGAAGCAAAACTTTATTGCAGTATGTTTTCAGGTCAACCAAGGATGAAAGGATAGGAAAAATATGCTACTAGAAATACTGTTCAATACTGGGCAGGTCCCATCTTGTAGCCTAATTTCCTCAACCTAAGTTAAAAGGAGTTGAGGCAAATGAGGTAGCAGAGGATTGCCTGTGTTTGTTTCTTGGAATTACTGTGGTGTGGTTTGCTACTCTGAGACAAAGGTGTACTGTCATTTCTGACCTCCTTTCCTTAGAGCTTGGACGTTCTGTGGAAGGATGGGCTCTCTACCATGAATGTCGAGCTGTAAAAAATACACGACAATGCAACATATGACCTATTAATTTTGGAAATTACTACCTATGATAAATAAATATAATATCTTGCTCTACATGGATTTTCTTGCTCTATATTCGTGATAGTGATGTAGACAGTGTCAGCCACTGTGGGTGCAGTGATGCTCAGTCATTACTTATGCCGAACTACATAGATTTTCTCAGGTGTGCATGTCCCTGAACTCTGTCACTATGTGCCTCATTTGGAGGTTGACTGTATGGTTGCTTGACAATAACTACCGTGGAAAACCGTAGGCACAGAAACACATACTTAGCAGGGCAGAATGCATGGAATTTCTTCACTGTGACACAGTTATTTTAGAAAACTTACAGCATGAATTGTAGCATTTATTTTCTATTTGTTTCTGGCTCCAATTCACTTGTGTGCTCACAACGTTTAAAATACTTGTCCTGGGAAGATGCTAACACACCCTTCTCCTCCCAAGTCCCCTAAATCCAAAATATACATGAAGCAACTGAAAAAAATTCTTCAAAGCCACAGAAAAGGGAATTTCAGGCTGCTGAGAATTAAATAGTTTAAAATTATTACCAAAAATAATGTTGTTTTTAAACTTGGTTTCCAAATGCTTAGGAAGCATTATTTGGTTATGAGAACTCAGAGGATGTCTCTTATTTGCAACTTACATCCCCTCTCAGTTGGGCACAGAAGTAGCTTCTGTTTTTTTGGGTAAGCATCCTAGTCATCATGGCATTTCAGAAAATATGAGCACTACCCTGGAGATTAGGTGTCTGCTGAGTGGGACAAGTCAAGCCATTGAATAGGGTTTTGGGCTATGGAGGGAGACACCTCATCCAGAAAGGAAAGGAGTGAAGACCCACCTCTCTATTCAGTGCTTCCTAGTGATTTATTTCCATTCTGCATGTTTGGTGTTGTGACACCTGCTTCCAGCTGCCTCAGGCTCTCCATTCTACAGGGACTGGAGGGAAAATTTGGACCTAACAGATTTTCTCTCCTTAAGCCACATGCCTAATTTGCAGTCTTTTCAGTGTCAGCAGTAACATCTATATCTCCTTAGCCTCAGTGATTGGATATAAACATTACTCAGCAATCCCTTGGCAGAGGCAGTGACGGAAACTTGTTCTCCTGGGGAACACATAACTACTTTAGTAACAGGGCCTTCTTTTCCTAGTCTCAAGACTTCTGGCTTCTTCCCCTGTGCATCTTCTTGTTGATAAAAAATGATGCAGAGGGCTCAGCATATGAGATGCCTTCACCTGTGACATTTAGATTCATCTCCCCCCTGCCCCACTCCCACAAAAAGAAAGCGGGATTCTTCTACAGACAAAAGATATGGGAGGAAAAAATTGTGTGATCTTGTAAGTAAAATCTGAATCTTAATACATGGGATAAAATTAGAATTGTACAGGCTGATTTTTATTTAAAAAAATATAATTTCATAACATGAATGACGTTAACTTATTTCACGTGTGTTATGCATAATGCTTGTGAATATTTACATTGGTTTTTATATTGGGCTAACTTTTAACCACCTCCCTTTCTCCCCATTTGCTTGTAAACTCTAACGACAAACAAGCATCTAGAATTAAGTGCTTTTGGGGGAATTTCTTCCAAAATAAATTACATTTGGATTTCAGCAATTCATTCCATACCAAAATGACCAAACAAAAATCACTTATTCAGAATATAGCCCTGTCATTTTTTCTCAGGTCTTCAAAAAGCCATCAGTGTAGCATCTTCATTTGCTTATTTCATTTGAAAACCACTGAAAATGCTGTCCAATGAAGACAGGAAGTGATGGGATTTTTTGGCATATTTTTCTGGTTTTACCTGTAAATTTTTTATGTCACTGGGATTTTAGCAGAAGTAATTAAAAAGTAACTCTAGCTTGACCAGACTACATGCTGCCTGTGTCACAATTTCGTTATGTCAGTGTGCGTTTCACTCACACAGAAGTGATTTACTTATGGTAACAACACCAAGCATAAGACAATGAGATTTTGCATGTGTTTGTTGTACTTGCATAGGTGGATTTTTTAAATGGTGTTCTGTGCACTTGTGTTTGGCGTAAAGGCTGAGATTTGGAGAGAGGCTACAAATGGCTGACACAAACCTTACTACAGAGTTAATATTGAATCTAAATACTTGTGCCCATTTATAAGTAAAAGTGGGCCTGTGTTGTAAGAATGTGCATAAGAAACCTCAAAACCAAGCAACAACGTGATTATGTAAGACTTACAAGTCACCCAAAATTTCCTTCAGCATTTTACTGCAGACTACTATGTCCCTAATCCTACAAACCAGTCTTCCTCTGGTGAGGCTCATATGATGTTAATAGTGAAAACCAGCAAAATTCAAAGTGTAAAAAGATATGGATTGCACCTATCAATGCACAATTCAGATCTATATGCAAACAAGCAACTGTTCACAGAAAAATGGCTCATTGTGAACCGTGAAATTTTAATTCTGTGATCTTTTTTTTTTTCCCTATGGCATCCCTTTGATGTTATTTGTATTCCTTTAAAAAATATTTTTACAACTCAGAATTGTTTTCTTTATTATGTGTTATCTTTTCCATTAAAAAACATTGAAACAAACATTCTGCTCGTCATCTAGTTTGTAGTGCAACTTGGAAAATACAGGAAGGATATTGTACTGTTTTCACACATGTCCCCTTCTCATTTTCCTACAGCATATTGGAAATCTGTGTCACAGTCTGTCTCTTTGGCTGACCTTCAGGAAAACTCCATTAATATGTTCTGGTAAGGAAAGATGAAATATATTTGTGAGATGAATGAAGTAGAAGTGAGGCAAAAACATGAATACTTAGAGAGAAAGAAAGTGAAAGAGACTTGTTCTATCTGAGACTGTAAGAAATCCTCGAATAGTTTGATGCTCGAATTATACAAACATGTAATACAGAGTTGTAAATATTCTGATTACTTTCATTATTTGAATTTAAGTGCTTTACATACCAGACAGTGAACATCCATGTTCTGCAGTGCAGACTATATTAACATCTTCTCAAATGTATCTTCTACTTGCAAAAGTTCTGAATACACAGTGTGTTTATAGGAGTTCAGTGAAAGAGCTTGCCTGTAAATCAAGAACAAAACCAACACAAAAAGCACAACTCACTTCTGTGGATGTATGATGTTGCCAGTAATAAATGTGGAAAAAGCCATTAAAGTGGTTATGCAGCCAAATAAAGGCTCAGGATTATTGGACTGTTTGCACTGGCTGTACATACAGTTTCAATAAAATCAATGCCTACATCAACCATACAACAATTAGGCTTCAAAGAGTGTTTGATTACAAAATAGGTGAAAAACCTGTAAATTTCTGTGCATTGCTATTAGCGTGCATTTTCAATTTCTTTGCTTGGAAAGGTGAAGTTTGTGTAGTTTCTGACTGAATTATGGCTGAATTATTTTAACACTTAAAAATCAATTTTTAATTCTGAAGCCACATTTACACATTTAGAGGCTATTTTTTTGTAAACACTTGTTCAAATAAACTTAAACTGCTTGTTTTTTGCTGCCAATAAAAAACTTAGTTATAAGACTGTGCAAAAATGATCGTGATTAGATGCACACAAAACGAGCACAGTCAGGAAGTAAATTCCTAATGGACATTCATATAATATTGTGCTAGTGTGACCTTTGGTACACTCCTAGTGATATATTAGGGGCAGGAATCAGCCGATGTGAAGATTGTGCGTCAATTTTATTGAAGAAACATACAATCAACAGAAGGGCAGTTGATTACAGCCACAAAACCCCAGGGCCCTCTTGCAACATCTTGCTTGTCTGTGGAGAGGTGAGTATTCCACTTCTTGCCCACGACTTTCACATCCCAGCCACTACTCATGCTCCTCCTGGGGCATCTGGCTCTGATTAGCAGCTTTTGTCACATCCTTTTTGTGTGCATTATGGTACAGGACTCTTAGTTCTCATGGATTGTTGCTGCTGCACTTCACTCCCTCCCAAAAGTAATGTATTACAACTGTGAATAAAGACAGGGAAGGTGATACAAGGAAACAAGACAATATAAGAGGGATTCAGTTGCCTAAATGAAGGTGTTCAGTGTCATTTAGGATGCCTTCCACCAGCCAAGGTAACTGCACAGGCTGACATAGGACTTAGGGGGACTCTGGTATCCCTCTGAAGCAGCAGCATAAAGTGCACAATGCCTAAAATTACACTCTGGGTAAGCAAATCTCATGCAGTCAGTCCTGTCAATGCTGGAACCTTAAAACTTCTAAAGTTTCTCATAGGCTTCACAGTAGTCAAGAACTGAGGAACTGAAGGACAGTAGTAACGCAGCTTTGCAGGTCAGTACAGGGACAATCCTTAAAGCAGAATGGAAGAAAACAGAAAAGGTGCTTGCTTCAAATGCTAGACTATAATATAACTGATCATCTGGGTTGGCTTATGGAAGGAACTAACCCCTTGTTTTCAATACTGAATGAGAGACAGTAGATGGGACGTGGTACTTAACAAGTAGTGAAATTCAAAGTATGATATGACCAAAAGAGCAGATCAGGGAACTTCTCTGTGTAGGAGCATTCAGAAAAGGCTTAATGAGGAAAAGACTGCATTTACAAAGCACAAAGAAAAGTAGGCTTTTGTCCTCCAGACAGAGAATTAGGATAACCTGAATGATGAAAACATCAAAGGCTTTGAGATGCTGTGCAAGAACAAGTGTAATATTTAGTCACTGATTGAATGTAAGGTCTTTACTGAGATCTGAGTCCAAGATGCTGCTCAGGACTCTGGGCAGGCATAGGCAGACTGGAAGCATTCCCTCCTGCAAATGAGGGTATGGGGAAGCGTGCCAAACACTGCTTAGCAAATCCCTAAACAGTCCACTCAGTGACAAATTCCTGAAGATTAAATGCATTGACATTGCTAGCCACATGCAGCCCTTTCATTTTGAAGCAGTTTTATTGGACTGTTATAGGTTTGTGACTACCTTCAGCAGGGCGTTACATGGCAGCCATGCCAACAATGATATCCTAAGTCTCTACTCAATTCTACAAGACCTTTTGTAGCTTCAGTAGCACACTGAGCTCAGGTTTCTAGCAGACATAATAAGGAGGGGGGGGGGGGAAATAAAAAGGTTATTTGAGACAAACCCCAGTTGATTTACCTCAAAAGGTTTTCTTTTCTCCAGGAGATAGCACATCTAAGATAGAATGACATCATGACATGAGTGCTGAGTCAACCTGATGGTTTTCCAGTTTATCACAGGCTCTTATTGATGCTGTAACACTGCTGCTGCATAGGATGATCTTTTGGATACCTCAAGAATTTAAGACACTTGTCAGCTGCATCTTGCAGATCCTTTTTATAACACAGGGCTCTTCAGATTCAAAAAGCTTTACACATTAGCTTTTTGGCTTCAGACAGAAGCTCACTATTGCATTCTTTTGCACTGAATAGAGGCTTTTACAGTGTAAATGTGCCCTTATCTAATTCATACGGTTACCTCTAGCCAGCCAACACAACTGCACGTAACTGTGCAGTTGTTAAGAGGTTATTTTATTTCATCTTGAGCAGGTTGGGTTTTTTTCTTTATTTTTGTATCCCATCAGGGTAAGATGAAGGAAGGCTGGAGTCATAGATTATGTACAAACTCACTTTATTTAGGTCTTTCTTTGATATGAATCCCTGCATCACTAAAGTTACTGCATTAGGTCTTCCCATAACATCTTTGTTGCTGATTCTGCCCTGACTTTTTTGCTGGTGATTGATTATAACTTTTCATTACATTATAACTTTCATTCAGAAAGATTGCAATGCGCTATTTTATTTCTGTAAAAACTCTCAGTTTAAGCACCTAGTTGAATGCAGCCTTTTCCTGAATGCTGTGGTTATTCCAAAGCACCAAATTCCCTATTCTCTTTGCTGCACTGATCTTTCCTCTGTGCCCAGCCACATGGGACACCTTCTCACTTCTGCCAGCTGTGCCTTTCACTAGATCCCCAGTGAAAAGCTAATTCAGCTTCTAAAATGACATAAAAACTCATCCAGCAAAAGAATTAACATTTTTCTGCTGGTTTTGTGAGCTGAACTGGCTCACCAATAAGTCAGAGCTGGCACAAGGAATAGGGCAGGACACTGCACCTACAAACAGGTCCTAACTTGATGGAGCCAGAGCAGGCAGATGAAGAAGTTGAACCCCCCCTCTGGGAACTGTTTTGATTGCATGAGTGTTTTAGATGAGCTCAGCTGCCTAACTGCAGACAGAGGTTAATTAATGGCAATTGTCTGAGCTGGACATTTTTTGGACTAAAGTTCAAAGAGAGGCATGTTCCCTTTAATGCAAGCAGCCATGTGTGCAGCTTCTGCTGTCCTTGAAAGTAAGGCAGATTCACTAATGCCACTTCTTGTTAAAGTCTCCAGGCCAGTTCAACACCTTTGCTCAAATGAGAAGCTATCAACAACATCCCCTCCTGCAGCAGTCTATTTAAAAAAACCAACCAACCAAAAAACCACAAACCCCAAAATTCCTTGTTGTTACTGACAAATCTATCCAAAAGATAAGCAACTCTATGTGATATAGCACTAAGTAGTATATTATATTGCTTATATTCTTGGGACTCCATCTGAACTGAAAGATCCATGAGAATGTTGCCTGGACAGGGTAGTGAATCACTCAGATAGTGAGCTCTGCCCCCTCTGTTGAGCTATTTCTACTGTGTAGTGAGCAATCCAAACGGAGAGAAAGCAAGCACTAAAAGGAGAGTATTTCTGTAGGCTAGTGGTTAGGCTGCTTGCCTAAGGGAGAGCCCTGGGCTCTGGTTCCTGCTCGCTGGTCTGCTGACACAAATGGATATCAAGTCTCAGCTGCAGATGAAGTCTCAGGCACTGAGGCTAGGGCACCAAACTCCCCAGCCTTTTCAATGGCTGGATTGGATTGAGGATTCTTCGTTCTTGGCTGCCAACAAGCAGGAGTTCACTAATGTTTTTGGAGAGTCCTCATTTTCCCCAGCCCAGTATCCAGGCAGCGTAGGCTTGGATGCCCTTGGGCAAAAGATTCCAGTGTTTGCCACCTGGGTTGTTGCAAGTCAGTGAATGGTATTTGGGACAAAGTGGATTCAGTGCAAAGTGTCTCTGACAAGGATGGTGCAGCAATGTGCTTCTTCCTGGCATCTCTGTCTTCTCATCTGTCTGTGGTTCTCTAGCTGTCCTCTTTCTCAGCTCTAAGACTGTCATGACAATCATTGTGAGAGTATATTGCATAAAACATGTTCAAAAGTGACATGCTGTTATGATTGGCCGGATCTCTATGTATGCTGTGCATATGATGGTCAATGGTGGGATAACGGTGAATATGTTAGGGTGGGGAGGATTATTGTGGCACAACCTCCTCATGGGTAGGGAGGAATGGAAAGTGATAGGCCAAGACAGCAAGGAGCCCCCAGCACTTCTAGGAGTGCTGGTAAATCAGCTGGGGATGTGAGCAGTGGGTGTGAGACAGCATGAAACTTTACTGAGTACTGCTGGGCCAGATTTGGGCTGGGAACAGAACAAATCCATGCAGGGAAGCCAGCAACATTCAAATGAGTCAAATGCTTTTCATCCTTTCTAAAACATGGGGTTATTTCCTTCTCTGGGTGATGAATTTAACAGCCTCCCTTCTACCTCACCTTCTTGCAGTTAGTAAAGTTATACACTGATATACCTACAACCTATACAGCTCAGTGGTCACAGACCTTCTCACGGGTGATCTAGAGATAGAAACACAGCACTCTTATTTGCTACAGTTTATCCCCAGAGGAGAAAATTCAGGACTCAGAGGCATGATAAAGTTACTGTGGCATAAGAAGTTAGTACATGCTAAATTTGGTACTGTAGCTGTTGGTATCTGTCTCTGTGAATGCTCTCAGCCAACCCCTCACATGTCAGACCCTACATGAGAAAGGCTTAAATTGTGGTGCATCATGCTACAGCCAAGGTTGGCTGAGTTTCTGAACAGGGATAATTGTTCTGCCTTACCTCACAGATGGCACCTTGATAATCTACAGTCTAGGCCCTGACCCAGGAACTCTTGCAGCACTCTGCAAGACCTACCTTTTTGATAAATCTCTAGGCTTTGAAAGGCTGTGTGTTCATAACACCTTGTGACCTTGTCTTAGAAGTTAAGGAGCATTTTTCTTCGGAACATAAACATGAATGTAGTGTAATTCAATGAACTTCATTGAAGTACTTCTGGATTTACTTTGGTATAGTTGACAGCAGAATTTGGCTCTATATGTGTTGGCATGTGCTCTATGGGACATTGTGAGAAAAAACAACAAAGTGATCCTTCTTAAACCATGTTTCAGCTTGCTGGTGGATCTGAGCTTTAAACACTGCACTGTAGTCTAATGCCAGAAATTTTACCTACTTTCAGATCTCCCCATTGTAAACTGTCTGCCAAGGCTTGAAGACTGTAGGTGTAAAACACAGTTAAGGAGTTTTACGTTCTGAGACTTGCCAAGCAAAATAGAGTCCATGTCTCTCCTGTATTAATGACTTACATTGTGGCACGTCTGGAAAACTAAGGCTTTAATTAGCAAAAAATAGAAAATGCTTTAAAACATAGCCAATTTTGGTACTTCTGTGCTACTTCTTCGAATATAAGTTTGAAAAGGTTTTCATTTACTCTTATCAAAGGAAAAAAAAGTGGATGTAGTATCATGCTGGAAGTTTTGATTCCTTCTGGTTAGCCAGAGAACAGGTATATGTACAAGCAAAATTGCATATGATGTAAATGTGCATGTAAGTAGCTTACCTAGATTTAGCACACCCATCCTTGGGAGAATTTCACCTGTCCTGTCTGCTCCTCCCTACAGATAATATTTCATTATTTTTCTTCTCGTTGTTATTATTATTTTTTCTTTTCTTCTTATTGTTATTGTTTCATTAAAGCTGTTTTAGGGTTTTTTTTCAACCTGTAAGTCTCTCTCCCTTTTCTTCTGTCCCTTCTGGGAGAAAGCTCGATGTTGGGTTTCTATATATGTCGCAGTGACTTTGCCTGAGAATTACTTAGTGTGTTTCTTGTGCTTAGAGCAGGAGGCTGCCTTAGAGACCTCCCTGAGGTCCTTCCCAACCTGAATGAGTCTGTGATGTTGTGATCTTACAGAGACATTTACATCAGTGAAAGTGAATTTAGCAAGTTACCAAAACAAAATGGAAGTTTATTTTGTCTGGATGCAAATTCTGATACATTGTGCAATTTAAAGCAACAATAAATGGCTAGGAATCATCTTGACTTAGCTTCCTCTGCTCTGTACCTATTGAGTTTGTCGTAAAGTCATTAATGTCAAGCCAAATTAAATGGGAGAAGACTTAGTCCATTAAATTACTTCTGATTTAGTAAGCAAAGTAAATAGCTGTATGAGCTAAAACAAAATTCTACTGTTGACTGAATGCGCAAGAATGAAGAGAGCAAAAAAGATGAAAAATGAAGGGCCAAGATATCTTTATTATTTTCCATGATGTTTCAATATATTCTGGACATTTAAATTAGTGGTTTACTTCTCTATTCTTTAGGTCATGTTCAAACTTCACAAGTTGTGTCTACCCCATATCTGCAGCATGAATTTCAGGATTCTTGATAGACCCATAGCATGGTATCTGGGATACCAGTCTGCGTTTAGCCTCATCTCATCTAAAATTTAGGTAAAGCCAGAGATTAGAATGGACTGCAAATATTCTGCAGGGTAAAACCATCCTTAGCTCTCCTGTTTGAGCTTAGCATTTTCAAAGGCTGACGGGGTAGCTGGGGAAGCCTTGATTTAGCAAGGCTGCAGTTTAGCATGTTTGGCTTTTTCCTACCCTCTGCAACACATATGTGGCCTAGCTTGAGCAAGGCAAGTATCATACACAGACATTTGTTTCGATCTCTGGTCCGCACCTTGGGGCAGTTTACAAAGCAGTGCAGGTGCCGTAGTTTAAACAACAGTCAATATTCAATATTCTTGTGACAAAGTCTTCTGTCTCATGGTATTAATATGTAATGGGCCAGTTGTATATGAAGATGCAGATTCGATTCAATTCACAGTTGCATTCAAATTTAGTTGTGTCCTGGTTTCCCAGGAGCAGCCCCCCAGCTCAGCCATGGCAGCAGGCCATGAGTAGCCCCAAGTCAGCTGGGAGTTTTAGTCAGGGCAGCTGCCCCAAGCTGACTCACAGGTGTGTCCCATAGCACTGACATCAAGCTCATTATAAAAGGAGGGAGTTTACTGGTAGTTGGTGTTCCTGTAGCTCTTCCCTCTTGGTCTCCTGTTTCTCCTGCTGCTCCCAAGGACCAGGCTGAGTATGAGCTTGTGCAATTTATGTTGGTGTTTGTATTAGTTTCGTTATTTCATTAAATTCATTTAAATTTCAGCCCATTGGGCTTCCCTGTTTTTTTCCCCGATTCCTCTTCTCAGCTGAGGAAGAAACATTGGGTAGTAGAGCAACTGCTACAGTTTAGCTCTGGATGCAGGCTAAACGTAGATAAATTGCCAAAAAAAAAAAAAAAAAGTCTAATATGCTTTTAAAGTTTGCTTATTGTGGATTCAAATGCCATTTTTCTTATCGGTCTGACTATAAAGCACCACTGAGAAATCTGACCATGACTTAAAAACTGACTGATATCTCCAGTTGTCTAGAAGTGTTGTACATGGATACCACTGCTAATTTTCAGGTGTAAAAAAATAGCTATGACTCACCGTTGATCTTGTTAAGAACAGCAATGGATAAATAGTTTGGTTAATATAGATTTCTAAGAGGGAACCTTCATTTTACTTGGCTTACACTGCAATTATTTTAAAAACAGCTAGATAAAAAGACCCATTAATCTACTTTCCTTTAGTGTTTTCAAACATGCTGCAACATAAAATGCCTGATAAAATTAAGATTATTTATTTCACAGTCTTAGTGCCTTTACATGTCTGAATGGCACCCAGCCAGCAGTCTACTCAGAGTAGTGTTTAGTGTGTGCAGGAAAAAGAAACTGGTTAGAAAAGTTATTAAGTAACTTGCTAGAGTATTCTGGTTTGTATTTTAAGTGTTCTCACAAAAGATACATTCACTTATATTTCCAGGCAATTCAATGAGTAAGAAGCACAAAATACTTTAATCTGAAACACCTTTGTATTTGATTTTGTAGAATCTTGACAGTAATGTTTTTCTTTAGGTACTCTCCACTATCCTCCTGTAATCTGAAGATGCAGAAAAGTGGGGGAAACTGACTTTAAAACATAGGTATTTTGGGGAAGGGTAGCAGTCAGTCCTGAATCAAAACACAAGCAAACTGCTTTTGTTCCTCAAAATATGATCTGCCATAGCCAACAGTTAGTTAACTGACTCAGTATAAAGCTGATTAGCCAAGATTTTGCTTCTTTCACTTAGTAGATCTCATTTTGCTATTCTGGCTGAAACTGAGCTGTAGCTTACTCCTCAAGGCATGCCTTTGAGTTTAGTTGCTCTATCTAGACTCAGAATGACTAAAACTTCCAGGATCTGGTTTTGTGTGTTATATTTAGTATTTTAAAGATAACTGCAGGCTTGATTTTGGTTGCCAAGACTTTGTAGTGAGTAAATACTGTAACCAAAAAAACAGAAGATAAACCACAGATACAACCACCACAATTTCTTAATTAACAGAAACCATCCTCAAGTTGTGTTTTTAAACTGAAAGGTGTTATCTTTCTTCCTGTTTTCACCATTGTGGCTGCTTTAAAACTCCATGTTCTGGTTACCATAGGGTAGGTACATGGCCACAAACACACAGATTGGTTTCAGCATTGGTGCTAGTAATTAAATCATAGTACAGGATGTGACTCTACAACCCCTGTGTTGTGAATCCATATACCCAGGCTATAATAGAGTAGGATTGACTTAATTATTTTGGTTTAGGATACTAGAAGCTATGGTACATTCTGTATAGCTTCTCAGAGACCTTCAATATTACAAAACTTAGAGGTCTGATGCTAAAGAGTCCTGATGATATAAAATTTAGAGGTCTACCTTGCTCTGTAAGAGCTACATCACATCCTCCAAATGGAAGTCCCAAGAGCCAGCAGCTTAAGTGGGAGCAGCTTATAATAGTCATTAGGAGATGGTGAAAAGAAGAATGTATCTTAACTCATTGTATTGTATAGTAATTTACATTGAAATTTCCCTGTGAAAGTCAATTAGTCCAACCTGTTTCTCAGAGGAGCTAATGCAGCCATAAATGTACTTATCAGCTCTTCCTTATTTGTGAGCAACGGGTCCCCCTAGCTGGTTAGTCTGACGTCACCACCACAAAATTTTCCTTGATGCATTCCAAGTACCTCTTGGATTGCTTGTGCCTCCTAGTGTTACCTTTCCAACAAATCTTACAGTGGATAGATTACCCTATGGGAACCAGGACGTGCTTTCATAAGGCTGCTTCTTCCAGTTGTTTATAAAAGACTTTATACAATTACTCCCATGCACTGGCAAGTCTCTAGCAGACACCCAATGCAATGCCCCCTTTGGCCTTCTTACTTTTAATGATATATAAGTGAATGAATATCATGGAAACACTTGTGCTGGAATGGGACACTCAGCCTGAAACAGTCTCCTGGATTAAGAGTGCTAATGCATTTTAGCAGATTCACACCTGGACCTGATTCATCTGTGGATATCCACATCCCCCATATAGCTATGCCCTTGATCATGTGCTCTCAATTTATAGCAGCCTCTAAAGATGTGAACAGAACTGGGTTTAGCTGCTTCATCTCCCTGCCACCTGTTCATAAGATATAGCGTTTTAAGAATCATGATGATACTGATTTGTGTCAATTTACATACAAAAATATGAGAATCATCAACAGGTGTTAAGCTTTGTCATGATGTTTTAAGTTCCAAGCACACAACAAAGCTGAACAGCCTACAGTTCTTGACTAGCAAAAATCTAGACATCTGTAGACCATCAGTGTCTGTGGGGCTAGGCAGAGTTTTTGGCAATTTCATACTTGGGTTCGGTGCCTGAGTTCTATAGAAACTTCACTTTGGGAGTGTATTTTAACCCTGGCTTTTAATTCTTTGAAATAGTAAATGAAGACACCGACATTTTTCAGGGACAACATATTTCTTATAGTAACATATTTCTACTCAACGATGGCATTGTAAGGCAGAACCCGTACATATTCTCTTCCAAATCCTTAGATCTGTTGGGCTAAGCTAACCTTAGCTCAAGGGATGTTTCTGCTTTGAAAATCCACCTTAAGGTCTCTCTTCTGTGGATCAATACCAGTGCTAATGGTGACAAATAAGATGCTTGAGGTGACTGCTCTGTCATCCTGTTGATTTTAGTAATTGTGCCTTAAACTCAAATATGAACTAACAAGAAAGGAACTCTGATTTAGTTTAGTTATTATTAACACTGCAGTGCTAATAGAAAATAAGTGTAGTCAGATACTATTTTTGTCTGGGAACTAAGCAGCTCAGATGCTGACTAAGAAGGTGCTTTTTATATGCAGTCATGTCTCAGATGAGATACACTTAAAGAGGTAGTTTTGTACGAATGGTTGACACTGAATTAGCCGAAAATTCAGTGTGTTTCAGATCATGTGTGGTGATGAGATAGTCGTGTACCTATTTTTGCCAGTGTTGTGGTGTATTTTTGGATGTGACTAACCCTCTTTCTGGAATGAAGGTGCTAGATTGCTTTAATTTTCGTTATAACTGGAGATGCAACATATGACTATCTGAAATCATGAGTTATTTTTTCATCATAACAGTATATTTTTGGTGTTTTTCATTTGTTATGCTATGTGTAGAAGATATAACAGTAATTTCTGACAGGTTCTTCTATTTGCAGGCACTATTGGTGTAGAAATTACATAATGATCTAAGCAAGACAAGACTTGTAGGTAGTGACAGTATCTATTAGGGAGATCAGGCGTGCAAGCCACACTTCTCGTCTAAACAGAAGTAGCAGATGTCAAAGCTAAATGCAAGCTTAGTGCAGGGTTTAACTAAATATGTATCACTGAGAATATTGGAGAAAGAGACAAGTAGTTTTATCTTCTGGACAGTAACTGCTTACCTTTTTTATCCTTTTCTCTAGATAACCAAGACCTTAGTCTCCAGGATAAAGTTCTAGACAAAGGAATTTCGACAATTTTCTTAATAGAAGTTGATGAATTTTAATTGTTGCATATTACAGACTTGAGTTAAACACCCTTGAGGAGAAAGTCACGTAATGAACTATAGAGAAATGCAATGAATATAGTGTGAGCCAAAGATATTCCAGCAATAGCCAGAAATCAGCAATTTTCTTTCAAAGCACAGAAGATACCAATCAGAGACTTAGAGCACAATGTACTTTATACTTTATTGATAAACTAAACTTGCATAGAGAACACACTATCTGGCTTGCCTGTTGTGTGTAGCAGCCCTGAGGTCAGTTTTTTATCTAGAAATGAGAACTGTGTGAGGTTATCATTTTACAACGGATACCAAATCACCATTGCATAGTCGAAGTTGTCTTCTATTGACTGGGAGTATTTGGAAGGCAACTCTTAACAGTTTAATAATCTTACTGTTTTGCTTAACTAAAAAGAAAGGTTAAGGCACATGGGTTGTTGATGAAGAAATCAGCATCTCTGCCATTACCCAATGACAGCCATTTGTCAGCGTTTTGAAAGAGAAAAATGGGTGAAGAGATGGTGAGTATTAAACTTGTCATGAATTTGTCAAGTCAACACATTAATGTGATTTGGGTCAAGTCAGTGGTGGCTCAGCCAAGCATTCATGGCTTCACTAAACCCTGGGAGAAGTAGGAGAAATTGAGGAAGCCTGCAAGAAAGTTTAGTTTGGCAAATAAGTGACGAGCCAAATAAAGAACTCCAGGGGGAGACCTTCTCCATCAGCTTATATGACAGGGAGAGTGAGCAGGGGAGCTGGGTTATGGCAAGGCAGGAAATCTGCGAGGGGCAATAGCTGGCCCCAGCAGGAGAGCTCCAAGGCAGGAAACAGGAAAGACTGAGTCTGTTTCCCTCCCTTTTTCAGAGTTCTTCTTTCATGAGCTCATAGGCCAATATCCTCATAGGTCTGCTAATGGTGAAAGACAGAAATACTGTTTCTCAGGTTAGGAGCTCTAGTTTCTTTCATGTGGTTTCAACGTTTTTATCGGCCTTAATGAAAGTTTCATTCATATGAGATTAAGAGAGCTGGCTATCCCTTGAGCATCCCATGTAATCAGACAGATATAACTCTGGTCTTATGCTAAGGTCAGAGGGACAGAGCACTATGTCTTGTGTCTTACTGCCTGGCCAGAGCATTACTTTTCCAGTAGTCTGAAGGGATTAAACACAAACAAGAAAAGAAACAACTACAAAAGGAATAAGTATACTGCAGCACTGATATCAGTCAGTTCAGTAACAACTATCAGTGTCCTTCTGTAGATGCATTTCAGAGGTACAACATGTAAAATTTCTACTCTTCATGAGTAACAGAGATTAGCTGGTGATGGAATACAGGTAGCAGGAATGGATGGAATGCTGCTAGCAGGCCCTTCAGTATTTATTAATCCTATTCCTTTAAGGATATCAGAGTGTGCTAGGCACTCTTGTCCCCTACAATAATAGTGAAAAAGCAGATGGTCTGCTTGCTGAAAATAGAATCCTGGTACTATAACCTGACAAGTATCGTAGTTTTAACATTGTTTAACATTAATTGATTAATTTGATCAGAATAAGGTTATTTACTGTATTTCCTCCTCCTTGGCAGCCTTCATGTACACTGAGGTCATTAAAGCTCTAATTTATATAGGAGCTTCCTAAAACATGATCTGCTTGCGTAGGCATAGGTAGAGCTTTCACATGCAACTGAATGCACTAATATATTTTTGCAGGTGAAATCTAAAGCATGCTGTTTAATGTCAAGTGTAAAATATATTTGCAGTAAATGTGTTCCTAGTTCTTATCAACTATGCAAAACTAAACCCAGAAATTATGTGTCTAAATATGCAATGTGTTCCTCCAGAACTTGTGCCGATCTGTCTGAAACAGAATATTAATGTCATGGTTTCAACTCTAAACTGGAAATATATTTATTTTCTTTCTTTCTTTTTTTTTTTTTTCCTTTCAAACTAGTGGTCAAAACTTATATAATGATGATGCAGCAGATTTCATTAATGAGTGATTTAGTATGCATTACTGTTTAATATGAAAAACACAGATCACAAGCATCTTCTTTCCTCCTCACTTAAAATTACTTTGTCTCTTATATGTCCTTACCAACTTGAACTACTAGACGTGTCTTCTGAGGAATGGGAAAACAGACTAAATAACATGTCTGTTTTCTTTTCCAAACATTTTTTTTTTTCCTGTTCAACCTGCAATTGACAGAAGTGAAGCCTTTACTTCCATGGAAAATGTTATCAGTGCAAAACCTTAGACAGCATAGGCTTTGTGATTTTGATTTTGTACAGAATGCAGAGTGGATGGACAGTTAACCATCTAGACTGAAATCTTTCTGCTGCTGTGGTGCAGCTGTAGGCATCTGTCATCTCACTGTGGCTGACAAGGCACACATCTTGAAGCTTGGGGTTGTCTTCTTCATAAATATGCTTGTAAGCAATTAGATAAGGGAAGATACTGTTTCTTTTCCAGAACAGCAAAGAAACAAGCTTCAAAAAGCCTGCCCAGGCCTGTCCCTTCCACTTGAACCTTGGGTCTTAGGCTTCCTACAGAGGGGCCAATCTTTGCCTTTACGGAGGCCAGTCTTTGTGGAGCCAGCTATCTATTTTTACTGTGGCTGGTAACAAAGTCATTATGAGGTATTTTTCCGTAAAAGGCAAATTGTCCATCCATACAGAAGGTGTTTCATTAAGGTGAGGAACGGGAGATTGCAAATTGCCGAGTGTTTTATTACATTTCTTTGCCTACAAAAGCAACAAACACCTTGCCAACTGTACTACTGTCTTCTCATTAGCTTTTATGACTTCTATTACACTACTTCTTAGTCTTGTTGTGCCAGATGATGCGCTAGCAAGGAATAAAATCCAGCCTCTCTTTAGCTGAGCCCCGTTAATATCTCTTTGTGGGGCAGTCTCAAACCTGTGAGAAACATTTACATAAGAAGCAATATTCCTATATTTCTTTGACAACATTCTGAGCTGCAAAGAAAAATTATTTCAGCCTGAGCTACTAGTGGTTTTGCCTTAGACAACCTCAACATCCAACAGTCTGAGTCAGAAAGAAAACTGCTTCTGAGTTCTCTAGTGTACTGGAACAATGAATGCAGATTAGTCTCGAAATAAATACAGTAATAAGGCCGTTCCCCTGTATGAACCCTCATAACTACTGACAGAAATTCTACTCCCACTGAAGCTTAGTAGGATATTCCCATTGAATTCTGAGAATCCAGTATTTCACTATCAGCCCTCAGAGGTATTCCTGCCCTGCTGACTTGAGTGAATGGAGAACACCTGTGTGATTATTGCTGTTTAGAACAGATGCATTTGATAAAATATGCAGGATATTTTAATACTAGTCTAGTCAGAAATTTTGGTGGCAGCATTTGTATTTTTTTTAAATGTTGACTGAAGCATAGTAGACATGCCTATATGCTGGGTAGTTTTTCAGTAATTTAGCAATATTACTGCTACTTTGTACTATTTTTTACTCTATCTGCTACTATTGCTACTATCTTATGAGAGAAGCTAATAGGATAAAAAGAGCTCTGATTTTCAAGGTACAGTACTCAACTATTTTGCCTTTATGCTGGCCAAAATCGCATGCTCATTACTTGTAAAAATACTAGATGACTCCCTTCCTACCTGAGGAAAATTAGACCTGCAACAAAAATGAGATTCGAGAGATAGCAGAAAAAAACCCATCCCAAAAAGCTGAGCTCACCTTTAAACACAGATGGGTATGTACACACACACACATGCATTTACACATACCTGCACACACACACAAATACACAAGTCACAGATGCAGGCTAATTCACTCGCTGAGCCTGCTTAGGAATAGGCATCCTAGTTATGTTGGTAGCATGCATGATTTCTGATTAATGCCAGTTCTGGTATTCCAGGCTTTAAAATAAGTATGAAAATAGTCCTTCAGGGAAGATGTCAGCATCTTTTAACTTCCCTTTAATCTCCACTGCCCCAAGAAACTCTATATGCTCACACCTTTTCTCTTTAGTATATAGAAAATTTATTATGACAATGACTGGATTAAGAAATAAAAGTCAGTTAGGATAAATCTTACCATAACTTTTGGGACTTTCTGAAATCTCAGAAGAGGATTCTGTGTATCAGCTCATAATCCGAAACATTTTAGTGATACAAAGCATTGTGTAATGTTCAGTCAGATTCTGAATCCCTTCTCTCCATGTTTCCTACTGAATACAATCCTCAGAAGTATTGGATGCCTTCAACTGCCCTGGAAAAAGGGACTCAGTGTTATCCAGGAATAATGTGTCTTGAGAAAAGATTACATCGAGCAAGCATGAGCAACTCAATGTTTATGAGGATTCCACTGTTCAGGGAAAAAAAAGCAACCTGGGGATATAGATTTCTGGTGTTTTATTGTTAGAAAAATAAAGCAAAGGAGATGAATATGGCTGAAGATGTTGTGGCACTTTACTAATTGGTAGGTAGACAGAGGATGTACAATTTCTGGGATACTGACTCTTCTGAGAGTTTGTGGTTTTATGCAGCTGAGTGTCTGGCCTAAACTTGGCTACATGTTAAAAAAAAAAAAAAAGCAGATCTAATTTTTTGGCCTATGGTATCTAAGAAATTGTTCAGCAGAAACATGAAAGACTGCATGAGCTGAACTGGAAAGCAAGAGGACATTGTGTAATAAATAGGAGTCAAGAAGGTGACTGAGGAATAACATTTTCCATTACAGCAATCCAAAGCAGAAAACTCAACTGTGAGGTTTTTTTTTCCTCCCTGTATGTTCTCCTTCTCAGTTTCTCAGAAAGGCACTTGCTATATTCAGATGTACATTCATCTTTTATTTCATACGCAAATATTAGCAAACTGAACCATGAGGCTAAATTCATCGTATTCAGCACTTTCAAAAGAAAGTACAGCTGCCAAGAGCTTGTGGTGGTTCAGGGACTTTGCTTTTACAGGCTTCTGTGGAGATTAAAAGTTAGCTCCAATACAAACAGCTCTTTCATTAGGCTCTCACTGATTGTGACAATTAAATCAATTTTTCAGAAAGCACACCATTAATAAGTAAACTTCCCTAGTTCCCAAGAGGTCTATCTATGTTAAATAAGATGAATCATAATTTTAGATCATTCAGGAATAATCTTAGTAGACAAGGCAGAAGACAGTTTGCTTTCTTCTACTGATGACTCAGAGGATGCATTGCTGTGTAGCAACGTATTCCATAGAGGAATATTTCTGTTTGATGCTAGTCTTTGGAAACCATTCCTCTTTTCTGTTTCTGTTTCTATGCCCCCACAGTAATTACCTTAGCCAGCCTCTGATATTGATTGTATATCCCTAGATATCAATTAGATTGAGATCTACACAAAAAAGATGATTATAACTAGCAATTCTCACAAGCCTCAGAAGTGGACTTCAATACTGAGCCGCTTCACTAGAAGTTCCTACAAGAATGCCAGTCGGTAGGAATTTTGTGTGCAGTGCCAGGCAGTGGGAATCTTGTGTGCAAGATGCATATCTAACAGCAGCAGAACTGAGATCACGAAGCTGTTGACAAACTGAAAACTTAAAAAAAAATAAAATAAATATTCTACTCCCCAAATAACTAGACTTCTATGTCATGGATGCAGCTACAGTTTTTTGAAAATGCAGTTCTACATACTCCAAGACAAGACACATTGTTTCAATATGGCACTATTCTTCTCCTTGTGTGGAGGAGCCTTTATAACTCATTTAGCTACTGATCCCCTTCCTGACTGGAATTTCCTTGCCTTGTCCTCATTATTTTTTTATAAATTTTAAAGTATCTTGTCAAAATCAGTTTATATTACTTTTTAAATGTAACTTTTGCAAATTCATGCATCATTAAATTAATGGTGAGAGAACAGATTGTTTTTTGTTGTTTTGGGTTTTTTTTTTTTTATAAAAAAGAGGTTTTAAAAGGCCAGTAAAAAGCAGATTTCATTAGACCAAGAATCAGTATCTGTAGGACCACAATGCTGCCATGCTTTGGGGGCCAGAGCTGGCAGTGCACTGTGCAGGGTGGTTGGAGATAATCTGGATATCTCAAACATGACACTGCTTTAAGTAATGCAGACATACCTTAATTCTTATTTTCAGTAATCTAGGCACTTAGGTTCTTCAGTCCTCTTGAAAGTGAGACAAGAGGACCAGAGGAAATCAGATTGTGCCAGGGGAGGTTTAGATTGGTTATTAGGAAAAATTTCTTCACCAAAAGGGTTATCAGTCGTTGGAACAGGCTGCCCAGGGTGGTGGCAGAGTCCCCATCCCTGGAGGTCTTTAAAAGACATATAGGTGTGGTGCTTGGGGATATGGCTTAGTGGTGAACTTGGCAGTGCTGGGTTAATGGTTGGACCTGATGACCTTAAAGGTCTTTTCCAACAAAAATGATTCTATGATTCTATGAAAGTAGAGTAAAGCTCTTGTGATAGTGAATCTTAGTGCTGCAAATTATTTACAGGATTACAAAACTGTAATTGTTAAAGTTCACCTTCTTGAAAAGAGAAGGAAATGTTTAGCTCTGTAATTCTTTTGTCCTGTAATCCTAGTTTCGCCCCTTCTGCAGGAATAAACCTGTTGATTTACAGAACATAGTAGTTACAGCTGGATCACGCTCCCATTCTGTTTCCCGTGCTGTTATGATGTTCTTTCAGTTCATGTGCTGCTCTCTGGTGGAAGGTTGTTGTGGCATGTGTCATGTGAGAGCTACTGGTACCTCTCAATCAACAGGCCACATCATTCACTCTGTCTTCCATACTTATGCCAATGAACTAGGTCTTGTGAGTGGGTGATAAGTAAGATCATGCATTGTTAATGCTTCTTTGTGTACATTAGCTTCTGGTCTTTTGTCTAAATAGACTCCATTTCTCATCTGCTGAAAAGAGGGCATACAGGCAAGCAGCAAAATGTTCCCTGGTTGATGTTCATGAGACCACTTTTTTTTTTGTTTGTTTGTTTTTTTCCCCATGAACAAGTCAGTTTAACTTCAGAGCATATTGGTTTTTTTCTCTGATCCTCTTTGACCTTGTATGGGTACCTCAGCATTTTCCTTCAGCTTGAAAAGTTTATGGCGTGTGGTTTCTGTGGAGTAAATGACCAAACTCCTAATGCTTTTAACAAATCCAAGCTGATTCCCAGTGGAGCTGCCAGATTAAAGATCTTTTTATTTTCTAAATGGTACATCAACTCAAGTGTTGGCAGTGGCAATCTGGATGAGATGCTGCCAATGTGGGTAGCCATGCTGCTGCCAGCTATTCCTCAAGCATTGCTCTGTGTCTTTAGGCCATGAGAACATATTCCAGCTGGTAGGCATGAGCAAAGAACAGGTTAAAGATGCTCTACAAGAGGATGGGAGAGGTGAGAATGGAAACTGAAGTGTTTTAGTTGCTCACAGGTTTGGAAACAGTACAAACCATGCGCAGAGTGTGGCTTCTGCTGCCTATTTCATTCTGTTATTTAACAAGTAATGTTTTGAAACTCCTTCTCTGTAGATTCTGAATAACTTCAGCCAGTCTGACGTTACATGTGCTCAGTGAGTGAAAGCTTTCTTTGTCTCAGGGGCACTTGACATGTGCAAACCAAACTGAGTTTCTCAGTTCAGTTGCTCTTGGGTAGGGAATTGTGGCATCAGTGGACCTGATGCCCTGGCAGAGAAGACAAGAACTTTCTGGATAGGGTGGGAAAACAATCTCATCAGTACAGCTTACTCTTTCTAATCAAAGTAGTTCACAAGTGGAATAATCAATATGCAACCATTGCCTTTGGTCATAAATAGTGGATTTCCTTTTCCAGGAATTAAAAATTACTTAAGTTAGCTTCCCTACATTAACTTTATATTGCATAATTTAAAGATGTCTGAAAGTCTCTGAAAGCTGAAGTATTAGTCAGTTTGCTGACAAGTGCTGAAAATATGTACAATAACTACTGTTCATACTAAATTAAGCACTAATGTAACGAGTTAATCAAGTAAATTCCATTTCAATATCATAAGGAAAAAGGGTTAAATTAGGCCTGAAAAAAATGTACTTTTTGAAGAGCTGAGTGATCTTAAAACAATATATTATTGAATTTGCCATGCAAAATGGTACATGAGTATAAAGGCTGTTCAGTGGGTGTACATACATATGCAAGTATGTATGCATAAAAATTTTAATTTCAGAACTAATGCTGATAATCTTAAAATGCTATTTATACAAATGTATCTTGAAGTAGTATGAAACTTCACATTTGCATCTTCATATGAATACAAACAGTGTTCAGTGCTATCTAGTCCATCTGTCTCTGGCAGTAATTTTAAAACCTTTACTGATTCTGGAATTGCATCAAAAGTAATCTCTTCTTTTATGGAATATGTGTACTTCCACATGCCTCATCCCTCACCAGCTCATTTCTGTAAAACTTCCTTGTCCTTCTTCCTTGATGAAGTTCATGCTTCCAATGGTGTATTTAATTGTGTTCAGCAGTCGCTCGGAGTATTCATGAACATGGCAAATCCAGAAAAGCTATTTCTGGGAGATGGAAAAAAAAAGTTAGTGATTTCCAGAAAAGTAATAAAATTTTAAGTACCTTTTGTATTTATTGTAGATTGGACTGGTGGCACCATGTATTAAAATTGCCCAGAAGTTCCATTACAAAATAATTTTTCTGTTGCCTATAACTTTGCCAAACTTTAACTATTTGGCCTGAAATTTTGCATACTGGTTATCTGCCTCAGGCTAAATCTTTCTGGAAAAATTCAGTCAAAATGACTATTTCCAAGAACAAAATTAGGGGAAAATACATCATTCTGTCCATATCAAATTCTGGTTACCTCTTTTGTGTGAAATTTTAATGACTTGAAACAGAAACAAAATTTGGCAGGGGTGACTGAGGTGTCCAGCCTGAGCTTTTTGTTGTTGATGTGCTACTGCATCTTGAATAAATTAAGAATCTTTCAAGAGAAAACAAATTTTAAAATAATAATCCCAGTTTGCTAATACTGAGTAGAGGATTACTAGACTTCTGAAGTCACAATTCTGAAAGACTCTTATCTGCACTGATCAAGATATCACTTTGTAGTGAGCTGGGCTTTTTTTGCAGTAGATCAAGTCAGGGACTAGTATCGAAAGTGCATTGCAGCAAGACCTCAGCACTTGTCCTTCCCAGTCTCCTTGTTCAGGCAGTGTAAAGGGCAAAGCTTTGTGTTTCCATTACAAAGATAGTCAGAGGTGATTGCAAGAGAAGTGTGTTAGAACAAAGACAAGACTGAGACTTGAAGCATCTGTCTGTAAGGAGGGAAATAGAGATCATGGGAACTGGGATGCAAGAAAATAGGACTGTGGGGTGACTGACTGGTGCTGAGTCCTGAGGAATTCTGATTTTTTTGGACTGGAGGTTAAACACCAAAGGGCCATGAAGGGAACTTGAAGGGAGAAGTCCTGTGGAAATATGACTGCAGTCCTGTAACTAAATATTGTTATAATGCACATACTGAGCAGTGCTGCATTACAAATACAATTTTGACATTTACTAATGTGTGATTGATTGTTACTGGAACCGGTTTTATATTTCTAATGCTGTATTTTAGTGTGCAATGTAAATGAATGCTTTGGTTTCCAGTGTTAGCCTCTCATGACCTTCTAGAGTTGGAAAACCAAACTTTGTAACTCGCTGGAAAACTGTTAGACTTTTCTTCTGATTTGTATAATGTTCATCCTAACCCATTTGAGCAACAACATGTCAGACCTTATCTTCTCACTCATGACAGGAAGTGCCATCCTGGGCTTGAAGCTCCGAGTTAATCTTGTTTCCAAAGACAAAAGCTAATGAAATGTTTCGATTAGTTTTTTCCTTAAAGTGAAGGGCATTTATCTAGGCTAGAGTAGTATCTTGCTCCTGTGAATGAAGCACTTCATTAAGATGGGAAGGGGTCATGTTGGATGCATGGGGTTATAAGTGCTGAGGTACATGATTTATAAACCAGTCCTGTGTACAGCAGGTTAGAACTGGACTGAGAAACTAAGTCAGGGCTAGTGTGATTCAGCTTCTGAAATTCATTCCTTCACAGCCTGTGCTGTACTGAGCAGAAAAGAGTCTAAATCAACTTTTACTTCAGCAACTGGAGGCACTTATGGAATAGTTTAAGTTAGAGTGGACCTTGGAGTTCATTTGGTCCAAACCCCTGCTCAAAGCATGTGTTAGTAGAAACTCAAGAAACCAAATTAGATCCTTATGCAGAAAACAAAACTTTTTGAGACATTTTAACTAAATACTGTTTTTCTTATAAGAAATTACTCCCTTTGCAAGAAAAACACATTTTTGAGGTCAGTAGATCTGTTTGTCATATGAGAACAAACAATGAGGGAGGAATTAGTAAAATTCTTAATACGAGAAACACAAAGTGTGAGAGTCTTGAAGACAGCTGTTTTGCTATTAACATTCCTCAGACACTGAACAATTTTTAAAGTGGCTTTAAACCTTGCCAAGTTAATTGCCATTGTAGCTGTGTTGGTTAGGGCAAAGGCTATTGGAAATGGGGTCTTATTGTTCACATGGGTCAAATGAGGGCACGTCTTAGCTGATCTCTGAACTGTGAGGTTAAATGTTTGACCTGATCAGATTGTCAGGAAGGCAAAGAGAGCAATAGAGACAGAAAGAGCTGCTGGGTTAAGCAGCAATAGTTCAACCATACTGTCTTCCACCCAGTTGCACAAATATAAGTGATATAAAGAAGGGGAGAACTTGGTTCTAAAGTGTCATAAAAAACATCTGAGGAAAAGTTGTTCAACAGACACAGGCCCCACCTCTGAGAAGCTGATCCTATCAGCCGTATGCACTATAGGTGGAGATGCCTTTGCACAACTTAAAATCTTTCACTAATAGTTGCTTCTGGTTTGTGTTTAGTGAGAATGTTTGCAGCAGTATGTAAAGCATCAAGTAGCATAATATAAATCTCATAGCATATGAGATTTAAAAAACATTAATGCATTAATGATGCTTAATAAACAAATTTCTGATATGACCGACCAGCTGTTCCACTTAGCAAAAATGACGGTATAGCTTAACACCATGCTACCTTTACACTAACCACACATATTAAAGAAATGCAGATACAGTAAGCTTGACAGCAGAAATAAACATGAAAGTTTGAAACTTCCCCATCTACTTTCATATTGGTCAGATACAGGTAAAACTGTGGCCCATGTTTTTAAACATGGCTGATTTTTGGACAATAATGGATCTGAATGTGTCTTGTTCTGCTGCAAAGACTCTGCAGTTTATAAAGCAGGAATCTGGGGCTGTGATATCAGTGGGTACTTTGAACAGTGAATGTTGGACTGCTATGACCAACCTGGTCTACTGGGAGATGTCCCTGTCCATGGGAGGGGGGGCTGGAACTAGATGGTCTTTAAGGTCCCTTCCAACCCAAACCGTTCTATGATTCTACGATCTGAAATGTATCTGCTGATCTTGGGATGATCCTTTTAGCACTCTCTACAGTCAGGCAACAGACATAGCTCCAAAGAGCAAGTCCTTGAAAGAGCTTCTAAGGGTTTCTGGTCGTCCCCCCTGAGCTCAAATGAGTATCTGAGACCATTGCCCTTATTTTTAGACTTTTAAAGCTACATGAAATGAAATTAACTCTGAACATATATGATTTTATTTTTTTTCCGTTGGATACACAGAGACTTACAGAATAGTGCCCCAAACTGGAAAATCTTTTTTTTTTGCTTTTACAAAATAATGTAATCTCACATATAAATATAGTCTGCTAAAAAGATCCTAGGTTCCATAGCCTGGATCCAAAACCTGGTCTTTAAAAGCTGTTGGTCTTGGTCAAAGGGTTGCCTGTAGAAAGGTGTTGAATGTGATTGGAAGGATTAATTAAAGGTTGAGAAAAGGCAGAAATTCTGTAGAGATGAAATCTTTCAGGGTGGAAAAATGTAATGACCTCGTTGTTGGTCATGAAATGTCACCTGTTGCACAGTACTAAGTTAAATTCCTATTGAAATTGATAATACATTGTTGATTGCCTGCTTCAAATGAGGACTTCAGGATTTAGTTTGAAATTTTTTCTTGTACTCTAAAACTGTCATCATAAACTTTCATTTTCCAGATTGTTTCATCCTTTCATAAATACTTCTACGAAAGAAATAGGCTCCCTATGTTAACTGATGTTCATAATTAGTAGTTTCATTGCACAGGAGACAACAATAAATAAAACTGAGGAGCTAAGTATTTTGTTAGTCTGTTGAAGTAGATTAAGCACATTACAGAATACCATTTTGCAATTGTATCCTGAGCAGTTTTATTCTCAAACTGTCTACCTAGTATAGACACCTGACAAGTACCATTAAATTACAGGGTGAGAATGACAAATGTTCAGATTCTTGGTTCTTTTTGATTTGTTGAAGGCACACTTACCACTTTATTTCAATTTTGTATTTTTACATACCATAGCAGTAGTTTTCATGAATAGCCTTTGTAACCAGGACAGGTCTTAGTTAAACATTGCCAGAAAAAAACCCCAAATTTTTAATTAAAATCAAATCATCAGCCTGATCACAGCTGCAAGCATATTATTTATTTGTGAAAGACAGTGATTTTTATTTAATAGGATATAGTCTGTATCGTAAACTGACAACCCCTCAGGTAAAAAGGTGTGAGCACTTTGTTCAACAAACTGTTGTCTAATGATGCACTCTTCTGTCTTGTTACAAATATCACATTACTGACAGTCTGAGACCAACAGGCATTTTGTTCCACTTGTGACTGCCAGAGAGCTTTTTAAAAACATTTCCAGCTTATGGACAAGGCAAGGACCCTCAAAACAATCCTTTGTTATCAAGGAAATTTCTACTGATCATGTAGCCATAGAACTATATTATCAATTCCTCTTTCTCTTTGTTTACTTTCTCTATTTACCAGCCTGAACTCATGTGCAAAACTGTCATTTTTGGAGCTTGTCATTTTTGGAGCCTAATCATTTCAACCAATAATCAAACATAAAAACTAAAATAATACTGTTCCATCAACAGGCAAATAGTTACTATTACTAAGGAAAATATTATTCAGCCTAATTGACTTCAAGATGAGCCTTAGATGGCTTCAGTTTGACCCAATTTCTCTTTTATTGGCTTTATTGCTCAGACGTCAACATTTTGTGAATTTCAGATTGTTTTCAAGTGTCATTAAAAACCACACCGTAAGCCAGCATTTTTTAAATTTGTTTATTTTCTTGATCTGTAAGTAAAAGCCAAGGGCACATTTTTGGTTTAGAATAATTCATTCAAGCACTATGAAGTAACAAAAAGTAGATATCTACTGCCAGTTATTAGTGTAAAGCGGAAGACTGGAAGTGTTTAATATTTTTCCCTATGATTGATCAAGATATAGAAATAGATGTAATTTCTAGAGTAAGATTTTTTTTTTTCCAGAGAAGTGCTTTTAATCTGAGCTAACTGGGAATCATTTTCTTGTCCTGTAACATTTTCAAGTGTTCAGAAATGTACTTGGTTCCATAGCCAGGTAAAAATGAAAGAGGGAATAAAAAAAAAAAAAAGTATGTTTCACCCATCTGTAAACCAACATTATCCAAGCCACTGAAATACTCCCTAACAGGACAAAACCCACTGAATTTCAAGTTCCTGTTCCAAAAGGCTATACTAGGACTGTGCAGGCTGGGCAGGCCCTGCTTGCCATGGGTCCTGCCTCTCCATAGTCTGGCCTGGGAGCAGACAAGAGCACACCACAGCTCCTTTTGGGCCAGCATGAACAGGTCTCACCCAGGGCATGTGACTGAAGAGCTGCTAAGGGCTGGAAGGCATCTCTAGCTCTGCCCCTCTGGCTGGGTCTGCCCAGGGGAGGCCTCCATTGATGCAGTCAGGTGAAGCAGTTCCGTTATGCAGGACACTCTTGGAGGAAGGGCCTTGACCCTAGGTGGCCAACCAGCAAAATCATTTGTTTGTGCTTGCAGAAACAGTGACATTTTCCAGAGCTGGAATTAACATCTCTTGGAAATCTCAAACAAGCTGTTCCCAAGAGTATTGGATAAAAGTTCATCTTGTATATTCTGTTGTTGGTCTTGGTTCACCCGGCTGCCTGACATCTGCACATCTATTCATCATTTTAGCTTGCGTGGAAAATGATGGAGCATGGGGTGCTGAGTGGAGGTGAAGGGCACTGCTTTCCAAGGGAAGCAGGTTCCTCAGGTGGGATATGTTTGTGTTTACCATGTGATCTGCTAGCCTAAAGTTAAGGCTCCTAGTATGACTGCAGACTGACAGCCTGAATCACCATTTTCATCCTGAAAACGAAATGCATTTTCACACCTATCTCACTTTACCTTTGTGTGAGCAGCCAGCTTGATTCTGAAGGACAGGCTGTAACCTCAGAGCTGTGTAAATTACCCTTTCCTGCATCCCAGGGCAATCCAAATATCACTACCTGATTTCTGTACTGATCCATTAGTCCAGAACAAGAGTCACAAATGCTCTGTTTACACAAATGGACTACTTGCTACACATGGTTCTTTATATATGAAGGCCTAGTCTTGAAAGTATCATACTGGATACTACAGAAACATGAAACAACAGGAGAAAACATACACCTCAGAGTTTTGAATCTAAATGTGAGTCAACAACAAACCTGTAGAAAGGGCTGTAGAATGTAAACTATAGTTCAATAGCACAAGCAAGGGGCTAAGCACATAAGTAGCCAAGTATTGCCAAACTTTCTTGCTTGTGGTGGCCCAGAAGGGCCCTAGGAGCAACCTGGAGGAAAATAATGTGAGACCCTTGTAGGTGCAAGGGGCAACCTTGAAAAAAACAACATGCATATGCTTCTTTGGAAACTTAGAAGCATTCAATCACGAACGGACATAACCAGGATTTGAAAAATATTGTGAATGAGGAGTCCTGCAGTTTAATGTGATGTAGAAGGGAGGAATTGCAGAGGAAGCCAAAGAGATGGGTGATACAGGTAACATAGATGGGTGAGAGGATAATCTTTGCAGTAGGGAAACTGCATTTTCAAAATCTTTGCAGTAGGGAAACTGCATTTTCAAGTCACAAGAGTAGGACAACAAACTCACCAGGGTGAAAGTTGCAGATGTGCAGATGTAGAAGAAAGATCGTCTTAATAGTAGCACGTGAAAAGAAACAGGTATGATCTGGATGTGAGAACTCAGAGTGAACTTAAAAGGATGATATTTTGCATTGCCTGTGAATCTGCAATAATTCATTTGGAGAGTAATTTCTGTGCAGAAATTTGTCAGGTTTTTGTTCATTGTTACTACTGGGGCAACCGTTATCGATTGGAGGATGATGTTTGTGGTGCACTTCAAGGCAGAAACATGCTGTGCTGGGAAATAATGTAGAACACTGTTAGGGCTCATGTGTAAGTGCATGGCAGAGTGTTTTCAAGCCTCTACAAGACGATTTTATTTGCAAATAGGCAGTAATAAGTAAAAGGTGTGGATTATATTTTTGGTCACATACCTATTTATGGCTAAATTCTTGGAAATTTCAGTATTTTTAAAGCTGTGTCACAACAGGTCTGCCTGTATCACCTTCTGTAGATGTACTCAGATTGGGACATAAATTCACTAACAAAATTTCATGGAATCATGGTATCTCTGCTGTCAGAACAGATGTAAAGTGGTGCCTAAATTTCCCTACCTGAAAAGCCAGTTGGCTTTCTTACCTGGAGAGCAACTAAAAGTCAACTTGCAGGAAGATCTGATGATTAAGGAACTTGGGCTCAAGTGTAAATTCAAATCTCAGGCTAAGATGACAGCACAGATGCAGCCAGAGCTAGCAGCTGATCTCAGAACTCTGTGAACTTGCCAGATGCTGAGTGTTTGCTTAGTCCACTCCATGGTTTGGTCTACCACTGCATTGCCACATTTGCAAAATCAGTGGGACTTTGAAATAAAGTTGGAATAATACAGCAAGGAGCAGGATGATCTTATTTTTGAATGTTGCCTGTTACTAGTTTTTCATTTGTCTGTTTGCTGATAATCAAAAATATGTGAATGCTAAAAGCACTCTAAGGCTGGGGAACCCCCTGGAACACTTGTGAGATGCACAGGACTCCAAAGCAATAGGATGCTGCATAGCAGAGATATTGCTATGGCATTCTCACTCTTTTAAAGTACGAGGGATATTAACTGGTCTGCAAATGGTTAGTACTATACCCAGAGTAAAGGTGGGTTTTGGTTGTTTCTCAGCTTCTAGACTATAAGTACTACATGGCATTGATTCTTATTACTGCTTAGATTTCTGAACAGCAGTCTGATTCAGCAGTCAGAAGTTGCCTGTCCCCATAACAATAGCAATAAAATGGTATCCTTCACTGTCAGTCCAGTTTCCCCTGAAACCACCTTCTCATACATCTCTTGAAGATAAGGTTACTTTTTCTGGAGGAAGAAAAAGATAGTGATGTAGTTAGAGGCCAAGTTAAAAAATGCTTTGACATACGTTGGGTGTGACTCTTATTTCAGTTTCAAATCATAAACAAAATTCCAACTTTTTAATCATATGCATGATCGTTTTTATTTTAATATCAGCACTTTGAGGTGAACTCTCCATAACACTCTTTGGAAAGAGACCCCACAGCTTATGATTTATATTTTAGCTGAATAAGCTGTTAAGCATGATGGTCATCTGCAATGATACATTGCTTATAGAAGCATTTTACTTGCTTATAGCAGCATTTTACATTTTTCATTACATATTAACCCAAATTTATCCATGGTCGATAAAGAGGCAGACAGGTAAACGTTAATGTTAGGGAGACAATTTTGACTGCTATTATAATCCATAATTTCCTAGTGCAAATTCTAGAGCAACTAACTGGTGTAATGCTTCACTTTTTCTGCTGTTCAAGACAGGGAAGAACTGGTGACACATGCAGTCGGAGACACACATGGGCAGCAGCAACCATGATGTGACTGAGTCCAGGATCCAAACAAAAGCTGGGAAGGGAAGCAGCAGACTAGGGGAGCAGAAACTGGCTTATTCAGGGAATTGCTAGGCAGAATGGTGCCATGAGAGTAAAAGGTGCCCAAAAGAACTGGTTGATTTTTAGAGAAAACTCCTTGAGAACTTAGGAACAAACTATCCAGTTGCACAGGAAGATGGGGAGTTTCAACAGAAGACCTGCTTGGCTAAGCGAGGGCTTCTTAGATCCTCAGTGAAAGGAATCTAAACATAGCCTGCAACTACTTGAAGGGGAGTTAGGAAAAATGTCAAACTCTTCTCACTATTGGTAGTTGGCATAAAAAGAGGATCTTGGCACAAACTGCATCCTGAGGGGCTCATGCTGACCAGAAGGAGAAACATTTTAGCCAAGCGAGTAGCACAGTACTTGAATGGGTACCCAGAGAAGAGGTGGCAATCTCCATCCCTGGAGGTTTTCAAGATTTGAGTAAATGAAGTCACAGCCAATGTGAGCCAAGTCTGCTGTGAGAAGGAGGTTGGAATAGTCATCATTTCTATGATTTTAGAAATATTCTTGAACAAATAAAGAACCCGTTTCTCCACCTGTCTTGGTTGAGTATTGAACCTAGCAGAGCTGGGGACTGAGCTGTTGGAGAGGGAATGGGAACATCCTTCTGCCTCCTTGGTTCTGAATAAGCCCCAGCACAATGTGTGAGACTTGGGGAGCAGCTCCTTACTGACTTTCTGGCCAAGCGGAGGCTGTGCTGAGCGTGCAGAGAAGCAGACTGTCAGGCACTATGGGGAACTTCATTGGTAGATTCTTTTTTGTGGAATAGTCGCATAGTGTTTTGGGGTTTTGTTTTGTCAAAATCCCTGTAGGCGCCTAAGTGTTTTGATTTCTCTAGGCCAAAGCTCCTGCAATGGACAGTGAAATGGCTGCAGTTCTGTGACTCACTCATTAGAACTAGATGTTTAATGCCCCTGAAAAAAAAATAACATAAAACAAACAACAGCAACAACTAATGTATTTACTTATTACTAAAATTTTTAAAAGTTAAATATTTTGGAAAAGTTTAATATTAAAAATGTTCTTTATGTTGCCTTTTGAAACTCCATTGTAATTAGAACTTCTCTCACCTGACAGCTCAAGTTTTTTCTCTGCTTCAGTCTCTAATTTCTGACCGTACATTCCTTCGTTATTTGCAGTACTTGCTAATTAAGTGCTATCTGCAAACTTGGAAGTCTTTGCTTTCCACATTGCTGTCTACGTTATATTTGTGTAAATATTTCAAATCTGGACCTCTAACACTGACTCCTGTCATCTTCTACTACTGACATTTTAGTGAATACTTTCCATTTATGACTACAGTAGATTTCCTACCAATGAAGCCAAATTTATGTTTGAGCATGCCAGTTTTCTTCCTCTCCTATGACTACAGCAGAGGAGCTTAATAGCAAGAATCAGCTAGATTTCATGCAACGCCATGTACTCCTTTAGCTCTGCTAAAGGTACTGTTTGCTTCCAAAAGATTTAAAAATGAATTTCTCTCACCTGAAATGCATTGCCTTTTATAATTTTCCTCATCTAGTTCACTATTCTAAAAACTTTTTGTGCTATTTCTTCAGGCTTAAGATAGTTTCCTTTTACATCTAGGCATGAATAACTGTATATGCGTACATACACAAGCACACATTGAGAATTTAATAATATTATTTGGAGGAAATATCTTTTTTTCTTGCAAGTTCTTTATCCTTTAAATGTATATCTTGAAAATTTTGAATTATTAAAATAATCCTACTTCCTCTAAAACTCTCCCGTGCAGGTGTGCTTGTGTATATGCCAACTGGTCCATCAGTCTTCCTTTCAAACCACTTCAAGAATCTGCACATCCCTAAGGATCTGTGGGCTCCCAGGAAAGGTGCAGTTTTATTGATGGAACTTCTTCACAGCTTTGTTTACTGTTAAATATCCTTGACTTGTTTATGCTCCTTCTTTAATATTTGCTTCTAAATATACTTTTTATTGGCTACACTTTAGCAGTGTGTTTCTATATTTACATTACTGATGGTTTATATTAAATATTAAAGTTAATTTTCTTATTTGAAGCAAGTATACCTGGTTTTCACTATGTAGGGTTCTAAACGGAATTATTTAGAAGTACAGAGCAGTTTGTAATGTGCCTCAAACAAAACTGAAAATCATTACGGTTATGAAGAAAGAGAATTATTTTTTTATGAAGGATTGCCAAATACAGTACTTCCCAGACTATCTTAAAGAGTGCATGAAGTTTACCACAAAAAAAAAATTCTGGGATGTAAGAATATAAGCATGCTTTACATATTGACAGAAATACTTTGGCACATAAAAGACAAAGGATAACAGGATATTTTTACACAGCATTTTGAAAGAGATGTTAGAGACAAAGTTTGTTTAGAGTATTGAACAAGTGCAGTCCATGTTAAACTGAAATATTCTGGCAAGCAAAAGTGACAAATTGAACAATTATTTTACATAAAATATCTTTTAGCAAACCAAATCCATGTCCCTGGAACTTCCTTAATGTATATTAAGAATATACTATAAAGAGAAAATAGATTTTTTTTCTCCTATAATGTTATCATTTACACGTAATTCAAAAGCCAGTGTCTTGTAGGATACTCACTAACTAGCTTCAGCCAAATTTCTATTATTAAGAAGAACAGAATTTTTTGTTCATGATGGCTTGATTATAAAGTATGGCCACTTCATCAGTTGTAAGCCCTGGAGGATAGAGGATCTTCACTGCATATCTCACAGTATGTGAATTAATTAGAAGCTGTATGAAGTATGCTGACTGCATGAACATTCTTTTGTACCTGTACTTTAGCAGAGAAATTTAGTACAGCAGTACTTCACACTTCAGATGTTTTCATTGATTCAGAGGGGTGTGATCAATGGCTCGGCCTAGTTGGAGGCCTGCAGCTAGTGGTGTTCTGGAGGGGTCAGTACTGGGTCCTGTCTTGTTCAACATGTTTATCAATGGCCTGGATGAAGGGGGACAGAGTGAACAGCAGATTCACTGATGATACAAAACTGGGGGGAGTGGCTGATACACCAGAGGGCTGTGCTGCCATTTGGTGAGACCTGGACAGCCTGGAGAGTTGGGCTGAGAGGAACCTAATGAAGTTCAACAAAGGCAAGAGCAGGGTCCTATACCTAGGGAGGAACAACCCCATGCATCAGTACAGATTAGAGGTTAACCTGCTGGAAAGCAGCTCTGCGGAGAAGGACCTGGGAGTCCAGGTGAACAACAGGTTAACCATGAGCCAGCAATGTGCTCTTATGACCAAGAAGGCCAATGCTATCCTGGGGTGCATTAAGAGGAGTGTGGGCAGCAGGTTGAGAGATGTGATCTTGCACCTCCACTTTGCCCTAGTGAGGCCACATCTGGAGTACTATGTCCATTTCTGGGCTCCTCAGTTCAAGAGAGACAAGAAACTACTGAAGAGAGTCCAGTGAAGGGTATGAAGATGATGAGGGGACTGGAACATCTCTCTTACGAGGAGAGACCTGGATCTGCTTAGCCTGGAGAAGAGAAGACTGAGAGGGGATCTTATCAATGCTTATAAATATCTAAAGGGTGGATGTCAAGAGGATGTGCCCAAACTTTTCAGTGGTGCCCACTGACAGGACAAGGGACAATGGGCACAAACTGAAACATGGGAAGTTCCATCTGAACATGAGGAAAAACTTTATTGTGAGAGTGACAGGGCACTGGAACAGGCTGCCCAGAGAGGTTGCAGAGTCTCCTTTTCTGGAGTGTCTTCTGCTACCTAAGTATTAGCTGCAGAAATATCCTACAAAAAGGTGTGTGTGGGATAGCACACCTTATTGTTCTCCAGTCTGCTTATCTGGTTTATACAGCTGCACGCAGTGGCTTTGGTAGGCAGAATTCCCATAGCTGGTATCTATCAGTAAGCAACATCACTTGTTGCGATTACATGAGAACCTGGTGCCATGTGGAGCCATGGGACAGCTGTCCCCTAAGGCTATCGAGAGGTTACATCTCTATTCAACTCTCATATGAATAATTTAATAATCTATTACATGCCATGCTTCTTGAACGTTCCATTGTGTTCTCTTTTTTCCTATTAAAGAGCTATTCAAAGTAAACAGTGACCTCATCAATACTGTCTGAAACTTACAGTAAGTGGAAATCTTCCAAAACCATAATAGAAGCCATATTTCAACAGATTTAAAAAGCAAGATGAGGAGCGAGAATTAATTTAGATGAGAATGTTACAATACTTGATACTTGACTTGTCTTTGCCCAACCTCATCTTTTTTCTAAGTACAGTATGCATTTTTCAATTGAGAATCTAGATAAAAGAATTAAAAAATCACCAGTGCAGTTTTTGTTGCAACATTCACAGCTTGGTGAAGAAGATAAAAGTAATTTTACCCACAGAAGATAAAAAACAAAGCAGAAAAAAGTTGGCCTACAGGAGAGAGCAGCGAAGAGTACTGTTATGACAGATTTCCAAAGCTGCATAGGTGCTTAAACAAATACAATTTTTATAAAGGTACTAATTAACCTATTTATCCATGACCTTTAAAATGCCAACATTTCAAAAACACAAGAACAGGAACAGAACTGCTATTCAGGTATTTTAGATTGATCACAACTAACAAGCCAAATAAAATAAAAGATCCTATCAGAACATCTTTGTATGTCAGACAGTGTTAATCTGCAGGTGCTTGATTTCCATACAACTTATACATACACTTATCTTTGCCTTGTTGATATATCTGGATTCTCTTCATCCCTGAAACTCTTGGGAAACTGTCCAATCTGCAATCATTTTTCTTTTCTAGATAAAGAGAGAAACATTGACTTGATGTAAAGGAAAAATGCCAGAGGATTACATTCTGATTCAGGATCTGCACGTTCAGCAAGCCTTTAAAAGCAGCACTTAAATAGTAAGCCTTTAGTGACTTGGATTCCCACCGACTGTCTTCTCTCTTTTTTTTTTTTTTTAAACAAGTAGATTAGCATCTCATATAATAAATTCTAGGGCTAGCTGCATTTTCTCTTACAGTATTAATGCGTTCACATTAATGATCAGATTAATTTGATTTCTATCACATTAGTAGAAATCTCTTATCGGAGTTATTCATTGCTGGTGTAATTTCCTGTCAGGGAATCCTTGCTGTTGCTTAATGTAACAGGAATTACACCCATTATGAAAAAAATATCAATTAAAAATTCTTATAAAATATACTAATGATGTGATGATCTCACAGTGAAACCCTTATTTCCAGCATTTTGGCTAACACTCTGATTTTCCTTATCTAATTTTTAAGTGCAGAAGCTATAACAATTTAGCTGGAGAAAATAATATATAAACTTTATAAAGGCATGGTCTAATATACCATCAAAAGTCTATTTATGATATTTACATGTATTAGTATATTCATATTTCAGTTGGATGTTTTATATCTAGAAGCCACAGACATTCTAGGTAGGTATGATTTATCCCTCAGAGTGTGAAGGATGTCTAATAAGTAGGCAAGAAGTTTATCATATTTTTGGAAAACTTGTGGCATGTTAAGAAAATTTTGGTCATTTATGGCATTGGAAGAGCAGTATTTTGTTTGAGTTTGGTTTAAGTAGTCATTAAAAGTTGAAGAAATCTCATTAGAACATATGTGCTTTAGTGTCAACTCACAATCTGCTTCATGATGTTTTTGTCACATCTACAAACTACAGTCTTTTGTGAACACACCCTGCCAGATGCCTCTCAAAGAAGATGGTAGTTCTGATCTCAATGATGTTTTAATTTTTTTAGTGTACAAGCAAGCAAGGTTGGACAGCGTGATAAATAATTGTGTCTGCACATTTGGCAGCCATCCTAGCAAAGAAGCCTATCTGTGCTTGTCTGTAAATGTGTGTGTGTGCACCTGTCTTTTTGTGTTATTTTCCAGAATCAATATACTTATTCTTCTAAACATTAATTTTCTTGATAGTCTGAAAAATACTGATATGCGAAGTAGCAAGATATGGATTCAGTGGAACTGCAGTTGTTTTAAAGCTGTGTAAGTTCACTTAACTGTTCTCAAATTATTTTTTTTAGAGGATGGGGAGAATTTCATTATTTTATATGGGCCTCAGAGCACGAAGCCAAAAAGCTTTTTCTTGGAGTAAGTCCAGAATAGTTCAGGTATGTGGTACTTTATGTCCCTATCCTATGTTTTTCTGTATTTTAATTCCCCAACCCCCCAGGTACATCTCAGGATAAGTGCTTTTCTCCTATGTACAGGAGGTATGGAAGGGAGAGATATTTCAAGCTGTAATTCAACTTGATAGGTTTCATTAAATAAACATTCCTTACGTTTCCATTTTAGTCTGCACTGGTTCATCCTCTGGGGTGGGTTTTTCCTCCCACTCTGCATTGCTAAGAAATTGTATAGAAAGTTTCCTTTTTTTCAATCCTCTCATCATTGCTTTCTTTCACCAGAATGACTCACTGTTGTTCCGGATTCCCTGTGCATGCTATCACAGTTCTGCGAACAAACTTGCTCTCATGTTAGTCTGACATCATCTTTATTGCATTTTTATTGTCACTGACATTAAACAGGACGGGCTGAAGAAGACTACCTGTGTCTCGTCATTTCAGCAGCACTTAGACACTATACTTAGCACACTTTCTACCATATTTCTCCTTTGAGACCATTCCTCTTCTGGGAAAACAATATAGTAAGTCAAGCACTTCATAAGCACAAAGTTTTCCAGCTAGTCCTGTTAGGATTTATATCGATCGCATTTCTGCTCAGATGATCTCAAGGCACAGAGGCAATATATTTGCACTTCTGTTAACTTCTGTGGAAGAAAGCATCTTGTCTAAGTAACATGATTCACAGTTAAACGTCTCTTGCCTAATAAGGAGGATTGCTTTTACTCACTTCTCTCGTCCCTGAGCTCCATCAGCCCTGCTGATCTGTAGTCCCATGAGGTACTATCTCATGTGCAGAAACCAGCAATTACTCCAGTGTACTGTAAGGCAAGGAACCTCACTTGTCCTTTAGCTTAATGGGGGCTGCACTGGGATGCATAATGCATTTCACAAAACCTCCTCAGAGGTTCTTTACTATGAAATTCTACAGTGTAGTGTGTTAGTCCTGTAGTGATCCTGTATTGGACAGAACCACTAGTCTTATGGTGACTGTCACTCTGGAGATTACAGCTCACTTCAAGCAGCTGACAGGAAAGTTAATGAAAAACAGTGAGGTGAGCACATAAAAGAACTATAAACTCATAAAGAATCTGAAGAACGACTTGCTATGAAAGGTGTAGCAAAGCAGTAAAACGCAGTTTGGGTGAATAGCAGAGAGTGGGATTTGCTATCCTTCCACCAAAGCCCAAACTCGCATCATCACCACCTCTAGAGAGACCTCAATGCTTTGTGAAGTGGTTTGACATGACACAGAAGAGGAGCTGAATTGCTGTTAGCCATATTCTCTTTATCCATCTCAGGTATGTAATAAGGGTTTGCTGAGAAGGTGAGTATCTGAACTCCATGGAAAGTGCTCAGAGCCTTCCCCAGTGTCTTACGCCATTTCTTCTCTTTGTATCTTGAACACAGCTCCATGGGGGATTGACAGACTTAGTCACGGTCCTACAGAGGAGTCAATGCACTTTCTTTGGTATGTGAAAAGCAGTACATAAGGCAGATTGCTTTTCTTCACTGGGGAGAATGGGAGGGAACACACAATCCATGCCCACAAAAGAGAAATAAAACTGCTGTTGTGTGGGTACCTGAAGGAAAGATGTCTAAACTGATAAAATGTTGTCTTCAGTACCACTTTAGTAGTGCAGCTCTACCAAATCTAGGTTCTTACTTGAAAGCCACAGTCTGCTCTGGCTGCCTGTTGATATTACTCTGGCAAACAGCTCTGCCTATTCTGATCTATTTGTTTTTCTGGGTGGGGTGCTGTTCCCTCCTCACCCCCACTCCCCAGTCACTGCATTTGGAAAGAGACAAGTGTGGCCTAGAGGGACAAATATGTATGTGCGTATAGGGAACACTGAGTTCTGATCACGGCCAAGCAAGTTCTGATCAAGCATATGTGAGCAATTGCAAGCTAATGGGCACTATTTTTGTTAGTCTCTCTCAGTCTCTTGCAGCTCTAACCAATGTCCCACACTGAGAAGTCTGCAGTACAAGCAGAAATACGTTTCCATTGTGACCTTATATGTATTGGCCAACTCGGCAAAGAATGGTTCCATAACCTGTTGTAGACAACAAGTTAGTGCAATGTGCATTTCAGGACAGAAGGTCCGGCACCATCCTGCGTTGTGCCTTTGATGTGGAGTGTCTTCCAGTGCTCCCTGCTTTGTGACTAGCTGTTTTGCTCTCTAGATACATCTTACATACACTGTATGTTACTAACACCATACATTAGCTTGGATAAGGGCTATATACTTAAAAAGCTTTTCCTTTTTTTTTTTTTTTCTTTTCTTTCCCTATTAAAATGTGTGACTTTTCAGGGGAAAAAAAAAAGTAAATCCCTAATTGAAAAATGAAAACTGCATTCCTGGAAAAAGACAAAAGATTTCAAGAGACGACAATTTTCATTGCCACATTTGTTTGATCAGAAATCTAATCTTCTATTTTTAAAAGTTTCGTCTCAGTATTTTTCACTTTTTAACAGAAAACAAAAAAAAAAAAAAGGAAAAGGATTCCATTAGGCAGTCCATGAGGAATTTTGCTGGGTATCCCAAAGATCCGTGTAGTTCATACTCTATTCTTTCTCTATGCAATATACCAACAGCAATGAAACAAAAGGTTAAAAAGAACATGGGAGGAAGTGCATGGGTCTAAAGGCTTACGTGTTTTCAGTCTGCCTTACGTGTTTTCAGTCTGCATCCTGCTGGGCCATGCCCATTTTCTAGTTTGCAAGGAGGAAAAACATATTTAAGTGTTCATAACCATCACTCTTAAATAACAATAAACTGGCATTAAGAGTTTGTAAAGATACAAGAATTACTTTCACCAAAGTTGTATTTAGTTATTTTTGGTGCACGGAAACAGTTCTCCTTCACTACCACGTGAGAGAAATTTCTGTCATATGTTACACAAACTGCTCTGCAGGACCAGGACACAGCTGCTGCCCTGCATGCCCTGGCCCAGGCCACTCTCATTGCTGCTCCTGCTGCAGACTGACAGCATTTCTGATGCAGTTTCTTCTCAGAATCCTGTGCCAGTGTGGGAGAGGTTATAAGTAATTTTAACATCCATTTAAGTTATGGGAAAGAATTCTACAGCAAGAGGAGATTTTTTTGGTACTTTATGGTTTGAAGTTGGGATGGAGAGGACCAGGAAACCATCCCCCCTTTTTTAGTACCCAAATGACAGCACTGTTGCTGGTACCCAGGAGCATGCTACACTCAACACAATAATCTCCTTTACAGTAAAACACAAGCCTTTAATTATAAATGGAACAGACTGGAAAAGTTCTGACAAAACATTTTCTGGTAGGAATTTGCCAGTTCAGACAGATTGCAATGTTTTGCTGAGACACTGGCATTTTCCTCTGGTTCCCTCAGAAGCCTGGCAGCCAGGGAGCTGCTCTGGGGCTGGAGTTCCAGTAGCTGGAGGGGGCAGCACTGGAGCAGGTCCATCAGGAGCGACTTACCAGAGTGATCCCTCTTCTTGCCCTGGCTCAAGAGATCTCAGTGTCCACAGGAACAATGCTTTGGGGAAACCTAGGGGATGACCTGCTCCCACACTGAAGCTTTATTGCCTTTCACAGATAATTATGCAATGTTTGGCTTTTGTTCCAAACTGGAACAAACCCAGATTTCGAAATATCAAAATCCTGTGTGAAAGTCAATTAGTTCTCTCCCCAAAGCTGAAACTATGACCACATACTTCCCATGTGTAGCACCTGCATGAGGATGTTAGTGCTGAAAAACTGGTAATGCTGATGAGGTTGTATTGAACATTTCAGGAGACCAACGTCTTAAAAATAGTGTGTTTCTTTACCTATTAGAGTCTTGTAGAGCTCCCTGATGCTAGAAAGAATAAAGAAGGATGACACTAGATGACATTTAATATTATAACTTGGAATTTTCTTGCATTTAATGTTTTAAGATGTGGCTATGTTGCCAATGTTAATAGTCTCAATGCCTTCAGAAAATAATGATCATGTGTGGAAATCAGAGAGAAAGTAATTTTTGACATTTGCAATATATAAACTTCAACCAAGAGATTCTTATTTCTCCCTATAATAAATGACTCATTATAAGTATCCTGTGTCAAAAGGATTATTAGTTTTCACTCATATATATATTTTTTTACAATTTCAGGAAAAAGTTTCATTTATCATGCTCAAATGGGCAGTGTGAAATGAATTACTGGTGAATAATGAATTAAACTCTTCTTTCTCAATGTTCAGGTCAATTTATGACATATATGACATATATTCTCAACCTACTGTTCCCATGAGACTAAACATATCTACATCATTTGTATACTCTTTTGCTTTATCCTACAGATGGCTGTGTTATGACACAGAAAGCTCCTAATAATCTTCTTCCAAGACGAGAGTTGAATGCAGGAGGGGGAGGCAAGCAGAAATACCGCAATTCTTTCTGAGAAATAATGAACTTTACACTTCTGCCTAATTTCTATTTTAAGTTAAATTTATGTGATACAGTTAAAAATAGGAGTTGGTGGAATACTCCAGGTGTATTCTCCATTATTCTATGTCGCTTCTTGTCCTGGTTCCCCAGGAACAGACCCCTGGGCCAGCCATGGCAGGCCAAGCCATGAGTAGCCTGGAGACAGCTGGGAGATCCAATCAAGGCAGCTGCCCCAAGCTGACTCACACGTGTATCCCATACCACTTAAACATGCTCATTATTAAAGGAGGGAGTTTACAAAGGGTGGTGTTCCTCTTCCTGGGGCTCCTCTCTCTTGGCCTCCTGCTGCTGACCTTAAGGACCAGGCTGAGTAGAACCTTGTATACTTTATGTTGGTAATTGCATTCATTTTGTTATCTAATTAAATCTGTTTCTACTTCAACTCATGGGACTTCTCTCTTTTTTCCCCAATTCCCCTTCTCAGCTGAGGAGGGGTCATTGGGTGGTAGAACAACTGTTGCAGTTTAGCCCTGGGAACAGGCTAAATGTAGACACTTCTCTTCAAAAGGCTTTTGTGGTGTGTATATGTGTATATATATATATTTTTTTTTTTTTTCTGAAGATAACTTTGGGCTGGGATGCATGTTCTCTTACTATATTTCAAAATAGCAAAGCAGGACATTAGAACAGAATTTGTTTGGGTATATCTGAGTAGTAGACTTTACTGCTGTTACAGTGATTAACCTCATTACTCAATCAGTGACCCCTTGTACTGAGCCTAGAGAGCAAAATGAGGAGTTCATGCAGCATAGTATCACTTCTGAAATACATGGAAAACTCTAATTCCAGCCAATAAGGAAATTGGAATGTTATACTACGCAGGAATATGAAGCTATATTTTGTTATAGAAAGATCAGAATCCTGAATACAACTTAGCCTACTAAATTTTGATATGCTATTTGAAACCCATCCTCATAAAGGTACCTGTTGGAAAAAGTGAACCTTAGAGGAAGTATACTGAACATGCACAAAATTTGTTTTTCTAGGATGAATAAACAGCAGCATTGTTACAAGGTTATTTTTCATGTTTCCTTCTTACATGACTAAGCTTAATGATTTTTTTTTCTTTTTAATGATTGAATGGGGTTTTCATATTTCTCAAGCTGTTCAAGAACCTCCCACTCTCACAGTCCTTGGAGATTTGCAGCCAGCCTTACTCAGAGGACATTCCAGAGTTGTCACTGCACAGCTGCTCTTGGCAGCTAGCCCTCCATGCAAGGGATTTGCCAAAGCATTGCTCGGACCCTCCAACCACTCTGCTGAAACAATAGTTAATAGGATGACATTTGCACAACTGCTAAATATATATATATATATATATATATTTTTTTTTGGCCTTAGAATTAATTTGTTTACTTCAGTTTTAAAATGTGCTGCATCTTTGACATCACTGGATTTATTCCTACAACTTAGCATGGAAACTGCCATTGATATCTTATATTCTATGTATAGCCTGGTAGGTAGCATAAGCTTAAAAGCTTGGGTTGCTAATAAGTAAGATTTGTTACATTTCTTTAGTTGTTTGCATGTGCTTTGCTCAGAATGTTATTTACTTGGGAGAGTCTTCACTTTCTAAATCTTTGAAGTGCTTGCTTCAACTATCAATGATTTAAAGAGATAAAATAATAAATCTTACCTGGAAGAGGTTTCTTTCCTTTTCTGTACATACTGAATTTAAATCTGGTAATTTAGTGTTCCTGATCCTGAAGTACTTGATTCCAGACAGTGAAAAGTAGAAATGTGTGAATTTCTTTTGTCCTATTCTAGACTTCATAGAATCATAGAATGGTTTGGGACAGAAGGGACTTATGAAGATCATCTAGTACAACTTCCCTGCCATGAGAAGGGACATCTCTTACTAAATCAGATTGTTCAAAGCCCTATGCAACCTGACCTTCAACACTTAAACCTACAAACTCCCCATTCTATGTGAATGCCAGGAACTTTGATGCAGATTCTAATCAATCATTTAAACCCCCCCCCCAAAAAACAGATTGGAAATTATCTTTGAAAAAGGTATGTTAGAGTTCGAACGTCTTGAGTATTTCACACACTTATAATTTTTATCATCCTCTAAGAACCAAAGCACTACGGATTCTCCCTCTACAAAGGAAAAGTGCACTGTAAAATTAGCAGCAATTAAATATAAAAATGCTTGGAAAATTTTCAACTTAGTTGAATTATAAAATATACGACAGATTCTGTCTTTTTGAATAAAGGACAAACATGCTATTCAAACATCTTTATTCTGTTTTAAAGTGAATGTGGTGCTGGTGAAACATGCCAGAAAGACCTCAGAAATCCTTTGTGTGTCTAGCAAGAAGAGCACAAGGCAACAGCCGTAAAAACTTGCCCCCCTACCAGTGTGGTGTCGAGGGATCATATCTGGCCCTAACTAGGCAACATCCCTCAGTGTGAATTTTAACTATGAGGACATACATAAATACTGAGAGGGAATCCATCTCTGCCCCTTTATATCTTGTTTCAGCTGTGTATTTCTCCACCATGGGTTTCATCCATGTTCTGTGGAACAGGAATGGTTTTTTAAGGCTAAACACGTTAACTTTTTTAGGAAGAGAGCAATCTTTGTGTAAGCTTTTTTCTATAATGCTGATTTACACAGTTGTTGTTAGGGATGTCTTTGAAAATATTGGTTAGTGTGCAATTGCTTTGATTAGGTAAATGTTTTTAATGGCAATTAGTGGAATGTATGTGGTCATCTGAAGCTGGAAACTAAAGTTCAAACTCTTCACCACTGCTAGGAGACTGCATTAGACCTTTTTCTCAATTATTGTAGTACCATCTTTTTTATTTGATCTTTGTACCTTTTCATCTTACATACAATTGCTTTAATTTCATGAACTATTGAATGCAATCAGGTTCTAAGTGTGATGAATTCAAACATAAATATACTATTTAACAGAATTTTTATTTTTAGGCACAAACTTCAGAAGACTTACTTTCCAGTAATACTCTGCCTGTGTCATTCGGGTCTTACCTAATCAGCTTTTGAACTTTCCTGTTGTAGTATTAAGATCAGAAACCTGGCATAAAAAAAGTGATTAATGTTATTTCCTTTGCTCAAATTGCAAGTGCTATAAGTTTATTTCTGAACTATTTCCAAACTTCCAGCTCTATTGCCAATTCAAATGGAAAACCACGATATGAAAAAAGAATAGACAAACAATTACAAGGCACAGATTTCTCCAAAACAAAGATCAGTTCACTTAGAACAGGATGACTCAACCTTCCCTGCTAGAAAGTTAGTGACTCTTATTCACTGGGGAATCAGAACATTCTCAGAATGTACTTTTATACCACCTCCCGTAATGTAGGAATTTTATTTCCTTATGCAACTGGTCGTGTTTGTCACTCACAACTTCTTAACCTGTGATTAAACATGCAAACATTACCTATTTATTGACTCAGCTAGAAAGGAATCCATGTGCCTGCTACCTAAGTGGCATTTTACAGCTGTGCTGATGTCTTTGTTCTGGCTTCAAGTCCAAATTCCAAAGATGTTTACTAGAATTTCTCTTGTGATTTTTTTTTTTTTTTTTTTTTTTTTTTTAATATTATCATTTATGTCTATGAAGACATTGAATGAAATGGCACTCTGAGTCTCAGCAGGCTGGAGAGTTATCTGAACTGTTGTAAACTGAATCCTATTCTTTGTGGAAATGAACACAGGCCTAATAAGGTTATTTCCTCTATATTCCAAATAAAGAAAACCTTAAGAGACTTCTTTAGATATTCTTTCAAGAATGTACAGTTTGTTTCTCTTTTACATGTTAAAAATCCGTAAGTTTCCATGTGTTGTTGACACACTAGTTCTTACAAGTTTTGTTAGAGGAAAAAATGGAAGATTTTTTACCATGCTTTGGCTAGGCTGAGTTCATAGGGACTGCTGAAGGAAACCTTCAGATTAGCAGAACTCTATTAGTTACTTTGCCAATCAGTAAAATATAGTTGCAGTTACAAAACATGTGCTCAGCTACTAACAGGCAGAATTAGTAGTTCAGCTGCTGACAGACAAGAAGTGGCGAATTAGTGATTTAATATTGTCAGTGATTTTGTTTTTTATAGCAACAACAAACAATTTATTAATGAAATCCACAGGGGGCTCATGACTAACAGAGAGTAACCAGGCCTCAACTTTCCCATACAAGGCTTACTAGTTAAAAATAAATATTTGTGTGTTGAACTGCTGTGGCCTGCATTGAAGTGCCTAATCAAGTGAGCCGGGCTAAAGTTCAAGCAAATAAAAGATGAAAATTTAATTTGTAGTAATCAATCACAGGATGATTAAATCTCCAGGAAAAGAAAAAGTCAAATGTCTAGGCAATCTTAGGATGTACCACAAGAGGCATTTTCAAGATAATATATTAATGGTTTTTGCACACAGCCCTGGGAGACCAAATCCAAAATGAAAAAAAGTGTAAAGTTCTGCTCCCCCAGGTTTGAGGAAACTTAAAGGACTGGAACAAAATCACACAATTCATCAAATCTAGCAAAACAAAAGTGGAGAAGATGTACAGTTGTCGTCTTGAAGCAGAGCCAGAATAAGCATCAGTGAGGAAAAGAGACGTACAATATGAAGAATAAAGCATAAACTTAGACTGGAAGTTTCCGACTTTCCAAGTTTCTGACTCAAAGGAGTGAGTTTCTGAAACAATCACTGGGAACACAAGAATAAATATGATGCAGTTGCCTGCACCTCAGTTATATATTTGCTGAGTTTTTTAACTTGATATTTGTATCCTATAAATAGAAAGCAGAGAAAAGGTTAAAGATGAAAATTTAAAGGAATGTGCCTCAGAATTTTTCTAAACAGGCATGCTTTATTTCTTAGGAATGAGGAGTTATGTGGAAAAGCTTTATGTAAATATGCGGAGTTAAACATTAAGCCAGTAGCTGCTCATTCTCTGGAAATCTGAAAAATAACAAAATCAAGATAACTATCATCAGTAGACAAAGTTTATTAATCTATATTTAGACAACACCTGTTCTCTCAAAGGATTTTAAAGTCTCTTTAGACCTCACCAAACTAATGGCCTGTGTGAACACCTACCTACACAAACCAAACTACACTTGTGTTTAGGAAAGGTTCGGGTGAAGATACTGGCTTCTGTCCTTGCATAGGTAACATGCACTGTGAATCTGTGCAGGCTAGCAACTTCAAAGATCAGTTAATCTACTCTTGTCTTCTTTATTAGATTTGCTATAATCCTGCAATTTTCTTTTTTTGAAATGGAATATACAGATTTAATCACAATATTTAAGGTGAAGCTTTACCATTACTTTAGACCATAGAGTTGCATATTTTTTCACATTCATTCCTATCTCATTCCTTATAAAGTCTGATATCTTATCTGCTCTTTTGTCAGCAGCTGGCTGTGAGCAGAGATTCCACTGACCATGCAACTTCACAGACTTGCAGATTTGTGCTTTTCATTACAATTTTACTTTTAACCTTTCCTTTTCACTCCTTGCTTGTAAAATATGCAAAACCAATTCCTGTTTGTCTTGATATTCAGATAAACTAGAAATACTGAGAGGATTTCAGCATGAAGGTTGCCTATCTCTGTAAAATGCTCAATATATAGCTTAACCTCTCTTGATTCCTGTGTGCTCTAAATAGCAGATCACAGAACAGTGGGGGTTGGAAAGGACCTCTGGAGATCATGTAGTCCAACTCCCCTGCCAAAGCAGGTTCACCCAGAGCAGGTTACACAGGATTGCATCCAGGTGGGTTTTGATGTCTCCAGAGAAGACAACTCCACAAACCCAGGTCCCTCAGCCTTTCCTCATAAGAGAGATGCTCCAGTTCCCTAATCCTCCCCTGGACTCTCTACAGTAGTTCCTTGTCTCCCCAGGCACTAAGAAGAATAAGCGATGGAGAAAATCTGGATAACTAAAATTTTAGTAAGTCATGCAGCAAGCAGCTAAAATACAGCCAAAGAAGGAATGACAAGAGAAATTGATAGGTGTAAAGTGAGGAAAGGTGGCAAGAGAGAGATGGAAGTAGCAACAGGAATAGTGGAGAAGGGAAGATTTGGAAGGAAAAGAGTGAGGGCAAACAACAAGAGAAGATACTGAAAGAAGGGTATGGGAATGGGATCTGAATTTTTGCTGCTGGGAGGGGAGAAGGTAGGGTGATTAAGATAAAAAGCAAGAAACCATCAAGCTTAAGTGTCACAAAGCATAGGGAGGAGACAGTACTGAATAAGAGCCAATGGGATTAGTATGGGGAAGGAAGACAGAGGAGGTCTGTACAAGTGTCAGCTTGGACAAAAGACTGTCCAAGTGTCAGCCGTGGGAAGCGTCAAAGGAATATGAGCATGCCATGAAAGTTTTAAAAACTGGGCAACGCAGTGAAGGTGCTCCTGTGCAGACCTGCTAGGTGGCTGTTGTGTCAAGCTTAATTTTCTTGTCCATGACTGAATCATATTTTTCCACATTGAAGAAAAAAGAATCTGGGATGTTTTCTTGAGAATCTAGCTGATGACAACATATTTACTGAACTTCTCACAAAAATCATCACATAAATATTTGACTCCGATTGTGATTTCAGCAAGTTTATTTCCAAGAGTTTGATTTATAGATAAAATTCCATGTACCGAGTCTCCAATCAAAACAACAAAGACTTAGAATATAAGAGAGACAAAGTTATTGGATTTTGTTGTAATGTATTATTTTCAGCTACCCATTTTTATTTTTAGCATATAAATCACAGAAACTAACTGAAGCTGGAGAACACCCTTTCAGCTGTAATAATTTGTATGTCAATATCAACACCTTCTGCCCTCCTGACAAATTCCTTGTTGCAGTTTTTAGCTGTAAACTCCTCCAAAGCAATGCAAAAGCTGAATACTGCTGAATTAAAAAATTACTGTAAGACTTTTCAGGCTAACATAAATGTAACTACCAGTTATAGTCTGATTTCAGCAGTTGTATAATGCTGATACTTTGTTTATATCAATGAGGTAAATTCCTGATTTACAAGGGAGACCTGAATCAATCGAAACATTTCTAAATTTTTCCACAGTCATATTTTTAGAGAATGAACTGTTGGCCATGAAGAGGAATGCAAGGAAATGAACAGGTTCCACCTTCCATCATTTCAGAACTGAGCTACTGTCTGCTTGACAGCTGAGCTGAGAGTTTACTTGCCACTGAGCTTGACAAAAATAAGTGGAAAATCTATTAACTCTTCTGCTCTGTGCTTCTTTTGGATCGAAATTTCATTGCTTTAAAGTATTGTTGCTGAAACATTTTGAAATCATATGCCTAAAATAAGTGTTCTTGTTTCTTGAAATCTGCTCTAATTCTGGCAGTAGCTGAAAGAAACGTAGTTTCAGGAGTGTGAACTGGTGCAGCTGAGATTATAAACTGGCACTGTACATATCCTCTCTAGTGTATGAAAGCCAGTGGAAGTTTTCTCTGGCTGAGGATGTAGTACCCAACATGTCCGGGCCTCATCCTGGCTTTGCTCTTGTTTGTATGTTTTTGCACATTCTTTTTATGGGTTGCCATAGAGCATGTATGAATGAGGACCCTATTCTTTCTTGAGGACTGAAGAAGCCTTTGAAACACTGTTAGCAGGCTCTATGTTTTCCTACTTCTTCGTGGCATCTAATTTTAATATTAAAAAAAATTGTTGCAATTAGTATGATGTAAAGGCTGATGAGCTGTAGGTTTCTCAGCCATAAAGGAAGCAGTTGGTTAATATGGGAGAGGAGAAGCTTTTACTCTTTTGCTATGTCCTAAAAGAAAACAAGGTCAGAGAAATGACACCGGACTGTACAGTATTTGGGAAGTGAGCTCTGCACAACGTAAATTGAAGATACTAATGTACAGCCTTGGTAAAGGAATCCTGAGTAAGTAAAATGTTTCCCTGATGAATAGTCAATGGCTCTGGTTTCTGTTTAAATTCCTCCCTCTACGCTCATGCATCTAGGAAACCTGACTGGAAAAGATTAATTTCTGTCATTACCAGATTTACTGGAACAAACAGGAACAAATTTGCTGTGAGGAAACTTTCTGAAAGAGGGACTGAAGTTGTGTCAGGTGGGGAAGGCACCTTTAGTCTGTGTCACAGCCTCTGTAGGAAGGCTGGCTGAAAAGGTCAGATGCACGAAAGCAGCATGATGTTTTGTTTTCCCAGAACATACCACCTGCTTAACATGATAAATTACACCAAGTTTGAACATCAGATGTGCGCAAATGGCAATGCTTTATCATTTAGGCCTAGATTTTCACCCACAAACATCTGATACATTTGGCCTGGAACTGTCCATAAGAGTTATTCTGGGCTTGATGAACAACGAGGACCACTGCTCACAGAGAAAATAAGAGCACAGCATGGCCTTGACTGTGACCTAAGTGCAGTGCCCTGGCATGTCTGTCCCACTTTACCAACCTATTTTTGACAATGGGGAGCATGTCATCTGAAGAACATGTTTACAGCTTCTATTGCTGGGATACGTACAAGAGTCCCTTTTCTCCTTACTAAGCCAAAGGGAGTGAAGTTTTAAAGAAACATATGTAAATATATCCATTAATTGATGAATATGCTCACTTTGTTGCTTGCAAGACAATAGACAACTTCTGATCATCAAATAAATGCTAGAGTAAAAGGAGGGTTTAACTAGGAATTATTTTTGTGGGAAGCTGTGGTTGTGGCATGAAACAAATTCTTTGAATACATAGAAACCATTAATCATTGGCATCTAAAAAGGAAAAAAATGTTAGTGATGTTTTTTGAATGGCATCATTAAATGCAGTGGCTTATTATAAAACAAGAAAGCAAACAAGCTTCAACCAACCACAGTAAAAGGCAGAGAATATTTTTCTTACACTGCAAACTTTTGGAAAAGCTCAGTTTCTGCTTTTTGCGACCAAATATTTCCTACTCGATGTTTAACCTTCCAGTAGGACACAGGTACTGCAAAAATAACTTCGACAGCACTAAACCAGTACATAATTCCCTAACAAAACAGAGAAGAAAGAGAAGTAAACTCGGAGGCAGAGGACATGTCACCTCAGTGTGACCTGCAATGCAGTCATTAAGAACAGCAGATCTTTTTTTGTTGTGCATATTTTCTCATAAAGTAAAATAATACAAAACAAGACAGACTAACTAAACGCTGTTTTGATTTCCATGTAGTGTCAAATTTGAGAAGCACTGTTTCCGAGCTGAGGTGAAAAAAGGAGTACATGTATTTCAGTCCTTCAGTATGAAGAAAATATTAGTAATGAATAGGATCAGCAGCTATTCCAGACTTACGGAGAATAGCACTCAGTTTTTTAAAAATATGTATGTTTATTAATTTTCAAAAACAGCATTTCAATAGTCTTTAGTCCCATATCATAATTATTTTCCATTAAATAATAGTGACTGTATGTTATATAAAATTCATTTTAATATTGAAAACAAATGGATATATGTAGTTGTGTTTGGGGGTTGTTTTTTTTTTTTTTATTACATGCTGTTTGCCGAAGCTTTATAGTGAGACCACCTGCATTTCCAAGAAATAAAGGACAAATGTATGGAAAATTGAAGACAAAACTTTTGTGGCTTCCCTTTATTCTTGTGATTCTACTCTTATTTTGTAGCTTTTGAGAAGGTAGAAGGAAAAAGGTTGACTAAATCTCAACTCTGGGCAACTCTGGCAATTTCTGGAGTAAGATCTCATACAAGAACAGATGCTTTATAGTTTTTCGTTATCTTATAGTGTTGTGTGCAAGCAACAGTTAAAGGCAAGAGCCATTTTGCTGATCTGTGTTCCAGGCCTTTTTGGTTTTGTCTTTTACTACGTGAAGAGTAGCAGCCAAATCTATAAAAGGCCTATAACAAACTACTATTCCATGCCACTGTCACAGTCTGGATTTCTCCCATTATTAGTGTATCCCAAACATTCCTAAACAATGAAAAACGTTACTGTCCTACCCAAAGCCAGCATAGATTATTTTCATTCTGTCAGCTGGTATAAAAATAATCTATACTGTAGAATGGATAGCTGTTTTTATGTATCTGAGATATACCTTGTTTTGTTGAAGCAGTCACGACTTATGCTTCATCTGGTACATGGGAAGGCTGATGTTATGTGCTTTGTCTGCTGTTTTACCTTTTAACAACCAATAAGAGCTTCTGGACACAGGCTAAGTTGGTTTTTTACATACTTGCGTAGCTCAGAAGCAATGTGACAGCAGTAGCAATTTCTCAGTTGTTTTACTCCTCAGTAGTATTGCAACCCTCCAGTAATGTTCTTGTGTTCTCTGGATCCCTTGACTACGAGGAAAATAATTTACCCTTTAATAATCTGGTCTGACATGGAAGTGGTGTTTAGGTGTGTTTTAAAAGATGCCTTGCTGATGGTGCCAAAAAGTACTGTACAATGGGCCTGCTCTGAGCTGTGCAATGGACTAGATGAACTCCAGAGATCCTTTCCAGCCTACATAATTCTGTGTTTCTATCTTCATCTTACAGTTGTAAACATGAGTATGTAGGATATGTGTTGCCCTACCTTTATGAAACCCGTACTCTGGAACTACTTTCAAATCTAGAACACTTTCCAGTTTTATTGTTCCTGCAATGACACTTGTTTTCTGTCTCAATTATATTAAGAATATTAAACAATCCTAAAGCTGCACGTCTGGAGCTGCTGGACTCTCTTGTCTTCTCTTTACTGCCAGCATGTTGGGAGAGTGCAGGGTGGATGAACGTGTAGCCAAAGCAGCCCAACAAAAATCTGGGATCTTGTGCAATCATACAGTTAGCATATGGGTGGATGCAACAGCATTCTCTCTTTTCCTTTGGCCTGTTCATCAGTGTCTTTGTGTATATAAGAAAGCAGATAACACTCCTTATGAATATATAGAATCAATATTCAACCTCTATCAACCAGTGGCCAGAAGCAGCTGGTTGAGAAAAAGAGTATGAGAAGAATAAGGTACTTGATACATGTATGTGTCAGTGCTGACGCACATGAAAAGGAATACACAGCTCTTGCTCTTTCCAAATTATAAGGAGATGACTTGATTTGCAACAGCAAACTATGGTAAATATAAAACCTTGCAACTTGCTATCACAAGAAAATGCAAAATGAAGCAGCAATTCTTGTGCCTATTTCCCTTTATTCAATAAAAATAATAGTCTGGTGAGATCTTTGCAATATTCTTTCCATATTTATGAAGAGATAAGAGGTAGAGATGGCACAAGTTATTACTCAGTTACTTTGGTTTCCTGCAGAGTTAGCATGTTCCCTTAGATTTACCTGCAGAATAGGTGTTTTATTGTTTCAAATCATTACCTTGCATTCTTTTTTCCTACTCTAAAAGTGAAGCCCATTAAAAGAAAATTCATGAAGAGTGTTTAATCAGTATTTGTACTGTTATTTGGTAAAAGATGATGACAGAGGCTGCACTCCACTTCAAAGACATATCAGTCTTTTTAATAACATGCCGGCACTAATCTTTCTGAGTTTCCAAACCAGAAAATGAAAAACACATGAGGCTATTCTGCTATAAAGGATTGTGTGTTAACTCTTCACCACTCTATTAACAAATGATAAACTATATGAATTTCTACTGATGAAAAGAGAGACAGCAAAGATGATGTAACCTGGCTTCTAGTCTCATAATTAATTAAACAAAAATACCGTTTCCCTATTGCCTTTTTTTTGTCAAACTAAACAAAAGTTAGCAATAAAGGAGGATTTGATTATTTTGGTGGTCCAGTTAGTGAAATTTCAATCATTCATGACCTACTGTCTCAGAGGAAACTCAGAAATTTTGGTAAGAACTAATTCTAGCAAAGATGAGGCATGGAATACACACTTTCATCTCAGGATTGAGAATCAAACCACTGGCCATATAGAAGTTGGAACTGTATTGTCTACTATCAATACATATGTATGTGCTTATGTGTATTGTATTGTAATGTGATGCTACTGACCAAAAGCCAAATGGATTTTTTTCATTTATATTTGGTCACTGTCCTGGTTTCACAGGAACAGAGCTGTGAGTAGCCCTGAGTCAGCTGGGAGATTCAGTCAAGGCAGCTGCCCCAAGCTGACTCACTGTTGTATCCCATACCACTGACATGAAGCTCATTATAAAAGGAAGCAGTTTACTTAGGTTGGGGAGTTCCTCTTCCTGGGGCTCATCCCTCTTGGTCTCCTGCTCCTTCTGCTGCTCCCAAGGACCTGGCTGAGTGTAAACTTGTGTGCTTTCTGTTGGTGATTGTATTACTTCTGTTATTTCATTAAATGCTTTTTTATTTCAACCCACAGGGCTTCTCCCTTTTCCCCCCAATTCCCCTTCTCAGCTGGGGAGGGGTCAACAGGTGACAGAGTAACTGCTACAGTTTAGCCACAGGTACAGGCTAAATGTAGACAGGCACATAAACCCCTTTTGGCTAATCTGGCAAATATCTGGCTTCCAGTAAAATTATGAGGAATTGGAAGTGTATCAGACCAGTTAAAAGCTATTATTTAGATATTTGGGTATGCATTGAAGTTTTAACCCTAGGTCAGATCTTGGGTAACAGTTTGTATAAGCAAAAAACACAATACACTGCTCACTGTGGTAAAGTGAAAGCCTCTAAAATGTGATCTATCTCCCTTCAGCTACACTCAGCACACGCAGAAATATGCACACACCAAAAAAGTGCATGCATACACTTACAAGCACATGTGTATATGTAAATGTAGGCAGTAAACTGATGTAAAGGTGCACAGAATTTCTGTGAGGACAACTTTTACCTTTTTGAGGATATGATGAACACAGCTATTGCAGCTCAATCATAGCAAGTTTTACTACCTCTGAATCTTCACTAGACATTTGTGTACTCTTTTTGTTGGCTTATTTTTGTGAGTCAAAAGAAAGGGAGGAAATATCTGAGTTTAATACCAGCCTAGAAGTTTCAGAGTAAAGAAGCAAAATTGTCATAGTCTGCAACAGGCAGTTGCAGTAGGTACTCACTTCAGGGATGGCCGCTGTGCTCTACTATCCTCTACACCTATTCCAGTTGTCAAATGCATAATTAAAGCTGCATTCATGCAGAGATGATGGTGGAGTACTATGCATTTTTATGCAGAATCTTGTCTGTTCAAGCTTGGGATTCAACTTACCAAACAACAGAAAACATATAGACTGAGTATAAGCCTCCTATCATGATAAAAAGTGATATGCTAGAAGCACATGCCACACACTGAGATGAGAAAGGAGCACTGTATGTGCACCTCACTAACCACTAACTTTGAATGTGGTCTTAATTCATAAAATCTCTCTGTGGGTCATGCCAGCTGGCTTTGGCCAGTAGTTTAACCCAAGTCCTGGGCTGTACATATACACTACATTTTGCATCATAGCTGCCACCAATCCTTGAATTTGCAAGGTGGCAAATCTTCAGAGAATTTTGGGGCTTGTTTAGCTTTACACAAATAATTAATACCATTTAAGTTAACAGGACTAGTGCCCTTTGCCTTTAGACGGGAGTGCTCAGCACTTACAGGAACAAGCCCTGAGCAAGCCAGAGAAAGATGCTTTTGTCAGACATTGACAATTTATTTGGACTTCTTTGAGCCCTTCTGTAATGCAGCTGTTTATGTGCAGCCTTGAAGTTTTACATCTCTTGGTAACTTAATCTATCCATTCACTAATATAAGCATTTCTTCAAGTAAAACAAAGTTAAAGATTTTTGTTTCTTTTTTCACTCTCTGTCAAATCATATTCACATTCTGAATGGATCATGACTTGGTCTCAGAAGCAAATTTGTAGTCCTTCCTCACTATTGACTCTTCAGGACCGTGCATGTACATGAATTGTCTTGATAGTTTTTAACAGCAAGCCATTAAAAAATTGGTCTTTAAACTTACCACTTCTTGTCATTCTGATCTGCCATTCCCCAAGATGGCTCTAAGAAGGAATAATTCATCATTGTGACTATTGTTAGATTCAAATATATTAAAATTATTTCAGAAATAGATATCTGCTACAGCGGAGCTAAAAAACAGTAGTTTGTATACAAGAAGCAAACAATAAAAATAGATATACAAAAGCTGATCTCTTTTTAAAGGATTTAATATCATTGAAAACAAATTATCATCTACCTACATAACTGAGAAGCACATCTCTGTTTTGAAGAGACCCAAAGAAACATGTGCAATTGCTGCTGTGTGCCTTTAGCCAATAGTTTCCTACTGAATAAATGCTGAGGGCATTCCTGACATTCCCAGAGGAAGGCTCCTGGCAGACCAAGCTGTGGTGGCTCCGTCCCAGTTACGTACTGAGGGCTGAGCTGCACCTGCTCGGAGGCTGCACAGGCTGGGATTTCCAGCCATATATGGACAACACCGGTACATGAATATGGTGCTCATCTCCCTCGAGCATGAACCAGCACTGGAATGCACAATCTCACATTTTATAGATTCTCAATGATGTAATTGCATGTATCCAGTGCCTAAATTTGGTAGCTGCATCACCAAGACAGAGTGGATGGTCTTTCCCTTCCTTTGCTATTTTAGTTTGGTTTGTTAGGGGTTTTTTTAATTAAAGTGGAAATTATTAAAATAAGGTGGAATTTATTAAAAAAATCAGTATTTTATTTTTTTTTCTAAGTTTTTGATAGAAATGTTATGTATCTACAGCTTTTTTTTTTTCTTCCTTGGCAAACTGTGACTAAAATAATTACTCATATTAGTTAGAAACTTGAATCTTCTTCCAAATGCTTTATCTTTACAAATGGAATAAGAGAAATAAAATAAGCCCTGATATTACACCATCATCTCTCACGTCTGTAGAAAACCACTGCTTTCCCTAAATTTCTGAAAAGTCATAAACACATATTTATGACTTCTTTCAGCTTAGCAAGGTGAATGTTTCCATTCATCTAGTCAATGATAAAGTTTCTGCTGAAGGCAGGAGTATCAAATGTGCATTTAAAACTCTTTATCAACAGAGCATTTTTGGCAGTCAATTGTAAATGTGTAGCCACCCTTAGGGGCTACCTGTATCTTTTATTTCTTCTCAACAGCTCTGAAAGTGCAGTCATGTTTGTGGAACAGGTAACATCAATATAAAGAACCTGAAGTATGGACTAACACTGAGGAGTGTACTGGAATGGTTTGCTGCTTCAGGTGATCCTGATCAAAATGTCAAGTCAAGAAAAAAAATATTCCAACATGCACAGAGCTTCCTCAAGTTGGAAGACATGCTACAAATGCTAATTCCTCTCAAAGGCATGTTCTGGCACTATTTGCCTCAAGCTGTCACTTACTTACCTGCAGAAGCATCCATCTGCCTTTACATGTTAGCTAAAAGAGAATCAAGTGGCTTATAAAGCATATAAAACTTTTGTAAAATATTTACAAAAATGTATCATTAACATGATCTCTTTTCTTCTCTGTGATTCTTAAGCATGGCTCATAGTTTATTAGTTTTGATGAGGCAGAAACATAGTGATAAGGTATATTTAAAAGATGCTATGGGAATTAATTGCAAGTTCTGCAGTGAAAGTGTCCATAAATAATTCATACACCTTTGAAGAAATTTGGCTATGTAACATTGAATTTTTTGTTACAGCACTAAGAAGTTAGGAACTGTAATTTAAATTACAAATATGAAACATCTGAAGTACACAATGGTGTAAGAACAGATTATTTTGTCTTATTCTTATTCAATAAATCCCAGTTTATTGGCTTTCCCTGCACTTGCCCCTAGCCCTAAATTCTGCGGCAGAGCTTGTCTTTTTACTATATGTTTGTTTAGTGCTTAATATAACAGGCCCACAGGCTAAGAACAGGAGTCCCTAGGAACCCCAGCAGTACAATTAATATTTTAACTAAATAGGGAGAGGCAAATGACATAATACTTTCTTTTGTTATATTTTATTCTCTTTGAGCAAGAAATATTTATGTATGAATTACTGTAATGTCCATCACAAATGGGTATACAAAAACATATACCAAACTATAACAAAAGAATGGCCCTTTCACTGAATTGCTCACTTGTCTAAGCTGGGACAATGTGTGTGTCTAAGAAAGAGAGAGTGAAAACAGGATAAAAATAAAACCCTTGGATTAACATGGTAATCACAGCAGGTCCTTTGCTTAATTTTGGTCTGTGGGTATTTCTACTAAATGGAAATGTACAAGTCCAACCAGGGATTAAATGAAACCCAGCAGAACATCCAACAATTGCTTTTGAACTACACAGTGTTCTAAAAACTTGAGGTTTCCTTATCAGAAAGTGTTAGGAATTATTCCAAATCTGAGAATGTCAGATCATATCCTGGTTACTATCCTGGTTTTTTCATTAAAATATCTCAGGTGACATTGAAACTAAAAATGTTTGCTCTGTCAAAGGTTCTCTGAAGCCAGAAACTTTAGCTTGTCATTTAAGCATTTCAAAGTACTGTCAATTAAATAAAATTTCATTTAAATGTCCTGTTTCATCAGATCCATGCTTTTTTAGATCAGCAGTTTCAACATCAGTCAGGTTTTTGTGATAACTTTGGCACGAGGAAACAGGCCATCCATGCTTCTTCTCGTTCCATTATGTCCACTCTAACTTCTATGCTGTTTGTAATCTGTTACCATGTTCCACATGTTTCCACATTGCTGTATAGCTAACATCATATATATTTTCTGTATATATTTTCTGCTGCAGGCAGAGGAGTTTCTTTGAATCTCTAACACATTTTCATTTGTCTGTACCCTCCTGGAACCTATGCCTGATCTGATGTGCATTCACGTGGATATTCCACAGCTACAATGCCAAAGAGAAGGTGCAATCTTACATTTGTGTTTGTATTTCAACAAACTTTCATCAGCAAGGCTTCTTAGGTCGATGTATTCAAGATCACTTCTGACCTGAAAGAGATCACAGTAAAATCATATACAGGGCATAAAGACTGCAAAAGTGAAAAGAATCTCTCAAGTGAGCATTTATCAGGTATCTCTAAGAGGCAAAGAATCCACATCATCCTTCTGGTTTGCAATACAGAACCACATTGAGTAAATGGGAGAACAGAGGACAGTTCTGTTTATTGTTGGACTGGGAAAGAAGCTGTCAGCATGTTCTTCAAGAATAATATAGAAATAAAACTTGCAATCTTTCACATAAACTCTGTGCATAAGAGGGAAAAAGTAGGCAACAGGAATACGAGGATTTCTCCCATACACACAATAAAAAGTAAAACAGATTACAAAGCACTGCTAGAACAGAAGACCAACCCCATAGGCAGTGGGCTGCAGCTTCTAACCAGAATTTCAGCTGCTGGCTTCCAAGCAGACTGTCAAGACTAGGTCAGTCGAGACTGTCCAGTTAAGCTGGTCAGGGTGAAAGCAGCAATTAATTTGAAGATAAGCTTCAGAAAGAAAGGAGAATTAAAATAGAGCAGTTCTTAGAAAAAACACCACCTGAAAAATGCCTAATCCAGCTAAGCATATACAAGGATTTAAGGAACATCCTAAATGCAGTAACAGAATGAAGTAAATTCCGATTTGCCAGACTAGAAGGCCTCTAAAGGAAGAAATAGGAGTTAAAATCTCTCTCCTAATTGCATGAGGGAGTGCACAAGTGACATCAGTATTTGTCTACAATATTTGTGTTTAGAACAGTGAAAAGTCATTCACTTCTCAGATCAAGGATAGTGCCTTCCTAATGAAAAGTAACACGGGTCAAGACATAGCCAGGAAAATTGTAAGAAATGTGGCTGATGTGATTCTAATCCTGAGTGGAAAATGCTGGGGTGTGACTGAGGATCAAAACCAGCCCATTCCACAGCCTTCAGGCCGTGAGACAACTGACAAAAAACCCACCTCCCACAAAGAAAGTTCAAGAAGGAGCTAGTATTGTTTCTTCAAATAGCTCAGAAGCCCACCCTCAGAAAGAAAAAGAAATTACTGTATACTTTTAGACTGCAAACCATGCCTCTCCTCTTCAACAAGCTCATCACAGATGTATCCAGTTGCAAATTCTGAGTGGCTGTGAAGAAACAGTGTTTTGGCTAGAGATGAGAAAATTACAATAAAAAAATTCTTCCTTGTTCATATTTGCTAATATTGTCATGAATAAAAGGCAGCGTCACCATTTGCTTTTATTTATGGTGCCATCCTGAGGTTTGTAAGTAATAAGTAAAATGCAGTAATCCCACAAAATTTTTCTTAATCCTAAAAGTTCCTTAAATTTTACCCCACCTGTTTATTCACTTCAAAATTCTTATCCAGAACATATCTATTATTTTGTTCAGACAGAAAAAAATGGTCTCTCATGAATTAAGTGACAAACTGTACAACACAAAAGATGACTACTGAGCCATCAGGGCAAACAACAGCCCAGATCAGAAATTCTCCAAGGTAATTATTGAGGCAAAGACTTAAAAATGTCAAAACCATGTGAAGAAATCCAGATCAGCTTGTAAGTGATTTGCTAACCAGCAGGGGAGAGTAATTCACAAAATAACCTGATGTCTTTTTTCTAACATCAGCATCACTCCTCTGCTGAGCTCTAGCACGTGTTCAGGACCTTGTGAGGGGAGACAAAAAAAAAGGAAGAGAAAACTTAGTAAGATTTTTTTGCTTACAGCATATACAATATGAGGAAGCAAGCAAAGATCTTCTGCTTTTCAGGATCCTTTTGCAGAGGGGCCTGAAAGGGACGGTATGGTTGGAATTCCCTCATGCTGAGCTTGCCCATACAGTCAGAGAAGGAGCCTGGGTGAAGTCATTGAAACCACCATGGCTGGTGATGTCAGGTATGCAAAGTCAGTCCCAAAAGCTGTAACTTTTTCACTGAAATATTTTGTGGAAGGAACTCCTGTTTGGTTCTTATGGCAATGGAGGTGCAGCTATATAAAGCTGGAATGTCTGGATAGTTTTCTTCTGCTCTTGTTTTCTTTTGGACTAACATTTGAGTATGTAGCAGGGAGAATCAATGACTGGCAGGCAAGCAGTTAACACTGTAAGTAAACATGGTAACACTTCATCTCTGTTTGTGGCCATAATCAAGAAAAGGTCAATAAACTGGGGATGCAAAAGTGGTTATTATGCTTTTCCTGCACACCTTTTTCTGTAGCATCTCTGCCAAAGCATTAAGGAAGACAGAGGGATTGGACTAGATGATCTTTGAAGGTCCCTTCCAACCCCTACCACTCTGTGATTCTGTGTGATTAATGGGCTTATAGGTCAAGTCTCTCCAGCAATATGAAGACTTAAAACAGTACTGGAAGAAGATTGCACAAGAGAGATTTTAAATGAATAAAAAAATGATGTGAAATGTTTTATCAAAATATTCCTCTGATTTAATTCTGTTATCCTGTATCCTCCATAAAAGCAATTTGCTCATAGTTCAGTATGATGTTACTGGTGCAGAATATGGTCAAATTGCCTTTGGCAGCGGATGGCTTTCTCCCCATCCCCCATTGCATTCTATGGGAAAACTGACAATAGGTAACATGCTGATGGGAAGATCTTGCAGGGGGTACTGAGCGGTGAATGATGAAAAATTCCTGCAGGAGGTACCTTGCAATAATGAAGTCCATAGAGTGGAAATCCTCTTTAGTGATGAGAAGAAACTTCAAAGATATCTTCCCTTAAAGAGTATGAATCATTTCACAGAATCCAATTCATAGGTCCAGATAATGCTTATTATTAGTAGTGAAGATTACCAAAAAAAATTCCGATACACCTGATGTTGTCTGTTCTTCTTAAGGTACTACTTTTAATTTTTATCTCTATCAATCTGCAGGATTCATTGCTGTATTTTTTTCAGACTCATCTATGGCTGTGTACAAATTTGTCAGGAAATGTGGCTGCATGTCATTAGGCATCTATCCAGGCTGTCTGTAGTGCCTGAGCCAAGCACACTAATAAGCTCATGATAATTATTTTGCACTGAAAGCAGACTTTTTTACAAAGCAAAATGAAAATATTCCTGTCAGATGTGAGCTGTCTTCCTTAGTAGGATTCTGGAAAAAAAAACCAACCCACAATTCTTTTTCAAGATTTGCAATACAGACAGGAGAACTATAGAGCTGCTCAGAGAGAAAAATCTGTAGTAGCAAACCTTTGATATGCATGGCCAAAACTAAAACTCTAAGATCATATGAAACTCTCTATATTCTGTTTCAAAAAGGTAAAAATGGGAAACTAGCACAAACCCCATAAATATTATTTCAAAGGAGCTTGACTGAAATCTTAAATCTCTATGCTGCAATTTGACAGATCATGGCCTAACTTATGGTTTGTGTAAAATAAATTTAACTCCAAATCCATGCCGAATGTGGAATTACCACTGAATTTTTAAACAAGTCAGAACACAAGTCGGACCTGGACAAATCTTTCCATCTCAGTGATCTTTAGGAGTTTTTAAATTAAATGCATGTAGATAAGTGCATAGTATAGTTTCCCAAAGAAATAAAATCCCCATGCTCGTTTTAAATACTTAAAATTATTGATTTTAAATAATCATGATCACCTAAGTTTCATATAAAGTAAGTATATAAGGAAGGTCTGTCTTGTTCCAGAAACATCACTGATTCTCATGGGAGTCACATTTAAGTTATGAAAACTTCTCTACACACCACAGTTGTATTCCTCAAACCATCATCATCTCCAGTTTTTTTGTGTGTCTGTTGAACCAGTTACTGCAAAGTGCCAAACAGTGGACAACAACTGTGCAAATAGAGGAGGTTTCTCCTCCCGTAACCTACCCTACACTGGCATTTACATTCTGTGGATGGAATGTGGACAGCCAGGGATAATGCATAAAAAAACCCAGGTCAATAATAAGTTTAAAGGTCTCTTAAATCTAATAGCCAAAGGCATATGAAGGCCCAATAGCTGGCAGCTGAAAGCTGCTTGTTTCCACTTGGAAATAGGCTGGAAGCTTTTAACAGCAAACACAATTGGTCATAGCTCTGCTAAAAATCAGCAAGATGTCCTGCCCTTGTGAAAGATAGACTCTAATTCAACTGCGGGCTTTTGGGTTTGATGCAAAAAATGACTGGGTGAGACTGTATGGCCTGAGTTATGCAGGGGGTCAGACATGCTATCCAGAACAGACTCTTCTGGAAAGGAAATCCATAAAAATAGTAGCAGAAGTATGTAACCCAGTGAGTGTATCACGCATTTATTTAGGACTTGGGTTCAACAACTCGAATGTAATGTACTTTTCTCCCTCAGATTTCTCAAGCCATTTATATCAGGCCAGCTTCTCATGACTGCTTATATTTATAGTTTGTCTGCCTGGTTGTCACTGGTCACATTTTTAGGCTTTGCATTGCATTTTAAATCCCCTGCGTCATTTCATGTTCATGTTTACCAAGCTTTTCCTTCTTTTATGAGATTTTTCCATGAACCTGAAATTAAAAACATCCTTTCCTCCTCTTCACTGAAAAGTCACAACCACAAGTCATCCATCACAGCTCATTTGTCCCTTAGAATTTTCTCCGATCCCTCACAGAAGAGGCATTTCCAAGCAAGAATTTCAAGCTCCATGTCTCCCTGTTTTCCCAGGAGAGCTGAAAAGAACTTGCCTTTCTTCCAAATGGTTCGTTTCCACTTTTTCTTCAAATTCTGCATAGAAAATGAATTCAATGAAAAATTGGTCTTTTCACTCACTGGCACTTCAAGCACTTGCAGTTCCTTTCATTTTTTGGAGCTGTTCTTAAGCTAGAGGGGAGAGAGCTGAGAGGGAACAGGCTATGCTGTGGTTGTGTCCATCATCTCTCTCTCTCAAGCATAGTTCACCTGTTCCAAGCTTCAGAAACTCATCACTCACTTCCCTTTGTTCCCTGAAAATAAAGAAATAACTCAGGCACAGAGTGGAAGAGTATCAAAGTATGTCCAGAAACACTTCATAGCCTTTTCTTTAAAAAGGAGCTTCTAACACGTTCAGCTCTATGTTGTACTATAGGCTCAATTTGCTGATTACAGGCACACAGCTAACATCATCCTGCATTTTACTGTGAATTGTAAACACTCGCAGACCTGACTGAGATTTGTCATCTGAAGCATCACTCCTCCCAAATGTAATAAGCTTTCCATGGTCAAGAGTAGTTTAGTGATGCCAGGCTATTACATACGTGTGTGATACCTGGACAGCCATAGGGTCCGGTACCAGGAACCTCAGTGAGCCACATTTACCTCCAGCTTCCTGGCACTTCGGCAGTGCTGTGGCCCTCATACGCAGCATGGTGAGTACATGAGTTAAGGTTTGCAGTTGACTCTGTTGGTTTCTACATCTTCACATTTAGTTATTGGTTTAAGAGATGACACAATTGAGGGAAAAATAATGTGTTGTGTAGGAGCTGGCAGTAGAGATTTTTCCCAAATGTTTGGGAGGATCCCATTTCTCACAGATGGTGCTGCCAAGAAACAGCCTACTTCTCCTTCAGAAAATATGGATTGTTAGCAATAACCTTCTGCCTAAAGTATTTCCCTAGTCAAAACACTAACCCTACTGTAAAACAAGAAAGTTTTATTCAAAGATACTTATTATTTCAAGTGGGAGAAGAAAGGAAAGGAACCTGAAAGGTGGTAGTGAAAGGATTAATATAACACCAACAGAGGTAACTACAAAACTAGCCTGCAAAAGACCTTGAGAAAGTGGAAGGGAGAAGGGAGAGCAGGCTCCTTCCCAAGCAGAAGGTCTGTAGCCTATCATGCTCAGCTGCAACTACTGAACAGAGCTGCTGGCAATTAAACCCAGGCAGGGCACTGCAGAGACCCTGGTGTTAGGAATTGGAGGGAGACACACACTCAGTGGAAACTGCTGCCACTGGGTTGAAAGGACAAAGCATGTTTCCTCCTGGGTGAGCAACTGTCAGTGGTCACTCCTAGTGAAGGACAGTCAGAATTCAGAATTCTCTCCCTTTGTCTGTAACTGAATAACTCCAAGGTGGTGTAGAATATAAATCTGCTAGAGAAATATGAAAGCCTGCAGGTTGTTTGTCATAACCATACCTGATGTAATTACTGGTAGCAGAGATGAACTTCAATTGGAAGCTATGAATCCTCAGTCGAACCTCCTGTGTTTGGGAGCGAAGGTTTGGGTTGGACTTCTCCCTCATGGGCAGACAGAATGTACTAATTCTGAGTCCAGATCCATGTTTTTCTTTGTTTTGGTTGTTACGATAGTCATGGCTACTGCTGCAAAATTAGGCCATTAAAAAAAAGGCAAACAGCCCAATCCAAATGATTCCCATTTGAGCTAAACTCCTTGGGCTTAGCCATAGACAGAGAGGTACCTATTAGGACATGTGTTTTCTACTTATTTCTGCCCTTGACTAGTTTTGGATGGTACAGCTAGTTGACAGATGAAATTTCCTTCCTAGGGAAAAAGGCTGATATTTTCAAAACTATTTTCATCCCAAACTGGCATTTTCAGAGACCAATATGTTTAGAAAAAAATCAGTTCAGAAATGTCAAAATATTTTTTTTAAAATCAAACCCAAATACTCAACATTTCCCAACCCCTTTCAAGCTTGCTCCCACATGAACTGGTGTGTGCTCTTAGGCTGGAGTCATGTTGCTTTCCTAGGGAGTGGCAAATGAATTATGTTTACATTTACCCTGCAGACTACAGTCTGTATCTCGCCAGATTTTAAGTTAACGGAAAGCTGCTCAGAAACTAGAATCAGTATGGGAGACTGTTTTGCCAATTACTAGGCCTAGTACAAAGGATGCAACCAGCAGAAAAACAATCCAGTAAGCAGATTCTATTGTACGTAGAGGAGTCAGTATATAGGGGATTGCTGGGGGTACAAACAAGTCAGATCACAAATAACAGACATCAACCCCAGCGACCCCAAGAATGACACAGCACGACCCATAATAGATGGAATAAACAAAGACACAAGGTATCCCATAGAAAAAATGGGAGACAACCAAGTCAATAGGGCGATCACGTACGACAGAAGTAGCCCCATGTTGTCTCCCCACAAAGCCCGCGTTTGTAAGTGCCAGACCTGACTGGGGTCCAGTTGCATGAAGAGTCAGGAGGTCCTTCCCCAACAGGAAACTCTGCAAAGTACGTCCACTTCACAGACAGACACTCCACCCTTCCTGCAAGTGGTCCCAGCTTTTATCCCCAAAGCAGGACACCTGGCACTCATTATCAAAATGCAGGGCACCTGGGGCTTGTTTACCCAAGGGCTTTCCCTACAAGGTCGGCCTCACCTTGGAGGAAAGCCAAAAGGCAAACTCATCCCCTCCTCTTAAAGGACCATGGGGCCCACCCATATGTCAACCTTAATTCAGGGCTTGGGGTTCAGACCCCAGCACTTCAAGACCCCAGCACTTCAGACATGTACACTTGTGCAATGCAACATATTGCTAAATATGCTAAGAACTGACCAAGATGAATACTCTGGTCCAGCATTGACAGATATCCCCAGTGTGAAGACAGTGTTGGATCCAAAAAGCAACCTAGCCATATTATCGTGGAACAGAAATTTCCAAAAAAAAAGCTTCTATGGTGCACAAGACAAAATCGCCATCAAAAAGTTAGCAGCTGGTCAACCTTACCATAGACCTACTATTATAAGTTGTTCCAGCACTTGCAGAACCAAAGGCTGGGAATCAGATGGTCTCTTAGGACATGTAGAAACAAGGGATGGTATTATTTAGAGGAGGAAAAAGCAAAAATATTCAGATCCTGCCTCCAGAAGAATTATTGGTATTTTCCACAGGTTTCATACTTGTTCTTTAGCCTGAGCTGTGCTTTGAGGTACATGAACTCTTATATCTTGAGTAAAACATGAAAAAATGTTCCTTTCTTGCTGATTTCTTCACCTTTTAAAAGATGTTATGAAAGTACAGTATTCTAATAAGACCATTTTAATGAAAGAGAAATGTAGCTATATTGTCTTACAGACTTTATTAAATTGTGCTTAGAGCTCATGCACTTTGTTGACTCAAATTATGGAAGCAATTCTTGTTGTAGGATTGTTTATATGTCCCAGAGCATTCATAACTCACAGAGTTCAACCATCTACAAGTGTTTAATTACAGACTGTTTCATGCAAAAATGTTTGCCAGCAGTCTTTTGGCAGAGTAAGGAATGAACTTTGTAGAGGAAAAGTAAGTTGCTCATGAGCGGCAGCAGCAGAAATGGGGAAAAGAATTTCCCCAGAGTTCCTTGAAGATTCAAGTTGCTGGATCCTGGCATGATTTGGTCCCTTATTTAAATCTTGCAGGGATTACGCATTGAGATTTATTTTTTTCCCCACTTCTACAGCTGTAAATGTATGTACATTTACATGTATGTATTTCAGAATAGCACATGGAATTAAACTCACAAGACACCATTACACAAGATGTGAGCTCAAACTTTGTCCAGAAAGTAAGAGACCATCTAGTCTTTGAAAATAATGTTTCATTGTGTTTTTTGAGAATATAAACACCAATCATCATTATGTTGCTACACTATTTTGAATATTTGAACTGACAAGAGGATGAAGGTTTCTTTACCTCTGTATTTCTAAACTGATTTTTTTTTTCATTGTAGATTTCTGTGAAAAATGTTCTGCTGGACCAGCTGTAGGGCTGTGGGTTATGTGTGCTGGGGGCGTGCCCAGGCCGAGGGAGCCAGCCTCCTGTCCATGACCTCTGGCAGGAACTTAGAAAGTTCTTAAAAAACAGCAAGTTACACAGTTTTGCACCTGAGTCCTCAGTTGAGAGGATGGAAAAGGCCTTTTCAGGCTTTCAGCAGCAAACCAGCCAGAGGCCAAGGGTCAGTTGTGAGAGAGGACAAGGGTGAGTTATTCCCCTCTGACTGCTCCTGTTGCGGGCTCAGTCGGCTCCCCTCTGGGGCCTGGCTGTGCTCCTAGGTACCTTGAGGTACTAGAGCCCTTGCAGTGTGAGGTCATTTGTTGTCATTTCCACTTCTGGGGAAAAAAAAGGTCATAACAAGAGATCAGTAAATGTGCAGTTTTCATAAAGCACAGCCTCTAACAAAACAGACACGTTGCAGTGTTATCATATCCAGGAAAACAGCAGCAGACAGCAGAACTTTAAAATACCACCCAGAAACTCTTGTTTGGAAAGGACAACTCACAGCATCAAAGCCTAAATATATTTGCCAAGCCATACTTTAACTTGCTGCCAAGACACCAAATTCATCCCCTTAATAGCAATGATCCACTAGGCAACATAGTGACTGCAACTGCGAACTGGATATCAGTTTATTTCACAGAGGTCAAGATTGTGGAAAGAGCTCTACATGTATTAATACTTGGTAAGAAAGGCAGGATTTTTTTCCATATGAATTTGGTCTGAGGCTAGTTTGTTAATAAATAAGCCTTACAGGAAGAATACAACAGAATCAATATAACTGCCTGCTGTCAAGTCTAAGGAAAAGCATTAACAAAAATTTCAAATGTTTAGATGAATAGTTTGAGACCAACATAACATACATATCATAACCAGCAATCATAACAGCTTATACCTGTCTTCAGTGAAGTAATCAGACAGAATACAAAGAACTTTGCCCAGACTTTTCTCTGGAAGGGTGAGAATGACAAAAATCTATTTTAACGACACATTGGTTGAACCTCAGATTGGCGGTCTTAGGACATAATGTCTGATTAATGCTATTATACACCATTGGATGTAAATTGTTACAAAAATGAATCTTGTCTTATAGGGGTTCTTTTGCTGATGAGGTAAGTTTGTGGTATCTGAGCTATGACGTGGTTTTGGCTGGCCACATCTTTAATTTGGAGCAATTCCACCTGCATCATTATATTTATGTGACTACAGTCACCGACACAGGCCCTTGAACAGGAACATGCATGAATTCCACCAGTGTGGAATGATAGCTGCCCTTAGTGCAGCATGTAAAATTACTTGATAATAATATGGCATAGTATTGAACAACTTCCTGGAAGCCTTAGAAATGCAGAAGTTTAAAAGAAATGGCATGGCCTGCAGTTCATAAATAGCACAGGCCAAATAAGCTAACTGCATCAGAAACTTTTGCTCATAGATTTAGCCTTTACTTCTAGAACTAAAAGTGCTAAAAAGTGGCATGACTGAAAAGGCAATGCAGCAATAAAAATTCCAGTTTGACTCTAGGGAGAGTTTCAGAGACATTGTGGTCGGTATTTTCTCCATTATTTGTAAGTTGCCAAAGAATAGGTTTTTTTTTATTCTGGATTGGCTTTGGGAAACCTATTAAGATTTTTAATTACATTCAAAAATATTTGTATGCTTTGAAACCTAGCTTTCAAGAAGTTTAACCAGCCCTTCATTAAGGTCTCCAAGTGTGGCTGAGACTTGTGTATTAGCAAGGTGCTTTGCTTGTCTCCACCCAATAAAACTGCAAGGAACAATGCCAGTTTGGGGAATGAATAGAGCAGAAGGGAAGGGGGTGACACAAGTTATGAGCTGCTTTGGTCTTCATATTTAGGAAGTACTTAACTTCCATTGCCTCATCCCATCTTTTCCATTGGAAGGCCTTTATAAATTGCGGGAATAAGTGGCCCTTAGCAAATAACTGCACAACAGAGAGTAACCAAACAGGACTAAAGCAGAATAGGAAACTCCTTTCTTCTACTGCAGATAGTTCTGAGCTGCTAGCATTTTTTCCTCTCGGATCAGGATGAAAGGCAAAAATCTCAATTTCCACAAATTGAAAATCTGAATAATGTGTGAGCTGAGTACAGATGAAACATTTCATTTAAATAATTTTGTAATAACTAGTTACAATACTGATTTGTCTTTAATCATTTTATGTTTAAATTTGCTAAGATTTCAAAGACTTTACTTTTGTAAAAAGTTCCAGCTTGAAGGAAACAAAAGCTTTCTAATTCAAGAAGTTGAAATAGAACTTTTTTTTTTTCTTTCTTACAAAAAATAATAATTAAGGAGTAATGGAAAATGGAGCCTTTTCTTATCCATTACTCTGAGTCATAACTCAGATCAGTAACAAATGCGATGTGTTTCAGTGTAATGGCTCTCAGAGTGACTAACTCTTTTTACCTGTCTGGTTGACTGCAGCATCATTTGAATCAGGCCTAGTAAGATGGTTCCCTTAACTGTGCCAACACCAGAAGACGACTTCACTCATATGCTGATAAGTCAATGGAACACGAAGGAGAAATATTTTTTTTAGCCAAGAGCAAGATATTTGTCTGTGGAACTGATCACAAATGGAGTGTATCCTTTGGCAATAAAAATTTCCCTTTACAGTCAATTCCATGATTAAGCCAAAGCCACTGCTTTGTTCCTCCACCTGTCTCTGTGAATCAGCAATGGTTTCCTCTGGCTTTCTCTCGAAGTGGGATGCCAATGCCTTGCCCTGGACTGCACAGGCACAGGTGTTCTGCCCACACATTTGTGAATTGTTTAGGTTTTGCAGTCTTGGCAGCCTGCCTGAGCTCTGGAAAGCTTTTTACTAAATGGGATGGAGAATGGAGGGGACAATCCACTTTTCATGCTGCTCAAGGGTTTTTTACTCTAAAAATCAGGAGATTGACAACCTCAACAGAACCATCTGTAATTTGTTTAGAACTGTGACTAACAAAAATGCTAGCTTTTTTTGTTCATTAAAAGAAGTACTGAAATGGTTTAGAGTTTAATTCCATGAGATTCTAAAAGTCAGAGAGGTGATACACATGTTTGGGCCAAATTTTCACATTCAGTTTGTACTGTACATGCAACTCCAATGACACAAGCATATCTAATTAGTAGTTTTGTACCTATAAGTTATGCTGCTGTAACATACAAATCTCTCGTTTACCATATACATTTCCACTTATCTCATAGCTCCATTTTGCACTCATTTCTTTCTACTGAGGTACCTATTTGATGGCTTTTGCCTAGTGTTCATAGCAAATATGAGAATGAACAACATGAAGTAAGAGGTGCCACCTGTACAAGTGTTATGCCAGCCCAGGGAATGTACTTCCCACCTAATCATAGTGGAAAGAATCTGTGTGACTCAGAGGCAGGGAAAGGAAGATAAGTGCTCAGCTTGCCAGGGAGGAGGGCTATCAGAGCCATGAACTCTCTACTGCCATATTCAATGGATTGTAGAACTGCGATTTCTGTCCCTATGGCATCCATCTCCCCCACAGAAACAAAATTTGTCATCTAGTTGCCATTGGTTTGGTGACAGCAACTGATCCAGACACTTTGAGGCATGGTGTTGCTAATATAGCCAGTAAGCATGTCAGTAAACAAGTCAAGCCTGAAACACAGAAGAGTATGCACATGTCCAGTGTGTGCGTGCACAAACTTTAAACTGACTCCTCTCATGCCATACTGATGAGCAACATATTCTGGTTGTTCCTTTCCCATGCAGGCTTAGCATGGCTGATTTGTGTACTCAGCACTGAAACCTACACTTTTCCCAGGACCCGTCAGGTCAGATTGCCCATAACCTATTACTCCTTTGATGGCTCTCATCCTGCTTTCAATTGATGTGGCAGCATGTGAATACATATGACTGAAACCTTGATATAAAATTAATTTGTCTAAACACTGGCTATTTATGTTTGATGGCCTGAACAATTATTAATCCTGATTGAAAATATAAGTCATTGTGTCTATGGTGTCCTGTCACAGCATCCCTGTTAGCTCCCCTGAGGCCAGATTCTCTGACAATGCACACAGTGTCCCATTCTTTCTGCACACAGTACCATGCCCTAGCTGAAATCCCAGGCAGGAAACCTCTTTTTCTGTATGCTTGCCAGTGTGGATGATACCCAGGAATTTTCCTGGTCTGACAGCGTACATCCCACAAGACAGGAGACAGACCCTGCACCACTGCATCCACTAATTTCCATGTTCTCACATACTATTCAAAAATGCTATGGTACGTGCACCTCTCATCCTCAGTGGGCACAACATGTGCCCCACACTAGCCCTGTGTCTGGGGAAAGCCCTGAAGGGACTGGAGCTTCCCTTAACCTACAGAGAGAGTGAAAAGCTCCAGAGCAGCAGCAGGCCTTCTCTTTGTGTTAAAAAAGTAATATATCCCTCCTTACTTCCCTCTGATCTCTGAATTCTCACCCTTATTTGAAGACTCTCTCCACCACTGCCAATGAAATGCCAAGTTCGAGATTGTTGACCTACATGCGCCTAGCAGTAGGGCATTTCATTTGCCATCAGAGGACAAAATGACCCTACATACAAAAATACCGAGGCTGTGTTTTGTTGGTTTTTTTTCTAAAATGCTGAATGAATTAGAAACCCGCTGTAAGACTATAAATAATATTTTAGCACTGGCAGCTAAAATTCCTGGATGTTAAATCCAAAAGGGGTTATAATAACCATTTAGTCAGACCTCCTGCCTGCCTGAAAATGGGCACAGACTGAATGAAGGAACATTGTACCTCTGGGTATATATTTTTATATTTCCTATTTCAGTGACACAGAATTGAGAACATGGGAGGTTAGTTACACAGCAAAAGCCAAATGTACCGTCAGTTGATACTCTTGCATTTCTTATACACTCTATTGCAATGCCACATTTGCTTTGCTGCAGTGAATCAGTACAAGGATATAACCCACTATAGAGAACACAGTTCTGGAGAATCCAGAAAGCACGTCAGTCAAAGTAAGTTAAGTTTCCTTAAAGTCTGAATGAAAATGTGTCCTGACTTTTTTTTTCCCCAATATGCACTTATTTGTTAATTTTACTTATATTTTCTCAAAAAAAAAAAAGAAAATCATTAAGTAAATTCCTAAAAAGCAATAATGAATCAATCAGAAACAACACAAATATTTTTAGATCCCTCCAGTTATTTTTTCAGATGAGTGGGGAAAAAAGTGGTAAAACATTCTACCCAGAAACTTACACTGTGTAAATGACTATTAGCTAAAACTGCACACCAAAAATCAGAAAATTTTAAGGTGAATTTGTAGCGAGGTAAAAGGTTGGTTTGATTTGGGGAATTTTTTTGTTTGTTTTTGTGAGGTTTGGGTGGACTTGGGTGTTTTTTGCATTTATGAAATGGATTATTCTGCTTGGTGAACTTATTCAATGATGGAATTCCTCCCAGAAGTCATTTGTCAGTAAAAGGAGTAATGAGAACATAATGGCTAATCCCTCAAAAGTTCAGATGGATTAAAAGCAATTTAAATTCTTTTTTTGAACCAAAAAAAAAAAGCTATTTGCAGATGGTCTTCATTAGAAATACTGGTGGCAAGAGTTATTTCACAGCTCTAATAGTGTGTCTAGCCATTATCCCTTAGGCCTTAATATTTTAAGTATCAGAGATGAACATTCTCTTTGTAGTCATCTGCCTGGATTAAAGAAATATACTTACCATACACTCATATACATATGATATACATACACACTATGTCTTTAATGCAAGCAGATATTTTTATATATTAAAATATTTTCATATATTTATGTATTTCATATATTACAAGAAAGAGATACACTTGATGCTGAAAAACATACTGGTTCAGACTACTTTTCTTTTTTTGACTCTGCAACTCAGAAGGTTAGCAACTTATTTTATGCTATACTGATAATGTAAATTATACGTTACTATTGCAAAAACAATTTCCTGCTATGTAGAAAATGGATGTACCCTGGAGAACATATCAGCCTCCATGTCACCTCACTTAGCTACAATACCACACACAGGCAGGTAGTTAGATATATAGTTATCCAACCTGCATATATTATCTGATTGGCGTATTCACTTGCTTCTTGACTGCCATAAATGAGTGGCTGTGCAGGTGCCATTAGCACATGCATCTTCTTCTGAATGCACCATTGTAGGAGTAGCTGAAAAGCTGTTTGTGCTACACAGTCAGAAAGTTGGCAGCAGTGCTAGGTGAAAAATGGCAAGTATGTTTCAAGAAAAATTCAAAAAACTTCATGTTTACTCTATATTTTTTAACATCTCAATGAGAAATTTAAAAAACCTGAAGGTATTGAAACCAAATACTTTTCAGGTTTTCATTTAACAATTTTCTTCTTGCCTTTCTTCCTTTCTCCTATTTTCTTTTATTTTCATTTCTTGCCCTTTGTTTTTAATGATCAAGTAGAAGAGAATGAAGATAAAGGAACAGAAGGAATATGAAGGAGGAAGAAACGATACCTGGGAAGCTATCACACTTTTAGCAGGTTAGTTTAATAGAAAGGCCTTTGTATACCTGTACTAAGGTAATAGATGTGCCAGTAGGTGAAGCTCAACAGTATACAAGATGGTTTATGTCTGCCCAGTCTGATAGACACTGTTTGGCTTGCTCAGGAAGTGTGCATTGAACTGCTTGTAGAATTTGCCCCAATTCTTTTGCTCTCTTAAAAATGTCATAATGCTTTGTTAGAGGTCACTGTAAAAGTTACTGCCTCCTTCTGCTTCATGGCTTGGAGTGTTTACAATTTATGACCTGAATCAGCAGATACATGTGTTTCATGCAGATATGTAACAGTTTTTCAAAACTGGCAAGATACATCTTTGAGCTAACAAGGAAAAGAAACAAAAACTTAATGGTTATGAATTTGGGCTTAAGCTATTCCTCCATTTCAAGCTTCATTTGTTTGTTTTCCATTTCAGCAGCTGCTGTAAGCACTCTTCAATAGGAACCAGTTAAATCCATACCACCTGTCCCACTCTGAATCAGAGGCCAAATCTTTCTGTTAGCTATCTCAACATTTAAGAATTAAAAGAGCATCTCAACCTCAATTTCCATACCACAAAAAAAACCCAACAAAACAAAAACCAGAAGAGGAATAAGAGCTTTATTAGGCAATTTGCAGATATGTGACTTGCAATTACAGTAAAATCTTCATCATTCCACCCAGAAAAATTGTTTGCAGTCTGAAGTGCAGTGTCTTCCTCTCCAAATTTGGTAAATGCCGATATGTATGGAATTTGATGCTGACACATCTATTTTATTACAGGTTAAATTTTTCAGTCTTCTGATACTAGCCTCTCCCCCAATGTGTCTCATGGCAAGGTGGCTGTGAAGAAACTGATGAATTGGTAGGTATAGAAACAGTTATCTGAGAAAACTATCAGGATTCTCCCAGAACCACATGGCACATTTATCCCTATAGACTTGAAAGTCATTCTGCTGTAAGCTCTGCAGGTCTCCCACGCAGTGTTCATAAATGAAAGCAGATTTTGAATCCCTGCCTTTAGTCCTAAATCCCAAGGTAAGGATTGACTGGAATATATTGGAACAGATCTTTAGGTTTGGACTAAACTCTAGTCTTAGGTCATCGCCTTGTCTTTCAGGCACTCAAAAAAACCTACTGTAATATGTTATTTTGTTACTGGGCCATGCAAATCTTGCCCAAATTTTGAGTGCTTGAGCTGTAAGCAAAGAGCTGTATAGTTGTGAGCAGGAGGCACTTCAATGCAATTCAAGTGAAACTTGCCCCCCCATTTCACTTCACATCAGCTGATCAGAAAAAAAATGGCTTATTGTGCCAAGATAAAAACAGATGAGCCAAGCTACTAATTTGTTTTTCCAGGGAGAGTTTCATACAGTTTAAGTACAGAATCCAAAGCAGTAATCAACGCATTCACTGAGATGTTGATGGAGATATGGTAAAGCAGTGTATGACAGCCAAGGGACAGAGTGCACTTCTTACTCTATCCAGCCATGAAATCAGTAACTCAGGTCATTTGTCTAAGTCATCGACTATTACTTTGGAGTGAATCAGTTCATGGAGGTTTAAGGACATCCCTACAGATTTGTTCATTTAATAGGGAAAAAACAAAACAAAAATAACAACTGCTTTATTTGAAAGCCAGGACCAAGGGATATTTAGTTTAACTAAAGCAATAGTTGACTCCAGTTCAAGTTGGGCAGGAGTTCAGCCAGAAGTTATCATATGATTGGGTTTTGGGGATTCTATTTTTTTGGAAGGCTGCGTGAAATGATCTAGTAGTGGTGTCAGTCCAAATTCCAATCCATAAGTGCCTCTGTTCCTTTCAAAACCCTACAATGTGCACCACTGTTCAGAGTCTCAGAATAAAGGGGAAGAGCTAGAAGCTGTAGTTTGCTCTGCACATCTGAAATAAGGAGATGAGGACATGAATTGACAGCATTACCTTTGCTCTCTTGACAATGCTCCATTAAGAAAACAACATTGTTGAAGAAAAATAGAGGTACCAACTACACCAATGATTTCATTCATATTTTTGTCCTTGTCCTGACTTCTTCATTTTACCATAAGCTAACAATGACAGTAAGATCTCAGCAAGCACTTCTTGGCACTGTCACACTGTTATTGAACCTGGTTAAGAGTCATCAGGATCTACACAGTGAAGATGAAACAGCTTACGTTGACTTATTTTTGAGTCATTTGAAGAGCATGTTCCCTAAAGTTTGTTCAAAGTTAACTTTTCAGTCATTTGCCTTCCAGGAGGCATAAAATAATATCAACACATACAAAGAAAATATCGTCGAAAACACTGGTGTATTTCAAATATATGAAGTTATCCAGTCTTGAGGAATGTTTTTTTTTATGGCTTATACACTCTAAACTTTACTGCAACCAATGAAACATTTAGTCTGCATTTAAAGTAAATATCCACATGTCCAAAGCACAGGAAAAGTTTTCACTAGTCTCTCACCCACAATGCAGTCTTGAACTACATAATTTGCCCACTCCTTCTAGGGTTTTTTTTGACAGTGTTTCTTGGAACACTGTAATTAAGAATGACATTTTCTCAGTCCTATTCTTGCTGGTCTCCTCAGAAAAAAAAAAAAAAAAAAAAAAAAAAGCTGTATTCCTGAGAGTATATCAGGACAATTCAGCACTTAACACTCTCAAACCAAACTCCAGTAGTCTAGATAATAATGCAAAATGCATGAAATCATTGGATATTTTGTTGACACAAGCCTTAGCTTACCAATGGTGATTATATACCATTTCCCTATCTGTTCATTGAATTGTTTTATTTTCCTCCCCCTCCCCTCCACTTCTCCAAATAAAATTGTGCTCTTAATGACAGTTGTCACTCCGAGTTTCACCTGAAAAATCAAATTTCATATTGCACAATGTGCCCTCAATTTCAGAAAAATGGATAAAGTACCATTAAAACAGATATTGAAATCAATAGTAGTATTCTATATTTATATAGTTACATATGCTCAAACTTTGGAGTAGTTGAGAATGTCTTCTGTCCTGAATAAGCTTTACCAAACCACACAACCCGATATTAAAAAGCAAAAGAACTGAAAGTTATTTTCTTCTCTGCAGTTTCATTTTACTCTTTCTCATCCTGTACCATACTGAAAACAACAGATTGTGCTGTAAAGATTTTAATCTTATTTATGTCTGTTCTATTGAAACGTGCCATGCAGACTATGTGGCTACAGACTATTTCTGATTCACATCAGGATTAAACTGGAGTAGAATTTGGCCCATGTTATCCAGCAAGGATTACAAAGATGTATAGTTTCCTTGGCATTAATCAGAACTGTTGGATAATGGCTCCCCTCAGAGGTAGTATAGGAAGCATGCACCACTCCAGTTGTCCCATTGCTACAAGTTGTCAGGAGGAAATAGATTGTGCATTATGTGTTATAGTTGAAAACGCACTGCAAAACTCAATCCTCCAGTGCATTAGAGATTGTATTCATTAGATACAGTTATTTCCCATAAAGGAATGGCAATCTGTTTTAATTAATGATAGAAAAATATATAGGAATTCAGAAACTAAAAATTAATATCAAGGATTAAGCTTCTTTTTACAACATATAACCAGTTTTGAGGTTTATTAGAAGCATGCACAGAGAAAATTACCTATGTTCCAATACTTCAGATTCACAAAACTAAAATGAAGGCAAAATAATGAATAAAAGATTTCTATTGATTTAAAATTCAATTATTTGCAAGCTAGAAATTTTAACATTTGTCCAGCCAGATGTTTAGAGTGGCTCTGTGCCAGTCTTAGCAAAGTTTGGGAGAATTCTCTCTCTCAGTAATGACCCATTCAGTCCTTTAAAGCTTACAAGAAAATTCTCTTGCCTCAAAGCTGTTAGTTTAGGATAACACATCAACAAGTACTCTATCCTATACCTGTTTGAGGGATTCTGTTAAGGAGCATGGAGGTGACTTCTTCCAATACTATTGCCTGCCATTTTTACAAGATGCATAAAAATGTTCTTGAACTGGCTTTTTAAAAAATATCCTAAAAGGTTTTTAAAAATTACTCAATTTGGCCACCAGATCATTCCAGAATGTATTAGACTTGTTTCTTAAACAATACTATAGAGAAAAAGGATAATTTAATAAATGGAACATATTTTTTGAGGTCTACTGGTTCTTCACATTTCTCCAATACAATAAGTGGAGGGTATCAGATGAAACTAGCATGTGACAGATTCAAAATAGCCAAGAATAAGCGGTTCTTCATAAAAGAGGGAAAAAATTTCCAAGTATATAAAATGAGAGTTCCTGAGATGACCACCATTGTCACAGGAAAAGTCTGGAAGATATAACAAGTGTAAGAACTAGGAAAACATCTCACTGCTCAGTAGCAGTTGAAGTAGCAAATAAAATTGCAGGTATTATTAGGTAGGGAACAAAGATTAGAAAAACCAGAGAGCTTTGTCACAGCATAAACCCATGCTGCATCTTGAATCCCACAGGCAAATGAGTCCCTACTCTCAAGAAGGGATACAATGCAGTTGAGAGAAGTACAGAGAGGAGCAGCAGCAGTAATAATAGCATGTGCACCAGCTGCCGTACATCGAGCGGCCAAGTAGATAGGGCTCTCCAGCTTGGAAAGAACTCAACTAGGCAGAAGTATGACAAAGCTTTATAAAATCATAAGAAGAAAATAAAAGGTGGATCGGGACTGATTGCTCATAATTTCTTCAAATATAAGAAGTATAGACCATGAATAGAACCTAGTGGGTGGCAGGTTCAAAGCAAGCAGCAACAAGCACATCTTCACTGAACACGTGAACACGTAAGGTGTGGAACTGCATCCATGCGTGAAGCTTAAGTGAGATAAAGAGAAGACTGAAGAACTTCATGGAATGTCTGTTAAATGTGTAGCTTCCATGTCTAGCTCAGGATATCCTTAAGTGACAAATTGCTGGAGTCAGAGATAATTTTATTTTAGAAGTTTATTATTCTTCAGATAAAGCAAGAGTCCAAGTACATTTTTGATGCCTAAAAAAATTTCAGATTTAAACATAATTCTTAATGGACAAAACCACACAGAAATTTTATATTCTCTTAGAGATTATTAAATGGCAAGCATAACCTGGAAAATAGTAAACTGAGATTAAGAATACTTTCCTTTCCAGCAGTCTTTGCGTTGGTAGTTCTAAACTACTTTTGCTCACATATACTGTTTTTCACACTGTTCTCATAAGGTGGGCCAGTCGCATTTTGCACTTGTTTTTAAAAAGGCTAAATAAGATAAGGAATGACCAGTACGCCCTAGTTTTCAAAGATTCCGTCCTTGCCTATCTTTCACCGAAAGGGGAATCTGTCATTACAGTTGTCAGGTTACAATGGATGGCAAGGGGAGAGTAAGAGTCTTATTCAGTACATATATCTGAACATAAACCAATAAAAAAGATGTACACAGTCCCAGAAAATAACCCAACAAAACAAAACAACAAACAAAACCCAAACCCAATTCTGTTTTCTCCCAAACTCTCAGGAAAGTAATTATTTTTCCAAGCAAATAAAAATGAAAGTGTATAAATTACTTTGTGCACCTTCCTTCATTCAAACAATACACTAATTAATTACCTGGTCATAGAAACTGGAATAAACTATCACTAATTAGTGCAGTACAAATTTTAAAACACTAATCTACTGCAACAGGACAACATTTCACATTTCTCCATTTTTTCATGTCCCCTTGCTGAATGAAACTTGGAACGGAAAGATGGAACAAGCCCAGAGGTTGCTCGATTTAACAACGTATATAATAAGATCTGAGATAACAGAAATAATATTCCTCAAGCATTTTCCATAAAGAAAACAAAATTGCTGTTTTGTAACCCAGTGAATTTCTTTAATAAAAAAAGCAAAACACAATCTCAGTATAATGGTCAGACAGCCATTTGACTAAGAATATGACAGCTAGAATATACGTAACAGAATTGCTAAACTGTTTGGATGCTCTAAATGTCAGGATATTGACGATAGGATTATCAGAGATAATCAAGATACCATTGTGGAGTCTGAGTTCAAGAAAGATGCTGAGTAATTTCTGAAAATCAGGATCCTCTACTGCATTTCAAACAATAGGCTATTAACCCACAGCTCTGAAAATCACCCGTCCTTTTCAAAAGACTTAACCTATGTTTTGAGTAAGTTAAGAAGTCACAAAAGTTGCCAATACAATTCAGACCTCAATGATAGTGGTAGAATCTCACACTTCCAGAGTGAAAGAATGGTTTCTTCCTATTGCTCACATGAGTGAATGAGAATTAGTGCCATATGATCTTGTGGCATTTACAGATCTATCCAGTACAAAGAGAATGAAGATCATTATCCGGCGAATATTCTTACAGCGTCATCTGTTCATCATTTTCTGTCAGCTCTCAGTTCATACCTAGTTTAGCCTCTATTTTTGTATAATCCAGAACATAGAATCTGTAGTAGAAAAATGTCTACCTGAGCAATTGTGCTTTACAGTTTAACTGCAAAAAACTGTGCTTACACTTAACATAATGTTTCTATCTCCCACAGCTAAAAAAAATAGCATATACCATGGAGCAAGGGGAGAACCTGCAATGCAAGTGAAGGCCTTGCTCTTTCAAAGGGTACTGGTACTAATCACTGTGAACATGGTGGTGCCATGCAGTCCTTGGCTGTGCAGTGTGTGTGCCCTTGTGCAAGCACTGCCGAAGCAAGCCTCAGATGTTCTGCCTCAGTAAGGGTGAATGTCTCTTGCTGCTACCAGTGTGTTACAGCTAACACTGTTCTTTCCAATGATATATGGAAGCAGTACGGAGCTGTCTTTGGCCAGATTTTTCCTGTCTGCTCTGGGTATGCTGTGAGGTGCCCTCTATCCAGAAGTCTAGGGATGGAGCAGTCCAGTAGTGCTTCATCTAGCCACTAAATGTTCTCACATGGCTGTTGCTGAATATGACCATTACTGGCTTCAGAAATAATGGCTTCATGTACCACATTATAAAAATAGAAATTAGTCAGTTTTCCAAGTCAGCTGGCAGTTTTTGTTTTTAATATTTTTATTACTGCAGACATCATCGTCCAGCCATCTGCTAAAGATGAGACAGACAATAACTGAGCAGAACTGGAATGGATTTTGCTGCATCTGCAGCTGGGCAATTCATTACTGTACTCTGATGGGGAACTGACGGGGGGAGGTATTTTGTTCTTTTTATAGATACAACCAAAATGTGATGCACAGCAACACCTCACTGTTGTGAAAGTTGCTGTTGTCTACAGGAAGACTGAATGACCTATACTGACCTTTGCTCACCACTGTCCTATCACTGTTATGAGGGGAGAAGCAGCAAGTCTATCTCAGTTCCTCCTTCTGTCTTTCCTGAGGCTCTGCTGATCACTGAATTACTGAGATTTTTGCAGATTTGAGAGAAAAGGCAGGCTAACCCACCACTCCAGATGCCATAACTGTCCTGTATCTTGCTCCAGCTCCCCATGCTGTTTCCATTCCCTTACCTTCCCTTTTTCAGTTCTGCAGATGAGTTATCCAACAGAGGAACAACCCAACCATCCTCCCCTTCAGAAACTGATGATCCCCAGGCTCTTCAGTGCTTAAATCCAAAATTACTCTAGAATAGACAATTAGGATGAGCAGCTTTGGCCAGTTGTAGGCAATTTTGATTTTAAAAAGGGCAGAACACTAGTTTACACTGAGATAAGCATGCTCTAAGAAAAATACATATTTTCTTTTGGGTTCAGTATGGCAAAAGTCAAATAAAACAGTGTCTATTAGGGTTAATATAAAGTCCAAGGCCAGGCAGGGGGATGGTATGCCCTGAAGATATGTAAGGACATACAGCAGTCTTCTGCACACAGAAGTTGAAACTGAAACCTTGAAGTCCCTCAGTGGCTTTACATTAGAAGCTGCTGGAGTCTGGTGGTCTTTAGCCAAAACTGCTCCTACACAGTTGCCCTGTCCATCTATGTCCTCTCAGCACAAATACAATTCTTTTTATTGGTTCTTTCTACAGGATCTTTAAAAAACATGTAAAACTTGCTGGACTAGAAGATGCTTGTAAACACAAGATCTGCCACTTGTGTAGAGTTACAAAAAATATGCAAGAATTGTCTCTAGTAACTTCAACAAATCTCAGCATGAAAACAGTGCAGAATTAAAGAATGAAGAAAACACAGCTAGAAGCAGCACATAAATGATCCCTGATCCACTGCCCATTGATGTCAGTGGAAAGACTTGTACTGACTTCACCAGATCAGGCCTGCTGTAAAGGTCTGAATAAAGCTAACAGTGTCTTTATGTAGGGTATTTTCAAAACCAAATGGGATGCATTTTTTTTTAATCAATTATTTATATAGTACAGCTTTGCCGCACAAAACACTCCTGTCCAAAAGAAACTGACAGAACAACATGACAATGGTAGAACTGTAACAAGAAAAAGTGGAAGATGGAAAATCTCTTTAATTAGCCTTCAATTAGTTGGAAACTTATCTATGCCAAGAAGAGATATAATTGAGGACAATATGTGGTAGCATATCACATCTGTTCATTTTAGTAAACACAAATAAAATAATTTCACTGTTGTCTTTTTATATATTTACTTCCCCTGCTCCCCATACCATGCTTCGTTTTAAGAAATCCCTTAGCACAGTTAAATTGGAAGGCTCCACAGGAATACTTATGCCTTTTTATTATTTTACCAGATGAGGGTTGAGGCACATTGTCAGGTCATTTGACCTCCTTAAATGCATTGGCAGAGCTCTGATATTCATGGCCAATTGTCTTTGCTTCCTTTTCTCAAAGCCGTTTAGGTAATAATTTGTATTAATTACAGCAAGTACATCCTTAATTAAGTGAGGAAAGATTTGGGTTTTTCCCCAGGCATTTTTCACATTTTAGCTGATGAATTCAATGATTAGAGAGATGGATGCTGATTTGTGAGCTTGTTATTTTGTCTCATTTAGACTTCTTAAAAGGAATGGGAGTGATGAAGGAAAAGGTGATCAATACACAGAGAAAAGGCCACCTATGCATTTGCAATTTGAGTCCAAAAATACCCAAGTATACCCAAGAAGCTGTAAGTGCAAACTTCAAAAGAAAGCCCACATTTTATGGTGCAAAGTGATACACAAGGTCTTGATTTAGAAAGGATTCTGCACACTGTAGCGAATAAAAAAAAAAACCAACCCAAAACTGAAAGGGATGAGTGTTCCAACTGAAGCACATACAGACATACCTGAGAGTGCACACTGCCTATAATATCTATTCACACCAAAAGAAGGTTACACCAAACTGGCACATTTAAACTCAGAGATGCCCTTTGTTACAGAGATGTGCTTCCAGGAAGAATAGGAGGCTACTAAATGTAAAAGATTTTCAATCAATTAACCAGATAATTATTCAAACTTATGTGCCTTTTCCACGAACAATTTAAAAAAAAAAATTTAGTGCCAGAAGTCAAGCATGAAGGACATTATTGCAAATATAAAATAAAAGGGCCTAGTCTTTACAAATGCTATCAGGATCCAACATGTATCGAAGACAGTGTTAAGTAAAGCATTTACTACCACTGAAGTACAAAAGTGCTTATGCTATTTAGATAGTATTCAGCATCTAAACCTCTGAATTTATGGGAGAAAGCTTAGAGGTTTGGCAGTGGAAGAGCTATCAACGTGCACGTTCTGCAGCCCCACCAGAATAGCCTAACTCAACAAAGCACTTAAGTATGTGCTTAATTTCTGTCTCATCCATGATCTTATCAATTTCAGGAAGGCATTCACATGCTTTAAGTGTTAGTTTCAGTACTTTGCTGAAACAGAGCTGAAAAGTTGCTTTACCCATTGAAAGTGCCAGAGCAATTCAGGTTCTTACCTGCTCTCCAAAGGTCCTATGTGCTTTGTGCCCCCTCTTAGCTGTTCTTTCAAGAGCTTTTCTTGAAAGGAGGCTCCTGTACCTCCTTGAAAGTGCTATATACAGACAGTGTGTATCAAGACTCCTTGGAGTGCCTTAACACTTTAAGAGAATAGCATTTTCCAAATCCAGTATGTATTTCACACACACAAAAATAAATTAACTAAATGATTGAAGATGTCTGCACATGACTCATTAAACACAAATTCTTTAGTTCAGTACTAATGTTTCTTATCTTCTAATTGCATTCATAGACCTCAAGAAAAATAACACAGATACTAACAGAAAAAATGCACAAGTACTCGTTCTAACATAGTCATTTACCATAATAATGAACTTACAGATCCAGAACTGTGCTAAATTAGTGTATTAGGGTAGTTTTAGAGGGCTTTGTTTTGGCTGGCTTTCTGCAAACACGTCATCAGAATAATCACAGGAAGGTATGAAAATGAGTGGTCTCTTGCCACCACAATGAAACAAACATTGTACACGTAGGAATTGTAATCTCTCTGTTTTGGTATGCAAGAATGTATAACCAAAAGATCCTCAGCAGTGAATGTGGACAGAAGGAGCTAGCTTCACACATGGGACTAAATATAAGAAAACACTAGTGGAGGACTAGTGACAAATTCACACTCTTCTAGTGCAAACAGGTCCAAGACAACAGGAAAGGGAGCCAACTAATAAAAGTGAGCGTCAATAATACCTTTATTTTTTCCTCTGAAGTTTTGGGTTAGTATTTTTTTTTCCCCCTAGAGAGTAACTGAATTGTCTGATAAAATGTATTATGGATCACTTTTCTTCACATTAAATTCTTCAGAAATATGTAGGAACCCTTAAACATTATAAACTGTGTTTGTGGACAGGGACAAATAAGATTTCTCCCACTGAGGGAATAAGGAGCAAAGATCAATGTGAAATCAAAGTTGAACTTCAGAATAGGAATGCAACTTTATTAGTAAGGCAGGTATGTTAGCCAGATAGGGGGGAAAACTTATGAGGAAAGGAGACTATTTGTCCGACTCAAACAGGAACACTGACTGGGAATAAAACTCTCAATATATGTTCTTCTATCACATTCAAACTCGTGCTAGATAAATCATACGCAAGCAAAAGTTTAAGTGAGGACAGGTGTTGTAAGAGTGATATCTGAAGTAGGTACTTTTTACCTTTCCTAAAACATTGTTTCATACTTACAAATTTATTTACTAAATAAGTTCATGTCCTCCAGGAATTGCTTCCTGGGCTAGATCCTATCTATGATTTCCTTCAGATAGTTCACCATTTTCTTTCTAATTATTCAAAGATGGCCTTCTCAGTTGTCCTGACTACCCCAGCAGGAATTGCACCAGATCATTGTAAAAATATGCTGAGAAATCAACTGTTTTCCAAAATACTATGCATATTTTTTATTATTGTTATTATTTTAGATTACATATAGCACCTGTCATGCTCTGCTAGAACATGTACAACACTAACCTCCTTTTGGAGACCATTGCTATTTTATACTGGAACAAGAGTCTCAGACATTGAGGGATAAGAGTATGAGGTGAGACTGCATAGATCAAGTCATCAGTGTCTCCTGTGAGCCAGATATACATGAATTCACAGGGAAGTTGCCCTCTGGAATTCATGAGAAAATAGAAAACAATTCTAAAAACTAAGCAGGAAACCACAAGTTAAGTAGGGAGACTAAACTAGACAGAAGCTTGCTATATACATACTGTAAGGAATGGAAGAATAACCAACTGCTTCATTATTAAATGTATTAACATACCAAAGCATCTGCACAACAGGTGCTTTTTAAATCATTTTCTCGGACTGGAGCAGCAACACCAGGACAAAAGGATTAGAGGGACCTGCATCTCTTATCTTGCTCTTATTGGAGCCCATTACAAGTAATATTTGTAAGACTTATACCCATAAAATAATTCAATTCCATGTCAAGTAATACCATTGGAAAGCCTGGACATCTAAAGAAAGCTTGAGCATTACCTGCCAGGAACAATGAGAGTGGTATTCCACAAGGAGAAAACATGCTGCAAGCTGCTGCTTGTGGCACTAGAACCACTTTATCTGGCTTATCACTGAGGTTAAGAGTCCCTGTGCTTCCCTGAAATAAGCTGTGGAACCACCCAGGTAGTGAAAGATAAAGCCAGGAGGTTCACAACAACTACTCCCATGAGAAAATGCTAGGCATTAATCCAGAAGCTCTCTAGGCTGGAACCACATGCCTTGTCAAACGAAGATAAGGCAAATTAAAAATACAAGCATCCTAAAGAATTGCTCCTGTATTTCTTCTCTGGAGAGGCAACATTTCAAGATCAAACTACCATTCCTCAGCTTAGCAAAGACCAGGAGAGGACTATGTACAGTAGTCACCCTAGAAAGGCTGAACATGAAGAGGAAAATCCTGAAAAATGACAGGGGTAGTCAGAGGGTGCTACATGATGTAAAAGTCATAAACATTCAAGCGTTGTCTATTTACACTGGAAGTCTCCAGAAGACAACCTGAAGGCAGGGGTTCCTTACACAGCTCCCTGTCTAGCACATGTGCTCCCTCTGATGTCACTTAAGATGTCTGAATATAGTTTATGGAAAACAGTCTTTCACTCAACCCAAATCTTTGGTTATAACAAATGTGCTCCTTATAGTTAAATCTTAAAAAAATTACATATTGGCCAGAATGATTATATAACTGCTCAGGAGTGTGCACATTTAAGATGGCTTATAACAATCTGCACCTAATCTGGTAAAAAAACAAATCTCACAGAGCTGCAGTAAGTGAATAGATTACAGACACAAAGATACCAAATCAAAGGTATTATTACCTCTTCTTAGCTCATTAAAGTTTATACCTTACGAAATTGAAAAAAATAAATTGACAAACCCTCTTTTGTTCCACATTTATATCAGATTTTCCCCCTGTGTGTCTGAAAGTTAAATATTGCAAGCAGCTTTACTCCCAAGTTTTAGAAGTTGAAATAATGGAAAATACCTAGAGGTAGAAAAGTATGTGTTTTCTAATGGTTACAAAAAAAAAAAAAATTGTGAACTAGGATTCTTGGGTTTGATCCCTGATTTTATCAGAGACAGGCTTAAGACACATCCAGCTTAGATCTTTCGACAGCTAAAAGATGCTTGGCCACAGCAAGATTATTCAGAGTGCCAGCTAGGAACTCATCTCCTTAGTCATTCAGCGAAGATATTTTTCGGGGATGTGTGCATTGCCAGGCTCCCAGAATAGTCAATGGAGACTTGATAGGCTGCTTTTAAGAATGAGTCAGAGCGAGACCATCAGACAGTTATTCCTGTAATCGCACTCTGGAAGAGCCCATCTTTCACTGTCCATTAGAGAAAAAGTGTGTAAGAAGCATCACTGAGTTATCTGGCCTCAGCTCAGTCCTAGGGGAACCAACCCCTCTACATCTCATGGAAGCTCGGACAGCCAAGGACATTGTCACATCAGCCACAGGACTGAGCTCCCACTTGAGCCCTAGCTGCCCTGATTGCTCAGGTGGCCTCTCTACTGGCTGAGGCTGACACGAGCATAGCAAGGGCCATCTCTCTCTGCACACAGGGCCACCAGAAAGTTATGACACACCATTCTGGATCTCAGCTACCCCTCCATGACTGCCAGGAGTGGGCCTGACCTGAAACATCTGATCAAAGCAGTCCCATTCAAGCCCAGGTGCCCAGAACTCTGCAGGCAGGAATTAAGGGGACATAAAGAATAAGCCTCAGGAAACATAACACTCTAGTTCAGATAGTATGGCACTCACTGCTAACAGGGGAAAACTGAGTTTCCACTGAAGCAAGTTTCTGACATGAATATGGCTTAAAAAAAACTTCCCAAGAACAGAAGAAAGCATTTCAAGACTAGACCATGACTTGTTATAACTTAACTGTCTTAGGAGGTACCTGGAGATATACTGAGATGGGTCTCCGATATTCATATTTCCAGGCAGTCACTGGTTTTTGAAAAAAAAAATATAAATCACTGAATACACAGCAGGACTTAATGTAAAAGAAAATGTCTATAAATTCTGAAATTTAAGTTATTATTAATTTCTTTTAAGATAAAGCTACCATTTTATCAGATTCCAGGCTTTTAAACTGTGGGTTTAATAGTGTCAGAATCACTTTTCCAGGCAACAATACCTCTTCCTCTCTGAGCTTGTATCCTGAAGTTGTAAATATACCAGAATAAGGATTTCAACCTCCTATCTCGTCTAAACCCTCACACTTCAATTTCTCAATGACCCGTCTGCCATATGAGGGGGCTTCTAAAACAGAATCACTACAACTACATCCACACAGACCACTTGTGCTGCTCCAAGAGCTGTGCTACCTGAGCTTCACCACACCACATGGATGCCTGCTTACGGGCCTCTACTACTGCACTGTGTTGCTTTCTATGCAAACACTCTCCATATCTGAATATAAAGCAGTATGTTTTGTGTTACCACATTGGTCACTTTCAAAGGCTACGCTGACTTGCCTACAACATATTTTCAGTGCTCTGAATGTATCAGAGGGGTTTAATTCTTAATTCTAGAAGAAACTTTCACAGTCATACCAATCTCAACATTTAAGAATCTTTGGGTTTCCATCTATGAAATGAGTAATGTTTTCTTATTTTCAGATTTTTATGCACCATAGCTGTACAAGTGAGGTTTTTTCATTAATTATCACCTTTTGCTGCTAACCTCTTCAGACCGAGTTACGAAACCAAAACCGCTTTCTGACTAGCAAGTCCTTCCAGACTGTGAAAAACTGTTGATACCAATACAGCAGTACTGATACATGTACACAGTACATACTGTATTTTCTGTGCAGTTAGACCACAGTCTGGAAAGGTCCTAATGTATCCTCTTTCAAAGGCATGTACAGGAAAAAACCCACACACAAAACCTTTTTTTATAATTAAGAAAAATATCTAGAAGCCACTAGATGGTGAATGGTTATTTTTCAATAAATTAGAAAAAGAGAAAAAAAGAACCAAATAAAAATAAAGAGAAATAAGTTACTCTTGAACTGCTTGAACTCTTGAATCTACAAACAAGTTATGGAAAATCTGACAGATAAATCTAGGTAAAATGATGTAATTTCATTTCTGCTTTTGGGGGAAGAGGAGGAAAGGGGGAAACTGTTGCGGTTTTGAAATCGCAACAGAATGAACTCACTCTCATTTTCTGACCTATTCATTTCTCAATACTTATTTTTGTAGCTCATGTTACAAAGTTGTGTAACGATAATTTATAGGTCAGCTCGAACAAACCAGGCAGACAATACTTAACGTGATCCTTACTGTTCCGGTCCACAAATCCAACAACTTATTTTGCCTCTCCTCTCTCCCAGACTGTTTGAACTTTTCTCTCAGAGATGTGTGATGAAAGGAGACATATGAACAAAAATATGGAACAAAGGGGAGAAAGGGCAGACGTTCATACAATTCATTCACAAACATTTCTAAAAGCCCTAAGAGGTAGCAGTCAGCAAGGATGCCACATTCCAAATGCAGTCCAGAGAACACCTACAGAACTGGTGCCCATAACATGGGTAGATGTTTATTTTCTCTGAGTTTATGTCTGAGACTCTGGGTTCAGCATTTCAGCAGCTCATCATTAAGCTTCCAAAGTGATGCGTGGCTTGCCGTGAGTGCAGAACTGAGAATTCATCTGTCACTAGTAGTCACACACCAGCCTGCTCAGACAGAGACACCCTCACCAGAGGCAAAATGTGGTTCCTACTTATAAGAAATTCTGTTTTCAGCTACTGAGGTACCTAAAAATAAACCCCTATTCAAATGCAAGAGTTTCCTTCAGTCCATTTTATTAGTACTTTTAAAATACAAAGTACAATTTTGATTTGCAAGAACTATTCCTACTCTAGCATTGTCAAGTGGCTGGGTTCCAGTCTCCTGCAAATACACTTTACATTCTTCTAAAGAACAGGGCATTTTCAAAAGGACAATACTTTATATTTTGAAAAAATATACCTCGGTGTTTTTCTGCCAGCTGAAGCATCCAAAGTGTCTGCCCTCAAAAAAGATTCAGTGCTTCTGGCAGCATTTGCAAGCTAGTCTGTTTTTTCCAATCCAGAAATATTTTCTTTGCCAGGCAGTCATCTGAAATAATGTTCTTACACAGAAAATACATGTTCAGTATGTTTTGCATTTGTACACTGTAAAGAGGCCAGAAGTTCTGAGGTCCTAAGAGGTGGCACTGGATTACAAGGGCAGTTACTTTCCTTTCTGATTGAAAGTGAAGACACTGGAAGATGGCAATGGTGATAACAAAGCACTGGGATTTCTAGGACTGTGACTAGGACAACATGACTCCCAGGGCTGCAGGGTCATGGGACAGTAATATTCAAGAGTGCTCTAAGGTTATCCTGCAGAAAAGGCTGTGATAAAAAGTCAACCACTCACTATGAGGAGGGGAAGAGGCCAGCAACAGGTTCGTGATGTTTGACCATGGGGCAGCAGTACACTGCATATGTAACTGACATACCTGCCCAAGGGATTTCCAAGGTGAAAGTGGTGAATGATTATGAGCAGGACAGCAATTCTGATGTGACAGAAATCTCCAAATTCTAAGTTATAAATGTTTTCCTCCCTATTCTGTGGGACTTTCCAGAGTGTTTTTTTATTTGAACAATGAGCTGGCCTTACAATTCAGATTTTAGATTACATTGTTCATCTTGGGAACAGAAGTTCTCAAACAAAATAGATTTTGGAAGCTACCATGATTTCAGATTTTGAGGGTTCTGCGGACCTCTCACAAACCATACTCTGCATTCCTTTATAAAAGTGAACAAATTCAAAGAATTTAAGTATGTGAAAAGATTTTCAGATGCTAAAATGGTACATGGCACTCTAAAGGGGTGGTCAGACACCTGAATATCAGACTATATCTGACAAATCTAGCCGCTCCCCCAGCTGCCTCTTCTGTTCTGCTGACAGAGTTTATCACCCACTCAGCAGGACTGGTAAACATTCCTTATCTGCTTCTCTGTGAATGTAGATAGGTCTGCTTAGGCTGCCCTTCTTTGACAGCCCAGATTCTGCATTTTGCACTGAAGTGGTTAAAGAATGTGTATTCACTACACACTGCCAGTTTTCTCTTCTGCCCTTCATTCCAGAGGAGGTTCAAATGCAGGGCCCAACAACTTGCAGGCCAATCTGTCTATGGTCTAAAACATCATCACATTCAAATTTAGTAAGACTGCTGCAGCATTGTGACAACTCTAATATTCTTCAGAACTAATATTTTTTCTCAGGCAGCCTTTCCTTTTAAGTTTCATGATGACCTTGTTTTTTTCGCTCCCTCTCTCTTTTGGGTAAAAGAAACAGTTTTCTGGAGACATAGAAACAAACACTACTGAAATTAAATTCACATACTTCCCCACTGACAGTCTTCTAGAGATTTTTTTTTGTCTGTTTTCTTTTTTCTTTTTTAGTGCTAGGGTTTTTTTGCATTAATAAGTGATCTCAGAATTTAAATAACCCATTAATCATGTCCCAAATTCTCACAGGGTGCCTGGCCTTTTTTCTCATGTATAAAAGTGACAAACTGTCAGTGTGTGTGCTTCAAGAAAATCACTTACAGTTATTAGGAAAAATATTTTTTAAAAAGTCCCTTTTTGTGTGTACCTTTATAAAGAATGTAAATCTTTTGCTTTTATTCTGTGAAAATAACTATATGAAATGCCACGGCGTGTATTATATATAAGAGCAGATTAGATAGTCAAATGGTCCCACACATAGAATGGTCCCAAACATGCATGTAGCAAAAGGTTTATCCAGAAGTGACAACAAAGCATCAGCAACTCAGATTTCTGACATCACACAATTGACAGAAAAAGACAAGCCTGCACAGGCATCACATGAAGGCCAAGGATGGCAAGGGTGGCTGCTGAGGCCTCCAGCTGGAGCTGCCCTGCACCTTCAGAGCCATCTTCAGAGCAGGTGAGAGCCCACAGCCCCAGCAGCAGACATGCTGCAAAGACTACATACAGGTGGCCTTCTCAGAGGTTAGGTCATGCTCTGCCATGACTTGGGCTGGGGGCAGCATATGCAGGCTAACTGTCTGCCCAGGGAGCAGATACCATCACAAAGGCAGCCACAGAAGACAGTCTGAAGACAGTATCCTTGTCCAGTTTATCTGCTACAAACTGAGGCGCGTCTGACAGGAGACTTGGTACCAGGCACAGATCATCTGGAAAAGCATGAGGTGAAGGGCCAGTATGAGCACAAGCCTTGCTGCCAATGCAACAGTTACAAGTGCACAAAGCCACACTGAACACCTGCGGAGCCCTTCTCAGGGCAGAGCTTGTTAGGCCCTTGCAGCCTACCATCCATTTGCACTTTTATTCCAGTTTCCCATTTTACACGTCACTATAAAAATTGACTATCAACCTTTCCGTTCCTCAGACTTCACTTACTTATCACACTTTCAGCAAGTCTTCTCCAATGCCTCCGTTTTGTAACGCATTTCTCCATCTCAGAGGTCCTTTGCACTGCTTTTTCCATCAGATTTTTTTTGTTCTTGCTCTCAGGTTGCCCTGACTAGGCTCTAAAATAGCCCTTTTCAATTCTTTCTCTTCCACCAGTCACTAGGTCTGGAAGAGTACTTCTGGGAACTCCAGACATTTTCTATCATCTCCTTAGTCCTCCTTCCCTTTGAGATCCTGCCAAAGGCAGCAGAGCACTCACTGGACTTAAAGGGTCAGTCACACTGTACAAAGGTTTTGTTAAATAAATTTTCCTTAAAAAAAGCCTGTCCATCTCTATTTGTAACAGTGGCCTGATATTTTTAGGCTCTTGACTTAATAAGAAAAACAAAACCCAGCTAAATTCTCCATCTAATTGTTAATCCAGCATTCTGAAAGAGCATTTCCTCCTCTAGTGACAGCTGAATTGATCTTCAACTTTTTTTAATTTCTCCTTTGGCTTCAACAATTGGATAATATTTTGTTTGTGTTTTAAAGCTTGCTTACCAGGCAGTTTCTCGAGCCACTTGTCACTATAGTCTTTCTTGTAACTGTATATACTTGAGTTGTCAGATTTACTGACTAACCAGAATATTGGACATCAGCAAAAAAAAAATATCCAATGGGTCTTTTTAACCAAAGTAAGAAACACAGGAAATAACCTAATGCAATATTAATTACCAAAGAAGTAATGGTGAAAAAAGGTTTAGCCACTGAGTCATCACATCTCTCATTGTATGTTTCTGCATAGAAGTCTTCCCTTTGGATTGCTTTGCAGTAAAATAATAATGCTTCTTTGACATGCCACACAGCCGACAGTCTTTGAAAAATATAATTTTATCATGGAACTAATTCTTAATGCAATGGACCTTAGTTGCTTAGCTCTCTAATGCACTGTCACATCGAAGCTCCTTCCTGCTGATCAGATTTAATCACATTTCCATTGTGATTAGCCCTTGGGAGACCACAGCTAAGATTCTCTTCAGTCCATTTAACCAAGCTTTGTATGACTTTATTCATAAGTGTTGTTCAAAATTAGATAATCTTTCTCCACATCCTGGAGCAGTAGTTCCAAACTGCCTCAAATACATGTTGTGAAATGTTCTGCATCTGTGTGGTTTCTATATTCCAAATATGCATGTGTGTTCCCACTTTATAAATGTGCATGGCAGAATCTAATAAATCTAATGGTTACAGCAGTGTTGCACATTAATATTGTGACTGTAAGTCTAGGCAACAGGCAGTATTTTACTAATTTTGAGTGTTACATTATATGCAATCACCGCAACTGCAGGAAGAAAAGTAGTGTAGCAGATCAGTAAATTAACTGCTGGATACTGTGATATCCAGTTGCAAGGCTATGGACAGTCTACACATAGGGCTATGGACTGGGAAAAGGAAGCTGCAAAATCTGGGGCAAAGCTCAGTGCTATTTCTTCCATCATACCCCCATGTTAACAGGCTACAGCACTGAAAGCAGTTATATGCTGAAAGGCACTAAAGACTGAAGTATGTTGCGGTACCGAAGGAACAAGGTATCTGGATAAGTCATGGCGGAAAATGCCATGCTAGCAGTGAATGCTGAAACAATTGTCAGTGTTTATTACAGAATGCCAGACTCAGTGAGAGCCTTAACAACTCAAACAGTTAGCAACAGAGGCAGCCAAATGGTTATGTTCACCAGAAATGCTTAAGTTACACACAGTAAAGGATGGAAAGAACAGAAAAAGAGAGGGAAGGGAGGAAGGAGCCCCTTTGGAAATAGTTTTGAATTTACAGTGAAGAAAACACTAAACAAACAAACAAGATCAAAGTAAAAGAGAAGCTTAAAAATCTAAGGCCTAGCTTCAGCATGACACATTATTTCCTGAGTGTTCAAGCTCAGATACCTAATTCACACAAATGAAACATGCCTCTGACCAAGTCCTTCCATAACAGTGTAAAAACAGTGCAGTCATTGAACTGAACGCATTAATGCTTCACAGGAAACTTCATCTAGGAAGAAAACCCACCTCAGAGGGCAGAATGGAAATGCTCCCGTTCTCATGAGGTAATTTGTAGACCCAGGAGACAATTTACAACTCTAGAAAAGCACAGTTCAGTGTGAAAATGAAGAGAAATTTTTCTGGTCAGTTCAACAAACCAAATCAAAATATTTTCATTCTTCAATATTGAAACATGTCATTTCAATTTAAAAACAAAAAACATTACAACATGTGGTTATTTCTGCATGCCCATTTTGGAATGTTTCTTCACAAGCAGAAATAAAACTTGTATTTCAGTCGCTTGATCTGATAGGGATTGAAATCAAGTAATGAAATGCTGAAATTTCCTACTGGGTTGACATCCTAATTTGTATCAAGTTTAGAAAACAAGCATTTCCTTTTCAAGGAATTATCTCATTCGAGCAATGGTTATTGAGACTATCATCCCTGACACAGAGATACTTAATGGCAACTTGGTTTATGGAAGAAGGGAAAATTCTAAGTGCACTTACATAAATAAATGAAGCCTAAAAGCCAAAAACCTAGTTGTGCAATTACTCTTCTGCACTGTTCAAAAACAAAAGGTTATTGGCCAAAAATTTTGGATGACTTGTTATCTCACTGCTTTGAAACACAATAAGTTACCCTGGAGCAGATAAAGCATGGTAACACTGTCCACACTACTTTCCCATGTGACACTAAAGCATAAACAAGTGGTTATTTATTTCTCTTCTACTAAAGGGTAAAATCTTTCACAAATACTGTGGAATAAAACTATGCAAACAAGCAGAACTACTGACCCATAGTAATGTTTCCCAGCAATAAATTTTTCATGTCAAACCTCTCAATAAGTAATAACTACACAAATAACTTTTTTTCAGGTGCCATTGCCTCACAGATCATAGCTAATATGCATTCAATGACTGCTGAACAATTCCAAGCACAGGCAGCCCTAATAAACAAGAACATAATTTTGTTATGGTTTTGTGTTGAGAAGAGTGTGATGAGGGAAAATATTTGGAGGCAAGTGAGAGCATATCAAGATATGAAAGAGCTTCTAGGAGGTTTTATTTAATTTGTTTATTAAGACTGGAATTCAGCTCAGCACAAAACTTTGTGACTCTCTGGAAAAATTTTTCAGTCAAATGCGGAACAGCTGTTCTGTCCTGCAGTTGCAATAAATAACAATATCCATCATAACATTCTACCAAAAAGGGTCTGTTCAGCTCAATGCAATTTGGGGGACAGGAGGGACCTGCAGAATGTATCTTAAAATAATGCCACTTTGGCATATTGTTAGTGGATCAAGAAGGAACTTGTATCTCATTCCTCCTAAGGGTTCAAAAGACCTTTTTGTAATCAAGGTGATGCTGCCCACCTGTAGTAACTGAGAAATGAGCTAGGCTGAGTTTTCTTAAGCCATGAAGATATGCTCACACTTGCATGGTGCAAAACACTGAAGAGTAGAACAGTCATAGTTAAGAGAAATACTAACAGAAGCTTTGGACTGAGTCCCAACTACATGTGACATTAGACTTAGCAGAACATATCCCAGGATTGTTTGAACAAGAAGAAATGGAGCTACCTAGTGTTTTCCTTCCTAGAAAATGACAGAAGTTCAGTCCTTGCTGGGAAAACAAGTATTCTGATAAGGCAGGAGGGGCCTGCCATCACTTGAATTTCACAAATCTGCTCCCATGCTGAGAAGTGGTCAGACTAGCAAGTGATTAACTTTTATTAGAGCATCACTTGTGAAGTCAAGCTCTGAATCAGTTCAAAACTGCTTTGAATTACACATTTTTCTTCTAGCACTCTGTTGAAATAGGTGCACTGATCATCACCATTGCATCTGCTTTTCTAAATGGTCCTATCAGCATCCAACCAAAATAAGATAGAAAAGTCTATATGAAATTATGCATTCCTCTTTGTGATGTTCAACAATAGGTACCAAGGTGTGTTCTAGAGACTAGACATAAGGTGGTTTAAATTTTATTTTATAGTCTGTATGCAAGAAATTAACAGGTTGAAAAAAAACAAACCCAGCACTATAAACTGGGATTATCATTCTAATTCATGTTCTTAAATAGGTTTATTAATACCCCACAATATCATCTGATATATAATAAGAAAGTCATAAATCTTTAACCTCCCAAAAAGGCACATACATGATGCCAGCCCAAGATATTAAAAACCTGCTCAGCTATTATTTAATGTGGTTTTACCCTCAGCACTAAGACTCAAATAACTAGCTCAGAGTTCAGCCTGTTCAGCTGGAATTTAGAAATGCACACTCGCTCCTCTTTGCATGAAGTGAATCACCTCCTTGAGTCTGTTTCTGCTCCCTCTGTATGCATGTTTTAACCAGGATAAGCAGGTGAGTTCTCTGGTTGTAACCATTACACCTTATTATGAAGCTCTCTGAAGCAGTGAAAGGAAAACTGAGAATGACTGCATAGTGCCTTGCAAGTCCTGGATTCTTTCCTTAGCCCTAATGGGTTAGGGAGGATCTGACAACATGATGTAATGATCATAAATGTATCTTGCTGCTGGATTTAGTACAGTTTGTTATGCCGGCTGTTCAATGGGAAGCTGCAGAGTGTTTAGTTCTACATGTGTCTACTTAAAAATTTCAAATACCTAAAATAAGGCTGTATGGATTGCTGAAGTATATATAGCTATGTGAATCTAGATAAATTACTAGCCTCCAGACCACCCACCCCACTCCGGTGGAAAAAAAAAAAAGGTTACAAGAAAAAAAGGATAGATACTCAATATGGTACCTATTATTCAGAAAACTCCAAGAAAAATATTTTTAAACTCAAGGATTGTTGTGGAAGTGCCAGCTGTTAATATAGTGATGTTAGCAATTTGCACTGTACTAGGCTGAATGTTGTCATTCAGGGACAAGTCAACATGGGAGAATTGTGAAGATAGTTTCCTAACACATCTTCAGTGTCACTGCGCACAAAGAATTGTCCCCTTCAGGTGACAGGCTGTTTCCCCATAAGATGTGTCCAGGGTTAGACAAATCCGTTAGGCGTCAACCCAAAAAGGTGGAGTCAACCCCAACTCCTTTTTTCAAGGTGCCTTCTGACCCAGGAAAAGCCATCACGGAACTGGTCTAAAAATCAGAAACTGCATTTCTGGTTAACATTTTGAAAGCAAGGGATTAGAGAAGACTTCTTTCTAAATCCAGGCAACATGCTTTTTGAGGGGTAGCTGCTTGATTTGTTCCCCAGGATAATCCTCCATTTTGTCTTTTTTTTTTCTTGTGTTAATTCTACCTCCCTCATCCTGATGTTTAGCTTAACAATATTTTTATGTATTGTTTTGCCAATTACTAGGCCTAGTACAGAGGACACAGCCAGCAGAAAAACAATCCAGTAAGCAGATTCTATTGTACGTAGAGGAGTCAGTATATAGGGGATCGCTGGGGGTACAAACAAGTCAGACAGATCACAAATAACAGACATCAACCCCAGGCGTGACACAGCATGACCAATAATGAATGGAATAAACAAAGACACAAGGTATCCCATAGAAAAAATGGGAGACAATCAAGTCGATAGGGTGATCATGTACAATAGAAGTAGCCCCATGTTGCCTCCCCACAAAGCCCATGTTTGTAAATGCCAGACCTGACTGAAGCCCAGTTGCATGAGGAGTCAGGAGGTCCTTCCCCAACAGGAAACTCTGTAAAGTGCATCCACTTCACAGACAGACACTCCACCCTTCCTGCAAGTGGTCCCAGCTTTTATGCCCAAAGCAGGACACCTGGCACTCATTTACCCAATGCAGGGCACCTGGGGCTTGTTTACCCAAGGGCTTTCCCTGCAAGGCCGGCTGCACCTTGGAGGAAAGCCAAAAGGCAAACTCATCCCCTCCTCTTAAAGGACCATGGGGACCACCCATATGTCAACCTTAATTCAGGGCTTGGGGTTCAGACCCCAGCACTTCACGTATACATAGTATGACCATAAGTGCATTACAAAGTCACTCTAAAAGCCCATATAACTTTCCAGTAATAGTACTGAAAGTGAGAAAACAGGGGAAATAAGGACACACCATTAAAAGCAAGATTCCTATAAAGCTCTGTCTTTCCCAGCTAGGTGTGATATTGTTTATGAAGCAGCAGGAGGACACTCATTTTCTGTCTTCCAACACTCTGTCTGCTCTGGGAAATTTAATCTAACTAACAGTAGGCAAAAATATTATACTTTTACCAGACTTCACATACCGTGAAGAGAGAAAGGGTTGGGACACATCTATTTTTAACCAAAATGTTTCTAAAATTGAATCACTTTTGTGTTCCTGCTCAGTAAAGAAAATAAAAAAGTATTACTTTCTGTGGTAAACCACACAAAAATAAAAATCTGTTGGACTTTGATTGGAAAGAAAAAACAACACAGCAATAACACACCCAGTAGCAGATTCAAAACATAATAAATCTTTTTTTCTCCTTTTTTCTTTTTTTTTTTTTTTTTGAACAGCAAGGAGTGAAAAATTCTACCCTTTTGCCTGAAGCTGAGAGCGACTCACTGTCTTTCTTCCAAGTACAGATACACAAAAAGAAAGGATTAACTGACAAAATGATAGTTTGGCTTTACACTGATTTGCCTTTGTCAGTTAAGAAACATGATAAAGATGCTACTATACCTGTAGATTCTCTCCCTAGTGTTTCAGCAGGTTTATGTATGCAAGCAAGACACAAAATAAAAACTACAGTTCAGCTCATTCAGCCTATGGCTGTCACCACAGAAGGAACTTCCAGAATTGTGCTGCTGATTTAGGATGAGATTTAGATGAGTGACTCTACATTTAGCCTGTACCCAGGGCTAAACTGCAGCAGTTGCTCTGTCACCCAATGACCCCTCCCTGGCTGAGATGGGGAATTGAAGAAAAAAGGGAGAAGCCCCACAGGTTGAAACTGAAACAGAATTAATAAAGTTACAAAACTAATACAAATACCAACAAAAAGTGTATAACAAGCTTATACTCAGCCTGGTCCTTGGGAGCAGCAGAAGGAGCAGGAAACCACAAAGTAGCAGCCCAAAGAAGAAACCCCACCATCAGTAAACTCCCTCCTTTTGTAATGAGCTTGATGAAGTGGTATGGGATACACCTGTGAGTCAGCAGCTGCCCTGACTAAAACTCTCACCTGACTCGGGGCTACTCATGGCCTGCCTGCCATGGCTGGTCCATGGTTCTGTTTCTGGGAAACCAGGACAATGACTTTTGTTTATTTTATTAATGTGTCTTAATTAGATGGTTTTGATATGACATCTATCATGATGGCAGTTAAGTGCCTGTGTGAAGCGGCTGCACATTGCATTGTCTCTTGTTCCTCCTGAGAAACAGAAAGCAAATATCTTATTTCTATTCTCACTTGAATGCCTTCACAATATTTTCCTTGTATGATCAATCATTTAGAGGCAGAACAGTCTAATAGACTTAACAAATAACTGAAAAACAAGAACTCATTCTCGACTTATCATTAAAGGAATACTCAGTCCTTGGCAATACTAATGACTTTGTGAACATTTCCCAGCTGTGTCAGACAGAGCTGTATCCAGCAGTATTAGTATTAAGATTACTTAATAGGCCTCGTTTTCTTTTTCCTCAGCTACACGGATTATTCAGATAAGACTATAGTGCAATCTGTTAGCTCATATCATCTATATTTGTTATAGATTAAAACTTAATAGGTTTGTGTGACACTACTCAGATATTATGTGCTAGCTGAACTCCAAATATTTTCACTGTCCTAAATGGGAGTGCCTTTATCTGAAGCATGTGCCGAATTATGCTTGAAGTTCAGAAACGTGACAGATAATTTGGAAGTTTATTCCGCAATGGAGCTTCCTTAGCAACATATTCTATTATTGTCACGTACCACAAAAAAATCCAAGGATCATGTGCTAGATCCTACATCAAGTTATTCTTACTGTCATCAAGAGACTTATTTTCAAAACTAGGTGTTACACCATATTGTGGCATTTGTGTCAGCAAAGTGAAAGACAGAACAGTTCTTCTGATGTGCTATGTTACCCTACTTGTTCTATAAATATGTGCGTACAAAAGCAAAGCCTTAACCATAACCTTTAAGACTTAAGTGACTATAACATTCAACTGTGGAAAGTAACAATAACAACAACAAAATGTGCAAGGTCTTCGACAGGAAAAATCTTCATCTCTCCTCCTGTAACAGGCTACAGCAGTTCAGCAGACAAAGTGGCAGAAACTTTGTGTCTAACCTTCTGAAGTTCCTACCTCTACATGAACTGCCAGTAGCAGATGACTTTCAAGAACAAGTTGTAGAATGAAGAGTGTTCTATGTTTTGCATCATCCAAGAAATTTCAAAATTTGATTGCAGAAAAGTTATTTTTTTTATAAAAAAATAAATGCTAAAATGAATTCATTAGTTTGGGAATGTTACTTTTTCTACATGTTCTGGTTCTTCTGGAGACAAAAAAAATCCTGCGATACTTAGATTGCAGATATATCTGAAACAGTGATAATAAGTCATAGCTTTTCAAAATTATTCCATAAAAAAAAATTATTTCTGCTTATTGCTACCTGGTCTACAAATGCCTTCCTAAGACAAAAGAAACACTGCCATATTATACCTTTAGAGAAAGATTAGTTAATCCTTTAGATTATTAGAGATCTGATTTAGCACAGTAAACATTCATTTTGTGGCAATACCAACCATTTTCTGGTCTCTTCCAACCAAGTCTGAGGAATGCCTAGGAATTCCCAGTACCTGCAAAATCAAGAACGCGTTTTGTTCAGTGATCCTAAGAGAGATCAGTAATTATACATCAACAGAAGGGAAAGAGAAAAAACCCCAAACTTTACCATACCCACCTGGATAACAAAAATTAGTGTAAGACCTGGATAAAAAAGTGAATTTATTTGTTCAGATACTTGAACAGTTTTTTAGCCGCTTACAAGTAAAACAGAATTTAGGAAAAGCATCACTTCTTCATTATGGACACTGACAGGCCTTCTGTTTTCTCCATCAGTTGTACCCCAGATACCACCCAATTATTATAACCAGCATTGGTATGCGCTAGCTAACATATAGACAGATATGGCCTCTGCTCAAAACCAGACTGCTCAAACTTCTACCCTACCCTATGCTTTGGATGTGACAGATATGATTAATAAAACTACAATGTTGCATGCTTTACCATTCGTTATTATTTAACCAAAATCAATCAAGCCACAGGGTTCCATTTTAAAAATTAGATTTATTATCTACAAATAGATGTCCTTGTAATGGAAAACCTCAGAAGTTCCAGAAGTTATAATTAAAAAAAACCCAAAACCCTCTGTTTTTTTTTCTTTCTTCTCATCCAAACCAGATTTCTCCATCCTTAATTCTGTTCCCAAGCAAGCCTCCTACTTTAGAGACACAAGCCCTAAAATGTAACTCAGTTTTTTGTATGAGAGGGTTTCACATTCCTCTGTAGGGCCAGACAAATAGTTACAGTCAGACGCAGCAATGAGTGGAACTGTTCCATGCCATAGAAAACCAGAGTGAGCCCAAGAACGTTCCTTTTACACGAGGCGTGAGTCAATCTGCATCAGAATAGTTGGCAAAGTCTCAGTAAGGATTGAAAAATACCATTTACTGAAACGCTACTGGAGTCTGAGAGAGCTGAAGTTCAGTCTGGCTCAGCTCAAGAGACCAAGCTGCATTGAAGCTGGAGTCATATCTGCAACTCCTGCCAGATCATTCACTGTGTTATACAAAGCCCTCTACTGTGCCTGGCTGCATGGAAAGTCATAATGACAGCTAGTTTTCTGCCTAGCTCTGTCCGGGGACCATTTTATATTCTAGTGCACTAAACGGTAGATGTAGACTTACATATGTCAGATTTTCATAGAGGTATAGAGGTCTAAAGCTGACTTTCTATGCACTGTATGCTGCAGTGCATGTATCCCAGCTACTACCTTGCTCAGCCCACCGAGTCAGGTCTAGGCTGGGTCTAGATAACCAGAATTTTGAAAGGATAGACTGCTAGGTTTCTCTCGATACATTCAAAGGGAAAGATTGCGTGTATTTTTGTTTGGAAGAAATGTACTTTTGGGTAAGGCTATCTTTCATTTACAGTTTGCTTCACTAGTTCATGCAGTTACTGTTACTAGACATAAGCCAAATTTTCCCTTCAGTTATGTTTATGCAAGATTTATCAGCAAGAAGCCTCAGGTTGCCTTGGTTCATTGTAACTCAGCGGTGAATTTGGCCAAGTTATTTTAATTGACAATTATTTTAAACTTGACTGAGCTACTTTGTCAGTTTAGTTCAGGATTACCACAAAAGTATTACCTTCTAGCTTGAACCAAATACAGCACAAGAAGTCTTGTAAAATATTTCAATAGGCCACTCAAGCCACTCCAGCCAAGGAGAACAGCTGAACAAACTATACAGCTCAGGAAAAGGTTGGTTTTACTGGCACTTGGGCAAAAGAGATGGTACCAGCCTTATCTTGTGAACTTTGAAACTAAGTCAAATTTATAATCATGATGAATAATTGATAGCAAATTGCTATAAAAACTCTCCTATTCTAAGTAACTTTCTCAATGTATCTGTAAATGCTTTTGTAATTATGTTCTGACTTTATTTGGAAGCTAACTAATAGGCAACCTAGCAAGGGAATGACATCCACCATATGGACTTCTCCCAGCCCAACCACAACAGCTTAATAGAAGAAAACAACTCTAGGCCTGGATGAAACATTGTGATGACACTCTGTCCATTCCCTGGCAGGATCGACACAAATCAAACACATTTGTGTTGTTGGTGGCTGAATCCTGAAATAAAGCATGTAAATAACTTTGAACTTGTTGAGAGAAATGTAATGGCTGATATGGGACTGTACCAAGTTCTTGTTCCACAAAGTTCTTCCTGTTAATCATTTTGCACTTATAATGAATGGGGTTTTGACAATGTTTAATAGCATGATCAGTGAGAGTAAGCCTGAGAATGTTCCCATTAAAGATGAGATTGACTCATTGCAACACAAGCTTAAACTACCCTGAATTCTTCCAACAAGTCTGTTTCTAAGTAGTAACGCTCTCTGTTCAATGCATTCACTTACAGACAAACTTCCGATGATAATGGAAAGTAAGGTAAAGACAGATTTCCCTACTATATGAACAAAGCCCATGAAGCATGATGTGGTTAGGCATAAAACCAGAAAAATTAGCTGTGTCTAGAAAAAAGGGCAACATATAAGAAAGTGGACATCTGGCAATATCAGTAACAAACAGGAAGTGATGATTCTGCTCAAGTGCAAATACAAATCATATCGTAACTGGGTCAGTTAGACCTACACAAACAACCACGGTAGAAAGTTCATGATAAAAAGAAACATTACTCAGTCTTCTGTGTTTGTAATCTGCTTTACTGAGTCAGAGGATCATTAAAGCCTGCAGAGTCTGAACGACATCCAGATACAGGTCTCTGGCAGGGACCTCTGAACATACACTTTGAGAGAAGTTCTGAGAAGGTTTACCAGACATGGGTAGTTTCCCAGAAATATCCTTGTTCTCAATGGGAAATGACATCCATGACTTCAGGCTGTCTCACAGCCCTAAAAAGTCATCTATTTCTCATTGAACTAGGTTTCTGAGTAATCCCAGACTGAAACATCGAATCCTTATTTGTGAGGGCCAAGGTCCCATCCTGCCCATGGATTTGTGCAAAAAAGCTGAAATGTACTTTGTCTTAGAGCTCCAGACACACAGTACTTCATTTTGGGATTTTAACTCTTCAAGACATGCAATGACATAGGCAGAAATGGGCAGAGGAAGACCCTTCACAAGAATCTGAAAAGAGAGAGAAAGAAAAGACTAACTAAAACAGACGTAGACAGCCATGTCCTCTTCTTTGCGTCAGTCTTCCCACCATTCCAGAGGTATATTTAGGCTCTAATCAGAGCTAATATGCCTAAGATTCCTCTGCCTTTATTTGTGCTTTTAATTTAGACTTTTTCATTCACAGTTTACTCACTTTAATTTACCTTCCTTGAATCTATAATTAAACTATTTTCTTACTCGTGGCATTATAATTAACCTTTTCCTGTGTCCAAGCTATGTTATATTCCAAGAGATGTATGCACTTACATACCCTCCTAGGGTTTTAAAGACAAGGGTCAACATATTTCTTCTGTGCTTTTGATATTTCCTATCTGCAGAGGAATTATGGGTATCCCATCTTTAGTCATTGCATTGTCCCAGTATACTTCTGTCAAAGCAGCTGTCCATTAAGATTTTATCCATGACCTTTCACTCCAACCAGCAGAGACATACAGCAGCCAAAGTAATCAATCCACTGACTGAATCCACTTTCACTGAAGACATTAGCAGTATAACAGTATGATGGTAAGACAGCCGTAACCTGAACTAAGATTCATAAATAGTGGTTCCCCAAAATCATGATATTCTTGAACTAGTCAATGTCAAAATAGAATGATATGTGAAACTACTGTTACAGTCTTACTAGCCATCTGCTTCTTTCTAGAAGGCTTTCTGTGGGCCTAAGTGAAGAGATCGTGAAATCAAATATTTGCTTCCTTTTGGTGTGGGCTGTTGTGAGGAGGAGACAGATGTGTGCATTTCATGGTTACTTTATTTTTTCTTTTTATACTGAGTTGAAGGGACAGGGTACAGATAACAGCATAAAACAGTCAAAGATGGATTGCAGATGGAAAATAAACAGCACAGTTTCTGGTATTCTAGAAAGAGACTCTGATTTAAGAGCAAGAAGTAGAAATTAAAAAAAACCACATATCTGTAATTAGCAAGTAGTTGGCAAGAAATCTGGAAATACTCTCAGTAATCATTTGGAGAAAATAGTTTCAATACAATAGGAATGATAATAGCAGGGCCCCCAAGAAAGGACAGTGGGGAGAAAGGATAGGAATTCATTTCCTGCGAAGGGAAGGGACTGTATTTGCTTCATGTGGGTTTGCCAGCCAAGACTTAGAGATTCAAGGAAAGTCACACCATGGTGCAGCATAATACATAGGTTTAAAGACAGGACTGTGTACAGTGTTCACTACTGCAGCATCCTTTCTCTGAGTACGATTTATTTGAACAAATAGAATAAAATGGGGTCTGTGTTGGATATTGAAAACAAAATCTAGAGTAGCTATAGCACTGCTGAGAAATAGTTTTCAGGTTAAGACCTGCAAGAAATATAAATCACGCATTTCAGTTCAGGATTCTAATTTGTCTTATTGTCCAATGGAGTCGGAGTGCTCGCTCTGTCTCTGCCCTTCTGATGGGAGAATGATACAAGCTTTCAGGTGAGCTCTTTTGTAGGTAAGAGAGAGAGATTTTAAGAGAAAGACTGGAATCCTGCAAAATTCACATATGTGAATATCTGCATGTTCCTTGTTAATGAAAATATGGAGCAGGCTAACATGTTGCTTTTAATTTTATTCCTAATGGCTAGAGATTTTAGAGAATAAATACGTAAAAGGAAGCTATTTCCAGTCTGGGAATAAATACCTATATCCACTTGCAAACTTTTTATTTTTTTTATTTCTCCAAGCAAATGCCTCAAAAATTTTGGGCTAAAAATATAAATTGAAGTCAGCAATGCAAAACTCATTAATAAAATGATGATAGTAAACCAGTCTGCATGAGCAATACAACAGAACAAATATTTAGTCCTGAATGTATTTCAGTTCAAAGCATCCAGGAACATTTTGTAAAGAGCCAGGTTAAAGAGGCTGTACAAATTATTAGCATATTTTCTAAGTAGAATATGAACTGTCAAGGAATTGCTCATAATAGTTCCAGTTATGCATTCCTAAGATACAAATAAAAATTCTTCTGCATATCCCTCAATTCATTATGAATGCTTCCAGTTGAAGGCAGAGTTAGTTTTGGCCTTTTATGGAGAGCTAAAAGCTGGACTTGCTTTATTCTGTTTTACATAACAAAAGCATATTATCTGTTTTTCCTCTAGTGTTTAACAGCCCACTTTTAAAGGCACAGCTTGAATGACAACTAAAAAAGCCAAACCTGTCTTCCATTTCTGGTTTTGTATTTTTGTAACTTGTTTTCTGAAGTAGCCTACTACTGTCAAGATATCGTAGCAAGTTTATGTCTGATAATAGAAAAAAGGGAAATAGTCTAAAGCAGTGACTCTCAGCTAAATTCAGTTCATTTGAAAAATTGCTGCTGTTTTCACCAGTCAGTAGTTCTCGTTCTTTGCTCATTTACAGCAGGTATGTTATTCAAACAACTTTTCAAAAGATACTGCTTGAATCCTTGGTACAGTATTATTCGTGTGTAATGTACTCCTAACCAAGACTATCGAAATACAGTTAGTCACATTCAATGAGGACTGAGACCACCGAAGTCAAGACTTTAGGGAATATTAAAATTTTTGTACCCAAATCACTGCACCAAAGCAGTACGCTTCTACCACAGTAATCAACAGCATTCCTTATAAGAAAAAGAAGTATTACAATATTTCTTAGAGGAAAGATTTTAGCCTTGGATAATAATAGCCATAATAATACACTTTCATTTGTGGTTATAGTGAGGATAGCACTAAGTGTATAAGTCCTCAGATTTACTCTTCAGTCCACAAAGTAGTCTGGGAGGCAGCAAAGTCTGGAGGATACACTCAGTAACCCAGTATGTTCTGAATGTTGTTCTTTGTCCTCTGCTGCAGTTCAGACATCTGGCATACCTCAGGCGAAACTGCTCTGCTGCACAAACTAATCCCTTCCATTGCCTCTTCATTTGCTCAGTGTTTTTAGAAGGCCATAACACCCTCTCACATTGCTTTCATTAGCCTTTAACTTCAGTTGTCTCTTACCTTTCTCTTTCACTGTTTACAGCTCTCAGTCATTTAGACATAATGCCCAGATTCTGAACGCCATTAGGTGGGTAAGAGTGCTTTTGAAAAAAATGAATTTAGTCAACTGGGAAACTGCACAGTTTGGGTGCATTGCTTTGCAGGCAAGATTTCCCAAAGAAATCAGAGTTGGATCTTCAAAAGTGCTAGTCTACTACCTATGCCTTGAAACACCAGGATTTGGACATTTTTCTGGTTAAATCAGTTCATGACATAACAGAATATCTCTTTGCACTTGTGGTCCTGTACCAGACCACAACACACAACACACCCGATCCTATAGAAAAACAGCTGTTAGGGCTATATTCAGGTTTTGAAGGAGTCTGAGTCAGGCTGAGGTAGAACTTGGTGAGTCTGTGTCAGTTTTAAACAGCTATGTGTCCTTCTACCTAAGGAGTTATGCAACATTAACTGTGACCTGTCTACATGTACTTCCCCTCAGCAAGTGTGGATGTTGTTCATTTGGACTCATCAACTGAAGGCCAAGAATTTTCTCCCTTCACAGAAGATATGGATGATCAGTGTACCAAAATGTAAGTTATCGTAATTTCCAGAAAAGAAAGCTGTACAAGAGGTATTTCAGGGGAGAAGGATCCATGGGTTGGAGAAGAAAAGGAAGTATGGAGTCATGCTACTCACAGTTAAGAGAAGAAAACGAGTAAGGCTGGAAGGATCAATTTCCATCCTGTTAGTTCTGTGACTGCAGTGAATTACCACAGCACAAGTAATTCTCATAAAATATGAAGTTTCAGGCCTCAACCTCCTCTTTTTTTTCTTCCAGCAGAGAAAAAAATCTAGTTTTCTTTACTCCCAAATATCATAAGTATGCTTTAAGGTTATACTAGCAAACTATTTCAGACAATTCCTATAAAAGGCAGTGAGGTGAGTCTGAGTATGGTCAGTCAGTGTTTGTGGGGCTGTATTGTTTTAAACAATTTTTGGAAAATGTATTATAGTCAGTACTTCAAACACGTCTCATGCTCAGTGTAAAAGAGGCTTTCCTGTATTAATTCAAAGCACTCTGAAGCCCAGACACAACAGAACACTCAGCAGCTCATAAATTTGTCAATGGATGAATTTAGCTTAAGCAAAATAAGCTGCATGAATTATAGGTGTGGCAGGGAGTATCACCTATATTCTCAGAGTTGCTTACACCCTTTCCAGTTGGTTGTAATTTGTTATAACTTTGCCAAATTTTAACTTTCAGTTCAGATTTTTTTCTAATTTTAGCTAGAAATCTTCCATGCAGTTATCTGCTATTTGAGGAATTTTCAGTCAAAACAGCTCAACAATTTCTGACGGCAAGTGAGCCGGGGGGAGTGGGGGGTGGGGGGGTAGGGGGAAGGAGGTAAAATCTTTTTATGTCCAAGGTGATAAATTCCTTTTCTCTTTAAGATGATGAGGGGCTCCCATGCTTTGATGCAGGGTGTCCCGTTCCTAAGTCTGTGCAAAATCCACCATACCTTGTCCAAACGACAAACATTTCAGAAGGCACAATTTGTACCTGAAACTGTAGTAGATATTTTCTGATTGGCAAATGTTTCCTAAAATCTCTGCTACACTGAGCATGGCCTGAGCTGAGCAAGTCTTAACCTTTTAAATGGGGTTCCCAGCTCCAATGGGGAGTATCAAGGCTGCTGGGGCACAGCGGGGTATGGGGTATGGGGCTGGGGGGTGCTAGGGCCTCCCCATGACGGGGCTCAGGGTGGGGCCTGGCAGCCACGGCCTGTCTCACACCCCAGCCAGGAGTGGGGCAGCCAGGGAGCACTGGGGTGCTCCAAGTCCTGGGCATCAGGCACCTGCCGGGGGCCAGGCCGGGATGTGGGCCTCTGTGTGGGCCTGGTTCCTTGGGGGCCATGGCCAGTCAGGGCTGTGGGGAGCTGGGGACCAGCCCTGATGTGGCACCACTGGGGCAGGGGCTGACATAGTGTCCTGGGCTGTTGGCAGGGTGGGGAGAGCCCCAGAAGGTGGTCAGGGACAGGAAAGCCTGTTAGTGCCCTCAGGACCTGACAAACACAGAGGAAAGGAAGGCAGCCACATCTGTACACCCAGGCTATGGGAGGATTAGGCATGAGCTGACAGGAGAGAGTTGAAATTACATACGGAAACTGTGAAGGATGATAGTGGGAAGGAAAAGCATCAGGAAAAGAGTGGAGTCAGAGCGAGGAAAATGGGGGAATAGGACAGTAAGCTGGAGAGAGAGAGATGAGTCTGGGACACGACGTGGTGGACAGGTTGGGACATAAGAGGAAGAAGGGTTTGGCTCAGCTAGTTCACATTTCTCTGCAAAGCATGAGAAGGAATCCAAAATTGCTGAACCGAAATACTTTTCAGCTCTCAATAAACAGATGTAAAATTCACACCTGAAGTGCTACCGTACAAGTACAATGATAACCTATCAATTCAATCAGGCATTGCTTTATTAGAGTTGTGGAGGTTTATGTAGTGAACCTAAAACCTCTATTCAGACAGTAATCAGTGGAGCTCAGCTTGATGCCACATAAAGAAGTTTCTGGGTGTTTCAGTGTCCTCTTTCAAAAGCAAATGTAAAGAAAATCAAAAACAAAGAAACATCTTGTAAAATTGCTAATACTGCAAAATCAAGCAAGCAAAAGTTAAGGGTAAGCTGACAGAGTGGCATGAAGATATTTGTGTTCTGATACCATTTGTGGCAAAATTGACTTGAAAATACCTAGTAGTTAGTGTAGCAGGCTAGGAGACAATTAGTTTGGGTGGTCCTGGATTCCTTCCAAACCATCTGCTCATCCTGAGTAGAATAAGCTCTCCTTGAGATTCAAATAATATTTTTGTCTGTGCTTCTAATAGACTTCATCAGTGCATACATTTTCCAGATTATGCACATCAATTTAAAAATGCCATTCTGTCAAAGCTGTACTGGGAAGTTTGAGTCTAAGACCTGAGGTGTGGCAAGCATGGAAATAGCTGGAAATGTGACTCTGAAACCGAATGGCCAAAGGAAGGAAATAAAACCACAACAAAATTCTGAGATATATGATCCAGAGGCAGTAACAGCAATGAACTTAATAAAAAAACCTAACTCAATATTGGAGTCAAATAGGTAATAGGTTCCTCCAAAATTGCTAGATAATAAAAAGGCAGCTGAATCTGTGCCTGTTATGAGCGCTTGAAATACTGTCAGCATTAATGTTTTTAACTGGTCAATTTTTCTATCAGTTCTATGTGGAGCTGTAATCTGCAAAGATTCAAAATTATTTTGAAATGAAACAATTAACTTTCACCTGAAATATTGACACCTTTGGTGCAAAAAACCTCCCAAATAGGCTTTCTAGAACAGATAAATCCTTTAATTAAATGAAGAGAGGGAAGCGAAGAATAATTTTCTCTAACTGAAAACATATAAGTAATATAGGTAGGCTAAATGTAATGACCAGAACTGGAATTTATACGGCAAACAAGGATTAAACACTCTGCTGTTACCAAACATTCCTTGGATTCTTTTAAAGCCACAAGGGACACACTCAGTTTTGTATCTCCTCTGTTTGACTGGGCCACGTCTACAAGGGGACTTCTTGTTTTCATGTCAGACTAGAAGGACCAAAAAGCCGGTCCACTTTTTTCATCGATAAAAGACAGTGGTTTGGTTCTCATTTTATTTGCCAGCATTTCTGCCTTTGGCACCCATGTTTTTCTGGACATTTCCTCTCCATCCTTGTCAATGACCCTCTCACTGTGGCATTCTGTCTTATACTTTTGGACTTATCAGTTTCCTGCTATGTATCCACTCTATTTGAAATACAAGGATTTCTCATCTTGAGTCAGCTCTTCAGTTCTTATGAACAGAGTTAGACTAATTTACCAGAGAAGTAAAATTACTTTTGACTTCGCTCATACCAACAAAAATGGGAAAATGTTTCCTGATTGTGGACAATGCATCTGGACCAAAACCCCGCTCTTACATTTTACTTGGTGCTAAGTTTAAGAAAAGTCAAATATTCTTAGGCCACAATATTACAGTTTCTAAGAAAACTATTACAAGAACAGAATAATAGAGGGAATTCCGTATTTCATACCTGAAAATTAAAAACATGTTAAAATTTGCATCATAAGACAGTGGTCCGGTTATATGGATTGTGTAAGAAGGAGTTGCCCATCAACTGGTATGGTCAGATGTGTTCTTTCATTAAGCTATGTTGCAAAGTGTGATACTCTCTTCTTTGTTGTATTGCCCGATTGCTAAATGATGATTTTGTTAGCAGCTCTCACTCCCTTGTCTTAGGATTTTTGATCTGCACTGTTGAAAGTAGCTGACTAATTGCAGTGGTTCATAGATGAAAACGTCTGTTTTCTATGTCACTTGATTATACCCAAACTGCTCATGTAGTTCTCAATTAGTTTTTTGGTGCCAGCTCAAGGTTTTACGCCTCATTATAAAATTAATGAGTAGAACAAGTCACAAGGACAAATTTAGGTATAGTTAACAGAAACAATGCCACAACGTCAGTCTTTTTCCTGACATTTTCTGTATCTTAACCTCCAATAGAGGCTCCCATTGTCTCTGCTGGTACTGACTGTTGATTATTCCTCATACCATTCCTCTGAATCATGGAGCAAATTATTCAGAAAGTCTTGATCAGAGTGCTACCATTTCTCCTGCTTCCACAACTGAACAACTAAAATTTTTAGCTAGGGAAAATGATGGGAACAAAACAAGTGTTTCATAGATTTTAGAAGAAAGATCCTAAAGCTGAGAGCTCCTGATAATTATCACACAGTTTTGTGACATTAAACTGAACCAAATTGGTAGGCACAATTACATTTTTCAAATAAGAAAAGTTGTCCTTGAAAGCTCAACATACTAATGTTGTATATATGGTGAAGAGCTATGTCAGATTCCTATGTTCTGAATGTCTCATTGAGTACAAATGAAGTGAAACACTTGTACGAAGCATCTGAGAGGCCTATATTTTAGTATCTGTTAATAAAATTCTCCCACAGTGCCTTTTTCATAAACAGAAAATTGAAATTGCACATATGCATACACACATGTATGCATTCATGCCTGTGAATTAGTCACAAAAATAGGATATACCCTCATATATATACAAATGTGTGAATTATGTATAAATTGCAGGCATTCATTATATTTTTGGTTGGATGCTTTTATGCATGTGATAGCAAAAACATTCCTTAAGGCTGTACTGCTATGCTAGTAGGCACTGTGTCAAGTCCAAACAAAGAGCCAGTTGAGTAGTTCTGCTCTATAAGCTGGAGTGTACAGAAGCTTCCTCATTTTCCTCCACAGGTGAATTTTGTGGATCTACCCTCCCTCTGCGTTCTCTGGCTCCCTATTAGTTACAGTATCGAGGATTCAAACTCTTAAATGATTGCCATTTTACCCTAGGAGATCATGGAAACCTGGCAGCAAGATGCTTGGCTAGCTGCAGCACAGAAAAACCCATACTGCTGAGTTTTAGAAGCTCAATGTTGCAACACAGCAACTATATCACAGGGCTTTTTTTGAGTCTTTCCAAATCCTATGCTGTTTATGACATTGGCATGATAAATATATTTGAAGAGGTAAGGTTTGAAAAGTGCTTCCCTAGTGCCAGTTAACAGTGAGAAGGATGCATAGACCACTATGGGAAGAGATTTAAACACTTAGTGTCCTCTCAGTCCACTTTCATTCAGCAAATGGATGTCTGTCTAGTTATAGTTCAGAAGCTGTTCTAGCTACATTCAGCCAACACCACATTCAGGAATGTCTGTGACCAGAATTTGTTCAAGTAGCAAGGTCATGTCTTCAGACATACATTCCTCTATAGAGACTACCGCTGGAATAACAATTTGTTCCCACTCCAAGTTCCACAGACTAATTAAAACGACACTTTATATCCTAAAGGAGATCACAGAGATGGTTCTACAATGCTGACTACCATACCTATGGACTACTTACTTTTCTGCCCCACCTATCTGTATGCGCTTGTCATCTCTGATCTTCCTGCTTGAGTGTAAAATTTTTCTTTTGTAGTAATTAAGAGCAGGAACTGTATGTGTCTGGGGGAGAGTAATTTTTCATATATGTCTACTCAGTGGAGAAATACCTAATATGCTGCCTATATTCATCCAACATTAAACTGACCAAAGTTCAAGTAAGATACTCAAAATTGCAAAGAAATTACTTCATCTGACAGTATACCTTATTGTCTAGAAATACCATGTTAGAAATCATCTTTCATCTGTCCCTTTTTGTGCCAGGTTTGGACTAGCCTTTGCTGCTTTTCTTCGAAGCCTCTTTGTTGTACATGTTGCTGGGTATTTTCCTTGTTGAGGCAAAAGTATACAGAGAAGAGGCTGTTCAGCAGTTGCTGCCTTTTTTCAATACAGCCACTTCCTTTTCCACAGACACAAAGTAGCCCTGTTTGCAGTAGAGTACTTCTGGTGGACCAAGTGATTGCTCTAACAGACTTTGCTTTTGGCAGTAAGTGTGTACTCTTCCTAATGCCTGCCCTTCTTTCAAATGCAAGTCATGCATATAAATATGTATGTATTTTAAATATAATTTCTATATGCAGACTAAGCTCTTGGGAGATTTATTTTAAGTATCTAAATAAAACATATTTTTAAATGTAAGTAGCTTGCTTTAAAATCTAAATTTCAGAGAGCTCCACAAAGACATCAAAGTACTTTAAATTTCCATTTCAAAATTCAGTCCCTAAGCCATCATATTCTCCAAATTCAGATTCTTCCTTTAATTTCATTTGCAAGGACCAGGAAGTATTAACACAAATAACAGTTGAATCTGAAGGCCTACTTCAGTAAATAATTTAAGTGCTAGAATTCAGCAGAATACTTAAAGACATGACTAACTTTAAGTGAGGTTTAGAGTTAGCCAGGTGCTTACACCCCATGATAAAAGAAAAATGCTTTGCTCTGTGAGCAACATCGCAGAATGGTCAATCCAGCTGGTATAAAATGAATTTACTAACATTGACACCCCTTGGAATTGCAAATTGTTTGTGGCAGAAGATCCTTTTCCTATATAAATCTCTGAGGCACTTAAAATGCTATTAGTGCTCTGAAATAGTGATTATCATAACTATGAACAACCATAGTGCAATTTTTCATAAATATGTTCAGTAGAGACCACAACTGAGCACATACGTGTTTTAAGTTTTAATAAATAGGTTCTGAAAACTTCCCCAACAGCACTTACCTTCATATATTACAAATGCAGATTTGTTTCCTCCTGGGTTTGGAAATTTTAGGCAATCTTTTATCTTTCCTGCACTTAGGTTCCGTTTAGATCTGATTCTAATTGAAATTGAAAGAATACAACTAATATTAACAAGGCTTTTCTTGAAATATTCCTGCTGAGATCTGAAAGGGAGATGACAAACCACATGCAACAAAAATTATTCTCACACTGTTGAAAGTCCAGTTTTACTGCCTGGTGAACTTCCATGCTGCTAATGCACATTTTCTTGGCCTCTTGTTATCCCATAGTAGGAACTTCCCATCCCAAAAATCAAAGAAGACTTGTGCATTAGGAGTGGTAGCCACATACATGAACAGATAATTTTAATATTTAAGTAAAAAAAAAGTTACATAATACACTCGGTCTTTGGTTATAGTCTTCCAAATCAGGAACTATGATTTTTTTAATTTATTTTTTTTTCCTAAATCTAGCAACACAGGTTGAAAGTTAAGCTAATTTTTAGTTCAGCAACTGCTACTGCACAACTAGGCGGAGTAGCCTGGACTCTAGTCTGCATGCGGTAAGAGAGGCAGAGCTGATAAACACAGTTTCCTAGATTAACTGATTAGAGGAAAGCAATGCTTTATTTGCATTCATGAGAGACTGATTCTGGCTCTGTGAATTCATATGTAGTCATGTGGAAGCATGTGGTCATATTTTTTAAGGGCTGGTATTTGTTTTCTCATTATTAGGTAAGTTGTTGGACAGTAAAAAGAAGTCCAATAGCAAAGGGGAAATTAAAGAAATCTGTGGAGAAAAGAGAACCCTGCCCAGATAAAGTTGCTGAAAGCATTTGTTTTCAATCTTACTCCAATAATGTTCTGATTAGCTTTTTAAGTGTGCTCTCCGTGGTTGTATATGTTCCGGCCTTCTGTTCAAAGAAAAAGTTACTTTTTGCATTTTGTTTTCACTCATCTTTATTTTTAATAGATGTTATTCTGCTGTGAGTGAATCGTGAGTGGTAGAAATAGAATGGTTCCGAAAGGAAGCAGTCTCCAAACTGGAGATTTCCTGAAATTTTAGTGTCTCTTTTAGTCAGGAATTGTCAACAACATGAAATGTGTGTTAGCACTTCCATTTTGAGGTGATGCTCATTATTGCCAAGTGTAAATTAAAAATGAGCACTGCAACAGAATTCTTATTAGAAAATTTTTCTTCTATTTTCCCTAGGCACCGTCTACTCCTTTCATATGTTGTCTTCATTATACTAAAATGGTTTTCTTGTTCATAGAAAAATGTTCCATCTTTACAGTAAAGTGTAGTCATCAAATTAGCTTATTTTAATTTTATATACCTTGATGAAAGGGAGGAAGAGATGGAAAAACAAAGTATTTTGTAACTTTAAATGCACTTCTCTATTGCAGATATTATCAACAGTACTTAATGACAGACAGTTCAGAGCTTCATCACTAAAGCAGAAATGTTCAAAGGAACTGTGGAGAATAGAAACAAAATATTTTGAAAACTATTAACTAAAACAACCAAACTTTCAGAAAAAAATGAAGAAATCTGGATTTAAACTACAACATAAGATATATTCTCAAATTTAGAGAGAAAATACCGTCTGTATTTTTAAAAGAAAAACAAAACATCTCCACAGATGTTATCTGAGCTTTTCTACAATTCTAGCTATGCAATAAAGAAAAAAACCCTCTATAATTATGGCTACATAATGCCTGTAGAGTTAAAAGGAAAGCATATTATGTACCAAATCTATCACAAGAAATGAGACAAACATGTTTTTCTCATAAATTTCTTCTGTCTTATTCCTATCCTTAGTTTTCTATTGACTTTCCTTCAATTAATAGCTTGAATTAGACTATCTCTTTGGAAGAAATAATATTTTTAGCTCACTGCTGAAGTTTCCAGAATGATTTGTAATCCTACAGCAATAAAAAAGCACTGGATAATTTTGATTTTCTAAAATTTTGCCTGGAAATTTTATGGAAATAATCCTTTCTGATATTTCTGAAATCCTCAGTTTTAACCACTGACAGTTTTTATTTCAAGTTTAGTTCATTTAGTCACTGATATCACCAGGGGAAAAAAAAGCAGATGAATGAAAATGCTGTAGAGAGCAAAAGTAACCAAACAGCCAGGGCTTTTTATGAACTCTGCTTGAGTTTTGTGCTATGTTTCCGTTCTCTGGATTTTTTCTTACCACTGTTTCTGTAACTATGGGTAAGAAGGAACCATAGTACTGCTTATAGACAAGTATTTGGTGCATCTAAACAAACGCAATACCTTTTCTTTTCCAGACTTTTTGCGTATGTTCTAGTTTTGGATCATCTAACTTTATCCCCTTAGCAAAATCAAAGGGTAAAAGTAGAATTCAGCCATTACTGTTAAATCAGGTTTTATTCAAGTTTTTCAAATTTTCACCTAAACTCATAAAACTCCAGCTTCACCCACAACCCAGTTTTGACTCAGGTTCTTAAAAGTTTGCAAAGTATACCTATACTAAAGAAGAACCTGATCCATTTTTTCAAATTAAGACATAACGTTGGCTTTGGGTTTTCCTGTGTAAGCTGCACCCTCCTCTGCTGCTGAGCTTCCTAATTTCAGAGTCCAGTTCTAAACTGGAATCAGACTGAGATCAAATTTACAGGTCTTTGTGGTTGAGGAAATTAACCTTCAGTTTTAGAATCTGGCTCAAAATTATAAAAGTATATATATTAGAGAAGAGAGACATGTTAAGCAATATGCTCCATCTTCTGCCAAAATGTTATTGTTTCCTCACTATGTTTTCCAGATCTTCATGGAAGTTCTTTTTAAATGGCTCAGACAATAGGCTTCCTGTTTTCCCCTTGGGAAGCTATTCCATAATCTAATAGATTGCTGCAATTAAGTACTATTTTCCTTATTAGCAGTCTAAATTTGTTTTGCTTTACTTTGTCAAGTATCACTGGTTACTTGCCTTGTGAATAAACTGGTGAGTATATCGCATACAAAGGTCATTATTGAATGTTACTGTTCCCCCTGACTGTTTACCACCTTTTTTGTCCACATGCCAAAAATATCACATACTAGAAAAAATGAACAGAGCAATAGCTGATATTGGCTATCCTGTATGTTCCCACATTATTCTCATACAAAGATGTAGCTTTAAATTTTTCCTAATGAAAGACAAAGGATTTAGTTCTGCATCTCACTGATTTTGAGAATAAACCAAAACAAAACAAGATCAGTAGGAGGCAATTTGTTACGTGTTGGAATGAGAAATTAGATCTGACCTGCTACTTTTACAGCTTCCATTGAGACTGTGTCTGGTGCAACTGCTTATCACTCTCAATTCTCCATGGCATTTACTAGTCCTCAAATTAAGGACAGAGGCTATTCCTGGAACATGGCTTTTCATCAGAATACTGTTTATGTGGATGGAGTCCAGATGTGCTCCAGAAGATGACATTCGAGCAGTTTAAGAAGTTACTGTCCTCAATTCTTCAGTTACTCTGCTGTGCAACTTGTTGCCCTTTCAGTAACTTTTAAATTCATTTCAGTGCATCCTTATTTAAAGCATTGCTAGCTGACAACGCAGCTGATTACATTTAAGTCAACAAAATGGTTTTACAAATAACTAAATAAGACTTCAGCACACAAATGGTGGACTCCAAACAAATAATCTCTCAATGTTCAAGAACAAGTAATATGTCTTATCAGAGATGCATCCTAGAATTAAACATGGAATGACTCAGGAGTTAGTGCTCTTGACTGTTCAGATTTGTTAACTCTTTTAGTACTTACAGTTCCCACTCAAATTAACAGAGAGAGTACTTTGCAGAACAATCATGCAGCATATTTGTTGGATTTGTATAACCACGTTCTGTGCTATTTCTGTGGTAGATATTTTTGTCCTTCCATGGGGCAAAGGTGCAATTGTATGAATGGTGTAAAGGCTAGGAAACATAGTGAAGCCTAATCTAGTGAAACTGAGTCTTCACTGAGTTAGTCTGGCCTCAAGCAAGTTAATAAGTACCTTAAAGCAAGTTAATAAGTACCTTATTAGTGCAGTGAGAAAATAAATACAAATCTATTTATAAACAGGTATTTTTTGCCCATACTCTAATCCAATCTACCTTGCCCAGCATAATTGCCAAAAGAAAAAAAAAAAGACAATAAAAAAAACCCAAAACACAAAACCAACTAAACAAAAACCCTCCAAACCCCCCCAAAGCCCCAAACAAACAAAAACCCCAACCAACTAAAAAAAATAACCCAACAGTGGGTGAAGGTCTATGGTCAAATGCAGAGTAAAAAAGTGATTATCCCTTTGCTTCTTTGGAAGTCTCCAAGGGACACTTCATTTTGCATTGGTCTTACTTGTCCCATACTATTAAGGCATCACTCCCAACCCTGATGTGGAGAAGAATCTTACCTTTGACAAGATCTCTGTCCACTGGAATACTATCATCCAGCTCTAAGGAGACAGAATGGCACCTGCCAGTGGCAACTCAGAGCACATGAGATGTTTCTTCAGGAAAAGGACTTCAGCATTCTAGAAATTACAGTTGGGATGGTTTTCTTCTCTAGAAAGGGGCAATACATTTCACAACTGTTTTATTACACTTTAAATAAAATGCAAGGAATAAATGGGTACAAGAGCAGTGCTTAAGAAGTTGTTTATGACCCATTCTAGCATTCCCTGCTTTAGGTTCTTTTTGTCTGGTTCAGTTCAAAGAATATGAAGACCATACCCTTTAGTGATAAGCAGCAAAATTATGTCAGATCAGCAAACAACCATGCTAAATGTGACACAGTTCAGTATGCGGGTCAGTTCACATATGTGAAAGTTCACCTGAGGCAGAGCTAAACACAGAGGGTAGGCCCCTTGTTCACTTTTTTGGAAGGAAGGAACATGCTGAAAGCCTTGTGCTTGACTTGGCTGGCTGTATCTAAAAGCTTTGCTGCTCCTGTAGCCAGCAATAGTACATGGGAACAGTGATGCTAAACTTCCTGCACTGTGTCACAGCTGTAGGAGGCATAGAGAGGGTTGTGTCACATTGTAGCTGTCGGTTGACAGAGGACATAAAAATTCCTTTTACTGACAATTTCAGCTTAATGAAGTCTGCAACTACAAAGTTTGAGAAGCCTGTGTTGAAAGCTTCCTTTGACCCTGGCATCAAACCCAGCATGTGCTGATGCAAAGAAAGGCATACCACATGCCCAAGATCCATGAGAAATCCATGAAGCTATCCTGACCGCATGTACGTTTATAAAGACGGAAATCTGCTCTTTAAAATACTGTGCCAGAATTGTTCATACATATAGCTGCAAAACCTGGCAAGCATTGTCTCACACAGGAATACTAGGTAGGAGAGTGAATGACTAAAGGAAGGAGAGAAAAACAGAGAAGAGTAAATATTTCTCGTGGCATAACAACAAAATATTCAGTTGCAAGCCTGAGCCATTGATTGGCCTGAACTTTAAACAAATGTCTCTGCCAGCTGAATACTGGCCAAGTGGCAAGTGGCAACCTCTCTGCAGCCTGATATATACCCAAATGAAAAGGTTTTGGGTGCCAGATACCAGCAAGCCAGTGCTTTTAACACCACCCCCCCATAATTTATAGCATCTTGGTTTGTGCTACTGCACTTAAGGGTCTGTTAATGTTTGTCTTCTGAATTCTATTTCTCAAGGGTTTATAATTTGGCCATTAACATGCTCTCAGCATTGAAACCTCGGCACACACAATGGGTAGCCAGGAAGAGTTCTTAGGTAATTTTTTGGGAAGAATGTTAGTTGGTTTCCAAAATATGAGAAAGGAAGGAAAGAAGGCAGGAAGGAATGACTAGTTAAAATAGTTAAACATTATAATTTTCTTGTGTGCTCGATGACTAGAAATGGCTTGCATTTTAAAATGTGAATTATTACTATGATGTGATAATATTTTTGTTGCTTTAAAACTCTTTTTTAAGATGAAGACTTTTGCAGCAACATAACCTTTCAAGTGATTTTTGAATGGCAGTTGTTTAATAAATCTCAGGTCCTCAAAATGCCCATAGATGCACATGGATGAAGAAGGTACATTAGTGAAACCCAGCACTATAATTTTAAAAATGCAATTAGTAAGAACAAGAAAGAAAAATCATTACAAGGATTTTAGAATCAATAGTTGCAACATGTTCTACCCAAATGGGGTCTCTGTTGAAATTGCCACTTGAAGAACAAAGTATGCCAAACGATGACAAGTCTAGTGATTTATAATAAAGACATTGAAGGAGAAAGAGACATCTTTAACTTCATGGAAGCAGGTTAAATATAGCTTTTCTCTGTGCTGTTTTTTTTGTGGGTTTTTTTTTTGTTTGTTTTTTTAATAAAGCTTCATTATGTATTTTTGGATAGCATAAGTGAATGCTTTTATTTGCATTTTACTTAAGTTCACTGTGATTTAAGGTAGCTAGTAAAACAAGGTATTCCAAGTGTGTTGACTGTGAAGCCTTTACAAGTGCTCCACATCCAGATCACACAAAATCAGTAGCTAGAAATAATGTCTTTTGACAGATAGCTAGAAAAGATGGACAAAATTTTCTCTAGCCTGAAGATTTTAGCTGGTTGAAAGCCTGTTTACTTTACCCAGCTGTAACAGACTCATAAAAAATTCTACTTTTATCTGCAAACCTAGTTCAACCAGCGTTCTTTGACCATGAAGGCAAACAACAGATAGCAACATAACCACTGTCCCCCCAGGAAGGCCCCAGAGGACCCAAAAGAAAGCATTGTGTGCCACACAGAAGCTGTATGAGACAGATTCATCACTTAGGGGTCAGAAGAAGTCTCTTCCAGTGGCTGATGATAATGCACAGGAAGGTAACAGCAGCATGACCAATTCCAGAAATTTTCATTGAACAGCTAGAGGTGGGACGTAACTCCAACTTCATTTGTCAGGTTATACGCAGCAGGACTGCAGAGTCCACAGACCGTGGAATGTACTTTTAGCTTCACACAAACTGAACCATACTGATTTAAGATGTGTAAAGAAATATTCTGAATGGCAGGGAGAACATGTGAATAGAAAAAGACTCAAAATGTGGGTTTTGATTTAAACAAGAAGGTAATGTATTCTTCATGAGACAAACCACGAGTTTTGACACAATGTCTTTCTCAGACTGCCTTTCAAGGCAGCAGTCATTCTGGTTGCATTAAATTACTCATAAGTGAAGACCCAGATGTATGTTTATCATCTTCATATAAAACCAGACTTCCCTGAAAATAAAAACATAGTTTTACAGTCAGCTATTTTTTCTGACCAAACACTGGTAGTAATGTTTGAAATAAGTTTTAAAGGAAAAATAGAGAATAAAACAATTTACTCAAAGGTTTTATTGCAGTACTTTTACTTTTGGAAGGTACATTTGCGTTCTTTTCAAGCTACCATTTTATAAATCTTTGTAAAATGTAATTGATTTTTTTTTTTTTATGGAAGATGATTAGATGGCAAAGCAACTGTGTTAGACACCCACAAAATGCAAGGAACACAGAACACAACCTGTCAGATGATTATTGTACTCCAACACAATTCTAGTGGGGACTCTACTGGAGAGCAGATATCTGAAATGTCTATCCAAAACAGATGCACATTATTCTGCTTTAGAGAGACTGTATGGAAACTTCAAATCTTATTTTCTGTTTACAGCAAGAACGGTACAGAAACTCCTGGCATACGTGTGAGTTTCTCTTCATGGTATGGATCTCTGATACATTGGGCTGCTCAGAGAGAGGGATCTCATCCTATTGCAGACAACTATTGCTAAGGCAGTGAAGTACTTTGAGCTCTGCAGCCCACTTTTCTGGGCTAAGTACCAAGGTTTCCCCTTTCGCATTCAAGAAATTACATGGGATATTTTTTAAATAATAGAGAGAATAAGGTTACTGTCTACACTTAACCTGTATCCAGGGCTAAACTGTATCAGTTGCTCTACCACCCGATGTCCCCTCCCCAGCTGAGAAAGGGAGTCAGGGGAAGCCCCAGGAGTTGAAATTTAAAGGGATTTAATGAAATAACAAAACCAATACAAACACCAACGAAAAGCATACAAGGTTATACTCAACCTGGTCCTTCAGAACAGAAGACCACCCAAAAAAAAAAAACCCAGCCCACCAACCCCAAGTACACTCCCTCCTTTTATAATGAGCATGGTCTAAGTGCTATGGGATACACCTGTGAGTCAGTTTGGGACAGCTGCCCTGACTGAAACTCCCAGCTGACTCAGGGCTGCTCATGGCCTGCCTGCCATGGCTGGCCCATGGTTCTGTTCCTGCGAAACCAGGACAGCTACTTTTACAAATTACTCAGTATATCACAGAATCGCCTTTGTTGGAAGAGACCTCTAAGATCACCAAGTCCGACCATTAACCTAACACTGCCAGTTCCCCACTAAATCATGTCTACCATCACTGCACTGATGTCGTAACTTGATTTGTACTTAATAAGCTTTATTATTAATTCAACAAGCTTTTTTTTTTTAATTCAACAGCCTTTATATCCTACTTATATCTCCAAACTCTTTTACTAGGAAGCATGCATTTTGCAGTAATATTTCTTAAAATAAATTTATCTATCCACCCGAAATCAAGCAATGGATCAATTCAAGTCAGGATTGTTGGAGGTTTGTTGGTTAAATTTGTAAGTCATGCCTACAGAAACTAACAAATCCGGTACAATAATGGGATGAGAAAGAAGTGGAGCACTTTATCCTTTTATATTTTTGTTGCGCTGATTTATTTCTTGACAGGGCTCACAGCTGCTACACTAGGAGAATAAATTACATATGTTCCACAGGTTATTCAGAGAGCAGACACATTTTTATTTATTTATGTTTATTACTTTAAGGAGGAGGCTATATTCTTTTTAATGTTTATTGTACCTGGTTTGAAATTTCCAGAAGAAAATACTGAAAAGACATGTCAAATGGAACAGAGGTGTTTTGCTGTGCATTTTAAAGACAGAGAGAGTTTCATTAAAAATTTGACATGTGTTTTTATACATCATATTGTTATGATATCTTTCAACAATAATACCAAAGAGACTAATTTCATGCTATATTTCCAATGTATTCAAAGCCTAGTTAAATATATTTGGTCTGATGTAAGTGCAATGTGTGCAACGAATCTGATCTGGAATCTGGCCTGTTAACAATCAACAAAGGAAAGTTTAGCCATATCCAGTTTGCCTCAGGGATGATGTTTCTTACATACATACTGAGAAAATATTTTATGCAAAGTTTAGAAACATGGATTCAGATCATACAATGTTGTTTTTTTAACAAAGATGATTTTTAAGGTTAAAACAAGACTTAAAAGCAAAAGTTTTCCCTTTGTGCTGAATTTCCTAAAAGGAGAACAAATTCTGACCAGCATTATACATGGGTGGGACATCTATGTTTAAAGCTACATGAAGTTAATGACACCCATGTGGCTAATCTTCAGCAAAAGCAATGAACACTGTAAAATAATTCAGCAGACCTGTAGAGAGGCAGGGTGCCACTTTGTTGGACATATAGATTATATTCCTTGGCACTAAAGATAATGGAGTGGTTATTTCATCCCTATGAATTTTATCCTTCTGGGAGGTAAATAGAAAACTTCAGCATGCAATAATAATAAATCTATTGGTGAAAATAAATCTGACATTTTACGGAGGTTATAGTTCTGTTACTGGTTTGAACAAAAGCTGTTCAGTGGAGATCTGCCAAATAATATGAACCATGAAACTTAACCCATATGACTTCCAGGCTATTTTCATTTATGTTTACATTATATTCTGCAACTGTCTAGAGTAAGAGACTCTGGTGCACATCTCCAGGATATGACAAAAAGAAATCACCAGGAGATAATCATAGCTGAGTGTTAGTCCTTCCTCTATACAGTTTGTTCATCTGTTCTACAACTACCAAAAGTGACTAAACTTTAGAAAGAACCAAAACTCAGAACATAAGCTAGTAAAACTGTTAAACTTCTCCCAAAGTTATTCTAGCCATAAAGCTTTTCTGGAGTGACATATATTTTTAAAATTCTTTAGTGAGATCTCAGAAATGTCTGATGGAACAATTCAGTACAAGACAGCATTTCTAACCAATGTGCAGTTCTGGAAGTGCGTACACCCTTGGTACATACTCAGTGCGGGTTCTTCAGAACACATCACGTGGTAATAACAGGAGCATCTAGTGTGACTAGCATCACTTGTACTTTTAATTGTGTCACTGCCCCAACAGGAGCAAAGTTAGTACAGTACCCAACTGAGTACAGAGGATCTGTGAAGTTGTTTACCCAAACAGCTGGGTTTTGTGTAAGGGAAAGAAATTTCTATGTAACAAAAATGAAAGATTCAGAACTATAATACTGAATTCTCTGGTGATCAAGGTCTTTACCCTCAGAGTGGAATGTGGTAGTCATACATATTTTTTTCATTCTGTAAAAGTTCAGTACAGTTAGCCCAAAAGATGTTTTGTTTCATTTATATACGATGTGGTAATTGGTTGTCACGTAATTATATGGCTTTGTTATTTTTTATATTTCTATTTGATATTTAGGTTCAATTCAGAGTAAAATTGAAAATAATTTCTTGTAATTGGTATGACTTGGACTGAGAATTTGATGCAGCACATCCGTTAAGCTTGTACTGATGGGAAATAAATCTTAGAACCATCTGAAATCTTTGGGGAATCATGGGAGATAAGAAGAAAGACTGAGGAACTGTTGAATTGGTTGAAATTGAATGAAGTTTTACTCTCTCATTAAACTAAACATTTTTCCCTGTTTTTTCATCTGTACCTACCTCTGAAGAGGCTGATTTCCTAGTATTGCTGGGACGCCAAAAGATGAAAACATTGGAAACCTGTTCTCATTACAACATGAGCTGGTTTTCATTTCCTTATGAGACTGCAACCTGGAAAGAGCAGCTCATTGCCTAAAGCAATGTTTTGAGTCAAAGGAACTCATGCAGAGAGAAGAGCTGTTTCTCATGATAAATGCAGCCACTAAGAACACAAATCTTTGCTGATAGCACATGAGAATCACAGTTAAATGTGATGGGATAGAGTCATTTCCCTGATGGTGAAGTAGGGGTGGACACACTTGGCAGATACTGGGTATTTCTTTACTGGACCTGCTTCACACACTTTTACTGATGAGGGACTTATTATAAGAGTGCATATGACTCCTGGCAGTATCTCTCGGGGTTACAGGTCATGTGACTTCTCCACTAGTGTTTTTCATAATTTACCTTCTCATTTTGTATTGCTGGGATATATCCATTTCTATTTATGCAAAGTAGAAGCTAAACTGAATAGGTAAAGGTAAAATATCTCTTCGTCTGTATTTTTGTTAGTGATCTGTTACATGTACAGGTTAGATTTCTGGGATTATGACTTTTATTCCAGTACTAAGCATAGTTTGTTTTGTTTCTTCCAATCTCTGTGTCCAAGTACTGTGGAAATCACACACAAAGAACATTCTCGTTGGTTACCACAAAATTACCACAAATATATATCCTGTTCTAATTGCAGGGGAAACAGTTGTGATCTCAGATGTTTTATGTGGTAACTGTTGGCAAATGGGAACATTTAATGGTAACCATACTATATTTATTTCAAGTCAGTTCCCTAAGTATAATGTGCTCTGTACAGATAAGTTTTGGAGTGAAATCCCAGTTACAAGCTCTTTTAGTATATAATTTAAATGTATTTTCAGTAAAGACTATTTTTGCCTTGTAAGCAGAGAAAATGTTGGTCTTCCCATGTCACAATCTTACTTGTTGTTTGTGTTATGTAAATTATTACGGAGTTTTTGGCTAAAGCGGTAAAATCTAACAGACAAGCAAAAGATATTTTCCATATTTAAATAGCATATAGGAGTCAAACTCCTCAGAGAAATACAGATCCTCCCTGAATTAACACTCTTGGTTTCTAAAACGTCTGGTATAAAATTTTGTTCATATAATTAATTTTCTAGGTTTTGGGGGGTTCTGTGATAGATTAGTATTTTGAATATACCCAGTTATTCACTTGTAAAATGAAAAGTTATTCTCATCCTAATAAGTTCAATTGATCCATCCTACGTTTTCTGGTTTCTGAAAAGTTTGGACAATTGCTCTCCATTTTTGCTTCCCTTGGAACACAGTAGTAAAATAATTTTATGCATTAAATGAAAGTGTAGTACCAAATATTTTGATGCTTTCCCCTAATATATACAGAATCTAAGATCTTTAAAAGCAAGAAATGGACTACAGCCCTTAATACAGAAAGAAGTATGACTACCTCCCCTCACTAAATTTCAGATCACCTCCCTAAAGCTTTTTTTTATCTTCACTCAGAGTGATGGTGCCCTCTTGTTGTGCCTATTCTGCTGCCTAAAACTACTGCAGTTGTTATAGTAGCAAACCTATTTGAGTCTTCCATCAGAGAGGAGAGAACATCCACCTGCACTGTCAGGTTGTTATTCTGAAGGGACAAAAGAAAGCAGAAACCCTTTCATTCTTCAACACTCAGTGAAAATCATCTTACTGTCAAGACTACATTATTGAAATATTTCAAATTTAAATGAATTGAGGGACGGCATTAGCAGGAAAGTCAGCAATACCAGTAGGACCTCTGCAGTGGAAAGGTGGATAAATTCAATTTCATCATATGTACATAACTATACAATCTGCATATTTCATTTGAAGGGAAAACTGTTGTAATTCCTCTCATGTATGGCGATTTATTTACTATTTTGATACAAGCATAGTGCTAAACACTACAAAAAATTGTTTCAGATACACATTGAAACAGCTGACAGGTAGAACAGATTGAGGTTCAATTATCTGAATGCAGAGTATATATAGAATACATTTTGTTGAACATTCATCCAAGTCATTTTATGATAGTACTGGAAAGAGACTAAATGCACCACATAGACTTGATACTTTTCATTCACTCTTCTAAAAAGAATCTGAGCCAACGTTAAGACATTCACAACACTTAAAACAAAATATGGGCCAGATACATTTTTACAGCAGAACTTCCCCTGACTTCAGTGGGATGAAAGCTTCCCCCAATGTCCAAACATAATCTACAGGTAGAATCTGACAACTGCTCCAAAATAAAACCAACAAGCTAGAAACTGCAGCCTCAACCATGGGCACAATGAGGCATGAAGAATATAGTGTCTATTCCAAATAAACCTGGAGGAGCAGTTTATGAACACAGAATTATTTTTTCTAGTTTATGAACACAGAATTATTTTTTCTAGATTAGCTTTCAGGCACTGTATTGGGGTTAAAAATAATTTATTTTCAAAAACTAATAACCAGATCTTTATTTGTTCTCACTGATAAGGCTATTCACTGATACCTCTATCTAAAATGTAGTCCTGCTTGTAGATCCTTGTCCCGATATGCTCTGCTGGGATATTGGCTTATATTTATTTAGAGGAAAGAGTGCTTGATGCTGAATCACTCAAACACTTCCCTCAGCATCTTAGTGTTCAGTGGAGGTCTTTCATCTATTTCTTAGTGTATCTCCAGTGACTATTAGGCTATACTTCTTAACTCCTTTTCACCATTTCATGAAGACCACAAGGAGTGGAGTGAAATGCTCGTGATGCAGACACTGCTCATCTTCAGAGATGCAAAGCACCTGCTGTGAAAAGTTAAACTTTACTTTCCATTAACTTATCTGGAGGAAGGGGGGATACATGAAGCATTCAGCACATCCCAGGTCTGAGCCCTAACTTCTGTTTAACCTTTCACTTTTCTCCTAACAGCCTTTCAGGAGATGATGAAAACAAGCTGAGAGACAGAGTCTAATAATCACATAAAGTTACGTGGAATTTCCTCTCGGACAACCACAAGGTTATACTCTCCAGTGACCTAGCTGTATTTATGGAATACAGGAAACCTCTACCTCCTTTCCTTTAGGCTTTAAAAATAAATAGTCTTACATAAAAATACACAACTGCCACACTGTCTCTCACACCATTTTAAGGCATCTTACCTAGCAGTGTCTGCAGCCAAACACGTTAGAGATGCAGAGGATTCTGTTTCCCTTGCTACACCTCCACAGGCACTGTCACCTATAGAGCACAGAAGGGCTCTGTATGAATAAAGTGTTGTTTGAGTGCTGAATTGTGAGACTTTTGGCAGTATACAGAGGTTGATTGATCATCTCACAGATTTGTTTAAAAGAAGAAATGTACAAACCACCCACAAGTTTTCAATAACAAGCTCATGCATTTCTTTAAACAGAAATTAAAGGTATCTGAGCTAATTCTGATACAGGTCAGAAATCATCAGGCAAGACACAGGAAGTATCCAGTTTCTGTGGGGGAAAAAAAAAAAGGGGGGGTTCTGTAAGTCTTACTTTTCTGGGGGTGAAATGTTTTAAAGTGACTGCTTACTCCAATTAAGTTCTATGCAGGTTATCCAGGAGACAAGAGGTTAAGAGAGTTTATCAAGACTATTTTGCCTACACCAGTGGATGGGAACTAAAATATGCCTAACTTCATGTGTATGCAATCAAAACAGACTGAATGTTAAATATCAAACACATGGACTACTAAATGGACTACTAAAAAGCCAGCTAAAGTCAGGTATTATTCCAAAATCATGTTTAATTACTTGAAAATTGCAAACTGATCATGCACAACATAAAAATGGAAAATATAAAAGCACGTCTACAAGTTATTTAAATCATGACATTAAAAAATTTGTAAAAAACACCATAATTCCAGGTTTCAAATAGGCATGATGTAAGGATGGAGCTACAGGTACATTTCTTTCTTGGCATCTTCTAAAACTGCCAGTTACCATTAAATTTAACAGATGCTTCCAAAAATAATACTACTAATAAGGATGTCTGTGTCCATTAGGAAATAAGTGACAATTACTCTGCAATTTAATGGCTGCTAAACAATTGAAATGACAATAATGTTAAATATTTTGCCACCAGATAGCCCTTCCTGACAATGTTCAGGAAGCAGTCCATTTACAGTCCCTAGAAAACTCCCAATGCATGCAATGGTGCAGAGCCTCACAATGCCTGGAATGCAACATGTCCTCAAGCTAACAGTAAAACTGCAGCAATTTACTTATTTCTTTTCTTTCTTGATGTTTAAAGAAAACAATGTCCTCATGGTTCAGGGACACAAATGAAAACCACAGCCTAAATTCAGGCTGCACTTTAGCACCACCCTGGCCAGTATGTGGTTCTTTCAAAACCTTTAACTCACAGAAGGCCACATGATCCTGTGTAGGATTTAGCTTCCAAGAGGTAGCAGTTGGTTTTAATATTGGGAGTGATTTTAGAAAGCAAGAATTTCTGACATTCATTGAAAACTATGCTGACTCATCCAAAACCAAACACCATCACTTCGTATCCTTAAGGCAAAATAGTAAACCTGAAATATCATGACAGACCCAAGGATGATGGATAGTGTGCCTTCAACCACTGTAGGGATGGGGAAGCCACATTGACATTACCTGCTCCTTCCCATAACAAAGCAGGAAGGTGGCAGCAACAGGATTGCTTTACTGGTTTTCCTAGGAGGATTCTCTCTTTATCATTACACTGTCTTTTAGACTGCTGGCTGCCACGAGCTGATCCACAGATCAAGCCAAGAATCATGGAGTGTAAGAATATACTCAGAGTATAAAACATCCATTCACAGCTCAGAATGGTACTAGGTTCCCCTTGAGTTCTCGGATTACCATGTTTCAGTAGCATTCTGCCCATTTGTGCTGCTGTCTCTCTGTTCCCCATCTCCTTTTCCTAGGGTTTAGTGCAAAACAAACTTAGTAGTACTATTCATACTTTGACCATAAATTGACCAAACATTATTACTTGATAGAATCAGTAAAAGAAAAAAATAACATCATTTTATGCTTCAGCACTCTGAAGACATTCTAAAATACTGTTTAGGGACACTATATTAAAGACAATAGCAAATTATGTTGCAAGAGTCATAGTCCCACTGTAGCATTAAAATATACAGGCATGCATATAGCGTCAAATGTAACAGGGACAGAGTCTGATAACTTGGAAAACAGCTATTATAAGGAAGACCAGAAAAGAGAAATGAATAATGAGTCTAAATGCCAGGTGCGCAGTGAACAAGCATGTTCTGACTATTCTACCCAGCTCACATACTCTGTATTTTGTCATGTCTTGATATTTCTACACTTACAGTCTCTAAATCCCAGAGCTGAATGTTGGCCTGTAAAAGAAGTTTTTTGTTTTCTGTCTGTAGAAACTAAAGAAATGCACTGAAACCATATGGCTAATCTATTCAGTATGTTTTTGAAATGTGTTCTGTTTTTTCTTCCCGCAGTCATGGTTAGAGAGGTGTCATTTCAGCCTAATCTCACTCCTCCAACCAGATGTGCAAACATGCCTCTTAGAAGACAAAACCACTGGAATGGAATGGGAGAAGGTTAAAAACATACATCGGTTTTCAGCATCTCATTTTCCTTTCAATGACATTCATTTGTAGATGTATTTGTGTATACAGCCTATGTATTTATTCAACTCCCGTCCTCCCACTTTACTGAAATTCCCTTTTAACCAAGGTCCCCAGAACAAATCACTTCCTCGGTTATTTATCATTTGTCCAAACTTCTTTGCAGTTCCTGCAATATTTTAAGAACTTATGGTCATTCTTGGGCACATGCACAATAGAATCACAGAATAGCCTTGGTTGGAAGAGACCTCTAAGATCAAGTCCAACCATTAACCTAACACTCTCAATTCCCCACTAAACCATGTCCCTTAGCACCTCATCTATGTGTTTCGTAAATAACTCCAGGGATGGGGACTCCACCACTGCCCTAGGCAGCCTGTTCCAATGCCTGACAACCCTTTCAGCAAAAAATCTTTTCCTAATATCAAATCTAAACGTCCCCTGGCACGACTTGAGGCCATTACCCCTTGTCCTATATACTTTAATACTACCATACAGGTAGTCAGACCTGTTTATTCCCCCATTTTTTTTCAAGAGAAGAGGCAACTTAGTATCTTACTTTTGAGTTTCTTGTACAATGTTCAATAACACATTATTTTTTTATTATATTTTTAATTTAAACATCTTGCAATTGTTCAATATTTATTTTTCTTAACAAAATCAAAGTTAAAAGGAAGAGTAAAATTCTTACTGCTTGCAGTTAATATTTAATATGTTAGTGCAGTAATACTTACATGCAGAGAGCCATACTTACTGCTGATATGTAGGCACATCTTCATTACAGTCGGCAGAGTTACACCCATAGTCACCTATGACCTGTAGCATTTGCAATGCTTTTATCCATCACAACTATTTTACCAGCAGAAGCTATTGAGAACCTGAGACTCTCTGCAGTGCTAGAATTAACTTGCTGGTCATCAGGACATTTTCAAGTTGAACTTAAATAGCTTACTCTTTAGGATGTCAAAAATTCCTCCTTCTTTTCATCTGTGTAACCCCAGCAGAGTAATTTCCACTCATTGAAATAGTTTGCAAAAATGCAACCGAGGTAGAAAAAGGTCCCTGGTTCACAGCACACCAACATAAACTTGGCAAGGTTTTAAAATGGAGAACAGAGTTGAAATCAATTTAGTAATTTATTAGATTTACACTTTGAAAATGCCTCTTTAGCCAGAATTTTCTACTGGTTCCTCGCAACTACCTGAGATGTGTTAAGTTCAGCCTCAAAAAAACGTGAGCAATATGTAATAGGGTTAACACACCTTTTGCTATTTTATATCCATGCAATCATTTTTGTTTTATTATAAATAAAGCTTAATAATTTTGATTCATCTGATCATTAAGAAGTGTATTTTACCCCGCAGAATATTACATTTTCGGTAACTTGAATATATAGAATGTGGGTAATAAGAAAACATCCCTCTCCTCCATTTCATGATAACCCAAGCCTCTTTGTAGCATATCTAGGAACTGACTTTGAACTCATATAAGGTGCTCCATTCATCTTTTTTTTCCAGCATTGCTTTGAAGGTGTTTAAATTAATATAGAAATGAAATAAATACTGTATAAAGGAGGACTTTGATATCAAAGCAAAATATAACTTTGAGAAAACATGGTAAGGATTAGAAGTCTTACTCCAAACCTCTAAAATCAGTGGGCATGCTACCACTGGAATGGGATGGAGCTCCTACCCTCTAGGAAGGAACCGTTTCAGTGACAGAAAAAGAATGGTGTTTTATAGATTTGAAGTAACTAATTTTAAAGTAAATATATTTTAAGTTTAACATTAATGTCTTCCATGTATTATAAAAGTCTCTTTTATGAGGGCTCCCTGCAGCAAAACCAATGTGATTCAAGCAGAGGCAAATGCTGAAGCAGATTTAGCAAGAATATTGTGCAGAAACTTAAAGGCTCCACATTCCCCTAAGAAACAACAACCATTGCCCATTTGCAACCTAAAAACTTCAGAATCCATAGTGCTATCTCCACTTAAGGAAAAATTCAAATGAAAACTCAAGTCCTTCTGAAGACCAGTCAGCATCTTTGTCACTGACTAAAACTGTCACTGAAATGGATTAAAAATGAAACTTGACTTGAAAAAGATAAATTCCTTGATGAAGGCATGGAATTGTTCAATAGAATTGGCTAGCCAATAGCCATATGCTTTTTAGATCTTTTACAACTTGACTGAGTCTGTCAAGAATATGAAATTTATTGAACTTCGCTGCAGGTCAGACGGGGGTACCAAATTAACAAAAATCATTCCAATGGTGGTACAAGCAGGCTGAAACATGCTGCAGCACTTGGTTCTCCAGATAGCCCAAGATTTGATGCCAGCCAAATCACTTTTCTGAAATAAACAGCATACACGAGGTGCCCTCCTTCGCCAGCTCTTACAATCTGCACTTGGAAAATGATTACTGTAGATCACAGAACATGAGGAAAAAATCTTGGAGTTTAGATCTGGATTTGACTTTCTGTCAGTCAGAAGGACTGGGAAGAGGTCTTACTAGTAATATGGATGACCTGACTTAAAAATAGCTTTTTGAGTCTTAAACATGTATATGGAAATATAATTTCATTTTTTCACTGGGGAACGAAGACAGAAAATTTGGCTCAAAGTAACTGGATATACTAATCTTGCTTTTTAAAAGAAAGAAAAATATGAAGAAAAGGAAAGACTGAACTTAAAGTACTCTATCTCTCTCTGTCTTCCGAGAGCTGTGCTGTGAATTCTGGCAATCTGCTTTTAGTTACTGCTTTTTTTATGTGATGCAGAGTGGCATCTTTTAATATATTGTCCAAGGCATATGATTTGAAACAGCAATTAATAATATTGCTTGCTAGATTCTTTTATTTCCATGGGTGAAGTTGCCTGTATATCCATAGCCAGTATATATGGTCTTAAACTGTATCATACCTTGTTAAAATACACCATCTGCTCAGAATATAAGTATAGATAGTATAAGCAACAAAGCTGGATCCTCTTCACAGAGTGCTAACAGGAGTTTTCAGTCAGAGCCTGAAATAGAGTCTTTTTAGTGATGAGAAATAAATTCAATCTCTAGAACTCATACCAATAATCCACCAAAACATGTGTAAGTTTTCACTTTCATTTACGAAATGAAGAGTTTCTTTCAATTGTAAAAGGAATGAGTGAAAAATTAAATAGGCTATATTTAAATGTCCACTTAAGGAATAACTTGTATATCTGCTAGCTTCACCTTACAATGGTGTTTTTAAGTATGCAAAACAGATTGAACAAAGGACCTCAGCTTGCAGGCATTTTCTCTGAATCAGTACTTTGTGGGAGATGGCTAGGCACCATGATCTTGGACCTTGAAAAACTAGGGAATCCACCTACTGAACTCATGACCCCTGGACCTATAGGTCCTGTGAAATCAAATGCGTTCAAGTTTATTGTAATGCTCATAGAGGAGTGTTCACTGGAGACATCACCTCTGTGCTGTGCACTCCCCCTGACTTCAGTGAGACTCTCTCATGAGAGAAAACATATATCATAGGATTCTCTTATTAGTGATGTATGCAATTCATGTAATTTATAAATTTCATGTAATTTCTATAATTTCTAACATTTTAATGTCATAAACACATTAGTTTTATTAGCTGTAGCAGGAGTTTTGCTGAAGCAGTAGACATGCATAATAGTAAATTTTATAAAACAAGATTTATATAAAAGAAAACAGCACCTACCTTCAATCTAAGTCTATGCAGTCCATCAGCCTCACTTGTCTGATATGAAGGTCCAAAATATAAATAAGAAAACACAAAATGCATTACCATTGACATGTGAAATTAACATCTAATTAAACAACTGAATGTATTTCTCTAATTCATCATGGAACATACTTTGTAAGGTTGGCCTTGTAAAGGCCATCCTTTTTTGAAAGTGATCAACATTTTTGCGCACAGAAGAAATTTTCTGGAAAGAAATTGGTATAAATTGCTAAGAGGATTCTACAATAATAGCATAATGCCTGTTCTGATCTAAATATTAATATTCATGCAAATAAGCCATACATAAATCAGCAGAACAAAAAAACACTGACAATTCCAGGGGAAACTTCTTTGTCTGACTGCACATCAAAGATGCAGAACTGAGAGATGCCAGCCTCAAGCATTTATCTTTAATCATTGGAACACAAAACCTTTCCCAAAACGTAACCACTCAATACTCACAAAATGGCATAAGGAAAACACTAACTCCAGCATTTCCCGTTTGATACAGTGCAATTTCAGACCCTATATGCTATAAAGACCACTCAAAATACTCCACAGGTTAGGCAGAATCAGCATTAACTGGTTCAAGAGTGACATGATTTGCTTGTGACCATAGCATCACTGACACTCGCCTCACAGCCCTAGCCAAAGGCAATGGGCAATCCACCTGCTTGGAGTCCTCAACAGATTGAATAGGAGGAACCACAACTCAAGAACTACTGAAACCAAGTAAAATATTTGTACAAAACATTCTTACACATAAAATGGGCAGATCTGGGTCACTGTTGAAATCAGTGACTCATCTGGATTTCTAATTTGCTGTGAAAGATTCTTGGATAACATCGTATACTCAGAAAAGAGATGATAGATTGGAGCATGTGTACTTTTTTGTAAATATGAATCAGGAAACCAGGACACAGTTGAGGAATTTGTTGGCTAGTAACTCCAAAATGAAAGAGAAGGAAAGACAGAAGTCATGCTTTTTTTTCTTGGTAAAAAAACCCAACAAACCTATTTGTCTAGTATTAGGAAAAAGCAATTCTGTGATTATTGTCATACAGCGGTTGCATTATCTTCATGCATTCCCAGAAAAATCAGACTCCATTCATGTTCTGCATCTGTCATAGAGAAAGAGAACTGTGGAATCTCAGCCTTCTGTTTTAGGTACTTCAGTTTTTATTGTGTGGATTTACAGCAACTGAGAGAGTCTGAACAGTGTAGCACTGCAAAAGGTTTCCACTCTGTTTGGTAATGTCACAACGAGAAATAAGGGACTCAAATCACTCACCATTGTTTATCTTACTAGTTGGCAGAATTCATACACCCAAGTCAGATGCCTGCATGAAGCCACAGGGGAAATGGGTGCTTATGGATGGCATGTAGGAAGCTAGAGTGCTGGGAAGGGCTCCCTGCACGATAACCAGTCACACTCTGCAAAGGGACTGAAGCCCCTGATCCATCTAACTAGCACATACACCAGTACAGCCGGGACTTACAGGGTTCTGCAGCCGATGTAGCCACTTGAAAAAGTTTAGTTGGTGGAAATATAAGAATGGAAAAATAAAATAAGAAAATAAGAACGGTAGTGGTTGAAAGGGACCTCTGGAGATCACCTAGACCAACCCCCCTGCTACTACAGTTTTAAGCAGCAGCTGCATGATAGTTTCTTGATGGAAAAAAAGATACCTTACTGCTCAATTTACACTCATACATGTCCTTATAAGTCCAGCTCCTGCTGGTTAATTTTTGGGCCTTTTGGCCTTGAAATAATTTATTATAGAACCATAGAATGGTTTGGGTTGGAAGAGACCTTAAAGATCATCTCATTCCAACCCCCCTGCCATGGGCAGGGATGCCTCCCACCAGACCAGGTTGCTTAAAGCCCCATCCAACCTGGCCTTGAACACTTCGAGGGAGGGGGCAGCCACAGCTTCCCTGGGCAACCTGTGCCAGTGTCTCACCACCGTCACAGGAAAGAATTTCTTCCTAATGTCTAGTCTAAATCTACCCTCTTCCAGTTTGAAACTGTTACCCCTTGTCCTATTACTCCATGCCCTTGTAAAAAATCCCTCTCCAGCTTTCTTGTAGGCCCCTTCAAGTACTGGAAGGTGCTCTAAGGTCTCCCTGGAGCCTTCTCTTCTCCAGGCTGAACAACCCCAACTCCCTCAACCTGTCTTCATAGCAGAGGTACTCTGGCCCTCTGATCATCTTCGTGGCCTCCTCTGGACCCGCTCCAACAGCTCCTTCTCATGTTGGGGGCCCCAGAGCTGAACACAGTACTCCAACTTATTAATATCAGTGTTGCCAACACAGTCCTTCTGGAACCACTGAATGATACGTTTTAAGTAAATTCAATTAAAATAAAGTCCCTTTATTCCTAAGAAGAAATAGCTGAGTTCTTGAATAACTGACTGAAGCAGATACCGAAAATAATAGTTCTCCCAGTCAGTGGGATCATTCTATTTCACACAATCTACTACGGCTTGCAAGTAAAGACAAGCTTTACATGGTAAAGGAATCCCTTAATTAGGTTAGTGATAGAGAAAGCAACCCCAGTGTATTGCTATAAGCAGCAATGTGTGAATTTTCTATTCAACACAGCAACAGTGGTCTATTTATTCGGTTTATGTGCATAATTAGTAGTAAAATTACACAGTTTTTTTTTCTTTAACATGTAGTAGTTATTCTTTATGTGTCTGGATTCTGAACAAAAATATTTCCTTTAGACTTTATTTGAGTAATGCTTTCTTCAGGTGAGCTCTGGTAAATGCCGTAAAAAATTATAAATCTGGAAACCTAGGAAGTATAGAAAGGGGAAGGAAATTACCTCAGTTTGGCATGAGGTACAATGTTACTTTCTTTAAATAAAATGTATTCTCTGTCCTCAGGAACCCCTTACAGGCTAATTTAACATGGCATTGTACTCTGTCACTTACCCATTGCCATCGCCAGACACACACAAGGCAGCTAATATTTTGGTATTTGGAGTTACAAAGGGCCTATATTTACATACACTATTTTTCACTTCTTTCAGAATACATGGTAGACTGGCACCTTTTGGATTTATTCATAAATGCTCTTTTACTTAGAAAAGCAAAATAGCACATAATGGAATGTGCATCAGTAACAAGATTATAGGTAAGTATAGAAGATATCACACAATTGTCACCACAACTACAATTTAACTAGCTGTATTGCCATATTAGCTACCTTTTTTAGCTATTCTTATCTAAGCAAGCAGAAAACCCAATTTTAGAAAAAAAGTTGCTTGTGAGTCAAGGCCCTGGAAGGAAAAGTATGCTTGATACAGGTGATATTCTTAAAAGTGCATTTTAACACTTGATAGAAGCCATGGTACAGAGTGCAAAAGTTATTAATGCCAGTTACTATAACTCTACATAAAGGAGAGCGTACAATTTAATCTGAGATTACAAACATAGTTTTAGATACTCACTAGTTTGAGCTGTAAGATTTCTAAGAGGGATTAAGAATCAACAAAGCATATGTAAAATTAGTTAAAAACTAGTTAACTGATAGACCTCAAATTGTACTTATTCTCCAGTGTAAATATTTCTAAGAAGGTTTTGTATGGGTATAGATTATGTCAGATAATTTATTAAAGACAAAATTACATCCGCTGAAGTTCAAGAAAGAAATATACAGAGACTAAAGAAGTGATATGTGCAGAAGATAACAAGCCACTTACATGACGTAATCTGCATGGTTTTCTCAACCTAGTTTATGGGAAAAGCATGTTTACAACCCAATGGAAACACGCAGCAATAGCAAAGAAGGAAGGTATTCTCACAGGACAGGGACTGTCACCTGGAACATATGCTGAAACGGTCATGGTAGACAGTTAAATGACCATGGACTTTCACTTGTGCTTTTCGCATTTTAAAATGTATGATGGTAGAAGAAAAGTACTTTCAGAAGACTAAGTGCGATATAAAACCTCAATATCGTACCTTTTAGTAAAAGACTTGAGAAGTTACATCTTTGAATTACGCAACGGAAGACTGAAGCGAATTCTGGTATTTATGTACCAACAGCAAGCGGAGAATTAGTGAGTCCTTTAAATAAACACAGAGGCAGAAAATATCCAAATAACAGAAAGATTAAAAATACATTCCAATGAGCAATAAAGCAACAATTTCAATTTCTGTGTGCTTAGTTTTCATAGATTCTTACACTTGTATCCTCTCAGGAGGCCAATAACCACCCTTCGTTGTTTGGAGTAAAGACAGGGTGATGTTGTCCCGACTACCTCAGACAAAACTAGATGTACTGCTCATCTATCCATTTTTCATTAAACCGTCACAGGCTACAATGTACAGACAGCACCGGGAATGCAGTCCAAAACTTAGATACGTGTTCTCAAAAGTTTGAGATAGGGTCCTTCAATAGCCATGCAGAGTTTGAATTGGATCTACTACACTGTAAGAAGATCCAGAAGTTACCTTTAAATTAGGATTCGAACAAATTAACAATTCTCGTTCTTCTAATTACAGCTACACTCCTTAGTAATACTTCTCATGCCTAACTTTCTGAAGAAGAAAAAGTCACCTTTATCTGAACTCCTCACTTGTCTATGTAGGTAATTAATCAGTCAAGAACACTCAAGTATAAAGCTGATCTGACAAACTCCACTGACAACATGTGTGCTGTAATTTCACTGAATCCCTGGTGCAGGACAGAGTGCTGGCTAAACCCAAAGGTTTATCAAAACACAGTGATAAATCCCAGATGTGATCTCAGCTTTTCATGCTTTCTATTTTGTTAATGTCTCCAAAACCACTCATGGGATTTTTGCTGGGTGTTTTCTTTCTTCCTCCCCCCACACTCCTTCCACAAATTCAAAGTAAACTGGTCTGGCTCCTGGTACCTGGCACAGTGGCAGGCTTCCTCCCAACAACTGCAAGCCTGTCTGAAAAACAGAACAACATCTTTGAGATGGGCTGTTTATACGGGCAACGCTCAGCCATGGCAGTGAATATGGCCCCACCTTCAAAGAGACTCCAGAGCACCGCTCACCTGATGAAAGCATTAACTGTTTTCGGTTGACTTGATTTACAGGGAAGCAGCCAGCTCATTAGCTGAGCTGAACCCAAAGAAGTAAATGTAATGCACATGCAGATGTTTTCCTAGTTACTTGATGTCAGTGTTGCTGCAGCTTTCCTCAGGGTAAGAGTACAAAGACAGCAGTGATAAGGCTTTACAGAATCCCCCAGCAGCTAAGGAGAGCAAGCTGTTGAAAAGATTTACATCAGGGATACTTAGGTCAAAGAAGTTAAATTAACGTAATCAAATCTTAGTGATTAATATATAGGATTGTGCTATGCACTGCATATAGAACTGCACTACACCCATATTTCACAGAAGTAATAATTTAATATGACCAAGGGGTAAATAGAGGGCTTGGCATTCACATTTCCCTTAGAAATCTACACTTTTTTTAAGGTTTATAGATTTCTAAGCTACAGGTAAAGTTACACCTAATTATTTATATAACTAAGGCACCTTCTCTTGGAGTAGTCTTTCAAACATTGAACTTAGATAAGTTAGATTTCTCTGGTCACTAGAAAAAAAGTTCTTCCTCCTCAGCTGCTTCTCAGACACTGTTCTTTCCTTAAGAAGGTTTAAAATAATACTCTTATCAATATTCAAAAAGGTATTTACAGTATGCAAAAAAAATATTCAGCAACAAAATGAAAATGGATAAACTTTAATGAATGCAATATTAGACACTGTTCCTAATTAACATGGAAAATATTTGATACTCATCACTTCTTAAATGTAAAAGCTACTTTCTTGCTGTCTTTCACTAACAATCCTAATTAAAACTGCACCTCTACATGATTTCTCAGTTAGAAAGCTTAATAGGAGCTCCCCATTATGGCTGCTTTTCTTGGCTTATCAAATCCTCAATACAGTCATAACAGCTAAAGATTAATCAACCTGCTTTTCCTCAGTTCATTAATTTAGCTACTTTGCTTATATAATCTGTGTGGGATCTAAGGGTCTTTTATTCGTATTGCAAAAGATCATATAATTTGATCTTTAGTTAAGCATACATTAAGAATGTGACATCTTCACTAGCCTCTAAGAGAATGCCTCACTCATCACTTGACTTTTGCTTCTTATATTATTTTTGAGATTTTTCAGCTTTTCTAATACTTGTTTCATGTATCTGGACACTGGAAATACCCATCTTGTCTCCTTTTCGTCATCTATTCATACACCTCTGCATCTTCCTGTCTCCTAGATTAATATTATGTTTATCTTAGATTTTAAAACAATTTTCCCCACCATTATCCTTTTATTGATTTAGAAGACAATATACTGAAAAAGAAACAGTGATAGAGGCAATGTGAATGGTGTTTGTATATGCGTATGTTTAAGTATGTTTAGTTATAACTGGGCACCAAATCCCATGGCTTCTACTTCTGTCTGGAGATCCTTATAGGCTTGTTTTCTGGTGAAGTTGGGCAGTGAATGAGAATTTCACTTGCAAAATTCATCACTTGCAGAAGAATTTCTGTTTATGAATATCATTAACAAAACAAAAATCAGAATGAGTAGATGGTTAAAGAAGGAGATGGCAAGCTTGAAAAAACAAAGAACAGAGCACGTCTATGATTTGTGGTAAGCACTGTATACCCAAAGGTCTTGTTTTCCCTCTTTAGGGACAAGCAATTTTTAAAAAGTCAATGTCAGCTATTCATTTCCAGTGGCAGGAGAATGTGGTGCCCAGGTAGAAAACACTTTAGACCCTGAATTTCAATTCCCAAATTGGCTATTCAACTGTAGCCTTATAACTACTTTTTACATTCACTGCATTTAGTCAGTGGTCTGATGGTCACAATAGGCTACTGTGCAGTCCTGTGCGAGAAACCATATGCTTTTCCCTGACAAATGCTCTTCCAGTCCTGGATGCTCAGCAGAAGTATTTTATATTATCAAATTCCAAGAAAGGAAATGTCATGTTTCGGTGTTCATACACAGCAACTGTGCTGTGTCTCTTATCACAGTGCAGACTCATTTCTGGAAGACTGTTTATTAACCTCATAGATATATTCCTTGATTTTAGAAAAATAAGTCAGTATGTATTATAAGGTGATCAATCTTTCTGCTAGTTACTTATGCCAGGCAATAGTAAGAAATACCCATGTCTTCATCTTCCACTCCAGCTTGAGTTCATAAGCACATGATTTGCTGACCTGTTTCAGTGTGTCACTGAATATTCACAAGTCATTTTTGTACTTGAGATCCTTGAGGTAAAGTCAAAACCAACTTCTTCACTTAGCTTATAGCGATTATTACGCCAGTGGCAAGTGCAATACCAGAGAGCCCTGAGTATATTTCAGGGCATTTAAGCTGAACAAAGGGCAGAGAGGGAACTGTAGAAGCAGTATTACCTCTGCCATAGTGCAGATTCCTCTGAAAATTTAAAATTCCTTTTCCTACCTAGATTTTACTAGCTATGATAGCTTTACTGGTAAAGTTCCTTTTACTAGCTATTAAAAACTGACTCTATCTGAAAAGAAAATGTGGACAGAATTTTCTGTTTCTATAATTTTGGAGAGGGTACCCTGTCAGTGCTACGGGTCTAATATCGTATAGATCAGATTTACTGTATGTGTACAGCAGACATACTCTGCAGGTGTGTAGAGGGTCCCTATATTGCATGTTCATTTGCTGCAGAGTGTCTCTCTGAACCACTTCTAATGGCATTGCAGAAGCCATGATTTAATGCCTTACATTCTTTGGCAAGGCCAATACTTGGTCTTTGTGGATGGGTGTGGGCCAAACCATCCTTTTATTTCTCAACATCTGACATAAGAGATCTGCAAACAGGGAATCTCTAGCATTTCTCTAGTGTAGAGATTATGTATTTCTTCAAGAGGAGATACAAGGACTTTCTCTGATGTAATTCAGTCTGGGGTAACAGAGAATAACAATTGGTACAATTTTATCTAAATGTGAGTATTAAGCCTATTACTCTAAATTTTAATGTATTTGCAAAATTAGCTAAGCCTTTTCCATGTTGCTCTCCCATGTTATCTGACATCTATCTAAACATTCATGCAAGTTGAAAAAGAATCCAGATCTCATTAATTTTCTTTGTTTTCCTGTAGTGAATATCAGCATTTAACTTCTCATTTTCCCACAGTTCATGACAGTCATGCACAATAGCATTCTAAATTATGAACTTTGCACAAAATCAGTTTTTACAGATGTTATTTTGTTGGCTAGTCCAACAGCTGGGAGTGAAGCATTTCGTTAAAGACTTCCTAAATACGTACTGCCTTATTCATTCCTTTTTTTAAAGTTAAGGAATGGAGAGAGTTGGGAACATTTTACTGCCAGAAATAAAGGAATAATTTAAGACTCCATTATCAACTAAGAATTATGCATTTTCCTCCTCGAAGAATCTCACCTGGGCACTTTGAAGAAGCTGTGTAGGAATTAGGCTGATCCTGAAAATCTGGATGGTCCTGATTCTCCTTTCTTTCTTACCCACCTTACTGTGGGGCAACAGTACCGCTGGCCTCTGACTCACTTTGCTGTGCCTTGGAGGAATACAAGGGCTGACAAAATGGGACACTGAAAGAAAAGTGAGGTGGCTTTTAATGTTAAAAAGAAGAAGGAAAGGAAAACCTGAGTGACTGATATAAGGGAAAAGTAAATTTAAGCATGATCAGGAGGAAGCAGCAGGAGGAGTGCCAGACTATCCTTCTGCCCACCCCTTAGTCAACTACCTAGACTTGTTCAGCTCTCACCCATGCTGCCTGTCTGTCCAATTGCCTTTTGAATATGCGACAGTTATGGCTGTCTTGCTCTTGGAGAACTTTCAGCCACAGAAGAGAGAGCTCGAGCATCTGTGGGAATTCTTTGATTACAGAGTTTGTCAGAGAACCTACCTTTTTGCCACAAAGCCCAGCTCCAAAAAGTAAGTTCTTACATATGTGCCACATGCATGCTCACATTCTTTCTCTCTTCTTCTCTGACTAATCCCTCTTTCCCATATAGCTGTGGAGGAAAAATATTAAAAATATGAACCAAATGTGTATTGATATGACAGTGTGTTCAAATACTTTAAATGCTGTCTAAAATATTTATTTAAAAAAAAACCATGATGGAAAAATATTTTCCATGGGAAATAAAAATCAATATTCCATCCAGAAAATCACTGGAAAATGGCAATAAAGTTCAAAAGAATGACTGTGTCAAAATTGAAAACCCAAACCTCTCTCGTAATTCTGCTTCCCTATATAGTCCCATTTATCTTATCCATTTACACAACTGGGGCTAGCACTCATTCATTATGCTGCAAAACAAGGAAAATCCTTGCATTAGCTAGAAAATTCTGTACCTACGTTACTGGTGGATGTATTTCTCATCTCTCTCTAACAACTCTGAGGTTGGCATGTTGATGAGATTATAAATTTTCATATTTAAACAAATAATTTTTCAATTTGAATGACACCCAAAAAAATCCTGCATGCTAAATGCTACAGAAAATTAATATACAGCTTAAAGCAGATTATGTAGTCACTCTTACCTTTGCCTCTTACTTCATTTTCTCCTTCCACTCTCACCCCTCTTATATCTTTTCTCCTTCATTTTTTGTCACCTTACTCATTACTCCAAAGCTTTTGATGTCTTTAACCTTTCACCCTCACCTTTTATTCCTCCTTGAATTTGGAATGGGATCTTGGTTAAAACATAAGTAGTTTATAATTTCCTCTTTTTTTTTTTGTTTTGTTTAAATTTTCAACATCGTGTCGCACCTTTAGACGCACTGCTTTCAATGAAGTTATTCATAAAGCATTCTGTGTTTAGATTTGCAGTCACAGTGCTGGCTGCCTCTCTGTCTCGAAAATGGTGTGAAGAACTGGGTCTTAATAAAACTCCTGACTGAAGATTGTAAAGTCTTTGATGGAAGGGCTGTCTCTTACCATGTGTTTGTATGACACCTAACAGAATTGGACTCAAAGTCAGGTTAGAACTTTCTTGCTGTTTACATAGTGAATAATACCAATAGTAGCATAAATCCAACACCATTATTTCAGGAGGCATCCTTTTCTTTTGCTTAGTGTATGAGCTGTGTGCCAAGATTATTTGTGTATTTCATTTACCTGCTTCCTGCATAGAAGTTCAGCTTTGTATCCTAGACCATCTGACAGGAAAACCAACATACTTAACACATGGTCACTGATATCACCATTTGCAAAAAAATAATTTTATTTCTTTGCATATTTAAAGTAGATATAAGATGCTACAGTAATAATGTGAAGAACAGATAAGGCTTCTAGCTGCAAAATTCAGAACCAGGTTCCTAGCTATATTTAAACCTGTAAAGCTTGGAGTTAGGGTTTAGTTTAACCATTATATACACATTACATATATCAGCACTGCACCTATGTATAATAACTCTCAATATTTAAATCCACAGTGTTCAAAAAGCAGTGTCAGCAGGATAATGAAATCACAAAGGTAAGAAGGGCCGTTCTGCACCCCTCGGTGTAACAGATCTGAGTTCATTCATCCTGCACTGAGGCCAGGACTGGAAGTCAGACGATCACAGCAACAAGACACCAACTCCTACAAGACAAAATCCACCACCAGCCAGGATTTAGAGCAAGGCTGGCCCTGAGCTTCCCTAATTTTATAACCCTACCTGAGAGCCAGGACATGTTAGATGGGCCCAACCAACTCGGGCAGGTGGTATCTGGACTGCTGCAATGGTGTGTTTTTAGCAATCTGAATTTCTAGTAGCTTGAGCCTGTCAAAGCAGTGCCTTTTCCAAGGCAGCCGTGCCCTGCCTGTGGCCACACAGTGACCCGGTGGCAGAGCTGGGATTAGAATCTAACAGCCCTGGCTCAGCGGTGTCCATAAGTTATTTCTAAAACTTCCCTCAACATCCAGAATCCCATAGCAATAAAATCAATTAAACTGTGCTCCCTTTCTTAATTCTCAGTAATGTGTGCCAACATTATTACTGCAACATGAAAGATGTCCTTAAGCAAACAAAATGATCTGAACTCTAAACTGTGCTTTCAGATAGGAGGAGCTGCTCTTGTAACCCATGCGTTGGGCATTCAGTTTTCACAGCTTGCAGCAGACAATGAAAGTCATAATCTCTTACTCCCATACTGTAACAGCAGGTCCAGAGTAAAAACAAGGTTACACTTCACTTATCAGAATTTCAGAAATAAAAACCAAATAATTTACATGCATAGCAAAACACAAGTTTGAATGCTATAGCCCATTTCCTGGTATCACATTCTTGTTCTAGAGGTGCTCTTTGAGCTAATAGCAGCTGTAATATACATCATCCACAGCAAGCCAGCCCTCTGCAGCCCTCCATCACCATTTCACTACACTGGTAAAACAATATAAAGCAAACAAACTTTTTCCAAATCTGTTTCTTCTCTTTTTCTGTAATGTCTCAAATTTCCTGATTTATCATTGTCATTTGTCTTGACTCATCAGTTCTTTCCAGACTGAATAAGCAGAACTGTGATTTTAGCTTTAAAAGCATTACTGTTTTCTAAGTGCTTTTTAGGTTAAGTAAATATTGCTCTAATTTGTGCACCAAATGGAAATAAAATGCATTCACTAAGCTGCAATTGTATTTTGCCTCTTGCATCTCTTAGCATCCTATTGCGCTTCCATTCCAATTATCTGTAGCAGACTTTCAGAAAAATCTCCAAGAGACCCTCAGACACAGAGGAAATTGTTAGGTAATGTGTTTACAGGCTCTTCTTCATGAACACGAAGGAGCAGAAGGACACAATGGTAGGTGGAAGGACTCCAATAACCTTCTCGGAGAAAGAAGCATCCGCAGAGGAGCCTCAGCATATGAGTCTGTGGGAGAGGCTCTCCAGGTCTCCTTTCAGACTGAGGGGGTGTAACCCAAGGGTAAGGGAGTCACTCTGGGATACAGGGGATGAACATTGTGGGATTGTACAAGACTTACAAGATGTTTAGGGTAAATACCAAAAATGTCCTTGTCCAAAAGCAAAATTTCAGTTTTCTGGGGATTTAGGAAGTTACACGGATTGCTGAAGTAGTATATAAGCAGTGACTAAGGGAAGACTTGGAAACTGCTGTTTTGAATTTGATTGTTTAGTTCTTAAATTCCAATTTCAGTGCCTAAGCTTTAGTTTTTATTAAAATGTACTGTGATTAAGTATATCATTAAGAATGTCAGATTAAACATAATAAAGTACTGTAAGGAAAAAAAACAAAGAGACTTGACCATTCTTAAAGTAGAAATTGGTCAAAAGAAGTTGTCAATCAATCAGCTACAGAATTAGGTCACTGGAATCCAAACCCTTTTTTGAAACTGGGTGGCCTATACCTAACACTATCTTTTATGTTATAGTCTGGCATTTCAATGATTTTTACAGTGATACACAACATATTATTGCAAGTTATGAAGACTTATTCAAATGGAGAAACACATCCCATTTTCTTCTTTTCTTAGCCTATAGTTTCCTACAGTGTTACTTGTTTTTGCTCAGAAGAAACCAAAATATGCCTGGAATTGTAATTTGGAAAAATTTTGTAGACTTGTGGTAGTGGTGGCATTGACTACATGCCATAAAGCTCTTTAATGAGCTTCACCATCTCCATATCAAGTTCTGCAATGAATGCAATTTGATCCCAAAAGAACCTTTTTCAGAAACTGTGTAGCCTTTAAAGGACCACATATAATACATTAACTTTATTTTGATGAAAAACAAATCTGCTAGATACTTAACAGACTTCATCCTGAAGTAAAAGCTGGTATATGGTGTTGTTCTTGGCAAAATAGCCCCAGACTCCTTAGCAGTTGTGAATTTGGATTACCACTTATTTTCAGTAATAATGAACATAGGGTAATCAAAAATGTTATATGCAGGAAAATATAGTATATGCAGGAGATAGATGTGTTATTCTTCTCATGCAAAGCAATGAGGACCAGGTCCCTGTTGCTATAAATCAAAGCAGCACAGCTTAAATTTATGGAACTATCCCAAGTTATAGCAATTCAGGTCTTGTGACTGCTATCTGCTTACTAGGGCTAGAGGTGATTGTGACTCATAACAGCATATGCTGTACCCACCATATCAACTCAGAGAGTCAGCACTGCAGAGAACATGAAAAAATTCCAGCCACAAAGGCAGAAGGCAGTTCTAGATTTCCACTACCAACATTTCAAAGTTGAGAGACATTCTTTTTTCAGCAAAACATCATTTGCAAAATGTCTTAGTGGGTAGTTTTAGTTCATGATCTCCACCCACTGCCTTTCCTCACAGAGCTTGGGACAGTCAGGTCCAGGCTCAGGGCCATCTTCAGTAGAAAGCATCATCTTGAGAAGATGTATTCTTACAGAAAATATTGTACATATTGCACTAAGAAACATTCAGATAGAAGTTAATAATGACAATGAAAAACGTATTTTTCAGTTTCCTTGTTTGGGCCGTGGGAGAGAGTTTTATGTAGAGAGTTTCACTGAACCTTTGTACGATCCATTTGTTCCTTTTTGGGACATTTCTTAATCAAAGACCAGATTGTGTGGCTGAAACTGGTAACATTCTTCTGAAAGCAAAACACATCTGGTCTGAATAGCTAGGCCAGCAGCTGCAGTAAAAGGAATGTATTTTTTTCCCATTAACAAAGGAAGCAAGACTCTCCATAAGGTACATCCATTTTATCCAGCTCTAGGTTTAACCCCTCTTAACAGAAAAACTTTCTTGGCAGTATTTCCATCATGGAAAAGGAAAAGAAAAAAAATCATTTTGTTTTGTACACAGACTGAGCAGGATTGTTAAATCCATAGTGATTTAAGCTAAACTTTTTGCCTTTGCAACTCATGAGAGGCATTTTCATACCATCAGATACAGTTCAGATGTTTTGGAAAAAGCTCTTTACACTCTCATCTCTGTTTCTTCATCTTCAGTCCAGTCTTTATTGTGATGGACAGTTGTTTCAGCTGCATTGCAAAAGGAAGATCTTAAACAGTCAAGTCGCCTTTCTTCTGATCCAAGATCCTTGGAGGCTTTTCAGTCCTAAAGAGGGATGATTATGGTACAGGACACTGACAGTTTGGAGTTCAGTTACAGTTCCAGGCCAGTCATGCACTGTAGATACAGCCTAAGCCAGAATGCTGGCTGGGGCTTTGGAATATTGTACAACCTCCTTTCATCTGCAGCTGAACGTCTAACTGTAAGCGTAGATGGCAATATTTTCTGCTCCCATTGATGTAATTAGGTTTGGTTCTTTCACAAACCAACTTGTGCCCCCAATTCAGTAAGTGTATGTTGGTATAAATGAACAACTCTACTGCAAACAAACATAAGCAGTATGAAGGCCTTCATATACTATGGTCTCACCTTTTCTCCTCTCTCCTATATAACATCTCCAATTTTTTTTTTTCGTTTGGATACAGATGAGTACAACTAAAATAAGTTTGAATGGACAGTGACCATTGCTCTCTTGAAGTTAATCTTCCTTCCTTCAAGCCAACTAAATGAGGAATCTCACCTTAGGGGAGTCTGATCAAAGAAGAGAACTGTTTACTCCAAATATTGCTTATACATCAGTATTTGAAGTTTGAGTAACAAACAAAACCAGAATTTGCCTTTTAGACACACTTTAAATACTCCAGGTAGCTTCTCTCACAGCAGCAACTCTTCAACAAAAAGCAGACTCAATTTTTCTCAAAGACCAAGAAAGAGACAGCAACTGAATTTCAAACCTAACTGAATGAAACAAAAAATATGCAAATAGGGGGACTGCAGTTAGGCTACCACAACCCGAGACAGCAGTGATGAACCTGAATTCCAAAAATTATATTAGCCAAAAGGATGAAACAGGGAGGCATTTTAGCTCTGAAAGACAAAATTTGTGTACTGCTCATAAAACTATTGCCAATCCTCATGAAGAATGAAGGGCAAGTAGACTGTCTCTGAAGATGAGCACCTTCTGAGACTTCCTCAAGAGGTATGTTGGTGAAATGACAGTTCAAAGACCATTTGAAATGGCTGCAGACCCCTACCTTGCTACACAATTGGGTTTTTGCTGGGTTCTTAAAATTCTAGCATTTACATATAATACTGCTTTTAAGTACCAAAATTTGGGTAGAAACTGTACAGCCACAGCAGGAACAGCACAAACAGGAAGAGGTTCTTCCTAGTCCTAGAGCCTGCAGCTGATACTGCTGCCACTTAGAGAGATGGGCTGCCATCCCAATGGCAGGGGCAAGGGGTAGGGGCATAAACAGGAGGCAATGACAGTTACAAAGAGCCCCGGAGAAGGCATCCATCATTAGTGGAGCTGTAAGAATTGCACATGAAACTAATTACACTGGTAAAGCTGCTCTGTGACAGACAAACCCATTATCTGGCCTCACACCAGAAACACAAACTGCCCCAGATAATTCCCTCTCTTTTAGATCAGCAGCAGTTGCTGCATCTTTCTCAGCTTTGAAGCAAATTTTGATCCCTCAAGCTTCTGGGGATTTTGCCTTCTCATCTGGAAGGCTTCATTACTCCTTCCTCCAGAACCTCATCACTTCTCTTGCAGCAAAAGCAGGTCTGGCTAAGAGACTCTTCTGAACTTTTTCAGTGTTTGACTTTTTTTCCTTTATACTTCTATCCTTACCCCGTCAAGTAGTTTGCTGCCTTGCTTTCCCTAAATAGAAATCTGATGGAGATTCTGCCATTAATTTTACACACATCCTCTTTTCTTCTTTCTCTGGCATCTCTCGTTCTTGGAGCCTGCTGCACGCAGCTCCCATTTTGGGCTTTTCCTTTCCGACTGTCCTCACACTGTCCCCGCTGTCTTCCATCTGACACGTTCCTTTTCCTCTTGCTTTTCTAGATGACTCAAGCTCTCCCTCTGTTCATGCAACCAAAACCTTTTGCACATTTTCATTGCTTTACAGGGGCCACTTCAGGTCACTACCTCTTATGTCCCTAAAAGCATTTCTCTTTCTAGCACCCCCACTTTGAGTGTAGGTCTCCACGCATCCCCTGAGGGCCACCTCAGTGTGGAGACATTCAAACTGCCAGCAGAGATCCCAGAAAAATTCTCTCATGGTTTCAAGTCTCTGGCAAATATCTCACTGTATTTCTGAAGTTTCATTTTCACATGGAATTTATAATAACAGGAAAGAGAAATATACAGTCTTTCAGTACTTGGAATGGCAATATGTCATGTGGCTAGGAAAGGTATGTCTGGGAGTATCATATAGCTGTTACTCAACCTAGAGACAGAGGAGCTTTGTGTGGTGTGCTGAGGCTTCTTGAGCAAGTCAGAGCAAAATACAGACACGCAGCTGAGACTGTACTGGCTTAGACTGACACAGACAAGTTACACACCTGAGAATAAGTGACTATTTTTTCTTATGACAACAAAAGTTTGTGAAGGTAAAAAATTAAGTCCCAGTATTAGACCCATCTGACTCCATGTTCTGTGCAGGACAAACTCTCACTCCCTGCAATCCTCATTCAGGCAAGGACCAGGGTAGTTTTATATCAAAACAAACTAAAGAGGAGATATAAGTATCATGATCAGGCAAGCAGAGGTCAGTTGCACTCTCTGGAGTCCTCGCAAGGGAGAAGCTTGCTTCTTTATCCTGAAAATCTGCCATTCTGAATTACTCAAGATAATTCCAAACACTTTTAGCTTTCTAGTCACTAATAATTAGATAAAAATTGCAACCGCTCATATTTCCAACAGTAACACAGGAATAAAAATACTGCAAAAAACCAAAAATGTTTGTTTCCTAGAGCTAATATGTCATCTTTCAATATTCTAAAAAGCTAAAAAAGGAAAGTGGAGTTTTCTCTTAGAACACCAATATCAATGGGACTCTAAGTTACAGAGGTCCATGTGGAGTAGGATACTCTAAGGCTAGCCCATGCATAAAGAAATAAAGAGAATCAAGAGGGCTGGGGGTGGAGGAGGTGTTTGTGAATACCTGCATGTTTAATAAAATGCATTCAATAATGTCTTTGAAAGGGAACAGATGGCAAGATCTCAATTATAGATATTAACACGTGACTTCCTGTAAGTTGTCTCAGTAGAATTTAGACATTTTCAAAGCCATCTTATCAACAGTGTGTTTACTGGGTGAAACTTACAGTCAGAAAACAGCACTCCACAGGAAGGAAATTGGCCAGTTTCTTCTTTCCATGCAGTACCAAAAAGTCCTACAAGTCAGTGACATATGTCCCTTTGATGTTTATTTAGGAAAAAAACATCTGCAATTTGATACACAAGCAGCATATAAAATATTTCTGATAGCAGCAAACACAGTGTCTTACAGAAATTGCATGTAAGTCAGAGTTTGAGAAAGAGATCTTCATGATGATGAGAATAGATCCAATACAACAACCAGTAACAGACATTTCATTTTGCACACAGTGAAGATAAACCAAAAAAAAAGTGCACTATGTCCATTAGAATTGCATATTAGACAAAAAAGCCACCTCAAATTCAAGCCAATTTATATTATTGGCACCACTACTGACTACATTACATTTAAGACTACAGTGATTTCTCTGCTATGTAGTAATGTAGTATAACTAATTACAAATGGCAAAGTAGCTGCAGATAATGCAGTTCAGAGCATTCAACAACTGGCTTTCAGAACAGCATTCAGAAATTCTCTGAATTCAAGCTCTAACCAAGAACAGAGAAACCTTTACCAACCCACCTGTTAAACAATTGTGATAGTATATGCAACAACATTCACTGAGTGTGAAGGCAAAAAAGCTAATCAACCCTTACTCCCCTTCCCTTAAGAAAGTTGCAGTGCCTATATATGGGTGCCTGTACATGGGTGATCGCTGGGAGTACAAACAAGTCAATGAGGCTACGCATAATAGACATCAACCCCAACGACCCCAGGAATGACACAGCACAACCAACAACCGGTGGAATAAACAAAGTAACAGAGTCTCCCATAGAAGAGATGGGGGACAACCAAGACAAGAGGCTGATAACGGAGGACAGAGGCAACCACATACTGATCCCACAAAGCCTGCATTGTAAGTGCCAAACCTGACCATGGTCCAGTTGCAGGGAGAGTTGGGATGTCCTTCTCCAACAGGGAAACTCTGCAAAGTACATCCACCTCACAAATAAACACCCCACCCTTCCTTCCTTCCTTCAAGTGGTCCCAGCTTTTATGCCCAAACCAGGACACCTGGCACTCATTTACCCAATGCAGGGCACCTGGGGCTTGTTTACCCAAGGGCTTTCCTTACAAGGCCGGCCGCACCTTGGAGGAAAGCCAAAAGGCAAACTCATCCCCTCCTCTTAAAGGGCCATGGGGACCACCCATATGTCAACCTTAATTCAGGGTTCAGACCCCAGCACTTCAACCACCAAATTGGTTCAAATATAACAGTGACCTTGTAAGCATAGATATATGGAAAGAAATTGGACTGCAATCATCCACTAATTTGCTAGTGGCCAACCAGCAATATTACATTTAAAAATTTTTTTCAACATAAAATAAAGGCTCCGAGCAAGGACCTGGGAAGTCAGTATCCTATCTTGTCCATTACCATTGGAATTTTTTAGCTGGACAGGGTGTACAAATTTTTTTGTCTAACATATCCTCCACTTATGTTACTATTGTATCCATATTTCCCTCTATTAGAATGCTGCTAATAAACTATCCATTGCCCTCTATTTTTTCCTAGAATAAACTCAAGATAATGCTTATATCAGACAAACAGACATTCCAAGAGGAATGTAATCCATTACTTATCTTAATTGCGTCTAAATATTTTCAGCAAAAATAGGTTTGTTATGGAGTAAAACTGTCATAACACATGAAAAAGCATATAAACATCTTTAGCCTAATTCCTGTAAGAAAATTGTTCTCATAACTATTGTTTCCTGCTGACTCAAAGTTCTGTCTAGAGAGTCTTCCGTTTATGTAAAATCATAACTATGTCTGTACTGATTTCCTCTTAGCTCCCACAGTAGCTCTAATTCAGACTATGGTGATGTAACATTTTTAAAGACTGAAACAGGTACTGCTGGTACACAGAATGCATCAGAATCTCAGTGTCACTGGCTGTTCCTGTGTTTAGAACAGCAGCCTCCAATTAAATTTTTTTAGAAAAACTCAAAAAATTCCCGCTGAGAGACAAAACCGAATCCTTTTGAGACAAAGATATTGCCTACTTTTAGCCTGAACTCAGGGCTAAACTGTAACAGTTGCTCTACCACCCAATGACCCCTCCTCAGCTGAGAAGGGAATTGGGGAAAAAAGAGAGAAGCCCCAAGGGTTAAAATTGAAACAGATTTAATGAAATAAAAGACCCTAATACAATCACCAACATAAAGTGCACTGCAACTCCCAGCTGACTCAGGGCTGCTCATGGCCCACCTGCCATGGCTGGGCTGACGGGGTTGCTCCTGGGAAACCAGGGCAGATGTCTAGCTGCTGGCTCCACAACACATGAAACTTTGCTTAATTTTTACCACTTCTTTTCAACTCTATGTACATATGTACCCACAGACACATTTAAAAGCAATACTTATTTTTACTCTCTAGGCACCCCTGGTATAAATAAATAAATAATAACCACATGGACTACAAAAACCTTTTTAAGCTATTACTCTGACACAGCTTAAATACTGTGCAAATTGTTAGAAACATTGATTTAAGGAACCTGAAGCACAGATGGCAGAGCTGTCTCCAGGGCATTTATTTTGTTTTCATAGCAATTTTCAAGCTTTCAACATTTTTATTTTCTGTTGGAAATATTTCCAGAAAGGAATTGGGTGTCAAGAGCCAAACTTTCCCATTCAAAAGGCATCCTAGTGACTGGGTGTTGAAACTATGGGCCCGGGAGTCAGAACACAATTTGTCATCCCAGAGTATTCTGAAGCAGGTGGAAGACAACCTGAATAGGATCTGTCATCATTCCAGCCCCATTCTCTAACTACCGCTCCACTGAAAGTGAGACATCATGTGTAACTGAAAACCTGTCCCAAAGAAAGGCTTATTTACACTAAAAGAAACTTATCCAAAAGTATCCCAAACAATGGCAAAAGGAAGTACTTAGGAAGATAAGGGCATTAACTAGCCATTTTGTGTAAGATCAAAAGTCTGTCTGGTGCTGTCTCTTCCAAAGGTCTGTAGCAGAAAGTGAAGTGAGTAAGAAAAACAAAGAATGCATAGAATCTTATACCTACTCCTTTTAATAATCTCCCACATTTCAGTTTAGGAAAAAAAAAATCAAACATTTTAAAGTTCTTTTTGTAGAAAGGTCTACTGATAAATCTTTTGGTCTACTGCAGACTTCTGCAGCAGTTCAAGGATTAAATTTATTTCAGCTTCCAGGAAAAATACCAGCAAGTTTCAAAGAAAGAGGCAACAGCATGGTTCAGACTTCTTAACACTCTTAATTGGTATTCAAGCACAAATACTGAGTTCTTTTCAGCAGGACATGGTACAGATTTTCCAAGGTCGGGATCAGAATTCCCACCTGCAAACACTAAATTCATGAGACTAATTTTTGTCACAATTACATCAATGCAGTGCTGTAACTACAATGAGAGCACAATAAGATGTTATCATTGCTATTTATCCCTAGCTAGTCTCATTTATGCAGAAGAGTGACTATAGCTAATTTTTAAATCCTGTGACCCTCACCTCTGCTGTGAACTGCTCAGCTACATCCAGTATCTGGCTTCCTCACTACTGCATTTCCTGGCGCCTGCTTCCCACAGCTCCAGCTCTGCAGATCAGTCTGTGCAGAGTGAAATGTTGCTATATGGTCACAATTCCAAAACAGTTTTTTCCTAGCTTGCCTACCCTTAATTCTTTGGTCAGACTCTCATTAGATCTTCTCTAACCTTATGAAAATGACAGGAAAAAAAATAAATAGCTCTTACACATTACTCTGGTTTTCTCATTTTGAGACTAACATATTGCAATTTTAACTGATTATGCAGAGTCTTACTTATGCCTGCAGTTAAATGACCAGAAAAGACCACAAGAACTTCAAGGCTGTTGTTTTTCCTCAGCTTTTTCTTGACTAGCTAAACCTCCAGAGAATCTGAGCTATAACCATATTTTTCAAAGACAGCTCCCTGCTACTAGTCATTCTGAGGTTCATTGTGTAGGTGTCAACGTCTTCCAACTGCAGCATCCCTCATTTCAGTTTTGCCTGTGATAATATGCAGCAACTGGAGGAAACTCCGCTAATTTCTTAAGGCATGTTAAATACCTGGAAACTTGCCACTATCTAAAAAAATTAGAAACTAACTTCAATTACAGTAAAAGAATTATTACCAGATTTCTCTGGATGAGCACAAAAATAATGTGTGATTCTTGCAGAAACCTTTATCCTAAGTACCTTCAAACAGTGGAGTGCATATCACTCACTGTAGACCAGCCACCTACAGTGCAGCCAAAATTACTGAAATTGTGTAACAAAGCCAATCTTTTTCATGTGTAACAGTTTATTTGATAATCAAGTAAAGTATAATGGCATCTGTTATGCAGGAGACCTTAAGTACTAGCTTATCTCATTCCAAATATATTTATTTATTCGCAAATATATTTAACTCTGAAAAATGAATATGAATATGAAATATTCTCAGAACCCCATCACAATCATTAGATCCTTATCAGCTAAGAGTGAAACCAGGTTTGAGAGACTCCTCCATGATCATTCTGCAAAATCTCAGTAGCTTCACATGTTTCCATTCATGAAGGAACAGTAAGTGCTGACTCCCCCCTCCCAAATAAAAGCCTCATGATTTGACTTACTGTTGTGTTTTCTTTTCTAGGGAACAAAAACCTGTCAGTCTTTGTCTGGCTTTCCCAGTCAACTTCAATTTGTATTTTTTAAAAGAAAGAGTCAATGTAATTTATTGGCCAAAACCCAATAAATCTTAGTAAAATACAATTGCTCAGTTTTCATGAATATATTCCAAGAAAATGAACAATAAACAGAGGGGTAAACATAGCTGAAGCAATGAGTGATCTGCCCGGAGAATGCTTAACCCTCGCAGCAAAGAAGAATGGTTATAAGAAATGTTACTGGAGATAATTATATATACAGTTTTTATCAATTACTCTAGAAGAGAAATAACGTTTAGTATTTTTCACTCCTTATTTTACTCTTCACTTATCCTCATGTCTCCAAGTACCCTTTAAATAATATTGCTTGCAAAGCCAGCTGAAAAGGTGGCTCTTGGCTCCAAAGGACTGAAGAATTTATAAGCTGTTTTTCCTCTTATCCTTGGAGCTACTGCCAGTAGAAGCCAAATCCAGACATTTGCAACTCAACACCAGGAATGACAAGCTAATCCCATCAGTGTTGTCAAGGGCTAAGCCAATGACCTCAGGTATAGGACATCTGACAGACGCTGAGCCACAATAGCTAATTCTATTTCATCTTATGTGAAAGCCCTTTTATACTATTATTTTCTTATGTGTTGCTACACTGAGATACAGCTCAAAAGACAGAGTGAATATTTTCAGTCCCTACAAAGCCTCTGGGAGGCATCATAGTTCATACAAAAAGGTGGCAGGCAAGTCTTTAGATTTGCTTCAGATAATCAGTATCTGAAAATTGAGATGCTGATGTAATCTGCAAGTCCACTCTCTAAATCTCCCAGTTAAAGACATCATTACAAAATATATCTTTTTGGAAATTTGTTCTACTGAGGCTAAGAACTACATAGATGCTATGTTTCATGTAATGTATCAGTGCTTCTGCTTCTGGACAGAAACAGGAAATATCAGAGTAAAATGAAATATCAAAGTCAAAGAACAAACCTCCAAACATTTGCAAACTTTGTTGAAGGTTCAAGTCACTTCTATCCAATTTCTTAATTTTAATTAAAAGTGTTTGTATATTTCTACCTAAAACACAGAAGGCAAATAGGTTCTCAGTAGCATTCTGAAGATGAATGTTTTGTCTCCGGCACATATGCTCTCAGACATACTGCTTCCTAGATCATCTAAAGTAGAAGGAAAAGCTCAGATCAATCACTGTGGAAGCAAAACAATACTTCCTCCTTGTCATGGTGCTGTCTGGAAGAGATCTATGCTATAAAATGAGTTTCAGATTTATGGGCTGAAATCCTGAACCTGCTCAAATTAAACACATAACTCCTTCTGACTTTAATAAAGGCAATATTTTATCTATGGAGAGCTAAGAAAGAGCTGGAGTACATGACTGGAGGAACCGGCCAGGCTCCCAGCAGGATTACAATTACTACCAAGTACACTGAGAATGTCTGAAGAAATGATGAATTCTCTTGTCTAATGTAAAGTAAATCTTCTGCTCTGCTGCCTCCATAGAACCCTTGAAGTAGACAGTTTCAGTAACTTTAAGTAGTGTTTCAGTAGACAGAATCTAGTTTGTGAGTAATTTCAGTGAAAATCCTATTTGAATTTGAAAGAAGGATGTTTTCTCATCTTAGAAACGCAGAATCATAGAACAATTTGGGCTGGAGGGGGCCTTTAAAGATCACTTAGTCCAACATCCCTGCCATAGGCATGACCATGGATACTTCTTCCGTTATCCATTTTATTGATTTTAAAAATAAATTAATGTATCTACTCTTTAAATTAAACAACTGTAAATTTAATTATAAATTCCAAGTCTGGGGTGTTTAACTTAGCACACTAGATACACTAGACAAAGAAAAGGTTCCAGTAAATAATGTCACTTGCCCAGAAGAATTACAGAAATAATTTTGAAAATAAAGCAAAGTTACATTTACTTTCAAGTCTTGATATCTGATTTGTATAACACAATGTTCACGATAGTTCTGTAGCTCTCAAAGGAGGCTAAATATCATAGAATGGTTTGGATTGGAAGGGACCTCAAACATCACCTATTTCCCACCTCCCTGCCATGGGCAGGGACACTTCCCACCAGACCAGGTTGCTTAAAGCCCTATCCAGCCTGGCCTTGAACACTGCCAGGGAGGGGACATCCACAACTTCCCTGGGGAACCTTTTCCAGTGTCTCACCACCATCACAGTCCAGAGTTTCTTCCTAATATCTAGTCTAAATCTACCCTCTTACAGTTTAAAGCCATTACCCCTCATCCTATCACTACATGCTCTTGCAAAAAGTCCCTCTCCAGCTTTCTTGTAGGCCCCTTCAGGTACTGGAAGGCCACTATAAGATCTCCCCGGAGCCTTCTCCAGGCTGAACAACCCCAACTCCCTCAGCCTGTCTTCACAGAAGAGGTGCTCCAGCCCTCTGATCATCTTTGTGGCCTCCTCTGAACCTGCTCCAACAGCTCAATGTCCTTCTTGTGTTGGGGGCCCCAGAACTGGACACAGTACTCCAGGTGGGGTCTCACGAGAGCAGAGCAGAGGGGGAGAATCACTTCCTTCGACCTGCTGGCCACACTTCTGATGCAGCCCGGGATAAAGTTGGCCTTCTGGGCTGCAAGAGCACATTGCTGGCTCATGTTGGGTTTTTCATCAACAGACACCCCCAAATCCTTCTCCTCAGAGCTGTTCTCTATCCATTCTCCACCCAGCCTGTACTGTAATTAAAATATGTGAGTTTGTTCATGATACTTAATAAGCAGTCTAAGGAACGGTCATCTAAATACAATAAATATCTGCAATTCTGGATTTCATGGTGACATAAAGTATGGCATAGATCATTCCATATTGCAGATATGCAGCCTTTGTTGAAGCCTCATACAGGATTGTTTCAGTCTTCAATTCTAAATGTGACTTATGAGAGAACAAGGAGAAATTTTAAGCACGTAATCGAGGTACTTGAATTAAAGATCCCTGGGAAGGTTGATTGGGAATGGAATCATTAGTCCTTTGAAAAATGGGAAACTTCTGAAGTTTACATTGAACAGAACAATTTACAAAATGGTCAGTATAATTTTAAACTCATATACAAATATCCAAGTAAAACTTCCAGCACGAAACTAATTGAGGTACCAATCATCCTTGCTGCAAAATTAAAAGTACTTTTGCATAACTTAGGCAAAGCTTTATATTTTGCAGCTAAGCAATAAATCCTAACAGCTTATGTCCCTGAGCCATCATCTTGACAGAGGCTCATTTTAATCACTTGAGAATAATTTCTTCAAAACATAAGCTCATCGTATTATGTGGTCATATAAAAAGCACTGAAGTATTTTTATCACACTTTTTCATACATTAATGCATTGAAAAATTTTTAAATCAAGGCTTCATCTTCTAAACAGTAAATATTTAATTTTCAATTATTTTTCACGTAAATTGAATATTTGCTTTAAAGAATATGAATTTTCATTTCCTGAGTCAGTATTGCTATTATTACAAAGCCAGAGGTATGCTTTGTTAAAAACAGTACCTGAAAAACTGCCCAATGTTAACCATTTACAGTGCACAACAGCAAGAACTCTTGTTATTCAAGAACAATGCTACATATTCTTGAGCACCATCTACTCTCACCTACTAAATACTTGCAGACTTCAAAGCAATTCTAATTGTAGCACAATTTCTTTTTTAGAAAAGTAAATTGTCTGGTTTATACATCAAAGGATAAATTATTTGAATTCTTAGTACAGCCAAGATACACATGAATTACATTGTGCACCTGAGTTCTTGAATTTGTCACGTTGGGGATTACTGTAAACAAAATACAATCTTGGAGACAGTCAGGATGAGTGTTAAAGCTCCAAAATATGGAGACTTGTTTATTTTGTAATTAGTCACAGCGTTGATTTCTCTGAGTTTTGTTAGTTGCTTGAGAAACATCAGAAATACCTCTACAATGCCATACCCAGCGAAAAAGAGTTGGCATGCGGTAAAAAGGAATTTTTTCCTTGTTTAGTTAGTTGCTTGACATATGTCACAAACAAGTCAATAATGCCAATTCCAATGAGAAACATATGGTGTGCGGTAAGAAGAGATTTTTGCTCTGTGACCACCAAGGGAATTGTGCTAGGTGGGTTGGCTTATGGTCATATAACTTACTAGCACCACAGCTGGTTTTCTGTTATAGATGCTGTTCAATTTAACAGTTTCTAAACCAACATGATTAACTGCTTTATGCAATCCCTTCGACTAAACTACAATAACTAATGGAAGTTTAACTTAGTTCTGGGGTTTTTTAATCAAAGTGAAACTCATCCACTGCCATCTTTTCAGCATGAAATATACAAAAAAAAACCCCTCAAGATACAGTAGCAATATAAGGCAAGGATGCATGCCAGTGAGATCAAGTCAAAGTCCTGGGAGGCTGGAATTCCATCTGTAATTAAAGCATGACTTGGGATGACAAAGCAACTGCCAGATGCTGAAATGACCTACCTATTCATAGGTCACGTTTTGTGCAAGGATCTGCAGAGTAAATTCTCTCCCACTAGTCTGGCAATGACTGCAGTGGATTTCATCAAAGGTACTATTCCTCTTAATAAAAACATCAAGTGCAGGACAAAATTCGGACAGGCTGGCAAGAAACCCCCAGAAACAATCTTAAGACGATATGAAAACTGAATTTGGTAGCACATCCCTGCACCAGAGATTAGTTAGTACAAAGTTAGTACTGGCTTCAGAATTTCTAATGCAGATTAATATATTGAGTATTATATAGGTTTACAACACATAGACTTGAGATATATTTTCTCCATGTCTTTTGCAAAAGCTGCTGTGTTTATTTAAAAAATAAATAAATAAAGCGATTAACAACAGCTCAACATGTAGCTCAGTGAAACAGTTTTCTAGGATAACTGCATTGAGCATAGCCCCAAAATCATCCTTGTAACCCTAATCTTGCTGGGGTAACATTAGGCAGTAAAAGTAAGCAACTACAGACAAAAATAAACTACTTCTAAAAATTTTCAAAATCACAACTGGTTTGATTCAGAAAGAACAGATATGCACATCCACTAGTAGATACTAGTAGAATACAGTTTCAAATATACTAAAATGCTATTGATGTTGGGTCCCATCCCAATGCAGGATTTCAGCACACAGTTTGATGGCCACACATCACTCTAAAGAAGTAAAACAAATACTCAAACGTGTCTAACATTGAAAACTCAGCTAAGCAGTGTAACTGAATGTAAATATTTAGGATGGAGAATAAAACCACAATTCAATCCTCTAAAACAGGTGTTGCTTACACAATTCCCTCACAGGATGTATCAAATGGAAAAAAACTGAATCCAAATCCTTTCCTGAAGAAAGATTAAGAACAGTGTGATTGAAAAGCTGCTTCTTGACCAAAACATAAGTGATGCATTTCATGTTCTCACAATTAGCAAATTTTATCAAACATAATTTCCTCAGAATACTTTAAAAGCACCTACAGTGTTTTGAATATGCATATAAAAGAATCAAAAGGAATAATTATTCATTTCTATTTAGCTGAGATTTCCTGAATTTTAGCACTGTATTTGTTCATAAATGTTTTAATAAGGTATGAGTACCTTAGATGTATTACACAAGACATCTAACAGAAAGAGCAACAGTCTTATATGTATGTTCACCAGTGGAAACCTGAACTTCTGAAGTTATTCTGCAAGCTAGCCAAAGAAGCTATCATTGCACTTATTTTTAGTATTTTCTCTTTTCCACACAACAGGGACAAAAATGTCAGTTGTGGATAAACAAGTCTTTATCAGGCATCTGTACTGGTGAAAAATCTATAATCCAGGCAGCCAGAATCTTTCAACTTCAATTCCAGTTCATGTGCTGTTCTACCTACGTCTTCTTCCTTCACACTATGACACTGTGTGTGGTGTGACAGAAAGACTGTATGTATCTTGTGTCCTGCCGCAATGATAAGGAGTGACCAAAAAATCACTTTGCTTAATTCTAAGCAATAAATTTAGTATCAGACTTGGAAAAATAATTTTATTTCTAAACTAAGCCCATCTCTTTCTTTGCTTTCCTGCAGCACTTCCAGTTCTCCAGCTGTAGCCAGAAGCCATATTCAGTTCTGAATGAGTAGATAAGCAGCTGTCACACATTCTTCTGCCATTCACAAGAAACAGGTGCATCCAGAACCGAAGTAGAATCTAAGCGTAAAGTTTTATTTTCCCCTTTGCGTACATACTCACTATAGTAAAAACGCCACACACCGCTATTGACTGAGTTTATTACAGGAACATGTCTTGACCCACCAAGAGGAGCCTTTCGTTGTACTAAGCCATAGAAGTCTGCCCATCCAACTTTCCATTTGCTACATGAGTCAGATTTTTATCAACCTTTATTTTACTGTGATCCCTTGATGTTACGTTATTAACAGGAATCAACAAGCAATGGAAAACTATTACGATCATTAAAGTATGCAGAGGAAAAGTAGCCAACTTATGCTTACGCATGTGCCAGAAACCAGAATACACATTTTTTCCAGTTCACAAACACTTGAGAAATGAATTTTGGTCCTGGCATTCTTGGGAAAAATCAAATGCCTGAAGGACATTTAATTCCAGCAATGGTGAGGGATTTTTTTTGGTTTGGGGGAGTGTTGGCAAAGTTATTGAAAGATTTCATTTTAAAAGTAAATAAAATCAACACATTTTATTAATGTTTTGAAAAAGGCACACATTTCAGGTCACTTATTTTCAGCCAAATACTGAAGCCATTTTTCAAAACTTGCTCAGGAAAACTTATTGAAGTCAACAGGAGTTTTGCTGAGTGAGGACTGCAGGATTTGTTTCTAGGAGTCATCGAAATAGTGTGTTTATTACTGAAGCAGTAGCAAAAAAAGCAGTCACTGTGAATCATCCAAAATAACTTTCATTCAAAGGCTGACACTCAGCCAGATAATTCTATCAGATCTTTGTGGACATGCATGGAGTGGTCTTCAGTAGACATTTGAATAACCTACAAGAAGCATATGGTCATACTAGAGATAGGGCATAGGTCTTGCCTCAAACTAGAAAATCAGTTTTTACCTCTTCTTTTTATAAGTGTGAGGGGATATTAAGGACAGTGGGAAGTTTCTGCCAGGATTAAGGTAGAGTGGATTTCTGGAAGGAAACATGTTTTCACCAAAAGAAAAGGGAAAAAAATAAACAACGTGGAAAAAGAAGTCAACACTTTCCACTGAAAGAAAGAAAAACTATTAAAGGGAAAGAAGAGGTAAAAGAAGAGCTCCTTTGCAGACTTGTCACTTCCTATTGCTCTTTTTGTTTGACTGAGCCAAAATAATGAATTTAGTTTTTACTTCTCTATTTAAAAGTTATGTTACTTTGCTCTTCCTTTATTCATGTGTTTGCCTTTAAGTTCTGCTTGCTTTCATGTTTCCATTGCCTTTCCTCCTATGAAAAAAGTAGGTATGGATATGGATCTCCTATAGAAGAGATGTTAACACACTTCTTTTACTTTACAGCCTTATCAAGAGACTGGGGATAAGGGTGAGTTTTAAAAGCAAACCATATTCTAACAAACAGTCTACTTTGTCTCCTGTCTGGTGTTTGACATCAGGCAGTTTCAAGATGCATTTGAGGAAAGCACTGAGCCTCCCATTCCTTGACAACCTGCCCAGAGGAAAACACATTTTCTAATATTTGTTTATTTACCAAAGCTGTTCTTTCCTCTGATCCAATCCTCACATTGGCATGTGTTAACATTTCCTCTTTATTTGCCGAGTACCTGATTTATGATTGGGGCTGCTAGGCTTCATCGCAATATAGTGCTAATAGCCTGCAATAATTTGTCCTGTTTCTTGAGTCTCCCACGTCCCTTGTTTAGGAAAGGATCACATCTCAAGCCGACAAATATTCTTTTGTAAGAGGAGAATATTCAAAGACATTCCTTTGCAAGTGTCATTTAAAAAAAATATTTAAATATAATATTGCAAAAAATAATAACTTACAGGAGCCAAAATGAGTACAATTTTTTTTTTTTTTAAATTAAACTAAATATGTCCATTTTCATAGACTTGGCACTTTGAGCTGTCATATTACTTTTTAAATATCATTAAGAGCACCACATATTTCTTTCAGAACCTGGCATATGACCTCTAGGAGAAATCACATTTTAAATCCTAAATTCAGCAGATGTCTCTGATAGAAGAGAAATCTCATATGCAAAGTATAAAAATCTATTTTCAATCACTGACACCCAAATAATAGACCTGACACATTTCCAGGTAATGTAATCTGGGGAAGTATTTCTAGAGCTGAGTCAAGTGAAGAAGCAAGAATGCTGAAGTCAAAGCCCCTCTACTTGAGGACTCATCTGTTACTTAAATGCTATATTAGCAGGGTGCATGCTCATAGAAGCAAGATCTAGATAGAAGATGTCTCAAAATATGGAATATTAGACTTCAAACACTCTTGGCACCATGACAGTAGTCAGCTTAGGTCACGTAGTCCTCCGCTGATAAATTTATGTAATTATTTTTGTGTGCTTTTAAGAGGTGCACAGTATGTACCCTTAGAAGCCCCACTCTCAGTGATATGTTGGGTTTGGAATTTTTCCCACCTGAACTGCAATATCAGTTAGAGGGAAACACAGAACAAAGTTCTCGCCTTTAGATAACCACCAGGCACTTAGCTAAACCCAAAGTACTGATGTAGCTACTGAAGATTCATGGCAACTGTGCTTATTATGGATTTGGCCTTATTGCACCAGTCTATGTGCATGTATCGAGATACTAAACATCTATCCTCATGCATTATCTCATGGACACTTACAAAGCTCCACTTGATGGTCTCTTGAAAAGAAAAATTTATATCCTGGAAAGAATGACTATTTTCCAGAAGAATCAGATTTTGTTGATGGATACTATCAGCTGGTTCAGAACAGGGATGTATGTCATGGGACAGACTTTGACTAAGGCAGCTTCCTAAGAAGAAACTTTCAAAACAGCCGCATCCTGTCTAGAATTCACTACACTATTCCATATTAAGAAAAACAGAATAGTTTCAAGGCAGTGAATGTGATTTGTGTCCATTCAACAACTTTCTTTTTAATAACTATTTTAACACGATCAGTGAGAAGCATTTGCAAGCCACATGTGGACCTATTCTTGACCAAATGGAAACCTTCTGTGGAAATTCAGCTTTGCCGGGAAATATTTCTTAGATGCAGGATGTAAATCAGACAGAGTCCTCACACTAGAAACTCCAGTCGTCCTGTGGCTGCGACGTTCATCTGACACTAAAGTGTTTTGTCCTTGCATGAAAACAGGCAAACAAGGACTCCACTTGTATTTCTCACTTCCTAGTATTGTCTGTTGAGTTATTGACTATTGCAGGTAAGATATGTCTCTCCTCAAAGCAGTTACATTCCTCCACTGAATTTCCTTCTCTCAAAATACATAAAAATATGTCTAAATTAAAGAAAAACTGCTAAAGACTTGTCCCAGAAAGAGCAGAAAGGTTTGGAAAAACTCAGTAGCTTCCATTATACAGATGAACACTTCCCAGGCAGCTCTTTTCAGACCACAATACTAGCCTTCAATAACACTTATCTTAAGGCAGAGTAAGTAAAAACTGTAGATCTGTTCTACCAGCTTCTCCACAGTGCCACCATCAGTTCTTCAATATAAAATGAATACAAGTGGATCTTGGACCAAAAAGGGAAGTCAGATCTGCTGTAAAACAGAGGATGCTGAGTCAAGAAGCATCCATCCCACAGCAATACCTTGTGTTTACTGGGTGAGCATAGGGACTGAGCAGAAATACTCATTTCTTTCCAGAAGCAGAAAGATATCAATCTGTCCAAAGTCCAAAGAACAAAAAAAGGAGTTCCCTTCTGGCCTTCGCACTCCAGACTTGCTCTGAAGAGCTGAGAAGAGGGAAAATATTATTTCTTGGTCCTTCTCTGACAATAGCTTTCTAACATCTTTGTTATAGGTGTAAGTTCTATCACCTGGAAAAATCACCACTGCACAAATGCTGCTGGGCAGAAGAATTCAAGATAATGTTTGACAGCTTTATTCCTGCTGTGAATTGTCATAATTATAATGACAAATAATATTTTCAAATTGTTCACAACATTATTTCTTATAAAATAATAATAAAAATGTGAATTGATTTTGAGCTGATCCTGGGGAATCATAACCAATCATTATTAAATGCAAGTTATGTTCCTTGGACACTGCTGGATGTATACATGGCAGGACTCTTTGGAATGAATGCAAGACTGATAATAAGTGTATTAAGAATACATAAATCCAAATTAGTTAAGATTTGCTTTAAATTTACTTTAGTTGCAAACATTATTGGTAATGTTTCAATTAGCAGAAATTTCAACACAAAAGAAACATGAAACATTGATTTAGCAAGAGAACTCTAATTGGAACTGAGCTACTGCCTCCAAATTCAATTGAGGATTTATAACATCCCAGCATCTGAGATATTTGAATCAAGGATTTTGGGAATAGCGTGTTTTAAAGATTTGGTTCAGTCATTACATAACAATCTGAATGAGGTTTTTTAAACCTTCTCACAAAAAAAAAAATTAAAACCCCTAATATTTTTGGGTCCAGGTATTTTTATTTGATCTGCATTTTAAATGAAAAGAGTACTTTTTTGCATAAAATCTTGCATTCTCTCCCTTCAGCATCACAATGTAACATCCGCTGGTAGCACCATACTGATAAAAATCTTCCCTAACACCACGCAATCCCACTGAAATGACAGGCAGTGACCAGGACACCGCTTCCCTAAGGAATGTGAGCCAAGTTCCTATCACAAAATCTCATGACAGCTTTTCAAAATATTTTCTAAATAAATAAATAAATCCCAATTATCACTTCAATTCTGCATCTTTAATGCCTTGTGTTGCCTTTCTGACCTGTAATCAGAGCAACAATTCTGGAATCTGTTAAGAGAGTAACTACACAACTTGTGATGTCAAATTCACAGAGTATTACCATGTTTTGAGGGCAAATGCTGTCTGTCACTTAGATGGTTGTGTGGAGAGGTGACGGCCAACAGGAAGAATGGTCAGCATCACTACTGTCTATTTTGATTTGAGGACATAAAGGCTGTACAATGAGACACCCTCTCCTAACCACTGTTGGGATATATTTATTTACAGCTGGAATGATAATTACATGGATGGTTCTTTTAAGCTGAAGTACGGTTCCTCCTTTTCTCTTTAAAGTAGGGGTGATCATACTAAATCTGTTATTACAAGTGGTGTTTTCTTTTTCCTGGTACTGTATAAGACTGCCAGCCTGCCAGCTCAGCAAAGATATCAACAAGCACTTATTTTGTTCACCAGATGAAAACAAGTGCATTTCAGTTTAAAAAATTCAACATTTGAAAAAACATACTTTGCAGGCAAAAAAAAGTAGTATTCAAGGGGGGAAAAAAAATATAGCAGTATCTGGCAATTTGTATAAACAAACAGTTATCGCATGTGATGACAACTGCATACAACAAAGTTTTCAAGGCGTTATTACAACAATATAATAAACTAGGTTGTATAAATCTGTCCCTGTGGCTGATATGCAAAAAGAGCTCCACAACTTCTGCCTTGCCTTTTGCATCTTTGTCTCTCCAAAAAGAGGCAGATTCTGTCATATTTCATTTCCAGTTATGGACTTGATCTGAATTCTGATTTATTTTGAGAAATCAAACAAGAAGAGCAGAAAAAGGATACAGCAGAGGGCTGGTGTTGCCAAAGGAGATGGAAGATATCTTAGTCTCATGTTAAACCAGACACAGGCAGGACAGAGCATCTCCCTCTCTCAGGGAAGGAACACTGCTTGAGTGAGTTCTCATGTACTGTCCTCAGCTTCAGAGGACACAGGACCTGTCTCAAAGGAAAGATCCACTGCAGCAGCATCCTGTCCAACCTGTGGCCACGTACTGCAGTGAAGGGGCATGTGACTCTAAACAAAACCAAAGTGTGTTCCATAGGCAAATGTGTCATGCTCATTTTCAATTCCTACTGTAGGGTTTTCCGTATCAGCACACACAAGTGCTTGCCGGATGCAAGCATTCAGTTTCTCAACATATCCTCAGATCCCAGATATTTGCTAGCTTGTAAAGTAACTTTAAAAAGTATTCTATAGTTTACTACAGACTGTCAGTGCTATAGTCCTATATGTACTCTAAAGATCTATTGGTCTGAGTAGAAAAGGATCTTTCAGCAGGGTTTTTTTTGGGTTTTTTTAATCACTAGACTTTCATAAAAATATGAGAAGAAATGTTATGGCAATCTATTAAATTTTGTAGAATATTTTGCCATAAATTTAAGAAAAAATAAAATTACATCTATACAGAAAAAAACATACCTAAATAGGAAGAGTTAGAATATCTGATCTTTGGTAGAGGCCTGGCTGAAAGACATAACTTCACTATCTGGCTTTCCAACAATTATAGCATTACACATTTTTACACATTAAAAACAGATCCATTAATACAAACCAGAAATGTGTTTCCATATAAAATATTCCCTCTTCTCATGTTTAATAAATTTCCTGTTTGAAGAGATGTAAACTGATACCCTCATCCAGTAAACCATTTAAGTACATGTTTAAACTCATGCACATTAGTAGTCTTCTCCATCAAGGTGTAAATGAGGCTGCCATCATTTCTCTCTGCTGGAGTCATCCACTTCTCATTTTCTTCTTTTCACTCTCTTCCATGCTATGATCTTTTTGCCCTCTACTATTAAAGAATAATACTCAAGAGAATATGTACATATAGAAATTAAAAATTAAAAAATTTCATTAATTTCTGGAGGGTTCATCCTTCTAGAATTTCTTCTTTCAGAAAATGACAATTGTCACTGTTCACAACGATTTAAGACAGCTGAGAAGTAAAACTAGAAAGATTTTATTAGAAAAATATATAGGCATGAAGGCTCAAGTTAGCATACAAACACGCATGCACATTAAATAAAATCCTGATCTAAATACCTGCAAGTGTAATATAAATATTTATAGAGTCTTCCTGGAGAATAAATAAAATGAAAGTTGACGTTCAGCAGTGCTGAATCTCTACGCTTCTTCAAATTTCGGGTGTGAAGATACTTGGGTTTTGTAAGAATAAGCTTACAAATTTTTTTTATGTCTTGCACATAGAATTATAGAATAGCCTTGGTCAGAAAAGACCTCCAAGATCATCAAGTCCAACCATTAACCCAGCACTGCCAATTCACCACTGCCCTATGTCCCCCAGCACCACAGCTACAGGTCTCTTAAATCCCTCCAGGGATGGGGACTCCACCACTGCCCTGGGCAGCCTGTGGCAGTGCCTGACAACCCTTTCAGTGAAGAAATTTTTGTCACAATAGGCATCACAGGGAAACTTTGAAGTCAGTTGCTTGAGTATACAAGGTAAAGCCAAAAGCTTGGCTACTGAAAAAATACTTCAGAACCTGTGGCTTTGATAAAGAAAAACAGCAGACAAGAAATAAAATAAAACCCCTTGTAATACATATTTGTGTAAGCGTATTAACAAATCCTCATACAGAATTGACTTGAAATAATCTCAGGACACCTGATGCTGGTTCTGGCAAATTAGACAACACAGTGGGACACTAGATTTCACAAATGCCCTTTCATATTTGTTTTATTTTGAGAGACATTTTGTGTACAATCATCTGGGTTCTCAGTCCATCTTAAAGAGAAAACATCATACACTGTATTTTTAAGCAAACAAGGCATTTCGGTTTCTTTGTTTGACTGAAAATTCTGAAACTTGAGGAGAATATAAACCAGCATTTAGTTATGGTGTGACAGAGTCACTGTTATTTAGACACTTAAATAGCATCCTGTGGTGGTGCTGGTCAGCAGCAGCCAGCTGAAACCCTGCATGGAACCAAGGTGTCCTCCAAAAAGGGAAGCATTGTAAGGAGGCACCACCTGTAAAGAACAAATGTTACACAAAAACATAAAATTCAGCTTCATTTTCCAAGAAAAAAGGGTTATGTCTGTACAAGAGCACTGTTCATTTGTAAAGTTCTGTAAACTATATGGCTGCTCAGGAGTGAATATAGTCACATTCAACTCAGTGCCATAGGAAACGCAGGAGCAAGCTGACCTAGCTACTCAGTTAAAACAAAAAAACCATAACATTTCATGTGAAGTTGAGACATTGCATGAGATGGCTTCATATTCCAGGACTCTTTAAAGCATATTATACATGTTGCTATTGTTCAATATAACCCATTTGTCACTTTTCCCAAGCATTTTCTCCACAAACCAGATATTTAAAATTAACAAAACCAAAATCCCATCCAATAACTAGATAATATCCTAAGAACACAAAACTCTTCACCTTAGGGACATGGAAGAGCTAATAACTTAACTGCTCTCTCCTGTCTGCTGGTCAGACTGAAACTTCAGGACACGTTACAGCTACATTTCTCCTTTAGGATTCCAGGAAGCACTCGAATTTTGTGTCATACGGGTAAATTCATTTACTTCATACAATAGTCACCAGAAGTAAAAAACCAAAATATTTAAGGGGGGGGGGGGGACAGACCAGGAAATCCTTTAATCCATAAATAACAGGAATGCAGCCATGTAAAAGCTCTTGCGATCAAATACCATTTCAGTATAGGATCATTCCTTATATCCTTTTGGGGAAAATAAGAAATAACTTACCATTAAAATGACATATTTAGAAACTGTCATGGGAACAAACGCACTCTAAAACAAACATCACACAAAACCTTCTGAACTTTGTAACTAAATATTCAAAACCAGTGAAATGATTTTATCCATAAACATAGATACTTTTGCTTATGTTTTTGCAACATGCAAGTTTACTGAAGTCTGAAGATTGGTCCTCTTACACCAGCCTACACAAAAGGACTCAGAAGGAGACATTGAGCCACCTCTCTTCTCCCTTTGCCTGAGGCCAAACATGTGCCTGGCCACTTTTTCAGAACAAATTTTAACATCCTGAAGGCTGCTCTAATTTGTACCAGTTGGCAAGGTTCCAGAGGAGGTGCTTTTGTGGCCATAGCTGACAGGGGCTCAGGAAAGCATCAGTCATGACTCCATGCTGACACTGGCACTGAGACAGAACACAGCTTTTTCTGGCTCTTTGCTAGAAGGCATCCCACCCACAATTTTAGGAAAATATCAGATATCAGAGTGGTGTAAAGTATTCTTGATGGCAATATTTCTGGAATCTGCTATTTTAACTTGTTTATAAACCTATACAAGTGATTACAGTTGGCGTTTACTGTATATTACATTACCACGCAGATAGTTAGAACGTACATTGTTAGAAACAGAAGGGCTGGATCCTGAGGCAGGAGACCTCTAGGGAGAGAGAGTTTTAAAAAAATTCGGTATTTTTCTTTCACGATGTGCAATATTGAAATTTCAACTTGCTGTTTATTTTACATTAATTTCTCTTCATATTTCCTTGTTTTATAAAAGCAACATCTATGCATCATGAAATGGATCTTCCTTTTTCTACAGACACATAAATATAAGATATAATTATAGGGCCGCTTCTGTTGAAAAGAGTCATATTTTACACCTTTTCTCCTCCTGCCCGGTAGGTAGTGATTTTCTTTCTTAGCCATGGATTACTCTCTTTCAAATCCATCATTCCAACCACTCATTTGGTGGAGCACTGAAAGCTTTTTCAACCACTCCTGTTTCCTGACCATGCATATGAGGTTGCAGAACTCAGTCTCATCCTCACAAGAGAATTGTTTTGGTACAGTTTTGTTGTAAATTTGAAGTAATACAGTTACAGTCTTACATGAAGATGTTCTGAGTCCAATACCACAAAACATTTTTAAGTTTGTTTGCATCGCATGGAAAGAGTTCTAAGCTAAAGTAAGCAAGCATTTCTTATCCTCTAATAAAAGTGTTCATGCAGGAGATTATAGCCATGTAACAGCTCAAATTATTTGTCTCCCGTCGAGACAAAATCCTAGACAATGACGTGCTCCATGCAGACATAGAAGCAGCATCCAGATGACAGGTCTCCATGTTGTCTTAATTGGTTCAGATAACATGGTTTTGTTTTATAATATCATGTCTCTATTTTTTGTCAATTTTTAAAAGGAAAAATATCCTTTCAGCTGAAATCTTACTACAAGTCATTACATTGCTAAGAGTCCTTCAAAAGCTTGTTATAAAGGCCTGTTAAGCCCCAGACTCTCATAAAACTTCTGTAGCAAATAATTTCTCACATTGTATTTTCCATATGCATGACATGTTCTTTGTATCTTCAGCCATCTAAGCAACAATAACATTGCATGCCCTGGTAGTCAGATGCCTGAGGCAACAGTCCAAAGAGCCACTCCTGCATAGACTGCATGGATAGGTATTTGGAGAGGAGATTGACATGATAGAAAATTAAATAAAAGCATCCTAGGAAAAAATTCAGGTTAGAAAAATTTTTCCCACCCAACCGGGAAAAGAATCCACTTGCCAAAAAAGGCTGCAGATGAACTTCATAATCTGAAAGAATGAATTTTCTTAGTATTCCAGTGACAGAATTACAATTCAGTGACAGATTCCTATTATGAGTTCCCCATAGATAGATTATTTTCATGTCCATTGAGGCAGTTTCAATTAAAAAAACTTAAACTAAAAAATTAGATCTGCAAACATTTGCACTATTTTTGGCTGGTTCCTCTAATCCTTGTGCTCTGAACACTACATTTTCTGCTTTTGATTTCAACCCATGAAATGTGAGGGTGAGTGGTGTTAGCTCATGATTTCAGAAATGCTCATGTTGTCTTTTCTGTGAAGTCAAGGAATGTTTCAGATCAAAATCAAAGAACTACTAGAATGGAATTTTAGGTCCAGGAAAAGGTAGATAGCGGCTGCTGATGTGAACACTAAGCGTCATTTTCAAGAGTTTAGGTGAGGGCACCGGTAAATAGGTTTAGATAACATTAAACAATTGATCAATTAAAATCTTTTAGCTCATCAGAAAATCACAAAAGCTTTTCCTTAGAACTGTCTTTGCTCTCTGCTTGACAAAGAGAGATAACAATTTAATTTTCAGTATGCTTGCAGATCTCCAGAAAGCCTTATTGCTTTTAAACCATACTGCCTCATATAACTGAATATGTGTTAACTTAAAAGTCTGATTAGCTTCTTTGTCATAACTTTGTTCTTGATCTACAGAGAACTCAAATCCTTCAGTTCCTACTACAGTTCCTGAAAATAAATCTGCTTTCAGTTGGACTTGACTATACATTGCACCTCCTATCACCATTTTTTCCTACTCAGGGACACCACAGGCATCAGTAAATTTATAGAAGGAGTTTATAAAAATAAGTAAGAGGGAGACACAAAAATGGGTAGAGATAAGGAAATAATTTACCAGGTGACCAGAGAACAGCATTACTTTATCTATTGCAGATGAGAGCAAAGAGTGAGAAGGCTAATGTCGTGTTCAGCAGTCCTAAACTTTTCTCCTAACAGAAGATTGCTAGATGAGGACCTGGATAAAGCGGGTTGTTTTTTTTCTGGTACTACTATATGAGGAATTATTCAACTGACGTCTTAAAAGAGTGATTAACTCTCTATGTCTGTTTATCTTGCATTGAGTAGACTCTAGTCTAGCTCATTTACACAGATTCAGCTTTCCCTTTCCAGACAAGTTTTCTACCCAGTCTTACAATGATTTTTCTTTTCTTTTCCAATTCTGATATCCAGAAGTCTTCAAGGCTAGAATATCTAGTACCAGTTTACCCATTCATGATGAGGAGACATTTTAGGACACTGAAAATCTCTTTGTATTCAGTTAAACAAATTATTTTGAAAGTAACTGTGATCGGATCAAATACATAATTTGCTTCAGCATACGTTTAATGCTCCATATAGGTTCATCAAAAATCAAACTTTTAATATGTCTTTATATTTTGAGACATCAGAAGGGTAAAAAAAAGCCCAAGAAACACAAATTCCATAGAAATAAGCTCACAATTAATGACATACCTATTGCTATGGGAACAGGATGGAGCCAATGGAAATTGTGTATATTGCTGAAATTCTAACCTAATTAGGTTACTTAGTAGAGAGGACAGTCATAGGGTTCAAATCCCTTCATTCCACTTACATAATGCCCTGCATGGATGTTTCCAATGTATTTGCCACCGACTACAGACCACTTCTGTAACACTTTTCATTAAAGGAAACATGGAAAAGAAAACAGGAAATAGAAACAGCACTGAAGTGCATTGCTCTGATCCCAAAACCATTAAATGCTTAAGGCCTTGTTTGAAAATAAGCTTACAACCTTAATTTTTGTTTAAGAGGAGGGAAGAGTAACAGTCCATGTCTCACAAAATTCTGCTGTAAGAAAATTTCAAGAGTACATAGGAGTCTGGCCCACAGAACTTACAGGATGACAAACAAGATTTTGTTAGTATAAACTCTCCATGTGAATCTGGGAATAACAAAAATCAGTATCTGCAGTCTCAGCTATATCTACGTTCTTCATCTTCCAAGACATGATTCTACAATGTCCGCTGAACAGAGAGATTTGAGAATGCTTTGTATTACTTAGATATAATATATTCTAAGCATACGTAATATTTGTTGTATTGATTGGTCAGGGCTACCTCTGGACATACGGAGAATAGGAAAAAGTTAACTACATTTAAGAAATGATGGTGCTGCCCAAGCTGTCCTTTCAGAGCTGCAATATCAAGCAGTAATTTAATGATAATCACACACACAAAGAAACATGTAAATCTTGTCAATGACTTCATTAAAAATAAATAGAAAGTTCCATCCCCATTTATCACAACAGATCTTCAACATGGATTTCTCTGATTGGATGAAAACAGTCTGCAGGATATACAGGGAAAGACTGCTTCTCAAGCAGCTTCTGTTGGCAGCATCCCTTAAATCCTGAGAGCTTATTCACAGGCATTCAGCTTCATTCTGAAAGCTGCTCTGATAAATCTGATTTAATTTCTGGACAATTCAGGGGAAGCACAAACAAATTATGCCTTTTATATTCTATTTCTGATTCACAAGTAGTCTTGGACAAATTATTTACATTTTTTTGTTTAATTTTCCAATCTGTATCCTGGAGTAATAATATTTCATTGCTACAAAGAATCAAGTACTGTTGAGTGCTATGTAAATGCCAAGTGTGGTGAGAAGAAAATGGAACCTGGAATGAGATGCTGGAAAAACAATACCACATGGGCAAGATATGAAAGAATAGAAAAATGAGGGATAACACAGACTTAAGAAAACCAAGAAGAAATGAATAACATGTAAACCAATTGCTTTTAATCTGCTTGTTTTCTCTAATTTGTCAGTTCCTCTACATCAGGAGAAAGACAGAATATTGGTGAGCTCAAATTGCATTATGAAGCCATGCCTACCTGGAGGGGGAAAATGACTCACCAAAATGTACATAGAGTCCTCTAGCAGATGAGACTTCACACATGCAGACATTTTAGTGTTTACAGCTACATGTAGCAAGATGGATTTAATCTCTTCCATAGAGAATACTATAATATGTTGGGAGTAGAACAGTATTTCTACAAACTGCCATGATTGCTGAGAACTTCCAGTGATATCTGGAATTTCATTCATGTTTAGGGTAAATATCAAATGTTTTTGACAGCATTAGCAAATAGATACCTTGCTCTACAACCAGTGTGACCAACACTTCTAACTAAAAACACACTGTATTTCTACCTTATGCTCAAAGAAGGAAAAAGTGTGTGCTCCTGGAAACAGGTCTGTTTTTCAACATCGAATCTTCTGCTTCTCAAAATAATAAAGAAAAAGCCAGTCTCCTCTGTTTGCATAAGCAGAATATCTCTTTTAGCAGTTGCTCCTTCCTTGCATAGGGTGTCTCTCAGCAAAAGTGATAACTAAATAAATAAACTGTGCCTCTTTCCCTTCATCTGCCTCTTGCTCCTAAAATGCCTCATTTTTTTTTACATAATTGATCAGCGTTATTTGGATGAATGTGTTTGCACAGCTTTGGCAAGCATATGTGTATTTTTTCCTTCTCATGCTGGAAGGAATAGTTTATTTCAAAGAGTTAAACAGCCGCAGGGACCCTTGAGATGTTCTACATCCTCTAGCTGTGGTATGCACTCCTCTCAGCTTTGAACGATACACTATGCAGCAGCTCCTTTGAGGATATGGCTATGTAAACCATCTTACAGACTCTTTTCCTACCTATACTAAAGGCCTAGTGTCTCCAGGAAAAGAAACCTAACGAGCCCTGTAACTGGAAAAAACTACTGCTAGAAAGAATCAACAACAGGAAAGGATCAAAATGAACAGGTAATCCAAACACATGCCTGAAATTCCATCATTAATAATATAATTGGCACAAATGTTCTCAACAATGCTCCACTGTTAGTCACATATACCATTGTTTACATTGTTGTGATGCTTAGATTAACACAGATATAACTGCAGCTTAAGTCTGGGACATTTGTGGCATGACATAAGTCAACCTCCTGTCACACATATGTTTATTTTGCCGTCTTCTAAAACAGAAGAGGGAGTCAGTAACAAAGATGCAGATCCCATATGTGCTGAAGTCCCAGAGCCACATGGGTTTCTTTTGGTAACTGGAATCATTAAGTGAAAAAAAGCTATGAAATAAGTCCTTTAAACACAATAGCCAAATTCTTTTCTCAGTCACTAAATGTAGCTCAGGAATTTTGACTCTTTTTTTCAGCTGCCAAATGAAGCCACAGTAGGAGTACATGGTTGGTCTTATGAAAAAACAAACACATTTGTGCTGGTACAAGTCTTAAATTCACTGAAAAAAACCCCCCACCACTTTTAAAAAATTATTATTTGGTGAAATCATTCATTTTTCTCAGAGAATAGAAATTAATAATGTCCCCTGTGTCACCATATGTGATGGCTCTGTGTAACTTAATCTTGTGATCCATCCCATTCAGTATATACATGCAGCCACTTAGAAACAGCAAAATGTTTACCTAAGCATGTGCAGCACAGATCCGATTTGGACAAGGTATATTAACCCCCACATTTCCCTAATTAATTTACATAGCATTTCACTTCTGAAAATGATGAATTGTCAGGCCAGTCACTCTGCTTCTTCATTTAAAGACAGACAACATTTCATGACCACACTTCAGTAGCTTCAACATATCAGGAACATTTTACCCACTTCTGAAAGGCTCCACAGGAAGTTATCAGCTTTGTGCTGACTGACAAAGGGTATTCTTAAATCTGTCAGTCCAGACTCCTTTCTTAATAGTCAGCTGGTTCTCTATTATAAATTCTGATACCCTTTTTTTGTTGCTCACATAAGTATTATATCACTTTAATATTGGGGGGACACAGAAAAAATGAGTCAGGGGAGGAAAACCAATCAAAGATGAAGGTAAACAGCATGGGGAAAAAAGATTCCTAAAAGGTTTTTCCCTGACAGGGAAGACAGGCATAGGTTGTATGAAGAGTACGGGGAATCAAGGAATTGAGGGATCTACCTGCACTGACTGAAGAAAGGATTTCTGGATAGAAGACACTTGCTATTACTGGAAGACAAACAGAAAAGACAGAATACAGAACCTCTGTAAAATGAACAGACCCAAAGGAGACTGAAACACAGCATTCCAAATAATTTAGGAAAAACAACATTGAGGGCAAACATTTCCTTTATATAACTTGGCAGGCCAGTGTTAAAAAATGTGGATCTCTAGCACTTGGCAACAGCAGATGGCCAAAAATGTCTTGTGTGAATAATATGCAAAGCAACTGTGAGTTTTAATTCCATTTATCACAAAAATTGTAAAAAGATATTCTACTTTGCCAAATTTTAAACTATTTTTCCCATCTGTTTTTCTTCTTTTTTTGTTACTGCAGTCAAGTTCTTTTAAATATCGCATATCAAGCACTAACAATTATTTGTCTATTACAAAACATTATTCAAGCATCATAGAACTGATACCACAATGCAGAAAACATTTCCAAGTGTCTCTTATTAGTTTTGTTAGAAGCTAACCTATCAACAGTGGGACAGCCCTGGAACAAGACTTGGAGAAAGTGGTCTGTCCATCCATTATTACTGATAAATGCACATTCCTTGTCACACAGGCAAAGTTCAGCCAAATGATTTTACTATATATCAGTCCACACAGGTTATCATATCCTTTTTTCCTAATCAAGAAATTTGCTCAGAGTGCACTAGCTCACCACTTCCCTATGAAAGAAAAACATCTTTGATACCTTATTCATGTCGCTTTTCTATGAATTAAAGCTATGATCCTTTTTCCTAGTGTATATATCCTTCTGAGACCAAAATACTAAAGATTTTGAGGAGTCACGAGAGCTTTCATGTACCCACAGGTTTTGCTCTAACTTGAAACATCCTGAAAAAGGATGTAGACTAGAAATTGGTCTGCCTTAATGCCACTGCTAATAAGAGGAAATATTCTCAGGTTAATAGACAATCAGCAAAGTTACAACTGACTAGAACACTGAATCAGATAAACAGAAACTGGCCTAAATCGCCTAATAAAGCAAACCATGTCTGGAAATTGTGGGAGAGATTCCTAGGTGGAGCAGACCAAATCCATGGCATAGATCCTGCTAACAGTTTGCCAACATTGCCTATCCTGAGACTTCAGTCCAAGCCTGGACCTTAGCAATGCTTAGTGAGGTGTCAGTAATGGCCTAGATATACTCACCTTCAAACAACTTCCTAGTTTGTTTATTCTTAGAGACGATAATGCTTTACAAATGACTTGCAAGAACAAAGAAAAATGTCCTGTCGAACCAAGTTTGTCAGAAGAGAGGACACCATAGGTTTCCTCCTTGCTGCATGGAGAATGGCCAGGTGTTAACAGAGAATTTGACAAACAGCTGACAGTGGACCTGAGGCAGGAAGACTAGGTTTTGGGGCATGTGGGTTGCCTCTACCTTAAAACGAAAGTGACTTTTTCTTCCCTATTCAAGAATTTTCTAGCCACTTCATGTTGTAGAATCTAATTTTTATTTTAAAATATTGTAGTTCTTCTATTATAAACAGAATTCCAAGGACAGGGTAAATCAAGGCCTTTTCTCCTTGAGCAGTGGGCAGAGCCTCTGTTAATTCCCTCTGTTTGTTCTGAATGGTCTTTTGCTTGAAAGACTTATTTTCAGCTGCAAGAATTATTCAATTATGAAAGCAAAAAGACCACGTATTTCAACAGAGTAAGAAACTAGCAAATTGTATGATCTCGGACATGAAAGTTTCTGATGAAGCATCAATTTTCAGTATAAGAACTAGAAATTTGTCAAATCCTACTAGGCATAATTTCTTCACTAGCTAATGAAAAAAACACTTGTTTAATTTCTTAGTCTTCCCTTTGCCATTTCATAGACCTGGATTATTGTACCAAAGCTGATTGATCTATCAGGTAGCAAATCCCGAAAAAAGTTAACCCTACAGGAAAGTCTGATAAAAAATGACAGCATTTTTAACTTAAAGAAAAGAAACTCAAATAAAAGAAACTCAAAGAAGAGAGACTGAAAAGAACTGAAAGTGTGGTAAATCACCAAAATAAGGCCATTTTTAGGACCTATTGATCAGGAAATTATGAACTTTTTCTGCAGCTTTGCATCAGTTGTGGGAAAAGTCTTGGAAATGGTGGTTAAAGAGCAAATGGAAGAACTGTCAGTAAACTACATCTTGAATCAAGGACAGCCAACATGGGCTCAGGAAGGGAAGGGCATGCCTCGGTTACTTGCTGGAATTATTTAAGCCTGTGGCTGCCAATACAAACACGGGGAATGCTGCGGATACTGTGCATTTGGATTTTCAGAAAACACTTGCCAGAATTCCTAACTAAGATTACTGTCTAATGTGCAAAGCCATAGCTTAATTCCAAAAGGGCAAAGGGGCCCTCACAGAAGTAAAAGGCTGCCCCTTGGGCAGGAAACAAGGCAAACCCCTTTAAGTTGCAGGGAGATTTTTGGTGTTGTTAGCCTTACCAATAAGCTTATAAATTCCATCTGTGAGATGGAATTGATATGTACTAACACTTGAAGAGAATGAGTTATGATATATCTAGTGGCACAAATGGAACATTGTACTACTAAACATGAAGGCTAATTAATAATCAAATTGTAACTTTGCTGATTTTATAAAAGTAAAAGTAAATTTCAAGATTAAAGAATCTCAAGGCAAGGGGCACATCTGTAAACTCACTCACCAAATCCCTACAAAGCTTATTAGAAACTTAGGCTCAAAACACAGTAGCACAGTTTTAAGCCTGAGCCTCTGAGAAAAAACAAAAGTTAGAGTAACTGTGAAGCTTGAAGTAAACAACTAAACTGTCAACTTAGTTACAGAACTGAACAGAAAAAGCCAAACTTCGTTTGATCAGAAATGAAGGTTGAAAATAAAATTTTAAGGTGAAAAAAATATTGGGAACTAGGAAAAAAAACCTGATTCAACCCTTCCAAAATGTTGTATTTCCAAATGTTAGTAAAAAAAGCAAGGCAACAAAGGTATGAAATTAGAAATAGGCAAAAATTCTCTTTTACCTACAGTGCAATTGAAGCACTTACTCAGAATTAAGGAAACACATATCCTCTGCCATTTTCCTAGTCCCCAGGAGTCTGACTTTCACCAGTGTGCTAGAAGGTATTTTTATACTGTTGGACGTATTTGCTATTTCACTGAAGCGGTTCTCCCTGAAAGAAGTATTATATATTCCTTTAGTTGGAAGGATGAAAAAAAAAGTACTGACTAAGCAGTAGGGAAACAGCCTTGTCCCTGATTTAATTATTATTTTACACAAAGTAAATTTAGGGAATTTAATGCTGACACCTTCAGATTGGACTAAATGTCTTCCTTTCAACCAGAAAAATGTGAGGGTTCTGTGCAAATCTCTTCAACAGAGAGGACACTCTGTATTCTGGTGAACATCAGCATTGGAAGCCCCAGCATTTTAAGTATTGTAACCACTACCAGATTAAGACAGCTGTCCACTTCAATTCCAGTGCAAATTTGACAAATCATTTCACAGTGAATCACTTCACAACTCTCATCTGTCAGGTTATCACGAGAATCTATGCTCATTCTCCCAGAGCAGAGAGTATTAAACACAATGTGTAAAGTACTAGTATTTTTACAAAGAGTGATCTATAGGTATGCATTTTAAAGAGGAATCGTAGACCTCAGAGCTTGTGTCTAATTTCTGCAAAAATCCAAAACTTTTGCTTTATCAATCAGTAAAACAAACCCAAAAAAAGGCTAGTCATGGTAATTGCCATGTAATGGTCTTGTAATGATAAATGAAATAACTTTCATCGTGTAACACTTTTGGAGATTATTATTTGATTATTATTTGATCATTTGTACATATTTTTGTAGGTTAAAACATACCTGTGATGCACTAATGAAGCAAAATACTTTTGCTTCATATTAGTGCTTTCTTAAAAAAAAAAAACCAAACAAAACCCAACAACTTGCAAGTCCTGATTCTGTGTAAATAAGTACAAGGGAAGACATAGCCCATACTGGTTTTGGAGGATTATGCCACCATCCAGTATGACTTCTTTACAACGTGGGGACACCTCTACTCCAGCTGTCACTACAACTAAGAAAACAAAGTATCCACATTTCACCAAATCTGCAGCCTCATAATAGACGACTGCAAAATATCAGACACCGGAAGGAGCTCTGTGGCAGCTGATTCAGTGTTTTGAGAGTGATATTCAGTAACAACTCTGTTCTGTTTACACAAGGGGACTAAAATAAACAGGAGTTTATATCAGTGATTCATTTGCACCTTGAAGATTTCCTTGAAACCTTCATATCTCCTGGTCATACCCAACGCTTCTATTTCAATGACCTTACAAAGGATCAAGGCTAATGTCACAAGAGTTTGTGGCTTACTTGTCAATGCATTTTGCACAAATTCAGTACCACCTTTATCATGCCAAACCCACAAAACTAGGATTGGGGTAAATCAGCAGTAGGTATTTAGGAACAAAAAGCAAATATCACATGTTGCATGTGAAAAAAAGTAGTAGTATAAACATGCAATCAACTACGTGGGAATGAAATTTCATGTTAAAATAACTTTTTGCAACACCAGTTTTGTTTTTAGATTGGGACTTCTGCTTCAAACTACAGTGAAGGGATTAACTGAATGAATGAAGGACAAATTGATTTTCTGTGCACTATACAAAATACCAGTAACAATGGAACAGTATTTTGCAGAAAAACAGAGAAATACACAGTTACACATACATCACAAAGTGATATAGTACTTACTGTTTGTTCACTGAAAGTTTGGCACAAATCATGGATTAATGTAATTGCAGCACTGCAATTACAGCACTGTACTTTAGAAAGGCAAGGTACTGTGATAATTTAGAGATTACTTAAGTAGTAAATACCATGGCAAGGTATATAATTCTAGAGGATCAGGTCAGCAAATGCAAAAATGGCAGATGATGATTTTAAGAAAGGTTTTTAAAAACCTCAGTGGGATAGCTGTGAATCCAGATTTTATTTAACACAAACCACTAAAGCCTGGGAGAGGAGGAGTTCCTCAGGATGGCCCTGCTTTTGGCACGGTGCTTGATGTTTAAATAAGACACACGGAATATGTGTTGTCCTATAACAAAAACTAAGTTGGGAAACACTTTTTTCCAAAAACAGGAGAGAAAAAGATACCACATTCAGGGTCTATATCTCAATGGCTGGGATAGCGTAATCAGGTAAATGGTCATTGTTTGAATCAATCTTTATAGCACACAGCTAATAGTAAGATACAGGCAAATGGCAAGTTAGGGGCAAATCATCAGGTAACCCCTCCACCCAACAGAATTTAGCTTAGCATATTGCATGACTCTCCCCAGACAGACCTATATACAGAGAGCCTACTCCATATGTTAAGTGTCATATATACTTTATAGTAATGAGCATTATAATTTAAAGCTCTAGTCTGTAATTTCATGAAACAGCTTGTGAGAATGCTACACTATCTCATGTAAGATTTAAGCTAATGTTTAAAATTAGCAAGCACTATGTCTTTTAAATTATTTTTTTCAGCCCTGTTAAATTGTCACACAGAATGATGGCAGGTATCCTCAAAGAAGAGGGTTATTGTTTAGTTGTTTGTAATTAATTAAGCATAATTAACAACCTTTCTGATCTTCACTGAATTGTAGCTAGTTTCTCATATTTAGTACAGTATTTTTACAGGACTTTCAATTGCTAGTCCTGCATTTCTTGCCACTCTTGAGAGCTCATAACAACTGCATGCAAACCAACACTGGCGTGGCTCCAGCAGTGTCACAGCCATGCCTGCGTGCAGTGTCATGGGTAGGACCTTACAGAAAGAAGCCATCAGCATGCTCCATGCAGTCACTATGTACTCAACCCCTCCTTTCCGCCAGAACCACCAATCTTACAGCCACATCCATCTTCAGAGGGATGGGCAGAATGCATCCATAAAAAGTAACTTGGACTAGACCTGTTTGCTTGACCTGAATTGTTAGAACTTAGTGCTTAACTCAACCAGTTCCGCTTCTCTCCTTACAGTAGTAGGATATCTACCACGACCTGTTGGTATAAACTCTCTCTGAAGTCAAGTCTTTATCTTTTTACATTATTTTAGACACAGTGATGAGGACCTGAAGGGTAGGTTTGAATGTTAATGAAAAGAAAAATGAAACTTTGAAGCCCTGTAAAATTGTGTTTCTGATGCACCCTGCATTTCATGAGAGTCTGCTGTAACTATAACCAGATCACTCCACTTCTCCATTCCTGGATGCCAAAAACCGAGGCTAGATGAGCTACTGCCTCCTGGATGGACCCCTACAGGGCTCCAGAGGTCCTTGGAGCCTTGTGATAGTGATAGCAAAGCAGTTCCTTGGCAGACAAGGTGCAAGTGCTCCCACCTCCCATTTCGCACTGGGAGCCCTTAATCTGTTTTGACAATGTCACTTGCAGCTGTGCTCTGTGGGATGATTTTCTTTCCAGTCCCCTTTTAATGGGAATTGCAATACAGATGACAAAGGATGTATAGTGATAATTACAGTCAGATTTCCAGGTAGTTTTGTGTGCCTGTGTGTGAGTGAATAAAGCAGGGCTAACAAAAATTTTGCTTGCTAAAATCTTTGGATTTTCATTCTTTCTTTTAGATGTATTTATCATTAAAAAGGTTCCTTTTTTCCATCTAATGTGGATGTAGATGGAGGAGGAAAGCAAGCATTCTTAAATTTATTGGGGTAAAACGATTCTAAGAGAGTGTCTGCTTAAAAAGCTAATGTCACCATTAGTAAGATTACTAATTATGGTAATATGCCTTGGATTTAAATGCATAATACGGCACTGAAACCAATAATACTTCCAAAAGTACATACTTCCTTTTAGAGATCTTCCATGCAACTCCAGTTCAAGTACCACAGGATTACAAAATCTATCTTCACTATTATTTTGGCATTTAAAGGTACTAAATGCAAGTCTCCTGAGAAGATGCAGTGCAACACTTGTTCACAGATTTTGCTACTGGAAGTTTTTTAAGACATGTAATGAATTAATAGCACCACTGCAGAGCATCTGATATGTACTGTGTAGTTTGACAAGATATGAAAAGGACAAAAAGTGTAAAAAGAAAAAAAAATCATAAATTTTATACAAAGTTCTCTCTAAAATGAGTAACTTCAGTTGGAAGCACAGATCAAAGGACTAATTTATAACAAGACACAAAACAGCTAGAAGTCATCACAATTACAGTTGTTTAGACGTGCTTCTTGAAGGCCAGATGCAGGGAGGCAGCATCCAGCAACAGAACTGCTGCAAGAGGCCTACAGTCCCAAAATGACTCTTTCACCTCAGCACATCCACCAATCCAGCTATGGCCTATCCCTGTTTTCCATTTTATACAGCAAATGTACCCAGGTCTTACTGTGCATAAGGCAGGGAGCATACTACAGCCTCAAATAACTTCCAAATACAGTCATCATCTCTTTGCAAAGAGAATCATTCAATTTCTGAGACAACTAAAACACCTTGAATTACCCTCTCTGCTCACCCCTGACTTCTGTGTAAGGAGAAGTAGGTTTGACAAAAACACTCTACTGAGCATTAATCTCCTGCTGACAGAACTGTCATATTCAGTCAAGTACATTTGATGCTGATAATGATTTAGGCTCTATAAAATACCAATGTTGATAGTTATAATTTTTAGCTGTCAGATTATACTCCTCTACTAGCAACCTGTTTTCTACTAAAAATGCTAACTGGTTCTCTGAATTATAAAGTGAAAAAAAGTGAAACAGGAAGATACCATGGACAAAGCTGTAATTACAGAAGGTTCTGGTGACAACAGCAGGCTCTGGAGCCTCGCTCATCTGGTTAATTATGATGTCATCACCCCCTCAATACACAATGTTTATAGGACTTTACTTCAGGGCCTATCATTTATTCTATATACTAACATTTAGAACTATAACCATGATACAACCTCGTCACTGGGAAAGGCCACAAACCCTGCTGTGGTATGTGTCAGTGCCAGTGCTGCTGCTCTACTGCATCCGAGACAGAGCCACAGAAAACACATGGCTTTTAAAACTGATCGCTGAGGTAAATCAGAAAAGCACTGCTAATTGGAGGTGCACTGATGTAACTGACAGCTCTGTACTTCTGGTGCTGTCCATTTTAAAAAGTGTCTGCAAAACATGTTAATTAATTAACCTGTAGCACCTCCACAGCAGGCAAGTTAGTCCTACTGGAGATATGTCTCACTTAAAATATTAAACTGTATGGACTGAAGTTTAGATGTTATGTTTTGGTTCCAAACTATTTTTCCCATGTGGAAAACACAGGAACAGATGCGAAGTATCTGGTTCTGATTTCCACTGCAGCATATAGATCAGGAGGAACTCTACTGAGTGAAGCCAGATTACATCTACATGAATTGCCGTGTAAATATTGTGGAGGATGTGGAATTAGAACCCTGAAACTTGTTTCAAGCCATAAGATCTCTAATGTCTCAATAACAAACCTCTCATATCTCTGTTTCCAAAACGGAAGATGGTATTCCCAGTCAGAACTAACCCTGCCCAGAAAGAAACAAATATTTTTAAAGCTTAAAAAATGAGGTTTTTTGCTCCAAAGCTTCCCATGACTGTGTATCAATTGCTAAAGGGAATGGCATTTAAAAAGAAAATTATAATATTGAAAAGTCAATTTCTTGCATTTGACAGAGTATTTGATATTGCCCTTGAGATTCTTTCACTTCAGACCTGATAGATTGGAAATGCTATATTATAACTTGTTCTACATTAAAAACTAGCAACAATTCTAGATAAAATATTAAATATCTTGCAGCACTACAAAATAATAGGAAAAACTCTCAGCAGCAATACAAATGTTGTTCATATGTAGGATTAATTGAATTTTAACAGTGTAGATGTACACCTGAAAATAAACACGTGTATCCACACAGAACCATTACTGTGTCCGGATCTTCCTGTGCAGCGACAGAGCATTTTTTTCTCCCACCTTTTGAAATCTACATTTGAAAGATTTTTTAGTTATTATAGGAGGCATTAAGACCTGAAAAGTTTCCACCAACTGAGTTGTCTGAGAGGCATCAGATGCAGGTAACAGCTTGACGAGGAGAGGCCCAAGAGCGAGCACTGGCAGCAGGAGATGGGGGGCTGAGGGCTGTGTGCCTGGGAAGCCCAGAAATGCTTCTGAGGAGGAGCACAGGCTGCTGCAGCGAGACAGTCTTCAGGCGGTGGTTTCCTTTCCTTTTGTACCTGGACAGCAAAGGGAACAGAAAGATGCTTAGGATCCACCTTATACCCCACCTGCAGTACTGCGTTCAGCTCTGGAACCTCAACACAAGAAGGACACAGACCTGTTGGAGCGGGTCCAGAGGTGGCCATGAAATTGATCAAAGGGCTGGAGCACCTCTGCTATGGGGACAGGCTGAGGGAGTTTGGGGTCTTCAGCCTGCAGAAGAGAAGGCTCTGGGAAGACCTGAAGGGGTCTACAAGAAACCTGGGGAAGGACTTTTTACAAGGGCATGTAGTGATAGGACGAGGGGTAATGGCTTTAAACTGGAAGAGGGTAGATTTAGATTAGACATTAGGAAGAAATTCTTTCCTGTGAGGGTGGTGAGACACTGGCCCAGGTTGCCCAGGGAAGCTGTGGCTGTCCCCTCCCTGGCAGTGTTCCAGGCCAGGTTGGATGGGGCTTTGAGCAACCTGGTCTGGTGGGAGGTGTCCCTGCCATGGCAGGGGGGTTCGAATGAGATGATTTTTGAGGTCCCTTCCAACCCAAACCATTCTGTGGTTCTCTGATTCAGTGTTATTTTACACCAACACTTTACCTCTGATGGCTTTCCACTGGCACGATAGATTCAGGCCGTTGCGCGACCTGAACCCAGCAACCTGAGGGAGGCCGCTGCACCCGGGCGGCCCGGGAGGCGCCTGCGGGGGTCCGGGGCGACCTCCCCCGCCAGACGCCCCCACCGACGGTGCGCGGGTGCCCTCTGCTGTCCCGCCGTGGCGGCGGCGGCGTCCAGGGCAGGGGTGGACATGCACGGCTTCGGCGAGCGGCGAGCTGGCCGCTGTTCGGGGGAGGCCGGAGTTTGTAAACAATGGCTACCAGAAGTTAGCAGTGGGTTCAAAGATAAGCGTACACCCTTATCTCTTCAAATAAAGGGTAAAAGTGGTGGAAATGAGAGGTGAGAACGCTTCAGGAAGGTGGAGACAAGGGGCAGGCAGCATCCTACACTAAATGAGCGTGGAATGAGAGCAAACACACAGTACCTACCCACAGCATTTAATCCAGTCTGATGAACAGGTCTAAAATCAATCTTTAAAAAGTATTCATGACGTTAACCAAAATAAACTAACAGGTCACTTTAGGAAGGCTATATCTGGGACTATGAAAACACTGGAACCTTTGAAAAAGAGACTCAAATTCTTTCATTCGCATCAATTGTCTTAAATAAACAGTATACTGAGATGAGGCTTCATATTAAATATCATCATTTTAATGGTTTTCAGCAGAAGGAAATGGAAAACATTAGTGAAATTAACCTGACAGATGAGGTAGCAGAGCTGCAATTTTAAAAGTAATATCCTTCCGTAAGCTCCAAGAAAAACGAAATAGTCTTGTGTTTTTCTGTAGGCTCCTGATTTTATTTTCTGTTGCTTTGACTGGCAAGCCCAAATGTTTTAGCATTAATTTTATTACTGAGGAAAAACATGATTATTTCATGAAGATTACGTTAGAGATGCATCTCATACATCTAATAGCATATTATGAATTTCAGTGAAAATGTTTATCCAGCTGTTCATCTTACTAAAAAAATCAGTAGATCAACATGACAATTATAGCTATGCTTTTCCCCAGTGTTTTTTTGAAATTAACATCCACAGAAATTAGCATTTCTGCAAAATCTTTTACCTTTGCTAAATGGACAACTACTGATAAAAGATTCCATTGAAAAAATGTAGAGTGGACATTAGTCACAAAGATATTCTACTTCTACTATACCTGCGTGACTATTTTATCATTTTCCCCATTGATGGTTACATGATTGGACCCCATGAACTAAACACTGAGGAGAAAAGGAAATTATGGAAATGTGTCTTTCTAGTTTATATGGATTTTTGAAAATATCTTCCTCATGAATTTACTGTGTGAATTCATACACTTGTTATTTACACTCCAAGACGTACATTTCAGTCTACCAGAAGGACTGAATTGCAAATTTAGTCAAAACCTCTCAATGACCCATTTTAAGATATTAATCAGATCTGCTAAACAGTGGCACAAACTTGCCTGGTGGTTGCCATCAAAGATGGCAAATCTCTTGACAAGCCTGAAATGCAGGACACTTGCCAAAGTAAATGCAATTTCAGATCCTACTGATCTGTGTAAATATAATGATTATTAGAGCTTTTTCAGGCATAGTTATTCAAGAGGAAAGAGTGAACATTAAGACCCTGCTTGCTCCCTGATAGCATTACCTGGAGTTACCTAAACACCAGAGCATGGTTGCAACAATAACTTGATTGTTACAGACAGGAGGGGAAAAAAACACAACTACTTTTTTTTCTTTCCTATATAGTTATAGCATAGAAAGGAACTTAATTATTTCCCCATAGCTGATGCAGTCCTTTACCCCTACTAAAACTAGCAATACAAACATTTGCTATGGTAGGAAATGTGGAGTTTTATTCTAGACAATAGCTGTATACTTCTAACTGGACTGAAATAGATTGATTTTAAGCCACGTAAACAGCCTTTCAGTGGTATTTAATGTTCTAGTTAAGGCTGACCAGTACAGAATTTGATCTGTTAAGTAGAACAGTTAAATGTAACTACTAGAACTGTCCCAATAACAATAGATAAGGATTTATGCTGGAAAATAAAAGGGGTAGATGTTGTCTGGCTGCAAAACACAACTGAGAGAAGGTAAGAGAAACATACCTGAACTACAGGTCCCATGTGACAAAAGAGGAACATTATAGAATATTTTTCTTGGCCTTCACTGAACAGATGCTTTGTCCAAAGACATTCCTTAATTACAAGAAAAAGAAAATAAAATGCCAGTATTCTCTTGATTAAAAAATTAACCAATTTTCATAACTGATATACTGCAGACTATTAGTTTTCAGGTTTATCTACTTCATGCATGTAGACAATAGTATCCTCTTAACCAGTATTGTAAAGTTTCTTAGCACAGTTCCTAAGCAATTTTAGTAACGTTAGAGGCTTTTTGGTCCAAGATTCTGATTGAGGCTTAAGTTGTTTAGCAAAGAGTGAAATTCGGTGGGCTCTGCACAAGGAGAACATACGTTTTACATCCCATGCACAGGGATTAATGTAAAAATAGATAAGGTTATTTCAGACTGCAAAAGGTACAAATGCTTCAAGTCCAAGCATTAGAGAGCAGAATGAAATACTTGTGCTCACACTGAGCGTATCCTTTCAGCTGGAAAAGAAGAAATAATCAGTTTACAGGAGGGTCTCTCTGCACCTGCAGTTCAGTTGCTGCGGTCCATCATCTCCATTACCTTTGGAAGTAGACTATGTAAAAAATGTCGAGCCACACTTACGAAGAACTCTGAGTGCTTCCTGTGTTGTCTCCTTGCCTCAGTCTCAACCAGGGCTGGAATCTAATAACTCGGAACTAGTGATTTCCTGGCAGAATATTATATTTCTGCTTACAATCATTCTTTCTGGGAATTGAGGTAGGGCTGTGGAGAGCGCTGAATCTCTGACTGTGCAGACTAGATTAGATTTACTCTAATCCAATGTTTTAAAACAATATTTACCTTGCTTTAGTGGAATTTTAGCCATTTCCTTTATTACTTTGATGATACTTCAGAGATACTTCTAAACCTGGACAGGAAGAAAGAAGAGTTGTTCCAGGGAAAATTGCAGAAGTCTACACAAACATTATTTTTTCCACCATTCTGCTATATGCTTGTATCTATTTATATATAATATACATATGTGTATAATACAAAACTGATTATGAAGAAATAGTTTACTGCAAATATTTAAATAAAACATGTTGGAGCCAGGGAGTGCATGCTATTTTTCATATTCTGTTTTCCTTATCAAGCGAATTTTGGTGCTTTTCCAATGTGCAGATGATATGAAGGCAACCATAAGGTTAATCTTCCAGGTTTCTAACACTCCAAATCTCCTACACAAGAGACAACCCAAAATGCATTCAAATTATTATATTCTTATAATAGATCTGTGTAGACCTAGCAAGAAACAAGTTACTTTAACCAGTCCTGAAAATATTTGACTGGTATCAGCCCAGATGCAACTCGGCGAGTTAGAAATACTGCTGTGAAGATCAAAGTTCGTTGTCACCATGTCTGGCTAACACAGGCAATTATTAAAATGAAGGAGAAAACTGTTTGGGCCAGAACTTGGACCCCTTCTGTTCTATGTTTAGAACAAAACAAGGAGTTACAACACAATATTTTGAGGCTCTATTTCCACTCACTTTATTCCATTAAGGATTTCAAATAGAAATCCAAAGCTGCCACAGCTTTTGTTTCTGTGTGCACAGTTCTTCCACAAACAGGGAAAGAATTACTTTCAGACAGGACTCATTATTTAAATAACACATGATTCCACCCAGTTACAAATACACTGGCTGAGCAAAAAAATTAAATTAAGGGGCACATTTCACCAGTTTAAAGGATTATGAAATGCAGAAAGAGTTCTAGAGGATCTGCAAACCCAAAACACCACAAAGGTCTCTTATCCATAGCTATTTATGCTGCTATGTTTAATGACAAGTTTTGCAAGCAAACCATTTGGTTTGTTTCATCCTGAAGAAATGAAAATAACAGTAAAATTTAGCAGTTACATGAAATCATATACGTTTGAAGAAAAAAAAATTGATTTTTTTTTTTCTCAAAAATTTCCCTCTAATTGATACCAAGTGAAAATGAGAGGCTGTTCCAAGGACTCAGGGTGATTCAAGTTCCCACTTTTCTCAGGGGTAACAGAGTTCACGGCCATTCCTTGAAATCCAGAGGATCATAGAATCAGTCTTAGGTCTCTGTCCGACCTGGGATTCATTTGTTCTTGGCTCTGTGTCTTCAGGATGATTGTTTCTCTTCTGCAGAAACAAGGAAAATCAGATCCACCTTCATCCCTCTAATGCTTTCTGGCCTGAATCTCCACCTTGTCTCTTTGATCTCACACGTAAAGCTTCTTTGAGGCAGTTCCCAACCTGTCTGTGCATTTCTGTGGGCAGTATTCTTTCACAGCACCTGTTTTTAGCAATCTCCTTGAGTAAAGCTGGGGACATAATTAGGTGCTCCATGGACCCTGATATGCAGGAGATCTACATACCCCTTACCAGGACAAAAGAGTAATCCTAAAATTCACAGTCTCTGTAAAAAATGGACTTTCCCTAAATTTTCTTTTTGGCCACAATCTTCACAAGACATTAAATAGCATTAAAAACATATTTATATATTCTATATAAAGAAGCAAAGATGTTCAGAAGACCTCTGAAGTGGAAATAGGAAGACATAACTCAAAATTCTTTTCAGTTAGGAAGCTTATTTCTTATACAGACTAGCATTACCAATTCTAGAAAGCTTTTGAAGATACAAGAATTAAGGAATACCATCAAGGAACTAAAGCCATATTTCTCAACTCTTGCTGATTTGCAATAAATCTCAGCAGTATTAAAGTTCAGAGGAAATTGTATTTAATTTCCTTTTGTTCACTATCTTTTTCTTTAGATTTTATGGAAAGTTACGAGAGACTCATTCTGTCTTCTGGAGACTCAGCCTATCATAAATCCTTAAACTGACACATTGGTCTACTTAATGGACTCTGCTGCTTTTCTTTATCTTGTGCTTCTGCATTTCCCGATACCATCTGGGACCACAGGTGGAGTGTTGACATAAAGCTAGAAAGTTTTCTTCTGATGAGATGGACAGACAGATAAGGTTAAAGAGATGTGTCAGCTGCCCATTTCCTAACTCTGAGGTTCCATTGTTGTATTACCCAGCACCGGTGGTTCCATCCAGTTTGTTTAATTAATTTTAATGCTTACATTTCATGTTGATATTTTTCTCTACTTCGATATATTGAGACCTGGGGATTTTTTTGAGACAAAAACCCTTAGAGTACTCTGAGTAGAACTCTATGAAGAAAAAAATAAAAAAAATGAGAAACAAGTTCTAAATTGTTTCACAGTACATCATCAACGTTCCTTTTTCTTTAATTCTATTTTAAATAAAATGGAAAATATTCCTTGCTGTTATGACTGCTGGTGAAGAATTTACCCCTGGAAAGGTTTTTAACATCCAGTAACTTTTTTTTACTAAACTGAATTGGCAGTCAAAGCAGCAAACGTCTAACCTAATAGCTGGCAATAATTAAGAATCTTGCTCAAAATTAAGAATGTTGCAGACAAAATATTATGGATTCAAGGCCATCAACCCATAATCACAGTGCAAAGGCTGACTTCATCATGGCCACAGGAAGGCTTGTTCATGATACAGGGAGGAGGCAATGCCCTGTCATACATATTTTGGAGCTATAGGTACCATTCCATGTTCTAGCAGCTTTGCTGAATTATGAAAGAGCTGCTTCTGCCATGCCACATCTCATTTACAGCAGGAAGTATATTCAGAACAATTCATAGACTTACACAGGAGCTTCATTGGCCCATTTCTGAGTGATTCCTTTCTGGTAAGTCTAGAAATATGGAAGTGAACTCTGCAAAGCTGTCACAAAGCCCCATCTATGGATGGTTACTTGGTCACCTATGTTATGATGACAGAGATTAAAAGCTTCTGATATTTTATTATACTTTATTCACATGACAAAGAAAACTATCTCTAAGCACAATTGCTTCATAACAATATCACAAGCTATAGAAAAATTTTAGCATGTGGTTTTTCTTGTCAAAGACATCTTGCTCCACAAGTTAACTTATCTTCTGAAAATCAAGAGGGCAAATAAAACTGGACCTAAACTGGAGTCTGTCACAGCAATTTCAAACAGGACAAAATGAGTATAACAGTTTTGCATCCACACAACTTAGCCATCAATACTCGCATGATGGGAACGGAGTTTAAGTATCACTTATGACAGGGAATGCAAAGGAGCATCCCAGAATAAAATTTCTAAGTGAATATATACCAGGATGTTTACTCTGAAAGTTCAGGAGAAGAAAACTAACAGGTTAGGAGAGACTCCAATCTGCATACAAATGTATATTTTTTTCCTGTTTCACAGATTTTTCTCTCCTACTTCCAGTACAAAAGTCATCCAAATTATCTGAAAGGCTGACAAAGTGAGTTTTCTTCCATGCATATATAAAATATTTAAGAAAAACTAGTTTAGCCTCTGTTTTCTTTCTTCATGCAAAGCAAAGGTAGATAACTATCCTTCAGGTATAATTTGGAACACAGAAAAATTCCGTCTGTGTTAATTTGAAGGACATCCTTTGAAAACTATGTATAGTATGTGTCTATGTTTCTATATACAATTATTACTTTCCTTGGATTTGATAGCATGTCCTATCAGCCACAACTCCTGTTTTACTTGGCAAGCCTCCCAACAGTCAACAGATGTTTTCTCCCTCCTATCTCTTCAGCAAGCAAATGACTTCCAAATGATATTCATCTTCCCTTGAACACAGGGTGACTCCTTTTGTCCTGAGGTTCTCTTCTGAGCTCTAGTGTTTAGAAACTTGGTAAATCAAAAGGGCCCCTTTTCAGAGACTGTGCACACCTTTTGTGTTTATGAAGTTATACAATAGACCACCAGGGTTAATAGTATAGCCAACCAGGCTCACCTCTAAAGTGCTGGAAGTGTCTCAGGTATAAAAATCTGTAATTCAAAATGGTTTTGCATTGCATGCTTCTCTGCTCGATAAAAACTGATTCAATTTACCTGCTTGAAAGCTTTACATCAGTAAGTGATTGGTGCTTGCCATATACTATCTGACTGCCAACACAAGCTGCTAGGATTCAAAGAACATGCATAGATCATCTGATGCTACTTCCTTTTGTACTTTCATAACTGAAGGCAGCATAGGAGATGGAAGGAAAATCAAGACTTCTCAAGCTTGTGCTAAGTTGAAATATTACAGTTAAATTAAGTCTAATTAATTTAGCTTCCTCATGCTAAAGGTCTAAAAATAAATCAGACAGTTTTCAGAGTTAACATTCTAGACCAGACACAAAAATTCCCAGAAGTATAATCAAAAGAGTATTTTTAAATTAGCACTTATTACAGTTAAGGAACCTAGACATCTTTTAAGACTCAGCTGAGCTCTCTTTATTCACTCAGAAATCTCAATTAGTTAATATTATTTTGAAGTCCCTATTTTTGATATTTGTGTTCAATAAAGTACAGTAGGTATGCTTTCAGAAAAGGATATATGTTAACACTTGAAAAGCATATATTTCAATGTATATTTGAAAGATAAGCTTCTACAAAGTACTTCTCTCTCTCCAAGCAATTTACAATTCTGAAAATGTGATCTGCAAGACATGCACACACATGAGGAAGGAATTTGTGAAGAAAGAAGGATTCTGTATATCTTACTCTCTTAGTTTTCATCACAGAGTTATGACTGTTCAAACCAGAATACTCCATTCTGTTACATAACCAGGCACTCTTCCAGGCATTCTGGTATTAGCAGGACTTCTAACCCTTCTCAGAATAGGTTCTACAAATGTGTTACCTAAAATTCTGGATCCACAGGCCCTAATAACTGTAAAGTGGAGTTGCAGTAAATTAAATACTACTAGGCACAGATGCACAGCACAGAATATAGTGTAGGAAAAGCATAGACAGCTTGCTGGTCATGGCTAATGTTGAACACTGGCCTTAGAGATGTCTTCTGTGTAAACTCAATGGTTGTCCGTGGCCTCTCCCCATATAACCTGCATCTTCTGACCCGGAGGTCTCAGTGTTCAATACAAAGATTTGCAGACCTTAGACCTTGGTAAGAAATCCTCCTTCAAGGATTTTTCATTGCCTGACATTCTCTGCAATGTTTCCAATAATACCATTTCAACTGATCTGGTGGGCTTTCTGTCCACCTGTTGGGTTTTTTTTGCTTTTCCATGAATAACCTAACAAAAATGATACTACAAGAGAAAAGAGATCACCCATGAACGTAACCAATGCCATCCAGCATAAAACGCAAACCCAATCTCTGACTGGTATACTCTATGACACTAAAATTCAGCAATTATGTTAGGCTTTATTTTTAAAACCCTTTACTGACATTGGCAAATCCTAGTCATAATCTTGTGTGTGACTGACATATTGTGAAACTAGAAAAAGGTGCAGAAAAATTTAAAAATTACTTTACCTAGCCCACAGAGACAGTGTTTCAAGCTTAAAATAAGAAGCAGAAATTCCTGGATCTCAGCTGCATAACCAACCACAGATTCTTTTTTGCACGCATACAACCAGAATACACAGGCAAAGGTAAACTTTACAATATGTGTGTATTATTAATGTATCCAGTGCATTGGGCATCCATGTTTTAGTTTTTCACAGGGTGATTTTTGGTGTTGGTAAAAATTCAGTCCACTGTCCATACAGATGAAATCCTGTATCTGCAGGAGCAAGTATAAAAATATATGTTACCTGTCAGAGAATCATCTCCTCTTTGATCATTTTTGGCCTGCAGAAATGTAGTCATTTCTGTAAACAGGTAAAATTCTGACACGTAGGTACAATTGAGGAGAATTTGATATGGAAGAAAGCTTGCTACAGGAAATACTGTGTAATCAGCAAGCAGAGAGCTGAGAAGCTATTACAGAAATAATGCAGATTTCATCCACTTGATAACTGACTGTATCAGGTCAATGCAGGCTTGCTGTAGGCTCAGGCGAAGTAGAAGGTTTTCTAAGGCAACAGACTCTGGGGTGTTAGCATTAACCTTGGCCTGGTTGCTTCCTTTGCCCACACCTGAGGTCTGGAAAACCAGTCTGGCTGCTTCCAGACCAGTGTGGGTTTGGCATAAGCTCATTCTGTGGTGTGGAGAGGTCCCTCCAACAGCAGCTGTCAGACCATCCATCCCATAACAGTGGGAGCAGCAATCCCTGCTCTCCAAGGTCCTTCCCTATACAGGGCTTCCTGGTTGTCTGTCCCCACAGTCCCTGTAGTAGGACCCTCCCCATAGACAGCAAAATTCATATTTTTCTACATTTCTGAGAAGCACTGGGCCAGCGCTGGTTCAATATCACATTTTTTTAATGACCAGTAAATGGTTAGTTAAAAAATCATTACTCTTACAAAAGGCCTATGTTTGTAATTCCAAAGATGGACTCACATCAATGCAAGGAAAACCACCTGGTGCCAAGACTCAGTAGCTAATAAGCTGATCTCCTTCACTGTCCATTTCCACCTTTCACTAAGCTGGCTGCAATCTTAGACTCTGGCTTTACTGCTCTTCAGGGATCTCTAACACAGCCTTGAGACCTACATCAAAATTAAAACAGACAATTCATGAGCATGGACCACCTACACAGAGTTAAACCACTTGAAATTCTGTACTTTTCCTATGATGCAGTGTTAAACCCCTTACTGTTAGTATAGCATAGCTTCTTCCAGATTACAAATTCTCAATTTCATGTTGCATGTAAAGCCTGGAATCAGGGAAGCCATTTTTCACTATAAGCAATATTTCTTCCAATTGATATACACTAGAAATCATCACTGAGCAAGCTTTTTCCCCATCATTACTTTTTTTCTCATAACAGAGCTGTTGGATTTGAAACAAAAATGTGGTTCTCTAACCACAAAAATCCAACAAGGAGCACAAAGCAGAGTCCTTAAAAGGCTCCTGTTTTTTGTTTTGATTTTAAATATAGCATTAGTAAAGCACTTTTAAAATTCGATATGGCACAAATCTACAAGCAGAGCACCTAATGTAAACTGAATGGAGCATGAATTCACAAGTTTCATGTGCTGGCTTCATATGCAGCTACTTTAAAAGTATAGTTTTGAACATCAGAAATACAGAGATGAGGAAAAAAGTTGTGATATGTCCCTATTCCATCCCATCTCCTCTCTGCAGAAAGTACTGGCATAACTCTCTGAAGCTTTGATGTATTCTGAAGAGTTTATTACCTTCATATCTATTAAATGAGCTGCAAATTTTACTACAGTTTTGAGATAATGCTTTTAATAAAATAATGGATTTCAATAAAATGTAATTACTATCCTTCTAAGTATATATTACACATTTTATTGAAATTGAGCCAGAATTAAAATTTTTAAAAATCCCTGCACATAAATATGAGTTTATAGCTCGTGTGGTAGCTCCTTAGCTGTTTGGTTTGGACATGAAGTGCCACATTTTTCACAAAGTCACATTTAAATTGTCCTTGTGCTTGATTATCTACTGGCATATGCTTAATTATATTATATTTTAGAAGAAAATATATTACTGAGAAAGACCTAACATTTTATACAAATGTATGTTTGTTGAATGCTTTTTGGCAAACCAAATTAAATCCCAGATATTTTGATAGCTCTTTTTCATTCCCTGATATTCAAAGATTGTTTTCTAATAATCTGGCACATTTTTAAAAAGTGCACAGTCACACAAGTCCATATTTCTAAGTTCACTGACTAACAGAGCTACACAGAAGAAAAATTTTGCTTATTTTTGCTAATAAAATGCTAGAAGTAAAAAGGAGGGGTCGTATGAAGACAAAAAATCACCAATTAACACTGTACTCCACAGTCTGAGTTTGTCTTCTGTATTTGCAGTGACTTCCTGGACTATTGGGCCAACAAGTAAAGCAGAAAAGAGTGAAACATCTCCATCCACTTAGAAAATGCATCTCAGTCATAAGAGATCCATGAAGATATCTAGGTGCAAAATTTGCTATGTATAACAATCACAAACTGTCCTGACAGGAAGTCCTGATAATTGTGACAAAACCTTTAAATATACCATTAGTGGTGTGCTAGATACAAGCCCCTCTTGAACAGAGGTTCTCAGCTGCAAGATTTCATTGCCCAGATAAATGATATATTTCTTTCAATTTCTACCTCTCAGACTATCTAAAATGCAGAGCAATGGCAGTTTGCCATGTATCTCAGGATATCACTTCTCCATCTGATCAAATCAGGTACCTGCCCAGACTGAAATTAAGCTTTTCTGTTGCACATCTAGATTTAATTCCGAAATAAATCCAGGGTTGTGAATGATGTGATTTGCACTTGCATCTAACTCCAACACAGAATCAAAATGTTGCTCGGGCATGTGTCCATCATCCGCTTAACATGTGGCAGGGAGTCCTGGATCTCTTTCATAGTGCCTTTGTAGCTGCTGTCTCTTGCAGATGCCTCTTACAGAGGTCAGCCAGATCCTGTCAGATCCTGTGCTGGAGACCATTTGTCACAGCCCTCTAAAATCTCATCAGCAATACAAATTCAATCACCACTCATGGTGCCATTAACGGTTCTGTTTCTTATCAAATCCAAGCATTGAGCTTTCTCTGATCTGTAGTCTTCGCCATCAAATCAATTTTACCATGAGTAAACTAGTTGTGCATCACCTTCCACCACATTCTCACTGCAGACAAATGCTATTCCATGTCTGATTAAGATGTCTAAATTGGACTTTGATGACCTGACTAAAATTTTTGCAGTGTTTAATAACTGCTGACAGAAATGAATTTTTCTATCCTTTTTCTGGTCCTAGAATAGTCCTGCTTCTGAAGTAATAATAAGTTCCATAATTTAATTACTCATTCTCTGAAAAAACATTTTTGCTTTTTCACAAATGTACTAACAATTTCATTGTGTGCCTCACAGTTCTCAAATTCTGATACATATGGTAAAAAATAATCCTGAAGTTAAGAATATAGTACAACCAAAGAGCATACCTAGTTTTTTTATTCAGAAATTTATTACGCTCTTGTCAATGACATTTTGAACTCACTTTCCTGTCCAGTCTGTTCTTGAGTCTTGTATTGCTCACATATAGGCTTGAAAATCTTAGACAAGATGTCAGTTTGTTTCTGATGCCATGCCTGACCTTTTTCATAATATTATCTCATCTGATGTTACCATCACCAATTTTGCTGCAGGAACAATTAAGCGAAGTTAGAAGACATTTAAGCAAACAGTCCAATGTACACTTTAACTAGCCACTCTACCCCAGGTAAGAAAACAACAGCGGTGAATTACAGCTACAAAGCTCAGCAACACCAAGCATGCCAAAGGATGTCAATGACAGAGTCAGACTTATGCACAGCTTTTTGCCTACTCCCGTGCTAAGTCCACATCCATGAGCACTTCCAGTTCAGAACGTCTGTCTCCAGAAACCACAGATTTCTAAATACTCAGTGATACTCTACAACAACATCATGTCGGTAAAGTTCAGGACCAAACGGCTCAGCATATGAATCTTAGTCCAAAATGAAATTGGCCTCTATGGCATACACAGTAAGAGCATAATAATAAACTTACCATAAAGACATATTTTTAAGCATCTTTGGCCCTTTCCACACAAATGTACACCTATACAGCTGTTCAGATTATTATCTACTCTCTTTACCTTCCTACATTTTACAGTTCTGGAACACATTTGAATTTTTGGCAAGCATCTCACTGAATCTGTACATCATAAACAAACTTGAAGAAAATTTAAGGCTTGATTTTTTAATTAGGGCTAGCCAATAGAAAGCATCCAAATATGCTTTCTTCAATATTTAGACTATTGCCTAAACTCATGGAATAAAAAGTGTAAGAAATTTTCCAGATGGACCAAAACACCTTACTACTTGCTTAGAGTGTCACAACACAAACACTTCAGGTTGAACAGCAGCCAGGATATGTTTGTGGTGCGCGCATGTGTGCATGTATCTCTCACTTGCTCTCTCTTTTCCTATTTTCAGAGTCTGGTCTCTAGCTTTGCTTTTTTTTCAGCAGTTTTTGCCAATCCAAAATATGTAGACACTAAGTTAAATTACTCATTTTGTTTATGTGGCAACAAGTTCAGACTTCTTGCCGAAAAAATGTTCTTGGCTTTGGACAAAGCAGGCTTTGAGATGCTTCCATCTGTTTCAAATACACCACAAATCGTAGTATGGAAACCATTGCCCTCAACTGGTAGCCAATTTGCTGAATAAATCTATACTAAAATAAGAATGAGTCAACTGCAGACTGTTTTCATATTTTTATATAATTTAATTTCAAAGGAATTCAATCCTTGTATGGAAGAACTTTAAATACTTGTGAATTTGTCTTACTGGGTACATGGTCAAGTAAGTAGATTAAAAAAAAAACCAGTTCTTTCAAATTCATTAATTGCTACTACCAGTGTGGGAAAAAGGTTTAGGACCTTTATATTCTTATATAGTACCTTTCATAATGGGACCTGATCACTGTCATAAAGGTAATCTTTCAGTCTCTCAGCAGTTTTAGTTCTTTTTAGGTTCTACTACTGCTAGAAAGGAGGCATCTGAGAGAATTTGTGAGTCAAGAGTATACAGACCCCTGTAAAAAGTATGATATTTTCTGCCCTGTCTTTGGTCTGTTGTGGGAATCTGGGCACATCTTTTTACTCTTACTCTTTTCTCACTTTCTAATTTCCACTGCTAGTTTTGGAAAGGGAGAAGGGTTTCTTTAACAACACATACAAACAGCACCAGCAATAAGGACTCCCAAACATCAAGATCTGTCTCTTGATGGAGGGAGAACTCATGAGAAGTGATGCGTAGCAAGGAGGAGGTTATCCATTTCCTTTCCATTCTTCCTGCTTAAATATTTGTCTTGAGGACCTGAAGTGGCAGAAACAGCAGCTCAGTACTGCCTACCAGGTCCTCACCATCAAGTACAGCTGCAATGAGGACTTCTTGAGGGGGCAAGGAGGAAAGCAGACAAGACAACAGTCCTGATACTTTTTTCCTCACAGTTGTATGTAGACCTTCTCTAGCACAGAGCTGAGTCTAAATCCGCTGAGGTCTGATACTACCACTCTGCTGCCTTCACCTTCTCTTTACAAGAATAGCATGACTTGTTGCAGCCCCTGATCTCTCCATTGATTTGTTCCCTTCTTTCTTAATATGATCCAGCCAGTTTCATTCAACACTTACACTCCCCAAGCACATTACTCACCTCCCACCCACTCAAGACTCTTCCATAGTGTATCACCATGCTGGAAAATTGACAGTAGCTGACAGGTAAGTTAGCAAGATGTACTACACCAAAAACCAGGACACCAACTTTTATGTCTATATGAATGTGTAACTAAATTGTTTTCCCATTTTATTAGGCCTAAATAAACCAAGGCAAACAAATGCTCTTCACAATCTGGACCTCGGAACTGTTCTCAAACACAGCTCCTTTGGACTCCAGAAAATTAGAATCATAGTCATAGAATATCTCGGGTTAGAAGGGACACATAAGGATCATCAAGTCCAACTCCCTGCTCCTCACAGGGACTTACATCTTTGAATATAGTGAGAAAACTGTGTTAGAAGGAATAATTATGTACATAGTTGTGTATGATTTTACATGAAAACTAATTACAAGATTTACTCACAAGATCATAGCAGATACTGGAGTAAAACCTTGAGCAGCCTATTCAAATATATCTTGCAGCCCACAGCACAGGTGTCCACATGATGCTTCTAAAATCAAGCATAGCATGGGAATGTACTCTAATTTATCCTACATTATGCAAAACTGAGTCTTCCGGATACATGTGTCTGTCTTGTGTTCCTTCCCATGCACGGTCTGTTTTCAGACATATGGCAAGCCAAAAATATACAAACTCCAGAAGTCAAGAGCCAGGAGCAAGGAATCCCATGACTGTCATGGGAAATTGCCCATGATCAAATCTAGTGGCCCATGGCTGAATTCCAAACTTATTGCAGAACCACCTCCTTAGGAGAACCAATGATGGCAGGAGGCACCTCATCACCTGCAGCATCCAGCAGTATTTCCAAGTTCTAAACCAAGGTGGGTGTGGTGGGTGTGTAAAATGATTTAGCTGAGCTTGAGAATGACCTGAAGTTTGATCCTATCAATAGAGGCATAGTCTCACTGTAATGTTTAAAAAATAAAGCTGCAAGCAAATGCTGATGTGTAACAGAGCTGTTAAGTACAAAAAATTTGTTTCTGTAAGCAGCATTTCAAAATATACCAGGAGAATCTCACTGCACAAGGAATTTCATTGTAGACTGGCAGTCAGAATCTCAGCTCTGTCAGACTTCATGCTATACTATGTTCTTTTACACACAGTCAAAATTTAGAATATCACTAAACAGAAAAAAAACACCTTGTTCCTTCACAAAGCAATGTGCTAACTCACATAAAAATTCCCTCTTATTCTACATGCTTTTTATGGTTGCCAATGTTGCAGAGTATAAACTACAGATAATGCAGAATATCTAAAGGTATGTAAAATCAAATCAAAACTATGATGATCTAATGCTAACAATTGACCTGTGATGCTAGTCTTCCAGTCATTTCTACGTTAATGTTTTTACTTCATCAAGCCTCTTAGATCCGCCTGAACAAAGAGGACTGGAAGCAAGAGGCAGCTCTGCTCTGTACCCTCAGCAGAGTGCAAGGCAGGACAATGCTGTTGCATGCATGGAACTAGTGGCAGTCTGTGGGTGCTGTGAGGAGCACAAGACAGGTGGGGGTTGCATATCCTAAAAATATAACGGAGAAAAATCTCACTTCCTCTACCATGTGGGTACCAAGATACCCCTGAAAGAACAGACCCATGAAAGCTTAGAGTAAAAATTCAATCCCATCCACAAGCACCCATCACTTCTTTAACCCTTTGGCAAAAATATTTATTAGTATTGCAATACTTGTTGATTGTTTCTGCTATCAATGCTATTACAAATTTAAGTGATGAGATCTTTCATTGCCAATCTTCCAGTGCCATTGCTGTTTGCTCCCTGGGTTGGGACTTGTCCCCCTTTTGCTTTCCAATAAATTGTATATTTTTCATCTGTTCCTAGTAAATATTTATTGTAATTTCTTCTTAGGACAATACTTCACACCTTAATAGCACCAAAACCACATCAGTAACTAAACCTTACGTACCCTCTCACTTCGCCAAATTTTCATAACATGGGTTAAGGACAACTAGAAGGTACTCTCATACAACAATGAATTAATTCACTCTATTTTGGACCCTGAACACTACATATATAAACTTCATATAGTTTAAAGCATAGCTTAGGAATGGTGCAAAATGACCTTATATCAGCTACTTCTCAGCATAGTAAAATCTCTCATGCCATTAAGAGAGACCTTCAAATGACTTCTATGTTGCAATTTTCACTTCATCACCTCTGACTACTCAGCAGATATCATTGCTTAAATCTCCAATTAGATATATCAAAGAAGGCATCTTTCTGCTATATTCCTAACTTTTTATTAGCTTGATGAAATCCTTGGAATCTGTAACTTTACTGAGTCATTGCTGCAGTTTGGCAGTCAGATGGATCTAGTACTCTGATCTGGGAGCAGGCTAAGGCTCTGGTGCTTACAGTTGTGTCCTTATAAGGCATCTTGGTTCACTTCAAAACACTGCTTTTTCTATAAAGCTTTCATATAGCAGTGAATTATTTACACTCAGCAAGCCCAGAGATCTCATTGCTGATAATATTACAATGTTGTTAGGTAAGAAACAAGAGCCAAGATCCTGACTTCTATATACCTCTGCAGAGTGAGAACTGAAGCAGTTCTCTGTCCTTCCCCATTAGCAGATAGCTGGAATACTAATGACACTATAAGCTGAGCACAGCGTACAAGGAAACCCTAGCCCCTGGGCTTTCAGAAGGTTGTCAGCTTGTGCTGACTGACACAGCACTCCTCCTCAGACCTGTTTGACACCACATATCCTTCACCCAAATCTGCCAAACATCAGAAGGCAGCACTTTTTCTGTTCTGAAGTTCTGAACTGTAATTTAAGTGAGGGAGGGAAAATACACAAAAGAGAAAGCCCAGCTTGAGAGGGGCTTTCCTCCTCCCATTAGCACTGGCCAGAACAGAGTGCGCTCTCCCTTTAGGTGACACTTGGCACTAGCACAACTCTTCTTTCGCCTCCTTGTCCAACCACAGCTGCTTCCACCACAACCTCCTTGCAATCCCTCCAGCCACTTGCTCTTAGATCTCAAATTTAATAAACATGCTTATTTTTCTCCCTGTGCTGCTCCTCAGGTGCTGCAGTGTTTATCTCTGTACCAATGACCTCAGTATCAAGGGAAGAGGCTTACGGGACAGACATTGCTTTTTTCTATGTGTACAGTATATGCACACCGAGTTCTCTGACCAGGGACTGGAGCTACTGTAACACAAATGAATAAATGATAGCAGCATATCAGAAAGTGCTAGCATCATCCAGCCATAACTTGCTACTAACTCAACATGCCAAATGGGTACCTAAAGGGACTTTCTGAGCTTTGCCAGTGGCATCTACTCTTCAGACACAAGGGTAAACAGCACACCACAAACATTTAATAAAAACCCTATCTTTTGTTCTGATCTGCCTACATCATCAGGCTGAAATACCAGCCAGTTCAGCAGGAGAAGTGCCTCAATGTCTGTAATTCAGTTTTCATGCAGACAGAGTATCAACATAAATTTTAGTGAGTGGAGAAAGGTTTCATTCTTATTGGTAATTTTATAATCAGACAAAAAAATCAACATGCAAATTTTTCTATTTTTTAAAAGCAATTAGTCAGAACTAACTGGGAAAATACCATAATCTCAGATTTTAAATCATGAAAAGTGCAATCAGTCCTTTTTCACTAGTTTTAAGTAAAGCATTCTGGCTGGCCTTTCGCTTCACTGATGTGCTGTTCCTATGAATTCAGTTTGCTTTGGGTGCTTTGTTTTCTTTTCCTACAGCAACCCCTACTGTTAAAAATAAAACTGGAATTTTCAATTGCAAGTCCACAAGGTTATTTTTAAGTAACCACTAACTAACAGTTTAAACTTTAAAAGTGATCCTAATCCTGTTATACAATGTGTTTCGTTTCCCCAACAACTTTTTTTAGGGAGTGATCTCCTATCTAAACTGGTCTCTGGGTGCAAAAGACATGAATTACATATTTATAAGACAACTCTCTGAACCTAACTAGGGGAACATGATTGAAATATCTGAACTGACATGCTGTCCTCTGCTAGGACAGTGACAAACTCAGATGTGGACTAGGATTTTTTTAAATCCAGTGCCCAACTTCATTTCTGACTTAAAATAAAAATACTGAAATAAAAGCAGATATTCAAAACAAGCCTAATTTAAGGGAAAAGAAAGCCATCTCAAAACTGGATCTGGTTTTACTTTAAGATTTCAGTTTCAAGGAAGTGTGATCCCAGGTTTTAGACTCAGTTCTGTCCTTAATTTTACCAAAGCTGTGAGGTAGAAGTTTAGATTTACAATTTAGTGTTCATGCTTTGAAGAAAAGTAATATGGCACAGAAAATGGAGGCATACAGAAAGTCCAAGTACTGTGTCAAGTTTGGTAGGCTAAAAAGTTGAGTGAATATTTAAAATTGAATAACAAGAAACAACGCACTCTGTGGCTTACTAGGAGATTGTTTTGACAGAAGGCTTCTATTCCCAGATTTATAGACAGTGACAGCAGAGCTACCACTATTTCTTGTTTTGAAAAAAATGTATTTTATGTTTTTCTGTGACTAAGGTCACAGTGTGTCATGATGTTCCCTAGAGTATGCTGCGAGCAAAGTTCAGCTCCAAGTAGCTTGTTAGCAGACTGTTTTTCTGAAGTCATGTTCTATGTCTGTCTATCATACAAGGATTTAAAACGATTTTATGGATAGAAACACTCTGTGACTATGTTATACTTGGTCTGAATTTGAATCACTCATTCAAAAGATAAGTTGTTACAATCAAACACATCCTTTGATTTGAGCTAGATGGAAAAAAAGGCTATCTATAATCAAAAGTTTGGACAACTGACTTTTGCTAACCTTTAAAAATGAAAATAATCTTTTAAAATCTCACACATTCTTAGAAAAAAAGCATTTTCCATTGCCCTCCTCAGTCTTCCCTGATCTAGACCTTTGGATATGAATCTACATTTCTTTATACATTTCCATGACATGTCATTTCACACATGCAGGAAAGTGAGAATTTCCTATGGACACAGTGAGAAACTTTGACTAACAGGACCACTGAATAGATGGTAGCTCAGTAACACCAATAACTGCTTGGGTCAGCCACAGCTCTCAGCACTTTCTGTTGAGTTGCCCTGAAGTTGTTACTGCCACAGATTCATTGATCTTAGTATCCAAGCAATCTCTGTTTACCCATTCAGAGAGAAGAATATGTATTACATACACTGGAACAGGTTTCCCAGATAAGTTGTGGATGCCCGATCCCTGGAGGCATTCAAGGCACGGTTGGATAGGGCTTTGAGTAATCTGGTCTAGTGAAAGATGTCCCTGCCCATTGTAACAGGATTGGACTAGATCTTTAAAGGTCCCTTCCAACCCAAATCATTCTGATTCTATGATTTGTTGATTTACATCAGTCCTCAGCAACACCATCTAATAATAAAGTACTTGCTACTGGAAACTTGGCTTTTGTCATCTTTATGTAGTAAAATACTCATGGCTCAGGCTGGGAAAAAACCTTCCAGAATCACTAGAAAGGCACATCACAGGAACTCAGCACAAGACTGTACAGATGCTGCTCAAGAAATTTCCTTGTCAAAATTGCCATCCCAAATCAGACTCAAAAAAATACAGAAGAGACATCGGAGCTGAACTGCAGGCCATATCTTAACCATTTACATTTCTTGCCCTTGTGTAGTAAAGCTCCAAATATATGTATTTTCATGAAAGAAATTGCCACAGGCCTAGTTAATAATCCATATGTCCTTTGAAACCAAATCAAACCATTCTTTCTAACCAGGACAACTGGTGCATATTAGGAAGACCCTTCATTTCTACAGAGTAGTTCAAAAATGCATAGGCTTATTCTACAGTGAATGCAATCATAATATTTTATCAACAGAAAATGTGCAATATTCACTATTGTTTTACTGCAGCATGATAATGGATAATCATGTCATGAGGCTGAGTGGCACAGATAGCAATCTGCTACAAGTTTATAGCTTATGGAGTTACTTCTTTAACTTAACTGGTAAAGGTGGAGCTAGAAAAATAGCTGGATTGAAACAAAGCCTCCTGAAGTCCATGTGAAAATTTCCACTGACTTCAATATGCTTTAGTTCAAGGCTTTTCAGCTGAGCATCTCCAGTGGAGTTCAACTGATGAAAGCAGCATTTGTACACGGATGTGATTTGCTATGTAAACATATGATGAAATATGCTTTCTATGGATTCTTTGGCTGGCAACAAAGAATCTGGTAAACATTCACCCCCTTCAGACTGCAGTTTCAGCAACTAGAAGTTTTTTTTCCCTGAGAACTGTGTGAACAGAAGCTAAATTTCATAATAGCTCTCTAAACACTGCTGTCTGGTTTCTGTTAACATTTCCAGTACCATGGCTTCTCACATGGATTCATAACAATGCTGAATATTCAAGGAGGCCACAGGGAAAGAGATTGTTTCCCAGTGTCTGGGTTTTTTTTAACTACACAGCTCAGGTACCACAGTGGAGACTGATTTTTATGAAGGGGCTCACCTAGGGAGAGCAGAATCACCTAGGGACTCAAGTCTGGCCAATAATAAGCACATAATAAACTTGCAAGCATAATGAAAGCTGAATGCCTATCAATAGCTTGCAAGAAATGGTCTAGAGAGTGGTGCATGGCTTATCAGAAAGGCGTGTTATGCGAACTGGCTGTGGATTTGTGTACTTGAATTTGCACAGATGCACCCAGATAAATCTTTGTACTTTGTATGATTGTACCTTGGTAGACATAAGTAAACTGTCTAGTGTGACCAAGATCCTTTATTATTATTATTATTTTATATGTAAAAATTTTCCTAAAAACCTCTAATTAGAAAAAAAATCCTTCATTATTTTTATCCAGTCACTTCAGCAAAGCTATTCCAGCTAGTGTATTCTTTAAAAGAATTTCTCTTGCGTTTACCAAAAAAGCTTATTTGCACTCAGTGAAGACATAACACAAGGGATTGGGATAGCATTAAGCTTCATCTCCAGGATGACTTGGAACTGACCCATCTTTTCTCTGTTGCAAGTAGCCATAGCAGAGGGGCATTTCTAACAATAGTAATTCCACTGATTTTGTGGATGCACTGCCTTTGTACAGGTGAATCGACTTGGAGAAAAATTACCCCATTCATAAATGAGGCTGCAAGATGCAACCTGGAGAAGTTCAAAGTAAATCTTTCATACACACCTGGATAAAGCCAACATAGCAGAGAAAGCTGCATACAGGAAATGAGTCTGTCCCTGGCTGATGGATGCAGATAAAAGCTTCTGATAATTCTGACCATTGTTTTCATCTTAAGTTACATTCTAAATATGAAAGAATAGCTACAGGTAAAAGTTATATTATTTCACAATACCTCTTCTCCTTCACTGGCACTGACAAGTTCTTCAGTTGAGGTAAAATTCTCCTTTCAAGGACAGCAGCAGAAAGCAGTTCCAATATCTTGCCATCCAGCAAGCACGGAATTAATCTCAACGTCTGGCAGAAGCACTAAGAACAATCTCTGAAGGAATTAAAAAGCAGAGTCTTGGAGGTAAATGTGCATGAACCATAGATCATAAATAAAGTTGTCCCAAAGGAAAGAAGAATCTATGAGAACTTCTACAGATCTCTGCTCTACAGATGTATTGCCAAATGATTTGCATTGCAGTGAAGATATGAAGTGCATATGCATTGACATGCTGTATGAAAGATGTGTTGCCTGACAGTGTTTTAAGTATGATCTTGTGTTGCTCTCAAAACTGCCTGCTCTGCCTTACTCTACTTCCATAGACATTGTCAAACATTTCAGTCGTTAAACATTTTAGTAAGGCAGTGATTTCAGCAGGAAAGGAGAGTATCTACAGCTTGTAATGCACTTTGATATTTACCATAAGGAGAGATGGTAAATTAATATTACATGTATGGATGTAGAGAAGAATATACATTTGCGTGCACACACACATGCACACATTTATAAAAAGTTACACATATCAAGCTAATGAAAAGACAATAATAAATTATCTAGATTATTTTTATGACTGACTAATTTGAATGAGACTAACATACTATTTTAAAAATAAAGCAGCATTATAAATGCTATACAGTGCTAGATCATTTGTTTTCAGCAACAGCTGTGATTTGTCAGACTCTCCAGAAATTCACAAATGGCCAGTCCCTGTCCTTAGGTGACCACATGGCAAACTTACAAGTACACAAAGGTTAGGAAAAGGATATAAATATTTTCTCATATAGTCTGTCAGAAATATTTTCACATATTTGAAACATTTCCCATGAAGCTGACCATTCAATATTAGTCAAAAATTCATAAATTAATCCATGTGTTCACTGCCAGGGACACTTGCAGGAAGCTTTGAGAGCAGTTTCAGTCTCTAGGAAGTGAAAATTTTATGCCCAAAAAGGCATTAAAATGCCATTTTTACAAAATGCACTCTGCTAAAGTGATCAGACTGCAGACTGAAAAATCTAGTTCAGAAGTCAAAAATGTAATACCAAACCACAGCAGTACAGACTAGATATAACAACATTTTCAGCACCAGACAAAGAGGACAAATTGGCTAAGCGGATGTCTTGAAGGAAATGCTTGACTGCTCTGTAGTATCTCTGAGCAAAAGGACAAATGCTGGAAAGCGACAAGCTTCACCTGCCTTCCAAAAGGTGTGTTCAGGCAGCTTTACGCCCTGTGAAATCTGCATGAGGAGTGTTGCCAGGGTTATTCTTAGTTTTGCCATCTTCTGTGTCTTGCTGCTTTAGTGGTTCAAATCTCTTTGTTTTTTGTTTCTTCCAAACCTATGGTTAAGTTCTCTTCCAGTCCAGGATATTCCTAAAGTCTAATTTTAAAATATTATGGTTTTATAAATGCCAGTGTTTACAAAATACAATGAAGTTATACATTTCCTGTCATTTCTTCTAGAATAAGCATAATTTCTCACATACTTCCTTTTAAACATTCTTTGTCAAAATAGTGACATGAGTCTCATCTATCCATGGAAATGTTTTCTTAACAGAAAACAAGGGTTCTGTGGTTTCATTCTGCATTGCAAACTTCCAGCCTATGACCATCTAGGACAAAACAGAAGGAACAGAAAGCCTTGTTTACCTAAGACAGGAATTGCTTGTAGCTGAAAAATGAAGGTGACATCTTCCCTCCATTACAACAGCATAGCTTGTTACAAATTTGACATAGCAAAACAAACAATGCACAATTACTTGGTTTGTAGAAACAAGCAAAAAATGTCAAAAACTATGTCCTCAGCTGGCATTACTTGTAGACTGGCTGGCAGCCTCTGCAGAGAGCACAAGTACCAAAATAGATTCAAAGGTGCTATTTTCAAGTCACTTTACAGACACGCTGGCCAAGCAATGTGGGAAATGGGCCTTCACTTGTCTATGACACCTGTAATCCAATTTAGAAGATAAAGGTACTAGTAGAGTTTCTTCTAAAGTGTTTATTGTGGTAGATGTATTGGCACAATTTTTCTGACAATTGCAACGTATGGACTCATTCCCAAATCCCAAAATGAAGCCTTGCAGCGTTTAGGATTGCCCTGCAGTGCTAAGCTAGATGTTTCTCCTCTGTCAGGCAAGGGTAACAGCAGAAAACACATAGATACCATCTTCTGCAGGATTTGAAGGAAAGGATATACTGCTGTAAAGCTAAGGCATATTGCCTCATCTAATTCTATAATATGTTTTCAATCCAGTTTCTGCCATTGTTAGTACCAGTAGAACTGCACTGTAGACACAGGCTCTGAATTTTGTCGCTCTGGAGGGTATCATAGAAGCTACAATCTTGCAATTCATCTTTAATAGTTGTTTACATGGAAATCAAACAGCCATGGAATTTCTTGAAAAGAGCTCAGGATCATTCCTAGCTAGCTCCTGTCCAGCACACTCTCTCTTAAAAACAACTTCAGTGGCCATACATCAACTATAGACTGAGATTGAGCTGTAATAAAGCTGCTTACCATTTCACTCCAGACACGGTTTTCTTATTCATGTGCCCCAGCCCATAACCGCTAAAACATATACTATCTCTGATTCCTGTGTCCTGGAATTTATTAACAGTATGCAATAATAATTCACAGGGAACTCCTCTCACTTTTATTCCTCCCTCAGGAATAGGCTGGGAACCTCTATACACTGCTGTCTGAACTTGAATCATTTTCAGATAAAAGTATTATTTATGCTCTAAAGTGTCCCAGGAGCCTCATAGACAGAGTTGTACATAGTTAGGATCTGCCTGTTTTCACAAGTGAAGAAACCAGGCAAGATTCATAACAGAAAATTTCAGCCCAGATCTGCATTTAGGTGAACCTGGACCATGCATACGCACACAAAGTTTAACTAGCCCTTTAAAACAGAGAAATACCAGAAAATCTAAAATTTAAATTAAGACTTTTCATATGCTCATAGGAAAAAGAGACATGCAACTGGAACAAGATCTAATAGCATTAAATTACAGGCACTATATATTAATATGGCTATAATTATCTAATAATGGCCTATCAGACAAAAATACATATTCAATATTTTTAACTGAAAGCTTATTTAGAATAACCTATGGACTTACAATCAAGGTGAATAAACTTGAAGCCTGTATCACAGACAGATTACCATTTTTACTGGCACTGAAATGCAAGGCTTCTATGGCAATAAAAAAAGATAATTTTGGACCACAGCTTGTAAGCAGCTGGGAAACAGCAAGAACCCCATATTAGAAGATAGGTGGACTATTTGTTAGGGCAGAAAGGTAACTCTGGAAGCTTAGCTTTACGTATGTGTAAATGTAATCTTGTGAGAAATACAAAGAGATACCTCCTGACTGTTCACCAGTGAAATACAACTATCATGGAAGAAAGTAGATCCTTCTGTGCCCCCAGTGATAAGCAATTTTTATCAAAGTGAGTGGTCAGGGTAACATTTTTAGATACAGAGATCCCAAATGAAAATTAAAGCTTTTTCTAGGATAATGGGCAGATGTGTATCAAGTATAGACTGCATAATGGAAAATAACTGACCTGCTATTTGCCAGGCAACCAGACAATATTTGATTTGAAATGTCATACAGCTAAATGAAGTCATCACTCTGACAGATAAACAATTCAGAGAATAAAGAAGCAGAAGCCAGACAAGCCTTTTTTCTGGGAAAACTAACTGAAGACGACAAAGATGTTATGAGTTACTCTGTTTACTTTCAGTAGTAGGAACTGACAAGATGCACAGCTACAAAGCAAAAAAGTACGGATCTGTTGCATGAATTAGAAGGTTCCTCTGAAACATTTTTCTAAAGAAAAGATTATGTTTTGACAATGTTTTTAATTACTTTGAGAATTTTTTTGTGTTTCCCTTAAGTGTCTACAGCTGTCCCTTGCTCAATCATTTTAAAAAAACAGACAAACTCTCCTAAAAAACCCTCCATCATTCTGCTCAGAAGCAATTTTTATATATCACAGCTCCATATTTTTATTCCTTGACCGTTTCAGTCCTTTGAACTTTGGAATGAAAATAGGGTAACTTCTTCATAAAAAAGGTTTGTTTGTGCCACTTATTTTCCCATTTGCACAATAATTCCTTGGAGTTAGGAACATGATTAGGCTTATGATATCCCTAAGAAATACTTAAAGCAATAACATAAGAATATACAACGTTGCCAACTGCAAGTGTTCCATTCCCCAGAATGGGCAGCATAGGACAGAATGAACCAGAGGAAGAACCATGTTCTGCTCTTTGTGTACTGAAATGTATTAACATATCACAGAAGACAGAATATACAGCTTTGGGCCCTCTAACAGTTTCTAACAGGAGCTTAAATAATCAGTGTTAAGGAACAGCTTCAGGACAAGTTTTCATGCAGTATTTTGTATCTCATACACTGAAAAACTCTGTGCATCCTTCAAGAAACAGGTCATAGAATGTTCTAGGTGCAATACAGCTAAAAGCACTCCTGAAGTCATGCTGCTCCTCAGCTGCTGTAAGACATGTAGCAGAGCCATCAGTACTTCAATAGCATGTAATGGGAACTAAAGCACAAGTCTTTGCACCATCTTAGTTGAAGTCTTTAGCTGAAGTATTTCCTAGCTTCTGACTAAGTAGGAAATAGGTATTTGGTACTAGGAATATTTATTATATTTTTTTTGAGTTTTACTTCCAAATACAGTTTACAGAAGACTGAAAGAGAGAACGATATGTAGTTTTCAAATACTACTTTTAACTGGCAGGACCCTCAGTTCCTATTACTCACATTAACAGAATCCAACACAACCTCAACATGAATCAAGCCCACACTATACAAGGCCTTGAAAAATACATGCATAAATAAATTAAAACAGGCAACTCTAAAAAAAGGCTATAACAAAGAATTTGGTGATGTTTAAAAGGTGTCAGAGTGCACTCATACAGATGCATGGACTATCCGTGTGTACAGTTTTGTGACACCTAGAAATTTCAGCTGCTTGATTAAACCTTAAAATGTATGTAAATGCCAGGTCTGTAGAGGACAATATGGCATTCCATGACAAGCCTCTTCTTCACTTCTGCAGACGTTACAACAGGCCACAGTTCTCTTCCTCTCTAGTCATATCACCCACTTTCAGACAGAGATATGTGGTCAGTAAACAGGGGTAGGGTTGTATGGAGAATGAACAAAGTCTTTGCTCATTCCTCTCCTCGGCACAGACTACCAGAGTTATGCCAGAAGTCATAGTCTGTAAGGGATAGGGCCAGTACAGTTCTAAAGGAAGCCAAAAGAAAAGTCGCAGTCCTGCTGCTAGTTGATCCTAGAGAAAATGTGTTTGTGAAGTTGAAAATAATATAACAATAGCTGAGCAACCCTCTATCTTCCTGCATCGAAATAATGCATTAGTCACCTATTTTAAAATTCATATTAGTTAGTTACATAGCATTTCTATCTGCTGGGGTAGATGTTCTAGACATACAGATGCAGATCAATTTGTGTCAGTCTTATATGCTTCTTAGAAACTGTCTTGTAAAAGTACCGACAATTTGGCAATTATTTTATCCAGAATTTTAGTCAAGAAAAGAACATTGTGCCTAACCGCCAAAAAGCTTATTTTCTGTGTAATAATTCCCAAGAGGCTGCTTGCTGATCTCTTGACTGTCAGGCCCATTACTCTGCAGGCTAGCATAAAAATGGGGTTTTAATCTATTGATCCTAATTGATAGAGACAACAATAGCATTTTACAAGACAGCCATTGTTTCTGTCACACTCTCATAATATAAGTTGTACCTCAAATTCAGCTATGGAACCTTGTCCCACATTCTGCAGGAGCCTGATTCATCTTGGAGCATATTTAGAGTCACAGAGGCAGATTACTGAGAAATAAAATATTTGCCACTGAAATGAGAGATCAGTAGCAGAAAAGAACCAGAACACCACACAAGTTTGTAATTAGGGGCCTGATTCGGCAATAGTCTGAGTATTTCCTGAATGGTTTGGTGCTGAGTACCTTTAACTCATCAAATGATGTCATCTGTTTAGTTTCTTCAATAACACATCACTGCGGTAAGAGGAATGAACAGAAGGTTGTTTAACAGGAGATGTTTCAATTTCTATTCAAAGGCAAAATATCAAATGTCAGACAACTGGGATTTTTTGGTGGGGACCGTACTCATCCTGTGCCAACCAAGGCATTAGAGTTCCTCACCTGCAACAGACAGAAGGCCACTTCATGAATTACATGGCTGGGCAGACGCCCAGTAGCTATGTATACAGAGTGAAAGCCGTAGACTTGCTTCCACACTCGCAGCCCCCTCATGGCATTAAAATATGTTGTTGTCCAAGCCACAAAGCCACTTCTTTTGATACTGAGTCTTGAGGATAATGTGCAGCTATATTGGTTGGTCTTGAAAACTGTCCAGATTGGCTCAGAGCTTGTTTTGCTTCAACTAACATGAAAAAATTCTTCCCTCAAATCCATATCTCCAAGCATGCTGCCTTATCTAGCATTACACATTTACCCATGAGGATGAATAAAATTGTGCTGTGTCCTAGAAAGTCCAGATCAACAAGTTCATATGAACACTGGAAAAAGTTGGTATGATCTTCGTTGCATATGGAGGAGGAAATAAGCTAAGGAATTGTAATGTACGAATCACATCTGGTGAGGTATAAGTTCAGCTTTCCAGGAGTTAAACTTTTTTCCTCATTGATTTAAATAGGACTAGTAGGAAAAAAAAAATTTACTTTTAAACTAGGCCTGTGAAATCCATTAAGGAATTTCTAAACTTTCACACCATGTCCTTGTGTCAGGACAGGATTTTTTGATTCAGTGCACCTTTGCTAAAAAGTACTGAAATAGAAGTTACAAATGCTGCTTTGTTTGCGAAAGGTCCATTTAAAATTTTAACAACAAGAAAGGATGCAGCCTAGTTTTGAAGTCTTAACAGATCTGGAATAACAGGCATATTCTACAGCATTTAACTATTATAGGAAATAAACTCATAACATTATAAGTTAATCATATTCCTTCAATGACAAATACAGAGTAGTAAATCAAACAATGGCTTTCTATACCCCAACCTTCTATTTATTTTAAAACCTTGAAATCCAGAAACCTGGACTGTAAGCTTGCAACTATGATACTTCTTAAAATCTGATATCAAGAAGTACTCTAATACTTACAACCATTATTGCCCAAAGCATCATCTTAACCTAATATTTCACTTCTCCTTGCTGAAGTGCAAGAGTTCAAACTCTGAGTTCTTTCCAGCCCAGGTAAACCTCAAAGCTATACACAAGCTGTGAAAATTACAGAATTACTTAATAACAGTTTCCATCTACAAAAGGTAATTTTGGGACATGCAAGTGAGTTCACATCAAGAAACAGCATCAAGTCTTCAAAAGGATCTCAAATTTTTACAGCTAGTAAGAGTGAACAAGATTTATGGACCTTTTCCTCAGAAATCTTTTCCTATTTCTTCCTCTCTCAAGTGAGGGCTATGAAAGTCTACTACATATTCATAAATCCTTTATTACGTACATTCTTAGTCTCATTCCTCTTGCTGGGTTTAATTTAAGGTTAATCTCAAACTACAGTTCCTATGAGTTGATATTAAAGTATTAACATTGCTAAAAGAAATCAAATGTTATATAAAGAAAAATACAAAATGTAACACAAGTGTGTTGCAGAATGGCGGAGAAGGCGAGGGAAGCAAGACACAACTCAGTATGAGTTATAAGCAAGCTTCTACTTTATTCGAGTTCTGCTATGCCTTTTATACACTGGAGGTTAATTATGCCTACTTATGTTAAATTATGCCTACATATCTATGTCTAATTGGCTAAGCACAAATTATGCCTACTCGTCTACATTTGATTAGTTAAGCATAGAGCTACATTTGCATATTCCAGCCTCTTGCGGTTATCTACTTCCGGATTCTTCCCGCAGGTTCTACCTTGCAACTTTCCACTAGCTTCGGACTTGTCAGGACTTGCCTCGGGGCTTGTCCTGACTTGGAGCTTTCCGCAAGCTTCCAGGTCAGAGTGACCCTGGGAAGCTACAGCTATCAGCAGTACAGCTCCCGTTATCAGTACTGCTCGCTCACAGCTGTTACATTCAGCCCTGTGCTCACAGTTGTTACATTCGGCCCTGTTCAGCAAGCCATTCCTCCACACAAGTGTCCCCTATTTTTCATCCATCATTTAAATTTTGAATGAATAGTGGGGTTGATATTATGACATCTTATGAAGTTGTCTACCTGGTATATATTCTGTGTGACCACAGTCAGCACCCACAGCCAAAATAACTATCTGTCCAGCCTGGATTGTCCGCTCACCTTGTTACAAGCCTGAGAATACTGGAAATTACTTTTGTGACACTGCAATGAAAAGGTCAGATGTTGAATTCTCTAATGTGAAAAATCCTTATAGTCTCATATGAATCTCTCTTTGGTCATTTAATTCCAAAGTTATTACTCTGTATTAGTAGATGATAGGACATTGTGGATGAAGAAAAGATTATATTTGTCTTCTGGCTCAGAAGGTTGATGTTCATTCAATTTATTATGGAATAAGCACCAAGGCAAGCCAGTTTTGATAGGATCAAAATACAGTGGTTTTTTTTAATTAACTCAGACCCTTGATTCTGTGGATATCTGGCTAAGCTAGAATTCCAAAATTTTATCCATTCCTTTCACTGAAGCATAAATTGCCATTGCTCTCAGTTTTATGTTATCTATGGAGGCTTTTATAGCCATACAAATTGAAGACAAAAAAAGAATTTTCTCTTCAACATTTCACTCAGGAATGACATTTTGTACTTTATTCTTGCTCCATATAAAGATCTTCCATAAGAAATCATATCTTTCTGCACTTGACTTACAAAAACAGTATAACAAATAACAAATCATTGAAGAGCACTGCTCTTACAAACAATTGTTTTCTCAATCATACATTGCATAATTTGATGACCATTAGATTCAGAACACAAATGACTAATGTAAAGGTCAAAGCCAACAGGCAAGCCAATGATACTGAGGAACATAATGCCATCTTAATTGTTGCCCTGTTCCATGTAAATCACATGCTGTGATAAAGTTCCTGCTATTTAAAGACTGAATGCAAATTCCCCACAACAACCCAACCACTCCCACCAACTCAACCAAACTACCCCTACCTACTAAACCCAACCACCTCCACCAACCCAACTCATTGAGAGAAACAAAAAGGTGGCGAAGGTGTTCAGACAATTTTTTTCAATAAATTTCAATCAAATTGCTGTAGTGGAAAACGGTATCTTTCTGTAAATTTCTAGAGTAATAGGCTTATGCAGAGCAAAATGTCATTCTTAGTGCATCCAAATGAACTCTTACTCAAATGTTCCTTGATATTTTCCACTGTCTGAGATTTGTACACAGAAAAGGGCAAAACGTTTTCATAAGTTTAACTATCATCAGGAGGATCAGAATTTGGCAAGTATCACAGTGGGAAGAAAACACAACAGAAAGACACCTCACATATCTTTTTCTTGAACCTGAGCCCTTTCCTGTAATAAATAACATCTCTCCAAGTAACCACATGTCCAGGAACACTGTGATATTGGTCAGAATACCTCAGTGGAGGAAGACCATCTGACATAAGAAAGAGACAGTTGACAAGAGAAAATTCTAAGTTAGAAAGTAATTTGTTGGGCTATGACCTACAAGGCAATTATTGATGATCTTTCAGTAGGTATGTTCCTTCTAAGAACACAGCACAAACTCAAGAAACAGTCAGCAGAAAATATTTTACAGGAACTGAAAAGTCAGAAGTGATAACTTCATTAACAAGTCTTCTGCAAAAAAAAAAAACAAAACACCCCCACAAGTTGTTTTAAATAAAACAGGAGTTAAAGTGAGTAGAACAGATGTGGGAAGAAGTCTATATTCTTAAGGTCTCAGCATTCATTGACTGTTTCTTGAAAGACTTCTACTTATGCTTACTGCTTTTATGCAACGGATAATGTATTCTCCTAACTGGATGTAGTAAATGGTTTTTGACTGTTTTTCAAAATGTTAGTTCAAGTAACATCCACCACCAGTTTCTTTCTAGTTCTGCAAATCAATTAAATATATATAGCCTATACTTGGCTCCATACAGAAGCAGGGAAGTTCCACAGCTAGAGATACAATTCAAGTGATTTATCAACTGCAAATTTGTCTAAAATTGCCACATAGCAAGTCAGACATTGCTTCTAGAAATGAAAATCAGGTGTCTGATATTTAAAGGATAAAAATCACTAGCTTAAATTCCTACATAAACTGTTTCCCCTCACGTTAATGGAGGCAAACAATTATTGAAAAGCCCATTATCCAGACATTTACAGACTTAATTTCCAAAAAAGCTAACTTTTGGATGCAAGTAGTTTGACACCACCACCCCCTTACTCCTCACACACAAATCTAAAGGCAAACTCAGCCTATTCCGAGACTGAACTTTAGCTGACTTTTTTTTTTTTCCTATCATCCTCCAAACACTTTGATGTTACTAGAGATTACATTGAGGTATGATTAGAAGGGATGCTGGAACTGTGCCCACCTCTCCTCCCAGGGAGATGCGAATAGAACTTTCAGACTTTGGCTAAAGATGAAAGACTAAAAATATTAAGTGTGGAAACATGAAGGGCTCACCATACTCTGTATCAAGTAGAGCCCTCACAATTTTCTTCAGTGCAATACCTCACATGAGAATCTCCTCAAAGGAAGCAGCATAGTTAAAAAATACACATTTAGTATCAGGTGTCTAGATCTATTCCGTAAAGAATCCTGACTTTCTCAATTGAGGTTATAAAAAACCAACATGAACGTGTTATTCTAATGGGGAAATACCTTGAAAAGATATTCTGGGGAAACTTTCTAATAGAAAAACAGACCCCTCCTGGTAAGATTAGTAGGATGCACATATTCATAAAGGTAAGGGACTGCCTGCATTTTTCTCAGTCTTCACTGGTTCATGTCAGTCTTAATTTCTTTTATTTAAAGAAAGACAAAACAAACAAAATATTTGGAATAAAAAAGTTTGGATACTATTTTTGTAACAGTTTATCTTACAGGTGTAAATTTTGGATCAAAAACATGTAAAATAAGATAGAAGTCCAACAACTGAAAATATTTGACAGTGAAAATTCTGTGGCTGCTCCACCCTGTCCTACATAAATGTTAAAGTGAACAGTAGCAGGAAGGCATGTGTGCTCTTAGAACAATTTCTTCTTGTTTACAATTGCAGTAGGCTAAAATGACTCATTCTGTACAAAATGAGAACTATGTGCTCACAAAAGATGTTTTGGTACCATCTGAAAAGTTTCAATAAATTAGAATGTCAAAATGATACATGCAATTTCTTTGAATATTAATTTGAAAATCATAGCGCCAACAAGAATGTGAAAAGATAAACCATTTCTTAGAATTCTGTTTCATGCTGATAAGCTAGGGGACAACATCTGTTTTACTTCATAACTGTTCAAAGGGCAGGTGCTATAAAACTAAATTAAAATCATTGCAATACAGGAATTTCTAAAATAGCACATTTTCCAGAGTTACAAAAATTATATGTAGCATTTTGGAAAATGATAAGAACTGTTTTCATCATAAGTTTCTCCTTATACACATAATAAATACAAAGAGTTTTTATGAAAGGCTCCTGTATTAAAACCAACTGTAAAGATATAATTTTCATAAGTTTCTTGTACTAACCATGTGTGTGACACTTTTAGTGATAATTTCAAAAGCAGTAGAATAAGACAAGTGCTTTGTACTTGGAAAAAATGAATTGTAAAGTGCAACTCTGCTCAAATTATGTTTTGGCAGCTATTACAATGTCTATATAAAGAATATATCTTTTCTCAGTTTAATAAAAAAGTTTTGCTTGTCTCTTCCCTTTAAAAATTACCATATATTTCAGTAAGTTATCAAATCAGTTGGAGAATAATGTATACAATACATAAACACAAATTCCAATACATATTACAAAAGATGTACATACAACATGAAGGATTTAATCTATTCTTCAGCCTCAGTGCCAAAACGCAAGCTGAATTCACTTTAAAAAAATGAGGTTAAGGGGTCTTAGACAAAAAATGAACCATTCTCTTTGTCTGAAAATGCAGTGAAGTAGATAAAGAGGCTAAAATCTTTCCTTCAGGAATGAAAATCAAATAGAAAGAAGACATCTTCCTTCCTCTAAGTATGCTCCATAAAACAAGCTATCAGAAAGGAAAGAAGTCTAGCCCTCTCAGCTACTTAGAAGGAAACATTCCAGGAAAGACTATTTGTCTTTTGTGGTAGACAAGAATACCAGCATAGAAGGTATTTGAATTTCTTTGAAGGTCATGCAAGGGGCAGAGCAACAAGGATTTTTAAAGAATATCCTTTCACATTAAAATCAAGTATCAAAACACACTGCAAAATATAGACAAGAGCATTCACAGCAACTTTAACAGTATCAACCAAAAATTTCCACATAAATGAAGACCTAACTAAATGACCATATCAAGCTCATAATGAAATCCATTTAGTATGAATGAAAAATCTAACCTAGACCTCTGTGCGAGCCCGCAATGATATTAAAGTTGCTCTTGTTTTGCTATGTTTCACACAAGAGGAAAACACGTAGGAAAGGAAAAAAGTCCTCACCTTTGTAAAAATCAAAATTCAATGTACCTAGTAACTGTGAAACAGTACCTTTCTTCCACACTATATATGGACCTGCATGCAGGCACAAATTAGGGAAATGAAAATTATAGTGGAAAGTCTCAATGGACAGTTTTCAGAGTCTCCTACTTTCACTAAGATTTATTTAATGAGTAAAATACAAATGTCCCCATAAAACTTGTCTGGAATATCAATTTTAAGAAATTGAATGAGGTCAGAAGTGTTGGTTCTTTCCCTTGTTTGCTGTTTTTCTCTATGGGTTTGGTAGAGAAGTTCATTAAGTTCACAATAGAAACTTCCTCTACTTCACAACCAACCTCATTATAAAAGGGATTTCTAAAACCCACGCTGATTATAGTCATGGGGATTTTCTTACAGAAAAAGCAGTAGCTGGACAGGTAAGATTACTAGAATTTCAGGCAGAACGTAAATGAGAGCTGAATGGGAAAAAATTCCTTAACGTCTCAGAAGAAAGTCCTCTTCTGTCACTTTGACCTGTCACTGCTTAAAAAAAAAAATCACTTTCATCAAAGACCATTTTAGAGGGTTTGCTACAATTTTAGCCTTAAAAGAGGTGTTAAAAATTTCTAAGGCAAGTCACTGGAGTTTATTTGGACTACAAAACACCACTGAAAATAGCCAGCTACTTGATAGACAAAACAAACCTATAATCAACTTGTGTTGTTATTAAAACAGAACTATTTTGGCCACATGGAATCCAAATGAAATCCCATATTAAAGTGTTAAAACAGCCAAGTTTAACAACAGTGTTTATGACTTCATTTCCAAAGCAAATATAATCAAAGACTTTATCATGGCTTTGACTTTTTGGCAGAGAAAAATTCCTTAAGACTTTGCAGACTTAAAGATGAGAAAAGCTACAGAATTGAAACAAATTTTAAAATGTGTGCACTTCATTGTATCATGGATATGCATTCTACTTTGCAGAAACATCACATCAAGTTATAAGGTGGGGGTAGAATCAAAGTGCAATTGCTTGGCCAAACATCCCAATAACTCGCCTTGGAACAGCTGTTAATTTAAAAGAAAAGTTAAAACAAGTCAGCACAAAAGAAACAATAGAGAGGCAAGGCAGATGGAAAACAGAAAGGGAAGAACCAGAATTATTCTCTCATAAGTTTGATTGCATGCATACAACACAAAATCCTCCTCAAATTGATTCATTCCTAACTAAACATTCAAATAAATCAGTTGATTTATTTTTAATCTCAATATGTATTTATGAAAGGAAAACAGTAATTAAAGCTTTATTCCAAAGAGCCAATCACGTAAGACATCAGGTCACGTTAAGAGGCTGTATAGGCTGAAAGCACAGTATTTTTTGTAAACTCAAAGCATTTTGCAACATCAAAAATATAAACAATTACAGAACAGAACTTCGTCTCTCTATTCTGTAAACCCGTGTTTCCTGAGAACATATGTATATGTGTCGGGAAATATAGAAGAACAGGCACAGACTTAAGTACACAGGACAATTGTATAAATATTACTTCTCTGACCACTATATGAAAAGCTCCAAGCTGATTCTTAAAATTTCCCAGAGCATATGATGTTAGATCCACTTCAAAGAGTTTTGTGTTAAGCTGTATAAAAAACTTGGGAAGAAAAGATGAGTTTACTTGCACAACCTTATAAATCAGTGTAATATACTCAATATTTTTTAAGTGCTAATTTACTTCCTACAATAGTGTTAAACAGATGGCTATTGTCATTCAAAGAGGTACCCATCATATGGGTTGGACAGGTAACCTATAAAACACAGGTTATAAGGAAATGCCAAACTGACCACAAACATTTCAGGAGTCCTGGGAATTTTTCAACCAGTGAATAAAAAACAGAAAAAGCAACAGACCTAAGAGACTGTTGCCTTGTGATGTTTTATTTTGCTTGAACAGTCTTTCATCTCTAATCATCATTAGGAATGCTTCTTCCTCCTATCACTCAAAAGAGAGCTCTTCCCCAGGAGGTTCTGTGTACTTAGAGCTAGCAAAAAGCTGAACTAATAGGGGACAGAGATAGTGTAAATGTAATGACCAGTCTCACGTTTCTATTAATGTTGTCTTTTGTGAAAATTCTCACAACTGACTACATTGGTAATTTACTAAACTGGAAATTGACTACTATAGTAACAAAACCCTTAGTCATCACCATTTACTTACTTATTCATTTAACAGAACTTGGTGTTTCACTTCTCTTTCTTTCAGACGTTGCTCAAGTGGAGCTTTTTAAGAATAAACTTTTCTGGACGCTGAGGTTGTGGAGTGTTGATTCTGTGAGCGCTCCCAAACCTGCTTTAACATAATGGCTATAAACCAGTGGCAACTATCCTTTATACAGATCTGTAGAAAGGGATTTAACAAAATAACAAACCCAAACCAATCGCCAACAGAAAGTACACAAGGTTATACTCAGCCTCATCCTTAGCATCAGCAAAAGACCAAGAAAAAAGAGCCCTAGGAAGAAAAAGTCCCTACCTTCACTAAACTCCCTCCTTTTATAACAAGCAGATATAACTGGTATGGGATACACCTGTGAGTCAGCTTGGGGCAGCTGCCCTGACTGAAACTCCCAGCTGACTCGGGGCTGCTCATGGCCTGCCTGCCATGGCTGGGGTGGGGGGCTGCCTCTGGGAAACCAGGACAATTACCAAGGTTGACCTGGGAATTCTCAAAATTGCAGAGGACAAAGGAGTCTCAGCCTCAAATCTTCTTTCATTTAAATCATATTAGAGATCCTTAATAACTTTACTTGAAGCAGTTGGAACAGAAGTCTGCTCATGTGATAAAGAAGTGATGAGAGAAGAAAAAAATATGAATTACGAAGTAAGATTTTAAGAGGAGTTTACATTGACATAGAATACTTAAATTTATGAAACAAGAGGAACAAGAGATGTCTGCACATAGCCTTTTGCACCAGCTGATAGCCAAATTTCAAAAACATATCATGAAAGATGCCAGCATGAAATCCTAACCTACTATTGAACAATAACAATAAAAGATTTGTCATTTATTTCACTATGGACAGTGTTTATTCAAGCTCCCAGTGGGATTTAAGATCTTGATGGAAAAAATTACTATTTCATTTGCTATGAGTTTATCCCACAAGGACATGGAAACAAGGAAGCATGGGGAAGAATCTTGCATGACTGTAGATTTCTTTCTTTAAAGAAAACAGAACATTTTCATTATAAGCAGCAGGAACTAATTTTGTATCCCGACAAAGACCTGGAGAGAGAACTCTCTCCCTCCTTAAAAGTTGCTGTCTCACATGTGAGTTAATTTGTGCTGTATTATAATAAAGCTATTTACAAGCTTAATGAGAATATTTACAAGCTTTGACTCAGAGCTCTGCCTCTTCTGTTAGACACTACCATGTCCTCCCTTCCTGCTAGAGCTGTGGCATGATCCCGTGCAGGAAGGAATGTAAGACTTGCAGGGTGAGAAGACTCAGGAAAGTGGGAGTTCAGCTGGCTAACATGGGGGGATTCTATGCTTTTCTCCCTAATATTTTTATTTGCATTTTAAAAGTCAATGCACACTTAATAGAAAAAGCAGAAACATTGATGTAAACAGGGACCGACACCTTGCAAGTGCCAGAATACTCCTTAAATAATCATATTTCCTTCTGGGTTTCTCACTCTATAATAGAGCCTGTAATTTCTCTTTTTTTCTTTACAGTCAGACACTCTCAGAGGAGCAAGAAAGTGACCTCCAGCCCACACAGCCAATAATTTAATGAGATTTTCTGGGAAAGCAGTAAAGTGTGTCTCAACTGCATTCAGTTAAGAAGTACACCAAATCTACATCTACCAATTTCTGGGTGAAAAAATTTCTGGAACCAGCAGCTATTATAGGCACTTATTGCAGTAGGGTTTTGAAATAAAATAGTGCAGGATGCTCTATTATTTTAATATCTATAAGGAGGCAGGGCAAACACCAGGGGAATGAAGAGACAGCTAACAGAACTTTAGCCCCTACCGAGCCTACCTGGATAGGGGCTATCACAGCAGGTAGGGGCTATCAGAGCAGGTAAGACTCTGTGTAGTATCAACCCAGTACCACCCTCACCATTACAGTCACAGTGCTCACTCAAAGCAGCAGACACAAACTGGAGATAAATATATTAAGAACTTGCCCACCATGTATATGAAATATTCTTGCTCCACTAAGGCATGAGATTTTAGGCACATTCATCTACTTATTGTTTCTGAGTTGGCTCTCTATTCAGAGTGAGAAATGTTCAAATAATCTTTTAAAGGTTCTGATGGTCCCATACATAAGAGAGAGAGTCCAGACATATAATACAAAGTTCTGGATCTGGAACACCAGTGACTAGCTACACAAAAGGCATAGTGACACCTGCTTTTTGTAGCTTCCATGTCTTTTATTGTCCTTGGCAATTTGCTGTCATGTAATTCTTAAATGTATCCATTTCCCTTTAACTTACAATTTTATACTTTATGCTTCATGCTTTGAAGAGCCTTCTCTACACCAAATAAAGGCAGTGTGGGCACTTCTTGTTTAGTCTAGAGAAGAGGAGGCTGAGAGGAGACCTCATTGCCCTCTACAACTCCCTGAAAGGAGGGGGTAGCAAGATGGGGATGAGTCTCTTTATCAAGTAACAAACGATAGGACGAGGGGTAATGGCCTCAAGTTGTGTCAGGGGAGGTTTAGACTGGATATTAGGAAGTATTTCTTCACAGAACGGGTTGTTAGGCACTGGAATGGGCTGCCCAGGGCAGTGGTGAAGTCCCCATGCCTGGAGGTGTTTTAGAGTCAGGCTGACATAGCGCTCAGGGATGTGGTGTAGTTGAGGACTGCCAGTGTTACATTGATGGTGGACTCAATGATCTTCAAGGTCTTTTCCAACCTAGATAATCCTGTGATTCTTTTTATTTACTATTAATGAATACTAATTCAGTAAAATCTCACATTTACATTCACCTTGATCTTTTGAAATACTGCCTCTATACGCTTTTTGGAGAATCTCCAAAACCAACCAAAACAAAACAAAACCCCACAAAACTACCAAAATAATTTTTAGCTTATATAATAGCTGACTCAGGTCTCCAGACAGTTCTTATCTATGAAAATCATCATTTTATTACTGAAAAAGCAAAACCAAAAGGTCTCACTGTTTTATAAACAGCAAATATTTTAATGATAAGATCAGGTGGGAAGACATAGCTTTCTTAATACAAGGAATGATCCATGCACTCTGACACTTTCTCCAGCACTAATGAAAACAGTGGCTTCTCTGGCTTTCTAAAGTCTGGGAAGTGTCTGAGAAGCTTATTTCCATCCTACCACAGTCTCAGTAACTAAGACATTCACTGCAACTGATGCTGTCACAAAATGGGAGAAGGAGCCTGTGAATGACTCTGCCTGACTGGATGACATTTATATATTGTATTCTTTCTGTATGTGTTATGTCTTTCTCTAAGTTTTTTTGTATGTTTCTCTGTCTTTCTGTATATCATATACCGCTATGCTTTGGGTCCTCATCACAATAATTCACTAGCACTCTAAAAGTAATATTTGATTTTTCTCCCTAAAGACAGGTTGTTTCAGATCTTTGAATTTACAAGTTAGGTAACAAGAAGAACCATGCAATCATAGAGGACTCCAGGTTGAAAGATGGCTCTCAAGATAATCATGTCTAAACTCAAAGCAGGGATTTAGATTAGGTTATCCAGGGCTCTGCTGAGCCAAGTCTTGAGTAATTCCCATGAGGGACATTCCACCACTTCTCTGAGCAACCTATTCCAGTGTTTAGTTGTTCTCATGGTGCTGAAAATCTTTCCTATATCCTGAGGGAATTTCTCCTGAAGGAACTTGTGCCTCTTGCTTCTTACCCTGTCACTGTGCATGGCTGAGAAGAGAGCACCTCCTTTTCCAACATAGTGACCCTTTCAGGTACTGGCAGACTGTGACTGGATCCCCCCAAGTCTTCTCCTCTCCAGGCTGAACGAACTATTCCTCTGACCTTTCTTCTAGGGGAATTCTTCACCCTCTGCCTTCCACTAACTTACTTGGGAAGTTCACCCACAGTAGCATATTGAACAACATTGCTTCTGAATGTATATATTTAGAAAGTAAAGAAAAATCCCTTCAAAGCCCTCAGAAATAAAATCAGTTTCTTCTAACAGTCTTAACTCCCTAAAGCAATTTAAAATTATTTATTTACTAGGTCACCTTCTTTCACAAAAAACATCTAGCCTTCAAAGTAAACAGCTTTAAATCTTGAAAAGTGCACAAGCAGGTCAGATATGAGCTGTGTGTTAATACATGGGAGAGAAGGACAGAAGAACAAAAGGCTGAATTCAAAGGGAACTGGCTTCTGAATTATTTTTAAGGATTTACAGTCCATGAAGACACCATGTGGAGTGATGCAGAATAACAGGCTTAGAAGTAAAGTACAATCAAAACTAAAGTTACAACCACCTTCTTTTTGACATGTGTCCTGGTTCCCCAGGCACAGACCCATGGGCCAGCCATGCAGGCAGGCCATGAGTAGCCCTGAGTCAGCTGGGAGATCCAATCAAGGCAGCTGCCCCAAGCTGACTCACAGGTGTATCCCATACCACTTAGATCAAGCTCATTATAAAAGGATGGAGTTTATGGTGTTGGGTTGTACTGCTTATTCCTTTTGGTCATCTTCTGTTGCTCTGAAGGATGAGGCTGAGTATGAACTTTGTACTTTATGTTTGTGGTTGTGTTAGTTTTGTTTCATTACATCTCTTTTTACTTTGGTCCATGGGATTTCTCCCTTTTTTCCTCAACTCCCCTTCTCAGCTGGGGAGGGGTGGTAGAGAAACTGCTGCAGCTTAGTCCTAGATACAGGTTAAATGTAGACAACATGTCTGATATCATTTGGGCCCAGAATTAAATTTTCTATACTTTAAAGGAAGAAAAAGAAACAGTTCAAAGATGAGATTGTTAAGATATGGTACTGCAGTACTGTAGTTAAAATGACATTTCCTCACCTTGTTCTTTCTTTGCAGGCCTGGATACACATTTATAGCCAAACACTGCATACTATTTTTGCTCACTGTTGAATGGAGACGGTCTCAACCTAAAATTCTGTGATTGTATTTCAGATGTTAATTCCACTGCAGATTAAAAACAGCTTATGTAGTTGATTTGAATCTGGTTTTTAGAATAACTGTTTTACTGAGGGTATAACAAGTTGTCTACTCAGGAGCCCAGGGCATCAACCTGGATGAAACCAAGCCCTGTATCTTTAACAAAGATGGGCAGAAACCATCTGTTTCAAACCCTTATGTTTTTAAATAAACCAGCAAATAACAGAAATGGTTCTAGAAGTCTCTACAAAGGTTCTCTTCAATCAATAGCCACATAATTTGTTTGAAAAATTCCCTAAGAATGACAGCATTGCAAAATATAATTAAAAATGGAGGCATCATCTGAGAGCCAGTAATGTGGCAGTGTAAGCATGCCATTGCCATTTAATGTGCCATAAGAAATGCTATTAAAATGTAAGAAGGAGGCCATTCTCACTGTTAAGTGCAGTGAGGTGCAAAGAATCCCATATAAACAGACCAAAATAAATGGACTCTGAGATGCAGATGATGTCTGGAGGTTCCTGCACAGCTCCTCTGCAGCTCTCCCTCCCCTTTTTGCAGGGACAATCCAGGTGGCAGGTACACAGAAAAAAAGATGTGAAGAATAACTTTATTTATGGATCTTCCAAGTCTAGATTTCATGGAAGTGAACCATGTGAAGAACAGAACACGTAGCCTACAGTGTGAAAATACTAAATCAGATTGCTTAAAGGCTTATTTCCCTTACCTAAAGAAAAAACTCAGCCTGAAAATTATCTATACAATTTTTAAAAACACAAATTGTAAAAATGTAACCAAAAAAAGGAAGTAATGTAAAAAATAGACAGACAAGGGTAATAGTAGAACCTAATATCACCTTAACATTTAGAAAAGTGGCAAAATATTCATCTTGTTATAGCCAACACTTACAGAAACCAAGTAAAAGTTTAAAAACTAGTCAAATCAAAACTTCCTGAAGAACTACCATTTTTTTGTCTTGACCGCCTTCAACAAAGATAGTAAGATGGTAACTAACCAACAAGAAAAAGCTACAAAGACAGGGCTAGGATCTCTACAAGATTAAGCTGTAGAATAAACACAGAAGATTTTGCATGTTAAGGTACTATGGCTAACATTTAGTGAAAAGAGGAAAATATCACAGAACTTGTTGCTCACTTAACAAGTTACTCCTGATTAGCAGCAAGAAGCAGGTCTAAATGAAGAAACCAGGATGATGCTTCATTGCCCTAATAATGGTAGACTTCTGATGTTCATTGTGCATAATGCCTATTATGTTTATTATTAAAAAGGCTGCAGGGATTCAATACTGCATTTTGTGAACAAGTATGTCTGGTCCTTAAATTGATTTAATTCACATATAGCTTCTCTTCACATGCAAGCAATGGCAAGCTCAAAGATACTGCAGTCGCTGTGAGTTCTCTTAAATGGTCAAGCAATGTAGTCTAGGATATTTTCAGCAAATCTAGGGTATTTTTATCAGCAGTGACAAATGCTAATGGAAAGAAGAAAATAATGGGTCGAGCAGCAGTATTAAAAAATGTTGTCGTTTTTGTCATATTCCTACCAATTACAATCTTATCCCTTAAATTATCAGTATTTGTAACATTTTAATTTTAGTCTAACTGAAATCCTGTTCTCATTTATATTATATCACATCATATTGTGCTATTTATCTAAATTACACCCTGCAGAGATGAACTCAGCTGCTCTGGTAATCTGTGCTGATATAGACCTTTGTTTGCTTGGTTCACATGAATAAAAGTTGCGTGTCCCAAAAGGTCTCTGTTTCTCCAAGAGTATTAGCACAGTCTAAAAAACTGTATTATAACTTCCTACATGTTTTGCCACAGCATCTGCATTTTAATTGCTGCTTCATAGTTTCTTTAATCTACTAACTGTATTTAGAAATACAAGAAATGTATGCTGGGTACTGTGCCTTTCTCAGTGCTCTTCATTAATTAGTAAGCTTTTTCAAGAGGCAGCTCAGCTCTCATTGACTTTACTGGGAGGATATCTGAGCTGATGTATCTCCTCTGCAAATTGTACAGTGTAAGTCTTGTTAATGTCTCTTCCCTGGAAATGTATTTTCTCCAACATCCTATCTCTTATCATCTTTGTTCCATGAGTCTGTTTGGTTATTCTAAACACAAAAAAGGGACAGCTGGTTTATAAACCTTTCATTCTCAATAGCTTAGGCTTGATTACTCAAGCACAGAAAAAATATTCTCCCAAGAAACTGTATTGAGAAAACAGTTCCATTCATTCTGTTGTTTTCAGCTGGGCTTAGCATGCCTTATAAGGAGAACTCATATTTTCTGAGGCGGAACCTCTTTCAAAGATATGTTGGAAAAGGTAAGGCCATAAATCTGTCAGGTCCAGATGTGCAAGAGACTGGTGCCTAAAAGTCATCCCAGCTTATTTTTATAAATGCTTCCTTGGTTTGTTTAGGCAGTTTAAAGTAATGTGTGTACATTAGAAGAAAATCAGTCCATGTACATCTGGTAAATGTGTGATGTATAAACTACATAAAAGGCACAGCACTGAGGACGAGAAGATGTGGCTCAAACATTTGTTAGAGAATTTTGCTGATAAAAACAGTAACAAGCACAGTCTCCTGCTATTTGAGCTTACAGGATTCAAGCTACCTATGTACATATCTGTATAATCATGTGTACATACCCTTCATGACAGCTTCCGAATAGTGGAACACAGAATACAGATGCAGATTTCATTCATTTTCTCTTTATTATTACCCTAAGAAATATATCTTTCTCACTATGCAAGACAGTCAAAACAGTTAGGGACTTTTCCCCAGCATATATGCTAAATGTTGAAAATAGGACTTTTTTTAAGTTAGAACTATGAAATTTAATAGAGCATTTTCAACAAAATGTATACACACACGCATATACTTCCTTTATTCCTTCAGGCCAATGTGCTTGTATTACTCCCATTCCAGGTATTTGTTTTCCTGTACTTCCACGTGCTTCATTTGATACCTTTCTTGATACATTTCCGGTCTCTTTCTGTCTCTATTCTTTTCTCCTCTGTACCTTTCAGACCTTATACTATCACCCAGTCCCTTCAGAGATTAATACTTGCTTTCACCACTGTCCACAAATCATATTCTTTCAATATCATATGTCATTAAAATTTGTAACCTTTTTCTAAAAAGCTTGCCATAACTTTATTTCCTTTTTTCCCTTAATAGCATTATATAAAATTGATCTTCATCATATTTTTAAAAATAATTCCTATTAACAAAACCACAGATAACTTTAGTTGGAGTCTGACTTACTCATTACTCTTTCAAAAAATACATGAAAGTTTGACTACTTCTTTACAAACATACCTTACATGAAAAATTTTAAGCAGTATATAAACCAGTTTACTCACCCTAGTGTTAAGAATTTCCTAAGGGAAATGAATACAATATGTTTATGAAGTGTTTAGAAGAATATTCAAGCAACCAAACAAAGTATCATAAAGTGCTGTAATTCTTAGGTGCCTGAATTAAACTGGTTATACGCCTTACACAGCATGTAAAAAAAAGTACTTGTTGAAAAGACACAAATTGCAAATAGTTACTTGAAAGCCTTGATTTTTATTTCAACTTCTATTTGAGATTAATCAAAATCAGCTATAAGTTCTGACTAAAACAAGCAATTGTTCTAATAGTAGAAAGCCGCCACTACAATTTTGACAATATTCGTGGTAGTACTGTGACACTGAACCCTGCTATAAATTGGAGCTATGTGGCATGAAATTTTCCATCAATATCCTAGGAAAGAAAATGCAGCAGTAAGCATCATTAGTCAAGTAAGACCAATACGTCATAAGAAATAGGCAAGAGTCCAGGAAGGCCATAAGGTTAAAATGCTTTGTTTGAGTAATTATAGGATTTGAAGGATTAGGCTGAACCAAAAGATTTAAGAATGTGGAAGGATTAAAGGGAGAAATAAATTAAACTGAAGAGAATGAAGGTATAGAGGACAGTGCAAAAATGATATTACATTCAGTAAAGTTTTTGAAACAGGAAATGTTGAATGAAGCAGTTGCAAATGAAGGCAATGTGCTTTTGCTGTATTTGTTTGCTGTTCAGTAACTGAATCTGCAGAGATAAATATTTTTTATAAAACATCTGTCTGTTTCTGAGATTAAAGCCCTAACAAAACACATATTTAAGGTGAAATGTCTTAGCCAACTCCTTTGTATCCCAGAATGTAAAGTCATTATGTACACTGTAGTTGCTACAAAAGTGAAATCCTGGTAAACAAACCATAGGTGAGGTCATACCCACCACAGCCTGTTATTGACATCTGAAGATTCTTGCCATACACATGGAAAAGAAATTCCAGTCTTTACCTTGTACCATCCTGAGTTACATTTTACAAAGCTTGTTTATTTTAAAAGCCTACTGTCCTTGTAGGCTATTAATAGTGAGAATTAACTCACTACATTTGTTCCAAAGAAAATCTACAGGCTCGGTGGATGAGGAACATTGTGGATGAGAAAAATTAGTCAAGGGTTATGATGCCTGGGTGATCCATAGCTCATGAGGTAGGAAGCTGCCAGAAGAGGAGAAAACCACAGGATAATCATAGGTATACAGCACTAAATATAAATGAATAAAGGAGGCTTTTCTTTATGAAATAGTGAGTCACAACTGCAAGAGAATATCAATTTCAGCAAAGCTATGCAAAGAGAATAAGGTTTGAAAAACAGAAACCAGTTTTTATTTGGAGTTATTTCAGTGTATCCTAATGACACCTCTTTCCTTTTTTTCAAAAATAAACAGCATCTGGGCATCTCAGTAAGGATGTCTGAGAGAAATTCAAGAGACTAAGAAAAAGGATGAAACAATAAGAAGGAACAGACAGAAGAAAGGATCCCTTGTTGAGAAAGAGAATAAAATGAAGAAGATGTGTTAAGTATGCAGCTGCATAAAGAAACCGGACGAAGGATTCAAAACACAAAGCTAAGACAAGAGAGAACAAATCAACAAAATACATATTTTCTAAGGGCATGTTTCTTGCTATTCCAGCTATTTAAAGACATACACAACCTCAACTTAAAGAGTGTTACTGCGTTTAACTGAACTGTACTGCCGGGCCTAAGTAAAGCCCAGTGACACTCAGAGCACAGCCAGGTCCTCGGTGTGTTGGCACCACCTCCCGGCCAGCGGCAGGAAAACTAACGTTTAAAACTGATGGTCAACTCATCTGTACAGGACTTAATTCATTTCCACGTAACAGCATAATTTTTATGCGAAGATGAATGTATACTGTATTACTAATTGTAATATCAATTATGGGTCTGAAACTACGATAATTGTCATTCAGATGTCTGACTTCAAAGAAAACAGTGTTAGCAACCCAGAAAATTAGATCCTAAATTCTTCACACATTTTCTTAAACCTCTTTATTAAGCCCTAGGTTTTTAGTTCCTCTTAAAACTATCACCCTAAAAGCATAGTTTTGCTTTGGGAACATCAAATAAATCCCTAAAGTGGTTTGTATTGGTTTATGATTTCCATATTAAAATAAAATGTTATCATTACAAATAATCATTTTCAATATAACCTTTTTTGAGTATTACAGTAGGGTTATTTTCATTCTCTCTTAAGTGGCTATTTAACTTCTATAAACTGAATATTCCCAGTGAAACAGTGTCTCCTGACAAGCCCACACTGACAAATTTTCCTGTGTTCCCTTCAGCGTGCTGCGGCCTGACCATTAAGTTTCTAGTGGGCTTTTTAGTCATTTGGAGCTGTTTGTGGTACAGTCATTCTCACAGTAAGTTCGTTGGGGTTTTTTTAATTGTATGGATGTTCACCAGTAGCACAGATGGCTACTCATATGGGTCACTGACCAGACACCAGATGGTGGAAATATTCTGTTCCTACTAATCTGGCAGAGATTTGGCAATTCAGAGGTGACAAGCTTTATCCCATTAACAACTGCCTCAGCCATCCTGTCTCCAACCTGTAGGCTTTAACAGTTAATAGTCTTGAAGTAACTGCCACCCCCTCAAACATCCCATCTACTACACATCCCAGACATCTCTTGGGCAGATCTAGGAGCACATCCATATATGTCAGCACACTTGATTGAATTTAAATTCTACCCAGGGAGGAATAAAAAAAAAAGCCAGGCTGGAAAAATAACAGCATAAATTGGGATAGTGCTGTTTATACAACAGCTGGAGTCAAAAGTTTACTTTAAAATAAAATTTCATAGATACTTTAGATAAAATATCAGGAAAAATAGAAAATACAAGGAGGCTCTTTGTGAGAAATGAGATCTGGGAAAAAGGGAGGGGGCATCATAACAAGGAAATGCAAACACAAATGAAAGGTAGAAAATGGCAAGATGCAACTCCCTTTTGCAAGTTTCAGATATAATCACAATATAACACCACACAGTCTTGACACCTTAATCAGTTCTGAACAGTAAAACTCATTTTTTTTTCAGTGAACTTATCCATCCTATCCTTAGAATTTTCTTTGCCTCTGCAAAAGTACTTTGCTTTGCTGCACTTTCAAGCTTTGAATTTTTATACATCAGACTTCCATGTTGCATCCAAAATCACTACCAAAATTTCTATTTTCCACCATAAATTGCCAGAGAAACTACTGTTACCTTTGTGAAGATGACACCAAACATATCATTTGGAGTTCAGGATAACTGCAAAGGAACCAAGTCAAAGAATTCCTGAGCTTGTCTATATACAGACTCAATCACTGAAATTCTTTAAAAATGCAAATCTGTTTGTTTAATAACAAAATAAATTTTGAAAATATGAGAACACAAGAGGAAGGAGCTAGTAGGTTATTTTTTATATGTAGATATGTTTACATTTCTGTATGCTAGATCTCCACATAATGGGGCTATATTCTTTCACTCCTGCAGAAAACATGATTCAGATTACATATTATGATTTTATAAAATCCTGTTACACCATAATTACCTTATTTAGTTAGACTCTTTTACCCATCTGGACAATTTCACTATTCAAACCCACCAAGCACAAAGAACTCATTTACAAGGGAACCATGAAAGTAACTGTACAAAATCTGCCCTTGAGTAAGGTGAAAGGGTAAGCATAGCTCCTTGGTGCTATATTAGATGCCTTAGTGTTCATTCCTCGCTTCGTGATTCATACAGCTTCACTTGTGGCAGGTACAGAAAGTCCTGCATTGTATGTAGTGCTTTATTTATAACAACCTACTTAATTCATTTACAACTATGATGTTTCTAAGGGCTAAAAATACCCCATCTTTTGTCCCTAAAGCTGTCCTATCACATCACACTATGTGTCATAGTAATAGTAGTAAAATCATTGTTCTAAGGTACGTTACATAAACTGGAATCTCTCACAGGTAATTATTTTCCTTGAAAATACATAATTAGGCCTTGACAAAAATTTTAAAATACTAAAAATTCCTCAAGTATACATTTCTCTGTATTAGAACTGCAGCTAAAGTTGTTTGAGGTTTGAATTTATTGCACATAATTATTTAAAAAGCACTCAGCTTCAATAAAAAGATTGACGTAGCTCTTGTGCCCAAGTCCCCTGTTTATATCAGTGTAGCAAAGTTGGCTCTGAGATGTTATACCAGATCAAAGAGAGAACCTCAGTACCACCCAGGCCTCAGGACTACTAAAGCTTTCCGTACTCAGCTATAATCCGCAGCTAGCGTGCATTTCTCAGCCAGTTTGAGCATCGCACACTCATCAGCACGCTTCGTCATTAGCAGCCTGCAGACACGGTGGGGAGCGAGGGCTGCAGGGTTCCTGTTACAACATAAACATTCAGGGATAATCACACATCAGCAATCTTGCTTCAGCCTGATCAGCACCAAGCCGGAACGCGGCGGCAGTTCCGAGACCCCTCTGCAGGCGCCTGTAGCGCCAGCCCGAGCTGCCCTGGCTTTGCCCCTGCGCCTTCCCTGCAGGAGCTGCTGCAGCGCGAGGGCCGAGGCCTGTGGCACCGGGGGCAACCCAGAAAGCGACGGGGGCAGCTGAACCCGGCCTCGGGAGGCTTCGCGCCGGGCAGGGAGGTGGTGGGGGACAAGGAGCCGGACCCGACCAGCACAGGCGAGGCACGGCCGAGCCAGAGGGCGGGCAGCCCGGGCGCACTCGGTGCCTCGGCCAGCCGGAGCAGTCCGCCAGACGGGAAGGACAGAGGCGGCCTGCGGCAGTGCGGCTGTGGCAGCCTGGGCACCAAGCCGCAGGCACACCTGCCCCGCTGAGCGAAGCCGCCAGACGCGGCGGCAGCGGCGCTCAGCGGCTTATGGAGCAGCCCCGCCGCAGGAGGCGGGCGGGCGGGCGGGGCGTAATCCAGCGGCCGCCGGGAGGTGGCAGCGCGGCCGGCAGAGGGCGCCGCGTGCCCGCTCCGCTCAGCGCGGCGGGGCGTGGCGCGGTGCGGCCCAGCATGCAGCGCGGCGCCGTTTGAATGGCGCAGGCTCCGGCCGTTGGGCCCCGGCTGGTAGGTCTCCGTGGCTCCTCCTCCCCCCTCGGTGTGGCCCAGCCCGGTACCATGAGCAGCGGGTGAGTGTTGGGGGGGGTGAAAGCTGCCAGCGCTACGGCCGAGAAGCAGGCGCTCCCAGCTGACCGCGGACGGGGGCCCCTAGTGGCGGGGGAGCCGGCCCGGCCCGGGGCGCGTCTCCAGCCGCTGAGAAACCGGGGTCGAGGGAGCGTTCGGCGAAGCCTTCCGCCTCCCCGCTGGCTCTGGGTGAGCGGGGTGGACGGTGCGGGCCGGGCCGCGCTCTGCCTCGCCGGGGCTAGGTGTGGGTCCGGGGCGTCGCACTCGGCGTGCGGGGCGGGGGCTGCGGGAAGCTGCCGCCGGTGGGCGAGTGGAGCTGCCTTCGTGCCGCTCCTGCGGCCCCGCCGAGTCTTCCCCGCCCGGCGCTGCGGGTGCCGGCAGTCCCCGGGCGGTGAGCTCGGCAGCTTTGGCTCTTTCTAAAATGGTGACAGCAGTCCCAGCTCCGCGTGTGCGGTGGAGAACGGGGCGAGGCGGGCAGGCAAGGGACGGAGGTAGCGAGGGGCCGGGCGGCGGGCCGGGCGTGAGGCCTGCTGCGGGTCTTGTTCCCGGGGTGTGACAGATTCCACTGGGGGGACAAAAAAGGGAGGGGGAATCAACAGATCCTTGAAGACTAGCTCCTGTAGGAATTAATTTGTTTAAAAGCCGCCCCCTTTTTTTTTTTTTTCCTCTCACTGTTGTGCTGGAGTGGTTTGCACGTTGTTGAACGTAGATCTGAAATAAAGGAGTGCTGAACAGTGAGATCTGTCACGGAGAGAGAAGGGGAAGTAGTTGTAGAAAGCTTTTGTTGCTGTTTTTGTGACATGCTGTGCTTTGGAGCTAGGTTAAGTCAGTTTGCTCAAAAACTGCTTTCTTCCATCTCTTCTTGCAACATGGATTTTGTCTCTCCCACTCCCCTATTTCTTTGTTCCCTCTGTTCTCTGGCTAAAATCAGGGAAGGGGGGGAAAAAAAAAGGATAGATGCCCATGTTTAGTAGAATTAAAGCATAACAGAAGGCAGGTTGGTGCCTCTCTGGCCTTGCTGATTGGAAAGAACAAATTGTGCTAGTCAAAAGCTGTCACTTTAATTTATTATCAGCGCATACAGCTTTGATGAAAATTTCTGTAATATTATTTCATTGAATTCAAGTTACCATTGGCTTGAATTCCGAAACTTTATAGCTCATGATTTCATTATAATATCTTGGAAATAACACTATTAAGGTATTTTACATGTGCATCTTCAAAAAATCACACGTGAATATTCTGATACACATGTATTATTATAGTAGTGTGTATATTCTCTCTCACCCAGTTTTGAAACTTTTCAATATATTTCTGCTGGAATAATTTAAATAAGCTTTTTTTAATTATTATTATTATTTTAATAGTTTTGTATGTTGGTCCCAGAGTAAGGAGCTTGAGCGTGAATTAAGAAGGCTTTTAAATATTTTAAACAGAGCACAGTCAATTAAAGAAGTATATGTGAGGGTAACATATAAAGCTGTGTGGTCCCAAGCTATGTGAAATGCAGACGCAGACCAAGTGGGGATGAGATGGGTACCCATGCCTTCACTAAGCTTGGAGTTTGAGGGGTTTTCCAATATGTCTTTTTCGGTTTGAATTTACAATTCTTGTTGCAGGTTTTTGGGTTGAGCAATGTATAGGGAAAAAAAAAAGTACTGTAATTTTATGTGTAGTTACTTAAAGCTTGTGTTAAATATTAATGTGGGAGCTTCAGTGTATTGGAACTTTATTTCCTATATAACAACTCTAAGCTAATGTTAATAATAGAGCTTTTCCAACCTGATTATTCCTTGAATGTTTGTAAGTAAAAATCAACAGGTAAAAACATCTTTTTATTAGTGAAGGATGACTTTAGAAAGGACTGAAACACTAGCAAGTAGTACTACTTCATGGCAGCTTAACATATTTGTAGATGGCACCTCCAGATGCAGAAAACTGGGTACTTGTTTTTGTAACTTTTTTTTCCAGAAAATACATTTTTTCTAGAATGTGAATAAGGTTCTGTTATTAGACTCTCAGGCTAGCTCCACACGGAGACCTAACTCTCACCTGGATTCATCCTCAATAAACTTAACCGAACTCTGACGTGTGGTCATTTTTGGAGGTTCTCTATGACTGCTTGTGGCAGTGGGCCACATACATATGGAATTTGTATGAGTAATAGAAAAATGAGCTTACATTGTAGGAATAAACTAACTTATCGTAACTAGTTACTCAAATAGTATTTGTCTTTACTGCAAATTTAATGAAATTTCTGTAATTTTTGTCCACATGTGAAATTTTGAACTGGAACAAATGGCCTGAGATGTATAGCACATGAAAAAAATTGTGTCCTGCTGGCGTAGAAGGCACACATTTTATAGTGCTGCAAAGAAATTTTGCATTAACATACTCCTTAGAATCTTCAACTCCACTTTTTTTAAAGAGAATTCAGTATTTAACACCTGGTAAACTGTCAGGGCATAAATTGCTAAAAAAAGAAGTTATTTTTTTTAAAAAAAGATGTTTCGTATTCAAAGGATATGGAAGCCATCTAAAACAGAGAGACAGATGGGTTCTGTAACGTTTGTTGGAGTTAAAATGGAAGGAAATTATGCCAAGCTTATAGAATCTCTTCTTCATAAGATAGTGCTAATTTGTTTTTGTACACAAATTACCTTTTTGGAAGTAAATTTGGAATAACCATACTTGTAAGTACTTCATGAGCATTTTCAATGTGATAATGACTAATGAAATAGACCCACCATTACAGATTCCCTGATACATACCCATTTTGAATGCTTTCAGAGCATGAACTCCTCTCCTTGGGGAGTAACAATTAACTAACTTTTTCATCTGAGTTTAATATTGTTGTCTTTGAACTTACACCTAATTTAATATGGGGTGAGGGAGAACCACAGAAGCATCTGCAGTGGCTAGTGTACCTGGAATGCTACAGGGGGGAAAGAGCTGTTAAGAATTTGGGCAGAGTGGGACAGGAACACTGTTCGTTTTAAAGGGTATTGCTGGTGACTTAAGAAATCCAACTATTTTACATTTGCTTTGCTGTCATGCAAAGTACTCCAGTTCTGTAAGAAATTAATGTTATGTTAATACATGTGTAGATTACATAACATGTGAGGAAAAGTTTGTCCCTCTCTGGGGGCCGTGCCCAGAACATGGGAGGATTGGAGGGAGTGGCAGAGTTGTTAATACTTGCCTTTGATAGATATGCACTTGAAAGGCTTTTAGTGCTGACTTTCTTTGCTTGATTCTGGTATGACTTGAAGAGTTGTATTGCATCTGAGACATCAGAGTTAGAAAATGGCAGTAGAGCCATCAAGAAAACTTTGCACAGGTGCTGTCTATTGACTGTGGGGACAAATGAGTTGAGTTACCAGGATATACAGCTGCTGTTACTCCAGTCCTTCTGTTTCCTGAAAATTGAGGAGAATAAAAGGGGGAGGAAGGAGGGCTGGCATCTGCTAGAGGTCGCCCATGGGACTGGGGAAATTGGTGGCATGTGAGCCTGTCATCTTAATGAAATTGTGCATCTCTGTTCACATTTGCAGTCTACTTTGTTACAGTTGTGAAACAGTTTAGGCTTGTATGACGAAGGGCTAAGACAGGGCTGAAGGGATTTACATTCTGTCCTCGGTTTATTTTTTACATTTTGTGAAGCAGAGGAGTTGCATTAGCTTTAATGAGATGGTATAATATTGTTCTGAACAAATGCAACTAGCTGTGCTCATCACAGAGGAACAGTCAAAAATTCAAGGTGTTAAGGTGTAGGTTGGTTGATCTTGTACAAATTAGTATCTAATACTGGTTTAAAAATCTTTTATATATATATATATATATATATATATATATATATATATATCCCAAAATAACAGTGGGTGGTAGTGTGTAATTAGCTATCCCTAGATGACAAAGTTTGAGCAGATAGGAAATAAAAGTTGTAAAGAGCCCTGTAAAGTGCCTTTCCTCCTCTAGCATTTGTCTTTGTAATTGCTGGCCAGCTGGCATTTTATCATGTGTTACTCAGCATTCAGAAGCAGGTTTCTTGAGACGTGGACTAAGTTTATTATAGCAGCATTAGGTTTCTATGTAGCAGATTCTTCTACTTGTGTTATGCTCTGTCTCTGAACTACCTGGAGTGTGTTTGTGTATTTAATCACTTTAAGTGTATTTATTTTCTTATGGATTTGTACAGTCTACCCTGGAACCCATGTAAACGTTTGGGTCCACAACATCCTGTGGCAAGTTCAGCTTGATTATAATTTGCACAAAGTGCCACCTCCTTTTGTTATTTTTGAACCTTCTTTTAGCTGGTGTCTTTTGACCCACCATTCTTATACTGGGCAAGAGGGTGAACAATCTCTATGCAACTTCTCCAAGTTATTCATTTTGTAGGCCTTTGTCTTATTTCCCCTCTCTACTATAAGTTGCCTCCTTTCCAGACTGAAAAGGCCTGATCTATTCAGTTGCTGATTGTATGGAAGGCATTCCATAATTATTTTTTTTAATTTGCCTTTGTTTGAGCTCTTTTTTTCTTTAGTCAGAAGTCTTTTGAGGTTTTATTGGGAGTTTTTTGAAGGGAAGAGGACTAAACCTGCTTTCACTATTTGATATACAGGCACAAATTAGTTCTAGACACTGTCACAACAGTGTTCTGTTTGTTTTTCTATTTATTAGCCCATATGGAGCACTGAGCAATCCAAATGATCTAAAGTAACCTCATATATCCACATATTGTTGTTAGTGACAATTATTAGCTTGGAGCCTGTGATTCTATGTGGGAACCCAGAATTCCCTCATGCCTGCAGACGCACAGGCTTTGCTTTGTATTAATCTGTAATCACTGCTTCTGCTTATTGTACATCATAGTCCTTCACTAATTCTTCAGTTAGCCCTCATCTCCAGTGTCTGGTATAACTTTGTATTGACAATGGTCTTTGTAATTTAACTTCTCATCTGCTTTGTGAGGTAATCTGTTAATGTATCAAAGAGCCTAAACCAGTGCGGGTTTTCTGCGGGATTCCTGTGGTGGCCTTCTTCAGTGTGGGAACTGCTCAGGCAGTTTATGACTTCCTTGGCTATCTCCCCATGCAAAAACTTTCCCTCTTATCACTTGGTTGCTTAGTTTCCTCAAGATTTAAGTGAAGGGACTTTTGGAAGCTTTGTGGAACCTCAGGTAGACTCTATCATTGAGCTCTTCTTTATCCCTGTTGTAATACTTCATACTCTCAATGAATTCCACTAATTTTGCAGAGCAGGACTTGCCTTCATAACAGCCAGGTTGACTCTTTCCCAATATATTATTCGTTTGTGTCCACTAATTCTATTCTTGATTACATTGTTTACTAATTTGCACAACATATGTCAGTCTGGGTCTTCCTTTAGGCTATCTTTAAACACTGACTGTGTTTTCCACATGTGATTTCTTTAGGTGCTTTGTCAGCTCTAAGGGAGGGGTTCTGCACATTAGTTAACAACATAGCTATTTCATTACAGCTTATATGTTCACTGCTGCTTCTGCATCATCGGGGACCCTCACAAAACAGGTTGAACTACAGGAACTATGGAAACCTCTCTAAACTGTAGGATAGTGAACAAAGACATAAGGATTTTACTTCATCAGATGTTCCATTATCTCTGATCACCTGTTGGCCTTTTGGGTTTTTGTTCCCAGTCTTTAAAGAAGGTGTGTTGATAATTTTGTTGTCTTTTTTCAACTGGGAGGTTAGGAGACGTTATGTGCTTTTATCAAATTTGTCAAGTGTGTAATTCTCTTAATTTTTTTCTTGGACAGCTTTTTGTAGGGAACTTCCTTCGCTCCAGGCTAACCTTCCTTCAGCTCAAATAACATCTCAAAATGCCTGAACTGGAGGTATCTTAGGCTCTTTAGAGCCTAGTATTAAACACTGGTATGCTAATTGAGAGTTTCATTGGTAAAACCTTTCTAGCCTTCTGATATTTTACACTTCTTTTAAACTAGAATGCTTTTTACTTAATAGTGCTGTCTTATATGTTGGAGATAAGATTCTTGCTTGCTGTTTGGCATGAAAGAGGAAGGTAGTTGGAGATCATTTAACCAGCAATTAAGGAGAGGTCACTATTCTGCATGAAGAGTTGCAAGCTATCAGTGTCATGGGAGGAGTCACAAAAATAATTCTGCAGGGACAGATATGGATTTTTTTAGCATCTGATGAGATGACTCTATGGGATTTAGCTCTGATGGTTGCAGGTTGTCTTCCCTATTCTTCTCAGGTTTATTGCTTTCCCCTCAGCAACGTTCTCAAACAGACGATGCCAAAAAAAAAATTAAATTTCTGCAAGTCTTCCTAGCTTTCTGCCTTCATCATTAGTTTGAATGTAAGGCTGGATTTGTTTGGATTTTAGAGTTGGGCTGGCCTTCCCTTCAAAAGTTCAACTAGTTGTTTGCCTTTGTTGTGCTGCAAGTTCAAATTTGAAAGTACAGCCCATTTTGAGTCCAAATGATGATTTTTGGCTAGTCTGATAAGCAAAGGACAAGTTTTTTGTTCTTGTTTCTTTTAAACTTCAGGAAAAAAATACTCTGAATAATGCTGCCATTTGCAATGCTTGCTGAAGTCGTTGGTCTGAGGGCTCCATGTTCCTGTTTTATGGAGTAAGGGTTTATGTCAGTAAATCTTTTTTTTTTGAGAGAAAGATCGCAAACAAGAATCTTCAGTACTGATCCTGTTCTAAAGAACACTGAAGCATTTGAAAATTTATTTTATTCCTTCCACTTTATCCTACAATGGGGAGTTAATATGCATTCTGTGAAGAATACACCTTCTACTTTGTTTTGAGCCTGCCACCTGTTTGCTTTATTTGATAGCCTTTAGCTATTGGATTGAAAGCTCTTCTGTAGCTAATAAGCTGTTTACCATCTGCCTTTTTCAGTGCTCAGTGTCTTAGTGTTTTAAATACTGAAGTTCTTAATGTGGGGTGAATCTGCTACATAGAGGAAATGATACAGGAATCTTGGTACAAAAGGTGGGAGGAGAGAAATTGGGGCACTCATGTCGCTACCAGAGTTTTGCTGTATAGGGGAAAAACAATAAAATTAGAGAAAGTGGTTGGTTTTTAAAAATAAGGTAGGATGTCTTGCTAAAAGATTTTAAAAATAGTGCTCCATGATAATGTAGTCTTTGAATCCAGTCTCAAGCAATGGATTTTCTGAATCACAAAAAATGCGAAAGCATATATGTGCAACTGTCTCAATCTTGGTTTTAAGTTTTATAGAAATATTTGCATACTTGAAGACAAAGTACTTTAGACAGTTTCTTATTGGTTAACTGTAGATCAAAGGTTATTTTTTTAATATGGAAAACAACCAAAGTTATATGTTGAGAAAAATGGGCAGGGGATGGATTTGCCAATAAATTAAAGGGACATCTTTCACTACCAATTTCTTAACCTGTCTATTTTGATGAAGTTTGCCTTCCTGAAAAACAGGGATTATTTTTATTTAGCTGCCCTTCATCACTTGGAAACAGTTGTGGCACCAATTATTTTTCTCTAGGTGACAGATGAAATTCATAGTGTGAGATGTGGAGTCGCATAATTTGCCTTATTCTTTACTTGAATTCTTGTCTGTATGGCACCCCTCAGTGCAGGTGTGCCAAGCTGGTCTGAGAACAGTATCTCTGCCTGTGTTTCTTTGGGGAGGGGCTTATTTTTGTTACTTTAAAAAAACAAAACAAAACAAAACAAAAAACAAAAACAAACAAACAAACAAAAAAACCAAAAAAACACGCACTAAGTAGGAATTTTTGAAGTGCTCACCAGCATGTTACTAATGATAAGGCCTCCAGCTAACATTTGCTAAAGAATGATGTCTTGGATTATTTATGTGATAGAACATTTTGCAAATAGTTGAACTCTCTTAAGTGGTTTTGCCAGCTGCATTTGAAGAAAGTTGATTGAATGTTTTAGAAAATAAAACTAAATATTTTTCCCTTGTAAACAGGGATTTGAGAGATTATGGCATCTGAAGCCCACAATGTTAGAAAACAGAAAGTATTGCATATCGAAGGTCATAGCATTGATCTCCCCAGAAAAAGAATCTCCTCTTCCACTAAAAAGATCATGAAGGAGGTAAGCTCTTTGGTTTTTACATTGTTTTTTTTAATGTCCTTTTAATACTGAAACAAGTTCATAGTTTTGAGCAGTTTAAAACTAAAGCACAAGTGAGAGGTGGAATGAGTGAAATACGTGCACTGAAATGGACCTGTTTTCTTGTTATCATACAGCTTAATCAACCACACTGTCTAGTAACCCATATGCTTTCACTGATTCTTGTGACTTGGAAACATTTTCTTATAACCTCTTACTTGTGTTACTGGCTGAAGAATACGGCAGTGGAGTATGGAGGAAGCACTAAGATCACTTCAGACAGTGGTGAAGATGCCAATATCCTCTGTCTGTTTGCTTATTGAAATTACGTCTTAAAACCCACATGATTTTATGACTCGGTGTTAAAAAAAGATCAACATTGTTTTGTTCATGTGCACAACGTAAATGTTAACAGTAGTATAAATTTTCAAGTTGAAATGCCTGCAGTATATGAGCATAATACCTGTCTATATGAAAATACATATTCCTAACTTGAGCATCTTAACACTTTATTTTTAATAATTTGTTTACTACTGAAGAAAGTAGACCAGAATGTCACAGTTCAACTCATCTTCGTTACATGAAACTCTAAAACATTGAAGACTACTGTATGAAAAAAGTCTTTAGAAAATTAATTTTCAAACCGTGTTGCTTAATTTTCAGTTGTTTTGCCTATCTGTGTGGCACAACCTTGAATGAATTTTATGATTCCTCTAGGATATCACTGTTCTGTGCCATCTAATTGGTGTCAGGTTCTAATCTGTTTCATACGAATTAATTCAGGATAATTAAGCTGTGTTGTCTACAGCAGTCGATTTTTGTTGTTGTTGTTGTTGTGTTTTGCTGAGGAAATGTTGTGCTGTCATCCTTCCCAATACCAGAATCTGCTGTATTATGGGCCTTTAAATGTATGTGTCAGACAAGTAATGCCATTTTGCCATCAGATTCCAGGAGGCTTTTTATATTAGTCACAATTTTTAGTTTCGTAGTAACTAAAGAATCGTCACAATCCTGCCTCTTGCCAAAGATACCTGGAACCTACAGCTGACTACGGTGCTCCAAGGATAGCTGTGGCAGAGCTAGTCCATCTATAGGTCCCTGTGAAATGCTTGAAGGTAATAGGAAGGTTAACGTAGCTGTGCTTTAGTTGCAGAGTAGGAAGAAGTGGGTGGAAGGGAGGAAACCTGTGGTAAACATAGGCCATGGTAAAGCGAGACTTCTTGTTGACAAACTCCGCGAGTATTTGAGCCTTTTTAGTAATACAGCTTTTTTCTTCTTTATTCCATTTCTCCCAGGGTAAGAAATCTCCAAAACAGCTGGCTTTATACACAAACAGGTAGGAAGGCTGTGCTTTGTAGAGTCTGAGTTTCAAGTGAGGAAGGGAGGGAGGAAGAAGCAGTTTAAATCTATTATAACACCCAAGCAGACACAAATGGAAGATGGGTCTTAATTTTACTGACAATACTTGGTTCTTGTGTTCAATTCCATAATAATGACTCTCTGCATTAATAAGAGCAGGAGAAAAATATGGGTGGTAGCTCTTGCTTCTAATAACCCAGATGTTATGAAGGTATATCTTGGTGGTAATTTTTTTTAAGTAACATGCAAGTTGACTGCTGAATTCGTAATGATATATTTTGACTTAATAACAAAATATTGCTTAGGTTTAGAGCAACCTTCACTAAACTATTGCTTTATTATTGCAGAATAACAGTTGGAAAAGTGGTGACCAGTCCCCTCTCTCTTTTCAAAGTAGTATATTGTAAAAGAAAAGTTCATTGTTATACTCCAAAGCCTTGTTACAGAAAGAAACAGTTCCCTAAATCTAGGGGCTGTGACATGGCAAATAAAGAAAATGAACTGGCTTGTCCAGGGAATCTGCCAGCAAAACTGCACGACAGTCGTACACACTTGCTGAATTCTAGTGACTCTGGCTCATCTCAAACAGAAGGCCCCTCATCCAAATATAGTGGATTTTTTTCAGAGGTAAGTAGAGTTGAAAGAAACTTGAGTGTAAAGTAATAGTATTCCTGGTATTTTTTTTGTGTGGTTAGCTGTGAAAGTTTTCAAAGAGATTAATTTTCTTAACATACAGGATGGTTCAGATCTTGTGATTTACAGTCTTTATCTGTCAGTTCATGGCGATACAGTTGCCAGCACTAGTCCTGCCAGTTTCCCCATGTTTGTGTCAGCACAGAAACTCAAATGTGCCAGGCTAGTCTGGGTTAAAATTCTACCAGCACCAAAGGAAAACATTGTTTTGACCTGGTAAGATTTCATGATCTGGCATGATGTGTGGCCACCTCATGTTTATGGAAGTGTGAAAGTGTTAGTGTACAGATGGGAATAAGCAGGTGAGGTAAGATAGGACCATTTTCAATAGAGGTATTGGCTTAGTGTGTATGAAACTCATTTAAGTGTTTGTGTAAGACTGTATTTCTTGTTAAGATTTTGAATAAGGTTGTATTTCTTGTTAAGATTGCTTGATGAATCCCAGTGAAAGCTTTCAGGGCTTCTGAAACTGGCTAAAAGGTCAGATATTTAAATGAAACTGATTTTGTGACAGCGGAGGCCATTTAAGTCCCTTAATGTTGAAGCTTCCATTTCTGTCACCATAGATGTTTGTTACCTGTTGAGGCCTGCAGGTCTTTTAAGTGAGGCATGGCAGGGAAGATAAGACTGAAGGCTCTCACCGTGCTGTCTTTTCATGGTACTCAAAGTATGGCCTGCCATGAAGAGAGAGCCCCGAGAGTCCAGTGGGCTGGAGGTACAAGTCTGTGGCACTCTTGCACTCCACTGAATTTGATTGTTTCAAGGAAGGAGCAGCAGAATAGCTAGAATAAAGAGGTTGTGGAAAGAAGGGTAAAGAAATGAAGACTGGGGAAGATTCATCCTCTGAGAAACTGAAGACCAGATCACTGGCCACAGATAACTGTTTAACTGGTTTGAGAGATGCGGGTGACTCTGCAGTGTTAATTCCAATCCAAGGTCTATTTAAATAAAATACCTAAACTTCATTCCGAGAACAAGGTTTTTCAGAAATTAACCTTTTCTGTCAAAGCTCAGAATAATACATAATTTTGACATAATTTAGACACAAGTGATTATAATAAGTATCTAAGTAATAAGTTCTCAAAATTGGTGAGAATTATAGGTTGATGCTCATGAATGCTCTATTTAATTATTAGATACCTCTCTTTAGGTATCTACAAACCTTATTCTTGTAGCTTTTGGCTAAAGTACTCTTAATCTATTTGTGCCCCCTTCTAAGGTAAACTTGTGGTTTTAAGGCCGTTGTTAGCTAAATTTCTAAAACCAGCTCATCAGCTTACAGGTAGGAAAGTATACTTTCATATACTAAATTACTATATTAGAGCAGCTTATTGTGTTGTTGCTGGCTACTTAACTTGTGGTAAACTTATATTTTCAAAAATACACAGGTTTCTCAGGACCATGAAACTATGGCTCAAGTTCTTTTCAGCAGGAATCTGCGGCTGAACGTAGCTTTAACCTTTTGGAGAAGGAGAAGTATAAGTGAATTAGTAGCCTACTTAGTGAGGTAAACTGAGTGTCTCTTCTTTTATTTTCTTAAAGTGGCAGCAGTCCCAATTATGCTGCAGTATTTTTAGGGGTGCCTTAAACGTTGTGACTTTGTTATTCTTTAAATCATGGTGAAAGCATATACTTCGATCAGTGCTCAACTAGTAAAATTTCTGATTTTATTCTTAATGTTTCTAGGATACAGGATCTTGGTGTAGTAGTAGACTGCCTTCCTGTGCTTACAAACAGGTACAAACAAGAAGTGGGGGATATGAATCTGCTATAACCATGCTGAAGTTCACACACTTCTGAAACATCTTGTTTTTTAAGTTTACAGGAAGAAAAACCATATATTTCAGTTGGCTGCTGTGTAGATCTTCTGCCTTTAGTGAAATCACTGCTTAAAAGCAAATATGAAGAGTAAGTATCTGTTTTGGGTGTTTTCAAAACACTACTTACTTCCTGGCTATGCACTGCCCTAGAAATTAATGGTGTTTAGTGTACTGAGTCTCATTCCCTCTGCCCCTTCTCCCAACCCTGCTTTTCTCTCGGAACATCTACCTGGAGGGGAGCTTTCCTGTGAACATTTCTCCTCTAACAAACTGGTGGTGTGAAAACTCTTTTCTGCAAAGTTAAGGACCAAGGGGGGACTGGCTTTGCCCTTATGCAGACTTAGTTATCTTGAACAGTAAAACAGAATAGCACCAAGGTTTTAGTGTGCTTTATAACATGAAATTAAAGTTTTCATGCAAAATACCTGAAGAATTCCTACTTTTTTCTACCACAAAGTTTACCACTTTGAAAATGAAAACATAGGCAACTATTTAAACTTGCCAATTTGTCTAGACTTTTCCTTCCAGAATAGAAAATGTGTTGCTTTGTAAATTGATTACTGATTTGTCTTGACACTTTATCTGACCTTTAGATACTGGAGGGTGGGGAGGGGAACAAAAAAAGCATAATGTGTAAAATGTGTTGTTACAGATATGTGATAGTTGGTTTAAACTGGCTTCAGGCTGTCATTAAAAGATGGTGGTCAGAACTATCTGCACATACTGAAAAGGCAGAAGATGGGTAAGTATAGTGTTCGGAAATATTTAAATGTTTCTGATGCTTACTCCATCTCAGTCTGTTTCAACTTTGATTAGTAGGAGCACACCATAAGTACAAAAGGAAAAAAACCTATAATTTGGAAGTAAAAGCTTAAAAGTACTTAAAGTTCTGTTCTTAAGACACAGGTGGTGTTTGGAACAGATTAAGGATTGTCATGTTTTGAGGTTTTTTTAACTGGAGTTTTAATACATGTAAAACATAGGGGTTATACAAATGCCATAGAAGTTAGATCAAATATTTTGCCGTATTGTGTTAATATCTATCATGGACAAGTCAATGTGCAGTATTAATAGTGTGTTTCGGTCAAAAAGTCTACTGAAATGTAGTGTATATATGTTATGAAGTGTTACTTATTCTTTTTTCAGAAATATCCGTATTTTAAAACAACAGTTAAGTGGATTATGGGAACAGGAGAATCATCTTACTCTAGTTCCAGGATATACTGGTAATATAGCTAAGGTAACCCAGTTCCAGTTGTGTTTAGTGATGAACATAGTCGTATCACTTGCAGTATTCCTCTCATTTGATGTTATTTACGCTAAACTATTGGACGGATAGAAACACCTTTGCTTTATTTTCCACCAGTGCACAAGTTTTACTGAAGTCTGAAGTAGATTCCCTGTGTTAATAGTAGTGTGGCTTAGAATGCTAACAATGACTTTGTTTATCCTTTTTTTCTTTGTTTCCAGAGAAAGCATCTCCTTATTATTGTTAGCTATTATTAAGCCTTAAAATTAATGTAAGAAGGGCCCAGATGAGTAGGTAGACTGAGAAAAGACAGATGGTTTCTCCGAAATCTGTTGCACTTGTAAGTGTAATGCAGCATGGAGAATCAGTCTTAGCCCAGCAGTGCTGTTAGCATTTGCATTACCAGGTGACTGGGGCAAGTGACAACATATTAAATTCTAAAGCTTATTGCTGGCCTAATGCTTAGAAAATGATGAGTTTGTGAAAAGCAGAAGAGTGTCTCCATCTGAAATGAATCCCTGTTTGCCTTTCTTGGTATGTTGTGATATAACTAATATAATGAAGGTGCCTGGTAAATGCATGATTTGCTGCTCATGATATTAATCTCTATAAACATGGCTTTCAGAGGTTGGGCACCAAGAGTTACACTGAGTAAGAAACCTTTCCACATGGAGGGACTTGGTAAAGGTAGACAGTGAGAAAGGACTTATGTGCAGGATTTGAGTGAACTTGAAAAAAAACTTGGAGGTTGCATGCTTTATTTACATCTGAAGGAGCTTTGTGGAATCTGTAATTCTATGGGTACAGAATTTGTCACTTTGTATCAAAAAAATAAGTTATTTCTTGTTCTGGAACTGCTGTGCACCTCTGACTTCAATTTTGATGTCTCTGCAAGGATAATTACAAACTTCTTGCAGAGTTTCAGTCAGCAGAGATGCAGAAAAACTGAGTTCTAACTCCCAATGGGTAGAGCAATGGGAGCTTCTAATAAAGATTGCCTAGTTCTTCTGGTAGCTCAACATAGCAGTTACAGCCAGTGCCAGTTTTTCTCTAGGATTCAGGTTCCCTTCCTGTTCATTTGCCTACTTCTTAATGTATATCAGGATAGATTGTGACGAAGGCCACCTGAACAAGTCAGGAGCAAAAGTAGTAGTACAAGAATGTTGGAGGGATAGGGTGAAGGACTATCACTCTTACTGAAAATGTTTCAAATACATGATCTCATGATGATGAAGTTCTTTCCTGTGCATGCAGGGAGCAGAGGAAAAACAGACTAAATTGACTTTAGAAACTAATCCGCTTTCTAGTACATAGAGACATACCATTGAAAGTAATCTTGAAGATAACTTGTTCTGAAATTTGGCCTAAACATAACTATTCTTGTGTTATGGTCCTGACTGGTTATCCTGCCTCAGACATACAGTTGATCTTACAGCTATAGGTAATGTGGCAAACACTCTTTATTTTTTTTTTTCTCCCCTTCTAGGATGTAAATGCTTATTTATTACAGCTGCACTGACATGATTGGGAAACTGTGTGCTTATGTGGTGAAACAATTCCCTAAAGTATCCCTGAAATGAATACTATTTCTGAAAGCCTTTTGAGAAATACTGGCAGAAGAGAACTGAACTGTCAAGCTGTTCAATGGAAACCACTAATAAAATCCTAACAATCTACTTCACATTGAAGTGGAAAAATATCTAGTAGGAGCAACTTTTACTTCAGTGAGGTGAAAGTGCACTATGAAAACTATATGCCTTTGCTGCATTTGGGATTCACTCAGTTACTAGGTATTCATTTAAATGCTACTGTATTTTACTACAACATCGCATAAAAGAAGATGAATTACACTGTTGTGAAGACAAGACAGCAGCACCAGTTATAAGGAACCAACAAAAGGAGTCAGCATTAAGAGCTTTTAAATGTTTCTTTCACAAGAGAACTCAAAAATGCACAACTATCTTCCAATTACATTAAAAATACCCTTTGGAATATTCAATTACTTCTGTGTTTTAATCAAATTATTAAAGACAGTTTTTGTTTGCACTATTGAGAAACTATACAGCAAAGATGCCTTAATTACTAGTGTTTCAAAAAGCCAATGTGTTAAGATGCAAATAGCTATTAAGTTCAGATTGTGATGAAAAACTACAAAAATCAGGGTTTCACATTCTGTAGTTAATGAAACATTGCACATATACAAAGACTCATGTATGAAAAATATTATAAATACCTGAATTTAAGCTCGGATAAACAGTTATTGCAAATGTCAGCAGAATGGTGAATTTATGTCTAACAAATGTTTTTATATTGTATGTATATTTCTAACACAGTAATCTTGTTCTGTATCATTTAAACTACATGCAAATAAGTAAATATATTCAAGGTATCTACTGTTTTTTTTCTTTTCAAGTTCATAAAAACAATTTCTAGAATAATCTCTTCCGCAGTACTTTTTATCATAGATATTTATGTCTATTGTTTGAAATGTTTACAGCCAGATGAGGCCATGATTTTCAAATCACACCCTTTTTATACTACCTCCTTTAAGAAACTGACAAAGAGCTTTTGCAAAATTAATCAAGTTCTAGCCTGGTCAATGATGGCAAATTCATACCAACAATAGCGTTGAAAATGCAGCTATGAACTCTTTTACTGTCCTATTGCTATCCTGTGCTATTTTAATTTAAAAGCTATAGCTTAATAGCTTTGAGGGAGTTTTGATTTTAGGATTGCTATTGCCTTTTATTTTGTGATTAGGAAGCATGCTTTTCCAATTAAACTTACGAAGTGCCAGCTGTTCACTTAAAACATAAATATACATGCAGAGCATGTATTACCATGTAGTCTACTTCCTTAAAAAACTAAGCACTTAAAAGAGTTGTTTTCATACCTAGCAGTAAGCATATGCACTTTTACTGATGTGCAGGAGAAAAGTCCATTGATAGCCCCAAGTGGTTTTTGCTTTACAGATTAAATACATTTTAAACTGTTGTTGTGGTCAGCAGCTTTAGGCCTCCTGTTGCTTCTTTTTGTATTTAATTTATATATCATGATTGCTGACTTCTGAAGGCCAACTAGAAATCTGTCATCAGAACTTGGTGCTTTTTGGTTATGTGAATGTTTTTCAAAACCACCAAAGGTTTTGCACTTCCCAGGTTCAGTCAGCTACAGGGAAGAGTTTCTGGGATATCCCAAAACTGACAAATCTGTGGGACAATCTCAAGAGATGCACATAGCCAAATTCTTTTTGCTAGAATTTTTATGTACCATTAGAGATATTTCACACTCAAGAATCTGAGATAGAACTTAATACTTTTCAAATGGTCTTGCTGTCAATTAAAAATTTAAAGGAACTACAATATGATGACTTCCTTGTATTACTTCTGTTCTCTTGAGCACTTAAATGTAAAAGTAACATAAAGACTAGCTTCAAAATTTGGGTAGCAATTGCTGAAACTCTTGGATTATTCCTCAAGGAGAATACTGTAAAGGTGATGGAAACTCACATCTTATTTCCTCCTGTTTTTTTTAATAGACAAAGTAACTCATGGCCATTCCTGGTAACACAAGAAGTAATCACTGTAACTGATAAAAATGAAATACTCTAGTATTCAAAAATCCAGCTTGACTGTAGATGTAAATACATGGGCTTATAATGAATTCTGCATGTGGCCATGGATTTACCAAATCGTAACTGTGGATGGTGCTTTTGTTCTAGTGGCAAGGTAAGATTTACTTGACGATCATTATTGAGAAATATCTAATAATGCATTATTCTTAACTGCCAAAAGTTGTGTTTTTATGGCATCAATAATACAGTATTAAACATTAAGTCCTTAGTGTCTGTGCCTTATTTTAAATGATTTTTTTTTTTTTACTGTTTTCAGGCAGCTACTAGACTGTAAGAACAAGATTATGATGTTTCCATTATGAAATGATTTTTCTGTCATGATCTTAAATCAGACTATTCATGCTGACATTCAGGCTCAGCTTGTTGTATGCTCTTTAGTTCTCAAATGGCTGGGAAGCAGTTTTGCTGTAATTGAATGTATATGTATGATATATGTTCAAAGGTGACATGAGTAAAATGTCTTAATAGCTGTGTAACTCCATGAAATTCATGTAGGTGACTCGGTAATAAGGAAAGTTTATGAACAATCATGTATAAATGTTAATCTTTGTGATGCTTTCTGAAAATGCTGTTTCTAGGATGTTTTATCCTTTATCCTTTATCCTGTATGTTCTTGTGGTGCAGAAGCATGTATGTACTTGAGGATGAAGGATGCCTCTGCAAAGCTGTTCTTCATGTTGTACCTCTTGATATGAAATTAATGTCTTAGAGAAACAGTATGTCTTTTGCCTTGCTGTTCCCCTATAGTACTTGAGGCTGTCCTGCTGAAAAGGTTTTTATTTGAAGTGTGATCTAGGACTTACCCACCCCCTGAGCTGAAATGAAGTAAGCCTTCTGGCAAACTGCAAAGCTAAATAAAACCCCAATATTCTGTTAATGTAAGAGTTAGGGCTTAGGTACTCCTGATAGCTTGCTGAAGAGACAGAAAAAGCTACCTCATTCATTAGCTGGGTTCAAAGAAGCTAGCATTTCTTAATGATTATGTATAGCTCCGTTTTGAAGGAGTTACACCTGTTTCTTAACAAAGAGTACTCTGCAGTGGAACACCCTTGTATCACACAGGTGCAGCAGTTCCAGGTTGTTTAACAGTGCCTAAAAACTGCTACTGATAGTAAAAAAATTAGCAGCAGCCTTCCAAGGGCTTAACCTTCTGCAGTGAGATAAGATTTAAATTATCTTTCCCTTTCTGTAGGCTGCCATATTGTTCTCAGAGGCTGAAGTTTTAACACTTGGGGGGCAGGATGAAGGGAAGGATAGGAAAGGACAAAAAAAGTACTTGTGGCTTGTGTTGAGTCACATTAGCCACAGTGCATTATACCATCTGCATCTTAAAGCAGGCTGTATTTTCATTGTCTAGTATCTGAAGTAGGCAAGTTTGGAGTTACAGGTTTTAGGCATTTGGCACTGGAAAGATAAAAGTTTTGAAGGTGGATGCTACAGTACTGATTTTGTGATGCGTTGGTTTGGGGGTTTTTTTTTTACTTCAAAGAGTGGGCATCTTTGCGTGTAGAAACTTGAAAATATCTTGTGCAAAGCTTACATTCTGAAACTATCAAGTGGTTGCTTTTGCCAGTTCATCTTGCCAGACCTTCCAGTTTTACAGAACACTGAATGTCTTGGTGTGGAGATTTGCAGCTATATTTTGTGCCTGGTTTTCTGGTACAAAGGGTAACAGGTGGTTCATAGTCAACTATTTCAGAATACAAAACCATGCAAATCATGCTACTGGTGTGAAGTTATTCCAACTTTCATACAATGCAAATTCTTTAGTTTATGAAAGCAGTTGGCTCTTGTGTGAGGAACTTTATATTGAACTGATGCTGCATTAGAGGAGGAAAGAAAAAAATGAAGCCGTTTCTAATAGCCTTGGTAAAAGCCAGACAGTGTAGTTTAATTTTTGTCTTCAGTCTGCCTTCCTACACACAGTAATCATTGTAGGCTACAGATAAAGATTCACAGAGAGAACAGATTGAGCATGCTTGTGTTGTTAGTGCTTATAGTATGCCACTATCAGCAATTTGTTTATTTTATACTAGTTAAATGGCTTGTCTTGTGTCTTAGAACAAGACTAAATGCAAGTATTTTTCTCTCCCCTTCCTGCATTCGTTCTTCAGCACTTAGTGATGTTATTTCTTCCTCTTCCAGTTTAAATATACTGTATCTTTTTAGAAGTGGGGAGGGGAGGATGAAAATTCTACATGAACCACAGGGCTTGCTATTTAACACTATTCATTTTAAAGCAATTGTGAAAATTTTCCCTCTTTAAAACTTTTCACGCAGATGTTAATACCCACTAATTGAAGTGGGCACTCATGGCTGCAAGTTTGAGTTTGAACTTGGTTGAAAAAAATAAAATGTTTTCACTCTTAACTGTAGCTGCAGTATTTTTTTTGTTTGTTTTTCTTTAATTGAATACTAAGCTGGACTCTGATACTAACCTGCCACAGGGGAGGTGGGAGGTGTAGTACAGTCCCTTAATAGGATAGAATAGAAATAATCACACAGACTTCAACTGTTGCAGACCTAGAGTATTTTTGTTTCCATACTACCTGAGTTTTGTAGTATATCTTTTTATGTAGATTGTAGCTGCTGATCATATTGCTATAAAATGAGATCTGCTACTTCTAGGTTGAATGTCGTATGTAGTTTTCAAGAACACACGTGATAAAAATGCTGTTACAAATATGCTTGTGATTTGCTTTAATACACTTCTATGGCTGCTAGTGTTCTGTGAATTTGGCAAGGAGGCTGTTTTCTGTATGCATAGGCTTGATAGAAACAGTACTAGTGTATTTTACTGAGATGGCAACCATTTTCTTGATTTATTTTTTTTACAGGTAAGCACTAAGTATATTGTGAAACACCTAAACCAAATCTAAATATCAAGGTAATGTTAATTCCAAGACTGCCTGCTCTTGTGGGTGTAAGTGTTGGAATACATACACACCCTAGCATCATAGTCTAAGAGTGACCTACAGACAGTTTCAAATAGCTCTTGTAACTGAGGTTGATGACTCTTTTTTTCAAGTTGGATTTAATCTACTGATCACTTCTAAAAAGTCTGAATTATATTTGGATCTTGCAGTTGCAGCTTTGACTCATTTCACATATTCCATGGATTGAAAGACTTAGTCAGATAGTACAATAAGTATTTCAGCTTCAGAAAAATACCCAGTGACAACAGGCTTTCACTTGTTTTTGGCAAGAGAAATCATTTTTAGCGACACTATTTCAGAGGAGGATTGCCACATCCAAGAAGCCTGTAGCATGTTTGCTTCTAAATGGAGGAGAAATTGCACAAATACAGTCAGCTGCTAGGAGAGTGCATATTTCATCACTGTTGTCTTATCACATGTAAATCAGCTGTGCTATTACCAACTTAGTCTAGCTAAAAGTGGAATGATGGTTTATTGGGGGAGTTGACGTCTTAACAGCTCTTGGCTGTAAGAAACCAAAAATGCTATTTCCATGCTGATGAAACTGCTAAAATGAATGAAGAAAGGAACTAGTTGTGTGTTTGGTTTGGAGAGCAGAACTCTGCTTTCCATGTTTGCTAATAGTACTTTGTCTTGAAGCTAAAAGGTGTAGACATTTGTGGTTTTTGTTTGTTGCCTTTTTTTCTTAAATAACATTAAGTTTCTGACTGAAAAGGAAAAAAAAACCTTGTTGCATTAGTTCATTTCTGCATGACTTTGCCCCCCCATGTTCCAGCTACAGGAAAACATGTAAATAAAATTCTAAAAATAACCATCACTGTACAAGTAGTGGCAAAACTTTAAAACTTTTATTTTCAACGTTGTAAGGTTCTGGCTATTATTAATTAAGCAGTAAAGCAAAGCAGGATAAAAAAACCCTGGTAGGTTCTGTTCTCTGCCTTGTATTCTGGTAAGTCTAAAAGCTTCTTTTTTTTTTTTTTTTTTTTTTAATCAACCAAAATGAGTGATGATTGACAGAACTGTTAAATCTGGAGTAAATATATGGCAACAGCCAGCTTCAGCATAAGAATAAGCTGGGTAGCTGGTGGTTGTGAGGTGAACCCTGTCCTCCAGAGCAACTGTCTTCTGAAATAAATTTTCTTAGTAAGAACATTTAAGTACTTCAAGTAAAACTCTCAGTTTGTCTTTTTTTATTTTGAAAGACTACAGTTAGCTTGCTTTCTGCTAGAGAATGAGAAGAGAGAATTCTGAAGATCAAGCCTTCTGCGTTCCCCTGCTATTTGGATGATGGGGTAGTGCTGCAAGTAGTCCCTCTTAAAATACTTGCTGCCCTCTTAGTGGTGGCATCAATAATCATTCAAGGGGGTTGAGGGCTTGAACACAAACTCTCATCAGGACTGTGGCTGATGTGTGCCTTCCTGCTTGACTGTTGATGTGGGGAATCAACTTGTATAAAATTAAAACTAGGGAAGGGAGAAGTGTTTGTTTCAGATGTGGTACAAAAATTCCCATCACATGAGAAGGGTGCCTGTGACAGCTGGAGATTCAGGTCTGATGATACAGGAAGTATTTAGTATTAGTGTGCCTAATTCCACAGCAGTGAGACACTTGGCAAAGGAAGGTTGGATGCTTGGTGCTTGCAGAGCAGTCACGTTTCCTCCCAGTTGCTGCTTTCCCACCTCTCTGACATGTTGGAGCACATCTGCTTGGCTGAGTTCCCAGCTCCACGTCAACCTTGTCACTTACCCAAGTGAAAATAAAATGCCTTTGTATTTGGCACACCTGGTTTCCCAAGTGATAATCTTGTATCTCAAGTCTTCCAGGTTCTCACTACAAACCACATTATCAGCTTAGTGCCACTGAACTGTGAGAACTTAGAGGCTTATAACTCATGAATGACATGTGACAGCTGTGAATGCCTCCACTTGGTTTACCCCTTACCTTAACACTAGAGAAGCAGAGTGATGCATGCTAATGGCTATTTCAGTCACCAGGTTTTGAGTGAAGCTGCTGTATTAGGAGTGTTTGTGTGTATGTTTATAAATGTTTTTTAAAAAATAAATATTCTACCACTATTCTACCAGGTATTAATTAAAAATGTCCACAGTTCTGAACATTTATAAATGATGGGCTGGGGACTACTTCGGAAGAAATCCTGCTACTTAGAGGTGAGGGGTTTGTTGGTTGGGTTTTTTGTGGGTTTTTTTTTTTTTTTTTTTCCCTATTTATCCATCTCATTCTTCCTCTGAGTACTGGTCTTTATATTTGTTGGTGCCTCCTTGAATTCTTATTTTTGTAGGCTTTATGCCTTTTAGGGTTTTCTGACCCCACAGAAAATGATGAGGGAGTTGGGCAGACTATGTAAGCACATGTATGCACTCACTGCTGTGCAGAAGTACCATTTTTACACTTCCTTTTGCAGTCCAGTGTATTTATACTTCTACTGGTGGCATGTCTCAACATCTGTACAGGGATTCTTTCCATCTCATAATTGTTGATTCAAAAAGCAGTATTAGTTGCTTTCCAGCTGAACAGAAAAAGCTTGCTACTAAAGCTAAAAAACAAAAGGGGGGGGGGGGGAGGGAATAACTCCACAAACCCCAACCCAAACTGAAAAACTAGAGTTCACTTGTCACAAGCATAAAGTAGTGCTGTGAGCAGATGACAACAAATGCTGCCACCCATTTTTCAGTAAAAAGGGGGCATAAGAATGCTTCTCTGAATGAAGAGTCTCTGACATTACAAGTTGGATTTCTTTAGGGTTAGTACAGTGAATAGCAGTTTATTTTTTTAGATTGAATGTTTGGTACGTGAGCTCAGCCACCTTACTCCGAAGGGCTGTAAACAGGAGAACGCCCTTGGAGCTGTCCTCACCACTGGCAGCTTGCTAACATCAGCCTTCACCTTGGGGACTCGCAAGGCCTATTTCAGCGTTTCTGCATGCAGGCTTTGGCGTATGTACTTCTGATACGTGCTTCCTCATTTAGTAGTTCTCTGTGAGCTCTGGAAAATGAGAATTTAGCCTCTGGTGACTCACTTGAGTCTGGTTTGGAGGAAACCGTTCTCATACCAAGAATTCTGCTTATGTGAACGTAACTGCAAGACACTCTCTCTTCCATAAACTTACCAAATCTCAACCCTGATCATAATAGGCTTCTGTATCGAGAAATCTGTCTATCCACAGTCCTTGGTATCCTCATTAACACTTTTTTCTTACTAAATGGGTTGATCTGTGGTTCATTTGTAGTATTTGATTATCATTAACCTTATGCTATTTTTCATACTTTATAGAGCAGGTTCTATCTGTTAGCTCTGAGGTATACATCCAAGATACTGCTGCCCACGTTTCCTGGTGTTCAGCATAACTGTCAGATTTTTCAGGCATTCATTTGAAGTTGGGTTTTGGCCAGGAAATGCATTCAGAACTTGAACTGATTTTAATGGTGTGAAATAGTGTCTTCACAGGTGTTCAGGAGCATTGTGCTCTTTAACGAAACTGTCAATTGTGGTGGCTTTGCAGCAGTATAATTGAATTTTACCATCTCAAGAATGAGAGACTTGAGTGAGAGTGATGACAGCACCAGCCGTTAGTCCCGCGGAGTGGTGGCATGTGTGGAGCGGCTGCAGCACTGCTCCCTGGTCTGCTGCTCTGTGTGAGCTTCAGACACAGCCTCACCTCTAAGAAGTACGAGACCCTTTTGCTGAACCCTCAGTAGGATTCTTTCCTAGCAGATTCCCTTGGAAGATGTTCAAAATTCATACCTAAAGTTGTATCACAGAATCACACAGAATCACAGAATGTTAGGGATTGGAAGGGACCCCAAAGGATCTAGTCCAATCCCCCTGCCAGAGCAGGAATACCTAGATCAGGTCACAGGAATGCATCCAGGCAGGTTTTGAATGTCTCCAGAGAAGGAGACTCCACAGCCTCTCTGGGCAGCCTGTTCCAGTGCCCTGGCACCCTTACTGTCAAGAAATTCTTCCTCATATTTATGTGGAACCTCCTATGTTCCAGCTTGCACCCATTGCCCCTTGTCCTATCACTGGATGTCACTGAGAAGAGCCTGGCTCCATCCTCATGACACTCACCCTTTACATACTTATAAACATTAATGAGGTCACCCCTCAGTCTCCTCTTCTCCAAGCTAAAGAGACCCAGCTCCCTCAGCCTTTCCTCATAAGGGAGATGTTCCATTCCTTTAATCATCTTTGTGGCTCTGTGCTGGACTCTCTCAAGCAGTTCCATGATTCGGTTATAAAAGGACCTCTTTACTCTGTGTGCCTTTTCTAGGGCAAGATGCCACTGTGTGCTTTGTATGCCAGGAGAATCTTCTCATTTTAAATGCACAAGCTCAGACTCTTTAATCTCCCCATATTTTGTCTGCCGCAGAGACTGTCCAGCCAGATAATCAGCTGTGTAAAAGCCCACAGTGGGACTTGCTCGAGCTCTCGGTGGCCTTGCTGAAGAAAGCTTCTATTCCAGATACCTGCACTGCAGCCATTATAAGGTCCAGTTGCTTCCTCATTGAGCATCACACTATTTTATGGAGAAAGGGATATCATGTATAATAAAATTATCAGTTTCAGAGATGAGCAGGTTGGTGGTTTTTATTTAGTTTGTTGTGTGGTTTAATTTGTTTGATTTTGTTGTTTGCTTTTTTTTTCCTTCTTTCCAAAACAAGTATTACTTGGGCCCTCAGTTTGTTGAGGTATATTTTTAAAGAGTTTATGCACCTTATTTTTTCCCCTTCCACCTTCCCTCCTTCCCCCCAACTCTTGCATGGACACAAAGCAGACCCGGTAGTTATTTGATTTTTGCTTCCCCTTTCCAGTACTACTTATTTTGACCTTTTTGACAGTGCCTTTTCCCTTGCAAGAAGTAATTCTAAACAAGACACTAGAGTCTCTGTCACCTGGAATGGACACCACTTTTTAAGATGCTTTGCCAAATTTTTTAGGCTTGCAGGCCTAAATTAAATCCTGCAATAATTTTTCACCCCACAGTGCTGATCTGAGAAATGTCAAATCCTGCTTCAGGCTGAACTATAAGAGTAAAAAGAAGTACAAACATAATATAGAAAGAAACACTGTACTCCCATAGGACTCTTATTTACTTCTATGTCTGAGGCTGACATAGATATATTTGAGTCAAACAGGAAAGACTACTACTTACTGTAAAGCTGCTAATCATGTTGTTTTAATGAAGCTGTTTAACACATTGAATAGCAATGTAGCAACACATAGAAAATTAGCTTGTTTGCCATTGATTAATGATAGATAATGTGTGCAGTTCGCCACAGTGGTTCATTTGAGCAGTTTGCTGTGATGTACTAACTCAGGTTCATCAAGGCAAGTCTTTACATGCACAGTTTGATTCAGTATAAAACCAACACAAATAGGAATGCACATTAAACAGAAAAACAGAATTTGTGTTTAGCTTTTTTACAGTGTAATAGAGATGTAATGCACCTCCAAATTATTTCATTCAGATGAACAAGGCAATGACTTCAGGGTAGAAGAACAGAAGTTGCTTATTTCAATAATACCTTGAAAATAGTTACAGGAGAATCACAGGCCAATACAGTGAAACGAGACAAGAGGAAAAAGCTATTGGCTTTGAATTTCAAAGAAGCAGCAGCTGGTAAACTCCCTCAGGTATCAGCTGTGCATGTGTAATGTTATATATATCAAATGCCAGTCTTGTACAACAAAGGTATGTACAGAGGAACTTAGAACCAAGGAGAGTTACAGTTCTCAGCTCCTCAAGAACAGCCAGAATGTGGTATGTGTTCTTTTTAAAAAAAAAAAAAATAAAAAAAATTTCTACAGCTACTGCTGAAGACAACAAGCAGTAGGAGTAGCTAAAGCTTCAGAAAAAAATGACGCAGTGCAGAAACACGTCATTTCTGAGATCAAGAAACAGCCAACTGAATTCAGAGCCACTGTAATTTTCTGTAAATAAGAGAATGAGTTGAAGGCCAAATAATACAAGTGCACAGGTTTTACTACTTTCATATTTACTTTGAATCCAGATTTGTTAACAGTACACACTGTAATAGCTTTTGTAGTAACATATTTAATACCCCAAAGAGTATGTTTATCATCTAGAAAATGCTGCTCCAATTATAATTGCATTCTTACACTTTTAAGTCCCACTATAAATTGTGTAAAATAAAGACCCCCTCCCCACAAAAAAAATAAGGAAAGGTGGGGTTAGAAATGCTACAAATCAATCTTTAGTGGCCTTTGGTCAATCACCCCTTGAAAACCAGCATAAAGTTTCATGACAGGCCAGAAATGCCTAAACTTCCAGCCAGAAGGAGGCTCTGTGCCACTTCTGGCCTTTCTTTTTTCAGTTTCTCCTAGCACAGAAGCAACTGTAGCATAACTTAAGCAACTGCTTAGGGCTATCTCAATCACAGCAGCCCTTTGCATGCTGGACACAGGATTTCCCAGACTTTCTGCAGGGCAGACAACTTGCAGAGTTGCTCTGGGTGTGAATGTGTCACTTGGTTCTGAACAGGATTCTCTGTGGTAGAACATCCTACCAAAGCACTTGCAGCCACTTTATGTTGCTCTGACATCCTGTCTGATGTGAACAAGTTCTATACAGCAAGCGAACGTCTTCTTGAGCTTGAAATGCAGAAGTATTGTTTTGTGGTAGTCTGTTACCAATACTGGAGTAAAGCAAAAGAAAAAACCAAACCAACACTTTCATATGTCTTTCTGTAAAAGATGTGATAATGCTGTATTATGTGGAGGCCACCTTGTGGCATTATGGAAGTAGAATTCGGATGTAAAAAACAACACGGCATTTAGACTGCATGCGGAAATGAGAAATGAGAGGTTTTAAACTGCTTGTATTTTTGGAAACCAATTGTTACATTGATGTGTCATTCTAGCCTTACGTGAATAATTACAGGTGGTGGCCATACAGGCAACAAGACAGGAATCTGAGGACGTGTGGCATTGCCTTTTACATAGTCAGCTTAATGGATGCTGTAGTTCTTACACACACTGCTCACGTGGTTTATGCACAATTGCTGCTTAGCAGAGATGTACGGATGAATTCTACAGTGAACAGGAGCAGATGAGGACTGCAGTCAAAGTACTGTAAAAACTTGCAGGTTACCATTATCTTACACCCATGTTTGTTCTGCTTGCAAGAAGGGGTCTGGAAATTTTTACAGCAGGAAAATTATGCTCCTTTTCTCTGCACTTAAACTAATAATTAAATTTTCTTCACCAAAGAATGAAATTTGGGTTCAGTAAAGATCAGTCAATTGCAACCAGACAAAACTGGTTATCATCAGACAATCTCAATGTCAGAATTTGCTAAATCCTATGAAGAGTGCATTAAAGTAGTATCCTGTTGGTTTTGGACATATATTATCAGAAAGGTGGAAACAGTTTATCCCTGAAAAAAAAAGAAGTCCTGAAGTTGGAGGTGGAAAATGGAGGTAAGTGTGAAAGAGAAGTATCAAGTATGATCACTGTTGGAAAAGGAAGGTAGGACAATCCTAAGTGCTGGAACATCCTTAAGAAAAAGGCAGAGAGGTTTCTTCACAAAGCTGTACAGTGTGGGAATTGATAATGCAGAGTGTCAGGGTACAAGAAACCTGTTTCATGACTTAGCTTTTGTTGGATGCTTTTCAGCATACAGCAAAACTTTGGGGAAGGCATCTGAATCTCAACAATTTCCAATGAAGTTTGTCTGATCCATTTAAGGTGAAAGTAAACCAGTGGTTAAATGAAGGTTACCTCGCAGAGACAGAAAAGTCTTCAATTGTACACACTGACTCCAGGCTGTGGGGATGGATGCATTGCATATGCAGAGATTATTCTGACAGCTACTGAGTTTACAGGGAATTAGGAGATTTTCTGCCCCAACATGCAATAGTCTGTCAGAGATGGAGTGTAGGATAATATCCAGAGCACTGACAGGCAATCTTTCTGAGGCAGACAGGTACTGTGGAGCAAGTCAAGACGGCAGCCTGTGTACTGTTCTGCCCTAAGTCAGAAAAGGGACCCTCTCAGGACATCTTATATTCTGAACAGCACAAATGCTCTCACTGAATCCAGGCTGCAATAATGACTTGTTCTGTCCATGTTCTTGTGTTAAACTAACATTTCTAGTGTAACACTGTAAATTGCCAGTAGATGGCATAATAAGTCCACACTACAATAAATTTATTTAAAAGAAAAAAAAATGAGTGCTGAGTGAAATACGCTGCACAATTTTTGTTCTTTGTTTAATCATAGTACAGCTCCTTGTAAAGGAGAGAGCTCAGTAAATGAGTTAACTGTCTGTGGCCTTTCACAGTACATTTATGCTGAATTCTTTCATCTACCTTCAGTTTGTGTATTCTCCTAGATCTGCTGGCTTGGGTGGACATTTCTATTTCTTCTCACCTCTAATTAGTTTCTAGAAAAAAATAAATATGTAGGCATCACTATTCTGATGCACATTTAATTCTCTTATTTATTCTTCATATCAGCCAGGTCTGTGTCTTTGCTTCCACTGAACATTTGTGAACCAGCATTGCTCACGGGGTGCACAGGGTATTACTTATATACCTGTATTGAGGGACTGACTCAAGCACTACAGCAAGATTAGAGGCAGGTGGCTGAAGCTGCTCCCTGCTTGTCTGCTAAAAGTCAACAGTTCTGCATATCACTGTCTGAATCACAAAACAGACTGTTGGGCTGCTGTTGCTTGTAGTCCAGTGTATTAAAGTAAATGAATATCAATGACAGGATATGTACATTTTCAAAGGCAAAATATTTAAATACTAGCTGAAGTGCTATCAGCTTTATAGAAAAAGTTTTCAGAGAAATTGAACTGACACGTTCAAAGGTGAATTAAAGTTTATGAAAACACCTTACTAATGGTGAACTATAAGCAAAAAAAATATAGATATAGCTAGTTTTGCTAGCACTCAGACCGTGAAAATGATTCAGCACAAAAATAAGTTCTGTTACATTTTTGTAAACTACTTTTACCCTCAGAGGAGAAAATAAACCTCTCTTGCTACTTCTGAGTATTTCCAGTATCCTAGACTACATGATTCTCTGTAAACAGCTATGATGCTCATGGATTTTGATGTTGCATTCGGCAAGCTCAGAGGGATTTAATGGGTCTCCTCTGCTTATTCAGTTTGTAAGTGAAACCAAAAGTGACAAGACTCTGGAGATATAGATTTCAGTGTTATCAGTGTGATGGCATTCCATTAGTCTAGGCCTCCTCTTTGTTCATCCCATTAGGGACTGTCAGCTCTCATCTGTCTGGCTGACAGTTTTGTAGCATTAGCGACAGCTGGTTGAAGTAACTCAGACAAAACTGAGAATTTGCTTGTGAGCAGGGTAGGACATTTTAGAAACAGGCCGGTGTCTACATAGCTGTTAGGGAGTAAATACATTAATGAAGAGACAGCTATAAAACGTGGAGGTCATCCTTGATTGCACTTTCAGGAGGTGGATGGAATTGTTTGGTTGGTTCAATTGAAATGAAACTATTGCTTGGCAGTTTTATCTCTTTTCTCATCAGGGATTCACTTGACATCAAGCTGCAGACACAGCTTTGCTAATAGTGAAATTCCTTCCAGTACATTTCCCAGATGATGTACTAAGAAAATAAGCAGTTGGTTGTATTTTGATAAATTTACACCTGGACATTTTTATTTGTTTCTATTTGTACTACTTTTTTTTTGAGTTTTGTTCTTTTTACATGGAAGGCAAACACCCACAGCATTATATCAAAACCCACAAAGAGCATTGTGCAGTCCACTCAAATGAGATGCTGTTATAGCTAGTCTTCATTGAAAAGGCAATCGTCAACCAAATAAATTATTTTCCCAGTTGTGTACACTTAGAAATATGGGAAACTATTTATCTGTTTGCATGAAATAGAGCTATTACTATGTAAAGAAGTTACATGGTGAGAGGAGAAGGGACTGTTTTCCTGACATTAAAATGGTTGCATGCCAATACAGGTATTAGAAACTTCGCACATATAAAAATACGCTTCTGCAGTGAAAGCTGCACGCACAGTGAGGATTTCCACGTGGGGACGGGATTCTAGCCGAGAGGCTGCTGCAGGAACTTGCCTGTTTGTTAGCAGCTCGGGACGGAGGGAGAAGCTTCTGGGGTTACGAATATGAAAGCACAAATGCGATTTTCTGTTCTAAGGGTTCACAGGGCTTTACACCTGTAACTGTATTATCCAGGTTATAAAAATAACTTCTTTGGTTGAGGAAGTCCTTAAAAGTGCAAGGCCGAGGGAAGCTCTGCCCTGTCGCCCGACCCAGCGGCGCCCCACCCGCGGGAAACCGCCAGGGCACTTCCGCCTCGCTACGCGTCATGGCTGGAAAGCTGCCTCACTCCCATTGGCCAGTGCCCTGTGCGTCATCTGACGGCGCGCCACTCTCTCATGTACGCATGCGCACAGCAGCCGAGCCCTTTCCGCCCGCCTAGCGAACGCGCGCAGCAAGCCTGTGGCCCGGCTCGCCGCGCGCGCTGCCCTCTGGGGTGCGACGGCACGCGCGCCGCGCATGCGCAAAGGCGACAGCCCCGCCCCTGAAGGAGGCGGTGGCGCGATGGCGGCGCGGAGGGCGGCCGGATGCTTGGTGCTGCTCTGGCTCTTTGCGTCGCCGCTGCCCGATGGCGCTTGTGGCTCGGAGGCACTTGGGACAGCGGAGTCGCTGGGCGGCGCGGGCCCTGGGGAGCGGTTTAAGATCGAGGGCCGGGCCGTGGTGCCCGGGGTGAAGCCGCAGGACTGGATCGCGGGGGCTCGGGTGCTGGTGGATGGGGAGGAGCACGTCGGCTTCCTGAAGTGAGCGGCGGGCCGGGCGGGGGGCTTGGTCCCGGTGGGGAAGCGAGCGGCTTTCCCTGGGCTGGGGCAGGTGTCGCCGCGGGGCCGCTCGGGGGCACTCGCCGGCGGTGCGGCTCTGCCAGGCTCGGCGTGCCCTCCGCCGTAAGATGGCGGCCGGCGGTGCGGAGCGGCTCCCGCGGGTCAGGGCCGTGTCCCGCTGAGCAGCGCACAGCGGTGGAGGTGAACACCTCGCGCCCGACTTGAATGTACTGGTACACTCGGACCGTGCCCTGTCAGGCACTGGAAACGGCCAGGCCTGCCGGGGGAACCGCTGGTGTGCTGTAGGCGGTGGTGTTCTCAGCCCCCTGCAGGAGTAACCAAACCGATGGCTAAGGCTGCTGGCTTTCTAGCGTTCAGAAAACTGGAACTGGGTTTTAATTAAAAAGCAATCACGTTTGCATTAAATTCTGGAGTACACTGTTTCTTCTCTGCTTTTGTGGGTGCAAATTCTGTCACTTCTTTTTCAAGACCCTCTACTTAGCTACGAATTTGCACATTTGGGAGAAATGTTTGTTTGTGGCAGTTATAGTTGTAATTCTGTATCACAGTATCTGTGAAAAACTTTTTCATTGTACCAGTGAAAGCCATTTCAAGGGATATGGCTTTATTCCTTCACATGAGATCATGCAAATGCATTTAGAAGCTATAAAGAACCACATTGGCTTATCCAGTCTCAGGTGGTAGTGGGTATATTTAGATCAGCAGAGGATGTAGAGATACTCAGACATAGAAATCATCCTCAGGATTAAGAATTGAACTAATCTCGTAATTTCAAGAGTAGAAGCTAATTCTAAAATCCTTTTTGTTATTTTTAATGCAGTATGCATTGCTTTTACAATTATGTATTAAAATGAGAAAGTTTATATAGAATTAAGATACATCTTCTTATAACTATCAATCATTCCTAATTGTTTCCTCTGCAGTAGAAGGTGAACTGACTGCAAATAGGTTAACACAACAGATTTTCTCTGCATCACTTGCAGAATCTTGTCAGTGTAGCACTTGTTAAGCCAGTGCCACCAAGTTGTGGAAGCCTGACATCATATTTAGGAGCCGATTTAATAAACACTATGGAGTTAGTAAGTTTCCAAATGCTTGCTTGGAATTCTGGTTAGCTGAAATATGAGGAAATAGACTTAGCTAAAAGCATGTCATATTTACAACAGTGTAACCTAGATATCACCATCTGTTGATTATATTAATTTGATACGTCTATTTATAGACGTATCAAATTATTTTGATATAACTTAGAGCCAAGCAATTAATATTATATAAGTTATTCAGATTGATAAACGTATTTGTAGCTGTTGCGCTACCCTAAGTGTGGTGTATTGTAACCTGACCTAGGTATTCCTGCTCTGTCAGGGGGGGTTGGACTAGATGATCGTTTGAGGTCCCTTCCAATCCCTAACATTCTGTGATTCTGTGAATATTGGTTAGTATTTTTTTTTTGTCACTTGTAATGAGCACAGTACTGGATAGCAGTGTATTTTTAGTAAGAACTGTGTTAGAAAAAAACAAAACAGTTTTCTTCAATAACAGGGGTATTTCAGGCTCAGTAGAAAGATCATTCACTTTCAATGACAGATTTAAGTGTATTTGGTGTATCAGAAGATGTTTGTCACCATCTCTCAGGCAGGTTTTGATTATATGTTACATGGATGTCATTCCAGTTATCAAAAAGAGGAAAATAAGTATTTGACATATCAAAGTTGCTTTTTGAGTATTTCAAGTCATTCTCTAGTAAAAGCATTTTTATAAATCTGATTAGTTACCCCACTATAACAAAAAAAGAAACTTTTTTCTTCTAAAAAGGTAGTATTGGTACCAGTACATGAAGTGAGAATTTGCTTTGTCATGTAATCTGTAGGAAAAAATTATTGTTGAATTTTATCAAAATAATACTGTAAAGAATGAAAAGTTAAAAGGAAATGCAATTACATTAATTTTAAAAGGGTGGAGAACAAGTTTTTCTTCCTGGAAACTGCTGGAAGCATGTAAGAGGAAAACTACAAGCTTCTGTACTTTAATTTAATGGCAACTGGTGCTGAAGCTTTTGAGTATTCTTTTACTAGTATTTTTATCAAATATTGAAGTTTCATATTTTAAAATAAAAGCAGTCTGTCTAAAAATCCCTTCTGTGCATATGTTGAGAGCTCTTAGTTTCCTTATTGTTGTGATAGAGCTTTCCAGTGTGGGCTAGTCCTAAAGGGAGCAATTAAGAGCGAAAACCTCTGTTTTGCAATAAAGGCACAAACTGCCATTTTTGTGCATTGCACGTCAGCTTTAGTATCTACCCATGCTATGAAGGATTTCAGTTTGGGGTTTTTTTTAGGTTCCAGCAGAAGTACTAAATCAAAGTAAACTTCCTTTTAGGTGTTTTGGAAGGAGGAAGGAAGGTGTAACTTGATTCTGCCATCATTTGGATACATGAAATCTAACCATTTCAAATCTTACTTAGGCTGTTAAATTATTCCTCCAGCAAGGCAATAGCTTGAGGGCATGAGAAAATCTTTACGTAACTGGTAATTTCTGCTACTGTTGTGGCACACATTGATTATCTTAAAGGGCTTGATATTATGAGTGCGTAGTGATTTAAATTTCCCTTTTGGTCACTATTGTTCTATTAAGATTTATAATATAAAATTATACTATTACATTTTTTTCTTAAAAAAAAAAAAATACAGTGTCTTCTCTTGTGTACTGGAGCATATTGAAATGCCGTGGAACTTACTGTTTTTTCAGGACAGATGGAAGTTTTGTGGTTCATGATGTACCTTCAGGATCTTACGTCGTAGAAGTTATATCCCCTGCTCATAAATTTGAACCTGTGCGAGTTGACATAACTTCAAAAGGCAAAATGAGGTGAGCCTTTTCTGATTTGCTTCTGTATTGATCTGTTAAGTATGCCTAACAGCCCAGTATAAGGAGTAATGTAAACAGTACTGTAGATCTGATGTTCCATTTCAGACCATATGTTTCAGCTATCACTTCTAGGAGCACATTTCTTGAAATCCAAAGTCTGATTTCTTTCTTTCTTTCATATTTACGGCCTTAAATAAGAGGAAATGGATTTGTTTACTTTTGTTACTTTCTTAGGCAGCTGTCCTGAAATAAAATCTAGACATAAATCAGTTAACTGCTTTATCTTTTGCCAATAACGGGTTTTTTTCTTCCCTTTTTCCGTTCTTTTTTTGATAAAAGTTCTGTCACGACTCAGCACAATGACTTTCTAATTCATTCTCATTTTAAATTATAAAATATTTCTGTTACACCTCCATAAGGTACTCCTTACAGTTACTGGCAAATGTTAGTAGTTGCAAGCCTGCAGTATTTCTGTAGCATCGTTAGCTTTTTTTAATATTACAGCCAGATACATTATCCCTGACAGCTATAACGGTACATCTGTAACTGTATTCAGTAAGTAATACAGAAAAATGGCTATCCTATCTCTTAAGCTGATTTTCATTTAAATGAACGTTTGTAGTTCATTTTTCTTTGTACAGACACACATAATAACTTCAAGTTTGTCTTATACAGTATCTTATAAAAGATGCCGTTACATTCTAGGAGTACAAACATCAGTATAAATACTAAAGCAGTGTTCTTAGGGGAGGTTAAAAATTAAAATCTCAAATTGAAAACAGGTCGAACAGTCTGTTTATAATAATAGCAGCACAATTTGTTTGTGCTTAGATTTTTTTCCAAACTTTATGAAATTTTTATTTTTGAACTTTGTTAGGCAGTATCTCACTGGCAAAAATTAATATGTAATAAATACGGAAGGAACTCAGTGAAATAGAGTAGTATGTACAGCCTCTCACTTAGCACTGTTTTGGTATCTGAGAACTAGAGGTAACAAGTTTGACATTAAGTAAATTGCTAGGATATGCCTGCAGAGCAGAGTACTGGTAGGCACTGACATCTCTGCCAGTCAAACAGGTAGAAACGATAATGAGGAATACAGTTGGGAGATGTATGAAAAAAATGTGATACACTGGGAAAATGTCAGCTGGGCTTTTCTAAGGGAAGTTCTGCCTTAAAAAAAACAAAACAAACCAGCATGTGCATAATGGATATGTTTGGTGAGATCTACTTGAAAATCTCAAACTTTTGAAGACAATATATAGTTGTAAGGTAGGAGGGAAAGACATTCTGTAGATGAATATTTGGTGAAAAATTTTGAAGGAATAAATGATTTTTCTTGTCATGGGCGGAAGTTGTCCTGGAGTTGCACAAGGTCGGTAAATACGAACCATGAAAAACGGGTGAAGAATGATGAAGTTTGGTGATGGTACCAAATAACTATTTAAATATTAGTGGCCCAAGTGAAAAATACTAGTGAAGAACTATGGAAAGACCTTATAAAGGAATAAATATTGAAATTCACTATTGATAAGTGCAAAGTAATGCACTTAGGGAAAAGGTACTATTAACTTCATATATGAAGTAATTGTTGCCCCAAGCAAACTCTGTTTAAGCTACACTACCCTGTTCAAAGCTCTACTTTCTCTTTAAACATATAGCTTTTCTTGCTTTTTGCCAAGGTGAGAAAAAATGTTTTGCCAACCTCACCTTTGAACAAGTAGTTCTGATGCTTCTGATCTGCAGGTCTTTTTTCCATATCTAGTTTTTCAGCCTGCTTCATACCTAGCCTGGAAAGAAAAACGTAAAGTATCATTTGATTTCATAAAGTATGCTGCTGAGAGAAATTTTCTTCTGTAAAGTGAAGCCTAGCTGCCACTGCCTAGCAGATAGTTTTGTTTGTAGTCTGTTACTAAAACTTTCATTGGAATATTATTAAATAATGTTTATTTTTTTGTTAAAGATTGTATTTATATTTTTAATTATTTACATTTTGCTTTTTAGAGCAAGATATGTGAATTACATCAAAACCTCTGAAGTTGTCAGGCTGCCATACCCACTCCAGATGAAATCTTCTGGACCTCCTTCGTACTTTATAAAGAGAGAATCTTGGGGATGGACAGATTTCCTCATGAACCCTATGGTACGTACAAGCAACACACAAAGCTTGAAAGTATGCTAAGGATCCCAATAGAGCTATTCTTCAGAATGCTGAGAATAAAATAATTGAGGTGTGCACACTTTGCTTTTCTGAGATGATTGTTTTATTCCTTTGTTTTTCACTTGTTTACAAATAAGAAGTTTTTGTATTACCTCTCCTCCCCTATATACCCACTCAATTAATGTTTGTCCTCTGAAAATAGCCCATAGGCTGGTTCCTTTGACAGCATTCCTTCTAGTACTGTGGAGATAGACATGTTGCAAGACTGTAATTATAACAGTTGAAAGAGGTAACAAGCATTGGTCCAACTTTAAAATTAGTTCTTTAAAACATAATAATTCCTTATCAGGTTGCTTTCCTGGCAGGTGGATTACTGTTACTGGGTTACTGACTCAGAATGCTGTAGTTGTAGAATTCAGCTGTTTAGCTAAAAGCTTTATGTCAGTATGTCTAAAAATGGAGCCACAAATAAGCTGAAGAAATATTTGCTGTTTTCTGTGTAGGTGATGATGATGGTTCTTCCATTACTGATATTTGTGCTTTTGCCTAAAGTTGTCAACACCAGTGATCCTGATATGAGACGGGTAAGTACGTTCGATTGATGCAGACATAGAGAACAAAGATAATGAGATTTTAAGGTACAGAGAAGTAATAAAAACAAAAGTGGACTTATAAAGCAGTCTTAATGGGCATCATTTATTCAGTTAATACGGTGTTGCTGTTCTAACAATGAATTCTAACATTTCCGACTCATTAATTTGCTGTTGAGCAGCACAACGCAGAGTTAAATTGTTTGGAACAGCTTTGAAAGTATTACAGTATGAATGATGTTTTCTGGAGTTTCTTTAGAGCAATAAATATAATAAGTGTCAAGTGTGTTGAGAAAAGGATGATGTGGGGCTCTCATCCATCAACCTAAACCACGAAGTTTACAGGACTGTTAAATCCAGATGTCTCAATAGCGTATATGATATGGAATCTTAATTTAGTCATTAAATTATCTGATTTATTGTCCTTTCATCATGCAAAATGGCGAATAGCAGAAGGCTAGGACAAAATGGAGATTCAAGGTCTTTGCTAAATCTTATTTTTAGAAGTATTCCTTGTCTGTCTTGGGTGGCTGCTTTTGGAGGGTTTGGTTCATTTAAACTCATTTTCCCCTAAATGACCACTGTCTTCAGTAGTACTTTATAGGTGTCTGAATATCTTTTTTTAAGTAATACCTAGAAAAAGCATATCAGAGCTATGTTATGCCCATTTGGCTTTAATTTTGATTGAAAACAGGATATGAAGATACACTACATATTCGTGGCATAGTCTTCAAACCAAACTGAACTTTGGAAGTTGAATTAAAAAAAATCGCTTAACCCTTTTGTCACTGATCTGACACTGCTTACAGACAGGCTGTTCTGATTCTACACCATCAGAACGTCTCATTATTTAGTTCTTGTTAGCTGACTGATTGACTTATTAATGAGAAATTTTAAATTGAAGGAATCTTGCTTGTAATTTAAATTGTCTTTAAAGAATAGGAGAAGGTAGTTTTTAAGAGCCCAAATGTAATGGCATTCTCCAGATGACCATGTATTAAATTCTTAAGTGCATATCCAACTTCAGTTTGCTTGTGAAGGGTATGGAGTTTGTATTAAGTTTTTCAACTCAGCTTTTTTTTTTTATTATGGAATCAGCACAGTACTAGTTTACATAGAAAGTTAATTATTTAGTAACCATGCTTGTTGTAGAAGCATTAAGTACAGGTGCAGTATAGACGCAGTAGTAACAAAGGTTACCATAACATTTCTTCCTTTGTTTGTACCTTGAAAATGGTTAAAGCTGTATCATTCTGAATGTTAACTTGAAGAGCAAGGTGACAATCTCACATTAAATTGGCAGTTACTATAAGCATTATCCCATTGTGGATGTGCAGCTCAGCTGTTGTATGCATTAAAAGTACTTCAGGATTTGTTTGTTTTAAGCTGTACTGATTCATTTCATACAGTCTCTATGCTAAATTCTAAAGTTACATTAAGCTTAGCTGGTCTCATAGTAAAATTCTTCCTTTCATAAAACAAAGAAAACTTAGCTGCTCTACACTATAATAGCTTTTGACGTTACAAAGTTGTGCAATAAAAATATCTAATCCCTTCAAACAGCTTCAAAAAATTGTTAGATTTAGCATAGATAATGCTAATTTGAAAACACAAAAGTAAGTGAAATCAATGAGAACACAGATCTGAAATTCTAAACAAAAGCTTAAATTTTAGAATGCAGGAAAGTAAGCTGAAAATAAGTAATGACATTTTTTTCTTTTAGAATTTTTTTTTTTTTTTTTAATTAGGTAGTTGCCCTGTAAGACTGCTTAAGACGTGGTTACCTTTTTCCATACACCAGTGCTTTTAGTTTGGGGATTTTATGTTTCTGTGTGTAGCTGGGCATTTGGCTGTGGTTGCATAAAAATACGTAGCCTTATATACCCTGGTCGACTACAAATACTAAAACAGTATTTGAGGAAACTTGACATCTTCCTGATACAATCTTTCAACTGATGCCTTAGAAACAGCCAGAATTGTAACGAGCTATTAAAGTTATCTAATCTTTGCATGCAGGAGATGGAGCAGTCAATGAACATGCTGAATTCCAACCACGAGCTGCCAGATGTCTCTGAATTCATGACAAGACTTTTCTCTTCAAAATCTTCCAGCAAATCTGGTAGTAGCAGCAGTAAAGCAGGGAAAAGTAGTTCTGGAAAAAGGAGGTAGTTACGTCTTCCTCCTAAGCCTGCGTTTGCACAACTGTTTGTTATGTGGTGTCATGTTTATTTGTCTTGAAAGATCAAAAAGCCACTACTGTAAACTTTCATCAGGCACAAAATATGGTATGCTACAACTGTGGTGTGTAGCTTTATTTAGTCTATATAAGCTGTTTTGTACTTGACAGTAAGCAAAAGAAGACATAGCTTCAATACTGTATCTGTATAAAGTTATTGATGATACTGAATTAACTATATTGTTCTGTAGAAAATTATTATAAATTATATGATGTGCTAAACAGTTATGAATGTCTTAATCATAAGACGATGTATAAAAAAAATTCAAATATAATAGAAGTGGAGTTCAATCTTAAAATGGCTTTAATGTTTTATACTTGCTGTTGAGTTTTGAAATGAACAAATCCTCCTTTCAAAATCAGCTCATGGGTTTACTGAGTAAGTAACTTGCTGTATCAGCTTCTCGTATGTGTTACATATAAAATCATTTTATTTTACATTATTTGCTGCCTGTACACCTTAGTGCAAGGACTTTCTGCTTTTTATTGCTCAGTTTTATTCTTATCTACTTTCTGCTAAATACTCCTTGGGAAGAAAAGAAGCAAAGCATCCTGCATCAGAAAGTCTTTTAAGCTTTAGCAAGTTAATTATGAATCCAAGGTATCTATATAACACGATGAATGGTTTTTTTTGAATCTTTCCTTTTTAAATCACAGGTATCACTTCTGCAACAGTTTTGGTTCTTACTGTTTTCTGTGTGCTGTGCATTCATCTTATCAGTGGTATGATTTGAAGCCAAAGACAGAATAAAATTTTTAAAACGAAAGAAAAAGCCTGAAAGTATAGTAGGAAGGTAAATCCCACTGATCTTTTAAATTATGTTCCAAAGTATATGGCTATGTCTAGGTATGCTAAGTCACTGGCAAAACTTTATTCTTTGAGCTTGCCTGTATGTCTGTACTGTAGTATCTTTTCAAGCTACCCAGTAACTTTAGAGAAAAGTTGAAAAATTTGATTGTTTTCTACTGGATGAACATTTGCAAATTAAAATGACAGTAATACTTACCAAATCCCATTAACAACTGTCCATAATTTTTTAAATTTTTTTTTTTGTTAGCATAAATGCTTTTCTATTCCATTTTTACAATTGCTTACTTTTTAGGGAACAGCATCCATGCAGTACAGGTATTGTATATCTGTTAAATACCAAAAATGGTATTTAATGTACACCTGAAGCAAAATCAATTCTAATGCATTTATTTGTTCTGCCAGACACTTAGGAGGGCTATAAGTTGTCTTAGAATACATACTTAGAAGTATGCTGTGAAACATAAAAGCTGCAAAAGAGTAAGTACTCATTCATAGGATTAAGTTGACTTTTAAGATGTTGGAGAAGAAATAAACCAGTGTTTTTTGGACAAGGAAAGATTTCAGTCTTCGCAAAGTAAGCTGCGCATTTTGGTCTTGGTTTTTGTTTTACTTGAATGGTCTTTTGTATATTAAGTAAAATATAACCAATAGAGACAAGAGGATATTTGGATATTCTTGCTGGAAGGGTTTACTGAAATGAGTGACATATTGCCTTTGTAAAAAAAACCCAAAAAACTCCTCTTTCAGCAGCATCTCACTGAAAAATTCATAGGAAAAACAAGGAGCAGTTCTTTGAAGAAGCAATTAGCTTTGTTACTGTGCTGTCCTCGAAAGTACAAGCCATGAGTTAACTTTTGTTTAACAGGAATTGGAATGACAATTAAATTACATTAACTTGTTCTAGTCACTATTTGTTCTGTAGTTAATCATACTGATGCATTTTTCCTTGTTACAAAGGTAAAAACAGCAATCTTTCTGTCTTTCATGGTGTCTGTTCACGGTCTTGATCTGTTGTTAAGGGAAAATGGAGAATTCAGGACATGATGAAAATCTTTAAGAGTTCAAAGTAAAAAATTGGCAGGAATTGTAAGGATCCTAATAAAACTTTGGAAGAGCATATGAAATATTCAACACTTCTCTCTTAGAACTGATATATCAAGGTCCAGGCAGTTTCTTTGTGCATCAGGATCAAATGCAGAGTACCATTCCCCTGCCTTCCTTGACAGAAAACTGCCTCACCCCCAGAAACCTGTTACCTGAACAATCCAAGCCCAAAAATCTTCTTACCTAATGTTACTCCCTCAATCATGTACATTATTCCTCTCCTTTTCAGACACCTTTGTGATAATGTGATTTGTAGAAGTGTATTGGTCTGCTGCTCACCTAATGCTAGTTACAATGGTACCAACTTTTTTTTTTTTTTTATTAGAGCTGGAATCTGTGTGTCAAGTGTGAGCCAGTGTGCCTTGGTCACTTAAAGTCACTTGGTCACTTAGAGTTGTAGCGTGGTCTTGGGCTATCATAAACTCCGCTAGACAAAGCTTATTTGATAGCTTTCCTATCGCAGTTACTAGTATAACGCACGGTTGTCTTTCTGCAGAAAGTAAATGTTTGCTATAGGTCAGTTTTAATTCCTTGTGCTTATTAACAGATTTTTAGTAGTCTGTCTTCTGTGTTAGATCTCACATCTCCATTTGCATTTAGTGGGGCTACTTGAGATGACATATAAGGCAAAAGGTAAGTTGAAGCAGCTGATAAGTCAGAACAGAAATCATAGATGTATAGAATCTGCTTGGGCTATACACAAGCTGATTTCCTCATTGCCAAAAGGAGGAAGACTTGCTCCCTCAGCTTGGATTGGGTAATCCTGCTGCCTTCTGCCTGCAAATTCCGGCACTTCTCAGGCTTTGCCATTTGTTGATTAACAAGAGAAATTTGTCCATCTTTCCACTGGTTTTCTGTTATGTTTTGGAGAGTTAAACCAGTTCACAGAAGGATCAAAGAAATACCAGAGTGAGCAGACAGTAAGCACCAGAGAAATGCAGTCAGAGGCAGGAAATATTCTGTTTCTGGCAGTGAGTGTGAATAATACAATCAGCTCACTGCATCTTAAGGATTTATAGCCTGAGAACTCATTTAGCCATGTTCTGAATGAGTGGGCAGCTCTGAGTTTATGACAGGCTGTGAGGAAGGGAGAGGAGACATATTTTGCTGAAGTCTGTTTCAACTATTAGTCATTTGAGTTGGCCTTGAAGGTGTTTAGAACAGTTTGAAATAATTTTATCAACTACTTCACTAAAGATGCTTCCATTCACGTGTAACGAGCAACTTTAATGTATATAGATATCTCGCCTCACTATCTTAAACAAAGAAAATATTTGTTGGTGCTTTTTATCATTTTGATGAATTGGGGATGATAATGGCTCTGTAAATGGGGTGTGTGTTACTTGAAAGAGAAAGGCTGGCTTGTGGTTAAGATTTGTATTTGTGAAGAGGACTTAAAACTCTAGAATCAAGTTCCTTGGGTTCTGACGCAACTGTCAGGCTTTGTGCAAATCATTTATGATTTCTGTTTCAGTTTCTTGCTTACGAAGTACGAGAAGCTTGTCTCACGGAAGTAATTGTAAGGATAAATTTAGTAAATAATATTGGGTACTCAAATAGTATGGCTGTGAGCTTACTGAGGAAAATCCAGTAATCTTCTTAAAGAGCACCTTCATTAAGCGTTTATACCTAGTTCTTTTTATGTATTTATTAAAGCAACCCTTGTAAGTAACCACATGTCAAGATTTCCAAAGCAATCTGAGCAACTTAAGTATATATTCTTTTAAAAGCATATTAAATAACTAGGATCCATTTAAACATCTCCACTTGGATGTCAGTGGACCTTCAATTGCGTAAAAGTGGTGCGTGACCAGTAGCTCGAATAAGGCAAAGTATGTTTTGCAGTTTGAGAAAAGTACCCTATTTTTAGAGGCTAACAGTGATAGTACCTTAAGGTACTAAAAGGATTTCACCTTTGTTTTTAAGATATCATGTCTGACCTTAATCCTGCTGCTATTGATAGTTAATGAATTTGTATTCCTATGATTTTTTTATTTCATTTGAAACTTGCTTCTTTTAGGAAACTAATCAATATGAAATATAAATAATAGTAAATCCTTAGTGGCAATGCATGTTTTTTCATTCTGATGTGTCAGAATGAAATATGGATATACATGGCTATGTATTATGCTTACCTAATGAACTGAAGAAGAATAGAAGTGTTTGCACCTAGTGTGGAAGGGCTAAGGAATACAGAAAGAACTTAAAATTTTGGACTTCAAATCAGTGGAAAAGTAGATTTACTGAAGAAAGTATGTTGAAAGGTTAAAAAAATACATATATTTTGCATATTCTTGTGCAGGAAAAGCACTAGATGCACCTGTGGTGTACCAGGCATTGGGAAGATCCTATTTAATTGGCTTAATTGCAATCTGCATCTTCAAAGGCTAGTTACTGAGCAGGCAACTGGCACAGGCCAGCTTGCCTGGAACAAATTCTGTGCATGGTGTACTCTGCAAAGAAGAGCACATAGACACTGTGTGTCAGGAGTTGCTTCTTGCCCATGCTAACTTCCCTACCATATCTAGGAATTGCTGGGAGTGAAAGGAGAGTGGTGTTATTTGGCATATCTGAAAGTGTATTGACAATTATTGCACAAGCTTAATACTATGAATCATCAGGGAAGTTCTCTGGCAGTGTTTTCTTTAGTAAGATACCTGAAGCTATAGATGACTGAAAGGAGAAAAATTTGGAGAAAGACATGCAAGGTAATGTAAGGACATGAAAAAATTTTCATTTAAAAAAAAAATGAAAAATCTTTTCATTATGTTCTATAGACATTCTCTTCTAGGTGATTGTAACATTGGCAGTAGTGACAAATTATTATAAGAGAGCAAATGATGTCTGGCCACTTATGACTGATCTATCTCTCTGTGTCATAACAGTAGTCACAGCTTTTAGGAGAGCACGGAATTCTGTATTTGCCTATTGCCTATGTGAGTGAAGAAAGTGATTGTGTGTTTCTTTCCAGCTGGGTAAGATTGCTGTACCATTCAAGAGGTGAAGCTTATCAGTCTTTGTCAGTCACTCCATAAAACCTGAGCATCTATTTAAGGCTCTTCCCTAAATGCTATAATCTAGCCACCAAGCAATCCACCTTTCCCTCACTGTTTGTGTAGGCTTCGTTCTCTGAGGTGGTCTGCCAATGGACTGACTAAACACAAAGCACATCATTACACTTCAAGTGCCAAACAGCAAGCAGTATCAATTGTGAAAAAACAGAATTTCAAAAAGTTTACTGTCTTCATCATTTCAGTGTCTGTAAAGAAAGGACTTAAGATCTTGATGACTACTTGAACTTGATACTGTATGTAAAATGTGGTGATTCAGACCACAGAATAAAACAACATTCAGGAAACTTTAATTACAAAATAGTCTGTAGGAATAGTAGTCAGTTTCAGTGTGTTTTTCAGGTTAAGCTACTGAAAGGTTCTTGAGGTCACAAATAGGTTTGTGTTTGGTTTTTTTAAATTATTTTTGTTGTTGCAAAATCCATAAAGTATTATGAATCCTCTGTCATAATAAATATTGATTATTCAGGAAAACCTGTCTACTTTTGAAATTACAAGGTTATTCCTTCAAATTATGCTGGCAGTGAGCCTCGTGTAATACTTTGTTTCCAATAAGGTTATGAAGATTTAATGACAATGTAATTTTCTGTGCAATGTGGAACTTGGCTAGTTAGCTCTTTTATTGATGATGCACAAAAACGATTACAGTCGAGCTCATTCTTATTATGTATTTGGTTCTGCATGGCTGATAGGAATAAAAATAAATTAAAGACTGTCATTCAGTCAAGGGCAAGTGGTAGTGAATATACAACAGAAAGAAAACCTTTCATGGCATTTTTTGACCAAAACTGGATTTTGAACTGGTTCATTAAAGCTGAATACAAACATTAAAAAGTAATATAAAAGGTGACTTGAAAACAGCAGGTGAAAAAGTAAAAAGTTATTTCAAAGAATATTTTGGTTTAAATTTTAGAATGTTCTCCTTAGAAGCTCTCTGTATTCTTTAAGGACCTTCTTGGTGTGTGGTACACATAGGTGTGCCATTTCCCTTGGTGTTTCAGAATGGAGGACAGCACACCCAAGCTCACAGTCTGGTGTGCAGAGTTCAGGACTGCTGTTTACCATGCAGGTGCAAGGAGAACCCAGTAATGCTTCCCATTCCTGGGATCAGAACAGAGTAAGACTGAACTCATTTCTGGGAGAGGGGAGGAGCGTTTGTTTTTCCACCAGTTCATTTTCTCACCCATGCATAGATTTCGTTCAGGTTGTTTCAGCTTGGCAGGTGGGAAATGTATAAACTGTATTAATAAAGATTGAATTTCTTGACAGTGGTAGTGGAACACCCTGAAGGGAAGGAGTATCTAAAGAAACTGGAGATCAAGATTACGCCTCCTAATGAGGTTGTGTTTTTGCAGTGCTAAACATTCTGTCTTACAAAGAGGAGCTCAAATGAGAAGTGGAGCAGTTACTAAAAGACAGGCTTATAGAGGAATAAATGCAGCATCCATCATCGTATTTATCAGAAGAGATAAGACTTGGACCATGGTGGTGTTACCAGGTATGTGATTAAAGGATCCAGATGGTCCTTTCATGAAAACACTGCTTCTACCTGTAGCTTTGCAAGGGTCCCTCACATATGAGGCATGTGAACCTACAGACAATTGGTAGAGATTCCTTGAGAAACCTTGTAATCCTCTCATTTTTGGATGTGAATTGTAGTGTTGATATTCCCTCTTTTCTTCTGGTTTGTTTTCCTGCTAATTCTATTCACCTGGTATTTACACAGAGTTTTTTCACTTCCATTTGCCCTTCATTTTTATGAAGACTACAAGGGTCTTGTTGAAATTGCTGTAGCAAAATCTATTCAGCTGGTGCTGGCAGAAATGATTGTATACATCACTTGTGCTTTCAAGTGTTTCAGTGGTAGCAACCAATTATTTCTGTCACCAGGTAGCTAAGTAATGGTAGAGGGGTCGTTTGTCCTGGAAAGGTCTGATCAAGTTGCTGTGCTTTCTTTGTAATATGTTTAAGGCTTATTTTATTGTAGAATTTTTTCATACCCTTTAAGTGTACCCTGAGGAAAGTATCAGAAAGATTGTACAGTCAGCCACAGATCACTGAAAATACAAGAGTTTAACAAAATGCATTGTTCACAGTTTTTCCTTTGAGGGGAAAAAAAAAATGTGAAGGAAATGTGCAAAGGGCCTCAGTAGCTTCTCATGAAAAATCTCAAATCCCAGTACTTCTACTGAAAGTCGCCAGCTGCTTTCAGCCCATTTCATTAGTATCACATAGGAAAGAAACATACTTGAAGAATTCTGCCTCTTTCAATTTCGCATCTGTATTTCGAAAAATCTGCATTCTCTCCTTCACACATTGTAACTGTTCAGGCACGTTTTAAATATGATGGACTAGGCTTGCCCCCTGAAGCTCACTAAGGGCCTTTACAGTTTTGCGGTACCTTGTTAGCCTGTTCTAATCTTTTGTACGTTGTTGAAACTTGATAGCCTTTTTTTTAACTAGATAAGTTTCCACTTTCTGTGGCTACAAAGACATAAGTTTATAACTTGATTTAAGCACTGTTTGTTGGCTTTTTTTCCCCTTTAAATGGTGCTCACATTGCCTACTCTATGTATTTTTAATACTTCACATATAGTTTGTGTTTACATACTTTTATTGCCTAATAATTATTTTATGTTCCAAGCTAGGAATTTGAATAAGCAGGTATTTCTGCAATACCGAGAATATTAATACAGTTTATCAACAGAAATCCAAGCCATGAAATGGGCTCTGCTGTGTTAGCTATTTTTAGCAGTACTTACTTGCTTCAGTTAGCTCCTTTATGAACAAAATAGGGACGAAAATTACCAGTACAGCCAGGTTATATAAATACCTGTGGAAAAAATATGTAAATGCATCTGAAGATCTCACTTTGCTATACAACTGAAGGGAAGTTTAGTATTCTTTCTCCAGCCAGTGCAAGGGGTATCAGTCTCAGCTGTTGAATACAGCATCATGGCTATTGCACATGATGGCTGCAGGTAGTAAATGATGAAAAACTCCTAGCCTACACTGTACTTTCCACATGTGTATGGCCTTGTAGCACTCCCAGATAGTCTCCTGTGAGTGACCGTTATCTGTGGCCCAAGTATGCTATAACCAGGAATGCTTAAAAGGCTGTAGTCAATTACAGGTTTTCTAGTCTGTGTAGGTTCTTAGACTACAGGTTCTTAACCACACAGTTCCTTAAAACCTTTGGGTAGTCACTGAGCAATCTGACTAATTCTTAAGATGTGATCTCAGCCTCTCTCCTGGGGAGAACTGTGGGCAGTGAAATGTCTTGATTTGGTAGCAATTTTTCTGCTCCCACCCTATCCCCCCCCTGCGTATTATTCATGTTGCTATCCGGTTTCCTTAAACAACAGCAGGATCAAGAAAATAAGTCATGTAGTTAGTGTGAGACAGTGAGATCTGTGATAACCATCATTTCCCGGAGAGATTGATTGCAGTCAGCTGCAGAGACATGTTAGTGTGGTGGGATGTGTGTTCTGTGTTTGGTTTTTTGGCTTGATTTTCCCTGGGCTCATCATCAAACGAAGAATTTAATTTATTTAAAGCCTTGCTTATGTTCTGAAGCATTCTTTTTATGATCCTTCCAAGCATTTATTGTGATGGTATATTGTTCCATATGAAAAGCTCCTCTGTTTTCTTGGGTTTTTTAGCAGTGCTACTTCAGCTGTGAGGTTGCTAGAGAGCAACAGAAGTCACAGAATCTCTCTTTGGAAATGAGATGGTTGCCATGACAATGCTCCCAGCTGCTTCTTGTCCCTGATGAGAAAATCATTTTTAGACTCCTATATTACAAGGTTAGGCTATAATGTTTTAAACTAAACAGTATAGCTGATTGATTCAAATCAAAGATCAACACATTGCTTGTTAAAAATCTTTGGGCTGATAATTAGCTAAAATTGCTGAATCAAATATTTGTGCAAGTACTTCCTAAATATTTTTTGCTATTTGTTTTTGATCAGATACTTGAAGTAAAACTGGTGCCTATTTTCATGTTACTGATTTTACTAAATTTCTTTTTTGTAGTAGAAATTATCCTGAAAGCTGACTGATATCTAGATAAGTGTTTAAAATATGACTCTGAGTTTGAATCATATTTTGCAATATGCCAAATCTGGATCAAACCTGAAATGCTAGATACATATAAGTTTGATTATCTCTGAAGTGCAGACAGTTGATGATGGAAGTGTTGGTTGTTTTGGTGGTCTCTAGTCAACCTCAGTTTGGATAGGATTATCACCAATGGTAGTTCACTTCAGTCATGCTGTGTCTAGAGAGTGTTAAAAACCTCCAAGCATGGAGTTTTTACAACCCATCTGGGAAAGCTGTTCCCATGCTCCACTCCTAATGAACAAGCTTTCCCTAACGCCCAGTTTGAACATCCCAAGTCACAGGTTGTGGTCATTGTACCGTAGTATTGTTAGACTATGTGATTAATCATGGTAAACACAAGAGCCTGGTGAGGTTCAGATGAGTAGTGACAGGCAGAGGAACCCTACTTAACTGAATCAGAGAAAATTGGAAGACAGAGACTTGACTGCTCCTAAGACTACCAAAGGAGAATGATTAGACCATTGCCCCTAGTGTGAAACCCAAAGAAACTCCCAGAACTCCTTGCAGAAGTATTGCCTACAGGGGACTTGCTATGGGATGCAGGGGGAAGGGCACTCTAGAATTGTTTCATGGTTATTATGGGGTGCTTTTAACGGAACTGTGGGAATGTGTGAAACTTTCTATGGAATGTTCAGAGGAAGGACCAAAGGTTAGGAAAGGGAGGGATCCATGTAGCAGGGAGGAACAAGTCTGGTTTGATTTCTTTGTTGACCAGTCTACACTGGCTGCTTTTCATCACCTTATCGTCTACTGGTTTTTGCAGTTCTCTTATTTTCTGAGTTTTGAAATGTAGCTTATTCTTCTTTATTTCTCCTACTTTTTCCCCTTTTGAAAAGATAGGCCTCTCATATGCCCACTGAAGTCCTCTAGGACTTCCATGACTTCTAAAAGGTAAATGTAAGTGGTTCAGAGAGGACTTCTGCCAGTTCATAACATGCCTGTAGAATTTAGTCTGTCCTGTGACTTTGAAAATAACTAACTTCTTCGGTATCTTTGAGATGTTTGTCACCTAATCTGGCCTCCAGTCCTACTCCTTAATTAAGATTAATTTCATTAAGTATCTGATCACTGTTTATGAAGTCTGCAACAAAAAAGACATCAAATCTGTGCCATTTGTCTTCCTCTCACATTAAATAATGGATTTTTGGTTTTGACTTATTTTTATTTCTAATGCATTTACAGAATATTTGTCCATGTCCCTTGCTAACAGTAACACTTTTTAATCTTATCCTCTAATTTCATCCTAGTCTGTTACTGTGTTATGCCTATATAGTCACTCTTGGGAATTTGTCCTTTTATTCCACTTGTTTGCACAATTTCATTCTGACTTTCAAATTTTTAACAAATTCTTAAACCAGACCTTTTGAGCTCTTAGTATGAGTCCTGTCTTTCTTCATGAGAAATAGTTTGTCATTTCTCCTTCATTATAGTATTTTTATTAATTGCCAGCCCCCTTAAAGAGCCTTTCTTTCTCAGACATTTAGCAAGAGAGGATAGAAAGTGGTTGCCTAAGTTTCTTGGTCTGCTTTTTTTTTTTCTTCCCCCCCCCTTAAACACATTGTCTTTACAATGCTGCACATACCTTTCCTCAGAATTACAAATTCTATCATATTAACATAGGTGTCACCTAAATTGCATTTCACACACATACTCTCCAACAGTTTTCCCCTGCAATGATTTTATCCGGCAATTTCTGCCACCTTTAGAGTAAAAAACTAATTTACAAGATGTGGCACCCATCTACAAGAAGGGCCGTAAGGAGGATCCAGGGAACTAAAGGCCTGTCAGTCTGACCTTGGTGCTGGTGAAGGAGTGCCACCACATGGCACGTACAGTCAGCATGGGTTTATGAAAGCAGGTCCTGCTTGACTAACCTGAACTCCTTCTATGACAAGATGTCCCAGGTGGTGGATGAGGGAGAGGCTGTGGATGTTGTCTACCTGGTATTTAGTAAAGCCTTTGACACCATTTTCCACAGCATTCTTCTGGAGAAACTGGCCATTCACGGCTTGGATGGGCATGCGCTTTGCTGGGTAAAAAAATGGCTGGACAGTCTGGCCCAGAGAGTTGTGGTGAACAGAGTTAAATCCAGTTGGCGACTGGTCACGAGTTGTGTTCCCCAGGGCTCGGTATTGGGGCCAGTTCTCTTTAATATCTTTATCAATGATCTGGATGAGGGGATCGAGTGCTCCCTCAGTAAGTTTGTAGACAACATCAAGTTGGGTGGGAGTGTTGATCCACACACCTTCCACATAGGAGAGGCTGCATTGGAGAAATTCAAATGAATGGTTGCCAGTTAAAGGTGAGCAAAATCAGAGGGATAATAAAAACTTCAGCATATTGTGGAGAAGGAATAATCAGTCATTGGGCTGAGAAATTGTATCTTAATTAATAGAGCTAACAGTAAGTCTTTATAGTAATGAGTTATGTTGAAATCTGTATACAACCAAACCATACCAGTGTGAAGTAGTCCTACCTTAACATTGTTATATAATTTTCAGGGCTGAAAAATTATTTTTAAAATACTTCATCAAGAACAGAGACAGATATGTAACGTTTTTTGTTGGTTTTCAAAGTTTTCATCTACAGAAATAGATGCCTTTCTGAACATGAGTAAATGAATGCTGTTGCCCTTTCTTCTCTCTTCTAATTAAATGCTTCCCACTTCACTTCTGCTCTGCTAGCTCAGATGAAAGTTTGGAAATCAACAAAGAGAAGCAAACAGCAATTAAATAAAAATGTAAAAAATGGGGGAGGAGATAAACAGTGATAGAAAATGTAGGAATCAAAGGCAGTAAAGCTGTACCCCAATTAAGGATGACATGCTACCTATCAATAAATATCACTAAAGGCAGTGGTGTTTTCTAGAGAGTATCAATATAGACATAGTGGAGAGGTACCTTCTCCTGCCCTTTCTTACATAGTATTTCAGCAAGACCTATATCTGTTCAAAGCACTTTTATTATTTCATAAGCTACAATACAGTATTTTCATGACTTAGCCAAGGTTTATAAAGCTTGGTACTAACCAGAAATTAGATACGTCAAACATGCAGATATCAGAAATTCCCTGAGCTGCATAATGCTAAAAGTGGAGAGAATGTGGTGGTCAACTTTTCCCTGTAGCTCTGCTACTGACCAGTGTCAGGGAAAAACTACTGTTCTAACTCCCTGTGGCCATCCTTGTGTACAATGAAGTGTTGCTTGTACTTGAAGGGAAATATCACTGAGTTTTAAATGTTACAAGCAAATCTTCCCTAAAACATTCATTATGTATATCTATTTGTGCATGAAATACAAATCCTCACATGTTGTGCTTTCACTGAGGGTGAATTACTGAAGAATGGAGATTATGCATAGTACAAATCCTCAAGTAGAGCTTGCACAGGTCTTAAATGCTCCATCAATTTTAATTGTGGCTTGTTTCAGGGGTGGAATCTGATCAAAGTGGTTTGCAGGTTGGATCAAGGAGCACAAGAACTCAAGTGTTGGCTCATCTTGAAAAGGATAAATGCTAAATTAGGCATCATCTAAAGGCCATGCAGATAGACAGTACAACTTTCAGATATATAGCATTAATTAATCTAATTCATTACAGTTTAGACCTGAATTAATGGTAATTAACTCTTGTTAGTACAAGTAAACTAAAAAAGAAACCTGTTGATCAGCCTGATCTGCTTTTGTTTTTTTCCATTTTTATAGCTCTGAGACACTGCTTCTGATTCATTCACATTAAAACGTGAAGTAACAACAAGGTTTATGGGTGGTTTGTGCCTAATATTTAAAAATCAAGTTGCCTCTTTGCAATTTTAAATGTGACTGCCGGGATAGCTTCTAATTAATTCACCTATGCAAAATGACATAGTAAATTTGAGCATCTGCCTGTGTGTATTTAAGCAACATAAGTAATTTTCTGAACTAAAACCTCTTCATGGTTCTCCACCACTGTGTCTTTTTATTGATCGAGGAAATTCAATTTATTTACTATGTTGTTTTAATCCTTATGGAAGAACTTTGTACTGTATCATTCATACATAATTACTTGCAAATGTAACATGTCAGAGCAGAGTCCACCAGAGTAAGCACAGTGTGAAATAAGGAAGATCCGATTTTGCTGCATTTGAGATAGCGTGTTGGAGCTGATTTATTCACCTGGACTTAAGCAGCAGGCAAAGTACAACTGTAGAGAATGAACTTATTCATTTGTGTGCCTTTTTCTTTGCCAAGCTTCACTTGAAAGAGGTAAGGTGCCTGCATAGTGCTATTTTCCTCAGTTGCTTTCTTAATAATTTATAATACCATTTTCTGTTCTGGAATTGAATGGATCTGTAAATTATTTTAATAGGGAGGGAAGAAAAAAGACTGACTCACTCAAAAATGCTAAAAAACCCAAAACAGCTAAAAAAATAACTCTAGATCCAAGTATGGATTTCCTGAAGTTTAGTGATGATTGAGAGTCAGGTTTTGATTTTAAGTAATTTACAATATAATAATTAGTAATAGCAACAATTATAGAAGCTTTCAGGGAAAAGGACACATGACAGTGGGAAATGCAGGCACAGCAGAACTTAAATGCTTTAAGGGAAACCCTGTGCCAAATTTCATGGAAGGTAATTTTTCAGTTTATTATGAACCCAATGTCAAATGACCAGCTTTGCACAAAATAGCAAATTGTATGTTAATAGTAAATCAGAATTATTACTGAATAGTTTTAGGTAGAGTAGAAAATTCTGTTTTGCTGGTTTTCTGTATGATAGCTACAAAAATTAACTCTCAAACCTGAACTTTATTACAAAGATTTATCTTGGACATTTTTTTTAAAAATGTGCTGAATATTTTTTCACTCTGGAAAACTGTTCACTGCCTCTGCTGCTAAGTCATTAGATTTATCAGGAATGTGGCTCTATTGCAACACAAGCCACTGTGGAGAAGGGTACTGGCCTCTGTAGACTCAGCACTGATGCTGGCAGGAAATAAGCTCTGACCAAAGAGCTGCTCACTAGGTCTATACTCTGCCTTCGTCAAAGCCACTGTGGGGAGCTCAGACCTTAAATAAATAAATAAATAAATAAATAAATAAGAGTTTGGCTACAGTCTAAGTAAAGGTGTCCTTTGAGAGTATGGGAAACGTTTGTTATCCTGATTCAGTCCAAGCTGTCCTTGATAAAAAAGTTCCTCTTCAGTCAAGCCCAGGATTTGCCTAAGTGAGGACCCCAGGGTTTAGTCCAGTAATAGCAATAGCCTAAGCCTTCATACTATGTTAGATGGTGGGTTACTAGATGTGTAACTCTAAAAGGAGGACAAAATTAGGCTCAAAACTGTTTTGATTCAATATATTGAACCCTTGTGGGTTTTGAAGAGGCTAAAGAAAAGTTTTTTGTTTTATTGAGCTTTTTTTTTAAAAAAAATAATCTGATTTAAACCTATGACCTAGTATTTAAAGCTGTAGATGGAAATTTGTAAAAAGCATAGTCCAGATGTGCTGAAGTGAGATCTCCAGTGCATGGAAATGCTTCCAGCGCTCAGAACGCCATATCTTGGAGTACTGTTTGAACTACAGACAGCCCAACTAGTGTTACTGTTCCTGCCAGTTTAACATTTTGTGCCGCTATTTCACTACAGTTTGGACTCGGAGAATAAGCAAAATTGAATTCTGATAAATATAAGACGTGCTTTTCCCTTTGTCATTACATTATGTTCTGTGGGGTTTTGTCACACAAAATTATTTATGTTTCATTGCCCAGCGTAGCACAAGGTGGCAAATATGAGAGACATGCTAAGTGTTGCAGCAGAGTGCTCTGTGTCAAAGGAATTACCACCAGTCAGAAAGGGGTGTGAGATGTCAGGAAAAGGCGAGGTCCCTGAAAGATGGGAGAAGTCAATTTTGGCAGAGGCTCACTATACTGAAGCTAGATATTTCAATGCATTTCTTCTTCAGTCACAAATCTTTCCATTTTCAATTCCAGTCTGTGTTACAGTTCTGTATTGCTGCAGGAGGACTGACTCAGAAGGAAGATGCTGTTGACAAGCTCAGAAGGATTTATTCTGTTCTTGCTCTCTTATTGCACTGTGTCAGTGAGCACCAAAGAGGCAGTGGTCTTGGCAAATGCCCACCTTCTCCCCCAAAGAGGCTATGAGAGACTGGGTAACACCAATGAAAAAGGTACTCATGAAGACAGGGGGTGATTTGGACGCATGCTGTGTTTTACTTTATTGCTTTGCTATCGCATTGTCAGCCAACATATTTGAAAGCTAGCCCTGCAAAAATACTTTGTGACATGAACATGCCTTGCCCTGAAGTCCAGAATCTTTAAAACCCTTGCTCAGCTGCCATCTACTTCAAGAAAAATTAACAGGGTGTTTTGTTTTGTTTTGTTTTTTTGTAAAGAAATATTTTGTGGCATTTGAAGACTTACTCTTAGGACAATCATATCTAGATTACATCTAACAGCTCAGTACTTAAATCCCATTGGTACCTATGACTGAGACATCCCTCTGCCTATCCAGCTTGCAAGGTCCAGCTTGGTAGGTTTTCTAACACATTTACTGGAGTAGGTCCCACATAAAATGATACTGGTGTTCAGCACTGCACAGCACTGTAGTTCTACCTGCAAATCAGTGGTAAGATTTCGCCTGGAGTTTGAGTCACAAGAACTGTTCCTAAGAAAATCTACTCTAGCTGAGTAGGTGCCAACCCACTGGGATGAAGTCAGAGTCAGCTTCCAGTCAGAAGGCAATCATTCACTGACTCTAAAGGACAGAGTTCATTACCTAGAATTTACTATTTGAACAGAAATTTACTTCAAAACTTGTTTTTTCTTTTCCCTACTCAGACTATCCAAGGGATTGTTTTGAGATTTTTCAGCGCTCCAAAGGAAATTCGAGAGATGGTCTTTACATCATCCAACCAAAGGAAGACCCAATTGTTGTCTCTTGTAACATGCAGGATGGTGGCTGGACAGTAATCCAGCACATTACAGCCAACAGTACTGTCGACTTTGATAGAACCTGGCAGGATTACAAATATGGATTTGGCTCTGTTCATGACAACCACTGGTTAGGAAATGAATATATGCATCAGTTAACTAGCAGCTCCATGCAATATATGCTTGCAGTTAAACTTGTAAACCTAAATGCTGAAATCAAATGGGGACAGTATGAACCATTCCTTATTGAAGATGAAGAGTCTCAATACCGAATAAGGGTTGGTCTATACAAAGGCAATGCCACTGATGCTCTGACCCTAGACACAGAAGCTTATCTCCATGACAACCAGAAGTTCACCACCAAGGACAGAGACAACGACAATTACTTTCAGAATTGTGCTAAACTGGAACACAATGGCATTCCTGGGGGAGGCTGGTGGTACGATGCATGTGCTGGAGCAAATCTGAACCGCAGAAATGTGATATACTGGCAAAAGGACTGCAACAAGCAGCGCCTGTGCAAGTTTGCATGGATGATGATTAAACCCATTGACAGCAGCCTGCCACATCCAACCAAGTCCTGTCCATGTCAGAAAGTGGAACTGTAGATAAGCCATGTGTACTTTGAAAGGAACGTGGATTCTTTGTCCAGTGACTGAAATGAACACACATGGACTGAATAATCAAACTAAGTAATCATGATCGAAAATTTAATTTGGGCCTCTGCAAGGGCTTTATGATAGCACATGTCCTGGACTGGACCAGGACATAGACATCTACCAACCATACAAATGAGAAGTCACTGTCAGAATCTGAGGCCTCTACCAGAAGATTTAAATAATTAATTTTATAATATTTCAGCCATAAGAGGAGTCAGGTATGACAGCCAGGATATGATGTATTGTACAAGCTATACATGAATATATTCATTTCAGAAGGTTTTGTTCCAGTATGAATGTCCGTGGTTGATCCATCTCCTATAATTGCACAACTTCATGTCATGCAGGAAGAAAACTTCTAGTGAAGTACCTACACTTAAAAATGCATATTGGAGAGTACTGTGCACCATAGAGCAGCATCAGACCTTTCCCTTTTACCTTTAGTGAAAAGTATTTTAATATATAAAATTAGAATTCGCTTCATCTCCCATGGCTTCTTTTCCTCTTCACTGACTCTTCTTTTTATCTCTACTTTTTAATACACAATGAAGTATTCAGCTTAGGCTTTTCTTCCTTCTTGTTAAAGCACCCAGAGCTAATGGGATCATCAGCTTTCCTGTTTAAAGCTACTAATCCAAAGCTTACAACTCCTATGAGTTTTTCCCCAAGAAACCCAGTGAACACATTTTTTTTAAAATAACAAATTGATTTTGCAATTGTTTACCTATTGCCCTAGTTTTTTCTGAATATTACTTTGTTTACCATGTTTTGACCGTCGCTTCTCCCTGTCCCATGATGTGCTTCAGCTTTCTCTTTTTGTAATACCACCATGAGAAGAGAATGTTGGCTTTATTTCACATTTGCTAGCTTCAATTGTTTTGGCACTCAGCCTTGATATTATTTTAAAAGTGCCTTGCTTCTGATTATAAAGAGAGAATCTTTAAATTTCATTATAAATAATTTAAAATAATAAATAAAAGGATTTCAGTTTTGATAACCTCGAAGACCTTGTTTTCTTTTACAGCTGTTCGGGTTACTTCACACATTTCTATATCATTGGAATAGCAGAATGACAACTGAAGTGTTTTCATTGTTGCATTATACAAAAGGTCAGGATAATAATTAGAATATCTTGTACATTTTCTTAGATGTTTCAATTGATATTTCAATTGATATTTCAATTACAGAAACTCAACCAACAGATACTGGGGAACTCCTGCTTTTTGATTTTAAAATGGAATCTCATAATTTCCATGAAAATTACTTCACAGAAAATAAATTGTATTGTGTTTTGGGAAGACCAAGACTGCCAGGATTACTTAAGAAGAGAAATGAATTGGGAAGTGGAAAGGCCAAGAAAGCAATTTTTATTTTTCACAATGCACTGCAACATTTTCAGAAAGAGATACAAATACGTTACGTGGGTGAGGCCAATATAGCATACATGTCTATTTTGCAGCATCTGACTTTTTTTTTCCCCCTGAAATTGTGTTCAAAGACAGAAGTGTGATAGGGAAAGAAATGGAGAGTAGCTGAATTGAGTATATGTCCTTGAGTCAATTTAATGTGGGTTCTGCTGTACCAATCAGGATGCCTCCAAAGTTGTAATGAGGATACGAGAAAATCACCCGAGTGCTGCAAGACTTCCACAGCTTTTATTTGAATTCCTGACTGCATAGCTGGATTCACACGCACCTTCCAAAAATCTGTTTTGAATAATCTTAACATGGAAGAGCACAGCTGAAAGCCAGCAGGCATGTGATCTTCAAAGGCAAGTAACCTGCTCTGCAGCCCACCTTTGGCCTGTTTGGGAGGAAAGAACCGTGCAAGTAAGCTGTATGAATGACTCGGGTACCAGAAGCCCAAATCCAGCTGCCCAGTTTCAGAGGCACTCTCTAGTATTAACTGGAGCCCTACAAACCTATGCTGATACTGAATGCCAGTATGGGAATTAGATTGAAATGTAATAATAAACTCATAACAGCAAGTCTCCAAGCAAAAACAAGACAGAAAGATTAATCCAATTCAAAGACAGACATGTAATGGAACTCAGGGACTCATGTACGTTCCATGCTTCTAAACAAAGTATGGAAAGAAATGACTAATGGAGCAAGAAAAATTCTACCTAAAAAAGGTATCAACTGTCAAAATAAGAGAGCCTGATGATTTCTTTTTAACAAAAATACTGACTCCAGCCACACTCTGCAGTTGGTATCATCCACTGTACCCTCTCTCCACTCTTCTACCTATAGCTACCTGATGAACTACACATCTAAGGAGGCCTTGTGTACAGCATACAGTAAAAACAACTGTCTGACCTCCAGTATGTTTAGATGGCTGCCTCATATAAGGCGAAAAAGATATTCCAATTTATATCTTGGCATTGTAATCCAGGAATTCAGTAAAAATCCTCAAACTTCAGAGGTCTACTGAAACAGGAGCCATCAGTGACCAGGCTTTGGAGAAGCACTTGTTGAGAAGAAAACTTCTGAAGGATTTTAAAAGTCTAGTTGTTTGAGGAAGACTGACTTGTTTGATATATCAGCAGATTCCTGGAGAAACTAATGGCATTTAGTAGCTAATGGCGTAAGTACTGAGTAAAAAGTTTTACTGAGTGTAATGAAAACTGAATGTCCTGATTTGATACATAGCCCAGCAGAGCTTATTAAACCTGAAAAATACATTTACCAAGGTGGAAAAAACAATTTCAACACCATCCCTTTCTGAAACCACTAACAGTGATAGATTATCTCTAGTAGATTATCTCTAGTTTTACCACACAATGCTATCAATTTTTCTCTCTCTCTTTTTTTTTTTTTTTTTTTTTAACTAGTTATAGATATGGAGTAACTATTAACAACATCATAAACAAGAAGTTTATTTGAATGATCAAAGTTTAGGATTTTATGACACCCAGCTGTCAATTGTATGTGGAAGAAAACTTCTTAGTGGGTACAAAAGGCAGCAATGGAGATCTGAGATGACCACGTAAGAAGTAAATGGCCTCTTTTTGATTTGGTAGAAGGAAAGTCAAGTATTTAAGTGAAAAGACATGGTATCCATTTTTGGAGTTCAGGTTTGGAAGGGCATTTCAAAACAGAGAAGCCACTGACTACCTGGCACCTGTGCGAGCATTTCAGGAGCTGATGGAGCCCTTGGAGTGCCCAAGGCAAACACTATGGGGGAGCCTTTCAGAGGGAAGTTCTGACCTGTAATGGTCTGTAGCTCAAAGAAGCAGAGAACGTGAGGTGTGGCTGGGTTTTGGTTGATTGGCTGGTTGGGTTTTTTTGTGTGTGGTTTTTTTTTTTAAAAAAACCCTTCTGTAATATCAAAAAGGAGTAAGCAGTACAGAGTTTTTTGGGCAGAGTCCTTTCCAACAGGAGGGCACCTAGATGTACAGGTCACAGCAAATGCTAAATCCAGCTTGATTGTTAGGTACAACTGAGGGAACAGGTATTTGTTTCTCACTACGCCCAAGTGATTCCTTCATATTATTTCTATCCCTATAGAAAGCAAAGAAAATTAATTTCAGAGGAAAGTTACACCATTCCATTTGTTTGTTTGTTTGTTTTCCTAGAGCAAAGAATCCAGAGAGGGCAGAGGTATGTAAGTCCCCTAAAAATCACAGAGTAAGTTTAAAAAAGAAGCACCAAAAATTCTCCTTCGGTATGAAGATTTTGGGAATCCCAAAATATGAAGGGGTAATTTGGAGCATGATTAGCAATTGAATTATACCATTAATGGCAAAATATGCTCTACCATATATTACAGGTTCTTACAGTATTTTCTCTATAACCTTTTTGATTTCATCCTTTCTCAATTCAACAGGATTTTTCTATAAAGGAAACCCCTGCATTTATGTTCTATCTTGACTTTCCGTCCTTTGCAAAACTCTTCACTCCGTGCTGAGTAGCCACCAGAAAGTGCACAACTGTAACTACGTGTTCTATACCCATTTAAAAACTGTGGGAACTCTTCGTATTTATCTTCAAACATAAATTATATTTGTAGAAAACAAATGTTACTTGATAATTTAGGAGGATCTATAATATATAGGGAGGCTGGTATGTACGAAAAGGGAGAGACAAAAATGATAGCCCAGTTTGAGAGAAAATTCAATATTAAAAAATATTGAAGTGTGTTGGGTCTCTGAAAAGCTTAGTTAGGGATGAATATTTATGCATCTATACTGATAATACATACATACATATCTATATCTTTGTACGTGTATGTAATTACATATAAATAAAATGTAGTTTTACAAAAAACATCTTTTCATCAGTTCATGACCATGATGATTATCAATTATAGGATCAGAAAAAGGTTCATTAAAAGGACAAAAATACAGATAACAAAATTGCTCTACACTGTAAAAGTCCCACAACACTTTTTAAAGGTACAAAATATAATTTGAAAACAAAATATAATTAAGTACTGAATGACAGTCTGAAGAGGATCACATTTTTCTTTTTACAGTTTTCATTTTTTTTTTAAGAATAAACATCCTACATAACAATAAAGCAACACACACCTCTTTATATAATTCTAGGTATTTACAATGTACCCATGTTTGGCCATGTAATGTCTCACATGGTGAAGTGCTAGCAGCATAGTTTGAACTTATATTTCACAATTACATTAAACTAACATTATTGCATCCATCACCGTGTATTCTAATACATTGACTGAGCACTCTAGCTCAACAGAAGCCAAAACCAACAAAAAACATCCCATTTAATTTCAGGAGAAGCCAATGCTTTACTTCAGCAACAACACCGCAGCTAGCAGGAACTGTTACTACCTCATAAATTTTGCCTTTAACTACAGCTTGTGCCGCAGAGGGACACATTCATTTGCTAAAAAGCAGACACAGTTTACTGAATGTCTGTTCCAATGTAATATAAAATGGACCCACTATAATAACCAACTTGTACATAGTTACTGTACACAGGAAAAGCTCTGGGTAATGACAGAGGAAAGCTGATGAAACGGTCTTTATAAAGACCCATACTTTCCTTTAATAAGCAATCATATGCTAATGCACAAAAAATAATAGGCACAGTATGGTGTGTTACAAAATCAATCATGTGAATTTAGAGAACATATTTTTACATTACTGCACTGCTCATCTTTCACTGACACAATTTTCCCCTCTGGACACTGGGGATAAAAAATATTAATTACTTGTACTGTGGTTGTTGACATGGAGGAATTATTTATCTGCAGGGAAACATTTTGATGGTATGATAATTTAATAAATTATAGGAACAGTTTCACTGAGAGCAATGGTACATTCAGGATAACTGATACAATCCCTGAAATGTGCAACTGGGTCATCACCACTGCAATGTCCCACTGAAGTGTATAGTAGATATCATATGAAGATTGGTCCAAACTAATATTCCAGAGCATCTCACCCTGAATTCTGATAGAAAGGCTAGAATTGAAATCTGAACTTTGTGTACTTGGAAATCTTTCTCATTTATTAATTTTTCCTGAAGACTCCTGTCGCCATTAACTTTGTTTTCTCGCAGCCTTTTCTGAGGCTTCATCTTTGTTCCTACCACAAGGAGCCAGGTCACTAGCTCCATTCCAATGGCCTTTTGCTGAAAGCAGTCCCTCACTTAAGCACTCACTTGGTCAATGCTGCAGGACTCCTGCCAATCTAACACATATATCAAACAGGCATATGCAATTCAACCGTGCTGCAGAAGTGTCCTCACCACAAATCCCAAATCCTGCAAACCTCAGGCCATGGCCAGAGTCTCGGCTCATTGTAACTAGGCCAGTACACCCCAGTCCCAGAAGCCACAGCAATCAGAGGGGTTGACTCCAGCCCCTGGTGGTGTAGCAGATATAGTTCTGCTGGACCAAAAGATAGTGGCTGGAGATAACTCATATTTCCAAACACCTGATGCTGTATTTGTAAAGCTATTTAAAGATTGCAAGTGCTATGAAAGTGCAAAGTGTCCTCTACAGTTTTAAGGAAATATTCAAAAATTACTTTAAAAATCTTTCTTCTTTCAGAGATGCCAATTCCATCACTATTTTTAATAATTTCATATCCTATAGGTAAATGCACAGGGCATCAATACATATTTTTCTCTTGTTCTGCATCATTCCATCATTAATGCAAACATCTGGGGCAGGGGGAAGCAACAAAGATCACAAAAATTTCTTTCCTTGTGTTGCAAAGTAGATAGACGATGCCCGTTATGATTTAGTCAGTTCTGATTTGTTCCATTGTCACTATCACATAAAATTTTTAAATTTCCTTCAGAGACATGGGGAAATTTGAGAAATTCAAAGGTATTTGCTAACCATCACCGTTTTTTACAGATGATTGTGACTTGTATGTTGGAACTGGGATTGGGACTGACTTCTTCATATACAAAATTCATTATTTATTTCCTTCACTATGAGTCCTTCCTATGTCTCCACAAAAGCCATCCTTAAAGTGGGAATTTTCTCAGTATTACATTATCCTGGAATAGGTGTGTTCATTTGAATATTATGAATATCCCGATGCATTTAGTATTGGTGATGATGGCATTTCCTGCTTTTCCCCCCCCCCTTGTTTCATTCCAACAGCAGGTGGAAAAGTCTCAAAACAGAAGTAGCACAAGCTCCATTGCTTGGTACATTGAAAACTAAATAGACAATACAATAGAAAGGAAGAAAGGAGCTATAGGAAGAAGCAGTTCTGAACAACAGGGAGATAGACTGGATGACCTGACCTGATGAGTGGAGGACCATCCCACTCTAATTTCTAGTAGTTCATAATTTCCTCTACACTTTGTCAGGCTGAAAGAAAGGAAAGAAGACTCCAAGCTTATTAACTTTAACACAGATCTACTGCATAATCACAAACACCCTATGCTGCTCACAGCAGCCACTGACTTCTTCATCCCAAGTACACTACTTTCATGCAATTTTTTTTTTTGTAGAACTTTTTAAACCCCTAAACATATAAAGCAACAACTCTGAAAAGACATTATTACAGTCAATTTACTAGGTTACGTCAATATCTATTTCCCCCCTTATTCCTTGTATAAGCAATTATGGCAGTTTGGTATTGCTCTGCCAGTACAGTTTCTCTTCCACCTTTTTCTTTTTCCACTGGCAGAAAAGCAGCATCTTAAAAGTTTTCCTGAATGTTTTGTTACAGAGGGCATAACAAATGGGGTTAACAGTGCTGTTCACATAGCATAGCCAATATCCAAGGTGCCACAGTGTCAGGGGAATGCAGTCAGAGCAGAACGTGGAGATCAAAACCATGATATTGTAGGGAGTCCATGTGATGATAAAAGCCAAAAGAATGGCACTTAAAGTCTGTGCTGCTTTGCGTTCCTTTATAAGAACCATCCGTTTCCTTTTGGTGATTTGGTTATTTATATTCGGATCCATGCTTTTGATGGAAGGATCCTTTGACAGAGGAGCAGAACAAGGAGTTATTTTTACTTTACGGCAACCATTGTTGGCTTCCTGAGTGCCATCAGCCTTAACCACCAATCGGAATTTATAGGCCACACATTTTTTACTTTTTTGTGCATGGCTTTTGGCAGGTGACAAAAAGTATTTCTGGTTCTCAAAATAATTTTCTTCAGGTTGGTCTTTGACAACAACATCCATATTCTCATTAAACTCTTCTGCCTTACCTTTAGATGGACTTTTGTAAGTTACTTGGAAAATGGAATCAGCGGCAAGTTTATCCTCCTCTTCCGAAGATGCATAGCTGCTGCAGGTGGTTAACTGGTCAGCCTTAGCCCAGTCATTACAAGTGCTCGCTGCCTGAGAGGCTTTCACCGTAGCTGACGTACTTCGACTAGATGAAGACCAGGAAGCCTGACACCTCTCTCTTTTGACTAAGTTTTGTTGCTTGCAACTGAAGCAAGACTTCAGGAGAGCTTTCTGAGGCTTTATCATCTCGAACTCTGCCACAGACTCTGAACCCTGCAGTTCAGCAAGGTCCTTGGTACGCTTCTCCGTCTCTTTGTAGATGCGGCAATACAGAATGGTCATCACAGACACTGGAATGTAAAAAGCAGCAATTGCAGTACCAAAGGTGATAATGGGCTCATATAAAAACTGTATCTGGCACTCTTCAGGTGGTACTGTTCGTTCACCCACAAAATACTGCCAGCACAAGATTACGGGTGCCCATAACACAAAGGAAATGAGCCAAGCCAGACCAATCATGATGCCAGCTCTTTTGGGTGTGCGCTTGGCCCTGTAAGTTAAAGGCCTTGTGATGGAAAAATATCTGTCAAAACTGATGACTAGGAGGTTCATTACTGAGGCATTGCTAGCTACATAGTCCAGTGCTAGCCACAGGTCGCAGGCAAGGCTTCCAAGAGACCAATGGCCTATGAGTATATAAGATGTATAAAGGTTCATTGAAAATATTCCAATGATGAGATCCGCACAGGCAAGGCTAAGCAAGTAATAATTGTTGACAGTTTTGAGCTGGCTGTTAACCTTGAATGATATCATTACAAGAATATTTCCCACTATGGTAATTAAGCTTACAATTGCAGTTACAGTGGCAATAGTAATGACTTCCCAGAGGCTATGCCCTTCTAACTGCTTATGGTTGATGGTTGAACTGTTTACAACAGTAGAATTGCTGAATAAATTTACTTCCATTCTTGGTTTTGGTGTATTGTCATCAGGAACTTAGCACTGTTGCATATTGCTTTCTTTACTCAAAAATATTCTTTTGGAGGCATCTGTAAAGATCTAAGGAAAAAAAAAACAGAAAAAGAAAGCAGCTCATTAAATAGCGCAAGCTTCCATTAGAGTTACCATGAAACACTTGCAAAACAATCTATCAAATTATTTGGCCTCTCTTTTTGCATTTTGATTATTGTTTCTATGATTGTGAACATGACTAAAACACAGAAATATACATTCTAGGAAAATGTACTCTGGCATCTTATGACATTTCTAAATGCAGTCAAAACAACTATTGTTTCTTAACAATTCAATCACGCCAGCTCTTATATTTTTAATACCGTAGGAGTCACTCTAGATATTCTTAAAGACAGACATTTAAAGTTTTGCAGTGCAGTAAGACAGTGACTCACTCTGTTGTTTCCTATAATAGTCTGTAGAAGATATGTCAAAACTTCAGAAATTATCTTTGGAAAATTTGGAGAAGTCACCATAAACAGAAAAAGAGTAAGAAGAAACTGAGAATGCACAATGGGGAGTAAGGAACCACACTGGCATGGTGGGAAACAATTAGGTGTTAGAAGTGCTCGGGGAATTGACTTAAGGAAGCAGGCAAGGCCAAGAAGATGTTTTTGAAAAATAAATTAGGCAGGAAAGAGTTTTCTTTATTAGAAGATCTTGGGACAGGGGAGACTGATTGGGTGAGGTGTGGAAGTGCAGTTTGGTAGTTTAGGAGAGTGAATGGTAGGACTGAGGATAGAAAGGAGTAGACTGAAGAGGAACAAAGAGACAAACAATCCAACAAAACCAATTTAATACTTGCATAAGCAGCGAAAGTTGGAAATAGCACCACTGTCACTCTGTTAATGCATACATGCCTCTGATGTCCATCCCTTCCTACATTCTTCACTACTGTTTTCTTGTCCCAGAGAATGTATGTCTGAATTAGGCAATCTGCTGTTTTTTGAGTCATTCCATCACATCATATGATGCCAATCACTTGTTTGATGGTTAACCTTGCTAGACTGTGTAATTTTGGAATAGTCAAATACTAGTGTTTTTTTTTTTTAAATCAGAAATGACAGATAAATTATTAACAGTTTGTTTACTCGGCATCTAGCCAGTATAAAACTGGTAAGATGATTCCTTTTTTCAAAGTAGACATGGCTTCAGCTAAAATTATCACATATATCACCTGTTAAAGTCCAGCTCTAAGTCCTTAGGATTCTCTCTGTGTCAGGTCTATATTATATGATTATCCCTATCTATCTACACCACTTCTCTGCTTTTTCGTCTTTCATCCTAACTCTCAGAACATTATTTTCTTTGGTCTTGGAAAGTGTCTTTTATTAACTGCAAGCTTTCACAGCGTATCCCTTTCCAATAAGACATGTTGGAAAGTAGTACCAAGTAGTTGGGTCCTGTCTCTCATCAGCTGAATACATCAATATTTTATAGCCACTTGTTGAATTTTCAAAAAACCATTTTGTTTCATTTTCCCCTTATTTGCTTTCATTGTTCCCTTCACTTTTGTTCCAGGTCTAAATATCCACAAAAGTGTATCATCTTTCTTCTTCAAACCCTCCCTAATGATGAAATTTGATAATGGCCAGTCTCCTGCTCTACTGAGTCCACTGTCTATCATACTACCCAAAATGGTTATCCTCCATCTGTGTGTGTGTCATCTCCTGTCTTATATTTAGATACTTGTGCATCTATATTCTTTTATACATAACATATATTGAACCTAATGATACAGTATTCTAGTTCATGTATAGGTCTTGCAGCCTTGTCATAATCATAACACATGCATGTTGACCATCTGCATGCTTGGCTCTCTACAGCCTCCAGAGCTGGTCTAGCAGCCAAAACCAGTTTAAGCACCACAGCTGTCCTAACAAGCACCATGCAAGGAAAGAAATTTCATCCTGATTCTGCATTCTGCAAAGATTTCCCCCAAGTCAGAAATGTCCTCATGGCTGGGCACACTGGCCTAACAAATCTTTACACAACCTTGAAGTGTAGGAATTAATTTAACGTGAAACAAAAGTGTGTGGAGCAGCTGCATGGCTGTGATAGGTAGCTGAGCTGTGAGAGATGAATCTGTGTGTCTCTGCTTCCTCATGTGGCGTACACTCCTTTTTCTGCGGACAGTCAGCACAGTTTTCTGCACAACAACAGCCCCGCATGATTAAATTTTTAAATGTGGCAGTGTGGTAGTGGGTTTAGTGTGGCAGTATCAGAGGGCAGTGAGGCCCAGCTGCTCTGCAAGGGAAGGTGGTGAGCTACGGGAGGAGTATGATATCAAGGCAGGTGGGAATAGAGAACTCACCAAGAAGCAGAATGTGGAGCGGCACATTTGGTTCATGATTAGGGCCGGAGACAATGATCAGGGTTAGACATAGTCTGGTGATCTCACAGCAAATCCATAGTGATGAGGTAGATCTGCGACCAAGCCAGGAGGCCCAGCCAGCAGGTCCAAGCCAAGATCAAAGTCAGGATCGAGGAGGTAGGAGACTAGCTGTGATGCAGTACAAGTGAGGGCCAGCGGTACAGCCTCGGCTTAAAAGCAGTTCCCATGGGAAAGGAGAGGGAGACCCTTGCTTCTCGCTTTCTTCACAACAGCTCTTACCAGCAAAGGAGCTGACCTTGGACTCAGCCAGCTAAACTAACGTAGCCAACAGTGCTCCTAGAAGGGGGCTGTGCTCCGGGCCCTGAAACACTGCCAGGGCTCATGTCTTTTTTGCAAGCTGCAAGATTTCAGAAAAAGCTAGGGATGGTCTTGAAAAGGCACCAGCTATGAATGTCAAGCACATAGATAAACCTCTACTGACTTCTACATTTGCCTAACACCTGGGGTTGAGCAGCTGCTTAGGATGATTATAGGAGATTGTTTGAACTTTCTTCCTTTTTTTTTTCCCCCGAAGATTATACTTTTCTCAAAAAAGGAGAGACTAGAAATTGCCTAGACACTGTGGCCTGTAATGCTTTGTCTTTACCATAGGTAGCGTGTCCCTCTCTTAAGTCACTTACCCTCCCTAACATTAGGATTTAGGAGGAAAGACTGCTGAATCCCATGTGAATTGCAGACTTCAGAGCAACAGGAGAAGCAGAAATTGTTGTCCAGACATAATCATTTTTTGGTTTGAACTGCCATGGGTGGGAGCACACTTGTAATATGGTATAGAAACTGTAATTAATTTCTAAATAAACAGCACTCCCATTATCATGCAAAGCCTTCCCTCCCTAACGTGCTGTTTTACTGTGATGCCCATAAAAACTGACAGTAGCTAAGCTGCTAGTATGCAAAGATCTCATCTTGGCACGTTGACCATTCTCATAATCTCTTCATACTCTATCATCTTTTGTCTCATGGGTCTGTGTTAACACTGCAGTGTTACCTTTTGTTCTCTATTTGTGTATCACTCAAGGCAATAGTGCCTCTGAGTGGGACTTCTGTGTGCTATGGTAACATAATTTATGTTAATTGTCTGTCATAAGAGATGATAATAATAGGGAGATCAAAATTAAATTACAAAATCAATATGCACATGTACAGTATCATGACTTTGCTATCTGTCTCATAATTACTGATGCATGAAGTTCATGCTTGTGATTTGTAATGATATTTGGTATTTGTTGCCAAATATTAGTGATATTTTTTTCAATCTAGGTGTAAGTATTAATTAATGTCAGTTGTTAAATTTGTACATATAGTCGGCTTACAGTTTTCCGCAGGCAGATTGTTTGTGTCACAGATTAATTGCACCACAGATGCTGGCGCAGCTTGGGTTCGCCAGGTTTTATTAGCTCTAGCTCAGCACTAGATCTGCCAGACCTGTGCTGGCTGCATAAGGAATCATTTAGATGTCTTTGCAACGTGCTTGCCAGTGCTGCTCCGTTACTTGATTTATTTGCTTGTGTTGCACTGGAGTCATGCTAAGCTAATTTACTGATTTGCCGCACACTACGCCCCAGAACTAAGCAGCCCTTACCACAGGCAGCAGTGCAGAGACACTACAGCCTGCGATTTCATAGTATGGGAGTTTTGGTCATACTTTTCTGAAAGGACTATTGGGTTTAAAAACCCTTCAAAACCAGGCTGATGTTTTTATGTGTGTTGACAAGTGACAGCCTGTGTGCTCAAGAGCCATGGGGCAAGCCTGCTGTTAGGGAACTGGTAAACTTTCCTGAGGGACAGCAGGGGTGTGCACCTAGTTCAAGCAGAGCAGGACAAACCAGCCTAGCTCCACAGCACAAAGCTGTTCCTGTGTCCCTGCTCTGTCTCCTCAGAGAAAGACGCTCCTCAAGAGGCTGCAGTCACCTCACGCGCTTCATGTACTGCAGTCTTGTGTGTAACACACTGTCTGTGCAACCCCGTCAGCTGCGCCTCGGTTGCTTTCCCCTCATTTCGCAAAGAAAGCTAACTTAGGGTCCTGTGCTTGGGTCACAGCCACCCCACGTAATGCTACAGGCTTGTACTTGGAAAGCTGCCTGGTGGAAAAGGACTTGGGGGTGTTGGTCAACAGCGACTAAACATGAGCCAGCAGTGTGCCCAGGTGGCCAAGAAGGTCGACAGCATCCTGGGTTGTATTAGAAATGGTGTGACCAGCAGGAGCAGGGAAGTGTTTGTTCCCCTGCACTCAGCCCTGGTGAGGCCGCACCTCGAATACTGTGTTCAGTTTTGGGCCCCTCACTACAAGAAGGACACTGAGCTGCTGGAGTGTGTCCAGACAAGGGCAGTGGAGCTGGGGAAGCGTCTGGAGCACAAGTGTGACGGGGAGCGGCTGAGGGAACTGGGGGTGTTCGGTCTGGAGAAGAGGAGGCTGAGGGGAGACCTCACTGCTCTCTACAGCTCCCTGAAAGGAGGGGGTAGTGAGGGAAGGTCAGTCTCTTCTCCCAGGTAACAGTGATAGGATGAGGGGTGATGGCCTCAAGTTGTGCCAGGGTAGGTTTCGATTGGATGTTAGGAACAAGTTCTTCACTGAAAGGGTTGTCAGGCACTGGCACAGGCTGCCCGGGGCAGTGGTGGAGTCCCCATCCCTGGAGGGATTTAAGAGACCTGTAGCTGTGGTGCTGAGGGACATGGGGCAGTGGGGAATTGGCAGTGCTGGGTTAATGGTTGGACTTGATGATCTTGAAAGGTCGTTTCCAACCTAAATGATTCTGTGATTCGATGATTCATATGGCTTTAGCCAAACGCGCTATTGTCTAAACAGTAAATGCATTTTTGTTGGAAATACACATGAAAAGCTATTCGGTTTTCACTCCTTGCTCGCTCAGATTTGCAGAGGATCCACATTTGCAAACGCTCCCGAGTAGCCTGCCAGGGGCTCGCCTCAGGAGGCGCGGGACAGACCGCAGGGCCCCGGAGCCGGGGAGGCCGGGCCCGCTGCCGAGCCGCCGGCGCCGCGGGCAGGGGGAGCTGCTGAGGGCGCGGACGCCGCTCGGCGCCGCCATTCCCCTCCCTCGCCCTCCGAGAGCGGCCTCTTTCCGGGAGTAGGCGGGCAGCGGCGAGCACAGCCCGGCCATGCAGGCTGAGCGGGGCGGCAGCCGGCCCCGCAGGGAAGGTGGCCGGCACGGCCGGCGGCGGCTCGGCAGCGCGGAAAAGGCAGCTGAGGCGGCGACCGCAAGAAGCGGTGAAGACGACCGCGACCGCCGAGGCGGGAGCCGAGGAAGAGGCGGCGCTCACGGGCACCGAGGAGGCGGGGGCCGAGGCAGGCGAGAGCCTCGGGGTCGCGGAGCAGCTGTGCCGCCCGCTGCCCAGCACCACCGGCGGGTAAGCAGGAGGAGAGCCCGCCCTCCGCAGGAGTAGGGCGGGGGAGGCGGGGCGGAGCCTGTCGGGGCCCTGGGACGGACGTTGGGGTGGGGGCTCAACCCTTCCTTCCCCGCCCCGGCTCCTCCCCTTCCGAAGAGGAGCTGGGCTGGGGGCTGCAGCTGAGGGCTGTGCCCGTGAGTGCGGGGCGGTGGGGCTGGGGTGCAGGCGTGGGGGGAGCTGGGCCTGCCGGCGCTGCCTCCCGGGTGAGCTCGGCACCTGGGCCCGCCCGCGGCCCCGCTGCCTCCCCTCAGACGGCAGCAGCTGGCACCTGCCTGCTCTGGTGGGAACAGACAGGGGTTTTCTGGCCGAAATAGATTTATGATTTGTTGCTGAAAAATACAAGTCTCGTTTGAAAAATGCATCTGAAAAAAATACATCTCTGTTTGGAAATAGGGATGAAGAGCTGCTGAATATTTTTGGCACACTTGGTTAGAAGTTGAAATGAGTGTGTGTCTTGTCCAGCCTGTGGTGCTAGCAGTGAAGGCATATAACTCATCTTACAGAATTGGTGTCTGTGATTCCCTGGAACACGTATTTGTCATTCATCCAAGTTGATGGTTATACTTTGACCAATTATAAAGTGTTTTAACAGATTAAAAGTAGCACAGACATGCCCAACCACACCGTCAATTTCCTGTGGAGATGTTAAAATGCTTTGTACGACCTGCTATAGTACAAGATCAACACTGTGCCTTTAAAAACAGTTTCCATGTGTAAATGCTTTGACAGTACTACATGCAGATTGTCTTGCTTCTATTAGCATTGTTACAACGCAGAAATCATGCTCGTCCCTGGACTGGCAAAAAGATTACAATGATGGCCTAATACTGATTGGTGTTGGCAGCAATAGGAGACCTAATGTAGATGGTCCAGCTGCTGCCCCATTTTCAGCATCACGTTGATTAGATTTACTTTGACTTTTATGTTGCCATGACTTCAACTGGACCCAGCCAGTGTTTTATCTGTATCAGAACCCCTGTAGCTGGTGGTGGATTTAAAAAATGTAAAATATTAATCACTCATTTCATTGTATTTAGATACATAGGTGTAGCTGGATTGGTACTTTCACCTAGAGCCCTGGCTGGTAATTTCACTTGTAAGTGGTGTAAATTGCTGAGTTCATACTGGTTTGTGCAGACAGGTTTGGGTTCTGGATATGAAACAATAGTGCTCCCTCATGAGCCACAGAGGCATAAAGGGGGAAATTCAGCACCTGTATTAGCTGAGGAAACTTCTATCCTGGACTAATTTTTTTCCAACCATTCAACCATTTCTTACTAAGTTGAGATACATTTACATCTGTGTTCTCTCTGGTACTGTTGACCCAGCAGGATCCACTTCGTAATTTAAAAGGTGCACTCAGGAAGATAATCATGTTATATGTATGCAGTTTTGTCTAGGTTGTTGTTTGAACTATTTCAGAAGCAGTTAAAAGATATTCTTTTGGGACAGTTTACAATATGTTTTGCCTTATCACTGTGTTACTGACTTCGATATGCTCTTCATCTTAGTCAAGTGCAGTGACTTTATTTTTGGCCAAGGCTGATATGGGTTCAGTCTATAAGAGTGAAGCAATAGCTAAGATTTTCTAAGAACATTACTAAAGAGTGTTTAAGCATAACACTTCCTGTGCTGGAGGCTTTTGACATTAAGGGCTGTATGGTCTCTTAGCACACCTGCCACAAATCTTGTGTTTAGAGTCTTGAATGGGACTGGCTTCCAGCAATCCAGCCATAGCATCAACAGCTGTGCCAGCCTGCAGCTGGTGATGTCTTGTGTTACCCTGGAGTCAGCCTAGTAATTTATCACTTCTGAAACAGGTAGGATTTCCTTCTTCCTCTTCTTTCTTCCATCTCCGTGGTCAAACAAGCTCCTTTGTACTATTTTTGATGTGTGCTAGACTATGTTATCTGAAAAGATTCAGCTTTTACGTGGCAGGAAATTACCTGTTTTTATTCCTAGTTCCTTAGTGCTCTCTGTTCAGCAAAGTGATTTGTTTTACACAAGAGCACCAGCTGTGTGAGAAGGAGCTTGGCCCTGAGTAAGCGATTTGTGTGAGAGGAGACCCTGCTTTCTTTCAGCAACACAGGTTAGATCTTCTCAAGTGGTGATGTGTAAATTGTAAATTTGGAGAGCCAGGGGAATGCGAGGGGTCTTATCACATGGCTTTCCTTACTGAGTGCTGAGAAGCAGGAGTCTTCTCTAAAAATTTCCTTTATTTTTTCCAAATGGGCCTTGAAATTACCTGCAGAAGGGAGGTTAAGAACACTGTAATTTTGTAGTAGATAGGGTTTCCAAGGGCAATTCTAGGCCTTTTGCTTTCTAGGGTAAAAATTGTGGAGGATTACACTCTGCATTTCCACACTGCTGGTTGTCAACTTGGCATTTTGCCGGAGTTTTCCTTCTAGATTGTGATCGTTTTAGTATTGTATAATCAGGATTTAGAAATCAGCATTAAATTGCTTAATATTGTGTCAGCAATATTTCTCAGTCAATTGCATTCATTTAAAACCACTGTTCATCTCTAAATATTGTCTTTGGGATGTTTTAATTTAATGGTTCCTAAGTTTGTGTTTGAAGCTACAGGAGGGCATTTTTTCTGACCTGTACAACATGGAGGAGAAAGGGTAGTGGTGGCACATTCTGTTCTCAGTTTTTTGTGGGCCAATGAAGGCTGGACACCACTTTTCATGTGTTACGCTACTGTAAGTGTGCTGTAATTCTTTGGGTTTAGTAATGGGTCATCAGCTGTGCTACTTGCAAAGTGTGTCAAGACCCAGGACTTGCTGAGTCAATTCTTCTCTGCTGCATGCTAATATAGAAGATCAGGGTGTTATTTGTTTATAAACAATTGACTTACTCCTGTCCTGCATGGTAAATCCAGCTGTGGATCAGAGTCTTGAAGATGAAAGCTTTCATGATTTCTGTCAACTCTTGAGGAGACAGTTCTCTGAGGAACTTCCCAGCTCTGCTCTTAAAACAAGATGCTGCCTCTCAAACATGGAATTGGTTTACAAACCATAAGTAAAAATGTTCTTATTCTTTGTGAAGAGGAAAGAGGATTTTGCACTTGTTAGGTCTTCTTGTAACTAGCATGCGTGTTGATTTTAACTGGCTTGATTACTGAAGATTTTGTGTCTTCCCTTCGGAAATGGTTCTGAGTATAATTATGACCAGCTGGTTTACCACATGGCAGATTTCTTTGTAGATCTGTCAGCTTGAATAATTTTCCATTGTTTCTGTCTGCTTTAACTTGTCTATTCTTGTCTATTCTGTGTTAAATAAATAGAACACATTTGCAATTATTCATTTTTAATAAAATAATGTGGAATCATAATGCTCAAAGTGAAAGGTCCGATTGACACTGGCCCAATATTATCTTCTACTTATATTGTAACTCCTCTGACTTGCTTGGAATTCATATTTTGTGTGCTGTTAGAATTTTTAAATTGCTCTCTCTGTGAAATATAATCTATTAAAACAAAAACAACTTTCTGAAATTGTGGACATGATACTGGGTTTTATTTTGATTGTCCTTGACCACATCCTTTTGTGGGTGGTTTAAGGAGACTTTCTTTTGTCCATGATGCTTATTACATTTGAAATTTACAATGTATTCTTGTAACTTTCTTTTCAGTGGTACACTGAGTGTGCATGTGATGCCTGCTATTACTTAAATGCAGTTGGGATTGGCAGGTCTGTTTCAAAGTTCCTTTTCTGGCTTTGGGTACTGGTTGCAGTAAAGATTTTATTGTTAAAGAATGGAGGTTAACAAACCGATTTCAGTGCAGTCTTTCTTAGTTATGGTCAGTTTCAAGATGATGTCACACTTATTTAGTGTTTATTACATTTTCTTTCTGGAGATCCATGCACATGTAGAACTGATCTAAGAGAATGTCTAATGCTGTCAGTATCAGATAAAATTTTCCTAATTAGTATGAGTCAAATCTTTACAGTCCAAGCAACTGCAAAAAAGCAATCTGTTCACAGGCATGATAACAAAAGCTTGGATTTTTCAAATACAGATACATTTGATTTCCTATAGAGCACTAAAGGAAACAGAGCTTGTGCAGATAGGAGAATAATAGATTTCTAGATCTTGAACACAATAAATCTTTTTATGTTCTATGTGCATATTCTCAAAAGCAAGTTGGAAAAAATCTTATTTGGATTAATGTACATCAATTTGTGAGCTGCACTTAATTACTAATGAGGTGCGAAGAGCTTCCCTTCTCAGGAGTTTTTCTACTATGATGAGGTGTGAAGAGGCACTAACTGATTGTGAATGAAGTGTGGATTGTTTTATTTTGAGTGTATTGATTTAGATTAAGCCTCTTGAAAATCGTGTGAACAAGTGGTTGGAAACTTCTTCAGGGTTGGGTCAGTGTCAAACTGGTGTTTGTTAAATGGGATTCTTCAAGGCTTCATTCTGTGTCTGCTCATGTTCAGTGTTTCTATTAATAATTCTGATGAACGAGTAAAATATACAGTGTTAAAATTTGAAGACAGTGCTAAATTGGGAAGGTGGGCAGGAGGGTGGAGCACAGAACACAGTCTCAACAAATGGGAGAAAGAGCCTGCAGAGAAAGGTGTAATTCAAGGTCAAACGTAACAAAACTACATTGAGGTCGGGAAAATCTGCAGAGCTGTGTGACTGGCTAAACTGCAATTTTATGGAAGGAAACTGGAAGCTTAATGGATGAGAAAGTACCAGTTAGCAGTACAGTCACACTTAAGAACTGGTTCTACTTCTGCAAGATTTGGACCAGCTGGAGAATGTTTGGAGGGAAGGAATGAAGAAAGATGTAAAGTTTAGAAGATATGACCTTGGAGGAAAGATTGAAGGACTTGGGGTTTTTTGTGGGGGTTTTTGTGGGGGTTTTTTTTGGCTAGTGAAGAGGACACTTCGGGGAAGCCTGGGTAGCAATGTTCCATTAAGTACAAAGGTTGCTGCAAAGAGATCCATTTTAGACAGGACAAGAAGAAAAACATTATTAAGAATGAGGTTTAATTTGGGCATTGTGAGTAAAAATTGTGACTGAAAGGGTGGATAGATTATGTAATGCATGGTGTAGGAAGTATATTGAGATCAGTACAGAAAAATATTGTCAGAGATTTTAAAAGTATGACGGTTACTGAGCTTACTCAGTAGAGCTGCTGTGTAACCACTTGTCACAGCCCTATTTTGATTTCTTTTATTTTTCAAGGCTGTATTTGCACTGGAAAAATATAAATGCTTTTTATCCAGCCAAAGTTAATTTATTCTTTCAGTTTCTAGAAAATAGAGAAACCTGCTTCTCGCAGCGCTGGGGACTGCTATGTTTCATAATAATCCCTGATTGTTTAGTGTGGAATGGTTTAGTGATATTTATTGTTATTCCTTCACTGTATTTTACCAACTTTCCTGCTGATTTCACTTGAGACACTTGTACTGAAAGCATCCCATTACACAGATGAACATGCAGCATCATTGGTGCATAACACCTGCATTAAAATCTTCATGCCTGACTTTTTTTTTTTTTTTTTTTTTTTTGTGTGTGACTTGGAAACAGCTTGGTTTTTTTTATAGTTTGAATGGCTGTGTGTTTCTGTCCTCACCTACTTAAATGCTTTTGTCCCTCCTTCCCTCAAGTCTCTGAGGCAGTAATTTGGTAACTATCAGACAGGTTGTCCTGAAAATTTGCTAGCTTAAACAAATAACTTTATCCGCTCCATATTTCATTAATTGTATGAAATGCAACTTTCAATCATTACGTTATTTAATTATCCCATGAAATGGAGTGGATTTTATTCAGAGGAAATGTAAAATGGTAGTATCTTGAATATTGGAGAAGGTCTTTTAAGAACTTTATTTAAATAAACATTTTAGAATGTAGGGAAGAGTTAAAACTTTGGATTTAAGAATTCATCCGTCCATTTTAAAATACGTTTTGGTGATGGAATGATGCTGGTAGCGACCAGGTGGTGGTGGGCTCAGCCTGCCCATTAGTGCTGGTGGCTCTACAGCAAAACGTATTAAAATCACACATACATATGAATTATTAAGACTTGCTACTGGGTGTTTGTTCCAAACACAACTCTGAAGGAAAGTTATTTGTAGGAAGGGAATACTTAGTAATTCTGAGATAAAAATCTTGTTGTGCTACTGGGATGAGTAGTTGGTCCTAGATAACATCACACAGGCTTCTGTGTGGGTACAGCAAGTGAAACATAGTACGTATTTATACTGAAGAACAAACAAATTTGTAGAAGGCATGAAAATTGATTAAAAAAAAATTATTCCAAACAGTACTGCTTCTGTTTTCCTCATAAAAGTAACTGGGTAGGTTCAGGAACCCTGTTACGGGTTTCCAGCCAGTCTGATAGTGCTGCACAGCCTTTTGTAGCTATCGGAAGGTTTTGCTGTATTTTAAAGAAATAAAAAATGCTGATTCAGTGGTGATTTAGAGCCTTATAACAAGTACAGAGGAATATTTCCTATAGGTTTTCATGATCAAGGTATTTCAAGCCTATGGGATTCAGTGTTCTATGGTAAGGCATAGAGGGGGTCCATTTCCCACTGTTCTCTTGTATGTGGTTTCTTTGTATTTTTATGTGCATGTGGTTTTTCATTATTATTTTTTTAAAATAAGGCTTTAACTCTTCTGCAGGTAGACTTAATAATACATCCTGCTGGTAAAACCCTTAAATCTGCTGGAGTGTGTGAGAACCTTGCCTCAAGGTCCTGTTTCTATTCCTGCTTTGCTTTTCCCAGAGGATAACCGTACAGTTACAGACTGCACAGACTCTCTCTTTAACCCTGGAATAGCCAAGATCTCTCTTTTGTATTCTGGGCTACAGCTCTTCCTAGGCTGCTGCTCTGTCACTGGCATGTTGTGAGGCCTTCAGCTTTTTCCAATTGCCTGACAAACTAAGGGTTTGGGGTTTGGTGTGGTATTTTGGGGTTTTTGTTGTTTGGGGTTTTTTTCTTTCTGTATTCTGGTTCAGGCTGTTTTACCCAGGTTATGATGCTTTGCTGACTTCACTGGCTTATTATCTTCCGGTTGTTTTGTAACAGTAAGTGGCACTCTCGTGGAAGCAACAGAAGCGCAAATGATCCTTATTTATTTTCCTTCCACTTCACGCTAATTGTTAGCAAGGATTTTAAAAGATTATTGTCTCAGAGTAAAGTTTATTTGTAGAGACAAAATTTGAAAATTAATTGTGCTAATAGAAAAGTTAGTTTCTTCGGTATTTTTGGCATGGCTCTTTGTACTTAGTTTGAGTTACTGCCCAGGATGGTTTATTTGGTGCATATTTGCCTTGTGAGATACCCTCAGGTGTAATACCGGTGGACTCAAAGTGGTTTCCATCCTGATGGAACCACACTTGAAGTTGTCTACTGGTTGTCTAGAGAGTTGAGCACTGCCTAGAGCTCAGCACTGCAAAAGGGAAGCAAAATTCTCCTGCACTTAGTATATACAGAATGTATATATATACAGAAAAGTATATACAGAATGTATATACTGATGGCTGGCAACCAGTGCAAACTGTTGCAGCTAAAGATGTGATTTACACACACAATCCTGGGATCATACTGCTTCCCAACAAGTACAGCACAGTCCTCCTTTACCTTATTGGTAATTTGGATGTGTTTGTACTTTCAGCAAGTTCTAAATGATTCTTAGAGCTTCTTCACAGTTGTGTTAACTGCAAGATCAGAGTTGTGCATAATTGTGCATTAGCTCTTACTTTTTAGAATTATACTCTAGACCAATGGCAAAATAAAATGACATTTTTAACATCTTGTTTTTGTGAGTGTGGCCTTCAGGTGTTGAGGACTTTGGACAGTGATTCTTCACTACTTTAGCTCCTGTTTTATGGTGGGTTTAGGGAAACACTTTTTTTAAGGCTATTTGGAAAAAGATCTTTCAGAGGATTTCCCCCCATATTCCCCTCCCCAAAACAGTTGGAGATGAATGAGGAAGGAATATCTGAGTTTTGAGTGATGATCTCTAAAATACCTTCAGTAAGTTGCACTTAGATTTGATGTGAAAATAACAAAGAAGGTTTTTTGATTGAACACAGATATTTGAAAACATCCATGGTACTATACCAGCCTGGTGTAGTTATAAAACAATTTCATATAGGTAATTTAAAAGTAAAACAACATTACTGCTTCTTGAGCCTCTCAAGAGGCTGATAGTCCCAGAGTGAACATGGAGATGCAATACACAGTAGAGTTTTTCATGAGCACTTGATAGGTTTACATCTGTTTGTAACAAATTTTTTGAACCTTCTTTAATTACAGCTTTCAACAGATGTTCTGTCTAGATAGTAGTCATGTTTTTTTCTTCAGCTGTAAATAGGTTTGAACATAAGAACTTATCAGGATCTAGACTTTTTTCCTCCTGTTATTTCAGGTTGGTTTTCTGCAACTGCAGTGGTGCTTTTTGGGGAGGAAACTGTAGTTACACTTTATCTACAAGTTACATATTGTAGAGGATTATAGTTCACACTGGGTTACAGTCACATGACTAATCTCTTTGAATTACTCATAAAACATTTTAAAAATCAAGAGGAGAGAAGTAGTTTTTGCTACTGAAGTTAGTAAGACAGCTTCTAGAACCATACTTTGCAAGCATTGGAGCAGTAACAGTTTTATGTAAAAATTTAAAGAACAATTCTCTTTTTTGGGTGCTTCATGAGATGTTTTTCCCTTCAACTGGAGCATCGTTCCTGTTATGTGAAACCAAGGTTTCGGAATAGGATGTCTCTCTTGGCTAATTCTATCTTTAGCTAACCCAAAGTGATGAGTTCTAGTATCCAACATTTATGAAGCAGTCTTAGGATTTCATCCCTCCTTCAAAAATTCTCATCCTGTACAATAAAGACTAAAAGCCTTTTTCTTCATGCTACCTGCTGTCTCAGCTGGCCTTTCTGCTAATTAAGCTTCTCCTTAGCTTTGGTAGATCTCTATAAAGGTCACCAATAGAGCAAACTAGTGAAGAAGATTACTTTTTGCAGGAATGTTTTTTTTTTCTTTTCATGAAAGAACCTCTCTTGAGGCTCTTTCTTTCTTAGTCTAAAGGAAAAAAGAAATAATAAAAAAAAAAAGCAGTATTACCTTTCTCCCTCAAGTTGAAAACAGAGTTTATAATAGAAACTTGAACTTGTACTGGAAGAGCTATGATGCCTAGGTGAGCAATAAAGAAGTCAATAGTTTTTCTTAATGAGAGGCAACACTTAAAAATCACCAGAAGCTCACTACAAATTCATCAATAGGCAAATATGCCAAAATGAGAAGACCGTGAACATACAAACATTAGACTATGACCTCATTCTCATTAATACTTTTCAAGAAATAGTTTTTAACTTACTCTGTCTTGTGTCACTGTAGTGATGGAACAGTTTTAACATTTGACTGTACTGTTTAATCTTATTAATACTGTTGAAAAATCATTAAGTGCAATGCATAAAATATTAAATATGAAGATGATTTTTTTTTTTGTCTTTGCATTTCATTAGGTGTAATCTGGAAAAATATAAAGCATAAGAGCAAAAGAATTCTCAAATGCCTCCACTGACCTGTCTAGGCTGCCTGCCGAGAATTACAATTAAGTGAATTTTACAAATACTTATTTTCTGTTGAATAATTGGAAGGGAAACAAATATCTAAATTGTGTGAAAACCTGAAGGAAGAAGTGTAATCAAAAGTGGTTTGATTATTTCAATGAGACAGTAAATCTGATTGATGTGCTTATCAACAATAGTTTATTTTCTTGACTTATTGTATCCTTTGTTAGCTTCTAAAAATGCTCTTTATGATACAGAAAAAAATGTCTCTTAATGAAGTAATGTATTATTTTTATCTCTTTCTCCAAATATATAACAAAATCATCCTTGTGCCTGCCAGTTTATATTAGAAACAGCTTGGGCATAAGGTTACAGAGCTATTAGCACTGATGCTTTTTTGTAAAATGTCAGTCAGTGGACAAACAGAGCCTGTTTTAGGCACAGAGAGTGCACAATGAAAAGGTTTCAGTCTCCAGTGAGTAATGAAGGGAAAGATTTGGAGAATGTGAAGAAAAGGAGTAAGTTCAAACTGTGGTCTGTTTTCTTTCCAGTTTCAAATACAAACTGCGGTCAAGTTTTTTTCACTTCTCAAATAAGTGACCTACCATAGGACTTTAAATACTTTTTGAACTGAATTCCCCTCAATTCCTTTTTTTTCAAAGTCTCTTTTTACTGTATGTAAAAACATTATATTGTCATAAAGATAGAGCATGAATGAAAGAATGATGTGAAATGTTATGGGTTTTTTTCTGTTTCTCTTTTTCTTCTGTGTGTGTGTGTGATCGTTGGGCATCTGCATGGCACATAGGTCACCAGTTTCTTGAGTTCCCCTGCCAGGAGTGTCCAGTTGCTGCACAAAATAGAATAGTTCTGGCTGAGAAAACAGGCTGGATCACCCATTTCAGAGTATGTAGAGTTACTGTATTCTCATGGGATGTGGGAGATGTAACTTGAAATGTATTTGTGCGGAGAAGGGAATTGAGTTTATTTCCACTTTCTGGATAAAATGCAGTAGTTCTGCAGTAACTGAATAGACACGGACTGTGTTTATTTACACTATCTCTTTCAGATGCTTTGTTTTGGCACTCCTCTCTCTTAAGACCCAGTCCCCATCTATTCTCAGGTCATCTCAGGACAAACAGAACTATGTTTCCTGGAGAAAGTTTTATGTTTCTGCCAAAAGTGTACTGTGGTGATGTAGTTGTTAGTGGGTTTGGGTAACTTGTATTTCTGTTTCCTGCAGCAGGCAACTGCTTTTAGACCAAGTGCATGCCACACGTTGCTGGTGTAAAATTCTGCTTCTGACACACTATCAGGACAGTGTGGTGTCTCTATACCCTTTTTTCATCTGTGTTAGGTTTATATTTTGATATATAGACAGAATCCTCAAGCATGTTCATCATTAATTCTCAAACTGTAGCGTAGCATTTGGAGGACATGCAGCTCTGGGAGCTATACTACTAAAAGAGCTTGAAAATGGGGGGTGTTATCTCATTATTTAAATGTAACATAAGTTTTGGAGAACTCTTTTAATTCTTAATATAGTGCAGCTGAAGTCTTTCGAAAGGTTGGGGTTTTTTTGGGGGGTTTTTGTTTTTTTTGTGGGGGGTTTTTTGTGGGTTTTTGTGTGTTTTTATGTGGTTTTCAGGGGTTTTTTGGTTTGATTTTTTTGTTGTGTTGTTTTTTTTTTTTTTCTTTTTCCCGATGTGGAATAAAAATTGATCTGTTGAAAAACTTTATCACATTTTTCCTTGCATGAGAAACCCTGAAGCTTTTTCAAATGTTGGTTTAGATCTTGGTGGAAAGTTGCTGGACTTTTGTTGATTTTGTTTTAAAACTGCGTGCAGGCAGGGCGTATTAAACATTAGACTTGTCTGTATAACTGAGATGTTCTCTGCACTTCACTCTTTAGAGCAGACCTTAATTTTATGAAATAACCTTTGTGGGCTTGGATCAACACTTAGATTTTTCTGTACTGCAGATGGATTCTGCGCCGAGTGAGCTTTTTGCATAATTTGTCATACTTTTACTTCATCGTTGATATGGTTGCAGAAGTACAAAGCTTTCAATACATATCAGTTTATAACAGATATGTTTATTGAGAGAGGCTGTCTTACTCATTGACTCATGAAGCCTAGCAAAATAGCAATATCCTTTAAAAATTCTGTTACTGAACTATCAAGGTGAATATAAACCCTCAATAAACTTTGATTCCTTGATGTTACAGAACTCCTCATGTGTGTTATTAACAAGTTTTTGTTAAAGCTGTTAATGCAGCTACTTTTGCAATTTCCGAAGTGCTAGAATAAAAGAACAAAAATTAAACACTAAGAATCAGGTATACTAGTGGATGTTTTCAAGCCCTGAGTGGACAAAGCCCCGACCGGCTTGGTCTGATTTCAGTTTTGACCTTCTTTTGAGTAGGTGGTTGGACAAGATGACCTCTTGCAGTCCCTTTCAGATTGGATTAGTCTATAGTACTTGACATTAACACATAAAAATTGAATCCATTTCTGAATACTATCAATCTCTAATGCAGCTCAGGATACTTCTATTTAGGAATGGCAGATTTCATAAGAACAGATAACCTTCTGTAGAAATTTTAACCTATCCAGGATACTAAGTATAATTTGGTTTTAGAATATGACATACAACATTCACATATGTGGATCCATATGTATGCAATATATAAACCCCCTGACTTTGGCAAATACAACCTATGCATAGGAACAATCAGTAATCTAACTGAAAATGCTATAACCTTTGTGGCAATGTGCTTACTTCATAAGGTTTTATTGAAATCTGTTGTTTCTGTCAAGACAGAGGCTCCTATTTTATATTTGCACTCATATTTTTGACTGCATGTTTGTAAGAAAAAAATTCAGCTTTCTTAAGTTACTGTCAATTTGAAAGTAATAGAGCAGACAGGTTTTGTGCAGGTCTGTGTGGCAATTTTATATAAATTGCTTCTTGAGTTTGCATAGTTACCAGTAACTTTCATATAATCATTTCCACGGAATTAAAGAAAAAATACATTTTCTGTTGGTGGAAATTTATTGGCTTGGCAAGTTTAGAAAATCAAAAGTCTCTTTATCTACAGACAGCAGCTGGACCAGCTTCCTACAGGCTCTTTGCGTACAGTGTGGCTCAGCCTTGGGGAAAGGAGACAAAGGACTACTTCTACAGTTAAAGCAGCTTGTTGACTCTGTACTTAATTTCCCAATTAGTGCAGAATAAGTGCTGAATTTATAATGATAACTCATCAAATATCCTTCAGTTTTGAGTTTTAATCTAAATGAGTAGAGCTAAATTTTAGTTGGTAGCTTTGTTTTTTGGAAAATCTTGTATCTAATGAGCACAGTCTTGAAATACGCAGTTTATGAAATAAATACTTGCTTGACCAACTTCACCAAGTTCCCAAGTCTGCTTCTAATGTTAGAGAATAGAGCTTTTGAGGCTTTCTTTCTCTGAACATGCATTGCATGGTTAAGTTTATTTTATCTGTGAGTTAACAGTTTTCAAACTGGGTCTTTAGAAGCTGCAGTTCAAAACTTCAGCAGTGTGCAGTAGAGGTTGTTTCATTTTTCTCCTGTCAGCCACCCATTTAAAGGACCATGAAGCTAATCATGTGCTAGCAGGTTACAGAGTTATTTCTGAGATAGCAATGGAAAGTGAACATGAGAATTTTTGGATTATTTTCTAGTTCTTTGAAAGCGAAGATAGTCTGCCATTTAAATCAGTAGTTAAAAACAAAATAACCAAGCTGTTAGCCTGTGGGGCTTTGGGTGGTTTTTTAAATTTTTTTTTTTTCCTGGCTCAGTGAGTCTAAGGGAGAGATTTAGCTCCTAACAGAAGCTGTTGTTCCAATTCAGTGAGGCGTAAGATTTGTTCAAAATATGGCCATAGCTTGTGGAAATATTAATAATGATCTGTGAGAAAGATGAAGTACGACTTGTACCCTCCTGGTGCTTGATAATGTTATAACTTTACTGAGTGCAAAGAATATTTTTAGAGGTGGGTTTTTTCAATTAAACAGTAATGAGAAAACAGTCTTTTTCATTTGACGATTTTAATCAGTTCCAATTATTTGCATCTCATAGGTGGAATAAGCAGGAACTTTGAAGCAAAGTAATTTGATGGACATGATACTTACTTTTTCATTGTTATTGTGGTCATACTTGTGAATATGATGTCTATTGAAAACAATTCAGTATAAATAAGCTAACAACTCAGTTATTGGCAGCTGTTGCTGAGTATTACTACAAAATATTCTGTCTCTGAAAGAAGCTATGTTATCTTATGGTATCATTGCATTAGGTAAATCTTATTTTTTCAGGGAAATTTACAAATCTTATCTTTCACTTTTCTAAAATCTAGATTAAGAGTACTAAATAAGAATAGTTTGGGGGATTGTATTCTGCTCTTACTTCATACTGACCTTTTTATATTGTTCTCATTTGCTCTTTTTTTTCTCTGTATGGAAATTCACCATTAATATTCCTAGGTAGACAGAACAATGTGTTGGCATGCTTCATGGGATTTTCCCAGATAGCTGAGTATGTATATAATATACCAACAGATGTGTTTGCCTTGTTAATTCACTATTGGTATTTTTCCAAGAAGGGAAGAGGGAATCAAGACAGAAGTTAACTCAAGGAATTGGTACGTGCTGTTGCTGGTTGGGAAAGCAGCAAATGTAGGGACTAGACAGTGGTTATCACTGTCCGTGAACATGCAAATGTCCATGCGTGGCAGTGGCTGTTTCTTGTTGACTCTGTGTGGATATAGAAGATGTCTGGGGTGTTTTAGATAAGTGTCCCTAATAACAAATGGAAAAGATTAAGGAAATGTGTATGCTTTTTAATGGTGTAACATTCAAAACAGTAATACAGAAGTTACTGTAGCAAAGGGGAAGAGTAGCACTTGATCAATACAATTGTAAAGGGTTTCTAAAGATAAAACGAAAATGTTATTGTATAAATTTGGGAAGAAGGTGAAGGAGAGAAATAGCTATGCTCTTTCTAACAGATTAACAAAAAAGCTCAAACTATGTTTTCATATGTTCTGTAAAGCGACAATCTCAGGAAGAGAACTGGGAGAACTACTACAAAGTAAATAAGAACGGAGATCTAACAATGCTTGATACCTCCATAACTGGGAGGGATGGTTGGCCAAAAGAAAGGCAGGCTGAACATATGCTGTTTCTATGTTCCTCCCAGTCATGGCAGAATATTCTAAGTACTCACAAAAATTAAAGGTTTTAAAATTTTCTTACAGACTTAATAGAACTGAGCAGGAAGAAATCTATAAGCCTTAACTCCTGTGGCTTCCTAAGTGTAATAAAGATTGTCTTTAATGGAAGCTCTGGCTTTTAATGCACTTTTATTTTTTTTTAAAGGGCAGTGAGTTCAGCCCAACTCTTGTTGAGTGTTTGCACACGTGTGCTTAACATGCTAGGACTGACTGGACTTACAGTGAGGAGTGGTTGAGTAATTGAAGCAGGATGTAAGAGGTCACTGTTGTACTTTCTCCATTGTGTACGTCAGCCTTGGTTTGATCCAAACCACTCTGGGTTCCAGGGAACTGCAGAAGGATGACCCTGGGGTGAAACTGCTACCTGTTCAGAATGTTTACTTCATTTTGACACCATCATTCCTGAACTGTGTGCATCAGTGTATTCTTGTCTTTACGAAAAGTCAAACAGAAAGCCTGCTTTCCTATTTTCCTCAATGCCATACTGTCCCCAACCTTGTATGCAAAATTAGTGTATAAAGGAAGGTATATTGAAATATCCTTTTGTTGTGGTAGATAGAGGTCATGCATGCTATACATTTTGCTTTTATTCAGAAGGAAAGCAGAGTCATAAGTTCTGGTAAAGGATGAAAATACATTCCTTTGCAGAAGACCCCAAATCGTGCAAGCACCTCTGCAGGGAAGATTGGCTCTTTCACTGTTGTTTGAATGACTTTGATGAACTTAGTGTTTAGGCAGAACACTTCATATATTTTTTTGTTCTTCTGATATGCAAAACAGTCTGAAGGTTTCCCATTTTTTTTCAACTGGGCTTTTGCAGACTTTCCCAACTTTCAAAATTCCAATGAAATGTGCAAATGGTAATGCATATAATACTATCTGAAACAGAGGCACAGCAGATAAATGTTATACCTCCTGTGGTGTCATGGTGCATTTCAGCACTGAGCAATAACGTGTAAATGTAGTTCAATACGGTTTAAATATGTAAGTTTTTCTTCTTACCTGAGTAATACTGTTTTAAAGGTTATATTTGAGTTGGCTTCTAGAATTTGTTTCAGCTTGTATCATTTGTTATTTGAGGATGGGGCAGGAGGGAAGTTATTTTATTACTCATAGGACAGAAGTTTGCTCTGTACTGATTAAAACTCATTTTCAGTAAGGTATGATGACAATGGAAGCAGCATATAGTCTAGCTGAATAGGCAGCTAAGAGGAAAGTAATAAAGATTTATGTTTATGTGTTTCTGAGGTGGTTACTTTAGATAATAGCGGTCTTGTGAGATGGTAGAAGCAAATTACTTCCGGAAGCTTCACTGATCACAGGGTTTTTTTTAATGTATTTGATAATTTTGATGGTGAAGATGCATCTTTAGGTTGTTTGAATGTTGAATATTCAAATGTGATTATTTTCAGTTTTATCTTGTAGCATGGCAGTGCATCATGTAAAATTTTCCATTAAATATTTATTGGAAATGCAAGCGTGTTTATATTTGAAATTTACTCATTTCAAAGTAAACCTCAGGACAGTATTTGGGGAACCAGGCTGTACAACTGCTATTAACACTCCTGAGATTTTGTGGTTTATTTCTTAAAGTTCCAGTTAACGATTTTATTTCTAAGAAACAAAATTTCCTTGAGGTGTGCTATGTAACATGGCTAATTGAGTGTGAAAAAGAATTTAGTCCAGTTTAAGAGAAGACATTTAAATCCATATTAGTTTGCTGGATTCTTGTTAAAATAAGAAGGTGATACTCCTGTTTTGTTCATGTTGACAGCTGAAAGGAGTGAATCCTTTGAACAGGTCTATAGTAAGTAAATATATGTAATATCATAGTTGCCTGAAGTGATTGTGATCTTTTCTTAAAAACAAAAGCAAAGTAGAACACAGATCTATCTGTGTGGCACTATCCTTGCTTTGACTTGTGAATTGTATCAACTCCAAGTTATTTTGGGCACTGAATTTCATTAGGTTTGCTGGATTATAGAAAATAATTCAATTTGTAGGAGAAGAATGGAAGAGAAATAAGTTGATTCTTATCTTAATATAAGTGGATTTGGCCTTTGTTCTGTGGGAACTCTAGCTCTGGATCAGTCTCCAGTCATACGGAGTTCTTCATCCCCTTGCTCAAGTAAACAACCATTTGTCCACAACAACTGTTTTAGGGCATTTATCTGATGAAAAGAAAGAAAAGAGAATTTACCTAAAAATTGCCCAAAAGTAGTGAGAATGCACAGAATATTTTTTTTCTTGTCAACTGTTTGACAACTGTGAATATAATTATGACAATTTTTAACCTGTTTTTAATCTCTGATTATTTTAACACTCCTTCATGCTGTTCCTAACCAGAACTATCAAACAGTGCTGTTAGAAGCTTATTTATGAAGACTGGTGGATTGTTTTTCTTGGGAAGTCATTATTCTGATTTTGCTACTTGTATGTTATGATGTGCAGTCATTTTAAGACATCAGACATGGGAGAGTGTAGACTCTTTCAATCATGTTTGTAGATGCTTTGTCTTTCAGTGAACATTTGTGTAAAAGCCGTGAAACAAGCTTTACTACTACTTTTGGTCATTTAAAATATATTTTCAGAACTAAGGAGCAGTAATACTCCACTGTTCGCAAACTGCTACTTCCTACTTTTTTTGTCTGTGTCACTCTTCTTTTTGTGATGGTGTGCTTGTATATGAATATAGTATTTGGTGCACAACAGGGATTTATTTGGTGTTGATAGAAGTTTTTCTGCTGCATAATTGGACACTAAAGAACATGAAAATCTCAGTTTGTCCTTGTCTAGCTGAGCCAAAATGTAACTACAAAGTTTTCTGTGGACTAGTTAAGCCTTTTTCATGTTTGACTTTTAAAATCAATCTAAAACATTTTGCATTGCTCTGTCCTTTCCTCAGCTATGAAGGTAACTCCTCAAAGTAACCAGTTAATGAAGTGATGGTATTTTGCTCCTGATAGTGACTTTGTGCAGTTATTTTTACCAGGTTGTCCAGTGTTGTGCCAGCATGTAAGACCACAGGATGTGCTTAAAAAAACCCTAATGTAGTTTTAGAAACACAGTACTAGAGATTTTAATCTTTCTGCACAAGATATTGCAGTCTTTCACTTACAAGGGCTTTTAAAAAAATTTAAGTAATACTGTTGGACAGTGACATTTAATCTTATGGCAGCAGCATGCTGTGGTTTGTGAAAGGAGAGAGAGAGTAAAGGAGAGAAGAGACAGTGGAGCTGTCAGCAGGAATGTTTGGGAGCAGACACGGTGGGATTTTCTTCTTTCTTGACTACCTTACTCCACCTTTTCAGAGCTTTAGATGTCTGCAGAGATTATCTTGTACAGATATGGGAGAGCAGAGTTCTGTTGATGTAGAGGATTCAAGGGAGGGGAGAGTTTTCGATGGCTGTTGAGTACTTATGGCAGATGTATATTTTGCTTGCATCTTAAGCTGACTTTGCAATGAGCTCTCCTTTTGACTCTAGAGGTTTTTAAGAGTTCAGGCTAGTAGATGGACTGCCAGCTGTCTATTTACTTTTTCCATGTGTATTTCCATAAAATGGCTTTTGTGAAGGAAATTAATTTGATTTATTATTGCATATTACTTGAGTTAAGACACTGTAGTTGGTTATAATGGAAAGTCTTACATAGATCACCGTTTCTGGATGTTTTTCTGCAGTATTTGTTATCTTTTTCCTATTCTGCTCTACAAACATCAGTTCTTTCAGTTATCGTCTGTGTCACTGCAACACTTGGACAGAGATACTGTGATTAAATTCTTAGTCTTGCTTCGTAGATGTTGCTCTTAGTTTTAGGAAGGAAGCTGTTCATTATGGGCTCCCAGAATAGGAAGGAAACCCATGGAACTTGGGTCAGTGTCACTGCTGGACCCCTGTAAGAACTGAAACTTCACTAGGTGCTTTTAGTTATTCTGTTATTACATACAGTTCAGGAAGATGGTAGCACGTGGTCTAATATTTTGATGAGGATCCAGGCTGATTTGTCTGTCTGGGTTTTAATTCTGTGGTTGGAGTTTGCATAAATGACTATTTAAATACAGAACAAAATGCGATTGAGTTGCAATGGCTTAACTGTCCATTTAAATGTCACAGGTTGAGGAAGATAATGATGCTGAATCAAGAGAGGAAGAAGAGAAGGAACAACTGAAAAGGTATTCAAGAAGAAAGATTTTTTCCAACTGGAGCCGCTATGAAGATACAGAAAAAGAGGAACAGAGCGGACATGGGGAATCACAGAGAGGAACAGACTTCAGTGTTTTGCTTAGCTCAGCAGGTGAGCATTTTCTACTCTATAGGTAGTTTTTTTAGTTTTGCATTTTGAAACATTACTGCTTTTCTGGCTATTGTCCTTGATGAAACAGGACCCTAGAGTACCATTCCTGTCTGCCATTGATGAATTTACGAGTATTCAAAGTCTACATAGGAGCAGCCTTATAGCATATAGGCTGCACCGAGACGTGGCAGATGGGGAGTAAGAGAGAGCTGCTGCATTTATGGCGTTCTTGTGAAACTGTGTTTGGGTCTGAGTGTATACATCATCCAGTTAGTTTGAGACTGTTCTTGATGACAATGTATTTCTTACCTATCTTGGTCATTGAGTTGTTTTCCAGAAAACAAAAAAGGTTGCTAGTATGACTAAACACAGCAAAGCAGTCAAGAAGCTGCTTGCTGTTGCTTGTTTTGAAAAAGGTTTGTAGTCGGCACTGTACAGATGTGTACATTAATAGCAAACGTTACTCTCCTTGAAAATAAAGATCATTTGTTTTCCCCTCTTTAAAGGAGATAATGGAAGGAGGAGGTGGAGGGACAGGCTGTACTAGATTCTATTTTTTTTTTTTTTTTTTTTTAGCCATACATGAATAGTATGGGCAATTGCACAAAAAAGTTACCTAAAATTTATTTTAGAAATTCTTGATGTGCCATTGTGTTGGAATACCATTTAGTAAAAAGCTACAAACCATGCATTATGAGGGGTTTTTGAGCTACTTGGAAGCTCTGAAATCTCTCAAATTTAAATAAATGGATTTTTCAGCCACAGCTTGGAGGGGTAAGTTAGAATTTATCTATGGTAAAGAAATTAAGACCAGAGCTTGCTTTCCCTGTGCCAGAATAAATTTCTGAAGTTCAGTTTTGCATGAAGACTGCAGAATTTGGCCTAAATTGCCAGTTTTAATCATAGGATCGTGAGATGTGTGTTGAATTCTCTGAATGGTATGTTGCATGGTAAACACTCCAAACAGTGTTGGAGTCAAGATGCCTGGTATGGACCTCAGAGCTGGATAGGTAACATAGCCTGTGGAGCAAAGCAGATACCACAACTTTAAATTTTTAAATCAAGAGACTTATCCTGAGCTGCATGTTGCCATAGTTCAGCTTTTTAAAACAAACTTTAATACCTCTAACTTTATACTTAGCTTTCAGAATGTCTTTGAAATGTCCCAATAAAGAGTACTTTTGAACTGAGGATATAAGGAAATACTATGTATTTCTACTAGTTTGTATTTTCGTAAGTTATACTGCAATACAGTTATTACCAACCCATTTATTTTACTCTGTAGATTCCCTAAAATTAAGATCAGTTAGTATTCTTGCTAGTTATTAATTCAAAATCTTTCATTTAAAGAGTGCTTAACTTTATTTTAGGATATATTGTGATTGTTCTTGACATTAAAATAAATTGATAAGAAACAGCAATGAAATAACACACTTCAGAGGAAGAAAAAGGTATCTTCTAAACAACAATGGAGGTTTCTTGGAGTCACATAAAAAAGCAGTGTGTGTTGGGGGCTTGCTTTCTGTGGTTTCTTTGGCTTATGTGTGAAATCTGAGAATGCAGTGGTCTGAGAAGAAGCTTGCATCTCTGCTTTATTTGATAATTTTGGCTGCTGTTAGTATATTGCTGTTTAACGTTCTGAAGTTGCATAATGGACCCAATTCAATTGCAACAAGCAGTTAGGGGAGTACTGGAGAGGGAATGGAGTGAAAGTTCCATTTTTCAGGAATGCAAGGGCTTAGAAAGGTCTTACAATTTACTATTAATACACAACAATGTAATTAATGCAGCCAGTTAAGAATTCTTTGGAAAAACCTCAGATTAAAAACCTGTTCTCCTATATAACGTTTATGTTCCATAATATTGAAAGCAAGGTATCAGAGAGTGCCATCCTTCAAGATACAACTTGGATTTATTCCCAGAAAATATGCTGTTAATTGAACAAGATAGGGTAGGAAAAATAGTTTGGGATGATGTAGTTATAAAGACAGAATTAATGCTAGTAGAAAAGCTAAAATGGAGGAATTTCTGAAATCCAAGGAGTTAAAATTCCAAGCTTGGTGTTCACTTAATATTTTGAAATGTGCTTCTACATGTAATTTTCTAGTTAAAGTCAACCAAAAAATAGCAAAATGAGAAGACTAACTTTCTGTGGTATGGATGTCATGTTGATAATTAGTAGGACTGGAACTTTTAAATCTAGTAGATTAATGTTATTGTTGCTTGAATTATTAAACTAAGAGTTATGAGTTGTTATACTGTATTTTTATCAGTAGTAGAGCAAAGTGGGATATTTTTTCTGAGAGGGGGAGGAAGGGGTTTACAAATATTTGCAGAGGATAAGTCTTTAGGGTATTTTATTTTACATTTTCCAACAGCTTCTGAGGACACACACTTTTTAAAGTTTTTTGCCTATACTTCCAGTTTGTCCTGCCTCAAGCCAATCTCCAGTGCAGCACTGATTCTGTCTTTTCAATCAAATATTTAGCCCTGACTAGTCCCAGATCATCTCTGACTGCGCCTTGTCTCTCTGCTGTCAGCCTTTGCCTGCCTACTAGTTGTTCTCAGTCTCCCTTGCTTCCATTAATGTTCCTTCTGGTCTGTTTCTAATTCCTGGTGGTGGGTCTTTTCTCAGTCTTTTGTTGTGAGCCAGCTCCCTTCCACATGTGTTCACTAAAATCCAGCTCTGTCAGATATATTCTGTCCCTTGCTCCAATCCTGGTGACCTCCAGTTCCGAGTTGTTCATCGTGGGATTGCTCATTTGGCTTATTTTTTCTCTCATCCACTACTACGTCTTCTTCTTACATTCCTCTTGACTTCCTTCCTTGTCTAGTCAGTCCCAGTTTATTCTTTCAAGCTTCCAGTTCTAGTCTCTGCTATAAGCTGTTTTCTCCAGCATCCCTCCAGACTCTCTGTCAGTATACCCTAAATCCTACTCAGGTACCCAACAATATAAAGTGGCAGGCCACTGTTTTCAACTATGGTAGAGATATCAGCATAGGTGAGGTTGCAGAAATATACAAGACGACACTTTTTGTTCAGTGTAGTTCCTAATGCCTGTTAAATGCAGACTTCTCTTACAGTGAAAATCTGGCTCTTCACTCATAACCAGAGGTTAGAGGAACTTAATTCAGTTGCCTTACACGTTGAGAAGACATACAGAAGGTCACACTGAGGATGGACTGTTTAGTTACTAGTTGTAAACTCCAGCAGATTTTGTCAAAATATACATACAAACTCTGATTTCTAGAAGCTTGTAGCTTGGCTAAATCAGGTCAGTTTTTTCATGGAATGAGCAGTGTGTACCTCTCATACAAAACCAGGATCCAGTGTGATTTCAAGTTACTGAGTTGGGGTAGGAAAGCAGTTACAGTTTTTTCAAACGAAGAGCTTAAATGGGTGCTTTTCCCAGGTCCTTTCATGGTAGAAAAAAGTTCCAGCCATTCTCTGACTCTTTTTAAGAGGTGGTGGTGAGGGGAGGGTGAAGAAAAACTACCTGAAGCAGGCAATTGACCTGGAAAATTTCAGACCAAATAGTTAAAAAAGCAGCTGAAAATAGTCTTAGGTAAGAACTGCCAGGTGGCTTTGGTAACAGCTGATGTCACTAGCCTGACAGAGCTTCTTTGTTAGGGTTTATTGTATTTGTGTATAAAGTAGGGTGCTGACAGTTTCTTTTTTTTTTTAGCATTTTAGATTTTTTTTTTTTAAATTAACCTTGGATATAGCAAAGCAAACTTTTCCGTATTGCTTTTGATGTCTAGCTGATGTAAACTACAAGTCCATTGTGAAGCCTTCAGGGAACATCTTGAATCAATGTAGTAAAAATGCTGTTGAAGCGTAAAGAACAAGAGAAGTGGAAATGATAGGATAACCTTACTTTGCTAGAAGAATCTTGCCATGTTTGCAGAGCTGTCCTCATTTTTTGACTGATGAGGGTTAAGTGTCCCAAAATAGATTTATATCCTTTGTTAGGTTTTTGGCTGTGAATAGATGCTTTAGGTTTAAAAATATGCTTTTAAAAATCTCATTACAGAGCTGATCAAAATGAATCCTCAGACCTGATCACTTTCCTTTAAATGAGGTAGGCATTACTAGTACAGCAACCAAAAGCTGCCAACATGCATGCCTCAATAACGGTGTGCTGAGTTGCAGGATGTGATGATTATCAAGATGAAAAATATATACTTTTGGACATGATTTTTTTTCCTGTTTGTTTTTTTGGCCATGGCTGAAAAATTCTGATGACCTTAAAGGGTAAGAAAGAGAAATGCTGTGTAGTTCAAACAAAACTAGCAGGATGGTTTATATGTATTGTAAGAATACATATAATTTCTGTAGGTGCTTAGCACTTGAATACAGTAGGAAATGTGGAATATAACTCAAAAGAGCAGTCACTAGAGTATAATAGTAATGAACAGTAAGTATAGGAATTGTGAGGTAGTTACTTTCTGTTCCCTAAAACCCTATTTTGATTTTTTAACCTCCTGCTTTTGGGCCTCTCTGTTTAATTTTGATGTCTATTGCAATATATTGCTGCATTTTTTTAATTTTCATGCTTAATACATACATGAGAATTGGCACTGTACAGAAGACCATTGGCTGTCTTGGAAAAGCTGAACAGATAAGCTTGTGGAACAAGCCTTGTGTTAAAAATAGATTTTCTTTTAACTTTTCTAAAGTATAAACTGTCAGAGATTTAGGAAAAAAAATGTAGAGTGAAGAGTAAATGAGCTTTCTCATTTTTGATACTAGTTCTGCTCAAACAAGAAGAATGGCAATGGCAGGGTGTGGTTTGGATGCTAAAAGAGAATCCTTGGAGTTTTAAAATTCTAGAGAATAGCTGAAAATCAGTTTTCTTTACAGAACTGCCTAACTCTGTTGATTTGGATTACTGTATATGTTAGAGGTCCCGCTTTCCAGTGGTATTTGATTACCAGGTTCTATTACTTTTTGGTTTGCATGTTGGTTCTGTGAAATTATTTACGTCCATATGTCTCCATAGAACTGTTTGTGCATCTCTGTTTTTTGTACCATTGAGATACCTAGACTAATGAAGAATTGTTGTTTATCAGCTCCGAAAGCATTATTGCTATGCATGAAAAATAGTGAAAAGTATTTTTTGCATGTCTTTATGACTGCGTGTGGAACAGATGTGTTTTTAACTAGCACATCTTATTTGGTTAGAAATTCAACAGATGCAGATGTCCTTGCTGTTTACCAGGTGACATGAGCTCTGTGTAGAACATAGAAGTGTTGATTACTTCTTATTACTTATCAAGGGCTTTATGATATTAGTACTAGCTTACTGGTCTTGAAAGCAGTTGCAACTAAGGATTGGCAATAGGTCACTTGAAAATTCCTAGAATATGTGCTCCTGAAATAAACAGATAAGGGCATGTGCTTTACTTGCATCTTTCCTCACATTCTCCTTTTTCCTTTGTTACCTCATTCCATAAACGTTCTCTGAGCTTCTCTGACATGCTCTCCTCTCCTGCGTCTCCTTCTAGCCCCATGCCAGTGCATCAGAACTCTCCTTTCCTTTTGGATGGTGGTGTGGTAGACACCATTTCTTATCTGTGGAGGCTCTTTGTCCAAGTGCTCTCATTTCTGCTTGCAAAGGTTTTAGTTGTGACAGTTATGCCCTGAGCAGTCTGTAACTTTGGACTTGTGATAGACCTGAGAGATACTGCTGTTTTATATGCCTGTGAGTATCTGAAATCAACAAAAAGGCAGCTTGTCCCCCTCTCCCTCTTTCCTCCCTAGCCAAAGTAACTTTCCCAAACAAACAGGAAAAAAACCCTTCCACAATAAAGATTTGAAGTACAATCACAGGACTTGGCATCAGTGGAAGCTGGTTCTCCATCTGCTCAGTGCTTCTTCCTGAACTGTTCCTAACATTGCAGAAATTCATCTTTTTTGTTCTAATCAGACAAGCTGTCCTTTTTTTTTTTTTTTTGTCTGAACTAAAAATAGGAAGTGACAGATTTTAAGTATTAATTACATTTTCTTGATAAATGTATTTTCCTGCAAGAGGTAATCTGTCCTCATTATGTGTGCTTTCATATCTGTGCCTTTTTTTCTCCTGAGTTTTATTTAAAATGTAACCAAAATTGTGTGATTGAAATATAGAAGTATACTGTAAATCCATGACTTGAATGCATATAAATGTAGAATAACATCTCTTATTTTCATTTTAACATTATCGTATCTTAGAGCTATGTGACCATGTATGTGTCAGTGATAATGCTGTAAAACTAATGATAAGTAATAAAAGAAAAATCTGAAAGGTTTCAACATGTCAGAGAGATTTGTCTGCTTTATGTCTTAGAATTGAGTAGAGTAAGATTCACAGACTAAAGAGGTTGAATTTTGTTCCCATTAAAATCAGTGTGGTAAGCTTTTTTTTCCATTCTTTTAATTTTTCACACCTTGATTGCACTCTTTTATTTAAGTTCCCCATTTCTGGATTTAAAAACTTTTCTGACCAACATCCTTCTCTAATCTTGGGCCTTAATCTTTTGCTGCTCCTATATGTTGACAGTATTTCTGCTGAATTCTGTTTAAGTATGTTTTGGTTATGAAATCACGAATCAGTAAGTTTAGATGTGGAACAGTTTTTCCTTATTCCTATCTTGCTATCGTTACATCCAAGACTTGAATTTGTAGGCTTTAGAGCTAGATAAGTGTCTACTCACCTGATTCACTGTTTCTCTTGTTTAATCATGTCTTTTTGTTTTTATAATACCCCTAAAACCAGTTCTGTCTGACAAGGCCTGTTGGTCATCATGGTTTCTGCCACATCATCATCTCTGACTTTCCTGCCAGTGAAATCCCCTAACCAAAAATGAATTAATCTGACTCTTGTACTCAGATGGTAATTTTAGTATTCCAGTCTTAATTTTCCAAATTTCATATGTTATTGCCACTATGTTCCTGTTCACTTTCTCCTTTTTTTACTTATTTTTATTTATTTTCTACCTTTCCCGCTTCCTTCAGATTTTCCTTTTACTCCATGAACTTCGTGATTTTCCTTGTTGCTGTGTATTACTTTTGATTGATTTTAATATTTTCTTTCGGATTCCTTTTTTTCATTCTGAACCACTGTTAAATCCCCTGAATTAGACTGTAAGCCTTTTAGAGCAGAGTCCTGAGCTGGTGTTAAATCACCCAAGTTAGACTGTAAGCTTTTTAAAGCAGGGACTTTCTTTTGCTTGCCTGAAAGGTAATGGTTCTTTTCTAATAATGACGTTAGCAGATACTACTTCTATGGTAATATTAAAAGATGTTGATTGATTTGGAGGACCTGTGTTTGTTTTAATTCTAATACTTTTGTTCCATCTCTCAGCAGCCTACATTAGAGAAAGAAATAAAGAATAAAAATAGAAATTTTATAAAATTCTATAAAACTAGGTTTTTTTTCTGTATGGTAAGGAGTTTATGATAAGAGTATGAGCTGTAGCAGATCGTTTGATTGTGGAAGACAGACTTCATTTACTCTTCTGTTTCTCATAGGGATAAATTTATTCCTAATATCAGTTTACAAACAAAATAACTGTGATAAGAACATTTCCTTGTTGTTTTTTTTCCTCAAAGGGCTTATATTTTGTGTAGACTTGGGTAATGTCAAAGGCACATCAAGCCTTGCCAAAGTCTTTGTTTCAAAACAAGAGTTGTATTAACTGTCTGTTCCACCGTCAAGGGAACTCTTCCATCCTGTTGTTGTCCTTTCTTGCAAACCAAACCCTCTGCATGTGTAAAATTGTGAACTAGAAACTCTTTTAATAAAAAGTATGTTTGAGGGACAGAATAGGGTGCGAGTGGGGAGGAATTATGTTTTCTTTGGTTCTGACTCATTTTCAACCTTTACTGGAACATGAATCGGATGACCTTCCTTTGACAGTACACACTCATCATATCAGTTTATAAAGCGTGGTATTTCTGAATCTGCTGCAGATAATTTGGATTGTGAAACGGATCGTACTTTCTCATTTTCTTTTTAAGCTCTTGACTGAAAACAGCCTGGGATAATGTGGTATTTTCTTCTTGAATATGTGTGTGTGCTTCAACATGCAGAAAATGTGTCACTGAAAAGTGTGTATTAGCTAGCTACAAAATGTAAGGTGGAAGAACTAATTCAAGATGGGAGTGCTTTAATAGGATGATATCATTCTACTGATTTTTGTGTCATAAAGTTTTTGTGTCATAAAGGCTAGAGGCCATAATTGCAGATATTTATAGCAAAGTAGTTTTCGTTTGAGACACTTTCTGCTGGGAAAACACTGGCAGAATGAAGGTATTCGAAAGCCAAGTATTTTAAATTGACAGTTCAGTAGGAATAGGATGTAAACTGGGCTAGATTTGTCTGCGTAAATAAAGTGCTAGGTGTGCAAGAGTAATAGTTCTGGAAAGAAAGTCTGTACAATTTGTACTCTTTCAGGAAGATACCCTGTTTGCAGTCTTCATAGTCACCTTTCTGATACCCAAGGAAGTGTATGAAAGTGGTTATAAAGGAAAAAAGCACTTTTGCCCTTGCTTCTTTACTAATGGAGTCTTGTTGAAGATTTTTTTTTTTTCCCCCTCTAGCTGTATTTTATGTTTCTGAAGTTGTTCGAAGGTAGAGTTCAGAATGACAGATGACGAATGTTGATTGGCTCCTACAAGATTTGCTTTGGGCTAATCCACTTCTTGACTGAAATCTTTAGACACAGAAATAAGGTGCCACTAGCAAGACAGAAGTTATGCTTAACTGAAGAGGCAAACAGCCTCAAAGGTGAAGAACATTGAAAAAAAGGTGTTTTGAATTTCTCATGTAGATATATTTCTTAATGCGTGTTGCTACCCTATCTGACTGATTGGAAGACAGGCTCATTCTGAAAGCCAGTAACTACATCTCACCTGACTATCCTGCTGTCTGGCAGGGTTTTGTCACAATGTGTTACCCAATAATATTAGGTCAGTCTAAAGACATCATTACTGCCCTTTGTTCATTGTCCAGGTTTTGCACATCCACATAATACTACACTTCATTTTGGGACATAAGTCATCGATCAACCTGGAAAAAATCTAAAATGCGAAGAGGGTCCTTTGAAAAAGTCCTTATAGTCTGGGACCTTCAGCACTGCCAGCTGTCACAGGTTTCTGCACATTATTTCATAGACTACTAACTTGATCTGTGTCCTGAAAAATCAACAAAACATGTTCCTTGTCATCTTCTGTTCTATGCAGGGACAACAGTTGTTGGTGCTGATTAGTTATTACAGAAGTCTTTCTTCAGTCCTGGAGCATTCATTCTCTCGTCATCTCTCACAATCTGACTTTGACCTGGTTAACTTTTGTACGCTTTCCTTTTACCTTCTTATCTTGAAAAACATGCTTTTCCTCATAAGAAAAACAATAATATATTTGCTGCACCTTTCACGTGCCCTTTTCAGGACTGCATTACTCCTAATATAAAAACTGACAAGGAATTATATCCAGTGCTTACTAGTGGTTTTCTTTAATCTGTGTTTGAAAGGGGCATAGTGCCACTGATGCAACAGTGAGAGTGGAAGGTGTTTGCGTGTTCCCTTTCATCAATGGTGTCACCTGTCACTTCAGATTGGAGTGGGTGCAAAAAATAATTTCTGTGTAGGTGAAGAAACTGACTTTTACCCCAAGTAACAAAATACTTTCATTTGCCCAAAAATGGGCTGGCTGACACTGCTTCTTCCAGCTTCAAAAAGTAGACTTACATTGGCTTCCCCTGCTCCCACACATGAAATACCAGAGAAAAAAACCCTGTAGCTGTTTCCATTCACAATTGTGAATTGGCTTCATTTTATGATGTTTTTAATCTCTAAGTAATTGTATATGTAATTATTAATTGCTTTAGTCATCATGTCAATCACTAATAAAACATGACTTCTGATGAAAGCAGCTGTAATTTATTTTGGATTTCATCTTCCTTTTGTAAATTCTTAGAAGGAACCTAGTGGATGTCTGTGTTTTGTTTCTTGCACATCTGTTTCTCTTGCTTTTATCGCAGAATCACAGAATGTTAGGGATTGGAAGGGACCTCAAAAGATCATCTAGTCCAATCCCCCTGCCGGAGCAGGAATACCTAGATCAGGTCACACAGGAATGCATCCAGGCGGGTTTTGAATGTCTCCAGAGAAGGAGACTCCACAACCTCTCTGGGCAGCCTGTGCCAGTGCTCTGTCACCCTCACTGTGAAGTTCTTCCTCATATTTATGTGGAACCTCCTATGTTCCAGCTCGCACCCATTGCCCCTTGTCCTATCACTGGATGTCACTGAGAAGAGCCTGACTCCATCCTCATGACACTCACCTTTGACATATTTATAAACATTAATGAGGTCACCCCTCAGTCTCCTCTAAGCTAAAGAGACCCAGCTCCCTCAGCCTTTCCTCATAAGGGAGATGTTCCACTCCCTTAATCATCTTTGTGGCTCTGTGCTGGACTCTCTCAAGCAGTTCCCTGTCCTTCTGGAACTGGGGGGCCCAGAACTGGACACAGTATTCCAGTTGCGGCCTCACCAGGACAGAGTAGAGGGGGAGGAGAACCTCTCTTGACCTACTAACCACACCCCTTCTAATACACGCCAGGATGCCATTGGCCTTCTTGGCCACAAAGACCCATTACTGGCTCATGGTCATCCTGCTGTCCACCAGGACCCCCTATGGATCCCTTATGGAGTGTTTGGTTTTGTTGTTCTGTTTGTTATGCAGCTGTGGAGTTCTTATCAATAAAAATGTAACGAATTTGAAGTCGCTTTATATTTTGCTTCTGCTCTTGATAACAAATTAAGATCACTTCCACTTTTCTGAAGAAATGAGTTTGAAAGATACTTCAGTGACATAGATTTGGCTCATCACCAGATATGGATCAAGTTGCCCGATTTGATTGTATGAATGGTGCAAAAGAGTTGGCAAGAACATGAAATGGAACAGCTGGAGAGAAGGGAAAGATCTTGGGCAATCAGGGAAATAGTAGGATTGGTATTGTTAGTAGTAGTAGAAGAAGCAAGAGCTCCTTTTCCGGTGGTAGCATGCACGTGTATTGGATTAAATTGGATTAAATCCATATGCCTACTTCTGATTTATCTTAATAGACATTTGCAGGTAGAATATTGACAGCGAGTAAATTTTCTATTGCAAATAAGAGACTATGGTCTCTCTGGCTTTAAATTTTCTATTCTGTAGCTCCATGTGATTCCGTCTGCCTCTTCTTTTACCTTTTTTCCCTTGTTCATTTCATAATGCCTTTAAGTGTTTTCTTACTCTTATTTTTATATATCCTCTTTCTATCCCACAGACAACTTTATTCCTCAAGTTTTATTTGAATATGAGAAAAGAGGAGGAGGGAGAGAAAGAAGGAGGAGTAGGAATCTCCGAGAACAATAATCTAGTCACTTACAGGAAAATTGCCTACGAGTATGAGATGACTAAATTAACATGTAGAAATGTAATCTGAAAGCATCAGATCTCATACCTGTAATTTACAAGCACACTTTAGCTTGTCAGAGAAAATTGATCTTTATAAATATCTCTGTGTAAAGTAGCATTAACTAGAGACAGAGCATTTTAAAGTCTCCAAAGTGTTTGATTTGGTCATGTTATCTTTATGTTAAAAAAACCCCAACAACAACAAAACCCCCTAGTGATTATTTGTGTTTAGTGCCTGTAATTCAAAACAGTTTATCTGTATGTGTTCATCTGAACTTACAATTTTCTTTTGGCTGTTCATTTATTATTGGTAGAGTCCTATAATAATTCTTGGGGGTTGTCTTTTTGCAAACCTTTCTACTTTAAAATATTTTATTGTACTACCATTTTCTACTGCTGCAGTGATCATAGGAAACTGAGGAAGTGAACAGACTTGCTCGATAGAGGGAAAGAGTATTTATGGTCTAAATTTTAGCATGAATAAAAAAAACTAACCTGGAGGACATTTTTTAATTTTAAAAAGCTGCAGAGAGATGTAATAATTTTTACCTCAAAATTGCAAATGCTTTACGGTGGTGACATGCTATAGACAGGTGTTTTTTCTAAGTATCTAGAATAAAATAATCTGAGCTATATTCCTGAAGTGTGTCAATCTCCTGGACTAGTTGTAAATTAAAATGATTTCATTCAAAAAACCTAGTGAAATAAGTTTGTTCTGTTACAAAAATAACTCACCAAGCAGGCTACACTATATGATAAGAAGCTGCTGTAATGCATTTCTGAAAACTGAGACATTGAACAACTACACTGAAAATGTAATTTCATGTGACTAGAATTCATTTAATCATGAAAAGAAAGCACAGTAGATTAATTCAAGGGGAATATAACATGGACAAGGTATATTTTGGTGGCAGTGATAGTGTACACCTACAATATCAGTCAGGAAGAGATGACTTCCACGTAATGGCATTAGGGATGATTTATCTAATTTACATTACAATACGTAAAAGAATTCTTGAACAGTCTATTAAGGAGAATATGTATAGGTATTTAGGAAAATTACTTTCTAGAGTGTGTTTTTCTATATCTAAGTTCTGACAGTTTGGCCCTGCTAAACTTAAATGGTTCCATTTCCTCTTCTCCTTGCATCACTTTTTAAAATTTATATAATTTTAATAGGTGACAGGATATTTGCCATTATTTTCTTTTCGATGTTAGAGGTAAAATACTACCAAAACCATCTTTGAATTTCAGGTCTTTCATTTTTTAACTTGCAAAATATGTGAAATAGCAAGCATAATAAAAAATCAGTTTCAGTAATGTTTGGGGCAAATTTGAGGAAGTGAAAATTTGTTTGTTGTTGTTGCTGCTGTTTCTTTCCCTAACTCAAATCCTCTACTGAGTTGAAAAATAGTGGACCAGATTCTTTCTAGTAAGGTAACTACATGGAAGGCTAATCCTAGCATAGCCAGTAAAACTCGTAGATTACAAAGTCAAAGAAACTGAATGTGATCAGGTGAACTTTTCTACATAACATGAGCAGTCATAACAACGCAAGTTATGAACTAGTATATTAGCTCTTGTGCTTTTGTTTTAAGTTAGGGCTTGTATTGGTAGAGGGTTGAACGTCTGTTGCTGTGTGTTCTCTCCTGTAGCTATCAACTGGTTTTGCCTGTTTCTTCCACAAAAAAAGGATATGAATATAACTAGTAATGGTCAATTTGGCTTTCTGGAAGATTGCTCTTGACATGTGGTTGGAAATACTGCATAATATTACTTGCTTGATTTACAGTGCGGATGGTCCTGAAGTATGTTAGTGCCTCTTTTCTCATTACCCTAGGAGGTAGGGGATTATTTAATGAAGGGGCTTGAGAGAGATGTGAAAGGCCGTGGTGAATTTTATGTTCATCTCTAATTCTAGGTGAAATGGACATATTGGGCCAGTGATTTAACTATAGGAGCAGAAGTTCTGGATTTCACTACTTGCTTTCTGTTAGGTTATGTAAGCTATATTTCACAAAACAATGGAAGTGTAAAAATATCTCATGTTTTACCTTTAATGTAATAGTCTTGAGTAGGCATGGAAGTGAATGCAGCACATGGGCCAACAGTTTAGGAATACATATACCTACAAGTCTGTGCTGCTACTTGTTGATTTCTTTTAGCTGATAACTGCTCAGAAGGGGCAGTTTGGACTTCTGACCTGTCTCATTCACACAATTTCTAAAAGGGTCATTAAACCATGCTACGCCACTTTTTATGTTGGTTGCCTGCAGAATTAGTTGGAAAGGGGGTCCCATTTGTATGTACCATGCATGCCATTTTGCTGAGCAGATGTACCCTCTTTAGGCAATTGACTGTAGTTACTTTGTGATGTGATTTACTCATTTCATATAGATGAGCAACTTAATACAGAGAGAAGAAATGAAAAGGTATCCTTGTCAGATGCTTAGTGATCCTTCAACAAGTGATTATGATAAATAAATATCAGCTCACTGCTTTCAGGTGAGGTGATTTCACATAATTACACAGTTTGGAAAACATTCTGTGATATGTTTATTTCTGGTTGCACAAGGGTTTAGCTTTTGGAAGTTGATAATGAACTGTTCAGTGATGTTAATGCATCTGAATTCCTTGCAGGTAAATGAGAAATAATGCACTTAAAATAAAAATAACGTTTATCTTGCTGACTTAAATGAAAAATTATTAATGACTACATCTGGAAAAATATACGTATTCTTTTAAAAATATTACTTAGTTGTATTCAGTCTTTTAAAAAAACAGTAGTTTTATCCAATTCTCCTTCCTACAAGAAAGCTTTCCACTTGTTCTTAGCCCCCTCATGTTATTAACAGAGAGCTTAGAAAGTCTCAAGTGCAACTCTCGGTTCAGAAGTTTCTGAAACGCTAAGTTTAGTGTAAGCTTTTTGAGTGTTTTATTAAGTAATAACCTGATTTTTCTTAAATAGGCATCTTGGCTAGCTGTTATGTTTGGGGGTTTTGGGTGGGGTTTGGTTTTTTGTTTGTTTGTTTGTTTTTTCAAACCATGATAAACAATAACTTTTACAAAAGAGGAGACAAAAAAACTCCCACACAACATCCAAGGTAAGAAAACTTTTCCAGTGAGAGCAGTAACTGGAGAATCAAAACTTGAATTAAAATTCTTGTTTTTCTTTCTCCTTTACTTCCAACTCTGAACCAGACGCAACAGATACAAAGCTGTTTTCTAAAATCAACTGACAAAAGTGATATTACATCTGTTGCTAGTTACAGGTGTTACTGAGTTGTAGTAGGCTCAGAGAGTTCAAGGTGTGGAAATCTTGAACTGGTGCCATTGAAACTTATCGTGATATTGTTTTGGTTTGCATTGTGCAGAACTCCTTAACTGATTTTTTTCCTGGTATGTTAAATGAGAGACAAAGTATGAGTGCGTGTTATATGGAAGAAGTGAGGAGGCAGAAAGAATTCTTACTGGGTTGATGTAATATGTGAAGTGAGGCAGAGATGTTTGATCGAGCAGTTGTGGAGAGAGCGGTTGGAGCTACTTATAAAAGGTCAGAAATTGGGGAAATGTAGAGAGTGCTGGAATGCGTCAGCAACAAAATGGCTGAGTGATAGGTGGGTAGGAAAAATTCCCATGAAGTTCTCATAAAATATAGAAAGTGGGAAAATGGAAAAGGGTTAGAATATTGGGAACTTCTTTGCCTGTATTAAACCTAAGACTCAATTGTGAATGTTTGGAGAATATGAAACTTCTTTCCCTCCCCCCATCATGGCAGTCTAGAGTAGGATCTTGTAGGAGGAATTTCAAATACATAAAGTATTCTACAATAATATGCATGAGATGACCCACCCTTCTGCAGGAGTTGTTTCACACGTTTCCTGGTAGGAATTTCACTATTTTGGGAGTATGTTGTTGACTCTTGATAGGAGACAAGGCTCAGCACATTATCAACTTCTGGGTTTTAGTCTCATGGTATTCTATCAGTCTTTGGCAAGTAAGCTTAGTTTTCTAGCAGTCATTAGAACCCTTTGTGCATAAGTGAAGGGTTCAGAAGAGGTGTTTGCGAATGGTAAATTAGTCTGTCTTTAGCAAGCATCAGGTAAGAGATATTCTTTCAGTAATTTTGCAAAACATAAAAAAAACCCCGAACAGGAAAAGGATTGATGGATACATTAAATAAGAAAGATGTGTTAAATACAAATGAGGGAAGTGATAGAGATGTAGAGGAAAGATATTTAAAACATTGCTGGAAAAAGAAATATTACATCTTAGTAAATAGAAAAAGTGGTGTGAAACCAGTAAAAGACAGTAGGAGCAAAGATGTGAGTTTTCAGAACTAATGTTACATACAAAATTGACTCATGATACTATAAAATGGTGTGTTAAGTGGTATATGACTATTTATGCTTTTTCAGTTTCAATGAGTGTGGGGGTTTTTGTGTATGTGAGCACATGTATCTTTCTCCATGACTCATAAGTATAGTTTTTTCACTAACAGATACTCTGTTTATTTTTCAAGCCCTATTAGATGTTAGAATCTAATTCTGAAATGCTTTGCATGTTATTTCCATGTAGAATTTGTGTCTATGTGGCTTAGTAGTGGGTGCTCAAATGAGTGAAATAACTGAGGTGACCTGCACCTTCTTTTTTGTAGTTTTACTGGGGCACTGTTGTCCAGTCTTCTTATGGAAACTCTGTACACAGTACCTCAGGGTGTACTAACATGGTGCTGTTTCCTTACTGTGCTGTAGTTTATCTTTCATAAATAACTAATCAACACTTCTAGCTTTATTGAATAACCTTTTATATAAAGAAAGATTCATTGTCCTATAATAAAAGATATCCTTTATCTTTTTTTGCTTTGCCAGCTTAAATAGATAATGAAGTACAGTAAATGTGGTGGTTTGTAATATTAACAGAAGCATGTTTTTTTATTAATTTCTCTTTTCTTAAACAGCCATGCATGGAAATATGTATTAAAATATTTTGAAGGATTTACATCTTAGGAAATATTTCACTCTAGAATAAGTCAAGACAGAAAGCATTTAATAGTTTTCCTTTTGAATAGCCGTAATATCAAGAGAGAGCTGTTATTTGAGTAGTATAGGAAATCTAAGAACATCAAATATTTGCCATGGAAGGATTTAAACTTCAGTAGAAATAAATTGAAATTCATTGAGTTATTGTCTATACATTAGATACTGATGTGATAAAAAATTAAAGCAGTATATGAAATAAAAACTTACCTAGGAGATACTTGATTGAAGCTTTATCTGTGCTCTGTCAGAATATACTGAGACTCACTCAGCAGATAGGAAGCTTTTTTCTATTTGAAATGCATTGTGCACTGTCGTCTTGCGATTTCTTTTTTCCACAGTGTCTTGTTCACTGCTGCTTTGTCGTGTGGTATTGGTTGTTTCCAGTTTATTTCCAAGTATCTCCAATATCTCATTTCTTCCACATTCAGCATTTTTGTTTATTCTGCCCTAATCACGTAACAGAAAAGAACCTGTGAACTTTGCATCTTCCCCCCGCCCACAGAAAAAAGGCAAAAAAAAAGAAAAGGAAAAAAAAAAGGCAAGTGCACTGACCCCAGTTAAGTATTCAGCACTCATTTAAAAAATCATTTAAAGATTTAGTATCCAATAAATTCCGTCTTTTTTCTGTAGCTATTCCAACATTGAAAAGTTATTTCCCTACACATTTTGATAGCTTCCGCATTTTAGATTTTTGTACGCAGGATCAGTAGACATCAGGTCTTAACTTTTAACCCATGCAACATTATTCTGTGAAGGATGATGAAGGTCTGCCTCTCTCAGCTCCTTATGCTTCTGTCAGACACAGATGTGAAATGCTGCTTTAGAACAGAGGGGAAAAAAATCCCAAAGGGTGTAGTGTTTTGTCATCTCTCAGGACAGTGAGCACGCATGGCATCAATGAGTAGCAGATATGAGCTATTCAAACCAGTCGCTTAACTGACAGGATGACGCTTTCGTACATAATAGACCCATTAATTATTTCTTCTGATGGACAGCAGTGTCTACTAGAAGAAAAAAGCAGCAGATGATAATACTAGGTTTGATAGGTGCTCTGTGTTTGAACAGCTTGTCATCAAGAAACGAATCCAGGAAAAAACTGCTGTTTTGGGATGTAATCGGGTAAAATGGGCCAGAGTTGTTTTGATGTGGTAGATGTCATGTATAGGGTTAAAAACTCCATTCAGTTTAAGGTCTATTCATAGCTAGCATTTCATCAAAAAGATGTTCCAAAAGACTTGCTTTAAAAATCGTGGTTTGTCTTTTGCTTCACATAGCCTTTCATTTGGGGAACCTGACTGTAGTCTTGTGGTTTTTCATTTGTAAGTTAACGTGCAGATTAAGCCTACGCATTCATGGGGGTTTTGTACTTTTTTTTTTTTTTCTTTTTTCCCCTGCAAAAAAACCCCTTAATGTTTTAAAAAAATGTTTTTCAAAGGAGTCTGTGTATGAAGATGATGTTCCACTCATTGCACACTTTGTATGAAACAAAGGCTTTCTGACTCACAAATCCATTTCTAATTAATTTAGAAATTTAAATTGTCTGATTTAATGTTAATTAACTGCTCTCTTGAGGTTAATATGTAGGAAATAACATATATTGAAAAACTCACTTTAATGCAGCATAAGCCCTTCATAAATCTGTCCTAAAATATGATGGCTAAAATCTTCATTGACTGTACCGATGTTGTTAGGGGCAACGTATGCTGATTGTGGGGAACAGAATGCAACATTTGGAACTTTTTCTTAGAATATAGTTTCATTTTTTTCCCCTCGGAACCTTATTTACTCTAACTTTCCTTTTTAATTTATTGACAAGAAAGTATTTACAATCAATTTCTTTCTTTTTTTGCCTTCTGTATGTTGAAGGTGAAGAAGAGAGAAAATGACGAAAGAAAGAAAACAGACTATTTGCTGTAGAACTGGGGATAAACATGAACCACACCAAAAAGATGGTGGGAGAAGGGGCTACTTCTATAGGTTTGTACTTGTTTTCTATAAGTATGAAGAACCTCTGTCATAATTTACCCTAGTCTTGTTTTATTGAAACAGCAAAGTTATCTTCATATTCCTTGTTACAGTGTTGGAGAGCATCTCGATCAAGCTTTTTTGGTTTATCCAGTCAATAATGATGGGCATAGTTATGCCCTTATATCACATAAAATAACTTCTGGAGTAATTTTGGCCTCTAGTTTGCATCCTGTCCAGCTCCAGACCAAATCCAAGCCTTGTAGCATACGATGGCTGTAACTTTAAATCTAAGTTGTCAATCTTGTCTCTTTAGAATAAGGAGTTGAGTTACCAAGGATACAATGGGTACATGATGTAAAGTCCATGCTGAAAGTACTGGAATGAAGCATACTCTCTGAAAGAATGTTAACACTTTCTGTCTCATGACTTCTGTCCTCAAGCATACAATGCCTATCTGGAGCTGGTAGCCTAACCTGAACTGGAAGTGTCCTAAATTTATCAGGATATTTCATAAAGGTACTTATTCTTATGAAACCCTTCGAAGTAATTGGAGTCTGACAAGGCACAACCTTTGTGTGTGGAGCAATAAGATAACTTTATACAGTTTGTATTCTCAGGTAATCTTTCAGGAAACAAAGAACAAACACTAGCCTCCATCTGCTTCCCCCTTGCAAATCCCAAAACAGGGCACTCCAATACGTACTCTGTGATTGATCCTTTTTTAATACATACATGTTCATTACTGCATGCATACATGTGTATGTATAAAAAACTTTTTTCCCTCTTCAGAACCACGTAAGCTGAGCTATTAGTATGTTAGTATCAAAAGTATTCTGCTGTTCTCTTGGAGATAAGGGTAAACTTGGATAAAGCATCATGTTAAAGTTTAGGGGATGGCATCTTGGTGTGCAACCTGGGTCTAAGATAAGGAGATGTTTGGTGTTAAGAATAAAAAACTCTGAAGATGAAGCTGGTTAAAATTTTCAACCCTGAATATAGGATGAAGAAGAGAAATTGTATTTTTAGCATGGTGTTCTGAAAATCTTTTCTGCTTGGTCAAGCTGCAACAGGAATAAGCCATAAAGATAAACTGCATAACTAAAGGGGATAAATAACATCTCCAGTGGAGAATGTTGCTGGTACGTCTGAAGTAGCAAAAGCTTCAAGCATGTGCAACTATAAACATTGTAGGGCCTATACAGTGTGTCTTATGCCTGGATGTCTACTCTGTGACCATCAGCGCTGTAGTATGTGATTCATTCTTGCAGGGTTTGGTTATTTTGCACACACAGAATGGTGTGATGAGGGATTCCACATCTGTAAATAACATCAGTTGACATGAAGTTATACCTCTAAACCAGGAGTAAGGAATCACAGGGAACTGGCTATATCCCTCTGCTTTATTTCATTTGGTTCACAGACATGTTGTTTTCTGCATTACTTTATGATAACAGAAAAATTAATTTGTAGTAAGGAAAAAGCCCTGTACTTCTTGGATTGACTTTTTTTTTCAGTTCTCTCTAGTTTTTGAGTGATGTTATGCATGTTATACATGTAGCTTTGGTTTACAGTGTATTGAAACTCCGCAACTGAAAATCAGATCTAGGGTGAATTAAGGTACATAACTGTTATAAGAAGATTGCTTTTTAAAAGTTGCATAAGAAGTGAGCACAGAAGTCAGTCTTCTTTGAAAATGTTTTACACTTTAAGTGTGTGAGCATTCAAGGTGAAAGCTCACTGAAATTTCATTGCAATCTCAGTGAGATTTGATATTTACAGTTTCAAATCTGATAGCTTTGCAAATAGTATTAATCCATGTGCTACTGTCTGTGTTAGTCCATTCATGATTAATAATTCTGGATTCTTCAAGTCTAGAAGGCCAAGTGTTACACCTAGTGTATAAAAGTAATTTGTCAAATATACGGGGAAAAATATTTTTCTAATAAAACTGAGTGATCAGTAAAGCCATATCTCAGTGAAGTGTTTCTACAAATTATGAATGTGTGTGGCAACCACTAATGTTAGTACTGCAAATAAATTTGCAAAAAATCAAAAGAAGACAGTATTAGAGAACACTTGTAAGCATTTTCCTTTTTGATAATTTTATCAAGTATTTATCATTTATCTAACAAACAGCTATGCATGTGGAAATCCCATTTTTACCTTTTTTCTGAATGTTGTCATTCATTTTTTATAGATCTGTATGATTACCTGTTTCAAGCGAGTTGATAACTGTAGTGGTTGCTTTTCAGAGAAAAGCGGTGTATTTATCAGAATTTTTAAATTGCTGAAGAGCTAATGTTCTGAAGAAAATGCCATCATTATTGCTGCTTCTTTTGTTGCCTGCAAGTAGTTCTTGCTTTTGTGAACAAAATTATTTTCCTACTTACTCTTTAGCCTTATTCTTTTTTCACTTTTTATTTGTGGGGGTGGGGGAGGGTTTTGTGACATTATATCAATAGTTATTTGTTATTGCAGAGTAAATCTGTTTTGTCACTGAAATATGTGATTATCTTCCTTCTAAATTAAATTCATCTGCAAAACTGTAATTTTTGATGCTTAATATAGAATACATTGTATGTTTCTTAAGAAATCAATAAATGTCTGTATGAAAACAGTCTTCAAAGTTTTGGAATTCTGCAATCAATCAAATAATTAACACTGAGTGATTTTGAACTTAAACTTAAAAGCATGACAGCCTGAAACTCAAAATTATTTTGAATTTAGCAGGAATTTCTGCTATTTCTCAGTAAAAATAGATAATTTCACATTTCTTAAAATGAGACTATTCCTCATGAAATGGGTCTTCCCTGTCGTCCATAAACTGGTTTAGAACAACAAACTCAAAAGTCAAGCTTAGAAGAAAAGGAGTTTTTGTTGCCTAGGAAATGAGTGAGTATAAGTACTGAGCACAACTCTTATCATGTTAGACATCTGAGAGCTTTTGTGTTTCCTAGATTTTAGTTATGGCAGTCAAGTTTACACTTGAGACAAAGTGACTTTAATATGAAATTCTTTGAGAAGAAAGACAAATAATTTGTTTTCCCCTTTTCTAGTGGAAGTGTTGCTAGTAGATGTATTTGGACAGAATGCTTTAATAAAAGTGTATAGTAATGATGATTTAACATTATTTCTAGGACTGTTGTTTGCTACTAACATTTTATTGGAAATTTTATTCAGTGAAATTTTATTAGAATAATACTTGCAATAAAGCTATAAAATTTTCTTGAGAAAGGTAACTAGTGTGCTTGCACAGGTTCTTATTAATATGTTTTATAAATTACACTTCATGCATTTTTGTGTATTACAATGTGACTGCCTTGCTACGTTTTTTCCCTGATATGAAGATTTCTGCTTTTGTCTAACACAGGAAGGATTATTAATGACTGTTTCACAAATATATGAGCATCAATTATATTTTTAATCACATTTTAATTAATGAATCAGCATTTGTGAATGTGCCATCTATTTGATTTAGTCAAATTACAGCAGGACGCTCTTACTAAACTATTCAGATTGGTAACAAATTATGAAACTGTATTGAAGAGCAAACGGTTTTGCATAATTGTGATTTGTTAACTTGTAATATCTGATGAATATGTGCTGAGCAGATGCTGTCCAGATATCTTTCAATTGACTCTGTTTTTGTAAACTATTGATATATGCAGGCACCAGATGGATTATGACCTTGAATTTAATTTGTCTTACATTTTACACTAATGTGGAACCTCTCCACCCTTACCTGTGTTAAAGGGAAGTTTTGCAATTAAATTTCTTGTCGTAAAGATAAGGAGCAATAGCACTGTTACCATGAATTTTAGTGGAGTTTGTGTGGGGTGGTGTCAAACATTTTTAAGTTTTGCTTATGCGCAGTCTTCCTCTTTCTCTCCCAACTTGATCATTCTAGTTGCCATAACAACTTCATAATAGCAGTGCATTTGCTGCTGTAGTTAAGGTTGTGTCAGAACTTCCATTATAAGCTACTGTTTTCAGGAATTTGTAATTTATCTGCAGGCTTAAAAATGACATACAGTAAGCCTATGTAATTAGTTTTAATGTACGGTACCAACTTTCTGAAAGCTGCTGTTATCTGATCTCTGATGGCATGTATAAAATAGCATGTTGTTTCAAGTGTTTTTTTTTCTTTTTTACCAAGAAGTAGAAATATATTTTCAGTCTAAAACTAATTTTGACTGGTTCCCATCTGCCAGAGGTATGAGAATCAACATGTTCTTTTGCTCTGCCACAATGCTCCATCACGCCTGTATCCAGTTAGACCCATCTGTTCCTGTTAGTTAAAAGGTTAGTGCGAACATGGTGCTTTTCTGTGAAGTAGGAAAAAATATAACCTTTTCAAATAGAGAACTTCGTATCTCATTAAGAAATAAGTATTTGACATCTTCAATGCTTTTTAAATTTTATGTTAAATAAGGACTATCTATATTAGATGGTGGATGATTTTTTAAATGCAAGTAGAGGGCGAGTCTATGAACAAAAGCTAGTATTGAAAAAGTGTTATTTGTTGTAGATACAGTTCCTGTTGTAGAGTTTTAGCAAGGAATTGTGCACAACTTTAATGCAGCTTTCTGAAATCTGGAGATAGTTTAACCTGGAAAACCTATCTAAGCAGTTACATAAATTGCCAAAGATCTGCTCCATATTCCGGAACAAGTGATTCCACTAGGAGCTTGATAAAGGGATTGTTCAAGGGCTTTCCTCTACCCAAATGGATTTTGTTTTTTTTTTAAACACATTAGTTTCAGGCAGATTTATAAGGCACAACACAAACTTGCTGCCCTGAATAATTACAAATTTCATACTTATGAAGATTCATGGGATTTTTTTTGCTTTTTTTTTTTTTAACTTATTTTATTGCCAAATGTACTGCAAGAAACTTGCCACTAAAAAAAAATAAATGATGCCGCTTTGCTGTAGGCGACAACACTATTACAGTATGTTATACAATTTTAGAAACTGCTCTGTAGTATTATTACTCATAAATTAGAAGGGAACAAACTTTCATCTGCTTTTTAATCCCTTATTGTTTTTATTTTACTTTGAATAAAATTCTTCATTTACATAAAATTACTTCAATGTGAAGCAAGTATGTTCTTTTTTTAGTTCATCTGTGTAACATCTAATTGCAGGTATTTAGGCATTTGTTTGTATCACTTCAGTTGATTGATGTTTGTAAAACTTCAGCAACAACATGTAACTTTAAAAGAAAGACTCATTTGATTTGATTTTAATGGTCCATAGTAAGTTTAGCTATTCATTTCAAAGGCCATTCTTAAATCTAACTTAAACATCCTATTTAGAAAGTATTTAAGTATATCCTACACTGAAGAAAGATTGTGGGTACTTCTCAACTGAAAAATACAAATAGCTTTTTAAAAACTCATTTAAGTCTTTGGCACAGACTTCCTGTTTGATTCTAGACAGGTGAAATAGTCAACCTGGATTTCATATGCCCAAACACTTTACTGTCCTCTTATTGCTTCACTTTTTGATGTATTTTCCCCTTCCCTCTCAGAATCGGATTAATTTTTAGCCATTTTCTATTATGTTTTTGAATTTATATTCCCAAAATTGATTTTGGAGTGTTTTGCTTCCAACTGACTATTAGGTTTTACAGCCAAAAACCTACAAATGTTGCAAGAAAAACCACTTAACTCCTGAATAAAGAAATTACTTTTAAAAACCTACCTCATGTTGGTAGTAGCAAATTGCATCTCTTTTTTCTAGGTTTTACAGAAGTGTGCATTTGTTTTCCTATAATCTTCTGTTAGTTCATACATTTACTTCCTCCCTACCCCCTCTAATTTATGGCACTTTGAATTTCAGAGAGTTCTTTTATCTGCAGGATTAATTTTAAATTTTAGCATAAATTGTTTATTCATCTTAATTGTTTTCTAGGTTTTGTGGCCTGTTTTCATTTTCATTTTAAAAGGTTTTGGCCTCTCGCTGCTAAGTAAGAATGCATGGAAACATTTGTATCCTTTGCAGTAGTGATAGTTCTCATCTCTGCGACTTCCTTTTTTGAGTAAATATCCGGAAATAATCCTAGTTTAATATTAGATTGGTACACTTCAGATTAGAAATATTGAAAGGAACAGCTTAATGTTGCACACTGTGGGTAAACTATAGTCCATCTGCATTTATTTTGAAATTTGTGATGCAACTCTGTGGAGCTATTAAACTTAAATTCGGTAAAAGGTTTTGAGAGAAATTCTCTGTAATAAAGATCTCTCTCTTCTGTCAATGAAAACTGGGGTAAAATGTGAGGTTTGATGTCTGTTGCATTTTGGAACAGTGGTATAGAGCTAATATAACTGATAAAGTCTGGGTTGTTGGGCTAAGTTGTTCCGAAAGCTCTTAATTATTTTAATTTTTTTTCAAAAATTTGTGCTTTGTTGATCTGTAATGTATTAGAAATTAGGGAGTGGAAGTATCATATATTTATGAGGGGAAGAATTAAATTGAATTACACAAATCAGGGTTGGTTTGTTGGGTTTTCTTAAAGCCCGTGTTTTACAAATTGTAAAATCCATTATCCATAAATACCTAGGTACAGCTTGTTTCCAAAAAGCAATCATCTATATATCCCCTCTTTTCTTACTTCATGTCTGTCCTGGTTTCCCAGGAACAGCCCCCCATCCCAGCCATGCAGGCAAGCCATGAGCAGCACCGAGTCAGCTGGGAGTTTCAGTCAGGGCAGCTGCCCCAAGCTGACTCACAGGTGTATCCCATACCAACTAGATTATGCTCATTATAAAAGGAGGGAGTTCACTGAGGGGGGAGTTCCTCTTCTTGGGTCTTTTCCATCTTGGTATTCTGCTCCTGCTGCTGATCTTAAGGAAATGGCTGAGTATAAGTTTGTGTACTTTATGTTGGTGACTGTATTAGTTTTGTTTATCATTCAATCTGTTTCTACTTCAACCCATGGGGCTTCTCCCTTTTTTCCCTGGTTCCCCTTCTCAGCTGGGCAGGGGGCATTGGGTGGTAGAACAACTGCTACAGTTTAGCCCTGGGTACAGACTAAATGTAGACAATGTCTTATATAATCTTGAGAACAAGTCCCTTCTAAAGACCTACATGGTTGCAAAATTACTGAGATTCAAAGAACTTTTTGGACATTCACTAATACAAAATTTTATTTTTGTTTTTTAATAGATAAACATTCATTTCACTGAAATGAAATTGTTCAGCCTTCAGTTGAGCTTAGGTTCAAATTTTGTGAAGTTTCAGCCTTATCTGAAAGGTTATATTTCCTTTATTTTTTTTTTTTGTACTGTAAAGAATGTTCTCTGTGAGCCATGTGAATGCTATCTGATGTCTGACCTATCAGATAGTCACACATCTGAAAAACACATACCTATAATTCAGGTGATTTTATAGTGGTGTTGTCTGGTCCTCATTCTCTGTCTTGTGATGCGACAAATGAGCTAGATGTTTATATTCTGCAGAAGAGCAGGAATGTCCTGCAAAGGGCACAAACAAAATTTGCCAGTTTCCCAGTGAATGAGGAATGATTTCTTGAAGTCTTCCAGGAGAGGTAGAAACATAGGTCTTGTTCAAGAACCTCTATAATCTTCCTGCTGTATGGCTGCTTTTGGTATATGTACTGTGTGGGAAAATAAATCCTTTCTTCCTGCTTTCAGACTGCATGCAGGATTTTCTAAAGACTCGTTTTATAAGCCTTGCAATTTTGAAGTGAAATCAGTACACAAAAAATGTAATTTGAGCTGCCTGATAATTAGGACAGAAACAATTAAGGACTACTGCAGCAGTGCAGTTTAAAATCTAGCTCGTTATGTAATGAATTCATAACTTAATATTCAAAAATATTGTAATTTTAGTTTACTCTTGCTAATTATGTGCCTTAATGTCCAGTCTTAAGTAACTTTTTCTGGTTTATGCATTTTAATCTTATAATTTTGGCATTTTAAAAACATCTCCTGGAGCCTTTGCAAGGTATAAGAAGAATGAATGAAGTAATGAATTCGCTTTCACAGGCTAGTCAAAAACTAGTTCTAACAATAGATCAAGAAAGTCTGAAGCAGAAAGGAATCCATACTGCTTTCATTTGAAAGGGAAATATCAATGATATAGCACCATTGAGAGTGCACATTGAAAGGCCCAAAAATCAGAAAAGATGAGAGACTTTCATATGTCCCTGCATTGTGACATACATTGTCTCACAGTTTTATATGCATGAAGGGGTGTTCTTTGTTGATAGCTTGGTTCTTTTGCATTTTAGTCAACACTTTAGTACTTGATTAATGAATCCTGGGAGCTAAGCTTTATCGTCTTTGCCCAGTTGTGGAGGAGGGACCAGGATTCTTTCTCAGGAAGAGGAGGAAAAAAAAACCACATAGGAGAGATGCCTTTTCTAATGTAATCTATGAAAATAGTTTTTGTAGGAGTTTGTTTGTGGTTTGTTTTTTTTTTTTCTTCTGGGGACTTATTGCTGCAGGGTTGCAAACTGGAAAAAAACAGTAGAACACCTTTATAACCACTTATGACAGATTCCACATTGAAACTCTCAATTCATGAACTGTTTTAAAATTATTTTAGAATTTTGAGAAAGATTGTATTTTGGTACCAAATGTACCTTTATGATTTTAAGGATGCTATAATTGCAGGAACTAAGGAAAGGAGGGAAATATAGATTATAATGGATATTGTTCGTAACATAGGCCATCAAGTAACTGTCTACATTTCAACGTCTGAGTAAGCAAAAGAAGGACAAACTAATGTGTGTATAATGTATTACTTAATCTCTTTACATGCTGGGTGTTTTAATTATGCTCAGTTACAATTTTCTGAATTGCACTTTTAAAAGTGTCAATGAAGATGTCCCAGGAGACAATTAGGCTCTTGGTGAGTAGTGCTGGGGTAATGCAAATAGCATCTTCAGACATCTATTTGGGCATGCAACTCTGGTTTTGTCACTGAAACAACAGGTCAAAAAGTGTTCCTTATACCTTTAGCTGTTGATAAGTGGCCAGTGCTTCTTTCTACATCTGGACTGGAAATGTACAGTAGGAAAGACCCAATAACTTTTTAATAATTATCCAGTTATTTAAATGGTACTTGAGTGTAATTCTCTTCCATTTCCGTTCAGCTGGGGAATTATGAAAATATTAGACTTTGTTTCTTCATTATGTGCTTTTCTGAGTGACTCAATGTATGAATGCATTTGTCAGCTGGATTATGAATATCATGTTTCATGCCTTATCTCAGGCTGATTTTTAAGGAATCTTTGTATTTTCTTTCAATTACACAAGTGTCAAGTCTCAGAGGGGAGCACAAGACTCATGCTTCTATTATTCACCATGTGATCTCCTGGCACACTGCAAGCATCCTGCAAACTGGCAGCAAAAGACTGCTATCTCAGTACCCTTCTGTCAGCCCACGTGTGAAGCATACTTGGGTAGAAAATGAAAGATTTGCAGACTAAAGTGGCATGGGCATCACAAGCTGGGTGAGAGGCAATAGAGCTGTGCAGAAGCGCAGAGAAAGCCTCCGGCCACATCTTGCGGTTGTGGTACCTGTAGGACAGGGACACGCATCTTAGATGAGCTCATACAGAAGTATGCCTGTGTTATCACTGAACTGGTTTGCCCATTCCCATTGCTTTGCCTAAAGCCTGTCTTGTGATTGCCACTTTAAAATAGAGACCAACATTAAAATTCAACGCTTGCAAAATAATACATCTATTCATTAAAAATGTCTCTGACGGAGACATGACCAACTGTGTGATGAGAAGAAACAGGAAGTTAAGCTGTGATTCTGTTCATTCTGAGCCTTCGAGTACTGTCAGAATTGTCAGGCTTTGCTTCCTGCTGGGTATTTTAATGGAGAAGGGTTCCATGAAGCTCAGCCCTCAGATGGAATTGGTTGTGTATGCAAGTGGCAGTTTTGTTGTTCCGTACTTTGTCTCTCTAGGAGGTTTCTTTGACCTGCCTTTTCTGGATGGTGCATCTTTCCAGTCACCCATTTTTTACAATTCAAGTTGATGTTTTTGGGGTAGCTAGCCAAGAGGTCTTAATTTTTACCTTTTTTTCTGCTGGAGATGGGAGTTGGGGAAGGATATTACAGTATTGTGAAGCACAGTTTTACAGAGAGACATGACAATAAGAAATTAAATCTTGGAATATAGAAGTTGAGTGTTATCTGTGTTCAGCTTTTGTTTGGCTGGTCCAGGTGATCTACTTCTGAAAGTAAGAGATGATGAATGTTCTCTTCGTGTAACAGAATACAGTTCTACAGTTGGAATAAGAGTCATTAAAAATGTATGTTGATTTAGATGTTTGATTTCCTATGTGTGTTCCAAATCACTAATCTTCTATGCAGATCATGCTAGTAGGACAACTTCAACATTTATTGTAGCATTTTGAGATAATCCATAGGATAAATGTTCAAAAATTTTAAATTAAACCTCATTTAAAGAGTGGAAACAAAATATCATGGCCATTTAGAAATCCTTTATTGGAAATTCTTGGAGTAAGCAAGCACCTGTTAGATGAGAACAATGTTCAGAAAAATTGCATTGGAGTAATCAAACATAAAAGGCTTGTCTTGTAATCCTTAGTTTTATGTTATTGACAGTGACTTCGAAATAATAATTTTTGATCTGAAATAGGAATTCATAAATTTTATAATTTATACTTGTATAAGAACTGTAGCCTTGTAGTGGATGTGAGGGCTGCTTCTTTAGTGAGTAATGATAAGTGATGATATATTTTTAATGGAATATAAAGAAGAAGCATCTTGAAAGCTGAAAGTAAATGCTAGCATTTAGTTCTTGTCTTGAATCTGTTGGGATTTTTTTTGGTTTTTTTTTTTAAACAAATTAAGCTTTGTTTTATGGCACTCAGTAAGAAAAGCTTTAGATAGAGGCAGAGGTGACTTGGTGCTGGGAATTCTGTGAATGTGACTTTTGCCCAGATAGTGAGTTATTTATTTTTTTGATCATGTTCTTAAATAGAATAGAAATAGTGATGCCACTAGTGGAATCTTCAAAGGAAATTGGATATTTTAAAATGAAGTTCATTTATGCTGTTTGTTAATAAAAATAAGAAACTAAATAATAGGAAGCTGTAATATTAAACGTTTTTTCTGTAAGTATGACAGACCCAATTCTTTCCTGGTGTAAGTGCTTGCATTTTAACAGCAGTAATGCCCATCTGCTTCTCGGGGTTTCTTGGCAACTTCAGTGCACTAAAAGTTATAAATGCTTCAAATGATACTGGAAGTTGCATGATTTTGGTTTACTGAAACCCATATTGGAACACACTGTTCTAGCAAACTGTGACTAGATATATTATGGGTTTTTTCCCTTTTTTTTTTTTTTTCTTTTTTTTTTTTTTTGGTGAGTTTGGCGCTGAGTTTTCTAAACATTTATGATTAAATAATCTCTTTCTTAGAAACTTTGGTACAACACAGAAAAGTGGGCTATTCTAGAATGCCATTCTTTTCTAATTATCCCTGCTACTAGTTGTATTGTAGGGTTTTGAACAAGTATGAGCAAAGAAAATAAGAAAGGAATTGTCCTGCTGCTGAGCAGAGAGGAAAGTTGTCAACAGGTGAAAGCAGAAAAATGGAAGTTTTGTGTGTATTTTTTTGCATAAATCCATGCTAACTAGATCCCCTTTGACTGGATAACTAATGTATTTGACAGTAGTTGGAAGCAAGGTCTATTAGAGAATCCTGGAAATGTCAGGTTTAAAAGTGCACTTAGTTGAAGTATTGGGGAGGAGAGAGTATCCATCGTCTGTTATTTCCCTTTGCTCTAGGCAGCTACTTGTGACTGCTCATGGAGGTGAGATACTGTGTGATGGACCATCAGTCTGAATGCATATAACCATTCTTATGTTGTAAAGGAAAACAAGATGAAATGGGGTGTTTAGCCTTTGCACATTTGATGACAGAAGCTATATGAATGTTACAGGATCACAGGATAATTCAGGTTGGCAGAGTCCTCAGGAGGTCTCTAGTCCAACCTCTTGAACAAAACAAGATCAGCTGTGGTCGGATACAGTTGCTCAGGGCTTTATCCAGTAGGAATCTCAAAGGCTGGCAATAGCACAACCTGGTCCACCGCCTGACTTGTGATTAAAAGTTATTTCCCTATATCCAGTCTGAACCTCTTGTTCAATTTGTCCCTGTTTTTCTTGTCCTCCCACTGTGCACACTGGACAGCCTGGCTCCATCATCTTGATAACCTCCATGTAGGTACTGACAGGCTGCTGTAAGGTCCTCCCAAAGCCATCTCTTGTGCAGGCTGAACAAGCCTGGTTCCCTCAGTCTCTAATCACAGGGCAAGTGCTCCAGCCCCCAACCATCTTGGTGGCTCACTGCTGAACTCCAGTTTATCACTGTCTGTCCTGGGGGCCTAAACCAGTGAAATTTTCTCTGTATGATCTGACAAGCTCTGAGGGAGCACCAAAGACTCCTATGCACCTTGCAAGGCCCCAGTTGCAGCTGGTCGCTTGCAGCCTGGGCATGTCTTCAGGGTGTAGACCAAAAGTAACGTAGAAAGTACATTGCAGTGAGATAGGTTTTAGGTTAAACATGGAAAAAAAAAATAGTGTTCTTGTGAAAACAGCAAAACATTTTGAGTAAACTCTCTAGAGATGCTGGGGAGTATTTGTCACTGAAGACCTTCTGTGACATTAAAAGAAATATCTTCCAGGAATGATGTAGGAACAGGTGAGCCTGCTTGGGAAGGAGAAAGGTCTAGATGATCACATGAAGCCTGTTTAAGTCCTATGATTTCCCAGTAGTCTGAACAGGAACAAAACAACCCCACATTTTCTTTCTAAGTATTAGTAACTGTTTAAGCTAACATTGCATGAAGTAATTGTGTTTCTATGAGTGAACATAGCCCTACATGCCATACACTGTAGAAATAAAACCAGAAGAAAATATATGAGTATGTGCGTGTGTCACCATTTCTCTTCTACATTCCATTTCGATCCGTGTATCTTAAACTGATGAAGTATTAAAGTTCAGTTATCATACAGGGCTTGTTTAGCAGTACCCTTTTATATTTTTCACAGTTACTGATATTGTTTCCATCTTTTCTTTTGATTATTGCTATATTGTTCTTATATATTCTTTGATTATAGTATATAAAGTGTTACCATATCACTGGCTGAAAAAAGAAATATCTGATGCCATTCTCCTGTTCAGACGGAACTTCCCGTGTTCCAGTTTGTGCCCATTGCCCCTTATCCTGTTGCTGGGCACCACTGAAAAGAGTCTGGCTCCATCCTCTTGGCACCCGCCCTGTAGTACGCACAAGTAGCTCCAAGTACCAACTTGTACTTCTTTGCTGTTTCTCTTAATGATCTGCCTTTTAAAGATTTTTTTCAGAATCAGAATGGTTATATTGTCATCTTATTAAATCTTCTTTGAGTTAATAACCTGTAATGCAGTGAGCATGATTTAAATTGTACACATGATTATAATAAAGAGTACAAGTATCATGGTAATCAAATCAAATTAAATTATATGCTGGGCTTCTAGATGACTGTGTAATTACTATATTTTTTAATGTTGATTACAAAACAATAAATAAACTTTATTAGAAATCTTTATTAGAAAATAGACACAATCCCTCTTGTCGTTTGTGTCTATTTAAGTGATAGACTTTAACACCAATATTTGTATGAAAAGTAGAAATTATGTATGCTATGTAGGAGTAATACTTTAACATGGTGTTTGTTTCTGAGGAAGGATAACTTTGCCCTAGAAAGACCTTTTTTCCCCTTCTAGCCCCAACCAAAACCCAAATCAAAAGACATCTGTCCTGTGTTTATTGTGTTCTGGTGTGTTGGGCAAGTATGTGTTAGGTGTAGTGAGGACCAGGCTTGCTACTGCTTTCGCTGCTTGATCAACATACATGCATTAATGATTGTGTTTAGGTGAACATTAGATAACAATATCAAAATAATAAAAATGGAACATCATAATAAAAATGTACATAACACCCCATTCCTTCCTCTGCTCCCCAAATAAGTAATTGGAGTTAATCAATACAAGATTTTTTCCCGAAGTCTTGAGAATCCTTTAGTTTGAAGAAGCATTGGTAGGCATTGCTTCCACTATACTTGTTTTCTCAGTAACACTTTAATATGAATGTATCTGAAAGCCTTCCAATTTGCCATTTGTGTGTTTAAAAGGGACAAATAAATTAAAAAATATAATTTCTGCTTTGGGGGATTTAATTAACTTCTGTACTTCGCATTAAATCTTAAGAATTTAAAGGCTAAAGGTATAACTATATGCTATATATGTGAATAAATCTTTCCGCATGAATAATCTTGCTGAATATCTATACTATGTATTTATGTTTGTTTAATATTATGTTTGTATTTATCTGAGTGTTCTGTTGATGTTACAGAAAAAGTGAATAATTCACATCCAGTACTAATATAGAATCTTACTAACATACAAACCCAAACAAGTAGGAAATAAGTTCAGGATGCATTCTATATTTGTGTATCTGTTCATGCAGAATTTAGGCATATTACTTATTTTATTAGGATAAATTTGGAATTAAGGCAGCTATTGTTATGTGAGATTAATCCAATTAAAACCAGAGAATATCTGTAGGAAAGCAAAATGAGAAAAAAAAAAAGTGCAGTGACTGCCTTCTGCTGCTTTCTGATCCTCTCCTCTCACAACTGGTATCTATCTTGTGTATAAATGTTAGGACTGTAAATATGCTTTTTCTCTCTGACATGTTTCCTGATGGTTGCTTGGTTACCAGTACTTTGCCATGCATATATGCAAGATACTAGTTTATTCTTCTGTCTTCACACTTTGAGCTTTAATGAGAAGATACATGACCAAAAGTCATGTTTTTATTTCTCTGCATCTAGCTATTAAGGGTTAAATGGCTTATTGTCCTAGAAGATGTAAAAGTAATTATGCATAATTTATTGACTTCATATGGAATAATAGGGTGTTCCACTATATATGTATGAGTCAGGGGTTTTGTTTTGTTTTTTTTTTTTTATTAAAAAAAAAAAATCAGAGAAAACCATAGAGATGAGAGCTTTTGCATATTATCACTTCTAGCATTTCAGTTTTTTAATACTTCATAAAAATAATAAAATACTTTCAGGATGGTGAAGGAGTAAAACTAGAAGAAAGTATTAGAATTACGATTTTTATTTTATTTTCCACACTTGGACAGTCAAAAGTGAATTCTGTTCTTTCTGATTTTAATCTCACACAATATTATAATTTCAGGATAGTTGCTTTTCTATTTGTAGATTCCTCCTAACTTAGTTACAGAAAATACTCCTGTATATCATTGAGTTGCTATAAAGTTGCTACAATTTTTGCAGGGTTTTTATTGATAAAGGTGTAGCTGTTAAGCTTTATCAATTTGACAATGTGTCCATACTTAAAAATGTGTTAATTTGTATTCAGACCTACACACCAACCAGAACAAATAATTTCCTCCCTCCATGTTGTTATATCACGCCCTCCCCAACCTTTTTTTCTTGGGGTGTGTCTTTGTTCTGAATGTGGTTAAGCAGATGAAGGAAATTGGTGCAGTCCTCTAAACTATGAATAGTTCTTACTGCTGTGATTGTTTGAAAAGTTATTTTCATGTTTGGTTGAATCCATACAAGATGGCTAGACACTGCAGTACTTTCCTAGTTAGGAATTTTTGTTGGTGTGACAAGTCAAACCCAGAAGGCGCACATCCATGTTGGACTAATTTCCCATGTGCTAGAGCCTTCAAAAGCTATGTTGAGAACTACGTTGTGATTTTTCTGCTTTTGTGAATTCTATCCTTTATAAAGATTTAACTATATTTCTTGTAACTGTTCTTCTGCAGCCTATGCACCCCTCTTGTTTCATCTATAGTGATTCTTTACTAGTTGCAATGAAAGAAACAAATGTTCCTTTTTACAGTAACTTTTGTAGTGAGTATGGCTTGGGGTATCAGATGTTGGAAGAGTAGGGCCATAGTGGTGTTTTCTGAAATAGATTTTCACTAATGAAAAATATATTCAGATAAGATTGTGTATTTAAGTCTTTGGAGTACAGACTTTTGGAAGTCATTTTAAAAAGGCAATCTCAAAGTGTATTTTGGAATAAAAGAAAAAGTAGTAGATCTTACTATTCCAGTCTATTTTTGACAAGTCCTTGAGTACTAATACATTTCTTAGGAAAGTGTACAGAAATCTGTAAATATTTTATCTACCTTATATGGTTAAATTATGTACATGCACATGGGCATATTTAAAAAAAAAAATTAAAAGTTGAACTTGGCTTTACTTGCCAATGGTTATTAGACCTTTGGGTTTTTCCAAATTATAAACTTAAAGAGCTCCTTTATTTCATAGTTATCTACTTTTGAAGATTTTAATGCAGATGTGTTTATGACACTGCTTTCAAAAATTAGTGCCATCTTAAGACTTTAAAAGAAAAACAGTAACTTACTGTTCTTTTCCAAATTCCATTTTCAAAGGTGTGCTCCCCCTCATCTTTCATCCCCTAAATACTTAGATATAGTGAATTAATGGCACTACAAAAGTGTATGCGGGAAAAACAACTTTTCAGACTCTCAAAATATCTTCTTAAAAGGTACACTTCTTGCTTAATCTGCCAGGTGCTTTAATATATACTGCACAGGAAAAAAATTGCATTTGTGAAGTGCTTGAAAAAATGTACGGAAAAGGTCACTAATTGTCTTAGGAGAAACAGAATATAATACATTTCTATTAAGTGCGTTTTCTTATGTTTTCCTTAATTTTTCTTCTTTCTGTATCTCTATTTTAAAAAAATGTTTCTTCAGCAACTAAAACAATTTGAATTGTTCTTAGCCTAAACCTGATACTGTTACTGTTCTACTTTTCTTACAGTAATGTGTTAGCCTAGGACCACAAAAAAGAATCCCTACTTAGGGCTTCCAGAGTAGAAGACAATTACTACAAGTATGAAGCAATACTTGCACACTGAACAAACTTATTTTCTTGGGTTTTCTACTTACCTTTAGTGAAAAATGATACACATTCAAAAACCCAAAGCACTGGAGAATGCACAAGTGGGTTAGATTATGAAGTTTCATTGCCATGCAACATGAAAGGTTACCTTTTCTCCTTACAGTGCATCAGGAAAGTTAGGAAATTCTCTAAAATAAATCGAAGTAATGCTTAAACTCCCTTGTAGATTCTTTCTATCCGGCTTAGGATTGCTTTTGGAGAAAAGGAAAGATGGCTTCTGCAAAAGTATGAAAAATACTAATCAGATTGTAAATTCTTACTGCATCATGTTAAAACTTTAAATTGAATAAAAAATACTCGTCCTATTACTTATGAGGCAACAATAAGATTCATTGTATTATTACCCCTTTGATATTTTTAGATGTAGATAATATTTTCAGAAAAAGAGAAAAAAGTGAGTTTATGTACTCAATGCAGGTCAAATCTGATTCTGATTCCTTCTACTTTTTTTCTTTTCCCCCATATTTTAGGCACCTGCTTTAATGTTAGCATTAAAAAATCTAATGTAGATGAATGTATAGGTTAAAGTTTAAAATGCTTCTTTGTGAGGTAGTTAATTATTTTTTTTAAGTGACTTCTTTCCTTTCTGGATGATTATGTGTGTAATAGATGAAGTGTGCCTGTAATCTGATGGAATGGTATCAAATTAAATGTACTGAAAATTGGGAAGGTATATAATAGTACTGTTTATTAGGTTATTTGACCCCTTCCTAAAACTACTCAGTTTGGGTAAACTGCTTTTCTCAGGGTCTGTGTTAATCCAAGATTATGACAGCTACTGCTTGGTAGTTTGTATGTTGGAGTTTTGTCTTTTTGTGAATTGGATCGAGACCCTCTGGCTTATTTAAGTACATGCTCTTGTACAAATTAGGTAGTGACAGTTGTGGGATGTCTGGTCTTGTATGTAGAGTCACAAGAAATCTGGAGAAGAAACCTTCACTTTTAGTTCTATAAATCTGTCTGGTCTCTCCAAACCAGAGGGTTCCAGCATTACTACTGGCTTCTGATGTTTTCTCTGGTAGTCTAAATAAGACGTTTCCAAATTGTGACATGTGTTTGTATGCATGTCAAATGACATGGAAACTGCTTCAAGATAATGTTTAATAAATAAAAAATTATTTAACTTGCATGTTTTCACAGAGAAGATTGGAAGCAATTCAGGTAGTATGTGCCCGACCCCCAGTTCTCTGCAGGCTTGAACAGAAGCCATGGGCTGCCACTTGTCACCCTGTCATGCAGGAGTGTTTTAGATCATTTAAAGAATCACTGTCAAAGGTATTAGCAAAATGATTTTAATGTGAATTTGTAAAAAATGTGATTTAAAGTTCGATGGCAAGGTTCACTCTGTTGCTTACTACATGGAAGAATCATACAAAGGAAAATCAACTCAGAATTGATTTAAAAATTATTTAAGACAGCTATATGGAATTGTATCCTTTTTCTAGCTTGTTCCATGTCTAAAGGTCCAGTTGCCTCATTGACCACAGTCAGGACTTCAAAGACATTATTTCACTGGGGTATTAATTCCACGTGCTGTTATGGGTGCTATACAACTTTGAGGTAGCAGCAATTTGAGATTTATTAACATTATTATGATAAATCACAAGATTAGATTGTATGACTTTGTAGCAATATTTAATCAGTGAATAATCGTCAATCTGTTATAATCAACACAGTGACGTAGTTAAAGATTCAACAAGTTACCTAAATCAAATCACATACACACACACAGAGATAGAGACCTATGATTAGTATGTTTCTTTCTCTGCAGATTACATTAAATTTTTGGTACCAAATGATCTTTGAAATCTCACAAAATCCAATTGCAGTGAATTATTCATTCTTCTCCTCTGTCAGCATCTATCAGCAGATGATCTCTAAAAGCCATGCAAAACCTACTCTTAGAAAAATCCACATGAAACCTACCCTAAGGCGTCCCAACTCAGGGAGATACTGGCTTACAGCCTACAGTGAACCTGGAGAGCTCAAAGGACCTTTCTTTATATTGCTCTTTAGAGGACTGCAAGACGATTGACTTTGGTTAGTACTTTTTCATTTTGGCCATAGTTCTTGTCAGGTAATCTTGGCAACTTTCAGAGTGGGCAATGATCCAGGCAGGAAGAGTTTTTGGTACATTTCTCAGGCAACAGGAGTTTCAGGTACAGTTAGGGAGTGCCTAATTGTCCCAACTCGCTGTACGTGCACCCAGGACAAGAAGGTACTGGATAGTCTCAACTCAGTGCACTGGTAGATTAGAAAGTGCCAGATTGTCCCACTCCACTGCACTTGTAATGAAAGCAAGAACACAGTGTTGGCTGGTCCTGACATTGCAACTGGGTCTGCACCAGCACACACCCCAATGGGAGAAGAAGCAGTGGGGAAGCATCTTTTTTCCCCAGAAACAAGGGCTACTTAAAAATTGTGCCTAAGAGGCTATGTAACTTTTTAATTTTCAAATGTGAATAATCTGTTATTCTTTCTGCATCCTTTTCCTTCATAAAGTAGTTTGGTACTAAAAAGTCAAATAGTGAAAAGTTTCTACAAAAATGGTAAATATTTCCTCTTGTGTCACTTTCAGTAGCCATTAGGGAATGGGAATATGTCTTCACTAATGGAGCTGGAGGCGGGTATTGATTGGGAGCTTTATGGCTATCTATACATGTATTGACATCTGCTGTTCTTTAATTGCTGTTGTTTATTCAATTACAAACAAAATGATTGCTTATGACTAATCCTATCCCAATATACTGTTGGTGTGTATATATATATATATTAAATTTTGAGGGAAATTTGCTCAAGAGAATGGTACAGATTTTCTAAATGAACTAAAGCCTATTTAATAAGAACAATAAGATAAAAAACTCTCTGAAATAGTAGCTTGAGATGAATTAATATTTTATTTGTAGCTCCTTACTTTGCAGTTCTTAGAGGTCTCAAAATGCTGTCTCCAGTGGTTTTCAACAGTGAAAGGCAGAATGTTGCTTTAAAAAATGCCAACTCAGCAGAGTGAAGAGCAGCTAGCCTGAAGGCAGGGGAGGGACTGAACTGAGCATAAAGGCTTCTTTCATTCCTCCAGTTCCTCATCTTAGTTGCAGTGTTGTCATCTGTGTTCAGGTAAACAGTTGACTGAAATTGTGATCCTAATGAAATTGGAGAAATAGGAAATTCACGTTGTAGTTCTGGTATTAATTTTTTATGCTAACTTTATCTTGAGGTTTTTGAACATGTTTGCATGACTGATCATGCTTGTTGAGTGACTATATCTTAAAGATACACATAGACCAACCATTGTCTATCCTCTTCTGTTATTTTTAAAATATTTCCTGGTGAGTCTAGGTTTGTATTTAGTATTTTGTATGTGTCTAACCATGAAACTGTCTCTACCAGTGCAATTCCTCTGATATAGATTTATTTTTATATTTCTAAGATGCCTTATATACTTTAAAGACTAAAGTAGAGAGATTTATAATTAAATGCTCCCTTCTGCAGCCCTTAATTTCACTGTTAATGATGGTAATAGCAGAAATAATCAGTGCCATTTCCTGTCCCCTTTACAAGCTTAAGAAAAATCTATGTCACTAATTTGTTTATATAATGCATTTTGCAAGCTAATTTACTTGATGCAGTAGTACAAATAATCCTTTAAATAGCATTATAGATTAAAGGACAGATTCTGCCACCTTCATTCATATTAAGTTATGCCCTATTTTGCAAGCAATTCCTTTGGTTTTAATAGGACCAGTGTAGGGGTAGAATTCCACTGAAGTAGAACCTGTTTGTTTCCCTAGGACTTTAATTGTATAGTTGTAATTGTACCATTTCAAACTCTCTCATATAAGTAGCTGTGTATAAGTAATGGAACTGTGACTTTCTTAGAAAATATAATCATCTCATTTTTTTGAGATTGCCTTTCAGCTTGCTTCCGTCCTCTGTCTGTCTCCCCAGTAGATACTCTGTTTCTTCATTTACATGGAGAGGAATAGAGTGTGTGTGTCAAAAAGCCTTGACAGTAAAAGAATCTGAAAGAGGTAAAAGAGGGTTATTAAAGTCAGATATGAACCATAAATCAGTCAAGGCAATAATAGCACATTTTCTAGGCCTCCTCCCCATATTTTATTCATTATTTGTTTTATAATAACATCTATATGCTTCACAGTAAGATTCACTGGAAGATAAATTCCTTTCCCCGAAGACCCTAATAAAGTAGGTATTTAGAAATGTAGTATGGTAGTTCCTACCAAACTCAGCTAATAACCAGGGAACACAATGTATAACAATTAAATTAGAAAGTAAATGGGCATTAAGGTGTCAGAAAGATTCGATTGTTTTTCTCTGATTTGAATTAATTATTTTCTGAAGGTTATAGCCTTCTGTCTGTCATATCTTAATGATTTCACTTTGGAAAGTCATTAGCATGAATCAGAGTAAGTGGAAGACTCTGTAGTCAGCCCAAGATTTGACAGTGACAAGGAATTTTTTAAATAATGCCTTGAGATAATACCCTGATAACAAAAAGAGTCTTTTCTGAAAGCTCTTCTTAAAAACAGGTTTTCCCATGGGCAGGAGAACTAATAAGTTTATTTCCTTTAAAGTTTGTTTCTACATGCTCTTTGTTTATAGCTTTTTAGTATGGACGATTGTCAGTAAATGCTGTTATTGATTTAGACTTACAGATTTGCTGATTGCCCTGCTGGTTGCTGCATCTTTTGAATGAATGAGGATCAGTTTTAATTGTCATTCCTTTGATAAACACATTCAAGGGCTCTACTTTACCTGATGAGTGTTGGTCACAAAACTTGGACCTTCATACATTCAAAATCTTCACTTGCTGTTATATTTAATTGAAATTTGCCAAATAGATGAAAAGTTATGGGTAGGTAGGCAAGTGGTATATCTCATAAACTGTTTCCTCAAGAATTATTCTTTTAAGTAACAAAATATGTCCCAGAAATAACTAACTCAGTGTATGTTCTTTTATGCATTTGGTGGGGTTTTTTTACCATTACATTTTTGTCTTATCCTAACGATATCCTAACGATATCACTAGTAGAGCAAGCTATTTCAGCCATGCATGCAGTTAATTACAGCAAAAGGTACTTTGGTTTTATCTGGGATTGCGAGAAAATACTCCCCCTTTCTTTCACATCTCACTTCAGTCCTCTAACAATTTCAACTCCTTCTGTTTGTTTATAAATTCCAAGTTGTTTTCATTCTTTCACATGGGGATAAACTTAGGAGAATGTCTGTTGTATTTATGGACATGTATTTTTCACGCTCATTAGCTAATGTTATCCTAGAACAGGCTCCTGACTCTGAGAGAAAAGAACCCATCTATCGTAATTTCTCTGCAAAGATTAGATACTGAGGCAGCTGCATGCCATAGCCTTGTCCTGTCCAAATGCAGAACTAACATCAACAAAACATTATTAAATATATTTTGTAGTTATTTTGTCCTCCAAGTGTTTAGTTAGATGTTTTTATTTTTGACTACTCTTGATTCATCCGGTGAAGACATGTGGGACTTTAGGGGCAGGGAGGGAAAAACCCATAAATTTAAAAAAGGCCCAAAAAGAATGTCTGTCTTGGAATTTTTCTGTCTGACTTCAAATGTCATTTGAAGGCTCACCTTTTTATGGTTTAATAGAATAGCATTTATAAGTTGCTAAAAGACTTTGTTGAATTGTTACCAGAGAAGGATGAGGATACAGCATTGAGGGACGCTTTAATTACTTCCTTTGCTAGCACCAGCAACTGAAAATGCTAGATTTTGCCAGCTTTTAATAAACCTCTTAATAGGACTTGATTTTTGGGAGAGGATAGGCATGACACAATAAAATGGTGGAATAAAATGAAAAATAGATCACTCAATTCAATAAAATTCTATTTTAAAGTGCAAATATTATTTCCAGCTCTAATCTTGTATTACTGTAAAATAATTGAAAAAATATTGTTATATATTAATAAATACTGGAATACTTAATTCTAGATTTTTAATACTGTTTTGGGGTGCTATGAATTAAAAGAGAAATTAAGTGTAAGAAGGTTTATATTTTCCTTTACATTTTCCTCTACTGGCAGTTAATAAACTAGATCATTTGTACTTAGTATAAGAATGAATGCTGGTAACTAACGATAGCACAACAGTGCAAATGAAAACTGTAAGCATCATGATCTTGACTTTTTTTTCAATATAGAACAGCCTTGTTGTCATGTTCAATTATAATTTACTGGTTAACTGTCCTTCAGAATCAGCCATTATATCACTTATGAAAACAGAAGCACTTAGTTACTTTCACTAATTACCGTCCTCTTTTTTTTTTTTTTGATAGAATTGCTGTTGAGCTCTATTTCTGATTAGCAGGGCAAGAAATTGGAAGGCTGAAGGCTCTTCAATTCAGATATAGAAAACTATCACATTTCCTGCTACATACTGAAAATCCCAAGGGCCTGTTTGGTTTGTTAGGCAGAGAATTTTAATCCTTTTCTCCTACCCAGGTTTTGGAGGGGTTTTGGGGGTTCTTTTAAAAAACCTTGATGAGATTATACGTATATTCATGCATTGACTCTTAGTGGGTGTTTATTTCTTTTAGTAGATTTATATTAGAAGAGCGTAGACTCCTTTCTGCCTTTCAAATTCTGTTCATATTGGACTTGGTATCCAGTTCTTATATATTGGCAGATACACGCATACATGTGTTCTTACTATAAGCTTAATTTCTTTGAGAGAGCAGGCTAACACTTGTGTTGGTGCAGAGGAGAATACAGAATTATTCCTGTGGCTGTAAATGGAGAGAGTTATTCTCTCAAGAGAGTCTTGTCAATTTGTGTCTGAGAATGCAATTAGAAGAACAGGGAATGGCAAGGGAATTGCACAAGAAATGCGTGTTACTGTAGTGAAAGTGAAATGTGCTATCTAGGATTTTTAAAGAGAGAAGTCTAAAAAGCTGAAATAAAAGATTTTTGTGGACTGCATATTTTTCACTCATTTTTAGTGATGAAACAGGATTGTTTGTGGTATCTGTCCCTCATTGGAGGAAATGAGCTTTACATCCTTGTTTTGCATTTCTTGATGAATTTTACTTCAGAGATGATTACTCACCTCCAGCCTTTGTTTTTTATGGATTAGAACTTAAAATTAATCCAGTGCTGTGTAGCCAGTTATAATTCCTGTGCTACTGAAGTTGGAGAGATACTCTCCAGAGGTTTTGTTCTGGGTGTCAGAATCTGTGAACACCTGATGTCACTCTGACACAGTGAACACGTTAACATTAGTTAGTGAAATGATGTCTTTGAAGTCCTGACTGTGGTCAATGAGGCAACTGGACCTTTAGACATGGAACAAGCTAGAAAAAGGATACAATTCCATGTAGCTGTCTTAAAACTGTACAAACTGTTTTAAAACTGTACATGTATATGCATATCTCATGTATTTTGAGGAGAGGAATTACAGGCTGTGCAGAGAATGAAAACCACAAAATATTAAAAATTCAGGGTAATAGTTAATTTTTAGGGAGAATCCTGCCACAGTTACAGGAAGACTGCTGTCATTAGCAGTCCTTAGCTAGCTAATAGCTTAGCTATTTTAAGAGTTGGTAGGCTTTGTAATATAGTCTTTATTAGGTAGACTTTATAAGTATTAGGGCAAGACTACTGTGTGACAGCAGAAGCACTTTACGGTACTTTCAGTTATAGTTTTATCCGTGTAGCCATGTAACTTCTGCAGCACCATAGTTGATATTATGCAATTTAATTTATCTACTAAAGAACAGAATATTTTAACAAGGGCTTTGATTTTTCCGGATGTGGAGTATTTGTACTATGGACGTGGAAGACTTCAGGGTGTAAAGTGTTTTTAGAATGTATCTTCCTTTTAGAACAAGTATCTGTGCCAGCCTACACACAGATTCTTAGAGCTGTTCAATAATTGCTTTCTCCCATGAGGCTCCTCGGCACTGAAATAAGAACCAGCATGGTTAACCCTCATTAAAACAAATAGGTTGATTTCTTACTAAAATGAAAGACCTCTTTTTAATCATTTGGCTTCATGCTATTTAGAAAAATGTTCAATTATTAAAAGGCTGCTGTAATTTAATGGACTAGAAAGACTCTGCACTTCATTAAATTGTATGAAATGCCATGTTTTTTCTTGATACACGAATTATTCCCCTTGTATTTCTCAAACTATCAAAGCTTTCATCTTATTGTTGGATATAAATTTAAATCTTAAATTTCACTCATAAACTTGGAAAATTAAGATACTTTCTCTGTCAAGTACTCATAAAAATAATGGTAAGTTAGGCAAGTACTTTCATGGGTCTGTCTTGTAACTTCACAAGCAATGCTTTTTGTGAAGTAGAAGTGCAGTCTACTTCCTTATTTATACAAACTAGGAAACATGTAAATTGTAGGCATCTTAATAAAACAACAAGAACAAAAGGCAGGTGTTGGAGATGGTTACATCTATGCATGTGGTTGCCCACAGACAGGCTCCAAGTGGTTCAGGTGTAAGCTAGCTGCACTCCAGAAGCCATGTGAGCAAATGCAATATGTTGACCCCACGTTCAGCATGAGTGTTGTTATTGCTTTGTTTTCAACTCCTTTTGCAAATTGACTTTTGCATGGATTAAAGTGTTTTATTCTTTAAATAATTGAAAATTAGCATTAGTGAGACCAAGATAGACCTTTTTTTTTTTTTTTTTTTTTTCTTTCTACAGGCTAAATCTCTCTAGTAGCAGACTGATACCACAGATATGCATGTATATCTTTTTAAATACTGTGACTACATAATCCTAGTTAGTTTAGAAATAAATTAAATGGCCCTACCCCAGGAGAGCATCTCCTGAGAGTTCTGTTAGTAAAGACATGCTATGTTTTTATGCTAAAATGCGTGAGTGTCCTTTAAACAAAATGTGTGTCATCTGAAAACTTGCCGTTGCTTAACTTTTCTGAAACTAAAGCCAGGTAAATCTGTGTTGTTAAAATTACTGGGCTGGATTCTTCATGTAATTGTCTTTAATATCTGATACTTTTGTTCTGATTACTGAAGACAAATCATTATTTATAGTTTCAGTTTAGTAAAATATGGTTGGTATAATGCTTTGCTGATGAAAATGGTCGATTTTCTTTAAGCTTAGTAGCTATTCTTGTTAAAGCTCTTCGTAACAGTTACTGTGCTTTCTTCGCAATGCTTTTTGTTTCCTTCTTCTTCCCATTCATCTCTGAACATACATCAAGAAATTTTATTTAATGGTTCAAATTCCAGTCCATGGCTACTCTGCCCCAATTTTGTCAGAGAAATATGTTCTGAAATATTTATATCTCTCACTGAGGATTCACAAATGAATGGTTTTATCTAAGGCTGAGGAAAAAGTGTTAGTAAGAGAGAAATGATTGCCAGTAGGTCTGCTGTTGTTTCCACATGCAGGAAACAGGCAAGCCCATTTCTTACTTGTGCTTTTATGTTACATCTTCAGCTTTCTAGACATTGTATGTGCTTTCTTGGGAAAGTATTATCATTCTGAATGATATGCTCAGTTTCAAAGAAAATGGATTCTCTAATATTAGCAGCTAATGTTATTTTCAGACATTCATTTCTAAGTAATTGAGCTTGTTGCGATTTTATTTCTTTAGTTTTAGACACACAATTGTAGGGGCTCATGTAATGCTCTGGTCTTGAATGGAGCTAGAGAGTCCTGCTTTACCCTAGTTTATCATTTCTCTTCACTGCTCCTGACAGCATATATCCGTGTTTTCTCTTGTGCTAGCTCTGATGCTTCTTGGAATCTGCTTGCTAAAATGGCACAAAGTTTACTTGACAAACAAGAAAGCAATACTTTTGTGATGGTTTAGCAAGTTGAGTGAGCTAAGTAAGGATTTGTCATGAGGGATGTGTAGCTACACAGCTAGGACCTGAACAACAGGAAGGGTGAGTGGAAGAGCCCCTTGACCCAGCAGAAGGGAGAAGGTATATGATTATATAGCTAGGGTGTGAGTAGAAGGGGGGGTGAGTGGGGCAGTCCTCTTTCTGACGTGACTGAGTGGTAGATTCTGTGCCAGAAGCCCAGTGCCTACAAGTACTGTGTGTTAGCCACTGCTATGCTGAACACTGCAATTTATCGATATACTTATGCTAGGTTTTAAGAATGACAGCATCGATTAGCATAAAAAGCCCTCTACCATAAGCGTCACACAGTAAATATTTGTGATATGGGAAGTTACCCAGTATTTTTTAGAATGGAAATGTATTATCACAGATACAACTTCCTAGAATGTGTGTACTTCTGAAGTGGTCTGATTTTTTGCTGGTAGCTTGAAGTAAAAATTGCCGAAATATTTTGTTTAGCAAAATATGAAGACAGCAATTCAGAAAATACAAAATGTTATTTCCATTTTATCTGTCTAGGAATGTTACCTAAAGATAATGGAGCTGAGGGGAAGAGGTTGGTCAGAGTACGGATAGCTGAGGACTTGTTTAGTTGTGGAAATAAAACTTCTGGACTGATTGAACACTGGTTCAGTGAAAGTAGATCCTTGTATATTTTTGTGTACTTCTAAATGCAGCTGTCTTTCAGATACGTCTCATTTTAAAATAAAGTTTTTTATTTTTTTTATATTGGTCCTTAATTGCAGTTTCTGAAATAGTCTGGTTTTACTTTTAACTAGTGTCTTTATTTGGAATGTGACTCTTTTTAATTCCAGATTTTCTTTTGTATTTCTGTTTTACGTGTGTTTGGTTTTGAACCCTTATTGAAACTTTCATTGTATTTCCACAGCCAAGTAGGTGTTTCAAAACATTAAAAAAAATAGTAACATTTTCATTTTTTTTGTTAACTTCAGCCAAGTATTGGGAAATATGCAGTTGAAAAAATAGAGGGGAGAAGTGACAAAAGATTCTGGCACATAATTGACAGTATTACACCTGTCCTAAAGTTCTGACTGCAGGAAATATTTTTGCTTTGTCAGTACTTCATAGGTCTTTATTAATAACTAAATCTTGTTTTAAGAGATTGTTTCAAAGGAACTTCTTATTGGAGCTAAAGCTTAAAACTTGTTATTTTATTCCATACATGTGCCATATAATGACCATTACTTTCTTTGAAAGTATGTACTTTTCTGAGAGTAAACATCAGAGCACAGCTTCTGTTTCAGGATCTTCAGGTCTTTCATTAAGACTAGTTAATGTAGTCTTTCATTGTTAGTCTATTTATAAATTAAAGAAACATATTGCCTGATAGGGTAATACATACTTACTGATGGTAGATTTATGTATGAAGTATTTTAAAATAAGAATGCAGCAAATTTTTTTCAGGCTTTAAAAAAAATATATTTGTGTTTTGTCTTAGATTATTTTCAAAAATATTAGAAGAAAGAACTAGAATATCATATTATGTTTTCCATACATAACCCCCGCCAACCTTTATTGCTGCTTTAGAGGGGCTGACTTTAGGAGCTAAGAACTACTGGCCCACAGGGAGAAGAAATCAAGTGTCGCCATAAGGTTACTTGTCATATTCTCAGACCGTGAAGTTCAGGTTTCTATCTGAAAATTAACTTCTCTTTGGCTGTCACTTCAGTGACAACAGTATGTGAACTAAATTCTCTGCTCCCTCATTCATTTTTCATGTTCCTCTCTGAGGACATAGTGCCTTGAGATCAAAACTCCCATTTACCTGATACACTAGTTCTGTATGTTATGGCTAAATTTTAGATGAAAATTACAGCTTATACTTCGAGGTCACATGCTTCAGAAATAGAAATAGATGCTATTAAAACTTTTGGTTCCACCAAGAACTATTTAATAACCAGAAATATTATTTTGTAAAACAGAGCCACCACTATTGTTTTTTTTTTCAGTAAAACAGAAGCTACTAATACTGCATTCACCGACTGATAGAATGAAAAATGCATTGAGAATTTTTATATGACCCAGTATTCTTTTTATTTCTGGGTAGCTATAACATCTGTACATATAGCAGTCTTATTTGGTCCGCTGATGGAATAAAACATTAGTTCCTTTTATTAAAGTTTTAAACATCAAATTTCTAGGAACTTTTATCAAACAGCAGGATTTCTTACTCTCACATAACTCCAGAATTTAACAATACCTGTCCAGAGAAACGAATGCAAAATTTGTCAGTATAAATTTATCTAACGAACCTTTACTACAGGAATATTCATTATCAGTTTCTTGGAACTGTGTTCTGTCGGTGTTTAAAACCTACAAAGAAACCCAAGACGGTAACAGCAGATCCGTTGACACAGTGATCACCAAGTAAGCACGCCTTCTGACTGGATGTTTGATCTTGACCTTGTCTGTACTTCATAATCCTCTACTCATAAGAAAAGTGCCTCTATTAATTTTTCATATCATAGAGAGCACTGATGATCAAAGAGGTAAACAATCCACAATATGCACTTGGTGTCTGTTTCTAGCTGTCCTTTTTCTACTCTCAGGAACGTGCCTCATTGAAAAACTATTCAGAGACAGTAAGTCCTTATCGCTGGAGGCATGGAATTTGTATGGTCTTATCTCAGAGGAGGAGACTTTATTACTTCCTGCTTCCAAAGAAGAAAAGAGGTGAATTCAGCTGAGGGAACTGAAATTATTTCAGCTGCTGTGTTGTATTCACGTTAGTCACTACTTTATTTCTAGTAGCAGATTAAAAGCAATAGCAAAGGTACATACTTTCATAAGTATCCATGCAGCCAACATAAACCTTCCTAGATCCTCACTTGGAATATATTACATTCCTGTATTAAGCCCCTGTACAGGGTGCTGCTTTGAGCTTTCAGTCGCAGTGAGAACACTTAGGAAGACACTGTAGTGGTAATGGCCTATGTATGCTGACAGGCTGTGCGTTGTTAGTGTATGAAGATGTCTGGGTTATGAAAGACATTTCCTGTGAACAAATTGAAAGACTACCAAATGCAGTCATTGCTCTGGTCCAAGAATATAAAAGATATCAAAGGAAGTCTGCAAACAATATGTAACTAAAGAACAGGGCTCCTTTTTTTCTTTTGAGTACCCTCTTATGAAGGGTATCCCTAAAAAAGTATGCAGTAGACCTTTCTACTGTGTCTGCCCTGTAAAATTTATGGCCACAGTTCTGGGCTCACAGAAGCATAAGTAAATCCACTGTTAATGGATGCCAGGCTGCACTGTGAAATCAAGTTTGCAGTTTCCAGTATGAACCTGGTCACCTTTTAGATCATGTGACCTCTTACAGACATGTAGCACCTCATGCAATAGCTTTTTCCATTATTTATTTATAGACATGGAAGGAGCAAAATGAATCTACAGTCCAGATAAGTGCATTGTACAAAAATTGCATAGAGGGTTTTTTTAAAGAGAGCAAAACGTTCTAGAATTTTATAAGTTAGGCATATGGAGTAATGTTTTTATGATTGAATCAGCTGATACATACTTTTCTACCTTGAGCTATTACTGCTAAGTAACCTAGAATTACTTATAATTGAAAGCAGGCCCAGCAATTTTGTCTTTCCCCATTACTTGAAACATGTACAATCTATTTGCTTGACTCTCACGGCGCACCTGATGACAAAGGCTGAAGGAAGTAATTTGATTTACTGTACTTGACAAAATGTTAATGACTGTCTGAATTAGAAAGATTTTATTACATCTTTTGAAATAATCTTCTCTAATTGTACAAAGAAATCACATAAGACAACACGTTTTCACATGAAAATATTTAAGTGCTAATGTAATCAGTGTCACGTTTGTCTTTGTACTTAATGTTGTCAAATACATTGGATTAAGCTTTCTCCATGTGGTCAGTGAACCTCTTCCACAGTATCTCTAGCATGTATGTATAGTACTGTCCAGTTGACAGTCTCTTGATGTTTTTGTTTTTACTCATAGCAGCATTGTACAGAGGATATAACATTTTTCTTTGTACCAAAGTGATACGAGTCATGAATCTGGCTCTTCTCTATTGACATCTAATTCATCTGGTAGTCATGTTCACTTCTACACCTTTTCATGAAGGATGCTTTCCTTAGAGCCGTGAGGCAAAAAGTATTCCTCAACCACAGTGAACTCATCTACTGAAGGAAATTGGTGTTAATTGAATTATTAAGCTATAGGTTTAGTTTTCTTCCATATGTTCTGTGATGATTACAGAGACGTTTGCCTTTTTTATTCAGAAAAAAAGATTATAGAGCAAGTTCCTTAGTTGCATTTTTTATTAAGGGGTGTTATAAGTAGCTACCACCTCCAGCAGCTCCGGGGGGTTCCTTCTGCTCAGCCCAAAGACCCTGGGGTCTCCACAGTTTAGACCAATGGATGTGGCTGCTGCTTTCCCATTTGCAGGTTCAACCAATAGTGAGAGTAAGTCTGGCTTTACACTAGGCTCATGGCTTCTATCTCCTTTTTATTACCCTACTTGGAAAGTCTCTCAGTAAAAAGCAGGTACGATAAACAGAATGATTGCTCCTGAATTCAGCAGGTGGCATTTTCCAAAATTTCCCGGTGTGCATTTTGGCAGCCATAGAAAGAAAGCTTGTTTCTAAAATTATCAGTTGCCAGACTGTTTTTTCGTTCTTCTGAGCTTAATAAATCCAATTGAGGCTGACAGTATTTTTCGTAAGTAAATTTTAAATGTGAGTAATTTTCAGCTGTTGTGTCTTCGTTTTTGTAGAACCAGAAATGCATGGCTTTTCAGTGTTTAAGGGTACTTATGTTTGCATTTATTTACCTATTTACCTTTTTTTTTTAAGGTGCAGTACTGCTAAATTACTAATCTTGGATATTATGCTACTGTACAATGTAATAAAAAACATTTCTAAAAGCACAGCAATCTATTTTTTGATCACGAAGTACAGTAGGATGACAACCCATTGTACCTTATTTCCTCCTGACATTAATCTCCAGGAGTCCTGTGAAACGTTCCCCACCACCACCCTTGAGGATCCAGAGATAGTTAAGTTTTAGTTTGAAATGTGTATTTAACTGGAAAGACGTGATCTTCCCAAATTCTCTTTGGTTTTGCTTTTCCCTCCAATGGTTGCTAACTCCTAGTTCTGAGTCATCCATCAAAACTGGCCTTGCAGTACATTAAGCTTCTGCAGTGACTCATCATGGATTTGATGTAGGTAAGGAAACTGCAGCTGACAGGGTAGAGCAATTCATGTCTCAAAACTGTATATGAATAAAGTGCAGGTGAACTTTGACAGTTCAAGTGTATTTTTAATTTGACTTTCAGAGAACCCTAGATGCCCCCAAAGATAATATAAAATGGAATAGTTGAATTGAAGCCTGTCCCTTGAAAACTGAAAGGTACCAATGGGTATGCAATACTTTGGAAGAATTTGTGGTTTATAATTTATCTGAAGACAAGATCAAGCTCTTAATTCACTGCTGAAAGAGTTAAAAGACTAGCTTTGTTGTTGAAACTCAATTTTGGGAAAACTGGAAACTGTTAGTAGAATGCCTTCATTGTGTGTTATCACTTAGCAAAAGCAAGCCACATGATGTGAAAAACACAAGCAAAACTGACTTCCTCCCTTTTAGAGCTGTGGATTGTAGTAAAGCAGAAATGTTTTTAAATTTGAGTGCAGTTGGTTGATTGGTTCTGTTCTAATTCAAACCAGGACATTTAGAATTTGGGTAATTCATTAACCAGACTGTCATTTATCCAAGCATTTTATCCTCTTTTTACTTCTGCAGTAACTATAATCTTTATTTTTAATACTTAAGACTTAAAGGCTTCAGCAGGAAGATGCTATTTTGGTGGTAGTAGGACTGGCAACAAATACTGGTGTTAGATCTTAGCACTTGTGTGTAGATTTTAGTGCTCTGCAAAGAACAGTTTAAGTCTGAATGGGCTGTATTTTACAAATGTGAGAACTAGCATGTATTGTTTTCTTGGTTAAAGAGGAGAGAGCTTTTTTTCCCTTCCTTCCTCTCCCAGTACATTCCTTCCCAGTTGGGAAGATTGTTCCCATTTTGGGGCTGACCTTCAGATGTGCAACAAAACTGTTTGCTAACTGAAGCCTGTGGAAAAAATCCTTTGGCCCAGACGAAGAGATGGTATCTCTGAGGTTGTATATTGGGCTATCAGTAGAGTCATGAATGACCTTCTTGTCATCCTAAAACCTTTGGTAGATTCTGATTCTTTTCTAGTCTCTGAAGCTTAAAAACAAAATGAAGAAATGGACTTTGACAAATGTTTTGTTTGGGGTTTTTTATTTTAAAAAAAAGTGCTGACCAAACGCAGAAGAGATATTTTAAAAAAAACACGAATGTGTGTTTAGAGAAAAGGTCATTCATTTTTTTATCTGTAGGGAAACATGAGAGCGGCATCTTGGTGAAAGCTTTTTTCTCTTATGCTATGAAGCTATTATTTTTCCTTTTTACATATATACGGCCAAGATTTATAACTGTTAACTCAAGCATCTTGTACTTGTTCCAAGCACATCTTCATTGTTTGCTAATCCTTGTTCTCAGGTTACTGAACGAGCTTTGGCTCTGTTTTATTGCAGCTTTGTGTTGATTTAGTGGGAAAGATGTGTTGTGAAACCTTTGCCTATGTGATCGCTGAAGGAAAGCGAGAATCAGTTGATTATTTTGTGGAAGAAAGTAATGATAATCCAAAATCTTGCTATGAATCTCAGTGTCCCAGTTACTGCTTTTTAAATTAAATTTTGAGTAGATTAAGAATTAGACAATTTGAGCTGCCTAGGAAAATTCTACCTGAATTATTTTTTCCAATGAAGAATGCAGTTTTTGAAAATCAGAGTCCTTCACTGTGTGCTGTGTCTGCATTGCTTAACTGCTAAACTTTAACGTTCTTTACTGACTTGGTATAGACTACACAGTGTCTTCGCTGTTGACATGCTAAATGAGAATCAAAATGAATATGCCTAACAAGGCAAGGCTGAATGAAAGCATTTCCTTAAGATGGTCAAATAAAATGAAAATATTTCTACTCAATGGTAGAAATATATGCTCAGTACTGATCTTTTTCTTTTCAAAATGTTTCTTTTTTTACTTTTTTTAAAATTTCTGTATACAAAAGAAAAAATTTGTAACTTCTTATTTTGAAATACTTTTTTCTCACCAGATTCAAAATGAAAACAATCAATGAGAATAATATTTGATAGATGCCTTGTATATTTCTGTGCACAGAGAAATGTTTAGCACAAAGCAATGCAATCTGAAAAGGCAGAGCAGAGAGAGTACTTAGTACTTTCTACATGATTCACAGGTCATTTCCTGCTAAAGTAAAGAATTCATTGATCAGCACCTGCTTATTATGTTCCAAATAGGCTAGAGGGACTTAACGTACCATAATCATGGTCAGAAATCTGGAAGAATTGATTTAAACAAGGTAAAAAGCTAAAATAAACCTAACAAACATGGCTGGAACAAGCAGGGTGATGGATGAATGAATAGGCAGGGAAGGCTTTAGCACAACGTTAAACTACATCATGAAGTAATGTCCTTGGAGTGCGAAGCTGTGTGAGGCATGTTTTTTTGGACTGCATAGAAGTAGATCATAGAAAAATCTACAAGGAAACAACAACAGAAAGTAAATGTCTAGTGAATAGCTTTGATACAGATGATTTTTAATTTTAGCCTTACTATTATTACCAGATATGTCACTGTCTTCAATATCTTAAAACCTGAATTTTGATATTGCTCTGATGTTATTTAATAGTGTGCCAATGCTGAGGTGGGAAATATATTCTTTAAATGAATATTTAAAAATGAACACTAGAGTGCACATTTAAATTCTGTGCTGTTTGAATACAGAAGACAATTAAATAAAAATCAATACTTTCACATTATTCAGACCTGCACTGTGTATCAGCAGTAAATTTGTAGCCCAGATGGTGTTTGTCATCCAGAAAACTGTAATTCTCTGTTCTGTATCATCTCTTCATGTTTTTTAATTTGTGGGAGAGCTGTAGTCACTACCATACAAGGAGAACCTGCATAAAAAGGCTACAGGATGTGTTGCTAAGAGGTATTATAAGCTATACAATGTGTAATGCTGGAGGGTGTTCAGTACAAAGGAGCAAGTGCAGGGGGTCCACACGGGGTATACTGGTGTTTTCACTTGAGCTAACCCAAGCTTTATTCACTTACAATAGATTTGTTAGAAAACCCCTCAAAGTATGTGATACAAAAGACAAGCAGAAGTTGTATGTGGCTACAACTTGCTTTTTAACATGATCCAAAGAACTGTAGATAATAGGTAATTTTATTTCCACTTTTCACTTTACAGAAAACCTCTTAATTTCTGTTAATACAGGTTTTGAAGCTTTGCAGTGACCAATCTATCTGTAGCAATGGGAAAACTACGCTGTAGATAATAGTAACTTTTTAAAAGGCACATTTTTTGAAAAATAAACGTGAGCTTCTGGCTCATGGATTATCTTTCTTACAAATGTAAGTTGGACCAAGGATGTAGTGACTTTCTAAGCCACTTTTGTAAGACAAATCCAGTATGCTGCTTGCTTATATTTTTGATCTGAAGAGAATGCTTACCAATCCGCTGTTGATTTTAAGTTGGTGTTCAGAACTCTCTGATAAGCCATTACACTACTATCTTTAGAGAGTTATCGGTAACTTGCATGTGCAAAGAAATACTTTCCAAGCTTTTGCATGCTTATAAACTGGAACTTTGCTAGATTTACTCTTTGCTAATTGCGATCCTTGTCATTTTATTAACATATCAGAGGAAAATCCTCCTGTCTTGTTTTCTGAAGCTACTTCTCTCATTTCATTACACTAAACAAACAAAAAAAAATTTTGCCAGCTTGTGTTAGTACTATGACTTGTCATATCTTGCAGAACCCTTCACAAATGCAAGAAAGCCAAGCCTCGTGCTCACTATATCAAACCACTTGAATATTTTTAGGCCTGCACCTTTATGTATAATTTATGAATACTTTTGAAAGATAGTCCCATAGACACGACATACTGTACCGCTTGCATGAATAGTGAATTCTGCTTTAGGGAAGAGTGATAATAATTTGGATGTGACAGTGTTAAAAATAGCCAGCACAGCAGCATAAAGAATATTTATTGACTATACAATTACATTCTTTGCCGTAAGTATTCTATCAAATACAGAGTAAGGAATGAAACTGTGCCACTAAGAAAAACTTAGAATAGTGTTTTTTGATTATGAAATTCTAATAATGTCAAATAATGTGTGTACCATCTCAAAAATTAAGACAGACTTTAAATGCTTAAAATGGAAGCCTGAATAGTCAACTGTCAAAACTAGTGTAAACTTTCGTGTCTTGTCTGCTATAAAAATTGGAGGGAGGGGGAAGAGAAAAAAGAGAAGTTTTCCAGTGTTTGTGTGGCATGCAAGAACTACAGATAGCAGACTTTTCTCTAAATGTGTCAAGTTAGTGGCTATAATTGCAATAAAAATAGCAAGCTGCTAAAAATAATTTCTTAAGTTTGTTCATTTGTTTGCTCTAAGATTAAATTTTTTATTTTTTTTTCCCAGAAGTAGAATTTTTTGGATGGAAGTACAATGTGGAATAAAAGGAGACTTATTTTCTATACTCCTCCTGTTTATGGATAAGAAAGATATTTAATGAATTTTGAAGTATTCAGATCAAATATTCTGATTTACAGAATATTACTTACAGAAAATAGTGGTTATCCTAGTGTAAATTTATGCAATACAAGTGCTCTTAGTTAAGCATGCCAAATAGATATAAAGTTCTCTTAGATGGAAAGGTGCAAGAACAAATCTGATCTAATGAACTGTGTGACATTCTCACCTCCTAGATACAATACAGCAATATACGTGCATGCACTGTTTACACAGGAGGTAGACTGAACAACAATCCAACTAAAGAGTAATTAGGAGGAACTTTGCTTAAATAGGACAAGGTAAAGAATCTAGGCCATTGAGTGCCAAAATATATTAACATGCTGTTTCTGATGTTCTTTCGTGTAGCTAGCATGACTTGGAGTATTTAAACAAGAGCAGAAGTTTTATTGCATTCTTGAAGTCCATATGTTTTATTTAAATTTTAATTGGGAAGAACTTTCAGGTTCCTAATGGAATTGAGAAAGAGCCTTCTGCAAGAAAAGCAGTAGTTTAGTTGGTAGAGCACTCTGCCAAGACTAGACCAGGAACTGAGTTTTGGTTCTGAGCTTTCTGGTAACAAGTGATCTAGCTAGCATTTGGCAAAGTTTGAAATCTCATTTGGTTTTATACATTAGGTTATTCATTATATTTGGATTTGGAAACATTGTAAAAGTTGGTCTTCATGTGTAATTTAGAAAAAATGAAAACTTCCTGAGCAAAGTCCAGAAGTTATGTAATCCATTATGGATTTTTTTTTTTTAAATTCTTACAATGTCGGAGCTCAGAAGTGTAGGATGTTGCATTACTTACAAGCAGTACTAAGGTGTGAATGAAGGGTGCTGTTTCAGCTTTAATCTCAAAGTTATTTGTTTCTTTCCTGTGTAAAACGAAACTCTTCATCAAAGCTCTCATTTCCTCTTCAAACTGATTGCGTGAGCTTAGAGGTACCATCTGCCCCAGGTGTCAAGGTAGTATTTCTGCTTAATGGAATCCATAAAAATGCATCCTTCTCCCCTCTCCCTCATCCTCTGATACCCATTTGCTGTGGCTGCCACACAGCGGTTCCTGTCAGTAGGCAAGGCACATGAGGGATTTTGGATAACCAACTTCCATTCTGCTTGAACCTTGTTCTTCCCATTTTGGATTCTCTTATTTTCATTCTGTCTTTTCTTTCCTCACTCACAAGCCAGAATCTGACAAAAGTACCTTCTGCCAGCACATGCAAATGAATTCCTCTTTTGAGTCCTGCAGTTTGATGTTATGCAAATCTTCCTTTTGCAGAATAACTTTGCCATTTCTTCATTCCTTCCAGTGTTGAATTTCAGCTGTGCTTCCTGCTATGGACATGTGCTGTACTGATAGTAGCTGTTTATATAGTCTTGGAGAACACAGGGTCCTCATGAAGGGCCAGATCATTAGATTCCTTCACCAGTTGGTCTGCAGGGTTCAAAAACTTGACGTTTTCCTCTGTTGGGTCCAGGCTTATGAAAATAAATGAGTCTTCTCCCTTTCACCCAATGGAGAGTTGTCTGAGAATCACAAACTTCACTTTCTGCTATGTCATACTGATGCTAAAAAAAAAAAAAGGGAAGAAAGTCTTTGGTCTTGAGTATTTATGCATTAAGTTATGTGGTGATTTGCTTTATTTTCAGCCTTTCTCTTGAATGATATTGCTCAAAAAACAGTATGCTCTATGGGTTTTTATACTTTGTCTAATCTAGCAAGCAGGTTGCAGTGACATTTAAAAGTATGCTATAAATTAATGAGCTAAAAAAATGACACTAGGAAATGTCGTAAAGCATCAGGAAAAATGTAAATATTTAAGGTGACTCGCTTAAACTTAATGAAAGATTTAAGCTTAACCTCTGGGGAAATCAGTAACTTCACACTTAAATATCATTTTATTGTTTGTTCAGTAAAAAAGTGAAAAATGGAAAAAATGGGACTAGTACTCACAAATAACCACGTCAGGCTACTGTGGGTGAAATTTTAAATATACTTTTAGGTTAAATGCATTTTTTTTCACTATTTTGCATTTTTGTAGCATTCCAAGAGCTATAATCATTAAGTATTTAATAAAAGCTACATATGAAAAATAGTGATACATTTAAGAAAATGTGGAAAAATTAATTAGCAGAGAGAATCTGCTAGATGCTGTTTATACCTTTTCCTGTGTGGTGGTGTTGTCTGTTGTCTCCTTATGCACCCTGCAGATGTAAAATGTGCATTGACTTGAAAGAACTCTTAGCTACAGATTAAAAATAAATTTGTGGATTACCTACTTTTCCTTCCTTTTTTTCCTGCAGAAACATAACTAATTAAGAGAAAGGTAGAGCTCTGCAAGTGGGGGGGAAAAAAACCAACCAATCAAAACAAAACTTTTGTCTTTAATTTAAGGTTGGTTCTATTCAATTAGGCCCAAGTTCCAACTGGAGATACCTGAGGTAAGGCATCTGAACGTGCTGTCTGACAAGCTACTTTCCCAAATACTTTCTTGACCTGCAACAATTTCTATCCCAGGGACTTCTTGAGACAGGTATGGAATCTTTGTATTTAAAAATAGGTATCTTACGTCCCTCCTTGCATCTGTGGAAACTTGTGGCGTCTGAACCGTCTGATGGCATGGGATTCCCACAACCTAGCTTTCATTTACAAAGATTTGCCACTTTTTATTTGTTTTGAGTGTGTTCCCTGTTGGCTTACTTTGATGCCTTTAAGGTCTTCTGTGAGAAGAGACAGTGAGTCCCTATTTGCCATTTTTATGCCTTTCATGGTTTTTTACATCTGTCATCTTCCCTTGCTTCCCCTCCCTTGGCTTAAGTTACTAAATTGTTTCTCATATAGGAACTGTTCCATTGGCTTTTCTAATGCTGTTACATTTTTTGAGATTGGGCATGGAAAACCAACACTGTGCACAGTGTTCAAGATAATAATACATAATAGGGGTACAATGATGTTCTCTATGTTGTTCACTATTGCTTTTTTAATAATTCCAAAGAGTTTGTTTCTTTGAGCACTGCAGAGCACTGAGATTCTGATTCTGAATAGTGTTGGTCAGCTCTGAACTTACTTTGTATGTGAAGTTAGAATTGCAGCATTTTCCATTTTTGGTATTGTGTTTCATCTGGCATTTTAAAATCTACTTTCTCGATCTTGTAAAGTTTTTACGTCATTCTCCACAGCCTACCTTCATCTGCACTACCATGAGAAGCTTAGTGTCATCACCAAACTTTGTTACTTCATTTTTCTCATCTTTTTTTCTCTTCTGTTTTAATTGGCTGAAGAGGTTAAACAGCTGTGACCCCAGAGAACTGTACAGGTGTTTTCTTTTAATGTGGAAATTGACAATTTACTCTTTTTCTTCCTACTTTTAGGCAATATTTATTCATACAAAGCCTACTCTTCTAGCTGCTCTGAAGTCTTGGGTGGGAAAGGGAGTGGGCCGTCAGTGAGAGCTTTTGGAAACACATGTAAATTTTATGAACTATATTCTGCTTATGTACATGATTTTTTGCTTCTTTCAAGAAATTATCTTAGGTCACACAGCAGAACTTTCCTTTTCAAATGTCTTGTTGCCTCTTCCCCCAAATATTATGTTGATCCGCATATCCATTAAATTTCTTATAATTTCTACTAATTTGTGCGTCAGACACATAGAGCTGGTATTGCACTGTCCTCAGTCTTCCCTGCGTTGCTCCCAGTATTCCCATGTTGTCATTTAGCTTTTTAAATCTTTAAAGGTTTAAAAGCATTCCAGTTTCTTCTGTCTTATTTCTTAGCCACCTGGTATTCTTGCAGAAGCATATGTACCAGTGTTTGTTATTCTGAACCTCTTCACGTATCATTTTATTTGTTCTGTTTTCCTGTCTTGACTCTTGTTAACCTCTGCTTCAGTTTTTAATTTAAAGAAAAAAAAAAAAAAAAGAACTTTTCTTGGGGTTTTTTGTTGTGTTTTTTTAAACCATTGTCGTGTTTGGCACTTGTTGGTTTCACCCTGCTCCTCATTTGAAAAACTGACATCTGACCTTGATTTCAATAGACTGTAATTCCTCTATATTGTAAATTAGTTCTGTTCTTCCTGAATAGACACTCTGTTCCAGAAGCAGCACTAGGTTCTGAAGATCCTGCCTTCTTAGTCCTTCATCTGTGACATATTTTAAATTTTGAGGACATCATTCAGCCTTGATCCTGCTGTTTGGTCAATTTTTTTTTTTATTTTTTTTTAAATTTGGACTATTAGCACTGTGTAGCTGTACCAGAGAATTAATTTACAATATTGTTCTTTTTGAATCTGGTTACAAATATTCTTTATAGTTTACAGTGCAGGCTACAAATATCTTTGGCATCAGTCTGTTTGCACAGAGCTCAAGAATTTCTACTTGTAACAGTAGAAAAATGTTATTTAAAATATTTTCTTTGAGATATGCATTCTGCTGGTAGCTAGAACTTTTATGCTGAGCTGTTGCATAAGCCTTCTGGAGTTTGCAATATATGGCTGTGCAACCTACTGGTGAGCAGCAGAACTAGGGAAAAATGTAGGTTGTGCTAAGTATTTGTGGTGAAGGCATGTTGTTTAGAAATACCTGTCATGTTCTTGGTAAAAGACAGACTTTGCAGTCACTTGCCATATTACTGATCTTAATAGTATCTGAAGAAAATTAATAGATGTTCTTACAGGGTCTTTACTTGTTATTTTTGTGTTCTCACATTCTGAAAATTGCTATTACTCAATCTATGCTCGTGGCAAATTGCATAAGTAGCAGCCTTAGTCATAGTAAAAGAGAATAGTTACAGTGTGTACTCTACTGAAATAGAGAAACTGAAAAAGCAGAAATAGAAATTAGTGATGTTGTTAGAACTGTGATGAAGAGTCTTTGGAAGCTTTGTGTCTTCCAGAAGTCTGTTTCTCAGTATTATGTGCTACTTCATTGTGGGAAAATTATCATATCTAGATGATTATCTATTTATGATGTGTATAAAGTTATTCATACAAATAACTTTGCAGAATATGCATCACCTAGTGTTGGAAGAATATTTATTATGAATTTGTATATATGTAAGACTCCTTTTGCAGGAGCTAAAAAAGGAAAACCATTAGGTGCCCTGTAAAAGGAAATCTTCAGTAGTATTTATCCAAATAGACTTTTATATAAAATAAGCATTAATAGACAATTAACATAGATAAAAAATCTATATATATCTATAACATATATATAAATTGCACTTTGTAGAAACATTGCATAAGGACAAAAGGCATCTTCCAATGATGTTCCAAAGTGCCTAGTCTGTGGTTCTTGCTGTTTCCATGCTGTTTTCAAAATCTTCTAGTTAGAGCTAGTCGCAGCATGAATGAATGGGAGTTCCTCCTTATGCTTTTTACTCCAGTTTGACAAAGATTTACTGGCACCCAAAGACTGGTAAGCTTTGGTTTTCTCTTTGTGCTCATAAGTTAGCTCGAAATTCATGACTTAGTAGTTGCCCTTTTTTTTTCTTTGATCTACAAATGTCTGTCATCTCTTGGACCTTCTACATGAAGTCTTTCACTATTAAAAGGGAAAGAATATGTTGCATATCTTCCCCCCAATTCCTCAAGAGAGTTGGTCAGTCTTATATGAGCCATTGATGTTGGATAAGATTTCAAGCATCATTCATACAAAAACTCTGCAATTCAGATTGCTTTTTCCCTGAAGTGTTAGATTGGAGGCTCTGGTTCTTTTTATTCACCCTAAAAATAACATCTGTTTCTTCCTGCATTATTGCAAACCATGAAGAAAACTGTTGGAACACGCAGGTAGCTTGTTTTGGTATTATATGCTTCACAAATAGTGATGAACTGGGGATCAATATATAGACAAAGGGATCTCTTGTAAGTTAAACTTGCAAAATTGCTTAAAATCTATTCTAAAGGTGAATGTTCTTTGGAGATAATCTCAATTTAGTAATGCAGGAAGAACTTTAACTAGTGCAGTAGATAGAGGATGCTTTTTGAGATATTTTAGGTCTCATTGTTAATTTCCCACATGTAGATAAGTTGAGTTTTTTGCTGTAGTTTTGTTGGGGTTTTTTGCTTGACCAACCTGCTAGCCTTCTGTGATGTTATAACCGGCTGGCTGAATGAGGGGAGAGCAGCAGATGTCACCTACCTTGACTTCAGCAAGGCTTTTGACACTGTCTCCCATAACATCCTCATGAAGAAACTCAGGAAGTGTGGGATAAATGAGGGGATGGTGAGGTGGTTTGAGAGCTGGCTGTGTGACAGATCACAGAGGGTTGTGATCAATGGAGCAGAGTCTAGTTGGAGGCTGTAACCAGTGGTGTCCCCCAGGGGTCAATACTCGGTCCGGTCTGATTCAACATATTCATCAGTGACCTGGACGAGGGGACAGAGTGTATCCTCGGAAAGTTCGCTGATGATCCCAAGTTGGGAGGGGTGGTGACACTCCAGAGGGCTGTGCTGCCATCCAGCAGGACCTGGACAGGCTGGAGAGCTGGGCAGAGAAGAACCTCATGAGGTTCAATCAGGGCAAGTGTAGGGTGCTGCACCTGGGGAAAAAGAATGCCAGGCACCAGTATAGGTTAGGGGGGACCTCCTGGAAAGCAGGTCCAAGGAGAAGGATCTGGGAGTCCTGGCAGACAGTAAATTATCCATGAGCCAGCAATGTGCCCTTGCTGCCAAGAAGGCCAATGCCACCCTGGGCTGCACAGGGCAGTGTGTGGCCAGTAGGTCGAGGGAGGTCATTCTCCCCCTCTGCTCTGCCCTGGTGAGGCTGCAACTGGAATACTGTGTCCAGTTCTGGGCTCCCCAGTTGAGGAGAGACAGGAACCTACTGGAGAGAGTCCAGCGGAGGGCAACGAGGATGAGTGGGGGATTGGAGCATCTCCCTTATGAGGAAAGGCTGAGAGAGCTGGGACTCTTTGGCCTGGAGAAGAGAAGGCTGAGGGGTGATTTAATGAATGTTTACAAATACCTCAAGGGTGGGTTGAGGGAGGATGGAGCCAGACTCTTTTCAGTGGTTCCCAGTGACAGGACGAGGGGTAACGGGCACAAGCTGGAACATAGGAGGTTCCATTTAAATATGAGGAAGAACTCTTTTTCAATGAGGGTGCCAGAGCACTGGCACAGGCTGCCCAGAGAGGTTGTGGAGTCTCCTTCTCTGGAGATTTTCCAGCCTCGCCTGGATGCAGTCCTGAGTGATGTGTTCTAGGGGATCCTGCTTTTAAGCAAGGGAAGTTGGACTAGATGATCTCTGGAGGTCCCTTCCAACTCTGAATATTCCGTGATTCCGTGAACTGTATACTGCTGTTATAAATTCATTGCTTATTATTTAGCTGACTTAACAGACTTGTAGACAGAAGCTTGAATTCCCAAAATAAAATAAATGGGAGATGAACAAATGTTGGAAAGCCCAAAAGAAGTTTATCAAAATCATTGGTGCTTATTTAGGAGAAGGTAAATTCTGATTGAAAAACAAGAATTTGGAGGCTTATATTTGCCCTTGCAGTACTTCTTTACAGTCACAGCAGCCTCAGAAGGATCCTGTTACATTGTTTGTTTGTTTCCCCCCTTCCAGTTTGAAAATCTCTAAAACTACAGAATATTTTTTCTTTGTCTTCAGTTATGATTTGTCTTTTGTTTTGAATGAATTGGAGAGTTAAAATGAACAAAATCATTCCACCGATATGTCAGTTTTCCTACTGAAAACCGCTTTTCTTCAATTTTTTCAACTTTTAGACTTGTATAATTTCACAGATAGGAAAATATTTATTACACATTACAGGTAGGATTTGTTTGGTTCTGTTATTCAATGAATATTTGTATGAAGAGATAATTGGGCTAATGAGACTATGAAACATGCATTCTATTTAGATAAATTGAATTTGCTTTAAAATGTATTCCAGTGGTAGGAAAGCAAAGTGGTTTAGATGTGCCGTTCTTTCATAATAAAGTTGCATTTTATACAATAAAGAATATTGAGGCTTATTACGAATGTTACCAAAGACATTGTGTGAGGTTTACTTGAATGCTTTATTTTTAGCTACTCAGTGTTTGAAGGCCAAGTGATATTTGCAACAGAAAAACTGTTCGCACGAAGAAAAGTGGGTTTTTTATGTTAGAAGGAACTTAGAATCATTGCAAGACATTTGATTAGTATTCATGGCATAAAAGGAAGTTATTTTCAGGGTAAAGGAATTTGTGAAAAGATAATTGGTTAGACCAACATTCTCATTAACCTAATTTGCATTAAATGTGCTTCTGTGAATTGTAGTTATTGCTTTTCCATTTGAAAGGCATGCTTTGTTAACTTATTTAAAGAGCCCAGTTAAACTACAGTTTAAGTCATACCCTTTAATTCAGCAATACAATGTCAAACTGAGGATCTGTTATTATGACTCTGAGTGTGGAGAATCATAAACCAGTTCTTGATCCCAGTGGATTTTCCTGATGAGGTAGGTTTGTTTAGATGCTTTCCATCTGGTCATTCTCAGATACTGAAAGCATTCAACTAAATCCTTTAGTTTAATTTTACTCCTTTATAAGAGCAGAGGGAACTCTTTATTTCCTGTGTGACACAGTGTGAGAATAACTGAAAGGAGTCTGGGGGATATTGGAAAAAAAATACTTATGCCTTTATTTTAATAGTATGAAGAATTTGAGGATCACTTGATTTCATTATTTTTTGATAAAACTTCTTTACATATATAAATTGAGCCTTTAAAATATGAGCTGTTAAAACATAAATTTGCACATTCATAGTCATTTTAAAATCAAGAGACTGAAGAATGAATTTCGATTTGTTTAATTTTCAGTGTTATTACGTATTAGGAGTATTCTAGATATCTTGAAACTGAGGGATTTATTTACTGTTGTGCTGTGTGCAATGGAGTGGAAGGCACCTTTGTCAGCAGTGAGTCAACTGTGAGTGCTCAAATTAAGTACTTGCATCTGCAGATAGGTGCATAAGACAGGATCTAATTTTTCCATACCGCTGAGCATACCCAGCCATTGTGGAACCTGGTGTTTGTGAATTATATGAACTATACATGTATAAAATTAGGCTGCTTTGATAGCTAAATGTTAATTTCTGTGCTTAATTTTAATTATTTGCATTTGTACTGTTTGATATTGGTTGTTTTCAAATTAGTAATATCTGGAGGCATTGGATGTAAACCAACACCTAGCTGATCAGACAGGGTTATATGTCAGCCCAATAATGCTGAACAATGTTGGATAAACCTAATGAAAACAGGGAGATGCAAATTCAAGCTGGATGTGGTAATGGTCATAAATATCTATATAAATACTCAGCTGAGAAGATTACTTTCTCGCTGACATGGTTCTGAGGATGATGATGATGGACATGCCAGGTACACAGCGTGATTAGTATATGAGTACATCGTGTACCCAGTGAGCATACATAAAGTGCAATTAATTAGAAATTCACTTTAGATATTAAAAAAATAGCCATGGCCAATACATTTTACATTCCAGCTGGGAGACGGTTAGGTCTCCTTTTTTTTTTTTATTGTTTGGCAAAGAAATATGCCAATTACTATGCCATTTTGCTGCTTATTCATTCTGTTTGCAAAACAGAAGCTGGCTGATGGTTGCACTACTGACTAAAATTGCTGAAAGGCTGAACTACCCTATGTTTTGGGACAGGCAGACAATGGAAAAGAAGCCAATTTTGGGGACAGCACATTATATGTTCAGATATTGTGTGCAGGATTACAGGCATAATTCAGGAATTGTCAAAGGTTTGAATGGCAGTTAGGATATTGAGAGCCAAATGAAAGTTAGATGCTCAGTTGTTGGTAATGCCATTGAAAACGTGCTCTGGCACATTCGTTTGCTATTAGAGGCTGGGAAAGAATGATCTGTTGCTTCTCAGCTAACTGCTGAACTAAATCCTAGTGACTTATAGGTGATCTGCAAGTCTTGGGATCAAATTTCATCACCTTCATGCAATAATTCAACAGTTACTTTTTTTTTCTTTTTTTAGTTTTTTTCCAGTAGAGCTCCCAAAACACCTACTTGTTCTCAAACTGCATGGTCTAAGAAGGGTATGTCCATATTCTGCATCAGCAAGCTTTGCTTTCTGTTACTCTAGACCTTTGGCCATCATCTTGCAACCCTAATCTTTTATGTTTCCTCTGTCACAGACCTTACTAATGTTTTTGAGTTCCTGAAATTCTTGTGTGTCTTTTCAGTGAATAAATTTATAGGTGGGGAATTGGCAGTGTTAGGTTAATGGTTGGACTTGATGATCTCAGAGGTCTCTTCCAACCAGAGCTATTCTGTGATTCTGTGACTGTCTTTTGCAACCCAGCATGGTACTGCAATAGAAATATCACATCTAAAACAACATAGTAACCCAAGCCCCTCCCTACAGTAGGAGGAAGTTCCTACTGTCTTAGAGGAATGTGGTAGGAGGTTAGAACATCTTACAACTAAGGTTACATATGTAACTTAATTAGCCCTATTTAAGATTTCTTTTAATTCAGTCCTTTATGCATATGAATTGGAATTCAAGGTTCAGTGCCTTTTTTTGATGACATGCTGGAGTAGGAACTAGTTCCAAGAAGAGAGAGTCTGGAGAATTTAGCTGTCGGACAACAAGGAGTCTTTTCTTGGTCTGTACAAACTGATTTTTAGGACATTTATAATCCATTTTGAGAGATTTTCATGTTGATGAGAAGGTCTATCTACAGCACAGTCAAAGCTGTTACAAAATGCACTCTATGAATACTGTATGTATTCCTAGTATGTTGTCCAAATCAGACTTTTCAATGAAAATCCTGCTTGTTGTCTTGGCACCTAGCACCTTCTCGTTCAGTTTTGAATTTGTTGCGCCTTTTTCAGTACTGTTTTGAAAATAAAAGATTAAAAGATCTTTCTATAGGACTTTGGTTTAACAAAGTTTAATATTGTGAATGCAAGCAGCATTAAAATTAAATGCAAATTTGTTGAAGATGTGATGTTTATTGTTTGAATTTACTTCTGTAGGGTTGTGAAATTTGGAGACAGCTTGTTTTTTTTTTAAGGAAATTAATATATTTTTCATTTGTTTTCTGCAGGAGATTTCTTTACACAGTTCCGATTTGCTGACGAGAAAGAATGGGATAGAGAAAGCATATACCATAAGCAGGTACCAGAATTATAATTCAAATGAGTTTGTATGGATAATGCCTGGCATGGAATACCTAGGCAGTTGTGCTTTCAGCAACAAATTGTTTAATACAATAATAGCACTCTTTATTTGGTATATTTTTATTAATTTTTCTCTAATGCTGGAGGCTCTTGGGTCTTCCCTTTTTTCTTTTTCTTTTTTTTTTTTTTTTTTTTTTCCTCTATTGAAGACTAATCAAAGCAGCAGGCTGGAGGCTGGGTTTTTAAGTAATATTGGAAGAAAAGAACAAGCAAATTCTTCCAGTGAAGGGAAAATAAGGGAGTGTCACTTTGCTATACTGACATAACAAGTCAGTCTTCTCAGTCTTCCTTTTTCAGCTGTATTCAAGAGAAAATAGTTTAGTAAAATGACAACAAAAAACCCCATATGAGTATATTAATGTATTTGACTATGAAGCTTGTTCTCGTTCTTTCAAATTAACAGTTTATATCCTCTGGTTGAAACTTCAACCCCAAAATGACTATGGGACCAACTAGCTTTTAGATTGTTTGTATGCGGATTCGTATTTGGACTTCTAAATGTCTATGTTGGTCCATATTACACCAAGAGGGACAAATTTTTGTCTCCTTAAGCTAAATTTAGAAGCAGATTCTCTGATTCCATGAAAATGAGAGTATAGATGGAACTTAGGCATTTTGTTGTCAGATTTTAAAATATGTGATGGATATCAAATTATCTTTTTCATCAATAGTGAACATGCTCAGAATATTCTGCTGTACTGTGAGCTCAAAGTCTGCTGAAGTCTACCAAAGTCCACAGTGTTCTGAAAAAAAAAATAATATTGCCGGTCCATTTTGTGTAAATTTGTTTACAGCTCCCCCCCCCAAAAAAAAGGTCAAGAAAAAAGGAAACTTCAGTACTTCTCATATTAATACATGACAGTACCACCTTTTAAGCATCTAGGCAGCAGAATATCTTTCTTAAATATCTTGGATATCATTTTAGAAGTGTGTGTGTAACTATGTAGTTCATTCCTTTTGTAAGCATCGAAAAAACATTTTAAAAGATGAGGTACTATAAACAGGGCCATGTTGTTTAGGCTCTAAAAACAGTAGAGCTACACACAAGCTACATGTTTTAATAGCAGCAGCTCATTAAAGAATGGGGATTCCTACTGTATAGAAAGCTTCACAGGTTAAAAGATGTTTGAGTTAGAAAAGCCTTTAATGACATTGTCAACTTGCAGAACTATTTCCTAATTTGGATTTTCAAGTCATTGCCTAAGGAGCATTCAATTTATACCTTGTTTTTAAAACTTTAAGTGACTATCTACATTGTAGGTGTTTATATGGTAATTTAGTCAAACTGCTTTGTACATGTGTAATTTAAAACTATTAATTCCTGTATTTCATGACATTGTTCTTCACATTCCTTGAATGTGTGGAACAGCGGAATGTAATAGACTAAAGTCAATTTATTTATTTTTTTAAATGCAAAAATACAAACTTACTGTGTGTTGAATTGTATTATTTCAGTTACCTACACTTTCCATTGACTGCCAGTCTTTGGCCCAAGCCCTTCAGGAATTGCCTTTGCATGTGAGGTTGAATGTAGCTGCTGAACATGTGCAGGTAATGCTGTGAATTTTCACAAGAAAATGTAAATATTTTAAGTAAGTGAAACAATCTATGCAAGAACAATTATGTTTAACTTGGTCTTCAAATGTAAGTAGAACATATTTTGTGAGTAAATAAATTTCTTGAGACTGGCATGTCAAATGGCATGTAATGCAGGACACCCCTCTATCAGCACTTTTTGTGCTTTGTTGGCTTTAAACAAAATGCTTTGATGTGCAGCACATCATTAAATTTGAAGCCAGGTGTCACAGTGTTTGACCTGGAATGATTGCACTGTTTTTGTATTTGATTCTCTTTTTTAGCTGTTAAAAGCTTGCACCAAAATTTTGAAAGCGCACTAACATTCTTTCCTGTTAATTATTTTAGTATCAACATACATGTTTATTCCATGAATCTAACTTACATCTGTGATAGAACAGGTAGAATTGTCAGTCAAACAGGTGAAGAGTATGTCATTAATGGTCTGGTGGAAAAAAAAAAAAAAAGGCAGCAGAAAATCAGGAAAAAATGTTTTTTCAGGCAGTGAAAAAGAAAATATTCCTGTAAGGGCAAAAGAACCAGTAAGACTTAAATATAAAATCAGAATTCTTTAAAAAAAAAATCCATCTGCTTAAGCAAGGAAAAAGAAACATGACCCTTACAAGAAGAAATTTTACTTCTGTTTGGAGTTGCATGAAGTGCCTCTGTGACTGACACAACTACGCTTCTTCTTAAGGGAGCTCAAATACATCTGCAGATGTGATGTCTAAGGGAATCTGCAAATAAATGTTCTTTTCAAATACAGTTTTTAAGAATTCTAGTCATGGTTTTAAACTTTTATCAGGGTTATAGAGTGTGTGTTATGACATTTAATCTTTGTCTTGTCATTCTGACTGGTGATGTGGTCATCAGATATGCTGCAGTGTTATTAATGCCAGGGCATCCTGATAAAAGCAGAATCTGTGTTCCATGGTTAAATAAGTTGACATTTCTTGTTTCATTATTTCATTATGTTTTGTAATTCGGTTTCATTTTTCAATACATACACCTATATCCTGTAACTTTTGCTAAATTATTTTCAGCTTTCAAGACTAGAATTTTGGAGGGACAGCCTAACATGGGATAATGTTTCTAATCAAATTCTGACTTCAGTCACTTCAAAATTCAGAGTATTGATGAGATGTCATTGCAGAAGAATTAAAGTAGCTCTCCAGAAGTATTTGTAAATCAATGGAACTTGCTGATTTAGTGTACAATCTAATATTCTGTAATAAGGGATAAAAAGTGTTTGTATTTTGTAGTTGCTTCTGTTAAAGTATCATCAAGATGACTTCAGTTTGCTTCTGAATTCAAGTCTTCTGAAATTCATTGTACATACTTAGGTGATCAAATGTAAAGAACCATGAATTACAATCCAAATTAGATAGTAAAAATTGAGTTAATAATTAGAAAGACTCAAGTCCTTTCTTGTACTTTTAGGCATCAACACCTGTAGACCTCCCACAGCTGAAATCTAAAAGTATTGAAGACAGCAAGAGGAGAGAGCTTCTGTTCCGACAGTCTCTGGCTCAAAGTGAAACGGAGTTGGTCTCCCATCCTGTTGGTGATTCTGTTGCTCCATCAGAGCCTAGAAGTAAAAATGATCCTAGGGCAAGTGCAGCAAAACCACTTCAGAGAGCCCATCCGCTGTCAAAGCAAGAGACTGACCATTTGGATGAAGAACTAGATCTCCTCCTAAATCTAGATGCTCCCATTGATACAGAAAAAAGGCCTGCATCAGGTGCATTATCCTACAGCGTATCAAAAGAGAAAGACTTGGAAATGGAGTGTAAGGAAAATGGTAAGATTTCTCCCCAGTATGCTCTTATTTAATTTTCATTGCTCTCTGTTTTAGTGATGTTTTTGAACTCTTGATTAGCCAGCCAACAGTACTTCTGTCATCATCTCTGTCGTCGTGCATTTCATTTATCTGGGGCTCTGTTCTGACCCATTTGTTCCTTTTTTGTTTTAACTCGCCACTGAACTAAAGTTTAACCATTGTCCAATCATTTTAAGCATTAAGAGAAATTCTTCTGATGAAAACACAAAACTCACTTATAATCTGTCTGCTGCAGACCAGTCTCTGCCCCGCCTTGAATCAGATGGAAGCCACATTGCTCTGGTTGAGCTTAAGCTGCCTCATTTTTGTTTTTTTTTTTTTAATTGTTGCTACCTCTTGCTATTCTTCAAGAGAGACTGTTTTTAAATAGTCAGTTGTATATTAAAAAGCAAAATTATCCAGGACAAAGAGCTGGTATGGGATTGTTTCCAGATTTCCAAGTCTGTTCTTTTCACTTTTCTAGAGCCTTTAAAACTAGATATGCCTGAAGAGAGGAGTACAGCATCGGAGCAACAGCAAAGTACATCTAAAAACATTACTGAGGAAGAGCTTGAAGATTGGCTGGACAGCATGATTTCCTGAAGCTCAGGTTTTCTTGTGTGAATAACTGAATAGAGCAAACAAAGCAGAAATTTGAGTCTTCTTTTATCTGTTTTACTTTGTTCAGTATGCCAAATGCCAGGTTGTCTTTGCTGGCAGTTAAAATTCTGTGCCACCAAAATTAATTTAGATGTGACTGAAAATTGTCTAAGACTAAAACTTGTGATGAAATTAGGATTTTCTTTGCTAAAGATGTAGGATACAGTACACTAAGAGAACAGTTATTTCAGCTTCTGCTTGCTTTATGTAGTCCTTAAATAAAGCTATGATGAACAATGAATACATGTGTTTTTAGTCACTATGCTCACTCCACATTGTAGAAGAATGTGAAAGAAGACGGCAAAGGTAAGGTTTGGTTTATAATATTTTATTGCAGTGGGCGCTTTTTATTAGAAGAAAAAAAAAAAGCCTAATCCTAGCAGCTTCTACTTGCAGGTGACCATAGAGCATTGTTTTATTTTGGCCTAAGATTTAAATCGTATTAATTTTGATACAGTGTATGTCTTTTAACAGCAGTGTCTAATAAGCCGTTATTGAAGGTAGTATATAAACAAACTTCAAGTGCACTTTCATACAGAAAGACAGAAAAGCAATACAGTTAATGGATCTGTTTGTCTAGAACACTAACATAAATAAAAAGTTTGCATAGCTATGTCTACAGAGGTTTTAAGGCACTTAATGTTTCAAGGTCAAGAGAGTGTTTGAAAATGTTTTCTTTTTAACTGCTTAAAGCTTTTCAAGCTGTATCTTAATACACTCACTAGCAAATACTGGGGGGAAAACTGGACAGCAGTAAGTTAAAATACTTTTTTCTGAGGCATGGCCTCTGATGTTCAAGTTCTTAAATGTCAAATGTTGTGCAATTAAGACACCTTTTAGCCCTTTCAACTGTACTGCCAAGCACTAGTTTAATGATGTGGTTAAAAAGTTGTTATACTTTCAGACCATGTTTGAACTGGAAGGCTTAAGTTAACCTGGCAATTTTTTCTCTGTTCTATTTAAAATTCCAGCAACAGACCTGTTTCATATGTGGTAGGTACAAAAAGCCTATGAAATAGTGTCAAATTTTATGTATGTCTCCAAGTTTAAAGACATTTAAAGCAAATACAAGCCTTGAAATTACACCATGAAAGGAAGTTTTTAGTGAATCTTAACAGTTCATGAATAAATCATTCCTCTTGTGACATTAGCCAAGTTGATCCTCATACTGTTTCCGGAAGCAGTCCCCTGCTGGGAAGAAATCCCAACATCTTTCCTGGTACATCTTCCACACAAATGACTCCTGAAAATGATAAAGAATATTTATTTTGACAGACACTTTGCAGTTATTGCTCCAGATTATCTTTTAACATTAACCAGGTACTATGCTTATTACCATGGAGTAGAGTTGTGAAGACACTGAAACTCAAAGATCGTAACTCAAGAACATTTGTAAAAGTACTGTTCTGTACTTTTCTTGACTTTGTACTACTGAAATTTAAGCCTTATTAGCAAAACTGTGTACGTGTAAATTAATCAGTCTAGTTATATTGGAGCAAACCTGTACACAATCTGAATATACAAAATCTGTTTAAGTTTGCCTGGAAAATATTGAAGTATAAGATACTTTTGTAGTGCTTGCTGAACAGTCTCGTACTTGGGACAAGATATAATTAAATCCTATCTTATTTTTTTATATTTAGTGCGTAGCAACTATAAACTTACTTACATAGACACATCCAGATACCTATCTATAGATACATATCCTATATATGGATTTAGGCTATAAATATAGCAGCTTAACTACTTAATCTTTTGGGAATAAACTGCAACTGAATATTTCAGGGTTTAATTTCAGAGCTAAGATGACAGTAAGGCGACTTCTGACAGTTCAGTGCTGAGTAGAATGGCAAACTGCTGCAGCCTACCCCCTCTCTTTTTTTTAACCCTTGTTTTCTTTCAGTTGCAGAGGACTTTCAGGGTGGCATCTTCTCCACTCCTTGGTGGTACATCAGTCCCACATGGTGGTACACAGCTACAAGACTGGAGAAGATAATCTTAAGGAAAAAAAAAAGTTTTATTTTCTACTCACCTGGCCAGTATGCTCAGTTTCATCCTTGTTAATGAGGTACATTAAAAAGAACCTGAAACAAGCACATGAAGCAGGTATTGATGAAGAGAAAATAACATCTCTGCCTAACCTTTCCTAGCCTGGGGTATGTGAGGTAGGTTATGCTGACCAGCAAAGTAATGATACTGCTAGGCACCTAAAGTGCTTGTGTTTAAGGACAGAATTTCATCCTCTGGTGCTTCTCCTGTGGAGGTGCTAACAGATGTAAAAACTGTAGAAGTGGGAAAACATGGTTTAGCATTTTCTTCATTTCAGTGCTAGAAGCAATACCTGAGTGAGTTAGGCATATGCCAGCTCCTATGCACATATGCTCCAAGCATGGAAGAAGTTACTACAGCTACTGTCTGCGCAATGGTAAATACTCAGCTGCACCACGATTTCCAAACACTCATGCCATACAAGCTCATAGGCTGAGCCTGACTATCCCAAATACCTGTGGTCACTCAAATGTAGAGAGCTTGAACTAATTAGGAAGGCTGTAGAGTACTAACAGTGATCTCTTTACATGTAACACAACTCTTGGTTAGCCACTTTTGATGCAGTGCGTTTGAAATTCAACTTGGTATGTGCTTTCGTTGTAAAGAAAGGAATGTATACTGACTTTAACATTTGTCTAATTAAAAGGCAACCTAGTTAGAAAGATTGTTCACTATGTATTCTAATATTAAGGGACTGGCCATTTTTAATTTACTGTGAATTACAGGTTCCCATATATAGCAATTAAGTAATTCAATATAGTAAGAAAAGCTTAGAGGTTGTAGACTGGTAAAACTATGGATGCTAATGGCAATTTGCCTCACAAAAGTAACGTGTGTTGATATATACATATATGTGTGTGTGTGTGTGTATGTGTGTATATATATATAGAGAGAGAGAGATATGTTTTTTTTAAAATTAAAAAGTTCAAATGGTATTCCAAAGCCAGACTTCTATAAGATACCACCAGTTTAGCTCCATTGGTTCTTCTGGAACAATCCTCATATACTTATCATTGTTGCATGAGTAACTAATTAGATTATTAAATTAACTTTTTTGAATATCCTCTTTGATCTGCTCTATATTTACTAATGAAAATAGAAGATTGCTGTCTTGGGAGTCTGGACAATAGTCTAAACACATACAACTCCTGATTGCTTCAGGGTGCTCGGTTAATGGTTGTACTTTATGATCTTGGAGGTCTTTTCCAGCTAAGGCTATTCTGTGATGGTTTTGGAAAGCTGCACTATCACTTTCACTAAAGACCTATAGTATCAGACTTGTACATTATTTTTTGTAGCTTTCAAGAGTCTTACAGAAATCCTTTTTGTTGTTATTGTTTTGGTTTGGGTTTTCTTTTTGTCAAATTAAAGCTAATTTCAATGGTCTCAGCAATGTTACCAAGCCCCCATTATTGTTGTTTGCTATCATTCCACATATGTGGGTTTCCTTCCAAAGGAATAAGGAGTTGATGTGCCTTGAGGTCTCATTCTGAGGTAGCTCATGTGCAAGGTGATAACTTTAAAGATAACCAGCAGTGTGGAGTAGAGGAGGGTAGACAAGAAAGGAATGGAGATATTCCTCAGTTCTACAGAATTCTATCTTAGTATTGTCAGCAATGCGTGCACCTAAATTACTCTGAAACAGAACCTCTCTTTATCTTAATTCCAGCAGTAAAATATACTTACAGATAGTTTGCCAAGTTGTGTTCTTGCAAAGTATGTGTTTCAAAGCCATGTGGGGTTGTGTCAAAATAGTCATTGCCAATTCCACAAATAAAACATTTGGTCTGGAAACACAAGTTGTGGTTACAAATGAATTTTAACTCAAAGACACTACTTTAACTGGTAAAAATCCAAATTAATAAGAGAAATGAAAAACATAGTGTGCTTATTCGTACCTCCATATCTTCTCTCACTTGTTCTTGCTGGTCTCTTAATTCACCAAAAGCATCAATAATCAGACCTATTTCAAATGGAAAAGTAAGCAGCACTTCAGTACTTAGCAATATTCATATTTCAAGTCATGTCTGCCAGACATCACCCACTGTCTTTGGCGTTTAGTGTACTTATGTCTAGGTTGAACAATTCAAGTTACAATCTATCAATTTCCAGAGATCTAAGATTTGTTTACACTGCACTTCTAGCAGTAAGAATTTTTTAAGTAGTACAATCTTGAGAGTGGAAAGGCTTTTCTGTACTTATGTTTTAGTCAATTTAAGCTTGCATAATCTTATCTCTTTTGTTCCCATGAAAGAATTTGATTTTCATTCTCCTTCTCATGGAACTCTTGTATCGCAACTTTTGTTCAACAAAGAGAACTCTTCAGAGGCCCCCCAGGCATTTTGTGATGTTGCTTCACATTTCAAGCATTATTCCTCCACTTTGACATATTAAGAATAGAGTTGGATCATTCTGGGGGCTGTGACATTCATAACTTTTCTCAGTTTAGACGCATTACATTTTTTCTTTGCCACCAGACTGCCATGAAACGGTGTTTTTTCCTAACAGCCTTAGGTCAGTTTTTACAATGAGTGTTGAATACTGACAGTCACTGAAGAGAGATCTTGTTCTCTAAGCCACAACTGCAAACCACTTACTTAAAACTGCAAATCATCCTCTAAAGGAAATCGCTCTGTGGCCATGGTGACTTTCTCCTTTCCAAGGGGAAAGTCTCCGTTCTCTAGTGAGCTGTGGAGGTTCCAAACTAAATGTGTGAAGAGTGTTTACAGCAAGGCTCTCCAAGTTTAAATGGTTATTATAGGAAGAAAAGTGATCCTGCAGAAACTGCGTCATTGCTGAGTAGTTGTCAAAGTGTTCAGAAACCTTGTAACCCAGGTAAGTTATGTTACATTTGCTTTGTCTTTGTGTAGTACTTGGGACAATGCATTATTTATGAATTAAGTAAAAAATTATTACTTTCAGAATTAATGATTTTATCAGCTCAGAAATAAGTCTTTATAGAAATACTGCTAAATTTACCTCAAACACAAATATGGTTTAAATACATTGCAGAACTTAAGTAAACTAAATTCTAACAGTCGCTACTAAGGTAAGTGACGTACCTTGAATAATGGCCAGTAGGATAACAATGACAAAGAAGAAAAATGTGATGTCAAAGACAATTCGATACATTTCATAAGGGTCTCCAGCAGGATCCTCAATTTCATCTCCAATGCCACCACCAGCTCTTACACCCACATACATGTGGAACAGGTAACACTAAATGCGAGAGAGGAAAATTACACATACTATTTACCATGAATGATTGATTGTGGTGGTTTGTTTGGCTTTTTTTTAAATTATTCTGCACTGCTAGTTGTCTTCACAAGTTATAGTAATGAAGAACACATAATGTCATTCCTCATGTATCACACACACTGCACCAAAAATCTGGTTTTGTCTGAACTAATGGGATTATATCCAAGTACACTCACTAAGAGGGGGAGTCAGCATCAGCTGTTAGGCAGCGAGGAGAGGGTAAGTCTTTCTTACAGACTAAGACCATTTGGGGGGCTTTTTTCTTGTATTTCTTGCTGTATTCAACACAATGCTGGTGTTAAATAATCAGCAAAAAACCTGGAAAACCTGGACTTTCATAAGCAAACACTAAACAGAACTATACATCCATGTTTATAATGCAACTTTACTGTTGACATAAGATGCTGGTACTAGTTTAATCATACTTAAAAATGGAAGTCGGAATTAATCTACTTCACTTGGTGGAGTGGTTTAAAATGTAATATAATTTCATTATTCCAGTTAATCCTACATCTATTTTATGACCATATCATTGTATCCAGGTCACAGAGGGACCAGTTAAATAGTACTGCTTGGGCAGTTTTCATAATTTCTACCATTGCACATCTGACTTGCACTGAGTGTTTGAAAGAAGCTATACAGTAAGAAAATCAAATTCTCCTCATACCATAAACCATATCTGTAGAATATCTTTTAATGTGGCAATAGGTGGAGATCAGAAGAGAAATTAGAAGCATGAGACTATCACCCATAATAAGTTTTAACTTCCCCCTTCTCTACTCACTTGTGACTTACTTCATGACTAAATTGTAGGCAGTTTGGAGCAGGCTTTTATAACTAATGCTAATAATACCTTATACTTCATATAACCTAAATAAGGATGGGAAGAACTTGCACACTTTCAACATCAGGAATAAACTGGGTTTCTGTGTGCTGTGACAACACAGCTTCTTTTTGCAGGGCTGAGCAGTTTGTCATGAAATTTCTTCCATATACTTTAAGGGTTTGCCATCTTCACATGTAAAAGAGTTGCAGTAAATGATATATGCCACAGTAATTAGGAGAAAAAATCCAGAATATATTCATATACTGTTGAGTGTCATCTATCTACTGTTGAATTTAGACCACTGGAGAATGCAGAGAGAATTTCAAGACCATTCACATTTTCAAAATGACACGTAGCAAGGAAAGACCCATGGATTTAACAACAAAAACATCCATCTATCATTTTATCTTAAGTATCCATTTGAAAATTCAGGATGAAATTTGTAGCACGCCAATGATGTTTTAGTTACCGTCATCATGTCATCACATTTCATGTCTGGTTCATCTTCATCTTCACTTTTGTTGTAGAATTTGCGGAAGAAGTTGAACGCCACAACGGTGTAAAGATACACTACTACAGCGAGGAGTCCTACAGTCAGCACAAGCTGTGTATGGAGACATGACATGAAAGTAGGTTTCAATTTCATTCATTGTCTTAAGTATTGAACATGTATCATATTGTACCTTTCCCGATAAGGTAACTAAAGACAGCAGTAATGATAGCTTTGAGTTCTCCTTATTGCTTGGATCAGTGTAGAGGTGTTACTTTACCCTGCTCTCACATGAAAATCAAAGGGAAAAATGGTTATCAAGAAACTGAAGTTGTTTCCATCTTTCTGAGCTATATGCATACAAACTATATATCACTGAAGCAATGTTTCCACTATTTAATTTTAAAAAAAAAATAAATTCTAAAAAAAATTAAACTTTAAAACAATTAAATTCTAGTAACTTGAAAAACGGGATATAGAGTAAAAATTAAAAAATAAACCCCTTTAGTTAATTTGATAAACAATTTCAGCTGAGACTTATGACTTATCGTAGTCTATTTTCTGTTCCAAAACTGGCTAGAAAAGCTATCAATAAAGTCAATAGAAAATTTTTTAGATAACCAAAGAGCCCAGGTTCTGCTTTTAAGCAAATAAAAGCCTTAGGTAAAAAAGTTTAGCCGTTAGTGAGACTAGATTATATTGTTTGTTGGAGTTGGCATTAGAAGATGCAGCTACGGAGATGAGTTACTGAATGCTACGTATTTTAACAAGTGCAACTTAGTGTTACTCTTTTAAAAGAACTGTAAGAGTATTGAACAACGAGCTGTCACTTTCAGCAGATCTGTAAGTATGCTCCCAAAGTGAACATTTCAATTGAAAAATCTGCAGCTGTCTTTCAGTGTTTATATCTACTAGCAAGAAAAGCAACAGGACTAGAAAAACTAATCTTTGCTTGTTAAGAATATATACTAAAAGCTGTGGTCTTGGGTTGAAACAGTTTTGTCAATTACAGTCGGTTTTGAGTATTACATTTAGAAAAATCTCATAAAGAAAATATATCAATCATTACATTAAAACTAGTATGACTTTGGTCATCCTGGAGGAAAATGGACAGGATAAAACCAGATATTTCATTTGTTTGTGTGATGATACTTGAAAATATGCTCTTATGTACTCCTTTAGAAACTTCCTTTCCTGACAGGGTAAGAAACTTTCATTGGTCAATATCTACTGAGAGAAAGGGTTAAGCAAACACAAAGGATATATCAGAGTTAAGCTAAGGGGATATTCTTATGCCTCTTCCAAAACGTTATGTGGTTTAAAATGTTTTGACAAGTCTAACAGGGCTTTAAAACAGGCTTAGAATATATATTACTGCATTTGAGAAGGAATGGAATGTGCATGTTTGAAATGAAATTTTGGAGAAGTTCTGTTAGATTTCTTAAATCTAAGTTTAAAAGTGTGTTAATGAAAACACACTTTTTTTTTTTTGTTGGTATGCTAGCTAGGAACAGAGAACCTTTAGAGATCAGAGAATGATTCCCTGCATAAGTTTCAACAATTAGTTTCAGAAGTAGATTTTATTAATCTGATTTTTGCATCAGAAAGTGACATATAAATATATTCCACAGTGCAGAATGCCCACACCTGTAAGCACATTCCTAATGGCTAAGTATTGAAATCTCAGTGCCCACAGAATTATTACTGCTGTAGCTAAGGAAAGAGAATAAATTCTTACTCATTATCAATAATCAGTTCATCATTGAGCATAGAGAAGGAGCTGATTAGGTCATAATTCATATTCTTGTATTTTTCAAAAATGATGAATTTTTCTGTTGTGTACAAAAATTCTTTAGCTATCAGCACTCTGTGGGTATAGATTATTATAATTTCATAGGATTTACTTGTATTATATGTACTGCAGAAGACCCAATGGGATCCTATCACAATCAAAATGGATTGCATTCCAGTATTTCCTAGGTACTGCAAGATTTTTTTTCCAGTACTGTTACAAAACACATTCATTTGCAAACCTCTGCATGTAGCACTAACCTGTTTGCCATTGTGAGTGACTGAAGACAAAATGGTTCGCAATGTCTTGAAACCCATAGCAATATCCAGCAGATGAGCAGCAAAGAAGAAGTTGTTGTAGTGCCCAAGTATAGACATAGTCGTATACCAAGCTAAGTATAAAAATGACTGCAGAGAAAGTAAAAAGTGGCAGAATGTTAGCAGGTGCTAATGTGCATTACTGGATCCAGAATACAGCTTTCTTTTAGTCACTCAGGTTATGAAATAGCAATACTACCACGATCTGATTTGAATCAGTCTGAATGCAATACCTCTATTTTACATGTTCAAAAAGACTGCCTTACTCTGTCTCTTACCACCTCCACTGTTCACTTAAGAAGTGTTTATTGCTTAGTCATGCTAATGAGGCCTCTATCTTTACATACTTAAATGAAGTCTTCCACATATATGTTACCATCAAAATCCCCCACCTTAAAACTGTTTTGGTTGGGGAGCTTGTTACTCAGTACTTTAAATTTTAATACTGATTCTGGAGGAGAGAAGAAGCACTATATTACTCCTGAGATGCTTTACTCTGTTTAAGTCTCAGACCACGTCAACCAGGACACCCAGAAGACCTAAGGCACATCATAACACAGCTTATTCTTTTAACAAGCAGTGAACCTGAAGTCACTTTGACGTGAAAGCTCTTATTGAAGAATAATGGCTCAGTGTGCATTTAGTGCACAATGAATTTATACATCTTCACTTGATTCACCTTGGCCTTCTTGTTTGTTTAGGAAAGCTCAACAGGATGCAAGAAGAGGATTCACAAGAAAAATGGAATTTTAATAAACATGTTCCTTTCAAAGGAGAAGGTAGGAAAGAAAAGAATTAACTAACCATGTCAAACAGATGCATAAAACAGAAGAATAAAAAAAGTAGTTTTCTGTAGACTGCACTTAATTTTAGGAGAGACACCTTTGGTTACTAGATTGATTTTACAAAATTAAACTAATGTATTATTAACTTCCAAAATCCTGACATTGTATTAAGGGTGAGGAGGTGCATAGTGCCCTTTAGAATCAAAAAGAAAATTCTAATGTAAATTAAAGCAATTTGCTACAACAGAAAACAGGAAAAAAACCTGTTTTAAAATGGCTCTATAGTGCAATATTATTTGTGTATGCTTGTTTAAAGTAAAAGCAGATGGTTGAAGACATATAATCATATTTATTGTAAATCAAAGCATGTTTTTCTAGGCTATCATACTCACATTGTCAGTGAAAACAACTCCAAGCTTCCAAATGTGGTACTTGGTATCAATGGAGCTTAACCTAGGAAATACAAAATTTTGTAAATGCATCAACGTCAAAATTAAGCATTGAATTCTGTAAGTATAAACAACAAACTAGGTTTGGCACTTCACATTTGTTTGTTGAAGGTAGTGATATACATTAGCTGTCTATTTCTGAGTGGTGTGCTTCATATTTCAGAGAGCATTCATTAACTCTGAGCACCCATATACAGCTTCTAAACCATTGAAACTGGTAGGACAATTTCAGTAGCAGTGATATTGCTGTATTCCAGACTTTTAACATCCATTTTACTTTTTCTAAGTAATGAAATGTGGAACCCGAATTGCTTGAATTCAAGAGACAAGTGTTTTGTCTAGTGCAAAATGTTGCCAAGAGAAAAGGTAATGCCTTCTGCAGGATTCCAAATATATTATTAGCCATCAGGTGACATGTGAACAGAAATTCTTCTTGTGTGCCTTAAGGATCAAGGAAACCAAACTCTTGTAGGAGCCTAAATCTTTGGAACTTAGATGATCTTTGAGGTCTCTTCCAACCCAAACCATTCTATGATCCTATAATTTGGACTTGCATACTTTCAAACTCTCATCTTCACTGATGGATTAACTCAGGAAAACATCTCTGAATTTTTTCGAGATACCTGGCATCCACGTATGTGTTATCAATACTTTTTCTTGTCCTTTGATGTATAAACTAACTCTGTTGTAACACCTAAAGAAATTTGAAATGCTGCTTTGAGTATTGTTTAAAAAAAGAGTGCCAAACTGTATCAGTCAGCATCAACTCGTGATATTTTCTTTTATAACACAAGCATAAGTATGTTTTAGAACAAAAAAAAAAAAGCCTTTTTATTTTACTTTCACACTAGGAAGACTTCTCCATTTAAATTTTCCATGCTGAGGAAAACATCACTACAGTTTCAATATAAAATCCATTTTTATCTTTGACGGTGAAGTTATTATAGAACCATAGAATCATAGAATGGTTTGGTTTGGAAGGGACCTTAAAGATCATCTAGTTCCAACCCCACTTCCCACTAGTCCAGGTTGCTCAAAGCCCCATCCAACCTGGCCTGGAACACCTTCTTTAGATGGTCTCAAACCTGATCTTCTCCTGCAGTGGGTGGGTGGTTTTTCATACTCTGTCCCTGCTTTTGCCTTCAGTGACTTAGGGTGGTGTGGCTTGAGCACTTGCCAGTGAAGTCTGAGGCAAAAAAGTCGTTGAGTACTTCAGCCTTCTCCATGTCCCTGGTAACTGGTTCTCCTGTTTCCTTCCAGAGAGGGCCCACATTTTCCCTGGTCCTCCTTTTATCACTGACATGCCTATAGAATCTTTTCTTGTTACTCTTGATGTCCCTGGCCAGATTGTCTGTGAAGTTCAGAAGTCTTACCATGATACAAGAGATGCCTCTTCTGGTTCACTCTCTTCCACTGGACTAAAATCAAGGGCACTTTTGTCCAAACCCAAAAGTTCTGCTATGCGCTCTGCTCCGTACAAGTCTCCGTATTTGTTAATAACCTAAAAATGGAAAAAGAGAAGCTTTCACTCAGAGAAAGACCTCAGTGACATTCACCCTACTTTAAGTTAGTAGTTGTCAGAAATAATAATAATAAAAAATAATACAAAATAAAATAATCTTCACAATTAACACTACTAGAACAGTTAGAACTCCCAGGAAGCTAGGCAGGGGGAGCATAAAAAAAAAAAAAGAGGCAGCATTAAAGGCTGTTATCTGAAAGCTTATGTATAATTTACCATTTAAGCTGGCATGTTTTTCTTTTTTCTAGGGGTATGAGGGGGCTTTGTATCCTAACGATGACAGTGACTGTAAATTAGACCTGTGTAGCTGATTGACAGCACAAAGTTATTTCGACTGCCTGAGTCTAGAAAGGAAACCACAGGCTTCTGTCTTCCTCCCTTCTCCCACCAACGCTGCAGCTGCCTCTTCACCGAGACATTTACCACAACAATAGCTTCCATAAAACAAATGTCAGTTCTCAATTATTTGTATATTTCTGTGTACAGAAGTATATTACACATAGAGACCTGAATTAACTGAACAGTAGATTATTGGTGTGACTAACATAACAGGAATATAAAAACCTACCTTTCGTTTTACAAATTTGTCCCAGTAATTGTTAGGAAAGGACCTACATAGACAAGGCAAAGATATTTCAAGTTATTTAACTTGTTAGGGGAAAGTAAAAACAACCAAAAGAAAAGAAAATACCATGTTCCTGCTCACTGCAGATTCTCATATAATGCATTCACTCACACACTTCAAGTAACGAGAACAATTTCTTTTCATGTGGACAACAGCTGTTGCTAATCATCATTCAATTCTACCATCATTCACTGCAGTATCATCTTCCCCCTCCCCCCCTTTTTCACATCCACAAATATGATTGGCTACAGAAGGACAGCAAGCTAAATATCACCTAATGAGCCTAACAACTCAGTAATAGCAGGGTATCATTCATCTCCTAAAGAAATCCTTTATTGCTCCTAGCCATAAAAATCACCATGGACAATGGTTTTCAGAGGAAAATGTAACATTGAGTTGAACAAATACACAGGAAGGTAAAAAAGAAAAATTACTGCTTAAACTAAAGGATCAGTATTGGTAAAACAAAGCAAGTGTTAACATCAGAACAATGTGGTTCCAGAACAGTGTTCTACTGGGATGTGAGGCAAACTTCCCAACTATTAAGTGCTCAATAATTTTTTTATTTTTCTGAATTGAATTTCTGAACAAAATTACTCCAGATAAAGGCAAATGGTTCCAGTGACTCAGGTGGTATATTCTGGTCCAATGCTCTATATTATTTCTTTCCTTGATTTCTTAGACTTTTGAGCAAAGTATGTCTCTAATGTAGCCAGCCTGTCTCTCTCTCTTTTACTACAAACATTTAACAGTGCTGGATTTACCAGGGTACTTCTTTTGCCTTTTTAATTAATTTTTTTTCCACTTACAGATAGCACTAGGTACTCTCCAGCAGTAGTTATCCTGATGGTACACCACCTGTGCTAAACCTTGAGAGTCAGTTCACATCAGAGGGAAGGATTAGCCTGTTGAAACTGGCCTTAATTTTTTATTCTACTTCAGTCGATAGTGCAACATGCTGAGAACAAGCTGTACGGCATGTCGTGTGGGATAAGCCGACAATGTGTATCTCATTAATTCATGCTTGTTTTTGCTGAGAATAAACTTACTGGATGCCTAGATAGCTTGCTATCAAAAGTTAAAGAAATGGGTTGGAAAGTAAGCAAGCTCTCCAGTTTCCTGATAACCTTCTATTGTAACTTTAATAATACATGCTAGTCTGTATTTCTAACTGAAATTAAGGAAAAGTCTTATAATTCAGGTGTAGGAAAACAAAGCATTCAAGAATTTCTGATATTTTAGACATTCTAATTTCAATGAAAGTACTAAGGGCACTATTATAACGTACAACTGTTTTGGCTATTGGGCAGCATACTGTCACTCTAATGCTTTTAATTATTTTTGCTAGCTTGTTTTCACCAAATATTTCCTTATGCCTGCACATACTAGCCACAACTACTCTGTGACTTGTAAATAACTTTATTCTTTTTCAGCTTCCTGTTACTGTTCTTAAATTATGATACTCTTAGGGAAAGACAGGAATCTAAGCCCAGGGATACTAGTACCAAAAGGCGATTCTAGTTGTTTTCAGAGTAAATTCTGGACACTAGCCTGTGGACAAGGCACTGTTTCAAGAAAAGAGAGCTGACTTGCTGTGTTTCTCTGTGTCACTCCTATAGACTGCTGCAGCTTACCGATATTTTTCTTTTTCTTACCTGCAGTTGTATCATTCACTCACAGAACAGCAGGTGAGTCTCCTAGAATCAGTGTATGACTACTACAGCATTTGCTAATGCATACAAACAGTAATTCCTGTCAGACCTACTCCAATTCTGGGATTGCTATTTTACACTAGATTTACTTCTCTTGTAGAAGGGGGAAAGGCAGGCAGGAGAATACTTCTATACAATATAAATGTGAAACTGAGTCACTGAAAAGGATGGAAATTATCTTTTTAAAAGTTTCTCAATAATGACTAATACATGAAATGTCTTTGAGAGAGCTTGTGAGACAAGATGCACAATCCTGTCAAACCCTGGAAAAATGAAAAGGAGGTGGAATATACTTGTTGTGATAGTATATATTAAATAAACAGATAATACAGAATTTCACATTAGAACCTACTAATGTAGCATCCAATATAAGGAGAAAAATGCCTTTCTTACAGATGAACTAGGTGGCAGGCAGACAAGTAAGGTTCTAGGTCACTGACTTAATGAGATATAGTATTTATAAACAGTTTACATATAACCATTTAATTTTACATACGGAGTATTTATGACCAGGCGATCCCATTGTCCTTTAATATCATCTTCAGATGGCTGTTCAGTTATGTATAGTCCGTCAAATTCCAGCTTTCTAGCTACCTCCTTTTCTCTCTTGAATACAACCAGAGGGACCTATGAAAATGACAGTGGACATCTTTGTCAAGGTTTATATATTTTTAGAACTATGGTATCTACCTACAGTATTAAGTATTCTTCATAATACTATGTAAGACAAACATCACACTAGCACCTCTCACAAGCATTCAATGCCTAGCCAGTCTCTGAGCAATGGTCACCTTGGAAGACGACCCCCCTCCCAGATTTTACTACAGAGCATAAAGTTACATGGTGTGGAATATCCTTTTGGTCCATTCAGGTTGTCTGTCCCAGCTCTGCCTTCTCCCAACATACTCTCTGGGGAATGCACACAGTGGGTAAAGCATTCACACTGTGCAAGCACTGCTCAGCAATAACAAAATGGTGGGTGTGTTACCAACACTGTTTTAACCACAACTCCAAAACACACACGCTGCTGTGAAGAAAGTTAACTCCATCTCTGCCAGACTGAGTACATGAGGAAAACATCTATGTATTGCATAGTGAGAATTTGTAAACAACTACATACAAATGGGTATTCTAATATCAGCTGCAAAAATCATTTTAGGACATAGCTGATGTTCTTTAACAAATAATAGATTAGTAATAAGATTCAGAACTTGCCTTTAAGCAATAGTATCCAATCACACAGACAAAGGAGATGATAGTATGAATAACTGCCAATGCTCTGAGAGCAGGTGCCATGTAACCTGTGCTTTCTTCTAAAACAAAAAACACCATGCCCTCCTCCTCTTCTTCTTCATCAAAAGAGTTCCAGAGATTAGCATCTTCCTCTACTTCATCAAGCGGCTCTTCTGTCACCTGAGAGAAATTCAAGCACACTGAAAACACACAATGAACTTAAAAGCTTTTCCCTTACTATAGTGACAAATGATGTTTGCAAAGCCTGATGATAGAGCATTAGCTCTGAACGGTAACATCCTTCATTTTCACAGCAGAAGTCTCCACATCATCTCATGTCACTGAAAAGAAAATCTAGAGAAAGCAAATACAGATACACGACAGTTTACAAATCTCTCCTATTACTGTGTTGTACGAGTTGCTTTTCAAGATATCAGGATTCAGTTACTTCTAGACTGGATGTTCAGCCAGCTGCATTTGTCTTCCCTGAAGTTTTCAGTTGTAAACAGAACTAGAAAAGGTAATGTTGGAAAACCCAGGATTCATCAGCTTATTGCAACTTGCACCCTTGATCTAGAAGGGGAAAATCAAAAGGGCCACATTCCAGGATAAAGATAAATGAGGACTTTTCTTATGGGCTTCAAATCTGTAAGGAAAGGAAGAAAAATGATGCTTTTATGGATGGGAATTCTCTTTATCCATGAAAAGTAGCAGAATTCACTAGAGGTTGTGAAGATTTGGGAATAAAATTGGTGAAGGCTGCTGAAGATGTTCTACTTTGCATCATTGGGTTATATACCAGAACCTGTAACAACTCATTAGATTCAGGTAAAACCCTAAGATTAAGTTTAAAGTATGAGTGTATAACCTTCATCAGTGATACAAAAAAAGAACTGTAGCCTAGTATGAAAAGGCTTCTCTTGCCTTATATTTCTTCTGCCTGCTCATACCAATCAAAGTCCCAATCTAGAAATATCTTCATCCCAAGTCACTAATGACCATAGTGGCAAAGAAAACGGAGCAAATAAGTATGAAAACTGAATTATACTCTCACATGGAAACACAGAATGGGAAAAAAAATACATTTGATATTCATTAGAGATTACTAAATTCAGGAAAAAATATTTAAAAATAAATTAAATAAAGCAAGCACTCCCTCCCAAATGCCAAACCCCAGACCTGAAAGGCATGAAAAAAAATTATGAACAAGTTAAGTATAACTGAAACATGTGAGCTCATCTAGTTAAACTGAGACATTAATCTGATTTCGAAATTATGTATAAACTATTTCCCAGTCAAAAATGAATGTAGTCAGTAGGGTTCTTTAGAAAAAGCAGAAATATAATCCTTGACAATAGTCAGGTGAACTGAAGTCTTTAAGAATCTTTAAAACAAGTGAGAGAAAAAAAATGCAACAATTTTGACATTTGGGTTATTTTAGCCAGATTTCAAATTTCCCTTGACAAGATTAACAATCCAAACAATAATAGGCTTCTGTGAGTAAACGAAAAAAAATGCCTAGAAACACAAGGTCAACTATAAAGGACAACTGAAATAAATCTCTTTTCATTCACCCTGAATAAAATAAAAACAGAATAGGTTTAATATCACAAATTTTAGTTAGAAAATTTAAAATATTATTTTAACTACTTAATTTCTAAATTCTTTATTCATGTTTGAAGGGCTTGTAATAATATCTTTAGTAAACAAGCCTTCAAACCATCATTAAGTATTCCTCTGGTAGTAACCAAAAAACATTTAAAGAACAATGCATCATCTTACCTTGTAAAACAGAAGAATAAAGTTGATGGCAAATGCAACAAACAGAGCAAGAAACCTTAAGTTATAAAAATTTCTTGCCAAGTAGTGCTGAAAGTAAAAAAAAAAAATTAAAAAAAATATAATTAGAGGTGGCCTGTAGCTGATGTCAAGATAAGTAGGCAGCAAGGGTTTTAAGAAAGTAAATACATGATTGTGTTGCCTTCATACACCAGTTATAATGAGCAAGGGCATTTCTTGGCAGCCTTATTCTCCCATTTCATGATAAGCAGGAGTGAAAACAATGAGCTTAAAATTGCAACGGGGAAGACTGAAATAGAATATTAAGTAAAACTTTCTAGAAGGAGTCAGGAAAAAAAATGCTAGAATACAGGAATAAACTACTTGAGAAGGTTTCAGAGAGTTCATCATTTGATGTTTCTAAGAACAAAGAAAAATCCTATAGAAAACAGAATTACAGATTCTAGAAGTTAGATAATGGAAAATAGGGAGCTCCTAACAAGTTGCTCAAGAGGTTAATCTGTCTTGTTAGACTAAAATAGGAGAAATTACACACACAAACACTTTATTTATGTAATTCTATGAAGTACTGCAAAAATCACAAAAGACCAAATACAGCCTATCATTTGAAAACTCATGCCAATATTCCTTTTATGATATGTCTCCCTTCAATATCAAACAAGTGTTCTATATTACGTAGCTAAAAATGCAATGACTAAAAGAATTTAAGAATAACTTACAAGCATTTTTGTTTGATAAATTTCCAAAGCTTTGAAGAAGTTAGCCATAACAGCCTCCGGTTTCTCAATTTTTTGTCCATGCCTTCGCTTCTTTTTCTTCACTTTTCCCTCTTCTAGCTGCTCAGATTGTACTTCCTTTGCTTTATCTTGTTTCTCACCGTCTTCCATGCTAGAAGAAAGTTTGTCTAAACAAAAATACCTAGCAAAACTTCTGTATTGTAAATGCATTCATTTAGAAGGAATTCTAATTCAGAAAGTTTGGCTTTGAAAGTTAGTTTTGACACTGGGAGAAAAATTATCTTAAGTAAAAAACTTGAGGTAGATAGTAAACCCAGAGATAAAAAAGTGACCTTAGTTTCAAATGATATGCAAGAATAGAGCTGCTGAGGGGAGACCCAAAGGGTAAAAAACCAAAAGCTAGGCAGAAGTTACTGTGCCGAGTATGAAGTGGATAACATTTGCCAAAACCAGTGATGTACTCAATGCAAGCAACATACAAATGTCAAGAGTTCACACGTACTTACTTGAGCCTGGGGCTGAAGAAGAGAAATAAAGCTTTTGGGATTTGGTACACAGAATGATAATTGAATCACAGTATCATAACATGAATTCATTTCAGTCAAGGCAATCACTGTTGTTACAAACATGAAAGAGTAGTAACAAGGAAGTTTGCTTCAGAGGGTTGCACCTTACAAAGTATGTAGAAGATGACAGTCATTCCTTCTGCACCACTGAACTGCCTTCATGAAAATTAAGTATCAAGACTGTATGTAGTAATAGGGGAATTTAGTTACTAAACTAAAAAAAAAAAATAAAGCTGAATTTGCATATATGTAAAAGAATGTTGAGGCATCAAGGTCATTTAAAGCTTTAGGCATGAGGATAAAGAAATGCAGTATGTAGTTCTTTATCGCACTACTACTGCAGAAGAAATAATATGATGGATGTCTAAGAACGTGTTTATCTTCTACCAAAAAAGTCCCTTGTGCAGCCTCAGAACTGCAAGCCGTTTGAACTCAAAGTTTTAAGCTGAAGGCCATTTGAATTTGCTGTGAAAGTACTTGAGAGAATTAAGCATGGCAGACGAGAAGGGAATAGGGAAAACAAGTCCAATAAAACAACAGAGGTAGAAAGAGATCATGCTTATGGAAAATAAGAGGTGAAACAGCCTAAAATAAGTAAACAAGTGGTACAGGAAATTTTGGGAAAATTCCTAGGTATTTCTAAATTGCTTCACTGAAGCACTGGTGAGTATGCTACTAGTGTATAAATCAGGAGGCCAAAATCAGTGAACAAAGAAAAAAGCCCAGCAGTGATATGACTTAACAAAACTTTTAAAAGGGGTCATTTGACCAATCTAAATATTAACCAACTTAATAGTATATTGTAACATGGTCTAGATAAAACAACAGTTTCTGAAAGCTGCTTATTTTGAAGTTAATGTCTTCACACTGAGTATCACTGATCAACAGGTTCTTTGGATACATGGTACCAAAAAAACCATAGAGGAGTTTAAGTGCACTTTTTAATTACCAGAAGTGCTCTAAACAATGAAAATAATACACTTAACATCTCTGCAGGGATTGGGGAGAAAGATCGTATCAAAACAATTCTGTGACAATAAAATGTAAGACAGGGACTTTTTAATTGAAGAAGTATGTTAGACATAGCTTGAAAGGTAACAGATAGGAAATGAGAATATACTGGACCATCATAAAAAGTACTGATGGCGTACTTTAATGAAGTAACAGAAACCCCCCAAAAAACCCATTTAAATGCATTCATGAGTGAGCATACGTATATGCATACACATTCTTCTCCACGTTAAGATATATAAACATACATATACATGTATGCATACATACACACATATAAACATAGATATGTGCGTATGTACAGAGGGGAAAAAAAGGAGACTTTTCAGGCAAGCTGTACAAAGTGCATCTGGTCCTAAAATATTGACCCCAATGGCACACTTAAAAAAATTAATGTTGGCAGATAAGAGGAGAAAGATAAATGAGGATGAAGTAAACATTTTAAACATGAAAGACAATAGAAAGGAAAGAAAGAAAATTATGTATAGCCTTTGAATGTGGAAGAATCTGTAGATTTTTTGTGCATGGCTAAAAATATTTTAAAGGCATTCATGAGGCTGCAAGTCCAGAAAGACAGCATGCCCCTTAAAAGTAGGATGCTGCTAAAGCAAGGTAAGCATTTTAAAAGTTCTTTATAAGGCAGTCATATGTAGGAGGACTGGACAAAGTTCACAACTTGAGATCAGATAAAATGGCCAGAATAAGAATTGCTGGGTTAGTCAGATCTTGTGTTTCAATGAACTGTTGTGGCCTGAAAATTAAAGTGCGTAGCAGGGAAAGTGTAAATAGCAGTAATGACAAGTTGCAGAGTTTTTTTTCCAAGACTGGTGCTCATTTTTAAAGGTAGCTATAGAAATTTTTGAAAAGACAATGGCCACAGATTTATATATGAAGATTTGTCAGGGGCTACAAAAATCAGATTACCACTTTGTTGCTCACTGAGATGGTCTGCCACCTCCTAGGGACTGTGCTGCTTTTCAAAATACTGATGAGATAACGTGTTCATAAAGTGCTTTGAATACTGAGCATCGCTTGGATCTTTCTGGCCAAATTATCTAGAATTATGAAGTACCAAGGAATTAAACAGGATTTGTGTAAAAATAACTTACTCGGCCTTCTCGGCTTCTGCTTTTCTTTTTGTTTCTGCTTCTTTTGCAATCTCAGATATCTGCAAAAAGTATTATAACTGTCAAAATGGATCCATTCAAATAAAATTTTGGTAACTTTTTTCTAAGAACAGATAAATAATTACCACACTATATTTTTTTATACCACTTTGCACTTTTAATAGATTTTTAAAAATAGACAGCTCAGGCTAGATTTTCACCGTGAAAACTGCAGAAATTCTTCTGATACCTCTTTTCAGTGTAGTGTTATCACAACTGTAACTAGCCCAGTTGACCAAATAACTCAAAGTAATTATACATGGTTAGCAGACAGATTATGTGACCTGTTGAGGATGATCATACCCTAATACAAAAGTCACTCACGAAGACTCAGTGCAGTTAGGGATTATGTGGAAACTGAACATCAGTTTACCTCATTCCAAATATGAAGCAAGGAATAATATATCGATGATAGCATCAAAAATCTGAAAAAGCTCTGTGTAATTATCAGACTACACGAGCCATTCTTATACACAATGTGAATAGCATTTCTGTAATATAGAATTAGTATCAACATTATTTTGGTAAGTTTCACTAGATAACATATTAAAGGTAAAAGATGGATAAATTGCATAGCTGACTTCACATTAATGACTTCAAGTATCTGCATAAGTTACTGAGGATTTTTATCAATAGTTACAAATATTTATGAGAGAAATGTATGAATTAAAGTAAACAACAGAAAATTATAAAATATCTACTCAGATCTGACATAAAATATTTACTTCAAGTACTGTTGAAGAAAATTCTAAAATATTTACTCACACCTGCTAAGATCCATAAGTTAAATAGTATTTTTAAATACCAGCCTTATTACATTTATGCTAAATGAGACAGGACTGTAAAGGACTGTCATTTTTATGTAGACACATAAAAATAGATTGATAAATAAACAAGAAAAATAAATGGAAAAATATAGTTTGATCTAGCCAATAAATAAATCTTGGAGAAAAACATATGAATGAAGAGGAAATAATGAACTAAGAAGTTGTACAATGAAGGTTTATCTTGAAAATATTTTAAAAGTTTACCATAACAAGGAGGATTAATGATGAGAGAAAAGATATATTTGAATAACAAGTAGAAATAGATCTGAAGTGTAGACTGAAACATAATGCCTTCCAAATATGACAAATGCATTTGGGTTTTGACATTTAGTTTAATCCATTTTTAAACAGAATTACAAATTGTATTTAGCTCAGCTGAATGGAACAAAGTATATTGTTCATAAAACAGAATAAAAGTCAAGAATGATTATATGACAAACATTAAAGAAACAATAAATTCAGGCATTTTTTTAAAAAAAAAGTTGGAAAAAAGGACATTGTATTATATGTGATCAGTAAAGCACATAGAAGAAAGATGATAAGGCATTATTACGGAGAAAGCAGATTATAAAAGTAATTGAAATAAAGTGAAAAAAAATGGGGTATGCAGAATAAATAAGACTATAAACCATTTAAAGCAAAAACTGTCCCTAGAAAGCTGCTAGCAATTTTTGGTTTTGTACTGGTTTTGGCTGGGATAGAGTTAATTTTTTTCACAGTAGCTGGTATGGGCGGGGTTTTGGACTTGTGTGTTGATAACACAGGGATGTTTTTGCTATTGCTGAGCAGTGCCTGCACAGAGTCAAGGCCTTTTCTGCTCCTCACTCCACCCCACCAGTGGGTAGGCTGGGGGTGCACAACGAGCTCAGACATGGCCAGGACAGCTGACCCCAACTGACCAAAGGGATATTCCACACCATATGACATCATGCTCAGCATATAAAGCTGGGGGAAGAAGAAGAAACGGGGTACATGGACGTTTCGAGTGATGGCATTTGTCTTCCCAAGTCATTATTACGTGTGTTGGAGCCCTTCTGTCCTGGAGGTGGCTGAGCACCTGCCTGCCCCCATGAGAAGCAGCCAATTAATTCCTTATTTTGCTTTGCCTGCATGTGGAGCTTTTTCTTTACCTGTTAAACTTTATCTCAACCAACAAGTTTTCTCACTTTTACCCTTCTGGTTCTCTCCCTGATCCCACTGTTGGGGGAGTGAGCAAGTGACTGTGATGTTGAGTTGCCAGCTGGGATTAAACCACAACAGTTTTGAATGAAGTCCAAATGAACAATAACATCAATTTACTGCAGTGAAATCTAAACACACTGGGCTGAATTTTTCTGCCCCATAAACTCTTTTTGGTTTTGAAAGGGTACAGATTATAAAATATGTTCTCAGTGAGAATATTTATTAATCAGCTAACTGGCAAATAATTCACTAATAGAAAATTCAGTAATATATTTGTATTATTGTTATTTTTTGCAAAGAAATACAATATCTCTTTAACATACCTGTAATCCTTTTTTCTTATGAACTGTGTTTTCCAAAGATGACTGGATATCAGTACCAAGGATTTCTGCAATATCTCCAAGTCCAGCATCATGACCATGTTTTGAGCCACCTTCTTTCTTTGTATGAATGCCAAAAATGTCTGAGATGATGTCAGCTTCTCCCTTTTCACCCTTCACAAACTGCACAAGTTCAGATCTGATGCCATGCTCAGCACCTTCAGCTTTTTCTGCTTCCATAACATCATCATGGATTCCAAACTGTGTTGGGTCAGGCATGTCCCCTAATATTTTAGTTACTTTAATGTTTTTGGCACCTTCAACCAGGCCACCCCCAAATACAGTGTTCCAAAGAATCTGGAAAATTCCCCACACTATACTAAAGAACAGTTGGAATATCCCTACAAATAGGATCCAGAAAAAGGAGAAAAACACTTTCACCAACTCTTTCACTGTCATCTTTCTAACTTTCCTGTATTGTTTCCTTAGGTTCTTCACAGTCACCATTTTAAAAAAGTTGGCAACATTCTTCTTCACTGCAACACAGGCCATTGCAAAAGCTGAAGCAGATTCCAAGGACTTTTCTTCTTCTTCATCTCCAATGTCCACTACATAACAAGGCTCTGCCTCTTCCTCTTCCTCAGGCCTCTCGGATGAATCCGTTTCAGAGATCTGGGATGCTAACTGCATTTCAAAGATTGTGTCTTCGCAGAAATTCACAAACAGTTCCATTTTTTCTTGCTCTCCACCTTCATTTACAACATCAAATATGAACTGCCTCTTGGATTCCTTCACCTGTGGCTTCTCCCACTGCATTCTACTGGATTCACTGATTTCAAAGTAAACTCTCTCTATTTTCTTGGCTCCACCCATTATTTCAATACGGCCAAGGTATGGTTCAAAGTAATTAAGGACACTTTCTGCGGGTTCAAGTAAACTCTGAAGGCGTGAATCATTAGGCATGTGCTCCGAAAGGTTTGTTAGCAGTACTGCTACATTAAATCCAATGTCTTTGGCTGGTTCATGGAACCTTTCCACAAAATCAACATAGTTAAACATATCATTTTCATCTGCTTCTGCACAGGACAACAGGAATTCAATCTCCGACTGTATATATTGTTTTTGAGCCTCCATTGATTTCTGGAATTCCTTCTTTGAAATGATGCCTTTACCATCTGGGTCATGCTCTTTGAAAGCATCTGAGTTAGTCAGGTCTTTTAACTTGAGGAACATGTCAAAGAACTTCAAAATCATTTCTACATTGCTAGATGATTCTACAAGCGTGTCTACCATTTGTTTTCCAATAGTTCCATTTACAACGTTACCTAAGTGTGTTAAAAGAGGAAGTTACTTGGCATCGCTACATTTGAAATAAACATTTCATATTCATGCTGAGAACAGAACAAAAATGTTCTTAAATCTTTGTAATTTTTCTTTCAACATGCCTTTCTGTAGCAGCACCCTCTTTTTCATGACTATGTATATTCCGGAGTAATTGTTAAATAAATATGAAATAGTTTTTCTCCTGTCATTACATAAAGGCAATTAAAAACAGTTTAGAAAGTTGAGTGGAATTATCATACTTTACATTATGAAGCTAAGATAATCATATTTGACTATAAAGAAAAACAGGTCCAACCTTCAAGCAGTGACAAGAGCATCACTACCATATCCTTCAGCAGATCTAGCAGTTCTTTAAGCAACTCAATCTGAGCAGAGTCCTGTAAAAAAATGGAATATACAGTTAATTTTTTCTTTGTGTTTATCTGGAAAACAAAATACATTTGGAAGAAAACGGTGTGCAGGATGGTCACCTAAATGTAGTTCACATTCTTCAGCAACATTTCATTGTAATTTTATTATGATTACTATCAGTTGTCTTGCACAATATGAGGGTAACTTACTACAGCAGAGGTATTAATATCATAAAGATAAGCTTTAATAAAGCATTACGGAGTACTGAAGCGCAGATAAGGGACATAAGAAACTCACAAAATTGGTTACTCCACAGATACGGCAGTGTACCTCAGAAAGAATCCATCCTTTCTCACTTCACAGGGAATATTTAGTGGCATAATGCATTACCACTCAAACAAAACTAGAACTGTTTAGTTTAACTGCAGTACATGGTCAGTCTAACTTGGATTTGTGACTAATGTCAAGGACCTAAAAACTGTTAAGTATGCTCAAAATTCTGATAGACTTCTGTAGGGTGAGAAGAAATCTATCTTATAAGTCAGAAGGTAGCAGAGACACTGAATAAGAGTGAGGAAGCGACTCTCTGCACTGTTGCATTCAGTGCCCAGTGGCTTGAGTGTACGTTTACATTAAGCAGAAGTCACCAAAGAACAGAGAAACCTGAAACTGTGGAGAGGGGTGAGACTCCACAATGTCCTGCACACTGAAATGAACACTGCCTGCTGCCCTCCTGCTGAGTGCCTGTGATGAATTAACTGGACAAGCTGACTAGCTCTCACATTCCCTCCCCCTCTTTGAATCTTTCCCAGTTTTTCTCTTGCCTTACCTAGCTGTAGCATGGGAATCATGCTTTTAATGGCGCTTCTGCTCTGGCAGATCATCAGATTTTAGGCAGCAGGGAGGAAGGGAATAAATTGCCAACTCATTATCAGAAAGGTATAACAGAGTTGGAAGCAGTGAGTTTGATATTAGAAAAGGTGAGTGCACAATGACGACTAATGCTAAAAGGAGTGATATGAAGTTGCTAGTCTGAGATTCAGTTTTGGATTTCTACATTACAATAGGCCCATGCATAACCAATGAGTATCAGCACTTTAACTGCTTTAAACCTTTCAACATTCATCTGGCTGTAATGTATAAACATATGCAAAGCAGGATTACTTGACTACTGAAAATACCTGTGAAAGTTTCATCTGCATATTGGCAAAGACATGAAGAAAGCCAACAACTGCATCCCACAGCCTACTATGAGCCAGACTCTGTTGATTACCTATGCAAGGGCCCTAAAAAAAATAAGAAAACCACGTGTTTTTTTTAAATTTAAATAAACCAAAACAAAACAAACAAAACAATTTGCTTTCCTAAGTTTTCTTCATGAAAAAAATAAAAGGAGAAACTCCAGGCTTCCACGAAGCCACTAGAGAAAGCTTCTAAACGTCTCTTTAGCATCTAGTGCATCAATAGTAGATCGCATCATGTTAAATATGCAGCCATTCACATGTTTTAGTATTAACTTTACACTGAGCCAATGATTCCACGTAACTACCAAAATTAAGAAAAACAAAGCCAAAGAACTTACAAATTTCTGATAGGACATCATCGGGCCATGTAATCATAGAACTTCACTGTTAGTACCTTAAACAACACATTTTGTTTACCTGGATATATTCTGTAAGGGAATTGAATATTTGTTTGGTGACAGCCAAAGCTTTAGAGAAGTTACGTTGTCCTGATTCATCAATGACATCCTTTCCTGAATAGTACCAATAGAAGTCACTGATTGATTCCTAAGAAAAGAACAACCTTTTATTTTTCAATTTTGGATTCTGTATGCAGTATTTACTGCCTGCATTTGTATCAACAGAAGTTGAATCAGAAGCAGATGAAATTTAGTATTTCTGTGTCTATTTCTCATGACAATAACTTTTTGCATTTTACTCTATGCTCCCTGCAGAAGTGAACAATGAAATAAATTAACAAATATCTGGTTTCATAAAGAATTCTGAAAGGCCACCTATTTTAAAAGGAAAGATTAAATCAGAATTCTTTATTTTAGATATCCCTGAAGAGAGGATGTTCACATTTGATTCAAATAAAAAGTGAATTTATAAAAATGAAAGAAAGGCAAATACGTTATACTCCATTTTCCTCACCTGAAGACGCAAGAGATAGTCAACTGTACTAATGATAATATTCACTGTTGTGGTGTTGCCCATCTGAGTACGTAGGTAATTTTGAAAATCTGAAATAAGAAGTGATTTGTGCTTGGTTAGTATATCTAGGAATAAAAATTACAAGGTTATTTTCATATTCTTATGGAGATGGAGAATGCATTCTTTATAAATACCTAATTGGGTATAGATGCTTATGTGGTGGAAATTGAACTACAGCAGATCACAATGTAAATACAACTGAAGAATTGTTATGCACATGACTTGCAACAGGCTTTACTATTAACAATTGGCATACAAATTGAAATTACATTAAGACTTAAGAATTCAAATTGAACTCTGCAATTCAAATTGTTGGCATGCCAGTTTCCCCTCAGAAAACTAAATGAAACAGAGGAGAAAACCTATTAGAATCAGTTCTGCTCAACCGTTTAAGAACAGGCTCACATCACACATTTTCCCCAAACTTAATTCAGTTCACTTACCATTGTTATGCCCTTCACAGAGCAGTTGTAAAAATCTAAATAGATCTCGAGTAAATTCATCATGCTGCAACACTTTTTCACCTTTAAAATATATAAATACAATGCGTATGTGACAATTGTTATGATTAAATATGCAGAACACATGATCTTAAAACTGGAATTCTAATAAAAAACAATTATAAAAGCATTAAAGCAATTTAAAAGAAACAGACTGATAATAATGAAAAGAAAAATTGAGACAGAAAAAGCAAAGCCAAAATATTTAGCACTCCAATGCATCCATGGTTAAAAAACAAAAAAAAAGCAACAGGATATATATCTAATAAGTAAATGGTTAGTCATAACTGAAATCATGCCTTAAATATGAATGACACTTCTTTAATAAGCATCAAATTGTTTATCCAAGCTGAACACACAACCAGCTGCAGACCATAAAGCTACACCTACAGATTGCATCTGGGAAGATGCAATGAAAGATTTCTCTCTGTATTTGCAACACATTTTTGCAACAATAGTATCGAAAACCGTAAACCCAAACATACCACGCTCACGAACGATGACTGTGGATCAAAGAAAAATAACAAGAATACAGGATAAGAATACTGGAAGTTACAATATTTTTCTTAAAAATTATTGCTAAAGATTTTGTACATGTAAAGCATATTCAGAACTCAAAGCCTAGAATTACTCATAGTAAGTTTATCAACAGAAACCTCAAAAGCCACAATAAATAACAGTTCTAGTTCAAAAAGGAAGCACAAATAATGTTTTAAGCACTACTGGAATAAATTTAATTTTACTTACGAGTTCCTTCTTCGGTAACCATTCCCAGGCCTTCTGCTTTATTTTGTCTCTCAAATGCATTCAAGTCAAGAACACTTAAATTGAAAAAGAAACAAACCACAAACAGGAAAAAAACCTAAATTACATAATGGAAAATTATTTTCTTCTAGGAAATCTCTGGAGGCTTTCAACAACTAGTCTTGACCCACTGTGACATGCATTGCCTCATACATTATTTAATATGAATATTAAATAAAAGAGCTTGGGATGAAAATAAGGGTCCAGTGTCCATTTCTGAAAAGAAATGAGCCCCAGGTCAGGTTACCTAACTTCACTTTCAGTAACGTCATTCGTAGTTTCATTATAAATGAAATGTGGAAAAGAAGCCTGAAGTATTACTCTTTATGATGAATTAAACCTGCCTGCCAAAAGGACATCACTGCAGTTATTTCTCAGTCACACTGTTTCCCACTAAGTTATCACTATTATTTCAATTATATTATTACTGTATATATGATGCATTATTATGTCATTCAGAAGATGTATGGAATCTGATTCTCAGAATACATTCATTCAAACAGTCCAAGTATAATTCTAAGATTATGTAATTTTTTTCAGTTAAACAGCAATGCAGTCTCATATTCTACTATCTAGCAACATTGTTAAAACCAAAAGTGTTTTTTAAAGCATCACTTTCATTCTCTTGTCAGTGTTCAAGTAATTTTATCAAACCCTTTTTAAATGAAATTCTGAACGACACACATGCACAATTGGTAATATCATCTGCAGGTTCTGTTTGAGCAAGTTCTTGCTAAATTGTTCTACATAAATGGGGAAATTACAAGATAGATGTTTTTTAATTAGGCTGCAACTATTCAGCGATAATTTCTGCAGTGCAGGTCATCATTCATTCCACATTTTTTCCTGTCTTCATACAGTTCCTTACCTTACCAAATTTGAACTTCTGGCTTATCAAGGGAATAGGCTACTACAGCCCTGCTGGCCACGTATCACCTCTAACAAACCTGATAGATATGTGGAGATTTAGATGAAGAGACTGAGATTATGTGACTCGTCAGAGATGTGCAGAAACTGAAACTTTAGTAAAGCTCCACTGGGCTGTCTCTCCTTCAATGATGGCTTTTCTCCATCCTTGGAATCACCCAGACAGGATAGAGGGATCTGGGACCAGTAAAGGAGCCATTACATTTTACTTTTCTGCCTCTCCAAACTAAGCTGTCAAAGGCATATACAGTCTTTGCTTTATTTTCTCCTTGGGAATAATACTCTAAAAGATCAACATAATATTTATCCGATTCAGAAAAATTTCCAACAAGATTTCTACAATCTGTGACTCCTGTAGTTTCAATCTAACAAATCCACCTGCACCGAGTAATAAGCCGCCAACCTGAATAATACGATTTATGCTTTTACCTGCAGGACTGCATCAAGCCAGAGAGACTTTGAAAAAATCCGGCATCCTTTTTCTCCTTCAGGTAGTCTAGCATTTTCTAGAAGGTATACATTTTTTTTGGGGGGGGAAAAAAAAACTATAATAAAATTATATGAATTAACAACTTCCTGAATTACCATTCAAAATGCAAATCACCGGCAAGCAATAATATCATTGTTATTGTACCAAAAGTACCCTGATATTTCTTCACTGTGTAACTTAAAATTAAATGCACTAAAATAAAAATACGACAGAAGACTATGATTCTCAAAATTACTTGCCTCCTTTATACAAGCAAGACTCACAGTAGTTAGAAAAGCGTTACCTGTTGAACTATGGTATTCCCACCGTTCAGAATAGCAATACCAAGTTTTAGTGTTTCAACAACCATGGGTCCTGTATGTCCTGTCAAAACAAGAGAACAGTCATTAAAACTTGCAATTATGAACTATTCAATCAGAAAAGCAGTGTGGAAATTTTGCCTAGTATCGTTGCAACTGACATTTATTTTGCCTCATTATATACCATATACTATGCTATACCGTATATACCATATATGATATACATATCAAAGGTATAATGACGTAATACACTATATATGTGTATAGTATTATATATATGATATGTTTATCATGTATACTTTTAATACTTCACAGAAAATTACCTTTGCTTGCACTAATCATCTGAAGGACCATCTCTGCAGCCCCACGATCATGTAAGCGAGCTTGCTGATAGAGAGTTCTCTGTTTTTCCATTTCTTTCTCCTGGGTTTGGGAACAAAAACGAGAACAGAATACAGAGAACTGGACCAGGAAAAACAGGAAGATGAGAAATCTGAACTTGTTGAAGGCCACCTGTCTCCATAATCCATGGGTTGTTTAATTCCAAAACTTCAGAACACATCATCTTTCTTTTATATGAATTACCTAGTAAACCAGCTCCATACACACTGTGTTGTTCTTGCATTTATTCCAGTGGACCTATTTAAAATATTTGCACATTAGACAATAAGAAAACGTTATTTAAACTCTCACCTCAAATGTCTTGTCTTTTTCTTCTTCTTCCTCTTCTTCTTCTTCTTCCTGACAGCTCTTTTTATGTTAAAAATAGAAATCACAAGATTTTGCTTATTATGAAACATGCTGCCTGTTTTCACTATGGTATTTCTACAAAAGTGACCAAAGAAATTTTTTTAAGCGATAATTTAAGGCATTAAGAAGATATAAAATCCCTGTAATCATAAATACTTGTGCTCATCCACACTAAGAAGCTGATATACCCTAATATATGTGTACTTCAGGGTATTCATCCAGCTACATATACTGCCTATAATTGCAGGCTATATGTTCTTGTGTCTCTATTTATATCTGTAATATTTATCTTCACAGTTAAACTCTCCTCACATGTGTCAGCCGTGATCAGTATGTTGCAAAAACTGGTTGCCAGCTTATTTTTGACAGATTTCAAATATTTAACTCCAAAATAATTATCCAAAGAATAAAGATAACTAACACGTTAGGACTGCTCATGAGTTAATCCTGTACAAAACAAAGTGCCAAATCATATCAATAGGATTGTACCTACTGGAATTTTATATTATTATTTATTGCAGGAAATTCCTCATTATGTATATAACTCTGAACAGCATTTGCTTCATTTAAAAGATAGAAATTAGTAATATCAAGCAGTCCATATAAGAAACAGAAGGAAAAGGTTTGAAAAGCATCTAAAATTAATGGAAAGTATCCAAGTGGAGTGTGAGATGGAGCTTGAAATTATATATTTACCTTTGCCATCATGGCGGAATAGGCAATATATAAAGGATCGTCTTCTAGTTTGCTATAGAGAGTAAAACAATATTTTAAATTATTTTATGATGTAGTAGTAAAAAGGTCTTATACTCCTACTAATATTAAAATACCATTTTAATTAAAGTAGATACACACGTCTACTTGAAATGCTAATACACTTGAAAATTGCATTGTAAATATATTTTCTTATCTCAAACCAAGATTCTCTCTCTTTTTAATTAAACAATTTAGAGGTATATTTGGACATCCAACTTAGTCCTGTAGACTTTATGTTTCTGTGAGAATTCATACTTGGTTATTTCTGTATCGGGTATTTACTAAGCTTTTAAAATGTCAAAAATAGTCAATATTTGTCTCAATATAAAGGTTCTACCAAGTTTAAATATATGAAAAATCTAATGAAACCAAGAGGCAAAAAAGTATTCACCATGTGCAATAACGAACTGCATTTGTTAAACTCAACGTGCTTTTCAAACACAGCTCTTTTTACCTTTTCTCTATAAGAGCACTGCGACTAAAATAGAGGATAATCTGATGAAGTGGGTCGGGCTGTTTTTTCTCAGTCTCTTCCTCTTCTTCTTCATCTTTTTTTGGAGGTGTCTGTCTCAAGATTTATATCAGAATATACAAATTAAGCTTCATGAGTAAGAAAAAGATTGAGTAATTAAGCTTAGCAAAGGATTTCAGTAGTTTTACTCTGTCCAATTTGTTTTAACTTCCAGTATTCATCTTACTCAGCAGCTTACAGCATAACCTGCAACATTATGTGCCTACATGACTCAAAAGGAGTTAGAGTATCTGACTGTTATTCATATTTGATAGTAATCTTAGAAGTTTCACATTTGCAAGCTATTGAGAATGAGACAGTGAAAATATTAGAGAAGCCTTATTCAGCAGAAATTTTGTGTTTCCAGTAGACCAGAATGGAAAGAAAGTCCCAGTTCAATTATTTAGCAGAAGAACTATTGGTAAATGGAACTATTTTTAATAATATCATCAGATACATCCTGTTCAGACAACTGTTTGCTACAGTACTTCCATATCTCATTTCTAGGTAACCTTGATTCAACAAATGTAAGGACTGCTCTTACTGTCAACTTCAAACGTTTTCTGACAGTTTGAAATACAACATTGCCAGCACTGGCAAAAGAGCAGCGTATCACCTTTACCTTACTTACGTTATCACTCCTTTGTAGGGTTTGTAATGATTGCAGAATTACTGTAATTAAGGTAATAACTGTAATTCCAGAAGTTCAATTTACTCCCCTGAAATCTCAAAGAATTGTAATCCCTGTTTTGATTAATGGCCTCATTCCCTCATTTAGAAAGGAGCAACAAAGTCAAACAAAGACTATGACCACATAATTGTCCAGAGTATGAAAAGAATACATTAGCTATAATTTTGAAAAATCATACCATCTTCTATACCAGTGGGTCTTTAAAAGGCATAACATGACTGCTTTTGCTAACACTGAAGCATCTCCTGTTACATCTTCATATGGCTGATGAAGCTATATATGCATTTTCATGGTGTTTAGATACTATGGAGGTGAGCCCTTGGAAGTATTTTAGACAAACTAACTACAGAGAGGGAAGAGAAAAAGCAGTAGGCTTACTCAATCTACATTCCATGACAAAATGCTGAAGTTTACCAATCACTTTCATCAAGTACATATTTAAACTAAATTTTTGCTGAATATGGTTGCATATATTTACTTCTCCTTATGATGTATCAACAAGAAAACAGCAAAATTAATTTGTATCAAAGCTGAAAATGTTAAAATTAAATATTATGCATCAACAAAAATTTTAGAAAGGGGAAAAGGATCAATTGTGTCAAGCTTTGAAAAAAACAGTAAATAAAATATAGGAACATAGGAATTACCATAGTGACAAAAATAGTCTGATGGTTTATCTAATCCATTTCTATTCCCAACACATTGGTTTGTCTGAAGGCATAAACCACCTTAATGCACTTCAGTGTGCATCACAGGACAAATGTCTTTTTGACCACAGCAGAAAATGACCTTAAACCCTGAAGCATAAGGATTAATATTTTATAAATTTATGCATATGCATACAGTACACAAAAATTAAATATAGGTCAAAATAGATAGATAAAATATGCACTAAAGTGGGCACTGAAAAATATGCCCAATCATGCCAGTACTTACAGACAAATCCTGAACTAGTTTCTCCTCAAATGAATATTCCTCTGTTTCTATCCAATAGTTCTGATAGCCATGGAGGAAGAGGTTAATAGAACGGTGCCTGGGGGGTTGTGAAAGTGAGATCAAGAGGGGTAAAGGAACATAGTATAACAGCTCAGGTGGTTAATGATTAGTAAGGATATGTATTTGTACAATTCTGATCCTCTGATTGGTCAGTGAAGCAAAATGCAAAACGTAACTAACATTCAGTGACAAATCTGCATGTACATTCTTACTGTTCTTTTTATACACGTATGTATACATTCCTTTTTTGTTTTGTAGGCTATTGGAGTGCTAATATACATTATACGTGAAACTGCAGGACTGCAGCAAGCATGGGAAAAATACACACTCGAACAGACTGAGGGTACGATTTACACCTGCGAGATGTAAATCTCGTTTACTAGATTTAGGACATTGAGACAGCAGAAGTTGGCCATCAACATCAAAATAATTATCAAGTGCTTTGCAGCATGTTATCTGCAGACAGTCATTGCCTTCTTCCACATAGAGAAGCCTAACCTCAGCTTCTTTCCTTTCTGTTCCAAATCAGGGCAGTATTAATGTGTCCTCAAAGAAGCCAAATCAGAAATACATAAAACCTGCTCTAGAAAATGACCAGTTTTAGAAAACTCTTAGGCATATTAATTACTACTATACAGCATGAATTAATTTAACTTTCCACAGAAAATACCACTTATGGCAATAAGACTGGCCAAATCATTCCATCTTCACATTACATTTGGGGGAAAAATTTGTTTTGAGGTGCACTACAAGAGGTTACAAAGGTTGTTCCACACAGTCTTTACTTTTATCCTTCCCCACTAACAAAAGCTATACAAATTGTCTGTATATATTATGACTTGTTTAAATACACTATGCACGTGAATTATTTTATAATGAAATAGCTACTGAGCCAACCTTATAGGCTCTCCTGCTGGTACTGGCATTTTTTTAATCAAATTTCAAAAACTGACCAATCAGAATCTCCTCTGAAAATTGTACAAATTCATGTTTTATGATAACGTCAAATCATGGCTGGGAAGGAATAAGAGTGCAGCGTAAGGAAGAGGCTCTCCACAAGTTACATTACCGTTAACTTGAGTATAAGCCTGTCATACTGAGTTTTTTCATGTACTTTTTCCAGCCAAACACGTTGAAAGGTGCTCAGGAAGAAATTGCTAATTTTGTGTCTGAAGAAAAGCATATAGGTTTTCATTGAAGAAAGGCACAAGTTAAATTCAATAAAGTAGTCAGAACAAATGTATTCACAAACTGTGTATGAAAAATTGCCATGTACAACTTCGCTGTATCTATGTGCATATACAGATGACAGACAACACGACAAATTTTGTTAAAAATTAATATCCTTGAAACATCAAACATAAATATACAGATCTCAGAAAACATTTATCACGTAACACACTTTTCAAAGCCATGTACACTCATTAAACAAGAACATGAAGAATTAGTATTTCCTAACTTAACTGATTTTGTTTTTTTCCCTGAAACAAAATTATTTTAAAATACAACTATTTCTTTTGTATCTCCAGGCACTTCTCAGAAACAGAAGGACTTGAAATATTTATGGTAGAAGTTCGAGTGATTTTTCTATGATTCAACAAATACCTGCACATCAATAGACATGTCAATTTCTGAAATATCTTACTGAAATTCCTAAAGACTGATACATATAAGAATGCATTTTGAAGAAAACTAGATCAAAATATGAGATTAACATTAAATTATATTGAAAGCCACCTAAATCCCCAGAAAGTTTTCAAAAGAAAGAGTTCATAATTCACTGAAGATACTAATCTTTTCTAGGATAAATTAAAGGGTACCACCATAATGCTTGCTTACTGCCCTTTAAATTAATTGATTCTAGCATCAAATTTAGAACTATCTTTCCCAATATTAACCTGTATCTAAAATGAGGAAATATATGAGATAAGGAGAGCTGCATTTGAAACTTTGGTTCAAAAAGATTTATGTAGCTCCTAGAATTAATCATACCTCACTTGAAATTATTTCCCTAGGGTTCAGAGATGTCTTAACAACACAAGCAATTTAAATGATGGAGATAGTTATAGGTGCATAAAAGTGATAGCCTTATTTTCCTGTCAGAACCCCATGATTTATCTAGAAAAAAAATACATGTCTATAAACTAATTAATTTTAAAACTTTGCACCTATCAATTGAACAATATACTTGGAAGTCCCTGCTCGTTGCAGGGAGGTTGGACACCATGACCTTTAAAGCTCCTTTCCAACTCAAACCATTCTATGATTTCATGAATCTAAGTCCACGGGTTTTTTTTCCACTCTTGCCTGTTTTGAAGTGCAGACACCATAATTAATTGGCTAAAATGGTTTTATAACAGTTCATTTTTAGAATCTAAAAGACAAAATAACTAGACAGATTTGTTTCACATTCAGATTTAAATTAGGAGTAAATTTCACCACAAAATCTACCATAAAGTTTGAGAAGAACCAACCCCAATCTTTTTAACAAAGAAAAATTTGTAATGAAAATTACAGATAATGTAAATGTTCTACTTCAATAATTATTACTCCGTATTTTCTTGAAAATGAAAGTACAGATTCATAACCCATTTTGTCCCTTGGCAAGTGTTCCATCAACCTCAAAAATAATAAAAGTGGGGTTTTTTAAGGCAGAAATAAGATGAAGCATTTTTAGCATTTGGGTGCTCATATATACCCCAAACATTTTAGGAATTTATAAATCCAGGATATGGTTGTAAAAAAAAAAAGAAATAGCTTACAAAAATATATTATACTCAAATGGGTGCTCCTCATACCACTTGCTGCACTTCCTGTTTTTTTTCCAAACACAGTTCTTGAAGATGAAATGGTTGATACAAGCCAGTCTGTTCTTATGGTGTACTTAAACCTTTTCATTTCTCTGGTTCTTTAAAGACTGCATGGAGGTTGTGTGACAACTTAGAGAAGTTATTGTAGTCTAGCCTAATATTCCTTCAGTATGTTAGTGGCACAGCTACAGCCTGTTAGCAGACATCAAGCATGCAGATTGGCTTTAATAGAGGCATTTAAAAATGCAATGCGACTCTTCTCTTAAATACGTTGAAAACAATCTTTGAACAAAAATATTAAACATGAAAGCTGAATAACTGCAGAAGAAAAGGAGAAGCGAACTTTAATTATAGAAGTGTTTAGGCTGTATCTGAATGAAAATCAGATTTGTTGAGAAAACAGGGTAAAGGAAATAACCTCAGTGCTGCATCGTCTTAATATTCTGTTTTAAGCAGTAGATGGATTCAGGCATAGGATGCACTTCATCTCAGGCTTTGTTGTATCTACATCTAACTGGAGTAAGAAGCAGAGCAACACACAAGTCTAAAGTATCATTCTGCACTGCTCTGCCCAACAGATGCTTTAATGCATGTAACATTCTGATGTAGTAGCTAAAGATTGCCTTAGACAAGCTAAAGAGCATGACGTGTTCATGCAATAGGAGAGGAATAGCCATACAAAGATAACAAAAGAGAAAAGAATACAAACATGGGAGAATAAAGAGTAAAAAGAGCAACGAGAGGTAAAAAAGGGACAGAAACAGCAACATCTTAACAATTTTCACAGATAATTTGAGGAACTATACAGAGTAACAGCTGACAAAAACAAAGTGTTTTGGTTTTGAAGTTGTGTAATTCCTATGGTCTTTTCCCCCTCTGGGTGTTTGTTATGAAACAAATATTTTGCTACTGTGAGGAATTAACTAATAAGTAACCAACTCTTTTGTCTCTTAAACAAAATTACATGGGCCTAACAATCAACAAACTTGTAGATATACACAGAAACAATATTTGCACTCAGAAAAGTAAACGACAGTTACAAAGAAATAAACCCTTAAGCCATTTACCTTGGCAGGTTGTATAATGGTGCCATTCTGAAACACGCAACAACAGCCCTTTTGCGTTGTTTTGACAGGAGTTTGTGCCAGACAGCTTTCTTTGATCTCAGTGGCTGTTCAACCTATGGGAAAATATCTTCTAGTACACACAATGAAAAACCTTCAACTTTTATGCAAAATTTTCTTTTCAGGTAGTGGTTAAGGTAATTAGCAAATTAGAAAATGCTACAAGTGCTCCCCATTATCTGAAAAAAAATGTTTGTTTTTTTTTTGTTTGTTTGTTTTTTAAATTAATAAGAAAAAATATTGTGGGCCTTATATATAGTACTTCTCAGTTTATACAGAAAAGCTCAAGATACCAGAGTTATCTCATGTGTGGGACTCCTTGGTAAAATTCCAAAATGGTTATTTTGTCTGTTTCTAACAATGCATATTCAATCATTCATGTGAACAAATTTCTGTGCTATATCACTTGTGAATGAAATGGATTAACTTTATGTGGGAAGAGTACAAATGCCTTCTTGCATTTAAGTTGTATCATTTGAATGAACAGGCAACCAAGTTGCTACAGCACCCGCAGGTGCAGAAACAGGCTAAAATCAGTACATTTTAAATAAGTGCACGTGCAAATCTCTTCCTAAAATTACAGTTTTCAGCTAACTGAATAGCAATGATTCGTATACTCCTTGTGACTCTTCACAAAGCTTTGCAGAGGCAAATACATCCCTGAAGTTCTCCCTGAAGCTAAATAGAGGCTCTTCAACAGATTACATCAAAAACTTTGCATATATACACACCTGTATATGCATGTGTGTGCATGAGCAAAAATAATTTTTGTCTGGAAACTTTAATAATGAAGTTGAAATAATCTCTACAAGGAAAAAAAACCTCATGCTACTTTTCTGTCTTGCTACAGACATTTAACTTTTTACCTGCTCCAGATGATACAGAGCAGCTGATATCCTCTGCACACGTTCCACATTTCTCTCAGGGTCAGTAGGTTCATCACTCTTCAAAATGTCTTTGTACAGATTTAACTGCCATTTCACAGCTGGATCATCAGACTAAAAACCAACAGATTTTGTACATAAGCTGCTGAGTGAAGATACTGAATTTGACTACCACCATTATTATTCTCATAGTATAATAAAGGATGTTATTGATACTCCCACTTCATCTGTCCCCTTTTGTTCAAAATTAACATCTGCTAGCTGCTCAGAAAAATGGCATTAGATTCTATATATTGTTCAGTAATTGAACTCAGTTCTTAAGCAAGGTTAAGAATTAAAAATAAAGAGCACATTAAAAATCAGGAAGCACGTTTAGGACTGGGATTGAGTTTAACTCCTTGCAGGAGTTCTGCATCGACGGTGCAAAGCTGTTTTATGGAGTCTATAAAAGACAGCTGGAATTTCAGTAGGTGAAGAGTTACAGCCAAAGGTTTTAGGATTTTTGCAAGACAGAAATAGAAAAAACACAATAGAATTACTTAGTGTGTCCAATTTAAATTTATGTAAGCACAAATTTATAGCAACCAGTCATCTCCCATGACAGATAAATGAGTTACTCCTATTATATTTAAAGGCTGTAGACAATGATCTAAATTATTTATTATTTCCAGAATGAGGAGGACTCCATTTTGGTATCACCTATGACAGTGTATTCTGCATATAAGTAGTAGGAGCATAAACGTGTTAAGATAACATAAGTATTTCTTATTTTATCATAGGCAGTTTAAAATGCATATATTCTCAGAAATACTATTTATAATCATTAGTGCAAGTTAAGTTCAAGAACAGAAGATGAAATACTCTAGTTTTAATTTATTTAGTTATTGGATCAAGTTGATTCTAAGTAATTACAGCTTTAAAACCACCAATATCTCAATTCTTTACACTTGTCCCATTCTGTAGGACTTACTGAAACTTGAAAATACCAGCCAAAGCTACAAACTAACTAATTATTGCAATGAAAAGATAATGAAGAAAAATGTTAAAATGGCAAATTTTCTAATAGCTTTTCACATTCTCTTTTTTGTTGTTGTTTTTTACATATCATGATAAACAAAACAATTGTGACTTCTGTGTTTTAAAAGTGCACATAAGCATCTTTAAGACATATTTTTATATTACCTTTTCTTGCAAATGTAAGTTGTTACGTAAGTGTTCTTTAACTTCTTCATCAGTGTCCCTCTGTAGAAAGGTAGAAGTATTTTTCAATTCAGATGATGATTCATCTCATAAGAACGTGTACAACAGAGAACAGCTATTATTTTAATATTGATATGTAACCTCTTTTGTTTTCAAAGTACTCAAGTTACCAGAAAGGCATGGGACAAAGTTTTTCTTTAATTTTGATCACAAAAGAAGGATTAAACTTTCAAGAGAATGGAAGCTAACTAATGGTATTTCAGTATTTGGTCCAAATGAATATGTATATGTGAAAAAGTACCTTGTATACAAATGGAAAATGACATGGAAATGATGGCAGCTGTCTATACACACCATTTTTTCTTGTGAAAGCATAACTAGTAGCTGTAATTGCTTACAGTACATTGATATATTTAATTATATTGACTGCTTAGAAATCTATGCCTCAACGTTCAGTTTATAAAGTTCTGCTTATTTTGCATTAAAAACTATTACAAAGTGCACACTTACATGGCTGTATCTAGTCTTAGCCAAAGAGATGAGCTCTTGATCCCCAGGAGTACACATATTCAAACCAATAGGAAGCATCTTTTTAAGTGCAGCTACAATCAAGGATGTTTGTATGGAGTACAAATCCCCTCTACGTTTTGATTTCTTCCTCTCTTGATCTTGTCCTCCAGACTGTAATTAAAAAAATAAAAGTAAATGACTGTAATTCTCTATTGCACACTTTTCCAATACACTCTTCCCCTAACAGTCTAAGGAAACTACGTTTATTTTTATTATTTATTTAATTAAAAATGCTACATTAGAGGAAGGGTGTACGGTCTTGAGTGGGAAATGTAAAGACACACTTTTGGTGTGTGCCAATGCAGAAATTGCAATAATGGTAATACTTTAAGAGCAGTAACATTGTGTGCATAACAGTGTGCATTCATACATATGAATCCAACTATATTTTCTGGATCCTACCTCTCAAATCAGAAACAACTCTAAAATTAAAAGCTGAGTCAGTTTCAGGTGACACTACTAGTTTTCAAAGTTACAGAGACAAATTCAGGATGTTTACATTTTTGTTAGAAACTTACATAAAGATAGTTATCCAGGATCTGAATGAATGAATATTGTCTGATTTGTCTCAAGTGAAAAATATCAGTATCTAACAGGCTTTGATTGAATGCAATAAAAAGCCAATGTGTTAAGTGTTTCTGAGAAAAGCACTGCCCTTTGGCTTTGGCTAATACAAGTAACTGGGAAGAAAAATTAAATCTTTCGCATCTTTGGAGATCATGAGTAACAGAAAAAGGAAACAAAAGAGAGAGAAGGAACACAAGAGAATAACATCTGCCCTATCTTCTTACAACAGACAGTGTACAACAGGATTTCACATACAACTTTTTACTTATGAGACAGTGAACCAAAATCTTTAGAATAGACCCATATATTTAATGAACAAAACAATAACAACATAAAAATAGCCCAGTTCTGAATTCTGTACCTAGATTAAACTCCTGGTACACTCAAGGGGAGTTTTGCCTAAGATAAGATTTCAGGACTAGGCCTCCAGGCTTATACAACACTACAAAATAGCAAATGCTTGCATTTAACCCTCCACATCCTTTTCCCTCTGTCAATTAAGTTTTACTGACTAGTATTTTTATAATACTTTGTGTAGTTCCAAATAAGGATACAGAAGAATGCACTGCAATTCATTATTTGTCAATTATTACCGCACTATTATCACAGTAATCACTGGAAGGAAAAAAGGCAGCCGGACATATTCCACTCAGTGGTAAATTTTGGCAAATTCTGTCTTCTAGATGGTGAACGTCTGTGTGTGTAGCTGGTGTTGAGCATTTTGCAGGTCAGAGGGAATGCACAATGGATGTGGCTTCCTTTCTTAAGGAACTAACAATTGCAAGAGAGTATTTTGCCTCAATGCTTTGCTTTTGGAAGTGCCTTAGAAATAGCAGTGATGTAATGGCTATAATAATGACATTATTTGTACTCTACAGTGACAGCAGACAAACAAATCCCACAATGTATCACTGCATTCCAGTGGCGTCACTGTGCATCTTAAAGAATAAGAAAATATGTAATAGATCTATGAAAAAAAAAAGGGGGGGGGGGGGGCGGAAATGAGAGATACTGGTTTACTTTTCTGCATTTCTCTGCTTGAGGACATTTTACACATCCAATTTTCTTTATTTTCATTTGAGATAAATAACTAAGTATGAAAAACATAGGTGAAGCTTAAAACCTGAACATTTTTAAAACATGAAAAGAAGATCCATTCTGCCTTTGCCATCAAATTATGCTGTCTATGAATTCACAACTTCTGCTGATAAATGTATAAGTAGAGTCACAAACGGAAACCTAAATGACAATAAAATTACGTGTCTCTCAGTTCTAATATGTACCTATATAAGTAAACAGAATACCTTCCTTTCATATTTAAAGAATATTAAATTGGATGTATTCTGCCTCAGTAATTAACTGTGCTAAACAAGGTTGAGGTTGCCTAACAGCACATAAAGATCTTCCTTGTCTGAGTATTTAAACACATAAATGGACATTTCAACAAACATATAAAGAACAGATTCTCCAGTAGATTCATGATAATTAAGTATATGATCAAAAGGATGAAAGAATTTATTTATACTAAAAAAAAAAAAAAAAATCAGCTAAAACTAGTTAAGATGATAGAATTAATATTTTTAGTATTTCCAACCCTCCTTAAACCTTCAATTCTGCAAGATTATAATGAAAGCATTCATTAAATCCCACTCTATATACCTGGGGAAGTTTGACAATAGCAAAGTGTGAAATCAGGACTATTAGTTTAACACAACTGCTCACTTTTTAACTTATGTCTCCAATTTTATTGATTAAAAACTCTTCAGAGCATCATGTGTGCTTCTCAGCACACAGGATGGAAAGAAAGATGAAAGGGTTTTATGCTCCACTTTGTTGTTCATTCTGCTTCACCAAGGAAGAACACACCATAGTTCGAAAAGTACTTATCTATATTGGAAATTCGTATTTTTAAAAGATAACATGAATAATGCAAAGGAAGGCAAACTGCGGTTCACTGGAGACAAAGAAAGTTTGAATACATTAAATATATAAAAGAAACAAGGATTATTCAAAAGCTTCATCACACTTCACTTCTTCAGTAAAGATCATTTTTATTTTGGAAAAATGTCGGATTTGAACTTATATCTTATTTAAAATTATTGGTTCTAATACAATTTTCTATTCATCTATACACAGGGTATAGATGATGGTATATTACTCCCAAATATTTTTCTTGAATATCATAAGCCAAATACATATTTTTGATGACTCTACTTAGGCATTACTTTCACAGTGGCTGCTTAGCAAAAGAATCAGAATGCAGAAAGATAGCAGAGGCAGAACGTACATCTGAAAAAATTAAAAAAGGTAACTTTACTACATTTTCCCATTAAGCAACATGTGGGAGTGCCAAAAGGAATTTCAACTTCTCTAGTCAAATACTGCCACTTGAACTTGAAGAAAATTTACAGTAGGAGGAATCCAGGCCTTCACTTTGTGACGCCACTGCTATGATCAATGGAAAAATGCTTGGAGCCTGATCATCTCTAAATCTAAAACAGAGACACATCATGCACTTTGACCTGTACCTTTACTTGCATGGCCTGTATGAAAGAAAAATAAAGGGAAAAAAACATAAGTAAAAGATGAAAAGATGATAATTTTACAAGTTAGTAATAAACTTACTCAGCTTTATCAGGACAATAAAAATATTAGAAGTTTGTAGCTAAAATAATAGACTGTAAGCATATAATCAAATGAGATCTTTGTGAGATAATTTTTATTCAGCTTAATCCTTATTAAATTATTGAACTTCTGAAATTATCTGCTACTATTCAGCACTACCATTTGTTGCTTGAGCACATAAGGAAGTACATCTAGTAAGTAAGCACATCAATATACTAATTACTGCATCTTTTCCCAGTGTTGTTAAAAGGAATGAAGTGTCTGGAACTCTGGATAGTCCAATAATGAAAAATGTTCACATTTTGACCAAAATAGCTCTTCTACCTCTTTTCTCCACCAAAACATGACTCAGAAAAATTGTTTTTAGAAATGGAAATCAAGCTATCACTGTGAACATGCAGCATTTCATTAGCAGAGGTATTATCCCATTGCATAGCTCATTACTGTTCTGAAGACAGCCCGAGAGAAAATGTGATTTAAGCTCGCATCTCTCAGCAGTACTCATTTTAAGAACACTATTATAAACTCAACTGTAACTTTCATACATACACAGGGGTTTTTTTCCTGTTTATTATGTTAATACCCTAAATATACTTAAATAAACACGTATTTCATAGTCAAAACTATATTACCGTTGTGTCAGGCAATCTTAAAAAGGTAACAACAAAAGCATGTAGTTATGGTAAAATGGCAAAAAAAAAAATCAACTATTATTCAAAAGAATCCTTGACCGGGCATGGGAAAATACTATGGAAAGCTGTTGGTTAAAAACAAACAGAAAAAAACCCAAACACAAACAAGTCCCCCCCTTTCTGTGATAGCTCCAGTAGTAACATTGTTTTCTTGTGATACTTGAATTAGCCTCAAAATGTTGAAGCCAAGGTAGTACTAAAACATCTTTTTATATCTTACTATATTTATATCACATAGTGAAAAAAAACCAGCTACAATTCAAGACTGAAAGACTAATCATCAAATTAAGTGTTAAGCAGCTTAGAATCTTCAACAGCCTACTCAGACAAATAGCAAACTTTAATTGAAAATTTCAATTGCGTGAAATATGTAGATGCTGCATAGACATAGCTCAGCAGATATACACTGAATGTAAGTAAAGACAAGACATTAATTATATTTAATTTATTAGAGGTGATCATAAGAGTAATCCACTCATGATTTACCATAGTATATCTAAAGGAAACGTATGCAACTATGCAATTGAAATAGTCTCAAAAGAAAGATTAAAATTATTGCAGAAAAAAATAACTCTAATTATTGTAAGTTTGCAAGCAATACGTATTACATATTACAAATGGGCACAAACCACAATGTTGTCTTGCAATACAAATGATTTTATGACTGCATCAACCTTCTATAATAGGTCTATCCAAATGCTCTTTAAAAACAGATACAAACAATATTAATAATGAGGGCCAGTGAAATAAAACTTCAGTAAGATATGCAAGTGTTTAGCAACTGAGGTTATATATCCAGCCACACATTCATTTAGATTCCAAAATTTACACAGAAAAATTGCCCATGTATGTATTACACGTTTATTATGTACATATGAATATGTTTAGCCTTTTATACTAATTAACTGTAAAACACAATAGGACATAATTGTATCTTAATAAAAAATGCTATATTACCAACAAATCTATGAAGGTTCAAAAATAACAGATTAGCAGAGCTGAATGTGTTTAAATTCTCCATTTCAACCCTTCCATCACCAATCTGTTATTTCAATGCAATCTGAGTTACCAGTCTCTCTCAGACTGAAAGTTCTCTAACTTACCATTCCCTTCCGAGCAATCTGCTGCCATTTTTTTAGAAAAGAAAAATTAAAAAACTTGCTCAGCTGTTAATACATTTATTTGAGAAAATATTATCAAAATTAATATTGTAAAATCAAAATACAATGGGTACTTGATCGATTTTTTATCATAATGATGAACAATTTGTTACCACTGCTATTAGCTACCAATAAAGAATGTGATCCTAATCCTTCATTATTTTTTTCTGCATATGGCATGTATAGATATAGAACCTTCCATACATGATATATCACACCTTACACACTGGTACTATCACAGTATCTCGTATCTTAGGAAAAATACTGAGTCTCTGTTGCAAGACAGACAGTCGTTTAAAGCAGTCCAAGATCAGCATGAGGCCTTACTCCTCACTGTTCTGTCTTGGGCCAACTGTTCATGTTCACAGTTATCTATGCATTCTAATGCTTGAGAAATACTGGATATGATTGCTTCCACTAAAAATAATGTGAATAAAGAGGAACTGGTGATAAAGAGGAAAGTGCCAATTATTGTGTTAGCATACTACTTCCTCAGCTGAATATTAGTAGTAAAGTAAGATATTATAAAAATAATGTTCCCTAATGTAATGCCCTCTATTGATTATTCTCTGAGGATATAAATATCAAACCTTGTAAGAAAGCCTGAAATTCAGTTACTTGGAGCATTTCTCGTATATTCTAAACTATGCAGTCTTGCAAAAATATTATTCAGATCTAGATGCATGCTTAGGAACCATATGTAGAAAACAACAGTTCTAAAAGATGCCTCATGTACTGTAGCACAGTACTGAAGTCATCATGAAACAAGTGCCTATATAAATGATCAGCTGTTCTGTAATCACTCCTGCAGATATGGTACCATATTAATAAAATATTCAGTCATGAACAATACAATATTTATTTCTTCCTGTATTAGCAATAACCATGCAGTTTCCCTGAATGCTATGATTTGATATTTATATGCTTACAAAAAATATGCATATAAAAATATTTATAATCTTGCTGCAATGCATACCCATATGAAGAAAAGAGCTTTTATATATGTATTTACATCCCTGTTATGTATAAATACATTTATACATAATATATCTGTATATTTAAATAGACACAACAGGCATTTGAAAAAGTAATCTCAAACCCAAACTCTATCAAATTTGGGTCACATGGATTCTTGATGTTAAATTCCTGTGATTTTATTCAAATTGAAGAAGTATGAGGGATATCTATTCCTTACGTTGTAAATATTTGTTTTGTCATTCCTGCCATGCCAGACTGACTAAAATATGACACCAACAGTTTACATCATATTATCTTATTATCAATACTGCAGTGAGACACAATTTAGATTAAATAGGAATCACCTGATTGTAATCTAGCATGTTTAAAATAAAAGTACACCTAATTCTTGGCTCCTCAGGTCAGTTCTAACATGTAAATGTTGAAGTATATGTATTAAATATATGTGTAGTGATTGCCATATGATCAAAGTACAGAGCTACATGTTAGACTCTGTTATTGTGCAACTGACTGACAAATAGCCTGGACTGTGCCCACTACTCATCTCGCTAATGAGAATAATACAAACATTTCAATTCTATCACACAATTTCAAGGAGCTGCACCTTGAAAACAAGAAAACACATTAAAAATTTTCATTTCCCCAAATATGGAATTCTCTATATAGTTGGAATTTCTGTTCAGTGCCAGTCATGAACTAGTTATGAGCAGAAAATCTGTTATTTTTGCTTGTAAACTGTCCAGTGTCAGGGTTTTGGCTTAACCAAGTTTCAGAACTTAAAAAAATGTAACAGAAAAGGAGCAAACATTTTTTAAAGATAATTAAGAAATGTAATGGCACATATTATCTGATTCTCTATTGTTTTACAGTAGCTAGGTTACAGACAAACAAAATATAGTGAAATACTAAATAATAAACCCACCACTCCTCTGGAACACTTTCAAAATAGGATTACTCCAAACACATTCTGAATATAAATACAACAAAGTATTCTTTGCTACATTTACCAACACTAATTTGGAATTACACTTCAACTGGCTTTAGCTGATTACAGCAATCTTCCTCAGCTAATGACAAAGCAGCATTTTTTTACCTTGACAACATGCATTTTCTCTATTATACAAGTAATAAATATACTTTCCAGACATTAATGTTGGCATCTGGTCACATTGAAAATGAGCAAAAAAGAAACTAATATGGTCATTAGCAAGAAACAAGAAAAACAGTACACATGTGGCAAGCTATATGTATGAATAAAGAGGTATATGCAAAGACACCATTCCTCCATCAAAGTTGACAGAACAATACCGATTGATATTCACAAGAAAAAGACCAGGTAACCAATGTTTCTTCACTTGCTTTTATAAAATAGTCTTTTTTTTTTTTTTTTTTTCCCCCTGAAAGTTCAACAACCCATAGCATATATTATAACCCATATTCTCTTATATGTGTAACGTTTTCAAATTAAGACCTTTATTTTAATCTTGTGTCTTTGACTACTTAGCAAACATTTCATAAGTAATTCTAAGGTACATAGCCTATATTTGCATAGTAGATGTCATGTCTATCATCAAGAAGCAAAATTATTTTTTTTTCCTTCTACCCGCACAGCAGCTGCAATCTAAGTAGATTTTCAGAGCCTTCTTACAAAATACTAAACACATGCTGAAGATTTACCTAATCCACAAATTTTTATTAACTTACTTTAGACATCTTGCTCTTGGTGTCTCCTGTTAAAAATGCCAAATTGTTGATTTCATTCTGAATCACAAAATTTTGTTCTTCTCTTTTGAAGTTCTAAAGATGAAAAAAAAAAAATAACGAGAAGTTTAATTCATCCGGATGTACCACATATATATTTAAAGACAGAATGAAATGGACGAGAAAATATACATGTTATCTTACATGTGATTTACACCACAGGATAAAAACTTCAGCTACCATTCGGAAGAGTTCATCAGAATCTGCATCTGGTTTCTTTAGCCAATTGGCTCTAATTACAAAAAACAAGAGAAACTTAAAATAAGACAACTGAATATAACAATATCTATTTAATATATCAAGTTACGTTTGTAGGGTTAATGTTGGGATTTAATGAGAATCATTTCAATTTTCCATGACCATGGTTAAAGAGACCATTTTTATGGCAGTTTAACTCATCTCCAACAAAACTCCTAATTTTTGGCTACTTATTTCTGCCTGCTCCTCCTCCCCAATGTGCCAACATGTTTTTGTGCCTATTCTGTGAACCAGACAAGAAAACAGACCTGGCTGAAAAGTGAAGCTCTTTATCGGAGTATTTCTCTATTTCTTTCTTTTTTTTTTTTTTCTTTTTTTTTTTCCCCCTATAATAAAACTGTTTTCAAAACTTTGTGTTGATCCAAAGAGGAACAGTATGAGAAGAGGAGGAAGACTACAGGGAAATTAATGAGTGGGTAGAACTGTAAGGACTAACTCCTTTATTTGGTACTTTTTTGTAATGCAGGAACCAATATAACTTCAGTCTGGGTCTGTTTGCATAAGGATGCTCAGAAAACTTAGGAAAATGAGCTAAGAGATCCAGCCCTCTAAAGTGTCTAAATTAAAATGTATTGATATTACCATACATAAAGTGGGCATCTGAAAGCAGACATAGAAGAAATTATTACATTATAACTTCTGCTCATTAACTCTGTCTTTCTAGTTGGATTTCTCCACAGCTCAGTTAAATTTGTGGTTTTAAAAAATTTGAAGTGTTTCCTTGCCAACAAGGTCTGACATAGTAAATCCTTGAGTTCATCTAGAAAAAGCAAATAATTCTCAGTGTAAATTGGTTCACAGCATAAATGATGATGCATGCAATGAAAATGCTTCCAATTAGCCCAATATGTACTAACATCTTAAAAGTGGATAATCATTGTGTACAAAACAACAACGTTGTTAATGATAAGATTAAAATACTGTGGATACTGAGATTCTATTGATGCTTCAGATACTATTCTGAAGAGCATCTTGGGGTCACGTTCTGGAACAAAGTAAAGGGAACATATAGGCACAGAATAATCCTTCAGTAAATGGTTAAGATCTAAAACTTCTGGTAATTCCAAAGGCAATACAATGTTGTCCAAACACTTTCTTATTTTATCTTAAAAAACCAACACAGATGATTAACATCTTTGTGGTATTATCTACAAATAGAATGATTCAATTGAGACAAAATATTTTTTCACCCCTTCACTAACAGTTAAGGATTTCAGCCATTTTTAATTTTTGAAGGGCATAATCATTTTTAATGATTATGATAATGATTTTAATGATAATGATTACATTGAGCTGCAGCAGTATATACAACAAGTGTGGTCAGGATATGCATTCTCAATTGTAATAATGCAGTTACAATACAACCAAGTAAGCCAAATGCATGTGAGGTGCACGGTGTGAATTCAAGGTTCATCATTCTATAAGTTAAGAACCTTAAAATACTCAGGATCTGATTCTCAGCATAACATTAAATACACTGTGTTTCTGATTATCTGATCATGGGCTCCAGGTAACTTACAAATGTGAGTTTAATTATTAGTTTTTAGATACCTGTTGTTGTCTACATAACGTATCAACATTGGATAGAAGGCATAAAGGTCTCTACAAAGAACAGCAAACTCATCAAGAATGAGTAGCTCAGCTTCTTGGGTGTCAGTTTTACTATCTGCTCTCAGTTGCTCCTCTTCCATTACAATCTTTATAGCTTTCTTCTTCAGTTTCTCCAGTGTTGGAATAAAGTGAGTTTTGAGCAGGTCAGGCCTGGCTTTGCTGATGATGGGTTGAGCATAAACTGCACATAAAAATATAGATAAAGCAATGATTAATGCACAATTGATGCTTTTCATCATATTAATATGAACTCTGCAGCTCTAGAAAACATAAAGGTCATAATGCTTCACATACTTCTGAAGCATCATAAAATTATTAATAGAACTATGAATACAGCTTTGCAACAGCTGTGTGTATTGAGATATTAAAAGCTAGTTACTGGGAATTCAGATAAGTATTTCAGTGTTACATCTATTAAACTATCATAGTTTTGGCAAGTCACATCTCTAACTTGGAACCTAAACAAAATAGGGATTGAGACACAAAGTCCACACAAAAATACTGTTTTGTTTTGTTTTTTTTTTTTCCCGTTTGTGGGGGTTTTTGTATACAATGTCAGAAAATACTCAGAAGACAGTGTTCTGGAAGAATTGCTTTACTGCATTTGCCTTGGGCAAGCTACAATGCAGAGAGTGAATGACTAATCCAAGTTCATAGATCTATTTTGTATAAGCATTAGTAGTAAAACACAGACCACCTGAGTCAAAAATCCTTGCAAGAACCACACTAGTACCTTATCTCCTTACGTAGATAAGCAGCCATTACAAAACTGCAAGCAGTGGTCTCTACAATTAAGCAGAAAACTTCTTTTTAAGTTCTAATGAAATCCTTAGTATTATTAAAGACCTTCCAGTATTTAAAATAATACTGAAAACCCACTACCATTAAAATTTATCAGGAAATTATTACCTTTACATAGATTTTCTTGAACCACCTTATTGCATATTAAACTCTTATGTTGTTAAAGATTAATGATAAAATTTGGATATAGCAAATTTCTTTAGCTAGTTAGCTACTACTACAGGACATATTGAGAAATCTTTCTGCTCATTTAATAGTTGGCACAGTTACTCAGGCAAAGCAACTAATTCTGAACTTGGGTTACTCCTTAGATTATTTCACCATATACACTTTCCCTTTTGTCCTGATATTTCATGAACAGAATTCAAAGGACTTACACCCTCTACTGCAATACTCAGTTCTTGGGTGTCTTGAAAATCAATAGAACTCACAATTCCAAATTAAATGGTAAAGCTCTTACTCAGTGCATACAGAAGGTAAGACTTTAAAAATCCATTATGCTGTAAGCTCTCTGCTTACAGTGATGCTACAATGCATGCATAAAAATAATAAAAATATTTAAAAACTTGAATACCTTTCTCTTATTGTTACTTATCTATTGTTACCTTTCTTTCCTGCTGTTTCTAATTACAGTTTATTATTATATCACTGGGTAATAAGATTATGTGTAGCAAAATTAAATATTATTAAGCAAAATTAGTCTTTAAATATGTTTACAGTACCTGCAATTCTTTTCATCCAAGATGCTTCATCTATTCCCAGGTTGTTGTTGATAATTTTCAGAATGTTTCCAAGAACAATGCTTAGATGCTCAGATGTTATCATTGTACAGCAAGGCCCAGCACTTTGAGGAAGACTCTCAGACCCTCTTTCCCACCAGTAGGATAAATAGTTGCACAGCATGGGTAAGATAACCTCAATAACATGAGGCATTTCAGTATACCTTGCTCCAGACTCTGCTAAATCATTAATTTCCTTTATTAGTCCATCCAACTGAGGGATCTCTGGACACATCTCTTCTACTGTATCAGGCATACCTAAAACTGTAAGTAAAGGTAGAATAGCAAAAGATTAATTAACAAAATAAAAGAGAACATCTACATTCATCTATGTTTAAACCCTAAATAGAAATAGCATTGTCACTCCAATTTTATTCTATGACCATCTTGGGCAGACATAACTATAGGAAGAGGCTGGGGTATACACAGGTCTCATCTCATAAACTATGTATTTCTGATGATGTGTATATAGCACTGATGTAGACAATACCTGCCATAAAGCTATGGCTTTATTATAGGGTGTCCTGCAAGTATCTGGTGAGCAGCCCAGCTATGTATAAGTGCGGAACTGAGAGCTTATATCAACACTGGATAAATTCTAGCCATTGTTTCCATAATCGTTCATTATGGAAAATTATGAGTGAGATTAAAATTAAACTGTACCTAGTTCACAAACTCTGCACATCTATCTCCCAACAAAAATTCCAGGAAAGTATTCCAGCTGTCAGATGCTTGTATTAGAAATGAAAAGGTGCTTATTCAGCAATTAACAACCTGTCATAATCTAACGCCAGACACTCTAGCAAAATTCTTCTTCCACCAGTACTGCTTCTATAAAGTAGAGCTGCCAGGAAGGAAGGTCTAGGACAAGGTTTTCCATAACTGCTTTTAAATGGAAAAACTTACGAAGCATATGGACAATCTATCTACTTCTTCAATGAGGATCAATAAGGAAAATACTGAAATACTTTAAGATATGAGAGCCCTCAAGAATAAGTCAGGAGAGTAGCAAGTGAAGTAGTAATATGTGTAGGACTCATGCTCCTTTGATTAAGGTTTCATGGAATCAAAGTCATATTCTGTCAGGAGTTCCCTATACCAAATTGCACTGGAGTACTGGTAAGAACAAAAAATATAGATAATTTTCCTGTTCACATAAATATTATATCTCTTGTGTGTTGCTAGGAAGAACACAACTGTACAATTCACTAAAAATTTTTGTAACATAGATATGACCTTCAACTAAGCTTCAAATATTACAGTATGCAGCTTCAGAAAATAATTCAAATGTCACGTTCAGAAAAATATCCAAATATGCTAGGAGAAAGGGAACACAGGCTGAACAAAGCAGAGCAAGGCTAAAATGACAAGTAATGAAAAAGCAATCATAGCTCTCTACTGAGGCATACATCTGTGGGGGTTTTTCATTATTACAATTTCCTTCTGTTACTATTAGTTGGAGAGGAGCAAACGCTTTTTTCTTTCCATGAGGAACAGTACTTACGTGCTCTTTCTCTTGCACTTTTTGTGTTGAAGACAGACAATGGGTTGTAATGGTTGAGAGAAGGTTCAAGGAATGCTACTGGAATAGCTGCTGCAAGAGATGCTAAGCACTCACCAAGTGCGGGACGCTGCCTGTACATGAGAGACACTAAAAGTTACCTGAGAGGAAAAGTCTTTCACTAGGCTTTCAATGTCTAGCATGCATTATAGAGCAGCGTTAACATGTATTGCTGATTTAGTTTAAGATTTTAATACATTAGGAACTCTTTGATGGTTTTGAAGAATTGTATTTCTCATATGAACAAAATTACTGGAAATCACAGTAGTATAAGAAACAACCTCCACCAAGTGTTGTATATTAAAGGTAAACTGCTCCACAGTGCAACTTTGTGACTACAAACTTAGAAAACATGTCAGGAATATGCACAAAGAATTAGTAATTGTATATTTTTATTACACCTTCAGTTTGCTTAAACAAGGAGCAAATGCATATAATCGATAGGAATTTGTTTTGGCAGTCATACCCTTTTTCAAGATTTCACTTCTTTTCTGTGTGTATACATATATATTTCTTTTGCTTCACATATTATACCATTTACATAGTCAAATGATGAGAAACATTTCTGCTACTTATCAAAGATTGATTTCATGATTTTACAGCACTGTGTGTGGCGTGTTCTGAAAGGGGAAATTCTGCATTCCTCCCCACAACCTTCCGACATTTCTATTTGTCTGTTCTGTGCTAGCACTAAAAATCAGATATCATTTTGATAGGCTGGATGAAGAAACTCGTCCAGCTAAAAATAAATCTCACCACAAAACCAAAACTAACCAAGCCAAACCAACAGCAACAAAACATCATCTGGCTGCATAAACACTATTTACCAGAAAAAAAGAGGTGGAAATGTACATGCATGACAATGTCATAATGCATACTCATCTTTCTATAAGAAAGAAGCATACCAAGAAGCCAAAAGAAGAGAAGGTAAACAATGATACAAGGCTAAGAAAATTAAGTACACAGATATTTTCTGTCATATGGAAGTCCTAACTATGAGAAACCAAGGGAAAACCTATAATTTTGCAGGACAGAAATTAGAAAATATAAAAAGAATTTCAGACCTGATAGTCACTAACATAAAAAGCAAGTAATGCAAAATAAATCACTTAGGGAACTGAATGGTCCAACAGAGTTAATGGAGTAAGAGATACTTAAAGAAAAGCCAAATTAACCATTTACACAACATATTTTAGGAAGACAAGTAACTGGAAACATTTGCTCTGAAGAATAAGGAAGAAGTGTCACAGGCTGATGTGCAAGTCTTGGAGGAAGTGGAAAACACTTGAAATGTAATCAAATCAACCTAGACTTTTAAAAACCAAAGTAAGATAAAAGACCAACAACTGACAGCAGTCATGAAGATGCATTTCCCATTATACCATTTTTATAACAGACTTAATTGTATCTTTGGCAGTCTTCATTTTGAGAAGCATCAAATAGATCAAATCGAAGTCTTAATCTGGATATGTACTTATGACTTAATACAGCAGATAATTTTGTCATATTTAACTAGATAATTTTTTTTAAAGTGCTATAATTTCTTAACCGATGCACAAGTTTGTATTTCTTATTATTGATATAGATATTTCAACATTTGTGCTAAAAACCCTCTGGAAATCTGTTTCTATAAACTAACCAGTAAAATACCAAGACACTATAAAGGGACATATAACTTTTGGGTACTCATTATGAAAAGGGAGTTTTCAACCCCAAATTTAAGACCAAAATTTCTGATGCAGTGAGTGAAAAGAAATGGGTACCTAGGTACAGAATCCATAGTCAGAATGCCCATAGCAATAATACTACACTTGCCAGTAGAGCATTAGTGCTCAAAGTAGTCAAGGACTACTGCATTTTGCATCCAGTCCTCAACATTTATGAACCACAGAGACATTAAGAGAAGAAAGGTCCACAAAGAAATCAGAAACATCTCTAACATCTTAAACAAGCTAAACACCATTTGTAAAAAGGATAAAACTTCAATAACTGTTCAAGTCAGCTCAATCATTCACTTCTAAATTCTGCTGAAATATTGAGAAGTGTGTTTGAAATCCTACCTCCCACCCAGACATTGATGTCTGCCTACAGACTTAATTTAAGAGCCTGAGTAAGTCTAGTGAAAAACAAACTAAATGAAATCCACAGTTGGAAACCTCTCACACAACCTTAGGAGACTATTGCATTTTCTTGGGTATACCTGATGCGATCATTCTTCCCTTCTAAGACAACTGCAGTAGAAAAAGGTGATGCTGCCAACATCAATATTTAATCTAACTATCCAGTGCTTATAGCTCTTGCCAGTCAAGTGGAAGTCTGTGCTGTGAGCTCTTTTCATCAAAAGGCAACTCAAACACAATCACCTTTTATTTCCTGTGAGAAGACCCTGATTGCCAGTTAGAGCAGGGGTAAGGCACTTCCTATTTTGCCTATCACATCTGTGTCAAAGAGTATTTATTTTCAAGCCCAGAAAGAAAAGAAAGAAAGGGTATAACTTTGTGATTTAGTGATGGATGTATGAGTGACTGAATGTGGACATACATAAGAATGAGCTTATGCACACATGGACATGCATGCTGAATGTGGGAAACAGACCACCTGTCCATAAGACTGCTCTTGCATTTTGCATGGAAGAATTACTGAATAAACTTCGGAAGGAAGAAAGCGGAGACCAGAATTCCTCATACGAGGCAAAGCCTCTCCTAACTGGACTACAGAGTCGTATTTCCTACAGTTTAGTCTCTCTCTCAGGCCCTGGGGATCTCAAACTTTTCATTATAAGAAAGATCATGAAAAGTGCCTAACCTAAAGCCTAGAGAAGCATAAGGAATGATTATGATTTCCTCAGCTTCTGTCTGGTGATAGACAGACAAACAATTAAGGTTCTTTTTTCTCAAGTAGCAGACATGGTTTTGAGCCTCTCAATGGAAGAGGACCTAAAATCCAGGGCTTGGAATGTATCACAGCAACTAGATGATTAAAGGAATTGTAGACCCCACTCTTTTATAATGCAAGTACTTGGTAAAAATGCTTCCTTTGTAGAGTTAAAGGCTGTCAGAATGCTCTACATCTGCTCAGGATTTTACGCTCAGGACAACTATTTTGAGAACTCTATAGACTTAAGTGTGAGACACACGCAGCCTGCTTAGCACTCGGCCTACTTACCACAGCAACAGGCAGTAGCCAAGCTTTGGGAAACTTAATGGCAACCCACAGAAAAATTTGGTTTTCCCTATGGGAAAAATAAATGGCCTGTAGGTACACTGCCATACACAGGGTGAGTTGTTTGCATTTATTTAGTTTTGAGTTGGGATTTTTTTGGTGTGGAATTGAACTTTAAGATACAGGCAACTATACTCCAGCACAAGCATATTTTAAACATTCTCACACTTTTTTGATTTACCTTTCATTCAAACTGCTTTATTACCTAAACAACACACTCCTAAATAAGAGAAAATTTTACATGCTGAGATTTTCACTCAATACCTTTCAACATAGATGTTCTTCCCAGTGCCAAGGGAATAGAGGCTACAAAGAATTCTGTAACATGAAACTTGTACATCACCCACTAGAGGAAAATAAGAAGTAGGTTATCAGTATTTACTCAACTAAAGACTGCTCTCCAAATATTAAACATCTGTTTTATGCAATCTGATAAACTGTATCTAAAACTTTCAACTTATGTAGCACTGAACATTCTAGGCTGTCAATACTCCACACATGGTATTTATCTTCAATTTCTCTGATACCTGGTCTGTCATCTAGATTAATTCCAAAACCTAACAGACCATCACACATTCCAACAGGTCAGCAGATACTTGCTAGTAAAATATTGCAGGCTATCATGCTTGCAGAGTACAGTTTTAAGCTAAACCACATCAGTCTGTGTGTCTAACCTCTAGGAACATGATCTAAAGGCTCCCCATCTTTTTAAAGAAAGTCTTTTCATGGCTATCAGTCTTTTAATTATCTTCAGCTTTGGAACTGTGATCAACCAAAATACATAAAAAATTTTGGAACAGCATCCTGGAGGCGTTTCAGTAATATTAATTTAATGATGCTAAAACTAATGAAAATTTAAATTAAAAGAACTAAAGTGGTTTTCAAATGTAGGAAAAAACCCACAAAGAATTAATAATGACTCATCTTTAACCTAATGAAGTAAATATATGTAACAAAAATAAGGATAATTTAATTTTCTTTAGGAAGCTAGTCTCATCCACACAGTTGGTAAGAGTACTCATGGGGAAATTTTAATTTCCCTCTCTCAATGTTTGGAGAAGTATTGTACTAATTAATTTGAAACTTACTGAGCATTATTTTTAAATATGTAATAGAAATAAGGTACTATGCAGCTAATTATAGATTCTGGAAATGTGTGCTATTAAAAACAGAATTTCATTCTTTCAATTCATGCAATCATTACTAAAAAGAATTTGTATTCTTATAACACAATAAACTTCAAAAATAAAATACTTACAAAGTAAATCAATCCCAAAATGGTATTGTGAAATATGTTCAAAAATTGATGTCAAGATTGGTAACAATGCTACCGTAGTATAATTGATGTTCTGTGAAACACCCTTGATTTGTGTTCGTGAATGGGTAAATTTTCCAAGTTTAAGATTTTCTGAAGTTTTTTCCAGGTCTTCAGCTGCATTTTCAAAAAAGCCACGCAATCCAGCTTTAACAAGCTCAGATCCCGATTTCATAACAGTTCTGAAAAAATAATAAGGGAAAAATATTAACTTTGCATTGAGCTTTAGTAGTTGTATAAATAGATATGTACATGTTAGTTACATTCTATCAGTCTTTGAAGATATACACATGTACTTGTCGTTCCAGTATTGTGATCTGCATTCAAAGAGGATAACGCCTTCTCTGCAAATGTCACAGAGGAAGCTCCTCCATACAATATGCTCAAGAAAAATAACTCTTGATCCCTAGATTTTTATGGGAGCCACAGTAACCAGGTATGCAAGTCAGGATACATGCTTACCTATCTTCAAAGCACCCTAAATCTAGAAAATGCAACTGCAATACCAGCATCACAATCTCACTCCTTAATTTTTTTCGCTATTCTCCAACTGCCTAATTAAGCTTTCCAGTGATGTTATTCACAAGGAGCTCATTGCCAGGCTGCTGTATAACATAACCAGGCCAGAAAACAGCTCAAATCAGAAAACTATCCTGGCCTGTGTTTTAATCTATATAAGCATTTCGATGGTAAATAGTAAAAGTTAGCAACTGTAACTAGGCCCATACATTAATACATTCTACATATTTCTAATGTCAAATTTTCAAATATGCACTAAACTGTCTCAACACCTACAAGTATCCATACTTGCAGTTCCAAAGTTTGTGTCATTTATATCTCCCAATAGAGTCTTCAAATGCCCTTGGAAAGGGTGACAAAAATCTTCAATGTTCTAATGACAGGGAGTGAACAAAAAAAATGTACATGAAAGCCTTTAGAAGAGATCTGCTAATATGGAGGTCAAAATCTGAATTACTGATACTGATAATAACATTAATTAAAAATAAGGAATAAAAATATACAGAAACAATCCAACTGCTTGTGAAAAGCTCTGCCTCACCTACGTAGTTTGCATTTGGTACAAATGTTGCAAACTTACCGTGTGTCAAGAGACTGAGCTAAGATGTGCAGGCAGTTCACCATTGTAGCAGAATCACTACCTGGTTAAAGAAAGAGATACTATGAGAGAGCAATACTAGAGAAAATGTAGGATAATCTAATGATCCAAAATGTCATTATTGGAGATGCACAGGTTAAAGAAGACATCACATAAGTCTCTCACTTTAGGTCACTGGGGAGTTAGGTCTAGTTCTAGAACTAACTTTCAATTTCTTATGTCCATTTCCATATAAGAACTAAAAAGAATAACTAGTGTCTACTTGCGTCTCATTTTCACCACTTGACCTTGCAACATTCTGAATTTTGTATCTTGTAGTACCTACATTTCTTTTATAATTTTATTACCATTACCTTTGAGAAAGGTGTGTAACCTTCCCTACATCCCCCTAGCCTACTGAGAAATTAATCTGTTGTATTCAACATTTGGATGAGATAAATCAAAACAATTAGTGTAAGATGATTTTTGAAAAGCTAAAAATAACTGCAAAGGCACGAGATTTTTTTAAGAGTCTGAAAATCCTAGAAGCTGCTATTTATTCCTGCTCCAACACTTTACATATTCTATTAACTAGCTTCAGAGCCACTAATTGTACTGGAAGTTTATGCATCGTTTTACAGAATTTTGCCTATAGCTTGTGAAAAGCTTCAGGTAATGTAGAAGGTAATGGTTATTTATACATTCTATATATTTTTAACTTTTTCAAGGTCTTTCTTAGCAACTTACCAAAAAGTGAAATCCTATGTCTAACAAGAGCAGCTAGTTTGCAGAACAAGCTAAAGTAGAAAACAACAAAAAAGAGCAAGACAAGAAAAACAGAAAAGATTTATTTAGAATATGAGGTAAAGTGTAGTAGGAATATGAAAGAGAAAACACAACATAGTTCCTAGAAAGTGTATTTTGAATCATACATGATGACGACAGTCAGTCAAATAACTGCATTAAGCAGAGTAACTTTTTGAAGCTTCTGCACTCTCTCGTTTTTCTAAGTTTCACTACTTCAGATGACTTGAAACGTGAAACTTACTCTTGATTACAGTAGTTTCCAACAATTGTATATTATATGGTTAAGTCATTCTTTATGGCTATTATTTCTGAATAAGAAATTTTTTTTTGTAAGAACAAGAAAAACTGAGTAACATTTTAGTGTTTTACTTGGTACTCTGCAGGAAATGAACATTACAAATCTTCATACTATTTACAATTTGCAAAGACATTATTTGTCAATAAGTAAATCTGTGTTTAGCCACTGCTGATGATAATATGAATCCTGAAATATATACAAGAGACTAGAAGAGCTTTTCTCACAAGTATGTCAGAAACTCGCATATCTAACCTATCTGTCAAAATAACAGGATAATTAAGAGAACAGAAAAACCACCAAATCTCTAAAGATTAAAGGGTCTACTTCAACTTCTAAAAACAAAGACAGCTTTGCAGACTGAATATATAATAGCAGATATGCAGGCTAGACATCTAGCTTTCTTCATGTGTCTTTGTAAAGGTATTTTGCACAACCCTAGTAAGCATCTTACTAGCTTTTTGAAGTTGACCCGACTGACTTTAGGGAAGCAATAGGAGTATTCAGAGAGGAAATATGACACTGAAATGAAACTAAATGAAACTTCCATCCTCCTGAACCTGAGCGGAATTATCCAGCTACTGGAGGACTATCTTGCACATCTGTATATAATATACCTGAAGGCTCAGTAAAGCAGAATCTTAGGGACTTAACACTCACTCTTATGGGCAACTGCTACATAAGGACTACCACCCACTTAGGATATGGAAAGTAAAGGGTAATAATGATTTAGAGAAATGCAAAAATATGTTGGAAGATAAACTGAAGAATGGAATCTAGGAAGTTCAGTGCTGGGTCTGATCTTATGTAACAATGAGTAAGTAACCCTTACTTTCAAATTTTATATCTACTCTTATGTTAGAAAGAGTAGTCAACTCTGGTCAACACAGTGAAGAAAAGCAAAAGAAATTTGAGAAACTGACAGTTAAAGTAAGAAAGCACAAGGGTAAAATACGGTTTAAAGATTATGATACAAAATTTCCCAAAGAAAATAACTGGCGGCACACCTTTAAGGGGGGAAAAAAAATGGCAACAAAAATACTAGATGACAGTCATAGTCAAAAACAAATTAAATATTAAAGTGTTAACTGCAGAAAAATGAAATTCATATTTTTGTAAAGGCAACACATTATAAATTAAAAGGCAACTGTCACTTTTTAATTGAGTTTTCTAGAACAACTTTGAATCACATGGCTGACTGCAACCAATCTGAAACAGTACAAATGTCTAAGAATTATTAAATTCGAGGGATTTTTGTGTGGGGGCAGAAGTAATTCCATAGAAAACTGAGAATCCATAATTACCCCTAAAAAGCTGCATCATAGTATTTTAGTATTTTTTTATATCTGATAATTTACATGTGAGACCAACAGTGGGATAAGCTTCAATCAGAAATTGCTATCAACAACGAAACACAAACCCATCAGAAACTAAATTTTATTAGTTCCACTGCTCAAAGAACCATTTAATAATGTTTTTGATGTTATCATTCACAATTCTATATTGTAACATATATAATTAGTATATATACTTAATTATTTAAAGATATATTAATGAATAGCAAAATGATAAATTCTATTCCTTCACTGCCTTTCCAATACAGAATAAATAATTCACTTTCTATCTGAGGAAACTGAGCTTTTGAACTACCTTCCTCTTTATTCTAAGAGGAGACCTTTAATTATCTGTATAGAACCCTCCTGTGTATATCTTAATTTTCTACTTACCTTGCTACCATTTCCTTTTCCTTATTTGATGCATATCCACTGCTACTGAGTGTTTTTGTTGGAGAAGACAGGAAGTAGAGGCAGTGATTTGTAAAGTACTGATCAACTAATGGTAAAAGAACCTAAGAAATACAGATACAAAATGTATTTTTCACAGAGCACAATGGTAAATGTAGCAACAATGCTCTGATTGGTCAAAGTTCATTCAAAGAAATTTAGAATTTTTGTAACAATTGTATTTTGCCATTTCAGACACAATATCATATAAATTAAAACCTTCAGTTTTACAATTAAAAGTTACATAAATAATAAACAGAGTTACACAGATGGATTTTGGATCTAATATTGCAGTCTTACTCTTCTCACATTCAACAGTGATAAATATCACTGAACTGAGAGGACCTTGCCTCTCCTCTATTTACATTACTGTCCAGCACAGACAGAAAAGGAGAGGGCTTTTTTTTTTTTTTAAAAAAGATCCTAAATTAAATCCTAAATGTCCCTTACTTCAAATCTGATTATTAAGAACATTTTTCTCACTAAGTTCACAAATGTGTATGACATTACTATGCACAGGAATAGTTCTTCCTGTTAATTAAATGATACTATGCACTTCAGTGATATACGGAGGCAGAAATTTTCAGAAATAATTTGTATGTTCAGGGAGAGTATTTAATTTCATGTAATAAGTAAGCTGCCTTTTAATTTCTATGTTCCTTCTCATTTAGAAGTAGCTATATTGACATATTTTGAGAATATATCGAAAGACTTCTGAAGATATTTTGAAATATTTGTTAACAACATTTTATTGATTACTTACCTTGAAAAGAAAGGGAAAGATAAATTTCTATTACCTGAAAAGCAGTCTAACATTACAAATGTCCATGTTCTGTATAATGGAATGTATATGTACATTACTTGAAATACTAAATTACTCACTTTAGCAAAGAATTTTATTTCTTGTTCATGTGGAGATTTTTCAGTTTTTCCACTGGTTACAATAGCTTCTGCAAGGATACAATCAAGGCAGACATGAATAAGAAGTTGTCTAACAATAAATTACACAGTAACTCTTTGATATAGCCTTGCAAACTTAGTTTTGCTGAAATACAAATAAAACAGCACAAACAATTTAGCTAGTTAAAGATATGCAAGAATTCAGTTGACAAATTAAAAGGCAGAACTTAAATTTCCTAAATGCAATAAAAACAGTGGCTGCTACAAATTTAAACGTGACAATGCAATTATTTAAAAATCAACAATTTAAATTATTTTCAAAATAAAATCTACAGCTTACCTAAATGTGCAATAAACTCTTGAGCAGAATCAACATATTTTAAAATTTTCTTCAGAAACTTAAAGGCAAATCTCTTTTCCATGGATGAAGCATCCAACTCCATGTCATTCAGACCCCTGTTTTAGAAAGCATTAAGATAAATAGCACTGATGGTGACAGTAGTACAAATTATGACAGTACTATGAAGAATTGTGGCATATTTTTATAAGAAGGAGAAAACCTTCCATAGTAACTCTTAGTCATCAACCACATAGCAAGATATCAGTTCATGTTTCTCTAAGAGATACAACAGCTTTGGATTAAAGTATCCAAAATACATGTATTTTAGAATAAGAACTTCAGAGAGCTATCTTATTTCACAAATGAAGCCATGGTACATTTGAGTCTCACAGAGCAATGCACTGGCCACTCAATTTCTACTGCTGGCAGATTAAAGTACCAAATGTTTAGGAAGTCAGCAATTACAGCTTTATAAAATCAGCCCAAGTACTCCATTTCATTATTGCCTATTAAACTTCATTTTTGTCCTTGAATTTTATGAAGGACTGAAGTTAAAATGACATGAGACAAATTCATGACCTAAATCGTGACTGGTGCATGCAAGATATTAAAGAGGAATAAAAATGTGTGGTTGGCTGTGGTTAGATTTAAAAGATTAGATTTTATTTTAGCTACAAATGAAACCTATCTCACTGAAATTCAAAAATTCTTTCAGATCACAGAAAAATTTAGACTGGAAGGAACCTCTGAAAGTCATCTGATCTGAGTCCCATCTCAAAGCCAAGACAAATCCAAAGTTAAACCTGGTTGCTCAGAACTTTGTCCAATAATGTACTGAGTATCTTCAAGGATCGAAATCTCATTAATGACATAGGTTCATTGGAAAAAAACCCACCAAACCTTAATATACTTTTGAATACTTTTATGACCTCCTATTAATTGATATATCACATGTGTATTCAAATGATTTGCTATGTATTTACAGCTATGTATGGTTGACAGGCATCTTCTGCTGCCTCACTCTCACAGAGAATGATGCAACCAAGTATTTATCTCTATTTTCAGTGAGATCACTCTAAATATTCTATTTTTGTGTTTATAGTAAGTCATGGTTGCTAAGAGATTACATGTACTTCCCTAAATATTGAAAGACATTGGTAGATCTGTTAAATAACAAAGGTGACATCAAAAGAACTTGTAGAGGCTTAAAGGTGCTTAACAAAATACCACATTGTTTCTAACATGTACTTGAGTAAGGCATGAGAGATTTATCCGTATGTCATAAACACCCAAAACTGCTTCAAAAGTGTTCTCAACAAAGAAACAGGAGCAAAAATCAAAACAGAGGCAGATGGTATATATAAAGTACACACACTGTGCCGCCTATACGTTTCCAATTATAAAGAATTCCCATGTTTTAATGATTAAAAATTTAAACATTTTTAAGAATGACATTCTGGAAACGTGATAATTGCAATCAGTACTTCAAAAGATTTTATATATACTTAAAATATGCACATATTCATCTGAAGAAAACACTGAGAAGCGGATTCACTCTGATCTTGACAATTATTGCAAACTCTTTGCCCACACCCCATAAAGAGTTTGAACAGGCTTTTTCAGGTTGATGTGTCCTATTAGTTAACACTGGAAACATCTGAATAGACGCAGATTAAAAGAGATATTAAAACTAGTGTTTGAGGAGTTCCATTTGTGTTTCAAAGGACCATTCATTCGCAGGAACTAAACCTGCTCTTCTTAATTATTGGCTCCAGCGCACTTATGGAGAATATAAAAACGTTTGGTGGCATACCTACATTTTGGTTCAGGCTGAGAGCCTACATATGTGGCAGAGGGCAATTTTTCTCTGTAGTAATGCAGCAATGTATATTTAGATCTGTCTTCTAATATTTTAAGAACTGTTATTATTAGCCAACAAAGTTAACTTTTTTAGGCAGATCCTAATATTAAATTTTTATGAATTTCTGAGTGTATACTTTCACTGGCAACACAGACTTGAAAAGCAGAAATAAATGAAAACAACAAAGATCTGAGTCTATGCATGTAAAGAAAAATTTGTTCATGAATACAGTTTAGTTTACAAAAATTCTTAACGCCAGCAAAATTGCAGTTTCCCATGTGTTCAAGTGTTTCACATACAATAAAAGATGATAGCTATAGTACAGTAAATCAATTCCATCACATAAAGCCAAAAATACAGTATAAGTTATTTTAATTTAATTGACAGTGTAAGTTCCAACAGACTATCTTACTTCCAGACACAGAAATTCAAGTTGGAATTGAACTGATGAAGTCTGCACTTCTGCTTGAGCAAGAATGAAATGCCCACAAAATAGTCTTACTACTTCACAGAACTCAAACCAACAGTTTTCTTAAAAACTAGATTAAAAAGCACTTTTACATAGATGTGATTCAGTATCAGACCTCCGATTTATTTTCCCATGATCTTTATGGACACTACTAGCTGCTAAATTAGAAGTTTTGAATCATCTGCTTGTTTAATTACGCTACTATTGCATTTCTTATTTACTATGATCACATTCTTATTAAAAATGTTAGCTGTCTACAATATTTCAGAAGGGTTTTTCTGAACATAAAGATAACAAGGACTCTGATTTACATAAGATGTGTCAAATACCAATTATGTTAATAACTGACAGACTGCAATGAGATAAAGACAATCATCATGGTTTGTGAACTGAATGCAAGCAAATATCACAAAAAAATGTGCAACTTACCGAGATATGATTATACCATTGACTTGAAGGAATTTAAACAGCTCTTGCGCCTTTTCACGGTCCCGTGATTTCTCCTTGGCTGTCAGTGTGTCGTAAGGTACCAAGAGAGGATGACTACCTCCACCTTTAGTAAGTTGAAAGAACTGTAAGTTTTTCTACTATAAGATATATTTTGTTTAAAGTACAAAAATGAATGATTCGATTTTAATTCTTACACTGTCTTCTTTGAGACTGTTTCTTTACTCCCATTTTTCTTGTGTTTTTTTCTGAGGTTCATAGGATTCTTACCTTTGCTTTCCAACTCCATTTTCTTCTTTTTGGCCCATATATTATGGTAGTTTTCTGCCATTACCTCAACCATTCCCTACATTGCCATCAGAAAACACAAGATGCAAAATCAAAAGGAAACAATTAAAAACTCTGTAATTCTACATAAATTTACACTCTTGTGGTAAAGAAATGTTCTGGTTTCCCAGGAAGAGAGCTGTAGGCCAGCCATGCAGGCAGGTCATGAGTGGCCCTGAGTCAGATGGGAGATCCAATCAGGGCAGCTGCCCCAAGCTGACTCACAGGTGTATCCCATACCACCTCATCATGCTCATTATAAAAGGAGGGAGTTCACTGAAGGTGGTGTTCCTCATCCTGGGGCTCTTCCCTCTTGGCTTTCTGTTCCTGCTGCTGATCTGAAGGACCAGGCTGAGTATAACCTTGTACACTTTATGTTGGCGATTGTATTAGTTTTGTTATTTCATTAAATCTGTTTCTACTTCAACCCACAAGGTTTACCCCTTTTTTCCCCAATTCCCCTGTCCAGCTGGGGAGGGGTCATTGGGTGGTAGAACAACTGCTGCAGTTTAGCCCCAAGTACAGGCTAAACACAGACAAGAAACATCATAGTTAAGTGTAGTTTCCACATTCAGCTATTCTTTGAAGTCAGGACAGGCACAGGATACACATATATCACATGATTTTTGTGGCCCTTTCCCTAGCTTCATGAGAACTTTTTCGAGGAACTCAGGAAGCACCGATAGTTTCAACAGTAGAACACTCTCCTTTACCTTCATAAATTATATGGCATGCACTTTTCTACAACAGCATATCACAACCACGGACACAAATACACTCACAAAACCTGACAAAATTCAACTCATTAATACTGAAAACCCAAATCTATTAATTCTTTTCAGCGCAACATAAGCAAAACACAAATACAAACCTGAAGCTCCCTAGAAAGCACCACATTAGAGAGATCAAGTGGAGCCGGGCTATACCCATTTCCCTGCTGGAAAAAAAGAATCATTTTCTGATAAGATAATGAAATATTCAACTACACCATCTCTGTTGTTGATCTGATTAGAGCAATAAAATTCACATTTTCAAACTTTCCTGTAGAAACTGTGTTCACCCTTTGTCTTTCAATGTGCTGAAGTCACACTGGATGATTATCAGAACATATCCACTGATGTGGAAATACGAAGGTTGCTGCAGATACTTAGATATCTCTATTCACAACAGATGTCAAGCTGTTAAGAACTATGCTTTTCAGCCTTATCTTAACATTTATTGTCTTTTTGCAATCCCCTCTTTAGTGTTTCTGCACAGTTTTTATTATAGTGACATGACTTCCAATATCAGAACTCTTAACATTAAAAGTTTCTTTTAATTAAAAAGAATATAACATTAACATAATTTCATATAATTTCTTAGCAAATTAACAAACAAGCCTTCTGCTTTCTAAATTTAAGTAATTCCACCTTACCTGGCTAGACTGAGATATGCTGCGGAGCTTTTCATTTTCACGCTGATGTATTATTGCTTCTCCTCCTTCCTTGGTCCTTTCTAGGCTCCAACCCATGGCCAACATGGTTTTCAGTGATTCTCTGGCAGGCCAACGATAAATTTCCTTTTCCTTCAAAGAAAATAATGTAAAATTTCTCTGTATTCAGGAAGTAGCAAAACCCCAATAAAAATATTCTGTCCTTCTTTATAACTTATCACATGCCACAAAAGTAAGCAAAATTTGTATATTATGTCTGACGACATGATACAATTCTTTTTACATGAGAAAGAAGCTTTAAAATATTTACAAATTTTGTTTTGTTTTGTTTTATCCTTAGTGATATTTATTGCTGGTGTATATGTTACAAACTAACAGTACTCAAGCAAGCTTTGGAGCAACAATGTAGTTTGTATCTGGAAATTTACTCATTGATTCCTCCAGCCCAAAATAATAAAAAAATTGATGGTACTACAAGTGCTATGAAATTAGGGAAGTATGTATATTTGAATGCATCAGCACATGATGCCTTTATTTAGTCTCCCTATATTTATATCCACTCACGAATAAGGAACATTACTGATCTAAACACCTCTTCATGTAAATACAGCCACCAGCACCAAATTAGGGAACAGCCTGCATTACAACATTGAAAAGTAAAGGTGTTACAGAAAACCTGAAAAGTCTGTCATATTAAGACTTCTCAAATCAACCTAATAAAAGTATTTCAGTTCTTACTATGAATAAGAATTTTTACAGCAGTTACTTAACACGACAGTTTTAATGGAACGACCCGATTTTTAGGTTCAAAAGTTCACCTCCGAGACAATTCAGAAAATTCTCTTTGTACTGCTTCAATAACAACTCAACCAACAATTCTTCAGCTCCTCTCCAAAGATTTCAAAGCAATTTACAAACCTTGGGAAATTAAATCTTTTGAATCCCTCTTGATTTTTTACATCTCCATTTTCTGAACAGGGAAAGTGTGGCAAAGAGGGACAAATGTAACTGACTTGAGTTGCCCAACGAATCATTGCAAAAATAAGTAACAGAATTCAAGTTCAGTTCACTGTTCTGACAACTAGAAGACGTTCATGCCTAACAGTAAGAATTCTACTTGTCTCTCTTCCTTTTATAGTATATATTTTAAATTTATTTTTAAGAGTGCACAAATCAATCTGCTTTATATTAATGCAGCTGAAATTTCCTCTATTACCTTTTCAGTTAAAGTTTTGAAAGGTCTTATTAATGGGTGAGTCTTCATATTTTCATCCAGTGAAACACCGTATTTCCATCCACTATTAGTCTGAAAAAAAATAAATATACTGAAATAAGATGAGAACAACAGTAAGATGAGTAATTGTAAATTGGCCAGTTTCGTCTGTCATATTGAACTGCTTATGTACTCCAACAGCTACTTGGTGCTTTTTTAACAGAAATTTCTGTTAAAAACCCACGCATCTGTCTGTGGATAAACTGGAACAAAACAGCGCCCAGATAAATTAGACACCATCTTTGAACAGTAGATCCTATGCAACCAGTTCTGAGCCTAATATACACTGTCATGAGTCAAACAGACTCATGCATTAAGATGGTACTGGCTAAGGTAAGAAAAATGTCTCTATTCTCTGGGAGGCTAAAGTCAGCAACACCGAGAAGAAAATGAACATTAGACTTCCCAGGTACTCTAGAGCTGCTGCAGTAAAACTGAATCTCTGACTCCCAGTCAAAAAGCATAATCAGTAGGCAAAATGATGCTAAGCTCTACATATTCTTACCTAAAGAAAAACCAAACCAAACTAAACCAAAACCCCAAGTGCGCCGTTTTCATTCCCTTCAAATCTTTGTCCTAATAAATTCCGGCCACTTTGAAAAAGTGACAAATTTCAATGCATTTTCTTGAGCAAAAAGTTTCTTCCACATATCCCTAAAGAAATATGCAACCATTAATGCACTCTGAACAAGGGTCTATCAGTTAAACCATCCATTTTTTCTTTCAATATTCACCCTAGTTATTATTTACTAGTCCTTTTCTGACATTTTCTAGTCTTTAAGTATTTCCTACCTTATCAAAGGCCCATTTATCATGGGAATGTTCAGCATACTTGCTAACAATATACTCCAGCTTTTCAGGAAGTACAAGGCTGTAAACAAAGGGGAGTATGGTCATTCAATCGTAAGTTATTGCAGTCTGATTTATGGAAAAAATGTCAGTATAATACAGCACTAATCAAAATACTTCCCCTCCAGATGAACACAAGACATTTGGCTTTGCAATTCCATTTTCTTTAGAAGAAATGCCACAAAACAAAGCAGAGCTATTGTGGTGATTACAAGGAATCTTCAAATAAGTTGCACTTATTAGCAACTGAAACCAAAAGAAAAAACCCCAACTGCTTCACTATAACCTAGAGGTATTTTTCGTCATAATTGTTAATACAGGATAATATTAGTATGGATGTTTCACACTGCATAATGACAGTATCAAACGTACTACAGGTGTATATATCCCAAACATTTGAACTATTAGGTAATAGGGTACATAGTAAGTATAGAATTTACTATGTACTTTGAAGATATAACAAGGAAATATTTAACATCTGTAAACTGCTGAGAAGAATGTGTTTTATATCTGGCAAACAGGATATGTTGCGGTGCAGTATTTGTCAGGAGGAAGCAAAAATCCCTACACTACTTCTGAAAGGTACTAATATAATTAAAAAGTCAGTCACCAGTCAAATCTCCCTACACATAAGAAAAAATGTTAATAAGGAATAGTATAAAAATATGAAACAAAAGGAAATCACTATGATTTATATGACTCACTTTGCAGTGCTGACAGGTTTGGGATCAAAATTTCCTTCTGGATCCAATGAAGCCTGCTTTTCCAAAGTTGACCTAATTCGTGTATCTAAATAATCAGGGGGCAAGGCACCAGCTATAGCACTTAGACAAGGCAAAGCCATTCGAAAGAGCTCTGGATCATACTTCTGCAGGAGAGATAGGAACTGGTTGGAAAATCCAATAGAAAAACATGCAAAATGTTAGTGAAAAACCAAGCAGTTGTCCGTAGAAATATTAGAAGATGCAAAAAAAACAGTAAAGCACATTTTAAAATTAAGCATAAAGCAAAATTATTACTGCACAACATGTATTTTTCTTGATATCAACTTGATACATTTTTAAGACTTCTCAAATGAACATATGAGTATGCTGACTGTTGTGTAAGTGTATAATGTATGACTCAAGCTTTCTTTGGGCCATTAAGGCCTACATAGAAAGGGTCAAGGGTTGTTTGCCTAGTTGCAGAAGTACAACCATCTGTAAAATACTGACTTAGTCCTGAAATGACTAATTCCTATCTTAACTGTAGAAGTCATTGTCATTTCTCCCTTCTTTCCTCTACTTATTTCAGTTTAAATCACGCTGGTTAAAGTAAATTGTGTTTTACTACAGAAAAGTCAGTTCATTATTTTTCAAAATTGTCCTTCTAAGAGGTGAACTAGCACATTTGCTCTAGTAAATAGTCATTTTAGCTCTGGAGAGAATATAGAAGTACTTGATATATAAAAAAATAAGGTGGAATTACATCTGAAGAATCTATCCTTAGTAACTTGCCATGAAACATGTTCAAGGTCAATTGTTACACACTAGATTATAAAAAATCATGCTGGAGGATGTAGCAGCAGATCACTGTAGGCCAAGGCTGTTCTTCCAGCTCTCAAAAAACATTCTTGGTATGCTTAGAAAAAATAAAAATTATTTCTCTTTCTTTCAGACTCCCCATCTGTAAAATGGGCATAATGATACAGCTTTAAAGGCTTTAAGATCTACTGATGAACACTACAGTGTAAGAGTTTGATGCTATTATAATTATTTAATAAACTTTTACTTAGCACATACATCTTTTTGATGTTACGATGCAAGCAGACACCAATCAAGCATTTATAGGAAAAATATTTTACACTGCAAAGGTATTTCTCTTGCTTCATTATTAGAAATAAAAAGACTATATGCTTCTATAAATCTGAATGACCACTTTGTGTCAAGAAAACGTTGAAGAACAATTTTAAGGTCCTTTGAAAATACTTGCTGATAAAATTATGTTTATATCACAGCAAGCCAAATGCCTAAAATTTTGAGGCTTTAACTTCCTCTAGTTTTGTTGCAACATTCTTCAGTGTGTATGGCACAAAAAAAAAAAGTGAGGTCACAGGGTAAACTGCTTCCACTAAATGACTGGAAGTCATGAAAATACTAAACCTGCACATATCTCTGTAGAATACAGAACAAAAGAGAATACTGTAGCTCAGCAGTTTTACACAACTGTCCTTTCCTTGGACTTACAACCATTTACAGAAAAATGAAAATGCTATTATAAAGGGCCACTAATAATGGCCGAAATGGTAAAAAGCTAAGATGCATTAACTGGAAACATGTCATTGTGTCAGGCCCTCCTGAACTTGTGACAGTAGTTCATTTCCATACTATAAATCAGAATACCTAGTGAAGCAATCATCTAAATCTGTTGATTAGAACATAAATTCAGTGAGATGCAATTAAAAAATTTGTTGTTGTCCCATAGCGAGAACCTTTTTTTTGAGCCCAATCAAGTACAAAAAGTATTTATTCAGTAAGGCATTTCTCCTATCAGAAATGTAACTTTTTCTTACTCAGAGAAAAAAAAGACTAAGTGAAAAAATCCCAAGATCACATTTTGGAACAAGAAAATGGAAAAATGTTTCTTTCTTGCATCATATTTTTTAAGCTGGGCAGTAACCAGAAAACTAACAAAATACAAGTGTATGTTTGAAAACCAACACTGTAAATCTACTGTGCATATACCAACAATTAGACAAGCATATACATGCATTCCTTAAAATTAATTTTATGTCCATAAAAGTATTTTAAAAGGTTTAGGAGAGCTAAGATAGGACAGGAGACAACACTGAACTGTTAGTGCAGCAAGCAATCTGCCTCATTACTAGTGTAAGGCTATATGGGTGTATGAAGACAAGTATTTAACATATCATTAGTTTGGAGAGAATCTTTCAAAATTTAGTATTCAATTTTTCATTAGAAATTTACTTAATTAGAAGTATTCATTGCCATATCTTCCACATTAGGTGAAAGAATTGTTAAAATAGGAAGGTTTTGCACTTGGCATTGCAAATTATCATTCTTTCATAGCAATCCCATACTGTAACGTGAATTACAGTCCTTACCTTATGAGACAAGGAATCAAATATGCCCCAGAAAAGTTTTTCAGTTAAATGTAATTCTTCTTCTGTTGCAATTCCATAGCTTCCCATTCCTGAAGGCAGACAATAATATTTCCAGCACTGCTCATAGTGATTTGTCAGAAGCTAGATTTTCGAGAAAATAAAAATGCAGGTAAAACATGGATGTTTAACAAAATAACATACTGGTTAGTGAAGTCTGAATTGCTAGTATCTGTTTAAACAGTTACATGGGTGTTATTTACTTCTGTCTCTTCATTTCTAATGGCTCATAAAATTGGTTATTTTTTCTTCTTTTTCTTTTTGAGAGAGCAGTAGAGCCGATGATGTGAGCGTATAAAGTCTTTATTATCCCAAACTGCTGCTGTGGGCATCTCAGTGATGACAGTGAGTTGCAATATTATGAAATTTCAGGATTGTCACCATCTGAGTACAGATTAGCTCACAGAATAAAAATAGACAATGAAATGGGTGTAAAACAGGACATGACAGATTCTGTCATTTGTAGTTGATGGCCTCAGTAGTATTCAAAACATTACAAAAGACATCTGCAGTACATCCTTTTAGCTGTGCCTGCTCACTTCTGGAAAAATCTATGGAAAGAACTATTGTACAGGTAATCTGTAACATACCAGTTAAAGAGCTAGTGTATATGATTATTGGTGCACTTTCCACATCACTTCAAATTTCTACTGATTTCTTCTTTAGAACCAAAAATGCCTATCCCATGGGAAATTCTAAAGTTTCTTTTGGCATCAGAGTAGAATCTTGAAATCTTAATTTTTCCTGCATTTTTTTTTTAAGGGAAAATAATAATAAAAACCCCCAAACACTCCCTTTTGTCACATTTCTGCTCCAAAATTACTGATGCTCCAGAATATGTCTGCGAATCTGGCAGCTCTGCTTTATAGTATGACAGAACTTCAATTATGTCATAAAACAACCTGCAGACCTAAGATCAAGCCATTTTATCCCAACAGGAGGCAAACCTGACATAAAAATTCTAAATAAAGGTTATTTATCATCTCACAACTGTAATTCTCTATTTACAAAACAAGAAGATGGATAAGATTCAGTTAAAGATTGTTCAAAAATAAAAGGTAAATTCTATTCCCTTTATCCTATTCTCTGTAGACTTCACTCAAAATTTGTTGCCAGACTCTGCATCCTACCAAGAGTTAATCTAGTTCATACAGCAGAAATAGAAATATCAAGATAAAGCTAACATTTAGTCTGATACTTTTAAATACTCTTTTGCTGAAACAGTGAAAAAGTCAATAGTTCACTGAACAAAATCGCATAATCAACTTACTATATACTGTTTGCATTAGGCAAGATTTCACAAAACCGTTAATCATTATATTCAGTTCAAAAGACTTTATGAAACAAAACCACTATTTTCAATTCAGATGTTATTTCATATTGATTCACCCTGTCCTGTTCTGTTTTTAAAAACATGACAATGACATATTACTGTGAAATAAGTTTTATGCTGAATGCATGTACAGAAAGTAAAGCATTTACCTTGAGAGGCATTTTACAGTATTCATTGAGTAGAGGCACATCAAAAACTAGCCTTCTCAACAGCTGTTGTAGCATAGAGGGACGCAAGTGGCTGTAATTTAAAAAATAGAAGTTCTTAGTAAAATTCATAAAGTCCAGTGAAAATGAAATAAAAATATTTTTTAGAATTGCATACTGGAATTCAAATAACTCATTACAAGCAGTTTGAAAAACCAATGGCAGATGCTTAAGGAAACTCACTATGCCTACATGCAGAAGGACATAGCAAAACTACTTCTGGACTCTCTTAAGTGAATAGACAACATGTATGATTATGCCATACGACAGCAGAGGGAAGGGTGCTGGATATTTTTTCAGAATACACAGAGGGGACAATCTAAGCAAAAGAAACAGAATATTATCCTAACAGAATGCTTTCTGACACTAAAAAAGCAACAAAACACTCCTAAATGAAACTGATCTGGGAAATAGATGATGATTATTCTTGTAAGAAATAAATCTCAATTGGAAGACAGAATATATTACCCAGCATTTCTTTTCTAGATATTTAATTTCAGTGACCTATAGACCCAAAATCAATGTGAAAATGCTCCTTTCATATCTCCCCCTCAGTCATCACTTTTTCAGTCTGAAGATTCCTGGTCTATTAAGCTCTTCCGACAGAGCAAAATTATTTCCTATGTTGATTCCTCTTGTTAGGCTTTTCTGAATCTTTTCCATTTCTACTACATCCTCTTTTTGGCAGGGGTCCAGTGCTATGCACAAACTGAAAATGCCCACTGCATTACTAATTTCACAGTCTGCTGCACGTACAAGTAGCACTACGGTTTAAGACAAAGATCAAGAACTATGATTCAGTTGGCAAATCTGGATTTCAATTCCTGATATATCTTCAGTGCTCAGTTTGGTTTTAGGATCAGTTTCAGGATTTGAAGAGTGAGGAAGTAGTTTTTATTCTTTTTTTTTTTTTTTTTTTTAAAGTATGGCCAAGGTTCTTCAAACCACAATCAGAAATGCAAACATGGTGATCCCGTAAATCCTCAATGCACACTGTCAGACTTGCCAAAACATTTTTGGCAATTATTTTACATGTAGTCAGAATTTATCCTGTGTCACGATAAAGCTCATATGAACACAACAGCTTGTATAATGCACTACCCATAACAGAAAAATCACATCTATTTCAAAGGAAAAAAACCTTCACACACTCATTTATTTCATGCAAGAATAAAATAATCTTAGATCTGCATTATACACAAATAAATTATTAAAACATATATACTGCACAAAATAAATAATTTTGTATACATGTATCATACATACTGGCAAATAGCAAGCAGGCATTCTTCAATAGTGTCTCTTTGTGCTTTTGTAAGGGAACGTCCCTTGGATAACCTATATATTGTGTGAAGCATGGAGTCAACCAGAGAGGCATGATGCTCTGTTCCAGAAAAGAGGGGGGCACATCTTTTGAGTAATGGAAACACAGCTGAGCAAATATATCTATTTAGAGCGAGAGCTGCCTCTGTGGTACTTAGGGAAACCTGTATGAAGCAACAAATGTTTGTTAGTATCATATGGAATAAAGGGTACTAAATATGAAGCCTATAAAAGATAATAATGAAATGCTCCGTAAGTCCCCTTAGTGGCTGGGTGCTAACATGATATTCCCAGTATACACGAGGACAAAAGAAAGCTTTTTTTTTTTTTTTTTAACTTGAGAAAATCCAAGTCATCCACTTCTCTCCTGTCTCTTGCCCCACTGCATTCTGAACCAATAGGAGCAAAAAAATATGCAGCTTCTTTCTTTAAACAGGTTAGCAAAAAACCCCCAAAGCATTAAGTAGCACTTTTCATCTTACTTCATTTCTTTATACCTTCATGTATATGAATTTTCAGTCTAATCTTGGAAGCACACATGAAATAAAAGTAATCATTAGGCATATTACAGTATATCCAATGTACTTACTGTATAATTAACATAAGCCTGTATCAAAAAGTTTTTAAACTACATAGAACTACATTTAAACTACATTTAACTACATCAAACTACATTACACTGTTGCTTCAGAAGGTGGTAATGAATGCTTAGGATCAGACTTAAGCACTATAAATTAGTAATAACTGAATTATTACTGTTTGTGTTTATAGCAGGCCTATACTACCTTTTAAAAAAACCAAACAAACAACTGTTTTGACTTGAAATTCCATTTCTCACACTTACAGAGGCACTATATCCAGCCACAGCACCTGAACTCCATAGCTAAATACTTACTGTATCCAAAGAGGCAGAGGCTCTTAAATCTGGTAAAAACCCAACTTCCAGTAGATGAAGAAGGAAGCTTTGGTCCTTAATACCATAGACACGGTCCAAGAAGAGTACCATGGGTGCTTTATGATCAGGACAGAAGTTTGCAGACATGTCTGGCTCATTTATTGTGCCATCTATACAAATATATAACACAATTTTTAATAGCAGATAACTGATAATACAAGAAACACCAAGATAATGAAAGACTATAATTAAAGGTAATTTTTAAAATCATGTGTTGAATGAAAATTACATTTTTGTTGACTTTTCCTGTATGCTGAAAAAGGATACTAAGCTTTTATAATTTAAAAAAAAACTATTATAATTTACTAATCTTTCATTCTTGAATGAATGGTATTCTGCTTTTTTCATTACTATTACAGAGAATGTTTATATTTAAATAATTAACAAATCTGCGTGGGCAAAGTAGAGACAGCTGCACTTCTACGCAGACAACTCTACATGATACTGAGCTTGGAACCGACATTACAAAGGGATCCTGAAGTCATCACTGAAATTCTGTGAGACCATCGGCTCAATGTGTAGCAGTTACCAAATAAATCAAAAAGATATTGGGCACTAGCAGAAAGGGGTATTGAGAATATGAGAGACAGCATCATTTTGATGCTACATAAAATAAGAAATTAATACGTAAACCAAACTATTATGTGCCCACATTATCCGTACAACCTGCTCACATCTTATGTACATCCCACAGCTGTTTTCCATATCTCAGGACTGCAGAAAAGAGACGGTGAAGGTACACAGAAGGGCAACTAAAATGATTTGGGCAATGGAGCAGTTAGCTTATGATGAGAGACTAATAATAGTTGACATTCTTCAATTTGGCAAAATGAGGACTGAGAAAGGATATAGCTGAGACTTAGAAAATGATTAATGTAGCTGACAAGGTGAATGAAGAACTACTATACAATACAACAAATCCCAAAATACTACAATTCAAGGGTATTAGTTAAAATTAGTAGGGTGTAAGTTTGAAAAATAACCAAAAGAGATGCTTAACATGCCTCTTCATGTAGCAAATACTGAAGTTCTAGAACTTACTGCCACAGGAGTTTGTGCATACAGACATTATTTCAAAGGGATTAGATACATTCTTGGACACCAGGTCCAGAAACAGATATTAATGGGTAGGGAGGTACACTAATCTTTCTAAACAAATGACTGGATTGTGTGGAAATACAAAGGGACTGAGTCTAAGCTTACACTGCTGGAAACCAAGTACTGGGATGCATGGCCCTTTAGTGTGACCCTGTAAAGTATTTCTTAGTTTTCTTATGTTCTCTACTCCACAGGAGTAAATATCTGTTCTACTGTAGCAGCTCCAATTGATACATATCTAACTAAGATCTGAAGAACAGTTCTCTGCTTGTACACAACGCTAACTAAACTGCTCTATTTTATACCTGAAGGCTTGTATGCAAAAAGATTTTTAGAAAAACATGAACTGGTCTAATAAAAGTACTGAAGTTACCTTTGTTAACTGTTGACAGCTTGAGCGGTATACTTATAATCCCAACCAAATCTTCAGTTGGCACTAGAGATCGAAGGATTGACCTGATTCGAATAGCTTCCCCTTTTCCACTTTGAATAAGCTGTTAGAAAAAGGTTTTCCATTAAGAAATTTAGTAGAGCGACACAAGAAAAATTTCCTCAAAATACTGATATTAATATGATTTTTCCAAACACTGGGAAAAAATGCACATAAATTCACTTTATCCCATCACTCTACTGGAGTTGCCAATTTTCAGCTGATCCTGCTTTTGAATCTATCCTAATTTTGATATCATATCAATTATTTCACAATATTATAAATTCTCAATAACACAAAACCCCCCTACATGGAAAAGATTCCTAAACCAATCCGATAACGTGATGAAAGTGTAAATTTCTAGAAGACTTCATTTACAGAAATGACAGTGTCCGGTTTTGAACTTGCCTGTTTATACTACGAACAGATGCAAACATGTCTGATATATCTACACATTTTTCTATTATTTCTATGCAGTAGAAGTTTCAAAAGGCATTAACAATGAGGTGCCCAATTCCTTTCAACTTCTAGCAGAAGTTAGGTATTCACAACCTGCGTCTCTGAAAATCTCTTCCAATAATTTTCTTAACATGAAACTACTGTCTCTGGCAACATACAACTACAAATACATGTTGCATTTTCAGCTGCATTAATGCTACTAAAGAATTTTAAATACTGACAAAGCAAAAGTCAGTCTAACTAAAACCAAGGCTTGCACGTGGCTGTTACAGGTATTACAGTTAAAACAGTTATTTCACATATTTTTCCGTGTATTCATGTGGTGTAGATACCGTATGTTACCAGTGCATGCAACAGCAGTTCTCTATCATATTCTTATGAAAATGATTTTTATGGCTTTCTGGAGAAGGCTAAAGGGCCCATTTCAGAAATTTCATTGGTAGTATAAATGTGCAACATTTAGTTCACCTTTGCTTTGATTCCATAGTCATATAAAAATTCTCAAAATTTTAGATAAATAAAAAAGCATAAGGAACCAAAAGACCATTATTCTTTATAAACAGCTTGCAGGGAACACATCTGTCTAGATGCGGTGAGAAATGCAATAAAGTCCACCTTCTGAAGGGAAGAAGCCTTTGAAAAGAGAACAGTTTAGTTAGACATGTACAGTTCTGTTTACAAATCTCCTGAATTTTCTGAGCAAGTGACAAAATGAACTTACATGTACTTCTGGTGCACAGCGTCCAAGTAAATCTATGAGGGCTGAGTAAAATGACATGATTGCATTGCCCATGTGCACAATCTCCTCCTCCTCCTCTTCATCACTAAAAGGTAAACAATATCAGTGAGCATTTTTGCTAATCTAAGTTTGTAGCTCCTCTCTGGACCTAGATCCATCATCCAGAGACCATTAATCAGATATACTAATTTCCTCTGGCTCTGGATTGCAGGAGTTTTATCCCTAGAGTAAGCATGCAATTGAATAGTAATGTGACTTCCTGTGAGCCTCCTATCTTCCTCTTTCACTTTACACAGAATCACAGAATCCTAGGGGTTGGAAGGGACCTCGAAAGATCATCTAGTCCAACCCCCCTGCCAGAGCAGGGTCACCTAGAATACATCACACAGGAACTCATCCAGGCGGGTTTTGAATGTCTCCAGCGAAGGAGACTCCACAACCTCTCTGGGCAGCCTGTTTACCTTAGCTTCGTTCCACAATTGCCTTCTCCTTGGCTTTGCCCTTCAGGCTTCTTTTCTGTAACTCTTATTCCAGTTTTATATAGTTCATGCTTTTTGAATTCCATATGACAACTGCTTGTGGGTGAGAATCTCTAATGCTCTATGTTTGTATAATGCCTTACACAACAGGGCCTGTTATCCACATCTTGCAAGCATGATTAAACATCAGCTATTAAAACATCATTTGCCAAACAAGCATTCACATTTACTTACCCTTCTATTTTATATGCCTGGGAGGGAAGGTCACGAGCAGGATTCTCTGAGATCCTGATGGCTTCCTGCATAGCTGCCAGCAAACCATTTCCTCCTTCTCCCCTAAGGTCTGGCCCAAAGCACTCTGGACGTCGAATAAGGAGCTTGACAACAACACTTGCATTTTCTTCAACACTTTCACCTAAGGACCAAAAAGTACTATATATACTTTCTCCTGAAAAGTATCCTTAAGTCAGAAGACAACCATATTTTCCCCTACATTTTACAAAATATAAAACAAATCTTCATCCTTACTTTTGAAAACAAAAATATATCAAGTTTGCAGCATTGGATCTGCTTTATCAAAAAGTGTACCCAGGTTGAAAAATAACAGTGTACACTTGTCTTACGGAAGTTTTCCTACACTCAGTCTAGAAAGGTTCACTGTAGAAGGTTAATTTGCTTTTTATGGCAAGGACTACTCTCTCTGATATAAAGGCTAATAGTCCCAAGAGACAAGAAGTCTGCTATTGGGGAAGACAGGAAGGAAGCTTTGACTCCAGCCAACCTCCCCCAGCTTCTTGCTCGCTTTCGTCTCCTGTAGAACAGGGAGAAAATAGAAGAAAGTTATAATGACTCATGGATAGAGATAACAACTGTCCAGTAGAGAAAGCAAAAGCTATGCATGCAAGCAAAGCAAAAAGACAAATTCATTTACTGCTTCCCAGGCAGATGTTTTCTCAGTTCCTAGAAAGCAGGGCCTCAGCACACATAATGGTTGTTTGAGAAGACAAGTGCCATAACCACAGATGTCCTCCTTTTCCCTGGGCTTTTATTGCTAATCACAATGTTACAGTATGGAATATCCCTTTGGTCAGTCTGGGTCAGTGTCCCAGATGTGTCCCCTCCCAACCTCTTGCCCAGTCTGAACCTACTCATGGAAGCCAGGGAAGGAGGGGAAGAGGATGAGTGGGAGAAAAAAAATGAGAAAGCCTTCATGCTGCACAGGAACTGCTCAGCAACAGTCAAAACACTGGTATGTTATCAACATTGTTTTAGCCATAATGAAAAGCACACCACTATATGGGTTGCTATAAAGAAAGTTAACTCCATCCCAGTCAGACCTAGTACAGGGCATGAGAGTTACTTGATTTTTAATGGGCCAGCTGAAGCTAGGAATGTTGCTTAACATTATGTCCTTTGTACTTCATCAGTGGAAAACTCATCTCAGAGTTCAATCTTCTCAATATGACTAAAGAATAACAAATTGTATTTTAGGTTAAATATATCTAGAGTAAAACCTCCTAATTCTTTCTACTGCATGTTTAAATATTTGTTAAATTTTCTGCTTGCTATTTAAAGCCTGAAATTGAATACTTCATCTTTTCCATATATAAAAATCCCATTAAAATCCGTTTTAAAGGTCACGGCTTGCCTGGAACAATACCATTTATAAGAGATTTCTGTGGAAAAATGTATGTGTATTTGAAAAGGGAAAAGGGTGGGTTTAATTATTGTATAAATTCGGTACAGGCAGACAGGTTGTGATCTAGATGCTTGTGGAATAAAAGTCATCAGGAAAAGGAATCTTCATATAAATGAACTTTTTGCGTGTAACTAACTGCTTCATGGACTGCAGTTAGTAGCACGTGGAAGCATGATAGGAATAATAATTGGGTCAGAAGCTCAGATTTTGGTTAAATGCAACTGTTTAGAAATTCACAGTGGCTACCTTATAAGAACACTGATAATCTGTAGAAAGATATGAAATTAACAGGACATGTAGGAAGAAAACAAATGACGGGAGAATAAACAATTCAGTCATTGAAATTGCGATGTCAGTAGCTTGGATCATCAGTACCTTTATTTTACATGCAAGCTACAGTACTAAACCAGTACAGAAATACAAGTTGCAAGTTTAGACTAAACTGAATGTTGCAGCTTTAGCAGTCACTAAGTAGGATTAGAAACTGTGGTTTAGCTGAGAACAGCAGTGGTGCTACCAGGAAGTCAGAGTCAACATAAGCCAATAGAAGGTGAGTTAACTGGGGCTGATTGGCTCTAGAAGCAGCAGCTAAACACTTTAAAAATGTCAGTCTTGTATTTTTCTCACTTAAAAACACGTATGATCTTGATGTGGAACACAGGATGAGAGGAAATGGCCTCAAGTGGTGCCAGAGGAGATTTACATTAGATATTGAGAAAAATTTCTTCACTGGAAGGGTTGTCAAGCACTGGCACAGGCTGCCCAGGGCAGTGGTTGAGTGACCATCCCTGGAGGGACTTAAAAGACGTGTAGATGCAGTGCTGAAGGACATGGTTCAGTAGGGGACTTGACAGTGCTAGGTTAACAGTTGGACTTGATGATCTTAAGTGTCTTTTCCAACCTAAATGATTCTATGATTCTACACCCTAACTACTGACTTCACACAGATTCAGTCTTTCTTTCTTTCTCCTTTTCATTGACCTTGTTTTCATACTGCAGGGAAAAAGCAGAATTTTAAAGCTTGAAGTCAACAATTGTAGTTTCATTTGGTTAAAGCCTTCTAAGTGAAGACTTCTAAAATAATGAATTGAGTAAAATCTAATCTCGGAAAAATTCACTACATACTTCTCTAAAGATAAGCAAATGATCATCGAAACATGCACAACATTCAGCTACAGTTACCAGATGCTCCTGAATCCTTGCATCTCTCATGTATCTTTTGAGAAGGCAAATACAAAGCCCTCTTACAATTTTTAAGGGGCTGTTTGAATCCATATTGGAGAATCAAACAGCAAATACAAATAAAATTAAATTTATTTTTAGTTTAATAAAAGCACTACCAATATTGTTTTGAATGTCTCATTTCCAATACAGTTGCGATCTAGATGTTAAAAATTTATCTTAATTCAGGCACTTTTCAACACACCAACGATAGCTTTGTGAGGACTGTAATTTAAACGAAAAGGAAGCACATATCAGCAAGAGACCCTTGCAGGTAGTTTTAGTTTAGAATGTGCAGGAAAGATACTTACTTTAAGCACAAAGGTTAAATTAATCCTTAATGTTGCTCTATTGAAGTCAATAAAAGTTTATCAAGAATTAATTGGTCTACATTTTCAATTTCTTTTACATTGCATTCGCCACTAGAATCTTACTTGGACCTTCTCTGTATATGTATATATATTTCTTTTACATATTCTTTATGATGGGATATCAAACTGCTGAAAATAGCTTTAATATCTTGCACCCTATTCTAATTTACCTCACAGGTCAAGTCAAAGAAGAATTTTGCTTATTCTGAGGATTCATTGGCCAGAATCAAAATTCATTCATGTGCTTACAAGTGTGAGTTTGTTGCTTTTATCTCAACAGCCCAAGTATTTTACTAATTTATATTTGTAATTGTCCTCTCATGCAGAGGACACAGAGAAATTAGTCATCTGTTTTTCAAAAGTGCTGTCTCCAAAACTGTCATAATGAAAATGTTCAAAACCACAACCATAACTGTTTTTCAGAAAGAAAAGCAGCTGAAACATTTGAAACTAAAACTTAATTCTAGTGACTAGCAGTCCATCTAGCAGTTTACTCTTCATACTAAATAAAGTATCATGAGTAAGATCAAAGTTACCTTCATCTAATTATAGAGTACTGTTAACATTTATTTCTAAAAATCAACAATGAAAAACGCACACTTTGTTAACTCAATGACTATTTGTTCCTCATTTCTTGTATCACAGCAGTTTGTCAAGTTAGTTTAGCAGCTTGCTCAATAGCTACAGGATTATCAACTAACAAACATACTTCAGGTATGTTTACTGAACTGAACAGTAAATATGTTCATTGTTTCTGTTTCAGGTATCATTTGCTAATTTCAGACCAATAGTATGTGAATAGAACAGCCAAAATCTAAAAATCAGACTGTTTAAAATTATTTCCCGTCTGGCTGTCCCTAGCTGTCCTTTCCATATCGGTAGATCAGATAGGTGGTGAACAGACAAATCTTTTTATGTCATCTAATATCTAATCTAAATGACTAGTTTGATGAAAAAAAACCCCACATGAACTAGAAGATGCTTTTCGTTTAGTGGCATTCAGATAATCTAAATTTGATTGTAGCATATTTATTTAATACATTTCAAAAGGAAATTGCCCACAGAAGCAAGTGTAAGACAGTTATCACAGAATCACAGAATGGTCGGGGTTGGAAGGGACCTCTGAAGATCATTTAGTCCAACCCCCCTGCTAGAGCAGGATCCTAGGGCAGACCACACAGGAACACGTCCAGATGGGTTTTAAATGTCTCCAGAGACAGATACTCCACAACCTCTCTGGGCAGCCTGTTCCAGAGCTCAGTCACCTTCACAGTAAAGAAGTGTTTTCTTATGTTAAGATTGAACCTTCTGTGTTCCAGTTTGTGCCCACTGCCCCTTATGCAAGTTGCAAAAAGTGTAAGGAAAAACTCAACTATCAAGATTCAAAAAATGACAATAAGAAGCATGTACTGATAATCTTGTATTTCCAATGAGAACAGTATGCATTAGTGTCTCTTAATCCATTAACACATTTTTATGGTTAGAAAAGTAATTTTAAGGAAACCTTTTGATGTAATTTGAATGTCAAGAAATTACACTTACTGTTAACAAAAACTGCAAATCTTAAGAATGACAGGTAGCGTTCACCCTCTATTGGATTCCATCCAATGTCTGGATATCCTTTAGCCAGCAACACTGGGCAACTCTGCAGGCCACAACCCGCGAGGTAGGTAACAACCTAAAATACAGAAGCAATAATTTATTCATATGTTTAGAAATAAATTTCTAAAAATAAATATGAAACAAAATGAACATCGTCTTATTCTTAACAACAAGGTTTTTATATACGAGATGTTTCACCTGAGAAACTACCAACGTAGCACATTACTGCATGTCTTAGTTTCTACTTCTTGCTTTTGATGATGATGAAAAAAGTCAAGCTCTCTTTATTTCTGAAGTTACCCAATTATATGATGACACAACAATGTAACAACATGAACAAATGTGAGATGTGAAAAGTAGAATAAAATACTGTGGAACTTATTTTTTTTACAGTACATGAACAACAGTTAAAATACTATCTAGCAACTTTAAAAATCACATCAATAACCATATATGGCTAATTTGCTACAACAGCAAAATAAATACTGCATCAAAATTTTATTTACTGTAATTCAATTTTAATAGATATGCAAACAATTGTATTTTTCAGAGGACTGACAAATATCAGCAAACAGTTTTAAGAATCTGATACCAGAAAATTATTTTTTTTTGTAATATGAAAATTCTTAGACAGCATTTCTTATCAAAGGGAACATCTTTAACTAAGGGAAATCTATGAGAAATGATGACAAATTTTATTAGCTATGGTAAACTGAATTTCTGAAACATATACAGAATGATTTCTCAATCATTTAAAACAAAATTTGCAGATAACTGCACAAACCTGTGATTTTTGTTTTTATTTAAAATACACAAGGGACAACATACGAACATGATTACAGTACTTAAACATAATTTGAAATAGGTATTTAACATCAAGAACCTTTCATGAACCTGTAAGAAGAGATGCAAATGATCATTCCTTACAATGGAAGGCAGCCAAAAACAGATGGCAAAAGGGAGACAGGCTTTTCTGCTTGGAAAAGGGTGATATGTTATTCTGCTTAAGTGCCCTATAGCAATTCCATCATCCATGAGATCATATTTAGTCATTATCAAACGCCCTAGGAAAGAAACTAGTTCTAAATTCAGGAAGAATTATACCTCTGCTGATACAGTATATAAGTTGTCTCCAAAAGGCTGCAATAGAGGATATAAATGGGCTGATGTGAAAAATTTGCTTATTACACTATGCACTAGATAAAGTCATTTTACCCACCAAAGTTAATATATTACAGCCAACACATTAGCATTCTTAGAGCTAAAACAACTGATGAATTGCGGAAGCCCTGTCTGAGACACATACAGACAGATTTTTCAGCATAAAACACTCTGAATGTTGCAGCTGATATCTGTTACTGTTTGAACATTCAGCACTTGTATAGTGCCAAGTACTCCAAGGTAAGGAATCAGTAAGTGAGGAAAATGCAGTTGATGGTCAACAGCGAAATTCACTGTTCCAGTCACTAGTGGTGTATCCCAAGGGTCGACACTGGGGCCAATATCGTTTAATATCTTTATTAATGACAGGACAGAGTGCACTCTCAGCAATTTTGCAGGTCATACAATTGTTCTCAATGATACCTTTATATAATTAGTATATTCCTGTGCTCTCTTGCACCCTTTCCGTTCATATTCTTGCACCTGTTTTCTTCTAGCTATCCTGATCATACATCCATTTATTTCCATTTCCCAGCTTTTCCTCTTCCACAGCATATGCTGATCACAAACTTGCCCACAAATGGTTCTACTCTCATCACGGGGTTCTCCCATACTGCACAAAAGCTTTTCCTGTACTAAGCTATCATTTAGGTACTTCATTATTCTCCTCCATTTATATTAAACTCTGCCTTCTGTTTTCTGTTCCCCAATGCTGTGCTAGCACATATGACTTCCTTTCCCTGCTTTCTTCCTCTTTTGACTGTGTACTCATCTTCCATCTCTTAATCTGTTGTCCTTCCTGGATATACAAAGAACTTTCATGGCATCTTTTGTATTCTTTTACCCACCATTTTCTAGTTCATTCTGCCTCTCCTCACATTTCCCTTTATTCCTAAACATTGTCAGTGACCTGAGTCCTGGACTCAGTTTCTGCTGCACCTGCCCTTAAAATCCTGTTCCAGCTTCCCTTCTTCAAATACCTGCCCTTCCTTTCTCTTCGCTCTTACCTCCATCCCCATTAACCTCTATGATCTAAGTCAAAGGACCTGCTTCCTTTCTTCACATTCTCCTCTAAGTTCTCAAATTTGCTCTTCCACAATGTTTCTTGATATGCCTTTCTCCTGTTTCATGTCTTTTTTCTTGTCATCCTTTCTGTCTGATAACAGTAGTGAAAGGACGCAGAAGACAGAAATAAATTTCTTATGCTGTGATTCCTACTAAGCATAAAGCAAAATCAGGGAAAATATTGCTCAGTCAATCTTACCTTGAGACAGCATATACCTACAGCAAGTATTCTGGAGGAGATCATATCAAAAAATTACTATGATCAAATGTGCCCTTTTACCTACTAGCAAAAGTGCACTATTTAATAAATAGGTAAATAGGTCAGAGCTATCCCTTACCTTATCAAGATCTGGCTCCTCCAATGCTAGTGCAAGCTCATTGTTATCCATTACAGAGGCTGCTGCAACATCTAGTGGTGTCGAACCTCTCATTGAAGGAAATGCTGCAGAACAAAGTTAATAGATAATAATTCAGTTTGCAGTAATCACAGTCAAACAGCAGAGGGCAGCAATCACACTGGAATCTAGAACACAATTATACTGATAGTACTTTGTATGGCTGTTCTTCGATCAAGAACGTGGTTAACTGTTTTGAATAATGTTAAAATAACTGCTTGAATTTTTTTCTGACTTGACATCCATATCTATAAACATACTTAACCACACTGGTTTTAAATGCAGATGAATAAATCAGTAATAACAAGACAGCAAATCAGAGGAATATTTACTATTTCTTTAGCAGAGCAACATGATAACTATGTAATTCTACACAACCCTATCAATTTAAGATTTAAAAATATGCCTATATTATGCTAAAAGAGACATTTTTAAGCTTCAGTGTTACCTGTTTTCTTTCTTTTAGTCTTATTCCATTTTCTGTGTCTAATATGGGCAAGTGCAGGCATCAAATTGGACACCATGAAGAGCTAAAGCACTGTGAAATGACATGTTATCTTGCCTTGCTATATCTTATTAATGCAGCCATTTATCTAGCCGAGATAACTTTCCTTGTATTACAAAATCTAATGTGCACATATTAAAAACAGACATTTGGTGTTCTGAATGTATTTTCCAAAGGAAAAAAAAATTCACATCAGTGGTGTAAACTTTAGAGGGAAGGGAAATGAAAACAGATGAAATAAGCAAGCACCATAAAGGCTTAATTTAATCTTAGTTTTCCAATCACAACTATTTTGAAGAGAAAAAATGTCAAACTGTATGGATTCAATCCTAAACTTTCCCAGGTATTTTAAACCACAGATTTGGCTATTTTGTTTCTAGTATAATTCACAGACACATAGGGGTGAAAGCAAAGTTGGGGGGGGAAAATACGTTAGAGGTGAAACCATGAAGTGGTTTAAGCTTCAGAGAGGCTTCATCACATGCTTCGACTTGCTATACAAATTAGATACTGGTTCTGTGATACCACGGTTCCTACTGGTCTTGCTTTTAGCTGTTACAGCTACATGACGTACCCAGTCCAACACTGCTGTTTTCCAGTAAGTAACTAAGATGCTCAAACATGGCCTTTTGGTTTTGACGACTGATTCGACAGAAGTAGCACAGGAATCGACAACAGCTTGCCACCATCTTAGGAAAAACGATCTGCTGAAGAAGAAAGTTGACAAAGCAGTGAAATATGTTAATTACCAATCTGTTCCACTTCTTCTTCCTGCACTCCTAGTAAGGAAGGTATAGCGAAGTTACCAAGGTGATAAGCAGCTGAAAGTTGCTTTGCTTCAAAATTAAGAACAGACCTGTGTTTCCTTTTAACTTTTGTATTCATTAGGCCATTAGGTTTAAAACGTTGAAAAAAATCATTTTGCAGAGGACTATGGGGACATATAAGGGGAAAAAATGGAGAAATAATTCTCATCAAAACAATTTGCAGACTATCAAACGCTGTTATACAAAAACTCTCTCTTAGCAGCATTATGATAACAAACTCAATGCCAAATATTAGGTCATAGTAGAAAAGAGCATATTCAAGCATCTCAGTGTATCTTCCTATATTACAATAAGAATACAGAGTCTTCTATGTTTTTCAGTGCATAGACTTGATAAGATGAAATGAAACATTATATTGCATTAACTATCCAATGCTTTTAAAACCAAAACCAAACAGAAAACTTCCTGCACTTCACTTGCTGCACATTATGTGCAAGGATTTCTCCTCTGAAAATAAAATAATTTCATCCGTAGCACTCAAAGAATGTTTCACAAGTTGCAATTAGTCATAATATCTTCTAAGATGAACAAGTTATGCCATTCTCACTTTTTATTGAGAAGAGCTGAAAGAACAAGATTAATGGGACATATTTTTAATGCTTGTTTAGGTTTTTCTATCTGATTTACTAAATTTGCCATTATATAGCACTTATTAAGAAGTGCCAAATTCAGTTGCAGATCTATGTCCTAAGGATAATCACAAAATTAATAAGAAAATTCATTACCATCAAGGAGATTTATTTTTAAATAATATGACTAGGGCCATTTAGACACAAGCAGGAATATATTCTATATATTATATATATATTCTATAATATTCAGGGTAACATCTAAGCATTTTAATCACAATACCATGGGGTTTTTTCTTCCTGTGACATCCTGCCTCCTTCACTTCATACCTTTCAACTATAAATAATATTGCTTATACTTTATTATAATAAAGTATAATAAATGTTGCCTTCTTTACAAGACAACTCTAGTTCATTCTGAGAAGTGCAGCCTTTTCACTTAATGAGACAACAATCTTGCAAAACACTATGTAATTAAAAGCTATGATATGTATTATCTTTTCAAAACATCAGGTGCACTTCCTAACTTCCAGAGACTTGATTAACAAGTTACCTTCAGCCACACCATATCCCACAGATCTCTTCAGCTGTTTCTGACTCATTTATTAATAGCACAGCTGGAAAGAAGCCTGGCACAAACTCTCTTCAGTTTAAACTGACAAAATTTTACCTTCTCACTGTTCCTTCAGACAAGTGTGAGCTATAGCACTCTCACTACACGTCTCAATACAGCCTCATGATCAAATCACTTAAGCCAAGAAACTGGAGATGTATCTTAAACCATCTGCTGCCACAACCTAGGAAAATGCCCAGTCCCTAAACCAGAGACTACATTGCATGGAGTCAACAACCTTTCAACCGAGACTTCTCTGTCAGATTAGAAGTTAAGCACACCAGTAGAAGATCGACAGCAGATGACAATCATTTTAAAAGCTGTACTTTCTCTCCCTGCAAGGCTGCAGTTCCTACAAAGGAAACTTTACGCTTAGAACTCAGAAGCAACACTTCTCTGTACAGTTCCCTGCCCAATAGTTTGTTTTGCAAAATCTCCCCACTGCAATATCTAAAATCTGTGCTAATGGTGTGCAAAACTGCGTTAATAAGCCTTGCTGTGTTATTTCGTAACATCACTGTAGCCCTGTGACTTCAACAGAAAATCATGGGTTCTGAATCATGAGTGTCTGAAAGTTTTCACACTTCAGGAGAAAATGAGGCACCCGAGTCTGGAATAGATCAAATTCCAAACACATGGCATTTCTTGTCTATACTTCTTCATAAGATTTGTACTCCTACACCAGTTCCAGTTGAGTAGGTGAGGTTTTGGATTCCTTCTGAGATTCCTAACTCTCCCCATCCATTTCACAAAGACAGAGACATTAAATAAGACATTTTTGGTGGCCAGACACGTTAAATGCTACAACAGCAGGTTATCAAGTATTTTTCTACGTCTGCATTGCTTTTGAAGTATTTGAATTTGAGCATTCAAAATTGGTGTTAGTCTATTATAGTTTATTGCTAATAACACTTTAAGATGAAGAGTTATATTTTCCTAGCAGAGCTACACCTCCCATAAATGTAGTTAATGTCTATATTTAAAATTAGAACAAAGCCTTTCAAAATCCTATTAAATGACAAATGAAACACTTATAACCTCTCATTTTCTAAAAATCAAGTCCTAGAATGCTGAGCTTCTTCCTCTAGTACTTCTAGTACTCCTTCTTAAACATCCTAGTATACTTTTGGAAAGTTTCAAAATGCAAAACACACAATAAAATTATGGTGAAATTACCTGAGATTTATCTCCTCCAAGCACATTCACCATCACATCCATAACAGTCTCATGCATGCCCAAGACTCTCATTAAGTTAGGATGCTGATAAAACACTTTGTTGTTCATTATATCCCTAAAATGGAAGAAAAGGCAACAATGTGTTTGTAAGAAAAAACATTTTAATTTAAATCAGTGATGCATTATTGGAGATTTCAAAAATAAGCACTGACTTCAGTAACAACATTTTAAATGCTTAGATTCCAGACACCTGACAACTAAATGCTTCACATTTCAATATACTGCCATTGCTCTTGTTTTCATTAATTCTATACAACAAGAATCTAAACTTTTAAATTATTTCAAAATGGCATTTCTTCATCTTGAAATTGCTTTTACCATCTGTTCTGCTTAAAGAAAAAAATATATTCTGTTATGATCTAAGTGGAAAAGAATATATTCTGTTATGTGTTAAGTAGAGACTGGGGATCACGAAATCTAAACCAAATCTTGTCTCTGCAGTAACACCCCTTAATTAATTTTCTCAGTTCACAAAGTAAAAGTAAATAAATAAAATTAATATCCAAGGTTAGCTGTCAAATATGTCAGTCATCAATATTTCCAAAATTAAGACCATCTGTCAGAATATGTAAAACAGCACACAGTCCCCTTAAATAGGGATATTTTAACATTTTCACTCTGCCCACCATCCTCTTAACATGTTCTAGAATTTGCTGTATTGGTTTCATAAACCAGAACACAGTTTATGTGTTTTGATAGGGAATCCAGGGATTTCTAACACTGTATGTCTACCTGTTAGAAACAAATGGAAAATAACAGACATGATTCCTGAGTTTAAGAAATACAGAAAATTGGGAATGGAAGATGACTCTTCTTACAGCACCTCTGGGAAGGGGACTACACACATGCCAAGTTTAGACAAAACTTACTCTTTATCCCGCCTAGAATCCTCAGCAACTTTAGAAACCCAGCATCAGGGATAAATCAGGCAAGATGGGCACATACTAAGTAATGAGTTGTTGCCATGACTTGCTCAATTCAACCGAAGAGATTAGTCTTTGCAATTTTTACAATAACAATACCATTTTCGCACTGAAATAATAATAATAATGGAAGTTCCTGACAACTGTTGTAAAGGAGAAAAACTGTTCACTATTCTTGATAGATAAATACATTTCTTGTATAATTGCACTATCATTTTCCCTCTTTTTAAATACACAATTTTAATTAGAGGAATTAATTTTCTGTGAATTAAATTATTTTTTTCTTCCAACATTAAATGGCCTAAGCTGGCAATTATTCACATAAGAGAAGTAACATGCATGCAGGCATGCGCCACAATACCGCTGCTTAACAGAGGTGATTTCATAGCAAAGATGCATAAAAAAATATTCTCACATCAGCAGGTATTACATAAAAGAAATTTCTTATAATTCTAATGTTATAAAGGATAAAATAAGCAATCTCCTGTGTTCAAACACTTTCAGATGCCACTGACGACGTATTAAATAGTAACCATTTGAAGTATTTCAGATCACAACAACACTTTGCTGGTTCTACCTAACTGCTTGCAGAAGCTTTCCAATTAAAAAGACACCATCAAGTTTATTGACTCATGCATAAAATACCATGCGAGCTATTAGTTTGGAAAAGATGTAGTATTGACATCAATAAAGTTTTAAGTTATCTGTCTTCTTCAGAGCTGACTAAACATGTACTTTGATGAAGCTTTAAGTATTAGACCTAACTATAATAAACGGAGTCCATTTTCTTTAGATGAGAAAATACTTTAGTTCACAGAAACTTTGACACATTTGATACTTCTAGACAGATCAATTGGAGCCATCTGGGAAATATCTGTGAAAATGAAAATTTCCAGCACATATCCGCATTTTAGTACATCAATAATTTTTATCCAGGATCTAAAATTAAAGGATTTACTAACATAACAAAAAGCTTTACAAAAACATAAAATTATGTTAATTCCATACCCTAATCCATTAATCATTAGCAATTCCTCCTCTTTTCCCATCCTGACACTGAGAAGTGAGCGAATCTGGCCCAGTGCTGCAAGCAGATTAATGGTATCCTTCACAGAGACAGCACTAATAGTGTATGCTTTCCTCAGAGCTTGCAGTAGCTCACCAATGCTGTCATACTGCCTACGAAGGAGGGTGTACATGATCCGAACTAATTCTGGATCTTGAATCTGATCTTCCTGGGACCAGCGCACCATTGTCTGGGATATGAGTTCTTTCAGTGTAGCTAAAAGAATAAAATACATAAAATGTTACTAGGTATTACAACAACAAACAATGACAAAAATATTAATTATAGTAAAAGGTTATATAACAGTAGACACAGCAGTTGTAAGAGAGCAAAAGAACATGAGCAGACTGAACAGGGTTTTTTCACTGGAAAGATAACTTTTAGATCTTTCAAGATAAGTGTGATACTCTTCAGAGATGGAAACCGAGAAACTTCTACTTAGCATTCAAGTCAATACCAGCACTGTTGGCAATGAAAACTTCTTAGTTGATCATGACTCTGAGAATCATCCTTGTAAGTTAAATGCTATATTTAAACTTTTAATTTATCCTTCATTTCTACATCAAGATTTACAAAATAGCATTAAGTGCAGCACAAACACCTTTTCATTAGGAATGACTGAAATCTAATTTTATAATACCAAAGAAACATCATATTTTTGATGAGCCTAAGTTTGGAATACAGAAACTGGTAATTAAGTTTTCTGTAAACAATTTATTGGCTCAACATGCCAATCAATTTTGCCAGGGGAAAGAAGGAAATAAAATCCGTTCTAAACTTACAATACTGCCAGAAAGGAGGATGAAATAGCTGCCATTTTAAATCAAATATCCAATCCGGGCCCTAGCCAGGGTGCCTTGAGCAGCTTTTGCCACTCATTCTCTTGATGAATGTTTAGCTATTTTTTTGTTCAAACAAAGGATCTACATCATCTTCAGAAAGATGATCTACCTGGAAACATCTGAGAGATGTATGATGACACAAAGACACTAAGGAGAAGGAGATGCAAACTGACTTAGAATAGGGAAATATAATCTGTATTTCCTATCTGTTTGGGGAAAGTCATTGTCAGTTGGGTATACACTTTCTAAAAAAATTGTAGTGTTTGGAACTAGACAATGCACATTGCCTGAGGCAGTTCTGTTGTATATATTACATATTCAATGACCCTGGAAACAATGTTTTCTGAGCCCAGAGTTTAGGAAGTTTACCTGATAACTAAACACATGTTCCAGTCCTTGTTCCAACAGATGTTCATTGTTGATATCAAGTAGAACATGAATAATCACTATCCCTCTTAAAACAATGCAAGTTTCTTTACTTTATTTCCAGTGAAGTTAACTCTTGACTTCCTCAAATTTCTTCTATTGGTAAGAACTGCCCCCTCCCAATTTCCAGCACAACACTGTTTATAGCTAGTGTATATCCATATGTTTGGTATGTACACTAACCTTTCACTTGCTAACTCTTCTCCCTTACAGTATATTTAATGATGCACTTACTAAAAATCAACATTAATTCTCAGATTTTGTTCATTAAACAGGCTCTTTTTTGGTGGGGACAGATTCTGTATTTCATTAAGACAGCTCTATTCTTAGGGGCATGTTATGAATGAAAATGTTAAACAAGCTTTGATCCAAAACACTGTAAAACTTTCTTCTGTCAAAACAATTTCTTCTTTCAATGCAACCACTCTTCTTGGATTCTTGCACTAAACTCTTCTTTCCTAGAATAACTAATGATTTCCCACAAATTTCCAGCTTATCAAGTGTCACTGATTTCTGGTTACATAAATACAACACAGTTCTGTCAGAAATTCCATGATCTTGCTAAAGAATATAATTACTTAATCTGGCTTTCTGATTGAGGGTGAAGGGGATAAACATGGGATAAAGAGCAACCTGGAGCGGTAAACTCAAGGAAGAGTTAAGGTTTCCTCCTGTGAAATTATGTTACGTCTTTGACAGCTCAGATGATGGCCACTTTTCACAAGGCTAAAGGACAAAATGTGCACAAATTTTTGTCTCTCTCTTTTTTTTTTACAAATCTAGTTCCTTATTTCATTAGTATTGCCAGAAAAATATAATTTTTGTTGGATTGAAAGGAATATTACTCTCAAAATAATGTGCTATTTGGGATTTTTTTTTGTTTGATGAGGGAAAATACCGTATGATTCACTCCAAATAGATATTTTCCACTTTGGCAACTAAACTATTATTTGCACTGAATCAATTATGATGGCGATTTTATACACTTGAGTTAATCGTCAGATATTTATACGCATAACTAGAAAATTATTACAGTTTTTAGTACAAAACATATTCCACAAGAAACACATTCTCGTGAAATGAATAAATGAAAACCAAACCGTTTCCCGGATACAGAATTCTCTGCACAGAGGTTCTCATGTGTAAGTGCAGCAAAATGGTCCTGTGTTTTCAGAGCTTCTCAGAATCACAGAACAGTAGGGGTTGGAAGGGATCTCTGAAGATCATTTAGTCCAACCCCCCTGCTAGAGCAGGATCCTAGAGCAGACCACACAGGAACACATCCAGATGGGTTTTAAATGTCTCCAGATACAGAGACTCCACAACCTCTCTGGGCAGCCTGTTCCAGTGCTCTGTCAACCCTCACAGTAAAGAAGTGTTTTCTTATGTTAATATTGAACCTTCTGTGTTCCAGTTTGTGCCCATTGCCCCTTGTCCTGTCACTGGACACCATCGAGAAGAGTCTGGCCCCGTCTTCCTGACACCCGCCCTTGAGATATTGATAAGCATTAATGAGATCCCCCTCAGCCTCCTCTTCTCCAAGCTAAACAGACCCAGTTATCTCAGCCTCTCCTCATATGGGAAATGCTCCAATCCTTTCATCATCTTAGTGGCCTTGCACTGGACTCTTTCCAGTAGCTCCATGTCCCTCTTGAACTGGGTAGCCCAGAAATGGACACAGTACTCCAGATGAGGCCTCACCAGGGCAGAGTAGAGGGGGAGGAGAACCTCCCTTGACCTGCTGGCCACACTCCTCTCGCATGACTTCTTCTGTGGTCTCAAAGGTATGGGACTCATGAGGGTCTGCCTTAGTAGTAAAGACTGATGCAAAGAAGGCATTTAGTAATTCCACCTTCTCTGTATCCTCCATCACCAGGGCACCCACTTCATTCAGCAGAGGGCCTACATTTCCTCCAGTCTTCCTTTTGGCTCCAATATATTTGAAGAATCCTTTCTTGTTATCCTTGACCTCCCTTGCTAGGTTTAATTCAAAGGAGGCCTTAGCTTTCCTTATTGCATCTCTAACAAATAGTTTCTCTCTGGAGTTTTAAAAATGTTTCTCCATAACAAGTGTGTTTCTTAGGTTTTAGTACCTGTAAAGGTTTGGATTTTTTCTTCTGATAAGCTTTTAAGTATTGTAGTGGTGTATCTACTTTTTGACACTACGGCAAATAGCCTTGGAGAAATCAACTAGCCATGTCCTTTTGGCCAAAAGATAACCAATGGAGGGTAGAACTAAATGGTAGTGATCATAAGGAGAGAGAAACAGCAGTGAAGTCCGCTGTGTACTGTGGCGTTAAGCACCTTCCTTCCCTAAAAGGCCTGAGAAGGGGATAAGCAGATGCAAACAAGTCTGATGATACAAAGTTATGAAGAATAGCAAATATGAGTGTAACTGAAATAAAATGCAGAACTTAAATGGACAAAACGGCAAGAAAATGGTGATGAAATTCACTTGAAATAAAGTCCCTGAAAAGGAAATGAGGGAGGAGAATATAGTCCTTGTTTATAAATAGAATTCTGAGATGTTAACACAGATAAGATCTGGCAGACAGATCCATGAAAATCACAGAATCACAGAATAGTTGAGGTTGGAAGGGACCTCCAGAGGTCATGTGGTCCAATCCCCATGCTCAAGCAGGGCCATGTACAGTCAGTTGTCCAGGACTGTGTCTAGATGGACTTTTAATATCTCTAAGAGGAAGATCTCCCTGATCAACTTATAAAAATATCAGCTCAATTATCAGCATCAACTCAAATTCATTGGCAGGCAAAAAGATCAAATCAAAAGCCAGGACTTACTACGAATGGAATGGTTAGAACAGAGTCCATTATGCCATTATGTTAATCCATAGTTCAGTCACACCTTTTCATCCAACACAAGAAGAGGCCATCAAATCAAGCCCATTCACAAGGCAGGAGCAAAGCCAAAAAGAAAGGTATTTCTTCACATGATGCATAACAGGACCCTGAAACTCCCTGCCAAAAGTGTGGCAGATGCTAAAAGTTCACGCTTGCTCATGTAGAGGCTACACAAATATCTATCAGAAAGACATAATGGGGATATAAAAAGATAAACTTTAGACTCAGGAAATCTCCTTAGCTAAAGATAACTGGAGACTGGGACAGCATTAAAGTTTTAAGTATCATATCTGATTGTTTTATGCTTGTCCCCAGATAACCATTTGTGGTCACTCTGAAACAAGGTATAGTGTTGGATGGATCTGAATCATTGCAGTCTGTCTTACCCATCATATTATTCCAAAACTGTAGAGTCTGCTTAGTGCTTCTAGCTCACAGTGTATAAGGCTCATTCCCAGGATTAATTTCTTATCTGAATATTTCTTAAAGATATAGAACTTTGCAGTGCAGTTTCTACTGCCTGAAACTAGACATTTCTCAAGTTGTGGCTCCCAGCCACTTACATATACTCGCCCGCATCTAAGTGCAGCAGTGCACTCTAAGGAATTCTAGCTGAACTCCTCCAAAGAGCAAAGCCAGAAACACTTCCAGAATTTGAAAAACACTTTATTAATAATTCTTTAAGAGGCATTAGTTAAAAACCTCAGGAAATAAGAATAAAGTTCTTTCTAGGCTGCTATTACACCTTCTGTGTATCTTTGTTTAGGTTTAGTAGAGTCTGCTTAGAGTCTCTTTTTCTAATCAGATGTATTATGACACTGATCTGTTGTGTCCTCTCCTCTAATCCTTTCTACTCTCTTTTGCCCTATACTGAAGCAGAGAAGCTGCTGTGTTTGTTGCACTTGAAGACAAAGATCTCCTTTCAACTCAGCCAAAAGATGAGAATAGATGAGAAATAATCAAACATGATGACTCCTGCATGATCTCAATAATAGTCAGCAATAGTCTGATATTCTTTTTGACTGCTAATAAATCACACATGTACTGTACTGCAACCAATCATTCTGTAACCAAAATTTAAAAAACAAGCAACAAAAAAAATGGAGCTAACAGCTAGCGGAAAGTCTATTGTAAGTAACAACTAATAAGTCAATGTTCTGTGGTTTCAGTGTAAGTAGCCCTCTACGGAAAAAAATCTCAAAGGACACAGTCTATGATTCTTCAACTTAATGCTACAATTGCATCTGTTTGTTTGTTTGTTCTCTTTTCTTGAACATGAAGTGGATATTATTCAACAGAGACTTAACCTTTTCACACAAACATTCTCATATAGCTACACTAAGGCCACTTTGAAAGATCCATGGTTCACTTTTAATGTGGGAACTGAATAAGGGCATTTGTTCAAGCCAGTAAATTCTATTTTCTGATTTCTGTTCTAGGATCAGTAATCAAGTGTATACCTTCAGAATATACGACCTTACATGAAAGATTCGTATTATAATAGCAGATACCCTTCCTAAGTTAGAGGCACCTGAAGAGCCATAGTTAAGCTAGCCTGCCAGCCAGTTTCTATTCCAAAAATGTATGAACAAGGTCATTGATTTCCTTTCATTTCTACCTGCAGAAAAACTGAAGAGCAGACATATCATACACTATCTTAAATAAAAAGCCTTTCTTTGCCATTTCTTGTGTGTAACGGGTACTACCCCTTTTATCATACCACAAGCCTCTGGCCTGGGGCAGGAGGTGAAGGGCAGGCCAGCAGATTAACCTCTAACAGAAGCTGGGAGCAATCTGAATACTGGGCATGCTCAAGTGTATTGTAATAGAATAGAATTATTATATAATTTTTCATTGTCCTTTGAATGACCTTATCCATATTCATATTTGTACTATGCATCACTCCAAGGAGAAGCCTAAGCCTGAAGACAATATCTGAAATTTCTAGACAAACAGGCGTCATATAATCACTGGTCCATCCTGCATTTCTTGTGACCCACAGCTCCAATATACAAAATATGCCAACTGCTCTGTTCGAAGGACCAAGCACCATGTGCCCTGAGGCTTTGGGAGTGAATACTTCCCGATTTTTCATAGAAAAAACAAGAACTGTGAAACCATTTTGTTGCATATACCTTGGTACTGAGATGCATACAGCTTCTTGTGCAGCAAAGAAAAATGAAATGGAGTTAAACTACAATGAAGAAAGATTTTGCATTTTAAAAAACCCAAACCATATAAATGGAAACTTCTCAAGTTCAGAATGCTTGAGTCCATTATGGCACAATAATCTAAACTTTTTACATTTCTTTACAAAGAATATGCAAATTTTCAACCCCAGATTTAACAATGTGGAACCAAAATCTTCCACCCATTTTAATTTCTTGTGTAACAATGCATCTAAGATGTTCAGTATGTAGGATAATTGTTCGAAGAGGCAGAAGGAAATTACACAGGTAGTCTCCTTCAGTCTGCTATGAAGTTTTCTAATAAAATACACTCTTGTCAACTGTATACACCTTTAACACTTGCATCATGGAAGTACTTATGTGGAAAGAACACTTACTAGGAGATTTCTCTTCTTCCTCCATAGGTTCTACTTTTTCTGCTTTTGGTGGACCTTTGATTTTGTACATTAATGAACGGAGTTTGCCAGTCAAGGAAGAGTCTTCCTCTTCCTCTTCCTCCTCTTCTAGTGGAATACCTTAGAAGATAATAAAACTGATTAGAAACAAAACTTAACCTTTGAAGATTAACTTCTTCAATGTTTAAACAATACCCAAATATTTACAGGATTTTTTTTTAACCAGCAAATTTCATACAGGAAAAAAAATTTAGTAAGATCAGCAGCTTTAAGATGTTAGCTACAGTAACATCCCTCAAATTATGTTTATTTCAGTACACATACTTCTTACATTCAGATTTATAGCAGTATTTTTTCAACATTATGACCAAAGAGGCAGTATTTTCTGAAGATTCTACTACACCAGTTAATGTTGACTCAGTCATATTTGAAAAAATATGTGAACCTTTGCTTTTTACTGCAGAATGTAAGCTAAAAAAAGAAATATATGGCTGTATCTCACCAATATAGTACAGTTTTTCATTTGAGATATTTACCAGTTATAAACAAACATATTAACTGAATTTAAAACTGTAAGACAGCAGATGTTCAGAGATATACCTGTGATATATGTTTTTCATGAAAATGTGTACAATGAGACAGGATGTCATTTTACAAGGTAGTTTAATACAGTTCAGTTCACTACATTGGTTCACAACCACTCAAAGCATTTTCAAATCTTTCACACCTCTTAGTGATAATCATATACCATATGTGTTATGTGCAGAAGCACAGAACATCTAAGCAGGTTTCCTTCAGACCAGAGATAATTGTGCCAAGCTGAAATTTAAGTTTTCACTGTTTGGCTGCTGGTCAAAGTGAAACTGAGAAAAGGAAAAGATTTGCAGACAGAACACTAAAGAGATACAAGTCGGAGCAGAGGGAAAAGACTAAACCGCAGAGGCTAAAACTGATATTAAAAAAAGAAATTAAGAATGGAAAAAAGAACTGAAAAGTGGTATCAGGCTGGAGAAACCTTGCTGCTGGCAGCTACCAAGGGGAAGGAGTTAATATCATGACTAGGAGTGACTAAGTGACTAGGAAGAAAAAACCTCAGAATGAGAGAACCAGAAACTGAAATTAGAGACTACATAGGGAATTTTAGGAATGAGAGAAGTGAGACTGACAAAATGAAAGCTAAGAGTGAAGGAAGGCTATAGTCAGAGCCTGGAAAAAGTAAGAACAGGAAATGTAGTCAATAAGGAGGAAAAAGAAAGTAGATAAGGATGTTAGAGAAAGCAAGAAACTATCTGGCATTGCAAAAAATGCTAGACCCTGAAAGCAAGATAGAGACACTGGAAAGAGAACTCTTGAGAAGCTGAAATGGACAGACAAGAAGAAACACACTGGGACGATGAGTTAATCCAGCATTGGACAGGAGGAGATGGAGTCTGTGGCTGCTCCAGACGGGGTCTTTCAATGCTCCCTATCATTCATTATTCATTCTGCATCCTCTTAGACTTGCAATCCATTCAGAAGCTGACCATCTCATGTTGCTACTGGCTAATCACTTAATTCAAGTGGCAGAGGTCTGTGCAGTGGAACAGATGGTTCCAACCCAGCTAAGTAAAAATTTGATATTATGCAATAAAATCGCTTTTAGATTTGTTTGGTTTGTTTACAACCAAGAAATTACACACAAAAATTATAATAGAGGACTGTTATTTTGCTAGCAAAATTAACCACTCGGAGTTAGGACATGCTAGGATTAAGACTGCCTGAGTAACTTTAATTGAGACTATTTGCCAAATTTATTATGAAGCAGCCTTTAATTACTTGATTGCATACATATTTTTCCATTTAGACCGCAAAGTATACTTAGTATTAAAAAGCTGATCAAATATTCCAAGCACAACTCCAATTCATTTTATCTGCAGCTGTGATTGCTTCGAACTGATTTTCAGGACTAAGTCAGGACACAGATAATGAGGAGCATTTATCCACAGCCACCACCTATGATAAATCTGTACAAAGTAATTGTCCTGGTTTCCCAGGAAAAGACCCATGGGCCAGCCATGCAGGCAGGCCACAAGTAGCCCTGAGTCAGCTGGGGGATCCAATCAAGGCAGCTGACTCACAGGTGTATCCCATACCACTTAATCATGCTCATTATAAAAGGAGGGAGTTCACTGAGGGTGGTGTTCCTCTTCCTGGGGCTCCTCCCTCTTGGCCTTCTGCTCCTGCTGTTGACCTGAAGGACCAGGATGAGTAGAACCTCATATACTTTATGTTGGTGATTGTATTAGCTTTGTTATTTCACTGAATCTGTTTCTACTTCAACCCACAGGGCTTCACCTTTTTTTCCCCTGATTCCCCTTCTCAGCTGGGGAGGGGTCATCTGTAGAACAACTGCTGCAGTTTAGCCCCAGGTACAGGCTAAACGTAGACAGTAATGAACATGGTTTTGTTTAGAATCCAGAGGATCACTAAACCACTTTAATAATGAGACTGTGCTTTCTCCATCTTCAGTTCTCTCTCTCATGTAACATACACATTTACAATGTAATAAACAATAATAAAAGTACACCCTTAAAAAGAAAAAAACCCACACAATCAGTAGGGTTTCACCTCACAAAAAGATGAAAAGTGATCAGGAGCTAACCTAACTCAATAATAATAAATTTCAAGGGAAAATAAATATATTGCAGGGTTAAGACATTTCCAAGTAAATTGAGGGTCTTCCATAATCTTCATCCTGGAGGCTCAGAGAACTTCCTGATGCTGAATAGGCATTATCTTTGAAAACCAGAGGTTAGATCAAGCATTAAGTTACTGAATGATGGACATGATGGTACCTATCTTAATAAAAATGGGGAGGAACAGGAGTAGCTATGAGGATATTAACTATCCACTTTAATGTCTGGAATAAAAATGCTGGAATGAAAGTGATAGTTTTTGGTAAGCACTCAGAAGCAAGGATAAGTAATAAACATGGAAGCGTCAACCAAATGACATCGAGTCAACTAAAATTCCACCTGTAATGTAGCTAACCTTACAAATCTCAATTTTAAGGGCTTTAATACTGTCTTATACAATATCCTCAGAAATAAGCTGATGAAACACGACCTAGATACCCACTGACCTACTCATCTTTGGCTGAGGTAGTTGAAAAATTGTAATTGTCTTAGCATGAAATCACAGCTTGATGGTCGCTTGAGATTCTAATAGGGTACTCAAATAGCAGCACAGGACGATGGCAGGAGCCTTAACAATCCAAGCAGAGAATGGTATGGGATGCACCATGGCTACAAACAGAAATCACAAACTGTTAATTACAAGTCACTAGAAGAATGCAATTCTATGAACTGGGTAAAACTTGTTTTAGGGACAACCAGTGAAGAAAGAAATAGTAGGCTGTATCAGTAAACATTTAAAAGTGAACTCAAAGAGACAGAAAGAGGAGGCGAAGGAGGAGGAAGAAACTAATCAGATTAACGTGCTCTTCCTAGGGAAGAATGTGAGATGCTGTCAATTCACTGTAAGGACCCTGTCATCCTCTTGAACAAGATGGGTGCCATCAACCACAGGATCAAGAAATGCACTGGAAGAGTGACTACCAATATATCTTCCAAGTCAGTAGATATCAAAAAGCTTGTGTGTATTAGTTTTAACTGCATAACTATTGGGAATGAGCAGTAATAACTGGATGACTCAGACTATAAATGTTAATATCATTGTAAACAGACTAATAATTACATGATTTTCTTGATTAGACTAAAAACTCAATAGACTAACAAAAGATTTTTGGCATCACATATGAAATGTGATTCCTTAACCCACATAAATTGCACAGGGTATCTGATATAGTTCACCCTTGAGGATACCCTACAGAAATTCAGATTCAATGACTGGGGCAACTCAAGCTGTAAATCTGCAGTGCAATAACGTTTTATAATGATTGACCATCATAGTTATGTATACACCAGGACACGAAGCTAAAGTAGCAGCAGCATCCCTCATCTAGCGTTTCTTATTAAATTTTCTACTGCTCAACGTCACACTAATAATGTTCTTTCAATAGCTTTTATCTGCTTGTACACATACCTATATAAATCTCCTAAGGTAATCCAACCTTCTTGTTCAGATCATTTTTATTTTTTCTATTTAAGTCAAAAATTGATATATAAATAGAATAACACCAAATAATATTGAATATATATACAACAATGAAACCGAGGACAAGTTTAATGTATTTTTGTAATATGCACCAAAGTCTGTCAGGAAGGTCACCATGTAGACAGTAATATATCTAACAAAAAAATTTCATACTATTATTATTCTTAAATTACCTGTTCTTTTTTCATGTAAAGTGCCAAAAAGACAAAAAAAAAAAGGTAAGGAAAACTTGTCACTCACCACAGTGAATTAGAAGATCATCATGAAATTCATATAACTCATCCCGAATCTCCTCTGGACAGGGACAATCCTCTCCCAGTTGAAAATTCAACAACATATTAAGCTTTAAGGGAATTAAAACACAGTTAAAACAGTGAGGTAGTCTAAGACATATTCTAATATGTAGCCATACTTCACCTGTTTATAATCAAATTTATAATCAAATTAACATAAAACTCACATTTCTAATATAGTTTAAAGGAAATAGTAAAACAATGGTACTTTGTAAGCTTTAATTGCAATTAAGATCAAATTACAGATACACTTAATAATAAAGCTATTTCCTGGAGGTAGAAAAGACTATTTTCAACACACAAATGTCAGACAACACTAACTTCATGCTAACTTTTAGCAACTAATACTATCAAATTATCATCATGTTGCAGAACTGGATTAATCTCAGCTCCTCAGCACTGGGCAGTAATGTTCGATTTTTCAATACTGGTGAGAAATCCTAAGTCAACTTTGGTTTAAAGCTTGAATTCTGGAGTACAAGTATAAGCATTCTGACATTCAGTACTTTGTGCCATCTTAATAAATTTTATTTCTAGTTCTAATTGGTTCTCTAACAGTTCCAATGGTAGTTTAGAAGTCACAACTCTATTTTATCATCACAAAGATTTTTTTTTTTTATCTTTAGATTCAACCATTTGTTTAATACTACCTGTTCTTGAGGAGGAGACCTAAATTCTTTAGTCTTTTTGGCAGTCAAAGCAGCAGACATGTTCAAGGCTTGCATGAGTTCATTGTACCTGTATTTCTGATTATATTGCAATTTTGATACATAACGGTCTGCAAATGATACAATTGCTTCCACTCTATGTTGTAGCTCACAGTCACAGAAATAATTGAGTAGATGACACATCTAGGATAAAAATAAAAAGACTTAAGATAAACAGTTTGACAAACTATAATTGTGGAAGAACTGCAGTGGATGCTGTACTCTGCAATAGACTATAAAATGAGAGGGTTTTTTTCCCCCCCATATTTTTCTTTTAACACTGTAAAGGTAACAAATTTATACAGTTTTGTTATCTGATCAATAATAATATATTGCATTCACAGTATTTTACTCTATGCAATCAAAACACACAGAAACCCTATAATCATACAATAGTTTGGGATGGAAGGGTCCCTTACAGATCAAATGGTTCAACCCTCCCTCTTTTCAAATACAGCTATGAAATAAGTAAGCATTTGCATATCTATTTTGAGTGTAGACACATGTAGAAAGAATTGCATCATTATCAAGTTTGGTTATTAATGTAGGGTTATAAGGCGAAGTGGAAAAGATCTTCAGGATTTCAAGTCTTATACTAGAGAACAGACAAAAAGTACTTTCTTTAATCAATATTAGAACACATGTAATACATTTATATTAAATGGTCACCTGGAGCTTAACAGATTCTGGTAATCTTGTCTGCAATAAGCCCTTTACAGGAGCTTTCGTTTCTTTTATTGCTTTCTCCCCAGCTTCTACAGCTTTTTCTTCAACTTGTGTAAATTCTTCCTTCTCTGTCCTCTCGTCTGTTTCTTCCTTGTGATCTCCAAACACACCAGGATCAATGAGAAGTAACACCTGCTTCACATCATCATCATCAAAAACCCCCATTATGAGCAATGTTGCTATCAGTTTAAGAACAGGAACAAACTGGAATGCAATCTGTCCTCCAACAGGGTCCCGTATATGAGTACCACTACAATGTACTGCCTCTGTTAGCATACTTATGGCCTTGGATTTAAGTGTATCAAGGGGTATGTCTGGGCTTGATGTCTTACATTCTTCACTGGTCAAAATAAAGCATGGAGTAGAAAAATTGAAGCCTGGTTTCAGACAAGTGCTAAGCCCTACTCCAGGTAAACCATGTTTCTTTGTTTCATCAGGATATAATTTAATAGTTCGAGTTTCATCTGTAACTGGAATGATAAATTCATTGTTCATCATGAGCTTGCCTTGCTTGGCATGCTCCAAATGAATACTAATGAGCAAGTCGTAGAATCCAGAACGTAGGAGTCCAGGTAAGTATCGATTATCTATTGTAAAAAATAGTTGAGATACATCCACATGGCTACAAAGTGCATAAGCAACTCTAGTGTTACCTAGAGCACTAACTGAGCTATAGAGTTTTAAAGTGTGGTAGTGAAACTTCATCAAATCTTCTTGCTCACATAGCTCCAAAATATCAACACATCTGTTACGAAATAAAGAAACAGAACATCAGTCTATTTTGTGAATAATGATTTTGTAAAAGAAAAGTTTTATAATCTCTGCACATTTTGGTTAGTTCCACTTCAAACCATTAATAAACCACTTGAAACCAGGTCGATATTGACCAATCTTAACATGTGCGTCATTTAACCACAGTAAATGGCAATAATAATTAGATGAGATTATTTACAATTAGTATTACATATTAAGAAAAATGTAAGATTGAGAAGCTTGTTTGGAAGCTATAGTAAATTAGAGCTTGTCTTTTAAAGAAATGTATATGGAATGCTGAAACTGCAGTAATACTGTCATTAAACAGTGCCTTATAGTTTATTCAAGATTACCGTTTCATTTTTTCCACAAAACACAGGTTTTTTTACTCTTTTATTGAATTCAGTTTTACTAATGATAAATAATATTGGTTATTGAATTATTAAAAGAAGCTGCAAAATAACTGATAAAAGTACAGCAGTTAAATTATCTTTCTGCTACAGTTTTGCTTATAGTTTGATTTGTCACTGGTTACGATACTTGGATACATCTTTATTTCCCTCACTCTGAAGATAAAACCTAATGAAAATCTAAGAAAGTCACGATCTTGTCAGTAAGAACATACAAACTTAAATCGTGTAAATTCAGAGCAGATGAAACAGGAACAGATTACATGCTTTTATTGCAGAAGAAAAAAAAAAAAATCAATAAAATAGTACTTGCACGTTCTTGATATTTGGTTTTTTTTTCCAAGATGAGAAAATCTCTATGTTTAAAGATTTAGAGATTTAAGAGATATTATTTTCTAATTTATATAAAATCAAATAGTGGTCTTTTATGTATGCAAACGTCATCACATGACATTAAAATTATTCAGCCTTTTGTATCTTCTTACATTTCACTAATATGATATCACAGCAGATAAGATCAGAAATTCTCAACAACTCTAGTGTAAATATTCCCCAAGGCATGTTTAACCAATACCCAGATATCAGCTTTAAATACATTTTATCCACATCAAGTCACTGTGGTTCCTTCCGAATGTACCTGTTTTCTTCTGGGATATGAAGTGCCATCATCTGCAGAGGCTCCAAACACTGCACAACCCAGCCATGACGTTCACTAACACGCTCAGTTTCTACTTTTAGAAAGCTGTTTGGCATCCTGCTCCATAAAACAGGTGTAATAGTTTGCACGTCAAGGCGAGGGGGACACTGAGGAACAGGATTTCTTTCTTCACTTTTAAAAATTGCTGCTGATAAAGGCATGGTATTCTGAAACAAAAAAGTGTATTAAAATTATTTTTGTAACATCAAATAATGAATAGGCCTATAATACCAAAGGGAATTATAATTTATTGATAGCAAAGAACTCATAGAAAATATAGAAGTTATTACAACAAGACCCACTGAAAGACCCCAACATTAAGGGAGTTCTCTCCAAATAACTTCAGTTTATTTTGACAAATGCAGTTCAGATGTGTTGAACAACTAACTTAATATAATAATTACATTTACAAAAGTAAATGTAGAAGTCAAAAAGTCAAGCGATAGATTCAGTCTTCCTAAACAAATTCAACTGAGCAGGAACTCCATGGAAATAAAGAGATTTAAAAGAGCACCTCTATAGAAACTGTTTTGTACCTTTAATTTACCAAGTTCAAACTGAACCAAGTTAGTGCTCGTAGGCTGTACAAAAGTTGCTGGAAAAAGCTTTGTGTTTGGTTCAACCTAGAAGAGAAATGAGATAAAAAAATTTTTAAAAAAATTAAAAAGCAAAAATAATCTCCTCCCAGAATATGATACAATACAAAATAAATACTATACATCTTACATTCCATTATCAAGTAACTGCAGACACTGTATTAAAGTGCTGATTAGTGTCTACCTGTAGTCTGCTCCTAATACAGTACTGTAAAGCATCTGCTGAGTTATCTTTACAGGCCTACATAACTTTCAGGCAGTGGGCTGCCTTATGTGCTCTGAACACCTGTAACAAGAACTTTGGTAACACTACATGTTGATTCTTCTCAAACACACCCTAATCCAACCCCTCATTCTAGAGCAGCTCCTTAAAAACCCAGCCAGTTTACAGCTACACATAGTTTGGTTCTTGCTCTAGGAAAAGCATCTCCAACACAGACTGAAAATAGAATACAGCTTTTTAGACCACCGTACATCTTTTGGAGTTCTTTCACATATTATGCTGGACAAAACAATTCACTACCAGTAAAGCTCATAAACCAAATTTCTAAGAGAAGGAAACAGAGGAGGATAAGAAGAGGGTGAAAGCGCACCATTTGATCAGGACACTGAATTTCCTATTAAGATTAGTGAATTTCTGATCCATGCTCCAAAAGCAGAAGAATGTAATTTTTTAAAATATCTCAAAGACCTCTATTTCCAGGCTTAGCACTTGTCTCCAGTCTTATAAAAATCACAGTGAATCACGGTGCTGCAGTTTTTAAATGTCTGGTTGGGTTTGGGATTTTTTTCACAGCTCCCCATTTCCCCATTATAGTTGGACTCAAAGTATGCCAGAGTAGTAATACCAGTTTATTCTGAAGAATTCTCTGCAATATCACCCACCCCTACTACCATGAAAAAAAGGATTAAAAATATACTTACAGAATAGTACACTATTAAAAATACCTCAGTGCTCCAGGGTGGCTGAAAAAAGGTACACTCTATACAATCAATTCAAGGTTTCAGGAATTCAATTAAATACTTTTATCACATCATTGTGTATTTTGTGTACTATGCATATACATTATGCATACTAAGTACAATTACAGTGCTGTGAAAGAGTGCAACTCCTAACTTTGGGAATAGTGAGCTATCAAAAACTGCAAAACAATAAACCGAGAGTCACAAAAAAGAAATTAAAAAATCGTATTCTTTTAGATGCAATACAACAAACTGAGAATCATAAAAAAAAAAAAAAAAAAGAAATAAAAAATCCAAGTTCTTTTAGATGAGAAAACAGGTCCAGAACACAACAGAACTTAAAAAAATGTAAAATAGTACCATATACTGAAAAACTTGTATGCAGAATAAAGTTTTTTCAGAACTATGACCACTGGGATAGACAAAATAATGTAGGGCCAGGTATGTATATTCTTATCTTTTGATAAGGAAAAAACCACAAATCCAAATCCAGAAACAAAAAGTAACCTGGACTGAAAGACACTACTGTGTCTTTTATTTCATTAAAGCCTGAATGTAACTGCCTTAGACAATATAACTCTCAGCCTCTGACCAATGATAGATATTTCCTAGCAATAATAATTAAATTTGTCATTTCTAATCTTGTTTGAAGGTCAGAAGACCAACTCAGAATAAAACAAAACAACTTCTAAACTAATATTAAAGATCTCCTTTCTGCTATGAATACCTTTACATTGGCCTGATAATTAACGACAAAATCTCAGATATATATGCATACACTTTCATTTACTTTTCTATTATAGACAGGGTGTTTTTTTTCTGAATATCATGATGGCATTCAATAGTCAGATCAAGAACTATAGCAAAATTCATTTCTTCTCCTCAATATGCTGACCTGTAGGTCTTTTAGAATGAAAATAGCATAAAAATGCTGTCTCTCTACTTCAGTTAAGAAAACTGAAAAGTGCAAATGGTTACAAGGTTAGAATAATTATCCTGCAGCCTCTAGACCAGATGAGTGTCAGTCATTTGCTGCAATCTGGGCGAAAGATTAGATTTACTAAAGTTTTTTAAACATTTCCTTTTATGGTAAAAATATTCAAGAAACAAAAATGAAAACTACATAAGACTACTTTCAAAAACAGATGAAAGATTTAAATTACTCGAAATAAGCAAAAGTTGAAAAATATTTCACCCTCAGACAGAACACTTCTGTTGGAATACACCATTGTATCTTTACAGGAAGTGCTGGTTGTTCCCATTTTTCAACAGACCAGGTGCTAATAAGTTTATTGAAAAACATTTCCAAAAGCATCTCCAGGTATTTTTTCAATGGAAAAGAGAGGAAACAGAAGAGAAATAATTGTATTTTCTCAGATTATTTTAAATTTTGTCCCAAGAACGTATTTACATTAATTGCAAGTCCTAAGAGGAAAAACCTGAAAGTGTTTTCTACACTAAAAGCAGAGGCATCGTCAACATCTGTATTTTCCTAGATTTCTTTGCAAAATTAGAAAAAGAGGTAAAGGCTGTTCCACGAGAAAAAAACCAAAACAACAAACACCAAACTTCCATGGATTTGTTCAGAAGCTGTCATATTGGTTTTTATCTAGCTAAAAAAAAACCAGCAATGCATGGGGCTTAAGCACTTTCATGTCCTGCTTTTTCCCCCAGGGTGCTGACATTTAATAGTCTCCCAGCATGGCACTGAAGTCTCCAACCACTCTTCAAAACCACAGATGTTAGATCATCTCCCATTTACAGGTTGTGTGCAAATCCTGCCACATTCATTTTCAATGGAGTCAGTGTACAAAGTTTCATTGAATTTAGTTGAATAACATTTACGTTTTATCTGTATTACAGATTTATGCGGGTTTTGTTGATAAAGAAACAATGCACTGTTCCTAACACTGGATAATATCTTCCACAGTGGATGCTCTACTATAGACACTGATCTTACTAACAGCGAGTCTCATCAATCTGGTGCTGAAAACTTCTGTCAGCTACTGAATCACTCGCATAATGACTCCACGGTTTGAGAACATTTAGGGCCCACCCCATTTATTTTGGAATTCCACATTCATGCATATTTGAATTTTGGGTTTTGAAGCTAATCAAATCGCAGTATCTCCAAATCATAGCTATCTGCAGAAGCCAAAAACCCTGGTAATAATAAAATAAATTTATTTTCTCAATCCATACCAAAAATTACTACATCTAAAGTCTAATTTTTACCTTAACGCTAATTTAAAGAACTAATTCCCCTATATCGTATAACAGATCTAGTTGATGAAAAATATTTTAAAGAATAATTAACATTATAAATCAAGATTCTGAACCACAAGAATTGAGACATAAAATATTTTTCTGTACATATCTACCGATAGTCCTCCCTCAACATTTGAATCAACCATAAGAAGTTGGAAAAATGTCGCCTTACAAGTGAGAAAGAAAAAGAGGGATAAACCAGAACAACATAGGAAAACTTGTTACTGTGACCTGAATAGTGATCAGTTAGATTTACGAACAGGAAAAAGAATTTTATAATAGCTTCAAATGACCAGCCTACTAGATAGCTTCCTGAAAATCTGATAATACCTGATAACAAGTGCCAAGCTCTTTTCCATTGGCTGTGAATGACAACATTCCAGTAGCCAGGTCAACAAAGCATCCAATTTCTAAATCAACATTACTGCGACCTGATCTCTGGGAATTAGCAATTACATCTCCTCCCCAAACCATATAGCAGTTGCTGCGCTTCACACTGAAAGAAGAGCAAGAACAAAGAAAAAAAATCACAGGTCACACTGAACTTAAGTATTCGGTGAAGATATACTTTTCAGTGGAGTAATAGTTAGAGATCGTCAAATGTGCTTGTGTTGCTATTAGTTTTGTTTTCTCCTTAACACTCCCCTTTTAATAATGTAAGCACTGGGGATAAGGGATCAGACTAAGTGCACCTTTATTTATTTATTTATTGTAATTATGAAACAATTAGACATGCTTCTGTGTGCTTATGTAAGATACTCTAAAACAACAGGTTCATCCACAGTGACCAAACATGGACATTAAAAGAAAGAACCATCACAAAACATGCTTTCAAACAGAACACCAATGACAAATATACTCACTTTAACAAGTTTATGTAAAACATATTCATATATAAATGAGCACAGAACATTTCTACTCCATAATCATTTTTTTTACGAGTTTAAATTAACATTTAAAATATCTTCAAGCTTATGGAACACTTTTGAACAACAGTATTAAAATATAATCTTTAATAAGTGATAAATAAATCCATACCTTTCATGAACCCTGCCTCTCTCATCACCTAAAGTAACTGTCACTGTACAATTTTTATTTAGGTCAAAATTCTCACTGTAAAAATGATAGTCTGGTGTTACCCAGCCAACCCAGACACAGGATGGGTCTTGGCCAGCAAATATCCGTAGTGAATAAAAATACTGAAAAGAGGAAAAGAACATATTAGTCACAGAAATCTAAATTATTTTATCAAGGAATAGTCAAATAGTGATTAAAAAACCTCCTATATATCAAAGTTTAATAACCGTAATTCACATTATCTTAGTAAGTTATTTAAAATGCTCATAAATTTGGAAAAAAAAAAAAAAAAAAAGACTAGTGGTTTAAGATAGTGAGGTTTAAGCCTCAAGTCATACAACCCTGGGCATTATTCTTTTTACACAGTGTTATATCATAGCAAATGATTAAAAAGGCTTCTTTCAACAGATCAATTTCAAATGAACATGCTGCCACGACTAAATCTACTTAAAAAATAAGAACTAACCATCTCAATATTTTTACTTACTGTAGTAGAAAGAGCAGCAATTTCCTGGCTGTGCTTTCTAAAGATAAAGGAAAATCAGTAAATTAGTTTTAAAAAAAAAATAGTAAAAAAAAAGTACTCATTATTAAACTAAGTGTACTTACAAGCTAACTAATGTTTGATGGGTACTGAATATGCATGAGTAAAGTAAGCAAGCAAAGACTGTACAGGATACAAATATACACCTAAAATGATCGACTGCAGTTAAGGCAGAGAGGGGAGGAAGAGATAGATTTATAGCTATTAACTAAAGGCGAAGGCAATGCTGGAAGCTGCTGAACTCAGCAGTACTTGGTATCTTTAAAGATCTGTCCCATAATCTTTTTTTTTTTGCTTAGTCACTTTCTCAAGAACAATGAACTACTGAACAATAATGGAGATGAGCATTAATCCAGTGGGCAAATATTCTGAGCTGGTTTTCCAGACTGGCTGAAGAGCTTTGCAAGTCCCAATCATTTTGAAAGGATGGCAGCTGATTAGCAATGAATAACTATAAGTCTTGCAATGCACCTCTTCAGAAACCGTTCCTTCTTGTCTGGACACAGCATTTGGCAGCAAAGTTTTGTTATAAATTTATTTAAACTTTTAATCAAGAACAAACAAATCTCAGTAACATGCACCCCATGTTAGTGTGTGCTTTGTGTAAAAACAAGTATGAAATCTTGAGGGCACAATAAGAATGAATAATAGAACATATTACATTTACATTGAGAGCACGAAATAGGATAACTAAACCCAAGCCTAACCGTTTCTGGAAAACATCAGATGATGCATTTTCCACACCCATGCTGAAGCTGAATGATGAGCGGAACTCAATAGGCATACTCAAACGACAATATATCATGTCCGAATTGCTGTTCTGTGTGCCAAATGTTTTGTGAGTAACTTTTAACCGAGGTGGACTCTCAATGGTTCCATCAATTCTCCATATCTAAAAGTAATAGAAATAATTTTAAAATAACATTATTGGGGGGGGGAGGGGGGGAAGAAAAAAAATGAAAAAAAAAAGAGGCTGAAAACTTTCATTAAACAACTAGACGTTGAGAAAACTGAGAGTCAACTTAAATTTTTGGAAGTGGATTAATTTCAAAACTATGCAACTTCCTTCTCTGACAGGGCACCTAGCATGAAAAAGCAAGGGAAGCAACAGATTCAGCATATCGTGCCCAAAGTAAATATTTTCAAGTTGTTCCTTACAGCATTTTTAAAAAAAGTATAGATTTTACTAAATTAATTCACTTTGAGTGCACAAGTCATCAAGAAATTGCTTTACAAGAAACAGTAGTTTTCTACTACAACGTTAAAAAATATCAATTAGAATCCTTCAGATAATCATTATGAAGTCTGAGTCTGATATTATTTTCCCTTGTGCTGAAAATGTGAGTATGCTTTTAAACTCAGTGATAGGAATATTTCAAAAACTTTTAAAGAAAGTAATATAGTTGAAATGATCCTGATAAACAACAAAAAAAAAATGCTGAGATAATTTAGTTGGAATTCATTGATTTTGTTTAAGAAAGAAATGTTCAAAGACAAGTATTAGAGAATAATTGGCTAAATACTTAAATTAAAGTAAATAGTCTAGCGTTTACAGTAAAAAAACTGATCAAGAATTTAAATATATCATTGTGGAATATATCAATAAGGAATATTTTATACAAAATGTAGGATATATTATTCTTCTCTAAAGTAGATTAGTTAGGGAATTGTAGAATTCTTATAACTAGTGCATCATAAGAATGAAACAGATCACTCAGTGACAGGTACACTTAAATGTCCCTCAGATTAACCAAGTGGACTAAATCAGTCTCTGTTTAGCTCACACTTCCATTACCTTAAGTGATGCTCAATTCAGCTGAACAATTTATAGATATTTAAGAAAAAGGTACAGTAGAGAAGGTCTAAAAAAATGAAAGCAAATGTAAGACAGAATATAAAAAATGGTTCTACATCACAACTGACATGTTTCAAATAGTTAAACACAACAACATAAATGAGACATAATAGAACAGATAGGTATATCCATATGGATGGTAATACTACCACAAATGAAGTTGAAGATGGACAAGATCATCTGGAATTATCTAAGAGTGACTTAACAGATTTATACGACAAACTATCTGATGACAGTAAGTATTAGTAAGGGTTTAATGTCTCAGCTTGCTAAACAAACAGTTGGTAAACAGGTGTCCCCCTAACATATAATGTTACCTCAATGTGAGGATGATTTTTTGGCACATTGACAAATGTTGGTAAGCGTTTACTAAACCACATAGCAACATCTCGGTTCATGTTGACAGCAAAAGGTTCAAAACCCTCTTGAAGGCCGCACATTGTATAATACTTGAATGTACTGGCATCCATTCCAAGGTTCATACGACCAATCTGAGATAGACCCAGTGCACAAATTGGAACAAAACCTAAGAAAACAATACAATAACAAAAAAACCCAGTAGTTTATTTGGAAAACACAAGTATTCATTCTATTTTGGATCCATCTAATTTGAACTAAACTTTAGCTCCTACAAGTAATGCACATGAAGCGATGACAGCAGCAAGCATTTAAAGCCATCTTAAATACTAATGTCTCAGTTCAATATAATTGTTATACCCAAACACTTAGGCAATGAATGGACATTAAACACAGCATCCCCTTTATTAAACCAGTTTAACAATTGTTATTAGTAAGTAGTTGTAGATTTCTGTAGAAAACAACAGAAAAATGTTGAGGTAGCTTTTGTGGACAATCAAGAATTGAAAAACCAAGATTTGCTCAGGCCAGTTATTCATTTGTTAGAAGAATCAGTTACCTTCATCATTTTTAGACTAATAAACATGCCTTTATACAATGAGGTAGACACTGGAAGACAACCTTGACTAGATCAAAGTTGTTAACAAATGTTAAGTATGCTTTCTGAGGGCACTGAAGTTTCAAAAGGATTTTGAGATGAGGTTCAGTTATCTCAGTACCTCTGTTTAAAATTTAATTTGTCATGAGTAGCTATGAATTTGTTGCCAAATTTCATCCCTCCCCTATTCATGATGGACAGATACATACTTCCTATTACTGGCATTTTTTTATGACCAAATTTTTTTTGGTCTCCATATACCTCTAGCAGTGAAAAGACAGGAATGAATGGCTGTTGAATTATTTCTCCATCTGTCAAGAAACAAAACTTGGAGCAACTTCAGGGAAAAGCCAACAGTTCAACCTCTAAAGGAGAAACTTTCTTTCCTACACTTCAACCATAAGCCTTTGGAAAAGCCCTCTTAAGGTAGTCCATCATTCTCTACCATTAGAAAAACTATATCAATGATCAGACCAAAGAGTCAGAGTGAGCAAATTGCAAGGTCTTCTGGCAATTACTAATGGACATGAAGCTACTACTGTTCGGAGAAGATACACTTCCAAAGAAAATGTCAACTAAAAAATAAAACATTCTGAAAATATTCTCTATGTCCTTCAACACAGTCATGTAGATACTACTGTTAAAAAAAGCAAAGGTGCAAAACAGAAGAGGAAAAACAGCTCTAGGAAAAAATGAAACACAGATAAGCTATGAATAGGACAGAGAAAAAAAAATACAAATCAGACTAAATTTATTTTGCAAATATTTGTTCTTTTGGTTCAGCCTGCCACCACACAGTACTCATTTTGTCTTTCACAGACAAGAACATAATTCATGCATGCTCCAGTGAGATAATCACTGAGACTACATTTTCAGCTTCTTGGGAAATTTTCAAGGTGATTATTATTATTACTCCTTCTCAATACTGAAGTTCAGATCTGTGAGTAAGCCTAGCAAGGCTCAAAGAAAATTTACCCATTCTGATTGCTGAAATCCCATTAATATCTACTTGTGGTTAAAGTGAAAAAAAGAAAATAAGTTTTTGCCATATACACACTTTTAAAGAAAGTTTTTAGGGAATTAATGTATAGCACAGTCTGAAGGCTCACATGAGCGAAATACAATTTCTCAGCTCACTAAGCCATTATGACCAGGCCAGTTTTTCTGGGTTTTGTTTAGTCTTCTCATAACCATGTAACTATAAAAAGAAAATTACCACTTTCTATTCCAAAGTCAGCAAACGCAAGTTCTGAACCTTTACTGGTTATAAGCAACTCTCCATTCAGAGTAAAGATAATCGATTTGTCATCCAAGTTTATCATACAACCAACCACGTCTCCCGGTTGCCAGCTTCGTCCAAAGAATCCACTGCCTTGATGCCAACGCTGGCCCTAAACAAAAAAACCCAAACAATACAGCAAGTAAATAAACACCATGCTAAAATTAAAAAATAAAACACAAAATAGAGTAAACCAAACAAATATTTCACCTTCCAGGATCTCAAAGTAATTTGCAAATATCACTGATCATGGCTTTCAAGCAATTAATTTAATTATTATCTCAGTTATTTTACATAGAGAAACTAAGGCACCCTGACTTCAGTAATATGCAAACAGTAATTCAGAACCTGGATGATAACCATTGTTCACTGGATTCCACTTCTTGCATGCAGTGTCATTATCAACCTTCCGGTTCTTTAGGAGTCAAGTTTGGGAAGAAAGAACATGTAGAAAGTAGAAAAGACAGAAAAGGCAAAACAGAAATGTGGTTCTCTCTTGCAGTCATTGAAGAAACTTTGTTTTACTTTTGTACACCACCACTTATTAAAAAAAAAAAAAAAAGAAAAAAAAAGTGAATGCTATATTTTGTTTATGCTTAAAACAGACTACTTAAATCAGTGGATATATTTTAGGAAGAGAGATACAAACCAACACACCTTTGTCAGCATAATTTCAATGACCAGAGCCAAAATACAGATACTAACCAGGATGAAACAGAGCTCAGAAATATCTTTCTACAACTCAGAAATATCCCAGTAGTTGATTTGGAGCGCACAGAGGAAATCTATACTGCAGTTCTCTGCCTAGCCTGTTCATAGGTCAAAAAAGATACAGATGTACTAACTTTGCTTCCTTCAAATACAAATGCTTGGTCATCAGCTCCCAGCTCTACGTCAGGTCGGCAGCCTGGCCTGGCCCAGCCAACACGCATATCTCCACCTGTCACAGCTTCAAATTCAAAGTACCACTTTCCAGACTTCACTGCATAAGACTTTTCTACTCTGAAAAATCGTATCTTGTCAATGCTGACTTTTTCCACTGTTTGGTCGGCTGTAAAAGAAAACAGAGGAAAACCCCCCACCTTTTATAGTTAGATGAAACTATGAATGCCACTGTTTAGCTTATCATCTGCCCCCAGTATTCTCTATCTCCGAAAACAGCCATTATCTACCATTGCATGTTTAAGAACCTTCACAGTAAATGTTAAAAAGGAGAACAGTAATCAGCATACAGATACCAGCACATTCTAATTCTATTCAGGATGAGTGATTATTCGCTATTCAGAATCAAAATATTTCAAAGTATCACTCGATGCAGAGCCTCAAACACAAAAGTGACTAGAGGAAACCTCCGAAGTATAAGATTACTCCATCCAATCCAATCCAATGCAATAATGAAGTATTACAACACAATAAAATACTTCCCTACACAGAATCACAGAATCAAAATGCTTAGAACATTATTTTTAAATTATCAAGTAAATTTTGTTTCAGTTTGGATTTTTGTTGAAAAAGTACAGTAGTATAGCAAATATGAAGCAAAACTTCTAAACAAATTTCTGTTCCCGATTTCAATAAAAAAAACTTTATTGAACTTGGTGCTGCTCTTCAACTACTTCTTAAGAACTGAGTTGGACTTGAAACAGTCAAACATAACCTGCATACCATGTAAAAAAATTATTTTAAGTTAATCTTATACTTTTTTCTTTATTTCATTATTTCCAAAAGAAAACCAGTATGTTCACTCACACTCCAGATTTTTTTCAGTCTAAAAGTCATGGAACTTAGAATTATCATATCATTAATTACAAATGATCTTTTAAAAAATATATCTAAGTAATATACAAGTCATTTACAAAGTATATTTGCATCTTTCATTAAATTCCACTGCAAAAACACACTACTACTAATTCAGATCTTAGGCTTTTCCTATCTATTTCAGTGTTTTATGTTTTTTTTTCCAGCACTGGGAGAAAAAAAAAAAGCCACGATTCTTACTGAAATTACATACCTATCTCTTGGTCAGGTGGCTCAACACTATAACCATAGCCTGCAAATGTTCTAACAGCTTCACGGAGGCTATCTCTGTTTGATTTTTTAGTACGTTCATCTAATAATGCATATGGCACTAGCCGAGGATTTCGTTTGTTCTTAAGATCCTAAAAGGAGTCATAAAAAGAACAAGAAGAAAACTATGTTTAAAAATCACAAAAATTTTATATAATGAGACAGAGTGTATTCTGAAATAATGTTAAGAAATCAGGAGAGAAATAATATTGATGAAGAAAGTTCTATGAATGCAAGCCCAATTGTTAATAATACAAAATCTTAAAGACAAGAATGAAAGAGAAGTATGGAAATACTTTCTTATACAGCTTGCAGCTGCAGCCACGCAAGTCTCTCAATCGACTCAGACTTGCATGGACAAAGCTTCTTCTTCTGATCCCCACCGCCTCTAAATTTTCCAGACATTACATGACATTCAGTATTTATCCTCTGGATAAATACTTCCACTTGTTGTTCTAGAAAACAAAATCTCATGTTCTTTACCTATTCCAAACACATCTAAAAAAGCCCTTACCTGCTGAATGCCATAGGTCCATCCTTGCTTTATTCTGTCTTTTGCCCAGACATTATGTGCATTTTCTGCTAGTTTGTCAACTAGAAATTCTTGAGAAGGTAACAATTTCACTTCAGAAAGATCAAGAGGGGCAGGTTTATATCCATTTGACATCATGTAACTGCAAGTCAACAAATGAAAACAGTGTCAAGATATTCCACTGATAGTATTTAAAGTTTTCTACATGGCATTCATAGGGTGGTGTTCACTTTCTCCCTACACTTTTAGATTTCCTACTCTCCCATTTCTTTGCAAAAATCCTGCATTGCATTTGGTCATTGACTGGGATATAAATTGTACTCTAGCAGACAGTCTCATTTTCTACCTACTTGCACCCTATCTAATTAAATGTGACTCAGATCCATATGTGCCTCCCTAAATAGTTGCTAAGAAAAACCCAAATTGTTATTAAATAAGTACTTGGTTTTTATGTTTGTCATTTAAACCTTCCAAGTAATTTGTGTTTTAAAGATCTGCATGATGACTTATGAAATTATTTTTTATGCATTATTAAGTATGGTATTTTCTATATACCAGTCTGTAAAGATTGCATTACCATTTTTCCAACAGAAGAAAACATATTTTAACTATTGTTCTTCCCACTTTTTCACTGAATAATAAATTTAGCAGTTTTTCAGTAGTAGGTATTAATCTCTCCAACCCTTCCACATTGTATAAAGACTACTGTGCTGTTTTAGATGTATGCAGACTCTCTCTTGCTCAAATCAGATAATTTCCACTTGTTAGGATGATTCATGTAGGCAGCAGATGTTTTAACAAGAGTCAGAAACAAAGATTTATTTGTTCTCTTATTGAAGACAATAGTATCAAGACAGTATCATGATAGACTGCTACAGTATGAACCTTGGGAAAGGTTCTTTTTTCCTTTTTTAATTAACGCCATCAATTGAGTCAAGATTACCATCTCCCATATCTATTTATTTTACTGCTCTCTTTAAAAATCTATCTTTGTTTCTCATGGATAAAGCTGTTCCAGGAAAAAAGACACCTTGTGGGTTGATAAACTGATGTGAAACCGCAAGTATCCCAGTCACTGTTTCTGTTTTCAAGTTTTGTTGCAGGACAGGCCTTAAATCTGTTCCAGGAGGACTACAGAATCCCCACACACAAGGCTAAAATACAGATGTAATCTGTGGTTAATCTTTTTCAGTTTTGGGGTGGTTACTACTGATGACTTAAAGATGTCTAAATAAAAAAGATCATTCAACTATTTCAGTTCCTACTGCCAGAGTTTAGCTACCAAATAAAACCTAAAGCAAAAACCTGACTGTATTTTATGCAATAATCTACATAAGTACATTTCCTAGACTGTAAGAACATTAATTTTGTACTTTTATACTTTTTTATCCTCTTTAAATAAACGCATTAATAATGCCTACTACTTATGTCTTTGTGAATCACTCCACAAGGTGATGTAATGCAGCAGTATTCAAAGTCAACCGTCACCACAGGCAAGGTAACAGACTAACCATGCTTTCTGTAAATTCATATTGTTCGTAGCAAGTATTTTTAAATTATAATATTTTTTTTAATTAATACCCTTTAGTTACAAATAATAAAGGTCTGGAAAACATGCCTTATGAAGACTGGCTAAGGGAACTGGGGTTATTTAGTCTGGAGAAGAGGAGACTGAAAGGAGACCTCATTGCTCTCTACAACTACCTTAAAGGAGGTTGTAGTGAGGCTGGTGTTGGTCTCTTCTCCCAAATTACTAATGATAGGACAAGAGGAAATGGCCTCAAGTTACATTAGGGGAAGCTTAGATTGGATATTAGGAAGAAGTTCTTTACTGAGAGAGTGGTTGGGCACTGGAACAGGCTGCCCAGGGAGGTGGTGGAGTCACCGTCCCTGGAGGTGTTCAAAAAACGAGCGGATGAAGCACTTGAGGCCATGGTCTAATGGTCTATTGATTAGGGAGATGATGGGATAAAGGTTGGATTTGAAGATCCTGGAGGTCTTTTCCAACCATAGTGATTCTGTGAGTCTAAGGCACATACTTTTTAGAAAGTTTGACTTTTTTAAGATCTTCCTCAGCTGCTGGATGAGCATGAACAATGTGACATCCAAGGGCCAAAAGGGTTCTGTCAACATAAAAAAAATGGCAGTAGTGAAACACAACAATATAATGCTCACCCATTTCATAAGTTTCTTTTCGTTTTAGTATAAATACGCAGAACTAATATTTTAAAACCAGGGAAGTAATTCAAATAATGGAATTTCAAAACTCAAATATTTTAACTTATCAAAAATACTACACAAAGCCTTCAAAGTCTAAAAAGGTACAAATCTGCGGCTTGAAAGTTACACCACTTTATTAAAACCAACAGGATTTGCTGTTGTTTTTTCCTTTGTACCTCTGTAGAGACAAGATTTTCCTAAATCCCTCTACATGTGTTCCTGAAACTTCTAGCAAAGCTAGCAGAACACACTTTGAATTAGATATTCTAATGTTTTTATATCTTACAACAGTATGAAATGCTTGAATAGAAATTTAAAAAAAAACCAACCAGACAACACTTTATTTTCTTTTAAATTTAATGCTCACTTGAGGGTTTCAGTTGACATTTGTAGATTATAATTCTTCTCTGTCTCTGGTAATTTTGAGAATTCCACAAGACACGGATGATGCCTTTTATTATCATCCCGTATCTGTAACAAAGCAACAGAAAAGAGTACTTTCTTGATACTAGATTCAAGCCAGAATCAGTAAAAAATCAGTTAATTCTTTGCAATAATGAAGACACTGTAAACAATACCATTTATCTTTGCTCAATTACAGTTACTCATCATTATATAAATCAACTTTCCCATGATTCTTTTATAATGCACTTTATAAGTACTCTTCCATAACCAAAGTCAGAAAAAAATATAGCTATTTCATGTGTTCTGCATAAATACACGAAACAGAAGAAAGCAAGCCTGCAAACTCAATGAACATTTCTGCTGAATACCTGAGGAATATATGGTCAATAGAGCACAATCAGATCTACTGTACAAATTCTGATTCAAAAAACTTAGAGAATCATTTGGTAATGTTTTCCAAATTCTACTGTAATAATAAAGCCAAGCATTCTTTTTCTGATATCAACATAAGTCTTTGAATAGTTATCTGACTCTTAATTAAACAAGCTTTCAGTCAATGCCAAGTGCTTCTATCCTGAAGACAAATAAGAGTCACGACATTTCACATATAAAAACATTTCTCAACTACCAAAGCTCAGAAACATTAAAAAAGGTTAGTAAAGTTTACAATTTCAACAGCAATAATATTTTAGCAGACAGTATGAAAAAGTTATTGAAGAAAAAGGTAAATCAAGTCCATAAGTAAAACCAACAGAAGACAGGGAAGGAAAAAGATTATCCTGAGGTAGGATACAGTTGTGATGAGCACATGGAGGACTATGCAGTAAATCTGAATTCGAAAAGAAACAAATGAAATCTAAACTCAAGGCAGAATACAGCCTTTAGAATATTACTAGGGGAAGGCAGCAATTTTAAAATAATTGTTGAATTTAATACAATATTCTGAATATAATACTCTTGGCCTCCCCTTTTAACTGTTTTTCATTTGGTGGCATCCATTGGGTAGGGAATGTTTTGTCATATGCATTTAGATCATGTTGACCAGATGGCCTTACTCTCTTCAAGCTGTTAGGTTATACCACATTATAAGGGATCATTATAATGATAAGTTTTAACTGTAACTAATTAAATAACAAACTGGGATTTAAGGAATTTGAATGTTTAGAAATGTCTCCAAAATCCTGTCTCCATTATCATCAGAAGTAAATTTCCTCAGTGGAGTTTTTGCTTGTTATTTCTTTGATCTCCAACACCAGAAAAACCAGTTAGTTGAGGTGTTGCTCACTATTGGTATGGTTTTCAATAGAATTCTATCTTGGTATAGCAAGTATGTTTCTCAGTTAAGATATTTTTCCAAATGTTTTATTACTTATAGTGCTAAAATACGTACCTTATTTATGTTCCAAACTTGCATCTAATCACTAGTAAATATCACTGTCTCCTGCCACCTTACATGTTCATCTATGGTTAGTAATGCATAAACCACTATTAAATACTCTGTTCAACTTCCAAGTCCAGGTTTTCTGGTAGAGACTTAGCCTAATATAGGTGACTACACCCAGACAAGTCATTCAAAACATACCTTGCCATATGTCCAGCCCAGTTCTATTTTATTCATTCCCCACAGTTCATGGATATTTTCAGCTAGTTTATCCCTGATCTTTTCAAGATGAAAAGGAAGAGCAACCTAAGAAAGAAGCAAAAATTCCACCAATAAGAACAGGTTTTAGTTACCATATCTTGTAGATTCAAGATCATCTAGTTCAGTTAAATACACCACAACATACAAATGATGAATTGCTAAGAAAAGGGCCAAGCTAGCTTAGCTTTGTCATGTGAATTTAGATTTTGTCAAGACATATTTTACAATCCCATTATTGCATACTTAACATACCTGACTGGTATCTATTGGACAAGGGATAAAGGAAGCTTGGGAGAGGAACTGTGTTGTACCCAGCAAATCCCTCACTCCTTCAGTATCTCTCTTATATTCTTTCACTGCTTCCAGTTTCATCTTCTCTTTTGGAAGCAATGCTTCATAGCAGGGAGCATAGCCAGCAGGAGGCAGAAATTTGAACTCTCCATGACGTCCACCCAATAAGAAACGAACTCTGCACAATTTTCAATAAAGAATTATACTCTTAAATAGTCAGCATATACTAACTTTATAAATAAATCATTTAGAAATGTAAACATTTACTTGAATAGCATTTACAAAACTGCAGGTGCATTTTGTGCCTTTATAAACACCAAATACTTACTAAGCATTCATACTAGCAGATACTATCAATAACATCATGACCTACCTACTATTTCTTGAAAATTTGTTTTGGCAAAAGCAAAACTAATTATTCAATGCAGTAGCACATTATTTTTTTTTAAAAGAACACGTTACTTACTTAAAATCTAATTGTTGTAAATTGTAAAAACTTCATGTATTTAAATTATTTAGAAACACAGATCTAATTTAAACTGGACTGTTACTCTAAAAAATTTCATAGGGAGTACTCATATACCACTTAAAAGTTTTAAAGTAACTTCTCAGTGTTGCAGGCAGTTGGCACATGAGACAAAAGCAGAGAATATGATGAAAAAATCCACTATAATCATCATACATAAGTCAAGCAAACAAAATTATGCCAAATACTACAACTGGGAATGAGTTTCAGACGTATAAGATTCCTATTAAACTCCCAAAGTTTTCTCTAGGAAATAGCCCATACATTTGCTGTGATGGGGTGACCTGAAGAAGCCTGTAGCACTTTTTACTTGCACTTCTAGAAACACTAGAACTATCAGATCAACATATTTCATTGACAGTAAGAGACAATAATATAAAAAGTGAAGAAAAACTAAGACACACAAGTTTTCTCAAACAGGATGTACATAAGCACATCACAAATATCTGAAATGGTTCAATGTCCACAAGAAATATATTAGTATTGATTACTTCTATTAAGCTTGAACTTTCTAATTTAATTTTAAAAAGACATTGTTGAAAATATTTGAAAGATACCGAGGCAGCTAAATATTTCAGATGATAACTTTGAGCTTAGACCTCTCTTTATGGCAAGCCTCCACAGAGATCAAAATACTTTAAAAATAAAAAGGAGGTCAATTTTATTTTAAGGCCTAGAAGTCTAACTTCCTAAATAGACAAAAGTCAAAGAAAGGATCAAAATGAAAAAACCCTCATGCAGAGAGAATGAGCTCCTTGCTTCCGGCTAACTTGGTCAATTTTTCTGAGTTATAGCAAACTATTCAATCTCACTGGATCTTCACGATGTCCTCATTCCTTCCAAGGCCCATCTTCTCCCTGTTCTTCACTGCAGTATCTAAACCTCCCCACAGGATATACCCTCCTAATGCTGCACAGTCTCTTTTAAAAACCTGAATACACCAAAAAGCTATGGCTTTTTGTTTAATTTTAAAAGAAATGTTCAGATCTTTCAACTTCAAAAATTTTTTTTAATTTATCTGACCTAAACCTTAAAAAGAACCCTCCTGAAAATCAAATATAAAGCAATATTACACCTAAAGGACAGCTAGAAATAGTTAAGCAGATTGATTTAGGTTAATTACTACCCCTTTTGCTCCATTTTGGAGCTGGACTGTACATAGACAACTGCATCTACCATTCTGTTAATTTGCTAGCAGCTTAGTTGTCATAGCCTGAATGACAAGACTATGCTAAACAGTCTTTTGCTTACAAAGGCTATGTGTGAAAGACAAGACGCCCATGATAACAGTATGTAATGTACCTCATGTTTAATTACTAAAAGCACCAATCATTTACTTGTAAGATGTTGACTTTCATGTTGGATGAAACATGAAAAAAAAAATATGTTGTATGATTCATTTAATCTCATATTTCATGTTTTTACCTCTGCCTTTACACACTTCTAAGAAAAGGTTAAATAAATCTGAATAGAAGAAAAATGTAATAGAAGAAAATGAATTCTCAATACTGAGTTGCTGTGGCCATATTGTAGTATTACAAGCAGAACTCATAGCACCATTGGTAGAAGGAGGGAAAAATGGATAGACAAGGAGAAAATGCCTAAGGTAAAAAAAAAACCCAAACAGAATGAAACAGTGTGAGTAAGCAGGTAAACAAGGGTTTAGAGAGGGAAAACTGATGATGGAATGATGAAGAATGATGAAGTAGACCGAGAATCTGAGACTGAGGAAATCACAGAAAGCAGAGGAAAAGCAGATTAGCACAACAGAAGTAGAAATGTAAGAGTTTGTGCCCAGTGCAGAACATTCTCCTCTACTCATGAACTTAGTGTTCCCATGTAATAATATTTCTCTGATTTAACAGGCACAGAAGATGACATATAACCTGCTACTTCTGTCAGCTACTATTAACTACAAGGGAAAATGCTCTCACAAAATACACAAACAACATCAAATAAGAATGAAGAAAAATAATCACATCAGTTTAGGCAGATTTCTTACAGAAGAAAAAGTGATGAACATTTTCAAAAGCTCTTGTACTGACGCAGGTATATAGTAGGGTCACGCCCAGAGAGTAAATGAAAACTGATTTATTAAGCCCTTCCCAGGCATCCTTTATCCTGCTTGGTCTCTGCTAGTATTCTCAGCTGGGAGGTTCTCTTAAGCATGACATGCTCAAAGTATTTGTGTATTGATCACAGAAGGATAAGCCCACAGAGAACTAGTTATCTGATTTACTTCACCTCAGAGAAACAAAGATTTACTTTTTTTTGTAATTGCTAAATGTCTGTACCATTTATAACAGGCTTTCTTTCACTTAAGAAAGCTATATAGTGTCTATTCTGGCCATACAGAAATTTCTCAAAAATTACTGTGTATAAGAGAAACCCTCCTTTAAACAAAAGCCAGCCCTTTGCATCTTTTCACTCCTTCACTACAATCTCTTACTCTGTTCCTAATTATTTCTTCTAAGTTTGGCAGTTTCTAGCAGTTATTGACATCTAGACTGTTAGCATTTTTTCATGGTGAAAAAATTTCGTTAAGTTGTCTATATTTCATGCAGAAATCATGCTCAACCTACAGATGACAGAAAAATCCCAACCTTCCTTACTGAAGAACTCTCCTTTATTATCTTTATGTCTTTCCTTCTCAAAACTGTTGCCTGTCAATATCAGTAATAAAGATGGTCTAAGAAACTGAACTGAAACTGGTCATGTTATAACAACAGTGCAAGTAGTAGTCTTTTGATTGTGTCTTGGCTTTGTAATGTTAACACAAGTATTTTGGCCACTTAAGTAGACTGACACTCGCAGAAGATTTTCTGAATAAATTAGATGCAAGATAACAATAGAAGGCTGAAAATTGTAAATTCAAATCTCAGTATTTTAGTTACAGAACAGATAAGAAATGGGCAATATTAATAACGAGATTCCAAAACTCCTTCTCATCAGTTCTTTATGTTTCCTACTGTGAATATAGTATCAATTTTCATTATGAATTAGTTTATTTACTTCCTGCTGAGAATTCCAGTGAGAATTTTAATTAGTATTAAATGTAGTGCTGTATTTCTAACGTGCTTTTTTTTCCACTGATAATTGGAATGAGACAAAATTAATTTCCCCTAGGTCACCAAATATCCATAAAATAATAATTGTCAGGCACTGTGACTTGGTCAAATTGCTAAAAGGCTCATATTTCACCTTTAAGTGAAATCCTGAATAAACAAATCAGTACTTTCCCACCTCCCTCTCTTTCTAGCTGCTGGTTGGGCAGAACCGAAACAACAAATCAGAGTAAATCACATACGATTTTGCACAATATTTTGTGTGACAAGACAGGAAAGAAAACAAGAGTTAAAATGAAGTTCTACTTACTTTACACCTGCTGACAAGCTTACAACAGGGAAGAAAAACCCTTCTGTACTGAAGTTCTCAAACATTCCTTGTACAGGCTGTCCATTAATGCGGAACGAAATGCTGGGTACACCTAAATCCAAGCAGCAGCTAACCACGTCATCGGATGCTAATAAATGCTGATTGACAGATGCTACAGCTCTGGGTACTCGACCTAGGATAAAAGTATTCAGTAAACAGAAGTTTTAAGCAGACTCACAGGTTTAACAATGAAATTATTTCCTTAAAAACACTAAGTTTTTTGTTCATAGTCATAAAGACATGATTTTGTCATCTGTTTTATAAACGGTTCTGCTTTTAGAGACAGTGAGTCAACATTCTTCAAACTGCTATGTAGCAGTAAAGTGCATCAACTGAGAAAATCACTTGAGTGCTCTGACACTATTTGCAAGACAGAATGTGCCCAACTGAAATCATGCGAGTTCACACTGTAAGCTAATACAAGAGTACTGAGGCACAATAAATGATGCCCTCTTTATAATGCTAACATTGAGATACAGATATATCTATCTATCTATCTATATATAGATATATATGATTATATATACTTTTTTTTTTTTTTTTCCCTTTAGTTTTTTTTGTGAAATACCAGATTCACATATCTGTGAATTCAGTGGTGAGACACTGGAACAGGTTACCCAGAGAAGCTGTGGATGCCCAGTCATTGGAAGTGTTCAAGGTCAGGGCTTTGAACGTCCTGGCCTAGTGAAAGATGTCCCTGGTCATGGCAGGGAGGTTGGACTAGATGATCTTTAAAGGTCCCTTCCAACCCAAACCATTCATGATTCTATTATTCTACTGTAGCTGTGATTATGACCAACATCCAGGTTTACAACATCAAGAGGCAGAATGGTATACTGAGTTATCAAAAATTTGATCAAGAATTTAATAGGCCAGATTTTTTCTTTATCAACTACAGCCATACACTAAACAGAGGGAGCTTCATTTTTCCTACCTGGGAAGGTAGAACCTTACAGCTATGCACTTTTGTTTTCTCCTTTTTCCTCAACAGTTATTCTCTGTATCACATTAATAAATTACAAACATTATTTTAACTGCAACACTTCAGATGAGCACTTCTGTAAACTCCTTTTGCTCTTCCTGAGTAGCTCTTTCTTGAATCTACCAGACTGCATGGGCAGTGACTTCCACTTTTTCGTTAACTCAGCCCACTAACACCTTCAATTTGCTTGAACAGAGTGGCTAATAAGACAACACGTTTACCATCACTGACCCTTAAGTGACCACAAAACATGCATTTGCTGGCATCTATTAATTCCCTTCTTCATGAACTGCAAGCGTAACCATTTCACTGCAGTACTAATTGAGTCTCCTAGATTACTACACACATTAAGAAGCATTTCTAGAAAAACTTTTTTTTTTTTTTTTTTGCTAAGCCTATTTTAGATAATAACATGAAAAGCATTTTTTCCAATAGCATAGCAACTACAGGTCTTCAGTTTGATATTACACCACAAAAACTTACGTTCTAAAACCAACCAAAGTTGGTCATTCTTATTTCTAATTGTCAAAATTGTCTTTTATGAAACAATTTATCAAACTTAAAGTTCAATTTATTAAATCTATCAATAAGTTTGAGGATAATAACGTCATTTTACTTCAAACTGTAGAAACAAAGTAAAAGAATAATGCAAATGTAGATCCATATACAATGAATTTGTTTGAGATCAATACAGATAGACTTCAGTGAGTATTGATCTAGATCTGTAAAATGTCATTTTTTGATCAAAATCATGAAAATAGAAGCTATCTGCTAAAAAGCTTAATTTGTATAATTCAATATTGACTAAAATCTCAGACAAGAAGTAAGATCTGAAATTCTAAATACTTCATGGTATCCCGGAGTTCTGAACGTAGCTCACTATAAAATAGCATGCTATATACACACAGGTACTGAATGAAAAGGTATGCAACTCCTAGATGTAAAAATAAGTGGAGGTGAACAAAGTACTTACCAGACCACAGATGAAGGCCATCAAAACCATAAGAGTACAGGTCATCACCGACGCCATTGCCTCCCCATCCTTCTCCACCTCCAGGGTAGGGGGCATAACCTGAACTAGAGGCCCATCCAACTCGTAAATGGGTGGGTTCTGCCGTCAAGAATGGATCAACCTGATCAATTATTAACTCAAAGTACCACTTCTTGTATTGTGCAGAGCCCTCAGCAACACCCAAAAATATGTTTGGCCTTATGCTAAGAAAGAAAATGTAAGCCAGTTAGTATGAACACAAAATGCGACATATGAATTATATTGCTGTATAATAGTCAAATTCACTTTGTAAGAGTGGAGATGTCCACATTTTACTTATAATATTAAAAATAGTGACCCTTTTTATGACTTTATAAAGCTGCTGTAGAATCACCTTCTAGGTCCCACACTCTGAAAAACTTAAAGTCAAAAGAGGAATAACAAGATCATTTCCTAATATCAAAAAAACAGGAGTGAGGTTGCCAGGAAATCAAATCCCTCTTAAAACACACAAGTACTTCACAGTATGTTTACATACTCTGCAATAATTATTAAGTAAAGCCACGCTCCGTTTTAAATGAGAAACAAGCAACTTTCATCTTTCAATTTCAGAACTGATCTTACTATTAATTAGCAGTTTCTATTTGAGCACAGTTTCCATTACAATTGTCGTACTGTTAGCAAAAATGTTTTTTTCAGAATTTAACATGTAAACACTTCCTAAAGTATGTATCTCAATATTGAAAGCTGTGGAACATCTCTTACATTACAGTATTTTCTTCAATTAATTATTGAAGACATGTAAGTTCCATTTTTTCTAATATAACAGTAAAACATGTCACTATACCTTGTCACATCATTAATCAAACGTGTTTGCAAGAGTAAGTCTCTTCTAGGCAGTAGATTGTCGCAGATCAAATTTTGATTGGCACGAACTGCAACTCCATTACAGACACAGAGAGAGCAAAGCACATCGAGAACCTTAAAAAAAAAAATCAGAAGAAAGTCGGGTAAAGGCGGCTGCACATACTATTATTCAGTTGTTCACTCAATTTGCATTCAGAATAGACCTAAAGGAAGGAATACAATATGCCTTATCATTATTGTTTTCTGAATACTTTTCACATATATGGAGCAAGTGTAGTCTGTACTACTGATAAAAGATACCAAATATACTTGGAAAACAAATTCAGAGCACCGGGTTTCCAAAATGCCTCAAAAGTTCCTTTGAGATTCCTTATCCTCATTTCTGTTAGAAAAAAGCAAAGCTAGGACAGCTGTATGTCAACTCTTCACAATTTCTTTCATTAAATCTCATTTAAAAATTGAAATGTAAAATGAAATGCACTGAGAAATTTACTGCAACCAAAAAAAATTTCTGAGCAAAAATACTGGACAATTCTCAACTGCATTCTCAGACTGCTTCTGAATCTGTTCTCAAAACATGTTTTCAATTTAAGAAGTAATACATTTATTTTTAAAATGAAAAACATTTAAAAGAACTCACTATTAAGCAAAACAGACTTTCAGAAAGATGTTATTCTAAAACTTCAGCTTAATTTTTTTGGTCACAGTCTGAAAGAGATTGACATAATCCTCCCTTAGATTACTGGAGCAAAAGGCTTTGGAAAAGAGAACACAGTAACATAGTGGTGTTTACTTTTGCAAAAACCAGAGAAGCTTGAAGATGCACTTGAGCTCTGATGAGTAATCATTGAGCAATGAGCCCAAATGGTCTAAACTCTTACAGAACATCTGCAAGACGATGAAACATCTTCACACTGTTGATTACCATTTTGGAAACTGCTGTACAATACAAGAAGCAGCAGAACAGAACATTTATTTTAGCCACTCCTGTTCCCTGCCCAGTGGATTAGCACAAAACCACCCTTCAAGAGCAGTTTAATATATTATGAATTTTGCTATGTCCCAGCCCATGCATTTTGGTTTCTACCATCCCTGTTACTGGGCAGAAACTTCTAGCAGAAGGACAGAGGTAGTAAATAAATAACCACAGAAACTCTGACCAGTAGTTAGCTGTAAAGTGTCAGAATTTACATACGAAATGTTTAAAAAAATCTCTATGCACTTGCTGACCATATTCCTGACACAAGGATTTTCATTTAAAAAAAACCCTTCAAATCAATAATTTCTAAGATGATTTTGGTTAATAATATTACTGTTTCTTATTTCCTTAATCATAACAGAATTTCTAATCTAGCAGGAGAACAAGATATACTGTTTGTGGAGTAACAAGTAAATTCATTACTTCATTACTTACTGATGTTTAGTCAAAGACATTACACATGGACATGCATAAATCCATTACCCAGTCCACTTCTTCTCCCCTATAAAATATTTTCCTTTTCTGATATCAGTTCTCATTATGAGATCTAAATTAAGAAACTCCAGCTGAAAGGCTCTCTTTGCAGGTGACTGGCACAGCACAATAATCTTGCTAATAGCTAAAAATAGTAATCTAAACTTACCACTGTAACTTCAACTTTTTACTTATGCCTACTTATATCAGTTCATATTCCTTATCCATGCTTAAAAATACTGCTCTCCTTTTCCATATCTGTAGTTGGTTAGGTTCTCCGTATTACCTCCTCCTGTAAACCAGTAATTTCAGCTCACTAAAACTTTCTTTGTTCTTCCTCCAGGTTATCAGTCTTTCAAATAAAATTTTCATTGAGGAAGGAAACTCACATCAGAAAATCACACATAAAACTATATCCTCCTCTGTGTTGTGATGTCATCCTGATCGCAGTCAGAAACTGTGTTCACCTTCTTCTCTCATAATAAATTGCACATTGATGTCTAAATTAATTTCCATCATTATTTCTTCTGGTATAACTCAGGGTTTTTTTCTTTCTTCTGAACACCTGTGTTTTCAGATATTTGTATTATTGTTCCAATTTCTCATTTTATTTTTTTCTTTTCTGCTACTATTATCATTACTCAAGTTAGGAATGATTTTGCAGGATTTAATTATGTCTTTTTGCAGATACAACAATGGTAGTTCACTGCTTCTGCAGAGCCCGGCATCACAAAGCAAGCTGCTCTGTCCACGTGCTTACAGCCACCAGAATGCTTTACTTTCGTGGCAAATCCAAAGTTTTGGCTGGTTATCAATGTATTTTCTGTATTTGAAACTGAAAAGCAGTTAAAGGTTTAAAGGTACTAGAATCACTTATTTCCATGTAGACATTTCTCTGTTGTTTTTTATAAACAAATCACTGTAAGATTATCAACACACCCTTATTTTTTCCAAACGTACCTTGTAATTGCGCCCGTGTTTATCCAACAATGAAATAATGGATTTGATGTGCTCCTCAGCTATTACATTTAAAGCTTCTGGGCTTTCAATCAAGATGCAGTGCAACACTTCCAAAATACCTGCATGAAGGCCACGGAAATAATGCTGTCATTAAATCCTCTGCGTAACTGAACACAATCTAAAAGCTCAATAAATGAGTATCTTAAGAGACGCTATATTTTGTCCAGCCTAAAAAGAGGCTAAAAACACTTCTAAAGAGTGTTGATATGACTATGATGTGAACCACATTAGACATAAATGCATTACAAAGACACCAATTACTTTTTTCTTTTGAAAATAGCCACAATTTTGAAACCACTTGAGAAAAATGCAAGTTTACCTCTTTCTTTTCAGTGAGAACTATAAAGGTTTCAGTCGGAAGCACTGTATAGTATTTTCCTTATTTTACTGAATGCTCCAGTGAAAAAAAATTCTCTCTATATATATTTTCTATTTGTACCTGTGCCCACAACAACAACGCTGGTGTTATTCAATAGCAATGGGACAGCAGCCTTGATACTGTCTGACCCAATCCATTAATCCACCAGAGTCACATTCAACACTGACTGGATGTGATTTTTCACATACCAAATGTATGGAACCAAAAAATACCACAAAAAGGTCTGTTTAAACTTAATACTCTGCCTAATAAAAAAAACCAAACAACCAAACAACAGTGTATTTGTTTTCTAGCACATGTTGTTTTCAAGGAAAACTGACATTTATAATGTAAGAGAGCTGTGTATGGTGTATTGTTAGTTAATTTACACTGATAAAAGTGAGTCTCACCTGAGGAAGATTCTAATCTGTCCAATTTACTTATTAGCCAATCAAGGTTACTGGAAAACTGAGTACAATTGTTTCTGTTGCCACGAATGAGAGCAGCTGGAAAAATTACACAAAGTATAATTTATAACAGTAGATTTCTTTTTTAAATCACCAATATTAATCATACATAATTTAACACAATTTTAATAATAATTTCATAAAATAATAAACAGACAAATCCTAAATACACGTACGTTATGATAATAAAGAATTACGATTTTCTTTAATTTGAATATCAGCAATTGACTTCTAGAGAGCATGTAGTTTTTGACGTTGGATAAATAAGAATTTCAGCAAAAAATAATGTTTTATTTATGTTTTATTTTATTGTTAAATTTAAAAGAAATTATCCACCACCCTTGTTTGATGCAAATGTCAAGCACTGTCACGATCAAGAGGCTCAAACACTTAATTTTCCACTAATGAGTGGGTAGATCATATGTAGAAGTTTAAACTCAAGTGCAGGATAGGTATACTGTTCTTTAGCCCTACTTTCTGATTAAAACGTTATAAAATGGATAGCTTTAGTCTTCACCAGCGGAGAACAAAATGCTATTTGACTGCACTTTGAAAATTCATCAGCACTGAAGTATTTCAAGCAATACTGATGTTTTTTTTTCCAGAAGTTATTACTGATCATAGAAAAAAACAAAAAAAAAACTTTTCATACACAGTTGTCAAAGATTAACTTAATATTTATTACATCAGAACAAGTGTGTTCAAGATGTAGTTGCAGAAGAAAATCAAGACAAAATCAGAAAAGGCCTACATAGCACTGATGAGGTTTTTTTCATCCTACTTTTCTTTAAACTCAGAAGACTGTAATAAAATGCAGGCAATGGTATCTCATTACTTTCTAATGCAATGAGATTTCTCCAGAAGCATCTGCATGTCTGTGCTATGTGAATAACCTCATGCCTCAGAGTGTTCCCCCAGGGTTTGTTTTATTCTTGTCCTAACTCTCAACTTGCATATTTTACTATGGTTTGGGACTAAATTTCTTTGTAATGAAATTAGAATGTATTGCAACTCCGTGAGAAGACAAGATTCTCCTGTATGAGGAATTATGCAACTCAGGTATCAAATTCTTGATTTAAAGAAATACACATGTACATACTTTTACTCTATCATTTTGGCCCTACTACAACACAGAAGCAATTTGCTCTAAAAAGCATGACATTGAAATTTAAAAAAATATTTTAATTTCTGTTTTATGTAATTATTTTTATTAACATTTAAATCTAAGCCTCAAGTGACAAACATGGATTCAACAGACCTACAAGTTCTGACCGTCACTATTAGGCTTCTCTTCAGCTTCATACGTAAAGACTGTTTTCCAGTTTTCCTAATTTTTAAGATAATAATTCACACCTATTTGCATACCACAGGTACATTTAAACTAAAAAAAACAACCCAAAACATGCATTTGGCATGCTGCGTTAATCTTTTTTCTACTGAGATTTATTTTTCTGCTGCATCATTGGTCAATAAACTGTTCTTTGTAATAAATATCAGTAAGTATGCGAAAGAAATTCTGTAGTTCACATGACTGAATGAATAACACACTAAGTGTTCTTTGGTGGTGAAGCAGCAAGAAGAATACTAAAAATACATATTCTGTAGGCTTATTTTACATTAGTAGGTTATTGAAGAACTTACCTAACAATTTGTAAAGAAGATTCAGTATTTCTTTCCATGCTGTACTGTGTTCTTCCCTTGTAATTCCTGCAAAATGAGCTGCGCTGTTGTAGTCATTTAAGCGATCAATGCAATTCAAAACTAGTGCCAGCATTCCCTAAATGCATATGACAGATAGGAAAGAGAACTGTACTTAACAATGCATTTGTTGTTCTTTTAAAAGATTTTTTTACTGTATGTATGTAAAAGTTGCATCATTAAGAAAAAAACTAATCGTGTGCTTACAAGATCTGCATATGTATTTTTCTGTATCAGAATCATCCTTTTTAAAGAATGATTCTATACTGTTCCTTACTCAAGTATTATAATAAGTAAGGAATAAACAAAGCTGACAATAAAGGCTTTTACAGTTTTTGTTGATGGACTTTTTTTTTTTTTTTTTTTTTTTTTACATATAAACTTCCTTACATAGGAAAAACCCCACTTAAAATCTCTATACAAAGGAATTTTTGTTGATTAAAAAGGTGGAAATTTCACTATCAAAAAAAAAATCTATAAACCAAACAAGTTCAAATACTACAGTGGATTTTTATCTTCAGTTTGATTGGAGACTGGAATGGTATTGAAAACCTGCAATCAATCCAAACATGTCTAAAAACACTGAAAAATATGCTTCCCATTTGTACAGAAGTGTAATTATTCCATTTTCAGAGAGGATCAATTCTATAATTCTACATATCCTTCTCTAAAACTAGCATTCTTCCAATTTCTAGAGACAAAAAGTTCCTATTTCACATCACGGTGGAGAGAAAAGACATCAAAAATAACATCTATCATTGATCCAAGTTGTATTGCTCATTTTTGGTATACAGAATGTATAACTTCACAGAAAGAAAAAGAAATATCTTGTCACAATTATTCTTTTTAAAATGACATCTGTTTAAATATACCCAGAAGTATTAAGACTGAATTTTATGAAAGACAGCTTGCGGCCTATAACAAGTGTGGAAGTGGAAAAATATGTAACAGCAAGTTATCATATGGCATTACAGCCTATTATATACATATATATATCAGCTACAGAAGTTTACATTATAAATCATATGCATGCATCTAGATGTTAAAGTTCTTCTCAATGTTTGCAACATGATGCCCTTAAAATAATGTAACAATTCTTCTCTCTGTACCTCTTCTTTGAATAGATTTTGTCTGTTTTTGAGTGACCGGAGTTTGCTTTGCTTATCTTCATGTTCCAGGTCTTCTTCGGGAAGCTGGAAGTAAGTGATCAGATCTTGCAGAGTCTGAGCCATCTCCTCAACAGGCAGGGCACTGGGTGACAGTGTTCTGTTGTTTCCACTATGGAAAACAACAATGAGAAAGACTGGCAGCATTATACATTTTTCCACTCTAATTTACAGTATTATATAGTAGCCTATTTTCTCTTGGTATCTAAATGAAGTCTTATTATACCTATGACATATGTATATAAGCAACAGCTGTTCTGAATTGCAAATCACTCAAACAGCTATTGTTTGGGTGTTCAGTGCTCAGAGTCTTCTGAAGTGGAATCACGTTTCCCTTTCTGCACTGATGTAAAGAGAGAATGATTTAAAAAATGAAAAAAAAATGAGTAGAAGAAACAATGTAGACAGCAAAATATGAAACATTGATGAAAGATGTTGATTTTGTATAGATTCTTTAAATCCTATTGAAGATATAAGCATAATGTGCAGATGGACTAGATGATCTTTTGAGGTCCCTTCCAACCCCTAACATTCTGTGACAGACTAAAATAGTAGCAGTTATTGAGGCTGTACACCTCCAGTCTTCTAGACAAAGAACATGAAAATAAAAGGTAATCCTAACCATTAATTAGGTCTTCTGTATCAACTCTACATAGGAAAAAAGAAGTGTGAGATTTGAAAATATAAAGCACTTCAAGAAATCTCAGCTATCAGTAAAATAATGTCTCTTTCCTGTTCAAGCATTTGCTCAGACAACCCAATTTTTCAGGGTCTGACTCACTATTATAAATAGTACAATCTAGGAGGAGCTGATTGCTGGCAGAGGTGGCTCTGTTTTTATATCCTCATCACAAGAAGTACAAAGGAGTTGCGCAGACCCTTGTGATACTGAAAGTAATGTTTTAAATGCAGTCTTATATGGTGGGTTCTGTGAAAGAAAGTTCTTAATTATAAATTCATTTTTCTTTATTTTTTCATCTATTAGGCAGTAGTACAAGGATGACCACTCGATCATGATCATCATAATTAAAACTTCTGCCAAGCAATATGAAAAAATACTTCTTCATTGCTACATACATTCTTACCAATTTAATTTTGTATTCTTGTATGCTGATCTCAGCAATTACAAATCAATATGTATTAACACAGAACTGTATTTTAACATAAAATTTTCAGACAAAAACATACTGTATAGCAGAGCAACAGTGAAGGAAACATGGAACTTTCACCGAACTGAAGATCTTTATCTTGCTGCTTACTTAAAGAGCTATTATCATGTAAGTTTAGTAATGCAAGGTAAATGACATTAACAATTTACACTGAAGAATAAGGGAAAGGAACAGGAACAAAAGTAACAAAAGAAGCAGCATAGTAAAATTATGCTTCAAAATGTCCCATATTTTGAAAGTAACATAGCTAAAGGTATTCTTCAAGAAGTCAAATACAGTGACATATGTAAGACAGTTTTCATACCTCCCTTCACTATCTGATTGCTAAAGCTCTTAAGAGAACAATCAGTTTACAACTGTTTCCACGTAAAGTCTCTTAACAAAGTCTGTCAAAATTAGGCTAAACTGCTAAGTGACAGAAAACATTCTGAACAGTTTTGTAAAAATTGACAAGCCAGATGATAAAAAGCACTATAACAACCTTTTTAAGCACAACATATATTTCAAGAGGACTGGAAAAACTTAAGCTGAAGCGAGTGCATTAATATGGTGAAAGTAAGTCAAAATTTGATTCAGAAAACCTATTTAATAAATATTGTTTAAATACAGGCTTGAATTCAGAAAACCAAATGAGGGATGAAATGTGATAAATACAGTATCTTTTCATGCTCATTTTGTCAATGGTTCATTAAGATTCAACATCTCCTGAGGGCGCAAAGCTCTTCAGTCAGCAACATACAAATTTAGATAAACTGCTTTAAAAGATATTCATGTTCAACAAATTGGTTTTGCCAAGATTGTATTTTTGCATGAAAACAAAGGTATTTTGTTGCCACGTGTGGCAAAGATATTAGACAACTACTTAACAAGTACAGCTCTTTTATATAAACATCTTAATCAATCAATATTATGATAAAGTAGCTCTGGTGTCACATTAAATTGTTTAAATCCCCTGACTTTCTAACATCCTTTGTAGTATTGACTCCATGCTTAAGGTACTCATACATTGCATGTTTCACAACACCCAGGTATCCAAGGGCTTTGGTGTTTTCATCTGCTGAAATAGCCATCACTGTTTCCACATTAGTTTTTGAGTTCTGTTATACAGATAGTGGAACAGCCCAATCTCAGATAGTTCTTCCTGTGGCATAATTACTAACTGCATTGCCCTCTAGATGGAAGATCAATACTACTCATAAGGTAATTCTACTGATTCTATCATAAAGTCCTAGAATCACAACTTGAATTATTCCTTAAAATCAGCTATACTTACTGCCTCTCTGCTGAGATGCTTTTACTGACTTTGAATACACGTAAATCCATTCCACTGCAAATAAATGTGTTTGTTTACACAGGAGATTTAGGAATGCTCACATAATAATTTAGCTGAGAGAGAGAAGTTAAGAAGTTGGTTTTTTTACCTTCTCAGCTGACAGCCTTCTGCTCTAATTGTTGTTACTGTATATAAGCTGTTATACTGCATGCAGTTCACCAAGGAGAACTGCCTCTCCTCTGATCTTTAAATCTTCCAGATATGATCAGAGGGGTGACAGAGAAGTAGGAGGATCAACAGGATGGGTGATTAAAAAGGTACAGGTAAAATGTTTCAGCACAGATTTTGAAGGCAATAAATTGGTATTACCCTATTTGTACTTCCAATTTTTATTTATATGGGCTTGGGGCTGCTATGTATGGTTTCCCATTCTATTTATGCTCTAAACAGTATTAGGCATCAATATTCCTTTCAATTAGTTTGACAAATTTGAATAGAGTTAGCTGTAATATTTTGTCTACCAAGAAAAATAGAAAAATAAGATTCCTTTTATGAATATTGTGAAGTTCTAGCTACTGTAGAATACTTACTAATGGAGTTACACTAAGAACCCTTATCATGTTTTTTTCAACCTGGATTACGATCCAGTTTGCTTCTGGCTTCCAAGTACTAGATTTCATGTAAATCAGCTGTTTTATCTATTTAACAGCATTACTCATCAAAGTTAAAAACTTCAGTCAGTAAAATATTGCTAATAGCTTCTAAATACAAGTTCTTGAAAGCAGGAGATAAGGTTTGTTAGAGAAATTCTTATCATTTCAAGATACTTGCAAAAACAAACAAACAAACAAACAATGATTGTATATAAGATGGCAGCAACTACCTTATAAACTGGCTGAATAAGCTTGTAGTGTTGCGAATGATTCGAGCAGCCTGGGATTCCTCGTGCTGACATCTTTGTAAGGTTAGACCATCATCCATATGGCCTTCTTGGTGTAATATAACCTATTGAAAATCAGTAGTTATCACAATAATTAAATAAAAAATCTTTGTGGTTTTAAATATTTTCTAACTTATTTCTGAAGGCACTGAAGAATTAGAAACAAAACTAAATGTCATACAAGTTATAATCTTATATGTTATCTTATATATATGACATACAATGTTATACTGCCACAAATGGGAGGTTTATTTACCAACGGCTTTTTTTTCATACTGGCAAAGAGGAATACCAAAGTACTGGAAAGTGATGTTTTTCTATACTTGGCAGGATCTGAAATGCACATGTGCTCTGTTCCTTCCACCATGATGAGAAAGTGCTTTTAAAAGAGGCAAACATCACCCTATGAGTTTATCTGAACTGCAGAATCCATGGAAATGTGATGGAGAAGACTAGGAAGACGTTTTTGAATGGGTATACTGATAATATTATCTGAAAAGAGACTAGTTTACATATTGGTCATCTTTCCTCTTTGTTCAAGTACTTTATATAGTCACATCGTTAGCAACTGTTAGCTGAAATATCATTGTTTCCATAAAGAAGGGCCTTGGGCTCTCTTAACTGAACAATAACTAAAGAACCTTTCTTCCTATCACAAAACTAGTAAGAAAACATTTGACAATTAGATCATGTTTCCTCAATCCATTGCATTGGATTTTGGAGCTACAGGAATGAAAACATTTCACAGATAGGATATTAAAGCTGCTACACCTCACAAAGCAATGCCACCTTCACCATTGCACAGCAGATATGTACTCTTCTCCTTAAGTACGCAATAGATGAGGGAAGAGAGAAGTCTTTTAGAAGGACCTAATCTTCCCTATTTCTCTGACCAAAAAAACCCAACTCAGAACCTTAACTAAATCATCCAGAAACAGTACAATGACAGGAAAGTGCTATTTGGAACTCCAGTAAGTACATCATGGCCAGAAGCATCCAGCACTGCCTACTCCCATTTCTCAGATAAACCACTTTCCTGTGAATAAAAGGGCATTTGGCACTGCCTTGCTTGTTGAGGTACAGCAGGGCATTGCTGTTGACCAAGATCCTGAGCAGTAATCTCCAGGACGTGAATCCAAACCATGCAGCAAATGTTTCTGTTCTCTGAGCTCTAGCATTCTGAAGCTCTGCAGGAGTTCATAGTTTGTACAGAAGCAAGCTCTCAAACTGCAAAGATAGGCATCCATCACTCACACTGGATGGTGGAGCAATGTTGAACAGAATATTGATGTGAACATCATTACCACCTGACAAAGTCTTGAACCCTTGGTTACCAAGATTTCAGAGAGACAGAGATACAACAGATCAAAATTCTGGCAGAAATCGTGCAACAGAAACCTCATAAATGATGCCAGAATTCCTTACGTATTTGTATATTACAAAGACAGCATGATAACTAGATACATGAAACTACACTAAAGCAAAACAACAGAAATTTAACTTGGCATTTTCAGTATTTTATAACAGAACTAATCCTATAGTTGTTTTCTCCTCTCTATAGATTTGCAGCAGCTGTCAGTGATAATAGTTAGGTTATGGGAAAAAAAACACCCTTTGCCTCTTGCAAAAATAAGGTATTTCTCAATCCTCCTAGGGCTACTGAGGCATGTTATGAAGCACAGGTCAGCTTGAGAAAGACTACAGCAACTAAAAGTGAAAATCTCCTGACAAAATAATGGTGGAGGATGCATACAAAGCTTCACATACTGTAGAAAAATAAATTTTAAATGAAATGTAAAGGGATGTATATAACTAAACTTGCTTACAAAATTATAGTCTAGTATCATATTTTGCAGAAGATGAAAAACTGTTTCTTGCCTCCACAGGAATATCAATCACAGGAAGAGAGAAGGTTTGGGTTTTCTTCTGCTTGAAGGCACTGAACAGGAGGGAATTCTCCAGGTGAGAGTCTTAGAATGTGAATAAAACAGTTTGAAAGTAGAATAAAAGTGACAGGCAATTATGGAGGTTCTTCTAGTCCCTTGCTGCTGAACAGAAAACTGGGGGGAAAAAAACCCCTAAACTTCACAGGAAGCTATTGCAAAATTCTTCATTGAATACAGAGAAAGAATCTGCATGTTGCCTTCCCAATAAGTAAAACTGGACCTTCTTAGCAAATGGAATCCCATAGCCAATATTGGCATGGGAAAAGAAGAGGCCATCATTGTGTGATTAAACCTCTTATCAAGAATATACTGAATGACTCACATACACAGAAGAATTTTTCTGATCATCAAGGCTGCTGAGATGAAGTGAAGAGGCTGGTCACTCACTGCCTGTTTATGACCATGTGTGCTGCCTAAATAAATGAGATTGTGCCAAGGGTGTGCTGAGGATGCCATTTTTTGTATTAAAGTGCTTATGTATGGGTATACTCTTGTGAACATACATACATACAAGTAATTAAAGAAGAATTCCAAATTCTATTTAGTAACAAACTTTTTTTTTTTCATGTTCTAATGATAGGTTCAAGTTATAAAAATCTATGAACACAGAATCAAAGAATCATTTGGTAATGATGCAGTTATGCAGAGCTAGTAAAAAATCCCTCAATTCTGAATGAAATGTAAAAGTAATTTGAAGAGATGATAAATCATATGCCCCTAATTAAGAGTATACTCATACCCTATAATCAAAAGGCTGAGAGAAATGCCACATCACAAATACATCTAACAGTTTGGCAGGAAACGGTCCATTAATATCCCTTAAGAAACTTGAGGAGCTTCTAGTGCCATTTCTTAAGTAACACATTTAATTGCCATTTAATACAATATACTCAATTAAAAAAAAATCTAACCCACCAGTGAATGTAAGACGACTTAGAAGTTTACGCCCTTAAACAGTTCAATGTAGATTTTCAAAAAAGTGATTTGACTATCCAAATCAGGAATTTCCATATTTTACAGAAAAACGTGACAAAAATAAAAATTGAGCCCAAATTAATAATTTCTTCTGGTAGGAAAAATAGCTACATACATTTCTTGGTGTGAAAGTTTTTCTTCAGTTACACAGTTATGTTAATATCCACCATTATTTTCATTCTTAGAATCAAACACACCATTTTCAATAAAACAGCACAAAGCAATTAAACCCACAACTTCCACATTGGCAGAACGGCAAAAACCAGGACAGACCAAAACTGTTATGCAACTAACATTCATTTTACAAGTAATTAAAAAAACCTCGAATATTACCTTTCTTTTCAAGGGACCTAAACGCGCTGATTTAGCGTCTTGTGCTTTGTAAGTCAACCATAAGGCACTGGCCACATGTTGGATAAAACAGACAGAATCACCATACTTTATTTCTGGGACTCCCATTCCATCAAGGTCACGTTTAAGACTAGAATCCTGCTTTTCTTTTAGCTCCTAAGAAGATAAAATAAAAGCTGGCATTTAATCTCTGTACTGGAACAGGACAAGTCATGGAATACTACACTGAAACACATTCCAACACTGAAAAATGTAATGTTGTTAAGATGCAGATAAATTTCATTTCACATAACTTCTGTTTCTATCCAATTAGTCAGATTCTGATTGAAAATAATTTCATATCAGAAGCACTATTCTCACTGAAGCAAGAAAAATCAAGTAAAATCCATTACCATGTAAAGATATATGAAAAAAATATTTAAACTAACCTAACTGATAACTACCTGATGTAAAGTTTCAGTTTAGTAGAGTCTGCACAACTCTATATTACTAAAATTTTCTAATTTTAGCTTAAATATGAAAAAGAAAAATAAGCAGAAACTTATTTTGAAATTTAGCTAAAATATTTTTATGCTAAAGAATTCTTTGCTTATAAACACTATATGCAGATCAAAACTTCACTTGGAATGATGCCTCCGTATTGTACCAACCAGCAAAGAACAAAATATTCATTTTTTTTAATAAGTATGACTTGGCTTTTACATTTATTTTACCTATGCATTTCTTGGTTTTCTTACATTTATTTTATTTTCCATTTATCCTCTTTAAGAGGAACCGGATTCTTTCAAATCTCTTTTAAAGACATGTTAAATGCTTGGATGGAATATCCGGTACAATTTTTAAGCCCAACATATTTCCTAATCCCACTATTCTTCATTCACAACCAGATTTTAAATCTTCATTACAAAAGCAAGTATCCTTTTCTTTAAAATAAAATAGTTTTCCTTTCAAAACTGAATTCAGCGATAAGAACAGATTTATACAGCAAATTCTGTAACAGCAAATTATGGATGCATGTACATTTGTGTGATTAAACAAAAACCTCTAAATAAATAGCGCAACTAGATTTATCATTTTTCTATTATTTCAAATGCTGATGGATTTAACCTTAAGTGTAGATAGTTGCTCATTTGTTTTTAAGTAAACAAAGTATGTTAGACATAGATACACAGTTTGAATTATTTTATGTGTAACAGGTTTTCTTATTTCATTTTAGTTTACTGAATGTTCAACATCTGTGGAGTAGAGGATTTTAACTGCTTTTTAACTGTATTTTAACTGTTATTCTACTTTATTTATATGGAATTTAGCAGTAACATTTCAACAATAATTTTAGTTGAAACAGACAGCATTATAATGTCAGGATGACATAGAATCAAATTACAAGACATTCCTTGGGGATACCACTACAACGTCAAGACTAGGGGGAAAACACGTCACATCATATTCATGTGGACTGCACTATCACGTACAGATAAAGATGAACTCTTTCAATATACATTTATGGTGAGGCCATTAAATGAAAAACACAGTAAAATAGCACAATTTCATTAACTGACAGCAATTAATTATTTGGCTTTACATAGCACCCTGAAGATTAAAACACTTTTCTCAAATATTACATCTTTATCAAGAATCATGCATCAATTAATATTTAAATGAAAGAAATCATGATGTGGTAACAAGTGATCCTAATTAAGTTACCGTTTCAAAAAAATTGAGCGATACTGATCCTTTTTGATGACAATAAACATAAAGAAAACCCAAGATTTTTTTAATCTCAGAAATAAAGCTTCAAGAATGAATTGGGTGGTCAGAAAGCTGTTTGCACTTTAAGCAATACAGCACAAATTCCCCTTCGTGATGTTTTGCTCTTTGTGCTCTGTCCAGTTTCACTAGGATTTCAGCCAAGTCATTTGATAGCAGTATGCAAAGACAGCATGTATTTTCTAACAGCTGAACAGTATATTCAGATAAAGATTATCGAGGGAGAAGGGGGAGGGTGGGGGGTGGAATCTCTTATCTAGATATTTGTACATATTTTAGCAGCAAAATATCCAAATGCTTTCTCCTTCAAAACCTTCTCTTCACAACCTATTCTCAGTTTAACTCCCTCAGGCCATGAATGAATCAAGTTGAAGAAAACATATCACATCAGGGGTCTGGAATATGGCAAAGGAAAAATAACAGTAACAAAAATAAAAAAAATTAAAAAAGGAATGAACAAAGGAACTTGAGGGCAAAGCTGTCAAAGATGCAATTTTCACAAGACATTTAACAGACTAGAAGAAGGGCAAGATTTAGAAAATGAAATACTTCATAGAATCATAGATTTCTACGTGATAGAAGGAAGGTAAGGAATGGCAGTGTGAATAGGACAAATAAACCTAACTCGTCTTTCAATGAGTTTTCAACAGTCTTCTTATAAAAACACAGTGAGGAAAAAACTTGTTAACTTATGGGTGTGTTTATGTACCCCTAAGAATGGTACAACTTGACTGCTGAATTCTTACTAAATCTAACCTTCTCGAGCCAATTGAAATTGTTCCTTTTCGTGTTGCACATCATTATTTCATTAAAAGTACTCCTATAGGTTATCTCAATTTAACAAAAAAAAACCAACAAAAGGTCTACAAATATAAGAGCACAGGACTGATACATTGAGCTTACCTATCCTGCTTGCTAGTGAGCTTACACTACACTGTATAGTTTGCTCTATAAATTTCTACACCTCAGTGGGCAAGAAAAAGTGACATCTTATTCCAAAAAGGAATTAAAACTTCATGATTACTACTAAACTATTACGACATCCTAATGCCATGTTGAGCCCCTAAGATAGCTACATGCTGGCAGTAATATTAAAATGATATCAAATCCTTCTGCATGAGTCATCTGTGACTTTTGAATGTGTCAGAATGTTACTCAGACTACACCAGTAACTTCTTCATTGTCAATTGTATGCACTGTCACAAAAATAAAACATGAAATCTCAAACATTAATTCTGGGCTACGATAATTTTTAAATAAATATTTTAAAATATGCTCCTGTTCTTCACTGTGTTTATTCTCAAAGAAATTTACAAGCAGAATCGAGGTTCTGCTCAGCAGAGTATACTGAGCCAAGTACTGTGCTGGAATGAGAACATCCCATTTCAAAACATGATTCCATCTGCCGTAGGGAAACTGCTGTCTCTGTGGTCACAAGACATTACAGAACGGCCGCCTTAAATGATAAAGGTTGACATTTTCAAACTTTATCAAAAGTAAGCTCCATATCAAACACAACATAAGGCATGATTTTAGGGGGATTCCATCAGTTTCTGATGCTTGTAGGCTTAGTTTGCAGCAATTTGCAGTAAATAGACATATATTGCATATGCTGTTTCTTTTAAATCAACACCATAATGTTCTTCAGCATATTCTTTCACTTTTTCAAAAGCTTCCTTCCATTCTTATTTATCTATGGACATACTATGGAAAACTTGAATTTGAATTTTATAATTTAAAATATCTGTTTCAATTTTCAGTGTTACCCAGCAAAAGGAAACAAAACAGTGAAAGTAAATACATTATGAATGAAATCACAGGTTTTGAAAAGCAAGGAACATACAGGACTGCTGAAGAGGTGTGTAAAAATACTGAGGATGAAGATGTGTTTTTTCAACAAGAGAGTCTCTAAGTCTTATTTTTTCAACAGTTGTTATAAAGTCATTTGTTATAGGCTCCTGGGAAGCCTTGGGGATGTGGTATACTCAACATTGCTCTACCTACTGGCAAAGATAATATCTTTTTTCCACAAAAATCCTTTTGCTGGCTTCCAAACTGGAAAGAATACCTCAATAGGGAAATCTTTTATTTCCTTTTAGATACTCCACAGCCATGTGTACTCTGAGCAATCTGGTCTGAATTCAGTATTTACCCAACCTGGAGCATAAGCCTGGACTAGATGACTTCCCAAGGTCTTCTCAAACCAGTATTATTCTAGGATTCTAAAGGACAGGAGTGCTGTAAACAGCCCGGTATTCCAGCACCCTATTAAGGATCTGTACACAGCTGGATAGGAAGGTATTAGACAGTTATCTTTAAATTTCCCTTAATTCATACCATATTAAGGTCCAGACAAGTGAAAATATTTCTTCATTGAGAAAATGAACAAGACAAAACAAAGGTTTACAAATACATATGTGCAGAAATTAAGATAATCACACTTTCATCTATTTAGTCTATCAGTTCTAAAGTTCTTTTTCCCCTAAATTAGTATGGAGTCGGCACTTGGCTTTAAGAGTCCTTTCCTTCTTACAGTGCAGGTCAATCTGTGGGGTTTATTCGCTTCCAAAACCTCACCTTTCTTTCTTCAGGAAGAGTTATCACTGCTTGTTCCCCTCACCTTTGGAAACACTAATGTCTCTACTCATGGGCCAATGCAGCTCTCACCTGCCCAGACAATAAACAACTATTCTTACTCTTGGCACAGGCAAAAGCAAATTTATAACCTATTGTGAAATAAAAATATTCTTTTCTATATAGGACAACACAAATCCGAGGATGATAAGACACTGAACTTCTATTTCATCTAAAAATGTACATTAACAAACCTATTATGTACAAACACAGTTGAAGGGATGAATGCATTACACAGTCATTACTGACTTCTGCATAATTAATTACTACTATATTTCAACTTAGTCATTTTGGGGATTATAACAAATTCCACTAATGTGCTGCCTTTGAGGCACACTTCAAGCAAAAGAGTAAGAAAATAGGGTATGTTTATTCAACGTAACAAAAATTATTTATGAGTAAGCATACATAAACATAAAAATTACATACTTAAAATGTATACATTTCTATGCATAGATTAAAATATTAAGAAAGTGCAGGGCAGACAGCATCCAATAAGGCAGTGAGTATGCTATAGGAATTTAAACACAATGTTAAACCAGTTACTGTGGCATTCCTGGCATATTCACCAGGCTGCCATGATTCGCCAAAAATGGGGAAAAAATTACAGTCCTAATAAATGCCTCTGCATAAGATCATATGTACAATCTACACTGCATAGCCCTTACAGCAAAGAAAGAAACAAAAATTACTTGGTGACCATCCAGCAATCTAAGGAAATTTCCTGATAGTTTTTCAATAATTTTGATTGATTAAAATAAAAATTCTCAGCACACTGTCTGCAGTCACACTAATAAAATAAACATTGTAATTTTAAATATGCTAAAAATAATTTGCTGTACTCTTCTAACAAAAGTTTAGCATCTGTCAAGACCCTTAAAGCTAGAATTTATCTAGTATATATCTAACTTTAAAGATTCTTTTACACTGCCCTTTAGGGACAAGACAGCATTCAGAGTTACATTGAACATTTAACTTCTCATACTTAATATAAAACTCCATTAGAGTAGCTATGGCAACTATTTATAAGTAATATCATGAAAACACAGAAAAACTTTTCATCATCTTTGATGCAATAACCTTTCACTATCTGGAAAAAAGTTATTAGTTTTGCATACCTGCATAATCATTCTTCATTCTCAATTGCACCGCTATTCTCAGCTGGAAATGATGAAAAAGCTAGTAACATGCAATTAGCAGCTCACTGAAGAGCACAGTTTGAAAACGTGTGGTTTAGAAATCACTGGCAAAATTTTCCTTGCAATTCACCTATCAACACACTGTACAAAGAATGGCAAGGGCAGAATTTTGTCCAACTGAACTGAATAAAATTGAACTAAATTATAATAGAGTTGGAATGAATAACATTCCAATGAGATTCCATCCAACTAAAATGATTCTACAAGGATTAAAGCATACGTATTAAACCATTGTATCTTGCATTGTATTAATTTTCAATTTTGTTTTTTTTTAACCTGTTAATGGTTTAGTTTAAGCTAAAATTTACTCATCATCCTTATTTTTCCTCCAGGAAACCTTTGTCACTCTCAACTCAGCTTGTTTACTTTCATATTTAAATGCATAATCCCTGTCAATTGCTTCAATTTAGAAATTACAAATTATGTATAAAGTCGCTGAACCACTTCAGATTTGAGTGCTCCACATTTAAGACAAATTTGCATTGATGTTATTTACCTTTGATGCTCTAAAACAAAAGGCAGTAGATGTCGTGTCCGACTTTTCTCTGTCTAACATTGCAAGTCCTTCATCTTCATTCAGAGCCAAGTACCTTCCCGTTGTAATATGTCGAAGACGGAAAGGCTGTCCCCATCTGATGTTACTCCCACTCCAGCTAAACATACGAGACACAGAAAAATAATTTATTAAGTAAGCAAAACTAATATTTCTATTTTGGGCTTTAAAGAACGTTCAGAAAATAATGTGCTACACATATTCCTTTTTGCTTTTGATTACAATATGTGCACTAAAACAGATGCAAAACTGTTAATACATTTGCAGAGGGAACCTTGGAAAGGAGTACAGCTTTAATTTTCTCGTTTCTATACTCTCTCGCTGTTTTATTAGGCTGTTAAATACAGTGCCCATAAAATAATCTTACATGTTTCTGAAAAATACTGAAGTGTAAATTAAGTGCTGTATTTCAGTTGACTGACTAAACAAATTAAACCTAAGTGAGGACTCAACATTCCAAAGAACTATCCTACTTCTCTGTTTGTTATGAGGGTATTTCATTTGCAATCAGAAACATACCAAGAGTAAAACAAAGTTCAGAAGGCCATCAAAGCTAAAACATGTATACCCTTATGGTATATATCAAAATTTCACTTGCAACAAGTTAACAGATAACTAATCACCTAGGAGGGAGACAGAGCCTTCTGATTTCCAATCATGTTTCTAAAATTCCAAATGAAAACTAGGAAAACATCTTGCTTTTGGACTGAAGCAATGTCTCAAGCAGACATATCTCATAGGCAACACTACCTTAAGGGTCTGTAACAATCGAATTGCTGTTAACATAACAACAGTTGCTAACAAAACTTCAAAAAATACCAGTACCTTATTCGAAGTGGTTCTACTCTCCACAAAGACCTTGCTCGAACACCAGCTCCTCCAGTTTCATAAAGTACTTTCCTACAGAAAAGATTTGGAAGATCATCCTCTTGTGTTTATTTGTGCTACATAGTGTTTATAACTTACTCCTCTGTAAACTTCATAGGACTCACTTCTCCTCAGCTAAACAGGTGCAGCTAATAGGAAAAAAGAAACATCTATATATGTTTATCCTTGTTCCTGTGCCACTATGGGACCTGGAACTCAACTCATGAAGTGTAAGTTACGGGGTTTCTGTCTGAACAAGCATTTCTACAACTTCTCTTCTAGTGATTAAGGTTTTAATTTAACGGATATTCTGATTCTTGATCAACACAAACACATTCCAGGAATAATCTATATATTAATATGAAGTATACTGAATTGTGACAAACCATTTGCAGCCAGTATCTTTATAAGATGGACTTGTAGATCTACACCTGTATATGATTTAGGGGTCACATTTAACAACAAATATATAATTTCAAAAGTTTTGAAACAATAGTGCACCATAAGATTAAGAAATATATATTCCTCATAGTAAAGCCTATACATCTTGTCTTTTGTAATAATGTTTTTGACACTCTAGAATCAAAATACAAAATACCTATCAATCAATTCACCTTCATTTCCAGACTCTCTGAATATGATCTTCTGAGGTGCCTTCCAACCTGGGCTGTTCTGCAATTCTATGAATATACTGAGCACACAATAAATGCCTAGAGTTTTCCTTTTCCATTTTCATCCTAGATCCTCTTTGGTCCCATTCACCTTATTTATATTACTTTTGGCAGACTCTAATGACATCTTCCTAGCTAAGCTCAAAAGAAATGATTGATTTCCATTTTCTTTGACCTCCTTCATTTCTCCTAGGCCCAAGTGAACCACTCCTTCACTAAAGGAATACCATAGTTAAGTCTCTGTTCACCTCTTATACTTCTTAAATTCCTATACTACTTAAATTCCTTAACCCTTTTCCAGCTTTTTTGGTATGCAACACTGTACTAGCATTAGTGACCTGCTCTTACAGCAGCAAAACTGCAAGTATAAGAGAATTTCTCCTTTTTCACAACAGCATCCAGATAACATTTGCTTAATTTTCTTGATTCCTTCCTGTCTTCCATCCATCCAGCTTATTATGAGTTTTTGCCAAGCCTGCCTTTTTGATGTTCAGTAAGTCCATCCTCTGTATTTTCACTTGGACTGTAACAAAAGACCTTAAGATTCTTGGCAGAGAATAGTCACCGAGTGAATTGTTAAGGAGCATTCTCTACAAAAATATTTGGAAAATTAATTGTCTGTTCTATGAAAAGAGAAATTATCACTCATGTCTAACTTTGCTTATTTAATAGTACTGATAGAATGCATAGAACTGATTAAGCGAAGAGATGGAAATAAACACAACAGTTTTCTGCAGCTCTGTCTCCTGTTTCTATTGTTTGTTTTTTTCTCATGTATTAAATTTTGTTATCTATAATGTAAATGTGACTCCTACGACTGACTCAGTATAAACTTGGCCTTATGTCTATTATGCAGCTCACAAATCCAAAAGATAGGACAACACCTAATCATCAATTTTAGCACGTGGTATCACTATCACATATTTGAAAATGTTCCATATAGCATTCACATTATTCTCCTATCTCAGAGATTTTTTTTTAGGGCTTTTTTTTTTTTTCTTTCCTTTTTTTTTTTTTTTTTTAAATTACCATCTTCCCTACTAATGCTTGCTTACCTCTGCTTATAGTAGTACGCATTAAAGGCAAACAATATATCAGGCTGAAATCTCAGTGGAAATCGACTACTTGAATTTCAGCAATAAAACAACTCATGACTGATTTTCTGCTTAGTAGGTCTCAACTTCTTGAAACAATATCACTGCCTAATTAAAAATTGCTGAAGGAGTGTTTAACCTTCCTGCCTCAAATTCAACTGATAATTAACAACTATTTCTTTTTTGAGAGAAAGAAATGTATAAAAATGTACCACCACTTACCTGTGCTGTGAATCATTCTGATCTGTGGATGGAATTGTCAAACACTCATCGTGGCCATGGAATAAACGTACTACATGCCCACCAAGAAGATACCCTGCAGAAGAAGCATATTTACTCATTAGCTTAAACATTGACAATATGATAACACCACCCTCAAAAAAAATTTTAATATTCAAAAGACTTAGGTGAAATCTGTTTTCCAAATTTTCACTCAACTGAAATTAAACAACAAATTTAATATGACAAGTTATTATTTTTAGTAGCTTTTTCAGTTAAAAACATTTCTTCTGAAAAATGAAGACAAAAAGAAAGCAATTAGCATTTTAAAAATCAAATTAGGGTTCTGGGACAGAAAAAAAACCAAAAACTTCTGCAACAATTACTGTTTTGAAAATTGAATGCTTTAGTTAAAAGCTAAAACAAATATATAATACCACAGTTTCCTCCCCCTTAATATAATTTACATGTTCTCAATACAAAATAACTTGGTGAGTTCATCAGTTTGTTCTGACATTTAGAATTTATCTCAAAATCAAAACTGCACAGCAGCAGCAGGAGACAGGACAGAAAAACACTTAGCTGTTCTGAAGATTAAGTTGAATGGAAGCTAACTTTCCAAACCATTTAACATAAAAACTACAGGTCAAAACCAGGCACTTTGCCTCACAGAAAAAAAAAACAAAAGAAAAAAATTGTGTAGGAAGAGAATGATTCATCAGACCCTCAGTCCAAACTGTTCTGACCTTGTAAGTGAAATTAATGCCTTTTAAAACAACAAACACACATAAAGGAGGAAGGGTAGAAGGAAACTTTCATACTGAGTGGACAATTCAATATAGATTTGTAAATTAGGAAAATGGTAAATGGTAATTATCCTGTTGCCAATTAATACAAAGGTCAAAGCAAAGAAAGAATGTGAAAAAAAACCAAAACACTTTCCCAATATTTATGTTTTGTCAAAACTACTTCAAACATCACAAAAATTATGTTGTCCAACTTCCAGTCCAATTTTAGACTCAGGAACTCCCCCTTTCTCAGTCTGTCCATTCAACTTGAGCTAGGCTGCTAAGTCTTTTGACAGATGATCATCCCTCATGTAAACCATTCTGAGAAGCACATATACAGCTAAAGCTAAGCTTAAGCAGTTGTGAAAAATCTGACACACAGAAAACCTACTTCTCTGCTTACCTCATCCTATCCTTTTTTTTTTTTTTTTTTTGATTATGTAATTTTGGATTATGTGTCCAATTCTGAACTACATGGTACAAGAAATCCAAGTGCAGCTAAGGGCCACTAAGACAATTAAGAGACTGGTGCATCTCACACATGAGAAAAGGCTGAGAAAACTGGGACTGTTTGACCTAGAGAAGAGAAGGCTCTGGTTGGATCTCATCAATGTGAAGAGGACAGATTTAGGGTCTTCTCGGTGGTGCCCAATGACAAGACCAGAGCCAATGGGCACAAACTGAAACACAGGAAGGTCCTTCTGAACATCAGGAAACACTTCACTGTGAGGGTGTCTCAGCACTGGCACAGGTTGCCCAGTGAGGCTGAGTCCTTCTTGGAGATATTCAAAAGCTGCCCAGACATAGTCCTGGGCAACCTTTTCTAGGTGGCCCTGCCTGAGCAGGAGATTGGACCAGATCCCTTCCAAGCTCAACCACTCAGTGATTCTGTAAGCATTTTGGAAATTTAGCTGCCAAATTCCTGCTGTTAGAGAAATCTAAAATGTACCACTCATCTTCCATGAACTTTCTGTGTTGCTCATTATGTTTGTCATGTGTTTCAAGTTTTAATTTTACTATAGGATGGCTTTTCTGTTTGCTTGGTTTTGTCTTACTTGTGAAACTGGAGAACACAAGGACTTTTCCAGAGTTAATCTCTATTCTACTGATGACCCATGATGGCAGGGGACCAGACAGCCATTTATAAATATACAGCTCTAGAGTAATTCATTTCTTGCAACAGAAAACAATCAGAAAGTATTACAAGGAAAATCCATGTTTCATAAGCTCTTCAAATGAAAACCTACAAACCCTCTGAGACAAGTTTCTTAAGCACCAGTACACAGAAACACTGTGGGATGCCAATTAAAACCTCCTGGGGTTAGAAGGACCTGGTCATAGTTCACATAAGTCTAGTGACCTAGCTAGGGTAGTTTGATTCTATCAAGGTATAGCTTGTATCAAGGTATCAGCAAGTATAGCTGATCCCAACTAAATGTAACGTTTTCCCTTATAGCTCCATTTTTTCCTATGATCCTGTATATTATTATAAGTGATTAGTTTTAGGATGAAGTGATACAAAATGACCCTGACTTTAAGACATTTACCATTCATGAATGTAGAGGGCTAATACTTTGAACAGAGAACAGCAGAGGTAAAGTATAATGTTGGTTATGACAGTGTTAATGAGAGTATGGCACTAAAATAAGAAATACTGAGTGGATGAGCATTTCATCACAGAACAAGACATTTCTCAAACACAGTAAGTTGATGCTTCTCAAACGTGGTTGTAAAGTGCAGTCAAGTACCTAGAAAGAAATCCTGACCCTGTGGTGTGGGATTTAAGGCCAATTAAGAGGATGTGTTTAGAGAGCTCATTTTCATTGACTGTTACAGAAAGATAATAAGGAAGCATGGCTGTGAGATCCAGAAAAGATATGGAGCAAATATCCATCTGTTGCTCTCCATCTTCATTTCTCATGCAGCTTTTTATGCTTTACTATTCTAAATTTACGGCATTTATTTAGCTTTATCTGATGTATCTGTATTTCCACTTTTTCCCTTCTGTTATTCTTCTCTCCTATGCTCATTTTCTTTATTTTCATTAAGCCCTTTGGTTTGACGTTCTGAGATTTTATTTTTTTTCATTTCCACTCTTTATGAAAAGCAGTACAAAGTCATCTAAAGTATATACCTTTCTAAAATACAATGACAAACCTTCTGTAATACTGCTTCCTGAGCATGTAGGATGTACATTCCATAGTGTCTGCATAAAGGAGGCATCCACCTGACTACTTCCATTTGACATAGAGAGATGCTGAAACAAGATGAAAGTAACAGGAAACTGAAATTTATGCACTTAAGAATATTTAGTACAGTAATTTCTCAACAAAATGGAAATACATAATGAAGTAACTATACAAATATTCTTAAAAATATAATATCCACTTGCTTTTAAAATAAACTCTTTCCTAAATCTAACCATCAGACTCCAGCTGCAGTTTAGAAAACTTCCACAGTTATAGACTTCCCAAGATGGAGAATGATGAAGTACACCTTTGCACAAAGGCATGGAAAGAGTCTTGTTCTAAAGGGATAAAACCTTTCACTGAGAAAAAAAAAAGTGCATTACAACAAGGCATTATTTCCTAGATTAAGAAAAATTTCACTCATAGGAATCCCAGCCATTTTCCCCAACTCCTCACAGCACTTTGTACTTTCCCATCATGCATCCACTTGCTAAACAAACAAACCTACCAGGTATCTTTCAGAGGACACACTGACCAGGATAAGATCATCACCTATTCGAACCTTTTCTCCTTCTGACCTTTGTTTAGAAGCAGGGTGTATTGTCCACCAGCATGCCTCACCTAAAGGACAAAGATACTTATCAAGGGTATACAAAACAGACAACTCCCAAGAAATTTAAGGATATCATTATACAACAATGAAACATAATAAAGAATTGTGTCTTCTATGACATGCAACTTATTAAACCACCTCATTCTTCTTTCGATCCATTTGATTTTTTTTCTTTTTCCTTGAAACTTTTTGTCAACCAGTCTTTGTCATCAATGAAGCTGATATTTCTCTTTTCATGTTTTTTTAAAGCAACTAACTACTTACAGAAACACTGCTCAGAACTGCCCTGCCTTCAAGGCTCTGCCTGCCAGTAAATTGCTGACAGCTATCTTGGTCTTAATTATCACATTTTGTGTCTTTTTTTGCTTAATGTTCATATTTAATTCACAATCTTCAGTATCACTTCCACTCTAAGATACATTTATGTTATAGAGTACAGAATGTGGAAACAAATACTCTATAACTTTACGATATTGCTACACTACAAATACCAGTTCTGGGAGCAGTTCCATTAGCACTACAGACCATATGACTACAGGATGGCCAGGCCTAAGGGTGACAATCATAGAAGGTTTCCTACACATTAAATATAAGATTTCAGATTACCTTGTACACCTACATACGCACACGATTCTGGGAAGATTACCTAATTCATTTCACAATTTCACACCATTTAGGATTTATTTAAGACCCTGAAGAAAGTAAGTTGAATGCAATGTTCTTAATGGGCAATGCAAAGCGAGAGAAAATCTAAACAAAGTCAAAGTTGATATCCTAAGGCAAAGAAGAAAAACCTGTTTGATCAACTAAGAGATTTCATGTAAAACCTCCTTAAAACAAAATTTGAAGGTTATGAAACTAATTATAAAGAAGAAAACAGATAAAAGTTACATCCCTAAAAATGTAAAGTGCTAATTTTTTAAAACAGATTAAATTTAATTATCCAATTACTTTTCACTCAATACCTGTTAGGTGAAGAATACTTCCTGCAGGTGAAGTTGATTCAATAGGACAGTTTCATGGGTGAGGGAGAAGGACAAGGGGAAGTGAGATTATGGTGTTCAGTTTGTTAGGTTTACAATCATGCAGTAGTTATCAAAATACTCTGTGCAGAAACACAACTAAGCATTCCTTTTTTGTGTTGCTTTTTATCTCTTCTTACCTATGTGTACAAGGGTCTTTTTTTATACGTATAGTTAAGAAAATATCAATGAGACAACTACAGATATCTGTTACAAAATCTCACGGGCACAAGCACACATCTACACAGTAACTCTGAAAAAAATTTTCAAAATTATAAAGACAGATTTCGCTGAAACTATTTTCAGAGAGATAGAACACATACATTCCTTTCATCAACATGCCTAACTAAGGCAGCAACCAAAGATGTAATCAAGTAACAGACCAACAATATCCATCTGAGACCACCTTCTGTACGGTTACAAACAACTGAAAGACAAACTTCACTCATTCAAAACAGAAGGTCATGTAGATAGTCAGAGTCACCTGAAAAGGAAGTTTCAAAGATCGTGGTTCACAAGCATTTTAACACCTACATTGGCACTGCCCCTCCATCATCAATTAGTCTATTTCAGTTTTAATTTATTTTCAAAATCATGGGGGGGGAAGGGCAGGGGGAAGGGAAGAAAGTACAGGTTTATATTAATACAACTGGCATTTCTTTATTTGAAGCTTCACATTAATGAGCTATGTACACAGGTACACAGATTTTCCCTTCATGGTATATGTCTAGGCCTGGGTACTACAGAGTCACCTCTTACTTTATGATGAGTACTTATCACTTTCATTAACCATTAACACTACATACACAGTAAACCTATTTGGGGCTCTTTGTGACTGAGTTGCTTTTAAATTGATTTAACATAGCTCACAGTGGCATCTCATAATTTATACATGATTTCATGGAAGCTTTTTTTTTTTTTTTTTATTTTTTACTATATTTCTGTCAGCAGCACTCTTACTGGCAGTACTCCCGGAAATCGATTTATTAGATTTTAAAGCTTTCTTGTCATTTCTTGTTTGTGTCGTATCTCTTCTGCTCTGTCCCATTATTATTTTGCTCCACTTTATGCTTTTATTTTTCTTCAGCTCTTTTAGCAATGTGCTTACTACATTTTTTTCTGTTTTCTGCATTGCAAGTTGCATACTACTTTTGTTACATGGTTACAATGTATATCGTGAATGCACCACTATATGGCTTTTCCGTACTCTAATTCTATGGAAAGTGCCAAACCATACAAATAGAAAACAAATGCATGAAATGTATTTTATTCAGCGGAATTTTTTTACTTTGACCATTTTCACTAGTGTTATTGCAGTTGCAACAACTCAGTTTAATTTCAAGGCACTCTCACATTTTTACACAAAGTCAGTTAATTTACTGAAAGGCATCAGTATTGACAGTCATCATTTACTTTCAGTCATCTTATTTCTAATGAATACATAGACATGAAATTCATAAGCTTACAGTGCAATTAATCTCAATGCCTCTTCTGAAAACAGAAATATGTGACACATTTTCTTTGAAAAATAACTTGCCATACCTACTGCATTTTCTCGTAGTCCCACATCAAATGCAAGTTTATCAGTCTGGGATCTTGATGACGTTAAACATGTCAAATACTGCAAAACAGTGAAGTTATTGAAAATAAAACCCCGTCAGTATCCTTTAACACACGTGAAAAATTAATACATTCACATTACTCAATCTTACTATCAGCTTGTGCATGATTTTTAGAAATTAGTTAAGCATGATGTTATCTGTATACAAGACCTTCCTCACTTTAAAACATCCAAAATCCTTTTCCACTTCAGCACATATTTCTCTGTGCAGTTTAGCTCCTATTTCTAAAGTTTCACAGAGTTAATCAGACAGGAACTGTTACTGTAATAATTTTGCTTCATGAAAACCTAGCAAACATACCAAAAGGCAGCCATCACACTTTAAACTCTGGTATATCAAGGCAACTACAATTTGAATGGTTCATAAACATAAGAATTTAAAGACTAATGTAATTTTCTAGTGCAGAAACAAGGAGGGAAGATGTTTTCTTGACTCCTCATTTCTTTAAACCTCCTACTAGGTATACTTTCATGGGCCCTAATAAGTCAAAGATCCAGAACAGTTAAAATTTTCCAGTTGTACAATACAGTGAAACAAAATTTATATAAGGTAGCCTGAATATAATATGTCTGAGGGCATAGTCTCTGGGAACTATGGGATGTTAAAAGGAACACCTTATCTTATAAAATATGATGGGAAAAAAAAAAAAGACACATTACAACCAATTCATCTGCAGTAGCAGCAACTTGCTAATAAAATTATCATTAAAACAGACTCCTTAAGGGCACAGAAATAATTCATGGTAAAGGAGCTTTTCAGCTACATTTCTGAGTGAAAAGGAGTGAGGAATCTGAATTTAAAACATAAGAGCCACTTCCATTGTGTTGAGACACCATAAGCTATATTTCCACATTTATCTATTTTTTGTTTTGATAAAAAGACTGTTTTTTGAGTTTCGTGTTACTCATTCTGTGCAAGTGGTCTTTCACTTACCATTTCACTAAACGAATGTCGAAGTAGTATAGCATGGCCGTACAGCAGGGTTCTGTGACCACCCCCTTGAGTTGCCTACAGAACGTAACAGAGAAGGTCAGAACTCTGCTGCACTGCGTGGACTACAATAAGAGTTATGTAACACAAAGAGCTACCACAGTTCAAGTAATATGTGCAAGCATTCAAGCAAATTATGAAATGTATATACTGGACAAAAATCTTAATAATGAAGCAGCTACAGCAATAGTCAAATACCTGCCAGGGGAACAAATGTTCTTCTTGGTCAAAGACTCACATGGTGACGTAATTTTTATTACAACTAAGTAAAACCACAGCATTTTCAAAAAAATGTTTTAAATTAGCTACTACTTACCTTTCTTAAAAACTTCTCAGAAGCATTAAAAAAAGAAATAAAATAAGTATATATACACGTACAGCAACTGAAATCCTAAAGAGGAAAAGTGCATCTATTGCCCAGAATAGTTTAAGGACATACTAAGGATAACATTAAACCTAGCAAGTAAACATCTTACACATTTACCAGATTCATTAAAGCAACTGCATCCAGAATCTCAACCAAGCATAGTTATTAATTTCAAATATGGAAATTTATGGCGAGACCAAAGAGAGGCAAAACCATATGCTTCCTGTAGAGAATTTAACACACAGCTTTTGAGCTCCTTTTGGTGACCAGAAGAAAATAAATTCCAAGGGAAGAACCTGAACAAGAAAGTTACCTATTGAACAACAAACAAGCATTATAGGTTTTAAAGTCTGCCTCAGCCTTTTTCTGCATCTACCATTGTATTTCCTAGTTATTTATAAATGACAAACCTATTCAAACTTAAATAAATGACTAAGAAATTAAATTCCTGATTTATTGTATTGCTTTCCACTGAAATTAAGATTTTTTTTTCCTCAGACATCCATTTTTTCTTTTACTTAATGTGACAGTCTTAACTGTATGTACGTACAATAAAATAAAGATTACAACTTAAAGAATATATGAGTTTTCTGGTCCTATGTAAAATAAAGATAAAAACTGTCAGACTATCTAGTTCTGCAGATTACTTGCGTCATAAGTAGTTGCAATTATGTCTCATAAAATAAGTAAAGCCCTAGAGTTTTATCATGTACTGTTCCTAAGTGAATAAAGTTCAATTCAATTCAGCTGAAACTGGAGAGTTAGGGTTAAAGCAACCAAATTAAGATAAGTCTTCCAACCCAGGCTTTTGGACTGTGCTGGGAAATCAATTAAAGCACAGTATCATAGAAGGTAATAGGAAGCTCACCCGATCAGGCAGCAAAAACCAGAGAGGTACGGTAAACACCAATGCACTGAGGTTGCACACAACAAATTCAAGCATTTAGTCAGCTTTAAGAGATACACATGTGACTACTACCAAGTTTAACTCTGAGCGCAAAACAGAGATGATTTTTTTTTTTTTACACAAGTTTTGTGGTTTTCATGGTGCCAGAAAGCAATTATGGAATCTGTCATACCAAATAAACATTGTAAATTCTTATTTAATGTTAATTTGTTAATAGTACTTCACCCCATACATTAAGAAGTGACATTTCCAGGTTTTGCAGATTTCATTTTTTCACCGAATAGAAAAAAAAAAAAGCCAACAATAAAAGTGATGTCACAATTTATTTTAAGTTCCTAAAACTTTTACACAGGAATACAACAGACCAGTGACCAACTGAGAGATCACAGGTCAATTTCAAACACCAGCTCTACCTAAGTATAGAGAACTAGACAATTTACCTAAATTACCTACTTACAAATTATTCATAGATGCAACAGCAAGTATAAGTTCTAAAACTTTCAGAATTATTAGTGTGTAGATGAAAGATAAGTCTGTCTCATCTCAACAACAAGCAATAAGGTTCAGTTGATCACTGAAAAATGACCACTGTACATGCAGATCACTGAAAGAAAATACAGGCAAACCCGTACCTATGCTTTGGATTAGGGTTAAATTTTACTTATAACACTGTCACCTTTTGCCAAATAAAATAGCTTAGAAGTTCTATGAAAAACAGAGTTCTTAAATAACTTTGTCAAAACAAATAATGTATAATAAATTGCATGGGGGTTTTTTTGGCATCCTGATAGCTCCAGCATGGAAGTCCTCTTTCAGTCATTCTCAGTATATCTTAGATTTTAAGTGGTAATTCAATTGAAAGATTATTAATAAGAAATGCAAGCATAATTACATTTCACCTTACTGCAAAGTCACTTTATACTATAAACATTCCAGTAAGTATGTGTGTACTGATATATTAAAAGATTAAGAAACTCAAAGAAGAGAATTTTGAAATAACTATTTCTATCCAATAGTTTTTGCTTGTTACCACAGATTAAATAACTTGAAATTATACTGAAACAGTTTAATTACACAATTACAAAGAAAAATGTTGTATTTTTATATCTGAACTAAAATAAATTTAAAACTGTCACGTTGTTTCATTAACTGGACTTAATTTATAGCTGTTAATTTCATGTGAGGATAAATCAAACTAAATCCAAACACCCGAAATACTTTCTTAGCTCAGTGAAATGAAATAGACTGTTTACATGATGATAAAATTATTTTGCTTTCCCCGGTAATAAATAGCACTATAATACAATAATGCTCGTATGGCAATGACTTAGACTGCAAACAAAAGCTATCTCATATACTCGCCCCAGGTTCATAAAAACCAGGCTCAGTCCAAGGGTTCTCTTATTCCTTTTTCAGTATCCAATTCTGGACAGACGGTAACAAATGATCTCTGAAGATGATGTCTCTGGTTTCTGTAAATATTTCAAAATACTAACTGCACCTGCTCCTCAATGCTAGAAAGAAATGAGTATGATTACAGTACTGGAGCAATAACGTCCCAGGAAAACAGGAAAACTGAAGAATCTGCTATGTCAAAGCAGAGGCCCCTCTCCTAGAAAATCCCAGAACAAGGCAAGAAATGAGAAAAAAACATATTCAGAAATTTAAAATTCTTAGATGTCAATTTACTTACCCCTTCACTAGCATTATCCCCTGTGTTGGCCAGCATTTCTTGAAGGGCTCTGACAGATAGGGACTGTTCAAGGACAAAATTACAGATGCAAAGGTCTGGAGGAACATACTGTAAAAGTAAATTAACAGCGTAAGAACAAATCAGCAGAGCAGGTAAAACAGTATGACAAGTGTGTTTGAACACAGAGGTATTTTAATTTTAAAGTCCATACTTCATTTTTAGCCATTTCTTTTTGATATACGTACTATTTCCATGTACAAAAATACTATAAAACCATTTTTCATAACTTGTCAGTGCAGTAACTTTACTTTTCCCAGAGGTGTTTTCCTCACAGTAGAACATATCTTCAGGTTCAAAAGTGAAAAGCTTTTCTCTACATATCATTGCTTTCCTGTCTCTTGGAATTACACCATGAATATTGTATTTGTTCTCTACGTCAAAGACAAATCAGAAGGGAAGGAGCACGACTTATAAGACTGATGCTCTGAACATATTTGTAGCTGTCACTAAACAGCAAAGATTCAGAATCTTATGATGTAATAATATAAACTATTTTAGGAGACCTTCTCAATTGTTTAATCAATATGTCTGCTGGTTTTGAAACATTAAACTTACATTCACTTCCAGAACAGCAGGCTTTTTTTTTCAATTTATTGGCATTGATGCGTCCAAGGAAAAAAGCCTCAAGGGGAATCATCAATGTATATAAATAAGTGACAGGAAAGTACAAAGAAGACAGAGCCAGACTCTATGCAGTGGTACCCAGTGAAAGGACAAGAGAAACCCACAAATTGAAATACAGGACATTCTACTTAAACATGAGGAAAAAAACGTGGGTTTTTTTTTGCTGTGAGCATGGTAAACACTGGAACAGGTTGCCCAGAGCTGTGGTGAACATCTCCATCCTTGGAGATACTCGAAGTCTGACTGGAGGTCAGGTTCTTATGCAACTAAATAATTGTAAATATTAAGTAGTTAATAATTTCATTAATTGCAGAAGGAACTACTTAAACTTTAATATCTGTCACCACTCAACCCCAATATGAGGTACTAGGGTTTTTCAGCATTCATTAACTGCATCTGTGTACATATACACACAAACATACTCTGTTACATTAAGTCGTGCTATACATATACATGTGTGCGCACGTGTAGCATCCATATGCATGCACACATGCACAGATTGTAACTAGAAGTTTACTCTTTAATAGGTTATATTCGAGGCCTCTCATATAACCAGACAGAAAGATGATATCGTTTCTCAGTGAAATGAATTACAAACGAAAATAGGTTAGATTTTGTATCTTATATTTGGTAGTAAAAATCTGAAAAGATTTATTTAGAATATTTTTTTGCTACGAACATAAAAATCTATACAACATGAACTAGTTTCCATTTTCAGTGAACCAGACAGGTAAACAAAACCTCTGAGTAATATACTTGACCCACTACTTTCTTGCCTTTAATTGCACCTAGCAGGCAAATAAACCACATCATTATGGAAAATAACACAAACCAAACACAACAAACAAAACCCCAGGATTTTTTCTGTTGTCATCTTGTGGCAGCTTTCAGATTATGCAGCATCCATTTTATTAAAACATTTTGAGTATGTATTAAAACACAATATCCTTGAAGTACATTTGAATTTTTAAAACCCACAAGAATCTTTGTAACATTTTATTTTCAATATGAAATTTATATTCAGAAACTGAAATAGAATTTTATCTGGGAAAAACAACATTGCTGGTAATATAGTTTTAATCTGCATCCATTTAATCTGGCACATAATCCTACTCTGAACATAGTATAGTCAGTATGATCCAACACCTACCAGTTGAACAAAAGAACCTCCATCTGCTTCACTGGCTGCTGGTCTTGTGCCATATAGGCTGCATTTTGATTTGAAAATTATTGCAGCCCTTACGTTAATGCTGTATTAATGAAAGACACTCTCTAAAACAATGTATTCCTAGTCACAGTTTGTATAAAATGTACATCTTGGGTTAATGCAATTAATTTTTCACTACTTATTCTTTTTCATAGCCTATGGAACATTCATTCAGCTTTATTTAAGAATATTGACACTGAGAACTATGAAATTAATGATTTTACCACCCATGACTTAGAGCAACTAACCCCTCTTTCAAACTTTTAGTGTTACATAGTAAGGTAACACATACATGCTGTCACATATCCCATTTCTGGGGTTGGATGGCGACAAATTTTTAAATTCCAATGACCTGAGAAACACCAGCAAAAGGTAATTTATGCAGATGATACATGACCTGAGTAGCAACTGATCTCCTTAATTAATCTACATTGCTTCATTTCTTTTTGGAATAATAATAATTAAAAAACAAGTTAAGAAATTACCTATTGAGTCTGTCATGGCTCATTTGTTTTCTGGCCTTTTTGCAAAAGATACTGTTTTATAAGTTTGATATTCTACAGTCTCTGTGTGGCAGACAATTTTACACTCCTAATAATAAATTACACAGCTAAAAAGGGCTTTCACCTTAGAGACGAACAAGGACTTCACATACCGCATAAATAAACACTGTCGATTTAACATGGTCATAATACCTAGACTAAAAACAGGACCACAGGGCAATATTTGGAAAGAAAAAGATACAAAAGACACCACTAAAAAAAAAAAATCAGAAGGAGAAATGAATTATCAGGAAGAAGAGAAAAGAAATAAAGACAGAAAACAAAGAAAAAGAAAATGATGCAGAGAGAACATAGACAAGAGGGAGGAGGTCTTCCTCTGTTTACTTTTATTCTTAACATTCTGCTCTAGTATAGGTCTAAAGTTTAATCTCTTCTTTCTCCTCTCAAATTCCTCTTACTACTCTATTTTCTATTATTTTTTCTTCACAGCTCTCTAGCTTCTTTTTTCCTTTTGTCACTTGTTATCTTTAAAACTTTTCAATTACTCAATAATTCTGTTTCCCGTACTCTCAACTTCCTGATTAATCAACACAGTTAGAAGCAACACTAACCAGTAACTAACAGTAGCTGGTTAGTTACACCAGTAACTAACAGGTGACAATACTTCTAAAATTATCAATCCAGTATATCAAGATATTTGAACCTACAGCAGTAATAGGAATGAAGTTTTTAATGAACTTAAATCTTAATAACTGTCTGGAGACTTAATCCTGAAAATATGAAGTATTTCAGTTACAGGAATTATCTTATGTAGTTAAAGAATAGTGGCTTTTGACTGTTAACAAATATGCCTCAAAGTATGTCTAGAATCTCTACCAAATCTCATGTTGCAGTCATAAAGAAAAGCATACAAAAGGTGCATCTAGCATCACATTACAGAAATCATAATTAAATGTATTCATAGATAACAAGTAGGTTAATATTCATATTCACTTATTGGTTACACCAGTTCAGAGTATCAACATCTTACTTTAGCTTCTGACGTTGGTTCCAAAAAGCACAAGCGATTTCCAAGTCCCTCAGCTGCCAAGCAAAACTTCCTTTGTTCTTTGTGAATACTGGCAACGCACTGAAGTACTACTTCATCATCCTGTCACAAAACAAGGTATGAGAAAAAAAAGTTAGTATTTGGAAGTTACACACACACTATAACTGTTAGGAAATCCTGGAACATGGAATCTGTTGAAAATTAACATGTTATACTCTAAAACTGGTATCATGTACATATGCAGAGACTGTTTTGATGTGCATGTAAACAGATGCTTATGGATAGATTTATATTCAAGACTGTATCAAAGTGACAAAGACTACCTACTGTCTCCAGGGCTTTCACAAGGGGTGTGTCCTTCTGTTGCTTTAGCAGTGGCTTGCTATGGTATCATAAAATCTAACTACACTGTTACTTGATTTTACACAGGGAAACGTTTAATGTTTGCAGTAAAAACACGTTACTGTGATTTTGCAAACAACAGTAACATTAACATAAACAAATTTATTTTGTTAGCACATCAATACAAGCCCTCTGAATGCACCACCTTAACTTTTAAGGTCTCCTTTAATACAGAAATTTCTGAGTACAACCAAAGATCCAAGAAGCATTTTTCAAGCGATGGTTCAAATAAGTCATAAGAATTTGCTCCTCAAAAGACATATTGCAAGATTAAGAACACTTTGGGAAAGTGACATGAAACATCCCTATTGTTTAGTTATCCTAATTGTTCTCATAGCTCTTCTATAAATTGTTACGCAATGCAATGCCAAAGACACACTTATAAAGTGCCAAGCCCTTATTCACCTCTTAACATGTGATAATAAAGCCGATATAAGCTAGCCAAAACATATTATTCTTAAGTGTTCAACTGTGTCAAAAGTATATACAGGATTAAAAATCATTTTATTTTCCAAAACTTGTCCACCAACCACGAAAAACACCACTTGCAGACTAGCACTAGCAAGTTATTTTTACACAGGTAACTGTTCACCAGAAGACACTGCCTTAGAAGCTTTTAAGGGGGCGGAAGCTGATAAAACAAGAGCGATATGATATGGCAGTGTCCCATCCAGCTATGAAGTTACACTGGTGTCAATTATTATTGTCAAAGCAGATACACAACAGCCGCCTGTACCGAACTCAGAGATCACTTGAACAATTATGTTCTAAAAGCAGCACTGCTTTTTCCAGTCCCCTTATGCAACTGCAATACTATGACAGTAGCACAGCTAATGGCACTTGAAATAAAAGCCAAGAGTGACAAAGTGATTTTCACCAAAAGAATTAAACAACACATCCTTTAAAATAGGAATACAAAAGCAGGTTTTTCACTTGTGTGATTTTGCTAATGTGTGCAAGTTATATGGCTTTCTTTTAGGTGACACTTCACTGCCTACTTACTACTACTCAAGTGGACAGCTATCATATTTCAGACTAAGCAGCAGTTACAGACAGTGTTTTCCTTAGCTAGCTTTGCATAACAATCAATAATGTTTTTAGCAGTACAGAATTTTTATAATGAGAAATTTTTAAAAACAATTCTAAGATATATAGTCAAGTAGGATGTAGACAGAATTAGCTAATTAATGTTAAACAAATTAATTTTCTTTTTCCCCTGCTGCTTCTGATTTAATTTCTGTAAAATGCTCTCTGAAATTCTCAGCTTTCAAACTTACTAGTAAAAACATTTCTGCATTTTAAACTGCAGTGTAATAAGTTGCAAAATATAAACAATACAATTAAGCACTCATTACTACGTCCCTCTGTTCATGAATTTTTAAAAATTGGCATCAAAAGCATATCTATTGGAGGGGGGGACGGGGGGGGGGGAATCAAAATGTGTAAGATAAAAATAAAGACATTTAAAACATTTTTCATCATCTGGTTCCTGTATCAATCTTTGAATAGACATATTTCAGAGACTTAAGAATAAGATACTAAACCATGAATTTATAAATACCAAGATTTAGAATAAACCTGAGATTTGCAACTTATCTTAATGTAATCAATGGATTACATTAAATTACTTATACATAGATGAAATTGTATTTATCTTCCCAACTACATAAAAGTATTCATCATTCCACAGTGGCACATACATAGTATCTATTGTAATTCATAATTTTCTAAAAATTAAAGTTATGCCTTCAAATAGCATACATTAAAACTTACTTTAAATGAGAATTACTCAAATAAGCAGAGTTTTAGAGTTTATCATTCCGATGCAGGTGGGCTGAGCATAAGGAATCAGTGGAATCTATATAATCTGCAAATAAAACAACGACTCACTGTTAAGATGACTCAGTATTCTAGTGTACTCACCAAAGCAAGATCATTCTAGCTGAGGTCTGAAATTGCTTTACTAGCCCGAAGATGCTAATAGAAATTAATTTTATGGAGTTCTTATCCTATAACAAAATTGCATGTCTCAAGCGACATCTTGTTTTCTTGAGTCTTCTCGCACACAAATTCTGCTATTCTAAAACTTTTTTCCTAGTAAACTCATTTTCTTCTTCCTTTAGTTTTTAAATACACATGGTGCCGATGCCATTTAACCTTGATCTTCACTTTTCCTGTACGGAATTTCTTCCATTTACTTCAATATACCATTTTTAGTATGACAAGGAGAAGCCTGTATGTCCAATGAGATGCAGAGACTCATGTGAGAAGCAGTGACAACCAAAAGCAAAACAAAAGACACCAAGTGTCATGTAGCTTGTGTGTCATAATTCTATCCAGTATTATTCATCTATTTACACAAATGCATTACTTTTGCAAAATTTTAAAAAGACAGCTTTGGAGATTTGTTTTCTTTTTTCAAAGTAGTCAACTGCATAATTGTGTGTGCTCAAAGCATAAATTTCTATTTGCTTCAGCCAGAGCTGAAGCTACAATCTGAATTTGCACTATATAGTAATGTCTGCTCAGGCTGAGAAACAAAGGTATTTCTAAATGAGAACAACTCACTCAGTATCTTCTGCTTTTAAGATGGAGCAAGTTACCAAAATAGAACTCTTCGCAAAAGTATGTGTAATACTTCTTTAACTGAAAACTGCAATCCCTAGTCTTCATAATATAGCATTAAGCAGCATATTATCTGGTTCATTACCAGACAGTATTTGGTCTTGGTCTTCAGGCTGTCATCCACCTCAGGTTTCAAAGTGATGGTGAACTTAAACTGAGATTCCTGCGATGGAGCAATACGAAACTGCATTTTCCTCTTCCTAAGAGAAAAAAAATATCTCCTAAATCTGACCCCAACAGAAGAATCTGAAGTGCAGGGGAAAGGGTATGGTAGAAATAGCATTAGAGGAACACATAAATCCTTGCTAGAATTTTACATTTGCTAGAGTTTGGCAACTTAGTTTTGCAAATATCTTGACTTCAAAGTACAGAAGATAATTTCTTATGCTGCCTATTTCTTCTCAATTATCCAGGATTCAAGGTGGATGAGCACCATTATTTTCAGGTCAGGATATTTTCAGATCCAGATGGTTTTTGAACATGAAGTGGATATGCCTTCCATCCATCCTCTGTCTGTCCAACCTCTTTGAATCCACGTAAAAGTTTAACTTGCAACCTCCTTTGCTCTGCAGTGCTCTGCAGTGACACAGTTCAGCTACAGGAAAATCAAATTCTTGTGTTTGTTTTGACTCAAGTTCCTACAAGCTCCATTTAATATTACCAAGCTCCCACATCACAACAGTCAGTGAAGATTATGGCCCATCCTCATCATGTCACACCCAGCCTGTCATTTCAGGCTGAAAAGTGCTAGCCTCCTATCCTACTAAATTGATCCTCATCTGATCATCATCCAGGACAGATTCTTCTATTCTCTTTCCTTCTTTAGATCAAGTGATGACAAATCATCCGGTTCATTGACAAGTCAAGTGTCTCTTTTCTTTTTTTCTCTCCCCTCCTCTGAGGAGTATTAAACTTCAAAATCTCAGGTTCATCTACAGGTACGTTCTCAGGTAAAGGAAGACTGAGTTTACCCTAAGTTTATCTCCCTAGTTTGTGTGTGTGAGAGCATGGGTGGTGGTGGTAGGGGCTGGGTGGGTTGTTTTTCCGAACTGATAATATGACTGTACATCTCGAGAGCAATCTTTTCCCCCACACTATCCACTCACGATACTGAAGATGCAATTTTTCAATAAACTCTAATTTACTTACTATATAAATTAATATTAGGAATACTGTTTACTAAAGCATGTATCCAAACACCAAAGTTTAATATCAGAGTAAGCTTATGAACCAAAAAAGGTTCATAAAAGCTTAGTTAAGTTTTTCACTCCTGTAGCTTAAAAAGTTTATTGTATTGCAGCAGAGTGGTATAAAGTTTATTTTAGAACCTCCACATAGAAGTACATATTATACAAATATTTGGTCTCAAAATACAGACATCGTAGCCAGGCAATTGAGTTAGGAAGAGGTCACATGAATGTATCATCTTAGGCTTTCCTTTGCTTTAAATGTCTATAAATAAACCTTCTGGCAAGCAGTATGTGTTAATTTCTAAAACAAAAGTATGCTTAGACTCAACTGTCATGTTGTAAATCACCACAAAACCCACAAAAGAATGAAGGAAACCAATATCCAGAGCATATCTTAGATCAGTGTGGGGGGTGGTGGATCTGGATCCTCAGCAGATTTAGCTTTACTCCCATTATTTGTTATCAGTTGTTTTTAACATATTTTTATAAATTAAGACCCTTTGTTTGGCAGTAACATACCAAGGCTTTTCTTTCCCCTGTAAGTATATGAATTTCTCTCAATAAACACAGCCTGTTGACTGCAAATGGATCCTCACAATGACAGCAGAGTTATTTGATGGAAATTCACGCACCACCATCTGACAGTTCTCAGAAGATTTTAAAAATAGGGTTGGGGTTTCCGTTGTCAGTCTACTCCTTCACCAGTGGTTGGATCAAAGCCTAATCTCAACTCTGGAACATACTTCCATATCTTATATCAGGTCATCAGCAAGGCAGAATAAGCAAACCATTACACAGCAATAAAATGTAGTTAGTTCTTTCCATAAAAATTAATACTTCTGACTGAAAAATTGCTTCAGAAAGTTAAGTATTTCAGTATTGACCATTTTGCTTCTTTTTTTCAATAAAACTTCCAGGTTGTAGATTTGCCATTGAAGCATCTACACAGTTTGCTGCCTTTTGTATCGCAGCTTTCCCTGCTTCTCCCCTCACCCACTTCCTTATGGAAACGAGACAGCATGAGATAGTGACAACAAAGGAACAACCACACCAAATACCAAGACCAAAAGTAACATCCAAAATATTTATTCATTATCTGTCATAATAGATGAATACTAAATATTCTTTAAAATAACTCATTTGATTTCAAACTATAAGGCAGGAAAAAAAGAATTAACAGAGCTGGGGTGAACTAGCCATGCAGACCAGCTCAATGTAAATCAGTAGCAAAATAAACATGTCATCTCTTCTCAGGCAGAGTCCTGTCTTGCTTTAAGAAATCAAGTGACTTTAAGTAGTGACATTATTTAAATGAAATGATATTAATTCTTAGAATGGCAGATTGACTAAAAGCATCAAGATACATCCCACACTGACGAAGGAAGTAGAACCAGCCAAAAAAGGTGCATCGTGCCTAAGTACTTTATCATTAGCTACTGAACGGACCTGTTAGAGAAGGTCCCAAGGAGGGTCATGGAAACGGTCAGAGGGCTGGAGCACCTCTCCTATCAAGAAAGGGTTGTTCAGCCTGGGGAAGAGAAGGCTCCAGAGAGACTTAACTGGGGCCTTTCGAGTAAGGGGGCTTATAAGAAAGATGGAGAGACTTTTTACCAGGGCCTGTAGTGATAGAACAAGGGGCAACAGTTTTAAACTGAAAAAGGGTAGATTTAGATTGGACAAAAGGAAGAATTTTTTTAGGATGAAGGTGGTAAGACACTGGAACATGTCCAGAGAAGTTGTGGATCATCATTGAAACTGTTTAAAGTCATGTTGGACAGGACTCTGGGCAACTTGATCTAGTGAAAAATGTCGCTGCCTGTGCCAGGGGGTTGGAAAAAGATGATCTTTAAAGGTCCCTTCCAACCCAAACCACTCTACGATTCTATGAATCGTGGTGTCGGTATTGACATGCTTTGCACCTCTGACATTCATAACCTCTGACATAATATTAGATGAGCAAGTTAAGAAATGACAAGATTTATTAGGAAAGGAGGGTATTATAGTTCATTTTAATGGAGCATCCTTTTGGAGAGAGAAATGAATGCAAGAAACATTATTGCATATGTACATACTTACATATATTTTATTTTCCTCATTTCTTTTACATCTGGTTCAAGTGATATACTGGCTGACCAACCAGTTAGCAACAGAAAGACATAACAAAGGACATCTATAACAACAAATGTATTTTCATTTCAGCAATTAACTGGTAACTGGAGTTCGCAAATGCAAGAGAAATATTTTGGCATAATAAAGTCAACCTGCAAGATTTAACTCATAAATTTTTACTGCTTAACAGATGATCAGAAATATTAATGGAATAGCCAGTGTCTTGTCTCAATTACAGATGAACCAATTTAAAAACTTGGCACCTGACGGTGAGAAGGAATCCAAATAGAAGCTGTCAGCCTTTTGGAATCTTAGTGCGTGACCACTACCAGATTAGTAGATACCAATAGCTACAGACATTTAGATCATATCTATTTAAAATGAAAATGGTTGTGCACAGTATTTAGCATATTCTTTAAATCATGTATTCTGTATGTAAGATCATTGTTATCTCTAAAGTATTAACTATAAATCTCTCAGATGATTATTGAACATCACAGTTTGTAAAAGAATGCAAGTCCCTTTTGGACTAATGGGTTTTGCTAGGAAACTTAAATAGTAACTTTGAGGCAAAAATCCTATGCATCAATACCATTCAGAGTTTTATGCATTGTCTATACCCTTGCATTGTTGGCAAGAGGGATGCTTAAGGTGTAGCTTTGAAAATCAGGGTCCTGCAATGGGACAAACAATTATCTGTGTTACATTTTAGGATCTCAAAACAAACTGGAAAAGGTTCTACAAAAAGATGAAACAAAGCAGACATTTGCTCAGTCAGTATAGGAAGTTATAGACTAGCTCCTTTCTATTTGAAGATAGGGGAAACCTTTTAAAATACTTTTTAAAAATCATATTCTGAGAGGAGATTTTACAGTGTCACAGTCACCTGAACTTAAGTCCTGTCCTTGTCAAGTGTAGGCAGCAGAACCACAGGAAAACAGACAGTTAACACTTCAACACATACAGACTGTTTAGAAGACCCAGATCTTTGCATCAGGTCTCTGAATCAGAGCAAGGCTGTGAATAGCCAATAAATAGTTAAATACTAAGCCAGTTTTTAGGAGCAAGGAAAAAAAAAAACAACCCCCCTCCTCGCCCCCAGAAAAAACAAACTACAGTAATAATTAAATAACCCCAAAACCACCAAACAACAACAACAAAAAAAAAGACAGTGAGCTGAATGTCACTGTAAATAAGTTTTTGTCAAGGACCCAAAGAGGGAATGACATCAAGAATGAGGCAAGATACGTCTGAAGCACAAAGGCAGGGTACCACTGGCTCTAAAATTGCTTGATGCCTGCCTTTTCAACTGTAACTATTTTATATCTAAGGGAAAACAATGACACATTTTAAACAAGTCTTCAATCATGAAAGGAAAGATTTAGACTAAATCCCAGGCTTCTTACCCAAACTTTCTATAGATAAGACAGAAATATGGCTGTGAATATAGCAAATGAGCTGCCAGACTTGCATGGCTTGGTAAGAATGGAATAAGTATGAATCCTGTACATAGGAAGGATCATAAATTATACAGAGGAACAACTCAAATGGAACTACAATACCTATGGTTATTCTTATTCTATACTAGTGAATATACAGATATATTAAAGAACAGGCATATATGGGTATATTCAGTCAATGTACATATATATTAATGAATGTAGAGAACATTAAAGAGCTTTTACATGCAGTGCTCCTCTAAAAACAATTGATTAAATTATGAATACATTTCAATGGCATATTCCATTCTGCAAGCCTAGAGGCTATATATGCATGATTCATCATCAACCATAACAACTTTGTTAAACTGCAAAAATAAAATAATATTTTTAAATGAGCTATAGCACCTATAAGCACCTACAAATTATTTTTAAATAATGTGAGGATATAGTGCCTTTGAAATCCAGTTACATCTTCCATTTCTTAGTCCATACTCCACTATGCTGATACTGCACTAAGTGTATGTACATACCTGCTTATCACGTTTTCTATCAGTAAAACCTTTCAAATAAGAGTCTGCTAAGATGAATTACACTCCTATTTCAATAAAAAATTCTGAAAACCATAAATTAACGTAATGTATATTTAAACTTAACTGTCTGTTACAATCCTGAATTACGACTTGTTGGAAATATATTTCATAAGTGAGTCGATATTTTTGGCAGTTCTTTAAAACAAGAACCTCACTATACTCAGTAATCATCCACATCTGTTACAGTTTAAAAGAGAAAAGGCATCAGATGCAGGCAAAATGCAGCAGAAATCTTTCAAACAGGATTTGAAAACCACTACAGATATTTTAACAGCCTTCATACAAAATACGTGAACAGAAAAAAAGTAGAAAAGATGACACAGAAATAAAATGTGAAAACTGGAGTACATTCAAGTGCTGTCCACCCCATGTCAAGTACTTACACCTATTACTCAGTGGACTATAGAAAGTGGAATACTTAAGGTTTAGATAAGAACTGGCAGGGACAGGATACTGAAAGAGCATAAATCTATCAGATCCATCATATATAGCCTCAAAAATAAAAATTCAAACCAATAACAGCTGCATGGCAATTTTCCCTGCATAGCAATTTTATGGGTGTCTTACAGTTCTGCTACTGCTCCAACAGCAATACCTACTATTGCTAAGTAGGTGATCATGTTTATATCCCCTAGCACCAGCTTGCTCCTCCCCAGTACTCTTCTCCAAAACAGCTGAAGAGCTTTGGTCTTTGTCCTTGTCTCTATTTTCCCATGTCTATTATGTTTTTATCTCTGTGTTTTCATTTATCTACCAATCCGCTGCTCCACCCCTTTCTCTCCACTTACTCCTTGTTTTAAGAATGAAAGGGAAAAGATTCAGCAAAGATTTTAATGCTACTTGGGAAAGGAAATAAGTTGGGAAAGACCCAGTAGAATGCTTGAAGTTTGTCACTTCAAAACAAGCTACAATAGGTGCACTCTTTGACGAGCATTTTACACAGCAGAAAAAGCTAAAGGCTTCACCACATGGTAGGGTCACATATGATCATAATACATGACCCAAGATGTATATAACCCTGTTCCATCATAAACACCACTGGTCCAAGTGACAGCCGATGCAGATGCAACACAGCACACAGTTGCAAATGAGAAAACAGAAGTTTTGCTTCTGATATCCTATTCCAATTGCAGACACTCTTCTGGTTTAGAGAGTTATAAATATTCTTCCTCAAGTTTACAGGTTACTGTGTACTCAAACGTTCAAAATTCACGATCATACTGCCTGCTTCCATGAAAGCTTAGTTATCACAGGAGAGCTACATTAGATTTTCTAATTAGGAATACTGAGGCTGATTTTATGCTTGCATGTGTTAAGTTGGATTCATATATTTCCTGACAAATGAAGAAAAAGGAAATTACAAAATCTATCACCACTTCAAGATGTCTTGCAGGGGAACTGTTATATTCCCACAGTGGGCTTCTGCCACAGAACTTACTGCTTGACATCCATGATTTCAAAATGTTAATATATACAAAATTCATCTGGGGTAAGAAAATTACTTAAGAGTTATAAATCTTCAAGTATTCCATGACACACTTTTTCTCCAAATCTAGATCCACATTTTCCTTCATACAGAATCTGTACATTTTTGTTCATGTAAGCCTGCAATGGATAATAAAATCCTCTTATTCTAATTTTATTACCACTGGGTAAATCAGTGATTGAAGTTACTTTAACAGTTCCACTCATACTTCAAAACAAATAGAAGCAGCGGTGAGATAGTCAGAGATTTTGAATGTATCTGCCAGATCTTCTCTTCATAGGGACTTTCACAAAAAAAGCATAGAGGCTTTAAACCAAAATACAGACAAATTAATACTATTTCAGATTTTAATAGAATAATTTTAAATAGTAAAATTTAAATAGTGGAAAATGTGTGGGCCCCACAAAATAAAAAGGATGTTAAAGGTACTTAAATGCATCCAGAGGAGGGCAACAAAGCTGGTGAAAGGGCTGGAAGGAATGTCCTATGAGGAGCAGCTAAGGGCTCTGGGTATGTCTGGTTTGGAGAGAAGGAGACCAAGGGGCAATCTCATAGCTCTCTGCAGCTTCCTGAGGAGGGGAAGTGGAGAGGGAGGTACTGATCTCTTCTCCGTGGTATCCAGTGATAGGACGCGTGGGAATGGTTCAAAGCTGCACCAGGGGAGGTTCAGACTTGACATTAGGAAGCACTCCTTTACAGAAAGAGTGGTCAAAGACTGGAATGGGCTTCCTAGAGAGGTCGTCAATGCCCCATGCCTGTCAGTGTTTAAGAGGCATTTGGACAATAACCTTAATGACATGCTTTAACTTGGTTAGCCCAAAATTGTTCAGTCAGTTGGACTAGATGATTGTTGCAGGCCCTTTCCAACTGAACTATTCCATTCTAAACAGAAAATAATAAAGTTAGTAAGGAAGACCCAATTAGTTATAAACAAAGGAGGATAAAAAAACTTTTTCCTGCCCGTTTTGCCGCAGCATACAGGTCCTTGCCTCAAAATTTGGTTTTATAAACATCAATTAGATTTGCAATCGGTCAAAAATTAAGTGCTCAGAAAGTTCTTTCTGTCTTCACTGAGGACTCAATGGCTGCACCAGGTTCCTTTCAGAAGCTCCTACCTGGGCTGTGGCTTGCCACTTGCACGTTATTTCCTAGTTACTGCTACACCACAGTAGTATCTTCACACCTCTCACTGCTCCCAAGCTCAGGAGAAAGAAAGGAACCATTCCTCCCCTCCCCAGTTCATCCAGTTCAGTCCCAATTCAGCCATTTCTAAGAGAAAATAATGGTGAACAAATATTGCCTATCAAAGACGGTTTTCAGAAAGTAACAGTACGTTCTGTAAAAGCTAGTCTAGGAGTCAGTTTTGTTACTAGTCTTGTTTAAGATTCACATCAGGGAAGCTAGTGAAGAAACATGCAGCGGAACATTTATTATGATGCTTTTATGCAGATCAGGTTGAAAATTAATTGAGTGACAAATCAGGTGTCTGATGTTAGAGAATGGATGAGATCCAACTTCTATATAGCTGACTCCAGACAAGATCAAAAGCTTGGAAATAAGCAACTACTAGAGTAACTAGTGTGACTCTTGGGAGCGCTCTGTCATCTGTGACTCACATTTGCAACGCTGAGATGTTACTAAATCTAGGATCAGAGAACTGCAAAAATCACAGCCGCTATAGCTTCAGTGATTCTATACATACTCAGATACTATATTTTTCCATTTCTATGCCTCCTATTCCATGTAGAGACTAGTGTACTTCAAAATATCAGTCATAGATAGGAGTGAACTGAGGGCAAAAACCATCCATTTGTTGAGAAGTTATATGGAAAAAACACAACAGCAATTTCCTAAATACAAATAGCAGGAATTCTAGTCACTGACTTAAACAGTGAAGACAGTTAGACATCAGTAGCACAGAGAAAAATATTTTCAAACTAACAAGCCTGGTACCACCTCCTTCCTCCTGTAAGATCTGGTACTCACTTCTTTTATTACCTTATCCTGGATTAACAAATATTCTGGCTCTGCTACACAATTCTAATTACCTCCAGATAAACACCATCTCAAATTATCACCCTGGAGCCATAAACAAGACAGGAGGTTGAAGATAACTAAAAAAAGGTAACAGAACATAGCCAAAACCAAGAACTGCAATTTCTTGTAAAAGTCCAGTAATCATTAGAATGAAGTACAGAGCACAGATCTTTAAAATTAGGTTATCAGATTTTAATTTTTTTTAGATAAGATCTGCACATTTATCTTCTGTTATCAGTTCTACCAATTCAATACTGATCTACACTTTAGCATCACAAAATTTTTGCAGCCAAGGAATTTTCTGAGTTTTTTCAGATACTCATTCATGATTAAATAAACAATACAGGCCAATTTATTTATTTATTCATTTCAAAATCCACACTGGCTCAAAACCAATTTAGAATACAACTTTTTTCTTTGGTGCCAAGGCACAAAAATTCGACTTCTTAAGTAAAATAATAGAGATTATTTCAACAGCTATTACTGACATGGTCTCTGACCCTGTCATCTTGGTAGCTTTTGCCTAGAAAATACAAGTAGTTTGACCTGGAAGTCACAATAAACTTCCAGAAAAGCCTCACTCATTGAACATATTCATTTTCTGAAAATTAAAATATTATATAGACAAACTCTTTACTGGACTTGATTTCATTCATTCAAGTTTCAAAAATACATGCTTGAAGGCACACACTATTATGTGTGTCAGCTACAAATACTGAGAAGCCGAGACAAATTCTTGCCTGAACTCTCTTGTTTAGGCCCATTTAACTTGTATCCCTGAGATTAACTTCCCTAAAATCTAAATCTGCATCTAACTTTCCTGCCTCTGGCCCATTTGCAGGGATAAAGGAGACATAATACTTTCTACTATTATTATTTGGGGGTTGGCAGGAATCTTCTGGGCAGAAAATACTTGGAGTTTCGTATAAAGTTCTGTTCACAAAATGAAATCTATAAAATGCTTTTTAATCTAAGGATAGACTTGATTAAAATTAGTATTTATATATAATCTGGGAACCCAAGGGGCTCCAAGTTGATCTTGAACCAGATTCAGAATTTCATGTGAGTTGTCCAACATTGATATTTCAATCTAATATGAATACAAAGTACAAGATGAAATACCAATTTAAAATATTGCAGAAAATCCAAATATTTTCAGACTAATGTTTCTTGATCTTCAGTCAACTGGTCTACAGTAAGAAATATGAGTCACCACTCAGAGAGCAAAAGCAAAGGGCAACTCCTGTAGTTATCAAATTAGAAGTTACAAAATTTGTTTTACATCATATCCCATAGAAAACAACAGGTAAACATTCACTGCACCTAACAAAAGCACTTCAGGGAACTGCTCTGTATAATTCTTTCTAAAGGTGAAAGTTTTGGCTGATACCTGAAGAACTAGCCAGAGAAAAATTGCTAAATGTTAACAGTACTTTCAGAAAAGCATGGCTCATTCATATTTTACAAGATTTGCATTAGATTATTCTATTATTACTTACAATACAGAGACATTACAGAAGATTTCCAGCATCACCAGCAACAGGCAGGAAATACTCGGCAAGTGCCAATAGCCCTGCCATTCTTGGCAGCCAAAATTATAAACATGACTCAACAATGGCTAGGTATTTAAATGTTAAAAAAACCCAAATCAAAACAAAAAAAAACCCAAAACCCACACACTCCCTAAAATCATGTTAGAGCATATTGTGCCTACAGTCACAGAAGACATTACAGTGATATTAACAAGGCAGAAATTATGTGATATAGTGCCAGCAAGCCACATTACCCTTAACTATTCTTTCTTCTTTGTAGTCAACAATGTACTCTCCCTTACAAAATATTTTTTTCAACTTCTACCAGGAACCATTTTGAAACTATAATAAAAGGACAGAATTGAACCTATTTGTCTTCATGTAAATTCTAGATAAATTTTGTACGTATACATATATGTATGGTGGTGAAAACTGTCTGCAAGTAGAAGATCTTTTGGAATATCCTTCTCCTCAGACAAGATTTTCAGGCAGAAATAGAGAACAGTAGGATAATGGGACACAGAAAAACTTCCAACCTGATTTGACTATTTAGTAATTAATTGAACATGTGGAAGTCATGTTCTCTTTAAATGACTGCATCAAGATAATTAGATGCACCAAGAAGATTACAGGCATGCAAAGGACTGTTTAGCCTCCACATACATACCTTTCGTTGTTTAATGAAGTATACAGTGCTTAAGCATGTTATGATTGAGCATAGAATAACAAGTCTTTTCACTTTTCAGTTATTTACTAAGTGCTGTTTGTGCTGCCAGATGGCAGATCTTAGACAAGAAAAATCTACCAATAAAACTGAAATTTCAGAGCACCACTGTAGGCTACATAGTATCTTTAGTCACCTTCAGCAGCTTGAAATGCCTTGAGTGGGGTTGGTATGATAAAACTCTAAAGATAAGCCTGAGTTAATTGCCAGGAATAATATTTCCCTCACATAGACAAGAGGCCAAATAATTGAATCAAATACAGCAGAAAAATGTGTAATAATTATATATGGCTGAATGTTAAAAATCACAAAAATCCAAATTAGAAGACAGACATCTTTGACAAGAGAACGAAACAAATTAGCCCTGGTGCTCTTTCATTCATTCAGATTACAAACATACTAACCATCCTTAATTATTACTTCTCTGCAGTTTTTTGCCCCCTCAAAAAAGGGGCTTTACTTAAAGCTATATCTGATTTTTTAAAAATGTAATTTTTTAAGGTATTTTCCAAATACTGTGACCTACAAAATCAGATTTTACAGCGAGGCAGAATTTTAAATGTACTGCACAATTAAATGAGACATGACTGGAATCAGTCTTGGCTCCCACTAACAGTTTTTCTAAGCAAGGCAGGAATTATAAGATTGTATTCTTCATACTTTATGAGCACATAAATTCACAAAATCAAGCAAACTAGTAATCAACAGAATCAGCAAAATCTTAATTTAGATGTGTTTTAAACAATTGTTCTTCTACATGAAGATCCTAAAAGAAAGCTTTCAAAAATTGAACCTACCTAGCCTAGCTGTCAGTTCTTCTTTTTGTTTTGCATGTTTCTCATGTCCATTCCTTGCATCATCGCTCACCTCAGTCTTTGTCATATATTGATTTTCTTCACTTGTCCTTTTGCCATGTCAATCTTATAACTGCTTCTCTCTGTTTGTGTATTCTATCTGCCTTTTCCACCCCACAGCTGATGTTTCTCTTTCAGTTAAAGGAGATTTCTGGCTACTTCTGATGTGCATGGGCATACCAAATGCCCAACTACTGTTTTTAAAACTTAAATTGCCTTTCACAATGCAAATAGACACATCTTGTGTGATAATTTTATACCCAGCTGAAAAAAAAAAAAAAAGTAAATATTGGTTTAAAGTATGCAGTCAAAGAAGTTGCTGTAAACTCTAAATCGCTGTAAGTTTTGTGGTTTGATAGTTGCCAAATCTCCCAGCCAGACCCAGTATGGCATATAAACAAATATGTACAATTTAAGACACAATAGCACTATAAACACTTTTTTTAAGCATGAGAAAATGCAGATCTTTCTGTTACTAAAAACTGAGTCCCTACTGAAAAATATGTAGCTATGTGCTGTACTGGGTATTGCTAATAGGGCTCCATTAATCTGTTCCTTATTTGTAAATAGTCCCAAACATAAGACAAAGATCTCTTTATCCCTGCACTAAGTCTGTTCCTTGAGGTATGCCACCATATATATGCCACTCAAAACTTACTTCATATATCCTGAAGACAGTTGTTTGATTACCAATTGTCAAGACCAACAAAATTCAACAGGTCAGACTTGTTTACCACAAGCTTGCCTACTACAGTCTGGGAGTATTTGTTTAAATGGCAGACACCAATCAAAAGACCTCCATGTCATATAAAGATACCAAACACAAACAGCACATGTATTTTTATGGTCACCAGTAACAAAGGTCAGGAAAACTGGCTTTTACCATTTCTTCCATGCCCCCTTCTCCAGCCCAAATGTCAAGAGGAATAAAATGTCACAGTTTTCTCCACTTCTCTGTCACTGCGTCTCTTCCTACCTTATTATATAGTCTCTTACTCCTTAGCAGGATCTTTATTTTTACCCCTCTTATCTCCCCTGCTATATGGGAAGCACAAATGGCTGCATATGACCTATTTGCAAGAGAGCAGCATCCATCTCTTTTGTATCTCCTTCCTCATCAAGTCACTTCTCACACTGGCACTTCCTATCCTACTATTATCTTTCCTTCATTACCAAGATATTAGCTCCTGCCTCAACAGTCTGTGATTCTAACTTCTTCCATCTAAAGAAAATTAAAGAACCAGATGAAATTCCATCTCAATTGATCAGAAATAAAAAAGAAACAGAAAAGCAGATAACAGAACCTGACAAGCAGAAAAGTACAATGTGATCAAATGAAAGTATTCTTAAGTAATTATTTCATTAAATGTATAGGACAAGCAATGAGTTCCATTAAATTTGAAGGGCTTGCATCACCAAACTTTTTCACTCTACACATTTCCAGGGCACAAATAATTGAGACAAAACTGAAATCTCATTTCCAGTGTAAGAAGTATACCAGAAAACATAAGCACTCACTGCATTTGTACAATAAACCAGACAGCATACTTTCTGTTTTAATATGTAAAAATTTAAGCATGAGAAAGCTTCAAACACTAACTTCTGAGGTATGAAAAGTACTATCCCTTCCTAATGTCTTCTGGCTCACACAGTATAAAATACTTTTTTCAAATTACAGAATATCACATGTAATACCTTGCTGACTGAAATATGACAGAAAACCATTGTAGAGGCAGTGTCAAAACCTAAATTAAAACCCCAAAATACAGTTTACCTGTTTTTCCCAAATCACATAAAACAGTGAAGAGTACAGCTTATATATAGTATTCATGCTTTCTACTGTTTATCAATAGGGTCATTTAAAATTTAATTTATATAATAATTCAGCAAGTCTGCTATATGCAGCATTATACACTTAAGATTATACATAATTGTACAAATAGCCTGAACTGACGTCATAATCCTTCATCATATGATGAAGGACAGGTATTGCTAACTTACAGTGAAACTAATCACAGGCTTGATGATTATTATTTGGTGCAAAACTGAGCCTTTCCCCTACCTCAAGTGGAAATCCTATACAGTATATATATGCAAAATCTCCAAGCATTTCTGGTTATACTGCAATAATAGATGGGATATCCATTAGTCAATACACCGTTACATTATTTTCATATCAAATGAATCTTACTACCAATAGTTTTTATAAGCCTCCAAGAGAAATCAGAAAAAAGTCCGGAAAGCAGCAGTTCTGTGCATGAAGCTCCAAATCATACAGTGAAGTATGAATAAAAGTTTTACTGCAGAAAATAATTGTTAATATAAAATTGCTGCTAAAGGTTTTCGGCCAACTGCGATTCAAAATGTAGTATACTTTACTAAGTGAATTACATAAACTATTTTTTATACACAGAAAAAAAGCCTGAAAAGGGTTACACAGTCACCCAGACAGTAAGAATATGCAAATACTTCTGTAAATTCCATTGAGGTTAGACATGGATTAACATGCAAAAGCAACATAAACAAAACGCAGCTGTGAATATTGGAAAGATCTGAACTAATCTTCTAACACAAGCCTGAGAAAACTCCTGTACAGAGACTTGCTGAACTTTTCAATTCCATGTCACGGTAGTTGGGACATCAGATGTCTTTGCATGACTGGCTTGTCACTTGTTTAACATCAAGTGTAAAAAACTCTTTGATGGTTCTACAGCATGCTAGAAAAGGTTTAAGATAATATTTTCTGAATATAATTATTTCAGAATTATTTAATAACCCCAAACAAAACTAATTTTTAATCAAAGGAATAACTCTAATTATTGATAAAATACAAAAATACTTCAGTAACTACAGAGTCATCTGCTATAGCCAGCACTGTAATTTCATGGTGATTATATGTCATTTATGTAAATAACTGACTCAAATTTCTAAAATAGGTTTTATTTTCAAAGATACTGCATTAACTGGAGATAGTTTAGGACCATCATAAAAAACTGGCATTTAAGTTTGCTAAGCCTGAAATTGCTTAAGAGATCTTACTATATTTTTGTTTAAACACCTGGAGTAGTGTAGCATGCTTCAGGGACATTACACCATTAGTAAACATACAATCTATAGTTTAAGAATTCCACATGTATCTCTAGTGAACGTTATATGATTACTAAGATAAACACAGCTAATTTGTTCACATAAGCCTATTTTAAACCCCACGTCTGGGAAAAATGTGGATTCCACAAATCTTAGCACACTCAGACCAATCAGCTGTTCGTGACTTCAGCAGTCTTCATGGGATAGCCTTCATGTTCATCTTGCATTTTAAAAAAAGTATAAAACACTGTCTCAACATGGATTCACTCTCCACTCAATAACATATACTGAGAAAATAAAGCCCGTCTCCCGAATAAAATGCTTCCCCTCACAGTTTTGATTAAACATCTCAAGCTCAGCATCTCAGAACTGAACTGGCTGTTCTCAATACGACCAAAAAACTTGGCAATGATAGAGGCCTGTACTGGTTTGCAGTTGAAAACACTCCTGCCTCCCTTGTTTCTACAAGCTTCTGTTTATCTTCTCCCTTGCAGATAAACATCTCAATATATCTTTCTTAAATTTCTTTTATTTGTCTAAGAGTACAGATTCAGTGACATGACTGGTAGTCTTCTGCTTTTTGTACAGAAAGTACACAATTTTTGTCTCTCCACAGTTTAAATGCTAATCTCATATTTGAATTCCAATGCTTTTACTTGAGTAACTATTTTATTTTACTCAAAGTTGTTTATTACTAAAGATCCTTTCTTTATTGGAGCTGGTCAAGCATAATAATGTTGTCCTCTTTTCTGCTTCCTACCTTCCTAGTAATATATTTCCTAGACCTCAGTCTCGTCTTGGCTTTCACAGACAAATTTTAAAAACAAATAAAGCACAAAAATGATAATAAATATTCAAAAGAACCAATTTAGTAATCAAGATAATAATAGTATTTGCATTATATTAGATTTTATCGTTTAATATTTGATTAATATTACAAGAGCTATTTACCTGATGAGTATGAAAGATTATTGACTTTTTGAATTAAGACCACCTTTGTGGTTTAAGATTCTAGCACACCAAACAATCAAATGCTGGTCCAAGCCTATAAGTCTTTGATATTATTACATGGAAAAACAAAAATTTAAAAAGAAAGAAATATGCAACTAACAAAATACATATGGATAAGTGAATTGAATTTTCCATTCTGAATTAGGACGTTGGTCCATTGAGGTTGAAGCAGGAAGTGGTGTGACTTGCAAATCTATTGTGAATTACAGGTCATCTGAGATAGAAGAAATCATCTAATTCTACTCCTTTCTCTAGAAATAGGAGTAGAATAGAGTAGCTAGATAGAATATTTACTTAGTGCTTCAATTACTGTAAATGAAAAAAATGAAGCAAAGCTGTCTTATGTAAGCCGAATCTCTTAAAGGCATGTTTGGGGCTTTTTTTAAAGGAAATTTAAAAATTATTACTCAAAAGACTAAATTTTCTCCTTTTCTTCCCTTTACTTAAAGGCTCTAATAATCTTAAATTTAAATAAAATCTTTTGTTCACCAAACTTAAGCAAATACTGCAATAAATCAGACATCAATTTATCATTTGTTCTACTATGCTAATGTAACAGATACCCAGTTTGGGGATACAAAGAACAAGTCAACTTGTTAGCTTTTAGTATCCAAAAAAAGGGACATAATGAAACTGCTGGTCTCAATTTTCTCACTGTATGTCTCAAAATATTTACAAAAGATAATTTTTCTCACTAAACAGTAGTAGTTATGTGTTGTCACGCTCATTGAGACATGAAGAACTCATCACACTCTCAGTAAAAAGACTGGGGCTGTAACAACAATTTCCCTCAAACACATTATTCTTGACAAACAGAAGTGAGAGGAGACTCCTATTCTGTTCACCAGTTAATGCAGCTTGTCTGGTAGGACTTGAAAGAGATTTTACTTTCCTAACAAAATGGTTGGTGCTATCATTCTAGAGGGCATTTAATCTTATGTTTTCCTAGCTTACAGTTTCAGTTAGGAAGGGGAAAAAAAAAAAAATATATATATATATATATTCAGTATACACCAGGCACCAGACTTCAAGACAAGACAGAACTTTCTCTCCTTGGTTAAATAAAGACAGCTGACTGAAAATAACTTAAACTCACAAAAATATATATCATTAGGTTTTGGATCAAATTATTTCAGACGCAGTCAGATCAGTGGTCTAGCTACTGACATGTCACTGTGATTTATAGTGAACACAGTTGTTTTGAGGAAAATAGAAAATAGTCACAACCAACCTTCCCCTTCCTTGCACACTCCACAAATTACCATGCAAATCTGAAAAAGGCAATTATCTTCAAACATTCTTCAGGAAACTTCCTCCTAAACCTTTGAATGTACTAGGGTGCAGAACTCCTTGCAAAACCCTTGTGCATTTCTTATTATAAAACCTATATGCTCTAGTGCGTTTAATTCTTTCTGAATGTGAGACTTTTACTACAATATGATTCTTTAGAAAGGAATTTGTCACCTTTCATGTTCAAACTTCATCTTATACTATGAAACAGAATGAAAGGCATTCCTATGTAACTCACAGATTATCTCTGTCACAGCACTGTTTCTTTTCAAAAGGTCACAATTATTTCGGCATCATTTCATACAAGAATACTTCCATGCTCCTCATACTTTGTTTCCCACGTCCCGAACTTCAAAGGTGGCAATAGTACTGTTCCTGCAAATTGTGAGACTACCGTCTGACTCATCATCTTAGCATTCCTTTGTCCTTACTCTGTTTTTCTCTGCTTGTTCAGGAGGAAAACATGAAGAATTATTCTGAAGTGATGACATCCTAAACGAGAGGATCAGCTGCATTCACACCTGACAAAACCTTGCTTAGGGGAAGAAGTAGGAAGGAAAGGCAGACTGTTAAAAGGAGACCGGAGTCGATTTAATCATTAGGTAAGAGGGTTTCTCTACAGTGACAAGATTCCTTAAGAGTTAAACTGGATATGGTTACCATGGAGCTAAGACTCCCACAGAAGAAAAATTACTGCATTTTGAAACATTTGTTGGAAGCACACAGGCAGCCAAATAAATGACACTGCACCACTTCCAGGCTTTATTAGGTCACTTAAATTCTACCTGCAAGTGGAAGCTCAGGGGAGGGGTTTTTACAGGCTTTTACTGAATATTTCAGCCATAGCCTTTCTAATTTAGAAATCTCTGCCTGAGAACTGCAGATAAGTTCCTTGTGCAATGCAAGACTTTGCTATATTAATACAATTACTTATTACCAACAATGGTTCTAAGGAAACTGAGGGGCACGGTATAACTATGAATGGAAAAAAACCCCACCCAAACAATAGAAAAAGACAAAGAAAATGCTGACTTCAATCTTTCCCCTTCTTTGTTAGGAACTGCATTTCTACTGTTGAATATGATAATATAAATGGTGTCCCATGCCTAAAAGAATTACAGCTATAAAAGTTACCTCTCAGTAGCTGGGCAAGACACTGTCTTACATGAAATGTGTTTGTCTTTTTCCCCAAACCTAATTAATGCATACTCCAAGGAAAGAGGATTTGCCAGTTCTGAAGCTATGGTGACAAGGGCATGGTCAAGTTTCTGGGAAATTTTTAGCTGAAACTATTCTATAATCTGCAGAAGTAAACTATCATGCAGAAGGATAGTACAGCAGTTAGCTCTAATATCTTTATCAATGATCTGGATGAGGGGGATTGAGTGCACCCTCACTAAGTTTGTAGATGACTCCAAGATGAGCAGGACTGCTAATCTGCTTGGGGGTAGGGAGGTTCTACAGAGGGATCTGGACAGGCTGGATCGATGAGCCAAGGCCAATTGTATGAGGTTCAAGGCCAAGTGCCAGGTCCTGCACTTGGGTCACAACAACCCCATGCAACGCTTCAGGCTTGGGGAAGAGTGGCTGGAAAGCCGCCTAGTAGAAAAGGACCTGGGGGTGTTGGTCAACAGTCAGCTGAATGTGAGTATGCCCAAGTGGTGAAGAAGGCCAACAGTATCCTGGCTTGCATCAGAAATGGTGTGGCCAGCAGGATTAGGGAGGTGATTGTCTCCCCGTGCTCAGCACTGGTGAGGCTACACCTTGAATATTGTGTTCAGTTTTGGACCCCTTGCTACAAGGACACTGAGTTGCTGGAGTGTGTCCAGAGAAGGGCAACAAAGCTGGTGGAGGGTCTGGAGCACAAGCCTTATGAGGAGCAGCTGAGGGAACTGGGGTTGGTTAGTCAAGAAGAGGAGGCTGAGGGGAGACTTCATTGCTCTTTACAACTACCTGAAAGGAGGTTGTAACAAGGTGAGGGTCAGTCTCTTCTTCCAAGTAACTAGTGATAGGATAAAAGGAAACGGCTTTAAGTTGCACATGGAGAGGTTTAAATTGGATATAAAGGAAAATTTCTTCACCGAAAAGGTTATCAGGCATCAGAACAGGCTGCCCAGGGCAGTGGCTGAGTCACCATCCCTGGTGGTATTTAGAAGACATGTAGGTGTGGTGCTTAGGGACATGGTGTAGTGGTGGACTTGGCAATGCTAGGTTTACAGTTGGACTTAATGATTTTAAAGGTTTTTTCCAACCTAAATGATTCTGTGATTCTAGGATTCTTCCCTATGATGCTATAAGGACAAAGGATATTCCCGGAATTACTTCTTTCTGAATCGGAATTAAATGTCCTTCAAAACTAAAATGTGATACTGAACAGAAATATGACCACCAAAAAAGAATACCCTTAAGAGTATCAAAAGCAGCATGAAGCTCCTCTTTAACCAATGCCAATGTAGAGAGTAGTGACTACTTGTGTACCTGACATTTCACTACTTTCTCTAAAACTTTACAGACAGTGACCGCACTGGCACAAGACCACACATTTAACTCAGCACGAACCTGGGAAATATATCGTCCTGTACCTACCAGAACCTTGCCATAAAATACCTTAGCATGACTTCAGGTACCAAACAGGCCAAGGACTGTTCCCAATAAGCAGTACAGAAAAGGTCACCCTGTGTAATTAGTTTAGCTGTATGCACGTAGGCTGTGCACTTCCACTTCACCTCAAGGCTGGAGAATTGACTGTGGCTATTTCATTTACTAGCATAGTCAGAGACTTTGCTGCCTTCAGAGAAGGATTAAAAGTGAAGCTTGTATCTTTTTAGGTTTGTCTCTAGGTTGCATTTATATTCTTTAAAATATGTCAAACGGCGTTGCTATGAAGGGTGAGCAAGTCCTGGACAAGGAAACAGGAAAGGATTACCTCACTGTCCAAGAAGTGGTTGTCATCTATGTTTAAGGGAGACTCAGCCAGCAGGAGTATAAACAAGAGATAAAATTGCGAGCAAAGCAAAGATCCAGTCACATGAAAGTAAGCTAAGCAAACTCGGGTTACTTATTCCAGAAAAGTCAAACTGGAGAGGGAATAGAATTCTTTTTTATAATTATATTGATAGGTGACACTGTTGGCACACAGGAAAAAATACAAATACCTTTAAGCTGAAAAACTGAAGGAAGATTACTAGACCAATGGATTTGTACCTTGATAAAAGTGCCAGGAAAAAAGATACAATTAGCTTTAAAATTGAACTGCAGTTCAAAATTAATTCAATTACTCAAAAAGTTCTTTCCAGTTCCATGCTCCTGTGATATGTAAATAAATGCTTCCACATGAAATGAACGCATACGCAAGACTAATCTAAGCAAAGATACTTCAGATGGATGCTGTGCAGTAAAAACGAGGTGAAGACAGCAAATAAACAGAAAGACTGAAAATTCTCAATGACTTTACAAGTCTGAAAAAGAACGTAACTTTGAGAAGCAATGACAGTAGAATTTCAGTGTTCTCAACAAGGTATCTTTATCTGCTTGTTGCGTTCCTTTTGTAGTTAAGAAGATGGGGCCTGCTAATTTTTGAATATAGATTCTACTTTGAAGGGTTTTTTTTCCACAAAAAAAATACCCACTTATTTGAAGCAAGCTCCTTTTAAGACTTCTAATTTTGGCAAGCCATGCATGTCAAAATGAATAAAAAGCCTCTCATTTCTTATAATTTCTTGAATTTTTTTATGACCTCAAGCAACAAGAGTCAGGAGGATGGTTGTTCTCACTCTTTACAGACTCAGGTAGAGCTAAAGGGGAAATGTATATAAACTGGTGTCTCAGCCTCTCTCTCTCTTTCCAACCTCTCCCTGTGAATACTTGCTACTAATACATACTCGCAGTGACTGAATATAAAGATTACTTGTCTTCCTAGTCAAGTCTACCCCCATACTTCCTTTTTATTTTTTGATCACTATGGTATTACTATCCTTCTTGTCACAACAAAAAAATCCATCTCTGTGGGATAATCACACCTTAGTCTTTTCCTTTTTAGTTCTTATCACATTAAATAATTGTTTTACAACTCATCCCTCCTTTAGCTGTTATCCTTTCAATCAAGCAAATTTGCATTCCTGATAAATTTGTGGGACTAATCACAAACATCCACCTACAAAATATTCAAGTTTGGACTGGTTTTTTGTTTTGATTGGGGGATCATCTCCCACAGATTGAATGTTCCTGCAGATGTAATCTACTACCTCTTTTTCTGTTTTATTTTTTTTCTTTCTTTAAAATCGTAATTTTGTAGTGTAACAACATTTCAATTGTGTTATGATTTACTTATTCTCATGCTGACCAAAGTCTCATTTTCCTTGTGTGCTCATCTGCATCCTGTCCACCCACAGATAAGCTCTTTCTATCAGGGAATGTACTGCTTTCTTGTGCTTGTACAGCAACCAGCACACCCTAGCCCTTGTCTGGGTGCAACAGTATTGCCAATTTTCACATTAAAACCATTCAAATATGTTAAAAAAAGTTGCTTGCCAAGACAGTCACTATATTTGTATTCAATCACATGTACTAGACATTATTTTCCTTACTTACATTAACACCACAGCCTGAAGATAAACAGCTGCAAACAAAGAGTCCTTCAGACCATATTAATTAGGGTAGAACACGGGTTTTCATCATAGTTCACTTGAGGTGGTTTAAGATAATTAGCTGAAGTTTGGCCATCGTTAGATCTCAGGACTGAAATTACTACTCAGTGTAACATAAGGCATGGTTGTTCAACTATGTTGAATAATTGTTTCACTAGCAAATCTTCACATAAACATAGAAATTAAATTTCTGATTCTTGTTGTTCAATATATGCATTAGATCTCCCTTTTTTAATCTGCAAGCTTTCACTTTTAGCACATTTGCCTTCCAACTAATTACTATTTAGCAACACTACACTTTCACCACATGTAACTCAAGGACTGACCCTTACATGTACCTGTGACATATTATCAAGTTCTACCTATGCACAGTACACTAACTTGCAAAGAACTGAAGACCAGGCCAACAGCCAGTGACCCAAGCACAGCTAGTGGTCACAAGAGCCATGCAAACTATGCATGTACCAGGCAGAAAATAACCAGAGTGAACAGCAATTGCTATACACATATAATATTTTAACAGAAGAAGAAATACTCAGGAAGGAGCAGTTGTTGCCATTGATTCAGAGGACTATTTTAGGACAGCAGCACATTGCCCAACATTGTCTAAGGCAATATTTCTGCAAACATTGTAACTCTTCATCTTGTGTATCGCCCCAAAATGCTTACATGATCAATGAGCAATTATCCTACAAACAAACTTCTAACCTTGCATTTGATGAGTATGAAAAAGTACAGAACCCACAGCCATCTAAAGAAACTAAAGAATGGTCACATGTGCCAAAAACCCAGACTATGTAAATTACTACTTGAACAAAAGCAGACAAAAGTTATCCTCAAGACACCACCTCAGCCACTGAAGAAAACAGCACCTGGACAGTGGTACGATCTGATGGGGGCTAACTCAGCACTGCTAAAAGCTCGCTACTTTTGCCATGTTTACACAATATACCCAGATTTCAGTAAATAACAAGTGTCTTAGCCTCTGTCCTCTGCAACTGCACTTGAGAAGAATAGCTTTGTGACTTCTATTGTAACAACTGTAAACCCCAGTTTACTGCGAAAACACCAGGCTCAAGGAATGATAGTATGAAAGGTATCTGAATCTGGTTTTCTGAGATATCTAAATTACACACCTAGCTGATAGGGTGTTTCCCTACAGCAACGGGTGCTGGATATTTAAGGGATGCACAAAGAAAAAGGTTTGGATATTGTTAACTGACATGGCCTGGAAGTAACTCAAGGTCAAGATAATCTATCAGCTCCCATGTTATTATTGACATCTATTATTACTTCTACTGTCTGGGTTTTTTTGATAAAGAAATAAAAGACAGAGATAAAAGATAAAAGTAGTAAATGGACTAGGGTAAAGTTAGATTGCATGAACACATGACAGAGCTATGTGACTATGTGCTTAATATTCTAAACATTCTAGAAACATTCTTAGAAACATTCTACTGATGTCACAGATTACCTGAAACAGAATATCACCACTATCATCTTCATACCATCTTTTTCTTTTCCTTGAAGATTTTGCCCCCATTTTCTATGTTGTGGTGAACACATTTCACCCATTAGAACGTTATGATTTATGATTCTAAATGGTCTTCGTATTGGCAAGGATAGGAAAGGTCATACTGCCACTCTAATTGACAGGTTAAGCCTTATATACAGGTCCTTATTTAGTCAATGATGTTATTTAAACCTAAGGTCAACCTTGTGAGAAGCTGACTTGGGAAGATCCCTGGCAAACAAAAATGGCGAAGTCTTTCTAACAAAAACAAACTTCTGTCATGAAATAGAAGTTACAGACTTAATCTAGAATATTCCATAACATCAGGCTTCCTGAATTTCAAATTAATCATGGACAGTCTGTACTTCCCAATTCAGCTTCTCTCAAAGTTGGTGTTTTTTTCAGTAACAAGGCACCAGTGGATACAACTTTACAGCTTACTGCTTGTGCAGCAGTATGACAAGAAATAGGAACTATACTCCAGTTAGCAGTAAAAGGTCATATATGACAGCTTCTGCAACTTATCTGCAGTTAGGCTAGCTAGGGCATCCACAATGAGTCATCAAATTGTGGCATTTCAAAGCAAAAATGAGGAAAAGCCTGAATAAGAAAAACATTTTATCTTCCAATACAATTATCTTCCTTAAGAATGTTATTTAACATTATTAATATGTTTTCATAAATGGAAAGTTTAAATGCAGGTGACAACCTACTTTTTTTCTCCTTGAGGAAACTCACTATTGTGTTATAACTTCATGATTAGAGTGTATTCTATAGTGGAAGAGCAATCTGGCTGTTTAAACAATTTTTACAACAAATGACATATCATACCAAGTTCTTCTTTTAGACCTTACCATTTGTTCACGTCTGGCTGGTTTAGTAGCTGCTACATGCTGCTCTTAACTTTCACAATCATACGAACATACCATACAGCATAGTTAATTTCATGCATAAAGGAGATCAGGTATAAAAATGCCTAACTGAAACATTTCTGAAACTCAGATTTTCATAAGTAAAGCAGTTCTTCCTCAAGCCAAGTTTGATATACTAAGCTCTTAGTATTTCATACATTAAACTGAAGTAACTATGGGAGAATGTTTACACCACTGGCGAAGAATACAACCCCACAGCCTATACCCTTCTCCAGTAACACAATTATATTCACTTCTATGAAACAAACTTTGGCCAGTAAGTTTGTCTTTTCAGTGCTACATAAAATTGTTGCTTCAAAATTGTAAGGGTGGAAACAAAGTCCTGCAGTAATTGCTGAATTTTCCTTCTCTTGCAAAACACAAGTTTATATTAACGTGCTTTTATTATTGAATCTTTTTTTTTGTAAATGCTACTATAGTTGATTTCATTATGTATGTACAGAGCAGCCTTTTTTTAATCTTTAAAAAATCAAAATATTAAAAAGAAGTTTTAAACACTACAAGAGATACATCAGCATCATTGTTATACAAAAAATACATCAACTTTATTAAGATAAAGAAAAACATTAAAAAAATATTATGGGTTTGACTAGACAAATTGAAAAATAATCCTATAATCCAAATAGTCTACAGTCATATTACCTGGTACAATATGAGATGCAATGTCACTTAACTGTACAGGTAGAAAGATTTTGGATCTTTACCCTATTTCCATTTTACAGAAGCAATTTTTTTAAAGTTTATGGATATCCTGAGAAAAACCACAATACACACAATAAATAAATCATGAATAAAACCAAACACCTAAAGCAAACATGAATAATCGTCATTCCCAGTGAGTGATGGAAGAGATTTATATTGATTGACAGAATTACTTTAAAGGGTTGTAACAGCAGAAGGTTCACTAAAACTGCTAGATTTCAGTTTAGTGAGGCTTAATTGAAACTTTTATAATAATCAACAATGATCCCTGATTCCAGTGAGAATACCTATCCATTAGAATCAAGGTTTTGTTTAAGTGTTAGTAATGAGGTACTACTCAGTAGTCAAGCACAAAACTATTTTACCTACTCATGAGACAGAGTTACACTAAAGACAGGGCCAATTTAATTTTACCCAAGACAGTCACCAGCATAGTAAGTAGAGAAAACTCTTGACATTGTCAAAAGCTTTTAGGTCACATTTTCTGTTACATTATGTTAAAAATAAAATAATACATCTAACATCCCAGTTGAAACCTCCAAGCGATTCAGTCATCAAAAGTGCTAGTCACCATCAGTCACTTTCTGTAACTTCATCTATACCAGAGTACCTACAACTATTTCCATGTATGGTAATAAAGTAACTAACAGAAATTAAGATAATGAAGGCTGAATTACACATTATTCAGGCAGGACTATTTTCAAGAGATCTGCAAATCCTTACTAAGAAAGGAAATAAGGAGTCTTATATTCAGTCGCATCACACAACTCTTACAGACAAGATTTAGGGTCTGCAAATTAGAAAGTTAATATTGTTCTATGCATTTTAAAAGAATCTCACTCCTTATTAATTCTAATAAATATAAATAGCACATAAAAGAAAAAATGGAAAGTTTTAAATTAAGATTTGGCACACATTATTAATACAGTTACTATTTACTTCCCATGGATAGTGACTGATGAGGAAATAAAATCTTATTAATCCCTATTAGCACTTTTTCCTGTTATGGTCAACATGTATGCAGCAAAGGATCTTTTACCCTCTGAATGTTCTTCAAGGAAATGTTACCTGGCAATAATAAATGCAAGCACTATATACACGATCAGACTGAGGTCTTCAAATTCTGAAGTCTGCCTTTCCCACCTTTGGCTACCTAGGAACTATAAAGTTCATTGATCTTTTGGAAAGTGCAGCAGAAATAGATATGCATTTTAGAAGAAAGTTATGCTAGTAAGTTGGAGTACAATATTGACAGTTTGGGAGTTTTTCTTTTTTTTTTTTTTTTTTTCAAATCAAAATGTTAACTGGCTGTGCACTGACTGTATCAACATTTCCATACATTATTAAACAGCTTCTGAATTCTACAAACTACTGACACTAAGTATTTTTAATAAGTACCAGGTGTATAGGTCTTCTGGACATATTCCATATACAGAAAAGATGAGACAGTGCAGACAATGAACTTCAGAGGGAGCCTTGGGAAATGGAAGTCATTTGGCCTTAAGCATTTTGATGAATCATCTGAGACATCTTAGTATATATTCTAAGCTTGATGATCCTTGTACTCCCATTTGTACATGGCACTGCTGATGCAATTTGAAAGCATGTTAAATCTTCAGTGTTTTAAATTAGTTCTGCATCTGCTGCTAAACAGCTGCCTCAAGTCTCCGAGTTGAAAGTATAAACTATTTGTACAAATAATAGAATTGTATTTAAGTTGCAGTTCTTTAGTATTGTAATTGGAGAGAATTCAAATGGTTGCAATTGAGTCAAGGGAAGTTGGTTTTCTGGCAAAAAGTATTGGAAAACCTGGTTAAGTGCTGAAGTAGCTGAAATGCTCAAGATTGACAGAGATGTTTGTTGTGGACTAAAAACAGCTCAGGCATGTGCTAACTACTCATCTTACTGAGGAACTAGCACTTGCTTATTTGGATAAAAGCCCAGTAGAAGGAACAAACCTGATGTTACTACTGAATCTTTCACCTTATGTTGCTGGTGTCTCTGCCACTGCTTCTATTGACTGAAGCTCCCACTCCTCACCATAGACAATGATGTGCCAGAAGAGGGAACTGGAAAAGAGAGGTTACCTGATCAACAGACTGGCCATCAGCACCTATTTACAGTCCTGTTAAGACTGAGAGTGGACTGACAGCAAGCGTACAATGGCTGACAAACACATGCATGTATGCATCATACTGCAGGTGAGAGACTACCAAAAGCAGATCTAGGAGGGGGAAAAAAAAATAATCAATTTTCCTGTAGGTTTTTATAATTCCTGTGCATATCCTAATCTTGTACTACTTTAGACACACTCTGAGGATGCCATGTATTTGCCAATTGTTCTTCAGAATATTACTGTAATTTTCAGAAAACAAGTTTCCAAAAGTTACCCAAGCGAATTAAGTATTTAGGAAGAAAACATCTTATGCAATTAGAACAACGTGCATTCTTTTAAAGTAATGTCCGGTACACAATTTTAAATCTCCCAGCATCAAAACCACTACATACTACTAACTCATAGTCATAAGGAATGGTCTGGTGACTTTTTAATGACACTAAAAGACAGAATGTTAAATTCAAAATTTCTACATTGAGCAGATAAACCAAAATATTAATTGAGGCATACATTAACACCTTATATTTTCTTTCTGAATCTTTTAAAGTGTATTTATATTAGCAATTGGTTCCTCAAATTGAGATGATAATTTTACTGTCTATAGAGGTCTGTGCTTATTATACATCTGCATTGTTATTATGTACCACTTGGGGAAACGTGTTTCATGAATGAAGTCAAGAAATATGTGACTTTAAAGTAGCTTCCTGTGATTGAATTTAATATACTCTAAGTAACTGTGTGTCAAATTTATTTTTCTTCTCCTCCCTGCCCCCAGCTTTGTTTTAATTTTTGGAATCTGTATCTAACGCACCTGGCAGCATTTGGCTGTGTGGTCACAGCACTGCCATGGGAACTGTGAAAGAAGCAATATTCACAGCTGGATTTCAATATGAATCATACCCAGTTAGCATGGCAGGGGATTAGAAACAAGGTACAGAGATCAGGCAACCCACTTAATGCATTCTATAAAAACGTGGGAACATCACTAGTAAACTCACTGGTTATTGCCAAAGATATTAATCCCCCTTTAGACACCAAAAATCAGAGCTTGAGCAGAAGACAAAGCCCCATGACAGCCACCAGTGGGGCTAGGGGGAAATAAGAAAATGCATGCTTGGAGTATTATTTTAGAATTACTTCATGGTCACAAATCCTATCAAAAAGTGTTCAATGCCAGGTTAGACAGGGCTTTGAACAACCCGGTCTAGTGGGAGATGTCCCTGCCCATGGCAGGGGGGTTAGAACTAGATGATCTTTAAGATCCCTTCCAACCCAAACCATTCTATCATTCAATGATTCTATCTGTTTTGCACATAGTGACAAACTAGGCAAACCTATTCACAAAGTTGAGAACACATGCAGGTGAAATTAAACAGAGCAACGTTATTTTCAAAGAAGGACGCTACAAGTTCTAAGAAACTTACCTCAGGATAAATTCATAAAATTAAGTATGACTTCCACAGTACAAACTGAAGGTTAATAAGGCAAGAAGAGTGACTACAAGTAGCTATACTGGTGACACCCTCAAGTTTAAGAAGCAAAAAAGAAATCTATTTGAAAGATTTATTTTTAAATGGGGTGGAATAGACATGGTGGAGGTTTTTTTGTACGACTTTTTTCTTCTTCTTACAAGACTTAGAAGTATGGACTCCTATATAATCATAAAAAAATGTGGCAACAGGATCAGAAGGGGGAGATTTCATGTACAGATACATAAACATTTAATTCAAAAAAATCACTTAAACTCCTAACACACACTGTTCTCAGAAGCATCTCAAGTTTTATATAACGTTATTCTTCCTTTCTTTTTACCCTTTCCCTAAAAGGAATTGACTGACTAATGGAAAACTACTGTAACATGAATTGCAGTACATTTCAGTGACAACAGACAAAATGTCCTAATTAATTTGAAAACAATACCATGGAACACTCTCAGCTGTTCAAGAAGCACGAAGAAACTGCGCCAGTTCCCTAAAAGGGGCTTCAGGAAAATTCCACTGATTTGATCGTAAGGCATTCCTTAGCCTTTGTGACTTCTGCTATACATAAATTTCTGTATCATTTTTATATAATTTCATACACAACTCTGTAAACAATTTCCGTATTTTCCCAGTTTTTAATTAATCACTGCTAAGAACTTCTCCCTAGAAATAAGATCTTCCATTATTTTATGACATTTGTCCGATATAGTCGTTTGCAAGTATTTATCTGGTGAGCATTATACAGCAGATTTTTGTACTTTATTGTATCAAGCCATGGAGATCTGTGCTACAGAATACAACATGCAGTTAGTAGCAAAACTGTTAGATATTAAGTTGGACTATTAAGGACAAATTATTTTAATGTTTCCACTTCACACATTCTTTGTTATGTCACTAGGGATACACCACTAGGGACACAAATTTGATAAGACAACATGTATGAAAAGCATCTAAAGAAGAACTTCTTTTATGCCACACTAAACCCAGGTAAACTGAAGTTCTTCAGTACAACTTCTAAAATAATTTTTAAAAGGCATGATAGAATCACTTTTTGTATATATATTTGGCAACCGTGAAAATTATTGGAAATAAATAACATATAACTCACACTATACCTGGCAGTTCATACTGTAAACCTGAGATAGCTTCCCATCTCATCTGTAACATCTGAACAGCAGAACTCATTTTCAAGCAATATAGGTAGGAAAATGCATCCACATATAAATGTGTATGAGCCACACAACTGCCTTGATTCTGAGCAGCAACTGAACACACAAATGATCAAAAACATTTCTGAAAACAAAAACTGTAAACTCATTGTGTAAATCTACGTACATGGACTAGATCTGAAAAAAATGAAATCCAAATATTCTATTCTAGGTCTTTGTAACAACAGTGCTTTGCTATTTAAGTATAACAATAACTATACTCTATGACAGAGAACAGTTTCCCATTCCTATCTGTAAATTTTCAGATAGTGATTGGAGAAGTTTATCAGAACACTTAAAATCAGGTCATTGAGACAAGGGGTTAAAAGAGCAAAAGTCAGAGAAGAATCAATTGTTAAGGCCTTTGCCACTCAGTGAAATGAAGGATTTGTAACCAGTTGGAGAAAGAGCCATGCATACACAGACACATGCACAAAGGCATACACACACTAATGCCCACACACACCAACGTGCACTCTGTTCAGATCCACAGGAAATAAGGCAAAACTGTCTTAACTAATGTGTTATGAGCCATCTCAAAAAAAAAAAAAAAAAAAATTGTATTAACATAAGTGGAAACACTTTCCATTAATACAATGAATTTCAGGAAATATAACAAAACAATACACCTATTGACTAATGTTACTATCATAATATGGAGATGGCAAACAACTTCGACATACTCCAACAGAAGTACATTTAAACTGTTTCTATGCTTTGAGTGGGGGTGTGTACTTTTTTCCCCCTCCTCTCCAATCACGCTCTCTGTTAGCAAGTGACTATATAGGTATTTCTGATGGAGGAAGACAAAAGCTACCTGCTCCAAGGCATCATCTCATATTTGATTAATTTGGCAGCAGTGGGAATGACAGAGAACTTGGGAATAATTTCCAGAAGGGAGAGGACTTTGTCAATTTGTCACAGTAGCAAAGTCCCAGTAGCTAGGAAAGGCTCGAATGAGAATGCTTTACACTCACTCATCCACATTGCCAAGGGCAACAGGGTTCTGTCTATCTATCACAAAATCACAGAACAGCCTTGGTTGGAAAAGACATCTCAGCATATTCTCTCAAAAGACCACAGGTTAATGTATGTGTTCTCACCTAATGCTGCATAAACGTTACCTTCATTAATTTCTCACATATTCATACCTTAGGAATAGGTAACAAACAAAGATAGGGGGAAGTAATATAAAAATAAAAATTACCAAGGCAGGAAACTAAGAGATATCAGTACTGCATATTACACACATGTAACAAGTGCTTTGCTTCTCCCTTCCATACACGACATGCAGGTAGGCACACACACTGAATATCCAGAATCAAATCTTATGAAAGCCACCAACTAGAAAACTAGAGAATCAATCCCAAGCATTATTACAGAAACAAAACATCAAATATTTCATAATAAAGGCACAGCAGCAGAGTAGAAGCATAAGAAAAGACTGTGTGTATTTATATAGTTATGTATATTCATTCTGAACTCACAAGTGAGGGAAAAATTAAGAAAGAAAATTATACTGTATTAGTAACACCTTCCTTTAAATGCCTATCATTGCACATGAAGTTTTCACACAAGAACTGGGACTTACTTGAAATGAGTACTGTAGACACACTACTACTACTACAACGACGACAATGAAAGCGTTCTTGTTCTCTCCTCTCTGGAATTTGTTCTTAAGGTCTTTGTCATTCCCATTGTTGTCAAATTAATTAAATACAAGGAATGTCTTGGAACAGAAAGTGATAGTGAAAAGCTTTCCATCAAAGTTTACAAATATGCCCACAAGCTTACTGCTCCCTGGAAACAAATCCAGGTATCATTTTTATGCATTACTGAGCTTCTAGCCCTTCTATATGAGCAGAGCCTAAAAGTGATGCACATAACTTAGATACAATAACTTAGATTTGGAAGGAAAAAAAAACAAAACCAAACAACAAAAAATGGGGGACCAAGGGGAAGTTTCCCCTTAAGGAAGCAAAAATTAATTTTACTGGACTTTTAAGAGTTAATTCTCTTGCTCTTTCAGAAAACACTGTAGGGTATTTAGGGATCAAAAGAGAATTAATCTTATTTTATACTTCACCAAGAAAGAGTTACCTCTGAGAGCCTAAAGCACTTCTGCCTACAGACACAAAAATAAGAGTATGGAGATCACCAATTTCAAAGGAAGGTTCAGCTACACAGGCCTAGGAAGCATTCACTAGCAATTCAAAATCTCAGAGAAGATTTTCATCTGAAGAAGATCTTGACTGATCAACAGTTTCACTGGAAGAGTTCTAAAGGGCTACTGTACTTCATGTTTGTACGTGCAAACAGTGTTTAGGCAACAATAAAACCTGTAAGTAATAAATACTGAAGGCTTGCATCACTGTAGCACTCGGTACCTAATAAATAGTCTCTTTCTCAGTATATCGCAAAACAACAATTGATCCCTTCTCCACAAAGGTGAAGGAAGTTATAGCGGAGAGGAGACAGCAGTAACTGATACGATAGTTCACAGCAAGAAGAATCTGGGGCTTCCAAGACAGAAATCTAGTCTGTTTTTTCTTCCCCTGTAAAAGATTTCCTAACACCAAGTAGAAAGAACACTGGCACGGTCTCACGTTTTCCATTTCCATTTTTGGACCCCACCTCTATTTAATGCTTTATTTCATCCACTGGAAAGAAGTGCAACAGAGTTCTACTAGCATGAGAATGGGTCACAGCAGCAGAAATTGCCATCTCATGTAACACACAGAAGCTATCTATGAATACACAAAGCTTCTCACTTCATCACTGAGGAAGACTGTTCAGTCAGGACAACATCTCAGAAAATGAAAGGATGAAGGACATTCATCCAGTCTTGGGTAAAAGCACCTTCTCCTAAAGGCTGAGTAATCTACTAAACTATGCAATACAGATACCACTAAAAAAGGTGGAGTGGAGGGAAGGGATGCTGGAAAGGATACTTCATTGTGATTATCCATTTCCCTCCCCCCATGAAATTCTCCTAGGCTTAAAAGTGCTAATGATACTTCATCACACCTAAACAATTTACATAAGCAACATCACCACTGTCCAACATTTAATTTCCAGAAATGAATATTCCTAGCCTCCCAGAAATCAGCCTTGTAGTTTCCTACTTTGGGCACTTAGCATGTTTTATTTTAGAGACTTATCCTTTTGAAGTTGTACCAACTCTCTGGAATGTTTTGTGATAAATGCAAAGTAAAGAAAGTATGGAAAGAGGAGAGAATAAACACATCAATAGCATTTTTTTCATGCTAGTTACACAACAACACACTCTTAGTCATGCAGGGTAAAAATAATAAGACACATGAGATGACACATGAAAAGGATCATATCCTCTTTCCCAAAATTAATTCATGAACATTACTTGCTTAAAAGTCCAAATTGGTTGTCATACTACATTTGTGTAAAGCTTTAGGAAAGAATGGTGTGAGAGCTCCTTATAGAAAATTACACCAAGCGAAGGCTATTTCACTAATTAACACTCCTTCCCAAAGAAATCCTTATCTCCTTTTAAAATAAGCTTCATTTGAGCAGATAAAACATTTTTAGAGCCCCCACTTCAACATCTTATGGTATTCCCTACACACAAGTGTGTTTCTGTGTGCATGTTTATCAGAAGAGGTCATCAAGGGCTTGCTTGGTTTATTCATCATTTTACGGCTCTCCTATTTGCAAAGCTTCTGTTAATGTCAGTGAAATCTAACCTAGACAGAAGTTTCAGAGGTCAGATATTTGGCATGCTACATTTAGAAACCCAAGTACAAAGTTGACGAGGACGCTTCAAACACAGGGGATTACAGCGGAAATAGGTCTCCTTATACCAAACTGGCTATAGAGCAGATTCAAGGAAGAACACACTGAGACTGCCTGATGCTATTAAAGCTCATATTCTTGCTTTATTTTTTCCCACTGACTAAATCAATTCTCCCATTTGGCAAAGCCCAGTACAGAAATAACACTTCATTTTTAATACAACCAAAAAGGAATAGATGTGAGACAAAATCATGTACTACGTGACCTATAAAAAGCAGATACTTACAGTTCGTAGGAACTGTATTTCATCTTCCCCTCCTTCACCCCCTTCAGCCATGGCTCTTGAGGAGTCAGCTCTGCTGAGACTCTGATCGCCTCCACCGTTAGCTCACTGCGCTCGGTACAGCTCCTCTTCTCCTATCAGTATTAGCATATAGCTAATCCACAGCCATATAGGGAGCTCAGCTAACTCCACTGCACTGCAGACTGTCAGTCAACCCCCTCACTGCCAGAGCCAACTGCGCTGCTTCTCCAGCTCATAGCAAGCTATTCTTTTCCTTTCCTCTCTACCCTAGAGGCAAAAAAAAACCCCTACTGCTAAGGTATTGCAGAAAGCATTATATGCATCACTAGGTGTTGATTTCCCCCCCACCCCCAGATACTGTCTGGTCAAAACAGCAATAATGATGAAGTGTTAATGAAAGCTGAGCTTGCACTTCCATTTTCACAGATCAAGGTACCTAATTTTGCACTGAAACATATCAAATTCTGCAACTCTGAACCTACTGATTTGTGCAGCAGAAGGATGTAAATCAGATGATCACAGGACAAGCTGATTTTGACAGCAGATATTTTCAGCTTGCTTACAATAACTTCCCTTTCTTGCTTCTCTGCATAAGCAGCTGCAAATCTGATTTCCAAGATGACTTAATGATCTGAACCTACTATGTGTAGTTATTTGTGCTATCCTTTTAAATAGTATTTATACATATATCCTAAGGACTGCAAGGTTTTTATTTGTACCTTTTCAGAACTGCATCTGAGTAAGTATAGGGGATGGAACAAATTTACTTTGAAACATATAAACCACAGTTATGTTAAAATAAAACTTAAAATAACTTCCAATTTTAGTGAAATAATGAAGAAATTTGTACTTAATGAAATTTGCTACTTATTACTTCAATATTAGCAAATGAGAAGGAAAAAAAAAAAATTAGATCAACTCTAAACCAAAATTTACTTAAGTGAACAGAGGAAAAGAGAAAGGACACAAGGAAACAGGAGAAGAGAGCACCGAGGAGGATCCAGCCAGCCAAACCACTATATGATCTTGCATTTTGTGTTACAGTTGCAACCACAGCCTACTCATATATTCCACCCCTGAGAAGCATTACCCAAACTTTGTGCCACCCATATTTACATCTATACATACCCTCAGAGTACTGTATGTATACAGTCTTTTTCTGAGTAAAAGAATGTTTTTGTTTTGCAGATGAGAAATATAAGCATGAGGATAACTGAAGAATAACTTTCTTGGGGTCACAAGAAGTATAACACAGTGAAAGCTGAAAGGCTCTCTACATCCATAAACTAATACATTTATACACAACTGTCCATTGACATGGAACCCAATGGACACTGCCTTTCCCCCGACACACACACATCCCCTCCCCCTTACACCCCCTCAAAAAAATAACATTCTGATTTCTCACTACTTAAAGTAAACCTATACACAAGCCAAACAACAAGATGCCCAATAGTTTCTCTTTCTCAAAGGCAAAATGCTTTGAAAAATATTTTATTTCACTCCCTCTTACTACCCTGAGAAACTCTGTCCAAAAAATAATGATAATCCCATTACTCAGCAACAGGCAATTGCAAGCCAAAAGCAACTTGGAAGCCTCTAGCTGAGAGAGCTGTACAGGCTGTCTCTGCCAGTCCTCCCACTCCCCTTCCCCTATCCCATAGTTTCTGTTGGTTGCTGTAAGCAAGAAAAAGATAAGTTTTGTGAAGACAAAGGCAACGTGGTAGAAAAATATTTCTCTGAACCAATTTGGTTGGTGTTCTGAGCATCCAGTTCTGTGATTGTTTTTTGTGGTGGCTTTTTACTCCAGTCATCTTCAAATGAATGTTTTGTCTCTTTCCTCATCAATACAAAGAACAGAATTTAACAGATCTTCATTATGGAATACAGTTACTCTGGAAAAAAAAATAAATCAGAGGAGTGGGGAAAACTTGCCTAATGTCAAAGCATGTGTCTACATTTAGCCTGTACCTGGGGCTAAATTGTAGCAGTTGTTTCACCACCCGATGATCCCTCCCCAGCTGAGAAGGGGAATCAGTGAAGAAGAGAAAAAAAAAAAAAAGGAGAAGCCCCATGGACTGAAGTAGAAAAAGATTTAATGAAATAACAAAACTAATACAATCACCAACATAAAGTGTACAAGGTTATATTCAGCCTGGTCCTCGGGTCAGCAACAGGAGAAGGTCAAGAGGGCCAAGCCCTAGGAAGAACTCCACCCCCAGTGAACTCCCTCCTTATTAATGAGCATATTTAAGTGGTATGGGATACACCTGTGAGTCAGCTTGGGGCAGCTGCCTTGATTGGATCTCCCAGCTGACTCGGGGCTACTCATGGCCTGCCTGCATGGCTGGCCCATGGGGCTGTTCCTGGGAAACCAGGACAGCATGCTACTCAGTGCTTTGACTGAAAAAAGAGATCAGGTAGAAAGGCCTACTGCTTATCCATACATTTATATTTAGAATGGATTTGATACATGTATTGCATGGCAAAATCTACACATGTAAGGAAAACTGTTCTGTAATGTCTTATATGAAACAACCTTTCAAGTATACTAGTTCACTTTGAAAGACTGTGAACAAGAAGTACCGAAAAACCTAAGAAAATAAGAACTAGTAAGGCTCACAAAAAGCACAAGTGCTCTGTTTCCTTCAGAAATAGAAATCAATGTCATGCACTACACCTGCTGGTCAAGTTTTATTTCAGCTAAGACTTCCAGACAGTAAGTTCTGAACATGCAGAGCTGAGATGAATCCACCTGAATCAAATGGAAAGGGGAAAAAAAATGTAACTTTTCAAGTGTTTTCCTAGTATATTGGAGTACTCCATCAAAACGTTTCCTATGAAACTTTGAGGCACTTCTTGAGTAAAGTATTATATTTACATCACTTAACGTAGATAGTATAGATACTTATGTCTGCGACTTCTAATAAGGCAGCTACAGAGGTTACCAATTTATTTTTTTAAATAGACATCAACATGCCAGGATCTCACTTCGCATTTTTAAACAAAAGACACAGAATATGAAAATATATTGGTAATACCTCTAGAATTGTAAGAGAGATCATATAAGACACCCTAAAATTCTGTCTCGCATCAAATTTTACCAGCAGGTTTGTTTTTCCCCTTTATAAGTCTTGTCTGATACTCAGCTTTACAAAGTAGCATGTGCATTGTTTTGGGAAACAATTTCCTGCCCCAATAAGCAAAATATTTTGGTTAGATTTCATCTTTTTAAAATTGTTAAGTGAACTGCAAAACCATTTCATAGCACTTCTGTTCCCTAGAGTTTTGTTCCGCTTGGTATTATGCCTGTATGTTTAATGAGAAAAATACTCAGCTGCTACTGCATAATGAAATGTACATCTCCTCAAGACATCGCTAGGTTTCTTTCCAGGACTTTCCCATTGCTCTGAGATAGAGATTTGGAGGTTTATGGAACCACACTTAATCAGAAGAGTCATTTACAAAAAGTATAATGCCTTGTATTTCTAATGTCTTAACACTAACATGACAATTTATTATTTTTTTTTGGAAAAAAAAATCTGAAGCTACAATTGAAAGAAACTGACATCAGGTGGCTGCAGTAAATGAAAATGGTCACATACCACACACAGTGCGCATATATATATACACACACATACACACACAGTGACTCTGCTTTACTGGAGATGATTGTAAGGTGCAGCATTTCACTGTGAAAGCCAAATAATCTAAATTGGGACCACTGTCATAAATAGGATATCATAAAATATGCAATCAATTGTAAATCTATAATTTAGCACTTTGGCTGCTGAATACACTCTGGACAGATTCTATGGTATTTTAAAGCTATCAAAACAACTTTTCTACAAAATAAATTTAAGGAAAACTTCCTTTCTCTTTTCAGCACAAACATGCTGCCTGCTTATGCTCCAAGATAAGCTCTTCCCTCTTACTAAGGGATTCAGGATGACTGACTCCACATGAGTTCTTGATTCTCGGTTAGCTTTTGGCAGGCTTCACTGCCTCTGCTGCTGCCAAACAATAACTCAGAATTTTTTATAGTGGCAGTAGCCTGGCAAATAAAATAGTAACATGAATTTTACAAAAAGAACTAATCGTCCTGCTGTAACAAAGGAACATCTGAATCTAAATCACTTCTTGTTGTGTGTATTTTACCTTTCTGAAGATTGACTTACACCTCCAACCAAAGAAAGACCAAATACCTAGTAGAATATATTTACAAAACCCATAATGGTAAGTACCTACATGCTGGCATTTTCAAAAGCATGGATAATATCAGTTACCGAAGTATCTGTTGGGTGAGGAGTCAAAATAGTATTGTTCATTGATAATTACAGGCCTAAGTGCTAAAACTTTGACTTTGCTTAAAAGACTGACAAGCCTTTGCATTCTTTATGCTCCACTTAAGCACAAAAATATGCATAAATACAGTTTTTTAAAAGCCACAGAAAGAAACACATTGTTTCCTTTACAAAAACTTCACAACAGTGTTCAAATTAATTATTTTGGCTACTTTCAGCCCATGCATTACCACAATTACTTGTGTTCACAAACACTATAGGCACTTAGTACAAGTTAATATTCCATTCACAGAAAACTACTCTTATGAATTTGCACTTAACAAGTACTGGTTTCTTTTGTTGGTTGGTTTTGCTGTGGGTTTCTTTATTTATTCTAGGGGAATTAAATTACAATTTACAGTGAAAAATGTAGGATCTTAGTCAAGTTTAGGAAAACTTTCATCAGAAGACTACTAGTTTGAGTAATTTAAAGAGAGAATGGTTTTATCAGCGTCTATATTCAGCCTGTACCCAGGGCTAAACCATAGCAGTTGTTCCACCACCCAATGACCCCTCCCCAGCTGAGAAGGGGAATGAGGGAAAAAAGGTAGAAGCCCTGTGGGCTGAAGCAGAAACAGGTTTAATGAAATAACAAAAACTAATACAATCACCAACATAAAGTGTACAAGGTTATACTCAGCCTGGTCCTTGGGCCAAGAGGGAGAATCACCAGGAAGAGGAACTCCACCCTCAGTGAACTCCCTCCTTTTATAATGAGCATAATCTAGTTGGTATGGGATACACCTGTGAGTCAGCTTGGGGCAGCTGCCCTGATTGGATCTCCCAGCTGACTCGGGGCTGCTCCTGGCCTGCCTGCATGGCTGGCCCATGGATCTGTTCCTGGGAAACCAGGATAATTAGTTTACACACATTTCCAAACTTCATCTGCATTTTTTCTTATCCTTTTAAAAATTACATTTGTTGGGGCTTTACACATATCCTATGTCAATGCTTTGTTATACAGCACAGAGTTTAATACTGTTTTTCAAAGTTGAGGCAACATTCGATGCAATTCTTTATAAATATAGAAAGAATAAGGTGTATTACAGTGTTACAGAATCCATAGCCTAGTATTAGGACTGCTTGTAAGGTCTAATTCAGTTACTTTTCAAGCAACTTCAACACTACTTAATTCAAAGTGAGGAAAGGACAGTATCTTAGAACTGATGCTCAAAACTCATTCTTTCACCAATGATTAAAAATTTATGTTAGATTGCCATCTGGTGGTACAAGTTAAAAAAAAGTCCATGACCAGTTGGTAAGCATAACCATTATTATTCTAACCCAAAACGTTGGGAGTCTCATTTCCAATTTTATTATAGATTATGCAACACATTTTCTCTTTATTTTGTGGTGCTATGAACTTTGACATGGCATCTTCTTAATTTTTCTTCAAAACAAGAAAAAAAATATCATACACACCAGAGAAAAAGTACGCCCACAAGTTTCTTCCAAAACCTAAAATGCTGATACACGAGTAGGACTTTCTCTTGTTTTCAAAGAACACAGTTACTCCAATCCCAGTTGACTTAAGTTTGCCAAAGTAAAGATTTTTCACATCTCTCCAAAATCTCCAGTTCTAGATGGCCCAAGAAAAGCTCACAAACACTAGCAGACATAGTTCACAGTTTGGCCCTAATTTCTACCTCAGTTACCCACCACCCCATCACAATACAACAACAAAACATTCTTGTACACAAGGCACTATTCCCACACCAAATAGCAAGACTTTAAAAGAGTCATTCAGTAAAGAGTACTGCCCCTTGGAACTGGGGCTCAAGGAGTGACCAAGAAAATATATTTCTCTTGAACTTCACAGCTAGATTTAACTCAGACTAGGTCTTTAAAGCCAACACTTGGAATAGCAAATAAGTTAGAGCTTACATGGTGTAGAAAACTAGGACTGTGAATTTTGGTTAGGCAGAGTAAGAATTTCATTATTTAGAGTGGGTAAAAACAAACACTTGGGTTTGTGTCTTACAACTCATAAAAGTTGTGAGATGATATGATGAGAGATTATCTCTGGGAAAATATAAACCATTCCTGATGTCAAAATGACACCAATACTGAATGTCATATTTGTGTTCCAAACTACCAAGTTTCTTGTGTATATAATATGGCTAAACCAGTATTTTTAAGCTTGCTCTATTCTCGAAATATCTGTATTTTTATGTCATATATTCCCAAAATCCTGTCCATCTGGCATAGATCAACCATGACAGTTTAAGCACTAGTATTCTATAAGCATATGAATATAGACTGTTTAATGACCAATAAGGAAATTTTAATGATGGATTTTCAATGTTTTGAATAGAGTTCACCAAAATTAAATTATGATTTTACAGAAGTGCCTATGGCAACACATTATGAATAACTTGGAGTTCACGCAAAAAAAAATTGCAGCCCATCAGCCAATGGAGAATTGCACTAATTCAGTTTGGTTGCAATAAAAGCACAACTAAGCATTTCCAAAGAACTGAGACAGAAAAAAAGTTCTGAAATAGCAGTGTTGAGTAGCTGACTCTCCTAAACACAGAGCACTGACGTAAGTCAAATGATAAATTATCAAAATATAACATGACATAATTAAGAGTCAGCACATAGCTAGGATTTCTCTTACATCTACCGTGTAGTTAAAGAATTGCCACCAAAAAATGCCAAGACCATACCAGCTAATTATAGAACTGCAATTATAAAAGTAATTTTAATTTCTCTACAAATCTCAATGCTTCGTACTTCCAAGACCATTGTAATTGCTGTCAACATATTTACCATAACTCTTCTATTCCATGCAGATAAATATAAATAGGTTGTTTATATGCAGTGCTTTGTACTCAGCTGTGACTGGTAAAATAAGTCTCCCCATACTGTTTCTGGTCTCTTCTGAAAAAAACTGTGCAAGTACTGTCCATTGTATTTACTGTGGTTTCTGATTTACCTTCCTTTTTTCAGAGCTCTTCTACATAAATACTTAATTACTGTATATAAAAGGATTATACAAAAATTAATCCACATTATTAAACTCCATGGAATATTTCAATATTCACTCCTCCTCTAAATAGAATTAACAGTGCATTACTACACACTCCGACTGAAGAGAAAGTTACTTACGGTCATTTTTTTGAAAATACTGAACATCTTTATAATTTCATATTTTCCACTGACATGACTCCACATAAGGCCCGTTCAGCTTGAGATCTCACTGTAGCACAGAAAGAATTAGAGTCTAAGAAACACATAGTTTATATTGCAAGTACTTTTTATCACAAATCAGTATCACAAATTAGTTCTTGTCAAACAACAACCTCAGAAAAATGCTAAGAAAGGACAGCTGTGACTGGGACAGGACCCAAAGAAACTGACAATGTAATGGGATAGTATCCTGCTCCTCAACACTAACACTTACCTGTAGTGTTTTGTTTTGTTCTAACTCCTTATGCTTCTGGGTCTCCTACTGCCTATTTCATACATCTGCTTTTTTATTAATTGATGCTTGTGTTTATGGCTGGCTCGCTTTCTTATGAATTGTATATTATGTAAGAATAGTTGGCAATGCAGTTCTGTTCTGCTTTTCCAAGGAGCCTCAGAGAACTTTTTTTAAGTTCCACTTACAAATATTGCAACTTAAAACACCTTTTAACAATCCTGAAGTATTTCAATTATTAATTAAGAAGTGAGCAGCACTTTCCCCCATGCTTGGTTGGTTGTTCCTAATGACCAAAATTACACACCAATCACTTTCTTATTATATAAACATTACTAACATGATAAAATGAGCTTTAGAATGCACAACATGAATGTCCTCTTGATTCCCTGCCCAGAAGCTTGCTTCAGATCCAACCTTTGGTAGCTTTGTGGCTTGCCTAGTTTCAACTTTCTCAGAACACCCTCTCAACAAAAGCCAACTGTGAGTTTATGTCATAGGGTATAATCTGACATTATAGGGTACAATTTGGCAAGCTGCGTCTACTGAATTGGATGTGAATAATTCATGAAAGCAGATGGGTCTCTACTGTTATTTCAACCATCTCTCAATTGTCATTTTTATTAATCTATTGTGTACCATCAAAAATTTCAGATTACAAAGTTTACAAACTATGCGGGGGAATCTGCATGCTTCAGAAAGTGCTTAGCATAAAAGATGCTAATAATGAAATAGATCTATTAGACTTTAAAGGAGTAGAATTATATTTCTATATAAACCTACTTTCTGTTCACAAAAAAAAAATGTACATATGAATTCAATCTTTGAAACTACATAGAAAAGAAACACTAGGCATAAGTGTGGTTACAGACTAATTTCCATGTGGACAAGTAGGTCTGTCTTTTTGAATTGACTTCAATTCAATACATGGCTGAGTTTCTAACCTCTTCAATCCAGATCTGTCTTATGTCATGTCGTACTTGTATAAAGCACAGGACAAGCTGACACAATGGTAACATGAATTCTCCTAGACGTATTTTACAACTATGCAAAGACCACAGGGTCCTTATCAATAAGAGCTATAAAGGACAAAGCAAAAGGAATGAAAGAATCCCCTTTTAGTTATGAAACCAAAATAAAGTAGAAGATTTCTCACTTTTTTTTAAATAGAAATACACAATAAAGATGAATATTTCTGAAGAAAGTCTTATGTACAGTAGGAAAACATGCACAAGCCATTATTTAAAGCATTGGAAGTTTTTTCCTGTTTTAATTTTCCAGGAATGGCAAGAAAAGATGGCTCCAAAAAGTTTATTCCATATACACAATATCTTATTTAAATTAAAAAAAAATAAATAAAAATCAAGATACTTTATGGAAAAGAAGTATTTTTACTTTATAAACCAGAATACCTGGAAGGAATATATGATTTTTTATTTAAAAAAAAACAAAAAACAAAAAACAACCCCCAAAAAACCCCCACGAAAAAAACCTCTAACTTGTAAGTCGTTAAAACAACAGGAATATGGATTATGCTGCTTGTCATCAGTAGCATTCACCAGAATTGCTTTGGTGGTAAAGAAAAAACATTCACACAAATTTGCTGGGAGGAAGATGGGGTGGGGAGGTTGTAAAATAAAGAAAAAAACACACCTATCCACCCACATATAAGATTCTGGAACTCTACATGACAGCAGGTAAGTTACTCTGACTCCAGCCATGCTAGAGAAATTGTTTTAAATACAGAGAGGTGAGCTCTTATGCTTATGAAGTCGAGTCTACTATAATTGCAAACAATCATGCAACAGACACGCAAGCCCAAAATAAGCTATAGATACACTGAGTAAGCACAGCACCTCCTGTAACGAATTACAACCTTGACATCAATAGTAAAACTCAGTGAAAGTGACAATAGAGGTCTCACTGTTTAGATTACTTTCATATTCTCTGACATTATCATAGATTTGGATGATTATGAGCTAGTACTGCCAGCCATGACTACTGACCACAGGAACTGATGCATAAAATATTAAAGAATATTATGTGAAAAAACATAGTCAGAAATTAAAAAAAAATAAATTATTAGCATATTTAAGAAAGCAGTCAGCTTCAAGACATGTCAGAAGGATCCTGAGTATTACTATACAACCAAAAATGCCTTATCATGCTTACAGTACAGTCTTACAAAGTTTAAGTGTGCAAAACCTCACTCTAGCTTATCAGATATATAGTAGTTAGACTATGTATCACACAAACAGGTATAATTTCTCAGTATACCAAATATACAACCATTATTCATTCAAATCATAATGGTCTTTGCCTTGCCAGATCTAACTCAAAGTGGACAGCTACATAAATTCAAGATGCATATAAGCATTTATATTAGATTTACAAATATAAATTGAAAGTTACATAAGGACTGCTAAGTCCAAGTAAAGGCCAGTTCAGCCCAGCTGCCTGTTTCTGGCACTGCCCATTTGTGATTACTTTAGAAAAAAAAAAAGTAACAGAAAAGAGCCAATCTGCTGCAATAGTCTCCTCACAAAACTTTCCACCTCCTGCTACGTTACAAATACAGGATTTTAAAACCTGAAAGTTCTATTTGAAGAGTTGTATGTGGTAATTACAATTCAGTTGCAGAAAAGAGTCTTAAAAAAAAATAAATAAACAGCTTGGCATTACTAATAATATAAAGATGTAAAAACCCACAAATTGTAAGCATTTTTTTTATTTCATTCAGTAAAGAAACCCAAGTTCTACTTTTTAAGGCACCAAATTAAAAAACACCACACATCTTTTTCCTCACATGCACTAGTAAAAAAACACCTGTAATAAATAAGAAATTACACCGAGTGCTGCCTATAAAACAACTGAAGGAAAGGTTATGTAACACCATTTTGACATCAAAGAACACTTCGCACATGGGGCACTAAAGGACTGTCATTTTAAGTTTAATGTAGCAAATGCTTTCTTCTAAAGCAGTGGTACAGTATTTTTAATTTTACTACAGGTTCACAATTAAATTCAAGTACTACAGAAGTCACCCTAAGGAAATGGTATAAAGTACTATATATAGTAACACAGCACACTTATAACGTTTACATGACCATGTCTTCAACACCATCTCTTCATCAGCTTCCTGTAATCGTTAAAGTATCATTCCCTCCCGCTAACATAAATACTCGATTTTCCTGCTCACTTTCCATTTTCAGTCAATTTCCCAGCCCATAAACAACAGGGACTTTTAGCTCCCTTTAACTCACTCAAATCCTTTGTCGATCCTATCTTGTTCAGACAAATTTCTTCCCGCCCCTTCACACCCACAGGGCAGTCCTACCCCTCTCCACCCTTACAGGGAGTGTGAAGCTCCTTTGAGGTGTAATACCCGCTCTCGTCGCCCCACCTTCACACAACTGTTTGGTTTTCCACTTGCTACCTACTCCATCTTACCTGAGACCTCAGCAATTCCACCCCAGATCTCATTTTTGCTCCTTCTGTGTGTCCATCTGCCCTTTTTTCCCAGGTCCTGAGTCCTCTTCTTCCCAGAAGAGGCACTGCTAGACAGCAGGAGAGGGAAGGAAAGCCTAAGTCTTTTTCTGGTGCATTATTAACACACACCCTTAGAACTTTCTTTTGCCCCCATTTTTTTTAAAAAAAGAATCTTCCCCAAAACCATCTGAAAGCTTGCAGCACCTGTGAGCCTGCACCACCCCTCCCTCCCACACTTGTCTCTGCAGTGGTGACTTTCACGAGGCACACCTGCATTTCTGCGTGGCTCCCCTCTGCCACCCCTCGCCTCCCTCATGCCCCGGCTGCAGCAGCCTCCTCTGCTCACCTCCTTTGCGCTGTATTTCTCCCCCTCCTTGAGTCCCTCAGCTGTCACCCCACCTCTCACTCACCTTCCCCGTTGGAGCACCTTCCCTCTCTTTCCTTCTTCACTTTCCAGCGTGTTTGGAGACTTTCCAGGACTCTCCCTCCCCGTCCCAACGCCACCAGCTCATCTGGAGAGTGTCTCCCTTTCCCACCCCGGCCCGCTCTACGGCCCTGCAGGGCCGCGGGCCCTGCTGGCGGCACGGCCTCGCGCAGGCACGGCGTGTGGGCGGGAAACCCAGCCGCCATCTTGTGTGCTCGCTGGCGCTGTCCTTCGAGCTCTCCTGCATGGGAGAAACAGGTAAGAACCACCCCAATGCTGTCCTGCAGGAGTATTTACTTTCGGTATTCCTCATGTTGCGTTCGTTTCTAAGAGCATTCTCAGGTTTGTACCTGGGTGTGTAGAGAAGTGTGATGCCTTAAGCAAAGCAGCTGTTTTCAAACTAGCATAGCTGAAGGGTCAGTTGCAAATCCTGAGGCAATGCCCATCTCCAGCTGCAGCAGGTTTGGGTGCACAGATCCAACAGTATCTCAAGGAGGCAAGTTAAAAGTCTCAAGGCACTTACAGGTCCACTTACTTCGCACTTAGAGTATGCCAAGTACACATGCAAAGGTTACAGAATAGCTTCTAGAAGCTTGTTTGTAACAACTATACAATTTGTAACAATTTAAGTTTAGAAATAACGAGTATTTTTACATATACCTTTGCATTTCTTTATAACGCTTTACACAAACACCTAGCTTACTTATTTTTACAGGTTAGAGACCAATTTCCATCAAAGAAATTACACCCCACTGGCTTTGCTAATCAGATAATGTCCACAAAGTCTAAAAGTATAATCACTGAGTGGAAGTTTCTTTGCAACAACCAGTTGTTGTGACCATTCAACAGAATTACGTTTCTTTCTGAAAGCTGCTGCCTAACACTGGGAATGCACACTGTATGTCTGTAAGGCAGTAGTTGAGACTGGAAATGCAGCAAGAAATATTAGTCATTCTGCACAACATGCCTTCCATCTTTGTTAAAGAGTAAATTTGGTTTATTTGGGAAGATCTTAATTAAAGAATCTGAATGTGGCGAATTAATCTTAACAAGTTCACAATAGAGCATCATTCAGTAGTTCTAGCAACTTTGATTCTCCTAAATGTAATGTTTTGTAAAACTTTGATAATAAATTTAGTTATGACACATTACCTTTGAATCATTCACTATTCTTTCCATGTTCCTGCTAATGGGTTGAGGTTGTTTTCCTCATAGAAAAATTTGTGTAACAACATTCAGTGCAAGTTTTTACTTAGTGTTATTTATTTACAGAAATCTCAAATGTTTATAAAATAAACTCACAAAATAAACATATTTCAGTCAGTCACATACAAACTCCAAGATACATGTGCCCAAGCAGCCTGGCCAGAATCACTTATGTACGTTGCTGAGTACACAAGATGCCAGCTACCAAGTCTTTTATCGCATCCCTGAATTTCTTAATCAGCAACAATGCAGTAGTTTATGAAAAGGCCTTTTAGGCAAGATTGCAGTTCATTGTGTGTTTTCTTCTGTTTGTCTGAAAAGTAGGTTTTGAGGTCTATTTTCCTGGTAGGCAAATGGGACAAGGAAGACTATACCACATTCTGCAACCTTGTTATCGTGCCCCTCTTGTTAGCTGCAGGGTCTGCTGACAAGTGCTACCCTCTTATGAGGGAGCAGGCTTTCTAATCTTAATATAAAATTTTATTCTGAAATCAGTGGGCTACTGGGAACACCATTCCTTACTATTGTTGTTATTATTGTTTCAGGCCATTCTTGTAATACCTGTTCTGCCATTTCTTCTGGTGCCTTCAAACATTTTCATTTATTTCTGTTACAAATCCCCATATGCTGATCAAATTGCCAGCTGTTTGTGTAACAAACTGTGACCTGGCATTTGACAAAAAAAGAATTGCAAATAATACGATAATGGCACATAAATGTAAGAGAATTCATATTTGGGTCTCAGAATTATAAAGCCTTATAGTAACATTATCTAAACCAAATTTGTCTCCTAGGCACGCTTTTTATTCCATGTCTCAACTTGTTCTGGTCTTCCAGGATCAGAAATCTTGACAGCCTTATTTCAGGACAGCAACAAAAACAGGGTAAGCTTAATGATAGTCCGAGGAATGCTAATGGTAGCTAAGATTTACAGCTGTATTTTGAAATGAGCCATATCCAGGGCTTGTAAAATATCCAGGTTCTTCTACATTACTGTTTTTGATCTACTAATTTTCCAGTGCAACAAACCTGTTCTTCAGTATTTTTTCTCCACCAGAGGTCTCCTCCTCTACCTGTCTAATTGTGTTTCCTTAATTATGTATCAAAAAATCTGTCTGCTGACAACATTTGTTCAACAAGTGCATGCAAGCCTGGAACCACCTGCGCAGATTCTTTTTCTTATTTCAGTTGTGTAAAAAAAAACCTCAACAGTTACACTATTTGATCTGTGCAAGTCTCATAGATTCTGCTTAGTAAATACAAAAATTAAAAATATGTGGTAAGGAAACAATTTACTAATGAATGTGAAAACCTGACAGCGATACGCAAGACAAATGCTGCATGTGACATACTGTGAGAAAAGGCCTAAGAAGCCTTCATTTGACCAATTGCTAATGACCTTTTTTTCATCATATAAATATACTGAATTAGATTTCTACTAACTAGTAGCTTCTCAACAATTTCTCTAAGCTAGTAAATTCCCTTCTAAATAACCATTACTAGGCCAGATTCTGTTTTACAGCTCCTTTAAGAATAAATTAATCCTTACCTCTACTTTCTCCCATTCTTTCTCCTTAAAAACACTATTCCAGTAAAAAAAAATCCTAACTATTTGCATCCAAAATTGCTATGTTTCTTTCATGCTTCTCTTTGTTTCTATTGTAATTCTTATATTATCTGCAAAGAGTTCATGGAAGTGCTCCCTCAATTCTTAATGATTAAAAATCAAGAAGTCTAAAAAGTTTCTCCCATAGAAAAAATGACTTGTGCTGCACTGAGTGCCTTTAGGTGCAGCACAAGCTTATTGGTAAGTAATTGCTGTGTACTTTAGAAGTAGTCTTTCTCACTTCTCCTTTATGCATATTCCAATTTATATCACCTCTTATGTTTACTTGATGTTAAAGTTCTGTTAATTTTCCTCAGCTTTAATTAGGTGATTTAATAGCCAATTATAAGGCTTTTGTCACAAGTTGTTAATGGACGCTTTTTTCAATTGTTGCTTAGTCTTCTTAAATTTATTAATCTTACTTGTGTTGCAGCAAATGAAAATGTGCTGAAGTTGCTTTAATTAACTTTTGTAATAAGGCTCTAAAAGTATTAGATATGACCTCTTGGGAAAAAGTAGAAACCAATTATGCAATTAACTCTTCCAAATATTCCCAAGATACAAGAGTCAAAATCTGAAAGAAAGATGCTGAACATGTGAAAAAAACCCATCAAAACAAACCCAAACCAAGAAACCCTACTACTCTTATCTACTACTTCGGATTAATTTAGGTATGAGCTCCTCAAGAAACATGTCATCATTTGTATTCACATACTGGGTATGAGAAAAGGAATATACTAACCTTAATAAATTACAAAGAGACATTGCCTTCTAGATAAAGGAATGTACACCTAAAGCCAGAGCTTAGTTAAGAACAGGCATTATCCCAGTTACAGAAGACCACCATCACTCAGATTATTAGATGGTCTAACTAGATTCAACAAAGAAAACTGTTCAAAATTTATGTTAAAGTATCTAATAGAGACACAAAAGGAAAAAAAAGGACACAGAAATGTGACCTGTTTCAATTAGTTTGCTACTCTACCAAATCAAGTTAATCTTTTAGGTTCAGTATATCTCAACTTGACCACAGAATGTTTTGAGATCCATTATACTGGACAGTGTTTAAAAAGAAATTCAAATTAACAGGTCATAAAATAAGGCCAAAGATTTTTTTTTTTTTTTTTTTTTTACAAGAGATTAAGCAATATACAGGCAAAGGGAAGGGAGAGATCCCTTATTGCTAGAACCAAATGTATTTTATCAGAGGGACACCTATCATTACATCATCCCTGACAAAATTTGCAGTCAGATCTGCATTTGTTTTAATTTTAAAACAGGGTGTTCTAATGGTCTCATTTTGTTTTGGGTCTCGCTCCCATTACAATCCAGTCTCATATATTGTTCCACAAAATTGCAGCAGGCCATGATTACCTCAACCTTCCAAAATATTCAGTGTCTCTAAAGTTTACTCCTATTTCTTAATTCTTAGTTTAAGTTGACACACATCAAAACTATTTTAAAATAATTTTATAATTATTTAGAAGTGAAATTGTCTCACCTAACTTTACAGTATTATTAGCTAAATCTAGTGGCTCAGAGAGAAAAAAAAAAACCACAAAAAATCCCACCAAAACAAACAAAAACCAAAGACAACCAATAAGCTATTTTCTAAATACCACAAATAAACTTTGGTTTCTTTTCCCCCACCTTTCACTTACTGCATTTCTGGAGACTAAGCTTTGTTCAAGACTACAGCTCTTGTTTGAGGACTGCACACACCTTTCCTCTGCTACATTTTCTAGTTCATTTTTGTTTCTCTTCTTGAAACTACATAGTACTCAGACATGACCCTCAAGGAAGCCTGCTTTAAGAAGCTTATATATATATAAAAGAATTTGTTTTAAGAAGACATTAAAAAGTACAGACCTCACCCTTAGCACACATTACCTGCCCCTTGACTCCCCCACTTCCCACAGCTGAACCTTGTTCTGCTTTTCTAAGCCCTCCTTACCTTCAGCAGGTCCCATCGTGAGTTACAAAGCAGATTTAATGAACTGGTTCTGCAATGGTCATGCAGAGGGAACCCAGGTACACCCATGTAACAAGACTTGAGGCACCTGTGAAAGAAACTGAACCGTCTTTTTCCCTCTCCTTTTTTTTCCAGAAAAGCAAAATCACTTCAGCTGGGTCTGTTTAGCTTGGAGGAGGCTGAGGGGAGATCTCATTAATGCTTATAAATATCTAAAGGGCCGGTGTCAGGAAGATGGGGCCAGACTCTTCTTGGTGGTGTCCAGTGACAGGACAAGGGGCACAAACTGGAACACAGGAGGGTCAATCTAAACATTAGGAAACACTTCTATACTGTGAGGGTGACTGAGCACTGGAACAGGCTGCCCAGAGAGGTTGTGGAGTCTCTGTCTCTGGAGATATTTAAAACCCGTCTGGACGCGTTCCTGTGTGGTCTGCTCTAGGATCCTGCTCTAGCAGGGGAGTTGCACTAGATGATCTTCAGAGGTCCCTTCCAACCCCTGCCATTCTGTGATTCTGTGATCAAGCATACAGTGATCTCATCCCCTCTCCAAGCAGAAAAGATTTTGAGGGAAGGACTCAGGAGAGAGAGCCAGTGCTCTCCCAGGTACAAAGCAGCGGGGCCCTGTGGGAGCTCACAAAGCGGCAGGGCCTTGAGGGAGCCCACTGAGCGGCAGGGCCCTGAGAGAGCTGCAGTGCCGCTCTGCCCTGACTCTGCCACCTGCAGAGCGCTCTGACGTGCCTGGAAGGGGCTCAGGAGGCACAAGGCTGCCTGGGTCTACACAGGACAAGGAGAGGCTGCTAGTGGTGGCTGCGATGGCCATAAGCAGGTCTGAACAGATCCCTGAAGAAATGGTTAAGCAGCATATGTTTAATTAGATTTACTGAAGTTTGTGTGCATTGGTCTTGTCAACATTGTCCTAACTGCACAGAGAGATCTTGCTGTTATGGAGCTATTGAAACTAGAGTTTGTAATTTTTTTTTAAAAAAAAGTTGTGATTCAGGAATTGTTAAAAAATGTGTGATAGAGTTCTGGTTTCCCGGGAACAGACCCATGGGCCAGCCATGGCAGCAGGCCATGAGTAGCCTCGAGTCATTTGGGAGTTTCAGTCAGGGCAGCTGCCCCAAGCTGACTCACAGGTGTGCCCCATAGCACTTAATCATGCTCATTAATAAGAAGGGACTTTATTGAGGGTGGGGAGGTCTTTTTCCTGGGGTTTCTTTCTTTTGGTCTCCTGGTCCATTTGCCTCCTAAGGACTAGGCTAAATATGGACGTGTGTAGTTTTTCTTAGTAACTGTTTCTGTTTTTGTTATTTCATTAAATCTGTTTCTACTTCAATCTGCGGGGCTTCTCCCTTTTTCCCAGATTTTCTTTCTGTGCTGGGGAAGGGTCTTCGGGTGGTAGGGTAACTGCTGCAGTTTAGCCCCAGGTACAGGCTAAATGCAGACAGTCGCATGAATTTCTAAATATTTGATGTGAGTTTATTGCTCACTGGTACTTGGAGGATTAGTCTCAGCTAGTTATTTCTGTCTCAGTCCTCCAAATGATTCCATGGATGTCTCATAATAACATAGGATTCTTATTAGTATCGTGTTCCTATGACTTAAAGGAGGCAGCCATTCAAAGATTCATACAGTGGAATCACCCCTAGTAAATACATTAAGTATATAAATGTTTATGGGGCAGGAAGTATACATTATGTTTGCAAGAGGATTTCTTTATTTAAAATAATGCCTAGGATAAACATGCCTCTGTAAAATACTTTCACTAGTTATTATAAGAGAAGAAATATAAAATATGTAATTGTAAAAGAAATCATATAAAAATACTTATAAAAGGGAATTGTGTTATAAATATCACCAATGTTAAGGTCCAAGTTGAAACAGAGAGGCAGTATATATTATTGCTTGTTATCTCAGAAATGTTTGTAATAAGTTGTAAGTCTCTGGAGGCATGTTATTGATCATTGTCAAGGACTGAGTCTGTTTGGGTGTTTTTTGTCATGAGGAAGTTTTTTGTGGTTTGTGGGTTTGTTTGAGGTTTTTCCCCCAAAATGCATGGGTTTTAAATAGACCACTTGATTTGTCAAATTGCCCTTTGCTTTGGATGCAACTAAACCAAATACTCAGTCAGCTGTTTTTGAAACCTTCTACTTAATACATAATTGCGTATGAACTCTTCTTAAAAAGGGTCTTTTTACCTAATTGTTCTTGTTCAGTCTTTCCCTGCCAAGAACACAGTTCTAAAATACATGCTATTACTGAGAAATACAAAATAATTTTCTATGACAATATATCATAGGAAATAGAAGCAAAATTTAAATAACTAACTCTGTTGTGAGGTCCTTGATTATATGTAGATGATATCTGATCGCTCTGAAATCTGAATATATTTGTACTCTGCACTAGCAAAGATACTTTTCCTTCTGCTAGCATAAAACCTTCAAGTCCAGAAAATTGTGATTGTAAGGTTTCACTCTAAGAATTAAATCTTCTTAGTACAGAGTGTCTTCTTACTATGCAAGCGAAAAAAATAAACCTAAAGATGATAAACTCTTGCTGACCTGTTTTACATCTGCAATTTCCCACTAAACACCAACAATAAATATTTATTGTTATTAGATGAAAATAAAGTAGGGGGATGATGGAGGCTAAATAGCTCATTTAGTGAGGAGGACTTTGAGGAAATAGAGCAAATTAAAAGTAAACTACTACTTTTGAGAACTTCTTTAAAGCAGTGAAAATCAGTGTATGTCTTTAAGGCAGAATCTAGGTAAAGTATATACCCAGCAGATAATAGCAGTCGTTAACAAAAATAAATTTTATACCTTCTTTTGCTGAAATGTGGTAGGGCTTACTGTAAGTTGAGGGGATGAGACTATGATTCTAAATTTTGATTGGACTTGGTTTGCATTCTTAAAAGTTTTTATGGACTGGCTCCTTCATATGTAACATAAAGAAAATATTTCAGTTGAGTGATTGAGTGACTTGGATTGAGGAATTAATTTTACAGCTCTGTGTTTACCTTCATAGTTCCTCAGTACCTTAGCTAGCAGGTACTGACAGCTGATACAGAGTTAATTTTGTGGGTTTTCCTTAATTCTGTGTGAGTCATGATGCTGTATAGTGTGGGTAGAATGTTATAATAGATACTTTTTCTTCCCTAGACAGTGTTTCCAACAAATACTTTTTTTTTTTTTGTACTTTTATTAGAAGTATCCCAAGTGTAAACAATGTATGGTTTCACAAAGAAAGGGAGTTACAGTTAAATTCATGAAACTGATTAATGTTATCATTAATCAAGTTCTGAAAAAAAAATAATCCATCCCAACTGTGAATCAGTTCCAAAGCAATTAGCACTTTAATGCTTCATGAAGCACTAACAAACAAGAATCCTATTTTCTGGTGAAAGGAAAATTAAAAACAAAAATCCAACAATTGGGAAACTGATGGTAGTCAATGGATAGCATGCATAGTTAGATCTATTATAAAAAAACCCAACTTAGTTTGTAAATAATGGGTAAATATTTTCTAAAGCTCTTGCCTCTTTTCCCCTCGCTAATTACAGATGGGAAAGAAAGATGGCCCTTCAGTCAGGCTGATTTGCTTTGTGATACCATTCAAAGTATGACGGGTGTTCAAAAACATGCTATGAAAGAAGGATAAAAGTTGAGAAAGGAGAATCAGTAGCAGATTTCTTCATGAGTGGAAAAAAACAGTAGTAAAGAAGGATAATGTTTCACCTAGGCATTAAACATTAATCACATTCTTGAGTTAATGAAAGTAATCACTAAATACTATAAACTGTCATGGTGAATCTATTTAAGTGCTCGAAGAGCCACACAGTATTGATTCTAATAAGTTCTTCCTTATTCAATAATATATGTTTGAGACTTGAATTTGCAAAAATGGGGACATCATCTTGTTGCTTCTTGATCTGAATATGCATTATTATCTATTTTTTTCCCACTCCGCAGATTTGTCGTGTGGTGGTGATGTTTGATGCTCCCTACCCCACTCCAAACAACCCCTCAACAACAAGAGTCCATTGGTTATTATTTTATTAACATCTGATGTAGAGAGTAGAGGCACCATTTCAGAAAAGTGATTTGAGGTAAATTTATTTCAGTCTCATGTTAGTATTAATAAATTTATTGAGAATATGATTAAATAAACTAATATGAAAGTTCTACTTCTAAAAATATTCTTTAATATGAAAGGGTCTCTTTTATAGTGAAAAAATGGGGTATTACAGGAATTCCCAGCTTTGCCTTGAACACATTTTGACCAACTACAATACAGTTTGGTCAGTTTGGTTTGCTTTCTCTCCTCCCAGGTCTGTTTCCATACACAGCAATTTCTCAGTCTCTAAGATGATATACGTGATGTCTTTCATTTTGAGATTGTCCTCTTTTCTAACCTTAAAACTGTTGGTTCTGATAAAGTTCAGTCATATCTTTTTTCTATTATAGGCTTCCATCTCTGTTTAGTTTTCTCATTTTTCTGCACAGCTTTACTTGACTGACTCTGTTCTGATATGTAGAAACATGTCTGTGCATGAAGGGAGAAGAAATAACCCTAAGGGGCTCACCATATCTCATAAAAGCATTAACAAGCAAATCAGTCAGTTATGACTGAGTTTTATTTTACTGCATTTATTCATATTTTTTTGTATGCAAACCAAAAATAATCAACAAGCTAAAGTTAAAGTTACAGTTTTAATAAAGTCAGTCAGATGACTGAACAGCTGATTGTCCTATTTAACATTGTGACCATGGTGTTCAGATCTGTTTGAGTGAATGTTACGATTACAAACGTTCCAACTGCTTAGAATTTGAAGGCAAAATAAGTCATATTTCTGATTCTAGTACTACTGCTACATATTAGTCTTCTTCCTGGAATAATTGGGAGTATTAATTGCTTTCCTTTCTGTTGCTTTAGACTTGGCATGCTCTGCTTTTTTTGTAGACAGTGTGCATGCCAAGTCTGGCCAGTATCAGATAGTTAGAAGAAGTTCAAATTAGGTAGTGACAAAATTTTAAGAAATATAGTTGTTAAATGTCTGAAGCATTTCATTAGAGGTTTTGTTTTGGTGAGATAACATAAATGCTTGTTATAAATAAAATATTTCTTAGTAACTTTCAGTAAATAAAGTTGCTTTTGTTCTAAGCTAAAAGTTCTCATGAGAAATATGTCAAACTAACATGATCAATTTATGAAGCAGCTCATGACTAAATCATGCAGGGTTACCTGTATTTTTCTCCTTCCAAATATTTATAGTGTTTGTAGAGCAGCTGAATTTGTGATTTTATTTTTTTTTTAAATCTGGATACATTGAGGTAAACAAAACAAAATGGACATAAGGAGAAATTCTTATGGAATCAAGGTTTTTTCATAAAGAATATAATTTCTGGACTATAATTCCTGGAAGTATTATATTGTGATCTTTGGGCTAACATTTTTTTTTTTTCTGCAACATGTAGGAAGAAGTAAGTCCATCTTTAGAGAATTGCATGTTTCTCATCCCAGCCACTTCCTCTCAGTGACTGTAGACAAGCAACTTTCACTTTGTGTGTTCCTTGATTCTCCCAAGTGTGAAACAGACTGTCACAAGGTAAGAGTTTAATGAAATTTTGTAAAGCACTTGCAGATTATCAAAAATAGTTTGAACTAAGTTCAGTTATTTTCACAGAGGTTGCAAGAGCCATTGTATGGTTCTGAATTTATTTCCTAATTATTTTCATACAACCCTGCTGAACATACATGTCATACAAAAGGTGCAACTGTTTTGGGCTTTTAGTTAGAACTTATTTTTTAATATCTCTGTGCAAGCTGAATCAATTTCTGCTTCAGGAAATGTATCTGTAATGTTACATGTTTGATTTTCGACTCACTAGTGGCTGTAAAGTAGCATGCATATCTGGAAGAGAGAAAGAGAGGGAGAGAGAGGTAGGAGTGCTGATGTGTTTCTGTTGTGCAAAGACCATTTTTTCCCTCAAGATCATTTATGAGGGCAGTATATCTGATATTTTGTGGTGGTTTAGACCCTGCCGGGACCAGAGACCACGTTGCCGCTGCCCCTTGCCTACCCTCAGACAGGGACGGGACAGGGAGTAAAATGCAAACCCCGGGGTTGAGATAAGGAAGATTTAATACAACAGTGTAACAACAACAAACCGAACAACAACAATAACAATACCAGTGATAATAATGTACAGAACAAGAGCTATACCGCATGGACACAGCACGAGGTGCAGACCCGGACAAAAGCCGCTCCTGCACTGCCCATGCCTGGGCACCTGGACATGATGTCAGCATGGTATGGAATAGCCCGGCTGTAGCTCCCTCCCAACTGCTGGGGGAAATTTACCCTATCCTAGCTGAACCAGGACATATGTATATCATGTTGTTATATATACTACCTTCTTTTTATTTTTTTGGCACAGCATTCCACTAGTAGCCTCACTTAAATAAATGGCTGTATCTACAGCTGCTTTTTTGTACTAGCTGCTACTAGTCTTTCCCACAAAGTATTTAATACCATACACACACACACACACACACACACACTTTTCTCAGTCTATTTATTTTGCATGAGAAGTCATGCCAATTTATCGACTCCTAAGGATTTGGTAGTGCAATAGCTTCATGTAAATCTGTTAGTATATAGCATATGCCAAGCAGTAAACAAATGCTTTTTAAAATGCCATAACAGACAAATAGTCTGTGTTTATAATCATTAGAGAATGTTTGAGATTTCCATGCATGTGTTATCGGACTATAGTATGTGAACAAAGTGATTTTTTTAGTTGGCATTATTCCTTTATTTTCAAGTTGTAATTGGTAGAGTTTCTTTAATTTCCTTCTTATATTCAAGCCTGGCAGAGAATACCTCAGTATCTATCTGCTGATGAAATTGGTCCTAACACCCCTACCACTAGCAATGTTGTAGTCACTTAAATAGATGTTCATTTCCAGAGAGATCTTCCACATTCAGTATTCTATCACAGCTCATCTGCTTTCTGCTGCAGTCCTGATCAGTTCCTTTCCCCTAAACATAAATAATTTTTTTACCTTGCTCTTGGAAATTTGCAAACACACGCTTGTTTTGTTGTAAGATCGGCTTCCCTCCTGTCCAAAATCAGGTAATTTAACAGCAAGAGTTGGCAGCACTACAAAGTCTTATACATTCAGAATTTTTAAAATTACAAAACTTCTGCTCTCTTTTGAAGTTCCATATTTATTAATCAGACAAAAAGCCATTTTGGCAAAAGTTACTTCATTTGGGTGAACTGAAAAATTGGATCTGGTATAATTTGAAATGAGCAAATATATATTTGTCATTAGGATAAAATCTTTGATATTGATGCATGGCAAAAGGATTGACAATGTAATATTCCTGTATTAGCTGGGTTTGGGTCAATAATTTATGAATAAATCACATTAACACAATGCAGTATAATATATGGTGCAGAGACAAAAAAACCCTACTCTGCTCAAAAAAATATATCCAATTAATTTTGTAAATGCATTCCAGTATTTTTGCATTTACGTTGTTCTTATCAGTAGTGCTATTGCCTTTTGTTTTCTATATGGAGATACAGTTATCTAGGTCCTAAAATCAATCTTGATTTATTTTAATAATTTTTAAGAAAACAGAGGGTGTCTTACACTTATGGATTTATATTTTTTTTCCTCTCAATTATGTCAGATTTGTAATCAATCCTGTTAAAAATTTCACAATTTATTCTCAGTTATAGAGAAGAATGTCTGCTGAGTTTTAGACATGAGAAGAAAACTGACGGGGTATGGAAAAGGGATCACGATCTGAAGTAGTAGTTAGTGCATGGAAACCCTGAAGTGATGAAAAAATGAGCACAGCTCATACTGCTGTTCCAAGGCATGGGATGGTCTGGATGAAAGAATATGAGATGATGACACAAGTGGGATTGAGGACATAAGGGAGAACTGAAGAATACATAGTTCTGGGCATATATACTATGCCATAAGCACATTCAATTCGTGTATCTAAACAAGTCAGGAAAAAATCTAATTCCTTTATGTTCAAAACTGGCCATGCAAATATGAGCAAGCAATGAATTGTTGAATTATGGACTTGAATTTACTGAGAATTCTAAGTATGAATTTTAAGTTGAAAATATGAAATCTTATATCCCTGTTGTACTGAGGTGTCATCTCTGATGTGCAGTATTAAGACAAGAAAATAAACATCTTAAATGGTTTAAACACCTGTTCAGGGATAAGCATTTGCTGCAGGTATGAAAAAAAAAATGGAAAATGAAGCTATATGGGTTGGCTTTTTGCTTTTTAGTTCAAGTTCAAGTAGAATGGTAACAACTGCTTTGGCAGCAAGCTATGGTATCTGTCCTATTTCCCCTTTTGCATCATACCGTTCATGTTTTCCTCATTTGCATCTAGGAGATTACCCATGCATCTTTATGAACGTTTTTCTGACAATAGTACAGAAAAATACTCTTCATATGAGAGAAGAGCACAAAGAATCATAAACATGCAGTTGGCCAGCCTGTATCGTCATTGTTAGCCTTTAGAACTTAGTCTAGACTTGGGTTTCTAAACATCAAAGTCAGTCAGTACCTTTCCAGTTCAGACATGGCTTCTGAGAGCATTTTTGTTTAAGTGTTTCACTTGATGATTAGCTATGATTTCTTTCCAAATAATACTTTCCAAATAAAGGAGCAGCGTGAACAGGAGGCTGTTACTCATTCCTTTGTTCCATGAAGGTCTTCACTTGTATGAGTCTTCCATGCTTGGTTGAACTGAGACTAAACCAGGTGATAATCATACTGGTTCCATTCAACATCTTGGGTTATTCACTGGAATTTAACAGTTTCTGATAGCTCCTGAAAGGTTTAAGCAACAGCTATCATTGCTTACCATCCCTAAAGTCACAGATTAAGAAATTAAATGGTAGCTGAAAGTAAGGATTGTTTCATCGAAAGCAGGGTTAGTTTGCATACTAGATGTAGTGAATAGCTTTCAACTCTAATTAGTGCATCAATTAGCAAATAGATGACTTTCAACCTTTAATGTGCCTTTAAAAACTGAATGGTTTCAAGTTCCTTTCTGAATACATTTCTACGTAAGCTCTTACCGCTTGCTTCATACAAAACTATACTAGTGTTCTATATAGGGTAAATGAAGCAGAAGGCAGGTTGCATTTATCCTATGACAAGATGAAAAGCTGATTACGCAGATGAGTGCAGATGAAGTGGAAACCTCTCAGAGATTAGGTTTTGCTCTGTGTGCCCTACATTGCAGCCTGACATAATCATTTCATGTTGGTTGCTTTTTGTGAACTCCATCTCCATGTAAACCATGTGCTTGCAAAAAGGGAAGTTACTAACAAAGTAATTGTGAATCTTTGAAAATACTAAACATCAGAAGAGAAATCTTTACTTTCAGCCAGGGTTTTTTCCATTCCCTAGTCTGCAGACATGTCTCAATGTGCAGAGTATGAGCTAGTATTTATGTACTGGAGGTAGGTTGATGGTCAGAAAACTTCGGGTAAAAAGGAGAAAACTCAATCTGTTGAGATTTTAAAAGGAAATGATGCTGTGAGTGGCCTAAAGTGGCAGGAGTCTGATGATCCCTAGTGTTTCCGGTAGAGGTGGATGATTTCTATTTAAGTTCAGTAAGGTCACATTTGTTTATTTAAAAATTTGCACAGTGAGCTAGTAAAGAATTTAATAAACATTGTGTGAATATAGCTCAGAAGAACCAACTGTGACATTTTCAGGTGGCTGTAAGTTACAGTGAGAAAGGTATTTCATTGCCGTCTTTCAATGAGAACGGTCTTAAACACCAATGGCAATCACAAGACTGTTTCTTTCTCCCAATAGTGTCTGTTAGTAGAAATACTTTAACCTTAACTCTGTTACTTCTAAATTGTCTGTATTATTTTCACCTAAGTAAGCTGTTCCCAAGGCCTTTTGCTGCCTTTATGGTGCCTTCCAGAATGGAGTACTTTTGGTGAAGAGTAGCAGGAAGATTACTTGTTGAAAAATAATGTTCAGGCCAAAAAATTAGGTTGCTCATCTAAAATTCTGCCCCTTGAAATAGCCAGATATTTTATGAGGTAGTTTAGGAAGTCAGTTTGTACTATGCTTTACCTCTTCAAGCAGCGTTAGGGGTAAAGGGTAGGATTCTTTGTCCTCTAATGTCACACTTTGGAGTTTATGTCTGGTTTGCTTAAGGGTTGTGTTGCAATGGCTGTGGTAAGCAGTACTACGTGATTGGCAGTGATGCTTTTTCAGGAGGAGAACAGATTTGATGGATTATGCAAAGGCAGTTTATGACAAAAATAAGCAGGCTGCAGCCTCGGTGTGTTAGTGCCCTGGAAACCCACGCTTTGCTGGAGAACCTGTGTTCTGACACGTCAAGCTGCAAGTATAAATAGCACAGCGACAGCCCTTCCAGGGGGCCTAGAAGTACCTCCGACCCACGGGCACCCTCCCGGAGCGGGACAGGAGCAGAAGGACACCACCGCGCACGCACGTAACCGCAGCCGGGCGGCGGCGGGGCCGCTGGTGCTGGGCGCTCCGCCGCCCCTCTGCCCTCCACGCCGGACGGCTGCGCGCCCCCCTCCGCCGCCGCGGGGCAGCTGCGCAGCCCGAGGATTGGTCACTTGCCCTGTCAGTCCTCCCGTGTCGCCTCCCCCGCCGGGAGGGAGGGATGAGGGGCTCCGGTGCCGGGAATGAACCGGGAGGCTGGGAGGAAGAATAGCACGGGGGCAGCTGCAGTCGTGCCGCTGCTCAGCATCCTGTGTCCTCCCCGGCGCCTGAAGCAGGAGCATCTGTCTGAACCCAGCGCGCCGCTTCTCGCAAGGTAATACCCTTTCGTTTGCGTGTCTGCCGCTCTGGCCATCTGCTCAGTGCCCCGCACTGGCTTCTGTCGCAATCGAATGGATTAAAAAATAAAACCACTAACTCAATACTGCAGAGAAGAGATATATTTAGTCCTCATTAGCATCTCGTCTGCTCCGTCGCTGTTTATTTATAAATAGCTTCTGCGGGATCACTAAAGCTGGAATCTCTTAGTTTCTCTTCCAGTCCTAAGAAAGTCCGTCGCGTTCCTCCCTTCCCTTTTCCTGCCAGCGCTATTAATGTAAGTTGCTACTGGATTACTTCCCCTTCACCCCAAAATTACTCTTTTTCTTCTAGTCTCATGTATGGGATAGGTACAGTGAAGTGGGGAATGCAGATTGTTATAATTCTGTAACATTTGATGGATGCAAATATCTTCATGTACTCAGGAGGGCAGATGAGTGGGAAACACGTGATTAATATTTACAGCATTCAGACAATCTGTTACTCTATATTGTAAAGCTTATGGGAGTCACCATTGCAGATGAGGCCACTGAACTGTTACCCTGAGTTAGAAGGCAATTGTGTAATGACATTTGCAAATATCTTTTACACGTGGGAAAAGGACACATACTGACAGTCTGGAAGAACTCTTCTCTCGCTGTCTTGCACAGACTCCTTTCTATTAAAACATATTATGATACTACTGACAGAGTTGGTCTGGGAACTCGGGAACTGTATATACTTAGTCCCTCTGGCTGTTCCACTGTCTTGTCTTGTGATGCTTGTTTTCGCAAGACTGTAGCAGGAATCATAATGGGTCCTTACTTTCTTGGAGCTTCACAGAAAATTAGTCAATATTTTAAAAAAATACTGAGAAATTATGGAGAAGTTTTTATGTTCCTAATTTTAGTTATTTCCATCCATCCTTTGAATTGTTCATGATGGTTTGATGGTTATTTCACTTGTAGAAATGTTGCATGCAAGGGTTATCATTAAACCATTATGTTAAATGTATTTCTACAAGTAGATCAGTAGTATTATTTTGAAGCTTAGGTAAATCACTTACATGTAATGTTCTGAAACTTTCACCTTTCAGGTAGTTTGGCCTGTGCTTGCAGATGTATTGGCTTGTTTTGGTAAGTTTCAGCAGAAACAGTTCAGCTACTTTGGATTAAATGGATAGTGGAAGAGAGAAGAAATGCTTTTTGTATTACTAAAAAAAGAAACTGTCAACCATAACATCATTAACTTAATTTGAAGGACTGTAGACAGAATGTCTAGGGACAGAGAGCTGCAGTTTGGTATGAAATCAAACCATCTTGTGAAGTGCCTTTTTAACAATGGAAATTAGTTCCGACTTGAGTGCAACCTGTCTCATTAAAAGTCAAGTGCCATGAACATGTACATTCCCTTGTGTTTTTTTACAAATGCATACGTGAGGTATACAGCTACATGGACATAGGTGATTTTAATCACGTAGTTAGTAGTGAACAATAGTTGAATGTTCCCCCAGTATTTTGCAGCTTGTTAGGATAAGACTGAAGTAGAGGCATGGGTAAAATATATTATCTCTGTAGAGGTTTTCTTACACAGGCAGGTATTTCCAGAAAATTTGAAATTTTCCTTTTAATTTCTGTTTTTGGTTTTTCATATCTATAGAGTGTACTGATCCAGCTATTAATCCTTGTTCACTTAATTCGAAATAAGCTTATAATAATTTTCAAAAAAGAAAATGTGTTACTGTAAGATGTTGACAAATTTGAAAAAATCTCACTCTGAGAAAGCTTAACAACTGGAAACCTAAGACCTTTTCCTTTTGTGGAAGCTATAGCCAAATATCAAATGGAAAATTGAGAAATGGCTGCTTTTCAAAATAAACGACAACTTAATGAATGTCACCTTTATACTGACTAGCGACTTCTCTCTGGGATATGAAGAACTACTGGGGTTTTTTTTGTGGGTTTTTTTGTTTGTTTGTTGTTTCTTTTTAACTAGAAAAAGACGAATATCCCACTTTGGCAGAAAAAAAAGTTATTTTTTCCATTTTTTTTAAAGAGCAACCTTAATGATTTGTCTATGTAAAGAAACATTTAATCTTGGGTCTTTACAATATCATCAAGGTGATCCCTTCTGAAGCTTTGATCCTGCTTTAATTTGCACACAAAATGTTTGAAAGTAGAACTGAAAGTCAAAAGCAACCTTTGCAAATGACCCCAAATGATGCTCTCTAGAGAGCGGTCAAGAGTAGGAAAAGGAAAGCAAGAGCAATCATTAATGTCTTTGTTAAGGCACTAGGGTGGGATGGCTTTCTCCTCTTTACTATAATATTTAATAACTGAATGAGAAGATGCCTCTCTGTTCATGCTTTTCAAAAATTAGTTTGCATCCCTTTCTCCACCCAGTCTTCCTGGCATCTGAGAACATTTGTCAACTTTTAATTTTGCTTTAGCTATTTTGACATGAAATAAATTATTCTTCTAGCTTTGATCTCATATGACTTTTAAAATATATAATCTGAATGTATATTCCATTAGCTTTTAGGTATGAAGGGCACCAAAAAGGCAGGAAAATGTCCATCATGGAGTGACCAAGTAGATACAACTCAATGGAATCTGAACTTTAACTGAGTATAGATTGTTTCTATTATTTCTATATTTATACATTATTCCTTTACACTCAACCTCTCTTTTTACTATTAATAATCATATCTTACTGCTATCATTGCTAGTTGTGACCATCAATGTTTATTTGCACATTCTTGCAGACAGTAGGATCAAAGACTACATTAATATTTTAATGATCAAGCACAAGTCAGTCCTTGTTATTTTTGTTTATTTTTTTTTAATGTATGCCTAATGGTCTGTTTAGGTCAACCTTCCTCTGTTGGACTAGGTGATCTTTGGAGGTCCCTTCCAGTCCCTACTATTCAGTGATTCTGTGAGCCTGTAGAGCCTAGAGCTGATTCCAATGGGGAATCAGAGGGAGGTTTCTTTTTCTTTTTGTCACAATCATTTAAAACCTTATGCAATTTCATAATGTCTTTCCAGATAGATTGTGATTTTTGCTTTCCTCTGAGTGTTGCCAGATTATGTATAGTGAGTCTCAGCATTTCTGCCTGAGAACAGGGAAAGGAAGCCCATAATGTGCTGCATGAATTCTTAGCCAAGTCTGCTTGGTCATGCAGATACTGCTGTTCCTTCCCTTTCCATGGAATGCTGAACCTCTGATCATTACTTTGGACATTCAACTTGATTTTAAGTTCAGTTCTGTGTGAAGATAATGGAGGGCTTAGTATCTCCACAAGACCATATCTAGCTTGTTGAGTTGGGCCCTTAGAAAATTACATAAGACCTGTAAATTCTTAATATTGAATTGCCTCTGTCCTCCATTTAAAGAGTCATTAAATCTTATAAATTATTTTAAATGATACTATTGAAATCTTGAAGTAAAAAAAACAGTATTTGTTACGTCAAGATTTAAATTTACATTTTTGACAAAGCCTCTTTTTATCCTGCTGTGTTTTAGGCCTATTACACTGAAATACTGTGTCTTCATGTTTTAATCTTCTCGCTTTATTCCTATGAGGGTTGTATTGTTGCTTAAGTTAGATCCTTCTTGGGGATCTATGCAACCTGTTTAATCTTAAAACAATTTGAGTTTTATAAATATTTTTAAAGATTATTATTGATAGAAGTGCATTTGCCTGTTGACAGACTTGCTGAATTTAATAACAACTTTTAATATTTAATAACAACTTTTAATATTTAATAACTTGCTGAATTTAATAAAAATTACATCTGTGACTTCCATGATAGGGCACAGACCAAGAAAGTCACTATGACATCTAAGTAATTAACTGTTTTCAAGACTTTTTTCAGTGTTAACTGATTGGCACCTAGGTGAATCAGACTAAATGTTGTACATATAAAAGCCAATACTTAATATACTTATTTGCTTAACAGACTTTTGGAAAAGGATAGCAGTTGAGTTTATAATTTTTTGTTAATTGTAGTTGTATGTCAAAACCATTTAGTTACGTTATGAAATGCTGCTAGCAGAAAGTTGCACTGGAGAAAACAAATGCAACCATAGTTCTCTGCTTTAATGCGTTCTCAATATGATCATCACAAGTCATAACATCCTATTTCATCCTGTACAACCAAGGCTTTCAAAACTTGAATGATATAGTTTTTCAAGCAACCCAAAGTTCCTTAAGGCAAAAGTAATTCCAAGTTCACTAAAGTTTGGGAAGGAGAAAAAGTTAAAAAGCTTTCTGAGTTTATTCTCAAATTACTGCGTATTTTTTGGAAATATGTTAAAATATACATAGTTAAAAATAGGTTTTTTAACTTGTCAAATACATTACTACAGAAAATTGTTCTCGATTCCTAAGAACTTAATGCGTGACAGCATCAATGATTAACAAGACAATTCTTTTATTTAAAAAAATACTTGTTTAATTCATGTTGGTTTTCTATAGAAATATCCTGTACTTGCTGGCAGAAGTGTAAACAAGCTACTGTGTATCCTGTAAAACATACAATTCATAAATTATTAAATGAAAAATGTTTTATTTTATGGGGGATTATTTAGGTTAAAACTGGGAAAAAGTACTGTGTGCAGTTTATGACTCAAGTCTAAAATGTACAAATATGATCTTGAAAGTTTATATTATTTAATTCACTATCAATGCAACTTTTTTATTGTGCTTTCCCTGATAGTAGAAGTATGTTTCTGTTGAAATATGTGAAGATTACATTTTAGACATGTGAATAGAGGTCTGTACAAGCTGGCTTGGTCTAGTATGGCTTTTTTTGTTTATTACTTGAAAATCAGCTGACTATTGACTAGTACAGCTTTTCATTATGACCTCTGTACCCTGTGGCAAAAGATTATCCCTCTTGCCTGTAATTAATTTTTACATCACTATGAGTTCAGCTGAATATTAGCCACATGCCCCTGTACACTTATCCAGGAATAGTTTTCAATTGTAAGTTATATTTTAGTCTAAGTATTCATCTCGGGTACAGAAAGTTTTAGGAGAGGGTTATTTGATTGAATAAGGTGTATATATATTACATTAATGCATTATTAATAAAGTACGGAATACCATGTAATGCTGTTGTTGAGGAATAAACCCTATTTTTATTTTAGGATAGATTAAATAATTCTGATATTCATTTTAATGTTTGGATATGCCAAATAGTGTTTTCTTATCAGTAAGGAGAGTTTGGGGTATTGTTTGTTTGCCTGTTTGTAAGTATCTTTTTAATCACTTTCAATCATTACAGTTTGTGCATGTATCCTTTATATAGGAAAAGAACCTAAGTCAAGTTGCTATGACTTTGTACCTGCTACCTTAGCCCTTCTGAATTTTCAATATATATATACTCAATGCATTTCCATTTTTCTCATGTGGTAAGAAATGGTGAAAACATGATCTGGAGTAAGATGAGGATGTCTTCAGTCTTTGTTGAGGAAGGCAGAAATTAACTCTTGTTACTGGGTTGGACTGGCAGACCTAGGCCAGGAAGGCAGCCTTGTTCTTTGAAGTGCTGTGATATTTATTAGCAGAAGAGAAGACTGGGGGGTTCATTGTTGGTGCTTGAAACAAACTCTGGCTGGTATATCATGTATCATGCAAAATGGAGCTTCTTCCTGTTTTGTCTGTCATGTAAAAGGAACTTTTTTCTGATATTTGATTGAAAAAAATCAGCAAGACTGGTTACTATCATCCATATTTAAGTTGTTCAGGCACTTTTCATTATAAGACTCTCAGTTATAATTTTGTGACACTAATTATTTCAGCTGCAGTTTTCCATGCCAAGTGTTGCTTCCTTTCCCTAGGAAAATCTCAGTAAAAAACTAAAGCAGTTGTTTCTGCAAGTAAAACTGGGGGAGTGGGGTAAGAAATAATAAATATAATTTTAATCATGTTATAATCTATTAAACCCATTTAATATCTTTAAATTCTGTAAGAGTTGCTGTTGCCATCACTGAGGAAAGACTCCCTTATTTATTAAGGCTGTGAATCTTGGGAATGACATTTTGCTTCCAATTCTGTATGCTGAACACACCTTTATTTGGAATGCAATGTTTTTAGTGATACTTCCCTTGCAGTTTGCCTCTTCAGCAGTCAGAAAACTGTTCTAGTTCAAAAAAAACCCCTGAAAGCAAGATGATTGACTCATCTGTTCTCTTGGTTCTTAGCCTGCTAAGTGCCCAGGAGCAAGGTGAAAAATGTAAAAACCTGACTGAAGTGCAGAGAGATTTTGTTTGTTTGTTTAAATGCTGTACTTCTTGAAATATTGTTTCAAACAGACAGTTACTGTGTTTAGAGTGATTTCTTTGGGATATGAGTACAGATGGCCTTTGCTCTTTCTTTCCTTTAAGGTCTGATGGTTTCCTAAAGACTTTGCATAGCTACAATATCCATTGTAGAATGTTCTATTAGCAGCCTCTTAAACAGTCAAATAGGAGAGATAGTGATGGAAATCTCATTTGGTAACTTGTTGGAAATTAGTCACCTTTCTCAAACAGGTTTTGGACAAATACATTGTGTGGTGCGGTTGAACTCTGCAAAGAGTTTCAGTAGTAATGAGGGCAGGTTGTATGTCATCTTTTTTCTGTTTTTACTTGCTGCTGCAAGTAAATTATCTTTCTAGTGATAACATTTGTAAGTCAAAACCTCGGAGAAATAGAGGAGTTTGAGCAAGAGAAGAAAGTGGAGTTTGTCTTTATCAAACAAGTTGAACTCAGTAAACAAATATTACTGCAGTTTCATTTCTTCTAGCTTGTGATGTGGATCCTCCTTCTGTCCATGTTTTTACTACCTTTCTTCTCACATGTTTTTAGTGTTTTGGTGTGTCAATTAGCTACCTAACACAGCACAGAAAGTTAACGATACCGTACTCAGGAACAGATTGCCACCTAGTAACAGTCATATATTGGGTAGAGTTGGGAAAGTAAGGAGTTCCAGTTGTTGCTTACTTAAAGATCAGGGAAAGGAGGAAGACCATCTGTCATACTGAGCAGCGAATGATGTGTCCTACTAGAGAGAAGGAACTGCCACAATGGTGATGTGGCTTTCTATCAGCACATTTTGAACAGCAGAATGGATGGATATGTTGGCACTAGACTGTGAGAAGCACTGAATCTGTGACATTTTTTTGTTGTTGAACTTAAAAAAAAAATAATTTAAAAAAAATCCAGCAGCAGAGCATGTTTGCTTCTCAGCCATCTCTTTAACAGTTTCAGTTGTTCTTTCCAGTTTTTAGCTAGAAGTTTGAGTAGCTGTTTTTCTCCTTAAAGAGGTATTTCTCACAATTTGAATCCCACTGCTCTTTTACTATGCATTTGAAAGCTTCATGAGAGAAGCAGTTAGTGATGATGAAGATTGCTTTTATTGCTCTTCACTATATATTCTGTAGTTAAAATTTTACGTCTTTTTGGATCAATGTGCATTTTACTTAAGCTGTAAACTTTGCCTGAATGGGACTTTAATTTACAAAAACTCCCTCTAGTAGTGGAAGTAGGATTATAAACAGGTTACAAGGTGCACAGAAGAGTTGGGGAACTAGTGTTGTAATTAAATTTGAAAGTCCTTAACCAGATTCTTTCCTTAACATAGTTCTCCTGATAGTTTCTTATAATGCTTCTGCTTATAGAACAGGGAGTTCACTTCTTTTTGTTTTCTGAGGAAAGATTGTAAAAAGACTGAATAAGGTGCTGAAGGCACTGAAGATAAAAAGGGTTTCTTAGTAAATAATCTATCTATTAATAGAAATAAGCTTCAAAATACTAAACAATGCAGCAGTGCGTAGTATCCCATTATCTTTTAAATCAATGAAAACTGATACAGAATATTTCATTAGTCTAACAGTAACAAAGTGTCCTTTCTGCTATTCCTATTGTTACTCTTACTGTTTTTCTCCAAAACTCATTTTTAATACTATTTAATTTCATAGTGTGTGTAAATTTTTTCATTGTAAGGAGGGAATTCTGTTCAAGGTGATTCTGCGTTTTAATGTAGAGTATGTGTGCACCAAACCCAATGTTTAGTTTGGTGTAACTAAGAGATCTAATAGGATGTAGCCTTTAAAACGAGTCTAAACTAGCATTACAGTTGTTAAAGATGGAAAGATTTAAGAAAAAATCTTCAATAGTTTTGTTTTGAACTGAACAAGAGCTTTTAGTTGCAGTATGATTTAAGGGAGAGCTGTAGGTCTCATTTCAGTAATGTAATGATTCAGTGCTCAGATTAGATTAGGGAAGCTGCTTGTGTTTTGGGTGGGGCACAGGCTAGCAAATTTGTGTGGCAGAAGCAAGGCCTAGTCTCTCCTTTACACATATATTCTTTTGTCAAAAAAAAAAGTGCATGCATGTTACTAAGAGTAATGTACTGTTCAGAGTTGAGCTGACTTGCACCTGATGATATCATAGATGTCATTTGAGGATATTAAATTATACCATAATGTCTGGGTCTATAGTTTCCATGATGCTATTTTCTTCTATTCACTTAATCATATTTCAATGAGAAAATACCATGCCAGTTGAGGTGAAACAGGGGAACACAAAATAATTTAATTTAACACTAAGTTTTTTCCTAGACAAGACTGTGAAATACACATAATACAGACTGTCTTATTCTGTGTATTAAAAAATAATTCCCTTTATTCCTATTGCTCCTTTCCTTTTCATTATTTTCTAAATCGAATGCATTGACAAATATTTTCATGTGATGCATTATCTTCCTTAAGTCAATACTAAACATAGATTTGGTCTCCTGGAGATCTCTACCCTCACTTTAGCTAGCTTTTTCCCAGGTACCTATTCTTCCTTCTTCCTCCTTTGACAGCTGTATGCTGCCAGTGGATCAAAATGTGGGCTGTGCCATCCATTTCCCTGCCTAGTAACTCCCTTGAAATTTTACTCCTCAGTAAAGTCCTCCTGTAAGTAAAAACTGACTCGGCATGCATTAAATGGGACTGCTGACTATTCATTTATGGAAATGTCCACAAGTTAACTAGCTTATATTTGGTGGAGCTCACCACAGTAGATTACTTGAGGGGCAATTTGGTGCTATGGCTCAACTGATGTACTGGCAATCTGCTACCTTAAAGGGTGTTCCATACTGCTTGAGTGAAGAGTGAGTAGGTTTTTCCTGTGATGAAAAAGTGTTCCTTGGTTATTATTTCTATATACAGAACCACTCGTGGTTGCGTCTGCCAGTGCCATACCCTGTGGCTGCATGATCACTCAGTTCTACATTAGAAAAGCAGCAGGTGTGTACCACTGGAGAAATGGAAGACTAGAAGTGATTCTGTGCTTTCTGCCAGTACTCAGCCTTGTCCGTATTTCAAACTCCAAACTCAGACAATGATATAAAACAAGAATACAGGAACAAACAGTATGACATCATGTTCTCAAACTCTTATACATCTATGAAACAGCAAGCCAACCTTCAACAGAAGTACTGATGAAAGGTTTTGCACCTTTCCTACCTCTTTTTATACCTAAATTGTGCCATGTAACTATTGACTGCTGGTGAAGAGAAATAAGAAGCTGATCTGGCTCTGATGGAAGATTGTTCTTACTGTTAACCTCTAATCAAATTAGATTTATACATTACCTATATGCTAGCCAAGTAAACAGAACCTTTTTTTTTCCTCCTTGCAAGTTTTCTTGATGTCACAACAGTTTCACAGATAAATATGAGAAGAAAATATTCAGCCTTTTTAATTTTTTTAAATGTTTTCTTGGTAATTAAAGCAGCAAGAGCTAATTACATTGTGATGGTGTTATGTTCCTGGTTGTGCTGACTAAGAAGGCAACATACATGCTCAAATGGTTCTTTTGACTGAATGTTCTACAGCAAGTTAACTTTTAACAGAGAGGGCAATAGGTTCCAGTATTAAAAAGTAAATTCTATTTGAAATGGCTGTTTCAGTGAACATCTTGTGACCTTATGGAGCAGCATTGCTTGAGAACCTTAGAGACAGGGGGATGATGTATGAGAGAAGAATTATAACTCCAACTATGAGTGTTAGCAATGTCATCCTTTGTGTCAGATTTTTCAAGGTAAAAGATTTGTTTTGGAAAATACTGAGAGAAGATTGTGCTTCTGTAGGCTTGTTATTTGTCATATTAAATTTGCCATAATCAAGTCTGACAGGCTTGTCTTTATTTTTTCCAGCAGACAATATTATTGTTGAAGATTAGTCAGATGCCTTCCGTCCATTCCCTGCTTCACATGTTATGTCATGCAAGCTTTGAAACACTTAGAACATAATTTAAACGAATGACTAATTTGGCAAGCATAATGGAAGGCACGCATACTATCCTTCAATTGCACAGACCCATTATGGAGCTTTGTTACGTCAGCTTCTATCTTCCAGAGGGAAAAGTCAGAGGATTTACTTACAAGGGCTGTGTAACTCTGGATAGAACCAGTAAACGTTTCTGTACCTGCTATCAAGTAAGGGAGAGGTTAGAGATGGAGCTGAGAGAACAGCCATATGAAAACTATGGAGATATTATTTTCAAGCAAACTACAACGAAAGACATGCTCATTGAACTGTACAAATTAACTACTGAAAAGGAAAAACTGTTATCCAGTGTTTTGAGATCACATCATATTCTACGCCTTAACACAGGACATCAGGAGGGAAAGGATGTTTCTGGAGTCCCGAAACTTAAAGGTGATGATTATTCCAGTTTTGCACATCAGCAGGAGTTCTTTCTGGATTCCACAAATAGAGACACTTTGAATCACAACAAGATAAGGAAAAATAGAAGGAAAGAGAGTTTTGAGGATTTCAGACCCTGGAAAGGGGGAACAAAGATAAATCAACAGCATCATTCTTTACCGAGTACACAAGTCATGCATCTGGAAAATAAGAAGATGCTGCCCACAAGATTTACTACTGGGAGTTTTCCCAGGTCCTTTTCTGCTTCCAGTTGGCTAACAGCAAGAGGTAAGGATGATTTATCAGTAGAGAATAACATACGACCAGAAAGGTGGATAGAAGAGGGGTATTTTCTTGAGAGCAACAAAGCTGTGGGACTGGATGCTGACTTACTAAGTTTGAACTCAAAAGACAATGACACGGTCGCAGTTGAACTAGTGAATAATGGAAAATGCATTCCTGAAGTTATGAAGATACAACAGAGTATCACTTCGGTAAAGTCATCTCAGGACAGTCTAGCTAACAAACTTGAGACTTTGAGTAAATCTGCAGCTACTAAAGGTTTAAGAAGTAGCAACTATACTGAGCCAGCATGCAAGGAGAAACCAGGAATTAAAGTTGTTGCTGAAGTGCAGAATTCAGAAACTTGTATTAAAAAAGTTGCCAAACCCCCTGCAGAGTCTTTACCTGATTTTCACAGAGATAAAGAAACCATTTCTCCTGTTCTCACAACAGTAGATAGGAAGTTTATATCAGGAACTGATGTATGCTCCATAGATGAAGCTGCTGGAGACTTTAAAAACAGTGTGCTGCAGGAAAAGGAGGAAGGCTGCTCTGGTTTGCAGTACAAAGCTGAGAGAGTGCACATTACTGATGAGTCATGCAGCCTTGTGGGAGCAGTCAATAAAGCTCTTCTGAAAGTTATACAGAGTGACAGTTTGGATGAAGCGGCAGAATGGAAGAGACTGCAACAAATTACAAGGGTAGACAGAAACCTGCCAGGCTCAGTATATGAGAAAAGGACCACGGTATCCCAGGGAAGCAGCAAGCATTTATTTTTGAACCTGCCTGCAAATGAAAGTCCTGATATTTCTCAGACAAGTAGTAATCTTAAACTGGAAGAGAAAAGGCTGCATTCACCTTCATTAATAGCAGTGAGTAATGTATTTAGTAATTCATATCCGCTATCTAATACACACAAACAAATGTCACCTATTCCTTCTCCGTTATCTTCGAGACTGCCTAGCCCACAGCTGCATCATCGGATTCTCCCGTTACCAACACAGAACGCCGAGAACGAATCTATGTTCAGTGACTATGGCAGTGAGAGACATGGGGCTATAAACTTCTCTTTCAGTGATTTGGAGCCACAGTTTTATCTGAAGTTTTCTGAACCTGGAGAATTGGGATTTGCCACCAGACAACCAGGCCTCCATCAGAATGCAACGACAGGACGTTTTGAGAAGCGCGCTGTACAAGAAAAATTAAATACTCGGACACAGCAGAATTTCTGTCCAGGTCAGTCCTACTTCATATATTTTAAAACTAACAGAATCAACCAACCATGAAAGTATTGGAATGTTTTTTTTATACTAGCCTTTGGTAGCATATTTCCAATTTAAGTGTTTTTTACTACTTAAGGATTGAGTAAAATGTTGTTGCATTTTTTTAAACCAAAGTTATAGCTCTACAAGATTTCCGTTCAGATGCATTTTTTATGTCAGCTTATATTCAATCTTGTTGTTACTGAATGACCTTTTAACCAAAGTTAATTAAAATTTTTTCTTTATAAAATGAAAAAAGTTTACATGCTTGTCTTCCTGCTTTTCTTGTGCTATATTCTAGCCTGTCAAAATGTCATAACACTTATCCATCGTTTGGCTTCATTATTGTTTGGCTTAACTGATAGAATATTGTATGGGCAAGCTAATTTATACTGCTTTAAGTATAAGACTGGTGCTTTGTCCATTTAGCTACAAGAGATTGATGTAAGTTCTGTAACAGAAGGCTTGTTTTTACAAGGATTGCATGTAAGAGTCATGTTACAATGTATTTGAGTACAGTGCATGGGTTTATTTATAAATATGTAGTGTGAATATGACAATGCATGAATATATGGCATATTGAATAGTTATCTTTGTTGTTAGCTGGAACATCAACATCTATACCTTCATTTTTTTCCTAAGAAACAGGAAGGCTGGAGGTCCTAATTCTACAGTGATCTAAGTTTGGCTTTAGACTGGTCCCTATGTGTTAGAGGGAGAGCTGACAATGCAAAGTGACATGATTTCACGATAAAAGGCAAAGAGGTGCGAATTTGCAGCTTTATCACTTTTCATGGAAAATAGTATAATTTTCTGTAGTCTGAAATGAAAAGGGAAACGAGAAAAAATATGGAAGAAAACCCATTAATATCTGTATTTCTTAGTTTTTACCTAGGCTTGAGCCTCTTCTGTGATACATCTTCCTATTCCCACCCCTGCTTCCTTTTAAAGCTATACCTTTGGCTGATTGAGCTCACTAAAATGGCAAAAAAATATTCTTCCTCTCTCTGTTGTTTTTTTTTTTGTTTTTTTTTTTGGGAGGGGAGGAACTAAGAGGGTGGCAGAGGGTAGTCTGCCATTTTAGTTACATAAATTGCCTCACCGGGTGGCCTAATGAGTGACTGCCAGAGCTGGCACAAGATGAGTTACAAGATTCTGTGGTCTAAACTGGGGAGGAAGACATGGGCATAAGGAAAGGGGGTTTCCAAAATGGGAGGTGTGTAGGGATGTGAAACTATTACCTTAGCCCAAGGGTGCTGAATACTGCCTATGAGGCAGTATTATGCCTGATGCTTCTGTAGTTCCACTCAAGACTAAATCAAATTCAGAGTGTTGTTTGTTGAGTATACTAAGCTAATGCATATACTCATCGGCAGCAAAAAGATGGGTGCTGTGCTCCTGTTCTTTCATTCCTTTTTTGTTTCCTATTGTTCTGTGTTGTCCTACCCATCTCATTACTTCTTTTATTCATTGTACCTTTTGCTGAGCTGGTTTAGCTCATGAAACTAGCAGAAAATTTCACCCCTTTATAAGACTAACGTAGCAGAGCTAATATTTTTCTCCCTGCTTTGCACTAGTTTTTTTTAAGTAGTTTATCATTTAGGATCATTGAATGTGGAACTGTACCTGTGGTGCTGTGCACTTGTACTGGTTTTGCCTGGGATAGAGTTAATTTGCTTCATAGAAGCTTGTATGGTGGTATGTTTTAGATTTGTGATGAAAATGGTGTTGCTAACAGACTAATGTGTTCTAGCTTGCGCTGAGCAGCATTTGCACAGCATCAATCCCTTCTGTTTCTCACTCTGCCTGCCCCCCAAGGGAATAGACTAGGGGGTGAGCAATAGACTGGGAGGGGATACAACTGGGCAGATGACCCAAACTAACTAAAGAGGTATTCCCTGCCATGTAACATCACACTCAGCAATAAAAGTGGAAAGAGGAGGCTTTAGGGGGGGTTATCCATCTTTTGCTCAGGAACTGACAGGGCATAGGTCTGTGCACAGGAGGTGGAGAGTGATTGCTTTTGCATCACTTTTGTTTTGCATTCTTCCCTTCCTTCTTCCACTTATCCTTCACTCATTAAACAAATTTTGTTTCGTTTGGGTTTTTTTTGTATCTCGACCTCCAAGTTATCTCATTTTTATTTTTCTTTTTTTTTCCCCCTGGCCTACTTGGGGTGGGGGCGGAAGTGAGTGAGTAACTGTATGGTGCTTATCTGCTCACTGGGGTTAACCCACAACAGCTCTATAAGAAACAAAACAAACACATACATGCAAATAACATTTGTTGGCTGAAAACCTTGACTATTAAGCAGAAACATCTTTGTGGAGAGAAAGTGCAGACAAAACAAGACCTTAGTTCTTATATACAGTTATCTTGCAACATTAATAGAGATAGAAAATATCACTCCAACTTTCTGAAAGATGTAATAGTATTCTGTGAGTTTGGGGTTTTATTCATTTTCACATATGATTGCATGCCAGCTTTATTACTGGTATGTCAGAAAATCTATAAAGTTAAGGAAAAGTTTCCTATGTTACCAGCATATACAACACTGTAGGTATGTCTTGGGATCTGGGATAATATGAATTTCCATGCCTTTCCTGAACCATGGGTGGAATCATCCTTACTGACAGAGTGTTGAGGGTACCGCTGTTCTGTAAACTAAGTAATAAATAATGGACTATAGTGCAGTGGGGCAAAAGCTGTATCTCCAAATTTAGGCAACGTAAGTGACCTTAACATTTACAGCTGTAAGTTTGCAGTTCTGGTTTGATTCTCATCAGATACCTCCCATGTGTGAAGAGAAAAATTCAAGACTGTTGTTAATATTTGTCTTTAATGGGGTGCTGTTCTGAAAAGATTTCTTGTAAGTGGCGGTTCTCAAGGGTCGGTGTTGGGATCGGTGCTGTTTAACATCTTTGTTGGATGCACGGGCAGTGGGATTGAGTGCACCCTCAAGTCTGCCAACAACACCAAGCTGTGTGGTGTGGTCGACATGCTGGAGGGAAGGGATGCCATCCAGAGGGATCTTGACAGGCTGGAGAGGTGGGCTGTGCAAACAGCATGAGGTTCAACAAGGCCAAGTGCAAGGTCCTGCACCTGGGTCAGGGCAATCAGAAGCACAAGTACAGGCTGGGCAGAGAATGGACTGAGAGCAGCCCTGAGAAGGACTTGGGGGTGTTGATTGATGAAAAGCTCAGCATGAGCTGGTAATGTACACTTGCAGCCCAGAAAGCCAGTTATGTCCTGGGCTGCATCAAAAGAAGTGCGGCCAGCAGGTTGAGTGAGGTGATTCTCCCTCTTTACTCTGCTCTTGTGAGACCTCACCTGGAGTACTGTGTTCAGCTCTGGGACCCTCGGCACAGGAAAGACATAGACCTGTTGGAGCAGGTCCAGAGGAGGCCATGAAGATAATCACAAGACTGGAGCACCTCTCCTAAGGGGACTGGCTGAGAGAGTTGGGGGTCTTCAGTCTGGAGAAGGCCTTGGGTGAGATGTTATAGCACCTTCCAGTACATGAAGGAGCTTACAAGAAAGCTGGAGATAGTCTTCTTACAAGGGCTTGTAGTGATAGGATGAGAGGTAACAGTTTTAAACAGAAAGAGAGTAGATTTAGATTAGATATTAGGAAGAAATTCTTGACTGTGATGGTGGTGAGACACTGGAACAGATTGCTCAGGGAAATTGTGGCTGCCCCCAGCCTGGAAGTGTTCAAGGCCAGGCTGGATGGGGCTTCGAGCAACCTGGTCTGGTGAGAGGTGTCCCTCCCCATGGCAGAGGGGTTGGAACTAAATGATCGTTAAGGTGCTTTCCAACCTAAACCATTCTATGGTTCTATAAAATGCAGTCTGTTATTAAATTGTGTGAGTATCTACAATGAATCTAAGAATTATGGAGAATTTTGGTTGACTCTTATTAGTCAGGTTGGTTGAAGGATTTAATTCATGTCAAAAATGCTGGTCTTATGAATGTTTTTTTAAAGTTATATTACTATCACAGTTTGCACTACTTCATACTGCAAAATATTTGGAGCCTTTTATTACCTGTGCAACATTGTATTTGGAACATTTCATGAATGGGTTAAAATATTTTATTAGTTTAAATAATGAATTGGACTCATCATACAGCTCTAGGTATAATTTTAATTCTTTTCTCTGATGTTTTAAATAATGATTCCTCACTTCCTAGATAATTGGAGAATATTCCTGCAGTCAAAACTGATTTAGCTAAGGCAGAGTGCCTCTATTTCTGTACTTCCACTTTTTCTGCAAGTTCAGTTTCTTTACAGCAAATGTTTATGGCACAAATCTCACATTACACAAAGTTCTATAAGTAATTAACTTGAAAGTACCATTTTCTGGATCTTCCTGTTGGAAGTGCAACTGCTGGCGATGGGAACAGGCCACAGCTTTTATCTTAGCAAGTTAACTATTAACTGGGAAGAATTTATAGTTCAACATTAATTATTTAGCAATTTTCTCTGTAAGTGGGACTAGGAATTCACATTCCTGTATTTGCATGTAATAGTTCCATTTGAATTATCAAAAGCCTAATTAAAAGCTTTGGAATAAATTAAGGCTTTCAAGAAATAAACTGTTCAGCTTCAAGCAGCAAAAACAAAAGTGCAAACACTAAAATTTCTCATAAAAAGACTTTTAATAAGTTCTCGTTTAATGGTTCTGCCTTTTTGTATGAAGTTCTTTCTACTCTAAGATAAAATAAGTTATGTTTTTATAGCCCTTGAGAAGCCAAGTGTGCTTCTGAAACAATCCTCAATAGATCTGAATATCTATCTCGGGGAAAGATTTTTCTGAGACATTTTAGGTTCTGACTGTGCTTCTCTCTGAAGTTCACAGTGGTAGAAAAAAACTAAGGAGAACATTTTCACAGTGGTTTTATTTAATGACACCGATATGCTGTTTTACTAAATATTATCTGAAAGCAGAGGAAGATTAGTGATATTTTTAGCAGTTATTGAAGTGAATTGGATTCAAAGCAGGAAACTTAAAAGAAAAATCTCTGGTTATGACATAGGCTTTATGACTTAGGGCACGTCAGCCCAGACATCCCATTATTCCAGGACAGTGACTGGTGACTGTCAGGATGAGACTGGAATGGGTCATTCACCACACTGTTTCATATGTTAGTGCTGTTGTGGAAAATGGAAAAAAAACTGGTAGAAGGGAATGGTGAAAGCAAGAAAGAGAACAAATGAGAATGGTATTACCCTACCTCCCAGCCAATGAAGATTGCTTCTTTTTTGATATTTAGTAGTTGTGAAAGAAGAATATATCCAATATATACAAAAATCCAAAGTTAGTAGGACTGTAGAGAAATGGAAACTAATGTGGGATAGAACTGAATGATTTAAAGCTTGTGCCAGGTAAAATGGCTGAGCTTATTGCACTGAAAGGATCAAGTTCATTCTCTCTCCTTGTCTTCCCTTCTCCCAGCAAAGGCCTCCTTTCTCGCTATCCCTTCCCTTCTTTGGAACAACTTAGGTGTTTTTCTTGCTTTTTGGTTGTTTGAGTCAGATCCCTTACCAAGTTGAAAACTGAGCCAGCAAAGAGAGAGGTGAGAGTAGCTTTTGCTGGTTTGAGTGAGCTGAATGGTTCACTAGTGGTAGAAGTTATAATGCTTATTGTGATGTAGGGAAGGCATCTTAACTGCTGGAAGAAGCTGGTGAATACAATTCTTCAGTTTATTTCCCAAATAATTTTGTTTAATTGAATAGTAAGATATATATCCGAGAGTTCTTTCTAATATATTCTGGATTTAATTGTAGCTTCACCTATCCCTGCTGGTTATTAGATGGAGACTGTTCTGTTTGCTTGTTCCTGCCAATGAGTGTTTTATGGCAGTAGTTCACTTTCCATTAGAAAAAAATGAAAGCTAGCATTCTTGCAATTTTGTGTGATTGTCAAAAATTATGCAGTTCGAAAATTATGCCGTTTGAAAACATGCCAACTGCTAATGACTATCTCTGGGAGATTCATTTCACAATCTTAAAATATAATAAAAGTACTTCAACCTATAAGGGACTGTTTACTATAATATGGATAAACACTTGAATATGTATTATTATTAAATTGGTCTAAAATTATGAATCCTCCTATTTTAGTCCTCAGAGGTTTTTAAGGGAATGAAAAGCACAAAATGATAATTTTATTTCAGTGTTTCACTTGCTGATAGCTGGAGGAACAGTTCTCATAACTGTGCTCTGAGGGCTGCCCTATTCCTTTGGGCTTTTAACTACCAGTTAAAACTTGGTTTTCCCAGTTTTCCTGTGTTCATTTGTTTGCAATGTAAATACAGTTTACTTCCACATGAACCAGAATACTCTGATTCTACAAATATAGCAGTTATATAGTCTTAGTTCTACATGTCTGTTTAAATTTCCAGCATTAAAGTAGTAGGTTGAAGTATCCATGTGAGTAAACCTTAGTTTCAAGTTTTCATCAACCACAAAAAAATAATCTATCACAGTTCCAGTGGTAGGAGACTTGTAATTGAAAAATGGGATACAGCAATGTTTCATCCTAAATATTTAATGGAGGTAGCAAAAATAATGAATATAAAGTTACTATTTGAATCATATTTTGTCTTTTCCTAACTTAACTAACTCTTTAAGCTGAGAAGGGACAAATAAAGTTGGTTAGGAGAAATTCAATAACAAGACCTTATGATGCGTTCCTGAACTATGGTTTTGGAAAATGAAGTTTCATATAAACGAAACTCTGTTTGAAGGCTCTTATAACAGGAGACAGATGATATTATATTGCTTTTGATGTTCCTTTTATAAGGAAGGGAAGGGTTTATAAATATCTTCTCTAATTGAAGTGGTTCAGAGAACTGCTAATTAACATTTTAAAAGCACTACAGCATTCTGTCCATAACAAGTATGTGCTTCATGAGGTAAGTTTGCATATAGATCACATGGAAACATGTTGCATAGTTTCTCATAGGTAGTTCACATGAAAGTAGTATACGTGAGTGTTGCTTCACTAAAACCAGCTTATTCAGAGTGTATGTTCTTTGAAGATGCTATAAAGGAGTTAAGATTTAAGAGACTGGGGTAATAACAGAATTACATAAAAAAAGAAAAGAGAATTAACTATAGAATCTTAGAGTCATTTCAATTGGAAAGGCCCTCTAGAGATCGTCTAGTCCAACCCTCTGCTCCAGCAGGGTCACTTAGGACAGGTTGCCCAGGCATGCAACCAGGAGGGATTTGGATTTCTCCAAGGGTGGTGACTGACCTTTCTAGGCAACCTGTGTCAGTGCTTGGTCACTCTCACAGTAAAAGAGTGTTTTGTTACATTCAGGTGGAATTATGTACATTATAATTTGTGCCTGTGATTGATACTGTTAGCTTTTTCTTTTTCTTTTTCGCTGCCTTTCTGGCTAATGTTCAGCTTGCTGGCTACCAGATAACAAAAAATGACCTCATAATGTCAGTGGCCAGCTCCCGTGCAACCTATTTGGCTCTCTGGATTTATGTACATCCAGTTTGTTTAAATGCCCCCTAACCTAGTCCTTTTCCATCGAGGGTAAGTCTTCCTTGCTCCAGAGTTTCCCTCTGATCTCAGGAGCCTGGGATTCGTGAAGGCAGATTGGTAATGACCTAGGTGAAAAAGACATTGAGTACTTTGGTCTTCATGTCATTTGCTACCAGTTCCTCACCAGTTTCCCTTCTCTATTTGTCAGTTGTTTAATTGATAATTTTTCATGGTTTTCCAAACTTGAATAGTCTTACCACAGTTTTTCTAAACAAAGAGCGAGTTCATAAGTGCATCAAATTTGTAAGAATAATGACAATAGTGATGTTCAACAGTTTGGAATCCAAACTTGGATCCTATAAATCCTGTCAATCTATTTTGATTATTTTAAGTTATTACCTTGCTTTTCTGACTAAGAAATGATTCTGTAGATTACAATATGAATTAACAACAATGAAATGTCATGTTAAATCTATTAATGTCTTAATAGAACCAGTATAATTCAGTACAATACACCTGTGGGGTAGCAGTCATGAGTTCTATTTTCCCTCAGTGTTTTTTCTGTGGATGATCTCTGCAAAATTAATTTACCATCTCAGTGTTGTAAATGCTATTAACTTCTATTTGAAATTTGTTTCTTTTTACCCAATCTAAAACCTTGATGTGTCTCTAATATCTTATGAGAATTGTGTTACCTAAAGACTCAGTATGGCTAAAATCTTTCCACATGCTGGCTTTCTCAGTCATAGTGAGTAACACAGCTATCCTGACTGCCACTTAGGTCTGTAAGATAAATAACCTGTTTGATATGGATTTCTGTTGCTCCTTCTGTAGACAACTGCAGGCTGTACCTAAAATTTTCCAGTTAAGTCTGCGTGTCCTTTCTAGATATGTAATTTTGCCAAGTTTGCTAATTGTATGTCCAACTAAAATCACAGACAGTATACAGCTCTTTAATAGATCTTTGTTTTCTTTTTATATTCAATGCATTTATTCATCATACGATTACTATTACGATTTCCCTCAAGGGTGTCATTGCATGTTCTCTATTGAGTCTTATGATGCATGGTAATGATAAAAGATACTTCTTCCCAGTGAAGCCAAAATCATTTTCATAGTAGTGTAAACAACATAAGGCAATGCTGCATTCAAACTGTAGATCTATGGCAGTTTGAAATGAATGTAGACAGGACTGGAAGTTCAAGACAAAGTCTCAAAGTTAAAAAGACCCTCTGAAGACTGGCCTTGCTAGATGCTGTGAACAAACAGCTCCTGTTTTAGTTGAATGACTTCCCAGCATGACACACTTAAGCAACAGTTGTATTTTCATCTCTTTGTAACATGTGACTCTTCAGTCAAAGGCAATCAGTGAGGCTAAACCAAGTGAATTAAATTGGAATGAAAAAACAGAGAAAGCTTAATGTTTTATAGTGGTCATAGATTAACAATTTTCTGTTTCATGGGAGGGAGAAAAGGCCAAAATATTCACACTGCTTTAAAGTTTGTGTCCTCTGTTTAAGGTACTTACTGTAATGAAATGGACTTATTTTTTCATATGTATAAAAAGAATTTCTTGAAGCAAAATACTGGCATAATGTGAAAGTTGTCATTTATTCAATCTATATGTATTGTGTTGGACATTTAAAACAAGTCAATAGAAATGGTTCAGCAGATGTTTTTCTTGATGGATCAGGATGATATGTAAACTGAGACCAAATTCAAGCATTTACCCCTGTAAGTATAGATTAGTAATGTATATAGTAATTTTTAAAAGCTATAATAGATACTCTTTGGTATTTTGTCTCTGAAAAAATGACATTGTACCGAATCCAACTTGTAAAAATAGCGGGGAAAAAGAAGTCTGCATATTCCCTGCTAAAATTGTACTTTTTATGCAATGAAAATGAATAAAGATGAAATTTATGTGTTTGTGATATATCAGTAACTAATTTTGAATTGTATTTCATGATTTAGATGTGACATTAAATCTACAATAATAGATTTACATAATATTTTTAAGTAGTGAATGTTATTTAGGAGTCATGACATTAAAATACTGCACCTAGTGGTTTAATGATGTATTTAATTGTTTATGTCAGTGGAATTTTTCTTTGGGATTGGATTATGACTATCTGTACATTTAGAATATGGTGGCCTCTCATTTGCTGGAAGTGTTTAGTAGTTTCCAGAGCATAACCAAAGATCTCTTCAGGGTTGTGTGTTATGTTACTTGGATCTGTGAGGTGAAAATAGGACAGAGGAAAGTAGAGAACTATGGGATGTATGTTACAGGAGGAATTTTAAAGGCTGAGTGAAATTACTCTTTACCAGAACCAAGAGGCGAGTGAGGAAGGAAATGGAAGTAATTCACAGTCCCTCACCTGAGTTGTTTTCTGTACACCGCCACTTGTAGTGTCCTGTGCGATAAAGATTTTGATGCTTTGTAGTATTCTACTTTTTTTTTACATTTGTTTTGGAAGTGTTAAAATGGAAAGTGCTATTTTTTTTCGTAAGGTTTGTTATTACAATCAAGGGACATATGGGACACTTTTCTATTTTGGGTGCTACGATGATCTCTGAAATAGTCAGCGTTTCTTTACTATCAGTACACAATTTAATGATTTTTACTTGGATAATTCAAAACTTCAGAGATTAATAGTATAACTGATGGATGGTTTAGCTAATGCGTGACCATGTTTACTCTCATTTCTCTTTAGTATTTTGGAAAATTAAGCTGGAAAAACTTTGTGTGTACTAAAAAGATTGACTTTATGGAGAAAGGTATTCTGAGTTTCTCTTCTGTAACTTCTTCAGTGATTTCTGTATTTGTATGTCTACCTTATGAGTGGAAAATATTTCCTGATTGTCATCCCCTGTAAATTGGAATCTGTTACCTCACCAAAACCACTAAATATTTATGAATAGAAAACAACTCTTCTTTTGTGTACAAACTAAAGTAGATTGGTTCTTGTTCTCTGAGCTTCAATGTTTCTGTTACAGAAACATCAGTAAATATACAAAACTGTAGTACAGGTGAGTCTGGCCAATTACTTTTATAAATGTATGACCTTACTAATTTTTGAAGGAGGAGTGGCAGGAAAGCTAAAACTGATTGTTCCCATGCCTTTTACTCCCAAACACTTCACATTTTTCAGCAGCTAGGCTAGCAGCCTTGCCAGCCCTGGCGGCCCCGCCAACTGGAGGGGCGTACCCTTACCTCCCAACCTGCTCTCAACAGCTTTGCTTGTTATTATCTGCAAAATACCAGGTGCTCCTGTGTGACCTAAGACGTTAATCATGCTTACCTCACATATATAATTTTTATATGGGATCTGGTTCGTATTATCAGTGTATTTATAACAAATAGCTTGTTTTCCATGTCCAGAGAAACTGAACGCTACAGCCACTAAGGCAGACTTTTCTAAAAGCTGCAGAATTTTCTTGAATGTATGATAGTGAATTAGGAATATTAGTCAGCAGAAGTCACTCCAAGTTCATTGGGACACTTCCTAACAAAAGATGGCTTCTTTTCTGTTACGTGGCACTGAAGTCAGTGTTTTAGCAGCCCACTGACTAGCATTTTGTTAACATATATTTGAATGTGATGGTTAATGTTGTTATACAAGTGAAACTTAAAGCTTTGTTTAGTCTTTTGGAGAGGGGTGAAGTTTTGTTTTTTTTTCTTTTCTGTGTTAATGTTATTGAACTTAAACATATATGTGACCTTTGAATCTTCTGGCATTGAGCCATTTCGTCTTACAATAGGTAATATCTAGAGGTTACCTTCTCTGAATTTCTTCTACAGTATATATTCCTGTCGGTAATGTAGTTGTCAATACCTTGTAAACATGAGGAAATGTTTACTAATTTCTGATTCTTCAAAATTAGATTTTTTTGTCTTAAGAAATTGAAATAGTTCAATTAAAATGTGTTGGAAGCACCTTATTAATATAATAACTATGCAGTTTTGGTGAATATATATTTTAAAATAAATGTATATTAAAATGAAGTTACAGTTATGTATAAATGTTAAATAACCATTACAATTTAAACTTGAGCATATATTTGATTAGCTATACTAAGTCATACCAGTCAGTTTTTTTTTTTTCTTTTTGGAAAATGCCAGCTTTTATACAAATTAAACTACAAATTAACAAGAAAAATGCCCCTCAAATTTATTTATTTTCTTATCAGCCAGATATCAGCCTTCTGAAAATTATTTTCTAGGTGAATAATAAAACCCAGCTACTATACCAAGAACAAAGGACAACTTTTGGCTGGTATTACATCTTTTTGCGTAGGCAGAATAGTATTGTATAAGACCTAAGTATTGACACATAATGCTTTTGTAGCCAGATTTCCTCTCGTATGCACGTTTTGTGGAATATGGACCTAATAATTTTTGTACTAGTTTACTCTTTAAATCTGACACACAAGGAAACTATATTTTTAAATATTCTGGGTAAGATAAATACCACTATATAAATTACCAGGAACAGTTTGCACCTTTCTTTCTTGTGATTAATTTATATTCCATTTTTATAATTATTTATGCAAGTGATACCTAATTATGAAAAATTGAACTATATTTGTCATCTAAAGCTGGGAAGAAAAATGTTAGCACATACTTTTTCAGTTTTTCACTTTTTTTCAAAAATCTCTTACTTTTTAGCCTTCAGTCTTCTATCTTGTCATCTAATTTATAATCTGAGAAGCAGTGCTCCATTTCAATATTTTTCTTATATTTTTCCAAGTCATGACAAGTAAGTATTTTTAATTTTGTTGCTTAGTCTCCATCCATCCTGAGGGTTTTTTCTCCCATTTATGGATTAGCAGAAGAGGCCAACCCTAACTAGCTCAAAGAGCCATATTTTTCATCTCATCAGGCATTTAATGTTTGTCTAGTCCTTTTCATCAGGGTGGTTGGATAACATCACTATTTTATCTTCCAACCTAGACAAAAGATTTGTTTCCATTCTGTTCAGATTTTGGTGGCCAGTAAGAACTTTGAGTTTAAAGGCTTTGTTCAAAGGTAGCAGAAAATGGGCTGCAGTTTGAAGCTATTTCAGATTTCCAGGATGACATGAATTTAGAGAGAGGTAGCTCTTTTGTTAAAGAGCTACCTTTGTAATAGTTAAGTCCAGAGAGATAACTTTCTTCTGCAACAGCTCCAAAATGAAATGTCTTTTTTATCCAGAACAGGCAGAAGACTGTTTTTTTAAAACTAAATTAAATACGTGGGTTTTTTTCCCCTGTGTTTCATGGTATTTCTGTCCATACTCATTTACTTTTAAGCCTGACTTTTTTCCCCTTCTGTGTAATCACATTGCAGTTAGAGTAACCTAGATGCTTTGTATGAGAGCAGTCACGTAGGGTGTGTTTGCATTGCATGTCTGGTCAATGCTAGCAACCCACTGCTTTTCCAGTTTGATCTGTGAGACTCACTGGATGGATACTCGGTCAGTTCAAAGAATAACTTGAACTTGAACAATTCTTGTGTAGTTACAGTTGCTAAGATATGTCTGTACAGACCTCATACGTATATAAAAAATCTTCACAGCAGGGCTGGCATTACACAGGCTTCTCTCACCCCAGTGAGTTACAGTCATTCCAACCTTTTGGCACAGAGCACGAGGACCTTAAGCTTTTTTCATGTGGGTTAGGTGTGACTATAGACTCAAAGGGGATTTCAGGCTACAAACAAGGCTGTGGCATAGCCTGGGCTTCAGAGATTAATAATGTGGATGGTCAATGAGACAGAGCATAAAAGCAGGTTCAATTAACTTTCTAAAGTAAGTTGCAGCTCTGTCATCAGAGGGTTGAGTTCTCTTATGTTTAACTCTCATTGAAATTGATGTTAAATGTGCAAATTGGGCTGACAGCTGGGTGTTCCAGTGGAACAAATGAAAGGGTTCTTGGAATTCAGGTCTGCTTTAGCAGCTTTGGCTGCTAAAAACTACATCTAATGATACTAATATTAAAACAGTCATGGCTTTGAATAGTCATGGAAATATTTCCAGCTGTCCTTTTGGTGATGTGTTCATAAGCCAGCTGTATAACATACCGTTTCACTTTGTTACTGAGCAATCATCTGTACTGTACTCCCACTGCTTCTTTGTCACTTCTGCTTTATTCCTGTTACTTTTCTACTTTATGTGACTTATGCTTTCCTACCTATACCTTTGGAAAGAAGAAAGCTCATACTTTGCTTGTTCACAAGAAATTTCTGCCACCCCTTTAAATACCCTTCTGAATTACTGTTAGCTCCTTATTCCATAAGATCTTTGGAATGGATGCAAAAGTGTGCAGAATGAAAAAAGCACAGGTTTAGATGCCCTAGGGTATGTGAGGTACAGGCACAGAGTGGGCAAATCTGATCCAGAATGATCCACACCTTTGTGGCCTGGAGTAAATTAATTTCAGCATCTAACATTAATTTATGCAACTGAATCCCAATAACTGTAAACGATATGACAGTTTTTTATTGCAGCAATGTTGTTAACTTTAATCAAGCCAAATTAATCAAACTGGATTTCTTCTTTCAGGAAAAAGAATATTTTTTTAAAACCAGGTCTGAATTTGGTCTAGAATATCATCTTATATTTTGGTACTTTATAGTCTGTCATTGTTCTAAAAACTAAAACCTATGAAGTTCTGCATGCTTTCTTCTGGGAACTACCTGTATTTCTGTATTACGTTTCTAGTTAAGTATAATTTTGTCATTGTCTCTGTGTAGTAAGGCACTTCATTTGACTTTTAACCATAGAACTTAACAGTCGACCTTGAGCCTTCCTGGAAAATGATTTTATGGTCTTCAGTCCACTGAAATAACATCCCCCTTTTTTTTCATTCCTAGTAGGAAACTTGATGAAGTGAAACTAATTTGACTTTTTGGTGACACAGTATAGGGCTCAGGAGGACAAAACTTAGAGGCCTTTGGCCAATGTGCAGAATTTGCATAACAGGTTTACTGTTACAACAGAACTGTGAGCAACAGGAATAAAAGGAAATTGTCTCTCTCATTTGGTTCCTTTGACATCTGCATGTTGAAGATGAAAGAATTTTAAAATATAAAGTATACCTTTTGTCTGAATCAGAAATGTAACCAATAGCATTTTGCTGTCATGTTAATACAGTCGTGTGCTGTAGCATGGTGTATGTTATCACTGGGTCTTGAAAGAGAAAAGCACCCTTTTAAAGAACAGTACTGAATGCATGCTTACCTTGAAGCAAGACTGAGAGCAAGTATGTGCTTATGATCAATTTAAATAGGAATGCTTTGCAAAACAGAATTGTGCTAGATAGCCAACAATTGCTAAGTTTTAATTTTATTTTTAAAGTAAATATAATACTGGCAGCCTTGAGGTTGCTGGATTGCAGTAATGCCTGGTATTTATATCTGGTTCATTAACATGCCAGTGAAAAATTTCATGTGACAAAAATCCATTTGGCTAATGAACCACCTTTTAATTAGACCTTGAATTTTCAAAAGAATACCGCTTATTTTTTTTCCCTCGGTAATGTAATATAAATGCATAGAACAGTTGCAAAAATGGATTGAACGACAGACATATTTTCAAGTGAATTAAGCAGACTACTTGTTAGTTGCTTAGACATCTAAGGCTTTGTTTTGCTCTGCCAGACCTGATTGAGGCCAGTAAAAAGGGCCAGGTTACATAATGAAGTGTTTTTTCTTCTGTTTCACAATAGGACCCTTTGGCTTTGAGAAAGCCTTGATAAAGCTAAGATATTTGTGGCTTCTTCTGGTGGTTTATACAGTTATTTTGATGTGCAAGTGTTATTGAACATGCATGTAGCATCTTGCAGATGTTGTACAATCAACCATACACTTAAGCCTGAAAAGAAGTCTTTCCAAAAAAGCACATTAAAAAAAATAAAAAGTTGTCCCCAAGCTAGACTAGTTTTAACATGTAGATGTGTCAGAGTTGAGACTGTGAAATGGTGCTTGTTGTTTTGGCAGATACCTGTTAAAATACGAATAAGTACTGACTGTATTAAAAAGAAATTTAGGCGGTCTAGCTCTTTTTTGCATCTTTTATAATCAGTAGTATTAAGATTGCTGTAATTATCCAGTCCTTTATAGAACCTTGCTGTAAAACAAAGGAAGTGAGTGGTGTTGAGGGGTAGCTATTCTAGAGTAGCATGTTCCCTCATGACTTCTGAAATCTCCTCCATTGTACTGTTTTCCTTTCATTCCCCTCTTTTTCACTATCCCAACAGTTCCTCCAGTCCTGGTCAGGCGTCATTACTAACTAAAAAATTCATGTTACTGTGCTTGAGGATGCACATCCTGATACCTGACTTGACCTCTCTGAGGGGCAGGAATGCTGCTCTTGCCAATGCATGTCATAGCATGCTACCTGGGGAGAAATGCTGTTAAGAATTGGAGGTAGCACTTACTAAGCAGTAAAAAGTCAGGTGAAATTCAAGAAAATAAATATGAAGCTGTGCACACACACAAAAAGGTACAATTTCACTTCATATATAAAATGAAGCTGACCATTACCTTTCAGGAATGAGATTTTTGAGTCATGGCACTTTCATGTAAATATTTGAAAAATCACTAGCTTTCAAAAAAGCACATTGAATGCTAGGAATTTTTAGAAAACAAATAAAAACCAAAACCATCATGCCACTTTACAAGATCTAGTGCTCTCAAGCTTCAAATATCTTGCAGTTCTCATTTCTTCATCTCAAAAAGTATCTCTTCAGCCCGGGGCGGGGGGGGGCAGGAAAAAAAGATAACGGACAGGATATATGATAGAGATCATAAAACTGTGAGTGGCTGGAGAGTTTGGATAGGGCTGGCGTTTTCACTTTATCTCCAGTACACTAGGTGAAGTGCACCAAAGCATGTATGTAGGAGCCAAGTTCAGAAGAAACAGAGGGACATAGTCCTTCACACAGTGTGTGGCTGAGCTGTGGAACATTGCCAAGGGATACTGCAGAGCTGAATGTTCACGTCAGCAAAGGGGACACTAGGAGTATGAGTCTGCTGAGGATTACTGAACAGCTTGCACAAAACCAGGTGTCCGAGTTGTATGTGGTGAGAAGGCAGGAGAGTACGTGGAGGAAGTATCATGTGTGCTTGCATGTTCTTACATCCTTCCATAGGCAATAGGGCTCTGTTAGATGTAGGATACTGAGCTAGTCAGACATTCGACTCGCGTTCTTTTTTTTTCTTTCTTTTTTTTTTTTTTCCTCTTCTCTGATACTGTAAAAATGTATTCCTGGTTAATAACAATATTTACACTGATATTATCCACTGTCCCATTTCAGTGATCTTGTACTATTTATTAATGTGTTGCAATGTATCCTTAATCTGAAAATAATTGTGTTTCTCAAAAGGGCAATCAGTTCTCAGAAATGCTGTTAGGGATAAAATATTATTTTGGGGAAATATTTAATTCCATATAGTTATTTTATTTTATAGTTTTATGACTGATCCTGGGGAGAAAGGAAAGGGAAAAGCTGAGGCAGTGTAGTTTACCCTGCTGAACATTTTACTCATTTTTAAGGTGTTTTATATTGAACGGTTCTAATATCAGTCAATATATAGAATTGAAAGCTTTCCCTTGCTAAGAAGCAACACTTATTTTTAAGCAACTATGTATATCTTTCCTATCATATAGATCAGAAGCAATTTATAACTGTTCTCTAAAGTCTATTTTTAATGCCTGGCTAGCTGATCATATTTCAGCTACAATGGACCTGACAAGATCTGATATTACAATACAAGCATGTCTGCAGGTAAGAATTTCAAACATGTGGCAGGTCCTAGGTCAGGTAGTAATAAAGGGAGGAATCATTGGCTTTCCTACTTTGTGCTTTGATCTGGAATAACCTTATTTTACATAACTTTGTTAGCTTATTAACTGAAACAAAAGTTATGATATATGATATCTTATTACACCCAGCTACTTGTCTGAGTTCTGTACAAATATCTTAGCTTGCAGAAGGCAAATATGTTTAACTGTATTTTCTGGATATTGAATGTAGAACATCTCCACTGCTCCAGTTATAACAGGAAATTAAGAATGGGACTGCCAGGGAGTATGTTAAGCCAGGACTGAAGGTCTTGAAAGGTTGTAATAAAACATATGTTTACTTTGGGTGAATATATGTGATCGCTGTGTCTTGATGCTCAATCAATATTAACCTGATAGGTCACTCATATGCACCAGAATGTTGACAGTAGAATGGATATGTTATCTGTATAGCACCTGATCTGAATGCAGAATTTTCAATTGGCAATCATTTTTAACAGTTGAAGAGAAGGCACTCATAGATGCCACTGTAAATTAATCTTGAGCTCACAGAAGTTATTCATGTAGAGTACATCTCACTACATGTCTACAAAAAAACCAAGATGTCAGGAAAAGCTCATATATAAAAGAATTAGTTTAAACTTTAATTTATTCAAAGAAAGCTGAAATATTTTAAGCAATCTATTATCACTTCCACACCCCCATGTTTTCACAAGGGAAGGTGTTTAAATAGGTGGCATAATTTATTTTCAGATGTACTGTTCAAGTCTAGCTTTTTGTGAAATCTGTGAAAGCAGGGAATATTCAACAGCTATGAAAAAGGAAAAAAAAGTCCAGTGGTTGCGTGTAATGATTAAGTCAGAAATGGTAGCAATGAAAAGGAATAAAGAAATTAATTATTTTTCTGGAAATTAATTGAGAAAGAAGGCAGCCTATGGATTGTTTTTTGTTTTAGCTGCTTCATTGTTTCATGTTTAATACAGCCAGCTCATCATTAGCTGAGGCAAGCAGGGTTTTGGAATGCCTTAGATAAAATAAAAGCATGGATAATAATAAACTAATGTAAAATAGGCCATTCATTATTGCCATTTAAGTTTAGTGAAAAGAGGAATGCAAAGCAATGTCAGTGACACAGCTCAGATTCTCATACAAGTGCTGAGTGAAACTGAGAAAAACATATCTCAGTGCTCTGTGAATATGGCTACAGTGCTTTCCTGGCACTTGGGATGAAGAGAAGCCCATTTGTGAATCGTGGTGTTCCACAGTAAAGATAATCCCCATGTTGAGTTGAGAGTGGACTGTGAGCATATCCAAAAATTGTATCTTATCCAAGATCTTTTTCATTGATGATGGGACTTGAACATATATAAAAACTCAGTTCAGAGGATTTGGAGGACTGGTGATCAGTTCTCTTTGCTCAGTCACCCAATTTTATTAAGACTGCAGAAGTCAGTAAAGGTCTGTCTGCACATGTAAGTATAATTGATAGTTTCAAACATCACAACGATAAGATTTAGTTGACAAAAGCATAGCATGACTTTGGAGTTTCCGTAGGCTTATGATGCACTAAAAAGCCACTCAGAGATATCCGCATTAAAAAAAAAAAAAAGGTCAGCTGAACCTTTGGAAAGTTTGTGTGATGCAGACCAACCTAGGTTCCTCATCACTCAGTCAGCAGTGGCACTGGGTGCACTGATGCCAGATTTATAAGAGTGTGAACCAAATTAATCTCTCTGTTAGCTGCTGCCCTCACGCTGAGATGTCATTACTGAGCATCTGACCATTGTAGAGCAGTGTTCAACGCCTGCTTTCTGTTCCTGCCTTAGTTCAGCAGAAAAAGTAGGTATCAGTTGTCACAGGACATGTGAAATAGCATAGCTGTAGATCTTTTGAAGGTGAATTATCAAATAATTTTAGGTGTCATACTGGCTTGTTTATGTCTTTTATAATTAGATGTAAGTATTAATCTGGCTGCTTTGCAGAAGAGGATCGAAATTCCTTGATGACTCTGCACTGTATCATCCTACAGTTACAGAAATGTGTTTTTACTAGTCTTGAACACAATTTTTCACTTACTAATTTATTACAATTCAACTTATATTGAGTGATAAGTGAGAGGCTTGTTGTCTTTCCACTTGAATGTATTCAGTAATCATGTGGTTAAATGTGTTGAGAGGCAAATTCTCAATATCGGAGGTTTTTTTTTAATTGCTTATATCCTGAGGAACCTGCCCTCCCAGATAAGTGCAGCTGTTTAAACTGTTTGATAATTTACTTTGCCAAGAAAATCTTTCTGAGTGGTACTCGTGGTAGTTAGAGTACGCTAAAATCTTTTTAATTGGAATCCTTTCACAGTCTGTTGCTTCTCCCAAATCTCCGTCACCCTTCTTTCTCACTGTCTTTTGTCTTGTTGCTCTCCTTCTTCCTCTTGTCTTAATCCTTGACCCTAGGCAACTTTCAGACAACTACTCCATTTGTTATTTCCTCTGCTTTGTCTCCCTGTTTGGCATCTTGACTGGATCAAATGTTGTCACTGCCCCATTTCTTTCTGCCTTCTGGTCACTTGCATCCCTCATTTCTTTTATCTCAGATATTTTTAGAAGTTTTAGTGTTTGTTTGGAGACAAATAACGTAGGTCCTTCCCCGTTAAAAATAAATTTTTCTTCCTTATCTCTTTCAGTCAGTAGCTGAGCCTGACATGCATTGTGTTTAAAATATGTCACCTTTTTCAAAACTGTCAGTTCTTGAGTACTCTTATTTTGTTTGCTTAGCATTAAGTGCACTGCTAAGCACAAAATTTTAGTTAATTCTATAGGTTAAATCCATCCACCTATAAGAGTCTGGTACAGATGTATGTGCTAAATTACAGAATTGGGACATATAGAGATAGATCTTTTTAAAAGAAACCCAAAATAAACCAAAACCAAAAAATAAATCCAATAATGCTTAAATGCTGCAAAAATGTTTTCACAAACCTTTCTCTTTTGATTTGGCAGTTCCTATGTCAACATTTTTTTTTTTTTCCAAATATTTAACACTGAACAGAAGCATTTCATTATTATAATTCTATATCTTCATTGGACAATATGTGTTATCACTTTCCAGGAAAACATCAAGCTAAAATGCACTACATTTAGTACCTTTTCATTTCTTCTAGACTATTGTGTATTAATCATGGCTTATGGGAGTATATGCTGAGTACCATATCTGTAACTTAATAGATTCCTGCAGATGTGAATTTGGGACTGTCTGTAGTAGGGATAGCACAGGTTACACATTGGGATGAAGGCATTCATCATAATATAAGATTATATTTTGTTTTTTAACAAGTGTTAAGTATTGTTATAGACAATGTTGGAGCTGTTACTGCTGCCTGTCATTTATGCTTTCATTTCTTTTGAATTCATCAAACTTGTATATTTTTATCGGAAATTATTAATCTTGTGTGCTTATCTTAAATTGATGTTTTTAAAGCATCACTGAAAATTGTTTACTTACCTGTGCGAAAACAGGTTGGAGAAAAATGTTTTTACAACCAAAAAAAAGTTTAAAAAAACATTTGAAGGAATCTATTAAGTTTTTCTGGAAGATAATTTTTGTTAGGAATATGACAAAATACAGAAATTTCCAACTAGGCTGGAGTTCAGCTGGTGCACCAGTGTGACATCATCCACAATTGGGAAGAGATACTAATTTATGTCTGTAACTAGTATGGCTGCATACTAGTACATGCTAGTACATGTACAGCTGTGCAGGACTTGTTAAACAGAATGCTGCATTGAATAGCTGTACTTGTAGTACTATTTGTGAGTGCTATTAGAGTAGTAGTTTTGATGCCACTGTTTCAGACATCCTTTCAGCTGTAGGTAGAAAATTAGTGTAAAAAAACTTTTTGTGGGACCTTACAGAAGAAAATGATCTCGCAGATCTCTCTGCAAGTGGATTCTCCAAATTGATTCTGCCCATTCACAGCATGTTGTCACTCTCACTCAAGGTAACACGCACGTTTAAAGCAGTCTGGCTAGCATTTCTAATGAGGTTATAGAGAACAAGAGACACCAGCTGTCATCTTGGGTTCTTCTAGGCTGGTGACAAAACAGGTTTTTTTATCCCCTAAGGATATAAGATTTTTTTTTTTTTACCCCGAAGAATCAATAGTTCAACAACCAACAGTATGGCATGATCATTTTGCCACAAAATCTTGGTTATTTTGTCTGTCATGAATGTTAAGCAAGGCTGCTGCCCATTGCCTTGTTTCCTGATGTTCAGTATCTTTCAGGCTATTGTGTCTGTTCCTGTTGTTGAACAGGCAAAAGAATATCGCATGCAATGCAGTTATTCCAGGAGGAGGAGGAGGAACAGCACAGGCCACGTGGTGTAACCCTCTTGCCATCCTCCTCCTATTTCTCAGTGACATCCAATGATAGGACAAAGGGCAATGGGTGCAAGCTGGAACATAGGAGGTTCTGCATAAATACGAGGAAGAACTTCTTCACAGTGAGGGTAACAGAGCACTGGCACAGGCTGCCCAGAGAGGTTGTGGAGTCTCCTTCTCTGGAGACATTCAAAACCTGCCTGGATGCATTCCTGTGTGACCTGATCTAGGTATTCCTGCTCTGGCAGGGGGATTGGACTAGATGATCTCTTGAGGTCCCTTCCAATCCCTAACATTCTGTGATTATCAGAGTGCAGCTTTCTGCTGATGAATCATATGCATCATGGTCTAGATATAAATAACACACTCAGTGTTAATGAGTTTTGTTGCTGTCAGCAGTGTCCCTGGTTATCTATACAGGCTGCTCTTCAAAATGTTGCTTCTGGTGCTTTGGCACATTTCTGTCTATACTTTGTTAATTCCAATCTTAATACTTGCACTAAAAATCTTTATATAATAACATATGTGCAATGTGGAGGTGACCTAAGTGACCTCTGCAAAGAAATTCATTCAATGTTAGACCTTATTTTAGCAGTTTTAAAATTTTTCAAGTGTATTGTAAAATATGTAGATTATTTAAAATCGATCTTGCTACAAATGTCATGCCTTTTCACTTATCTAATACGCAAAGCAAATGTTGTCTGTGGTGTCTTTGTCTTTCTAATAGTCAATAGAAGAGTGAGAGTCAGTGGTTAAGGGGAAATATTCTAAAAAGCACATGAGAAAAGTAATGTAAACATTTTAAGTCATTAAAAGGCTTATTAAATTTACTTAACCTACTGACGTTGTGGTCAAAGATTCTTCTAGCTTCTATTCCTAGCTTTCTGCCTAAAAGCTGTTAGCTTTCAGCTGTGTAGCACTAGCCACATATTTCTATTCTTTCCAAAGACTATTGCTTGCAAGGACAAATCTTGCTAAGTAAAATAAGGAATAAAGAGTTTAAACATCAGTCTCCTCCTCTGCATTCTTTTAGCTCACTGGCTAAGGCCACAGATCAGAAAACTGGTTGTAAAAAGGACAGAGTGAAACACTCCCCAAGTAGCAAACAGCATTTATGGCATTAGGAACGCTTCAGTTTTTGGTAGTTGCTTTGAGTATAATCTATAAGAAATATGGTGTGTACTATGATTGTTTAGAAATGACTTCAGGTAATGAAAGAAACAGTTATAAACTGGTTTTGGAAAAACATCATTATCTATTTTAGAAGATGTTTAACATATGCTTAGTACCCAAAGCATATGTAAATTGTCAGATATTTCAAAGCCTTGTGTAGTATGTAGCTTTGTATGTCCACAAATTGCTAACTTGGGAAATGTTGTATAATTAATATATGCTGTTTGGATATTTAACTGGATTACTTTGGGTATTATCCCAATCTGGAAGTTACTGTGAGCACTGGAATTCTTTGTCGTTAAAAATGAGCCTTTCGCTAAAAGTGCTGTCATTGCAACTCAAAACCTTGGCCTGAACACTGATTGTGAGATGTGGCTGTGGATATGTGAAACTCCTTTGGGAATAGTAAGAGGTTCAGAATTTGCACTGAAGTGCCAACTGCTTCCTGTGTTATGTCTTCTTGGGTTGTTTTTTTGTATCATGGTTTCTTTGCTTATAAAGCCAATTCTGGACACTTGCAGAGTATCCCACTTGCATCTGAAAGCAAGATTTGGCTGAAAAGTGACAAGGCAGGTCCTGCTCATTACTTGCTCAGTGTAACTAAGCTTGTTAAATTTGAGTACGTGCTAAACCAGTATGCTGAATGGGGTCAAATAGCTCAGTATCTCACAGGACTACATCCTAATTCAGCAAATGCATTCTGTATTTGTTACTGTTTCTTGTGTTTCTTGAGCACTTCTTGGATGGTTGCACAGCACTGAAACTCGAATATGGTTCTCTTATCTTTCTGATCATGATCTTATTGCTTTTTTTCTGCTCCCCTGCTCCAAATTGTACTAGTTCTTTTACACTAAGTTAGTGATAAGCATTGACATTTTTGCTATTAGACTTTGCTCTATTAGGGGTTGGTTTGTTGGGTTTTTTTTGTCTAGAATAAATCATTTGAGGTGGAGGAAAAAAGCAGTATGAAGTATATAAATTACTGTAAATGTAAACTCTTAACAAAAAAATTATAAATCAAATTCAATGTCATCAGTCTAAATGGAAAGTTATTTTAATACCAAAACATAAAATTTATACAAGGAGTTTATAGAATTTGATAGATATTGCTAATCTTTTGTAGGTTTGTGACCAAGCTGAAGCATTTTTTGAAGTTTTGAGTTGTCTCGTATGCTCTTGCAGTTCATATACTCTGCAGTGAGAAGCTGTACAAATGTTTTTCACAACAAAATAAATATTTTGGATTTCCCCCACATTCCTATGTTTAGTGGTTTTACACTCAAATTTTCTAGGCCGGAGAGCTTTATCTTCACTGGTTTTTGTTTTGTTTTGTTGTTTGTTTTTTTTTTTAATGTTAGAAGTTCACATCAAGGCTATGTACAATTTGTCTCCTCCCGTGGGAAGATATCCTACTTTGAGTTTGCACTTCAGAATAACACACTAATCTTTATTTGCTAGGTGGAGAGGGAGGTCTTAATTTTACTTGGTAATACATTTCTCTGTTAATAATTGGGTGAATTTGAAGCCACTGCAACATTTTTTCACCATTGTTAGCAGTACTGCATTCTATTGACTGTTTTTCGGCTGTGTCCTATTTCTCCCAGCAGACAATCATTGATTGTTTTGGACATTGATACTCCAGGACCTTCTTGCACTGTGAGCATTACAGGGACCCAATCCTCAGCTGCCACTGCAGGGTGTTGCTGCTCCAGTGCTTTGTTCCTATGCTTACCACTTTCAGGGATTTGACTTAAAAATTGTACTCAGTACTGTGCTGTTCAAACTTCTTTGTAAGAGCAGTATAACAAGTAGCAGGCCTAACATTTGCTTTTTAAACCCCACAATTTGTCATCATGCAAAAAAAAAAAAATCCTTAAACTGTGGAAACATAGGCAATCTTCAGCAAGGATTTTGCTGAATTTGTTTTAGTACGAATCAAGTCATGCTGCAATACGGATTAAATAGAAATAGAGGAGATAGGGGGAAAGATAACAAAAAGTTGCATATGTCTTCATTCTCGAAGACAGCATTTAGCATCTTTTTCCAGTTTCTCTAATTGTGCAGTTAACTACAGATTTTCTTGATGTTACAAGGATTTATTGGTCTACCTAATGCCCAGTGACCACTTTTTTGTGCAGAAAGCTACTTACTGCTTTACATTCTGTACAATACAACAGAAAGAACTGTTTTGCTACTTAGATTTCTTTTCAGTCTTCTCTGAAGTCTCTGAGCAAACAGCTTCCTTCTATTTGCTTTCTTCATGTGAAGGAAATCTGGAAAATCAAAAGGGAAGGAGGGGAGGGTTCCATCTAGATTTTTAAATTCTTTCAGCTTGCTTTATTTTTCTGCCTACTTATTCCTATTTCTTCAACTTCAAAACAGAGTTTAACTCCAGAAGAGCAAATCTTATCGTCCTCTGTGTCAGCTACAAACATAGGAAAGCTGGGTGCAGAATTTCTATGTTTATACAGAATTAATGTCTTTATGTACTAACAAATATGAGATATCACACATGGCATGTGCATGGAACTGTGCAATATCATCTACCTACAGAATCTGAAAGTGCTGAGACTACTTCCAATGTTATTTTTAAGTTGAAATTTAATAAATTTTTGTCTGTAGCAACAAAAAGGGAAATTTTAAACAGGAAAAAACAGGAAACTTTTACTGCTTGGTTCTTGATTTAGAAATAGAAAAGGTCAGATAAGGGATGGATAGTACCATTTGAGGTGCACACAGCAAAAAGTAGTTTTGGTAGGATCTGCATATTTTGGCTTTCCATATTTTTTAAAAATACATTGACTTTTCAGCTGATGTTATGATCACATTCCACCAATGCTTGCAGTATCATTGGTCATGCTTAATCTATTTGGGCAAGAAAGTATACCAAAGGTTGTTTAACGTGCTGTGACTTGCTGATGTAAGATCTTGCAACAGCTAAATCCCTACAATAATATCATTGTTTTCAGTTAGTAATACCCTAAGTGCTCTAAATGTAGTTCTCAGAGTGTTCAGCTCTGCTGTCAAAATGATGCCTTTAAATAAGCAACTTTGCCACTTAGACTGTTTCAGTTTTGTGGTCCACTTGCTGAATAAATCTACTTGGTCATTTATTTTATTTGTTTGTTTCTAAAATTTAAGACCCCTAAGACCTTAAATGTCCTCTAACTTAGCGTTCTGAGAGTAGTTCTCAAATGGTGTACAAAGACTTATTTACGTTCTTTTCACGCCTTTCAAGAAGAAAGCAGTGAACACAGGTATCTAATATAAGGTTTTCTTTATTTGTGCTTCACATATAAGTGTTTATTACATTTAATCAAATAGGCAATGAAATTGTACATTGCATAGGAATCGCCACACAGAAGAAGTTACCATTATATTTTTACCAGGTGTGATATAACAAAGCTATCTAGAAAGAACGGAGCGTGATTAAAAGATTAATACGTTTAATGATCCGTGATCAGGAAACAACAGTTAAAAAGATATAGTGTAAATATTGGTTTCAGACTTAGGTGTGTTGTGGTTAAGCAAACCAGGTTCCCACAGGGAGTGGATATTATGACTCATCATAATGCCTTGGACTAACAAAAAAAATGTTTGAGAAACTGATTATTTTTTTTCCCGCCGAATTCTTTTTCTAAGACAGCTGAGAAAGTACAAACAGGCTTTCTGTAGAGAGAGACTGCCCGGAGAAAACGTACTCTGGCCCATAGAAACTGTACAACTGTGGATGCCACAATGGTAACTTAACAGAAATGTATTGCATGTTATCTAGTAGACCTATTTGCTACTTTAAGAGATCATGTTTAAAACACTTTGTATGACAAGAATGTGTAATTCGTATGAGAAGGACAGGTGTAACCTTAGAGTTATGTAGGTTCATCATAGGACTAGAGGGTTTAAGAGATCCTGGATGTGCTATTTCTTATCACAGTCTGATTATATGAGCAGGTCTGTATCCCTGAGGTTTAAATGCCTCATTTTTCTTACCTGTAAATGTGACAAGATAAGAAAGTTGTTTACCATGCAGACTTTGCGAGTGTAAATAAAAATTGCCAAGGAAGCACTAAGTACTCGGTCTTCTTGCATTTCCTTTGCTCTGTCTTCCATCCCCTTGGGACAATAGATGGCAGCAAATCTGTATTTGGGCAGTCTTCTTTCTACATGCAGTGCTCACAGGAGGCACCACCTAATTGGTATAAACTGTAAGACCTGGAAGACAGTTTTGAGTAGCAATTGGACTCTCTTGGAAGCCTGTTTTTCAGAGACCAAAAAAAAAAAAAAAAACCACGTTAAATCAGTTAACTTGGCAAAGGATAAGCAAATGCATTTTAAAGCTTCCTAAACTTAGCATATGATTGAATGGATTTATACATGTGTTTGCCTATACATGCATAAAATATATATGACCTTTTTTTAAACACATACTCAGATGTTTTAAAACATTCTTTTTAAATGAATGTAGCAATATGTAGCAATAAACCTAATTCAACCACAGTCTCTGAAATTATTGAAACGATCTAAATTTCCTCTTGGTAGATTACATAGGTTGCCAATTCAAAAAAAAAATTAAGAATGTTTCTTGCATAAGTGTAAGTAGCAGTAAAATCCATCTGTCAGAGCTGAGAGAATGGTGAACTTAAGGGAAAAATATGGCCAAGTATTTAACCATCTCTCTAACTGTCCTCTTTTAAGTAAATTCTTAAAGTTCTCTGTTCCTATTCCCCTGTCTGCTGAGGCAGATGAGTCCCTTAGCATAGAAGTGGTTGTATGCTAATGGAGTGTCCAGGTGAGAACTGCTTCAGGGAAGACTGGGGACATCAGCTAGCAGAGTAAACCCATAGATAACATTAGTAACAACTGCAATAGAAGGTGGAGAATAGAGTCTTGATAACAGACTTGGGAACAGTCTGCCAATAGTCAAAATACCATAAATTAATATGATGGTACATAAAATTAAATTTGGACAAAAACTGAATCTCTGTATCTGAGAGTAATACTACTTGTTCTGGTAGGCCAGAAAGCATTTGGCAGGGCCGACTATTCTTACCTGTGCCACAGTTAATTATGGGAAATATGAGCTGCTGCAAGAAGGAATTATGAATGTGGCTTCTTGCTGCAGCTCTCTATCACTCATGAATCGATGGAAATTATTAGTGTAACCACATTGTGGGTAAAATTCACTGCCAAATAGGAATTTCTTTAGCAGTAGCTGACCTGGAATAGACATCTCAAAACAGAGAGGACATAGATGAAAATAATTGATTCAAACTGACTGCAGAATGCAACTGTAGTCAAACTTTGAAGTATTGGAGGTAATACTGAGCGGGGCAGGCAACCAGTGAATAGGTATTTACAAAACCAAAATGAATTCCCAAAGAGCATTGAATTGAAAATGGTAATATTTCCCAGTTTTTACTATGTATATTTGCATTTTAATGCTGTTCTAATGCTACATTGTTTTATGGAAGCATGTTTGGTTTTTATAGGTTATTTGACAAGATTTTGATTTTTTTGCAATGTAAAGTCAGTAGATAACCACAAAAACTGTAGCATTGGTATGTGACAGAAATCAGGAGAAAGGCTGAAAGCTGGCGTGATAGGTTTGCTAGCAATTACCTTAAAAAGGGTGATTTTTACTTCTTTCTTTCCAGTAACCTGGAAATTTATTCATGTTTTCCAGATGTTATGATCATGTAAAGTAGAGCGGCCAGAGGTAACTGGGCCAATTCTATGGAGCAGTAAAGATGAGGTCAAAATTCAAATGATACATTTTATTCAGTTTATTATGCTACTAAGCATAATATTTGTATTTCTGAACTTAAAGTTTTCTAAATATCAGAAGGACTTATATAATGACATAAGGACCAACAAGAAAAAGAATTTTTACACATTTGATAAACTATAGAGAAGCAACGATTCTGAAAGTCAGAAAGCAAGTATCTCTAGATGTCTGATCTTAAAGATGGCACATCTAGACATGAGCATGTCATACAATAAGCTGTCTTCTGTTTGAATATCTTGATACAGTTTCACATTATGCACAGTGTGTAATTTCAAAAAGTGTAAGTTATGTGTAATACTGCTTTTGCAGAAATGCTGTCTTCTGATAGGATCTCGTTCTGAAATTTTGTGTGAATAAGAGGAAAGATGAGTGTATTTGCACAATAATAACTGATTTGTACTTCGGATTGTTGGTCATTTTACTATGTATTTTACTTTACTATGCTTATTGATACAGTGTGGCACCTAAATTAGTTGGAGCTATAAGCTTTCAGAAAGTTTCAAAATCAGCCTATACTTAAGCAAACAGGCTTACAGATTCTGATCCTAGTACCTTTTTTAATGTGGCCTTTAAAAATAAGGGCAAATGCAACAAAATAAATATAAGTTACGAAATTGTAAGTGCAAGTGCTTGTATGATGCTAAAGCTACCATATGTAGCAGCCAGGACTTGTGCTAGTATCTGAATTTTCCACTGGAATGTTCCAGGATGGATGTGTCTGTGTATATACAAGAGTCTGTATATCCTAGGGAATAGAAAAAGAGGTATATATATCCTATATCATGTCAGACATTACACTTCAGAGAACACACTAACTTGATGGAATTAATTGGTTTTCTCATTGTTAAATTAGAGGCTATCATGCTGAAGCAGACGTATTACTGGTTTGGGGGACTAATAAACCAATGATACTGCAGACAGGAGGGAGAGTGCTGGGTGGTTGTAGTGCACGACACAGGTGTGTACTCTTGGCTGTCAGGTTTTGCTCTTAGCTCTCCCTCTAAATTCACTCCTGTTTGTTTGTAATGAAACCATTCCAAAACTAGATTGATACTATGTTTAAGGTTACTGGAGCAAGGTAAAGTGTTAAGTGCACTTCTGATTTAAAGACTTTGCATTTATGCATTTGGTGCAATGGACTAGTGTGGACTGGCACAGTGCCCACTAAGGCTCTCTTTAACCAATGTCAAAAAGTTTGTCTAATCAGTCTATTGAGCTTCCTTAGCTTAGTTTTATACTTCACAGCCACCTCTGAAATGTATGTGTAACAACCACATTCAGGAGGGCAAGCAAGAGTGCCCTGGCGGAGGAGGTGAAAACTCAAGCACCTTACATACAGTGTGTATCTGTGTGTGTGGGAAAGACTAGGAGCCCACTTTTTTTGCTTGGTGTCCCACAAAATTCAAGAACATACCCAATTATACCATTCTGTTTTGTTTTAAATAAACAGGAGAGCTCTAAGTGCATGTGTTCATATTGTGTACCAGAATTTCAAAAATACATGGAACTTTCTATATGCAGGACTTATCTGCAGATGCATACAATAATTTTATTTCATTTCATTTCACTTTGGTATTCTGGCAGAGTCTACTTTAAAGGATGACTTCACTGAACGGCTGACTAATTTGGATGTGGCAAACAGAGATGATGATACCTCGGGTTTGGATTGCAGATTGGGGCAATCAAGCCCATTTACTCATTCAAGTGAGAAAGAGAAGATCAACAGAAATGTGTTGCATTTGAGCCTGGAACTGAATGTGAGTAGAACTCTGTTCATGCTATATTGGGTTTTAGCAAGCATTTATTATAAAAATTTCTATCTCTGGTATGCATTTATTTCTGGTATGTCTAAAACCATGTTCCAAAATATCTGACAAACCACACAGTTTTGGATGGGATACAGTTTTCCAGATGGTTTGTGAGTCCATATGCTTATGTGCGGCTAAGTCTGAGAGCAATACATACAGAAAACTTTTAAAATTATATAAATAGATTAAGATACACAATGTGCCATTTCTAAAATCATGATGGTGTTTATTTTAAATTAGTTGTTTTCCTGGAAATGGATTGCAGGAGCTAGCAACTTGGAGATGACAAGGATAAGAATAGGTACCAGGAAAATACAAGTCATCAAGCAGTGTGCGTGCGTGCGTGTGCGTGCGTGTGCGCAGCCCAGGACTGCTGTTGCTTCTCAGAGTTTTGGAGCAGCTGTACTGATACTGGAGTCAGACTGGCCATGAATTTGACAGGAAAAGTTTCTAAACTTCCTGGGATATAAGACACTGAAGCTTCAGATGGCAATGTGAGATATTTCCTCAACATGGCCTAGCCTAACCTAGCTGGAAATACTCATATGCTCCCAGGATGAACAGTAACCAGCCTACAGATAGACGTATTTTGGCAGTCGTTTTCAAATTGGAGAGGGAAGGGAACAGAATGTAGCAGAAGAGAAAAGAAACATGGGAATGATGAAATAGCTGAAAGAAAATGTTTTAAAGACGAGACCACATAATACAGTTCATGCAGAGAAACACTAACACAAATTTGTGTTAGAGTGACATCTGTTGGTAGAAAGAATAAAATTGACTTAGAAGAACATTAAAAGCTTTTTAAATGATGCTTACATTCACCATTGCTATTCTTTTGACCTTGTTATAAAAATGATTTATTGTCCTAACCTCCTTTTGCCAAAATAATTCATTAAGAACAGTAATTTGAGTAATATTAGAGACATCTAAGATTAGTAAGCAGTTTGTTTCTGTGTTTCTTACTCTTTTTTGAGAAGCATTTTCTGTCTAAAAATATAATTAATTGCATTATGAAAAAGGGAATAATTCCCATTTCTTGTAGTTAAAAAAGAAGAATATTTATTCCACTATTTCTAAGAGATGCAGAACAAAAGCCTTAATTTCTATAAAAAAGGGGTACTCAGCATGGACTGATGGGCAGTTAGTGACCACCAGGACACTTCATCCTGCAGCTTGCTCCCTGTGACTCTCTTTCCTGAAAGTCTTTCAGAACAGATCTCTCGGCTGAATTACTTGTGGAGCCCTTGCCTCTCGAAGCCTATTTTTCTACTTCAATATGAGTTATATTCATAATAGTAACAATGTGAAAAACAAAGTGTCTTATTGAATAGCTCTGCTTTCCATGGATTAGGAGCATCCTTACATAAATGTATAATATATTCTTTTATATGTGGATATATAGATATACTAGTGTTTGCTTATGTTATTGAAAATATGTTTCAATTAGTTGGAAGGAGGCAGATAAAGTAGATGAGTGAGAGAGTGAATGAATAATGCTATGTGAGGAATTTCAAATGCACAATCTGTATGGGAAGCCTGAAAAAATTCCTGCATTAGATTTTAAATCTTAGTTGGAACATTCTGTGTTCTCATTCACAATCCAGTGTAGAGAAGATACAGAAAATAATGAAACAAAATAGAAATGCAACTCTACTCTATTCTTTATACAGCGGTTCATCTCAGGTGAAAAAGCACATAAGGTTTAAAAACACAGCTGAAGTAACTATTAATAGCTAGTAATTACTTAAGAAATTCTAGTAAATTATTTGATCTGGCTATGTAAAGTTTGTTTTATAAAGTTTTTTGTTTAATCTTTAAACTATTATATCATACTTCAGATGGGGAGCAAAAGGGCTGTTGAAATGAAAAGGTGAAAAGTGTGTAACCTAGAAAAGGAAAGCACAAAGGGAAAAGATTAAAAATTCATCTCCATTCTTTGTTACACTAAGCGCTGGCCTTTGTGCCTTAATGCACAAAGTTCTTACTCAGTTTACTTACACAGTTTACAGTGATCTTCTGTTCCCTGTCTTTGTTATTTGTATGTCTGCTCCTTCTAACCAGGAGATCAGCCAATCTTCCACAAATTCTGCCTCAGAACTACCATTGTTTTTTCATATGATGGGTTTTGCAGGCTAATTGTTCAGTACATTTATTCATAAAACATGGACTCCTTCAAAATAGGAAACTGGCTTTCTTAATTTGCTTTCTGGTTTTATAGCCATATAACTATTATGATCTTTTTTTCAGATTCTCTAAAGTAGTCCACGTCTCAATGTCAAGCAGAATTTTGATGAAGACATTAAAACACATATTGCATTTCTATAGCCCTCTACACCCAAATGTATCTGACGTCCACACATTCTGTTACTGCTGAATTTTGTTAAGAATTATCCTATGTTCCTGTTACTACGTCTAAACTTAATCACTTAAATTTAAAGCAATGATATTGGTGATACCCAGATCCTCAAAACTCATAAAAATTGCTCACATAATGATCTATAGTGAGGTAACAAGGCTGAGAATAATGATGAAAATCCAGGATTTATAGATTTCCTGCCATCTTCTCTGCCTTTTCTGTTTTAGAGCATTTAAAGAGTTAAAATACTAAGTATAAAATGAGATAAACAGCAGGAGAGACAGGCAGGAGAGCAGAAGAATGTTAAGATCATTATCAGTCAGCACAGTAAACTGGGGCTGGGGACAGGGCAGAGGGCAGGACTGTGTCAGCCTAGCTTCAGATCAGTTCAAACTGCCTGAGCCACAGCCTGCTGCTTCATGTGGCTCCTCTGAAGCCTGTCACAATTCCTACATATTTGATTCAATAATTACTTTCAACAAATTATGCAAATTCTTCTAGGTTTAAGACACTGTATGTTGAATAAATAGTATAAAGCTTGTTTTCTATACAGTTTAGCCGCTTGGCTGTTCTGTAGAATGTGTCTTTATGCCCTATTCATGTTTCTCTAGTTTGCTCTTCAGTGATCTGAAAAAGCAATCTGAATAGATATGGGGTCAGGAAGCCTTGAGCCCTGCCGTGTGATAGTGATAGAAATTAGATGACTTCATTCTGGCTTATTGTGTGTTTTCTTCAAAGCTACTTTTAAAACCTACTTCAGGGGAGCTCTTGGATGCCTGAAGAACCAAACTGCAGTGAGTTGTAGGTGTGACTTCTGTCTGTGATGAAATGTAGGTCAGAAAGGGTGTGGATTATTAAATGTACTTCAAAACTGTGTCCTTTTGTCTAATTAGTGCTTTGATTACCCTGGAACTTGCTATGACGGTTTTTAGGGGCTTTTCTGAGGCACCAGAGAGTTGTCAGCTTTATTAAATAGAGATTTCTAAAATTATCATAACTATATTTTTCCTAGAGATTGTGGGTTCTTCCTTCAGATGCAGTATTACAGCCTGTTCAGTCAGACTTTCCTTATGAGATAGATCCACACAGCATTAAAACACTTCTGCCAGCAAACTGTCTCAGTCTCATTTGTACATGGCAATACGATGATCTTCTTGTATTAAAATATTAAGGGCACATACTGATATATGTATTTTACCCAGAAACACTCTATTGGGTAAGTACCAATGTATATTTCATTATCAGTTACCTAGTCCCTTGACAGGGCACTGCCCACTGGGATGATCATCAGACTGTGAGAAACAAGTCCTTATAAAAACATCACTTAAGTCTGGGGGTTTCTGGACTGTGTGGTGAATTTAAGAGACTGGCTGGCTTCCAGTTTCTGATAATTTCTCCAGGGACAGATACAGAGATGAGTTCCTTTGTTCATCCTAATGCTCGAAAAGCTTCAAAGTTTCTTCTCACTTCCTAGAGTTCATTATAAAGAAGAGGTACATATAAAGCAGTATGATTTTCTCCAGGCTTATGAGATTACCTCTGGTTTTGTAAGGTGTATTTCTACTTCTGGAGTTTTAATTATTCTGTGTTCAACTCTGGGTTTTCTAGCGTCTCGATACATTGCATAACTTCGGCCTGACACTCAAAGCACTGTCCTTTTTTGCTACTAATTTGATCATTGTCTCATAAATTTTGTTGAGATGTTGTTTAGATGTAAAGTATGGTTTTCCTGCTTTTAAGTCTGCTTTTGAACTAAACTTTTCATATGTACTATTAAAATCTTAAATAGCTAGGTAGTGGCTGTTTTTAGTAACCTGCCCACGTACAATACTCGTAGGACTGTTACAGCTTGGTGACCCTCGATTATTACAGAGGAGTTTTATTGTATATGTGGGATATCATTAATATAAACAGATAAATAAATATTTGGGCATAATCTGAATAAGTATGTTTAGTTTAAAAGGTACCATGAAGTTGTTCATAAAGGTATATTTTTTTTGTCACCAATGAAACTGTTCTTTAAATATGTGATTTAGTGTTTATCCATCATAAGTTAACCAAACACCAAATAAATAGGTACATAAATAATTTCTATGGTTATACCTTGCTTATCAGGACAATGACCAATTAGTCCCGTGGTTGAACATAAAAATAGATGTAAACTTACATGTAGAAAACTTTGGTTCACTAGGTTCCCTTTGCCCCAGTTATTTTGTCGTAAAATGAAATTCAGAATTGCTGTAAATTTACTATCAAGAAATCTTGTCTTGGGAGAAGTCACCAGTGCTGAGGTAGCTGCCTTCCACTTGTCTTGTTAACTCTGAGATTATAAGAGTAGGTTGGCGCAGGGAGTGATAAAGACACTGTGTCTCTTTCCTTATGTAGAGCTTCCTTCTATGATATCAATCTATATTAAGCCTAGAAAACCTGGGAAGCCATGACCTGTCAGTCGTTTCTGTCCTTGGCACCTGATGTTTAAGTACAGCAGAGAAACAAGTCCGGACCTTGCTGCAGGAAATGGCAGGCAGCGAGGCAGGGGACATCGTTCTGTATTAAGTCACAGATAAGGATGGGAATGACTCCAGTGCCCTTTGTCTGTAGGTATGTGTGCTACCCTGAACTTGAAAAGGTGTCTGTAAGCTTCACCTTTAGGATTACACTCTGATTTGCAGGAAACTCCCTGCAGTAGGTACCAATGACTTTTGCTGTTGACTTCATGATCTTTTACAGTTAAACACAAGCTTTCTGTACTGTCTATGTTTTGAAACATTAAACCAAAAGTTTAATGGATTTGGTTACTTTATTGCTGTTTGTTGTCTGTAATGGTCAGCTTTTCAGTAAATATTTTTTGAGTAATTTGACACAGTGGTGTGATCTCCAGTTGCCTGCCCTGTAGGAGAGCTTTCCCTGTGTTGCTTGTTTAAGATTACTCAGCACAGCTGACTAGAATGATCCCCTTGGGTGCAAAAGAAAAAAAAATAAAATAGTATCTTTGAATTTCTAAGGTACCAATATGGAAATTTGAGTAAACAAACTATTTAAACGCCCGGGAATAAGAATAATATAAATTCCTGCAGGTTTGCAGTCTCTGTAGTTCCAAAAAGAAGAAAAGGAACAAAAATGAACACTTTTGACTGGAACCTGACCTACATGTTACCGACTTTCTGAATATAAAGGGCGCTTAAAAGTATTTTGTACTTTCTTTATCTGCATATTAGGAAAAAAATATCTATTATCCTTGCCAGCTTCTGTTAATATTGAGTTACACAGTCTTGAAGATTTCCTTCAAGTGTTTTTGCCAGTATTAACAAAAGAGACAGCATTACCGTGGCAATATATCAAAAAATATGTCAGCAGAGAGTGTTCTGGTTTGATATAGTCCAAGCTTGGATGCAGTGCAGACGGGCAGCCTGCCTGATTTCTAAACAGTTAACTTGGCATTCCTGAGGGCTGGCTGCGGACCCTGCCCACCCAAACAGCTCCCAGTCACTGGGTGTGGCGAGAGCCTTTGATAAGTACCTGTGTACAGTTCAGACATAGCTGTGCAGAGTTAGGACAGTAGTAATATGAAACCAGCCTTGTTGGTTTTTGTTCATGGCTCTGGAGGCTGAAATCTGCATTCCAGATGAAACCTGCAGCAAATCGGAAGAGAGACTTTTTTTCCTGCTTTCTTCGGCTTCAAGGGCGCTCTGACCAGACAGGAACCAGGGGCTCTGCACAGGGTCCAGGCAGTGGCACTGGAAGCTTCAGATTCGTTACTTCAGGTTTCCATTTGACATTTTTTGGTGATTATGGATTTACAAAAGAAGATCTTTATCCAATTGGTAAGACTATGCGAAAGAATCCGTCAGGAATTTTCTGCTGAAAACCACTCACAGCTCACGTACTGGGATAAGGAAGTAGCAAACTACAAACGTGCCCAGTTCTGCTCGGGAGGTTTGTTTCTATAGCTGCTCTCTGCACTTTTCAGCACGTAGGAAGTTGTGTGCAGCCAGTAGGATTGCAGGAGTCCCAGCACTAACTATTGGTCGAATTTTCAACTGAGATTAGTGCGCTGGAAGATTTGCTGTGACAAAAAGCCCTTTGTGTAAAGGAACAAGTTACCTACGCTGCTGAGAACTTTTCTTACGGTGGGTCTTTTTGCTACTTCTAAAGCAGAGTTTGGAGACCTGAGGGACACTTTGGCTGCCTGCTGCAGCGCTGGATGCGGAAGGAGGGGCAGGGTGACCTGGGGGAGGCCGGCTGCCTCTGCAGGACCGGGGAGCGCTGCCCCTTGCAGTGCCTGTAGTGAGTTCAGCCTGCTGTCTGAATGCATGTAGTAAATATTTGTTTAGCAGTTAGTAGCACTGCTAGAAACAAACCTATTCTGTACTTCATGCAACATGGAAGAAGAAAATGTGGTGCCTGCTTGTAGTGAGCTTTCAGACCTGGAGAATACAGCAGAAAGCAAACCTGATCTTTTTACTCCATTTTCTGTGAAAACACTCTTTGGATTTACAACTAAATTTGAATCTACGACTTCCACAGAAGAAACAGTGCTTAAAGCATTTCGACCTTTGTACACCAATATAAACACTCCTGCTAACACCTGGCATGAGAGGAATGATAATGATTGTAATGACAACTCAGAAAATCAACACGACGTGAATAGTACCAGTGGCCAAGCTGACCCAATGTCTGGCAGGCAAACTGACCTGGAACTGGAGTTAGCTGAACAAAATGAATTACTTCTTCAGCATTTAAGATTTGTACAGACTTCTTTGTCTGAATCTGACAATGATGACAAGGACACTATTCTTGTACAAGGTACTTTGGTTCATACAACAAGTGATACAGAATCAGACACTGAAAGCAAGGACCCAGACAGGGATGAAAACAATGCAAGCGAATGTGGGCTAAATAATGCTGCTTTGTCTGCTGAGGCTTTGGACGATAACAATCAAAATAAGGGAGAGTCAGAATCAGAAGGGCACAGCAACAGTGATGACACTGTGGGTACAGATGACATTGAGTTACACCCACCAATTTCTAAGCGGCTCCCAAAAGAGCTGGATGGTATTCTGGAGCATGACTCCAATGGAAAAGACAAAATGTTAATGGATGAGCAGTTCAGTCACCTACTTGCTGCAGGGGAATGCCCCCAAGAACTTCCAGATGAAGAACAAAGACCTTCAGCTGATAATACATCACTCCAAAAACCAGCACTGGCTGAAAAGACGTTCCAGCTGCCCGCTTTCTTTAGTGGACTACGTGTGAGGAAAAAGGGACTAACCACAGAGGATGGAGAAACTGTTACAGAAATTAAACCAAGGGAGAATGATTTAGCTCTGCTTAAATTACGACAGCCTGTTAAGAAATCCAGTATTACATCAGGTTTGACCACTAAAAAGAAGTCGGCTGAACCTAAAGCGAGTCCTACTTTCCTGGAACAGCTCTCACACTTGTTAAACATAGACGTTTCCAAGAATGAAGATAGAACTGAGGACTCTGGTGAGGGATCTGGGGAGACCGAGGACAGTGATGAAGCTCAAGAGAACAAAGCCTCCAGCAAAACAGAACTGCGGTTTCCTGGTGAGGAAATAAAATCAAGCCCTGCCGAATCTGCACTGGAGGTCTTTAAAGCTTTATTCACACGGCCTCCCAAAAAAGAAACAACTGCAGATACATCAGAACTGGAAGCCATAAAACTCAAAATGAGAACTGAAAAAGAGTCCTTGAAAGCTGTATTTGAAAGGTCAAAATCAAAACCTGGGGATGGACCATCAGACAAATCTGTAGGTTGAATTACTTTTAATTCCTAAGATCTGGAAGTAGATGTAGTAATTTCTTTAAAAATGATTGGTGGGGACTTAAGGTCAAAATGTCAGAATTGTCATCTTCTTTTGGCAATCTCAGATTTTGGATTTCCAATAGAAGAAGTCTCGGGGCTAATTTTTCAAAATTCTTGATTATCTGCAATTGTAGCAGAATTCAATGAGAACTGATGATAGTCACAGCCTTTCAATTAGAAGTGAAAACTTAAAAATAGGTTTCTGATTTTAAAAGATCAAGACAAAAGCATTGCCTGTATGTGATGTATGGCTTTTAATCAGTTTGGTGCTGCACATATTTACTGCAGTATTATTTAATAGTCTCTCAATCTCATTTTGTTTTCTTTCATTGAGTTTTTTATTATTAAAAGTAATATTTCATTTTACCTTTAGGAGTAATTCTATGATAAGAGCTGATACAAGAAGTTATGGGTGTTTTCAACTCAGTTTGTCCAAGACATAGCATTTAAAAATAACTTGTTTCTTATTCACATAAATATATCTGGCTTTGCAAATATTGATAAGCATTTAACCTTATCCGAGTATAAGAGTGATTCCAATTAGACTACTCAACTTATGGCTTAAATATAATCATTTTCAAGGTTAATGTTCGTATGCATATGGAGATTTATTTAGTATATTTTTAAGAAACTGGAAAAAAAATCTGTGCTAATTTTTCATAGAACCGTAATGATAAAAGAATTTGAGTGTGATTTGAACTCTTGAATTAAATGAATAACCCTTGGGTTGGCATTCCTCTAACCCAAAACTTTTACAGCTACATCTTTGGCAGATATAATCAGTCCAGAAGGTTGTTCTTGTTGGCTAAAGAGGGAATTACCTGAATGATTAAATTTGCAGGATTGGGCCCTAAACCTGAAGCTACTTAAGTTATTTTGTTATGTTGGTTGTATTATCTTTCAAATTTTTATTCTTACATAAATTAAAAACTTTTTAAAAATCTTGACTGGCACATGGGTAGACTGATAATACCAGTTTGTAGTAAATTACCTACGAGGAGGAGAGGAGGTACTTGTTGGCCGTGGCATGTAAAGTAATTGCAGTCGGTGTATGCCCTTCCCACTCCTGGCTTGCATCTTCCCGCTGACGCCATTCCCTGTGCTGTGCTGGTATAAGCATTGTGTGGCTTACAGCAAACCTATTTGGGATGCTGTCATCACACCCTGTGAGGGAGGAAGCACAGGAGTCATCAGGAGTGGCTTTAATAAATGTCTGCTTAGTGTTCTCTCTAGTACAAATGTATGTTTTCTCAGGGCAAAGCCAGTGTAAAAGGGCCCTGTCTTTCCTTTTTCCTTCTCATGTGGGCCATTTTTGGGGACACTTTCATATAGGGCTTTGCTGTTGCTACAGTAGTTTCTATGCAATTAGTCATAGTAGCATGTTGTAAATCAGATTACAGAAATGTTAGACACGTAAAAAAAAAAAAAAAAAAAAAAAAAAACCAAAACGTAAACTTCTAAAAGAATGCTTGCTTAGTGTTTTTTTTTTTCTTCTCCATTTAAAGTGTTACTTTAGCATTCCAGTTGACAGTGCAGTCCCATTAACAGCTGCAGCAGCACTTTGATGTGGCAGTGTTACGTGGTATGTGGACTGAGCAAGCTGCTGGGGGTGGGGCAGGAATTTCATAAACTGGCTCTGCTTCCAGAAAATTATCCTGTCAAATGATGTCTTAGGTGAATCCTGCTAATGTTTACTTGTAAGAGGAGCACGCATGGGTCTTTTCACTCTTAAAAAATATACAGGAAAAAAACCCTAGTGTTCTTGACCACTTCTGTGGTTCACCAAAGGATAGGCAGCTTTCCACACCGATGTGAACAGTTTCAACAAATCATTGCATGTCACATGCATTATGTTGTTTTCCTCCTGAGAATAGTTTTTCTACACTGATTTCTTTGTATCCCTTCCAACCAGCTGAGGAATGTTTCAATCAGTAGAATGAGACAGATAACCATTCTGGAGTACACATGTAGAGCTGAGCATGATGGCTGCTGTTTTGGAATCAATTGGTACTGCAGACTTTAATTTTTTCTTGCGTAATTTTAACAGCCTGACCTGAGTCCCTCAGAGCAAGATGACAAGACTCCAGGGAGACTCCAGACTGTCTGGCCGCCACCAAAAGCAAAGCACGAAGAAGTAAAAGTAGGATTAAAGTACACAGAAGCAGGTAAAATAAAGAGGTGAAGCATTTACAGAAATTAATTTCTGACATTTTTAATCTTAATACAGAGATGGTGATAAGTCACAGTATTTTCTTATCAGGAAAAACAGACCTAATGTTTTGGATATGTTGTTTTCTGCTACTTCTTAAGCATCTGAATTTTACGTGTAAATGGCTAAATATGTGTTGAAATTGAAATGCTTGCCTGTACAATTTCATGAGGGAAGAAGTGGGTTTTTTTCTAAATGAGGTTGTCTATTTCTAATGGGGTTCTGTTCAAATGAGCAATGGAATAGTGAATGAATGTATACCTGACTGCCATTTCCATTGCCTTCAAATGCGGAGGGCTGTGCCCTGCCAGCCTCTAGTCTGGCTGCAGATTTTCTTTAGGTCATGTCCAGAATAAATGTGATGAATACTGTTTATTGGAACTTGTGGATAAACAAAGGAATACTCATATCCACTTACGTTGCTTTTATAGCTAGTCATGTATATTTTCCTATACAAATGTATGAGAGGGTATGTCTGAAGTGTGATTGTAACTAGTAACTAGGTAAGATTTCCACAGAAAATATTTCTTAATATTTTGTTACTTAGATAAAAACTTACATAACATATTTACAAGGGAAAAAGTGATAATTGTAGCCACTGCAACTCTGTTTCAAATTTCTATTCTTAAATATAAAACAGGAAGTCCTTGTTAGTCAGAAATTAGTCATAAACTGTGAAGTTGTCTGAAATTCGAAATGAAAGGCAATAGACCATCTGTTCTTCATGTACATGGAACTTTTAGAAAATACCACCTAGAAAAGACTAAGTGGAATTAAAACCCATGCCTTTATACTACCTTGCTGTGAGAAGTTGTACAGGGTAATGCTCTATGTTTCTTTCCAGTTCCAGTGGATATCCATTTGGCCTTGTATATGCGAAAGAATAAATAGGAGTAGTGGATCTACTGCTTTGTATTGCTTAGTATATTACTTCTTTCTCCCTCTTTCCTCAGTTTCCTCTGCCTTAATCTTCCTGTTTTGTTTTTTTTTTTGTGAAGCGGACATGGGACTGGAAGTATGAAAGTTGCTGGCAGATTCAGAAAACTTGGTTTTGACATGAATAACGTGATTCTGACAAAGACAGGATTGAATTTACAGTGCATCTGACTGGTCTGAGGTGTGGGACTCTATCACTAGATGGCCAGGACACATGACAAGGAGTGCTACATGCTCTTTCTGTTACGCTTATGTTCTTACGATAGGCTATATGGTTGCCATATTTAATTTTACCAAAATAAATAATTTTTCTCCTAATGACCGTAATCATCTGTGGCAAAAAACATATGCTGAAATAAAGAAAGGAAACTGAATTAACAAAAGCTTCAGATTCTACTACTTGTAGAGAAATTAGGTCATGCTTTCCTGAAATTTGAATAGGAAGGACAGACTGGCTTAGAGCCCGTGTAAATTGTTACTCTTTTGTTGCTGTGATATTTTGGGTGGCAGTGTCATCAACATGCTGATGGTTAGTTTGCTAAGTCAAATTTTTATACAGACCAGATTCTGCAGTTCATTAGTCACTCCAGTGTCTGGCAGCGAGAGGGATTTGAATGAAAACAAACTGCTGGTGATTCATCTAGGATGAGACAGAAGCGGTGCCTTTAAAGGAAATAGGCAAAGACTGTATTTGCAACACATGTTAAGAGTGCAGTAGAATTATAGGTGTACCTCAGTGGTTAGCAGGTTTGGGTTTCTTTCAGCTGTTCACAGATGCCCAGAAAGCAGTTGTGGCAGCAAGAACACTATAAGCAGTTGTAAGTTGCACCTGAGGGATCAGTTACATCTGCTTTTCTGAGTATTGCAGTGACTGTTTTAAAGCACTATGCACAGGAATGAATTTATGCAGTCTCCTGAAAGTGAAGAAAGGTACTGTTCATGAGCAGTGCTGATATAATTGAAAAAACAGAGTTTGTAATCAATGTTGGTCTTATTGCTGAGGGTGGGGTTCGTGGTGGTTTTTTTAGTGAATATGAAAGTGGCAATACAGCATTACTTGTAAACTCAGTGTCTTCTCTCTGACAGTGGTTGGTACGTTCAAAGTGCATGTGTATACAGGCATTCCCCTCCTGCCCCTATCCATCCAAAATTCTCTCCCAGCCACCTTAGGAACTTCTTGTCCACCAAGTGAGCTTCTTAAAATTATGATATAAAGCAGCTTAATGATCACCATTAAACTGACTGGTCTCAACCTGAAACCCTATTTTTTACCCCAGTGTCTTGTCCTGACAGCTAAGATTAAATGAAAAAATTGTTGATTTCAGAGTAGAGTTCAAAAATTGTGTGTGGCAGGGGTGTTTGTGATTCCAGTGTTCCTCCACTGATGTTCCTGAGTAGATGGTTATCTGTATCAGAAAAAATGCTCAAGTGACTTGTTTAAACTTTCAGTCAATGATTTATGTTAGTGTTTTATTTCTGTGATTAAGAGTGTAATCTACCAAAACAATAGGTATCTATATACAAACAGCAATAATAGGCTGAATTATTAGGTAAATATTCATTGAGCACAGCTTTGTTTTAGGTTTAAACAAAATATATGTGTCACAAGTGTGATCACATCCAAGGATAAATCTGTGAACGTAAGTCTTTGTACTTCTAACAGGGTACAAGAATATGGAATTATTTTATGAGGTAGCATAGATTCTTTTCATATTTCATGAAAAATTAGTATTTAAATTAACGCTGAAAATTTGGAAGTTGGAATACTGTAATCTTTCTCACAATTCTGCACCAAGTCTTTGATTTACTTCCTTCCTCACCATGCACTGTGGCAGCTATGTCAGGAAAGCAGGGATATTGAAGGAGAGGATTCATGCCTTTTTGATCTATTCTTGCCTCCTTGACATGTTTTTCCTCATTGTTTTTGCTGCCTGGTGGAAGCAAGAAATTCAGGCTTAATTTGGCCTACACAGCAGACATCACAGTGACTCATAGCAGCTTGGAGCAGCAGCTAACTACCTCCTCAGGCTCATAGTCTGGCTTGATGTGTGGGAAACCAACTGAAAAGCAAATGGACATAACAAGGAACACGTGTGTGGGGCTGACTAGGCCTGTTAGGAATACGAGAAGTGAATGAAGTTACTGAACAAATATAACTCTGCAACAGTTGGTTTTTTTCATACTTTTGATAACTTCTTGTGTAGTCATAGTATGTCACCCCCAACACCCAAATCTTGAGTTGTAAATTTTCAGTTAAAAGGTGAATATTACAATATTTTGGCAAATACTTTGTTTTCTTAATCCTTTAATTCCTCTGTTTCCATAGAGCAAGTGACTGCACTGTCAATTGTCTCTCTGTAATTAGCACAAGCTGCTTACAGGGTTCTCTAGAGAAACTAGAACTTCTTTAAATTGTGTCAGTCTAAAGTAGTTGACGTTCAGAAAGTCTGTAGTACATTACACCGTTTATATCCTGGAAGACTAGAAAAAGGGTATTTTAATTTCTAGTTATAGGTTTATTCCATGGAAATCTTTCCCATGTAATCAAAGACATTTCTGTGCATATTTTTCTGGTCCTAAAGTTCTTCTGCTTTCATTAAAAGTTTCTTTTTTGTTTCCCTCCATTATTCTTAGAGAGATTTCTCCCATTTTTTAAACATTAAAGCTGGTAGAAAGGTAGGTGTATCAGCTGTTCCATATGGTGAAAATATCTAGCTGGGTAGAGACAAATTCATGTCTATACTGACTAAACTGATCTTTGATACTAGATTACACAGAATCCCCATATAATGAATGTCTCCACTGCTGTGTATGATTAAATCAGCACTTGCAGCCTCTCATGTCCAAGAAGAGTTGAGACATGAGTTCTGTTTATAAAACTACTTATGTTTGAAGAATAGTCTCCACGTTAAGGTGGTCTAGATATACAAATCCTGTGATTCCTATTAAAAATGCTTTTTTAGCCGTTAGGATCAAAATAGTTCTCTCTTATAAAACAGGGGGGAGTTCAGTCTTTGGCTGGAGCAAAGCAGAAATTTTAAAAGCCATGAGAGAAATATTTGAAATTCTTTCTGGAGAAAATGTTAAAAATATCAAGTTGAAACATTAATCCATTTTGTGCTTTTTCTCATTACATGTTTTCTTGTTAATTCAAGTGTCTGTATTAACATTAAAAAACCCTGTTCTCTCACAGTCTATCTGTTCGCTGTCCTTAAATCTGCAGTGAGGTAATGCTGCCTCTATGGTAGAACAATCTGTGATGCTGTAGGCACCATGTTCAGGGTATATAAGAAAATCAGGAAGTGACAGAGAAAGCTCCCATTAAACAGAAAGTGTCTAAGTAAATGGCGAATGAAATACAAAACTATGGCAGAGGTTTATTGCCATGTCTCAAACGTATTAAAGCCTTGATTCCCTATGCTCTGGGTTCCCAGCAAGAAATTCACTTTATGGTCATGATGTAAATGCAGAGAATAAACAGCTTATGTGGGAGAAAGAGAGACATAATGGTCTGAACAAAGAGATGAGAGATCTCTTGATCATCTTGAGAACATGATTTCTTATCTTTCTTTAATGTAACTTCCTTTGTGGCCCTGAACAATTTGTGTTTGTCTCTAAAAAAAGACATACTGCTTGATGTTTTTAGTGTTCTAAAGGATGCTGTTGAAACAGTGGCTGCTAACAGTGACTTTTTAAAGTAATTTCAGTTTGATTTCAGTGTGGTATTTGGGGTTTAGTACTAGGATTCTATTATAATTTTTTTATTGTAATGGATTAGGTAAAGCAGGACTACAGCAAGCAGGAAATTATGCATTGGTTGAAGATAACATTTTGTGATTTAATGGTCAATGATCAATTTGATGTGACCCCAGAGTGCAGGTGGGCTGCATAAAGGTTTTGTAAATTATTTTACTATATTTTACTGCATTTATTGTGCAGCATAGCAGGCTTATTTGGCCATGTTATGTCTGTGTTTCATATTCTGACAAATGAACTAGCTTGTTATTGAGAAGCTGTGGTTTTTTATTGCAAGGCAGATTGTTTCAGCCATATTATGTTCCTCTAGAGTAACAATGATGTTTTCTCCCCTTACTTATGCTAACTAAATCTATAATTTATGTGTTTGGAAGGTATTTGGCATAGTGCTGCTTGGAAATCTCTACAGCCTCAGACAAATGGGTTGTGCGTGTGCTGATCAACACAGTAGCCACTTTTCCAGCTGTCTTGCAGCTCCATCTGCTAAGGTTTACTTTGAACATTTTTTTTTTTTTTTTTAAAAGCCAACCTCAAAACCAAGCTTTTCTTCCCCCCCGCAGCTGATACTGTTGTTCATACTGTGCCCCTTGAGATAGGAACAAAAAGATAGGCACTTGTTAATGCTGAAGATTTGTTAAGATGCTTGTGTTCCATTTCCAGCCCTCTTCTGACCTTATGGACTGACTTCAGGAAAGTTGTGAGACATTTCTAAGCTTCAGTTTACCCATGCATAAAATTGGGATAAGAATCCTGACCTATTTTTCAAGCCAAATTCAATTCCTTTCGTGTTTATAGGCTATTAGCATTGCAATGCAGAATAGAAAAGAACACTGACTTCCTAAACTTTAATCTGCAAAAAAATAACACAGTATGGTAACCATGCCTAAGGCTGTGTGATAAAATGTCCATACCTTCCTATACACTTGAGGATTATATTATTACAAGGTGATGAGGAAGAAGAGTTATACTTTACTTTTTCAATGAAGATCCCTGTTTTGTTTCTATTATGCAAACTTACCACAGAAATGTAGTAGTTCTAGGAGTCCTCTTGTTTTTGAGTCTGGATGCATCTATTGCAGCAGATGCCTGAGAAGGACATGTTTTACTGTGTACAAAGCCATATCTGGAAGCATACGTCTATGCAGCTATCAATACCATCATGCTTAAGAATTCATATATAGAACAGCTTTGGTCCACTCAAAGTAGAAACTTGATTTTTAAACTACTTTTCCTAGTGAGAAGATTAATTTATTATCTGACTATAATGAGGGCAAATTCTGTGAATTACTACTTCTACTGTGGTTTTTATTTTGAAATGTAGGCATCACTATTGGTCCCGCTAATGTGTTGTTGCAAAGGCCCAAAACAGTCACAGGGGTTTAGGAGATGATTCTTGCTATATAATTGAAACACAGTGACAGGGCAATTGTGTATAGCACAAGAAGAATGACTCTATTTATTTTCATGATTCTGTTTCAAAATACGAGGCCCTTTGTAAAACAGAAATGCCCCTGAGTTTAATTGAATTCACTTTCCTCTTCTCCAGTGTCACTCTTCACGTGATCTGAAGTTCTGTTTGGACCAGCATTTAAACATGAGAGATTTAGGTACTAATCTAAATGAAACCCCTGAGTCTGAACTCCCTAACACTTCCTGAAAATTTGCACCCAGATTTAGAATTGCTTTTGGGGTTTCTTTTTAGTTAAATTCAATATTATCACTGCCAAGTTTGCACCCTCTGCTATGGCACAGACACATCATCTTATTTGTAAAAAAACTCCAATCCTACTTATTGTACATTTCTTAGTTTTGTATATATCCACGTTTTAATTTTGTCAACAATTCTAAACTTGAGAATTGCTGAGAATATATTAGGGAAGTGGTGTGCCTGTGTGTGTGGATATGTAGTGTGCCTGCACAAACCCACTTGCCCACCCTTGTTTGAATAAATATATACTTACACTGCACGTATCGGATACCTGCATTCTCAACATATGCTTACTGTGTACAGTATACAGTGATTCCAAAGGTGTTACAGATCCAGAATAAGTGCTTTGTATTTTAAATTATGTGCTAGATGAAATAGGTAGAGTCTGTAACTCATCAAAGAGATTCTGTAATAAATTTGTTCCTTGTGTTTACTGATAAGGTGTTATTTGTTTATCATATTTCATTGGTGAATGTGATCCTGTAATAGATTGGTTTTGAAAATATGAAGTAGGATGTTTGACAAAAAAATCATGTGGAATGTCCCCAGAAGCAGTACCTCTAATGTTGCCTTCCTGGGACGGTGAAAATGACAAGTGAAACTGTTCATTTCTGCTATCAGGTAAATGAACTGTAGCTGTAACATCAGCTGTGACAGGAGAGCAGAGATCCAGAGATAAGTTACTCAGGTGACTGCTTCTGAATAGTGCTTTATACTGCTTTGCTATCAGAAAGAAGAACAACTGTTTTCTTCATTTCCATAACAGAGATCAAGGGGTTACTGTTTTTTCCTTCAGGAGGCTGCGTTTCTGTAGGTATAGTTCTGTTGTTCTCAGGGATTTCTGTGAGTGTTGTGAAGTTACTTCATTTTCTGTAGTAAGTTAACTCTTATATCTTCTGTATCTACACAGTATTTAAATACTGGACTACCAGGTTGTTTAGAACTGTTTATTCTCCACGTGTCCCTCTCCATCTCCCTTCATCACATCTTCCATCTTTTCACTGTGTCAGAATCTTTAAGATGCTGAAAATAATTTAAATTTTAGGCTTGGAGGGTTATTCCTTCACTTAGAAGTCTAAAAAAAAATAAAGTTGAGGTGAAGGATGTCTGCTCATTTCCCACTCTGGGGCATTGGCATCCTTATTTGTATTGAATTATGGGGCTGTAAAAGAGTTCAGGTTCAATGGGAAGTAAAGAAAGGACAGATAGGAGTAGATGGAATGGGGTGAGGGAAGAAGGATTAGAATGATATGTCAAAACTACATTCAGTATTGTTTTAGCCAGTCCTCTACCCTTAAAAAATAGGTAATTAAAGAATTTCTTTAAGCACAAATTAATTTTAATTTCCTAGTTCTAAAAGGATGCTTAAATGCAGTATTTGTTAAAGCTGGTGTTCAGAAAGTTTAAGGAAGTCTGTCAATTTTTTATAAACCTAAGCTTGGGATTTTGACTGACCAATCATCTTGTAAAAATTGTGTAAGCCACAATTTGTCTACTGAAAATGTTGAAATTGTGTAGTATTTCAAATAAATGTCTCTGTTTCTCCCGTTGTTACTTCTACATGAAAATTATGCTTTATAAACACCATTGCAAGATGGGACAAATAGCATGTTCTGAAAGTTGCTCATGACTATGTTTATGGAAAGAAACGCATGAACATTTGCTGCTTTTTAGGACTGTAGCCTGCAAAAACCTGGAAGGTCACATCAATGTGTCTTTAAAAATAAATATATAAATAAGTAAAAAAGAAACAGCTGTGGTGAGTAGATTCCCTTCTGACACCTGGTGGTTAAAGGGGAAAACTACGTGGGGAAATAATGAAGGAGGCAACAAAGACTACAGTAAAAGGCAATATTGAAAAAGATGGGACGAAGAGTTACCAATTAAGAAACCCTCACTAGTCTGAAATTTAATTAATCCACTCAAAAATTATTTCCTTTATGCTGCAGGGTGTGGTACATTTTAGGAGAGGTAGATTGTACTCAAGTTTTCCGGCTGTTGTTCCCTAAGTACTTTTAAATTGTGTTAACATTATTTTGCATGTTTCCACATATTGAGTTTAATATGTAAGACTTTTTACAAAAATGAATGTACTGACCAGAAGTGGATATATAGGTCATTTATCTTCAAAGTTTCTATTTTCTACTTGAAGTTTGGAGATTATGGCAGAGAAAGTTCCTAAATTGCTTATGTAGAGTTTGAGGACTTGCTCATCTATTTGAAATGCGAATTATGGAGATTTCTGTGGGAAAGGTTGTCATAAAAGATTTTGTTTAAAATTATTCAAGTAGGTAAGTTGTATTATTAACAAAGAAGAAAAGGTTATTTTTGCACAGCACAGCTTTGAACATACAGTAATATCGAATAATATTCAAGTGTGTACACTTGCTTTCTGCAACACCTTTGGAGGATGAAAATTGCCATTCAAAACATTGTGACCCTCTGTATCCAGTATTCCCAAAGTTGTAGGTTAAATTTTCAGGTCATCAGATCTACCTGTGAGTGCTTCTACCTTTTGTTTTAGAAATGGTGATGAAGAGTGCAGCTTGCTCAGTATCGTGACAGAGATTTGCATGAGCATGTATTTTGGATATTTGTAAACATTATTGCTGCTCTGTATTCAGGTAATTTCTGTGTCACTATACAACTGAACATATGTTAAACATATGCATAAATTACATAGGTTGTCCAAAACATACAGATTTTATTTCATGTTTGGTTTTCTATGCATTAAGGAAAAACATGCTATAAGGTAGTGTGTATTTTCTTTGCAAAACAGTGAAGCATGCCTCATACTTTACTAATCATTAGTAATACCTTATATGCTTTATTTCTACCACCTACTGGCATATGTCATACATTGGTCACTGTTATTGCAGAGTCTGTTGTGTTTTTTTTAAAGTGCATGTTTTAGTAACAACTTAAAAAACAAAATAAGGAATTCTTGAAAGCATTCCCACCCTAGCTTATGTCTTCAAATCAGATTGTATGGAATGAATCAGTGAGAATAAGCTATGCTTTCTGATCGGCATTGCTCTCCTCGCCTTACCAAGCAACATGACAATAATGAGTGAGCACCATTATTATTTCCAATTGAAAATCTCGAGGAATAAAAAACCTAAATTATTTAATCATTCTGCAGTGTACAATGGGCAATTCTGTGTATGTATCAAGCTGAGAGCTTTACAGAGATATTTGCAAGTTAGCTTTCATAGTTACATGTAGCCTATGGTTAACTAAGGAATGTCCATGACATTTTTTACATGGTAGAAATTTATTTAGATACTTGCTATTTGATTTTGATTTGTTTTGATGGACAGTGCTAATATCTAGGAACACTTAAGAAATGAAGCAATTAGTAAACAGTTGATAATTTTTTGCAAGTCAAAATGATATAAATGGCAGCTGAAAATACTGACAGGTATATGTTTGTAGAAATGAATAAGAAGTCTGGCAGACTTCCTGCTAGGATGCCTATTTAATGCGTGTAAAAATATAAATTCCCTGTGCAAAGCTTAAATGCAATCTTACTTATGCTTTTGTCTCTAGCTTACCTAAAGCTTTACAAGGAGGGACCACCAGGTGGGTGGAACAGCATAACGTTGTCCGTCTGTGTCTACTTTTTGGTCTCTTTTGTTACTGTAAAGGCAATATTTACCTTTCCTTGATGGAATAAAAATGGTAAAGGCAGAGTCTGCAATACCTGTCGCTGTTTAGAACTAAAACTTTAATAAAGACTACAGAAGTTCTTATTTTGATTTCTTTGCCTTTCAAATGCATCCCACAATGCCGACTGTGAAATTTTGCAAAGTTAAGATTTGAGGTCACAAACTTCACAACTGAGAACTGTTACTTTCTCCTCCTTTCTGCCCACGCCCCCCCACCCCCCATTTCTCTTGTCTGTGAGCAAACTCCAGGTAAATGTAACCCATTTTAATCTAAAATGCCTTATAATTGCGCTTGTTATAATCTGGCATTGCTTATTCTAAAAATCTTTGAAGCAGACTGTAGGTCTTGTGAAAACGGAGCTGGAGAAGTGCTTTATGAGTTGGTGGGCTATGGTCCTCCATTGTGAGGTTTATCTTATATAAAACAGAGGTAACAGCTGAATTTAAGCAAAAAGACAAGGTGAAGTGACTTAATAAATGATGTAGTAAATAAAACTGTAGCAGCATAATTGTACTGATTTGAACAAATACTGCATACAAAAATGGAAACGGAAGGTTCTTGTACAAGACATGAATTTGCCCTGTTTACTAGTTTAGTACTAGTGAGTTTGGAAGGATTAAAGGGATGATGGCTTTTTACTTTTCCATTACCCTTCTGTATTTGAACACACACTGGTCCTTATTGAAAACGAGCACATTTAACACTGCCAAAAAAATATAACACAATCCTATTGAAAACTGTGTGAGGGCTAATCAGATACTAATTGATAATGCCTTTAGCAGTGAATCAGTAGGGGTGTCTTTTGAAGGAAAAGGAGATTTCATTGTGCTTTAAGAAAGGGAATGAATAATATTAACCTGATTCATGGAAGTTTATTTCAAATATAACTCCTGCTGTGTCTTTCTGCGTTTTCTTGCTTAGCTTTGTATCCCACCAAGAACAAGGCACACAGAGCCCTGGCCATTGCTGGATTTCAAAGCTTAAGGAACTTATTTTGTACGAACTCTTGTGACTTGGAAACTTCTTTTAAGCAGCTCTTTTGAATTATCGGATTATTATTGAATGCGTGATAAATAACTGCAGATGAGTTGGAACTCGGTTTATTTTAAAACAGGATATTCTGATAGTATTCCTCTTTTTGCTACAATGACTTGTCACTTCTGCAATTGCTTGCTGAAGTAACTGACGTAACAGAATAGGGCATGTTTCAAAGCATTTATTTTTTTCTGTGTACGTGGAAATGAGAGAAAGCGACATCTTCTGGAGGATCCTTCTGCGGCAGCTGAGATAGCAGGGAGGTTTTGTGCTATTTTAAGTGAAGACTGTCTTATTTTGTTCTGGTGTCATGAAGGTGGTGAACCTGTGTACTTCTTATAAATATGCTGCTTTTTTTGATATTGAGTTTATATAATCCATAACATAAAGTACTCTGAAATTTCAGTCTGCCTTCTTTTGTTAAACTAAACATTTGAATAGGAGCTTCCTAAAGACAATCTTGAATGATGAAATACCAACTCCCTAGTGATTAAAACACCTTTCAGTGTCTTGTATTGCCTAAGTATCTCTAGCCTGTTGTCTTTATTTCTGAAAGTTAAGAAACTGTCATTATACTGTGTATGAATTATCATTATTTGTTTATTCATTAAGCACTTTCCTGTTCTCACACTTTTCAAACAATTATGGTATAGCAATCTGCTGAGTTAAAACTTTCTAAGAATTAAAATTTCTTTTCTTTTTTTTTTTAATCCTTTTTTGTAGTTGAGTTAGGAATACTAGATGTTGCTGGTGAGTATTCAATGTGGTTATTCTACAAGACTTATAAACAAACCTTATGAACAGGGTAAACTCTTGATGTATTATATAACTGAAGAACGAGTTAGTCCTTAATTCTACCATGAAACAACATTTAGATGATGATGCAAATAGACATCATATTACAAGAAATAAAACCAAAGTACTTTGAAGCCCTGTCCTGTTCCTTTTGAGGTTTCATAATGAGAGTCCACTCATGTTCATTACAGCTGCATGAATACGTCTTAGGAAATAAGACAACATTCAGATATAACCCGTCTGGATGTGTTCCTGTGTTGTCTACTCTAGACCTGCTCTAGCAGGAGTGTTAGACTAGATGGTCTTTGGAGGTCCCTTCCAACCCCTACCACTCTGTGATTCTGTGATTTTTGCAATAATTAAAACAACGTATGTTGGAATTTGTTAGAATTTCCCTGCACGTCCCATCAATGATCTTAGGGTAAGAAAGGTACATTGTCTATATAAACTGCCATTAAGTGGACTTCTGGTCTGACTCATCTCTCCCTGGCAGTTCAATTGCTGGCATTTCCCATTTCCATCACTCAGAGCAGGCCCAACCTTGCAGGATGCTGGTGGTGGTGTGGAGGTCCTAGAAACACTCAAGTATTTAGACTTGCAGGCCACTCATGATTTATTGCCTGCTTGGACACCAGGCAAATGAGCAAGCTATTACACTTGCCCATCCCATAATAATATAATGTTTTTTCCCTCCTTTGCAATGAAATTGGTGAAGTTGGTGGACTGAGAACATTTCAAATGTGGTAGTACCTCATGATAAAGAAAATATAAAGAATTCCTTGCTTTTAGATCCAAATTTCTTTTCCTGATATACTGATAGTAGTCAATATTATCTTTATATGATCCATATTGCCAACATACTTTAAAATCATGAAGCAGACTGATACCAAATCTGGAAGTTAGCTAAGGAAAAAGGCTCTCAGATTTACACTGGTTCTGTCTTTGCAGTGTTCAATGCTAAAATATTTGTTTCAAAACAGATAAACCACTAATTATAATTAATTTTCCTGCAGTTTCATGTAGGCAGAACCAAATATCGTATCACTGTAAGTAAAGCTAGGATATTTTCTAATATTGACTATGTCTATGCATTGCAGAACAGGATCATGACATTAGTCTAGTTGTTCACTTCAGAAATCATGTTGGTTTTTCCCCCAAGTACCTTCTAAAAACATCAGTTGAACAAGGAAATTTCAAATGTATATATTACTATGTTACAATTTAACAAGCTAATCATTAAGAAAACAATAAGACAAAACTGTATTAAAATAAAAATCAAGATGAAAAACTAATGAGATAACCAGTTCACATCCAGAATAAAAGAAGAGTGTATCTGTATCCATAAACTGGTGAATTATAGTTTGACTTCAGGAAAAAAAAAAAAAAAAAAAAAAGAGGGTTGTTAGTGGAGTGCAAAACTACCACACAGTGGAAGTGACTAATTTTACATTTTCTCAGTCTACTCCTTCAGATTTTCAATAAATTTTCTTGTCACCAGAATGCATAATGTATTTACTCACTATGGAATTTTTTTCCAATTTTCTTGTTTTGGTCATGGTTATATTTATCTGTAGAGGAGAATATTGTTTCAAACAAACAATAAAGAAAAGGGACAATTATGATTTTACAGCCAATTACCCCCCTAACATGTTCTGGTGCCTAGGGTTGTTCCTCCCCAGGTGCAGGACTGCACTTCCCCTTGTTGAACTTCAGGAGGTTCTGGTCAGCCCATTTCTCCTCTGAATGGCAGCAACACCCTTCAGTTTATGAGGCACTCCTACCAGTTTTGTATCATCAGCAAACTTGCTGAGGGTGCAAACACTCTGCAACTCTACACGCTGCACGTATTCATAAACAAAGTGGAAAAGTGAGACGTTAAGAAGGGGAAGCTTGTAGCAGATATGAAGTTAGTAAGAGTAGTGAAGATAAGACCTGGATGCAAATTTAGCATTCTCTCATTAGAATGCAATTTTTTTCATGAGAATTTAAAAAAAAAAAAAGTAAACAAAAATCTAATCTGAAAATCGAAAATACAGAACTATTAAGATATATACTTGAGGAAGACGATCCTAAATGTATTGAGAGAATATTGAGAACTCTAATCTGATCATTACTCTTCAAAAACAATACCTTGATGTTAAAATAGATCTTGGGAAATGTTGGCTCAGTGCTCGGTAGTGATCAAAAAGCAACTGAAGTGGTAGGAAGTAGTAGGAAAGGAATAGAAGATAAAATCTTCTAGATCCTCATAATGCAAAATACACATTTTTAATTTCGTGGGAAACTAGTTTTGTCAACTCAGAGAGGGTACAGTAGAACTGTAAAAGGTTCAGGGAAGGATGGCAATTTTGATCAAGAATATGGAATATATTCTTTATGAAGAAAAAGTCTATGTAGATTAATGTTCTTTCAACTGGAGAAGAATCAGTTAAGGGGGCGTATGATGGAGATCTCTAAAATCATAAGAAACAGCAAATGGGTAAATGCTGAACAGTTGTTTACTGTTTTTTCCAGCATAGGAATTGGGGTTATCAAATGAACCTAACAGGTGCAGATGCAAAATAAACAAAAGGGTCTTTACCTGATGTGCAATGAATTCTTTGCTGCAGGACTTTTTCTGCTTTCTGGAGGTTTAAAATCAGCAATGCACGTTCACGGAAGAGGAATCCATTTGCAAACTATTAAATAGGCAAACAACTTTTCTGGTTTACAGAGTTCCTGAATCACAAAGCAGGTTGCTAGAAGAGCGTGCTGGAAAAGTACTACCTTTTTGCCAGTTTGTAATTTTTTATGTATCACCTGCTTTTTGCCTACTGAGATGGATAGTAGGTGAAATAGGCTTTTTGGCTTGTCTCAACAGAGATATAATTTGTTCGCTATGAAATTGAATGATTTTTATTTCACAGTTGCACTGCTCTGCACTGTGGCAGTTCTAAGTTTACCTCTTCAGGGGCCTGTAACAGGAATAAAAATAGACTTTGCGTTGTGCCCTGTAAATTAAAAATATATGAGATGGGTAATCCCAAAGTAAGATATTTCTGCTTAATTCACTGTGCTTTTGAGTGTCTTCTGGAAACTGAATCAGTTCCTGATAAGAATTTAAACTCCTTTTTCCAGCGTTCTGCTGCTTTAATGGTCTACAATGAGCTTATCTTCACAAACTAGATATTTTCTTTTACTTATGTAGCTATTTTTTCTCATATTATGCCTTAGTGCAGCTTTTCTGTAAAATCTGATTGACTGGATACCTTCAGGTACCTTCATTGGGTAATAACTATTGCCATGAAAGTGATCCAGATAGAACTCAGAACTTGGAAGAGTGATTTGCTCTAGACCACAAGCATCAATTTGTCCTGCATCTGTGTGAAGAGAGGATCTTCACAGTTTAATGTTGGTGTTCAAACCCTGTAAATAATCTTCAACTGGTAGAATTAATGCCAAGAATTATTTGTATCTCTCGCTGTTGGGTACTTTTCCAGGTCTTCGTTTGTATTTGTGATTGATGTTTCATCCAGTTTGCCAGTGTATAGTGATTGTATGTTTACAGTTCAGTTTAAATCATTGTATTTAATGCATGGTTTTTAGAATTCGACTGTGTGTGTGCATGCATGTGTATGTCATATCCTATCAGCTCTACATTTATTTGCAAAGCCAAGTAAAACTGAAGTTTCCTCTTGTTATTTCGGTCTGATGTATCTCATTTTCCCCTCTCAGCATGGAAGACCTCTTTAGTTTATCCTCTGCTCTCAGAAACACCATGGAAAATCTGGTCATGTGGTCTTAGAAAATAATGTTAATTACTGTGTTCAGATTTTCTTTTCCATCACCATTGAAAAAAGTTTTTCATTTGACAGCCTGCATCTACATTCTGGACCCAGTGGTGTTGTACGAAATACACTATGCTGAAGATTGCATATTGTTTTCTGACTCTAATGGAATGTGTTTATTTATTTTATTTTTACAGAGTACCAGGCTGCTATTTTGCATTTAAAGAGGGAACACAAAGAAGAAATTGAAACATTAAAGGTATACTTTTGTAATGATTTTTTTCTTTCCCTGACTCTAGTGCATTTTGCAGATTTAAGTAGTGCAAACATAATTTCCATGAAATTTTAAGAATTTAGTTGTTTATTTCTGAAAGTTGTTTTCAGTTGACTGCCAACTCAGTTAAAATTCATCTAGTTAAAATCCATTCTTTGTAGTTTTGCTTACTGTTGTACTCTTAATTCTTCCCTCTAACTCAGAAGTGAAGTACTTTTACATTTGCTTATTATATTCAGGCACTGTCATTTTACTCACTTTCTCAGTGAAACATGATTCTGTAGAAGCAGTTCTCTGTAACTTTAGACTGAAAAATAAGCACGGTATGTTTATGAGACTCTCTGAAGTTTTTTATTGGACAGTCTTTATTGATGCCTGGTTTTGAAAGTGTAAACTTGACTAACTGTCTAATTGTCAAAATCAGAAATAAAGTTTAATATCAGAACTCACTTTCCTTTGGCGTGATTGACTCTGCTAAGCAAAGTGAAATATTACAAGGAAATGTTTTTATCATAAAACCAGGAACTTAAATGGCAGTATAACTTAAAGTGAATTTATTGAGCAGTCCTAGTTTAAAGAAAAATTAACAGCATCTTCCTTTTCTCACCAATTGTGATATATTCTTAAGCATAGCTGCACTGCATTCTATACAAGTGCATATGCTAAATCCTTAGTATACAAGTAATCAAGTACAAAACATTCCGTGTTTTCTCTGTCATCATTAATGCAAATAGAATGGGAAAAAAAAATTTACTAACATAGTGAGTCTGATAATCCAGTATATTCATACATTGACCATGTCATTAGGCAGATCACATGTAGCAGTCAGACTAGTACAAGTACAGTATTTGTGTTACACAGGGTATTTATGTATTTGTGTCTGCAGAAAGGCCAGGACATAATGGATGTAAAAGCTATGAAGCAGAGAAAGCTCAATAAAGTCTTTGAGCAGACCAGGGTGAAATGGTGGTAGCAGCTTGTGGAGCGGACAGGACAGGCAAAGTGTCTTTGTGTGTAGCATCTCTTAAAATTCAGCACAGGGAAATGCAAGCTAGTACTAAAGTAAATACAACACTAATGTACAATAAATATTATTAATAATGACTTTTACAAAGATTATAGCTCTCCCACAGAAGAGCAGTAGATGGATGCAAGGGGGATTTATTCCTTTTGAGAGGATGTTTCAGAGACTACATAGTCTTGGTGAGAGAGAAAAACACTTTTCTGTATCGCCAACAGCCCTGGAAACAGCAGAGGAGATAGGTACTGGCAGGCATCCGTGAAAAATCACACATCTCTAATTTCATCTTTCATTATAAGAATGTTCATCTTGCACATTTTGTTTTCCGTAAGGGTACATCTGAAAGACACTGGAGGAGTAGATTCATTTATGTGCTGCTTATAACTTTGAATGATATAAACATTCTCTTTTAAATCAGTTTATTATTGTTTTATCTGGATTATATTAGTTTTCCTCAAATATCATCATGTCTTAACAATTAATTGTGTTTATATGTTATCTTGTTTAGCAGTAAGGAAATTGTGCGTGGGTTATTTCCAGAAGAATGAAATTGTGATGTAACTTTCAGCACCGTACAGTCTCACCATTTTATATATATATGTAAATGTAATTAGAAATGAGCTAAAATGCAAATATTTCATGTCCATGATTAGCAGAAGACTTATGCACTCTTAGCAGCAGTGTCTCACAGATCATGTTTTCTAATATTGCATGCATTTAGTGATTTTTTTTATTTTTTTTTTTTTTTAAATTTTATTTTAGTTTTGGTACTGTTTTATCTTATGCTATGTAGTTCCAAAGGCAAACTGTTTGTAGTCCTTTTAGGTAGTGGCAATGAAGTGTAAGGTCCACATCACGATAATCAGAAAAATAATTGATTCAGAAAAATAATACTTATGTTTCTTGTATGCAAGACATAATTCAAACAAGATTTTTGGTTTTCCATTTTGGAGTTACTGGACACCTTGCACAGAGTTCTGTTTGTAAGACTAATCATTCCTGAGATATAATGTGATTTTTAGTTTTACAGTATTGAAGGACATAAAAACTAACTATATCAAAGATCAGTCAAAGCAATCAATGATTCTGTCTCCAGCAGTCACCAGCAGTGGGTGCTTATAGAACACATATAAGACATGCAGAGTGGAAGAGTAATGCCTTCTTCCTCTATGGTGCTCTCTGTTTTGACTTGAGGGGTTTTTTGCAAGTCAGAGCGTCTTCATTGTCTCTTCCTTGTTGCTTCTGCTACCACTGCCTCGATGCTTCTTCCTTAACAGTGCACTGCTTGATTTTTGGACGTCAGAACAGCCTGGTATAAGGCATCAGGTTCATAAAAGATGCCTAGTGACTAAATTACTGAGAAATGTTGTCCTAGTATACCATTTCCAGCAGTTAGTGTTTTAAGTGTTTCCTGAAGCAGAGTCTGTTATGGTATATAGTACTGCTGAATAAATTACAGTATCACATGCTTCTGTGACTTCTGGATGCTATACCATCTGAGTAGTGTTTCTGTTCTTTTTCTGTATGTCTTTGTCAATGAATTTATTGTACTAGAATGTGAGCCATCATAGATGCATCCTTGTTGATTGTACAGTTGTTTTGAAGCTGTTTATTTCTCTGGAACACGTAGAATGCCACGTGAAAATTTCTATATCGTGCTAGAGTAACACTCTAAAAACATTTAGACTGAAAATATTTAATTCCTATATTCTTAATATGTCCTGTGTCCAAGAAGGTCAACACTAAGTTATTCATTTTGCGAAAAGAATGTCAAATCTTACTACAGCACGTTATTTTTTATAGTGGGTGAAATCTAAGGGTCAAGTGCTGCTGCATGGTCCTGCTGCTTTGATAAATCATAAATTGTTAGTTCTGCTTCTAAGTTTTAGTAGTTTTCTAAATGAAAGTGTCATTTCAAGCTTTTTTTTTGGGTTGTTTTTTTTTTTAGCCTGTCTACTTTAAGTGGTTCTTTGTCCTGTGCCCCTCGTGTTCAAACATTTTAAAGAACAAAATTTTTTTCTCGACGTCTCTGTTGTTAGCCTGTATTATTTTGCCTATAATTTCAAAGGAATTTTTCCTGGGCTTTGTGATTAATTTAAAAATTATTGCTTTTCCCTGGAATCAATTCAGTTTGTAATATTTAAATATAACAGCCAAGGGACATGATTTTTGTTCGTTCTTTATGTTGCCAGCATTTGCACTGGTAAAAATGAAATGCATTAGAGAAGGCCAGACATTGTCTGTGTACTCTTTCTTGTGGCTTTTCGTTCTTAGAAGGAAGGAAAAGATATTTTTTAATATAAAAAAATGTGAATTACTACATATTGCTATACATATGGAACTTTACATTCTAAAATTTCATATGGGAACATACAGGGAAATAAAATTGTGTTGTAATTTAATGTAATAACTTGTTGATTTTTATTCTTTAAGAGTATAACAAAAAATTATGGTGGTAGATATCCCAACTACTGGAACCACTTGGGTTAAATGTGGTTTTATACTATGCACTGAAGGAACCTACAGATAGAAATTTCTCTGAACCAACTCTTCTGCAAGCTGTTCTGAATCTCCTGTCTTGTACTTATGAAGAAAGCAACCATGATACCTTCTTTGTAAAAGATTAGGAGCTGAGACCCTTATTCTTTGCTGTTCCTAAAATGCCTAGAAAAATCTTAAGGGGCCCTGGAAGGTATGTGTAGGGGAAAGTTCTCAAAAAATTATTAAACTGTCCTCTGAAGGTGAAAGAAAGCAAGTTATCCAGAATCTATCCCCTGAAACCTTTATGTAGTGGCTTATAATTGAGATCTGTTTACTCTATAGCAATAGAAAGTGTCCTATACTTCTGTACTGTTTCTTTTGGAAGTTATTTTTTTCCTTGACTGTGAATGAAATTCCTAATGGATTTTTCTTCTTTAAAATTTCCAATTGCTATGTTAATTTCCTATAACCTTTGTATGGAATACCCAGGATACAACCAGAGCTTTACCCATGTCACCAGTTTGAAAGTGTTGGTGCTTAGTCTGTAGGCAGTTGATGTTGCAGCAAATGTAGCAGTCTTGAAGGACGGGAAACAATCACTGGGTAGAGAGGGTGAATGACAGTATTGTGTTTACTTTATGTTGCTATTTTTATGTTATCACAGTAACTTGAAGCTTTGTTCCTTTTTCTGATCTCACTTGGAATCAATTCTAGTCAGGTAGTATGCATATTAATTAAGATTACAACATTTATTACACAAGTCAGTTATTGATGACTGCAGCATATCATATTGCATAAAAACCAGAATAACTCATAATATGACTTAGTGGGTTGGTTAATGTACATAATTCAACTGAATTATCCACTTGAAGATAATTAGAAAGGGCAATATAGTAGAGAGAAATATTTAGTTCTTACCCATGTTCCTTTAACTATGTTTATTACAGAATGTTAGGGATTGGAAGGGACCTCAAAAGATCATCTAGTCCAATCCCCCTTATTATGTTCCAAGCATTTATTGATTTTTTCACCTATTATTTAAAGAAAAATTTGAATGATATATTTTTAATATATTAAGCTATTTCAGTTCTCCACTGTTGAATTTTTTACTTTTCCTGATCCTGCCGCTAGATGTCAGCTAAGTCTTTCTGAAGAAGTTTCCAAAGTATGTCAGCTCTCTATATGTGTGTGAATTTCATGCGTCCTTCTAAACGGTGAGAGAATACATGGTGGTAACATCCTACCCGCTATTTGTGGATCTGGCACAGGCTTAGTTTTGGGTCAGAAATTGATTTGCACATCATGGAACTAGAATTGAAGTTGCTCAATATATAAGTAGTAGCTGTCATCATCCTGATAGTATTTTTCCCTAAAGAACCAAGTCTACAGTATCTAATAACCAACTAACTAGATGAAAACAACTTCACATTAAATCGAAATATTGTAAATGGACTACTGACTTCCATTCCTTCTGAAAGGAAGGAATTAACTTAAAGGCAATATTCTGATTGCAATACTTAATAGTTAATCCAACACATAGCTGCACAAGGGTGCAGCGTGCTTTTTATTTTTTTTCTCCAAGTTCATTTGTTAAAATGTGTTAAAAAAGCATTTTCCCTAATTTCTCCTTCTTCCCTTTAGCACAAAGATACAAAATATTCCGTCATCTTCATTTACACAGAACTTTAATACTGCTTTTGGAAGATGGAATCAAATTCCTAAACTGGTCCTATAACTCTGTGTATGGGTCTTTGTCTCTGATACAGGTTATTAAGGTTCCACCAACTCACTGCATCTTTTACATGTTCCCAAACCAAGAATAATAGTGTCTTTTGCTCATTAGCCACCCTTAGCCACAGGTTTTTATAATAATATTACTATGTATTATATGATGTACGTTATATAATATACTCTATAAGAAATAATAACAGGTATTTGATAACATTTAAAAACCCTATAGATATGTTGTAAATGATAGAATAAATATTATATAATAAAATAATATTTGTACATCTTGAAGTATCTCCTTGCAAATTTTAGAAAGAAATATCTGTAGTTACATCTGACATGAACATACAACTGAAATTTAAGAGACAGTGAATGATGATGCAGTTGGAGTATAACTGCCAGTGACGTTATGAAAGAACAGGCTGGCCTCGTTTAGAGAAGAATGTATCATGGGGTGTTCATAGTGACCTTTGTGATCTCCTTAGCAATGTTTGCATTTTTGCAAAGGTTTCAGGAGCTGAAACGTAGAAGTGGGTAGAAAGTAATTTCCTTTTCACAGAAGAACTTGCTTAACTTTGAAAACAATTTCATGTCATAAATTGAGATTGAAGACCAGTGCCTCAAAGTATTGCAGAAAAAGGCTGAAAAATGTGGAAGAAAAAGAAATGTGAAAGGAAAAGTCACAGCATCAGTCAAAATTGTCTGATAATTTCAAAATGATTAGTTTTTATTTTCTACTGCAACCACAAAGGCATAAAAACATTTTCTCAGTTACTGGGTGAAGTAATAAAGCTTTACCTATGTGATGATCTTTTCATTCTTTTACAGATGTTTTTACATCTCATGCTTCCCTGGCCCTTTGTCTTTTCACTATCCCATTCATTTTCCCTCACAATCAGTGTGCTTCGGTCTGTGAATGCTTCCATTGCTCTTAGATTATTACACGAGTATAACAAAAGGTGCTGCTTCTCCCTGCTGTGTTTCGAAATTTGTAATTCAACTGTGGGAGGCAATGGTGAATAGTGTTGAAAGCTATTGTATGCCAGAATGCTTATCAAAAAACCCCTCTTTTATAGAAGTTTGTGATTTCACTTTTATTTTGACAATTTAAAATGTCTTTTACTTATATTTGAAAGGCAATTTCATTTCAGCTTCAGAAAGAATATCAGAAATTAGATGTTTTAACACCAAATCAAAACATTTTAAAATATTTGAATTTGTCTAAATCTTCTCATTTGTAGATAGTCTATTGTAGGAATGTATTTTAAAAGAGAATAACTATATAGTGAACCAGCCATACGGGAGTCTATTACAACAAAGTAGATATTTTTTTTTAACGGGTTTAATTGAAAAATCTCTGACCTGGATGCCCTTAGGTAGGGTTCTTTATCATTCCTTTCTGGAAAAAGAAATTTTTACTTTTTTTTCCCCCCATCATTTTGTGTGTGCATATGTGAATTCTTGCATAGAATGGGGATTCCACAATTTGTCAGAAGTCTCTATGTTTTGAAATCTACTATTAAAATATGGCAGCCAGTGATGAGTAGTGTTGAAAGCTTTGGTATTCCACCGTACTTAACAAAACAACATTCAAAAGGTGGATTATATGCTGACTTTTGCTTCAGTATGCTGAGATTATTTTTTTTTATCTTTAGAAGATGCAGTGCATCTGTAAGGTGGCTAGCTGCTTTGTGTGTTCTTTGCTGGATTTTCATATCCCAGCATGCACAAACAGAAGAAAATCTGCATCATGTATGCTTCTGTCTGGTGAAGTGGAGTTGCAGCTCAAAGGAGCAGACAAGGTCAGCAAGGGTTTATTAGTCAGTCTTTCCTAATGAGCTGTTCAGGCTTTTCAGCATTTCCATGTGGTGTTACTGATGAAGGTCTCCCAGCTTGTGGTTAATTATTGATACTACTCTTGCCTAACTTGAAATGCTTCAGTGTTTCATGCTTAGCTGCCAAATGTGTGGTTTCACCACTGTGTGTATTGTGTGTCTTTCTGAATCTTCTTCTTGGCTACCTTGTCCTCTTGAAGGAATTCTCTCTGTTCAGTGCAGAGCCTCTCTGCAGTGAGAGACAGTGAAAATATGAAGACTGAGAAAAGCATGAGAAAGGAGACTGAAATCCTATGGAATTGTATTAAAATGTCAATTTCAGTACTCCTAAGGCTCCCAGACAATAGGAGCAAGACTATCTTCAAAGTATGTATTTCCAAAAATAGAAAAATCCCAGCAGGAGAAAAATCACCCTGTAATGAAAAATTTGCATGACCAGTGCTAGAGAAGGTAGTAGCAGATTAGGGAATGATAGCAAAGGACAAGAGCAATAAAACAATAACTTTCTACAGGGTGCATAGAAGCACACAAAGAGCTAGCAAGAAGCCCTGTAATACCTTGTTGACAATTGCATCTTCATTCAGAAAGGAAGCTCCAAACAATTCTTTGTGTTGTATGAAGATATTCCCTAGTGCTTTTAATTCTGTTTTGCAAACTTGCACATTATAATGCCTGTATTTATATCATACTCTGTAATCAAATTCTTGATGAAGTTTTAAGTATCTGTACTGTGCTGATACATTATGCAAAATTTTCCCACTTCTCCTCCTCCATTGACTTCCTATTGTCCATATTTTTGATGCAATGAGTGCTTTGCATCCTTATTTTCCTTTAATCATATGTTTAGATTGTGATTGTTTTCTTATCACATATCTTGAATATCCAGGAAAACTCTTTTCTTTCATTGCATTGATTTTTTTTCACTGCTACTTGCCATGTCTTATATTGCTAATTTATTGTTTTCATCAATACAATTTCATGGTAAGAAGTTGGATTGTTTAGACTTACTATCAGCTGAAGAATGCTGTTAATTCCACATGTTGATCCAAGGATTCTCCTCTTTATTTAAGAAGTTATTGCAGACTGTGTTCCTTATACTGAAGACAGTAAAAATCTCTCTAACTCTATTTCAGCACACGGACACGCTATTATATAGTTAAAATGTGCATAGAGATCAACAAGATGATTTATAGCCTTAAAGCTTCAGCAAGACTGAGGTCCTGCTAGAATTTAGACACATTAGAAAACACTCTGCTTGATTAGGACTAAAATGAAACTCTTCTAAAAAAAAATAATTATAAAACCCTACATTTGTCATAGTTTGTGAAAGTGAGTTTATCCCATCACCTTGAGTAAATATGTTATGCACTCAGGAGAATTAAGTATAACACATACTGTGAACATGATGACATTTTATTTTGACAGATTTGGAAGACCTGTGTAACATAAGAAATAATTGCTTGCAACAGAAGTGAAGTGAAATGTGATCATGGGAGTATAAAAGCCATTAAAAATGAAATAGTATCAATGTTATCTTACCATTTTGATTTTGAAAACATGTACCCCATGCCTCCTTGCCAAAGTTACTTGCTCTTTGAAATTTACTACACCAGAAGTTTGTTTGCATCTAATAATTGTAAGTAATTTCTAGGAATGAAATACATAATTTTCTGTAGTTGAAAAATTCAGGCTCTAATTTTCCTGGGTTTAGAACAGGGACTAGTTAGGCAAGGATGGACATTTTGCTGATAGAGGAAAAAATCTATCAGAAATTGGAAGTTAGAACTTTTGAAACAAAACTATTTTTTATCATAGTTAGTAAAGACTTCAAGTTTTAGCAGCTTCTGACTTTGCAAATCTAGTGCTTGTTGTACCTATTGCATCTTCTGGCGCTGACCAAATTTTTAATGTGCCATTTCCACAAAGACACTGAAGATACCAAAGCTACTAAAATAGTTATGAAATACCACTGAGGTAAAACTAAGTTCCACTGATTAATGGAGCCACAAGTTACTGTTGGTTAGGTGGGGATCACCCTTCGAGGGATGCTTTGAAACTGAAAGCTAGGAGTCTGTCTCCTGACCCTGTTTTTGATGATGAGCTAATGTGGAAGAAAAGCCACTAGAACTTGAAGGAGACTACAAGAGCTAGAAAGGTGTATGGAGATGTGAGAGGTGGAGCTCTAGGTAGAAAATGGTGAGTAGAGATACTAGGATGAGACTGGCAAGCTGGAGGGGGAAAGAAGTAGTCTGGAAGTTGAGATAGAAAACTGTAGGAGATAAATTGCAGAGACCTGGATCTGGGCATCATGATACAGGTTTTACTTGTAAGTGGACAATTTCCACCAGAATGTGTATCTTAGAATGAATGCAGTCTCTTCAGTATTTGATTTTATTTTTGTTGGTCAGTGAGTAATACACTCTCTTGTTTATTAATCAAATAGTTTCATTATGTATTTTCTAGTGTCACAAGTTTTAATTTGTCAGGATGTTTCATATGTACAAATTGGATTTTACAGTATGTATTCAGATAGTCATTTATTATTATTCTTCATATTTTATGCACAGAGAGCTAAGGTATAAAAAAATTATTGCCATGCTTATGTTTGCATATATGTTCATATCACAGTTCATTTTTAATTTACCTTGCAACTATAAATTGGATCCCGGAATCTCAAGATGGTTACTTAGAAAATAAGGTGTATTATTGGTTACCACTTGAGAAACACTGAATAAAATGACTTATGACTCACCTTGCATGAACTTTGCAGTTTGAGTAAGTATAGAATCTGATTCTCCAGGTCAGCATTATCATGTCTTCACTAGAATACTGTTATGTCTCTTCATGAGGTTTCATGCTTTGTTCATTATATAGCTTTCAACTTAAGCACACATAATGCAGAAGCCTTAAGAACTTGCAGCTTTTTCATAATACAGTTTTTAATTATTGTCTGGAATAACTCGCACCATGTTCACTAAATGAGATACTGGTTCTTTTGAAGAGAAAGTTTCCACAGAGCTGTGATACATGGAAACATTGATGGAGAGGGAGAAAAATAAGGTTAAGGCAAATTAAGGTGACTACACTTGTAGTTTTCCTTTTTAAGTAATTGACCAAAGTTGGGTTTTTAACACATGTTTATGTGTGCAATATTTTCTTCAAATTCCATAATGGGAATGTCTAATGTGATGACACGCAATTAGCATGTAGTGTACATTAGTTTAAAGTAGGTATGTCTTCTAATCAGCGTAATTTCCATAATTGCTGTTATACTTCTGTTTAACCAGGTAGAATTTCTGAAGATCATAAGCTGTATCTTAGATAACTGTACCTGTGTCTTTATCTGCCAAGTGTGGCATAAACATCTCTATAATTTTAAAAAGAAGACTGGTTGTAAACACAATGTTGATTTTTCTTCTAAATGTTACCTGGTTGGTGAATATTTAAAGACTGTCTTCTGGTTTTACCACTAAAGTTCATGATAGTGTCTGCAGAACTGGAAGCTTCCTAGTTAAACTAAGGTAGAAGTCATGAAAGATAACCTTGTGTGCGTAGGATCTCCTCATATACTTTGCATTGACAATGATATCTGCAGTTTGAATCTTTAACCATTTTAATTGAGGCAAGTATTATACTGTCAATATGAAAAAATATTTTCTATAATGAAGTTGAGGAAAGGACTAGTTGAGTTTTTTTGTCCTCCTGTAGAAAGTAAGTGTGTAACTTACCAAAACTGTTGTTTTCTGAATGTGAAGTTAACCTCTGCTTTCATTTCATTTGCTATAGAGAAAGAGGTAGTATTTTTTTATAGTATAATATATTTTATGTTGAAGCAAAGGACTGTTTCACCAAGCAATCCATTTGTTTTGATGTGTTGAGGCCTTCTCTATAACACATAAGGAATGTGATAATTGTAAGCATCAGAGAATTACTCTTTTAGGTCACCATGTTCCTTAAAGTAAAATCGAACCTCTCTTGTTATTTTGATATCTGGTATCAAAGAGGCCCCAGAAAATTAATTTCCCTCCATAGCTAGGACCTGAACGGCTTGCTACACCTCAAAATCTTTTAGTTGTTTTCATTGCATGTGTGAACTCTATATATTGGTGGAGAATCTAGTCATCCAACCAATGCTATTCCTTGATTCTGTGATCTCTTCAGTGTAGATATTCTTAGAATTTTTAGATAAAAATTATATGGAATGAAAATCTTCAATTTCTAAAAGAGTAGGGTTACTTTATTCTCTTAACAAACTCATAGCACTATTTGGCAGAATATTTCCTATTGAAAAGTAGTATTTGTTGTTTCCTGTTATCCTTCTATAGGAATATCTTTATCTTTGTTTACTATTTTCCATGTGCTGTACTTACACTGCTTTTTGCTTTGACTTTTGCTTCAACCAAATAATTGGTTGCAACTTAGCAGAATGTGATATATATCATTACTTTCCTATGTAGTTACAAAGCTTTGTTATGATGGCTTAATCTTGGAGTCTGGTTGCCAAAGAAATTAGTTCTTTATACTCTGAAGCAATGTTGACAGCAAACTCTCCTTTCTTCTCCACCTCCTCCCCAAAAGAAAAGGAAGAAAAGAGAAGAAAAACAAGGTTGCATTACTATTCTGGCAACATCAGCCACACTAATAAAATCAAATTCAATGTTGTTTTACGACTTAGAATTTATGTGACTGCACAGGATCAAAGGATTTGTATCCCACTGGACTGCAAGGTCTATAGTTCATGGCAAAAAAAACTCATCAAAAAGAACATTTTAGTAGTAAGGCTTTTCATTTTAATCAGCCACAGTAATAAAAAAGCTGTTAGGTGTCCAAAAACATTCTCCCAAGATCAGAGACAACTTGCTCTCTACTACAATCAGTTTTCTTATTGGATCCATACTGCCTCTGTAGTTTTTGTCACTGAAACTTCATCTTCAACTTGTTTTCAGCCATTTTTTTTCATTATTTTCGCATTTTACATGCCAAATCATTATATGAATCAGTAAAAGTAATGATTCATATAATTTTCCTGGCAAATGAGAAGTACTGTAACTTCTTTAAAGTGAATTGTCATCAAAACAAGTGATTAACTAAAATATAATTTTAAATTGTGGTCTATATTTTAGTATATTATATTTTAAAATATTTGGATAGCAATAATATTTTTTTTTCTCCTTGAATATAATCTTTTGAACACCACCACAAAGCATAGGTGTTAGTATTTTTGTATCTGTACAGGCACAGTAACAGAGGCTGTCCTAAGACTAAGGTAGCAGCTGCAAGTGAGAAACAGAATAGGGAAGTAACTACAATGTTTCTCATAGGAAAGGCTGTTGTTATCATGTTTGGATTCTGCATATTAATTGTTCATGGTCCTAGTTCAACAAAAGTTTGAAATGAATTTTTAACATACGTTGTTGTTTCGTTCTTTAATTAGATTGGCCTCAGAGAAGTTGTATGCAATATATCTTTTATATTTATTGATGTGTTACATGCTGAATTGCCTCATTTCATTCTGCAGAATTTAAATGTTTAACAGAGTTTATCAATACGTAGAGATTTTACCAATGAAATTGTCTATGAATATATGAGTTTTCCTTGAAATTCACAGATAGGTCTCAATTTAGCTTGCTACCCCTTTTTAACAAACTGTATAAGATTTATTTTTCCTAGCATAAGCTAGCTTACCTTTAGGAAGAATCGTCATACGGTCACCTTCTGCAAGGATCGCTCCCTTTCTGCGTGACACATATTGGATGTCCCATGGGTTCTTGTAGTGGCTGTACACTACTTACTAGCAGAATTCTAGTGGGTGTGATATTCCCCTCTCAGTGCTACCTGAGATACATACAGGCTTATATTGGTTTTTGTCAGTTGGATATTTTCATGGTTTTATTCTTTTTAAAAACAGTCATTCAAATGAACAGGAACTGTTGTATTGGTGGGAATTTTATAAGTTACCTACCAAACATATAAAATCTGCATAAAATGCTAAATAAATAAATATTATCAGTAGATAATAGCCTGAAATGTACCACTTTAAGCACATATTGTTAACAGTTGGCTTTATTAAGTAATATTTAGTCTAGTTTTTCAGAGGTGCTATCACATATTGTGGCAAGAACTTAGTGAATCCAAGGCATTAATAATTTTCTGCTTGATATATATATCAGATTCAAGAAGGATTTAGATTCCAGTGCAATTTCTATGTGGGCACAGAGATGCCACAGTAGAGTACATTACTTACCAGGTGCTAATGTTGACATAATAGGATCCATAAATGTCAAGTATGCTATGGAGTACAATGAACATTATTAGAAATATTTTTCCATATGTTGGAATTCATAATATTTGCAGAATTGTGAGAGATTACTAAGAAATTTCAAGGACACATGAAGGGTTCTGTCTGTGTGTTTGGTTAGAAGTAAGTGAGAGGGGGAGGGATTTCCTCTTGATAAAAGGGTTCACCTGAGTAAAGTTACATGTAAATAGGACACGTGTAGAAAAGCAAGGACTAGAGATGAGCTGTTGTGAACTATGTATTGTATAATAAAATTCTCCAAGTTATTTGTGTAATCTAAAATGCTTGGATGGCAATTATTAACAGGAAAAGGACTGAGGGGAGGATATGTATATGTGCAGGAAAGAAAACCTAGATGAATGTAATTTTACAGAAACATTTATGGAGTAGACACAAGAAAACTGGAATGAGGAAAGCAAACTTAAAGGAAAACTAGAAATCACTCTGTGAGGAGCATGGAAAAGAGGGCAGCACATTAAGAGAGAATCAAGGTCCACAAAAAACTGGAAGAAGAAATGCTGAAGCTTAGAAGAATATAGGACTGTGTGCAATCCATAATGCAAGAGGTGGTTTGTATCTTGTACAGAATAGTCCCTTGAAATACACAGTCCTGGTCAGAAAACAGCTACACAGTTCTTGTGGCATAGATCTGCTTTGCATGGCTATTCATACTCCTCCTATAGTGATGAAAATGGAGGTGTATTTGTCATCTTTATACTTACATGGTCACTGAAAGCTTGGCACTACTGGGAAAGAATGAGCTGATTCAGTTCCCACTCCCACTATATTCCATTGTCAGCAGACAGTGTTACTTAAGTTGTGGATTTGGGTTTTTTTTAAAAAAAAATTGTGGTACGTATTTTTTTTAAAAAAAAACCAAACCTGGCTATTTCTTACTTATTCTCTTTATAGAGCTACGGGACTCAATATGTACAAATGCACTGGCCAAAAGCTTGCATATGTTTTGACAGGCACTTCTTGTTGGAGACAGACACATAAGCTTCACAATTGGAAGCATCATAGCCTGGCTCTTACTGATTCTGGGTCCTGGAAAATAGTGAAGAGGAGAAAGAGAAGGCAGAAAGCATATATAAAGAATCAAATTGCTACTGAATGGGATTTAATTTAGGAGAAAAATTATTTTATAGTAATATAATGAAAGTGAGGGGTGTCAACAAGTCTATAATGAATATAGTTATTTCAGTGACACATGTAGTATACATTTGAATATGCATAGAAGATGAAATGGGAAAGAAGAAGAGAGAACCAGCATTAGGAATTTCTAGGAAATGAGTTCAGGGAGCAAAGCAAAGGCGTAATACAACTGACATACTATACAGAGGGAGAAGAATGAAGAGTAGCTGAAGATATTAATAAATGTTTCTTAATTTTGTATGCACAACTGAGTTTATTGAAAAGAAGTATTCAAAATGTGTTATAAATGCAAATTAATTCTGATGTGGCATGTTACTGGCTACATCAAGAGTAGTTTTGACTGAAACTAGAACAAAGAATTGGAAGAATATTAGAAGCATATAAACATACAAGAAAACGTAAGAATATGTTAATTGAAATATTTACTATAAAAATCCCAGGCTTGATTTTAATGTGTTTGCAGTAGAGAGAGTAGATATTATGTTAATACTTTCTGTTTCTCATTAATTTTCTGTATTCTGAGAAGTGCAGCTTGATGGTTTTGAAGCTATTTTAACAAATAAGAAAATGCCAGAAATAACAGCAGGTGTAGAAGAAAACATAGTGTATTTCTCAAAAATAATTTTTCTTTAGGTTGCCTTTAAATACCTACTTGTGTTAAGTGTTTTACTTTCTCATACATTCATTCAGTTGTTCATTTACCTGTTTAGTTTTTTTTGAAGTTGATCTTGATTAGATGGTGTTTCTTCCAGGCAAGACAAGGAAAAATATTTCAGTACAATCAAAAAGGTGAGGGAAGAAGTAGTGAAACTTCTTTACCATGTCCTTCCCTTTATATCAGTCTAGAAGTAAAAGGTTTTATTTTATTTTATCTTCATTTGGATTGGTGACATAAGAAGCAGAAATTCATGAGTGAATTTGAAGTTCCAGGTTAATGGCATTACTTTTTTTCTTTCTGGTAGATAATTTACATGGTTGTGCAGTTATACTGACAATCCTTTTTTACATTAGTCAGACCTTCAGCTAGTATAAATACAAGTCTTAGGCTGAATATGTTAACTGAATCAAGCTTTCTATCTTCTGTTACACCTTCTGTAACAACTTCCTTGAGCTCACAGTAATATGCATTTTATAATGAAAAAGGGGTTTTAACAGCTTCACTCATATGAATATGTGTTGTTTAAATATAGCAATCCATCTATTAAGTGGGGCTATAAAATATTAAACAAGTAAAGAAGTTATTATAGAAGTTGCATTCTAAGACATTCTAAATTTGTAAGTGTTATGCTCAAATACTTAATCACTAAAATGCTTAATATAGGATATACAACTTGATCATCTAGAGATCAATCTAGAGATTTTTATTACTGTATTTTAAATAATTATTCTGTTAAAGATCTGCTTTGGATTTTGGATGTGTAATGATATTTGGCATGTCAAAGTGCATTTTAATTACAGTGTTGAATAACTGTGCAACTCAGTTGTTGAAAGAATAATACCTTATATTTTTTTTAATGTGTAATCAATTAGCTACATGTGTAATCAAATAGCTACATGCCTGGTGTCTATTTACAGGTTTTACTTAAGTGTAGTTACCTGAGATTGAGGACCTCTTCATAATATATCCTTGTAGAAATAGTAATTGTTCAAAGAATTACAAATCAATCTTTACAAGTAATTGCAGGTGTTGTTAAATCAGTTGTATTTCATAACATATCAAACATGATATATGTTTTCACAGTCAATATTTAAATTAGCAAATTTGAAGGGAATTAGTGTTTAAAATGTTATGCGAATTTTAAGCCATCTGTTGTCCTATGTATAAGTAATCATGCACATTAAATTTTTTTTTTAAAAAATCTGTATGTTGCAGTATAACTGGGTATATTTTAATGATGTGCAATAATAGTAATTTTGTACTTCAAAATTACTGGCTATATTCTCAACTACCAAAATGCCAATAATTGTTAAATAACTGAATATTCAAAAATATGTAGAAAACTGATGTTCTGTATATCTGCTATGGTCAAATTTCCTCCCGACTACTTTTACTACTCTTACTCTATAACACTGTGTACTTAATATTTTTAAATTAGAAAGAAAATTGGTCTCTGTATACATAGCCTATACTAACTTTTAGAGTTCTGGAAATGTTTGAGAATGGTCAATCATTTAGCTTACTTATTTACTATGAGGTGTAAGAATAATCCTTACTGCATGCCCTTGAAAATTGTCATGTATGTAAGTGATTATATTTGTTGAGATCCTTTATAGAGAGGAATTTTGATTTTTATGTAAATTGGCACAGGTTTAATATTTTTTTCATTGAGAAGTCCTTTGCTAAATCTCCAATTGTTGTTAAAATTTAAAACAAATGTATGTTTTTTCAAGGGCAGAGATTTAACAAAAAAGGACTTTTCTTTCTTTGTCAACACAATACAAGAATAAAAAGTATGAGCTGTTCCAAAAACTGAAGATGAAATTACTTAGAATGAACAAAAACAAAAAGTCAGCGGCTGTCTGTGAAAAATGTGTTTTTCCTCTTTTTTCTTTGCACAGCACTTTGATTGCCAAAATACTATTAAGAAGGAAAAAAAAAAAAAAAAAAAAAGCTGTAAAGTCTATAAAAATTTTTCATCCGCAACTCAGCAATTCTTACCTTTTTTTTTTCTGTTCTATTTTCTTTCTTTCTTTGTTTTTTTAATCTCCAACACCCCCAAACACCACCACCCCCCCAAGCGTTTCCACTTCAAGAAACCATATCCTTAGATACTTTTTATCTTCTTCCTATTTTTTTCATTTTCATGGCTTGGCATAAGTGACTAATTAGATGTAACAATCAGTGTATAAAGTCAGAGAAGGGAATAAAATCGAGTTCACTTTCTCTCTACTGTGTTGTTTTTCCAGACTAATTAGAGTAAAAACTAGTAAAAGTGTGTGTTTCTCAGTTAAAGAAGAGGTCTGTCTCTGATATACATAGAACAGCTTTGTTCATTAAAGACGTGACATTTTTACACAGTCGCTTTTCAGAGTAGAATTGCACTGTAAACACTAGTGAAAAAATATTATGTATTAACAGTGAAGCATTAACTTGCCAGTTTCAAAGCCGAAGTTCTGCATATTGCTTGCTCTAAACAGTGTTTTAGAGAACTTTTTTTGGTGTGTCTTACTGTTACACTTCTCAGGATATTTTTTTAACATTTATGATGAAAATAAATCTTGGCTAATAACAATCCAGCAACCTGATTTTTGAATTTAGATTGCTGTAGAGATTTATAGTTTCCTCATATTCATACATACAAATTGTTCTACAGCTTCTCATATCAGAGCTATTCTATGTCATGGTTAGAAAGTCTTTGTCCATATAAAATCACATTTATATAATGCAGTAACACAACAAACAGGCTTTAGTTGATTGCATTTAATTGATTATATAGACTATAATTGACTATACAGACTGTAGTAAATGAGACTGTAATCAGAGCACAGAGAAAAGTTGTCTCATTGGTTTTGAGATTTGTCTATGTCAATCCACTTTATAATTTCAAAGACATTTAGACAACCAGCAGGTTACATTCTGAATGAGAGGATTTAGTCTTTTTCTTTTGTGATTAATTACATGCTTTATCATCTGAGACTGTAGTGGTTATTGGAAGTATGGTATGTTGATTTAATTCTGGGGCTTTTTCTTCCTTTGAATATGTCCTGGTTTCCCAGGAACAGACCCATGGGCCAGCCATGCAGGCAGGCCATGAGCAGTCCCCAGTCACCTGGGAGATTCAATCAAGGCAGCTGCCCCAAGCTGACTCACAGGTGTATCCCATACCACTTAATCATGCTCATTATAAAAGGAGGGAGTTCACTGAGGGTGGAGTTTTTCCTGAGGCTCCTCCCTCTTGGCCTTCTGCTCCTGCTGCTGAACCCCAAGGACCAGGCTGAGTATAACCTAGCAGACTTTATGTTGATGATTGTATTAGTTTTTTTATTTCATTAAATCTGTTTCTACTTCTACATGGGTCTTCTCCCTTTTATCTCCAATTCCCCTTCTCAGATGGGGAGGGGTCATTGGGTGGTAGAACAACTGCTATAGTTTAGCCCAGGGTATAGGCTAAATGTAGACAGAACACATGCTTCTTATGTTCTAGAGTCTCATGGAACCGAGGCTGAGCTGTCGACATTAATTCAGAAAATGTATCTAGCCTTTTTTCTCTGTTGTGTCAAGTCACTTAGCAGGTGCATACACAATCCCAATTTCTTATATAAATGTTGTTGAAAAGCAGGCAACCAGGCTTCTAAACAAGTCAGCAGAATGGCAAACGCATTTTTCAAATGAAAAAAATTGTTGTCCTGTGTATATAAAACACCATGATGAACATCTCCCAAATTGTTTTTTGTAACATCTGGCTTTCATTTCGTACAGGAATTTACACAGACGTTTTACTCTGATAGGTTTCCAAATCTTCTACCCTTCTTCAGGAATAAATCATGTTCGTTCATGCTGCACAGAGTGGTTTTCTAAGCTTTAGTTTCCAGTCTTCTCCCCGTATCTTCTGTCCCTCCAGACTTCTTCCCACACCTTCCTTCCCTCAAGCATCTTGTTTCCTGCTAAATTTTTTTTTCTATTTAATTCTGTTTAAAATAACTTTGACCAAACTGTTATATTCTAATGATAACTTTTGTTCATTGTTCATCTTATTAGCAGTTCTCAAAGACTATAGGAGGCTGGTACATGATGTGCCAGGAAAACAGACTCTGTATAGTGCCAACATGATAGTAATAATTGCTGACATGATTCAGTAACAAGATACTGAATAATTTGAATCGTATCTATTCAAATCCCTGTAGATTTGAATTTAGCTAAAAATTGGTTCTTCCTAGCAGCCTCAAGCATTATTATGTAGCCATCATAAACATTTTAAAGAAGTGTTGACAGACACCTGGAAATAAAACTGTAGGCTTTGGTAGACATATGTATACTATAGTAAAAAAACTTTGGTTGCCATTTAAATGAAAATAGTATTTTTTAACTGGAAAGGTTGTGCATGATTGCTTCTGACACTAATTTCTATTAAATAAAATCTCTCTGGGTTCACATTATATTTTTCATATTTCAGGATTCTGGTGACAATATGTGGTATAAAAGTAGTTTTGATTGATTTGTTTCCCACTTGAAACTGTGAGATGGAAATAGTTCCATTATATCGCATTTCTGTATGTTAGAATTGTTTATAATAATGTAAAGTATAAAAAGATTCCATCGTTCCTGTCTTTGTTTTATTAATTGTAAGAAGAAAATATTTGTGTGGATGTATACTGTATCAACAATTGCTATACCAAAATTTAGTGACTTATCTTTATAATAAAAATACTAATAAATTTGATGTATAATGCATCAGTAGAAGAATTCTAAACTAATACAAATCCCACAGATTCTAAAGAACAACCTGTTTATGCAGTCCAGGAATCATCTTGCATGATGAATTGACAAAAAGGTGGTGTCAAAATTTATTTTAGTTTAAACCTGGTTTATTTTAATTAATTAAATTGTTAATTTTAGTTAATTTAGTTTTAATTTGAGCTCTTTATAGGGCTCCTTTGAGATTTGTATATTGAGGTCTTGTGATTATCAGTAAGTATTCTGAAGCCCGAACTCTGAGATTTCAATCCATGTACTCCATGTAAAAAGCTTTAAGCCACAGACAAGTAAAAATTTTAATTTTTTCAAAATTTTTTTTAGTTATTGACTGGCTTAATTTCAGGAGTCAAAGGTTCTTAAGTTTAGTACACATTCGTTTGTGTACTTTAGTGGTAAAATAAAGGAAATATAATGAACTTTATACAGGCATGTCATAGCACATGACAGAAAGCGAATGTTTAAATTCTACCTATGTGGAAAGACTGGATGCTATTTGGTCACCACTTGATTCAGTATAAGAATTTAGAGCATTTCATCTCTTTTGAAGAAACATTTGCCAGGAAGCAGACATCTATTAAGAATATATGTGTAGTATTTATGTATGTAGATATAAATAGTACATATTAATATAAATATTCTTGAACATTTTGTGGAAAATATAGTTATGTAAACTGAAAATATTTTAATATTAATCTTATTTTGGTGAACAAGACTTGTTTTGAGATGTAAGGTAATTAAAATGAAAACTTGTTGTATTACTTATTGCTCTTTCATATTGCAGTCAGTTGATAAGACCGATATTTTCAGATGTTCAATACAGATTCCCAATGTTTCATTTTTGTTAACTGATTTTCTGTTTTGTGCGTAGTAATTTTAGCTGTAATTCTTGTTTATGTTAATACTTTTATTATTTTTATTAACAGAAAATAATTTTGAAAATGTGAAAAAGCAAGACAAAGCATAAAACTATCACCTCAAATATAATTTCAAGTTTAAACCACCAATTTTGTATTGTCAATTAAAGACTGAAGATCTGTAGTTGAAAAGGTGTATAATACTAACACAGTTGCTTTCAAACCCAGTTAAATGTAATTAGTTTTCTTAAATGCTGTGCTTATTTTACAGTGTGTTTTTAAGGTGACTTCAGATTTACTGCTGGGATATCTTTTCTGTTCAAAGTGAATTGTTCTATCAGGGAGTTTTTGATGTCCAATAGGGGTAAAATACAATGATAAACAAAATAGCTAAATTCCCTAAGACAAATGTAGTTCATTACTTCATTTATGGATCAGGATGCTGAGTTTAAAAAGAAAGGTGATTGTTCTGGAGCAATTCAAATGGCACTAATAATTAAGCTGAGTGACAACAAACTTTGATAGAATAACAGTAGGAAAAGAAAAGAAAAAAAAACAACAGGGAAAAATGTTCTATTTGTTGTACATATTAGTCTGAGTTCTTTTATAAAACTAATAGAAATTGGGTTGTTTAGAATACAAATCTCTGTTTGATTATCTTTGCAAGACTTAAAACTTTATTTCCCACCTTCAAATTTGTCAGTTTAGAAAAGGAGCATTTTGTATACAGTATTTTGAGGTTGTTTACTTTCTTAACAAATGGTTTAGAATGCAAGCTGATCATACTGCTGTAAGAAAGAACATTGTTTCCATATCTATTCATGCTTCTTTGTATGATATAAAAATACAGTATATCACAGTCTACTGTGTTAGCCATACTAAGCTGTGCATGCATGACTTGTATGCATATTAATGCTGTAAACTATTAACTCTGACCTCATACACAAGTTGGAATGATAAGTGGGGAGTGTTATGTTGCTACTTCTGACCAGCACTATGCGGGAATTTAAGTGTTAATTGCTGTGCCTGTAGGAATTTGGGAAAATCACAGCTCATTAGCTGCTTCTGTTGAAACGTTAGTTTCCCTTAGTACTGAAATCCCGAAAGATTCATGGAAGATGCTCTTTCAGGAGTCATTGCCTTGCAAAGAAACAAGATAACACCAGTCAGCTGCCTGATAGTATCATGGCATAACAGAAAATAGCTTGTAGGAATTTAATCATCTGGAATAGCACTATTGGATGGATTATTTAAAGGAGATATTTCTGTGTCAAATACTTTGTATTTTTCTGATATATGGTAAGAAAAGCGCTTTTTTTTTATCTTACTTACATATATTATTGAAATATTATTTCCTACTACCTCAGTGAAATCCTCTTGATCCTCTTGGTTCTAAGGTTTGTTTTCCTGAATTGTAGATTAAAACGTATCTGTTAGAAATTAAGTTTTAACACACTAGTAAGGATAAATTTGAAGGAGAATTTGTGTACCTCTATGAATTTAATTGAAGAGAACGCTTTTAATAGGTTAAGTGTTTTAATTTGTTGATTTAATGGTTTATCTGTGAGGAATTTCAATATATGTTGTTTAATCTGTTTTTTGCTTCCTAACATGTTAACTCTCTCTATATATAGCATATTTATGAAATGAAATAATCAATAAAATTGTGTTACTAAGTACAATACCGTTCAAAAAAGGTACCTTTTTCCATAATGATCTATTAATTATTACATTTAGTAATTAAAAAACAGTAAGTCTGCTTAAAGACAAGGTACAAGTTAGAATTTGCTAAATTGTTCTGGCTATTTACTCATAAAATATGTTTTGTTGAAATACACAATGCTTACATTTATTTAAAGATTAGTAGTTGTCCAATTATGTAAAAGCTCATGATAAAAGCCATTTAGAACTGGCACAGTGGAGTATTTCTGTCATTGTGGTTTGCTTAAAGTAGGAACACAATCTAAATGTGGAGATTTTTAATTGCTACAAAATAAACACTTAAGAAAAATTTTCACTAAGGGATTTTTTTGTTGTTCTACAGTCTCAGTTTGAACTCAGGGTATTCCATATTCGTGGAGAACATGCTGTATCAACTGCTCAGCTTGAGGAAACCATTGCACATCTGAAGAATGAACTTGATAATAAATTAAACAGAAGAAATGAAAAAGCAAAAGATATCAGTGTTTCTACTGAAGATGATAACCCACCAAAGACATACCGAAATGTGTATATACAAACTGACAGAGAAACTTTCATAAAGCCTAGTGAAGAAGAAAACAGAGCTGTGAAAAATAACCAAATAGTACCCAAAAAGCTTAATATTTCTTCTCTGTCACATAGTATTTCTGCCCAAAGTGAAAATAAGGACAATTACAATGCACACTCTTCAGAAAGTGTCTTAACTTGTCAACCAAAACAAATGCTGCTGCCTCCACCACCACCGCCGCCTCCTCCACCACCTCCTCCTCCTCCTCCCCTTCCTGATTCTTCACTACCAGGTTTAGTTCCTCCACCACCACCTTTGCCAATGAGTCTGACTTCACTGACATCTCAGTTTGGATCTGGTCCATTACTGCCACCTCAACTTTCTGAAGACTGTAGGAATTTTCAAGCACCACCACCGCCACCACCACTTCCAGGGTTGGGACCTCCTGTTCCTCCTCCACTGCCTGGATCTGGGTTACCTCCACCCCCTCCACCTCCTGGGCCTGGGTTCTTTTTTAATAGCACTTTATCATCAAACCAGGGTCCTCGAAAACCTGCCATTGAACCTAGCCGTCCCATGAAGCCTTTGTATTGGACACGGATACAATTACAAGACAGCAGGTAAAATGTATTTATTTTGACTTAGCGTTGCTATTTATAGGCCATGTTACAAGGGTATGTATACTATTTAAGATTTAATAACTAAAAGTTAACAGTCTAGGAACATCTAACAAAATCAGTGTAGAGGCATTAAACTTACATGTTTTAAGAAAAAAAAATTGAATCCGTTCTAGAAGTCTAAAAATAGATCATAAGAAATTATTGCAAAATATGAAATATAAATTAGAATTAGAATTGAAATGTTAAATTTTGGTCAGGTGAGAACTTAGTTTCATATTTGCTTTCCAGTCACTTCTACCATCTTGAGAGCACTATGTTGTGTCATCCTCTCTGGTTCCAGTTCTAGAAACAGTTAAACTGGAACCTAACCTCTGTGTATAATTCTGTCAGCACAGAAAAAGTAAAGCATATGAAAAAATACATGCAGCTCGGGAACCTGTAGCATGAAGCATCCTTTATGGAGGAGTCTCAGTACTGATAGGAGGCCTCTATAGTTTTAAAAAATATATAAAATAAAAAAAATACCAATCATGATTCAGAATTAAATGCATTGAAATATTTTGGAGCATGAAGTTTGAGCAGTTTGGTTTTACTTTCTCAAAATTACTAGTGAAAAAAATGTTTCATATTAAATAAACAATTAGTCCATAAATAAATCTTATTGTAGTTCTTCCTATTGATTTACTGAAATCAAAATGTTTGTTCTGAATTATTGCTGGTTCATCAAGCTTTTGCTGAATGCAAGATAAGGTCTAAGTCACAGCTTTCTGGTGAACCGCTGGTCACCAGGTGTAATGGGTCCAGCATTTTCATGGTCTTGCACTGGAACTGGAAACTTCTTCAGGAATCTGCTGCTCAGATCAGCAGCTCTCCAGACTTCTTGTTACAGAGCCAGAAAGAATCCTTCATTCTTCAGTGTGGCTGACGTTATGACTAATATCAGGGAGAATGAAGCTGTAGAGCTGTAAGCCCATCCTGGGACACAGAATATGCTGCATCAGGGGATGCTGATGGCAAAATTAGAGTTCCTTAAACATTCATGCCAGTACATGTCCAATTGAGTATCAAGTAGAAAAAATCCTAAATTTGAAAAAAAAAAAATAATTTTGGTTCCCCTTGAATTGGTAGATATTGCATATTGTTGCATATTACAACTAAGAAAAGTATGCTTAGTGACATCAGCCATGTGTATTTTATAGAGGTTTTCATCACTTTTTAAAATTGCAAATAACTTCATTGCCTTTTAGTGACATCTGCTGGAAGAAGTGGGCCCACCTTCAACTGATTAACAGACAAGAGTATTCAGAAGTTTTGTCCCACATATTTTCCTGGAAATCCTGACACAAAGCTCATTCAGAATTGAAGTGCTGTGTTTGCAGCACTACATAGTATTTTGCCCAAATTCAGATAAAATTAGATGATTGTGTAAACAAGTTCCAAAGTGTTCCAAAACTAAATCTGGTCTTGGAAGGCAAATAAAGAAAGATAATCTAAATTTAAAATTTACTTTTGGTTGAGTAGAGGAAAATACTACTTAGTATCCCATTATATAGGCCACATAATTACTCTAGTTTCAGAGAGCTGCAAGGATAAATACGAGTATACAACATCTGCAGCTAACATGAAGTGGATCAAGTCCTATAAAAATGACCCCAAATTTTCTTAAAATATGCTTGAATAAAGTTTGTTCACTATTTGTTGGTATTTCTTATTTTTATAGATCTAAATAGATTACTGGGACTTACTCAGAAAAGCTGCTGTTGAAATACTCCTAATCCTAATTGAAATTGTAGAAATCTCTCAAGATGTATTTTTGCAAGCTGCAGTTGTAATATTTGGTTGTTGTACAAAAAACTGTACAATACAAATAATTAATTTTGATAGTCTAGCAGGCATGAATACTAAATAGCTACACTTTTTGGTACAGCCTTCTGCAAAACATTTTGACTCCTTACATGAGCAAGTTAAAGGATAGGAATGCTGTTTATATAGCAGCAGTGCATGTTGCTTTGAGTTTTAAATCTATTATGGGTTTTCATCTACTATGGTTAGATCTGTTTTGGTCTTTCATAAACGTTTATTGGAAATTTTATTATTACCTTTCTCTTTATAGGAAAACTGCTATGCCAACATTATGGGAATCACTAGAAGAACCTGATATACTTGATACTAATGAGTTTGAATATTTATTCTCCAAAGATACAACTCAGGAAAAAAGAAAACCATTATCAGACACTTATGAAAAAAAAACCAAGGCCAAAAAGGTATTTTTTGTTTCTTTGTATTTGCTCTTTTTATGTCACTGTTGAGTTTCACATTTTAAGAAAACTCTCCCTTTTTTTTTTTTTTTAATTATTGAATGAACAGATAATAGGTGGGGGTTTAAATCTCATTTTAAAGCAAAATAGGTGGATTGCTGATTCAACTCTTGCTTGAGAATGCAGGGTTATTATTTACCTTGGAAAAATTCTTGTCTTTGAAAAAAACTTCTGCATCCCAGTGAGGTAGAGAAAATATTGTATAGAAGAACTGAATGGTAGTTCTAATATATATCTAAAAGTGCCAGTATTTCAGACCATGTCTGCCCTTGAATTGATTTATAATTAAAGGCTATCATGAAGTTAGTCTAGTAAGTCTCCCTTCCATTGAGATTAACGTCATTGGAAAAATCAAACATGAAGCAAGATAGCACTGACAGACTTTTTGAATAAGAAAAGCCAAAACTCTTTTTTCTGATTTAGCTCAAGAGCTGTGTCATGAGGGGACAGGACTATCATGTCTTTAATGGCCAGAAGTTTATGCAGTAGCTATGTCATTACCATACCGCAGATGTTGTCTGCCTCCGACATGATCTGTTACAGAGAGCACTTGTACTTGTCAGTTACTTTGTGCAGATAGGGTAAAGAAATGGCATTTGTAGTATTTGCTGCAGGAAAAATTCTAGGCTGAATAATAATAGTTATCAATACTGTTTTCCTAAAACAATGTAGTTATATATTAGAAACCCATTTAAAAATATACTATATCATAAATCTGTTTGTGCTTGGAACCACAAGAGGGCACTTTATATGTAAGCTATGCTGTCTAATCTTTTCAATTTTATAATACATGTAATGTGAAATATACATACTTAGATACGTAGTGGTGCAATCAGGTCTTTCAAAACATCTTTGATCGTAAACTGCCTGTCTTGTGTCTTAGTGCAATAGTTAATGAGAAGTGTAAATAAGGCTGTAGAATTTATAAAATTCAAACTCATGTGATGCAAAAATTGAGTAATGAAAAATAGAGCCAGGATGGGGGCATGCTGACATTTCTAAATACATCCTAAATAAATTATTAATTGTTACAGTCCTTCAAATGTTAGGTTGAAGTCAGACATGAACATCTCTGAAAAATATTTTGTCAAGTTCTACTTGACAAATGCTTTAAGTGCATATGGCATGTAGTACTTGGCTATATCTGTAAATCCTATTAGTTCACAATTCTGATGCCTCTTTCTAAAATTTATTTCATTAATTTACTGCTTTCAGAAAGAATTATTTAATAGGAAATACAGGTTTCTAAAGAACTGTGAGGAAGGATGTAACTAATATATCTTTATTGGAGAAATAATATGTGCAAATAATTACCTTTTGTATTTGAAAATCTCAGCAATTAAATGAATATACCTGTTTCTCCAGGTGTATGACAGCAAACCAGGTAGAGAATTAGGCCTGTATTCTGAATGATGAAATTGCATTCCTCTTCTTTGCTGCTTCATAAACTTACTTGCTACAGCAGCACATTTTTTTTTAGCTATGTCTCTTAATCTTATCGAAAATTGGCCTGCTTAGGAGCATGGTTGAGAGTGTCCCTTGGGAGGCAGTCCTGAAGGTCAAAGGTGCCCAGGACGGCTGGGCATATTTCAAGGAACAACTCTTAAAAGCTCAGGAGACGGCCATCCCCAGGTCCCGAAAGACGAGCCGGCGGGGAAGAAGGCCAACCTAGCTAAATAGAGAGCTTTGGCTGGACCTCAGGAACAAAAAGGAAGTCTATGGCCTTTGGAAAAAGGTGTTGGCAACTTATGAAGAGTACCAAAATGTAGTGAAGCTGTGCAGAGTGAAAATTAGAAGGGTCAAAGCTCAAGCTGAACTCGGCTTGGCTGCTACGGTTAAGAACAATAAGAAGAGGTTATTTCAGTACCTCAATAGAAAAAGGAAGACTACGGAAAATGCTGGCCCACTGATGAACGAGGTGGGTGCCCTGGTAGGTGAAGACAGAAAAAGCAGAGGTATTGAATACCTTCTTTGCCTTGGTCTTCACTACTAAAGCAGTCTCTCGTGAATCCTGAACCATGAAGGCAAGAGGGAAGGTCTAGAGAGACGAAGACTTTCCCTCGATAGAGGAAGACTGCGTTAGAGACCACTTGGCCAAACTGGACATCCCTAAGTCCATGGGCCCTGATGAGATGCACCCGTGAGTGTTGAGAGAGCTGGTAGATGTTACTGCTGGGCCGCTATCCATCATCTTTGAAAGGTCGTGCAGAGCAGGAGAGGTACCTGAAGACTGGAGGAAGGCCAGCATTACTGCAGTCTACAAAAAGGGCAAGAAGGAGGACACAGGAAACTACAGGCCGGTTAGTCTCACCTCCATCCCTGGAAAGGTGGAGCAACTCGTTCTGGAGGTCATCTCCAAACGTACTGATGAACAGAAAGTTATTGGGAGTGATTAACATGGATTTACCAAGGATAGATCATGCTTGACCAATCTGCTAGCCTTCTGTGATGTTATAACTGGTTGGCTGGATGAGGGGAGAGCAGCAGATGTCGTCTACCTTGACTTCAGCAAGGCTTTTGACACTGTCTCCCATAACATCCTCATGAGGAAACTCAGGAAGTGTGAGTTAGATGAGGGGACGGTGAGGTGGATCAAGAGCTGGCTGTGTGACAGGTCACAGAGGGGTGTGATCAATGGAGCAGAGTCGAGTTGGAGGCCTGTAACCAGTGGTGTCCCCCAGGGGTCAATACTCGGTCCAGTCTGGTTCAACATATTCTTCACTGACCTGGACGAGGGGACAGAGTGTATCCTCGGAAAGTTTGCTGATGATCCCAAGTTGGGAGGGGTGGTGACACTCCAGAAGGCTGTGCTGCCATCCAGCAGGACCTGGACAGGCTGGAGAGCTGGGCAGAGAAGAACCTCATGAGGTTCAATAAGGGCAAGTGTAGGGTGCTGCACCTGGGGAAAAAGAATGCCAGGCACCAGTATAGGTTAGGGGGGGACCTCCTGGAAAGCAGTTCCGAGGAGAAGGATCTGGGAGTCCTGGCAGACAGTAAATTATCCATGAGCCAGCAGTGTGCCCTTGCTGCCAAGAAGGCCAATGCCACCCTGGGCTGCACAGGGCAGTGTGTGGCCAGTAGGTCAAGGGAGGTCATTCTCCCCCTCTGCTCTGCCCTGGTGAGGCTGCAACTGGAATACTGTGTCCAGTTCTGGGCTCCCCAGTTGAAGAGAAATGGGGACCTACTGGAGAGAGTCCAGCAGAGGGCAGCGAGGATGAGTGGGGGCATCTCCCTTATGAGGAAAGGCTGAGAGAGCTGGGACTCTTTGGCCTGGAGAAGAGAAGGCTTGAGGGGTGATTTAATCAATGTTTACAAATACCTCAGGGGTGGGTTGAGGGAGGATGGAGCCAGACTCTTTTCAGTGGTTCCCAGTGACAGGACGAGGGGTAACGGGCACAAGCTGGAACATAGGAGGTTCCATTTAAATATGAGGAAGAACTTTTTTTCAGTGAGGGTGACAGAGCACTGGCACAGGCTGCCCAGAGAGGTTGTGGAGTCTCCTTCTCTGGAGACTTTCCAGCCTCGCCTGGATGCAGTCCTGAGTGATGTGCTCTAGGGGGTCTTGCTTTTAAGCAGTGGAGTTGGACTAGATGATCTCTGGAGGTCCCTTCCAACTCTGAATATTCTGTGAAAATTGAATGGGATAATAGTTTCTCTATATAATATAGGAAATAATGGTATAATAATAAGTACTATTTCTCATGAAAACCCAATGTCTTTTCTTACAAAGATATCTTCTTTATTTATGTCGCTGTTTGAATTATTCTTCTTTGTTATTTAATGTAAACTTATTATTTTAAGACTAGAGATACATTGACTGAAATTCATGAATTTAAAAAGTTCCTTTAAAGTACTGTGTGAAAACAAAAATAAACCCCCTAAGCATTATAACTATTACTATGTCTTTAGTTTGGCAAAACTCATGGGTTTACATGTACCATGGTGTTACAAACCATGGGGACTGTGGGACTTTCTGTGAAAATTTCAAGAAGTCATGCTCAACAATATTAAACTTTTTGTCATTTGGTCAATTTAAAAATTAAAAATAAATCAGCTTCTAGAAATCAAATGAAATTTGAATTTAATTGGGTATAAAAGCATTTTCATATTGTTTATCCTATCTTTCCACCTTTCTCTGTGAAATGACTCATACTAGCAGCTGAATATTTGTACACACAGTTGGTCCTCCTGTGGGGATTTTTGTCTCTCTGAAAGCCCAGAAAGCTTCAGGCTGGCTCCAGTGGATCAGTTTTGGTGGGCTTCAAGTGACACAGTAGTAGAGAGGCATTTAATTTTGTTACAGGAGGGTTTATTAGTAGAGAGTAACAGAAAGCTCCTGTAGATTACTGTGAAATTATCAGTTCTTCATTTGTGCTTTCTCATGTTTTTTCTCATCTCTCAACTTTTCTTACCCTTTTTCTAACAATTATATCTATCTACTAGGGTTTTAACAACAATCTTTTTCTTTGCTTCAGCACAGAAATTTGTGCTTGCCTGATCTTAAGAATGCTACAAGTGTCCCAGTGTATGGATTTGTGTAGTCTGGCTAAAGATGCTTTCTACAGACATTAAGACATGAATCTTATGAAGTTCATCATATTTTACAATTTTTAGCTGATTCCATGTTGTTTTTTATTTCTTTATAAATTCCTTTCTCATGTTCTATTAAAAAGGCTTCCAGAGCAAGATACAGGTATAGTGATAGAATCTGGAGTAGTAGTATGTGTTTGGTGTAGGTAAGCTATTTTGTTTAATACATGTTAGTGCTGACCTATTCAGTGCATTAAATGTCTCTTCTGCACAAACTTTGTTCTCTTTCATACCATCTTATACAAACTAAGTTTGGCCTGCTTGGTATTTAGAGAAATGACAGACAAATAGGTGGTGCAGGATTGCCTATTAAATCATGGTTACTTAATACTTTTCTCCTCGCATGAGAAACACATCAGTGGCTCACAATCAAGTTCCTTATGGAACTGGAAGTAAGATTCTGTCTTTCAGATCAGAGGGTAATTGTTTCTCATTTAACTGGGTCTTCTTTATAAAACTAAGGAGACTTTAACAATTAGTGGCTTGTTGAATTATGACTACTTTACCGTCTATTTATATTTCTCTTGCAGTTCCATATAGAGTACTATTTTTCAATTTATTCTCAGAAGTATTATTTCTGTGAAAGTAGTCAGAATAATCTGTATGCTTAGTCTGTGAAACGAATGCCTCTGTGGAAAGTATCACATTAAGCCTATGGCAATTATACTTTGTTCTAGTTTTACCCATTTGTCCACATAGTAGACACCTTATAACAATATAGATTAAAATATTCACTATATGCTGTGTTTTTATTGCTTACAGCTGATAAACATCTACCATTTTCAGCCAGAAATATCTAAATGTGATCAAACATAAATGGCATGGATGGTCTGTTTTCCAGTACCATTTGGCAAGTTATGCACAGAAGGGAAACTTCTGAGTATATATTTATATTCATATGTATATTTATACTTGTTTATGTATAATGTACTTTCAATATAATATATAATTTATAAAATAAATAGTTATAGAATTATTTATTGTCATAGATATACTCAGTGTCAAAAAAGGATAATACATTGAGGATTCTGTGGGCATCTAAGCTGAATCTGGTTACCTTGGTATTTTCACTTATGACCTGGATAACGGAATATTAACTCTGCGAGAGTTGCGAGAGGCTTCAAATGTAATGGAGCAGACCTTTATAAAGCTTTCTTGTATCAGAGATACTGTCTGAAAGACAGGGATAAGCACGAAGCTAATACTGTTAACCACGAGGTTAATACAGTTAAGGATATTCAGCTACTGAAAAATAAGATAGGGTACAACTAGCTAACTGATGACGTAATAGTTTAGCAAAAAGGATTTGGGGATTATAACGGTTCAGAAGAGGAACATGAATTGTCAAATCGTGATACTGCTAAAAAGGGAAAACAAGACTCTGATAGATCAATAGAAGTATTGCTTGCAAGACAATCTACTCTGCTATGTCTCAGTTAAGAACTGCATCTAGATTTAGGTGATACAGGCCTTCACTAAAAATGTTTACTAAGTGTAAAGAGTCAAGAAAAGTGAGCATGATGAAAAGTGTAAAAGTAGTCTCTGAGAAAAGAATTGAATTATTATGATTGTTTAGTCTAGAAAAGAGAAGGTTGATTGGGACACACAGTAAGTGTCTTTAAGTGCATGCAGCTGCTGTGAAGAAAAATTATGAAGAGCTTTCTAAGAGTGATGATAGCAAAAGAATTCAGAACAATTTGACTACAGAAATTGTGTTTCTGTAATGAGGGAGCTTTAATAAAATTTGTTTAGAATGATACACATATAGTTGATACTGTCTTGAAGTGCAGAAATACTTTGGATGACATTTTGAGTGCCTTTCCAACATCATGATTCTGTTACTTGATTAAAAGGTATAAAGTCCACTTTCTGTCCACTGTCCTACGGATGGAAACAGCTGGCTATCCGTTTTTCCAGAGTGGAGGCACGTTCATGATTCCCAAATTTGTTGCTTTTGTGCCTGCCAGAAAATGGCTTACTAATTAGTTACATGAGTTTCTAGAGACTATCATCCTGACATGAGGATGAAATGATTAGAATTTGAAATGCAGTTATTAAAAAAACAAGGTATTCTAACAAGTATATGGGAAAACAAGGAAGGGAACTTTCCAGCAGCAATGTTAATATAACTTCTTAAAGGACTGCATAAAGGATGATTTTATTTATTTTTAGACATATGTTAATTTATTTGGAAAAATATAGTACATTTACTTGATAGTGATACAAAGTAAAAATAATATATTTTAAATGAAAGACAGATGTACCTTTCTGGTACACTTATATATTTGTGAAGACTGTTATGCTAATGCTTATCTGGGCTTAGAAGCTCTGCAAACTGTGTGGCTACACATGCTTCTTTGATCATGTTCTCCTTTGGAAAATTTAGTAGCTTTGGAAGAACCTTTTTTTTTTTTTTTTTAAACCAACTCTACATCCACCAAAATATTTCAAGAAACCCTTATTCTTGTGTATTTATCTGCTCTACATATATGCAATCTTGTAAATAAAAGTTCTACAGTATTATGTAGATAATGATCAAAATAAATAGTCTAGTTTTTTAGATACTATGTCTTGAGAGTAGAGTTTGACTTTTCTGGATGGGAAGAATTTACTGTCTACATGAACATCGTAGTTATGTCCTAATGTCAGAGCAAAATACTGTGCAATATATTTAAGAATTAATAAATGTAATTCTCAAGAATGTGTTTGAGTGTAAGACTAAAAGCATTATCTTATATAAGGTAATACATTGCACTGATTTTTAAGATGTGATATCTGTGAAATGGAAAAGAGACTGTTGCTTGCATCCTGGCTTTTCCAGAGACCCTGGATGGATAATCTATAGAAGTAGTGGGATTTATTTCCTAGGATAGTTCTGAAGTGGTTAAATTTGCAGCAGGCAAAGTTGAAGTTGTTGAACAAAAATAGAGAAGTTCACTGGGACCTGAATATGAATCAAATTAATTTCTTTCTGGTTTTGGCTAATTCAGTTAGCTTAATCTAAATATTTAAGGTACTGGTATGATGCAGCTTGGCAATATATGTTGGATCCAAAAGTATTCACGCTATGTAAGGTGTGGTCTTTAGTTAAGCTTTTTCGAATGCATATAGTTGGTCCCGCTTTCAAAATCAAGAAGAAAAAGGGATAGATCCACCAGGTTATTTTGGTACATAACTTCAATTTAGGTGTTGATTCTATTGGACATTTAGACTTCAAATGCCTTTTGAATATGACTCCTATTTTTAACCCCTATTTTTAAAGTATCACTGACATGCTTGTGAAAGTGCAACTGTTAATCTACATTGTTTTCATGATCGTTTCTATATTATCTTATGGCATATTTTGTAATGAAATAAAAACCATGATTCATTATATATTAAGCTATGATACCCTGTAAGCCTGAAAAAATAAGTAATTTAGAAAAGAACATTCCTTGGCTGTGATTTATTTCATGTGCATTCTGTAGCTCCATTGCTGGACTTATGCATATTTTGAAGTTCCATTGTTTTTGCAAAATATTTGAGTACTTGTTAGTAACGTATCCTCAAAAACTCAAGTATTTTCTGTACTTTTTCAAGAAACGGGATAGTTGGATGTTTGTGATGCCACTCTGTCTTCATTTTACCAAAAAAAAAAAAAATGTAATTTGTGTCAGGTGTATGCTCCAAATGAAAGTCCATCAATCATTTTCGGCCCTTTAGTGCAATGATTATCATTTCAAAGACGCAGGAGGACATTAAAGATAATGGCTTTTCTGTTGTCTATTATCTCTAACAGACTTCTCATAATTATTAACATGTGTTCTTATTTAAGAGGAGTGTCAATATTTTGAGTGAATTGCATTTTTTTAACTGAAAGGGATATATCTGTCAGTAAGTTTTTCATCCATCTAACTAAATGAGGAATTACAATTAACGAATTTTGTGTTTCTGCAAGAAAGACAGATATTGCAGAAAATGTTGCAAGCTTTGCAGGGTTGAAGCATGATGACTGTCTTCAGCTGTCTGCATAAGATAATAAACAGTGTTCAAGCTTGAGTAGAAGTAGTAAAATGCTAGTGCAGGCTCTTCGGAGGCACTCTCACTTTCTATTATTTGTAGTGTACTGAGAAGAATGAATACAGCATTTCGTTGTTTACCACAAAGCTCTGAAGTCATGTAGGATATGGAAAGTATGGGAAATGTGACTGTCTTTTTTTTAGAGTTTTGATAGGAATAAAAATATTGAAGTAAGTTTCTTACTATCTCATTTCTTACCTTCTATTCTTTCCTGAGAAATTGCCATTTGCTTTTTTCAGCAAAAGGCTAAAAATAATGGTTTTTTTTCATCCAGTAGAATTGCAAATTGAATTACGAGCCTCCTAAAATATTTGAAAAATATTTTTAAAATATAAAGCTATGGTTCATCCATGTTAAATAAAAAAATATTTAAACTTGGCTCTCTTTTGAGTAGAAATAGAAGAGATAATGTCTAGTCGTACGCTTCTGAAATTTCATTGGTAACTCTTGGGGTGTTTATGTAGAATGGCTTGAAGGGCATACTTGCTTGCTTCTTGTGCAGGATATTCTTCATCTGTTTGAACAGGGCTTCAGCAGACGACTTATGGGTCTAGGCTGTTGACTCCACCATAAAAGTTAATGAGTAGGAATGGAGGGAAGTGCTGTGATATGCAGGACAGCTTTTTAGCTTATGGTTTCTCTCAATAAATTTAAATATTATGGAAAGAATCCATGCACCAGCAGGAGGAAGGATTTAGCTTTTAATCACTAAAGTAAACTGAATCTGTTCAGATTTCAGCACCAGTAAGTGTCCTGGACAGAATGTAGACATTACAGTTAGACAAAACAGTGAAGTCTGTTGTATAATATTTAATGAAATACATTTCTGGCTACATTAGAGAAACACCTTTTAATGGGAATGACAGAATAATTCATGAATGTATTCAAGCTTCAGTACGTCTCCACTTTTAAATTGGATGATAAATATTTGAAAGATGTAGAAGGAGCACTTGTGTACAGCAAATCAACTAACTTAATAACATTAAAAAACAGTCAGGGAACACCACACAGAGCAAGTAATGTTATGGATCAGTGAATTTAATGAATGAGCAGCAGCAGTCACAATTTTGTCACTGCACCAGAAGATGCTGCATCCATTACAAGGATACATCCACAGTCTGGAGGAGCGGCAGGCAGCTGGCAAACCCTGCCAGCTGGCGCAGCAGCATCAGCTGGCGTCAGCTCGATTTTTAGCTGCTTACCTGTCACTACCAGCTACAAGCAAGTCCCAGTATGCTGAGAGGTGATCAGTGATTTGTCTTTTAAAAGCATAGACTAAATAGTTCAATGCAGTCTTTACAAACTTTCGTTTAATTTACCTTAGGGTTTTTATGACCTGGAAAAGTGCTGATTTTTTTTGTGTCCTTTTCATTTGGAATTCAGGCACATATTTAGTTCCCTGTCGGTGTCTTCCCCAGAATAACCATAATTTAGGGCAAAATGAGTATCTCTGAAAAATATGTTCTCTGTTTTACTACTGATTGTATATTTTTGTTGCAAAAATATCCTATCTGATACTTATTACAACTGTGGTTTATGCCCAATTTAAGCCACTTTGTTGTCTCATTGCTCAATTTTTGCTCTCTAATGAATAAAATATCAGCCTTCAGTTACAGATTTCAGTTGGTTGAAGCTATTTCAGGTAGTCTGAGTCTAGTTTGATGCCTGGTAATTGTGACCATGTGTACATTTGTCTAAAATGCCTGTGAACATACAGTTAGTTGGCCATTTTAAAACATGAATCTCTGTTTTAGCTTTTAAAATTATACAGACGGCTTTACTTTTTTTTTTTCACTTATCTGTTAAGGAGGAAGTCTTGCATAGCACTGTAAGTTAGTTTGATCACATCCAGAGAACATATTAACAAAATACTTTAATCGAATGGTTTCAAACATCATATTGTCTACAAAAGCTATAGTCTGGAATGGTTTTGCCTCAAACTAGGCATGTCTAATGGAGTTTATGACAACCTATGAATTTGCCCCTGAACAAGGTCAATTTGGAGGTCAGTGAATGCTATACAAATTGCATACTACTCAAGCCTGTAATTATCCCTGTAAGAAGTTAATGTGCTGCGGAGTTCAGCAAATTCATGTAAACCTTCAGAAATGACCATGATAAACTGAGCAGTTACATTTGCTCTGAAAACTCACAGCCAGCAGGATGTGATGCTTACAGAAAATTCATTTATGGTAACTTGCAGCCGAATCATTTTGTCTGCTTGTGTACTCAGGAGGTAAAGAGTCTGAACTCTTTCTCATGTGAAGAAATCACTTTAAATAGTACTACTTTCTTAATATCCAACATATGTGCTGTACATATAGACAGAAAGAAATTCTCAGGACAGGCTTTATTTCCATTTTTGGCAGAAAATATGCAACATCTACTTTAATGTAAGTTCATTAATAAGATAATAAGAGTTTTTACAAATATATTAACAATAAAAAAAGATGCAGGGAGAATCTCCATCCCTTATTGGATGCGAGGGGGAACATTGTTGCTAAGGATGAGGAAAAGGCTGAGGTACTTAATGCCTTCTTTGCCTCGGTCTTTAACGGCCAGACCAGTTATCCTCATGGTATTCAGTTCCCTGAGATGGAAGATTGGGGTGGAGATCAGAATAAACCCCTCGTAATCCAGGAAATAGTAGTGAAGGACCTGCTAAGCCAATTAGACACCCATAAGTCTGTGGGACTGGATGAGATCCACCCGAGAGTGCTGAGGGAGCTGGCGGAGGAACTTGTCGAGCCACTCTCCATCATCTATTGGCAGTCCTGGTTATCGGGTGAGGTCCCGGACGACTGGAAACTTGCCAATGTGATGCCCATCTACAAGAAGGGCAGGAAGGAGGATCCAGGGAACTGTCAGCCTGACCTCCGTACCTGGGAAGGTTATGGAACAGTTCATCTTGGGGGAGATTCTTGTGGAAGGCAGCGTGTATTCCAATTTGTTCCTGTACTGTCCAATTTCAGTACTTTATAAATAACAACTAATTTTACATGTTCAGTTGAAAATGTCACTGTATGTTTCCTGTATTTTTCAACTACAAATCTATTTTAATATAGGTGAATGACTAAGTCATTGCACAGGTAAATATTCCTAAATCCCATAAAATATAGGTAAGAAACATTTGTATAAGTTAGTACAAATTTTGTCAATTGACTGTCTGTAATGTGAGCATCTACAAGAATGTTACAGGAAAAAGGGCTAACAATTAGTGTAAACCAAATCTTAATATTAAATTTGGATACATATAGATTAAATATTGTCCAGATACTAGGTGTATAAATTTAGGCAAAACTTAGCTATTAGTTCTAATTTTACATGTGAGTTAGTATTTCTAATATATTTGTTCATCTACACTATGAAGTTAGCCAATTCTTGGATCTGAACATTTCTTATTTTGAAGAACTTATGTCTGTATTGCGTTTTGTGATATGCTGCTGTCATATCTTCCTTAAGACATAAATTAAAATTGCAAATATCAACAGTCCAAACATTGTGGGAAATTTGGTTTTGATATTTCTAACATCTGAACTATACTTCTAAAATTTTGATGATTTAATTTTCATTATTTATGGACTGATCCACATCAGTGTCACTAATTTCAACAAGCCAAAATAACTTCCTCAAGGTTTCCCTCCCCTCACCTGACGTCTGAAAACATTACAATCTGAGTTTTGATATATTATACTAACGTGTCTGTTACCCAAAATGTGAACAATCCTCAAATCCTTGTCAAGTTTCAAAGGTGTGGAAGAAGCACACTCAGACAAGAGTGAAATAAATCCTTTCATTAGCCCCTAGTGTGACAGAAACAACATTGAGAGGGCAATAAGAAGATGATTCTCCAGTTCTCTTTGGTCAGGAATTGATACTTTGTCAAAAAAATAGACTTAAATGTGTTCACACTGAAATATAAACTAGCAGACAAACTAAAGAACTTGTGATGTACTCGGACTGTCTTAAATTGTTCTGGCCTGGTCACCTTAAGGAGAAGGAAGGGAATACTATATTCTGGAGTAATTTTTTTTTCTTCTTAATAGCACCCTACAAGTAAAAGGTGCTGTTCTTTACTACACCTGGTGAGAATTCAAGCTTGCAGTTATCAGCCATTTGTTAAGGTGCAGAGCACAGAGATAAGATGAAGGTCTTACTACCATATTTAGTTAATATAAAGGTTTGATGTTTGGAGAGACATTGAATTCAATTCACAAATTAGCTGCTGTTGTTAATGTGAATTAATCCTTTGTGGAGTGTTCATTTGGTCTCAGATCGTTTTGCATCATCTTCCCAGATTATCAAATTATTGGATGGAAAACGGTCTCAAACTGTAGGAATTTTAATATCCAGTTTGCATCTGGAGATGAAAGATATTCAACAAGGTAAGTGTTTCTTACACTTGATGTATTATATTTGCATGGATATTTTCTCATAGCCCCCTTCAGAGAGTTTCTTAGGTTACCGAATATGCTTTAAGTCTAGTCCTCTTTAAGATATCAGAAGAATCTTTTTTCCAGGATATTTCAGTACATGTAAAAGTTTCACATAAATAATCAGAATTGAGTTTAGGTATAACTCCTTCTGTACTGTTTCAGTTTGCACATCACTTTCAGTACAATGTTTTCTCAAAACCGTTTCATATTCTTCCCCTACAGTTCCCTCCAGTGACAAAAATGAAATGAAGGTCTTTTATATAAATCTTTTGGGCTTCAAACTTGCAGTCGGTATTTGTTGAATGTTTAAATTTTGCTTCATTAGCAGTGTAAAAAGCTCATTACAAACTGATGCAGCTACCACTTAGCAATTGGAAAGATGATTACTGGATGGCATTTTTCAAAGCGTAGGTCTACTTAGTGTATAAATTCCATTACTGGTAGAAATTGTCAGAGTTTGCCAGTGTAATTCAGATTCTGCTTATGTTCTGGATTTTAAAAGATATTGTTTATAGATATTGTTTATTCCTTTTTTCACATTAAAAAAAGGAAAATATTCACCATTTAAAACAACTGCTGGAAGAATTCAAGCTGATGCCTCCTTTTTGCTATTGTTTTCCCTCCATCACATGCAAATGCTGGATAGGGTGTTGAGATGCTGCTGGCATTGATTATTATTAATTTCAGAAGAGCCTTTGAGCATCTAGCACTTTAAAAGCACAAGGACTTACAGATGTCTCTTGAGATGGAGGGAAACAACGAAAAGAAGGAATAACTTTATGCCTGCCAGTATTGTGTGAAAGGTATCAGAATAAGATGGAAAATAAACTGCTATTAGTAAAGGTCTGACTAATTTGCTGGCAGGAATTAGAGAAGCATAGGATAGGGTAGCAGCCATATTAGAAAAACTGTATAGTATTCTTAAGTATCTTCAGAGATGTTTTCATGACTTTTTATTTTCCATGCCATGATGTTCTACTAAAATAGAACATGTTTTTCTTTATATATATATCTGTCTGCCTACCTATCTATCTGTTGTTTGCTGTACTTCTGTAGCTTTTTAAACCCTCTGGCCAATTTATATTAAATTTCAGAGAAAAGAATAAGTGAAATGTTTAGGTATGTATACACTAGCATTTTAGCTTGAATCAGCACTGCACTTTTGAATCGAATCTATAACTTGTTCCCTTTGTTGTGTTTACATTGCAGAGCAATGAGAGTAGTCTCAGAGTGCACAAACATCCTTCAGTATTAAATTAAATGAGATTATGTACTCTAGGAGCATGTCAGCAGTCTCCACCTATAGCAGGCTTTAAATGCCACAGGATCAGATGAGGGACAGTTAAAACTCCCTGAAATGTGCATAGTGTGAACACTGGATCCTCAGTACTAGCTGTTGCTGTCTACAAATCCATTTCTAAAGACTGCAGCACTTGCAATTGTAATCATAGCTAATGTAGTCCTATAAGTTTAATGAAAATTAAAGTGTTGGTAGAAGAGACACCAAAACAAGTGCTGTTACCAAAGGAAAGTTTAGAACTCATCACCCTCTCTATTCTGAGGTTGTGAAAGACTGGCCATTACCGCATGTGTTGCTCAAGACAGCGATAGGATATGCTGCCTATTGCTTATGGAAACAACTAGGAGATACAGCTAGGAGATACAAACAGGATTTGGGAATACTGTTAGTGGGACTTTTTAAAAAATATATTAGCAAGTAGAATGAGTGACTAATCAATATCTATGTGCAGAGGCTATCTAGGGAAAAATAACAGCCAGATTAAGGGAAAACATCTGTTCTATAGAGAAGATCTTTGGAAATACATACTACAATGAAGACAACAGTAGAATTATTATATTTGTTTCCTTTTTAGTATGTGTTTCTCCCCTAGTATTTTGTTTAAGTGTGCAATCCTGCCTATCAGCAGACAAATTCTTTAAAGACCACTGTACTCAACATATTGGATGAAATAATAATCCGAATTGCTCATGACAACACCTAACCAAAAAAGCTGATGATCACTGGGTGATGAATCTCAAAGATTTTTTTTTTATTTTTTTTTTACAAAGTGAAGTTACAAAGAGCTACCTCTGAGAAACATGAAAATTAAACACATCCCTTTTTTTCTAGCTAATTTTCATTGCATAATTCAGTATGTGAAAGACAGGGAAGAGAAAAGTTAACGGTCTCTGGCAGCTTGTAACAGAGAATGAAGAAACTTGAAGCAAAAGAAAGTTGAAATGAAAAATAAAAAAAGGATATCTAATTTCATTTAAGTTTTTCTGACCATGTCTTTTGAAAAGCCATGTACAAATGAATTTACTGTCTATGTATAGTGTACTGGTTACTCTATCTTAAGTTGCAGTTACAGAAACAACAGATATAGAAAAACTGTCCTCAAATGAAACTGCTCTATGTGTGCAGATGCATGCAAAATTTTAGAGAAGACAAAACAAGAGTAATCACAAGAAAAATTATGTCTTCTTTAAAATAGTATGAGATTTCTGCATCTATAGGATTACCCTCTCAAATTAAACTAAATAGCTTCACAGCACATTCTGTAAATAGCTCAGCAGTGCAAATCAAGCCAGTGACCATATCTGGCACTCAGATGTTTCAGTTTGCATTTGATAGTGAACCAGCTGCCACACTTCTGGAAGATGATCTTCCCACACATGTTTGTTTGAGAGAGTGAAATTCATCCTTTGCAAATAAGTTTAAATTCTTGCTGTATCTGAGCACAGTCTAGGGAGAAGAAAATGTGAAACCAAATAATTATTTTGGCTAGTGTTGATATTATATGATGCCAAGGGAAAGCTGACATTGTAATGCTGCACCTGTCCTAATACTCAGCTTTTTGGTAGGTGGGAGAAGAGGGGAAATCCTAGGTGCTGTAATGTTCTGAGAACACTAACAGATTTTATTGATGAATCTGGTATTGAAGAAGGTAATATAATTACTGATTAGACCACTACAAATTATATTTATTTCCTGAGCAGAAGAAGCAGTCACAAAATCTGTCTCAGTATGCTATATAGGATCTACAGATCCTAGATCCTATATCCTTCCTACAATAAATACAATAATAATGAAATTGTGCGTAGGTTTGAGATTTTCAAGGCTGCTTCTCTGCGGTTTTTTATAACCTGTATAAAGAAGAGATGAGTAATAGTGGAGATCAGCTGTTGGGTAAGAAACATGTTTTAACACTGCACACTTAGTGAAGTAATCTCCATTTCATATCAATGCACTTCTGTCTTACTTTTCCTGTCATTGTTCAGCTGAAATATTACAGCTTGAGAGACAAATTTGTGTCTCAAGACTACTTGTGTGGCTTTGCTGTTGAAATATTACAACTCACTCCACAGTGAGGTGTTTCAGTTCTGTTTCTAATGTAAATGCTGATTATAACTGTATGCGAAGACTCTCTGCGGGCTCTGGTCCCAACTTTTTACAGGGCAACATTCCAGTTACTCAGGCAGTTCCCAACATAGTAGCTAGCAATAGCAGTATACTGGAAAACACATAATAATACTCTTTTCTGCAGTGTATGTTGTCTGTGCCATCTTCCAATGAGATACTGAGATCTTTGTTCAAGAGTAAACTGGCAAAATAGTGGGGCAGCCCAGAGGAAAAAAAGATTTAGTTACAGAAAATGGGATGTAGATGAAATGTAGATGCTTATGTCTGAAAGAGTGATTCCCCCAAATCCCTCCCTACCTCCATAATACCTGAATTTTGCCACTAAAATTGTGGAGCACCAGAAGTTCTGCTTCTGTACGTTGCTGGAAATAGTTCACTAATACCCCTGATTTCCATCAGGATGTATTAACTGGATGATCTCTCATGGTGGTATATTTTCCTTCAGACCAAATCTATGAGATGAGACAGAGCAGATGCACACTTTATAGCTTATTGCACTCTTGGTGGCAATAAAGTGCCATATTACTTTGATGTGTGCATTTACCAAGGCAAGAGTTTAACACTGTAGCACTGCAATGCTGACACAACTTAGCCTATATGGCGAGAGAATTTAATGCTGATCCTTGGCATTGAGACTATTCCTAATGTTAATTTAGTGTTGTATTTTTTCTTTCCTAGATTTTAAGCAATTAAATGTAATGTATGAGACTGCATTTATTAAATCAGAGTAGCTCTGACCAACCTGTAATAGCACGTATAGGGACCTGGTATGTTTATTTGGAACATTTTTGTGTTCACCAACAATGTAAATTATCTATGCAGAGGCACATTAAGCTTTGAAAATATTAGAGAAATGTATTTGATCACACTTAGATGGGATGGATTAGAATGGATATTGTTAAAAAGCCTAGGTCATGCCATCTGCTTTTTTAGATTCACCTTCATTACTGTGGAGTTTTTTTGTTGCTCCTCAAATGTGGTATATTTTTATTACAGTGTCACAGTAACGATATTCTGATGGTGAGCAACGCACATAACTATCATGCCACTCTGCATCAAAGTTTTTTATGTGACACTGTAGGAGGGGACAAACTTTCTAGAAAGAGCACGGTTATGATACTATTGTACAGTGTCAGTCAAACAGTTGAAAAGTGTTTGATTGGTTTTCTCCAACTTTCTGATTCACCCTCCATTGTCAACATGTTGGAGTAAATAATTGGAAGAATGTGAATAGCACATTAACACCCTGACTGCTGATCAGTCCAATAATCATTCTAATTCTATGTTATGTTTGTAATCATTCTCGGACTTCTGTGTGATCTTCCTCTAATGGGAGGCCATAGAAGTTGTATAAATAGGTTGCGTTGTCTTACTGCAATTTATGGCTTATTGCACATCTAAACTTTAGAAACAGTATCATTGTTAATCAGGCACTTTTCTTAGCATCTAAAAGACTATGTTTTACATGTATAAGCAACAATAAAGTTGCTTTATTCAAAGCAACTCAAACCCGCAGGTTAGCGTGCTCAGAATTTCTGAATCCCAATTTATGTTTTAGCCATATCATGCAGCACAAATAGTTTCACAGTTCCTTTTTCTATTGCATTTTGGAAATAATTCTGGATAAAAGCTTTGAAATATTTCTTACTTGCACTATGTGAAAAGAGTTTTATTGGGATTTCAACTAAATTTTGGAGGATGAAAGTATAGATTATAAAAGTTTAAAAACTTGTTCTGAAGTTGTGTGACTTTTCCACCTACACAGAATGTTATATGTATGCATTCTATATATACTGTATACTGTGCATGAAGTATAGGGATAGCTACGTACCCATCTTAGAACCTGGGAAGCAATTCTTTGGGGAAGTTATTTTCTTTGTTCTGGTAAATTCACAACATAAATTTTTGTGAATCTGCCTTGGGCATCCAGCCTGATGTGGGTAGATTAACATTAGTGCCAGAGTCTTTTGCTCATGACTTCTTGCATGAGTTGAGCTATCTTAGTCTTCTAAACCTACATTATGCCCACACTGCTTGTTTGTAATGTATATTTTAATGGATTTTGTGTTGCAAGATAGTTAAATACTAGAAAAAAAACTTTAAATAAGTTTAGAACATACCAGTTTGTCAGAAGTAAACCAGAGTGATATGTATATTTTAGGCAGTTTTGCCAAGCAGGGATTTGTATTTAACAGTCATTGTAATTTTCTGATTGACTAGATCAGTCACAATTTGGTTTAAATTTCCCAGTGATGGGCTTCATGTTCCCATGAAATCAAGCTGTACTCAGCAGAATGTACAACATAAAACAATTAAGTACTTCCAGGTCAAATAAATATACCTTTGGCAACCTCTTTTTAATTTAAATAGCATATTTCTGTTTTATCATTAGGGAGCACTTAAGGTGATTCCTTCATATTTCATAGTTTAATTGTCATGTTAAGTGGTTTGATACTGCTGAATATATGTAAGCTCTGTCAGCAGGACTTAAATCCTGATTTAACCAAAATGTGTTTAGTAGGAGTGAGGCTGTATATAAGAGTCAGACTTAAGACTTGGTATTTAAGCTGATTAAGAGGAGAGAAGTTATCTTTTTCATATTTAACCTTGAAGTTCTACAGTTGTATGTAGACTGCACACAGTATGCTTTGAATTCTCAGCTTTTCTTTGGTTTACATTTTTGAAGTGAAAAAACAGAGTATGTGAAAAATCCGTGCAGTAGGGAATCCATTTTTTACAGTTAGATTAATTTTTGAAAAGTGAGTCTGTTAAAAACCTTTGGTACAAGTTTATATTCTAAGCAATACTCTTAGTATGTAGTTGGCAAGTATTTTTATGTGTGCCTGTTAGTTTAAATGCATGATGCTGATCTGTTTTTTGTCCTAGCTGACGGTTATTATATCCTAATGGGTGCAACCCTGCACTAATGATCCTTGTGTATATAAATTCTTCTTGTTGTGAGCAGACACCATAGGCCACATAAAAATGTTTGCCTCAATTTCCCTGCAAAAAAGGATCTCAGAAACCAGACTTGGCCAAGTAACAGATTTTTTAAAGGTAGAGGAACCCAATAAAATTACCAGCTTTTCACAGCATGAGTCTACTTCCTTTCGACATATTGTGAGGTGTAGGTGAAATATTCTAACTGAACTGACAGTGTAAGGAAGACAGCTAACTAGAAAGCAAGATAAAAGTAAAAGCCACGGATGATGATTGATATTGTAATAGCTATTAATTGTTTTGGAGCCTCTTTTGTAGATTTATGATACTTCAGCTATATTGCTTACACTTACGTGGGTCTTGATATAATGAGATTTACTGCAGTAGAGTATCACGGTTAAATTCACTCTATCAGGAAGAGCATTTTGAAAAACTTTTCAAGGTTTTTATTCATTTTAATAACATTAACATACATACGATTAAATCTGGGTTTTGTTTTTCACTGAAAAATTAAGAAGCTTTTGTTCTCTGAGTAAAAAGTAAAATAATTAGTTTCTTTGATCTAGCATAATGGGGGGTTTTCAGCTGCCCCAATTCAAGTTAATTTACACAACATACTGTGAAGGTATTGCACATGCCATATTTAAAGAATCTGAAGAATATGAAGACACCTGTGAATTTGGGGATTTCTTCCACCTTATCAAAATTAATGCATCTTTTTATAAAAATGTGCCAATCCTCATAATTTTGCATGTTTTTTTTTTAATCTTCTGCTCCAAATGTTTATAACATTAGGTTCTATCCGTTTTTATGAAAAAAGATATAAGGACAAAGGCAAAGATATTAATATACATAAAGATGAAATAAATGAGTGTCTGTGGATTTTGGCAGTACTTCTGACTTTTTGGGAGTGTGTCTCTACATACGTTAACATCCTAAAATGTCCATCCATCTCTGAATTGAGTAATATGGCTAGATTTTTAACTGCAACCTGTCTACATGGACATTGCCAATAATAGCAGGACAGGTTGTATAGCAAGTAAATCAGAAAATATTTTCTTGGTGCTTTATACGAAGTATATAGCTTTATACAATCACATTCTTGTCCAAAAAAGAAAATAGTTCATATTAATGTTTCTTAACACTGGTTATTAGTAATTCTGTTAAAATCGTGTTCATTTATCAGATTAATTTCATCTCAAACATTTTTTGCTTGATCATGTCACTTCAAAACAATGCTGGTTTGTTAGAACTGGTGTTGAGTACATGGATAAGAAAATACATCATTAAAAACACTGTGGTTTTTGGGCCTTTTTTGTGATAAATCTCTGACTGAAAACTCCAGTTAGATGAACAAATCTTAATATTCTTATTTTTCTTTTTTTTCAAACTACTTCCTCTCATTGTAATAGATCTATACCTAAAAACCCCCTACTATTAGTTACATGTTTTCTAGTGTGAGTTCAAATTACCTCCAGTAAGTTGCTTTTCTAGATAACTCAGGGCAAATAAATTTCTCCTTGTAAGCAGATTGCAGAATATTTCAAAAGAGATTGAAAGTAAAACCACAGAAGTAAGTTTTTTAACTCAATATGCATTTTTTAAAATGTTAACACTGTGAAACCAATTTTCCAATAGATTTTCCAATCTCTTAGGTTCTTTTGAAATTTCATTCCTGGAGAAGATAATGCAACTTATGGAACTGTCTTGCAAGAGCCAACAGATGATCTCATAGATTCAATCCCTAATGATTTTTCTTTAAACGAATATTTTTGTCAAGCTTGGTTGTTCAGGCTTTATATTTGGTTACACTCTGAGCTTTTTTTGGATCTTTCCAATAGGACAAAAATAGTTGGAGATACTGCTTTTTTTTTACTGGTACTGTCTTCTTCCGTGTAATTCTTTACTTCTAACCAAGGAGTAATGTCAACAGATGGAATCATAATTGACAGGCAAAATTTTAAAGCATTCTAAATGTCATTGTACCTTTTAATAAAATTAATTAGCCTGCCACAGAGAAAATTTACTAGCCTGCTGGTTAATTTCACAATGTAAAATCATGGGGTAGGTGGAAGAGCAGGCGAAAGCTTATTACTTTTAAATAATTATTTTAAGATGTGTGCCTTGCTCCTTTCAAACATGGATTGCAAATGCAGGAAGAGCTTTTAAAATCTTCTGAATTCACAAGCAGTCAAGTTTCCTTTGAAGAAATGTAATACAGTTGAATTTAAAACTTATCAGGTTAATGATGAGTCACGGTTGTGTGGAAAATTGGTAGAGACCTCAAGGCTTTCTTTTGGGTTTAATGTTCCCAGTAACATTTAAACACAAGTCATGAGTTCAGAAATTGCACCCAGTCACATTATGCATCTTGATGAAATGCTAATTTCAGAAAAATTAAACATCCAAAGTTATTTCTATTCCATTGTGCATCTCTTAGCTTACTAGAATTTAACATTAAAGAGCATTAGAAAGCACTGTGAGCCAATCCTGTTTCATTTTCAGATGAGTCTCGATACATTGCTTAAATTGTAATGGGATTTGCAAATGTTGGAAGCACCTAATGCCATATATTCCAAACATAGTAACACTTGGAACTAAGATAGGATACATTTTGAGACTCTTCATTTTTGGTAATGAGGCATAATTAATTATTAAAGAGTATACTTTAGGTGTTTCTGTGTGATGTTTAAATGCATTTATCTGGAAATTGTCATGTGGGTAGTTTTCTAGTAGATAAAGCTAACTCAAGTGTGAGCTGCAATATGGAGGTACCTTAAAAATCTGTAGCATGATCTGTTGTGCTTGCAAAATTGCAACCTGCAAGTTTGTCTACCTGTCTACTCCACATGATTGCTAACCCCAAGACAAGCAGATCTCTCTGTTTTCATATCTCCCTAATCTCCCATGCACATAGGGAGACCTAAGTATCCTAACTTTCAATTTCTTCCTATTCAGCCTTCTGAGCTACTATGAAATCTGTGCTGTTCATTGTCTGGTATCAATTGTTTTCATGTTCTCCTGCCTGACCAGCTATGCTGTTGGCCGAGTACCTGGCAGGTCATGTCTTTGCTGAGTATACTGGAGAGGAGCAGTAGAACTAGAACTTCATTCTTCTGAGGCAGAGTTTATAGTAACTTCTTGCATGTGTGCTGTGACTTCAAGTCAGAACAAAAATAAAATGCTGAAAATAATAAAATATTAACTGGATACAAATATGTCTTTTAGCTAGGTCAGATCTTTTAGTACATTTCTCAGGAAACAGAATTGAACTCAGGTATGTTTTCTAGCATCTAACTTTTGATTGTATTCTGTACAGCTATACTGTGTGTTGATGACTCCATAGTAGATCTGGAAACACTGGAAGCACTATATGAAAATGTAAGTAAGCTGGGGTAAAGCTGTGGTTAATCGCCATAATATTTCAGACACAGATTATTTTATAAGATTTATTTTATGTTGTCATTTTAGAACAGAGACATTATATAGAAGAAGCCTTATGGGAATTTAACAGTAATAAATTAGGTAACATAAAATAATACCCGTTGACATGTTTATTTCTCTTACTGGCTTAGTTCTTAAATGTCAGAAATTTAAAAGCGTGGAGTGCATTTGGAATCAGGTTAAAATGTAAAAAAAAAAAGGCGTAACATCTAGAAGTGTTCTCTCCTGAACTGCCTGAAAAATACTGTCCTTACTTAAGGCCCGTTTTATACTAACACACTGAATTTTTCTTATTTGAGGTGTAAATGGCTAAAACTGTTAACTTGGGCTAGTGCATTGCTGTCCCTATCCAAGTTGCTCTGTAGACTAAGTATGTAGCATTATGAACCGTGTAATTCTAAAGTTGCCTGAAAGAATACACTTACACTTGGCTGTAGAGATATCGGAGCTACATCTCTGACTTAACCACTGTGAAGCATCCTATAGCAATATTAGCAGTGCTGTGTTCTACAAGGATTCTCTGCTTTGTGGCCATCAGTAGTAAATGGCACTGCAAGGCACTGAAGGAATTTATCATGGATCTTTATGCCTCACTCTTTTGCATAGTCTAAATGTTTCCCAATAAAATATAAATGTTACTTGCAGACAAACATGTACATTAGTAATTTATTAGTTATTAATTAGTTATTAATTACTTTGTATTAATTCACTCAGAGAGCACAAAAGGATGAACTGGAGAAAATCAAGCAATATTATCAGACTTCAAAAGAGGAGGAACTGAAGCTTCTGGATAAACCAGAACAGTAAGATATTTTTTAAAAATATTTTATCGTTATATAGTGTAGTCCTTTGCTGACATATTAAAAGGGATCTTGATACATAATTCTGGGTAGTTAATTTTAAACTTGTGTATTTCAAAGCATGGTTAAAACTTTGCCTTTATCACTTAACTTTTTTCAGACACGACAGATTTTACTACATCAACTTGGACCACCAGAACTGATAAAAGTTATAGCCTCAAATCAATAAAAATTTCTGTTCCCATTCTCATATTTGTAAAAGGCTTATCCTTCCCTTAGAACTTTTAGGGCTAAATCAATGTGTCATAAAGGAGGGCCAAACTGATTTTCATTGTTGATTATTTGAAAGAGCTGCACAAACAGAGGATTTTGGTGAGTCCTGAGACAAAGACACAATGTACACTCTGGTCATGCTGATTGAAGACCTTCAAGGCTGATTCCACAGTTCATCTCCTGCAACTGTTGTCACTTAGTAGTAACAACTATTAAGATGAAAAGCTTCTCAGTGTTGCTCTATCAGTTGTAATAAACCTTAGATCAATGTGAAAATCACAAGAAACTGAGCAGAATGGTAATCCTGAGTTTTATTTTAGTGTATACATTTTATTTCAAATTTTGGCCTACCAGTGGTGTTTGTCTTCTGCTACTTTCCTACTTTTCCCTTTGTACTTCCATCTTCTTTTTCTAATCACAGTGCAATTCCCTGCCCTGAGTCCTTTCTGCCATCTTGCTTCCTCATCCCTCTTGTCTGCTTTTGTCTTTTCTGCTGTCTTTGGCATAAGAAAGGGTAGGGGGAGGAAGAGCAGGTACAGGAGAGACAGTATATGATTGGTTGTTGTCAGACATACTATGTTTTCATGCCTTTTTTTTCCCCATTGAAATGTTAGAGGTGAAGAGCAGACTTTTTTTTTCCTCGTACTCCTAACTCAAGGCAGCTAAATACTCATTTGTTACTGTCCACTAGGGAATAGGTTAATGCTGGGAGATAAGGCTATCACTCTTACTCTTGATTAAGAGTGGCTACCATTCTTGAATAAGACTTAAGAAGACAAATATCTGCAAAGTGTATATACTAGCTTGTTCTTGCATCCTATATCCATGCCTTTCATTGCACTGGCTTGGGGCATAAGAATGTATTGTGTGACTAGTTGATGTTTTCCAGAGCTTGAATCTTTGGCAATCTGTTTGCTGTGTGTCTGAGTGAAATAAATATTAATGCGTTTTGTCTTCTGGAGAATAGAAATCTTGTAGAGCTCTGGAGATATAAAAGATTGTCTGTTTTTGTAAATTATAGGGGAAAGAGGTTGGTCTTAATTAAACACAAGGTTGGATTTATGCTAACATTGTTCCATAATTATAAGTAAAGAACTGTAAATAAAACAATTATGCCTGATCATTCAGAATGAAATAGTAGTGTCAAAGACAAAAGCTACTTTTTATCAATTATTACTTTTTGTGTTCTTTCTGCAAGTCTCAATTATCCCATTTTTACCCTGTTATTAAACTACATAGGTTAAGAAGACTAGCTTTTTAAAATGTTGGGAAACAATTTGCTGATGATGCACTTACATAAATTTTAGTGGACCTTCAAAGTAACGTCCTTTCTGAAAACTCAGGTGCTGCTGGTTTTGTCGTCCAAGTCAGCCTCCAAGTTAACATTAATGCAGAACTGGCAAATTGTTGGAACTGTACTATACAAATTAACTCCATAAAAGGTTAAAGACAGAACAGTTGTAAATTTTTATGTGTGATTAAAAATATTTGCTACAGGGCACAAGCCTCATGTATTTTGTTTAGTGAGGATCAAAACAAAAAGTGCAAACTCAACCATTTATCAAAGGTGATAGGCATTCCTATAATGAAGCCATTGACAAGAATTCATTCAAGTCTAAATGAAACCTTTGCCATTTTTAAATACTTGGATTACCAGACAAATAGAAAGCTTTAGTGGTATCACTGATGCTCTCCTGCACATGTGATTTTGATTTTTTTGCTGGCATGTTAAATTTGCTATTGTTGGCAGAAAATATAAGTATGACAGTAACATGACAATACCCCCCTAAATTATGTTTCATGATAATAGTTGTTAAAATGCTAATATTCATTAACACGTTAAAGATTTATATGCACAATTGGCCACAATTTGGGGTTTTGCTAGCAGGATACAGATGCTTTAGCTAGTTTCCAAGAAGACCCTTTTAGTTGTAATATAATCTCTGTGAAGTTCTCTCTACTGTGAAAGAAATATTAATGAAGGAAATAGTAGAAAAGTAGGGTATTGAGCTTTTCTGGTTTGTATGTAGTTTTAATTCAGGAATTGATAATTGCTGTCCAAGTAATGCCACTTGCTTCTCTTTGAAGACCAGTTCTTCAGTTTAAATCCTGCTGGCTTATTTAGAAGCTTGCAGGATTAGACACACGTTTTCCCAAAAAAATTATTTCTAAATTTTATGTTCTTAAAATGTGGATAAATGTGAATGGATAAATAGTTTACCTCCATAGAATCAGCCTTCTTTGTCTATCTTCTGGAAGAATGTTCTGTTATACTAACACGGTAATATGCCTGGCTTGAAAGTACTCTCAAGTGCTTTAAGTGCTTTAGTACAAGATTCTGGTAGGATAAAAGAGTTCTCAAGTAAATGCATTTTTTTATTTACAGTTTCTGCAGTAGAGGAGTAAAATGGACCTCACAGAGATGAACAGTAAATTCTCTGTTTGCTTTTGGCCATAAGAATTGTAGCAATGAGAAACCCATCAGAAAACTGTGTCACAGTCCTGTCATGATTACTTTTAAGTTAAAATCATACTCTTCTCAGACTAAAATTGCAAAAATGACTGAACTAAGAATATTCTTTTTTTTTCTCCAAAAGTTTTGTCCACCAAAATTGGTTGTTTATCTTTGATAACCACAGATTCATGCCATGACTTTGTGTTTAGCAACTACATTGGTCATCACTAAGATTTCTTTTTGTGACAGATTTCAGTTATAAGGGTTTTGTCTGGATATTTACATTGAATACTTTGAATTCCAAAATCTGGAGACATTTTCTTTTTATGCTGATGCTCTTTTAACTCTCAGCACAAATATGTTGTATTCTGATGACCAGCAGTGTAGGAGATAGTTCCCTTTTCAAGGGAAGGCAAGAATATGTATAATTTGACTTTCTAAATTTGAACTTTAAAAATGTATGTATGTTAGAACTTTAGTGAAGCAGTTTGTTTTTTTCTTTCTTTTGTTTCTCTCACACAAAGTGCAAAGTATCCTCTTCTTTTCCTGGCAATACCATTCATTCCCAATAGGAAGCATTTTTATTAATACCAGCTTGGCATTTCTTCTTTTCCTCACTGCTTAAGTGTAAGAGCCAAGCCGGGCCTCCCCAACCCTTCTCTCACAATGGATTTTTTTTTTTCATCAGGCAAGAAAGAAAAAGAATGAAAAAAAAAAAGATATTCTAAGTAAAATGTAGTGTTTCACACCAGCCACAGGTGGATTTTGCTGATTTTTTTTTAGACAGTCACTATGTATTAATTGAAGCATTGCACACATGAGAACTTCAGAAAGCTCATTTGAAGATACTGGTAGTATTTATTATGAAAAAGAAATAATTTGGAGAAATCAGATGTGTTGACTTAATTAAAATGAACTTTAATAAGCATTCAAGCTAATAATGGGTCACAAAATTTCTGATAAATCTGTAAGGTAGAAAAAACTTTGTAGCATCACGTTAAGGGGGATCTAAGGATATCTGTAGACAGGAGATTACAAAAATATTTCTAAAGTGATATTGGAGCAAAAGAGAGCTTGTTTCTGGATTTCAAGAAAGCACGTGTATCACTGAAATCCTCAAAACCCACAAAGCAAATTATGCAAACCCTGTTATTATAAGAAATGCTGAAGTTTCTTGTATTATTTAGCCAAACTCTTATATTTTAAATTGAAGAGAAAAGGAAGGAATTACTCAGGCCTTTGGGATGCTTTCATTTTGTGATAGCCAAATTGGAGATGTTGAATATACTTCTATTTATTTTTATCTACCAAAGAGTTAAAGGAAGAAAGCTACAATAGACTTGTGAGGAAAGTGTATGTATGTGGACAGATAAAGAGCAGTAAAGTCAGTAACTTTGCTGAATAGTGACTGAAGAGAGATACAATCTGCAAGTATTTTAGAGCTAAATACACGACTAGGTGCATTACCATAAAACATGCTGCTATATAATTGGAAGTGTGGTGCAAATTAGTAAAAGAAAATTGAGGCTTAGCATCAGAAGAAATTTCTTGGCAGACGTTTTATATTATGAAATAACCTTGTAGGAATATATTGAGTTATGTATTTTTGGGCACATTTTTAAGGGAATTAAAAACACATGAATGAAAACAGTAAATAGACAGTGTTTCTCTAGCTCTTTCCTTTTCTTTTTCTTCTTTTTTTTTAACCTATGATCTAGATTTATGATTCTTCTATTTATTACTATGCAGCTGTGATAGTGGGTTAATGGATTAATATGATAATGATTCATGTCTTGCCTTTTTCTTGATCTTAATAGGATTTCTTAACACATTGAGCATGAAGAATATAACAATTATAAATTCTGACGAATTTTATTCAAATTAGGAAAGATTACATTTTTTATGATACTATAGCTTTGATCTGTTATGTACCCCACACATAAGAAATATAAAGATTAATTAATACTATTTTTTTTGCCCACAGATTTTTATATGAGTTATCTCAGATCCCTAACTTCACAGAGCGAGCTCAGTGTATTATCTTCCAGTCAGTTTTCTCTGAAGGAATAACATCAGTGCACCGGAAAGTTGATATCATAACTCGTGTTTCCAAGGTAAGTCCTAATGAAGCTAAATAAAGTCATATTTTAGAGTATTCGTGCTTCTTTTTTTACTATAAGTGCTGAACCTTAAACCTGTTTGACTTTTCAGGAGAATAAAAATATATTAAATTTTTTAGCTGCTTACAATATAAGAACAAAATGAGGAGGACAAAGGGAAGGCAAGTTGTGTGATGTCCTATGCCTTACATAGGAAATTTTCTTTTTATTCGAATGACAGATTTTTATTACTTTGCACATTAAGAGGAGTAATAGATAACTCCATAAAATAGGAATTAATTATCAGACTAGCTTAGTACAAGGTCATGCAAACTTACTTTTTTAAAAAAAATCACTTTTGATACCATCAGCAATAGATGCCTATTGCATTCATTAGCTTATTACTTTCCCTGGTTATCTATACATTTCTGTTAACCCTGATACAGCAGATTTTTTAGTACCTGACAGAGCTTTACCTAAGATTTCTATGCTATAAATGACTAAAGACAAGATTTTGAAATTATAACAAATAAAACATGAAAAGTAGAATGAGATAAGAATTACAAGAGAAATTAAATAGTGACCTAAAGGTATAACGTCCTGGCCAGGACAGTATTTAATTATTTATTTCCATTTTGAAGATTAGCCTTTGATTAGTTTTGTTGCCACAGAGGACCCATGTTCTACCCCTTTGAATTTCTTTGCATATTCTAGCAATAAAAATAGCTACTGTTTCCTTTCCAGAGGAGACATAAATAAGGAATCAGTTTTGTATGAGATAGGGAAAGTGGTATTGCCCTTAGTTTACATATAAGGAGCTCACACTGCAATTGATTTATCCAATGTGTAGTATAAGGCTACATAGTTAACAATTAGGCCTGTGGACTTAGGTTCTCAATTGACAAGATAAATATCTTTATATGCAAATTAAAATAATGTATTAGCTCTCCACTGTGTTTCTAGATTTCTGTTTTGAAGCGTAGTAATTTAGTCCTCAGCCCTGGTATATCTATATTAAGTATGGATCCAGAAATGTGAATTTTCAGAGCACTAGGACCAATGAGAAGCAGACTGAATATGACCAAGTCTAACCTAGTGGCAGCAAAAATAGCACATCTCCATTTGTCAGTGCATTATGCAAACTCATGACAAACCACCTCATCTGTAAGATTTTCAAAGGCTACTATGAATGTTTAGTAATCTTCTTCCATTAATCTTTTTGTCATCTGCATAGTATATGATGCCATATGATTTGCTTCATATGGATTAAGTTAAATATAGTATCTTAGGCAGATACAGTCTAATATGTGCTTGTCTTAAATGTTTGATTCTTGTACCAGTTTTAGCTTCCTCACCTTGCAGGGGTAAAAACACGCAAGAAACAAAACTTCTAGCAAAAATAAAATGAAAAGGTTTTTTTTATATTAGCAATTAGAGTTTTTATGCCAATGGAAGTTACAGACTAGTATCCATTTTCCAGGCTTTGCTGAACATGAGAAGTGTAAAGGAAATTTTAGGTTTGATTCTCGCTTTTGGAAACTATATGAATGGTGGGAATAGGACCCGAGGTCAAGCTGATGGATTTGGTTTGGAAATCCTCCCCAAACTAAAGGATGTCAAAAGCAGAGTAAGTACTCAATTCAAGAGACTTTTTCTCAGGTGATCTTTTTGTTTCATCATCTGTCAAAAGTTAACCTTTTCTTATTTCTTACCATTCTTGCTTGAAAGAGCAAGGCACTCTGCATCATTTTCTTGCTTTTTTTTCTACCAACTTTTCACCTCCTTCTCTTGCATATGTGCATAATCTCCAATTTCTCCTATTCAGTACTACTAGGATAATTATGTGAGAACTTCTGTGTCTCTTTCACTAGTAGGGACTTAATTACAGTAGGTTACAGACAAGTGAAAGAATACAGACTGCGGAAGTCCCCATTCTTTTTTCTTGCTCTCAAGGTAGTTCTATGTGACTAAAAATGTTTTAAAAATAAGGTTTATAAACAGTAAAGGTATCAGTAAAAGTTCAGTGTAGCATATGCACTAACATATTATACATAAAAGACATAAATGTATAGTATACAGGATTTTAATTCTCTTCAAAGTGGTATGTCAGACCTAACAAGATATTTTCAGTCTTTTTTTTTTTAGTTGACATTTAAATGTCTATAGGGCATGAATTCTGAACTGCATGCATGGGAAAATGCTCATAGATGGCAGTAAATTATTTTGTCAAAAATCGAGAACTACTAGCACATTTTTGATTAGTCATGCTGGGATCAAAGTCAGGCTCAAACAAACTCTGGACACCTTTTGAGATGAGGTTACTTTGTTCCTTATTTCAGTAGGATAGAGGAGGATAATGTAAGCAATTGAAACACTGCTCAAAATTTTTCTCTGCCAAAGCATACCAAGACACCACATGGATATATGAAGCAGCAAAGAATAGGAGGTATTTTTTGCTAATGCTGGTATAGATTTGGAGGGTGACAAAAAAGCCTGTTCTTTTGTGTTTGTTCTCTTTTCATATGTGAAGTGTTCTTTTGAACTATAAGACAGGTAGATTTAGTGATAGGATGAGGGGTAATGACCTCAAGTTGTGCCGGGGAGGTTTAGATTGGATATTAGGAAAAATTTCTTCACTGAAAGGGTTATCAAGCATTGGCACAGGCTGCCCAGGGAAGGGGTTGAGTCGCCATCCCTGGAGGTATTTAAAAGATATGTAGATGTGGAGCTTAGGAACATGGTTTAGCAAGACTTGGCAGTGTAAGGTTTATAGTTAGACTCGATGATCTTAAAGGTCTTTTCCATCCTAAATGATTCTATGATTCTGATTCTTACTTTCCTCTTCACTGCAATGGTTCAGCTGTTCCCTATTACTACTTTTCTTCCAGTTCTACTCCATGGACAAGACACAGTACAAGATGCAGCTAAATTAGAATTCCCAGTACTCAGGTGTTCATTGTTTGGCCAGCTGCCATGAAGAAAAATGCAAAACTACTGAGCTTTCCCTGACTTTTCTCAGTAGAAGTACTAATTTTAGTCTTGCTTTTCTAACCATAAGCTTGTAAGAATTTGATTATTTCTGGGACATTCCAACTTGGCTGAGTTTAGTCATCACGTTCCAAAATTAAAAGTTATGAGAAAAGGAGTGACAGAAGTACAGTATAATTGGATAAGACTTGTTCCTTAGCAAAACAAGCTTAAAAAAGTACAGCATTTACAGTTTCCTGTTAGCCAAAATAAATATATTATTAGTTTAGTCTTCAAAATGCATAAAAACTCAAAAGACCCAGCTGCTACAGGCAGACATGAAACCTCAGAGATAATTGGTAGACTGTATTTGCAGGGAAGAGGAATGTAGGGCCTTGTATATTTGAACACCAAGGTATCTTTCCTGTGTCCTGTTATTCCCTTTCTGGGAATTGTCAGCAAACAATATTACACCTAGGTAAGCTGAATTCCAGCAGGTAAAAAGTCAATGTTAAATATCTCTTATTTCAAATAGAAGTCATTTGTTGTCACATGAGCCTAGAAAGTTACTTATTGAGATTTTTTAAAAATATGTAGTTCACCACTTCAGAATCTGTGTTTTGTCTTCTGCAAATGCGCTTCAAACCAAAGTAATAGATTCAGTAGTTTAGCATATAGAAAATGGAATAACAGGTGTATTTTACTCTAGAACGGCAATCAAATGTTCGTAAGTCACCTCAGTTCCTTTGTCATGTGACCTGCCAGCAGTGTCTTGTAAAACCATTGTACAAGCAGGGTGTCTTTGTCTGCATGACAGCAATGACTTGTTAGTTAAGAATTTTGCTGGTGTATGATATTAATAAAATATAATGTGCTGCAGGCTCTAATATAGGCGAGGCAGCTCTGTACAGGAAGCCAGATGTTCACATACAAATGTTTGTCCTGATACCTGTCAATATACAATATGAAAACACATGCAAAAAAACTTCAAAGACATTCCAGATATAATTGCCTATATTATGATTCTTTTAAGTTGTTGAATGGTACCCTGTAATGTATAAGCCGCAGTTTTATACTCTTCCTTTAGTCCATCTGTCATGTTTTGACCCAATGGCATGTAACACAATGAAATGATGTGTATGCTTGTTGTGTGCAGCACCACAGAAATGGTGATTCCACAAAGTGAGTATTAAAATTCGTGTTTATAAGGCAGCAGGACATGAAACATACATGTTAGCTACGTACTGGTTTTTATATTTGGAGTAAAATATGAAAAATATCTATGCCTCTTTCAGATCTTCATTATAGATAAATTGAGTCTAGAGTAATCAAGAAAGACACTTCACCTTAATATATCTGAAGTCGCTGTAATATTTAGTTAACATTATATTCAAGAATAATATTAACTAATATAATTATTCGGTAATGCCTTGTATTATTAAAAAAAAATAATATAGGTACAGCTTCTCCCAGTGCATGTTTTCTCACCTGGTATTTAGAGCCAAAAGAAGCTCTAGATTCTATGGTGGGGTATGATCAAGCCTCTTGTTATCTTTTATAACAAGACTGATTTTTTGGTCAGTAATGATAGGGCTGAAGATATTGTGAGTCCTATTTCTCAAAGCAATATAGAATAGTAATATATTAATTTTGAAATCAAGTAAATTTTCACTCACTTGAAACAATGTTAATCACACACATTATTAACGATGTATTCATTTTTTCCTAGGATAATGGTATAAATCTTGTGGATTATGTTGTCATATACTACCTACGCCATTGTGATAAGGTAAAGATTCATTTGCTGTTTCAGCCTCTCCAAAAGCAGGTTTCTTTAAGAGATTGTGAAAGGGTTTGTGTTAGCTTTTAAAAAAATGTGAACACAGTAGCTCTGATGGAAAAATAAAATAAATTTATTTTGCTTTCTTATAATAGTTGTGGACCTCAATAGGTCTGAGATTTGCTATAGGTTTTAAGTGATAGGGCTTTGGAAAATTTTATGTTAACTATGGAACTAACCACTGCAGGTGATTGCCTGTGACTTTTGCAGATTGGACAGGTGGTAGCTCCAGTCCCATCTTCTTACATCTGAGTTACCATAACATTGTAAATCTGGTTCTGAGGTGGTGATAATGGAACACAGAAGCATGATTTCTCTCTCATCACTGAATGTAAGGACAGGCTGGTGTTTTAAGATCTGTGAGTCAGCTGATGGGATGAAGTTAGAGGTTGAAAATGAGTGAAGAGGTGTGGCTGTTGCTTTGAGTGATTTATGCTTATGAGGCTTTTCAATAGATATCAGCAGTGCCCAAAGTTTTTGAGTAGAAAATTTGAACTACTGCTATTTAAATAAAATGTCACTATTAATTGATTTTAAGTATGTAATTGCTTAATTTTGAGATTAATATGACACCTTTACCTTATCTTTGAATCCGCAACAAATGTAGTTTTTCATGGCCCTGTGTCTGTTTGAATACTAATAATTCTTTTTTTTTTTTTTCTTTTTTTTTAGTATATTTTTTTTTAATTCTTACATAAGGATGTTGAATTGCTGAGTTAGTAGTCACGAGTGTTTTTTCCAGGAGTAAGACTAAAGTAAAGACATTTCCCTGCCCCCAGCAGGGCTGTTGGACTAGATGATCTTTATAGGTCCCCTTCCAACCCAACCCATCTCTAATGCTGGAGGGTCTGTTTCAGAAGCTTGTGGAACAGCTCCTGGGGCTGAGCTGTAAAGGAGATTAAAAGATATGTAAATCTGTACTTCTATTTTTTTTTCTCTTTTTGGGCAGGGAAATAAAGCATCATTACTTTCACCTACGTACCCATCTTACAAAAAGCCTCATAACAAAAGCAACCTTCTCTAGCCTCTAATGTTTCTCAGTTCTCAGGGTACTGACATATGTATTCTTTTCTCCTTTTGTAATAATGCTAAAGCTAATGCTTTCTACTTCATTTACTTAAGTATTTAATATTTCTGCAAACTTTCTACTATACTGTAATTTTACTTCAGAGAATTTTGTAAAACCAAACAGTTTATCTTCCTTGGGAGGAAATGGACACAATGTAAATGTCATCTGTTGTGCTTTTCCCCCCCCCGAATGTTCATATCTTTATAATAATTGAATTATTTTTTTCTTTTTCACAAAACAATGAGTTTTCCAACATATGAGTTTTCCTTTATTATAGACTGAAATCTGTGCACAGGCAGTATTTTAAATGCACTAGCATGTACTTATACACAACAATGTCATATTAATACAATTTATATACTTTACTTGTTAAATTTCCACTGGAGGTACTGCTTTGAAGCTTGTAAGGGGTTTTTTTGCTTTGTTCTGTTTTGGTTTACTTCTGATTTTTTTCCTTACTATGCTAAAAATAAGGTATAAGCTTAGGAGTTCCATACAGTCATTAACCTATGTGATTTATTTAGCCACATAAACCTTCAACTGTATATTTCTATTTTTATAAAGTACTTCAGGCAATATATAAATATTGTTTTCAATTTATGCTTATAAAGCGTGTGTATATTTAATGAATTGGGAGAGAGTGAAACCACAAAATTTTGGCATAAGATCACTTGTTGCATTAAAGTAGGCATTCATGCTATCTGTTTTTACGAAACTTCTAATCCCTTATCTAAAATTTGTTGATATAAAATGAACTGAAATGTGAGCTCAATGTTGTTTCATAGTTTAAATTGTGCACAGTTTTCTTTACAACATCTAAAAGGAAGCTTCAACACTCAGAATAATCAGGATTTCATCTTAAATGATATATATGTTATTTTAGCAAGAATGATTTAAAATATATTATTTCTGCAGTTTTATAATAACGTTTCATAGATTATGTTACAAAATAAGTAATTCATTTCACTGCAAATGCATTCAATTTTCATAGTGGCCTCTTTGTTTGTTTGTTTGTTTAGGAAGCCGGAACAGACAAGAGTATTTTTCCTTTACCAGAACCACAGGATTTTTTCCAGGCTTCCCAAGTTAAGTTTGAAGACCTAATAAAAGACTTAAGGAAACTGAAGAGAGAACTAGAAGGTAACTGGGAACTTCACATTTGTTCTGCTAACAACAAAGTGCCATTTAAAATGTGACCTTTATGAGGTTTTCTTATTGCTAATTAGGTTTATAGTGTTGATTCATTTAGAGTTTTTACACTGTGGCACAAATTACTCACATAAATTAGAAAGAAAAAAAAATTCAAACTCATGACTTAATAAAAATGAAAGTAAAGATACTGAAAAGTAATTTTCCCTTTTACAATCGAAAGGCCCCTAAAGAAATCTTTCTGAAATTTTCTTTAGTTATGTTTGAATTTTCCTCTGTCTTCTCCAGAACTGTGTGTTTAACTGTAGATATCTGTTAGTTCCGTAACATAAATACTTTCTTCAGTACTTGTAAAACAACAATTTAACAGCTACAAGAAAGAGCTGAATACTATTAATATAGAAATAAAACACAGCTTGCCAAGGCACAGAAAAGGGAAATGGAAAGCTCCAGTTCAAAATATTTTCACCCTGGGACATAAAATAAACATTTTAAAATGTTTATTATAAAGAGGGGCTCAGAAACCCAAGTCATCTATCAATCAAGGTACTGAGTGGAAATAAAGTAGGAAGGGTTGCTCTCTAAGTGTTCCAAGCAGTTTCATTTTTATTTTGTGCTTCATATGACTTTCTAAAATAAATCCAGCAAATGATGACTGAATATTTTAAGCTAGTCTTTTTTGTTAAGAAAAAGTTGCTACTTTTAGTGAAGTTGTTTTGTGTAGAAAATGGAGTTTAGGGAGAGAATCTGCATAAAAGACTATAAAAACTTTTCCATTTACGTTTATATCTCTGTGTCAAAATGTACGAGTCCTTTTAGAATCAGAGTTGAACAAGATGATTGTTTTTATTTTTTTTTCAATGTAAGACAATGAAAACCATTAAAAAATAATTAATCCTTACAGTTAGAAATTGCTGGATTAGGTCACTGCCATCTTTAGGATAGTTTCAAAGGTTAACAGTGGCAGGAAAGTATCAGTTGTTGTTTGTTCGACCCGGGCATAAGTGAGTGCTCTATCTCCTCTCATCGCTTGGCCCTGTAAACCCCTTGGCCTGCCCTCTTTTGGGCTAGTTTGTGCAGAAACATGATCTGTGTTTGATCTTGTACTTTTCCAGCATGTAGTCCTGCTGTCATACATCTTAGTCCTGCAGGATCTGCATTGAGGCTGTGACATTCACATCATATTTGTTCTACATTGCAGAGACACAAACAGCAAGTAGGAAAAGCTAAGCACTTTAATTCTTGAAATAAAAACTGCAGCTTCCTTGTAATCACTGATTTCTATTTTCTAAAACAAATTTTCTTAGGTAGTTATAGAAAATCTAGAAAAAATTGTTATGTTGAAGTTGTTTTCCTAATTCTTCTTTGTAAAGATGTATTTGAAACCCAGCCAAACCAATTAACATATAAACTAATGACAGCAAATATTTGAAACAAAAAATATTGTGGAAATGTTTTCAGATGTTGATATTTTATCACTTAGAAATATGCAGCAGAATTCTAACAAGCATTCCTGTGATTAGTTTCTCTTACATTTAAACGAAGAAACAATCACTCATAAAAATGTTGAATATCCTTCAAACATTCCCTTTCATTTTTTTTTTCTTCAGATAATGCTGTAGTTCATTTTTAAATCAAAATTTTAATTGAAGAGGTTATAATTTTAACACGTACAACAAAGATTTGATGAGTCTCTGTAGTTTATTGTAGCCATTAAAAAGTTGTGGCTGCTGGCAGAATACCAGTGAAAGTCTAAAGCTGAAACAGATGTGAGTAGCAGAAACCAAGTCCAGAGAAGCATCAGGCCCAGCTATCCAGACAGGCGCGGCCCTTCAGATGTAAATAATTTGAACAATATTAACTGAGGCTGCCTGTGTTATAGGGTACATTGGATTTATTTCACAGTTCGGTTGGCTAATGTAGTCTTAAGCAGATTACCTTGGAAGTGAGATGAGACAATGGTAATAAATGAAAGAAGGGTTTTCTTGTGTGCCATTAGGGAATACACTAATCTTCCTGTTAGTGACTTTTTTGAGATTTGTTCAGATGGATTTTTAAAAAGATAAATATCACCTCTTGTGCCTGGCATGACAATTTTGATAGACACTTTTCATAATAGTTGTCATTTAGTATTTAAATTTTTTTTTCCTAGTTTATCAAGGTGTTCATTTATCTTTCTATCATGGATATTAACATAGGAAAGATGGAGTTATCATGAGTGGCATGTCTTAATGGTGTAAACCTCTGGTTTGAAATACCTAGACACTGTGGAACCAAAAGTTCAAATCTAGATGGAGCACAAACCCTTTCATCCTTTTCAGATAAACAGATTGAATTCCATACAATTTGCTATTTTGAAGTCTTTCAGATTAGACTTTAAAGGGGCAGACTAACTTTACTCTAAAGGGATTAGAGTAAAGTTTGACTCAAAAATTCAAACAAATTTTTGGAAAACCTTAATCCAACAGGTTTTCAGCACATATTCCAGAACAAACTTGGTAATCATGAGCATTTTTAGGTTTAAAAGAATGATAAAAATATGCATTTAATATAGGCTTTTAAGGGGAAAGAAGTGCAAAAGAATGCAATATTAAATAATGAGGTGAAAATTTTAGAGTGAAATCTGGTTCCACTTTAAAGTCACAGGAAGAAGAAATGTTTTCTGTAAGCTCAGGTTTTCACTCCAGGTCTGTATAGTCAGTGTATTCTCAAGGTTTTCAAATAATAAATAGTAGCATAGGCAGATACATTTATTCATTTAACATGTATTAGCTTTCCAGTCAATCTACATATTTATGTGGGAAAAAAAAAAAAAAAAAAGTTTTGCTTTGCATGAATATTTTAAGGTTGTAAGATATCTAATTTCTTGTCTAGGGCAATGATTTCCACTTTTTCCTTTCCCTATGACCAAACATGATTTCCCTTCCAGTCTGCATAATGCTACTTGATTGGTATTCTTCTGGAATAAGCACAGAATGTTTGAAGTGTGTAATCATAAAAAGATTTTTAGAAATAAAGCCACTCTACAAAAGTGTGATAGACTTGTATAAGTTTTACCATGAACCTTTTATTCATCTCTCTCCAAAGCTGAACAATCTTAATTATTCAAAATTAGTTGCACTGTAGATTGTTTCCATCTGTCATACTCATTGCTATTCTTTGTAATACAGTTTGTAAAATTTTAAAATGCTGTTCCATTAGTCAAAAGAAAGCAATATTAGATTCCTTGTATAATTAATGTAATGTTCATTATAACTTCTTAGTATTCTTAACCTTAAAACCTGAAAGAGCAAAGATATTTATCAAATGGTTAAAAATGGAAACCAAAGTATGGAAACCACTCTGAATGCATTCAAGAGTCACGCCTTTATTTCTCATAATTAATTAAATTTCCTATGACATTGTAACATTCTGATCCCATTGAAAATCCACATACCTTTTGCTTTCACCTTCTTTCACCCATAGAGATATTAGTTGCCATTTTCATACTTATATCTTTTCAATACTCTATATGTGTTTTAAATTTTTACTAACTTATCTGAGTGTTTATTTGAGTGTTTATATATATATATGTAGGTGTTTACACACATACATGACTGAAAAGAAATAATTTAATCTCAAATAGAAACAAGACTTCATGGTTCAGTGACCTGTAATAATCAGTTGGATTTCAGTACTCCAGGAGACATGGTTTCAAATTGGGGGCCCCTTAACCTAATTGTTGACAGATCTTGCAAAAGTATGTCACCCCCAACTTTTACACACTTTAGTGGAACTTCAGCTTATGGCAACCTCCTCTTGTAAAATTGTATAACCCTTATAAAAACATTAAAAGAGAAGCAAGTAAAACTATGCATGAAAAGTTGAAAAATAATTATGTTACATTGGCTGTTTTCACATTGTTTTCATACAGAAGCATTAAAAGTATCTTCAAATCACAGAGAAATGCAAGTTGTTCAGTTGGAAGGTACCTCTGGAGGTCTTGTGGTCCAAAGCCTTTGAGCAGTATTAGCTTCATGTTTAGATCAGGTTGTACACGGCCTTAGCCAGCTTGGTTTTGAATTTAAGGATGGAAATTCCACCACCTCTCTGGGCACCTGTTCCAGTGCTGAATCACTGTCTTGAATATTTTTCTTATCCCTTGTGAGAATTTTCTCTGCTGCAACTTGTGGCTGTTGCTTCCTTTTCTTTAGATGCGCATTTCTGAGAAAAGTCTCTCTCCATCTTCTCTATAGCTGTTCGTTAGACAGTGAGAAAAACTAGATCTCCAGTTAGCTTTTTGTTCACCGGGCTGAACATACGTGGCGTCCTCTGCCTCCTCTTCATGTGCTTCATTTTATTTTTATTCTCAAATGGTGGCATGACAATACATATATTCTTTTTCACTTATGAATATGTGCATACATATGTATTCATATATATATATATATATAGTTTTTCAAAGAAACAGATCCAGTGCACTGGATGCAACTAGCATGGTGTTGCTGTACTGATACCAGTGTCATAGCTAATTAACCTTGTCTCTTAGCATGACTGTCTAGACCAGACTAAACTGTTTCACCTACATTGCTCTCATTCAGTGCCTCTTCAGGGAGCTCTGTGTCACATTATATTGCTAAGAGGATATGTGTTACAAAAGTAAGACAAGAACAGAAGATAATTTAGAAATGAGAAATGGGTGGAAATTAAAAAGGGTCATTCGTTCTCGATTCTTGCAGCCACTGTCACTGTAAATAGACAAGGAAGAAGCTGCAAAAGATAAAAAACAATCAGTTCATGCTCATTTAAGACTAAAACTCTCTGATTTTCTTGATTTAAAATCCTGAACAACATCTGGTTTTGTCAAGGGTTATAAGGGAATATGTTTACCAATAGGAAAATATACAAAAGCAGAAAGGTTTAATCAGTATTATCCAGAAGAAGTTAATTTAAAATTGTTAATTGTGTGTGTTCCCATCAGAGTCTTCAAACTGAGTTCAAAGGTTTTGCAACAAAATGTCCACTAATGAACTATAAACCATTTTTGTTCTAGAGATTAATTGATGTTTTCAATTAATGAATTGGGACATTTTCTGCATTTATTGGATTTCTATATAGGCAAAGATGGAGAAATTAATTGAATGTGTTATTTATTCAGATGGAATTATATATTTAGTTCATACAAAATATGGCCTTAGGTAAAGTCTGGTTTATGGAGTAGATATTTAGTGTAATCATGATATAATAATTATCAATATGGCAGTGATTACAATGTTGAAAGGTTTTATCTATTGTTTGATTTGCTTTATTGACAAGTTACTGGATCACATAAAGAAAATTCAAAATATTGTATCAGTTTGAGTGTTAACACTTTAAATAACTTGTTGGATCAATATATATTTATTTCAGTAAAAGGCGAATGTTTATTCATTGCAGGAGAACAGTGTTCCTAAAAGTATCAAAGGCCCTTTTCTAAAATATTTTCAACCAATTGAAGTCTTAGACTAGGTTAAATGAAATGTTTTAAGCCAATTTAAAAGTGGGATTTAGACATCTGAGTCACATCCATGTTCTAGAAAAATTTTCCCAGCAGGAGCAGAGAAGTTGTATGATACCTTCCCGGAACTAGTCACTTTACTTTTCTTCATGTTAATTATACTTTAAAATTTTAAAATTCACATTAGAATTTTGGAAGTGCAAGCAAATAGCAATTTGAATGGGGTGGTGGAACATGAGAGTAGCTGCATGTGTAATTTCTTTAGACGTTAGCATAAATGGAGCACATTGTTTTGTAGCTGTTGAGTATTGCTATATTTTTGCACCATTCAACATTTGCAAGATATATTTTGAGGTGATGCAGAATGATGCAGGGAAAAGAGCTGACAAAATAACACTCTTCTCAGAGTTTTCTGACCTCTTTTTGAATAGTCTTGCCTCAGCAGGATGAGATATATTTCAGTTTGTTTTGATTTGGCAAAGATAGCACAGGCATTAAAAAACACATTTTGTGTATGTGCACTGGATTCTATTTTACAATAAAACTAGCAACTTGACAGTGTTCCATTGGTAGTGTTTGTACGTGAATACATTAAGTGGAAGTTTTCCTAAGTGGATCATTCCTTAAAATTCCATTAAATTTTCTAGTTTGTGATAATAGAGAATAGTATGGAATGGTTTTAATAAGATTCAGACATATAATAGAGGAGCAAAGCAATGATGTTTTAGAAGACTTTATTCCCTGGAAGCAGATGTCCGCATGTGTGCACAAAGACGAGGGAGTAAGCTTTCCGTTGGTTAAACAATGGCATGCTGTTATTTTTTTCTTTTATATTTTTTTCTTTGGCTAAAGAATCCTCAGAAATTTCTTGTTAAAAATCATTCTGCAAATGTTAAGATTCTTAAATGTATCTTGGAAATACCACGATTATGATTTTCTGTGCCCTTTTATATAAATAAAATATGTGTGTGTGTATTAAGTGTTAGTTACATTACTATGTAGTACACATCTGGGAGCAGGTAGTGTACATCTGGGAACAGGAGGAATATTGTGCCTATCAATGTGTGTGATGGATAATGAGTGATGTAGCTTGGAGAGTGTGTAAAACTGGCACTGGGAGGAACAACGACGTTTATTTATGGACCTCATCAGCTTTTCCTCCTTGAGGGGAATATGCAGTAAAAGAAAAAGCAGATTTGTGCTACCATTGAGGTGGTCGCTTACTGCTAATGATCAAAGATTGAAAGTACATTAATGCAGACAGTGGGATACAAATTAGTAGTAGTGAGGCTAATTAGCACTTTGAGAAGTGTTCCTGCTAATATTGTAGGTAGTTTATGAATTTACATGATTTTAAACCTAAGCAGGATGCTCTAGCTGAACCAAAGCCATTAACTTGGTAGAAGAATTAATTAGGTGGAACTTTATGATCTGTCTTGTACAGAAAATCAGAGATCCAGCAGTACAGAGGGAAATAGATCATTTCTCCAACCTCTACAATTTCAGCTCACAAACGTAATGTTTTAGTCATTGCCCAGCAGTTCTTTTCTGTCTGATCCCTTGTCAAGTACGCTAAGTAATAACGTATTTGTGTGTTTGAAAGGTCTTTTTTTTTTTTTCTGTAAAAGTCTTAGCTCATCTGATGAAAAATATTACTATTGCTTCTTAAAAATTTTGACTTCCTCTAAATTAGCCAGGAAAGACTCTTCAATTTCAAAATATTCATTTTTTGTACTGTTCAGACAGAAGGGAAATATTCTGATTTCTCAGCGGGTTCTGCTAGTGCACATTCCTACACTCCTGACAGATCTTAATGATGTGTGGAGGTCTGTATGTTTGGATCTTGACACTAAACCAAAACTTTCTACTAATAATGTGTGCTGGAATCACTTAAGGAATCTTACAAAGACTTGACTAGAAAATTATGAGGGTTTAGTCATTATATTCATTAATATGTGTTGTTCAGTCCCTTGCAGTATGCTTCTCTGCTGAAGGGCACGCTGAATGTAAACTACCATTTCAGAGAGAATACATTAAGCAGAGTCTCGGATGTGTTGCTATGGTGTGAAAAATATTTAGTATTACTAGCAATCTTTGTTCATTTTGGTAAATGTATTCTTAGGGAACAATCTTAACAGAAAGGTTTTTAAATGATTTATATAAAATTGTGATACCCTTTGACAAAATGAGGAGCAAAAAAAAAATTCTTTTAGGCTAGTTGAAACTAATAGAGGCCTGACAGTTCCTCTGCATGCCATCATGTACTGCAAAAGTTCAAAATGTTGTTAAACCTAAAAGAAACAAACAAACAAACCTTCACAAATATGAAAGACAAAGCTAGAATATCTGATCAGACTTACGAGAATTGTCAAGATGTCCGACTCTCAGTTTCTGTTAAAACTCTATTAGAATAGGTGAACTTTGCAGAGTGTTTTGTATGCCACTAATTCAATTATTTCACTTTCCACAGCTTAGGGTTTACCACTGAAATGCTTTTCTGTCTCACACGTGAGAGATTGAGCACGTAAACAGATATTTGTTTCTGTGTCACAAGGAAAATATATTTCAAACAGACAAAGATCAGACTGTTTAAATTTTTCTTATTAGCCTCTGTCCTCTGAAATGGCTTTTAAAGAAAACCGAATTATTAACAAGTGGAGAATATAATTGTGCATAGAAACACATTTCTTCTAAATCAGCTGAAAATAACCTCACAGAACAGTAACTGTTAAAGCAATTAATAGGTTAGAATGGTGTATTCAGTTTTGTATGCTAACACATTTTTGTATTTCACCTTTTATTTAAGACAGTAGAAATGAAGCTTGGGAATACAGTACCACCACAATTTGATCCTATTCTACATTTTTCTCAGATACTTTTCTCTCAGAAAACCTCACACCCCACTTCATGGCATTTGCCTCTCTATGTAGTTCAAAAGCTTCTGTATTAGTCAACCCAGCTCTGGCTGGGGTGTTAGTGCTTGAACCTTTGCATCTTGCCGTCACTGAGACGTGTACTGATTATCAATGTGTGTCCAAAAATGCAAATAAAATACTCTCTCTGAAACTTTTCTGGGTCAGTAGCAGCATAACTACTTGCAGTAAGAAGTTGTCAAAATTCTTATACTGTACTCCAAAGGAATGAAGATAAAATCTCTTCCTTCTCCATATTTCTTTAAAATTCTATCTGAATAGAAATGTTTACTTCCAAGGTTATAAATAAGCACAAGAGCTGTAGATAGCACAGATATAATAGCTTGTAATAAAGCTAACATTCTTATGTGCATACTTGAAGTAAATATGTATCTGAGTTGCATGTAATAACAAGAGAATATAACCAAATCCTGCAGCGGTGCATCTCCTGTAACTGTTTAATTTGGAAAGGTGTTTGCAAACTAATAAAGCAAAATCAAACTAAATAATGAGGAAGTTATATAGCACCTGCTGAATAATTTAAATTTTTGAATTTTGTCTGGAGTTTATTAGAATCTTATTTGGGTATATAGGCTTAAGTGGTGTAACAGGCTTCTGCACTGTAAAATACCATGTATCCTCTTATTCAGAAATTTGGAGTTTAGTGCTACACTGAATTCTTTTGTGATATGGTTTCAAACAGAAAAGATAGAGGTTCTAAAAATGAATTGTCAAATAATAACTCTCCTGTCAAAGACAGGCCTGCATTCTAACAAGAAAATAAAGAAGTAAGCCTGGTGGTATAACCTGCCAGACAAGAGGAGGGGGGCAGTGAGCAGCTTTCACAGTGGCATAACTCATGGGGGATAGTGCCAGTGACAGGTTTATAGGAATTCATGGTGTTGATACTTGTTCTCATTGTCTTGATGATTCCTGTAAATGCTTCTGGTGGGTTCTGGTGAGTAAATAGTTAGTAATTTACAGTTACCAACATTAAACTATTTCTGGGTTTGCATTTACTTTAAAAATAGTGCTTAAAAAATTCCAAATCCTGTCTGATTGACACTGAAATGCTCTTTACGTGAAAGTTTGTTTATGGCCAGTGATTCTTTTGACAGATTTACAAGTGTCTGTGGAGTTTTAAAAGACTATTGCCCAATAGGCATTAAGTGAGAGACATTCTATTTTGTAAATATTTTCACTTATATTGGGGATTTTTAAAGAACTTTTTGAGCCAAGTACTGCATTAAATCTGAAGACAGTGGCAAACTGATAATCAGCAGTTTCCAGCTTTTATTTAATGTTTTGCTAATGGTTTCCATTTCTGTGGCCAAGATTTGCAGTGGGTGAAGCATGATGTACATCCAACAATTTGTAAGGGCTTTCAAGTACTATTGCACACTCATATTTTCTTTTTCTGCAATAGCTCATTTAGAAATAAACAATTTCCAAAGTAGCATATTACATTTAATTTCACTAACATACAATGAATACCAAGAAAGTGAACCAAAAGTTTAATAAAGTAATTTGCATCTGTTCGAGTTCAGTAATGCTGAAACAGGTTTATTTTCTCAGATGATTGTTTGGGAATGAGATGGTGAGAGGAGAAGTGTACATGTGGTAAGCTAGCTGACAGATTCCTCAGAATTCCTTCAGATTCTTCAGAATTTCAGAAAGAAATTTTTTATAAAGAAGCTTTTCAGAATTCATTTCTAAGAAGAAATAAATAGTAGGGTTCTTTAACTCAGAATCATTCTAATAAAAACCTTTCTAAAATAATTTTCTTTTAAAAAAGAGTTTCTATTGTAATGAATATGAGAACAAAATATAAAAAGTTAATGTAATGTTCACTCACGTTATAGCACTTTTAGCAAAGAAAATCAGAGCAATTGATGGAACAGGACTTTTTTTTATATAATTTTTGGCATGAATTGTTTTTTTTTTTTTTTTAAATATATTTCAATTAAATTTTTGAGTAAACAAACAAACAAACAAAAAAAAGAAGTTATATAACAGGGAATTCAATTAATATTTCCAGAAACCTTTATATTCTGTTGTGGAGAACTGAGGCAGGCCATAGAGTTGTATGGTAACCTTTCATAAATATCAGAAATCTACATTGACAAAGACCAGCTGACCTTAATGTGCCATTTTAATCAAAACCTTTGAGTTAGCCCCCTCATGATAATCTTTTTCGTCTTCCAAATGTGTCTTTATTTGCATCTGATTTGTGATTCCTTTGAACAGACTTCCATCATTCTTTGTCATATTTATCCCCATGCAAATTTGATGATGATCCAAAGTTCTTCAGCCTAAAATATACATCTGGTTGGTGGTCTTAGCCATCATTTTTGTATAGGTATCGGACAAGGAATCGTTACTCTGCATATAAATCATTTTGTTATTGAAGGGAAGACTGAGACAGGAGAGATTTCAGCACGAATGCAAAATTTTTGAGACTGCAGTTCCAACTGAAGTTTATGACTGCCTTCAGCTAGTGGCTGCGTACCTATGTGATGTGTCTTTTTTTTAATGTTAGCAAGTAAATAAATTCAAGTTTTATTCAAATATTTCAGTGCAGTTGAGTGTAAACAGAATTTACCCTTCAGTTGCCCAGATACTTTATTTGTTTGTAGACCAAAAGTATAGGTTATTGAGGGAATTATAACCTAAACTCAGAGTCATTTCAAGGAGGATTAAGCAACATAGGGCAAATACATTGTTTTTGTGATTAAGAAATTTTTACTTCATCACCCTTGTCCTTGATTCCTTTAGCTCAAAGATAAAACTTTCTCAGAGCCATTCAATTTATTTTGGCAGTTATCTGAAAGGACTTCAGGAAGTAAACTCGTAGATTTTAGTTTTAGATAGATATCATCTAGATAAATATCATCAGCAGAGAGAATCATCCAAAGGTCCCTTTTTAAGGCTTTCCAATAATGTAAATTCTTAGTGTCTGACAGCATTTACTTGACTTTTTATCTCTTTCAGTTTCATTGCTTCATGATGACTTAAGCAATGCAAACTTGTATCTCATTTCATCTCATCTCAAACTTTTAGAGTTCTAATCAGCACCCCGATTCACTTATTTTGTCATCTGTCTCATTGGCTCTCCTCTTCTGTATCTTTCTTCTTACTCTTCCTCTCCCCTTGTGCCAAACGTTGGTCTTCTTGATAAGGATGTCAGAGCCTCATCTGGAGTACTGTGTCCATTTCTGGGCTCCCCAGTTCAAGAGGGACATGGAGCTACTAGAAAGAGTCCAGTGCAGAGCCACTAAGATGATGAAGGGATTGGAGCATCTCCCATATGAGGAGAGGCTGAGGGAACTGGGTCTGTTTAGCTTGGAGGAGGCTGAGGGGGGATCTCATTAATGCTTATAAATATCTCAAGGTGGGTGTCAGGAAGATGGGGACAGACTCGTCTCGGTGGTGTCCAGTGACAGGACAAGGGGCAATGGGCACAAACTGGAACACAGGAGGTTCAATCTTAACATAAGAAAACACTTCTTTACTGTGCGGGTGACCGAGTACTGGAACAGGCTGCCCAGAGAGGTTGTGGAGTCTCCTTCTCTGGAGACATTTAAAACCCATCTGGATGTATTCCTGTGTGGTCTGCTCTAGGATCCTGCTCTAGCAGAGGGGCTGGACTAGGTGATCTTCAGAGATCCCTTCCAACCCCTACTGTTCTGTGATTCTGTGTAATTCACTACTCAAATCAGCTTTTGCTCTATATGCTGGTACATCTTGTCTATATTTTCCTGTAGCTTTTGTCATCTGATTGTTTAATACTAGTCATCTTTATATATACATATGTTATATATATATATATATTTATATATATATAACATATATATAATATATGTATTATATATAATATAAAATATAAAAGTTTTATATGTGCTTTCTTTTTAATTTAGAAACAGTTCATCCTAGTCTTGGTCATTTAAATATTTACATGAGACATGCCTGAGTAACCTTTCTAAATCTAGTGTTATTTAAGCTTGTAGAAAGCATTTAGGAAGCTTTCAATACTCCAAACAATGCATTAACAACACCATATGTTTGGGACAGCACCTTTCTAGAGTATGTTAGAGTATGTTTAGATACTCCTGTTGCTGCAAGTTTATTATTATAATACATATTCCTATAAATCTACTTTAGCATAGATTTATACAAATTTATTTATATAAGATTATTATAAAATAATTATAGGCTTGCAATCATTGCAATCTTAATTGATTGAAATAATCATGTGCATAATATAGTCACCGTGTACCAAATGCCTGAACAAAATGTGTACTAATGCACTTCTATTATCTTATATTTATCTAAAATAATTTCTAAATATTGACTTATATAATTTTCTGTAGATTTTTTTAAATACAAAGAAAAAGCACATACCTGTAGCTGCTACTTCATTCAAAATTCCAGTCAGAAACTTAAAAATACTGTCTCAGTTATTTTGCTAAATTCTTTCCCCTATACAATTCTAATCTGTTCGTTTTCTTCCAAAGTGTTACAATTTGCTTGAATAGGTGTAGAAGTCTCCTTCCAGTTCTACAAACGTAAATATTAAGTATATATAAATTTAATTCAGTGTATGGTAACAGTCATGGAAAGTTCAAATTTTTAATGGTAAGACGCATATATCACATGAAAATAATCTTTAGAAGTTGTATAAACTTCCCTGATTTCTGATTTGTTTTGCTTAATTTAATTTATTAAAGGCACATAACTGAGCAGCTAATAAAATACTTTCTCAATCTGCTATGTTTAAATTAACGCTCTGCCTACTATTTGGCATACAAACAAATATCCATTAACTTTACTCCAAACAGTTTCAAAGGTCTGTCTTATGCTAGAGATTACAAGACTAGAGATTGAAGATAAATTTAGACTGTAGCCTAGGCCATTTTACATAAGCTCTGGAGCTCACCAATAATGTCATAGTCCACAAAATACATGAGTTGTGAAGGGATGCTAAATTAAAACATACACTTAGGTGACAACAGGTATCTTTTCAGCATTTTTCTGTAACAACGGTCCAAATGTATTTCTGATCTCAACTAACTGAAAAGCTGTCTTTTTTAGTAAGTCCTGGTGGTCCAAGAGTATTATAGGCACACTACTAATTGTACAATAAAATGTATGCATCTATTTTCAACCTTCTGTTCACTGCACTGCAAACTTACATTAACATGACATTTTAATTACAAATTTGCAACTTCTGTTTCCACAGTTTTCTATTATTTTTTGCTGCAATAAGTTCAATTATGTAATGATGGTAGCAATATGGTGTTAATATCTTTCATGCAGCCAAATTGTAAATCTTGGCTTTAACTCCAAAATAAATTTCCATCTGAATTTAGCTTCTTGGGAATGAAGAGTTGTGGGGGGAAAAAAAATGAGAGTACTTCATAAATTCAGTTGCTAAATGGAAGGTAATTGCGTTTTGATTTCTAACAGTCTCCTTTCGTTTTAATGTGGAATGCTGGAATCTACAAAGTTTACTTGACAGATAGATTAAATAGTAAACAAATCGCAGTTAGATGTAAGTTAACTTTCTTACAGACTTCTATTTCGTATCATGGCCTGGAATTTGAATACTTAAGTAAAGCTAAGTTCCTGCATCTGTGTTAGGTAAAACAGTTGAGTATAGGATGCCTGGCATTGATAGGTTAAAATCAATTCAGATAGATACACAGCATCCTCCACTCACCATGGAAACAAACTTTAGAGCTTTAAATACTATCTAAAATTTGTATGGGAGGCAGGCTGTGTTAGTGGCAAGTCTCAGCACACAGCCGGAGCTTTAGGACAAAGTCATCACTAAAGACTAAGTCCACTCCTTAAACATGTATCGAATTTTCTATTTGGTATGCTAGATTAGTATTGGTAATTTTTATATTAATGTAATTGCTGGATTCCCTAGTGCTTATTTATTTCTGTTTCCTCTAAAGTAAGTCTAGGTGACTAATTTAGATGTAGCTTTCTACAGTGCTGACATCTACTTCTGGTAGACTAATTCTGCCACAAATGTGTCTCAACTTCTTTTTGTAGCTTCTGAAAAGCAGATGAAGTTAGTTTGCAGAGAGTCTTCTGAAGAGCATCTCCAGCCCTTCAAGGGGAAATTAGAGGAATTCTTCCAGAAAGGTAACCACATTTGGGGGCGGGGGGGTGGGGGAGATCATTGACATACAGTGTTGTGGTTTACGAATTTATACATAGTGTAAACTGCATTAAATTCTCTTGCCTCTGAAAATTCCTACTATCTGTTCTGGATTATGTTCCTAATGTGGCTAATATATGTTAAGAATAACGGTTACACTGATCTTGGACATCACTTGTCAAAGATAATTGTTCCCTTGATCTCACCCATTTCCTATTGATTATTTTCTGCTTTGTTCTTTATCATTATTTGTAGGCAAAATGAAAAAGATATTTATCATAGACCAAATTTGTCAGAGGGAATATAAAGCTTCAAGTTACTAAAAGACTGGAATGAAAAATACCCTTCTAGAGAAAGTCCACATATATACATGAAGTAATGGCATCTTCTATCAATAGTGTGGGCTTTTTAAATTACTAATTCAAATTTAAAGATTTTGTCTTTTTTGAGACAGAACTGAGCATAAGGAAGTGATTTACCACGATAAAGTCTGGAGACAACAAGGGTGAGATCCACGGTACAATTTGATCATCAGTTCATGATAATGTAAATGCAGATTGCTGTTGTTGAAAAGAGTGGTCCTGCTCTCTCCTGTTTCACGGACTCTGTGCTCCCAGTCACCTGATTCTGCCAGCACCATTGTCCCTGGAGCTGTGCAAAATAGATAAGGGAATAGACTCTTTTTTTCCCCCTGAGGTTGTAGAAGTAAAGACTATTTGGGTAAACAGAGTAAGTGCTGCATTTCTGATTACTATATTAAGAATTGGTGAGAATTAAGTGTCACCAAAAGGTTAGTATTTCTCTCAGAAGTAGTGAACAGTTTAACAATTCACTGTTTGAGAAGCAAAGTGATCTATCTGAAACTACTAATGAAGACAGAATGTTTACTTACTATTAGTGATCATTAGGGTTGTAATAATTTATGAATTAGCTTACTCCTTTTTCTAAAGATTGTCCTGGCCAGAAATGCATCAGAGCAGAGCAGTCAAAATGATGGACTCAAGTATAGGTCTGGACCATAATTCAATTTCACCCAGGTCTTGCCAGGACCCTAACCAAATGGCGTCTTCCATGGTCATATCACAGATTCTGTAATTCTTATTACACTCTGGATCTGACAGTGATTGTAGTTAGTCCAGCATGCAGCTAAGCAACACACAGCTGCTTGCTCACTCCCCCTTGGTGGAGTGTGAAAGAGGACCAGAAGGGTAAATGAGAGAAAACTCATAGGTTGAGATAAAGACAATTTAATAGGGAAAGCAAAAGCTGCGTGCACAAGCAAAGCAAAATAAGGAATTAATTCACTACTTCGATCAGTTAGGCAGGTGTTTAGCCATTTCCCGGAAAGCAGGGCTCCATCATGCATGACCATTGCTTGAGAAGGCAAACACCATAACTTCCTCCCCTTCCTTCTTCTTTCCCCAGAGATATTGCTGAGCACATCATATGGTATGGGTTATCCCTTTGGTCAACTTGGCCAGCTGTCCCAGTTGTGGCCCCTCCCAGCTTCTTGTGCTCCTCGCCCTACTTTCTAGGGGTCAGTCTTAGAGAAGGCTTTGATGCTGTGCAAGCACTGTTCAGCAACAGCTAAAACATGGGTGTGTTATCAACACTGTTTTGATCACAAATCCAATACAGAGCACCATACAAGCTGCTATGAAGGAAGTTAACTCCAGCTAAAACAAGCAGAAGGGATAGTAAATGCATATCGCCACAGTCCCAAAAAATAAAGGCAACATAGTACCACAGTACCTGGTTTCTCCTGCAAAGCTGAGCTACCCTAGTTTCTGATGAGTGGAATATGATAAAAATACCCAGTCGATCTTGGAAGATTACTTCTGCTTTAGTGAAAATTGCAATTTAATTTCAAGTAGAAAAACATAATCCTTCAAACATTTGGCCTGTTTATGCTTATTGATGTGGAAGTTGAGATATATTTATCTCTGTCAGTGTAACAGAAAATTTTATCCCTGTGTTTGTGAATAATGTATAAATTTTTTTTTGAAAGAGAGGATACCTGGTGTCCTAGGACAATGAATTCTTTACATAAATTATTAAATTTATTGGCCACTTTTTAGTGTTTCAGGTTTTTTGTTTTCTAGAAAGAGCAAAATTGCATAGATTACTTACCCGATTTTTTTATGCTCTCTTGTTCTCCTTTTGCTTTATAATACTACGTTTTATGGTATCTAATCATACACATATAATTTTGTCTAGTTTAACTTATCTTTTGACATTTCTGTTTCATCTACCATTTTCTGAGATGAGCTGTCAGTAGGTTGTCAAATCCTATAATTATTGACCCTATTTCTCCCTCAGTCACCTGATTGATTTGAGTCTTTAGAATTAGTGGGTGGTACTTTCTATGGCATTAGAATGGAAAAGGTATAGAATTCTACACTGAAGACAGGTAAAAATAACACAGAAACCCATCTTGATTTATGGTACTAGAATAGGCATTGGACAAATGTCAAACTCAGAGGTTCAGTTTAGATAACTGCCTGGAAACTCAGCTGCTTCTCTGAAATTAAGAGTTAATTGATAGTACTGAGCATCCGTTAAGCATCTGCTTTTAGTTTTATTTGTTTAAAAAACAGTTGTGGCTGGTTTAAGCAAGTGTAAGAAAAAATTGTCTGTTATCTTTCTGCCAGCTCACAGCAAGTATCCAAAGCTGAGATGCTTTTCTGAAACTTCTGGCTTGAAAATATGGCTAGAATTCATAGATATTCAGGTTTTTCTCACATGCACAATTTCTCATTATTTCTAGTCAATGCTAAGTTGGAAATACTGGAAGAAAAAAACATATTGATGTGCTTAAACTGAGCTGTTTACATTTCCTAATTAAAATTGATACCTATTAAATCTAATACTTGCTGTGTTGTAACAAAAAACACTGAGAGTGTTATGGAGACTGACATTCTAAAATGCTGGAGGGGATAAACTGTACTTCTGCTGATGTCAGTGCTGTTTTGTATAACTGGATGTAATGTAGCCTAGTGCCTTCAACAGGGAGTTAAGTGCCAGAACCTTTAGGTTCTATTCCCAGTTTAGCTACTTGACATGTGATGCTAGAAAGTTGGTTAATCTCTTTTTCAGAGAGTGCTTCACTGGTTTGGTACACAGAATTTTAAATAATGATTCTTGCTATTTTATGTAGTGAAGGATAATCTTTGTCAAGCACTTTGTGATTCCCATCATGTGTAAACTGTTAATACTTCATTAGCTGTATTTGATATGCCCATGCTTTTTGAAAAGGGCTTAGATTATTCTCAAAGGGAAAATAATCTTTCATATATTTAATTATATTATATGCAACAAAATATATTAGTTTTAGTGTAATATGAGACCTAAGAATTACTGTAAATATACATTTACTGTATTTCCAGTGGAATTAATGCATGTTTTTTTTCAGAAATATGTTCATAATATTTTCTATTTAAATTGCCATGATATATAAGAAGAACTTTGAAATCATTAAATTAATGGTTAGTTTAGAATGCTCCTTAATTTATAAAATACTTGCTTAGAATTGCTTAGAAGAAAACTCCTCTTTTGATATGAAGCTATCTCACACACACACAAAAATTGAATAGTTAGATGAATATGAGAAAGATATTTTGAAAAGGAGAAAAGAAGGAGTTTGGTTACTGCAGCTATAAAGCTCACGGAAAGGGATGCTGGCCTGTAGCCATTGGTGTTAGTTTTTCATGACACTTTTTATTCTCCTTGTGCATTCTCTCAAGAATAATGCAAACCAGAAACTACATGACATATAGGAGTAGGTGACTAGCCTTAATAAAATTTATTACTTATTTTGCTGCTTGACTATTTCATATCATTTGTCCATTTTAATAAATGTGGAAGTGCATAACACAAATTCATGCAGGATCTTGCAAAATCTGGTCTCAAATTCCCCTTCATTGGTTCCAGGTCAGAAAGTATGTAAAAACTTTAATCTGGGCTCAATTTCCTCTCTCATATACTGGAATGTGTAAATCAAAAAGTCTTTATACTTCATAGCAGTTATCATAGGAAGAGCATAGCTGCCTCTCTTCATTTCTGTAAGAATAAAGCATCTTGATGATGAAGAATTTGCTATTAAATGAATTCATTTAGTTTACAGCAGAGTCTGGGAAGCAAGTAGTCTAATGTCAAGAGAGAACAGTTTCTGAAAATCATTAATAGTGGAAAGCAAAGCTGTTTGGGAAAGGCACATGATACACTGAAGTGTTCAAGGTAACAAGCAAGATGGAGAGGGAATGATTTATCAAATAGAGTAGATCTGTTGAGACTAATTCCATAGTAAAAGAAATTGTCCTGTGTTTAGAATTCTAGCCTAGCACTTAGGAAACATTGGTTAAGTTCTTTGCTTTGCTACAACTGCTGTACATCACTATGTAAAAGATCAACACTGTGCAGTCATGGGACTGTACAATAGGAAAATAGAGTCATAGACCAAGCTATGCACAGCAGCATTATGTCAGGAGGTAGTGCATTTTTCAGGCAAGGTTATCAACCACACGAAAATGTCAGTAAATCTGATTTTCACTGCTGAGTGATTTCTTCTTAATAATTTTATCCTGGCTGCAAGTAGCTACCTGGGCATGCATCCAGTCTATTGCACTTTTAAATGTATTTCTGGTGCAGAACAGGAGCTTTGGTCCACATTTCCTCATTTGCCTGTTGGAATGCACCATAGAGGATTGCTGAGGTAGTCTTGTGGGAAAGAAAATAAGAAATAAATTCTGTCAAGACTATCCCCTTTAACTCATATGTTAAATACCTTCTGTTTTATATTATTCCTGGGGGGATTATACTGAAAAATTAAGAAATGTTATGCAAAAGGGACATCCAAGTGTACTGGTCAGAAACTCTGATCAAAACTGCTATACTTTCTGACATAAGAATAGGGAGGATAAACACGGGGACTTGTATGATTCCATAACATACCTGGGTGCCTAAAAAGACAGAGAGCTCCTGGCCTTTTCAAATGTGTGAAGCAGTTTCACATTAATAGTTTGATCTAGGTCACTGCAACTACATAAAGAATTGTTACTTCCTTTCTCATGCATGTCTCCATGCCTTCATACTACTCTATCAGTTCCATCTTCATAACTTTATTTCCAGAAAAATAATTTCTTCTGTTTAAGTAACAAATTCTCACTGGATCCTGCGATTCTGTATTTTCTTACAAATTTGTTCAGCAGAAAGAAGATGGAATACTGATTTTTTTATTTGGAAACACTAGTTTTTAGATCACAGAGTTCCAAGTGGAACCTTGTTGAAATATATTTGACTTCTTTTAACCAAATTGAAACCATAAATCATTTAGATCTTGATTTCAAGCTAGCATCCAAGAAGATATTTTTATTATTGTTGGTTTTCATTCCCAATATCCCTACTGAAATAATTTTATTATCACATTACTTGTTACCATCTTAAATCTATTTTCACCCAACTTTACTTGTTTCCATTTTCTTCCGCAACAATACATAAAATACCATCTTTTAGTAAGTTTCATATAAGAAGTTCTTTAACTCTACTGTAGTATATTTCAGCTGGCAGACTTCCAGTTTCTTGTTGAGTATTTCCTGCTTCTTCCTGGGTATATAAATATTCCAACTTAAGTGTTTTTATTGTGCTATAGGTGCTTATGCATGGTGGTTTATTCTCTTCATTTAGTAGCACCTGTTGTGTTAACCCAGGGAAAGCCACCTTCCTTAGTTTATAGCCCAGTATGTATAGGAGGGTGATGGTATAATTTCTTATATTACAGCAAAAAAAGTCTTTCCACTCAAAACTCTAGTGCTTTTCATTCAAAGCAGTCTATGAAGTATAAAGCAGGATGCTAATGTCATTTAGTAGTAGTGAGTCGGAAGCCAAGACACTGTTATCAGTACCATTTTCACAATACAATAACATTTTTTATATCTTTCTTGCTGTCAACAGGGCATACCCTTATAAATTTTAATGCAGTCAAATATTAGGAAGAAATTTACACTGGCATTTCTTTCCTATAGTAGTCTGACAACATTATATTTTTGTTTTTAAAACAGATACAGAGATTATGCTTTAAATCCTTATTCATAACAATTTGGTAGACCTTGCCTGCAATGACTTCCCAAAATATCAGAACCCCCTGAGAAATATTTAAAATTCTTACTTCTCTGGAATAAAAGTATAGCCTTTATCCCCAAGAAAAATATTAGCAGAAAGTAAGAAAAATATTCTAAAACTTCATGTGAAACTGTCACATACTTGTCTTACTATGAGGAGTAGTGTTGTACTCCTCTACCTTAACCTACATATTAGATTATTGTACTTGTGTTCCATTTTATTTGTCAAGCTCTTGAATGTTTTAGTGCTGAATAAACGAAGCAAGAAAATCAAGAATATTTTTTAAGAGCAGTGACTTTCAGTAACAGCTGTCTTTTCTAATATGGTGTGTAAACAACAGCAGAAGAGCAATAGCACTTACAAGGATGTTACAGTTGTCCTGATTTTGTGTTATCTGCAATTATGAAGTTGCTTCTGTCAACCACGAAACATGTCTCTTGCAGGTTCTATCTAGTCTGCATATCAAATACTGATTCTTCCTTTTGTAAATCAACTGTACAAATATAAAGACTTTTAACTTCAAAGCTTTATTTTCTGTTGTACTTATCATAACTCTTTTTTTGCCTTCATTTGTTTTCACTGATATGTTTTATTATCTCTGCCACACATATGCAGTTCTCACATTAAACAGTGTGGGAGGATATTTATGTCCAGTGTCAAACATAAAAAATATGTCATACTTCCTTGCAGTGATAATGTTTGCTTAAAACTTTTTATTCTTCCCAGCAATGACATTACAGACCAGGCAAAGTTTGTGTTTATATGTGGAACGCTGTTTTATATGCCAGCAGCAGAATTACTTTAATCTTTCAAACTGTTTGTGACAGTCATAACTGTTTTCATGACTCAAAGATCGTTGTATTTATCCAGATGAAAGAGTGATTTACATAAATTGGCATGAGTCTGCAATGCACAGAACCTTATTGCTGTGTTACTCTGAGACTGTATAGTTAGACAATAGCCTTGGTCCATAAGACACCAAATAAGGTGTCCTGGAATGTGATTACATCTGTATGCCTCTAACTAATGCAATATTGACAGTGAACTGATTCAAAGAACAAGAACTTGCTCAGAAATGAGTGTTTACAACTGTGATTTTTCAGGAAACTTTTAGTCCAGCTACTTTCTTCTTCTTTACTTTATTCTTACGAATTTCCTGTATGATTTCCTATTTATCTACTTAACTTCTTGTGTCGTTTTTCTCTCTACTGCAGTCAATGCCACTAGCATGCAGTTTATCTGGATTTGCTCTGCTGTTTGCATCCTGGTGTTACCCTATTTGTGCTGATACTCAAAGTCAGTGAACTAATAGAATTTAAATCCCTATCAAAGCTTTCCTTGGCAGGAAATCACTCATTAATTAATTTAGATTATATATCCTATGAGCAAGTGCTTTATGGAAGATATTACTGCAAGGAAAGTGTTGGAAAGGATTGGATAGAAGAGATTAATATATTTAATAAATAATGAAAGGCCCAAACACAGTTGCTTTCAAAAAATTTAAATACCTGCCGTCATATTGATCACTCACACTTTACATTTGTCTGCTGAATGTTGTAATTTCACACCATAGTCTTTGGATTAAGTTTGGAAATACCTTTCGCTGCTACCATGATACAAGCTGATTATGACAATAACATGCTTAATCTGATATGTATTTATGTAGAATTTCTCTGTAGACTTTTGTACTTTTGGTATGTTGATCATCTTTCTCAGTCATGTTTTGTACCTGTGCAAACACATGAATACCCTCATTTAATGTTTTTGATCATGGTTGATAAAAATAGTAGATGCTGAAAATTTCAGCAGGAAGTTAGAGCTCTCTGGATTAGGTTCTTTTATGGTTTAAACTGTGTTTTTCTTTTTTAAGCAATGACAGCAAGTAGAATCTGTAGGCCAGACAGGAAATAGCCATCAGAAGGAAGCTTCTTTCTAAGAAAAAAAAGGTAAATAAATTGGACACTCAAACTTGTTGAACAGGATGTAGCAGGACCATTTGTTTTGAGAACAAAAATAACAATCACAATGTTCATAGGGCAATTCTCAGAAATTTGAAGCTAGTTAAAACACAAAGCACCAGGTTGCTACCAAACTCTTCAAACTGGAGAATAACAGAGTAAAAGCATATGTATAGTACAGTATAGTAGTATTGCAGCTGTGATAAAAGACAGACGACTTCTAAATGTAAGAAAAGTCTGATTTCAGATCATCATTCAACCTCTCCTGCAACTTATTCTGTGATGTATTTGTGCCTAAATACTTCAGATGCCAGTGTAAGATTTTTAAAATGAACCTTTGTCTTGCAAAGAGCCCTTACAGTGCTATTTTGTGAACACCTTGACAGGGGTGGAGGAATCAGTTTTATTTCTCTTAAGAGAAGTATGTATGGAATTGACTGAAACAGTACTTCTTTCGTGGCATGTAAATCAGTCCAAACTTTTTAGCATCAGGATTTTTCAGTGATCTAAACTTTGTCCCAAATCAGCTATTTTAAAAGTGTCCAAAGTCTTTCATCTTGAGAATGTCTTACAATCTGAAAACTGCCTCCACAAAGTGTTGCCATCGCTGGAACGGAATGTGGTATCAGAGAGGATCCTAGTGCCCTAGGACAGTCAGGGGTACCTGACCAGGTACAGCAGTGTAGCTTCTGTGGCCAAGCAGAAAACTTTAAATGTTAAAGAATACAATGCTAAAATGAAAAACTGATCTATAACATGTTTTTACTTTGATTGTCTATAGTACTGTTGGTACAGTTAATCAGTTAACATTCATAATGTGTTTCCTTACATTGAGTTTTGCATGAAGGGCTTGGCCCAGCATTGACTTAGAGCTAAATAGGAGTTGGAGTTGGATAAGGCGTATTTATGTTGAAGATTATTTAAGCTTTCCACATCAAGGATTCTTTTCTTACGTGTAATTGGGCAGTTCCTAGGACAGAGAATTCCCAAGTTCAATTAGGATACCTGACTCTACATTTCTGTTTGAAATAATACTAGTGGAACTTTAAATTTCCTGTCTTCTAAATGTCAGTCATTTTTCATTTTTATGTAATTTGATATCGGTTTGGTTTTGATGTGATTGAAGATTTAAAATTTCTTTCCAAATTTAAAAAATATTTCCAAAAATGTTGTAAAATAAGTTGTCTTATTAATTATTTGATGTAGAGAATATTCTTCCACTATAGATGCAGACACATCAAATTCCAATGTGTATTATTACTTTTACTGTGCATATGATTTTTTAAGTCTATTCAAATGTTTCTTGTTCTAATGGAGAAAAAAATGAAGAGTAATTAAGCTCTTTATGATTGAGTTATTACAGCAGAATGATTTTAGATATAAATATTATTGGTATGGTTTGTGTTAATTATCATTCTCAGAAATGTTTTTTGTGGGTTTTAATACATAAGATTGAATCCAAATGATAGTCAAATAAAACTTCAGCTATGTCTATGATTATGTTTAACTCTTTTACCATTAGGTCAGTTGGAATTGCCTCAATTTTTTAGGCTTTCAGTTAAATGATAATTATTATATATGTATATTATTCTGTCTACCTTTTGCATGGACCTATTATTATTATTGAGTAAAAGCCGTTTCCAAGAGAAAGGAAATACTTCTTAAGCAACAAGGTAATAATAAAGGCCCAGAGGTACAGTGAAAGTCTGCAGTCATGGTCTTAGCTGCAGCATTCACATTCCCTGGTCCTGTTACATAATACTCATATTCTCTTCTTTCCTTTTACATGAGGATAAACACGAATAATGTGAAAATGTTTACATCCACTGGAGGGGGGGTGGGCAACCTGGATACTCCCAGCATAGAATTCAACAGAAAATAACCAAGCTGTAAAAAGCCAAAGTTAGGTAGATGCACTAATAATTTTTGTTATTTTCCCAAACTTAAGTTAACATGAGATTTTTTTCTTTCATATACACCCTCATTTCCTTCATCATGGTAGTATCTGAGTGCTTTCTAGGAATGAATTCAACAGTCTGACTAATGCATCACATGTGCTTCAATTTTCCTGTCATCCCTTCCATGTAAGGAGAGTAGTAGATTTATTATTTAGAAATTTAAAAGATCCTTTTAAAAAATATATTCTAGGTGTTTATCACAAAGAAGGCAAGCTCAGGAAAAAAAAAAGTATGCGAGTACTTGAATACAGTTTGGCGTTTCTTGTAAAAACATTGGTTAAAAGAATCTTAACAAAAAACTTACTAAAGTTAGTATCTTGTATTTTATTTGTGGCAAGAAAGATATTGCAGGTCCAAGTTTGCTGCTTTTTTGCATTTTGTTTCAAACTACAGGCCTTTCAAACTAGTAGCTATATAAATTTCCTTACCTAAATCTAAGTTTTAGAATAATATTGAGTTAAAAACAAGAATTAAATATATTGGCTGTATGAAATAATTTGATAAATATTTGTGATTTTGCAGAGGAAGTTACTATGTTTTTATTTGGGAAATAACTGAGCCTATATTATGATTGTGATATTTTTAACAATCTCTCCTATTTGTGTAGAATGTATGTAGTCCAACAGAGTTGCTTTTTCTATTGATGTGTTCTTCAAGTAGAAGTTAAATAAGACACACATGCTTTTTCATAAAGACACGTGATTTTTGAGCAACGTCATTTCTTTGTTTTTGTACTTGTGCTTTCTTTTTAATTCTAACTATTTAAATTTCATATTTCTCAAGCTGAATCTTAGGGTTTCTTTCATACTAAATATGAATCTAAACAGGGAGGTTGTTGGTTAAAAATTCAAAGTTTTATTGAAAGAATTTTTCTCTTGTGTACAGCATACTTTCTTTTTTCTTGAACAGGATCCTGCTATGTGTTCTCCAAATTCAGTTTTGATTCAGGTATGATGAAGACTAAAGCACTGAACTTTAGAGGCCAAAATATATTGGGTTCAGTGATGTTAACAGATAAATGTGAAGGTTGCTGTATACTTTGTATACCTGATCTGTAGTTTTATAAGAAATTTTTGAAACAAGGAATGTTCATTTGGCACACTTCACATCACTAAAATGCAGTTATAGGTGCTAAAAAAACATAATAGGCAAAATCTACCTTAATATTTCATCTTACTTTTAAATGTGATTATCTGATATCAATACTTTGATTTAATTTGAATTTTCTTTTCATTTGCTTTACCCTTAAATATGGGTAGCTGTGTATCTGAGAATGTTTGGGCTTGAAATTCTCCTCCCCCATCCTGTTTATACAGCTGAACAAAAAGGGGAAGGTGACTGTCATACTTACAAGCAGCGCATTTTTAGAAGGTCAGAATGATCACATTCATTCTCAATAATGTAGTTTTTCTGTTCATGCTTTTTTATTGACAGTCTTTGTTTCTTAAAGAACCTTCATTGCTTTTTTTTATTTAACAAAAACGTAGCAAAGAAACAGATGTGTCCCATATAAAATATGCAATAAATCTTGTCTCACAAATTCTTTGCTCTGAACTTTCTGACAGAGACTGTCAAATATCCACTTTAATTCTAGTATAAAATGTTCACTTTGTGTCACGGCGCCAACTACCATATGCTGGAATAAAGTCAGTAACCAGCAATAAAAAAAGGCAACATACGCACCTTTGAAACAGTACAAGCAATCAACAGTGAGAAAGGTCTATATAAATCTATGGAGAATTAATCTCAGCTTTGCCACTATCCTGCTGTGCATTTACAATGAGACTTTGCTCCCGACCACCAGAAGTGGCTTACTTTGCAGGAGGAGTGTATCCTAATGAGGGGGAAATGTACGGAAAACAAAGCAGCAGCTTTTAACCCCCTACCCCCATCCTTTGGATCACCTAGAAGAGCATGTCCTAGTGTGTTCAAACATGTGGGGCCACTACACATCACGCATTGCTGTACTTTAGCTGATCATGTGAAACCAATCTTGACCGAGCTCAATCAGCAGAAATGACTTTAGCTTCATAAATCATTGTTATCATTCCACAGGAGGAGGCAATGCTATGGCTTTTCCCTCCTAAAAGTTTTCAAGCCACAAATTGCACAAGCTTTTCTGAAATTAGTTTAATTATATTTGTATAATTATTCATTCTTTACCCACCAGATTAGCTGTTGGTTCACCATCAAATTAACTTTTTTTTAATATGCTTCTTATGTTTTTGAGAAGACCTTCTGCTTCTTATTGATTTTAATAATAATTCAACTATTTAAAAGTATTGTCCTTGGTATAAAAATGTGCTGATCCTTAAAGTTTTTACTTCTGCTTACAACAGGAGATTGTAGTTACAGATAGTCTGGATAGTTAGTTTTCCCAAACATAGAACAGATTGGATTTAACCTTGCTCTGTTTGAAAGGATTAGAACTAACTTTTCAGCTCCATAAGCTGTTTAAATACAATTAGCCAACTCCAAGATTAATCTTGGAATTAGACCACAGCATTATAAGACTTTATTAAAAAGAAATTAGAATTAGAATATATTTCTATAGTGCTTAAGTACTAATAGGCTTTGAAATATATTTATTCCTTGGAACCGTAAGTGTGGGAGAATGAGAGATTATTGACTTGATTGCATTTTAACAGAACATAATTTCAAATAGTTTGATTGGAATAAACTGAAAATGTAATGCTAGTTCTTTGGAATTAATAACTCCAGAACACGGGAAAGTAAGACTAATGTTAGTCCCAATTTTATTGAAACTTAATGAAAACTTTTTAATGAAACTTTAATGTTAATTAATGAAATTACCATTTTGTGTAGAACCTAACTGAAAAAAATAGCTTTAAATTAAAATTACTCTCATAGAATACAATAGAAACATCATACTAAGAAACATACATTTTAAGAAATATAGGACTTTATGAAAATAAATATAAAAAAAAATTTCTTCATAGTTAATTCTAATGTTCTGGTAAAATGACCTTCATCACTTTTTCTGACACATTTATAGACAGCATTATCACTTTTAAAAGAAAACATAATTTGCTCATTTTTTATATACCCATGATAATAAACGCTTTCTTGAATGTGTTGCCTGAGTGTGTTCTGCTGGTGTTGTGTGCCTTTGTGTGTGTACAAATGTCTACAATTTGTTATGGTTTTGTAACATTAAAAATACTGAATCTTTCATAACATTTAACAATTTCTGTATGGTAAATGTTAATTAATTAGTCCTTGCCCAGTACCTAAGATACAGGTTGGTAACTAATATTCTTGATTACTTGTGGGGAGACTTGTTTGTTAAGCAGCTTTCCAAGACTGCACAGAGACTCTTTGTGCAATAGAAACATTTGTACATTTTCATCATTGGATGTGGGTTTCTTAGTTAAAAACAATTTTTGTACCACTGCAAAAGAAAATAAACTTGTAAGGACTGTTTCAGGGAAGCATGATTAAGACCTCATGGCAGCAAGTGTTCTGAAGATTGTTTTGAAAGGATTTAAGATGTCTATACCAGTATTTAAACCATCTAAAAAAAATTGCATAGCCAAAGCCCATGTTAAAAATGTGACATTTTCTAATTTAGAGAAGAGGTAAAGGAAACAAGGCTTATGTGATCACATTGCTCATTGATTATTTCCCTGCCAATAATGTTTAGTGCATTGGCCAATTTTGACCAAATGTGACAGAGTTAGAGATCCTAAGATATTAAGCTCCTAAAATCTCAATAAAAGTATATGGCTAAATAGACAAGAGTGACCCTATTAGCCTTCCAAGGAGAGAAAGACTTGTATCATGAACTCAACCCTTAATTCAACATTAATGAATCCATCTGGGAACTCTAAAATGTAGATTCACAGTAGGCCAAGTTTCATTGATTCTGTTGCTCCCAGACCTTCTTGCTTAACTGATGCCATAGAAGAAAGATCTCTTGATAGGTGTGGGATCATTTGTTTGGGGGATTTTTTGCGTTCTAATATATTGGAATAGAAAACTATACTAGACATGCAATGAAATATTTGCATGTAATTTCTATGCTGTCTGTTGAATTCCATGAGTTCATAAAGCCTACCAATTAGAAATCGGTAACTAGCTAAAAAAAAGTTAATGAAGTAATATACATTAGAAGAAATTGGTTGGTAGGAATCTGTACATAGAACACTTAAGTTTTTTAATTATTTCTGAAATACAAAGTTTTTATAAGGCAGAAAAGCTCCTGCATGAGAATGGTAGACTGTAGCCATGTGAAATAATTTGCAGTCATATTACGTATGTATTCTTCAAATTTGAAATTGAATACAATACAATTAAAAAAAAGATAAAATGGAAAATGTTCTATATCATATATATTCTCTCCTATTTCCTATGTTTATATATGAAGCCAATTCTTAAGTAATGAGAATTTTTTATATAGAACTAAATTAAAAGTAATACTGTTTCTCAGAAGATAGAGTTATATTAAAAGTAACTAAATACAATAATGTAGAAATAGCAGAAAATTCAGGTTTTATGTATACCTCTAGAGAGACAGATTTTTCTTGAGTATATCTCTTGTTAGAGCAGGATATAAACCTTCTCTAGAATTTCTGAAACTTCATAATTTGCTAAAGACTTCTAAGATTATTGAGAAAGCCTATTCAATAATTAGAATGAAAAGTATATATGTCTGAAATATAAAAATTCATTTTTACTGTGAGTACCTAATTTCTGAGAACTTTTATACCCTCTGTTCTATATGCTTTATTATCTTATATATGCATTATCTTATATGTCTTTTCAAAAAGTAAAACAGTTCTAAAATTTGATTCAGTCTGTATGAAATGTAAAACTTCATCCCAGTAGCATATGATACTAAATTAGAAATAGAATTTCCATCTCTTTAACCATTCCCAAATCCGAATTTCTGTACTCAGTACCATACTTGTTAGACAAGCCATGCTTTCAAAATATTCCAGTTTGATGCTGAAAAAAAAAAAAAGGAAAGTGGAGATGATCTGTTTTCCATAGAGTCTTCCGAGTTCAGCTTCTGATACCCAAGTGTATCAGCAATGGAAAATTTCTAAGAGATTTAGATCTCTGTTATCAAATGGTGGTATGTCTTCATGCTTTAAAAAGACCAAGGAAATAAGGTCTATTGTTGCTTGTTCTCCTTACTCTGTAATGTCAGTTGACACTTTGGAAAAAGACAACCCAACTGAAGCTCTCAGGATATACTTTTCTTCCTCAAGCTTTGATTAAGGGGCTAGTTTATTTCTAGGGTGGATTTCATCTTTTGACTACCTTTCAGCACGACTACTTAAGAGGTTTTAGTCTTGATTAATAAGGAAGGTGAGTTCTTACGAGCCTAGAAAATGTCATAATAACCTTTTGTCACTGTTTTAACAGCCTCTGTCCAGGCTCTGTAACCTTCAGAGAGAAATGTCATTAAGGGTTTTGTTGTTTGGTTTTGGGGTTGGTTTTTTGTGGGGTTTTTTGTCCATGTCTTCTTCTAGATTCTATATTAACCTTAACTGTGATTGGTTGGAAGACATGAGTCAGAAATAACCTATTTTCTTCCCTGGGGCAAAAAAAAATCTAATACCTTGTTTTAGAGTGTGGGTTTTTGTTGTTTTGTTTGTTTGTTTTTTCCCAACGCAGAAAAACCTATAATTTACAAGTCTCTAAAAGTTCATGAAGCATACATTTTTGAACCACATGAACTCGGAATATAAAACTGAGAGTTCTGAGGTCTCCAGCTGAACTGCTAGTTCTCTGTTCTCATAATTTTGAAGCTTGTTTTAAATCCAGAATGCTCAGAGAAGTTATAAAAAGTTATGCATCATATCTTTCCATTCTGAAAATAGATCCTGAAAAACAAAGAAAAAGCTGTAATGAGTATAACTAGATCAATAGACTTCTGTGAATTATCTTTATTACACGCATTCATATATTTAAAGTCAGAGAAAATACCAGAATATTTATCCAGTCAGACTCATTAAGTGTTAAAAATTTTGACTAGTGGGGCAGAAGTAACTGTGAGGGTTTTGTGCAGTTGTTTCTACTGATTTTTCTTTCTTTGTCCTCCCCTCTTAGAGCAAGTAGTTTCATCATTCTGTGCTTGCCTCTGTTAGTTACTGACCTTCTCCAACTTTAAGTCTTTGCCAGTATCCAATATTTTCTTTCCTTTGTTCTTTGGAGAAATGTTTCATAGTAGCCTGATGCATGAAGAGGTCTTGATTCTGTTGTAACTGGAAGCTGCTATGCATATATTACACCCATTAAAAATAAATATCTTTCTGGTAATTTCTCATTCTCAAAATAGTGTTTGGCATGGTGTTTCATCCTCAGCAAGGAGAATATGTAGAAGTCGGGAGTTTTTTTCCATTTTGCTCTAGCACTGTTCCACTCTTAGAACTATTATAGGATCATGATTCTTCAACTGTGTTTCAGTAAAAGGAAGTCACGAGAAATATATCAGGTTCATAAGACAAATTCATAAGATGGCCCCTTTATTATCTCATTCTTTGAGCTAGATACAGATAGCAAGGTGAGTAAGACTAGTGGCTGGTCTTCAGAGCCACTATCTCTCGTATTGAATAAGATTGCTTGTTATAGGGCAGGATCTGGTACTTTATTCGGGATATGAATTTAACTAAATCCAAACAGTGAGCATATTAAGAACTTGCATTTAGATGTGAGACCAGACAATAAACTTTACATTTGACAGTTCCCTGTCATTTTCAAAGCTGGTGAAGCCTAATGATTCCAAGGCCAGACAGAAGGGTGTCTCCATACCAAATGCATCTTATGGGAAGTCATTTTGAAGGACCTCTATGTAATCTGTATACATGTAATGTAGAACATCTACGGCTACTTTATGGAATAATTTGGTGCAGTAGGAATGGATCAGCAGATTGAAACAAAAAAGACTGAGGCAACTGTGTTTACAGTGGAGGTTTAGCCTGTGAGTTAGACTTAATCTGAGGCAAACATTTCCACCTCGTGTTTCAAAGCTGTCTGAAGGCTCAAGCACTATTTTGGTCCTCTTGTCCCTATTAAATATTGGTGCATATTTGCTGTGGAGCTTCATGTTTAGGTTCCTTCTAATGAAAATCAGTTTGCAAGCTCCAAAGCTTATCTGCAAACCAAATCAATATTCAATAAATGGGGACAGTGAGGAAATTCACTTCAAAAGGCTAATGCGAATAGTCACTGTATTTCAACATTCACTGCAATCATGCTTTTCTCTGATACAAGAAATAGAGAGTGATGTCAGGAGTCCATTTCAAAAGAAACAAAATGTGCTATGTGTAGTTAGGCTATAGAACATTTGCCACAGTAGTATGTGGAAGCTAGAAATCTTAGAAAAGCTTGAGCAGAGAATGAGCAAGTTCTTGGGAGAGAATCCATTGAGAACTATGTTGAAATGACATCCAGTGCAGGAAGCATTTTGTATGAACTACAGAATCTCGGAGACAGAGAGCGCACTCAGGGAAAGGATCATGTGTTTGCCCTGGTCCTTAACTCTGACTGAGCACCTGCTTCAATGTCTTCCAGAGGCAGGATGTTATGCTGGATGAATCCCTGTGCCAATCTGATAGAGCTGTTGTTGTATTCTTAACTTAAGGAAACTGAGGAAACTGAAACCAAGCATGTGGTCTAAGGATGAAAGAATTGTGTGATCCCGCTTCAACAGAAAGGAAATTCTATGTGAGCAAATGTGATGTTGCCAGAGAAATAAAAATATGTTCTTTCATTTATGTAATTCATTTTAATTGTCTTCAGTAATTCCACAAATTAAGATGAAGATTTGTATCTTGACTCTGGGGCTTTGAGGACTGTTGAGGAAAATACAATGTTTCATGGGCACCTTTATTGACAACATTCAGTGTTAGTCATTGCAGGTTACGGAGGGGGAGAAAAAGAGGAGGATATTACAAATTCTGGGTGGAAGATTCCTTAGAAATTGTATGGAAGATTAGAGAATTGTCTGGTTTCTTGTCTTACACATTATGTAGTATTTGTAACTCCTGTTTACTTAGAATTTGTTGTATAGAGTTGTTAATTTATTTTCTTAACATGTCTCAACATCTGAATTTCAAATAAATGCTTTTAAATAGTTCCATGGTAGACATGCTTATAGTTTAAAAAAATGGAAAAACTGTTTGTCTCATAATACAGTTATTTTCTTCCTTCCTCCCTCTTTTCCCTTTTATTGGTACACAAAAACACACGGTGTTACATTAATGTAAACTTTGTGTGTTCCTTCCTAGAAGTCACAATTTTTTTCTATTTTGTCTAAGAAATTAAAATTTCTTTCCTCTGTCTTCCCTTATTCTGTTTTTATAAGAATACAAAACAGTAAGTCAGGTCTTACCACCTAACTATAAATATATAAGCATGTTGTCCTTGTTAATTATTGCATTCTTGTTCATGTGCAGGGACATGAGGATATTAAATTTCTATTGTAGCTGTGAATGTAGCTGTGTTGGGAAACTTGCCTTACTTAATTTCTTTCTGGTTGTTAAGGAGAAGAAAAATTAATAATGTAGTCATAAAGTGTACAATTTTATACACAGTTGAGCTTTTGGTTTTCTATATGTAGTTATATTTTTGGTTTTCTATATGTAGTTAATATTGTATCACGATGAACAGTCAGAATTCCAGCCCAAGTGTCTAAATTTAGCCAGTATCTGGGGCTAAACTGCAGCAGTTTTTGTAGCACCTGATGACCCCTCCCCAGCTGAGAAGGAGAACTGGGGGGAAAAATGAACAAATAGAAATGGATTTAATGAAATAACAAAACTAATACAAACACTAAAAAAAAAGTGTACAAGCTTGTACTCAGTCTGGTCCTTGGAAGCGGGAGACTAAGAGAGAGGAGCCTCAGAAAGAGGAATGCCCCCACCCTCAGTAAACTCCCTCCTTTTATAATGAGCATGATATGGGTGCTATGGGATACACCCAAGTCAGCTTTGGTCAGCTGGCCTGAAACTCCCAGCTGACCCAGGGCTACTCATGGCCTGCCTGCCATGGCTGGCCCATGGTTCTGTTCCTGGGAAACCAAGACACTATGTTTCCTACTTTTAATGATATAAAATGAAAGAGCTGTGGAAATATTGAATTAAGTATAGTGGGTTAACTTTAGCTGAATTTCTCAGGAGCCTGAGATGAATGCCATAAATAAGAGCTGCCCTATCTATTTCAGTGGCAACTGTCTTGCCACCAAGATTTGAGGTGGAGAATTTAATAGTATAGAATTAATCGTTTACCTTGCAAAGGGCACCCAGCATTGTTTCTGGCTTTTGCCATACTGAAATAATCTGAATACATATCTCCAACACACTTGCCCAATATAGGTAAACATGAGTGGAAATTAATTTGTTTTCTTAAGGGCAAATGTTCTGAAGTAATCCAGTTTTTAAATTATTTTAACTGTCTTAGTACAGACTTTGGTGTCAGTAGCCTTATAATGAAATGGAATCATTGAGGATCAATGTCTCAGTGGCCTTGTCTGTAAACTCAAGTTTGTAACTGTACTTCAACTGGCCAATGCACTCCTATAGACTGAGCAGCAAAAAGATACAGTTCTTTATCTTTGTATAAAGAAGTGTCTGAATTCTGTTTATATTAACATTTGCATTTACAGGATTATTCTAATGTGGAATAGGAATAACTTTTCCACATTAGTGTTATTTTACATATGTGGTATTCTGCCACAGGTAACGTTGCTCCATTGTATTAAGAAGAATTGATCAACACTCTGTGAAAAAACTAGGGCTTTTTCTTGAGTATCCAGCTCAGGAAACATTTGCAGAAGTAGAGAATGCCCACCCTTTGAAAATCAAATCCTTTTAAGTAGTTCGTGTGAGCATTCTGTAACAGAGGGGCTCAGATTTACTAACCATATTTCAAACTCTTGGCTGCTTTTTCAAAAAAATCATGTACATACCATACATTTAAAACTTAGTACATGTGTTTTCACTTTCCAGCTTCCTGAACAAAATGTGATAGCTATATGGAACAGTTGGTGTTAACTATGTTTGGTACCTGTTCAATTCCAATTATTTGCTCTGCAAAAACAGGTTTACATTTGTAAGAGGTTTTAGTCTCTTTATAAGTTCTGGTCTGCAACAATAAACAAACATACACAACTTAATGTTCTTTTTTTAAAATCTGAAAGTCAGGTTTAATTATTTGCTTTACATTCAGATTAATATCTATCACTACATATTATAGTATGGATTTTAAATGACCTTTTAAATCCAATACACTTTATTGGTACATTAGAAGCATTCATTTAGGTACAAGAAAGAAATAAAAATTGAAAAGTAGCAAATGTATATCACTTCGATTTTATTTAGTATGCAACCTATCCAATTTTGAATATGAGATGTTTAATCTGCGAGTTCTCTAAAACAGTATGGCAGTAATTTATATCTTAGAAATGTTTTTCATTGGCAGCTAAAGAAGAACGTAAAAAAGAAGAGAGCAGTTTGGAAAATGCACAAAAATGGTAAGATTTTTGCTAGTGTTTTCTAACAGTTTATTTTGGTCAAAGATGTATAGATCTTAGGAATTGCATTAAATAGGCAAAAGGATCTGTACTTCAAAGAAGTAATATGCTTTCTGAAAAATTCTTATGTACTCTTCCAGGAAAAAGTTCAGTTGAGTTTTTAGCCAAAGTGTCCTGTGTTTGAGGTTTTAATTACTGTCAACATTGAATTGAGTCCGAGTTTTACAAAATATTGTACTAAGTGATTAACTAACGTGGTAAAAATGTATTTCATAATCACTGAACATATTCATCACTTAGGCTATTGAATGCAGTGTACTGAGAAACCAGTGAAATCCTAATGTTTTTATTGCCTGAATATCTGTGCCTTACTTAGGCCAAAGGAGGCAAAATAGGGGGAGAAGTGAGATAACTTGATCTATAGATAGATAGTAAAATATTTAATAATTTACTATTTCTAATAAATATTGGTGGCCAAATTATAGTTTTGTGATCAGCCTTTAACCTTGTTTGTGTTAGCTATGGAACTGCTATAAATCAATAGGGGTAAATTAATTTTTAGCATCTTATCAGTATTTTTTCTTCATGGTCACTAGATGCAGATCTGTGGTAATTTGGTTTTTTATGTTACTTTTCTGAGCCCAGAGTCACTTCACCTGACTAGGTTAGTCTTCCTAGATAGTCAGGAAAGAGAGATAGGCACCTCCCAAATGCAGTTCAAGTCAGGTGAGCTGTCTCCATCTGCTTGCAGAAGGTCCCTAAGTTGGCTGAACTATTGGCTGACATCAGCTGGGGCTTTACTTCTTAATTTCATTTGTCAAGGCTGGCTGGCTGGCTTCCTTCCTTTCTCTACCCGTTTACAAACCTACAGGCTCTGTCATGTTCTACCTGCTTTGTAGCCTTTCTAGAGCAGACTCTCCAGGGTATGGAAGTACACTTAATTTGCAGTTAACTTAAGGAATTAGTTGTCTGATACAGAGTTTGGATTTTTCAATTTTAAATTACTGCTAAAAAGATCTGTTACTTCTGAAAGTCAGCAAGCAGCCCAGGAAGCTAGATTAAGTTGGGTGGAAGCAAAACAGTGCTACTGGGGGAAGGGCTGAAGGTGAAACATGAAGAGGGGATGAGGAGTAAGTGTCAGGATGAAGGCAGAGTGCAGGAATTCAAAATCTCGGAGCATGCAGAGACAAATGTATCAGCTATAGCTGGGATGGAGAAGGGTTCCATCAAGAAGAAGAGAGCCCAGTGGTACCAGGGCCACTGTTACATGAAGCAAATCTGAGAAGAGGATCTGATCTTGCTGTTCTGGCCCAGCTATCCTAGTCAAGGGGTATGAACAGCTGAGGAATATTTGGCCCAAGAAAATATAATGGAAATTACATTGCCCAATAGACATGAACTGTTTTAACCATGTGATTATGACTAAAATATTTTAGTATTTTTAGAGTCTGAAATCCTAGAAAGGTTTGCATGGATATTTAAAGCTGATTTAGATTTTTTAAAATTTAATTATCTATTTTCTCTTTGTAGTGTCACTACAGGACCCTTCAACTCTGAATGTTACTAGCTTTTTCATACTTGTTGCATTGTGATTCCTTTACCATAGATCACCAGTTAACTTGAAGTATAGTTACATATTTCCTACAAAACCTATGTAAGAAACTTAAACAGTGAAGGTTATAATATATGAGGATTTAAAAACCTATTACATTAATAGCTCAATATGCAATATTCTTCAGCATGTCACAGAATCTGTATTCATCTTTTAAAGTATTAAAAAAAATGCAGCATATTGACTTGTGTGGCTAAAATCTAACCTTTACTTCGCAAAGCTGGAGTATATATTCCTTTATTTTTGGCGAGTAACTTCTGTATTTTTTGATGATTGCTTTATATTCTTCAAGCCTAGCTAAAAGCTTGAATCTCAACCAAAGGCAAAAAACCTTGACCTTAGCCTTGGCAATTCTGTATGAAAACATATAATGTGGACTATGCAAATGCAAATATAAGTTAAGAAATAAATATTTACTCTTCCATAGTCCTTCAGTAAAGATAAATGGGAGAATAAGATCTTCATGAAGTGTTGCAGAATGAAATTAAATAGATATAATATAGTATTTCCTGATATACAAAAAAAATTTCTCATTAAAATTGAATGCCCATGATTTGCCTGTATGACATATCTCTGTCACATGCATCTGTAAGTTATCCTCCTGGGAATGAGGTAGATGTTGGAAGATTGGTTATACTCAGCGTGAATTGCTGCTATGATTTCCAAGGCTAAGGGGAAGTTATGGTAATTACCAGCCTTGACTACTGAATAAGGAACCAGCTCTCAGAGAAACTGTTTCCCCAGTGGGCTTATGTGTTGACAGTTTTTTCCCCCCTTCGTTGTAGCTTTGAAGAAACAGTGGGATACTTTGGGATAAAGCCAAAGCCTGGTGAGAAGGAGATCACACCAAACTACGTTTTCACGGTGTGGTACGAATTCTGCAGTGACTTCAAGACCATTTGGAAACGAGAGAGCAAAAGCATTTCCAAGGAACGGTAAGGTTCTAATAAAGTCATTAATACCATTTTAGATGTCTGGGAAACTGTTCCTTCTCAAACCCAACAAATTATACTCCTATATTTCACAGGCGTCATTGTTTTCTTTCAGATCTAATGGACATCAAGGAAAGATTATTCCCTCAGGGTGTGTTGGAAAATTCACCAAAGGCATGCTGTCCCCACAAAAAGATAAACACATATAATCTGATAAATTACACTTTTGTAACCCCTTCCAATTACTAGCTAGTAAAATGAAAGGGGAGCTGTGCTAATTTGTAACAGATTGCTTCTCTGTGCATTTTCATGTTGAACTAGCCTAAATGAGGCGATATTGCTGTCGCAGACAGTACAGACAAATAAAAGTGAATGCTTTTCCAGTTAATATACTGCACTTGCTTCAAAGGGAAGCCCCAGAGATTCAGGCCACACTTAGCACAGTGTCGAAGCCCCACACTGAATTTACAGCGCTACTTCTGACTTTTGGTGTCCTGCTGAGGACATCAAACTACTTGCCGCTAGATCTCACCACAGTCTCCTGATTTTATTAGTTAGAGTAAAAAAAAAAAACCACAAAAAATCCCCACCACCTTCAATTATTTGTTTGATTTTCTTGAAGAAGGTTAAAATCTTTTACAAAGAAGAAACAATTCCACTAAAAGTGCGCCATACTTACCATATCTCAATTCATTTGAAAAGACCTATAAAGTGGTAATGTGGTCATGCTTTGGAAAAGAATAGATTAATCACTTTCAGCATGATATATAAATCCAGGATCTTATTCCAAATTGGCACAGATTTAGAGAAATATGTCTTAAAAATTATCACCAAAAGTAGTAAACTCATTTGCATTTTTCATTTTGCTCCAAATCAGTGGGACATTTAGGTTCATGTAGATGTAGATTTTCAAAGGACACGATGTAGAAATTATAAATTCCCAATTATCAACCTTATCAACATCATTTTACAGATATTACAGGTTTTAAATGCTTTAAAGTTGTAGCTTTTTGTATCGTCTATGTTATGATTAGATTGATTTTAGAAGCTGACAACTGCAAACATTTACAAAGAATCTTTGATTTCCCTGTGTCTAGATCAATATCCACATATTTTTTACACATTAAAAACTCCGTAAAATAAACAGTCACTAGCATATTGCTATAATCATGCAAAGGATTATCTCAGGGATATATCTTCTGCTGAATCATGACTTGTTTTTGTTCCAAAGGCAGTTAGGAAGAATGCAAATTAACTATCCAAGGAAAAAAATATCTAGACCACATATACATTCCTTTTTATGTAATCAGCACCCTGCTAATGGCATACAATGATCCCTTCAAAGAAACTGATTTTTCAATGCCTTGTAAATGCAAAAAGTTACTACATAACTTCTTAATCTCTCTTAATACAATATTCAAGAAATCTTTGTTTGTAAGTAAACTGTTATATGCTGTGCTTTCCTACTGAGGTAAGATAAGAATTTGTCATGGTCTAATAATTATATAAATAAAATGTACAGCTAAAAATACAGCGCAAATATTTCATAAGTTCCTTTGATGGATACCTGTATTCCTATTCATAAATGTAAAGCAATACCAGTAGAATGCAGAGCACCAGTTATTGTAATACTTCAAAGCACTGGCACTTTCTGGATAGACTGTTTTTCAGAGTTTACTTCAAATTATTTTTTAAAAGTTTCCTTAATCTCAAAAGGACAATTCATTGTCCTTTACATTGAAAATTTGGGTGATTCATCAAGACAATGAGTTGCTGAAATTAGGAGCCTTGTGTAATAAGTAAATTAGAATGACAGAACTGTTTTCATCATCCTAAAGTGTTTTGTGATGTGCTAGTGAAAAGAAGAACCTCATGAAATCAGTAGATTAGAATGATGGAAAAACTATTTTCATCACCTGAAAATGTCCTGTAAAGTCAGGACCGTTTAAGGGTTCTGTTTTACAAAGTGTGAGACTAACAGTTGATGAGCTGCTGTCCAAGGAATTGTGAAAGCAAGCTAAGAGTCATTGTGCACATTGGTAACCAAAAACCTTAGTATGACAGGAATGGACAGCTGTCTTCCTTAACTGGCTAATTAATTGGATGCACTATTTGTTTTGCATTTTTCAAGATTGTAATTTAATTAAAAAATGTATCTGTTTATCATGATCCAATTCTTTTGTTTTGAAGGAAATTTTAAAGAGGAAGAATTGGCAGTGTGAGTCAATGTTTTCAAACGTTGAGGCATTGATATCCTTATGTGAACATGGATTACTCTTCAAATTTTAGGAGGAGCTGCAAAAACTCAGCCTAAGATGTGTCTGAATTAGCTAGTCACATAGATACCTAAAAATGGATTTCATTGTTTGCATTTATATAGGAAAGTTAACATTAGATTATAATTTGTCTTTCAAGAAATATGGCTTAGAAAAATCAAGATTTAATTATGATATGCAGAATTATAATTATGCAAAGGTATAATTGAAAATTTATTAGCTTAAAATGAATAGCAGTAAAAGTGGGACAAAAGATCTGATTCCAAAATTAAAATTTTATACTTAAAACTAACTACTTTTTGTTGTATAACAAACAACTTTAAAAACTCTGAATTTCAGGAAAAACGAGTACTGCCTTGAGCTAAATGACAGCCTCAGCTGCAAGAGCCTGTTTTGTCTAAAAAGTGCTTGGCTCCCAAATGTAACACAACTGTAGAAATCTAATTAAATTTCTATGAGACTTTTTCCTTAAAGTAAAGGAAACACTTCATCTGAGCTGCCCTGCATTTAACCTACCATGAAAATAAATTAGCTGCCTGCAAAATATAGTTGAATCATTGTCTCTTTCCTTGGCAAAATTTGCACACCATTTAGGAATGCAAAACAGAGTTACAGACAGATAACAAACCTAGATTGATATGATATGATATATAAATTACTATAGAGATAAAATGAAGAAAATTTTCAAAACCATATTCCTGATAGGAATATGATGACAATTTTCTTTCAGGCAGTATTCCCTTCAATACTAGAATGCAACTATAATACAATAAAATTTTCTTTGATGATCACCTCTTCATTCCTGACAAACAGCTTAATGTAAATGTGCCATAATACTCACCAAATGTCTATGAATTCAGAATCCTAACAAATATGTATTTATAACAACTTAGATGCATTGTATATATATGAATGCCTGTCTATAAGTCTATTGAAGCATTCAAATCTCTTAAAGTATATTTTAAGAGGATATCCTAGCCAAGTTTGAATACAAGGAAAAGGATAAATACAGAAAAAATACTAAGTCTTATGAGGAGTGGCTGAGGGAACTGAGGATGTTCAGTCTGGCGAAGAGGAGGCTAAGGGGAGACCTCATTGCCCTCTACAGCTCCCTGAAAGGGGGGGTGTAGCAAGGCAGGGGTCAGTCTCTTCTCCCAGGTAACAGTGATAGGACAAGGCGTAGTGGCCTCAAGTTGTGCCAGAAGAGGTTTAGATTGGATATTAGGAAAAATTTCTTCGCTGAAAGGGTTGTCAAGCACTGGCACAGGCTGCCCAGGGCAGTGGTGTGGTCCCCATCCCTGGAGGGATTTAAGAAATGTGCAGATGAAGTGCAGAGGGACATGGCACAGTGGTGACGTGGCAGTGTCAGGTTGATCGTAGGACCTGATGATCTTAGAGGTCTTTTCCAACCAATGCAGTTCTGTGATTCTATGATTCTAACTTCTGTTTGGTATCTCATGTAACAGTTAAGTAATGAATGAGCTTAAGTAACAAGATGAAGTGAGCAAACATTTTAACATACTTTGTAAATCTCACCCCCTAAGTAGTGTCACTAAGATGCTACTTATTCTAGTACATCTACAGTAAATGTTTTCGTAATGTTTTTTCAAAGTCCTCTTTAGATGTTTTCTTGGTCCTTACACTGAGTACAAGACTAAAGTGGATTTCCTATATTCCCTCAAATTCTTTTCTATTCCACCTGATTTCTATAAAGTATAAATGTTGAAATTGGCCACTTTCATTATCATCTAACATAACTGCAGTTACTCACAAGAAAGACGGGAAATTTAACAGAATATTTATTTACCTTACATTTTGACATTCTGTCACTTAGCTTTTGTTTTACTTCAGCCTTTGAACAAGTAATTACTGAACAATTAAAAGTAGTTGAGAAAGTTTATACTTCTATAAGAAGAAATTTACATCTATTTAAATTATTGTCAACTATAATTAATACCTTAATTTTATAATACATTTAAAAGTTTATTTTAAGTTAACTAAAAATAATGGTATGTTGTGTGGTATATCTGCAGATTGGCTGATAACATAATATATGGACCTAAGAAAAGGTCAGAAGACAATTGGTGGTTTAGTTCTGTCCTTTAGAATGTACTTTATTTGTAATTTTGTTTTTTCTGTACCTTATTAATCTTTAATTTTACTTCTAATTTTAATATACTTCTCATCTTTAGTATTTTAATGAAATGCTTTTCAAACAAAGTTATGCTGTTAAATGATTTATACTAATGGCAAATTATTTCTATTTGTGCTAAGGAAAGGTGATAGACAAAAAAGAGTGAACAGACGAGGGATACCTAAGTTGAATTAATGGAGTTTGTCTAGTTGCTAGCTAATCATTCTTTAAGTGTGTGATTTGTTTGTTTTTATATACCTGTTTCAGTAGCAGACTCAGCTAAATGTTGTGCATACATTCAACTTCAGATGTGGGTAAAGAATATTGTGTGTGCTTGTAAGTTTTGATGGAAGGATGTCACAGCATTTAATGGACAATTAAAATCATGTATTCATATCTAGGCTTTTTTAAAATGAAAGTAAATAATGGAAAAAAAATATGAAGATTAGACTTCTGCAGTTGGCCAATTTTATGATTTTGAATTTGATAGTTTTCATACTATTTCATTTTTCTCATTTCAAGGATAGTGCTTCCAAACACAATAGTCAGTTCTAGTATCCTGCACATGTTTAACAAAGAATTATTTTTTATTTATAAGGCACCTTTACAGCATGGGTGCTTCACTGATGTAATTACTGAGCTAACTACTTTCTTAAAATTTATTTTAATCAGATTTTAAAAAACATCGAAGAATTACATTCCTTTAAAATTATGCACTTATGTTTCTGATAATGCCTGCTAATCTTGTCAGTCATATGTTAGCAAAGTGATGGCTTATTTCCTTAGCAGACCAAAGTGTAATATATAATTAGTCTGTCATTTTTATGAGCCAAATATATGATTCAGATAATGCTAGTGAGCTGGTTTATTTTTATTTTGTATTCCAAACTATGTATTCTATTTTTAAAAATCCAGGTTTCCTGGAAATTGTGCAAATACGGAATAAAATACACAGAGCTAGGCCTAAATCAGTGATAAACATCATTTTCTTTTTAAGTCTAGAAGTTTATAATCCCTTGAATTCCTACTTCAGATGAAAATACAGACTCTAAACAATTTAAAACTATTTAGAAAACACTCCTAGGACCAAAGAGAATGTGATCAAAAAGAAAATGTGCTCAAGAGTAGGAAGGAGTTTAGAAGTTGATCCCTTAGTGTGATTCTACTCAGCCTGAATACTGTCACTTGAAATACATCATCATCTTTGCATAAACTTCATAGCTGTGAGAAATAGCATGCTGTCCAGTGGCTGTTGTCATCCATCATTAAGAAGTAAACTGTGCTGTTTAACAAAAAATTTTCAAAAGATGGAAGAGTGTGTTGCCACTTAGTTGTTTACCTCTAGAAACAGGAAACACTAAGTTTTAAAAATAGTTCAGATATAATTAAAAATGTACAGAATAATAATTTCATATTTGAGGGTGTGCTTACAGCTTGGATCAATATTGTAGCTAAATAGTGTTGAAAATAAGTTTACTCAAAAGTAGTGTGACTGTTTCCTCCTGTTCTTAAGCACTGGGAAGTGACACAATACCAATAACTACCCAGCAGAAGCTTCTAAAATATATAACTCGCAGAAGGAATTTTACTTTCCAGCACTGAGCACTGATAAACACAACAATGAACTTATGGATGTGTTCTATATTTTTAAAGAAGTTGTCCAGAATCTAGTTTGCAGCTAGTGTTACAGAAAGGAAGTACACATCAGTAATTGCAGCTATAATCCACTCTCCTTTTTGCTTTTCTTCCAAAATTCCTCAAAAATTGAGTGTGTCAAAAGTGGTTTGAACTGGACATGGTATTTTAAATACTTTTTGACTGGCTATAGCAATTATTTCTGCCAGTGGAAAAAATTAAATAGGAGAAGAAAGTAGAATTTTTCAGTTCAAGAGTGCCAAGAAATGTGTTGTTTATAGTAAAAGACTGATTTGGTGTGCATTAGCGAAAGTTGGTTTGCTGAGTTGTTCTTGTTGCAAAATTTAACTCACATCTTCTTTCCCTCTGCATTTTGCATATAGAATTGTAAAGTAGGAGTTTATAGCGTCAACATTTTAAAGGCACTGATAGCTGGGCAGATCCTATCCTAGGAGTGCCAAGAATTTTCTTGCCTTTTTATCACTGTTTAGCACATCATTTCCCCTGCCCTTTCCACTGTCTGTAAGGGGAGAGTCAAGTCTCTTTTTGTTAAATTCTCTGTTTCTCCTTTTCCTCCTGATAAAACATTCTCATTGGATTCTTCTTGGTAAATCCCCACAGAAACAAGGGTTCTGTATGAAAGACCCTAGGAGCAAAATGCAAGAAACTGAGGAATCAAACCTGTGTTCTTTCCTCTTACCTCAGTAGTGTTTCCAGTAGACTGGTCTGTAGCTGCGCACAAGACAAGTTTAACCCCTAGACAAGAAGCCCTTCTAATTTGCCTCTCCTCCTATTACCACATCAGAGGCTGGTCAGTCAGTTACATGTAAATCAATGGGAAAAACATTAAGGAAAAACTGGCAGATGCTTTCATTTCAAGGTTTTCAGAGGAAAAATAATGTGTAGCCTAGCAAATGGCCTACTAAAATAGTATATTGTATGTGTACAACAGCCTGAGCCAACTAGCTTTTGATTTTTTTCAGAGGATTATCTTCTTGCCTAGACACTGCAGCATTTTTGGTGGGAAGATACTCCTGGATAAAACCTGGATACTCCATAAAACCCAGATCCTTCAAGAACAGAGAAATTGTTTGCCTGGTGACATTTTCAGTGAGCAATAGAGGCAGACTGACCTCTTGCTTTTGATTTTCTCTGTTTAAAAATGTACTCTGATCTACTTTTGTTACTTAAGTGCCTTTGAATAGTAATAGCAGTTTGCTGGGCTAATGTGCCTCGAAAAAGTTGTGGTGATTATTCTACAGCTAGAGTATATACAAAGCATAGCCAGAATCAGCTTTATTTTCTTTGAATCTAACAATGTGTTTTCTATGTTTTTTTTTATTTATTTCAGAATTAAAGTGGCTCAGCAATCAGTAAGCAAGTTAACTGCAGAGAAGAAAGTTGAAACGAAGAAAATCAATCCTACAGCTAGCTTGGTATGATGTGTTTCTCAGTATGATATTCAGAAGGGTTTTTATGACACTATTCTTGTAATTCGGAATGATGGTGGGTTTGTGCTGTTGTTGAAGGGTGTCATAGTATACTTAGTTTGAATGTAGCAGAGTGATTTTCTTCCCAAGGAGAAATCATTAAGCTTATGCCCTATGGTAGACCAACAGTTAAGTTTAAAACTTTGTTTAGTTGTGCCTAAGCATGGCTACGCTATTTTAGATAACAAAGTATGGTAAGAGCTGCTTTTCTCGTTTCTTCCCCTCTTCCGCTGAAATCTTTTGTATCTTCTTCCATGCTTCATAGTGCACTGAGGCTCACTGCACATATTTGTACAATGGCTGAGTGTCAGGTTTTTTTACAAAACTTTAAAAAATCTTATTTGCTCTTGAATAATGGTAGAAGGGATTAAATCCCCATTTTGTTCTTTGCTATTTCCCAGGTTTTTTGATAAGACACAAAAAGAGGACTAATAATTTACACTGTAGATAAAGTCTTTTTTGTCTGTGGGCAAGGCACATAGGTTAGATCAGCATTTCTCAAACTGTAGGAAGTAAGAGACCAAGGGAAGGAAATGTACATGAAGGAATCAGTATATTATTTCCATTCCCAGCAGAGTGTATCAGTTGCAGGAGAGGTGGCAAAGATATGAATGACTACACTTGCTTGGGAAGAGGTCATTAAACAACAACATTTAGCTACTGCTAAATTAGAGCCTTTATGTCAACAGAAACCATTCCAGACAAGAGAAGGTATTAGATTCACATGAATTTGAAACGTATCTGGTTTTCTTTAGCTGCCCTGGTCTTCACAGAGCTGTGTATTTTCAAAGGTACACAGTATTTGACAAGTGTGTAGCTAAAGGAAGCTCAGTTTTTCTACTGTAAGTAATGAACTGATCCTGAGCCTTCCTTGAGTGTTCCAGGCATTATTTTTTTTTATTTTTTTTTTAATTAAAGAAAACTCTAATCTACTGTGACTTGTTTAGTACTTCTCAGTCTTCTAGACCAAATGCTCACAGCAACTTGAGAGGGGATGGAAAATTATGGACAAGAATGATAATAAAACTCTTTTTCTTTAACAGAAAGAAAGACTACGTCAGAAGGAAGCCAATGTGACTGCCAACTGAAAGAAGAAAGATAAAAATGAGTGTGACTTCTTACCTTGCATGATGCTTTACTACACCCATGGCCCAGGGGGCACCTTATGTTAGATACTGAATTCTGCTTTGCTGATCTGTTCCAAGACAATCCACTAAAGACTTTTCAGTCCCTCCAGAGGGGTTTGTACATTCAGTGGAGGGAATTCTAAGAAAGTTTGTACATGGGAAGTCAAAATTATTTTCTGTAACTCTTCCTTACATTGCTTAAAATGCATCTGGTTGTTAATGGTTATTTAAAGTACTCTGTGCATAATGCATTAATATGGAAGAGCTAAAGTGAGCATTTTGGATGCTGAGTTAAGTAATGACTAACAACCTGTAGTTCATTTACAGGGCTTTGTGTAGATAAGAGCAAATAGGCCATTCAGCTCAAAAAAGACTATTATACTTTTTGTTACTTCAGCAGTGACTGAGGTAAAATTAACTGATTCTAAATAATTTTACAGTGTCTAAATATTGGATGCATCTTTCTAAAACTGATTAAATGTAATTATAGATTTATGCTGTATTTTACTATAAATATTTTTATAGAAGCTTCAGCTTATGCCATACATTGAAATGGAAACAATATTTTGCACATGAAAAGGAATAGCTTCAAATTCTTTAGTTTTATGATTGATGGCATAACTGATTCATTATTTTTATGGTTTTAACCTAACATTTCCTAAATTTTGAGCTTAAAAAAAAACCCTATAAAATGTATATTTTTATTTCAGTATATATTGAAAATATCGATTCTGTAAAATGATGGTTTTATTAGTCATTATTCATTGAACTAAAATACAATAATATGTGCCCATGAAGTTACACATTTGCCATTAAATCTCTGGCTTTCAATTCTATTTGAAAGCTTTCTTTTAAACAGTGAATATCTCACTCCAAAATATATTATGCAGCCTGCTCTTGTCCCCCTATATTGGTATGAAGAATGCGTCCAGCATACATATATGTGTATATATAACATTTAATAAGTAAAACTTGAGGAAGAAATAGAAGTCTCACTGTCCTCCTGTAACATTATAACCATTGCCTGTAATGTAGCAGAGCCTGAAAAAAACCCAACATACAGAATATCCACTGTTACCTGAAGATTCTTACTGCGTTTTAAGGATTTGGATTCTTAGAAGGAGAGATCTTGAAGCAGAAATTAAGAAGATAAAACAGAAAAGTGATTTTTAAACACAAGTAGGTAACAGCCTATAAATAAGAACAACAGACTGGAGACAGCTTCTGCTTGCTGTCCATGAGAGAAATCCCCTCCTTCATGATAATGGTGTCTGAAGTTGGTTACAAAGAGAAATTAGGTGAAGTCAAAAAGTACAAAAAGGTAACAGAGAGAAGGTGTTAGTCCTTTGCTTAGAAGCTGGAAAGAATATACATGAGACAGATATGGGTTATCCATACAGCAAATTAGACAGAGAAACTGTGATAAAACCTAAGGCAAAGTCATCCCTAGAAGTGTACAATTATTAAGGAAAACACCAGTTGTGGAGACACCCATTCATGAATTAAATTGAAGATTTCATGTATTGCAGGGTTCTTAAATGAGTATCTCATTCCTGCGTAAATAAAAATAAGGGAATAAACATTCCCTTGCCTGTTTTGGAGTTTCTAGCTGCTGCAAATACACTCAAGATGTGTAAGCATAATTCTTTTGAAAACAGTCAATAATATACCAACAAAAAAAATCTAATTTGTAGTTTGACTATTCCCATTGCCGAGAAATAAATTCCAAAGATATAAGTTTTCTGTCTTCCACCAAATAGGTAAAGTACCTTTGTTTCCAATTTTATTAATGAGAAACAATAGGAGCAATAATGCTTATAAAAGCCAAAGAACAAGAGCAAACAAGGCAATTCTGATGAGTGCTTAAGCGAACAAGTATTGAGTTTTGATAGGGTTTTCTATCTCATGAAGATAATGTATATTGCCATTTGACTTGATTGGGAATTTTTCAGTGAAATGTTTTGCTTGAAATATTAACAAGAGTAGTACTGTTTATTAAAAAGGATTGGTCTTGAAAATTCTTATTGGAAATGTATTATGGAAAAAATTTAAATTATTGAAATATCCTGTTTCAAAGTTTCTAAATGTGAAGTTTCATTTTTCAGTTCAAATCGACTTTTCATTTTGAAATGTTGAAAAATGTATATAAAAAGGGATTAAAATTAAAATTATTGATGTAAAGCATTCCTTGATCAGATTTATAAGTCTTTTATCAGATTCTTTTTTTCAGATTATCAATTTGCCAAAGTTTTGAGAATTTGGGCTATTTTTCTCAGAAGATTCAAAGACTTACAATATAGCACAGAGACATTGATTCTTCCTTATCTTCAATTGTACTCATTTTCTTCTCAAGACAGAGATTTTGATTCCATTATTCACCCATGACTTAAATCCTCTACTACTAGTTACACTGTTTTTAAGTAAAAAAAATAATTCACCTGAACTGTTTGATTCATTCTTTTAATCGAGACTTCAAGACTCTTGAATTGATCAGCTAAATATCCCACTTACACCTCTAGTGATATCCAGAAGTGTCTTCAGATGGTGATTGAAGTGACAATGGTACACCTGCTGACGTTAACTAAAATGTTGTATTAGAGAATAGATTAACGGCTATTATATATCTCTGTATGCTGTTTAATTATGAGATATTTAGGCACTACAGACATAGCAAGTGAGCATCAACCAGCATTCATCTTGGTGTCACCATCACCAAGAGTTATGTTTTAACCTTGCATTTAGTTTGGTGCCTCACTTTACCCTGAGCTTTCTAGTTTGGGAGAAATAGAATGAGAGAAGGAGAAAAGAAAGAAAATAAAAAGATGGAATAGAACAGAAGTCTCTGGTACATGTCTACATTGCTGTCAAGGAAGTAAAAGTAAAAGTGTGGACTAAATTAAGCCAAGCAGCAATAGCTAGATGCTAACAATTATCCAGGCTGCATAATTTAAAATACATAGAAGTCATTTCTGTGACCACAAAGTAGATATGGCTTAAAAGGTTTCTTTTTCTTTTTTTTTTTTTCTTTTGTTTTCAACTCTTCTATTACTGCCAAGCTTCTCAAAGTCTGTAAAACAAAGCACTATTAAAACCCATATTACACAGTAGGTGTCTATTACCCAGGAAAATTGTATACATTACTGATTTATAAATGAAATTATTAGGAAGAATTCATTTTAGATTAGTAAATATCAATAATTTGTGAAGTGCTCTTTACCTTATTTGCAACATTACTACTTACTGATTTTAAAATGAAAGACCTTTTAGTATCTTTGAGATATTTTGACAATGTAAATTATATTTTCATTATGTTTTTAGTAATCTATGAAAACTACCCAGCTGTTTTGCCATGACTAACCCGTATAAATGTTTTATCACATGCTTTATTACAGGCTTGTAAGCATAGAGATTAAGTATTATACTTTTGTATTTACCTTAGAATTTTTTTGCAGCAAACAGAAATGGTATGATCTTTGATTTCAGCACATATAGGAAATTAAAGTAGAATGGATGGAATATTCAGAAAACAGAGAGAAAAATAATTTAACATCGTAAGCAGTTGTAGGAAGGATAAAGTTTACACAGGATTTCAACCTTTCCGAATTGCTGAGGATGTCTCCTCCAACCAATTATAAACAGACAGGCTATCTCTGACCAGTCTTTTTTCTTCTACATGAAACTTCAATGAAATATTTTTTTTCCATATGACATACAGGGTTCTTATTGCCCTGGTTTTCCAGTAAATTGTTAGCAATTGCTTTCTTAGATCTAACATCCTTCCTAGTTGATGAATATGGGGCAGTGGAAGACTGTGTACTTATTTAGTAATACTATTTCTTCATTGCTTCATGTCAGTATCTTAAAAATGGATGCCTTAATCTTGTGTGGGTGTGGAATTTCAGAAATATCCAAGCAAGTTAGAAATAATAATCTCATTGCAGCACTGATGTGTTTTTGAAAATCCACCTCCTTAATCTGTTTAGGCAGCAGTCTAAGCTTATTATTTCACATCATATCCACCTAGTTTTTCCTCATTCTTGGCCTTGTTCAGTCAATCTTGGTCAATATTGTTATGGATCTCATTCTTTCTTTTTGTTTCTTTTTCTTTCTCTCTCTCTTCTTCTTTTTTTTTTTTTTTTTTTTAAACACCTTTTGAATTTATTAATGCCAGTTAGTGAATTTCATGATTTGCAGTCTGGTGAGTTCTTATTGGCATTCTTCTTTTTTTGAAGATTAGGCTATGTATTTGTGTATCAATGTAAAGAAAATTTAAAAAAAAAAAAACCTTCAGAGGTAACTTGATTATAGTCAGTAAGTTGCTTCAAAGAGAGAAAATACTAGGAACTAAACGGTTCCTTGAGCCAGCAAGGAAAAATATAACAAAATCAGTATAAAAATTAAAAAGAGATAAATTAAAACTAGTAAAAAATTACAAACTATTAGTAATGAGGCTAGTTAACCAGTGGAAGTTAGAAAAGATAATTTTAGTTTGTCCATTTTCTGGTGCTTTCAAATAAGTATGGAGCATCTTTCTGAAAGGTTTGTGTAGTCTAATACAGCTTATTGGACTCAGTTCAGATGTACCTAGGTGGCATCCCATATCTACTGACTCACCAGTTCAAGTAGTTCCTCTAGACAGAAAAATGTAAGAATAAGTATGTCAAAAAACCTAATAAAATATTTTTTCTTAGCTGTAATGGAATATTCTTATCCAAGCTAGAAGAACTCTTTGTTGTGATTTTAAACTATCACAAATAGTGTGGTGTAGAACAACATAATGCAGGAAACCATTGTCAAATTATAAACGTTTGTATTTCAAAACATTAATTAATTAATATGTCTGATGCATCTTGTAGTATTTACATGCTCTGGAATTTATATGCTCTGGAATTCAATACTTTCATTCTGCTAGATGTCATCTCAGAGTAAATTAAAGGCAGCAATTTATTTTTTTCTTCATTAGATATTTCTGGTTAATTTAATTTCATACTTTGTCACCTCAATTTCATCTTCAACAATCTAATATTGAGTTAATACAAAGTGGTTTTATAGAGGCTGATAGTGTAAGCGCTTGTATATGCAAACTGTTTTATTTATGTAAGTATTCCTGTGGCCCACACAGTAAAAAATATCCATAGAGGACCTTAGGGGATTATGGAACGGAATAAAATCTCTTTTAGCATCTTGTTATGAGAATTATCCTGAACTTTCCCAGTATGGGACATGGATGTTTTTTCTGTGGTAGGAACTGCCTCAAAAGGTTTTGGAGCTCTGGGAGCTTTTGGAGGATGGAGGATGTTGCTTTAGCCATCATTGCTTTAGCAATTAATTCCTAATAATATGGCTTCTCTGGAGTTACACTGCAGTTGAATTCCCCAAACCAAGATTGCCCCAGGAATTCCTGGAAGGGAGACTGGAAAATACTGTCAACAGCCATACATTTTTAAAACTGAAAGAGATCATAGTTGTATTTTCAGATTAAAGTAAAAGCTAGCAGACTCGTTCAAAATAGCGGAAATTTTGTATAGTTGTATGTGTCCTTTAATTAGGTTCTATATATTTCAGAAATTCTGCATTCATATATGAACTTCATTCTGTGGCTGTGTTCTAGTATTTATTGCTCATATGATTATTTAATATGGACAGAATCACTTACATATTCTTAAGTCTTTTATTGTGCTGCGACCACTAAAATGTTGAAGGAAATGACCTCAAGTTGCACCAGGGAAGGTTTAGATTGGATAGTAGGAAAAATTTCTTCACTGAAAGGGTTGTCAAGCATTGGAACAGGCTGCCCAGGGCAGTGGTGGAGTCCCCATCCGTGGAGGTATTTGAGAGATGTGTAGATGTGGTGCTGAGGGATGTGGTTTAGTGGTGGACTTGGCAGTGCTGGGTTAATGGTTGGACTTGATGATCTTAAAGGTCTTTTCCAACCAAAATGATTATATGATCCTATGATTCTATGACTACAAAAACTGTTGAGAGATCCATTAACAGAGTTCCAACATGCGGTTGTATTTCAGGTTTCCCAGTGTTGTCCTGCCAGGAACTTTCATATTTTTCCTATAGGTAAGAAGAGTTGAGCTGCCATGCCATCTGAGTTCTCAGCCTTTCCTAATCATAAACTAGTACTTGTAGCTTAGGGCCAACTGATGGGGCCAGATTCTATCCTCAGTGATAACTGTTGTCTTCGCTGCAATTGGAAGTTAATTGGGGGACAAAATTATTCTGAAGATGGCAGGTGGGGTGTTTTTGGGATGTAAGTAAACTGTAATGTATTTAGTAAGTTCAAAGTCCTAAAGAGTGCTGACAGTCTGAAATTCATGTGCTATATTGACTTTGACAGACAGCATCCTTATCAGTTAAGACTTCAGGAAGAGGTGCTGTAACATCTGTTCACTGGTTGATAGTTTCTTTAATCTTTTTTTGAATCTTCAACAAGATGATTTTTGTAAATCTGCAAATTATGCATTTGAAAACTTTAAATGGCACATTTCTCTCTGACTTTTCCCAATGGGACCAAGCGTGTAGGTCAGTATTTTTATTTTCTCATTTGGCATGCTGTAAATACATTCCATTGTAGTTGGACAAATGCTCATCCTGAGCAACTATCCACAGACAATACATTTTAGAAACTGCAGAAACTGTGTAGAGATCAAAGAATATAGCACTATTTCCTACTGCTTGGAGCATCAATAGTCAGCAAATGAACATATATATTGTACAGCACCTGATGCTTATTTCTTAGTTGTAAAGTAGTTTAAGGAATGTATTGCCATTAGCAGCTAATCACTATAAACTGGATAAAAGCCATGTTATTCATCTTATAGGTCTTATTTTTTTCTTCTTTATTAGAATACAGTTTTGTGCTGTGGGTATCTTCTAGATTTTAGGGGGAAAGATATCATTTTGTAATGAATCAAAATGGTTTTAGAACCATTAGTCTAGAATAGAACAAGGTCACAGTTCTATTCTAGACTTTCATATCTGACAGGAAGGTGAAGGAATAAAACTGCTTTCATTCCACATTAAAAAATACTTCTTTTTTGGTTGCTTTTCATTCAGTTATTCGTTTTGTGTTACAGTCCAGTGTGTTTTAGAAGGGCTGTAAAGCAATTAGAAGGTTCAGCTATGAATCTCATTCCTTAAAGATTCCCTCTAATGTTTAAATTTAACAAACTAGCATGGGAGACTCCTCCCCTATCACCGTTTTTTCTCAGCAATTCATAGAAATCCCCACTCTTCTCCTTTTATTAAAAGTGAAGTCACATAGTTACCAAACTGGTTGCTAAAGGTCCAAGAATAACTGAACTACTGGGTGACGAGGGATCAGTTCACTTCCAAACCACAATAAAGACCTACACTGCTTTACCGTGTGTGAGTTGAACCTTCATAATTCACCTAAGTTGAACACAACTCAGTTTCAGAGAATTAGACAATCAATACAGTGTTTTCATGCATTTCTGTTACTTACCATTTTACAAGAAATGAATAGGTAAGAAAGTCTGTCTCTCTGAGCAGGAGGGAGAACTTGTGCATTTAGTGACATAATTAACTTCTGCTTGACTCCAGACCAGAAGTATGTGTGATATGGGAGATGCATCTGAGTGTTTTGGTGTTACGTTTTATATATATTTTCTATCACTTATCCAGAGGCCAAGAGACTCAGTAACATACCTAAAATGAAAATGTTGGTTAAACACAACATAAAGCTCCCTATTTATTTCTAGTGGATTTTCATTTGAAGTCCATCCTCATGTAACTTCCTATTGAAGTGTTTGGGTTGGTTTGTTTTAATTAAAAGAAGATATTATATCAGATAATCAAGCCAGCTTATCTTGGACAAGCTTCTAGGGGGGTTTGAGTGCTAGTTAGGTAAACATGCTCAACAGGTCCACTTGTAACTACTGGAGCCCTAACAACACCATTTCATCTGTGTATAGCTCAGAAAAGGGAGAGACTTGAGAGGGAAATTTAACAGGTTTTTAGGTGTCAAGTTCATAAAAGCTATGTCAAGTGAAATACATTCTTGTAATAGTGCACTGGTTTTGAAACGTCAGTGATATCTATTGCAAAGGAAGAGAAAATTCATGTTCCATGTGAGATGGATAAGGACTGTTCACAGAGAGTTGGTAAAAGTACTGTTTCTTGTAGGAGCTCTCAGCAAAGCTGTAAATGCCCAGCTGATGACTGGTAACATGTTGCCCAGGAGTAAGAGTTGGTTTTATGTTTTTTTCAAAATATGTATTTATTATAATGAAACTGTATTTTTGGGGGTATGTCAGTGTCAAGAAGAAAAGCTGCCCCTGTCATTGTACTCAGCTATTACTGTCTGTACAAGCGAAAAGTTTTGCCATATTCAGAAGTTATAGGAAGCAAAAATGGAGAAATATAATTTTGGGAGGAATCAGAGTTGGCCTCTGGAAAGTGTTTTTAGTAGAATTATAGTATGATTTTCAACTTTCATTTAGTTATTTTGAAATTTTTTTAGTTTTCCTTTCCAGTCGTTTTGAGTTGAATACTTGCACTGTTGAACGTTATTGTTGTTGGTACTCTTCCCTCTCTTCTCTCCATATGACTCAAAACCATCAAAATACAGGCCTCTTTGGCTGGTTAACTTCTCTTTGAAGATGTACCAAAACAGCAAATTCTCTCACAAAGCTATTAATATTCTCTGTGTACCTAGCAAGTTGCACAGACATAACAGGGTTTAAGTCTCTCATGTCTATATGGGATTTGCTTTAAAAAAATCATAGTTTTGCTTGAATGTTCACGCATACGCTCAGCAGCTAAATATTTGCTGTCATTTGAATTGAGCTCAACTTTGCATTTTTCATCCCACAAAATGTACAGCAAAAATAATGGAATACTAGTGTGGTTTAGATTTTTTATTTTTCAAGAATCAAACTCCTTTGGGTAGTTCTTGACTAAATATGTTATAAATGTCTTAAAAGAATAAGCTAAATAGATTCAGGTGCTTTTTTTCCCCTTCACATTATAATTATATACGTGTGTGTGTGTGTGTTTCTACTACGTATCTGAAAGTTTAATTTTCTCAAAAAGCAAGATGTGCATATGATTAACTTTGTAAAAGTTATTGTAGTAGAATGGAGTATTTATTTTTAAACTCTTAAGGAGCCATTGACTGTAAATAAAAGGCTATATTTTCCTCCTCAGTATTTTTGTTCATTTTATCAATTGTATTTTTGTATACAAAATATATTGTTGACATACTGTAGGCTTTTCTGTTTGAATAATTCTGTCTAAATAACATTTTTTAATTATGGTGCTTTACTGATCCAGTTAATAGTCAAAGTTCAGTGTGCTTGTTAAAAAGACACACAATATTTTGGGGATCTGCAAAGAACTCAAATATGTAGCTTACTGATGTAAACTTCTTGAAGATATTTTAATAAATGCTGGGGGGATTGGATCTGAAACAATTTGCACACACGTCTGGGGATGTGGATTTCCTTTACTTCTCATGCCACTTTTGGCAGCTTGTCACGTTTCCGAATATAATATATTGAAAAGCTTTTCACTGTTTTTCAGTAACTCAGAGCATACTGTCCACAAAATTATATTGAAATATTATCTCAAAGGTATGTATCATTCATGTCTCCACACACTAATATTTGGACTCCATTACCTGAGGCAAAAGAAATCTATAAATTACGTTATAATTTTATCTGTATTTTACAGTTACTTGTAATTCTCCAGGCTGATAGCCTAGGAAACCTTACTATACGTAATTAGATTTTTTTTTTCCCAGTTTCCCTACAGTCAGAATAGAAAACAATTACAATTTAAACATAAACTTTTGCAGTAATTTCATCCAGCAACTGACCATTGGGGGAGTATAGAAACTGGAAGCACTTTTGACAAGATGCTCAGCAACTCTCCCAAGATTTGTATATTGTAGCCAGTTTTGAGGGGGGTTTTGGCATCACATATCACATAAATTTAAAATAGAAAGACTGTGATTTGGTTTTATACATTTCTGAGAACAGTATTAGTGTGTTTGTTTGAAAATCATTATCCTTAGCCAATATGAGGTTGGAGTGATCATGTCAACAGAGAGTAAGAGCAAAGATACGTTATGAAGGACCTCACAAATCATAACAACCTACTCAGATTAAAAGAGGGAGTCAGTGGAGATACTCAACAAATCTACAGCAGCATGATCAAAGCAACGGTTTTTGGTTTGAAAAGTTGCATTTCTCATTACAGAAGAGACTACTGCACTGGGACTGGAGAATAGACAAGATCCTGAGCAAGGATTTCGGCTACGTAAAGAGTAAGTGATACCAAATAGAAATGATCACCAAGATGTAGACATTAACCAAGTATGAAGAACTGTTTGCAATTAATTTTCTGTAGAAGAGAAGGGGACACATAGGTATTTGGAAAACTTGCTAGATGCTTAAATACCACAATGATGAGCATGTTAGAAATATCTAGATAGTCACTGAACAGTTAAGCAAGTATGTAATGAGTTAGACCATCCTGATTAAAATTAGCTAAGCCAAAGCAATCCAACTTGCTTTGGGACAGTTGCTCTCTTTTCCTTCTCTTATTATTATCGTCTAGTTTCTTGATCCTTTAAGACAATAAAATGGTGGGCTGCTGAAGAGACAGATGTTATAAGCTTTTTTGCTTGGAATCCTACTGATATGCCAAGATGTCAGATGACTCTTTTTCTTTATCCACATGAACAATTGCTTTAGTGTTCATTAAGAACCTAAATTTGACCCTCGGGTCCAAAAGAAGTGTTGGAGTCCGGAAGTTCTTGAACTGTCGTTATGCTTCTTGGAATCCAGGATTTTTTTCAGCAACTCATAAGATCTAGCCAAAGAGCAGTATTTCCCATAGTGCTGTGCCAGTTATTCTGAGGGGGAAATACCACATGCAGGGAAGCAAATACAACAGATAAAGTGAATTTATTTCCAAGAATAAATCTACATAACAACATCAAAGTTGAACAGAAATCCAAAATATTGAGACCAATCCTGAAGTTCAAAATAAATGCTACTCTTCTGAATACACAAAGTTCTCATCAGACATAAACCTGGTTTTCTATGTTGTAGAATTCTTCATTATTTAATTGTTAATGTGTTTCAGCTCTAGGGTTATTGAAAAGTGTTATTTCATAAATACAGAATGAATTTATGATAGACTGCTGTTAAGTACTATAATACAAATTGTGTGCTTCTAATTAATAGGCAGATTAGATTCATCCAATGAAATAAATTCAGAGAGGAATTGTTTCATATCTGTAAATATTATAGTTATTTATCCATGGGTTAAAGTTGGAGACAAAAGCAGGCAGTCCCTACGTTATTTTATTTATAAATATGCAGAGATATATATGCAATATGTATATTTTAATACATATACGTACACACGTCTCTAGTACAAGCTATGCTATTTATATGCTAAAAGAAAAATGATCCAGTGATCTAATATCTACAGTTAAGTAATATATAATGAGATTTTCATACATCCATTAGTTCAGGAAAGAATAGTTAGCACAAAATATTAAAAGCCGGAATACAGTAGTTAGTGAAATAATGTCAAAGCAAATGAGCTGATGACAGTAGCATTTGAGATGTGCTTGTCAGAAAACTTTAATCAAAGCAGATTGGGGATTTCTGTGTGTAACCTCTTTCATGAGACACATCCCAAGGTGCTTTGCAAAAATAATGCAATTAACAATGCAAATATTGATGAATACTCTAGGTCAAACAAAGCAGTCCTTGGTCTTGAGAGTACCACCACCATGAGTCAACACACCAAAGGATTCCTGATGTAAAAAAAGTACTAGCCACACAGCCAGCCAAATTGGCTATCTGCTTTTCACTCCAGACTCTGTTTTTGGGAAGCATGAAAAAAATATTCAAAACTATTTGCAAGTCTCGGTTTTGCTTTCTACATAATTTTTGCATTTCATTGTGTCTATTTGCTCTGGGTTTTTTTGCATCTTGCAAACAATCTTTGGCACATTCATAAATGTGCCAAATCTTTTCTGTAAGGCAGTGAATGAACAGGTGTAATGGGCTTCAGGGTTTTCTGGTTTCCATATAGGCTATCTATGGTATGGGCTACTGCTGGAAGAAATACTGCTCTTGTATAGGTAGTTCCCACACACTTAAGGAAAGTTAGGATCTTTCAAGCTTGGTCTTACAGTACTGTTTTATCTATCCCTGACAAGCGAAACTAAAACTCCACAGATCACAGCTGAAGACAGTCTCAAAAGACACGAGTGGTGATTTAACTTTTACAACTTATTCTTTCTGAGTGAAACTTGTTTAGGCATGCTGGGCCTTCATGAAAACCCTCTGCAGCTTCTGAAAAAGAATGTGAGGGGTGAGTGAGGAATAATTTTTTCAATCGCAGTGTGTTATAAGACTTCTTTTTTTTTTTTTTTTTTTTATTCTTTTGCATTGTTTCCTCTTTGTAAATTTTTCTCTTCCTCTTTCTCCCTCCCTGTTTAACAAACCATTACTAGTTTCATGTGCATTTATCCAGCTCCAACATTTGTTCATTGTTAATAATGAAATTTATTCAAATTGTAAGTTCCAGGACTGCAATGATTAAGCCATTTGAAATGGCTCCATTAATTGATCTCCAAAATTCTCAACCAGATTATTAGTCATGCTTGTAAGCATTTGTATTAATACTTAGAAATTTTTATTTCAGACTCTATTAGTCACAGAGTCAGGCACAAAAACCTACCACACAATTCATAACTAATCAACCATTGAGAAGTCTACAATTACGTAATCAGCTGAACAGTAAAATTTGAAATTAACTTGTTATTAAAAGCTTGACCCACAAATGGCCATATAAAGTGAGCTCCAAAGGCCCATGAGTTAAGGGAAACATTTTACAATTTTTATGTCTATATTTTTTATCTTTTGCTTCTCTTATTAACCTCAAAAAATGGCAACATGATGATGTCTGGAAGGGCTCTTTGCCAGTCTCACTTGCAGCATCTATAGCAGTATTTTGCGCTGTTGATTGGTTATGAATCAGACAGAAGTATGGTGTGCCTTTTTTTTTTTTTTTTTTTTTTACTTTGAGCACCTTTGATTTCCACTGAAGTGTTGATGAAGACTGGCAGTGGTATTTTTATGTGATTCAGAGCAGGCATAACAACTCTGTCTTTGAGAGATGCAATGGTATGACGAAAATGTTCCAAGGAGGCTGTGCATTCATGGTATAGGATAATAGGGTTTTAATTACAGATCACAAAATCCTTTCAGATGTTTGAGGTGTATGCATTCCCAAAACATTACTCCCCTTAGAGTAGAAGGGAAATCAGAGTTTCCAGAAGCTGAGAAAAGAGTGAAGATTCTTAAAAAGAGAACAACTTGCATATGAATCTAAAGATCCTATTCCAGCTGGGCAGAAAATCTGGATATTTTCCAAAAGCAAGATTCAATATAAACTTGCATCACACTGTGATGCTAGTGTGTCTTTTCCTGTAAGCAGCATGGAACAGCTGACAATCATTCACCTTACTTTGGCAGACATTTTTTGAGAGAAAAGGGGAAAAGGCAATATTAATTTTTAAGTAATGTGAGCACAAGAAATCTGAAGCCCAACTGCCCCTTTTCTCCTAGGATTGTGTTGAGCCAATTCCCAAAGCATCCTTCTGAAAACGTATCCTTTGGACTTTAAAAAAAAAAAAAAAAAAAGGCAAAACCCACCCTCTTGTACCCTACTGTTTTAGTTCCCTGTGTGAATCTTCTGGTTTGATTTAGGAATGTGCTGCTTGGTTCCCATGTGCATTGTTGTTGTAGTATTTACTTTGGAAGGAAAAGTGAGTATACGGTTCACGCCTTAACCTTGTCAAGCTTCCCCCTTACCAACTTGAACTGACACCATACAAATTCTGAAAGGAAAGGCCACAGCCAAAATTAATCATAAACATTAACCATAAAATATTACTCTTGACCCTACCAAGGGGCAGACCTCTAGGAATAACATCCTGCTCCTTAAGAAAATAACATCCCTCTCCAGCCGAGAGGAGCAGCCGATCTCATCTATGCATGACGGACGTGCTGACCTGTGCCTCAGGGAGTAACATCCGATTTCAACTCAGAGGCTAACAAGCACTCCAGGCCTTACATTATGGAAGTCCTTCCACAAACACAGCCCTACATATAAGCTTTGGCAGCTTGCACCATCTGCAGAAAACAAGTCCTGTCCAAGGTTGTGCTGTAAGATTAGGTTTTTGTGTGAAGCCAAACAGAATAAGGCTGAAGCTGGAAAAATTAGAACTGCCACCCCAGCTTCCAGGCTGTTTTGACCTGAATGAAAACCGTTTATATACTTCACATCATTGTACCAACAATGAGCCCTGAGGAAAGGCTACAGTCTATAGCTCCTTTGTAATATTTCACTTGAATAGACTCTATGCTTAGTTTATTCTAAATGGCATAATCCACAGATTGAAGGACCATAGCTATCAGGCATTATCTTGTTCAGCAGCAAACTGAAATACAAACCTCAGAAATCTGAAAAACCCAGAACCAAAACATATTGCCCAACACTAACTTTATTTGGAAAAGAAATAATAGGTCAAAGAACAACTTACTTTTTTGCAAGTCACTGGAGATGAGTCTTAGGTGCCTAATCAAGCCAGACCTGCAACACTGAATGAAGTGTTTCCTAAATAACACAAAAATCTGAGTGTGGAGGAATAAACCAGATTGCTTCCCAGGAGACGTTGGTTGTACTGGCACTGACAGTGAGAGATCTCGGTAGCGAGCTATTGGAACTTGTGTCAAGGATGCCTTGCAGATAGATTTCTGGTATTGCACTCCTCCCTGTATCAATTCCCTTGCCAGCAAGGACAAGACAGAAGAAGCACCAAAGCCCACTTTGCAGGGGTTCCCCTCAGCATAAACCCCCTCCTCAGCGTCACCTCATCAGGTGATTTTGGTCCTCCTTTTCCCAATGTGTCAGACCCAGATGGAAGCTGAGCTGCTGCTGGGGCAGGCAGGCTAAGTGCGAAGAGAACCAGGGAAAGAACAGGACATCATTCCTAAATGTTGATGTGCTCAGAAATTATGTGATGTAACTGTTAGAGAAGATTAAAGGACTCTTGTTTTTCCCTATGCTGAGACAGAAAGCAGGGTTTGTCTCACCCATTGAATGATGCTAATTAAAGAAACTTGAAGCTTTTGCAATTAAATCATTACTGGTAACCACGTTTGTGAGGTTAAAACTTATCTGGGATCTCTGTGCTACACTGAAGTGCAGCTATGCCTGTGGCAAGTGAATGTGACAGATTTGATAGCGATTACTGCAGTGTCATCGGCTGGATAAATGCCTTGAGGTGAGTGAATATTTTCACAGGAATTGAGCTGTACTTGATTTGTACTTGCGTGGTCTGTTCATATCTAACAAATATAAACTGTACTCTACCCAGATGGCTTATTTCTAACAACACAATGCAAACTGAATACACTCCTCCTTTCACACTAATGCCAATGCACCTCTCCTGTTATTAATAAACTATTTATACACATTCTGACAGCCGACTAGACCTCATCGTTGAGATCCGTACCTGACGCTCATATTTCTTCCCTCTTGCCCTCTGTTTCTTTCCACCATCCATCACACTGACTCTTACTTCCTATCCTCTCCTGTGAAATAGACACTACCTTCTTTTTTCACCAACAGTAAAACAGATCAAGGTGGTTCCATGTGTTGGTAAAGATAAACGCTGAGGCTAAAATCTTTCCTTGTGTGGCTGCCATTACATTTCATTGGGTAGCACTTCCACACCTTTCAACTCTGATGCACAAAGTCTAGTGTTGCAAAAGATTTTCAGAGTCTCGTAACAGCATGCCTTTTTAGGAAACCAGTGCTTCTGCACTCCTCTTAATTGAAATCAAATGCCATTTAAACCTCCCTGTGTTTTGTGACTTAGTTGTCCAGTCTTTCCAAATAATCCCTTCTCTGACGGTACACGTTGGTACACGTGGTACATTATGTCTAAGAAAAGGTTGACAAAATGTCTTGGAATTATGCAAACAGTATTTCAATGCAATTGTGATAAATGAAGATAGCAGACTACATTAAAGATGTTTTAGCTCTGGAGATGTAGCAAAGATATGTAAGAAAAGATGTGAAGGTGCATTTGAACCTAAGGCAATTCTGACTGGGAGAGATTTTTTCTTTACCTAGCTTCTCTCTTGGGGTGAGGTAACAGTCTTTTCACTTGTGACGGCAACATACTAGGAAGGGAAGAATATTTATTACCATCTATCTGTCTATAATGTTTTCTTCTTGGTAATGAACTACAATATTTGGATCTGAAGGAAGGAAGTTTTCCTCTGGTTTATGAAGGACATTGTTGCAAGAACTAAACTTGGTAGTAGAAGTGAAGGAAGGCTGCCAGCTTCTGAGAGCCCATCGACATGCCAGTTTAGAAAAACCTGCCAGGGTATCTGTGCTCTCAGCTGGCTGAGCCATGGCAGTTTCAGCAGCAGGCAAAGTGCAGAATTTCCTTCTGAGGAAAACTGACTCTGACTTTTTGAACTTTTAGAGTACTGGGCTGAGCAGAGTGAAAACAATTGTTTAGAGACATCATGCATGGATCTAACGGACAGATGACTCTGAACTGTGCCAGAGAATTATGATAAGACATTCAGGCTGCATACCAGGATTTTTTCTGTTTCTTTTAAATCATTCTTCTTGCTCTACCATTTGTCCTCAGTCTCACTTGCTTTTCATTGTTTCTCAGTAATAATGAATATACAAGATACTCAGCTAGAAACCTGAGGCCACTTAATAAGCAGTCATAAGCTGAGTTTGACTCACATTTACAGCGCAATGGCCTTCTTGAATGTGAAGATACAAACTGAAAGCAAGTTGGATGCCTCTTGGATGTTATGGTTTCTCAGAGGCTATCGCTGGTGTCCATTCAGTGGCAGCTCTCCTTTTAATGTATATTCTGTACAAAAAGAATCCTAAAAGCAACTTAACAGTGAAATTAAAGATCTACATAGATTACACTCCCAATGCAAGGGAATGGATTAACTTTTCTTTCAACTCTTGCTGCTTAATGTTGATTTAATATAGTCTTGACTTTTAATAAGGTTATTGAAAGATAAAAGCATATAAGGAGCTGTGCCACAGATGCGTCAGTCAGAACTTCATATGCAAAATAAAAAGAGACATTATAATAAAAAGAAAATTAAATGTTGCTTCTATAAAATCTGGCTTTGTTTTGATGCATAGAGCAGCAAACACTGTTCCACACTGAGGTTTTCAAGAATGTCTTAAGTATACAACGCTTCTGATGCCACCCCAGTTGCCTATATATAGATCTGTCTTGTGTAAAGAATTTAAAAAGCATTAGAATGGAGAAATCAAAGAGACAATAAATTTTAAACCAATCTTATTGTCTGCAGCCTAAAGTGTTATTAAGATCAAAGTGGAGCAAACATCTGGCATTTGCCTTTCTGCAAAAATTAGATCAAATTACCTACCATAGGATTTAGATCCATTCAGTAAGTTCCTTCTATTGTACGCATAGTTTTCTTTCTCCTTTTATTTCCTAGATCTAACTTAACACCCAAAATCCAGCCTCTTCATTCATTTGGAGTTTAAACAAATTAACAACAAAAATGGAAATATATGTTCCTCGTGAACATCTGTTTCCTAAGGAACGTTCAAGGTCCTGCAGATCCTAAGGACAGAGGTTCAGCTAGCCTTCATCTTTGCTGTTAAGTGTAATTGTCTAGAAATAAACTTTACTGTGTACCTGTCCCTCTCCTTTAAAAATAAATTCTTCACACCTACGGTTGTAGTTATTGTCACTATTGACTTTATTCTATACTAATCACTCAAAGTATGTTGTTAAGAAGACTGGCATGCTAGCCCATACTTCTATGTGTAAACTTATCAAATGTACGTTTTTCAGACTTTTAAATGTATCTAATGCATTCCTAGGCTTTTGATACCTTTGTTTAGAGAGATAAATATATAGAAGAATGCACTAATACAAAGCTAATATTGAAAATATGTATCTTTTCTTAAATAGAAGAAAGACTGTGCCTTTACACCTCAACAAACTTATCACAAAATATAGAAATTCAGTAAAGTTTAACTTAAAGAAAAAGCAATATTAAGGTCTTCAAATTAATCATTAAACAAATCAAACAAACTTAACAGTGCTCTGTAGTGATGCCATGCAATAACTATAAAATTATGATTAATGAATTTGAGTGTTGGTGTCCCAGATGAGCTGTAACTGACATTAATTCTTTCCAATTGCTTTATTGCTGGAATCCATATTGATATTACTAGACAGAAGGATAAGATATAGCTCTCAATTATTCTAGAGAGAGATGGAGATATTATTTTAACCTTTGTTCTTTTGATCTCTTGTAATATGAATTGGAATATGGTTGTTTCCAAAAGGTATTCTTTACAAAAGAAATAGAAACATGGTGATTTCAAATTTTATTTGCAGAAGTTTTATTGGGAGTCAGTGTAACTTCTCCATTTGATTCATCCCCAAGCTCTGTGACTTACATCTGCATCACAGCAAGAAGGAGTTATTGCTTATCACAACTTAGAACTTTATTTTTTTAATGCAATCCCAAACATTACTCTTTTATGTTAGTATATAATTTGATCCTCATCCCTTGCTCCTTGATCATTTAAAAGAAGTAGATTATTAATTTTATTTTCAATATTTTTAGAAAATAATAGGAAAGGGAGCAAGTGACAGTTGAAATTTCTCTTCTCCTCCCTCCAGACCCATAAAAGCTAGGGGAGGAATTCAGGCAGCCAGAAGCCACACATTGTCAAAGGGCACCTTAAAGTCATCAGCTACATTCCCAGGCAGGCAGTGCAGACAGGCTTCAGATGTTTTTATGAAGCTGCATTACAAGGTAGCATCAAAAATCTGCACTACTGGGATTCGTTACAATACCTGTGTGTTGCTGTGTATTTCAGGATCCAGTCTCAGCTGACTGAAAAGAAAAATAAAGCAAGGTATCTGAATCTTATTATGGTTAATCTTTTTGATACCTTAAGGCCAAGATCTGATGTTTATTAAAATGTTTATTAAAAATACATAGCAGTGATATCTCCAGTCTACTGAATCCAAATATACATGATTTTCTTCACTCCCTTAAATGTTAAATGATGCAGCTCTCCCCTTCAGAAGCCTTTGGTTAGTGCAACCATCCAGGTAAGCAGAATGACTCAGAAAAAAAATGTGGACCTTCTTTTGCTAAGATCGACTGCTGTATTTCAGTAATTAATGAAGTGGTTTCTAAGGTAGGTTTGAGTTATTTGGAGGGAATAAGATGTATGCTTTTCAAACAGGGAAGGGACAGCATGTAAGGGCAACTCTGGATTAAGCAAACCAGCATTCTCATCTCAGTCTTTTATCAGTGACTTGGTGCTTCTCCTTTAGAAAACCTTTTGGAACTAACAAATTTTGTCTCACTCCTGTGCACTGGACAGCACAGAGAAATGTCAGTCCTCAAGGGACAGTTCTCCAGGGCTCCTTTTTTTTTTTTTTCTTTTTCCCACTCAGGAGAAGGTAAATTACAAGGTTAAATTACTGCATCATTTCTGTAAACGCAATGCCCCTCTTCCCAGGCAGGCATGGCTGCTGACAAGCAGCTGGAGCGGAGCCGCAACGCTGTCTGTTCCACTGACCCATCCAGGACGCACCACACCTACTGTGCGCATGTGTTGCTCAGATGTCTTGCACATGCTCCACAAATCCAACATGCTCTTGGTGCCTCGGTCCAATTACGTGTGTGCAGATCAACTGTGCAGCACATGGGCAACAGAGCACACACAGAAACCCCAAGCAGGAATCTAGCCTGCCTCACTGGTGAGGGAGAAAAAAAAGAGTCCTATTTCTGTCTGTATCTGAAAGCTGATTAAGGTGTGTGAATTCTCTGTCTATTACCTTCTTTCCATCAGTGTAACTGTCTATAAAGCACACGGTACTCTACAGTGGACTTATCTTCAATCCAAACCTGGTATGTAGGCCAAACATAAATTAGAATGAGTGTCTTTGCTTGTTAGCATATAAATATTAAGACCATGGTACCACAGAGTACTAGAAAGGTAAGTTCAGGAGGTTTTAATCTCTATTTTAAATATAGAAAGAGAGACATATATGCGCATCTTTTCAAGGAAACTTACTCTGTTCAACTGTGCCTAGTTCTCACACCAGAGAAAGCCAATTGCCTTTTAGAAACAATGGTTTTAATGTTATTAGCCTTTCAGAAAGTTTTAGAAGCCCTCCCCCAAAAAAACCCAAAAACAAAACCCACAAAAAAAAAACCCACAGCTAGAAGACATGAAAGACTAAACCAAAAAGCCTTTAAAAACCCCAGACAACCAGTACTACTAGACTACTCAGGTCCGTTATTTCACAAGGGCTTTGCATGAAGGAAAACCACACCAGATCTTACCAGCACCCAGCTTTTCTGAGTTGGAAACGGGACATCTGACCCTTTTCTCTGCTCATCTGTGTGCACTACAGGAAACCACTACACGTTGTTCACTCTTAAGCGTGTATCTCTGACTATGTCATTGTCAGTCCTTTGAATTAAAGATGTACATCTGACGTTACTGTTTGGAGGTGTATGTGAAATCAGAGGCCATTCTTTATCGGGTTCCATGGGGTGGTGAGGCCACTTAGAGCTGCTTTCTCCCCAGGGGCAAACAATACCACCACTGCTGCAGACAGCAGGATTGCACGGGGGTCTGCAACGACTGACCCAGCCCCTCATGCATCTGACAGGGTGGCAGGTTGGGAAGGTAAAATTTATACCACTGCTGCCTGTCTCCCATTGGTGGGGTGGAAAGCTTGAAGTAATCTGTCCTCTGTGGTTGCAGCCCTTCCTCAGCACTGGCCTTGCTCAAGTGCTTCTGGCACGGACAGAGATGGAAAAAGGAAATGACAAATCCTCCTGTTCTCTTTTATAATTACTTTTCATCTCCTCTGTCCCTATTTACAGCTTGTGACGTGCTGTATTGCAAAGGTGCTCCTTACTCTTTTTTCCTAAAAGTGGGAGTAAACTGCCAGCCAGACATAAAAATGAGTTAAGGTGTAAGGCAGGCACACCGACTACAACTTTACAACAATTTAAGGCTGATTTATATTTTGAACTGTCACTGTATGGTTTACAAGGGGAAAAGTGTGAGTAAAGATTAAGATTTTTGTTCTATAAATTGTGGAAGGGTGAGGGGGAAGTGACAGATCTCATTTAAAACCTTATTGAAGTAGCCGGGTTGAATGATGGTGCCATTGCTCGTCTCTGTGTCTCATTGTCATAATGTAAGCCCTTTTATAATTAGAAGAAACCACAGAAGTCAGAGTAAAGTACAACAGATCCAGAAAGAGCTGGAAACTTAAGGAAGAAATAAAAAAAATAAAACAACAATAGACATGGGCTGGAGAAGATACTTTATTTATTTGTTACTAGTAGTTAAAATGACGTACAAAATGCTGGGAAGAAAAAACTCCAATTCTATTCAGTTACAAAATAATTAAAACTTCATTTTAAACCAAGTTTTGCTTTGTGAGACTGAGCATGAAAATACTGCAGCCTTAGGTTATATAGTCCATTGTTTTTAGAATAAAGCAGACATTTAAATACATATTGTGGTTGATATTAAATATCCCGTATAATTGTAAGTTAGCAGAACTTTCTTACTCTCAGGCAATAACTAGCAATTCATAAAAGTTCTTTGTATAAAATTTACATATTTGGGGGGAGGGATCTGCCTCAAGGGGAGGTCTGTCATGACCTATGTACAGGCTGTTTTGGAACATAAAGATTTGTAAAACTTTTATCAATTTTCCTTCAGAATACTAGCCTAATCTTAAATAAAAGAGTCAGTACTGTCTGAAGCTTTGCTTAATGGCTAAGGGTTTAGGGACATAGCAGTCACTGTAAAAGACAACGGGAGTTCTGCTGTCAACTTCATACGAAGAAAAAAATTCATTCTTAAGGTGTGCCAAATTCTTGAACAGAAACCCTAGCTAGTACAAAACTTTCAGCAACGACTGAGATTAGCCCTTTCCCCTGCAAACCAACTCAAAAATGTAACATAAAGGCAAACAACCCCTGCCTATTATCAGTGAAAGAGGATTTGTATTTATAATAACATTAAATACCCATATCTTTCTGTTTAACTATTCACATTCCACACAGTGGAAATCTACCTCCTGTAATTCCAGATTTTAAAATTGGATTTTAAAATCCGTGAAGAAATGTGTCAAACCTGCTGAGTGAGAGTACACCAGATGAAATGCATTTTAATAATATCAATCAACAAGTTGCAATCTCTTAATCTTACAAATGCAGACCTCACAGCAGTGGATTTTACAGCAAAAATATATTAATTGCAGAGATGCAGGATATCGCCTATAACTGCGTGATGCACTGTGTAACAGCTGGGGCGTCTAGTGTGATGGGTGCACACTGGATGTATCTCTGATGTGCTGCTGTATATTTTTCCCTTTGGACACGTCAGTAAGAGCAGAATTGTCTTCCTCAGCATCCAATGGACAGAAATGCTGTCAAGATAATCACCTCGTGGCCGAGAGAGGCATCTGGTGTGAGAAAGTGCAGTACACTGATGGTGGCTACTAGACAGTATTGTTGCTGAATGGGGAAACTGAGCCCTGGACTGTCCAAGCCTCATCTCACAATTAACATGGACCTAACTCCCATCCCACATCAGTGATGCCCGGGTTGCTTTCAGGCCTGGTATTGACTCTGGCGTAGGAACATGCCTTTCCTTGATACCCCACCAGACAGGCCCGGTTGCCGGGGCCCTGCTGGCATAGGCAGCCCCGTCACCTCTTCAACCCCCAACTTGAAGCACCCTTGCAAAGCCAGCACCCAGAACAGCACGAGTCATTTGCACACCATGTGTATGAGATGGCTTCCCATCGGAGCCCAGGAAAGGAAGGGCAGCCCCTCAGGTCCAACGGCCCAGGGGCCACCTCGCTAAACCAATTTCTTTTGCAGGACCTTCTGCGCTCTTGCCAAAACCCACAGCCCTGATCAAGTTTAAGCTCCTAATCCTGAAGGAAAGGAAAGGCAGGATGACCTTACAGGTGAGATTCACCAAGCTGTTGGAAGTAGTGTGTCCCCTTTTATGGTATTTTCCCCCCAAAGGAGAGGGGCAGTTAGCCCTTAATTTTCAGGAAATTCTCTTTACTTAGTCCAAATCCAGTTTAAATACAAGTCTGTGGTAAAAGATATAAAAGGAGGATTATTGCTGGCAAAGTTCTGCATCTCTTTTTCAACAAACTGCATGCCTGTGGCAAAGCTAAAATAACAATAACAATGCAATGTTTACTAGTCATGAATGTCGTGTCTTTTGTCTCTTGTGTGGTTGTTGCATTTGCCGTCACATGATGCTTGTTTTAATTTTTGCTTTGCTCTTTATGTACTAAATTACTGCCATTCTGTACTTGATCTTGGTTAGCAAGATTTTTGTGCTGTGGTTATGTATGGTTTTTATGTATGCGTGTGAAAAAGAGATTGAGATAGTTCAGATACACACAATGGAGTGTGCATACTCACTGTATGTACGTATAGATACCAATGACTAAAAGATACTGTATATACATATACATGTAGATATGAAGAATAACTGATATCAGAAATACAAGACATCAAATGGATCTAGTGGCACGAGAATGGGTTTTGATTCATTTAGAGAGCCATTAGAATTCAGAAGTATATTTATAGCATTGCATATAGTTTCTCTTTAATTTATGTAATATATGACTAGGTATATAAATTAAAGCAAAACGTAAACAGAAGACAATATATCTTCCTCTGTGTCTTCCTATTTATGTATCTTTTTCCTTTTTCTACTCACTTTTGTACTCTCCCTGTCGACTTACTTTGGCCTTTTGCTTTCTAACTTGCTGTAGCTCTGTTTTCCATCCAACTATGCTGACTTTCAGTGCTCCCACGTCCCTCCATTGCTCTCCAGACATGGCTTTTGGATTACAGTTATTTTTCTGAAGAAGCATGTCACAAACTCTTGACACAGCTGCTCTTTTCAGTGATGGTTTTGCTATGCTTTAAACTGCCTTTTGCCTACTTCATATTTAAGAATAGATTCATGTTTTCAAATATATAGTCCTCTCACTTTGATGTTTCTCTTAATACAGTAAAAGCAAATAGCACAGCAGGTGAACATTAGCAAAAGCCACAGCTCCACTCTCCCAGCAAGCGGCAAAAATGTGAATATACACTAGGAAACCTAATTCATGACTGCAGGTAAACAGATTTTTTTTTTTAATATTTCATAGCCCTGTTATTTTTCTTTGTCATAGTGAACATTCATATATTTGCTTGTACACATCCATTTCCTCTCTTACACACAAACATACATATGCGTGTCCTTCCCTTACATAATTTTCTTTGGGTTTTTTTCTTGTTTTAGGTAATTCACAATTTTGTCCAGCCCTGAAGGTATACTAGTTCATGCCACTCACTCTCACGCTGGCCATGATTGCGTACAGTCAGAGTGCAATCGGTACCATATTCTTCTCAGTTTAGTCCAAGTCAATAGATATACACCGACATTCTTTAACTCGGGTGATTCTTTTCTTCTTTCTCGGGGGCTGAAGCTCAGGGCAATTGAGTGTAACAGTCATGGTGGTGAATTTCTTGGGCTTGCAGAAGGAACAAGATTGGAAGGAGCCTTCCTCTTTCCGGACATGCCTGGGGATGTAGAAGGAATTGCACTGGCCGTAGCAGAACCGGTTGATAATGGTACGACTGTTGCAGCCTTCTTCATGGATAGTTTGTTTGAGGGGTTGAGTTTTACACCAATCTCGCTTTAGGTATTTGCGCTCAGTGATGTGCAATGCCTCCTGACTAGACTCCAGCACCTCTTCAGCAGGCATCGAGGTGCCTTTTCCTCGTTCTCGATGCCTAGAGCCTGACTGCTGCTGTGTCTGCATCTGCTCTGAATCATTGGGCTGATCTTTGTCAGGAGGAGGGATAGCACCTTGAGATCCACGATTCCTCTTTCTCCCTTCTGCTGCCGGTAGCAGAAATCCCACCAGAAGAAACGCGGCACCGATGGCATACAGTGTGCGGACCATCCTATATGGAGGAAGTTGAGGGAATAAAGCACAGTTGTGGATTTCAGATATCAACAAAAGTCAGGTATGCAGTAAATTTTCAGTTCCACGAAAGAAATACATGTGTGTGTGCATGCACGCACTTATAAAACATAAGTATTTAGCCTTTAGCAGCTGGAAAGCTGTTTCCAAATTACCAAGTAATAAAAGTTTTAATGTATGGTGATTTAAAGTCTGAGGCTAAAGTTAAGTCCAAGCAGAATTTCATTTTGTGTAGCATGCATCTTTTTCCAGCTCTTTTCTCTATGTATACTACCCTAGTTAAGAGTTCTCATTCCCATCTTACAGCTCACTGACATTAGGAATGTTCCTCCCTACTTACACTGCTTGGAAGAACAGACTTCATGCTACAGGTAGATGTGCAACAAGACAGGCAATTAACATAAAAGAATACTTAGGCAGAGGTTAAAAGAGATGCATCTGTAATTCCAAATTACACCTTCTCACACATTACTCCAAATCCCGGACAGAAGTTACACAGATGCAGTCACAGTGTTAAGAATTTTTCAGGTCTCTCCATTATATACAGCATGATATTGAAGGACGTCAGGACAGCAGACTTCCATATATGACATTAAGCATCATGAGCTAGCAGTATCAGAAAAGAATGCAGTTTGTGCACACACTCAAAAAACACTTCAAAGAGTGCAGAAAGTGGAGACTATCAGGTTCTTCAAAATGGCACCCCTCCTCCTAACCTAATTAATAGTGTAGGAACAGCCCTTCTTGCCTCCTTTATTCTACCATTTCTGCTGCATCCCAAAGCTCTGAGCCCTTTAGGCTGTTCAGTCAGCTCAAGACACCATGCAGCCAAAACCAAACTCATCAGCTGTCACACTTTCCCCCCTTCCAGAAGTACAGTGGTCTCCGTGTTGTTCTGGAAAGCAAGGGATGTGACAGCAAGAGAGAACGATCAGGGAATGAGGCTCTCGGAGGACCCTCCCCATGGGAAGCCTGGAAGAAACCATCAGAAATGAGCAACTGCATGCAAAAACCCCATAAAGCAGCAGAACTGCAAAGAGGCACATGCATTAAAAAGGGGAAGAACTGCAAAAAAATACTCCTGAGGATGTCGGTGTCTTCTACCTGCTTAAAGTGCTGCAGTTGTACCCCTCATTTGACTCATTTTGTCAGTAAGGGACAAATTAGTGATTGAGAGTCCTGCTTGTGTTACTATCCAAGAAACATATGTGAAGCCAAGGGCACCGTCCTGGACGGCTTCATCCGCTCTGCCTGGGACCACACAAACAGGCAGGAAAGCAGCCAAATGCCAACACTGCAAGGGCCACCTAGAGACTCAGTAGAGGCTCAGGGTAAGTACCATTTGCTATAAAAGATAACTGCTAATTTCTCAGTTACTGGGTCTTTCCAGTCACACGGAGAAAATAAATGTTATATCATGCTGTTCCAAAAGCATTTCTCACTGAATGGACTGGGAAAGGAATTACTGGAGTAAAAAAGTACCATAGTGGGGTTCCATTGTATGCAGGGATTTGCTTGTGGATCTAATATTTTAAGCGATTGTTACAGCACCTAGAGTTCATAACACATATGATAAACACATGCATTTCTTTTATTCATTTATGTTTATGTACCAGTATGTCCTATGTTTGGCAGAAGCTTCAGGCTTCGAGTGAGGGATGTAAGAATGACGCTATTGCCGACTCCAACAGACAATTTGGAAGGACTGCTTTTAATATCTAAACGAAATACAGTATAGAACACGCAATTTTAATAACCTTATGGCTCCGACATAGAACAAACAAACAAAAAAGTTGGGAATTCTAATGGAAGACTAATGCAGCATAATTTCAAGTGTCAGCTTGGGCTTTCACATTTGCTGTTTTTTCCCCGTTTTGATTACAACCTGAATGTTATTCAAACATGTTTCTTTTTAAATTTAATTTTGTCTTTAAAGTATTTTTTTTTAAAAGAGTTATAAACCACTGTGTATTTCCTAAGAGACCAGAATGACTCCTTCCAAAACTATTCCTATTTCTCCGGCGACTGTATACCCATGCTGTATTTAGACAGTATTTTAATATGCACTTTATTTACTCAACACGGTGCCAGAACCTTACCAAAAAAAAAAAAAAAAAAAAGTCATTGCATGCAATTGAAAATAAATTGCTAGTTTATAAGCAATGCCAGGAAACTTCAGGTGTTTGTTTAGTGTCCCATAACTGAGTTGAAATTCCATCAACATGCATATTCCTGGACTACTTTTATTTCTAAAACTGATGACCTCCACGTTGCTTCACCTTTTTTTTTTGTTTTCTCGTGTGCAATCGATGACACAGTAAGGTCTAGTCATGTGAAAATGAGATGTACTTTGGGACGGGAATTTGGGGGAAATTTGATGGTAATGTTTACTATTGTAAGACCTTTATCCCCAATTTATGCATCTTTATTAAGCATGTGCTTAACCCTAAGGAAATGCAAGCACATGTTTCAATATAGTCCTAAACTAGGGGAGGAATGGTAATTTTTCACTGAGTTGGTTTCCAACCTTAAAGGCAGAAGCCATATTTCATGCTCATAAACAAAACTGTTATTCCAATGAAAATTAGCAACTCGGCAAAAACATTTTTTATGGTCACTTCCAAAACACACATCTAAAAGTAAAAGTAATGCAATCATTTAGGACTAAACACAGTTTAAGCACAGACCCACGGAAGAGGATGTGTGAACTTCATGATCCCACAGCAGCTCAAGCAAGGCCCTCTTTTAATAGTGACTTACTAAACATTTATTAAAAAATTAAGATTATTTTTTTAAAAGCAAAACACAAAGGCGCATGAGGTGGTGTGCCTCAGTAAGGAAAGCAGCCAAAGTGCAGTGCAGGCACTCTGCACCACCTCTGCACCCACGGCAATGCATCTGCTCATGAGAGAAGAGGACACCACTGTTTGCTTCCATCAGGAACTACAGTGGTTCATCCATCTATCAATTAGTGTTTGTGAATGTTTCCTTAACAGGTTTTTTAAAAAATTTACTTATTACTGAAAAAAAAAAACCAAAACCAAAAAAAACATGGAAGGGTACAGGTAGCTAAATCACTGTTACCATACTCACAGTTTTACCACAAGGAAATCTCTCCTGAAGTAAACGTTTTTACCCTCGTCACAGCTGTAGCTCTGCAGAAGTAATAACTCTGGAGCTTGGGTAGGAGCTGTGAGGAATCAGGCTGTGAAATCTTATATTCCAAATTTCTGCAAAATTTCAGTACTTGATAGTGGCTGTTACAGAAGCATTGGCATAACCTTTTGAGAATCCATTCAGGAATTCTTTGAACAGACAGATGACTACAACCAGAATGCCTAGGTGAATTCCCATTTATCTTGTTCAGATCCAGGGAGACCTGATGTAATTAATATTTATCTTTGAAAAGTAAGAAAATACTTCAAAAATCTATTCTTTCCATATTTCCCTGCTGAGTGCTACTTTTCATCATCTGTAAACTCTTAGTTTTAAACCCAAGAGAAACTTTATTGCTGACTTCAAACAGGAGCAGGATCGGGCCCTAGCATTCATATCACCTCATATGTGGTTTATCTAGAGCCTGGGATCTCATCATCTAAAACAGATTAGGAATTTTGTGGATTAATACTTGCAGCCGTTCATAGAGAACTGTAAACGCTTTCAGTTTTATTATTTCATACAATTAAGATGTGATTTTTTCGTTTATACATTTTCTGCTATAAATTAAGGATCGCCACATGTCAGTGCATAAACAGCACTTCCCTGCGAGTTCCCAGGCAGAGGCAGAAAGTTATTAGTGAAATTTTTAAGCACAAAGCAACGTGTTTTAAAGAACTGGATGGAATCCTGGTTCTGTTGAAAGAGACAGCAAAATTCTCACAGACCTCAGCAGGCCCATAATTTCATCTGTAAACCATATTTACTAGGAAAATGTTATGATGAGATATGGACTCATGTGCTCCATGGAAAACATAAAAAATAATCTCATGAAGACCTAAAAAAAATAAATGTATTTGGTGGGCTCCAAATACCAGCCACAGAAAGAGGCAAAACACAACCCTTTGACTACTGAGAAAATTGAAGTGGTTTATGTCCCAAAGGATCAGAATAATTTCATGCCTGTCTTGTTATATAGGAATTGCAGAAATTGTCTTGTGTAATGTTTGCATAATTCACAGATCTGTATTTTTAAATGTACAAAAAGGCACGGCAATGACAGTTCCCAGAGAACCGTAACTTTTCTCTGAGATCAAGGCAGCAAAGCCACCACCTCTGTTCGGTGTAATTGGGATGCATTTACATTTCAGAGAATTCCTTCCTGCGAGTCACAGAGGTGGCTTCTTTGAGGCTGTGGGCGGCAATACAAGAAAGAAAACAAAACCAAACCAACTTCCAAACGTTGAGAATTCCCTCTTTCAGAAAGCACCGCTCCGCGGGACATCCCGCGGGACTGCGGGGAGGTTAAAGACCATGGCGGGCACGGCTGGCACCAAACCCCGAAGACACCCACGCAGGCTGACAGCCCCGCGCCCAGAGCCAAGCTCCCCTCTGACAGATTCGCTCCCGGAGCCCCAAAACCACCCGGGGAGTTTCGCTCCTGCGCGCAGCCAGGCGCCCTGCGAAGGACAAAGTCTCCAGGAGGAGCTGCGCGTTTCTGGGTGACACCGCCGAGAGAAAAATGAACGCTTTGGTACCGCTTGGGACTGAGTCCTACAGCGGAGCGGAACGAGAGGGGCACTGCCGCCCTCTGCCACTCCTGTGCAGCTCCCACCGCCCGCTGCTCGGTCACTGCCGGGGGTTTGGGCGCGGTGGGAGCGCAGAGCGGGTGTCCTGGCGGTGGGCCCCAACAGCCCGCGCATCTCCGCTTAAAAGAGCGGCCCGGGGCCGCGTATCTTCCCCGCCCGCCGCCGCGGCCCCGCATCGCACGGGACGCGAGGGACGCCGCACCGCCCAGCCCGCCGAGGTAAGCCGGCACTGCGGCTGAGCGCGGCCTGAGCGCGCTGCGGGGATCGCCGGCGGCCGTCGGGGCGGAGAGGTCGCCGGCCTGGCTCGGCTTGGCTCGGCCGGGAGCGGCTGGGCCCGGCTCCCCGCGGGGGCAGTCGCTGCTCACGGCGACTGGCGGCACCGCCCAGGTGTCCCCCCCGGGAGCGGCCGCCGTCTGGGCTTCCCCAGCGGGATCCCCCGCGGGACCGCGTTACAGCGGGCGAGGCGAGGAGACATGCCGTCGCGAGCCCGGTGCGGAGAGGAGCGCGGCCGCTCCGCTCCCGCGGGGCCGCACCGCACGGACGCGCTGCGGGGAGGGCTCCGGCCGGGCCGAGCCCGGGGGCTGTCAGCGCGGGGCAGGGCAGCGGACGGACGGACGGAGCCATCGGGGCGGCAGAGCGCCCCTGGCTCCGAGTCAGGTGGGAGGGCAGGGCAGGGAGGCGAGGGCGGGGGAGGCAGAGGGCGCGGAGCGCGGCGGTGGAGCCGCGGTCTGTCCCGCCCGGACACGCGCGGTTGCGGGACGCGTGGCGCTGCCCGCGGGCGCGCAGTTTGTGCGGACCCTCCGCTCCGCGGTCCCCGGCCCCGCTGGCGCACGTCCCGTCCCCCGGGCGGTGCGGGACGCTCCGGGCAGGAGCGGAGGTTTGCAAAGGCGGGCCGGCGCGGGGCCGGGGCAGCTCGGCCGGACGGGGGCTGGCACCTGAGGGTCTGCCCCCGCCCCGCTCCGCGCAGAGGCCGGGCCGGGGTTTTGCCGTGTGCCGGGTGGGCGCCGAATCCAATTTGTCGGGAGTGATGCTGTAGGCGGAGATGAGAGGCAGAGCTAACGGGGCTTTTGCAATCCCTGTGCTCGTCAGGGCAGAGATGTACCGGCGCCCTGATGCCCCGCACCGCGGCGGCAGTGTCGGTGCCCGCCTCGCGCCCGCTGACGGCACGGACCGGTGTCACCCCCCGCGAAGCCGAGGCGCCCGGGAGCGTTGCTGGACACCGAGGAACGACTCCTCCTCTTCCCCCTCCCCGAAGGTAGGATAAAGGGATTAAAATGTTGCCTCCCACAGAGGCTGCCCCACCTCTGCAGCGGCTGGACCCGTGCGCGCCCCCGCTGCGGGTGCGCGCAGCGCGGCGCAGCGCGTCCCGGCTCGGCTCGGCTCACCTGCGGGCGGCGGCGGCTCCTCGGCGGGGCCGGGGCTCTGCGGTGCTCGGCCCGGAGGGTCACTCGGCGGAGCGGGTGGCGTGGGAGCCCGGAGCTGCCTGCGAGTCCATAGAGGGAGTGTCTCGGGTCCTGCCTACAAATTGCAGCAGCGCCGAGCTGTCTCCCATTTAAATGTCTGCCAGCTGAGATCTGCTCTCCAAGCCCCTCCAGATCATTGGACAAGCGCCTCCGGAGCCCGTGTTATCCGCCCCCTTTAACACTTCCATAAACTTCCACCAGGGAAAGCTCTCACTCATCCGGATAAACACCCAGCTGCTTTCCTCTCTTAAGAGAATCGGTGCTAAAGGTCACCACCCCAAGGAATTGTTCCTGGAATGCACAGAAAATTCACATTTTCCATCCCCATTAAAGTGTGACATTTAAGAAGAGTTAAATCGCTGCCCCCTCCCGCCCGCCCCTTTCGCCGCTGCCCCTCCGCGAGCGCTGCCCGGGGCTGTGGGGCTGCGGAGAGCCCCTCACCGGCCGGGCCGGGCCGGGGGCAGGCAGTGGCCGTGCCGGCCCTCCCGGTCACCAGCCGGCATTGCTGGGGTCCGCGCTCTCCGAACATGCCGAGATTTGCGCAGCTTTGGGAAAGCAGCCCGTCTGTGTGTGTGTGTGTGTGTGTGTGTGTGTGTGTGTGTGTGTGCTCCGCAGCCGCAGCTCGTTATCAGTGAGAGGGTTTGGGGGGTTTTTGGTGGGGGTTTTTGTTGGTTTTTTTGGGGGGTTGTTGTCCCGCCAGAGAGGGGATCCCCCCCGGGTGACGTTTTCCCTTCCCGTCACTGCGTCTCGCGGAGGGCTGCGGGCTCCTGGGGCATCCCGCGACGGGTCGGGACGGCGAAGGAGCGGCGGGACGCGGAGCGCCGCGGGGAGAATGAGCGCTGCGCTCCCACGGCCGCCCCGCACGCTGTCGCTCCGCAGCCCGCAGGCGAGGCGGCCGCCGTGCCGTGCCCACGCCAGCCTCCGGGGGGTCCCGGGGGTCGCTCGGATTTACGCCGGCACCGCGGGGGCTGAGCGCGTTTGCGGACCAAGCCCTTCGCAGCCGTGAGCGGGGGAGCCTCTCTGCCCTGCGGCTGCCCGGGGCTGACCCCGAGACGGCAGCCCCCGTGGGGCTGGGGGCATGGAGGGGACCTCGCAGCGCCGCGGTGGTTCTGAAATACGGGCTGGCCTGCGGGCTTGCTGATTAAACTGAGAACAGCGTCCGGCGGTGGGTATCACCCGGCGCGGAGCAAAGCAAAGAAGAGCACCCTGCGAGGGACTAGGGCTGTGCAGGTGATGCTCTCCTTACTGTCCAGCACGAATTACTGCCTGCACACCCAACCAAAGCAACCTCCGCCACCCAGCCCTGGCAGTCAGCACCCACCTTGCACCCCAGAGAGGCTTGGATCTCACCTCACAAACAAAGATTTTTGTTGTCCCTGGTTTTGCAGATGAGGAAGGTGAATTAAAATGAAAGGATGTGCAGTGTTAGGGATGCCAGGGCTAGGCAAGATGCCAGGTTTCTGGCTTTTCACAGCGCTTAGCAGCAGCTTGCTCTTTGCTAAGGCCAAAACATGGCTCCACTTGGTGCCAGCTGCATAGGTGGGTGCTCAGCAATTTAGTAAATTAGGCCAGTTGCTGTAATTCACACACACATTTAGCGATAACTTGTTAAAAAATAATCACTTCAGTTACTTGACCAGCAGAATGTAGAAATGCTGCAGAAGCAACAGGGCAAAAAAACCCAGTGCAGTGGTAGGTGGCAGCATGAGAGAGAAAATGTGTTAGTGTGCAGGGGCCACTGATTCAAATACAATAAAGGGGGGAAGGATTACTGGCAAAGAAACACAGCAAATGACATCTAGATGGATGGAAAGAGAGACTCTGGGAATTTTTAGGATTTTTTGTTATTTTACTCAAAAAAAAGTGCTATTAAACTTAATAGATGTTTTTAATTAACTGGGGTCCTTCCTTTGTGAATCCAGAGAAAAAGTCACAATTCCCACCTCTCAGTATGGTGACAGACTTTATGCTCCTTTGTCTTCTGTTAAGTAGTTGTACTGATGTGTAGGAAAAGGAACTATTCACTTCTCTTCTGCTCTCTGTCTCCTTCTGCTTCCCTGCCCTAGAACCAAGCAGGGGGGCTGCTCCCTGCAGCCCTGTCTCCAGGGCCAAGGTTCAGCCATTGGACTAGTGCTGGAGGAGGTGTTTCTGTGGTTGCTCAGAGGGCCTGTTGGTGCCTGATGATGGGCACTGGCACTGCATGCACTTCCAGGCTTTGCTGCAGGCAAGCTGCCTCTGCTGTGTTTCTCTGGATGTAGTTTACATGCCACTCTGGCATTGGCCTTCCTAGATGACAATACTTCTGGGTATCATCTCCTCTTAATGCTTTACTGCACTCAAGCATCTAGGCAGTGGCTGATCTGGAGCAGATCTCACTCAGACCTAAAGCAAACTAATAAAACCTTTAGGATGCATCTCCTGGTGTGGAAGGTGTGTTCCCTCCTCAAGACCTATTGACTTATCTTAATTTCTTGCGGTTGGATGTTCTGCACCATGTTTTTGCCATCTGTTTTCTTTCACTCAGTTTAATCTATAGTGTTTCAAGTAGACGCTTAGCATCTTGGGTCCAACAAGACAATTTTTTAGATTTCTCTGATCGTTGGAAAGTAGAATTATTCCTGCAAGAGTTTGCCTGCTCATTCAGAAAAAGAAAACAGTTGGGCACCAGCAAGGTAAATAATTATAGCTGTATCTGCTTCCTTGGACTGATTGAAGGTAGGGAGGACAAAAAAAAAAAAAAAAAAAAAAAAAAAGACAAAAGAAAAAAAGACTTGGCAAAAAAGAAGAAACATTTATGTCTATTCTTATTTCTTTGTGGTTGAGGGAGGTGGGGAAAAGATGTCTTTTTCCTCATTGCTCTTTTAACATCAGGTATCGAGATCGTTTCCAGTTTAGAAGTTTGTATTCCTTTTACTGCTGGATTCTTTAACAAAACATTCACTGAGTTTACTCCAAAGGTTCATCTGTGCTGGTCAGATCCCAACCAAAGACAAGGCTCTCTTATCTTCTATCTTAAAAAGCCCCCACTCCTTAAAAGAAAATACCTCCCCTTCCTCCCACCTTACCCACACTTAAAATTCTGTTGATGCTCACCAGTGCTGCTAATTTGAGCTGGAATATCGCTTGGGATTTTTTAATAGTTATTTAGTATAAAAGAGGCCTATGAGAACATGCATATTTTTGTGGCATAGGTTGAAGAGCTTCAAACTCACTGAGTGGTAATGGCTGCGTAATATGAACCTGGCTGCGTTCGACTATCCACTCACTATTGTTTTGTGGGGCTTGTTTTTGGTGTTGGTTTGGTGGTTTTTTTAAATGTCCTCTTCCACTTCTTGCTGGTATTCGCTGTGTGAGTTGTTCTTTGTTTTAGTGGAACAGTAAGAATTGTTTTAAGCTTAAAAGAGGCGCTGTACTTAATTCTTGCAGAGAAAAATGTTATTGGGCTGAGCTCCTGTCTGCTACTGCTAACTTTGAACACTACTCAATATATCCTCACTGCCAGGACAAGTTGGCGCCTTATTAAAAGCCTTTGCAGAGAAGCCAAAGACTGACAGGGGCCAGATCCTCTTCTTGAGTAAATTGGAATAGCTTATAATCACTTCAGGGAGATGTAACTGATTTATGCCGGCTGAGAATCTGGCCCTAATATACCTAGAAATCCAATGTCTCTCACTCCTAGACATGTTCCTCCAGGTCAGCAGTAAGGCAAACTGTCCGGGAGAGACAGGGCACATCTGAACTGCTTTACTTGGTATTTTGAGCTGTTCTGCTAAGGAGAGAAAGGAGTTTGCTTTACAGGGCTATGAATCTGGCACCAATTTACAGAGGAAAAACTAAAAGGGTACATAAAATTCGGCTATTGATGACAAAATCTCTAATGATTTCAGTGCTTTTTGTATGGCAGCGACTTGAGATATTTCCTTTCTGTTGGTAACATTCAAGAAGAGTAATGCCAAACCACTCTATTCATGTATTTTGAAGCAGAAAATATGAATGTACACATCCTATCAGTGTGCCTCAGCTTCTTGTTAATAGAGGTAGTGATGGTTTGCGGTGATATTTGCCCTTTAAAATTCCAGTGGTCCTTGTGAAAATCTTGTGAAAATAAGGGAGCGAAGTGTTAAGGAAGAAGTTGTCCCACCAATACAACCGTAACTTTCTCATTAAGCTTGTAATGAGCAAGCACTGATTTCCACTGCAGTCTGCTGCCCACTGCCTGCCATCCTGGGGGGATTTGAAGCTGCCCACCTGGGACGTGAGGCCATGAAGTCTGGCACAATTGTTATTTGATGTGACAAAAGATGTGTGCTTTGCAGGGATGCCTGCTTTCAGAAATGAATATTGTGGGACATGTTCTCAGAAATGAGGGATGTCTTCACGTTATGGGGATTGTGGAACTTCTGGTGGTGTACACAGCTGATCTTCCCATCTTGATGGGCAGGATGAACAGACTTGGAGCATAAGCAAGATTATATGTAGTGTGTGCTGGGTGGGCTATGCATGGAAGCGTTCCGTCATTACGTTATTGCCCAGTTCTGGGAGCTTGTTTGCTTTGCATGGGAAAAAAAAAAAGAAACGTGTCTTCTCATAGAAAAGAAGTGATAGCCCCTTGGCTATCCTCTATATATCCTCTTGGCTATATCGTGGTATATGGAAAATTGATGGACGAAAAGCCTTATGCTAAACCAAAAGGAAAAAGATTTTTCACTTTGTATTTGAAACCTAAGTAGGTAGGCAGTAGTAAATGGCATAAGATGAAAGAAGGAGATATTGTGGGCTTTGGCTTCAAGATACCAGTCCTATGGTTCTTGTTCAGGTACTCCACTGTTTATTCTATTACAGATTATTATATTTTTAAAAACCCCTCATTTAAATAGGGGAGCTGAACCTTATCTGACCATTGTACTTCATATCAAGCCATATAAAATAATACCAGAAAAGGCTGAGGTTTGTCTGAATTCAGTTAAATTTCTTATAAAATTTACTAGAAAAATCAAGCTTGAGATGCAAAAATTACTTGAGACTAGCAAAGTTCTATTTAGTTAAAGAATTTAAATCTTTATCTTATTTGAGTTTTAGAATTAATGGCCATGGGGCTGAGGCTCTACCCCACAGCCTGAGAAGAAAGATTTTGATAATATTGTACTTACCAAAAAAAACATTTTAGATTTAGGTTGACAGAACATCAACATTTTAATGTATAGATTTCCATCAGCTGAATGAGAGAAAGTTAAGAAAGGGAAAATGGTTAAATTGGAGGATTTTTTTAAAAATGAAATTATTTTGTTTGTTTGTTTCAAAATACTGCTTCATCTAGGAATATACCCCCATTTCATTTCTGAATATTCAGAAACAGAATATTGGAAATCAAAAGAATGAATGGGTTCAAGATAAAATCCCTAGCTTTTAGCACCTGAATACGTCAAAAATCTGGGATCCTGCTCTGAAAAGTACTGTGGCCTGTTATGCCTGAACAGCTTTTGTGTTTAGTGTATACTACGTGCAGAGTCAGGTTGTGGGCTTGTAATGATCTCTGCTTCTAGAGCCATGGTCACCCACCAGCATTCCACTCTGCTATGTGCTGCAGACATAGAACAAAAAATATGTTTTCTGGCCTCAAAACACCTACATATATAATACAATCCATATGTGACTATTTTTCAAAAGTGATTTAGAAAAGCTTATTTTATTAGGATGAAGTTTGACTGCTGGACAAATATAAACTTTCATGCCAAATGAGGAAATATCATTTGTCAAGGTAACCTTTTTATAACTCTTTTCACAATTTTTTAAATACATCTGATGCATTTGATGGCTATAGAAGAATTTGCCAAGAAAATGAAAGCCATAAAATACCCATGAAAAATTCCTCTGCCCTTGTGCATTTGCTTTTCTTCTGTCTCGTGAAGCTGTGGGAGGTGTTTGCTGACATGCTTTGCTTTCAGGGCAGCTCTGAAGCAGTGTGATACAAGAAGTGACTCAGCTAAGCAAACTGAGTTTGTATGAGCATAAGAAACCCTTATAGTCTGAAGTCGTAACTGGGAGTTATGAAAGAGGCATCTAAGGAGCTCGATGTGTTACTTGCTTACATAATTCACTCCAGGGATATGACAGCTATGAAATACAGTTTACAGTTACGCTGCAAAACTAAAAAACTCCTTTACCACACCTTACTGCGTCCCAACGTCTTAGACAGATTACATAGATATCTCATGCACAGTTCTGGCAAAAGAGCCCCTTTCACTCCTTTCTCGCTATGATGAAAGGCAGTTTGTTGTTCTCTAACCACCTGTAGCTCAGAATGTTACCTGGAAGAAGAGTGCTTTCTCTTCCCTGCAGTGTGGGGCTTCTGTGCAGTGCCTGGAGAGTGTATGAGGTCAGCCTGGCAGGTGAGGCAGACAACAGATGAAAGTTAAGAAGTCTAGGCTGCTTTCCTGACTCTGCCACTTACAACCTGTAGTGAAAGAAAAAAAGGAATGAGGGGCAGGAGAACTATTTTATTACGTAAGAAGATTTGCAAGGCTTTTGTTTTGGTTTGGGTTTTCCTTTTATCCCATTGCCCTCTTTTCAAAATTCAGACCTGACCTATTCTTTTTGTTTTTCCTGGCAATATCTGGGTAAAAATGGAATACCAAATAAAAAAGTAGCTTTGCAGCATAGAAAGAGCTGAAGGCCTTTTTTGGCTGAGACAACAACTTACTTTGTGTAGAAGTTCTGCATTTTAGATTTGAAATCCAGTGTCTCAAAAATGACTGCTGTGTTATGGGAAGGAAAGAACTGTTCAACGATTGCACTGCTCAAGCATCGATGAGTCCACTTCTTGGAGTGCCTAATAATGCAGGTGAGAAGAAACAGAACTCTTCCTCACTGCAACAGGGAACAGAGTTTTCAAAGGAGCCAGAATCATTTTGGCATAAATCCTTAAAGCTATTTCAGTACCGAACTTCCCTCGAAATAAGCAGTTAATAAGAGGAGTTGAGAGTTTGAGTTAATCTGGGAAGATAAATTGTATTTTTTTAACTTTCACCTATTTTGTGTCTACATGCTCAAATGCATCCATTTTCAAATTTCTAAAAGCTTTTAATGGGGAAGAGGGCCTTTTAACTTCTGCAATTCTCCACAATAAAAAAAATATATATATATTTCCAGTGAATAAGCCAAGTTTTCACTGTTGTAGACAAAAAAAAATATCTAAAGGCAGACAAAGAAGTGTTTAACCAGTTGTGGTTATCTAAAAGAACTGCTAAAGATAGGGCTCCAATTTATCACTCTTTGTTGATTTGAATAGCATTTTAAGTGTATAGATAAACACAAACAGGTAGTTGAGTGCTTTGGTAAGAAGCGTGAACTTGTGCTGAACTAGTTTTTTGCTAGACTTATATTCGGACCCAAATCCTGCAGGGACTTGCCAGATGCTTGACTTTGTTTTCAGTGGGGCTGTTCAGAGTGTATAAAATGAAGTACACACCACAGTCCAAGAGGCTTGAGTCAAGTGAGCCTTTCTAAAATACCCAAAAGTAATTTCTACATACACCTTTCCCTCGTTAAAGGGCATTCTAGTTGATGTGCATATTAGAATACTAAACTTTACAAACTTAAGAATTAAAAGTAAAACAAAATAATAATAAAATACAAAAATAGTTTATTTTTTATCTCTATGGTTACCAAAAATTTACTCTTTCAAAAATTGCCAAAAAAAAATCTCTTCTGGGAAACTATACAGGCGAGCCTACAGCCAAATCTTGTCTTGATATTTCCAGCTGCTCTGCTTTGCTTCTTCTGTTTCCTTGTCAAAAGTATCCTGTTTAGCCTGTTTGGCTTAGGGCAGTTGCATATTTATTCATTGATCTTTTCCTTTATTGCAATATCTTGATTTTTAATTATCATTTTTCAAATCCTTTTACTTAATTCTCCAAATATAGCTACAACAGACATCACCCTTCCTTTTCTGTGGAGCTGTTCAGAGCCATGGGAGAGCTGTCATCTTATGTTCTGGGACTAACCACACTGCCCAGCAGCTCTCCCTTAGCTGCTTTCATTGGCAGTTTGATTAAATGTTTTTTTAATTTTATTTTTTTTTTCACAAATAACATGCAATTCAAAGCGCCTGGAAAAGCATAAAACCACTTGATGTTAGGAGAGATTCTGTAAATAGTCTCAGGGGCAGTCCTCTAGGTGTTTGTAATGGGGAAGAATTTGTAATTAATCAGGCACCAAACACTTGGAGCTTTTGGATGCACTTTTAAAAAGTCTAAAAATGTAAACAGTGTTCTTTCCCCTCCCCAGGAAGTCTTAATGCACTAAAGACGTAAGCAAAAAAGTTAAATTGCAAGTGACCAAATCAATTACACTTAGATCAGACTGTGGCAGGGCTTTTTGGTTCTCAACCAGATGGAACCAGACTCCTTGTGAAGGAGGAATTATAATTTCTTGTTAGGGTTTCAAAATGAATGTATGAATTTACAGTAAAAAACACATATTTTTTCTTTTGAAAAATATAATAGGACATTTAGAGGAAATAATCCTTGGGAGCTGACGTCACCAAAAGCTGTCAGACATGTTAAAAAAAAAAAAGAAAAAAATGGTCCTTGTAGCTTTTCTTGTTCTTCTGAGCTGACCAAAGAGAAAACAGAAACGAACAGGATATTTTCCTGCATTGTGAGGCAAAGAAGAAATCCTCCTTTTTAATATAGTAAATTATATGACTCCTTTCAGCTATGCCTTTCCTGTAGCAGAAGTTTTTATATTGAGACACCTATTGTGATGTAAAAACGTACCAGAGACAAGGTAGAATGGTTTTTATCTTGATGTACTTAGTTGAGATGCATCTAGGTGAGGGGACAGACTATCTGGAGATAGAAAGCTCTTTTTTAACCAGTGGAGATAGAACGATTTGTTTAGAAAGCCTCTGCATTAGGGAGAAGGTGACTACTACAATCAAGTGTAACAAAACTGCCTTCCTGGGTAGAGAAAAACCACCATAACCGAATGTGACTTCCTTGTTTCTAATTTAGAGAAGTACTTTGTAAAACCAAGTAATTTTATGTTTGGGTATTTCCAATCAAATTGTTCGTTTTATCTGGAGTCCAAATCCCTCTTTCTTTGAGTATATTACCAGCAGCTTCTAGAAGCCCTTTGAAAACCCCTTCAGTATTTGGCCCTGCATATTTTAACAGGGATTATTTTGCCTGAAATCACCTTGAAAAGAATTATTCCTGCTGATGTGGAGAAAAGATAGTGTCTTATCTTCAACACTGAAAATACTCAAGACATGTCTTGCTATAAAGCGATGTCCTGTTAGCAACACTGACAGGGTCCCTTGGCATCACTGGAGCTCTTGGTCAACAAACCCTGTGCATGACAATGATTACAAGATCAAATTTATCACTGAGATGCTAATAGTGAGTAAGGAAGTGGGGGTTTTAAATGCTTCCCTTTCAGCAGGTGCAAAATGATTTGAAGATTTTTTTTTAAGTTACTAGAACAAAGAATGTACAGACAAGTAAATGAACTCTTGCTAATTTCCAGGTCTTGCTGAACGTAACATTCTTCCATTTATTTGCGTAGCAGCTAAATACATAACATTTTCCTGCAAAAATACTGCAAAAATGAGTAAAAGAAGGCTGGTATTGTATCAGGAATCAGAAAAGAAAAGATTGTGGTCTCTGTCTACTCACTGGAGGGGCTCAAACCTGGATGTCCTACACCTCCAGAGGTGTACCCTCTTAGCCATGAGGCAGGAGCCTGTTTGTACGGGAGGACTCTGCACCTCCCCTGCTGAGGCTGTTCAACAATTCAGGAAAAAATTAAATAAAGACAGGGAGCCAAAATAAGCTATCTGCTGGGGAGGATGGGGGAGGGTGGTTGGTGTGGTTTTGCCATGCTCTAAGTCTGCTTTTGTATTTTTACCCAGTGTCTGGCTGGTTACCCAAACACTCCTTGAGGATTTGCTAGAGCCCAGGTGTTACCCTGTCCTTCCTCTTGTTCACCCTGCCCTACTAACCACTAGATGACAAATCTGTGTTCACTCTTGATCCCCTTCTGTGGCGCTTTTAGAGCTTTGATTCTTTTGCCATACCTCTTCCAGACACTTTTTTTTTTTTTTTTCTTAATTAAACTGTCTACATCTACTGTGGTATTTTGTGCAATGCCTGGTTGTGTAGACATGTGTGAGGTGGGTCATTACCAGGCTGGTTCCCCCCAGGGAATATAGGGGAGGAATTGCCAAGTTTAGGGATTCAGGCTGGATTTAGGACTGAGACAGGTGTAGAGCTATGCGGGTTCACCAAGTTTGCAACAGTCCTAGGCATGCACAACAATAGAAGTTTAGGTGCCTGAGGCACTTCATTGACAAGAAAACATAGTTGTATATAGACTTTAGTTGCCTAAGGAATTGGGCAAGGGAGGCAAGGTTTGAGGATCATGTGCTTGGGCTTTGGTATTTGTATTCTACACAAGTCCCACTGTGGACATGTAAGCCTTTAGGGGAGCCAGCCCTCAACCTCTTTGCAACTGTTCACCCATCTGTTAATTTGAAGTAGCTCCCAGTTTTATAAACCTCCACATACACAAAATAGACACAAAGTGTGTTTAAGAAGCAACCAATATTTTAGGGGCAGTCTATGAAAGTCTTATCTTCAAGTTTCTGAGTAATTCTTATCCTTTTAATGGCTCACAGGTTGTTCCTGAGAACACAAAACCAGAGCAGGAAATAGTCAATGTTGACTGGTGAGCCCCAGAAATTAGAATATAGCCTCAACTAGTAAAGCAGAAACTAAAGAATATATTTTAAATGCAAATAAATGTGCATTATCCTGACACATACTGCTTGCGTGCTGGATAACTTGCACTCATGAGAGCAAGTCTTCTGAGACCCTTAACTTTAGACCCATAATGATCAATCAGTAAGACTTTTAAATTGATTAATGGTTTATGCAGCATTAAAAATAGGTTTCTTACTTCAGTTGCAGTAACACAGCTTTAAAGTCCATAAATCTTAGAGCCATTGCACTACCCATTGGAGTCACTTAAAGTTTTGCAATTGAGTTAGTCACTGGTTACAGTGTTGTTTAAAAAAAAGGGAAAAAATTAACCAATGGTGAATTATGAGTGCTTCTCTGGATGACCCGACTCGTTCTTTCATGAGTGTGTTTTGTCCATTTGGAAATATAAAATGCCACAACATGGTATTCTATTTCCCAATGTAGAAAGGTGTTCTATGTTAGGATGAGGAATAAGGACCACATTTCCCCTTAGGGGCTATCCCACCTGAATTTCAGCTGCTTTTAGAGGACTTTGGGGCATTAGAAAGTAGACAATGCACTGAAGAACTGCTAGGGGCTTTTTTGGTTTCTCAGAATAAATAATTAATTAAAAGACACTATGACTGAATTCAGCATCAAAGTTGTATGCACCTTCTATGAGCTAGCACATATTCCGATGCCCAGACCTAAAAAACACTATCATTTGTAACAGAGAGATTTGGTGGCTCCCAAGAAAGTTACATTGTCATATGGTGGTTAGGTTTGCAACAAAGATCCTGAATAAAAGTAGTCAGTGTTTATACATTTAAAATCAGGGCTTAATGGTCTGTAAATGAATGACACTGGTTAGGGAAAGAGGGAAAGTTTGAGGCTAGTAGCAAACAGCATGTTATTTTTCTTTGTGCTTTCTCCTTTGCCTCACTTAGTTTACAATGAAATTTAGCCACCGACTCCCACCGCTGTTTTTCTTGGAGAGCAGAGTAGGATGAAGAAACACAGCAATTAAATGTAAAAGACACCCCTGCATTGCAATGGGAGCTGGATTCCATGTGTTTTGGTAACAGGAACTATAGGAAAAAATAGAGAGGTGACTCAGGTCTACCCAAAGTCTGAAGCCATTCTCAGTTCCTACCGTTTCTGATCCCTTCCCCACCTCTGCCCCACATATAAAAATAGACCTTGTTAGTCAAACAGGAATTTTCTAAATCTGTTTTAGTTCCAGCTGGTAATGCTGATGCCATGACAGTCACATCATTTAAAGTTTGTTATGCTCCCATGTGTTGAGCACATGTCTAGCAGCTCTCCCAACCATCAGGATCCATGTAATCACAGCAAAGCAATTAGCATTGTAAATAAAGCAAAGATGAAGTGACACTACATACTTCCTTCTCATGGTGAATTAGGATGATGAACTGGAATTTAATGCCATTCTTCACCTAACAGCAAAAAGCTTGAGCGTGGTAGATCTGGACCTTGCATGTACCTGCAAAATAATTCATTTCACCCTTTCATTGCCTTGTATTTGGAAATCTTTGCTTTGGACTCAGTCCTGTGCCAATCAGCCATATTTTTGGTTCCTGGGGGTCCTTCATGATGGCAATTGCACCCTCTTCTTCTATGTTTCCTCTTAGTTTTTATTTAGTTTGCATCTATGTAGGTCATTGTCAGTGGTTGAGCGCTTTAAGGGAGCTGGTGGACTTTGGTCATGGTTGGAATATGCCTCTGGCTCCAGGCACCACAGATAGCTGTTCCTTAAGGACAAAGTGATTCTTTATTTTAAAAGATGACTAATTATTTGAGATAGTCCCTGAACATGGTACTTATTTAAGGTATTGAAGGTAACTGTATAACTTCAAACAAAATGGAATTTTTTAGTGTATGCATATGTATACGTGTGGCAATGGATTTGTTATGTTCTGTTTGGGTTTTGTCACTGTTGTCTTTTCTTTAAGGCACATTAGATTGCCATCCTATTTGTATCAAGTGTGGTGGAAATATAATTCAATCTAATTGTCAGTTCCACTAGCCTGACACATTGTATGCAGGTGTCTCAAATTGGAGATAATGCCCTCTAATTCCCTGATAGCCTTGATAGCTTTTGACTTGGACAGAGAGGTACCTTAAGTCTTATCTATTGTGCACTTAGCTAATAAAACAGTGAGCACACTCATCTATCTCCCCTATGGGTCACGTGAAACGTGTACATTGAAAATTTTTGTGGGGTCATGGTAGCATCTTTTGAATCTGCCTACCTTGCCTTTCTCCTTCCAGAAAACTGTGTCTGTGACTTTCACTGAAAAGTTATCTTTGAACTATTTGTCCTAATGACCCAGACATTCCAGACTTGCATGTAAAAAAGAAGCACTTGCATTAAAATTAATTCACGGGACTTTACAGCATTACGAATTAGGTAAGAGTTGGTTTAGTGAGCTTACCAGCAAAAAGGCCAGAAGATTCCAAGTTTGTTTTGGGTTAGTGTTGTTATGGGCTTTTCCCAACATATTTAAATGTTAAAAAGTTAGTTTTTGTACAGCATGAAAATGAAAACAAAGCCTTTTCAACACTTTAACTCAGCTACTGGTTAGAAGCCTGATTTGAGGGCATGGACTCAAGTCTCCTCTTCATCATCAGAAAAATACTTGTCTTCATCCCCAACTCCTGACATTTGGAAACAAAAGGGCTTGAGTGTTTCTTTGTCCACAATGAAGCCAAAAACTTAATTGACTTGGTAGTCATCTTCCTGCCTGTGTCCTTCCTCAGTTTAACAGATGAAGATACACTTCATCATATTTTGATAAAATAAGCTTCAGATCAGCTTTACTTACAGTCCTGTAAGTGACTCTCAGGACTGTCATCACATTCTCAGAAGTAGTTCTATGTTTCTTCGGTTTGCTCATGAGTCGATGAGCAGATTAGCGGCATGGTTTTGTTAGGTGGATTTGTTAGGCAAATGTGCCAATAAAAAGATGCATATTGCTATTTCCCTTCCTAAATAATTCACTAAGAAGTTTATATTACTTTGTTCTGTGGGTTGACATCTTTATATTCTTTACTACTGAGTTTATTACAAGACTATATTATCTTTTTTTAAAAGTGTATGTTAGTATGTGTGTATGTGTGTGTGTGTATATATACACACATGTATATACACATGCACCCTCAGAGCAAGTTTTGTGTCACAAATCAAATAGTATAATCTGCTCAGTTAGACAGTGCTTTTCTTAAACTAGGGTCTTAAATATTTCTTTACCAGACAAAACCAATGTTGCATGGCAATACACTTTATTTTGTATAGCTTCTTTCAAGCACATTGTCTCTCACATACGTTAGAGGTAATTAACACACTTGCAGATTTTAAAATAATCTAAAAAGGTTTTAATTTAATTAAAATTCTAAACACAATAGCAATATACATGCTCCTTAATTCACATGCATCATAAATGTAAAAGGGTGATTACATCTGTAAGAGATGAGCAGCTATTTACATTCTTGTAAATATTGGTTTGGTGCAGTGAGCTCTTAGCAAGGGGGATAGTTCTTTGTTCATTGATTCCAGAAGACCAGCACTGTGGTGATTCTTTATAAAAATCTACATGTACATATTTAGACTGTTCTTGGAGCAGTAGAGGAACAACTTTTTTGCTTGGTTTTTGTTGTTTTTCTTAATTAATATGGGACTACCAATCCCAGTACAGAAAGGCAGCCCTACTCTGAAACTGAAATTAGAATTATTAATCTCATTATCATGGTGTAATAGCTATATTTCACAATAGTGCTGTTGAATCTTCCTGGTGAAACACTCAAGCTGCCTGATGGACTCAGCAGATGTCTGCTCACCACTTTGATTTCTTCCAGCAGATAGTTCCTGTAAGACGCGTCACTGTATTGTGCAGCGTAAAGGGGTTTTTTTGCTTGCATTTAAAGACAAAAACATCTCTAAATTGTGTAATTTTTCCACGGCCTGCTCTGTGCAGATCTATCACAGACAGCAGGGCAGTTCCTCAGGCCCCATTAGGGTTACAAGCAGCCACCGAGGAGCCCCGTTCTGGTCAGTTTGCACTGCGGGATTCTCACATCCCCACGCAGGGGGTGTAGTAAGATAAAGTGCCTCAAGAAATCCGATGTGCGATTTCAGATACTATTAAGCAAACAATATTTCTTTGCCCCTCCCTCTTTAAGCCCCTCATTTACTGTACACACTGCCTTTTATTATGTGCTGGTCTTTAGTAAGAGCTTAAAAAATAAATTGCTTTCACGATCGCTTTATTTTTGTGATTTAAATAGATTTTACTGGAGCTAGTAAGGACAAAAGTAGATCAGTTGAGTACCTGAAGAAATGCCAGTTTCTTCAGAATGGAAATCTGCCCTCTGAGCACCTGGAAGCCTTGTGGCAGCACCAGCTGTGGGGCTGTGGTGTTAGGTGGGGGGGATGACCATTTCATATACTCTGAGCCCCTGGGCATCAGTGGGTTCTGCTTTCAGAGTCATGCCATGATATATAGTTTTTTCTGGTTTTGGAGACAACCTTTGCAACTCTGCGGCTCTCAATACCTGTGTGAAGACTAAGCAGAAGTGCAGATAAAAAGAGTAAATTTAAGCAGCAGAGAATACAAGCTCTCTCGTGTCAACAGCAGGATTATTCCCATCCCATTCCGGGCACTGGAAGTGGAAGGAGCTCTGTGATTCACACAAACTCCTCAATTTCATGTCACATGTGAGTATAAACCTCACCGCATTACATACTATTTAGTTTTCTCTTCCAGATTTCTGTTTTTTTTTAAGAGGAAATATGATTAAAGACATGATGGATCAGCCTAGAATGTTACGGAGTTTTGCAATCTGCCCATAAATGACGTGAGAGGACTGACTCTCTCCATACATAATTTATTAGAAATTACTAAGTGCTGGGATAGAGAAAACAAATGCCATACAAGCATATTTGTGCCAACCTGTTATCTTTAATCTTACACAGCTAGGACCTTTAGTTTCTTATCTTTTTTTCCTAAGGGGTCATCATTATTTTACTGTGTCTTTCAGTAGGATGGGGAGCAAAACTACAGTTATTTTCCCGTAGATTTGAAGTTCAAAGCTATAAGATAATGCTGTTTTGCATAATTCCAATGCCTCATGCACATGGCTTGAAATATTTCAGATGCATCCCGGAATTAACAAAATTTTAGGTAATTCTATATTCTCATCTTTCAGAAAGGGAGAGCTCAGTTTTCTGGAATATAAAGTTCTTCAATTTTATATTAATATATTGCAAAAAGGCAATTTAAGCTTCCCAGAGCAACTTCAAGAGCAGTGATAGCTACTGGTGTTATTAGAGTATCATAGTTTTTCAGAAGATCATCGACTGTAATGACCTTCATATCCTGGATTTAGACTCGAAGGATGTTGACACAACCTTATTAACACAGACAAGTGTCTCCGTCTTCACTTGTAATATCCCAGGGACACATAATTTAAGCACATTATAATGCACAAACACTGCTGTTACTGAGACAAAGGAGAGCGGGGGAGGTTAATTTCCTTACAACAGTACCATTGATAAGAAAGATATGCAAGTGTTCAGGAAAGCTGTGAACATGCCATGATTAAAGCTAACAGAAAAATAACCCAGTGGACAGAGTCAAAAAGCAGTTATTTAATTTTTAAATTTGCACAGCAATAACCAAGACAAATGAGCCTCTGAAATATTTTGGAAAATGTCACTTTGCAAACCTTGTAGATTGCTTAAATGTTTATTAAAATAGACCAAAAGCCAAAATTCTCTGGGTAAAATAAATACTTTGTCTTTGCTAAGTAACAATATTTGTGAACAAAACATAAAACGATAATTTTCATGTGTCAAACACAGTAACATTTAAGATTAAATGTTGGAGTCAGACTGGGCATTTTTTTACATCTTCCTATTTACAAGCTGCTCATTAAGACCATTTACCTCACGTTATCTATTAAAATGACTAACATTTTTAAAGTTTGCTCCATGACTAAAATAAAAACAACAGAAATGTCCTTTTACCATAACTTAACAAAAAGCAGAACCATATTTTTGTTATCTAGGAGAACATGCTGTTATAAATACAGCTGTTTTTCATCTACAATTATATAAATAATAAACATGCTGCCATTCACAAGGATTTTAATAGATGATTATATATAAGCAATATTACGATCTAGCAGAGGATGGCATGAGTTTGCATCATTCATTTTTATTGTACTTATTCAGGATCCTTGTCTTCATCTGAAAAATGTGGAACAGACTTCTTTGCTACAACGTTATCCAGTCGCTGTCCTTGCAGATAGGGGTTCACGCTCTGAAAAAGTTTAAAATTATTTATACTTATGAGAAACAGGGAAATATATGAGAGGTAACTAGGATTAGTGGATATATGTATATATTTCTTATCTGTCAAATACTTACAGGATGGGAAAAAAAAAAAAAATTTCTCCCGGGGAGTAAATTTAAAAGTCAATCGATGATTCACTTTCTAGTATTTTTTGTGTGCAAGAATTTAATCCAATCCACTGCAAAGAATACAAGTGAAGGAGGACTACTGAGAATATAGGACAGTCTGAGTTAAACACTGTCTTTATGCTCCGCTCCTCCTTCTCTCAGCAGAGCAGAGAAGCAGCAGCAGATCTAACTCACTAACTCTTGAGGCAGGACAGAACTTGTTAAAGGAGTACAGGTAAGCTTTAGTTGAAAGCACCAGCCTCTGATGGACCTTGTGCTGGGAGACAAGTTAGGTACCAGGATAGTATTTTTGACCACAGTCTCTTCTTCAGCCCATCTCCTCTCCAGTAAACCCCTCCTTGCTTCCTTGATGCTGAGATAAAAAAACTGCTGGCATAGAGGCAGAGCCAAGCAAGGTTTTGGCGTAGGAAGTGGCTCTCGTACCACTGCCAGAACAAGGGAATGCTGGAAAGAAGGTCCCCAGAGAGGGTTTAATTTCACTGTGTGCCATGTAAGCAGCACAATGTGAGACTGAAGATGAACAGATCCTGTCTCAAAACTGTTTGGAGATCATAGTAATGCACAAAGCCTATGCTTGAATTTTATCTATACCCATGGAATAAAATGTATTTGCAATTATCAAGCAGTTTAGTGGAGCTTCAGAATTAACTTAAATATTATTTACACCCACTTTCTAGCCTGTTACAGCATCAGTGTAAACAAAATTCAAGTATATACTTTCTCCTTCAGAGAAAGACAAAAATTCTAGTGTGCTGAGTTTTGATGCCAATAAAAATCGTTTGAGTACATTGGAGGAATGCAAATTTTTCAGTACCTCCTGATTCTTGTCAGGCTGGCTGTATAATAGAAATTACTTTTCTTGAGATATTTCTGTGCTTCTTTCACCAAAATATACAAGTTCAAAGCTACTCACACAAAAAAAAGCTTTTAAAATAGGCATGAAATATTTATTTTCAAATATCCCAAGTATTTGTCAAATCTCTGGAAAAGATTTGGAGTTTAAGCCCTTGGGTCTCTCCAGATTTGTAGACACTATCATTAATACTTAATCATAGCACAGAGCAGCCCTTTTGCTTTCTTCTGTTGTTTTTTGAGTGCTTTGCCTGCTGCAAGTGAAAATATGAAAATATTAAGAACCAGAAATGAATGTAGAAAAATCTTTGAAAATAAAACTAATTTAATGCTTTAAATTGTTAAAAATAAGACATATGTAAATGATTTGTTTGTGTTTGTTTAAAGAAGTTCTGTTTAATGTTAATTTAGTGAAATTCGGCTGTTGCATAAACTTCTAGGAATTATTTGAAGATTCTTAGGAAGATTAATTGGCCTTTTTTTTGGAATGGTGCTTGCTTGCTACTTTTTAAAAGAAAGTAGAAGAGAATGAGAATACATAAAAATCTAAATCCTTCTCAACTGACAAAAGAGAACACAAACTAGAATGCAAAAATTTTGGCTGATTTGACTAGAAAACTGTTTAATCCTATACAGCTGTGCCAAATTCAAAGCAATGGGGTTCCCAAGTACCTTTGTGCCCAGCTCCGAGCCCACGGCAACGTGACCCTGCTATTACAGAGGCACTCTTGTCATGGTTGGGATATTAGATTCTGGACAGGGCTGTGCTCATGCATAGAAATTTAAAAAAAAGGGAGAATTGCTAGTTAAATTAGAAGTCACTGTAGGCTTCCTTGTCTTGCACTGCAAATGCTGCAAAAAAATAACACAGTAGCAAATGGTAAATACATACCTTTGCTATATATAACACTAATGTGTATGTGTCCTTGTCTGTGTGTTTATATACATAAGTGTAGATATATGAATATATGTACATACTTAGAATATGTAGTTTTGTTGACTCCAGTAGTGCCTCTGTGACTGTTACACTGCAGAATCGTGTAACACAGTCACTATGTACACAGTTACACAGGACTGCTTTAAGCTAAACCCGAAAGACCAATCTGTTGCCAGAATCTGTCCTCCCAAAACACTCTGCCTGGGCAGAAGGGCATGGGGGAGCAGCAGTGACCTCAGGAGGGGAATCCAGCTGGCTTTTTGGTTTCTGGAAAAATACACTCTCCTGCTGACAGGTCTGCATTACCCTTCTCCTGATAAAGTGAAAATTCTGACTTGTTCATTAAAGCATTGGTTATCATCACATTATTACTCTCAAAACAATAAGACACATTAAATGATAATGAAATTACCATTAAGTGACATGCTTGTGCTAAGAAAATAAATTTATTGCAAAGCAAGAAACTGAAGCTTCACCTCCAAAATTCTGGGCTACCCCCGGCTGCGCGGCTGTCATGTCTCTCCAGCCATTATTCCTTTTGTATCCGATTACGCCAGTCAGCACAGACAGAAAATGTATTTATTTTTTTCTCATGTATATATTGCACTAATCCTACTTTAACATGCTGTTCTAGCTATTAATAAATATCCCACATAACTATTTCCAGAGTAAATTCTACTTACTTTAGAGTTCACATCAGGTGCCTACCCTTTTTCCTTTCCCACTAACAAACTTGAAAATCAGATGTAAGCGGGAGGCAGATACTAAGCTCAAGAGAGATCGCTAACTTATAGTTAAACAGTGTTTATTACCAGTGATGTGTGAATCGGTAAGAAATTAACTCATCTTTTCCCTTTCTGGCAAAGACTTTAGGTTTGAGAGTTAAATAAATAAATAAATAAATTGTCTTCACTTACGCTTCAGTTATTTTAAACTAAATTTACTTCATTTACAATATAAACTGTGCTGTCATATTTTGAAAAGCTACTTTCTGGCAGAGAGCTAGACTTTTTCTTTGTGTTAAAAAAAATATACCAGCAGCAAAGCTACAGACTTCGACTCTGCCTGGAAGTGATTTTTTGATAAAAAAAAGGCTTATGCTACCAAAAAAAGAGAGAAGAGAGTGAGGTGGACTGTGCAGAGGTTCTCTGTGGTACATGAATTGCCTTCCTTTTCTCAGGGGCAGAAAGATGAGAGGCCATTCAACTTTGTCTATCAAGCAAGTGGGACACCGAGATAGGAGCATAATTTGAGGTAAATCTAAGTATGGAAATGAATCAAATTACTTCAGCTAAATAACTAGTTCTACTGTCATTTGCACCAAAAACATTCACATGCATGGATAGCAGTAATTAATTTTACCAATATTTTTCGTAGGAAACTTAAATTCTGTTTTAAAGACATTTAAGTAATTTTAAATGGCTTTATGCAAATAGGATCAATGTAAAAACACAGAAAATATAAAGTTTTTAAATTAATGCTCTGCACTGAAGTGCATCTTCTGAAAGCAGCAGACTATTTAGAGAAATACATCTTGTACTCAGCAGACAGTCCTGAAGCCTGCTGTGGTAGGTTATCAGAAATTCCCTGACTTTATGCATTGTCTAAGGTGTAATGCACAGATGCATTAGATGCATTTCAACAGTGTGATTTTAATTTAATTCTTATTAGCTCTCTAGATGATACAGGGGCTATAAAGTATTCTGATAGTTACCCTCTTTCTTCTTTTTGGACCACCATTAATCTTCTCAAAGAGTAAATTCTTGTTCTGAAAGGGGAAAAAAAAAAAAAATGCAGCCATCAAATTCATTACACTCTTATTTTAAAATACTACTTTTGCTGTTTAGAGGGGTGTGTAGTTTTATGGGAAAGATAAACCACAAATAAATATTTGGATATTCCTACTAACATTTTACAGTTCTTCAGGAGCAGTCTCAGTCTTATCAACAATTAAAAAGCCAGTAATTTTCCACTATGTTGTGCTATATTATCATCCGTGTTCAGGCAATAAGTGCTTCAAGTACATGCTGGTATAATGGTATAGACTGGATGTTCCCCATCGTGTGATACATGGTATAAATGTATACATATTAAGAAACCTCAAAAAAAACAAAAAAACAAACCAACCAAAAAAACCTCACACACAACAAAAAAACAGAAGGAAAAAAAGAAAAATGAGTGAGAGAGATAGGAAGCAGGAATCCTGTCTCTGGTACATCTTTCTATACATTTGAGGTGACACAAGAACAGGAGCAAAAAAATATTTGCTTTACAAGGGATTTTCTAATTCCTTTTAAAAGCAGCAATTGGCATCATTCCTACTGTTTTGTTGTCTTTGCTTATTCCCTTCCAGATATCAACACTTCCCAGTGCAAAGTTCTGCTGAAAGGAGTTCAGCGCCAGCTATTCCTTTGTTTAAGTAGTGCCCTCAATAAAATTTCTAAAAACCATTTGGTCTATAACATTTTTAATGGCGAACCTTTTAAAAACTGCCAAAAACATCTTGGCAGAAGAGAAAGTTATGATGATGAGAAAAGGGAAAAGAAAAAACAAAACAACACAAAAAACCCCCTCTGACCATAGTTTACATAACTGCATGCACATATTGTTGTATTTCATACAAGTAGTGAATTCTAATGAAGTCTGGAATAACACACACATGCTCAACACATTTTGTTTCAATTGGGTATTATGAAAAAAAAACAAAACCAAACCCTAACCTGAAAATGGAAGGAGAGAAGAATTACATGTATAAAAGCAGAACACTGTATAAACAAGGCCATTAATTCTGCTATAAACAACTGACCTAACATTGATTATATAAATAGAAAGTGTAATTCTAGCGCGAGACAAATTCACCAAACACTTCTACCCTCTCTGCAGCCTTGATATGAGAAAAAACAAACATTTTCAAGTGTTACAATGAAATCTGCCAAAATTGTCTGTTTTGTACTTCTCATGTTCATTAAACCCCAAATTCACAAGGCCTATCTCTTGCCCAACCTCAGTTATTTTGTCTGAGCTGTGCCAGAAGGGAACAGAGATGAAGCTGGCCAAGGGAGATGTTCTTGGCTAGTCATTTATGCAAACTCACTTCGGGAAAACTTAAATTTAACGTTTTAAAGAAACCCGCAGATGTGTAAATGATTCTTTTTAGGAAACAAAGCACCGCTGAAGCCTCTCTTTGTAAACTATTTAACCTTATACTTTTCACGAGAGGAAAATTCAGTGTTTCTGAAATAAAAATAATTTCACAACTACTGGAGCTAACATTTCTGTCACTCAGGAAAATCCCTTACAATTGAACTGTTCCTGCTCAGGAAGATAGTATTTTGTTTAGTCTGTTTGGGAATGTTTTAAGGCTGTAACTATTACTTAAGCACTACATGAAGTGCAAAGCAAATGAGGTTATGGAGCATGAGCTAAGAGTGTGCTTGTACGGTAACAGCAATCCTGGAAATATGTTCCACTGCGTAAGGGCCTGAGCTCATCAGCCACCAAAACTTGCCCATGAAGTGCTCCCCATTGTCAGCCCTCACCTAGGAATTGTTAGGAATGAAGGCACAAAGTTTCTCCAGTTAAAGATACACGTCATATGGAGATGTGCTGCATGTGAATTGCTGCTTTCCCCCCACTCCTGGAGCTTCCTTTGCACCATCCCAGCTACTTGGACTAGGGTACGACGGGTTGGGATTTGGGTGGGAAAAACTCAGAAGTTAAAATGCTTACAACCAACTAACTAATGCCAGAGACATTTACCCTTGGGTCTTTCAGACTTCACTGAAATCTGGGCCTGCACAATTATTAAGCAAAACTGAAAAGGAAAATTCATTAGCAAGGTTGCACCCTTACAGGAGGGCTTTTTTTCAGTCAATTTACAGTCTTACCAGGACTGTCAAGCATAACAACATCTGTTACACCAAACATACTACACTGAATTAAACAAACTGTACTGTCTGAAATTGAAGAGAAGGACCAGACCTACCATAACCCATTCCAGTAATCACCATTGCCATGCAGATATTTAACAACATCAGTTGAAAAAGAAAGATGCAATTAACATTGCTCACTATAACTGGAGTTGGAAGAAAACAAATTCTGAGTGACTAGTTCCAGGTGCAATTAAAATTAGGAGGCCAGAGATGGTAACTTCTTTAACAAGGAGTTCAACTTTGTCAAATATTTTAATTCCTGCTTCCCATTTGCCTTACTTTGTACTCTCTTGGGTCCCTCCACTGTAGCTGATAAGCAAAACCGGCATTATTTCTGCCATTATAATGAAATGTTATGCATTGCTTCAGTAAAAAGAAGTGTTGCTGAAAAACCTAGTTGCTTTTAATTTTCTCTTTGTGCTGATACTGGTGTCAGAAACCACAGCTGAATTTCCCTCTTTAACCTCTACACGTGGTAGTAGTTAACATTTCGGGTTTCAATAAATAACAACTTACATAGAAGTGGTTTTTAGATTTGTATTGTAAATTGTATAATATAAACTATCTTTGTGCAAGTCTTTCTGGATACCAGCACCACTTCTCCAGCCCATCTGAAGAGTCAAGTTGCAAGATGCAGAAAAGGCAGACTCAAATGGAAAGTCTGAACTGAGGGAAAAAAACTCCATAAATCTTAGAAACTGTAGTTACATACTGGGGTAGAAACCTCCAGAAGTCCCTCATCTTACTATTCCCAGTGCCTCCTCTATATTTTCCACATATGAGGAGACAAAAAAAGAGTCTTTGGGGCTGCAGAGAAGAGTGTAAGATGTGTATCTTGCCCTATAAACAGAGTCTGTTCCCGAGACTTCCCACAAGTCAGCACATTGATATATGGAGAGCTGTCCCAAAGACAGGAAAATCTTTTCTCTTTCTTCCCTATCCTAACCCAGTACACATTCATCGTGATTTATATATTTATATCTTCATATGTATTAGCAGTATTTACACACAAAATTTAGCATCTACATGGAATCATACACTTTGCTGTATGAGACAGCTTCTAGACCTGTTTTACCCTTATAAATATGTTCGCTGTTCACAGGGTACTGCAGAGGTCCCGCAGATTTGCAAGCATGAGAGTCTGCCACCAAAACAAACCAATCAACCTGTTTCTTTCCTGTGATTCATGAACAAGCAGGTCTTTTTTTTTTTTTTTTTTTCTGACCTGCTAATGTAATTTGGGTTTTACTGTGGTTACGCCAAGGAATGCATGCTGGCTCCTTGAAAGAACAAGTCAGTGGGAACTGTAACACTGCCTCAACTGCTGTGTGGCAGGAAAAGGCAGGGGAGAAGCTCCCCTGAGAGCACACGCCAGCTTGCACAGGTCCAGGAGACACACAGGCTTGGAGGGCTTCAGACAGTGGTGACAGCCTAGAGCCCTCACAGCACGCAGGAGTTTGTGGAAATGCAGTCTGTAAATACACAGCCCTTACAGCCTTGGGGCACTTGGTCTTTAGGCTCTTCCATGGGAGAAGCAGGAGCAGGCAGCTGGCAGGCAGAGGGGATTTGGGTGGCCAGGAGCAGCAGAAGGATGAGGATGCACACTGGTACCCACTGGGCTGTGTCGGTCATTTACGACCTAATCCAGATGGCAGTAAGTGGCCTTAAAAAATCTGATCTCTTCTTTATAAAGTCTCAAACAGCTAATTTTTAGAGTGCTTTACTGCTCTTGTTTTTCCAGAGGGATAAAAATAACAAAACCAGCCATAAAACCAGATACTGTTGTATTTATCTTTTTAATGTGTAGCAATATACAATGAGGCGGCGACTGGGGCAATTCCGGATCTCGGCAGAACATTTGCTCATGCACATTACCAGCTGTTTCATCTCTGATTAAAAAGATCTGGAGTTGGCTATGCTGCAGCTAGATATGATTACTGTTTAGTACCTAACAGTCTGTTTTAATCCATGCGTGAGCAGTTTTTTCCCCCTGAATTAGTGGTGATGGATGGAGAAATGAGAAAAGGCCAGTATTCGCAAATGATTACCTACCATTTGTTAAGTATATATGTTGCTGATGACAACGCAGCATGTATGCTTGATTCTGAAATATTGCTATAGGCCAGAGATTTACACAAGTGCTTTTGTAGTCTTCAAAATGGTATTATGAAAGTAAATTACTTATGAATAATAAGAAAACTAACAGCATTATCTGGCATAAATAAGAAAGTTCACCATCTGGTGTTTTTAAAATGAAAACCTTTGATGGTAATTACTTAGAATGCAACAAGAGTTTCCAAAATTTGGATTTTTGGCATGATTCTCTCTAGAAATTTAGCACTCACATAAGTAATTAAGACTATAAATCTTACACTGGTTTGATTATGAACGATGAATCATTGTGTTACAATTACAGCAGGAGAAGAGGCTGCCAAACATGTCCATTTATCGATATATGCTTACAGAGGACTGGTTTAGGGCAATCATGTAAAGTGTTATAACAATATAAAATGAGATTTCATGATTTGCTCTAGAAGCATAAATTATGATCATTGTTATTGTTTTCCTGGCGCCTGAAGATGGATTTGGGATTGGACATGTAACTGATGTAATCTAAGATTAAGCGTCAGAGCTCTCTTTGGAGCCTCTAGCCTGCAGAAATAGTCTAGCTGGAGTTATTAAAGACCTTGTACACTCAGAGCAAGATTTTTGCCCTTGGTGTAGCTCACTGTATTTATTATATGCAATGTGTAAAATAGGTTTTCAATATAATATAGTGCACAACCTGAACAGAGGATGAAGCAGCATCAAGTCCTCCAAAATCCTTAAGACAGAGAGGATTCCTTAGAGCAAGTTGTCTGAACCTAGATGTTTTAAAGTGTTTAGACACTGCGGCACTCCATCTTTATTTTTATTTTTTGTAGCATTTAAGCAGCTGAAGAGTGAATAGTCACTGAACCTGGATAATCTTTCAAATTAAGGCTCTCTTATGTTTTGAAATCTTATGCTAAAATCTGCACTAATTTTGGCTACATGTTCACTGTAGTTTGAAATTTGGTTTGTTGCATTTATCAAACACATACATAGGTGTTGTGCTTTGGAACAAGTAATAAGACAAAGATGTCTACTTTCTATTTTTATGGGCTTTTCATCGATCGCAGGCAATATTTCTATATTTTTAAGGGGAAGTTCGTGTTTTTGAGAAGTTTCCCTTGGGGTGATAATTTTTCCTGCAATAAGCATAATATTCTCCTTGTGGTTTCATACTATCCCATGCAGCAAACAGTACCTAGTTTCACATGTCACAAAAATAAGCGAGATGCATGTACTCACCCACTTGCCCATGTTAGGATAGTCATGCTCAGGATCAAAAAGGTGTTGGTGCAGCTGGTATTCCCTGCTGAACTCTGCTGTGTCTGGAGTGTTTTCTAGACACCCATCATCAACTGCAAAAGATTGTTAGAAAGCACTGAGTGCTTAGTAGCTTTAAAACACACAATATGTGCCACGTTTATCAGCTTCTTAAATGCAATTATGCAATTAAAAAACCCCAACAAAACACTTTTAAAGAACTGGGTGACTGGAAAATCTCAGGTATTTTTTTCTTTTGAAAGGATTTTTTCAGGATATATTTAAATATTTTTTTTTAAAAAAACAACTTAAATGAAAAAAACTTAATGAAACATCAAAACTAAACATTTATCTTCCAAGCTCTCCCCCTTCTTTTTGTTTTTATTTTAAATTAGTGATTGAGCTTAGTTTTACATAGATCTGCATGTTATTCTGATTCAGAAGGGATCCTCTTTTCATTTTTAAATACCCACAGGACATGGTAGAAATTGTTCAGGCAGTACTTTCAAAGATGATGGTAAAACAATGCTGTGAGCAAAGACAATTTCCTTGGCTGAGTAGCTCTTCATGGAATTCTATTTCTGGTTTGCTACTTTGTTCAAAATGGCTGAAAATCATTTATGCATCATAAAAATGCAATGTGGCAGAAAAATTTTATGCTGAAGACACTTCTGCAGACTGGTAATTAATCTGATGGATCCATAAACCTCCTTTAATCACAATGGGTGGTTTTGCAGACAGTGTCACATCAAGGGTAATACCCTTTTAAAAATCAGCTGATGGACTTTTTACCAGCGTAGGTCATCTTTAGATCAAGCAAAGATTCAGCGACGTGAGGCCAGAGCAGCTCTTTGGATAAAGTCTGCTCCTGGAGCAACCTCTGCTTTGTCAGCATGGGGAGCTTGCAGTCCAAGTTCCTCTCAGACATACTCGAGGCATGATGCTGGGCATCCAAGCAGCTATATCTGCTAGAACCCAGGCACTCCAGAGGAGACACCTGTGGGCTTTCCCTTCTGTCCTTGTCTGATCATCATGTAAAATGATTTGCAGATGGATTATCTTTTCCCCTTAGATGTGGGAAACAATAAAGGCTTGACTTCAAAATGAGTTGATTCAATGACGTGAGGAGGTTATTCTAAGTCCAACAGATCCTGCTTTCTCTCTTTCTCCTCATTCTAAGGAGAAAAAATTAAAGTTGCCAATAGGAAACAGGAAAACTAACCATACTGGCCAAGTAACTCAGAAACCATTAAAGTTAACTACAAGCACTTAAAAATTATTTCAATCTCAGCAGGGACAAGGTCATTTTAAAAAAGAAGTGAGTGACAACAGAAATGTGATAGACCTTCTCAGAGCATCTGTGTCTTTTGGTATAAAACACAAAGGACAGCTGGACATATGTGTGCCCTCTGTGACTGCTAAACCAGAGTCTTCAAGCTCAAGTACTCCAGGCTTATGTATTCCCGCTGTGGAATGTGCATATGTAGCAAGTGACTGGAAAAATTGTTTTCCATTAAGCAAATCCACAGACCTGACTGAGGAAGGCCTCTGGTAATTTGTATGCATAATACAGTCTTAACAGTCACCACTTGAATTTCCATTTAAGGCTCTGAAAAACATTTTACTCTAATCCTAGTAGATACCATCTTCACTCACAGAGTACCTACGACAGAGCCGTTTATCTGAGCAGGCAGCACTTCCCTAAGAATTCCCTCTATGTTCCCATCTGGCTGTATTAGCTTAGCTAGCTAACAACTTTTATTTCACCTAAGAAAGAAAAATTGAAGGGATTTTCAAAGGCATTTCTCTGGATGCCAGGTTTTTATTTTATTTATCTAATCGCTATCAGAAGTCTAATGGGCAAGCACAGAAGATAGGAAGTCTGTGCATGTGCTTGTGTATGTGAGAAAACCTAAACCCATCATTTGCAACCTGTCAGGCAATAGCTATATTGAGCAAAATGGAAGATTAGATATTATTTCAGAAGAGATATAGTCATCAGGACCAAATGGGTTATAATAGGAAACAGTAAGGGAGGACTATTCAAAATTTTGTCGTATTTTTGAATGAAATGTAAAAACACTGTTTGCAAAACTTTTCATGACAAATATTTATTTTTTGATCAATTCTAAGCTAGTTAGAACATTTTCTTAATAAGAATAGAGACAAATGTTTTGCATTATCCAAATAACATAAAAGACGACTAGAGAGAAAAGATTTTAAAAGGATCTCTTAGCTCACAAATAAAAAATGAGAGAAAAATAGAGTGCTCATTCTTAGTTCCAGCTCCCAAGGCAGCCAATGGGTGTTTTACTACTACTTTCAGTACTGAAAATCATTCTTTGGCTCAAATAACAGGAAAAAGATTAATTCCCTTTGGGTGTGTCTATATCATGCACATGCGGTGCTGCTTTAGAGATCCTTCAGCACCAGCCCTGTGCATGGTTTGGTATAGGTGCAGCTGCAAGCTAAGGGAGGTACTGCGTGTCTTGGGTACCATACCGCTCCAGCACTCCGCAGTGGCACTGCTCTGCTGCCAGAGCGAGCATGCGTGCAGCGAGTTGGGGTATGTCCACATAGTTCTCCATTTCTTGGCACTGATGCACCCTCAGTGAGCTATAAAGCCACGTGGACTGGAGCCAAGGTATCTTAAATACTGGCTCATGGTCTGGGTTGGAGATCAGGGCAGACAGTTTCATTCCTCTTGGCACAATGAAAGTCTCTAAAATAAGGGTAAATCTCATCTGTACAGAATAACAACTTTTTTCAGGGGCCAGCCTAAAAATGAACTCCCTCAGGAACAAGACACTAGCATGAATCTCATCATCTTCCACTCTGAAGTCAAGATGATTTCTTCCACTTCTCCTTCTCTAGCAGTCATTTAGCAATACAGAAGGTGCACATACTAAAATAATAATAATAATCTTATCTAAAACACCTGATTGCTCAACAGTTCTGCTCCTGGGGTCGAGAATGAAAGAAAATACGCATTGCTGATCAAGTCTGGTACTGCCTAGCCCAGCACTGAAAGACTCTGTAGGTACAGTGAAGACAGAGGTGTGAAGGCTGCAGCAGGATTACCTGTTTTCCCAACAGGGCAGGGATTTGGAGGGTCAGGATATCCTTGATCTTCACTGAAATCCTTTGGTACGTTATCTCCTGTCAGCTCAGCCACAATGTTTGGGATGTTGCCGTAAGGACCCAAGTGCTGGAGGCCCTCATGCGCACCACCTAGCAAAGGCAATTTACACACACTGTCTTTTTACAAGATTAAAAGTGTTAGTGCTTTAGTTTCTTTGAGTAATCCAGACTTAGATTTAAAATATATATAATTGTTATAGAGACAGATCCAAGTTTAGATTTCAAAAGTCTCTTTTAGAAACATAACCGTGTGATCTATATCAGATAACTTAGGTAATGAAAAATGAAACTAGGAAACAAAATGAGCCACTTATTATTAGTCTTAGGGTAATTTTTTTCCTTAACTACGTAAGTTATGGGTAAGAAAATTAAAAGAAAAAGAAACATGAGACAGTAACGGTACTTAATACATTAACTACTGCACAATAATCTTCAGTCACTGATACTGTTCATTATAGCAACTAATAATTGAAGAAGGTATGGCAAGACAGCATCATGGCAAGACAACAAAAAAGACAACACTGTAGGAAGAAATACTACTATTTGCACAGCTTAGAAATACATTAATACATTAAGTCATGTGAGGAGACCCAAGATGATATAGCAAATTTGGTTGTATACAGCTAGGAAAATTATTTTTAAATTGAACCATTGCTTAATTGCAAAACGGAGTTTCTTGCAGTAATGGTGAAAAGTGCATAAGAGTCTGTATCATTGATGGGAATTCTTGTGCATGTACACCTACACAGTAGCCACTATAGTATGAAACATCACATTCAGTGACTTTGACACCTTTGCTTAATAGCTCAGTTCTGGATGCAGGCTTTTATATGTCCCCTGTGGGACTTGGAGCACCCTCACTGCAGGGTTCTCCCCTGTGGCTGTGGCTCTCCTTCCACATATCTCAGCTTGGGTGCCTCACATTTGACAAGTAGGGTCTTCCACTATAGTTTTGGGAACCATGCTCAGGCCATTGTCTCTATATGCCTCTCTGCAAATATTTATCTGCTCCAGATCTTTTCTGCATGCAGTACTGGACAGATGCATCTACAGGCTAAAACGCAGCTGCTTGAGGAGTTTTCTAAATATTATTGTACAGTATTCTTCTGAATTTCAGACAAAGAAAAACTTAAGTTTTGAGCGCACTCTTTTTCCCTGCTGTAAGACAGCCACCACACACACTGCAGCAGCAGCTAATGTAGTTATTAAGTACTCGGATGGTTGTGTGACAGCAGAGAAACATTTTTTTAAAACCCTATATAATGAGCGATACCAACATAGAGTCAGCATATAAATTTCAATAACTATGAAAGAGAGGAACGTGTATTTGAATAATGGGAAAATGTGAGCTAAAGAGTAAATGCTCACCAAATTATCTCAAAACAGTCATATTTTCAATCCCTATAGTTTTCACAGATCCAAAAGACTTGAATAAAGCTTCTGAACATAGAAGCTGCTCAAGAAGAATTGTTCAAGTACTCCTGTACCAACTTACAAATAAATACTACCAGTGTAAGTTGCATCTTTTACGCAGCTAGGCACTATAAGCTAACATAATCACTTTCAAAAATTGCTAACATAAGGCAATCTTGACAAATTTTTTAATCATGCCTACATTTAGAAGTGGTAATTGAGTTAAAATGTCTGTATTTTACAAATAATTAACTGGAAGCTGTTATTACCGTACCAGAAGCAAGTTAGTCTATAAGCATATATATTTCAATTTTATTTCCATGATAGACTCAAGTCTAATCAAAATGCTAATTTTTCCCTTCAAATGCAGATTTCTTATTCTGTAATGCAATGCTAAAGGAAAAGTTTACAGATATATACGGGTATAAAAGTACTCCTATAAAAACCCGTGCATCTGTGTTACATGAAGTTTTCCCTTGTAGCTGACCATGAGATCTGATACTAAAGCCAGAATATAGTTATACCTACTATGAGCTTTATTATACATTTACACTCCATAGTCAACACAGAAACGGTGCTTGTAAGAACTGTATAGATTCACAGTAATGCTATGGTGATGAGGTTAAAAATGTATAACATACATTTAATGTAATGTCGTTTAATCTAAGGTACAGCATAAAATATTTCTTTTGTACTGAGCTCCTTCACATGAACACTGATTGCATATTTGTACTTTGAAGCACCAGGTTATGATTCTGCTGTAAACTACAGAACCACACAATCAATACGTGTTTGAACATCCTGTATACAGTGTGGTTCACTATGGGACAATCCATCAGATAGAAGTGTATCTACGCTTGCATGTGGTGCAGACCTCTTGGCACCAAAGCTCCATCCATAAAGAAAACAGAAGTACTTAGCAGGCTCCAGTGTGCTATATATATACATATAAGTTTAAACTGACTGCCAAGAATTCCCTTGACTGAATACGAACCAATCTTTTTATATTGATATAAAGGATTGTTTCCTTTAGGTATAAACGTGAAGGACTGTTTAACGGTTTTTCCTTTCTTTCCAAAAGAGCTGGAGACAATAGCACCTGCTCTGGTGCCATAATTTAGCACACTTGAGTGATTTAATAGCGTTAGCACAGCTTGTGCCTTATAAATTCTGATAAATAGTCCACTCAGTAAAGACTGCAATAATAAAAACTAAATGCTAAGAATATACCAAACAGGGGTATTATGTACAGTAATTCACAAGTTGCATTAGTTTCGGTATTGCAATGTAACTGATTTGAAAAAACATGTTAGAATTAAATACACTGCATCTACAAAGTCAAAATACTGTGATACAAACATACACAGTCATCTCCAAAAATAGCACAAGATGGGTCTCTTGAACCCAGACCAAACCTCAAGGCAGAGACTAAAAAAAGAAGACAAGACGACAAAATACTGAGGAACTTTTCACAATTCCCTGCCCAAGGGAAGCACAAGAGGCACCACTGTTAAGTTATTTGAACCTGGACTAGCAAAAATCCAGAAAAATAGTATGGAGAACACTCATGTACTGAGAAAGGATGGGCTACGTAAATCATGGCTTTCCCCATCTCTGCTTAGTACTTGTATGAACTGCCTTGTGTGCCACACACTAGCCAACAAAAAAAAAAAAAAAAAAAAAAGCCCTAAACAATCAGCTCCCTTTCAAATGCAGGATTTCTGTGTGAATATGTGGTTATTTTATGTCCCTAAAGGATAAACTAAAGGTTTAGGTCTTTTTGGACTGAGATATATATACATGTATGCAGCCGTCTTCTGGCACTGGTCTTGAACCGTTGCGGAGAGGAAAACAAAGAGCGGAACAATGCCTCTCCCCATTTCTATAAGTCTGGAAAAGTCTCTAATCATCTCACCAACTGCTGCTATTATCTCAATTAGAGATACTTGGAGTGACCACAAATTTAAAGTGCACACATTTTAGCTCATTCCTCTGTAGAAGCTCTACTGTTTCTATGTGTGGGAAGACAGTACAACCACTCTGCTCTTAGAGGAAAAAATAAACAAGGAAAATAAAAACACAATGAACAACTAGTTTCCTCCCCTGATACAACACACACAATGGAAATGCTGTTAGTTCATTGAATTCCTAGTTGCTCCTACATATCTATTGGTAGTGTGTAAAGCACAACTGAAACAAACCTGCTCTTGGAAGCAATCCTCCCCATCAAATACAAACAGGCAATGCTGCCACCAGGAAGAGTTGTTTTAAGACAGCCAGTGAGAATGGAGTTTCAGGAATGTAAAATGACTGTAGAATATTAAGACAAATAATGAGGCAAATTTGCGTTTCAGTCTGATAAGAACAGTTTCCCAATGGCCAGTGCAGGTCAGGTTACTGCATTTACAAATTCAGAGAAGAGGTGGTTTGGCCAGTCTTAGCAAGGAGATACAAATAAAACAGATCATGAGTGTCGGTTGTGAGTAAATAAATCCCAGATCCCTTAATCCCTTCATTACTAAGTCATGCTAGCTGACTTAGTTTTCATATTTTTGGTCTTAAACATCATGAAACAGGTTCTTAAAGTGTCCAAGCCCTTCTCAGCTGCACAGAGGAATACTCCTCCGGAGGAAGAACTATACCTCTTATCATCTTGAGCTGTAGAAACTCCAAGTGAGGGCAGCCTGGTATACCGTATCCCATTTGTGTGAGATTCCTGAGCAGTTAAACAGACGATAATCAGAGATGCCATACCATCTTTGCTACTTTGCAAACTCTTTTGTTAACCTAGACTAGCAGTTATTACTGGGAAAAATCTTCAAAACTATTTCCACTGTGTCTTCTCTGATACAGAGATAGTTCTTTTTCCTTTCACTGTGACAGCTTGCCTGCACTTCTGGCCCCAGTCATCTCACTGTATCTACCTTTGCTGTGTCATTGCCACATTCAAAAGTGATGTCTCTCCCTTAATCAAAGCCAAGCTTGGCAGGATACTTTCTGGTGCTCTTCTATCTCAACATGGGACATCATCCACTAACTTCCCTTTTCCTTTCCTTTAAGTGCAAGACTCCCCCCACCATGTAACCTGATTAATTCGAACTGTCAAAAAAATCCCAGATGCAAAAAAATGCATTTTCATTTTCCTTATCCTTTCTAACATCACCAAAAGCTTTACAGTCCCAGTGCCATTTTCCCTGTGCATCTTCAGCTAGCTTCCTCATAGAGGGTCCTTCTCCTGGTTGCTGAGATTAAGATCAGGAAATGAGAGGCACTGAAAAAATTATGAATTATCATATCTTCTCTATTCCACAGAAGCTGCTAAATAAGAGAACAGTTAAGAAAAAAGAGCATAGGAGAACTAAGAATGGAAAAATGCAAACCTAGCCAAATTCCTTAAACATTCAAAAGCGTGCCTCGGGAAACCCATGACAACTACAGCTATACATACTCAAGCATCCCAGATTCCAGAGTCAGCTTGTCTTCTCCTTAGTGACACACAGTTTCTTGAAACTATAAAGATGAATTTTCTTTTTCTCTGCAGAGGGACAAATTCCTTTCAATGTGTTTTCTAAAGCCTTAAGCACAGACATCACACAATTCCTGACCTTGATTACAGTGAATGATTCCATTTTATCCCATATTTTAATTACAAACAGTACAAATATTAAAGATATGGAATGCTTTTATTGTGAAATGGTTAGGACCAAAGTAACGCCCATGCCCCTCTCACAATAAATTTGTAACAGTAGCTTATATGTCATTATTATTCATTATTCAAATTGCACACAGTAAAAAAAAAGGCCAGCAGCTCACTTGCTGACAGAGCACAAAAGCACTCTCTTATGCCTCCTTTGGTTGAACAGTCCTCTAATGGACTTTATTAATTTGCCCTCAGTCTGAGCAGAAAGCTTTCACCCTTCACCGTGTGGATGCACTTACCCTTTTTACAAACAAAGTGCAACCTGCTGCATGCAGTAATGGGTGTCCTCTGGCCCACTGACACCCAGCTACCAGGCACCAGCAGTGTCACAGGAAAGCATGTCCAGCAAACAACATGCACCTGTACCTGCCATAGCATTACCTTGCTAGTGACCACGTGTGCGACGTGTGGCTTTATGAAACGGGGCAACAAAAGGAAGCAGGTGACTTACTTTATCCCACACGACATGGGACACTATTTCAGTCCTATAAATGTAAATGTGCCAATGAAAGACTGGAGCACGTTATTCATTAGCATTGACACTGGCTGCATAAGAAGTCCAAATGCTCCATCACGCTCATAGAAAAATACCCCTTTCACTCTTGTAATGCGAGGCTTGGAGGCACCAGAACTGTCCAGAATGGGACCACATTTTCTATGTACTGCTCCACTGAACTTTACAAAGTTTTCATGTTCATTTCCCATTCACAGTCACTTTAATTCTGTTTTCCATGGAGTTGGCTCAAAGTCCAGCTGGTTCTTCAACAGAAGTGTTTAACAGCTCTGCACGCCTGTCTCACAACTGTCACCGGTGCAGACTTTTTAACTCCCCCAAACAACCTCATCATGAACAACAGCAGTATGGGGCTACAAGGCACCCAAGCTCCAGCAGCAGAGGCCTTCCTATCCAAAACTTCTGCCAACATGACCCAAGTCAAGATGAGGTTTCCTTCGCACTTGAATAAAAGTGTCGGCACATGATGAAGATGCAAGAGAGCAATGAGATGATGGAGAGGCCTGCCAGGGAAGACCAGGGTCAATGCTGCTCTTGGGTGCTGCAGGAGGGACTTGAGTCAGCTAACCTGATGTACCAAAGCATCCCAAGGAGAGAAATCAGCTTCTTCCTCCCTCCTGTTCTGCAGCTGAGAACATCCCTCTTATTCGTGCCTGCAGCAGCTGTGAGGGCACTGCTGAAAGCACGCACAATGGGAAGCACAGAAAAAGAGCTCTGGAAACCTCCAGAGCGTGCCAGAGATCCTATCTCCTGCACACTACACCACAATCAAGAAAAGCAAGAATCTCTTCTTTGTCTAGACTTCTAAAATATCTTTTCATAGAACCAAATAAACTGAAAAAGCTCTTCTTAATTTAAAATTCAGATGTGAGCAGGGGAAATGGTCATGATTTTGAGAGCAAATACAAAAAAGGTATAAATCCTAACAAATGTGCACAAGGATTTATCTTATGCATATGAAAAACATGCAGGGGAAAAAATCTTTGAAAACAAGAGCTCATCATAATTTGGCTGATATTCACTGGCAGATTTTTAAATACTTATGGACCATATTCCATTGCTAGATAAAATTTTACAGTTTCATATTAAATTTCTATATACCATCTGCCAACACTAGAAAAGAGAGGTACTGTAAAGCATCAAACAATGCAGAAGCTATCATATTCCCTCTCCTTCTCAGGTTTCTTGTCTCTCTTATTGGATTATTTCTCTCTAGTAACATTTACCAAAAAATAATTGTGGATACAAATCCCATTCTAAGTGACTAATTACCTTTAGGTACACGAGAATCTACTTAATTCTAAATCCCTACAGACCTACTACCTTTCTTCCTTGAAAGAGTCCCATCTCAAACTATTTCAGTAATTTGCAGAAATACCCTGGAAGCAGAGACTAGTAGAGTGATGTTGGGGTTTGATTTTGTTTGTTAAATGTCAGGCCCATAACGCAGCATTTGATTAAAGTCACATGTGCTTCAGCAAAAGCAGTCCTAATGTAGATGTAACTTTATGTCTTAACTGCAGCAGGACTTTCTCTACAGAATAGATCCAATAATCCAAATTCCAAATGATTGTGTGGTCTCTTTGCACTAAATTGACACTACAAAGCAGCCCCAAAGCAGCAGAATTGGCTGTGGGAGGTCTGCCTCAGCCCAGGGACTCCTACACTGCTACCCCTGGATGCTGGGACCAAGGATGTAAACTAGAGCAAAGAGGACGCAGCCATCACATTGCTGTGTTTGCTGACCTCCAGATACCACACTCTCACATGTCAATGGTTATTACTGCTAGTCACCCAAGGAAGTCCAAATATATTCGTGTATAAGCACAGCACACACTAGCCCAGAAGTGACCGAGTGCAAAGGCCATTTCTGCACTGGTTTCATGGAGCACATTCATAAGCACAAGTTTTGGCAACTTTCTAACAAGATTTTACTGTCCTTGTAGGAAACAAGTAGCAGTCCAGCAGGTACATTACAGGCCACACAGCAAGGTAATCCAGCACTGTCTGTCATAGCTTTCTTATTTGGAAAACATAAACAAAATAGACATTATTAACATGCATCAGTAATCTGCATAGTTTTACAGATAGTAGATTTCATGCAAAGTGCTATTCGTACAGAGTCTGTGCTGACTAGTCAATAACTACCAGTTGTTAGCAGAAATATTAGCATAATTTTCCAGGCTCTTTTGAGTTTTACCATCTCAGTCAGGCAAACAGTAACTACCTTTACTAAAACAATGAGCAGGTATTTATTTCCTTTCAAAACAATCAAATAAACCCCAGCCTTTTCTCAGTAGCTATAAGCAGCCTCTGCAGAAGAGTCAAAAGCCCCCCAAAGAGGCATCATATTTTCTTGTTTCTACAAATGAACAGGATTTAAGAGACATCATTTAATGTTGTCACTGAGGCTGACAGCATTAGACCTCTTTTGCAGGCTGAAAACTTCAGACTGTGGGCTGTCATGCCAGCACGTTTCTCAACCGTCATCTCGATGGAAGCGTTTTTAAGAAATCAAAACAACCAAACCAAACACAAACAAACAAAGCACCCGAGAGGCTTTCTGTTGAATTGAATAGTACAGGAGACAATGAAAATGTAAGGAGATGATATTTGCAAAACGAAAATGGGATTTCACATTTCCTACTATGAAGTTGAGTGCTATAAACCGCCCGAGCTGAGCTACTGGCGCCCCCTTGTGTTTAAGTGAGACTTTACTGTTCTCCTGTGCATGGTATAATAGTCCTGACATTTGCATTATGCACATATTCCCTTCACCTCCCCCCCAGAAAAACCCTTAAATATTAGCACAAACTTATAAGCAAACAAGGAAAAAAAACAAACAACGTGGTCTCTTACTTCATAAACTCCCTGCCAAGCACAAAAAATAACTTTTTTTTGAAATGTCGAAAGCATTTCTTTCTTTTATTCTTTTGTCCTCTATTAACACAGATACAGCCTGCTTCTTGTCTATAGAAAACTTAACCACAGCCCAGTATTTTAGTGATAAACTTAAACAGTAACTACAGAAACACAACTACTCATTAAAAATTATTATTTTGCTTTTCTATGTTTTTCCCTCTTTTTATAGATCCTGCTAAGCAACTCCAATATAGCTTTCTGAAAAGATAACAAGGACAGCAAATATTATTAGTTAATGTGGGTTTATTGCTTTTAGGAATTGGGGGATGTGCAGAGAGAAAATCTATTAAGTGGTCAGCAGAAACCAGCTGCTCCTAAGATACCACCTCGGGTGTTAAAAACATCTCTGCTCGACACTCATCAGACAGGGTCTGTTTGGCTTCTGCCGCGCTGACACGCCACCCACCATCTGCCGGCTGTGGTGTACACAGACAGGGAGTCAGCCAGTAAATTCCCATTTTTGTGACATATTTATCCTGTGAACTGCTTGCCCTCAGCTAACTGAGCCCTAGCGAAGGAGGAGAGCTCACGCGGCCTCCGCAGCTCCCTGTGGGCTCAGGGTGGTCCTGCTGCCAGCAGGAGAGAAAAGCTACGGCACTCAGAGTCCTCTGGACCACCGAGCTCTCCCTGGACTGCACACACTCTGAACTTCACAGTAATTTCCTGGTAGATTCAACGCTCTATCAGGCATTGTCTAGACTCTGCTCCTATTTTAGCAGCTTGACCTGAGGTAACAGGTAAATGGACAAATGCAAAAGGAAGGACAAGAAAAAATAATCACATATTTATATATTTCAGCATAAGAAAAGGCAGTAACTTCTTTCCATTAACAAGCTGTACCATTTTTTATCCATCATCAAGAAAACTATCTGGTCACTCAGGAAAGAGAACACGTGCTAATAAACATGTTTTCTGAAAAGTGTCCATCTTTTAGTTGTCTGTGGTACACAGCAAATTTGTGACTTCACTGACTACAGCAAAGTCAGCCCTAAGCTTTTTTCAAGGGAAAAAACCCAACCTCAAACATGTATAGTCCCTTGCAACACATTCACCCTCTGGTTTTTAGCATTTTAAAAATCAAAATATGATGATTGTACACCAGAAAAAATGTACACAGCTGAGATGGAAAACGGGCCTAATTAGGAAATCTGCTCATGAACTAACAGCAATAGTATTGTTGTTATGTATAAAATTATTAAGATCTTATTCAGCTGAAAAAGGTTATTATAATAATCACTCAAATTTGCAAACATTTCATTATAATAAGGCTGCTGGTATAAACTTGTCTATTTTATGACAGCCTAAATTTATTTCCAAATTCCAAAGACACAGAAATTATTTTTCCTGGCAGCGCCTTGTTTGCAAGTCTACGCATGTCACGGGTGAAATCTTGGCCTTTTGAAAGTCAGCGGTACTTCTGGAATCCTGGCTTGGCTGAAGCTGATGGCATCTGCAGCTATCAACTCTGCTGCAGGCCTACACTGCTGGGGCAATTTCAGACAAAAACATTCTGTTGAGTGAAACAATCTTCTGTAGGAAGATACTAAACTTAGTAAGCTCTAATTGGTAAGGTTTGTGTATTTGGAGATGCAATATCTGGTCATTTCTTTAGAAAATACATAAACTTGGGTCTGCAATTATTTGGTAGAAATGCCTCTTCAGTTTTGATCCTCTCCTTCGCCACCATTAAGGCAACTGTATCCCTTTGGCAAGGACAGTATAGATCCCAATGGGGACAAAAGAAAGGGCAGAGACTTAGGAATTGTGAAGACTTGCTATACTATGTCAAATTGGTTTAGTTCTGAGAGGCAGAAGGCTTGAGTGTGTCTGCTCTGTTTCGATGTTCACATGTAAACAATAATATTTGGAGTTGCATACCTTCAACCTTTTGCTGTAATTCCAAAATAAAAGCTAGTTTCCAATCATAGAATCATAATGATTTGGGTTGGAAGGTACCTCAAAGATCATCTAGTTCCAACCCCCCTGCCATGGCAGGGACACCTCCCACTAGATCAGGTTGCTCAAGGCTCCATCCAACCTGGCTAGTTTATTACAATTCAAATAGCAATGCATGACAACATTGTCCTAATACCACAACATTTGAGCCAGATGTTGTTTGCGTAGCTGTAAAAGACTGATTACAAGGAAAATTTACTCACACAGAGCGAGACCAAAAACCCGAACCTGATCCCAGAGCATTCATCACAGCAACACAGTACTGAGGTGCTACTTGTGGGCACGGGGAGAGGAGCAGCTGTGTCCTGTCCACCCTTGCAGCCGGAGCCCTGGCTCCCGCTGCCTGCAGCCCTGTGCTTCAGCACAGGGCTCTGCAGCACCAAGGGAGGACCCCCTGTTTATCTCTTTATTTTGCATGACACTGCAAACATTTGATCTCTTCTGGTCCGCAAACATCAAAAATCCATGAGATTTGGGCTCTATAGCTCACATTTGTTTCATGTGGAATATATGTGTGATCTATTTATACACACTATTGGTTAAGAATTTACTAAACCCCTTGTTCTGAGCTACTAGAGACCAGACACTTCTAAGACAACATGACTTTTCCTACAAAGCCTGTACATAAAAAAAAAACAAAACCACTATTTCTTCCACCAAAATCATTACGTTAAGGAAGGTAAAAGATGGATGATGATTTCAAAACAAAGATCAGGCAACAACATGGTGAAGAAGTCCATGATTTTAAGCTCAGGATATTCTGTATATATATGCAAACCAATATTACTAAAGGATACTGATAAATTCATCATAACTCAAAGCAGAAATTAACTACCTTCAATGCTTTGTGGACCAACAAGATTCATAGCCTGGTGCGCTGGGTATTCTACCCGAGGTCTGGCAATGCCCAATTGCTCCATAACCCCATGGAGAAGCCTCTGAATGTCTGCTTCAGAAACCCTGTCAGGGGTCCTAGGGCTATGGCTGAAAGCTGAGGCCAATCCAAACGCCAGCAGAAACATCATGTTAGAGAGCAAGGTAGGTGTCATTCTGTCAGCCACTTGTATCCTGCGGAAAAGAAAAGAATTTGATTTTAAATGATAGTGGAAAAAACATTCAGTACACATGCTGGAAATAACTCTTCTGGTCTTAGTACTGCACATCACAGTTTACTGCAGCTTCTAGGGGCAGCTGAAAATGGGGGAAATGGGGTGGATAGGTTCTTCTCATATGAAAAAAAAAAAAAGTAGCAAATGCAGAAATCGATTTTCTGATTTGCATTTGCCCATAACATTCATTAACCAGTTGTTGCAAACAAAATGGATCCACTGTTTCATTTAATGAAAATGTTTCCCTTCCCTTGCTCTGTTCATTATGCTATTTTATAAAGGTCTGAGCTAAAAGCAAAGCATTCTTTAGCCAGGGACTGTACTGCCTGAGCTCTGTTCTTGCACTGCCCGAAAAATGAATCACCAGAAGCTGCTGAAAGACATGCATATTCTCTTTGTGCTTTAAGACCAGAGGTTTGCCACTTCCTATTCATCACCTTCCACACCTGAAGCAAACCGCTTTCGTTGCCTTGAATCCCTGTCGCTAAATGGCTACGCAGGGCAGTTTAATTAGGAAAAAACCCAAAACCAAACCAAACCAAACAAAAAATCCAACCAAATGCTAAGCACCACTTACTGGCCGCTGGGAGAGGCTGGACTTGAATCAGAGCTCTTGCTTGTTAAAGCTCCTTTCCCTCTCGCATCAGAAAATAATTAAAATGCATCACTTCCGATCCCCTGAATAAACAACCCCGAGGCACCTGGGAACGGCTTTGAGGCAAAAATGGCTGAAAAAAAAATCAATGCTGGATATATTCCCTGTGCGCGGCTCCACCCCACCTCCCCCCCAGCACCCCCTCCCCATCACCCCTGCAGGAGAGCGCGGGCCGACCGCCTTTGTCTCCATGTAGCGAAAAAAGCCCACTTTCCGCAGAACGCTCCCCGTTAGCACACAGAGGAGCAGCGCTGCCGCTCGGCCGCCCGCACCACCCCGCACCTCTGTGCTGCGCGCCCCCCCAGCACCCCCGCAGCGGCAGGGACCCCCCGGGCCGGGTCCTGGCAGCGCCGCACTCACCCCCGCTCCCGGCGCGGCTCTGCGGGTGCGGCGGCTCCTTGGCCGCGCATCCCCCGCGCATCCTCCGTGCGCAGCCGCGGCCCCTTCCCCCGCAGCCGGACCCGCCGCCACCTGCGCTTGCTGCGGGGATTTGTCCGACTAAAAGATGACACAAAGCTCGGGATGGGGATATTCAAAATGTCCCCTTTCAGCTAAACCCGACAGTCCAAAAATAAACTGGCGGTTGTTGATGGATTAACAGTTACAGAAATAAGACATGACGTCTCCCTAGGGTTGTGTCTGTCTCCCCCCTGTGATTTCTCTCCCTGGAATAATATGATGATCAGTTTACTCACAGGCTGACAGCACTACTGAACTGCTGGTTTACAAGGTAACAACGCGGCAACCATCTCCAGGCACTTGCAGGCAAAGGTCTTCAGGTTAAGCAAATCTATATACATCATCCATAGCAAAGGTTAACAAAAAGACAGCTATAAAAGGATCTTGTTAAATGAAGTCTATCATTTAATAGCGCTTGGCAAAACAGTAATCTCTAAAGGACGTTTTATTTAACACGTCTTCCCTGCTGCTGACGGGTGACGTGTTCCATTTTTGGATAGCTGCCTACAGAGCAGCTCGGGGATTATACCCCACAAACCACAGCAGAGCCACAAACTACACTCTCAGATGTAGATTGCTCTCTTTTTGACGGTCTCCCGTGCGTTATACACATTGTAACTTACAGCATTAAGCAGTAGGGACCTCCATTGGCCATGATGTATTTCTAATATTTCTCCAAAACATCATGAACTTCATGTAACAGGACATGTACCTAAACTGTTCTGTAAAATCTCTACAGAGCCTACAACATTCTTCAACAATCTTTTGTGGTGTTTAAGGGTTTGTTTGTCAGGCCCTTACCAAAATCTCCCTTTCTGATGTTTAAGCCTACTGGTTCAAGACCGGCTTACACTGATGACCAAAAATAGTTCACTGTTCCATCCACGACACATTGCCAAAGCTACCTTAGCATTCAAAATATTTGGTACATATGACAGCTCACTATTACAGGAGTCAGATCTTCTTCCTCGTTACGTTGCCTTTGTCTCTGTCCTGTTTCCATCTCCTACCTCCTTGCATCAGCTGTTACAGCTGGCAATTGCTTTACTGAGCCCTATTTACCCCAGTGCAATGATACAGAATGTGGTGCTCTGGTGCCTACATCCAGTCTTGCGATGGATCTGCCAGCACTATGCAGAGGCAGACAGTGGGAGCCTGTAGCTGGGAGAAGCAGCTTCCTCTTTAGATGGTGGTGAACTGTTACACAGGCCCACTTATTTCATGAAACTGAAATTCCAATACTTAACCACAAGACCAAAAATACCTATTAAGATGGTCTCATGGCTGTTTCAGTCATGTTAGATCTTAACAATAATGTAGCAAGAGAGTGAGGCAGCTCAGCTGGGCTAATGGGGCAGGAGGCTTCCACCAGATCACTGAGCTGAACCAATTCAGCAAGAACCATGGAATGGGCTGGAAGAGACCTGAAAGATCATCTCATTCCAACCCCCCTGCCACAGGGGGGGACACCTCCCACCAGACCAGGTTGCTCAAAGCCCCGTCCAGCCTGGCCTTGAACACTGCCAGGGAGGGGGCAGCCACAGCTTACCTGGGCAACCTGTGCCAGTGTCTCACCACCCTCACAGTAAAGAATTTCTTCCTAATGTCTAATCTAAATCCACCCTCTTCCAGTTTAAAGCCATTGCCCCTCATCCTATCACTACATGCCCTTGTAAAAAGTCCCTCTCCAGCCTTCATGTAGGCCCCTTCAGGTACTGGAACGTGCTGTAAGGTCTCCCTGGAGCCTTCTCTTCTCCAGGCTGAACAACCCCAACTCTCATGTGTGGGGAAGGATGCAGGGGCAGGGGAATAGAAAGCAAGCAGAACCATCCCCTTCATTAACAGATCGCTTGAGAAGTTTAGAAGCCTATTCCTGCTAAATTATGTTGCAACATGCCTTTTGCTAGTTATGAGAATCACCAACATGAAGTCAGAATCACTTCTGACTTCAGTATTTTCAGACTTCCTTCTTTCTGCTGTTTACAGTCTGTTCTGCATACAACAATATAATCTAAATTTCTAAGTCATTATAGAACAGTCTCAGAAAAGGGACAAAACCAATGGTTTTATTAAAACCAAAAGTATCCAGTGCTTTCAGCTCTTACATTTTGCCAATATCAATTCACACATACAGAAAGCTAATGAACAGTTTCAGGCATTTACTCTTAAATAACTTCACAACTGATGACAGACAAACTGTTTTAACTCCAAAAGATGTAAACATTTGCTTGTGCAAATCAACTTTTACACACTATGGCTTCTTACATTCGTCTCTTGCAACATTATCAGCATCTAAAACCTGCTTCTGCACCATCTAGTTAACACTATTCTATCGCTCTAAAAATAAGTTAAGACCATATTTTCATATTAAGATAAAACATTTTACTGCTTACAACTGAAAATACTTGGTACCTATTGCAGAACACATTGCCAGATGAAGTTTTAAGACTTCACTTCTTGAATAAACCGCACATTTATTTTCCATGTGTTCTAATAATATTCCAGTGTGTGTGTACACATGTCAAAATATAATTTGGAAAATATGCTCCCAATTTACTTCAATAGAAATAAGAAATATTGTCTCAAAAGAAGTAGAGCTGTTGTAAGGTCCAACTTAAATATCAAAGTACTGCTACAATACACTTAAAACTAAGTAAATAAATTTAACTACCAATACTCAGCATCAAGAAATTTTTTTTCACGTCTGCTTGTTTTATTTTAAATGTCTGAGAATTTTTCTTCGAACTTGGTACTTAGTCTAAATACTGCAAGAATTGTTTTGGGAGATGCAGCATGTTTTTAGAAACTGAGATAATCAAATATGAGATCTAACACAAACATTTGTAAAAACAAGTTATTTTTGTCCTAGAAGACAAATACATTTGGATGAACTGACTAGCAGTTACAGAAGTTTCAGCAAATAAAAAAACCTCAACATAAACCAAATTATTTGTACAAGTCCATGACTTGCACAGTTAAAAAAATATGAAAAAAATACAAATAATTAGAACTAAAAAAATAATCATACAAATTTAGATTTTCCAAAGGTTAACCAAGTGACAGTAAGCTCATTTACCAATCATATGTGATCTTATAAGTCTACTGGTTTTGCAGTTGGTAACAGTTTCACTTTAGATATTGGATTCTTTGGAGAGCCTCTATAACGAACTCTCTCTTTGCCTGGAGCACTTCTTACGATTGTAGATTTTTCTGGGGCAACACCTGGAATACTTATATTTGCATTCACTTTTAAACTGGACTTCACTGTTTCATGATTGGTTAGATCTTCTAGAACAGACTTGGATGGATGAACAGTTGCTCTCTGTTCATTGATTCCAGCAGTTCTGGCAGAAACATCAGGCTTGTCTGATGGATTTAACTGCCTGCGACATGATTTGGATGTTAAGTGTAGCTGCTTATGAGATACAGAAGCTTGATCACGTGTACTTTCTCTCCTGACTGGCAAAGCCATGGAATTCTTTGAGGCCTTTTCTGCGCAGGAGAATAGTGCAGAATCATAGCTCAAAGATTTAACAAGTGGTGAACCAACATCACTTGCCTTAAGTAGCTGAGAGCTTACAGATCGTCTGCTAGCCTCCAACAAGGAATTCATTCTTCTTACAGACTGTCTAACAGGGGTACGTTGAAACTTAAGAGGTGATTTAGTTTTGCTTGCAGAACTTTGATCATTTAATGAAAGCTTGTTGAACCATTGTATGTGGTCAGAAACCTTTCCATGGTCAGATACAGTTGATGTTTTAGTTAAAGTTTTATCAGAATTTTCAGTTTGCAAGTATTGATTGCCCACTTCATTTTGTAATTTAGGCAAATGCGAAGTAGGAAGCTGTCCTGCCACAGAAGGTTTAGTGGTATCTTCTTCTGAATTACAGCATTTTACCATACAGTTTCCAGCTGTTTGTGAGTGTAGTAACTCTATTTCCTCTTTTCTCCTGAAGGAATCCAATTTGTTTAAGTCCTCTTTTGATGAACTATTCTGAACAGCCACCTTGTCTTCCCTGGCCAGCACTTGAGGCACAGGATGTTCTGTTACTTTTTTTATACCTGGTTTCTGGACCTGAAGTTCAATCTCAATAGAAGTTTTGAAGTTTTTTTTCTCCAAACTTGTAATTTCATCTTTTTTTGATTGCTGTTTATCAATAGCGTAAGATTGATTAGATTGGTGCAACAGCTCTCTGGATTTTGTATTTGGTAGACTTCCAGAAACTTCTTCAGCTAACAACTCTTTCTCTGGACTGAGCCCCGTGAGACACAGGGTTTCATTTAATGTTTCAGCTGCTACATCTGAGAAAGAAGATTTTGTATCACCTATCAAATTGTGAAGATTACTTCCAGATGCAGAGAAGGCTTGCTTAACTTTCAGTAATGTTTCTGCAGTTGAATTACTTTCCTCTTCACAAAGCAAAAGTTCTAAGCTGCTGTCTTGTTTGCTTACAGTTGTGGATTTGGATTCACTTGGAACAACTGGTGGCTTTCCAAATATAAAAACAGATTGTGAAGAACCGGTTCCTGTGTGAGGGTTTCCTGGCAGAACTCTCTCATTGCTGCTGGTCACCTGAGAACCTGTAACAGTAGGACTATTCCATGACATTCGATAAACTACTTTATCGTGGCATTTTGGAGTTAGCAAGTTCTCTTCCGACTTGCTCACGTTCTTTGAACCTTAAAATAAATATCACCATGGTTAAGAATATCATCTTGAGATTTTAATGATCATTACAGCCAAATTCTTGCAGCCCCCTCCCCCCAGTTATCAAAGCAGCACCGAATTTAAAGATGCCATTACTCCCATAAGTTTCAGAGATGTGAAAAAACGTCGTAACATTAAGAATTGAAATCATGTATCTTATCTTGCTTAACTAACAAATGAGAACTACTACTAAAGTAGATTAGTAATAGAACAGGCCTGTCCTAAACTGATTTTTTCCCCTCTAGGAGCCACTAACATTCAACTAATTTTGTCCTACTAGCTAGAAGCACTTTTAATTCAATTTCTTTTATCGTAGAATCATTAAAGTTATAAAGGACCCCAAGATCATCATTTACACCTTTATCCATAAAGTCACTTTTGCTTTACAAAAGCAAAAGTTTTCCCCATCTAATATCTGTTAGATATTTACCTTTCTTAGGGAATTTTTCATTGATATATGGGCTGAAGAATACATCTGTCTTTGCACATTCAATTCTGCTTTCCAAACCTTGTTGACGTGCAAGACGCCTTCCAATATTTTCAGATCTATTACCAACCGCACGTCCTGGCACAGTATCCTTGAACAAACAAAAGGTGTTAGTTACTTTCATATAAACTTATAATTTGGAATCTCATTTACAGAGGAACCACCAGGAAAAGGCTATGCTAATCTTAGTCATGGCAGCCTTTTCCAGGCCATACTTTATCTTCCCTCAATTCTCTGTAGACCCAGGTAGTGAACAACCTACCTGCAGCAAGCTAGGTTTAACCACACTCTGAACACAGGCTCTGTAATACCATAATTTCAGGAACTTTGAGACCTACTGATCACAAGTGTGGTGGGTCGACCCCAGATGGCAGGTGAGCTTTGGAAAAACTCCTTCCATTCCAGTTCTATTGGTGGGCATGACATTGTATGACGTGGAATATTTCTTTGGTCAATTCAGGTCAGCTGCCCCAGCTGTGTCCCCTTTTCCAGTTTCTTGCCTTATTCCAGCCAAACCAGTACAAGCTGATCAGTTACTGTTATGAAAATAAACCTAGAGCTTCTTATACTTGATAGCAGGTCTAGTTATCCTGCTATTTCCCTCCATTACAAAGAAGTCCTTCTTGCTACTGAAAAGCGGTGCCTAAAATTTAGGATTAAAATTTGCACAGTAACAAGAAGAACGGGTTAGAAGCATAACACTTACCATTTCTCTATTGCTTTTCCCCAAACCAAACTTCAAGCGTAACGACCTACGAACCACTTCCTTTCGGCTAATCTTTGGAGAAAAACAACCTGTCTTTCCTGATTCAACCCTGGGAGGACAGAGGGGAAGAAGTGTCATACAAAAAACTCTTTAGGAGCGCAATAAAAACATCCTGACACTTATTTATGGTTATTTCCTCTAGCTTTACTTCTTCTGTTGCCTTCTTGCCAAGCTTTTTTGATAGGCACAGAAGGCTACTATACCAGATCTTATTTTGTTTTGAGCTCCATTTTGCCACATCGGAAGATCTGGTGATTTTAAGATGACATGGAAAAAAAAGATCATTTTAAAGACAAATCGAGATTTCCCACATCATTAGTCAAGGAGTCTAGACCTACCTTCCCAATTTATCTTTAGTCTGAGAGTTAAGACATTACCTGTATAATTTTTTGCTTGCATGGCTTCTACTTCTTCTCTTCCCTGTACTAGACAAATTATTTTCACCACCAGTTGAAGGAGACAGTGAGGTTTGTGATGACTCAAGAGACATACAAGGGCTTGCTTCAAATTGGACTACAAGAATAAAATAATATGATCTTAAAGTAATCACATTTTTCAGATAAAGACTTAACAGTTAATAAAATTTAGAATATTTTTTTAACAGGACAGATGTGCTTATTTTGTAGAATGTTGGCTTGAAATCACTTTGATTTCCACTTTTATTTAATATTAAACGAAGCCATTGCTTGTAGCATACGTAAAAATGGCTGGATTGCAATTAATTGCATGCTACTGACATCGCCACTACAATTAAGTTTCCACACTGCTATCATCAGATCAGTTCCTCAAATTTAAGAATTAAAACAATTAGATTCAGTCTTAATACTGTTTGCAGTGTGCTCTTTTACATATCTAGTCAGAACAGCTAAAGCAACAATAAACAAAAGTTACTATTCTAAATTTTTTTTATGAACCAGATGCATTACTACTGTCTTTAGAAAATGTCATTGCTTCGGTTTGCTCATCCATAGAAACAAGAATGCCATGGTGAATGTGAAATGATTTAATAAACAAAAGCAAGAAATCTTATACCACTCAATTGAGAAAAAAAAAAAAAAAATAAGATCTTTAGGCAAAACAAACATAGCCAATCTAAAATTATTCTTTTCACTCTGCTTTCAGTTGGCAGCACATTAAGGAACCAAACAAAAATAAAAGAGGATTTGCAGATGAGCCTGACAATTAGAAGCAGTATAGTAGAATGAAGTGGTATTAAAGCATTGTGAAGCCAAAGTAAAACTTTTTCTATAGAATTTTGAGATTATTTAGCACCTAGAGAAAACAAGAGGTGATTGGATTCAAGAAAGAACATTTATAGTAGAAAAGATATTTCACATAAAGCTAAGGCCAGCTATTCACGTATGTAGGAGACAGAAGGCAGCTACAACTTTCCAAAGGTTGGAAGCATAGGCAGTTCTAATGGATTTGTGTGCTAAGACAGAAATATGAACATACCCTAGGTGATACAGAGGGACTGAAAAAGATAAAGGATATCACGATTGCAGATTTGAGAGACTGACGTAACAGAAAACAAGAAACAAAATTTTGCTTTTGCTCAATCCAGGTAACATGACAGTCAGTGATGAACATAAGCATAGACTATTTACTAAGACAGGAAAGTAGTGCAAGGAACACTTAAGTGCTGTTATCAATGGCTGCCTAACAAGAACAAAAGACTGAATGTTTCAATTAAAAACCATACACAACACCCTCAAGCTGCAAGGAAAAAGTGAAGGCACTGTACCTGGTGCTGGTGTTGAGCTGCTGTTAAAAATGCTACCTGGTAACAATTCAAAAGCAAAACTATGCTTAAAAGATCGTCTCTTCTTGCTGGACAAGCGCTGAGAGCAATCATTTGGAAGTTTACGCTTGGTACTTGGAGTAAGAACCACCGGAGTCACCGATGAAAGGACTGAAATTAAGAAAAACACATTTGCAACAATAGTTTAAAAGGCTGAGCATTTACTATAATGAAAAGAGTAGTTTTGGGTTTTTTCAGCTCTGAAAAATTTTTTGTAATAGCTTAGCCAAAGTGCATGCATTTTAAACAGGCAAAGCAATCAGTATAGCTTAGGGTTTTTTTTAATTTCATTGGTTTTTCACAAGTTAAGAGTACTGGAAAGGAAAATCCAAAACCAGACATTAATAAAGAAGTATAGCCATCTTCTGTAAGTTTAAGAGACAAAGTGAAATAATTTCAACACTGGCAAATTCATTCCCAAGATGATAAAATGCTGCACTACTGCACTGAAGCCTTAGTGTGCATTAGATAAAAAGCGCAAGGTCAGCTGTCTAAACCTAGAACTGCACAGCCCACTGCCGCAGTGATAGTAGCTGCTCCAAGTACTACAGTAAATGCAGTATCCTCAATAAAAATGCAACTATATTCAAAGTTTTAAAAAATTTAAATTTAATCACTTATCTTCAACTAAGTTCTAGTTCTTCAATTAAAATAGATGTGGAATATAGTTGACAAATCCAGAAGATACTGCATGGGCTTTATGTAGTACAAATACACCAATACCTACCACTTCTGTCTTGTTGAGGTGTAGTGGAAGGTGTTCTGTTAGATTTAAATTTATTCAATGCTCCACTAACAATATCTGAAATGCAAGACACACCGAGCAATCAAATTTAAGTATGAAATTTGTCTTGCTCTATTTTCAACTCATGTTTAACTTGTATTCTTTCAGAGAGAAATAAAGCAAATCAGTATGTAAAGAAATCTATAGTCCAGATCATGATGCTTTCATAATAGCTGAAAAATTATATTGTCCTTAACAAAAAAAAAAATAAAAAATTAAAAGTTCATGCACAGACAACAGAAGTTTCTTGTAGAAAATTCTACAGATGATTATAAAAATATATGCCTTCTGATTTCTTGTAGGCAAACCTAGAATTTATCCATCAAAGACTTTCTCACTTTACTGGGCAGGTCTCTTGAAGATGAAAAGCTCTTTGATCTTTGAAGTTAGACCCAAATAAAAGTATGAAATGTTGGTCTTGCAAATAAATAATGTTCAACTTTTCTGTGAACTATGTGTTTTTGTTTTGGAGTGTTGGTTTTTTAGCAGCAAAGTTAAACCCAGCATGAAGTCTTACTGTTTTCCTGCTTTTAAAAGTGTAAAACATAAGTATTTTTATTAAGTGCTACTGCAACCTACAATTGTATTTCCATGTGTTCATAGCAAAGCTTAGCAAACCACAAGGCTGCAATATTTCTTTTACGGTGTCTGGTAGATATCAGGTATTTTTTAAAAACTCATATTTGAAAACAGATAACATGTAGTAATACTATGTTTTACTACATCCAGAGAAAGAGTAGAAGCTGTGTACTACCAGAACCTATTCCACAGAATTAACAAATTCTAACTTCTCAAAATTTTTACATTCACAAACATTTATGACTTTGCAACTCCAGGATGATCTCCCTTCTTCAGAGTGGGAAAGTATATTACACAAAAAACCATGCCTTGGCTAAACATGTACAATAATAAAGCCTTAATTTCAATTACAGTCAAGTTTAATATTCCAGGTAAATTAGCTAAATATATATTCATATTTTTATAGCAATACATACAAGATCAGTATTATAGTGGATTTGAATCAAGTTAAACATAAGTATTTCACAGTATTTCCTGAAAGAGAACGCAGAACAGTAGACAATATACCATTTAATTGTCCATATTTGGCATAAAACCCCCTATTGAATAGCTAAACTGCAAAAAACCCACCCAAATCCATGACATCAGAGCACACAGTGTCCAATAATATCCAATTCAGAGTTACACTTCAAAATACAAATTAGTTACACTAATTCAAAGCTTCACAAATCGGAACACAAGCGAAATAGCTTCTTTGGTAGACAACAGACACGCTAGAATAAAGCTCAGAATAAACATACAATAGAATGATTACTGAAGCCTTACATAGATTTTGCAAATCAAACCCAACAAATTTCACAGGCATCTACTCTGCTTGTGGAAGAAGCAAGTGCTTAGGATCAGCATGCCTGAAGTCTCAAAATATTTCTGTTTCAGTTGCTGAAACTTTCACACAACACACCTACCCCCAACACTTCGGTGCCTCCTCTTCTTACATTCACTGGGAGATTCATTTTCACTGTCTTCGTGGCCCCACAGGGAGGGAGTACATTGAAAGGCATCCACACCCAACATTGCAGGAATCTTTTCCAAGATAAATTCTGGTACTTGTCCTGAATTATTTGAGAAATATATTGTTTTAAGTTATTTAAAAAGTTGAGAAGAAAAGCTGTGTACAGGTATGTACAACAAGACATTTTGATAAACATTTATCATCTTACCAATTTCTGCTGCATGGTCAATAAGTGTTTGCACAACAGCAGCTTGCAAGCGTATTTTATTTTCTGTACTGGCTGAGATCTTTTCATTTTCATTCGCGTGCAAGAGGTTGGGAGCAAAAATCACTGCCAGATTACTGCTATCCATTCTGTTTTCATTGGATCTTAAAAAAAAAAGGGTTTTTTTACACAAATTATCAGGACATAAGCAGTGAAAAGAGAAAAGACCAAATAAGACAAATGCAGTTGGAAAAAAGAAATTTAAAAATCGAGTCATTCACTTTAGTGCTCACATACTGAGATTAGTGTGTGGACTTATGCACCCCACGCTAGGTAACCACATGACTATGCTATTGAAATCAAGAGGTTACAGACCCCAGGCAGTTTTGGGAATGCAAAGTATCAGATTATGTTAATTTTATCAGTCACCCCTTTTGCTTTTCAAAGAAGAATGAAGAATACAGCTGTGAAAGAACAGAACAAAGTCAAGTCTTCAGCAAAATGAGGTTTCATAAAGAAAACACTTTGGATTTACAAAAGAAAATATCATGACTTAATGCTAGTGAATGACTGCAGATAAAGTTGAAGTGACAAACCACTCGCAGAAAGGTACAGCAGCTGCCTGGAAAGTGAAGTTGCTAAAGGAACTGGGAACTGTTCACAAGCACTTTGTTTACACTGACCTTAGGGACACAGTTCTCAAAAAGTTGAAAAAGTATCTCAAAGTTTCAATAGTTCTGTCGCCCATCAAACACGACAGCAACATAGTTGCAGTTTTCTTCTCATTTCCCAGCTGCTGAGCTTTGAAAAGGCCTTCCTGCAGGTGAGGTGGAAGGATGGGTTCTGGCAGCTCTCTGAAGAACTGTTTAAGAAGCCCCGCAACATCACACGGCAGAGCAGCTGAGAGGCAGTTTTCACCTTGATCCAGTTTACTCTGAAATTGTTCATAAGAAACATGATTTGAAGTCTTCAACATAACATCAGACTTCGAAGTTTAGGCATTAATCCTCTAGCCCGTATCAGAAGAGACAGTCACATCTTCCCCATTTTTACTTTCAGCCTTGTTGTTTTACCCAACCACATTATCTACCAAGAGACACAATGTTGTCAGACCACACGGGTTAATTTACAGGTTTCCCTTGTGTGTATCCTTCTAGGAGAACATTGCTAAAAAAATATCCTCACAGTATCCAGTGTGCACAACTGCTAACAAGTTTCTCCAGTCCTGAGTGCATTCTCACCATCTGGAAAGCTGAAAAATCTCCCAGGGGGAAAAAAATAAAAAAGTTGAACTTCACCAGTTTTTGGACTAGATCTCCTCTCATTTCTAAAGCAGGTAATGTTACCAGTCTACTTCCAATATTAAAACTCAAATATGACTGAAAAGAGTCCAAAAAACTAAAATATGCAGATAATCAAGTGAAATGCAGGTTATTGAAAAACAAAAAGAGAGGCTTTAGAGATACCTTCAAAGCTTTTAAACGAACAAGAGATCCAGACTTTCTGAAGAGCCCCTCAGTATGAACATGTTCTTCCAGATATTCACAAGTATCAACAAGAAAGCTGAGGAAAGAACAGCAACAGACTTCTGACATTCAGAATAAACCTTGTTTTCCCCAGAAAAACCATCTCATGATTAATAGCTAAAACTTTATAGGATAGTTTTCCCCAATGACAAGAAGTATAGAGAAATACAACTGAATAATAGCTGTGGCTCCAAATTCCCCATCTAACTTCTGCTTTCCTCCTCCTCCAATCCAAACTATTCTTGTATTCTCCATTAAAGCTTCAGCAGGTCTGGAATAAATATTATGACGCCCATTCTGACAAGATTTCAGTACTATACAGAGAGCAAAGTGTAAATCTAAATATACAGTGTTATTTTACCTTGGAATATAACCATATTCTGGCACAAGCGATTGTGGTAATGCATGAAAAGATACTCCAAAGATTTTACCCTAAAATAGAAAATTCAATCAATGTTATTCAAAAGTTGATAGGATTACCAACTACACATTACAGAAAAGCAAAGTACAAACAGAGGGTAGTTAAGATAAAAAAAAACAAAGTCTTTCAGATAAAAGGCATTGTCAGAAAAAGCACTATCATCTCTAGATATCTGAGCCTATATTGCAGGTAACACCCCAGATTACTGTGAAACAATAGAAAGGTTTTCTGCAGTATGTTTTGTACATTTTATTTTACAAGGAGTCAGTTTTCCTATAAAGCCTCAAAATCAGTAAGAATTTTTACCAGACTGTTCTGGAATTTCACCTTACCTTTTCAGATTGACTAAATCCTATTTTTATTAAAAAAAAAAATAAAAAAAAAAAAAAAAATCAACACAAACTTGAAATAACTATTTTTATTTTATTTTTTTTTTACAGTATTTTTTTCTTCATCTGAGGCACTCAAGATTGCTACATCAGGGAACATTAAACTCAACAGAAAAGTCTGGAAAACTGTTCTGAACTCTTGTATTCAGCATTTGTATTTAAGGAACTATAACCACCACTTTATAGCAAGACATCAGGATCTGATACACATTAAAACCCATGCCATTTCTTTAGTCATTGCTACTAATGCTCACCTATCGAGTTTTTTTAATGCTTATCTGAGGTTACTGCACAGTTTTTTGTTATAAAAGCCTACACTTCAATGTAACAACTTGTGTTTTCATTTCTTTGCCCCACCTCTTTCCTGTCTGTATTTACAGAATATGCAAACTAGCCCCTCCCCGAGTGAGAACAGGATTGGGAGCACTCTCAGCTTGTTACTATCAGAGATGAAGGCAAACTCTCAGTCCTTGATGTCTAAAACTCAAAGTGCTGACCATATGGGGAAAATAGTTAATCAGTAACTAACCGATTAGGCCACCTTGGGCCTATCTGTCCTACAGAAAACAAGCATAACATGATAAGGAAAGAGAAGCAGCACTTATGTTTGCCATTATGCTCCAGATTGCTACTAAAAGTACAAAAGGAAGATTAACTTCAAGATATAATGCTTTTCTGCATTTACAAGATCATGCAACAGAGAATTCCAGCGGACTGTAATTCAACATTTAAAATTCATAACTGATATCCTCACTTTACTGGGTTTTGAATTTATTTCTGTTCTTACAATAAAGCTATGTCTGTTCCCTTACAACAGAAATAGAATGCCCCCTGAAAAAAAACAAATATTACTGTATACCTTTTCCTACCTTGCTCAGTTGTTATTTAAATACACATTTTCTTCCTTGTATAAAATGTAAACACTGCAGGTAATTATACAGACATGTTTTATTACATTCATTCACAACTCTTATTACCTTCCCTTCAAATAAAAACACAACAAAAAACCTTGATCCACACACTTGATATTGCAAAGGGGAAAGAAACTAACTCTAGCTTTACCCTTGCTCTCTCCCTTCCCAAAAAACCCAACCCAAGCATGTGTTTTTGCAACTTCTTTGGCTTATATTGGCCAAGGGTTACTGCAGCCTTTTGTAATATCTTCTCAGCAATGGAAACGACCTTACAGAAAGCTCATTCTGGGAGCACTCAGTTCTGTGCCCTATCAGCTGCACAGGGATCTTGCGTAGGGCTCCACAGCGGTCACTTCCACGCTGTATAAATTAGATTCTGCCAGACGATCAGTGTTCTGAAATGGATTTCAATGCTGTACAAACTGCATCTGTACAGAGACTTTAATTTTAAGTTAGAGTCCTGAGACAGAAAATACACTTTTTTCCTTCAACAAATTCACAGTAGGTGTTTGAAAGGGAGACTTCGTTCATCAGAGCACAGGAAAATCAAGGCCAAACCTGTCTGTCTGAAAATATCCACAGTCATGTCTTAAACTAAGAAACCACGCAAATAAAGCCCTTCAGTCCGAAGATGTAAGAAATCAAGCAAAACAAAAGACATACATCTTTTGGAGAGCATACGGTAGCTACGTATTCCAGCAAATAATAAAATGACAAAGATTTAAATTCCATAGTTGGTGACATTAAGCACAGTAGAGTCTATAAAGTTCTCGCGTGTGCCAGGGGCGGCCCCTCGGGTCCACGCGTGTCCGGAAGCGCCAGCCGCACGAACAGAAAGGGGACCGCCGCCCGCTCGCCGTCCGGGCCGCCCTGCCGCACCCAGGTCCGAACGGGTGCGTGGATCCAGCATCGCGGGGCCGTTCTCTCACCGAGCCACACCGCGGCTGTCCCGCGACAGGGACACAGACCGGCTCCCGCCGCGCTCCCCGGCCCCGCTGAGCGCCGCAGCGCTACGGCCCCCCTTACCTCCGTGCCCGCCGCTGCCGGTTGCTTGGCCACGGCCAGGCAGCTCCCGCTCTTCACCTTAATCCCGTAAGAGGCCCGGAGCTCCTCCAGCACCGCCAGCCGCACCAGTCTCCGCCTCTGCTCCGCCATCCCCGCACCTCTCGCTCCCCCCGCCGCCTCTCAGACCCTGCTCAGCGCCATCGCGACCTCCCAGCCCGGCCCCGCTCCCGCGCCGCCGGTTACCGCCTGGCTCAAACCCAGCGCCCTGCGCCGCGCGCGCCTCTTATTGGGCCGCTGGCCGTTCGAAATCAGGGCCCAGACGCCCAACGGCCGCTGGGGCTGCCCCGGCAGCGCCTGCTTGCTGCGCCGCTCCTCGGTCTCCCTTGGCCCTGCGCGCCGCCCTCAGGCAATCCAGCCGGCTACCTAAGGGTCCTCCGCACGGGCCGCGGCGCTATGGCGGCTGCGGTGGGCGGGGTGGAGGGACGGCGGCTGCTGGGCGCTCCCGGCGCCGGTGGTGGGCGCTGTCGGTATCGGGGAGCTGCTGCGGGGCTGCTCGCTCCCTGGGCGGTGGGTGACGGAGCCAGCAAGCAGGACAACCGGCGCAGCCAGCGGGAGGGCCCCTCACAGACCGCCACATTCCCCTCCCCTCACCGCCAGCAGGTTCCAGGCCGATGCTGCCAAGTTTGGGGTTGGCTTTGTTGGTTGTTGACCTGAAAATAAATGCTCGGTTGGTTCCTTGAAAATAAATTTCCGTTTAAAATAGCAAACTACCGCGGTTTTGTGAATAAATGATTTCTTAAAGAAGGAACGAATACACGGTGTCAGCCTTTCTTCGTTGTAGTGCTGGTGTATAGTGGGACAGAGAGAAGCATTAAGGGCTGTCACGTCCACTTCAGCGATGGTGCTTTCTCCTGCATCAGCTTTGGTCCGTGCAGATCCGTCTCAGACAGTTCATCGTTTTCTGTGGACAAAGCCACAAAGCAGCAGTTAAACCATTAGGACCAGGTTTGGTTGTACTTTCTAAATCACGGTTTCTTACCTGTTCTATAGTATGTTCTCATACATCTTTTCCAGGAGGGTCATTTGGGGCTTTGCACTATGCTGTTAGAGGAAAAAGCTGCTTTTCTTTATTAAGTTTCTATTCCAAAGGTAACTTCAAGTGTTACTAACAGTCAAATTAATGAAATGCAGCCTTTCTGTGTAGAGTCAGAAATAAGTGCTGTAGCAAAAATAAGCTTTCCAGCTTTTCCTTTATACATATTCTGGTACTAGTTCTAAGCTGAGTCTTACTTCACTGAGAGAAAGAGAATACCACAAAGCTCAGACACATGATAACTATGTTACAGTACTCTGAACACCTCTGGGCACAAAAACTAGAGAATGAAACAAAAGGAGAATAGCTAGAGCTTTTCCAAAAGTCATCAAAATATAAACAATAAAAAAAAACCTTAGAAAGTTATGCGGAGGAAAGACCTAATATGCTATTTATTATTGCTGCTAGACATGGATTTTCTTAACCGCCAGGATTTTGATTATGGACAACAGAATCATGTTACTGAGCAAAAGTAATATTCCTCTGAATGTGGTTTTAGTGCAGCCTTACTGTAAGTACTAGTACCTGTCCTGGCACTGAAATTATATGAAAATTCAAAATTCCAAAACCTAAACTATCACTGATGAAAAAAGTAAAAGTAAACAAATAAATAGGCATCATAGAACTTAGTTTAAGCAACCTCTATACAACTTAGTTTTCTGTAGTAATGATGAATTACACAAGAGGGAGCTGTCATCTGATAAATATTTTAAAGCTTTCCATGTCAAGTATTTTCCATTCAGTATTCACGTAAGAAAATACACGTGATGATATTTTTTCCCTAAAATTTCCCTGTATTTTTTTCCCCAAAATTGATGGAGGTCATCTTTTACATTTCGCAGAAGATACTTGAAGCCACAGTATTACTTACTTATTTTGTCTAAAACATTTGTCAATTATTTTAATACCCTATAGGTGACTATTTGAACGCATTTCTGCCTTCTTTACAGGTACAGATGGAGTCAGAAAAATTACTTTGTGTATAATAACTAGGCATCTAATTGTGGAACCACTTGTAGCATCTCAACACAAATCTATTATGCTATTTCAAAATGGAGTTAGAAAAATTAAACAGCTATTTGGCTGTTCTCCCCCCCTCCCTGCAATTGTCTAAGAATTGACATGCCAAGCTTCTGGCATTTTAAATAATTGTTATTTTCAGAGGCTATGGGTGAAATTCTGTACTGAATGAAGTAAATGGCATAACTCTTCTGTCAACGGGAAGGCCAGGCTTACACTACTTTTCACATCCAGCATGTAATACACAAATATATTTGTACAAACACACACTCTTTTGCACTATCCATATATAGGTATATATTTACATTTTGGGAGAAAAAACCAACCCTGAGCATCTAAATTTAGCATAGGGTTTTGTGAATTTTGGAAGCTACTGCAGAAATGAGAGCTTTAAACAAGTCAAATGTTTACTAATAGTCTCATTTCAGTAACCGCTCAGAACAATCAGTGGTCAAACCAACCAGAAACTCAGCCAGAGGAAGCAAAAGCAAGATACTTCAACAAGCAGAGCAGGATCATGAGGAGTACAGAAAACAGAACTTACTCTGAAGTAGCCCTCCCTGAGCAAACTTAGAACTCGGTGGGAAAGAGTGTAGGTATTCCTCATTCTGGTGATACATGGACTGGTTTTGCCTTACTTCTTCAGCCAAACCAGCTGTGGGCAGAAAGATCATGAGGGCAGAAAGCCAGAACATTCCATTCAGGAGAAACTCTGAAAAGTATCTGCACAAGGGACATTTACGCATTGATGTCCTCAGTGTCTGACTACTAGTACAGTTTATTTTGAACATCCTTACTCCTTCTTGCTCTTTCTGCCTTTCTCTCTTAATGAGCAATTATTTACTCCAATTCCCAGTTATGCTGCTCAGCCTGCATTTACGTTAGTTATGTCCCTAAGTGCTCTACACAGCAGCTGGAGACAAGAGTCCTACCTGGAGCCTCTGGCAGAAAGCACCAGGGGACACTTGAGGTCAACCCCTAGGATTTTGGAGTTGAGGATGCAAAGGCTCTGAGGCCAACTATACTCCAACTGAAAAACAAACACTGGCAGCATCTGAAGCAGCTCTAACTCCTTCATAAGTTCTTGGTACTGAAGCACAGCTCCTCCTGGCACCCCAATTACCAGTACTGGGCTGGATGTTCAAGGGTAAGGTCCCTTCTATTTGTCATGCCACTGATGGTACATGGAGTAAATGAGTCACATTAATTATACAGCATGCTTGAATAGGAAATCCTAATCGTCCAGGAATCGTAGAAGTGATCACAGACTAGCCAGAAGGCAAAGCCTTTGGAACGCCACCAGAAGAGGTGGAGACACATGTTGAAGAAGCAGCACTGTATAATGAACTGCCAGAGAATAAGAAACAGTATGCTCTGTTCACTGATGGATCCTGTCATCTTGTAGGAAATCACCGAAGGCGGAAAGCTGCCGTGTAAAGTCCTACATGACAAGTCATTAAGTGGCTGAAGGAGGAGATGAATCGCGCCCATTTCCAGAGGTAAAAGCCATCCAGTTGGCATTAGACACTGCTGAATGAGAAGTGGCCAGTGCTCTGTCTCTATACTGACCCATGGATGGTGGCAAATGCCTTGTGGGGGTGGAAGCAAAGCAACTGGCGGTGCAGAGACAAACCTATCTGGGCTGCTGAACTGTGGCAAGACATCGCTGCCCAGCTAGAGAAACTAGTCGTAAAGGTACATCATGTAGATGCTCACGTACCTGTAAGTCGAGCCACTGAGGAACATCAAAACAACCAACAAGTGGATCATGCTGTGAAAGTGTTCCAAATAGATTTGGTCTGGGAACATAAAGATGAACTGTTTTTAGCTCAGTGGGCCCATGATACTTCAGGTCATCAAGGGATGCAAGATATAGATAGGCTCATGACCAAGGGGTGGACTTAACCATGGACAGTATTGCACAGGGTTATCCACAACTGTGAAACATGCACTGCAGTTAAGCAAGCTAAACGGTTAAAACCTTTGTGGTATGGGGGACGATGGCTGAAATATAAGTATGGGGAGGCCTGGAAAACTGACTGTATCACACTTCTCAGACCTGCCAAGATAAGTGCTACATGCCTACAATGGTGGAAGCAAGTACCAACTGGATGGTTGGAAATATATTCCGTGCCCCATGACACCATCCAGAACACTATTCTGGGCCTTGAAAAGCAAGTCTTGTGGTGACACGGCACTCCAGAATCTTATAGATAACTGGGCCAAAGAACATGGTATCGAATGGGTATATCATACTCCCTATCATGCACCAGCCTCTGGGAACACTGAATGATAGTGAGCTGCTAAAAACTGCTCTGAAAGCCATGGGTGGTGGAACATTTATTGAGAATACTCAATTTTGAGCTGTATGATCTTAACTGCTGCAAAATACTGACAGTGTTCAGTAAGTCTCTTTCAGGATTAACTTTCAGAAATTAAAAGATGTAAGAAGTAATTGGTTTGCTTTCTACCTTAGTAGTAACATTAAAAAGAACAGAAGTATTCAGAAAGAAAAGAGTCAAAATGGAAAGGTAGGAGTTGCATTCTCCAGTTTAAATAAAGTTTTTTAACAAAAATCTGAAAGGAGGCTAAAGCTAAAATGGAAGTCACTGATACATATTTCCTCCTTTCTAGGGGAGAACCCAAGTACCTAAATACATTCAAAGCCCAGGAAACATTTCCCAGAAGTCAAGGCACTGTTCTGGAAAGTATACTTTTCTTTAACAATACTAGAAAAAAACTTTTAAGTTTCAGTTGCTCTATGAATAGTAGCTTTAGTAGATAGAAAAAAACAGTCAGTGCTTTGTTGATGTCCTAGGCAATATTGTTAATTCAGGATAAATAGTCTCTGGGTGGATAATCTCTTACCCCTGTTCAGTGTTCCTGGAGTGCTCCATTTCTCAGAGGAGACATTCATAGCAGTCTTTTGTTTCTGTTCAGGATAGCAAGTCTATGTTTAGGTTTTTAGCTTCAAGATTACAAAGGAAAAAACAGTTTGAAATCCTGGAATGATAGATTTATTCAATAACAGTCTAAAATAATTTCTAACTTTTGGTTTGGATTTTTTTTTTGGGGGGGGGGGAGGGGGTGTGTGGCTTTTATACCCAGCATTTTTATTTTAGACTTGAAAAAGAGCCTGAGTGCCTAGAGGCTTATCTAGTTTTTTTTCCCCCTACCTATACCCCTTTGTCTTACAAGAGCTATTAGCTACAAATCTGGTCTAAGGACATAGGTAGGGTAATGACAGTTACCCTGCCACTAGTGTACATAAACACTTTTGTATGTTTATATCTTGCAGAGATACAAGCTTATTTGGAAATCTGGGTCTTAGCTGCTGCTGCACCTCTTTCTGCATCAGCAAAGACTGCAGACTTCCCCAGCAAGTTCTCAAGGCATCTATTGCAAACCTGCTTGTTCTCTAAACACAGGGACGACAATAGCTTATTCTGTCTCAAGCAAGGTCTTTAGGGCAGAGCAAAATGGTAATTACTTCCCTTCCGAAGGGGGGGGGAAGGTAAAAAAGGGAAGAAGGGTACAGTAGCATAGATTTAATGCAATTCAGACAAAAAACCTCCATAATAGTTTCCTCTAACCAAGTCTGAATCAAGGGTCTATAGTGGCACTCGTACAAGAAAAACCAAACCCATCTCCTCCTCCCACTTCTCACCCTCCATTATCTTTTTAAATTCTACTCGATATGAGCTCTTTATTCAGCACATCCCCTTCATAAACTTCCTAGTAGGTAAAGGAGAAATTGGGCGGGTTTTTTTTTTTCATCAACTGGCTCCCCCTAATATCTTGTAAATCCTAGAATTTAGGAATAGTACTCATGTAATAGGAATTATAATTTCCTTTTCTCAACTGCATTTAGAGGATTATGGAATGTTTCTGGTAGGATACTTTAATTTTGAAATAATGATTAATTCATTGAAGCATTGAAAATTTTATATACCAGGCAAAATCTGGGTTTTTAAAAACTCTGTGTGTCAAGAAATCAGTTTGAGTAACCACTATTTTAGAATGCAATTGCATCACACTGGCTTGAGCTGTAAGGGAAGCAGATGCTTGGCTCTGTGAGGTCATTAATGGAGTCACTGAACAATTTGGTCAGTATTTGCTATGCAGAGAAAAGATTTCCCATCCAATCTCAGGAAAGAATGAAGGGTTGTGTATTTTTCTGCTTTTGCATAAGTCTTTCAAGTGTCTTATGTCCATTATATGTGCACATAGTTCAAGAGATGTATCTTCCCAGTTCCCACGTTAGGTGGAAAGATATGGACACATCCCCTAGTTAGCTTGGAAAATGAACCAAAGGACGTATAGTTTCTTCTCTGAAGAGATATAGTTTTGATCCAGTGGAGTAATCATGCTGAGAATGCATTACTGAGACAATGACATTGACATTCTTAAGACCTATGTTTCTACGGCTTAAGGGTTAATAAAGCTTCCTTGGGAGGAAGAAAAAGCTCCAGAATGGTATAATTCTGAACATGGAAAAGAAATTAAGATTCCTCTTATATTTTTCAGCATTTATAGAATACTTGAGATCAGAAGTGCTTCACAAACTACATATAGGATGAGCTGTTGAAATCCTCAGTCAGTTGAAAGGACAAAAGTATTGACTTGGGCAGACTCCACGGCAAAAGTGAGATGGGACACTAAGCATTGTATCTTGCGTCACAGAACTTGTCTCAAATATGCCAAAAGAACAAAATTTTAGTTTTTCATTGTTGCCTTAGCAAATTGTTATCACGCTGTGAAAGTAGTGACTCAGAAGCAAAATGCCCTATTTATTTGTGGCAACAGATTAGTTTCATAAATTATCCCAGAGTTTAAAGCCAGAAATGACACTTAGATTGTCTAATCTGACCTCTTGCATATCACAATCCAGCGGCTCATGTGCTAAGGGTAACAACGGTTTCTAATGGGTTTCTAATGGCTAATGGGAGAATGATGTGTGTTCGACTCTCTTGGGCACAAAAAAGTAAGAATTGCATTATTTGGCAAATGCTGGAACTGTTATGAAATTGTATGAAAGACGGATATAAACCTCTCCTCCAGCTGCACTGATAATAAAGAAAGAATCCGAAACTCCATCTTATAGTCTACTCAGACCTATAGGTCTATTTTGAGGAAGCCAGTCAGATCATTACTGGAGGAAGGTTTAGATTAAGGAACTAATTTATAGATTTCAGACAGGCTTTGATATGGGGTAAAGTAGAAGAGAAAAAAAATCTCTTCTTCTGGCACATCTTCTGGGCAGTTCATATTCTAGATACCTTGAGAATATGAAAATCAAAGAGCAGGAAGTTTAGATACTTTCTAGTCCTGGGTGGAAGCTGAGTGGGGATCTGCCCAGGTCTCATACAAGGCACCCAAGGGTTTAGTTGTGTTTGAAGTAGGAGCTGTTCTGAAATCATTAGAAGTTTAACTCCGGACCCAAATCTTGATGTTTTCTATTCCTGACTTCTGGTCTCTCCCTTTCAATTGGTGTAGGAAGGAGAGATGGTAGAGCAAACTGTGTATGGGAAATTAAAATGAGAACAAAAGCCTGTCCAAATTATGCAACAAGGATCATTACGCTATAAAATTGCTCTTCAAATGTGGCTGTCATTGAAAGATATTAAGATTTCAACAGTTATTTTCTTGATGAAGACTTAATTTCTTGCATAAAAAGGCTTTTAAACTTAAAGCTATGCCTACACAACTACTGTCCTTTGGTTTTTGGAGTGTTTGAAGGGTGCTAAAGGATTTAAATGTTATAGAAGTATTTTTCATCACTACAGATCAATTATTTCAAACTAATTTCACAATAGCCGTATAATTTAAACAATTTACCAATGTAATGTATCACTAGATACAATGATCAGTAGATCATTTGGCAATGGAATGTATGTAGTTTTAGGAACTCAGCGCAGGCTTGAGGGTTGTACTGCTGTGTCTAGGGCTAGAGTTGGGGGCAGAAAAAACCAGGCAGTAACTACATTTCATCTGCCAGTTCAAAGGAGAACTTTACTGGAATACAGCAGAGAACGGAAGCCACAGATTCCCTTTTTAAACCCTATTCTCTGTTTCTCTTATGCAATGGGGCTTTCCTGTGTGCAGCAAGGCAGAAATAAGCTGTTTTAACATACTGACAGTGAGAGTGGTCAAAGAAATCAAATCTGTGGATAATATTCATGATGGTGTTTTTGTTCGGTTTCATAGACTGCATAGTGAGGTACATGTCACTGGAGGGCTCTGCCATGCATATCTGCAAAGTGCACTCTTTGACATAGGAACAAAAACCTGATGTGTGGTTTAAAGCAAACTTATTTTGAAGAGCAGAGACAGGCTTTCGTTCCCTAGTTTTCCCCCTAATCAGCCTATGCTCATCAGTTACATAGTTGTTCATTGTGGGGTTGTTATGATACCCCAGTTCTTGGGATGGGAAATCTATGTCCTGTTTCTAACTGTGTCTTTCTCCTGCTGTGTGGTCCTGGGCTCCTCTTGAACCTCCATCTGTAAAAGGCTGTCTGTCTACTGAATGTTTAAAGGACAGTAGATAATTATTTTGTGGGTTTATTTACTATATTCCCACGATTTTTTTTCCATTCTTTTCATCTTTGGAGTTGCTTTAATCTGATTTCTTTATACAAATTCACTTTTTTTTTTTTCCATCCAGTAGAAAAGATAATTGTACATGAACAAGAATATTCACTGTTATTTTTGTTACTTATTTTCCGGACCCCACCCCCCCTTTTTTTTTTTTAAACTCATTTGTATTACAAGTGTGCCTGCTGGACTTAGTTGGCATTTTAGCCTCCCTATGCTAAATGCTGCATAAATCCAGTAAGAGGCAGGACCTATTAGGAAAAGCTTGGAGCCCAAATAAACAAGGCAGCACATATTAATAAGTAGAAGAGGCACAGATGGATGATATGGCTTGTCTAGGAAGGCCCATGGCTGAGCTAAATATAAAATCCTGGCCTCTTGAAATTCAGTCCCGTCAAGCGTTTGCTGACCTACGCAACCTCTTTGTTCGTAAAGCATCACTAATTCTAATTGGGTAGAAACAGTGGTACTGTGTGACTTAGACTTACGTTTGTCCTATACAGCTCAATCCTGTTACCTTTGTAATAAATACAAAGACTTCTAGTGGCTATTGAGCCCAGCTCATATTGAAGAGCAAATTGTTAAAGGGAGCATACATTCAAATAGGCTCAACCAATGCACCAAGTACATTTTCACACTTTGGGACTAGTTAGTAAATATGATGCAGATAAAACCAAACAGACCTTGATTTAGACAATGGTGACTGCTTCAAGATATCTCAGAATAGCTTCTGTATCACCCGTTTTCAGATCTCAATAGTCTACTGACAAACTATTAGAGAAAACCAGACACAAACGTGCAGCATTATCGTAGGAGGCAGTAGTACGGCCATATGTATTACTCCTATTTTCACTACAGTTACTTTTACAAATAGCACTGACATCTCACTATCATAAAGGTTACATGTGAGTGTAGTTAGAAACAGTAATGTTACATACAAAGCCACAATCCTGAAACCTCTTACACATATAGATACCTTTCTATTTTTTGTGGGTGGGTCTTAATCCATTTCACAGACTCAGCATGTTGTGAGTGCAGAGAAGCTCTGGTCAGCTTTCAGAGTGTGACTAGGAGCTAGATCTCTGCAGTGTAATCAGACATGCCTACATGTGACCCAGCCTTGGGGTACAGGGTTCTCACTTGGGAGCAGCACCACATGACCAAGGCTCTGCAGTTTCCCTCACAGATAACACACATGTGGCATGCCTCTGTGTGAGCTTGCAGGCTTTTCAAACTGTCTGTACTTCACAGCTTAGGGTTGTTCAATGGTTAATCTTTTCCTTATTACATCTCATTGTGTATTCTTGTAGCTTTACTACCTAAGTATTGTATTATGTACATTATTAACCATGTTATCTCATTCCTCATCACCTTAGATAAGTGAAAACTAACAAAACTTAATGCTAATGTAGTCAGCAGTCCTATTAAAATAAACTTGAAATTTCACATAGTAAAACTGTTTATTTTACAGGATTAGAATTAAATGTCTGCTCGTCTATTATTTTTGAAGAAAAGGTAAAAGATGACTGAAAGAGACTAAATACATCAAGAATGAGAACTTAAGAGAAGGCAGCAACTCAGAAGAAAAAAGAACAGTTTCTTGAGTCAGCTAACAAAAGAGGCAGATAAGAAGCTACTGCTGTATACTTAAATTTCCTCTATTCCTTGTGATTGATGGAGTTTCGCATTGTTTTTAACATTTTCAAATATCTCAATTTTCCTCGATTTACTGTAAGCAAACTAGTACATATATGTTATTTATATGTTATTTTTACATTTATTTTTAGTTACTTTTGCTCCTAAAAATACACATAAGATCAGCACTCCTCTAAGACATGCTGAAGTTCTTCTGGTGGCTTTTTTTTTTTTTTTTTAGTTTCATGACTACCGGTAAGTTTAGACACTTACTGTATCTGAAAAAAATTACCTGCCTTTGACTTGAAGGCGTTCACAGTGGTGTCAAGATGTGTCAAGATTTTTGCTGTGCCACCTCCAGTGAAAGGCTGTCAAGGTAAAAACACTACATGTCATCCTAGCTTCCCACACTACATCCAATTTTAATTTACTCTTAAACTGCCACAATAGCTTCTGAGTACTGTGTTCTATCAAGTAAATGTTTATAATCCAGGTTTCCTTCAAATAAAAAAATAAAAGAATATAGCAAGATAAAGAAATACTGCACTTTTCAGATTGTGGTATTTGTAATTGTTTTCAGCAGAAAAGTGAAAATGAGACATTTCCAATAAAAACAGACTACGAATTGTACATGCTCTCGGAGGAAATTTTGCTAGGAATGGAAGACTGGCATCCACCAGTTCCAGTGTCAGCTCGTAGGACTGCTCTTCCCCTTTTCAAATTAGATAGTTTTTGCTTTACCAGTCAGATACTTCTTTAAATAACTGACATTGTGTAATCCTCAAACAAGCAAAACTTCCTTTGTTTATGTTTTAGAGGAAGCAAAGTTATTAGCATATTATCACATAAGCATATTATTTCTTCCATTTGGTTTCAATCTTTCATAAATATACAAGCTCAAGACAGCTGAATGTAGAATAAAAGAAATTGGAATGTGAAAAAATTCTCATTTCAGTAATTTCTACATCCGTTTATTCATAGCTTTGAGATATGTTCAGGTAGCTACAGAGATACTTAACTCCATTGACTCTGCACAAAATTCTCAGTTTAAGAACCTGCAAAGATCAAACAGTTCCTACATTGGTTATGTTAGCTGCAGAAAAAAACAGCACCTCTGAAGCTGATTTCCTGCTTGAGAAACCATAAGCTAATTGCAGAACAAAAGGTACGTTTTGAGAGGCTCTCCACTTTCAGCAGTTACGGTGTTAAAGCATATCTGATGCAGAGTATCTTGTAAATGTTTTGCAGGTTCTGTGAAGAAGATATTCTGGTTGATGTACGCTGTTAATACTCCTGGATGTGATGATACAGCATGAGGCAAAAGAAGCTACATCCTCCAGTGTCAAAATTTTCAGTTTCATCTGCTCCAAAGAGCATGTATTTGGGTAAAGAGTAGGCAGCTGCTTTTTTTTTTTCCCCAGTCAACTGTCATCTTTACCAAGTCACTTTCCACCTGCTGCTTTTTTAAATATATTAAAGTCCTTCCCACTCTCTTCAAGTCAGTTACCAAGACTCAAACCCATAGTGCCAGGATAATGTCTGTTACATGACTGACAATGAAAAGAACAACATGAAGAGAGTAACAGGCAACTTGTACTTAGCAATTTGGTTTTGTGGTTGTTTTTTAAAAACTAAAATACATTAATTGATATTTTTATTTATTTTCTGGTGGTGGTGACTCCTAGTTTTCTACTTATTTTTCAAAGAAAAATGTTCAGTGTATTTAATGTCTGATTTAAATCAATTTTTTCCATAATGAAATGATTACTATTAATTAATGAAAATAGCTTAGACTAACACACTAAACAATATATTTTCAGGAAACAGCATCAATGTCTTAGGTATTCAGCTTCTCTAAGTACTTAGGCAATACTATGTTCAGTGCTACTAGGACTGTGTGACTCTGATGAGAGTTTCATTTCTGAAACACAATAGGATGCCTTTAAACCCAGACCTTCTAGCCATCCACATTAAAGGTCTCTTAATCTTCCCATCCATCTGTCTTTCACCTGCTGCACCTCTGAAATACAGTCCCATGATGGAGGCACATGACTGTTTCACAGGGCAGGGGGCCTCTATCAGCATTACATGGCCAGCCGAGGGACAGGGTCCAAAGGCAAGGTGCATGGGAAGTGCATACCTACACTTTATTGATCTTGTAGAAATAAATTTTAATAATACTGGCCAATTGATACGCAGCTACATTAAGTTTCTATACAGGTGAGCAGACTTCCTAAGTAATTTGTAGTAACAGGGAAAGATGGGACTCTACTGCAAGGTGATTCAGACCACATAAACCGGGGCAGCAGTTTCACTTCTGACATAGATGGTCTGACCAGCCCCATAGAAGTGAAGACTGGAGAGCACTAATTTAGTCTTCCAAATTGGGGGCCTAAAATGGAGAGTGGAAATAGTTCTGCTTCATTTTCTAAATAAAATCTGTGTAGACATCTGTACAGACATGTACATGTTCCTGCCCTGAGGATCTTATGATAAGAGGGCAGAGCATTTCAAACATTTTGCTACTTTATGGGAAGTTAGGCATTTCCAGTATGGCTCCAATTACTCTTTCTCAAATCAACTAAACCTGTACAGTATAATAATAAACAATATATTTTTGTGCAAGTATCTCTATCAACATGATTACAGGCATACTTGTGATGGAGTGAAGATGTAATTTCATATTCTTGAGGTGGAAATTTATATATTTATATATAAATTTAATTTATATACTCTTACAATTACCAATTTTTTATGTAGGCAGATAATGCAAATAAAGTAACTAATGCATGTTACTGTTACAGATCAGAGGTCTAGTTTGTTAGTATTCTTTCCTCCTTCTTTAATTATAAAAGATTTTTAAGCCTCATTTCCTAAGAAATAGTATCCTATTAAAAACAGCTCACAACTTAAATAGCTGCTTGTCTTTATTTTTAGCTAACTACCACTGAAAGAGTAAGATTAAAAAATTCCTGTTTTGCTATGTATTACTTGCTAAAAAGTCAGATATCTCAAGGCCTATCAGACATACTTTAGTCAAGTGGGTTGTACCAATTATATTGTACTTTATACCACAGAGGAGTAACAAACATTAAAAGGTAAAACCAGAGATAACAGTAAAAGACGGGTAAGTAATCTAATTTTATTTCTAATTTGTTTTTCAAATTATCTCGGTACTAACTCAATTGATTTCCTTAAATATAGATAAATGATTATGTTGAACTTGCTTACATGCCTCTTCAGTAGCATTTCATGCCAAAGTTTACTTGCTAGATAACATAAAATACCAAACAACTGAAAGAAAAACAAATTTCACTCTTCTCATGAGTAATGTCACTCACATCTGTGTCTAGTTGTGTTGTCCAACACACAGGTGGTGTTTCTCTGCACAGAAATTTACTTTTCTTCTTCTTTCTTGTTCCCTAATGGGAAACAAGCCCCCTAGGTCCAGAGCTCAGGAGGGAATGGAATCTCCAGACCGCAGCATTTCTCCGAAACCACTCTTGGGTTGTGAATCTCTCCTCTGCTGGTAATGGAATCCCCCACACAGCCAGTCTATACTAGTGATTTTACTTGCCTCCAGCACCACTTATGACTGAGTGCAAAACCTTCTCCTCTACCTCACTATCCCCCACCCTGTTGAACCACAAGTCTAACAAGTTAACCAAGCCTTTTTCTTCTCAGGACTTCTTCACAGTGGAGCTAATTATACACAAAGACATGAACACCTCCTTTCAGACACAAAGACATCATGTTCATCTGTGTGCTCAAGAGCTAAAACCACTGCACTAGTATGTGCATCCAAGCTAGCTGCGAGTTCCTCCCAGTATTTTTACAATCTGAGCACTGGAAGGGCAGAAGATGCTAAACTTTTAAAAATCTGTATACATATTCTATTACTTTATAATGTTACATATCACACAATGCCACCCAGTGTTGTCAGAGTATAAGAGCCTACTCTCAGAAGTGTGTTAATTTCAGGTCACATCTCAGAAATTTACAGCATGAGAGTTCTTCCTAAGAAAGAAGAAAGCTTACCTGGTTTTTTTCAGTTGAAAGTTAATCATTCTGTGTGAACACAGTGCAGCCCCGGGGATCATTCTGCTCTGTGTGTCACTCCTCATGTGCAAGAGCTTGGAAAATTTTTAAGCACCTCTACACCCCTCATGCACGGCACCAAGGATAAAGGGTGAGTTGCTTATACAAAGCTTCAGTTTTGGCATTACTGTACTTTCCTAACTCATGTAACTATACTTGGACTTTTTAGTTAGCCAGGCTAGTAAAGATACCTTTTCCCGATTTTATTCCCTGAATTGATTTTCCTTGTCATTTCCCAAAAAGTATCTCTTAAGTGTTTACGCTGTCTGGTTTCATCTATTACGTTGTGTGCAAGAGAACCATGCAGTGAATGACGGGCATTCTGATCGCCTTGACTGTCTGACAGACTCCTACATCATTGGAAATGCCCTAAAAATCCTTTATTTATCATGTTCTTGAGGGATGCAAAACTGCACACACACTTCCTTTTCTTCCAAGTCAAACAGGACTTTGTCAGTTTTGCTCAACATGGCATGGCCAATGCAGTTGCAGTTTCTGGTTCCCCTATTGCTTGTGCAACTTTGTTCCTTGCTTTTTTTAATCAAAGTGAGGATGAGTTGAAGACATGATGTTCCTAAAGAACATGATACTAACTCTATCCAATTACTTGGATGGATCTTGCAAAGAACAAAGCAGTCTTGCACCTCACCAGTCACATGCCACCTGGACCAAAAACATGAGCATTTTGGAAAAAAGAATGAGATTCTTTTCTTTGTGCAGGCCTGGTGCTCTGCAAAATGTCAATTCTAATCCATCCAACAATGTGTGTATGCTTTCCAATATAACATACGTTCAAGTTACTATTATAAATAACTTTCAGTAAAATGAGTTGTTGGTCCCTTAGCAAATAGACTGAGCAGCCTTAAAACACCAACTCAAAACAAAAATCAGAACTGAGGAAAATAAATTAGGAACTTCTTTACATTTGTATTTCTACACTCTGACATTGTGTATTGATTTTTATCTACAGTCAATTACTCTGAAATATTCATAATGAAAAAAGATGCAAAGTTAGTGTCCAATATCTAGGAATAATTTCAAAAACCAGCCTCAATGTGAAAACCTTTTTTTTTCCTAGCAGTTAATTGATAATGTATCCACTAACATTTGAGTTAATGTCCTGATTTCCAGTCAGCTGACTCGGGATTACACACTTCCCAAGTTCAGTATTTGATTTATTCCTTAATTACTAATGCAATTAATTTTGGCTATACCTTAGCCTATTTTTAACAGATCAAGCTCATAGTATAGGAGATTAAGAACAGATCAAAACCCAACAAATTACAGTGTGCTATATATAAAAAGTATCCCTGATTAAATATTCTTTGTAACTGAATTTTCTAATGAGCCTACAGGAATGAAGACCCTAATGGGCCCTTTATTTCCTCTTGAAATGTGTCCTGCTGTTTACCCTTTGCATCATGCTAAGATTATTTCAGTCAAGAGGAACTGACATGCCAGATTCACTCTTACTATATTGCAATACTGGATGACTGGATAAAGCTGTGCTCTTGCTTGCTTCCAAGAGAAAGCATTTCTAAAATGAAGGATGTGCATCTCAAAAACGAGTCCAGATTTCAAATAGCATTATAATTTGAAAGAGTTTGGATATAGGTTCAGAATGGCACTTTCCATTTTAGATCATTTTAAAGTTTAATACTTAAAAATTTGCCACGTAGTCAGTATGTTCTTAGAGAGGCCATTTTTAGCATAAATTAGAGATACAAGAACATACACTGAAAGATTTAACTAGGTTCAATGAAGAATACTGTTTAGCAATAACTTTAAGAAAAACTATATCAATTAATTTCAGTGTTAAACAGTCCAAGTTATTAAATGTAAAAAGAACTCATTGAAGTGATATGACTGAAAGTGGTCATTCTTTTATTAACCAATGTTTCCATTTAATTAAAATGTTCTCTTATTTACTAAGCCACGTGGAGTTTCTGATGTTTTTATCAAATGCATTAAAGTGGTTGACCTGCTGAACTCTATAAATTTTTTTTTAGTCTAGAACAACCAGACATTAGCTATATGCAATATATGAACAATAAATATTATTTTGCATTAAAAATAATAGATGAATTCAGAGAAGTAATAAATGCTTATCTTTTGGTAAACCTTTGAAAAAAAAAAAGGCTTTTAACTAAAGAGAAAACACCTCAGGCAAGTTTTATACATTTTGAATGTTCTATTGCTTTCAAAATACAGTCAGTCAGTTCCATTTAATAGCTGAATATTACTCTTCTCTATATAGCAGTGCCGGAATGTTTTGCCATATGCTGCCCTCTCCTTTTTAAAAGCTCTTTCTCTAATGGTCTTTGATGTTTCCTTACAGAACTCTTTATTCTTTTCCTCCCTTTCCATTTTAATTCCAACATATACTCAAGCTCTAAAGACAACATCTATTCAAGATCTCTTCAGGGCCTAAGGCTATGTATTCTTCTTTAGGTCAATGCTGGGTGACATAGCTTCTTCTTTTAATCAACCATTACAAACCTCAGAAACACTGCTGATAACATCTGAAACTTTATGTACTTATCTAAAGTAATCTCTGAAAATTGTTTCTTCCAATCCATTACTCCTTTGCACTGCTGCCAAAAAGTATATAGTGGAGATTGTCTCTTGAATATGTAATTAAATATTGAATGCAAGGCAACTTAGGCTGTCACTAAAAGGGCTTTTTTCTGTGACAAATATATACATTACGTTTTTCTTGTGAGGGTGAAAGTAGATCAAAATAGGAGGATGTATTATCTCATCTATTCTTATCTTATTTTTGACACCCTGTAGGAAAACAATGTTCAAGCCTGTGCATTATCCAATGCACTCAGCAAGAGATGCGCCTAATTGGTTATGGTGTTCACCCAAGAGCAAGACAGAGGTCCAGCTCCCTGGTCTTTCATCTGAATGTTTGTGTATGTATATTGCTGTGGAAATCAGAATACAGACAATTACTCTAGACAGCAGGCTAGAGTTTAAGACTGATTTTTGAACCGAATTTTTAAATCTTAAGTGTTACTTATGGTGGCTAGCTTTAATCAGTGAATCATGGAGATTACAAGGTACAGAACTGTTTAGATGTAGGCTTAGGGTAAGAAAGCTGTAGTTTCATGTTTCAATATCTGTTTCCTTTTATTTTATGTATTTATAAGTTTTTCCCATTTTCAAACTAGAAACAAGTGCTTTCTAAAGCACAAACCTATGCTATAAATGAGCTAAAGACTTCTGGATGTCACAGTATTGTAGCATGTAGCATTTACATTCGAGTTAGGTTAGTTTAGTTAATTAAATAATTTGAAATTTTTCTGTCACATGTGCCTTTTTCAGACTCAATAGAAGAACACAGATGAGCTAGCAAGTATGTTGGTGAGCAAAATTAGAACTGACAAAATACAAAAAGATTGCAACACAGATTCATTTTTAGGCAGTGATTCCCAGTTTCCATAATTAGAGTAACTCAAAGGGCTATCCTTCAGCTTACCACCCACTGCTCAACACTAGGTAAAACAAGAACATAGGCACTTACCTTATGCAATACTTCTGAGAAGCATATGCAAAAGAGAAGATAATTGTTTTACTATAATTAACTCATCTGCTAAAATATCCAGTTTTTACCTTCTCTTTGAAAGGAAAGCAGAATGGTTAAAGCATATTGCAGGTAAGCTTGATAGAATACTGTAACATGAAGTTCATGAACATACAAATCCTGGCTTAAATCCAGAACTTCAATAAACATCTGAGAGAAAACACTTCTTGAATGCACCTGTGCAACCTTCAGCACCATATAGCGTGAGAAAAGTTCAGGTCTGACTGTTCAGGAATTCTGACTAAATAGAAACTACTTGCACATGACTGAGAAAGAAAGTTAAAGAAACTAGTATCTGATGATGAGATTAATGCTCTCTTTGTCAGATTTTACAAAATCACTACCTGACAGGCACAAAGATTTCCCAGAAGCATACTTAAAAACCACCTATCATATCACAGTTTTTAGAAATGCAGAGCGTATAAGGACAGAGTAAAACCACAGCTTAAAAACAACATTCCCACTCTTTTTTCATTTTTTATTTGTTTGTTTTTCTTTAAATAGGGCAGTAAGCACAATGCTTACAGGGTTAGCATTTTGTAAGTGTTATAATGCTTATAATTGCCTAGACTAACAACTTTTTCTTGTTTCTAACAAGTAAACTGCAACTATTTTCGCTGAAACTCTTCATGCCACTGTTTGCCACTAGTTGGGTATTTCTGTAAATTTCAGGTATCACAATGGAACTGTCTCTGAGAGTACAATATATTTTCTCTTGATTTCACTATCTGTGTTAAATTACATTCTAGATTTAAACAGACTGAGAAGATTAAATAATAGGATCAACCTATGCACAGTACCAGTGGATACAATCTTCACACTTTCTTAAATTCACCAAGATAATGGTGTGAATTTGCCTGCCCTGATTATAACTTATTTCATCTGATAATTTTGTAATGACTATGGCCATTTTTACCAAACAGTAATTCACAGCTGAACTCCTTTGCCTACCCAAGCAATGGTCACACATCTAGTGTCCAACAAATACACACCCAGAAGTCATTGTTCTATGATACCATGGCTTGAGGAGCTATTCAGGTTGATTGTCAGTGGACTCATGTAGTAGTATATGTCCTCCTTCTAGGTTAAGCCAGAGCAACAGTTTGTGAGTCATTCTGTGAACTGGAAGGCTTAACTGATTCATGTTAGAAAGAAAGAAAATGTGCACAAATAAGGCAGATCAGCTGGCTGACTTAGTTTACAAGGTAGCCCCACAGTCAGCTGCACAGGTATGAGGCAGGGGATGTGAACTGCAGCACTAGAGTAATGATTGTCCAGGCGTGGGAAAGACAACAACGCCTTAGACTGGCGTTACCACTGAAGCCTTGCACAGTGCAATTAGAGTCTGTGGGGTCTATCCTCTAAACAGAAACTCAGAGGGATAACAACAGTGACTGGTAGAGCAGCAACAAATTATATTAATTCAACCATGTCTAGTTGTCTAGTTAAACCCTTTGTACAAGTTGCATATCAGCATCATTTCAGTTGCAATCCTGAACAGTCACCTTGAGATAAAATATTGCTTGGATAAACATCTCTACTTGTTAGGCACAAATCAGGTGAAAAGAAATATGGTCTTTTGCTATGGCTTAAACTAGTGTTATAGAACATAATGAAGGATTTTATACTAAATTGCCTCTTCTGTACAGTTCTTCATTTTAAGTATCACTCGAGACACAGAGAGAAAAAGAGCACCTGTGGTCTGACTTGGAGCAGATCTGAGTTTCTGCAGCAGAAGTTCATGATAAGTATGATTTGAATATAAATTTATAAATACATGGAAAACCAGATTACCTTAGGTGGGACACCCAACATTACTTGATTTCATAGAATCACAGAATTGTGAAATTATAGAATGGTTTGGGTTGGAAGGGACCTCAAAGATCATCTCATTCCAACCCCCCTGCCATGGATAGGGACACCTCCCACCAGACCAGGTTGCTCAAAGCCCCATCCAACCTGGCCTTGAACACTGCCAGGGATGGGCACCCACAACTTCCCTGGGCAACCTGTGCCAGTGTCTCGCCACCCTCATGGTAAAGAATTTCTTTCTAATGTCTAATCTAAATCAGTTTTACTCTTTCAGTTTGAAACCATTACCCCCCTCATCCTATCACTACATGCCCTTGTAAAAAGTCCCTCTCTAACTGTTAACAGTTTGGGTTTTTTTGTTTTAACTGTTTGGGTTTTACTCTCAGTACTTTGGTTTTCCATATATACAACATACACATTTTTTCTTTCAAATTTCACTAAAATGAATTCAATATTAACAATAGAAATTGTAAAATGGAAGCTAATTATTCTATATTCAGTGCAGATTGCAATAAACTGTAAATAATTCATGGAACAGCATACGGCAGAAAATAGCAAACTCTTCATAGGACCACACAACTATCAGACCTAAATTGTGCTATAGGTCACTAAATCCAATTTCCTACAGTTGCAGCCAACCACATAATCCAGCCCTTTTCCTAAATGTTCCAAGCTGGTCTTAAGGCTTATTGAATTGAAGAAGCCATAACACAGCCATCTCTGGATTTTACTGACCATTTTGCCAGTAACTTCTAATTTTCAGTCTGAATTTGTTTATAGGAAGTTTCTATCTGTTCTTATGCTAATGTTTTCCTTTAGAATGAAATTTTATCTATTCAGCTAAATGAACAAAGATTGTATGACAGATTGAGATATAGCAGATAAATGGAGCACCTCCTTCCATAACATTTGTTTCACTCTGAATTCAACTTTCTTGAGCTTGGACACCAGGAATTATTGTAGATGAGATAGGTCTTGCACATCAAATAGCACAACTGCTTTCCAACACTGCTATAACCAGTGTCATCTAGTGCACTTGCCTCTTCCACAGCCATATCATGCCAGTGACTCATGAATGATTTTGTGATCAACCACTCACTACAGTCGTCCCCACCACAGCTGCTTCCAGTCACTGAACTCACAAATTAACAGAAACTCTCAGTATTAGTCCCTAAAAGCACTTGTACTTTATACTATTAAATTTCATCCCTTGTGAATTAATGCAGTCCTTACAGTCATCCAGGTCTTCCTGGATATTGCAGCCTTCTTCTGTGTTAATGATAGACATACTTTTTGCTATTGGCAAACTCAATTATCACACACTTATATCTCCATACTAAGCTTACTAATGAAACTATTACACAAGAACTGTTTAAAGACTGACCCTTGAAGAGCTCCAAGAATGATACTCTCATAGCAGCACTTTCCCTTTCAATGCCACCTGTTATCTTCCTTTTAGCTAGCTTCCTCCTTTGCAATACAGCGCTTTCAGTAACTAGTGCACAGTGACTATCATGTGCACTGAATGCACAGTCATTAGGCAGGAGTCCTGCAGAAATACTATGTTCCTATTCAGATAAAGACTGTCTAATGATGCATGTTTACATAGAGACTAAAGTAAGGATTTATATAAATCTTGGGAACTTTTTTAATAATCAAAAATGTCTTTTTCTACTGTACTATTTGCAAACACTAGTTGAATCTGAAACATAATACTAAGAGGCATGGAGTATTAAACTATTTTTTTGCTATTATTAAGGCACAAGTTTTCCTTTCATAAAGGATGAAATATTTTTGTTGTTTCCTTTTGAAAAAGTCATACCTTGTTTCATTACTGAACTAAGTTAAAACAACTGAAAAGACCCAAGTGTTACATGGAATACATTAATAAAATTCTTAATGACTCACAATGAAGTATTTTTTGTGAATCCAAACTAAGAAAAACATATTTTGAATAAACAATAAAAAAGTCTTTTGGATTGACATAAAATGAATATACTTTCTGATTGGTTTGATTTCACAATGGATCAAAACAAGTTATTTAACCCATCTCTAATTTTATAGGCGTCATGAATTCCAGCCTCCTCATATGCTGACCTCATCACTTTGCAGGTTTAGTGTTCTTTTAACACAGTTTTTTCAAGACACAATTTAAACTTAAATAGCAGTGTGGCAGAGATAGCTCTGGTCTTAAAGCTTAGATTGCATCACACTATTCATAAGTATAACTTCTGGAGATGGTTGGACTAATGGAGGAGTGACAGTGCCTGCAAATCTCCCCAGTCTTTGCAAGAAAGCATTTACCACAAAGACAAACACAGTGCCATGTGCATAAACAAGCCTATAGTTGTGAGATGAAGACATAGAAGCACGTCTCAAAAGCCATATGCATGTTTGAGGTAATGTTTTTGTACTGGTGTCTACATTCAGCCTGGACCTGAGGCTAAACTGGAGCAGTTGTTCTACCACCCGATGACCCCTCCCCCAGCTGAGAAGGGGAACTGAGGAAAAAAGGGAGAAGCCCTGTGCATTGAAGTAGAAACAGATTTAATGAAATAACAAAACTAATACAATCACCAACATAAAGCGTACAAGGCTTTACTCACTCCAGTCCTTGAGGACAACAGTAGGAGCAGAAGGCCAAGAAGAAGAAGCCTGAGGAAGAGGAACTCCACACTCACTGAACTCCCTCCTTTTATAATGAGCATGATAAGGTGGTATGGGATACACCTGTGAGTCAGCTGCCTTGATTGGACCTCCCAGCTGACTCAGGGCTACTCATGACCTGCCTGCGTGGCTGGCCCATGGGTCTGTGCCTGGGGAACCAGGACAACTGGTCCTCAGAAAAAGCTAAGAGAAGCTTGAAACAGGGATAAAAATTATTATAGACATGCAACAATGTTGACGGAGTGGGTCAGTGGTTTAAAAAATAAGTCCAGGAAAATCACCCAGGAAACTTGTATCACATGCATACGGCAGAAATAAAAAGTTGTTTACTGAAATGGGGAAAAAAAAAAGAGTCATATGTATCAGTTAGGGACTGTGTACAATACAACTCAATTTATTTGAAGGCATACAATGTCATGCTGTTTTGCATAATTAACTACTGGCAGAAGCATTTATTGAATAAAAAACCCTACAGATTTGTTCATTATGTATTTTTAAAAATCTATTTCTAACAGATATTTTATATGTCAGAGTGATCACATGTACCCTAGCAACCAGGATGTTATTGAAATTCTACATACAAGTGCATGAGTCATTTTAAGAGATGTAGTAAGTCTAATAATTAATGTTTAATGAATGGCAGAATCAGTAAGCTACGAGCTAGATTTTGTAAATGTGCACAGCTGGATAAATTAATTCTGTTCATAAATGTGCTGGTGAGAAAGCATAAATATCTGTGCTATTTTTTTTCAAAACAATGTTAAGTAATATTTTCTGTGTTGTCAAGTTATTTCCCTTATTTATCATCTGAAGCTTTTTACACAGCAACTTCACTTACCTCAGTTGCAAGGATTTGTTCTAAAAACATACATCATCTCTTATCCTGCCCAAAACCTGAAAAAGAGTCTTCTCTACTCCACGTACACCTGTGGGGGTACAAGTGTCATATATCTAAGTTACAGAAAACATTCATGTAGTGTATTTTATATGCCTTCCCTGTCACCTGATGCTTCAGCTCTGATTTTCAATATGCGGAGGCATTACCCTTTTTTTTTTTTCCCCAAGAGTGTTCTGCAGTTACTGCACACAATTTCCACAATGTGCTGCTTCAAAGATCATCTCAAGGCATTTGAAAATAAAGTGGAAATAGAATTAAGCCCCAAAGTAAAATTTCTTTCCACCTAGGGGATTTGAAAAGGGCAGTACTGTTGCATTCAGTACAAGGTTGGACCCCAGCTACTTGGGATTCTTTCCTCAGCAGCACTTTAAGTAAAAAATAGCCTATTATAAAGTCTGCAACAACACATGATGGAACTGTTTGCTTAAGTAAAGTCTTGCTTGAAGTACTCGATGTGTTATATAAATGCAAGGTTTGAGGTTGAAAGGAAAGAGCATTGGTGCATTCTCAAATGACAGTTCTCACATTCCTAGTACAGACAACATATTTGCTTCTCCTTACTATTCCAGCCTCTATTCATCAGCTTAACTGTACTCATTGCTACTGCATTTCATGCTAATTTGCATAGAGCATCAGTTAATGCCAGCTTAAAGGGCTTTTTTTAGTACTTGGCTGTTAATTGATGCTGTGTATACTAGTCGTATCTTGTAAAAAGTTTTTTTTCTTAAAATTCTTTTTATGAATCTGGAACAAATTCTGTACAAACACACTTTACATAAGGAGAAGAAGACCTATGAGTAGCTGGAGCAAGGTGGTGGCTTTGTCAGTATAAAACTTGTTACTGATTTAACATAAACTGAGAATGATGGACATCTAATCCAAACTAAGCTCAAGTTTCACTGACTCTTCCTCATAATTTGCACAGGCTTTGTGGGATATTAGTCCAAAGCACAGCACACATTTTTCATGCAAAATGGGACTACATCAGTTATGGATGGCTTTTTAACAGTTCAAAACCCTTATTTATAGCTGTTAAACTTGAGGCAGAAATCCATTCTTTTTGTCTGTGCTGAAAGAAAAGCAGAGATAAACAGCATCGCAGAGAGGCAGTGTGAATGAAAACCTGTCACCTTTTCTGATGTAACTGAATCTAGGGTGTGGTGTGCGCTTACTGTCTTATCGTAGAACCTATCCCGTGGTCTGTTTACAGTAAGGTACTAAGCAAGCCAGGCTTTCATAGCTCTTTTGAACTCACTTAAAAAAATTTACCACTGTTATCAGCACTTGCACCACCAGCAATGTCAAAACTAGACAGAATTTCTCAATGTAGCTTTCATTCTCAGTTTAGAAAAAGGAGAAATAGTAAGTAAGACCATAATTCACTCTTAGGATCCTTGCGTTTTCTAAATACCCAAAGAAATGACTGCTTAAGAGAAGAATCCTCAAGAAGAGTAGATGAAACGAGTAATTTGGATTAATTCTTCATATGGAGTAATTTGTTTGGTTTATTTTTTTATGCTTTTATATGATCTAGAAAAAGATGTACCAGTTTAAAATTGTGAAGAGTCAATAAACAACTCCCCTCTAATCTGCAGGAAGATTTCAAACAGTCAGCTGTGAAGAGCTCTATTTTTTGGTGTATTGGTGACTGAAGTCTTCATATGCAGTTTCTGTTCTAGCTAATTGTACAATAATCAACTAGAAGAATAATGCGTTATGCATTTGAATTGATTTTGAGAGTCTTTCATGGGCATCAGCATGCTAAGCACTGTAAAGACGTGGACTGGACTGTGTCTAAACAGGCAAAAGGAGAAATGGGAGATGAGAATTTGACCAAAATTACAACACTGACTAATAGCAAACAAAGAAATCAAGATTTCCTGTATTTAAGCTCGATAAGCAGTGGAGCAGGCTGCTTTTTACCTATAGAATTTACAAAGGAAAATAAATACTCCGTTCTTTCACTTGCTAGAATGTGGGTAGGATATTGGATTAGGAGACACAATTTTGAGTTCTCTGGTTTTGCCTCTTGTTTTCAGTCTGGTTTCCTAAGGAAATGAAACTTGTGCAATCAGGGTGTGCGTGTATTGGTGCCTGTCTTCAAGCAGTAAATTTTGAACCTGTTGGCAAACTGTAGCAAAACCAGACACAAAGTAATAGTTTCAAAGATAATGTAATTCAAAGGTATTTGACAAAGACAATGTAATACAAATGTTGTGGAAATAGGGGGACAACTATATATGCCAAACTGTAGCCTGAGAGCAAGAAAATTCATGTGATAGAAATCATACTACTTTAGTTTTGACGTTAACAGAAGCACTCACTGACCTCTTCAGTTAGGTTTTAGAGTTTTCCTCCGTATTAATAAATTTATTAATTAAAAACCCAACAACAAAACAGAATCTCATTAAACAATGGAAGATTAGGAACTGGAGCTTAAAGGAAGAAAGCCAAATACAGTATTATTCATAATAAAACAAAGAACCAGAATAACTGCTCATGCATGCATGGTATGTGGGTCTCTCAGCCTGAGGGTTTCATGTCTTCATGGAGAGCCACAAGATCATTCAGATTTCCTCTGTGCTTAAGAGTGTAAAACTGGTGGTAGCAGAAAGCCCCACTGCTGTATTTAAAGGAAGAAGGAGGAAACAGAGATGAAAACTGGCGTGAAGCTATGTTCAATATTGAGAATATTTATGTTAGTGAGCTCAGATGTTATAATTAGGCAAGGTCTACTCAAAAATACCAGTGTAGACAAGGCCTCTTTGAGGCTCAGGGAGGGCAACAATTCAACTTCTAACATTAGAATATGCAGTCGGAGAATCTGTCTCATATTGGAACTTATTTGCACCTTTACAAGCACTGCTCCTCTTCCTAGCTGGTAAGATACACTGCCAAGTGTGAATGAAGCTGGAGAGAGGGTACATATGTTTATTTGAGTACTGCTGAGCAGATCAGAAATTTTATTTCCCTTTTTAAAACAAAGGTTCCAGTACCACTCAGTTTTCCACCCTCACTAATGTGAGCAGCCTTCAACCAAATCAAACCACACAATTTCCGTTGTGTCACACACATTCACTCAGCATAAGCATAAAATGGAAGGAGAGAAGTGAAACTCCAAGACCTTTTTACATGGGATGGGCTAGGGAATGTTTTTATTCTGGTTGCTGTAGTAATGAATACAGACGAAACTGATTGTGCAATCACTGCAATTGCACATTTGAAGAGGGTGGTACTTTCAAACAGGAGCAATGCAACTGCAATGCAAGAAAGTGATGTAATCAACGAAAGATGGAAGCATAAGTCAACAGCATGCTTATGACATGTTTACTGGATTATGATGAAATATTTGAGAGAGGAAGGCTGCCTCTTTGTTAAGATTTTAGCATCAGATTTGTCACATCTAAATTCAGTGTTTTGCTCTTCCACAGCTTTCTTTTGTGACCTTGACCATGTCATGCAGTTCAGATCCTGTGAAACACAGTGTTGTCTAAAAGTTATGAGCAGTAACAAGCCATTTTTGGTTTAGTTAATAGTAATTCCTTCTGAAAGATCATATCTTACATTACATCATCTGAGGTGCAAAAGTGATTTTTGCTGAAAGGAGGCGTGTCTTTTACATGCATGTTCTGGAATCTCTCCTCAGGATAGATTCCCTTCAAAGTGCAAGGAAGTCAACGCTCAGTTTTTGTAATGTATTTAAATTCAGTGGATCAGATGCTAGGAGCCCTCATGGAGATGCTTTCACTCATAGAGGGTCCTCTAGCACTCACGATATCATTTATATGAGACACCTAGGTTCAATTCCTTCAGCTGTCTGTGGAGATTAAAATCTCACCTTCTGTGTCTCAGTGGAAAAATGACTTAAATGCCAGGCTTTAGGATATTTAAAAGGGAAGGGTGCTCTCATTCTCCTCTATTCAATAATTAAAGAACCTTGTGTGCACAGGGAATGCATACAGCAAACATCAACACAGCCAACTACCAAAAGACTTTTTTGGGAAGGAGAGAAATTAGGTTCCATTTCTGTTGTATTTAATAGTAAGTAGTCCTTGGATCAAGCTTTTCAAGCAACATAGACAGAGAAGCAAACAGCCTATGGATTTTGATTGCTGGGGGTTTACTAGCCTGTCCAGAAAGATAGCTTTTGATGTCACCAGACTGAGGAAGCAGCTATGTCAAGGTATTTAGAATTTAAGAATTTAAGGTATTATAGTAAGAATTTAATTCCAAAGTATCTGGAATACAAAATACTCTGTGGACCAAGATGTCAGTCTTGCTGAACTGTTGGCCATTACTAAAATTACAATGTTGGAAGTTCCCTACTTGCCCCAGGTTCTGTGTGATTAACTACATTACTGTGAGAAAATAAGAAAATACTACCATATGGCCATAGAAGATAAAAATACAACTGACAAAGATTTAACAAAGTTAAACAGGTTCAAATTAAAAGATCCCTTTAAGCATTTTGTCAAAGTATCAAAAAGATCAAAAGAATTAAGCTTGGAAAAAGCGTAGTATTTAATCAGTCAAAAGATAGCACAAGGACTTTGCATAGTGGGAAGTTTTGTTTAAGAGTTTGAACTGTTTCTTCATTGCCACAACCACAGACTAAGACAAAAGCACTTAAACAACCTTCCTGCCTAAATACAAATAATTTGCATCTTCTAACATAGCGATTTGAATATTGGTAGAATGTGACATGTCCATTTAAGCACAATTTTCCTTCTTTATTCTCCTTTCTCTCTACTATGGAAACACGCATTAAACTTTTTTTTGTCCACATGCTTAAATAATATTTTGTAACTGATTCTGAGAATAATAGTGTTTGGCATGTTCTTAAAAGCATTGTAAAACAATCTGCATTAAGAATACTAGTTCAGTAACTCCGAGTTATTAGTCACACAATTTATTGACAACGTTTTGCCCTCCTCCTCTTTGTTTTCTGACCTTTTAAAAATAGATAACATTAAGTTTAAACTCAAGTTTTAAAATGTACTTGTATTTGACAAAGAAATTTTTTTAAAAATCTGTGAGTCATCCTGAACAAACATTAACAACCTTTCCTTTCAAAATTCCAAAGCAGCGATAAAATAGGACAGGTAGATAGAAAGAGAGAAAACACACCCAAACAACCACTTTTCAGACAGAAATAGAATCTCTAACTTTCAGTACCGTATTATTTTCAGGTTGTCATAAGACTTCACTGTTCGTGTTTATACCACTGGATTTTAGAAGCTTTCAAATGTGTTTAAGAAAGATACTGTTAACTCTTTTTTACAGATGATCGAAGGGGCAAAGTAAAAAGCTGCAAACTAACTATTTTGAAAAAAATTTTTGGATACTTTACCTAACCGTCTTGTAGCCTGACTACTAGAAATCTTAGGTGCTCAGCATATCTTGACAATTGTGCATTGTGTTCTAAGTTAGATGTTCACAGAGACACCTATAATTAGAGACTAAGTTCCTGAACCTGACAAGGTACTTGGGCTAGGGCTTTACAAGAACCCTTTAATATTGCCCCTTGGGGAGCTCCTAACAAATAAGGACTTCTTTTAAACCAGATTAATTTTCGGCATATGAATTTTCAGCCTATCCCTGTCTGGCATTTTAAAAAGAGTGGGTTTAAATGTCTTTGCTGAATTGGTGCCTAAATACCTTCAAATGATGTGATTATATGGTACTCAACATTGGTTTTGGTATATGTTCACAATTACATTCTGTTCAGTACTGCTATAGCTGCTCTCCCTGATTAAATCTGAAGGCAGCAACAGAGAGTGCTTCTAATCCAAAAAAGTGGCAGTAATGCTTGACAATATTGCTATTTTCAGCGGTCTTTTAAAACAGGAAACAATATGCATTGCTTCAGAGCTGGGAAGGTAAGGAGTTATAAAACTGGGAGAATGAAAAGATCTTAGGAGTTTAGGAAAACTTGCATAATTTTAGGTCTAAGTAAATGACATTTCCTCGTGTTCATTTTATGTCTAGCCACAATGGATCACAAATGATGGTAGCCCATTATCTCTCGGCTTACTCAAAATTTTCTTTATTGCATTCATCTGCCTGATCCTGTTCCAAATATAATTTATTGCAAAGTGTCTACTAAATCCAGCAAACTAAGGAACAGGTTTTATATTCTCTTCACGTAACTAGAAGTCTGATGGTATCAGCATAGAAGTGTTAATTATTGTCCTATAAAGAGTTTGAGCACAGTTTTACTGGTATTTTAGTCACCTAACCTCTTCAAGGTATTTTCTCCATTCATTCTTAATAACCCTAACAACTATAGAGACTGACCAGTGTATTGACCTATCCTGATGATATCCTTCAGGGAGAATGTAGAAATTCAACAAAGTACTGTGGTGTGCAACAATTTTTGTGAACAGCTTTAAAAAGAACAGCATTTTTTCTAACTACGTCCAATATATGAAATATTATGAAATACCAGGTCTGTTCAACTGAAAAGATGTCAAATAAATTATTCAGTCAACCACTCTTCCTTCTGCAGTACATGTGGAGCAAATAGCCTCCAGGTCAAGCCATAAGTATACAGACTGAGAACAAGAGAACAGATGAGATATAATTGGAGTCCGAGAAAGATTAATATTTCCCTTCATGCATACATAAGGCTGGTAAACTTACCATTTTCAGCCCGCAACTGAGACTATTCTTTTCCTTTTAAATAACACTCCTTATAAATAACAGTTAATTCTTTTATCAATAACAAAAGAAGACAGAAAGCCCTTGGCAGCCACTGCTGTTATCTGCAGCCACACTGACTTTGTGTTTAGCCCTGTTCTGCTTCCTTCTGATCCCCCAGCACCAAGGGCTCTAATGAGTTGCTGGAATGGGTTTGAAGGAAGATGGTTTTCCTCCCCTCTCCTCTCACTTCCTCTCTTCCCCAGCTGACTCACATACTGAGCATACCGAGAGAAACAGAGAGAGGGGCAAGCAAAACCTGGTGAGAAGGGAAAAGAGCATTTCCCTTAAATTGATGCAAAAGGAAAAAGAGTCCCTCAGCAGAGGAGTGTGGGCCTTGTCTATGTGGTGTATCATGTCCACTTACATTTTTAGCACTCAATCCAGTGTTCAGTTCAAATCAGCACAACTTTGCACTTCAGGGTAAAATCCCCTTTGGAAAATGTTCCTACCCTGCAGATGAGATCAGAAAGCTTCCACTTTCTACACACCCACATCCTGTGAACCCTTGTGATTACTCCTCATTTCTCCTCAACTCAACTGGCGCTCCTGCTTCACACCTACCACTGACTTTGTCACTCCAAATACAAGGGCAAAATCATTAATACTGGCCTTGAACACTGCAGCAGCAAATTTAAATTTTGCCCACTCAGTTTGGAAATTTTACAGTAGCTTTGTCAGAAACAAACCACATGGAAATGATGTCTACATTTCTTTCCAACTCAAAGGGGCACTGTAATTTTGGCTGCTATTTGCTAAACAGGAAATTTTAAAGTAAATATTGCATTCAACAAACAAACCTCACTTCTTTGACCCCAACTTTCATCCTGCCATACTTTCAAAGGGACTGTTATACTCACAACAATTTATCTGTGAAACCACTTTTGAAAGGTTAAAACAATACACTTAATATGTTTCTAGTGAGTAGTGTCTTGCCTCTTGCTGCTGCCCAAGAGATATCCTGTAAAGGAAGTAGCTAATCACTGTCTCCTTGGAAAATGTTTACAGAGGGACGTTTGGGGTGATGTTATCTACATCCTGTTTAAGTAGCTGTTTTGTTCTTTTAAATCAGACGGTGAACCAAAAAGAAGCATTCTTAGTAGTATTGTTAGACTTTTCCTTTCTGCATCTTGACTCTCACTATTTCTGGACAGTAGTTATTTCAAAGGTACCAGCTGTTTTTCACCTTATCTATCCATACTTTACACACAGGCATTTTAAGAAGGAAGGTGGTGTAGCAGAGTTGGGGTTTTGGGAGAAGTGGGAGGAGGAAGGGGAGTAGATTAATTTTTGTGTAATTCTTATCAAAAACAATTGGCAAATCGTATGTACACATAAGTATCCTGATGACCTGAATCAAAACTGATCAAGTACATTAATTCTGAAAGACCATAAAGGAAAGAAAACTATTTTACTACAGACTACTGGAGGGAAATACAAGTTATGATGACAATGCTCTTGGACTCATAGTAAATAAAAGCCTTTTTTCCCCCCTGATGCCAGAATTAAATGTGATTTTGGTTTTAGTGACAGAACACAGATTTCAGTTAGCAGTACCATTACCTTTCACTACATATTGCAGTATCATAGTAGTTAATGCAAGGTAGGCAGAGGATCCTCCTGAGCAGATGATCAGTCCTTACTGTATTTCAGCATTCTCCTAAATAGAAAAACATCAAAATCTTTAATCAATAGAAAGACTGAGATACTGCTTGTAGGACTGAGTCTCAAAGCCACACAAATCAAAGTGTTCTGCTACTCAGAAGAATGCCGCCAGCTAATAACATTTTTTGACCTATCAGACTTGATGTTTTTATGGATTATCAAGATATTAATTACTTTTCTTACTGGAGCAATAAATTTTAGTCCACTGTTATTTCAAGTCTTCCAAATTAAAAACAACAATCTGAAAGCTGTAACCTCAGAGGTACCTTATAGACAACCCAAAGTACTGAAATAAGATTAGACCAGTCTTCTTCAACCTGAGTTAATGACCACGTTTAAAAAGAGGATTCACATTCTTCTTAATTTACTATCCACTCTCTCAATCCTATAGTCTTACACTTTTAGTTCCCATTCTGCAACCATGAGTTTTATTGCCTCCCACTTACAAAGGAAAGCTGTAGTTGTCCAAAAAGTCACCCTAGAACAAGCACCATTGAAGAAAGATACTTCTGATAAAGCGTCCTGGTTTCCTAGGAACAAAATCATGGTCCAGCCATGACACCATTAGTAGCCCTGGGTCAGTTGTGAGTTTCAGTCAGGTCAGCTGCCCCAAGCTGACTCACAGGTGTGTCCCATAGCACTTAATCATGCTCATTATAAAAGGAGGGAGTTTAGTAAGGCTGGGGAGTTCCTCTTTCTGGGGTTCCTCTCTTTTGGCTTCCTGCTCCTTTCACTGTTCCCAAGGACAAGGCTGAGTATAAGCTTGTATATTTTATGTTGCTATTTGTATTATCTTTGTTATATCCTTAAATGTGTTTCTACTTCAAGCCACAGGGCTTCTCCTTTTTTTCCTGATTCTCATTTTCAGCTGGGGAGGGGTCATTGGGTGATAGAGCAACTGCTATGGTTTAGCCCTGGATACAGGCTAAAAGACAAAGTCACAAAATCTAACAGTTACAAGTCACATTTGCTTCAGAAAGTGGAACGTTCCATCCTTGGCTGCTATGGCAAAGGTGTGTCAAGAGAAAAATAGCAAGAGAATTAGCGTGGTCTGATAACCTTGACAGGGTTATCAGACCAAATCTTTCACTAGCACTATGACTTTCTAAAAATAGAAATGTTTGATAAATTAGTGAAAGCACCCAAAGCCTAGACCACCCTGACCAAAAGCTATGACCCAGGCTTGGAACAAGACACTCGAAACACTCTACTAGCTGTAACAGAAATCAGCTCTTGCACTAACAAAAACTTTAGCTACAAACTTTAAGAGGGAAGTACATTTAAATGTTGCCTCAAATAGGGCTGCTCTTGCTATCAGCTGATCCCATAGGATACCCACAGTTTTGGTGTATCATAGCACAGATGAAAGCAGCTTTTTCATGTGCAATTCCTAGCAGGCCCTCACTGATGACATCTTGTTAAACCCAATGATTCTGTCTACTACCTAGTTTGCATAACATATGTTGATTTTTCATATAGTGAAAAGCATTGCTTTCATTTGCTGTCCTTCTTTCCAATTATGTTAGCAAGCTTTTCTCCTTTCTGGAATTGCTTCCTACACTAGCTTGTCTGGCTTGCCTTTCTGATGTTGCCTACTGACTCTGCCACCTAGCAGATGCTCTGTCAATGCCAAGGAACCTTATCGTTCATGATACCACAAGGACATTAAAAAGCTTTTGGAATCAGGCTGTGATTTTACTATGATCTATGTAAAACAGACTTAAATGAAAGCTACTGGAAAAATGTGGTCTTGCTCTTGTCACTGGTTGTGGCAGCTGTTAAGCTAATATGAGTGGGTGGTGAAATGAATTAACTAGTTGATACTGTACGGCAGAAGACATATTATTTTTATTTGGGTTGGGGTTTTTGCCAAGATTAATTTGTGTGTCACTCACCATGTGGTTGTACAAGCTCCACGAGTTGGCCCATTGTAAAGAGCAGAAATATGGATTCAGGAAAGATGGCAAATGAAATGAGATGAAGGTAGGTATGAAAGAACAGCTTAAGAAAATTACTTGCACTCCAAGGCCAAGCTAGGTTTGTGTACTTGTGCTAACTTGGAGGGACAAAGGCATATCTTCCAGTCCAACAGAACTCCACCTTGCACTGATGCAGTAAGTTGGTCCTTTCACTTGGTTCCAATGGCAAAATCCAGTTACTACTATTACAAGATGCTCCAGGAATCTGAGCACAACAGCATAAAGAGGCCTAGCTGGTCATGTTTCCTCAGGAGCAGTATGGCCCATCCTAGTCATCATGTTGCAGTTCTGTTAGCATGGCTCCTTTGGATCATAAGGTACATTTTAAAGTAATCATTTACTGATTGAAGCTCTGAGAAGAGAAGAAATATCTTGCCTTTCCGCAGAGCAAAGCTGTGATCCTCTGAGGACACAAACCAGGCATGAGTCTACTTACAGTAGGAGACCACTTCATCTGAAGAATGTCACATTCAAGGATCAGTATGTCAGACTGCTGTGTGGGCATATAAGTTACAATTGAATTTTTGTATGAGGTTGTGCAGTGTAAGATTTACATATGAATTACCTTCTGACCGCAAAGCTAGAGTATTCCTTCTGTCAAACCACCATTTATTTCTGTGTGTAGGCATACATATGGACTTGTCAAGGAAAACGTGCTAAGGAAAAAGCAAAGATAGCTGGGATGTACTTCTCTGAAGTAGACTTCAGCCAGGAAATTGGCTTAACAGCTTTAATTGCTACAGATAATATCACAGACCACGTGACCTGTGGTCTTGCATATATATTAATGTATTTGTGTGTCTTAAATCACAGGGACCTTCAAGCTCTATGCTAGGAATGAAGTTAAAACTTACTCAGAAGAATGTGTCACCTACTGAATCACTGCTGTGAGTTCCAGGAGTGCGTGGGGTTTTTCCTTTTACCTGGAGGTCTTCAGCAAAGCAAAAGTCAGGTTTGCACAGCTCCTGTTGCGATAATGGTAGTTACTACTGCCTCTGAGAAAACACCAGTGAGCTGCGTCCTTTGCAAAACTGATCATTTTGGAGTCCTACAAAGAAATGTGCCCTGGTTGTTGGCAGACAATTACTTCGAGTACCTGAACCTTACCAGTTAGTCTTAAAATTAAAGAAATGGTTTGTGAAAACTGTTTGGATCTCAGGGTGAGGCACAATGGCACTATGATGCCTAAGTAATTTTTAAGAACATGAACTGAACTCTCAAAATAAGCTGTTGACAATGCAGCAGCTGAAGTGCCCCTGACCCAGTACTTTTGTTCTGCTCCACTGAGAGTATTTCTCAACAAAAGACCATTTAGTCAAACTGAGTTACAGGACATAGAATGAGTTTGCCCTTTCATGTTTTCTGCCTGGTTGCTTCTCAGAAGTGAAGCAAGGAGTTGTCAACATTCGGTTGGAAAAGCTGTCAGAAACTTGTAATTAAGAGACAAGGACCATGAAAACTTCTGGGTCCCCTTCCCTTGCTCTGCGATTAAACTGGAGGGACAGTGTCGGGTGCCAAATAAGCACAGGTGCTTTAAATCAGCGATCGGCGATGTGGGTATCTGGGGTTTGTGCTCCAGCCCCGCGCAGACAATGCCTTCCCGCTGCGCGTTCCGCCGCAGGTAGCGGCGTGAGCAGCCCCGGCGGGCGCTCCGCCCCAGCCCAGCCAACCGGGGCGCGCGTGGGTCCACCCCATCCGCAGTCACGTCACCCGCGGCGGGGAGGGGCACAAGGGCCCGGCAGCGTCCCGTGCCGTTACGGGCGAGGTGTCGCGGCGTGGGCTTGGCTGCCCTCGTCCCGTCCCCCGCGCCCTGGCAGCGGGGGTCACGGGTGGGCGTGCTGCGCCGGCTGCTACGGGGCACGCGTGAGCCGTGGGGCTCATCCCGCCTCGGGTGGGGGGCGTGCCCTGCTTGGCCGAAGTTGTGCCGCGGAAAAAGTTGCGGGCGCTCTACAGCCGTGCGGTGCGGGCAGGAGGGCGCGCTTGGTACCTGGTAAATCCGCTGGCTTCGGAGAAGAGCAGCCCAGCAGCGCAGTACTTCCTTCTGCCGATAAGATCTTCGCCTGCGCTCGTCACGGGTGGCGGCTGCCGCTGCCCCACTTGAATTGGTTTCAGACCCCTCCCGCGGCGGGGCGGGAGGCGGCGGGAGGCGATGCGCGGGGCCGCGGTGCTCCCCTCGGCCTCGCCCGCCCCGCGCTGCCCCGCTCCCTGCGCTGCTGGCAGGGCCGGCCGGGCGGCGGAGCTGCGGCTGGTGCCAGCATGGGAACCCTAGGGAGGAGGAGAGAAAACCCGTGAGTTCTATGTTGCGGTTTTGTTCTCCCGCGTCCCGGTCCCGCTGCGGTCCGGCGGCGACGGGTCTCGGGGTCACACTGCCCCGCGCCGCAGAGCGAAGTGCCGCTGGCGTGGGGTCCCGCGGGGCTGCAGTGCGGGAGGGCAGGCACGGCTCTGTCCCACTCCCGGGTGGGACGGGGGCGAAGGGAAGGGCTTTGTTTCACCCTGCTGAGTGCGAGTGTGCGCCGGGCGGGTCGGGAGAGCCGCTCCTTGCGGTCCCAGCGTGGCGGCTCCCGCTACCTGCGGCACCGCCGGCGGCCTGGGGAGGGGCAGCTGTGCCCTCCCGGCCAGGGAAGCGCCACCTGCCCCGGGTGTCGGTGCGTGAGCTGATGGCCGTCTGTTTGTGCGTTCCCCACCGCCAAATAACCTGCACTGGAGATGCAGAGTGCTCGTGTGTCCGTCCCCCGCCGCCACCTCCCCAGCACAGGTTTAATCTTTTTCTATGTAGAGTAACCGCTGCAAGGGTGTCTATTGACATGAATGATTCGTTTCAGAGATGTCACCGCCCGAGCTTTGCCTGCTCGGTGTTGCCAAGACGGCCGCAGTGCTATTGTAAATTTTTTGGGGGTGTGGACGCTTGAGTCTTTCTGCGCTCTGTTGCCAAGACTCGAAATATATTTATTCTGCAGTAACTCTTACTTCACTGCCGCTGCGTTGCTAGGATGCTCTGCCCGGTACTGGAATAAAGTTAGGAGCGGGGTTTAAACTTGTGAAAAGCTCCCCCGAGAGCTGCTCGGGCCCTTGCTCTTTGTGCCTGAGAACAGGAAGTCAGCTCGCAGCGCTGGGGAGATGCACAGAAAGGGGGAAGGGAAGAGGACATTGCACAGCCACTGTCAGCTTAGCTGCGGGGAGCTGAGGGATGGTCACACCTCCGCAGGGTCAGCCCCGGGTTTTCCTGACTTTCAAACTACAGAGGCCTGGGGTCAACGTTGGGCTGTAAGTGACATCATGTGCAGTTTTGTGGCTTTCTCAGCGTTCAAATGAGACAGAAATTTAAGATAAGGCTTGAAATGCACTGGGGTGAGATAGGGTCCGGCCTGCCTCCCTAAGGTGTGCGTATTTCCAGTTTCACCCAGGAGCACCTGTTTGTGTCTTTACTTTCCCTGTCCGTGTGTAATATACACACTGGGTAAATGTCTGTGCCTTTTCTTCTCAGGGCTGTCAGTTTACTAATAAAGTCTTACGTAGTGTTCCAAGAAAAATTTAAGATAGAATCTTAAAGATGCTGGAGTCACTTGTTTAGGAAGACTGTGGAGTGTGAATTGTCCCTGAAATAAAGACAAGTTTTATTGAAAGAGCGGTGGCTGTTGCCCTTTTGTGAACTGTATGGTTATACTTACAAGTCAGATTTTGAAGTGATTGCTGTTATTTGCAGGCAAAAATGTTTCGGCACTTTTCATCAGTGTAATACTGTGCCTATTTACTACTTAATACAGAATTATGAACTTGTATGCAAACAATGAACAGGCTTTAATATTATCTGTAAACATACACATTCTTGAAATCTAAGATATTATATGATCTAAATATAAGCCTAAAACTAGATACATGCTTTATTTTGGTTTCTTCTACCTTTATTATTAAATACATTAATTTAGTCGTGAATGCAATTTTGAAACAACTTAGTAGGAATTAATAGTACAGATGTATGCAAATTAATCTTTTTTTTTTTTAATTATGAAATACTCTGCAGTAAAGCTGCACTGCTATTCTGTTTACTTAATAGTGGTTTTCCAAATTAAATTAATAAAGCTAGTCAGGTGTTTTCCAATGTGTGTATAATTTTATTTACTTTATATATAATTTTATAATTTTAATAATCAAGTTATATTTTTTTCTCCTTTTACTTTTGGTGGGCACACAAATATGTGCTGGTAAATTACTGCATAATAGTATTTCTGTTACATAGTTTGAAGGGGTTTTTATGCTTGTGCTGAAATCATAATGTAAAGTGACTCCCCAACAAAGAAACAAGACTTCTGGTAATTCTGACAGATCATTCAAGGAGCTCTGTAACTGTGTGCTCTACAAGCCACATTTAGCAGGAAAGAAAAAAGTCAGTCACTTACTGAGCAGCCTCTTTGGTGTAGGTATGAGTGGGAGGGTTATGTCTTTCAGCACCCTAGTTACAGGGAGTTAATTGTCCTTTAAATCTCTCCTCCTTTCCCATGCAGTGTAAAATTTATCACTCTGTCTCCTTGTATTTACTTCACTGTTGTGCTTTCTTTTAGGCAACCTGCCCAAGCATGCCGTACGGCCCCTGCATCAGCACTTGAGCTGAAGAAGATCAGTCGTTGCCCCAGCCTTACTCAGGTCACAATGGTGCCACTGGGGCACTTGGCCAAAGGGGCCACTTTGGAAGATCTTCTTGAAACCTGCATTCAGTCTTTTGGTGAGTGTCTGGAGGTTTTTAGAATTGTATTAATTTGTTTCTGTCCTGGCTATGTTTAGGTCACTTACTGGTGAATTACATTGATTTATTAGTGGAACAGAAAGGCGTAACTGAGAATTTTCTATACTGTAGGTGGCCATATATTTTTATAGGTTTGTGGATCTGTTCATGCATATGTGTGTAATATATACTAGGAGATGAGTGTGACTACTGCTTTTTCTTGAGAGAATAAGACTAAGATTTATATTTCAGTGTGTTTTTTGTTGTTCCTTCAAGTACCAATTTGGTAAAATTTAGCAAGTAATCATTATATTTTGCATATTGCAGTAGTATTATCATAATGTGTGTAAACTATGTGTTTATATTAAACACTTTGAAATGAGCAAGGCTATTTTCAACTAGGTGAAGTAACATTGGATTTCTTCTTGCATTATCAGTATAGACTTAAAGCTGCTTCTCTACAAAAGAAAGAGAATCCAAACAAAAATCACAGCCGTATACCTTTTTGAGCCTATCAGTTATTCATTTATCCTTTTACAATAAGAATTGTAATAGACAAGAATGAGTGTTGCCTGAGCCCTATATCCCATGTTTCCTCTCCCAACTTTTTAATTAGTTAATGTGTTTATTTTTTATGTTATTAAAATAGATTAGTAGTGAGGGCACTCAAAATGATTCTGAATAATTTGCTTGTAAGTAGTGGATCTGTCTGTTGATGCTGCGTCTTTCAGTGCTGTGAGCTATTCTGAATGCATATGTGGCAAAGTCTTAGTCACAGAGTAGTCCTTAGAAAATAAATGTACTTGAACGCTCACTAAGCTGTAAAATAATTAATCTATATAGTTAAATAGTAACACATAGTGCTGATCTAGTGATACAGCACATAAAAACTGTGTAAACAATGACTAATCTCTCAAATTCATTGGAAATGCTTTTTTTTTTTTTTTTTTTTTCTTCTTTAAAGCCTTCTAATCAGCATATGCATAGAAATGCATGTCTGAGAAAAGTTGATGAAATATGTAATTGCCAGTAACCTTTTGTTTCTTTTTGGCTTCTTTTCAATTCCATTTAATTGCTGTAAATAACACATCCACTGAACTGCTATAAATTCCTAATTCCTAAACAAGTGTCTATTCATATTTTTGTAAGTTTTGGTTCCCTGTGAAGGAGATAAGACATCTGAAGTACTCATAAGTAATAATGTGACTACCTGACCGATATTAATGTCTCTACATTTTTATGAAAAAAAAAAAAAGGTATTATAAATGTAACATTGTAAAAATCTAATAAAATTATTATGGTGATTGATTTCAAGTAGTGTAGGTGAAACCTTGAATGGGAGATTGTTGGCTTAATTATTTTACTACTTTTTAAATACTCTATATATAACAGCATACACATGCTAATGTGTTCTCAGGTTCCTGGGCATCCATATTATAGGGACTAAGGTGACAAAGAAAAGTGTACCTGTCCAGGTCAGCTATATATGCATATGAATCTAAAGGGTTCAATACTTCAGTTAGAAAATTTAGCATAGCCCACTAAATATGGTTTTCTTGAACCTTGGCAAGTAGTACATAGCTCTAGGAAAGTGAACTGTAGTGCATCTGCAAACATAATCTTAAACTCACTAAGGACTGCTAGAATTAGGATGTGTGCTGCAGAAGTTTAGACTCTTCATTGGGCAATTCATATTTGTACATCTTCTGTGACATTATGTGCATTCTTAAGATATGTTGGAATTTCCCAGTAGGGTATTTAAATAAATTGTGAAGTGCAACTGTCACAACTATAGATAACCTACACAGTGAAGTTCCTTGAAGAAGGTTCTTATAGCTACCAACAAAAACACTGTGTGAAATTCATTCACATCATAGTGCTGATAAAGGAATGGATGGATGGAAAAAACTTTAATCTGGGAGTTTGAGGAGGGATGAGGTTAGGGAGAAGAATGGTGGGGAAAAAAGCATAGCTGCTGAATAATTACAAGTAAACTGAGTGTTTGAGCAAGATTCTTCCCCTGCATAGTGCTTAAGTAAAGCTATTACCCTGTACTCCAATAGTTCTATTCAGACTGAGGTTATATCTTCAGTCTCAGATATGCTGGCATATAATATTTTGTATATTATTCTAGAAATTCGTTATTGTGATCTGAGCAAGTTTTACATTAATATTAAAAATACAGAAACCCCCAAGACATAAGCACAGATTTCCTTTGTAAGGGAAAAAGCCCTTGATTCATTTGCTGTCTAGAGTAAGGAAAGCAACAGGCAGTAGATAGAGATGATGTGTCACAGTTCAGAATATATACTGCATCATGTTAATATTATACTGCAGTTGTTAATACCACATGTACAATTACAAATACAATTCCTATTTATAGTATGCAGCTGAATTTTTATGTTCATGGACTGAACTATGTAAGTTTGGAAAAAGCAAATAATGCGTAAGGGAGGCTGCTGTCGACAATGGTGTGTGAGGGGAAGTTGGCAGCCTTTTGCCATATATGCAGAGAATATCACAAGAAGGTCTAAGCAGGAAGGTATTAAATATTCATACACACAGCTGTGAAGAAGCCAAGTCAAAGTTATTTATCTTACAGTATGGACAAGGTAGAAAAAATGAGAAAGGGGGATACACTAAGTTAAAGTTCAGAGTGAGGAGACTAAGCTTTGCCACAGTGCTGTAAATGGATTCCAGGATGTTTTGTAGAAAACCAAGTTTTGTCCAGAGAGCCAAGTTAATGCAAATCCTGTGCTAAGGAGATGAGGAACAAAGATTGGATCTTGGAGTTAGTGATATTGTCTGTGAGTCTGCAACAGTGCTGGGTAAACAATGATGCTAGAATGTGGAAAGAATAGTGTGACCACCACAATGGTGGTCTTGTACCTGCTAATTCTGTAAATATTAGGAGGCTTTTTTTTCTTTTTTTTTTTTTCTCTCTCTTTTCTTAAGGAAAAAAAAAAAAAAAAAGACCAACAGCTTATTCAGTGTAATTAACTTAAACCTTTGGGATGATTAGTGTGTACTCTTTCACCTCTCAAATTTGGTCGTCTTTAGCTTCAACTGATGAATGATAGGCATGTGCTTTAGAGATAGAAACAGTGAGGGTCATATGAGATAGTGTGAAGTCATGTAGATGGTCACTACATCTGAGAGATCAGCATTACACCAGTGTTTATTCAATAGCATGATGAGAAGGAGATGCTGAAAGTAGAGGTTTCTTCAAGTCCCATGAAGGGTTGCATGAGTAAGATCAGTCATCCTGCAAACGAATTGCCAAAAGTACAACAGAAAAGCCATGATGTAAGCTAGGGCAAGAGATCAGGAAAAAGAGTGTGATGAGAGATTGAAGGCAGGAAGTGTTTTAGGAAAGAATATTGATCCTGAGATTTGGAAAAATATTGTAGAGACTTGAAACTGCTCTCAGCAGTTTAAGGAGGAGAAATTTGGTTATATAGGGCAGTGATTCAAAACATGTTCTGCATGACTTGGAAGATGTCTCAACATTATAAGAAGCTACAGGATGCTGTTAACTGGTATGATCTGGATTGACAAGAAGAGCTATAGAGTGCAAGTAAATGCATGTGATTACCTTATAAAAGAAGGAGAAGTATAGCATATAAGTGGAGCTGACAATACCTTTCAAAGATGAAAGAGTGATCTTGTGGAAAGAAAGAGAGTCATAAGAAGGAAGTAGAGGAAAAGAGAAAGCAAAGAAGGGAGGGGAGTGCATGGAGAGAAAGAGCAGGAGGTAGGGTAAAATGATTGAAAAGGCTAGAAAATACAGAGGCTGTAGAAAGGTTAGATTCAGTGAAACCTTTCCATCAGACAGGCTAATTCTGAACAGAAGGGTCATAACGAGAAAATTAAGGTAGATGTTCAATTGGCTGAAGTTGTCAGTTCATGGAAGCAAAGAAGAAATTAATAGATCTTGGCTGGAATATTATGGCAGCTTCAGGAGGGAGATAATTTATTCTGGAGGGAATCTTCATTAGCGACTGTGATTCCAGGATGGAACTGTAAGTAGAACAGTGACTTTAACCCGCTGCATCCATGTTTTTCCATTACATAGTATATAAAATGCCTGGAAAGAATGTACTTTTGACTGGCAGACAATTCTCTGAACATCAATATAACTTTGTCTGTGACTGTTGCTAGTTCTAAAGAGACTTATTCTATCAGCTTTGTTGTTGAAACCAGCAGAGTAGGGTCTAGTTTGGTGTTCCATGGCCATATTGACTATTTAAGGCAGGCAGTTCAGTAGAACACAGGAAGCATATGCTTAGTAGCACAGCCCTGCTTTTTACTAGTTCTTCTTATGGTACTCTTTGTGAGACTGCATAAATGCATGTTAACATATATTTAGTCCAGAAAGTGTTACAGACCAGAGAGGAAAAACATATCATCAGTGTTTACTTCACTGGATATCTTAATTTATTAACTGTATATCTGCTAACTATAGAAATGAAATAATAACTGTTCATAACACTTTTCACTCTAGGCTATCCTCATGCTACTGTGAGCTGGATGTTCCGACTATGTGTTAGCAAGTCAGTTTCTATTCTAGCAGATATGTTTGTATTTGTATCTTCGCTGTATGTTTGTGCATGGTAAGAGGTCCCTGTTTCTTTCCTTTGACTGTGTCTACCTTTTTTTTATAAATGTAATTTGCTTTTTTGCTTTTTTTTTCTTGATCTTGAGTAGGGTTTAAATCTGCTTATTTTTTTAAACAAATACACCTTTCAAAGATTCGATGAACTATTTTAACATGCATTCAAGCTTATAGACCATGTAGAGTCAGAGGGCCTTTTCCTTGCACACACAAAACATTTGTTTAAATTGGTTTTAGAAGTGTTTGAAAGCTTTGTTACAATTGGGACAAAATGTATCTTCAGCATAGTGTCAATTTGCTATCTTTCTGCTTTGTCTGCAGTAAAGTCCTGATATGTTACTTAGAACTACCTAACAAACAATTCCAAAAGTGCACTTCAAAGTAATAAATTATACAAACAGTAAAAGGCTTTAGGAGAGCAACCAAAATATTTCCCAGAGCATGTAGCATAATTCTGTTTGGAAGCTCAGCCATGATAAAGTGTTTGCAGTAGAGTTAGTTGTTTATACCACTATTTCAGTCTACTATTGGCTACTATTTTTCAAAGAAGTTAAAAATCATAACCTCAAAGATTAGCAATGTTCTTAATAGAATTTATGTGAGCCTAGTGCAATTTGCAACTTCTAATGGTTGTGATGCAAATTGTTCTTCAGGCTCTGAACAATGCTATACTAGCTTGTTGCCTCAATGTGTGATGAAGTGACATGTTTGTAAGCAAACCTTAGAAATTCTGTAAACCAGTTCCAGACTGACCTGGCTGAAAGATGCTGCGGAATTGTTTTGATAGAAATCTGGCAAAGGTGCTGATTGCCTCTTAGTTGCTCGCTATCTCGAACTGTACAAGTTAATCATAGTTAACATTTTCTACAATAAAAAATAACTACATTAGCAGATGTCTAGTTCTGTGAACTGATAATACTTTTATAGCTCACTTCTGTATCAATATCATGCAAAAATATATTGAGTCTTAGGAATTCTTTGAGAGCCAGGTAAATATTGCATCCATTTTGCAAACAATGAAACAGGCAGGTTAGAGTTCACTCAGTAGGAGAACTGTAGCCATCTTCTCCTCTAAAATACAGAAAATTTGAAAGTTTTATCCAGTTTTCCCCCTTTCGGTTATCTAAAAAAACCTCACTCTACTCTTCACATAAGTGCATTCTTCCAGTCTAGTTAAAACATACAATAACTAGCAAAACAATCACAGTTCAAGTACCAAGTTTATCCTTTTACTAAATTTACCATATACCAAATTTACCATATACCAAATTCTAACATAGAATTCTGACTCAAAAGTAGTTACGTCTTTCAAGGCATATGCACACTGACATAATTCAAATTTGGTCATTTACTTTTTTTCTGTTAGGTTTGCCTGAACAGTCATTTGTTCTTATTCCATGCTCCACAAACTTGCAGGGTTTCACCCCTCGACCTTGAAGCCTAGGCTGAATGTTGAGGTCTCCAGTCCCCCCAGAAGTACTTAAAGTTCGTTCACGGTATTGTTCTGTATTAAAATGTTGTTGATCATTGTGTGTTAAGTAATCTGAGTGCGATTTGGTCAAATACAGTGCAGAAACTTTAGTATTGCTTGGCAACAGAAACTATGTTAATGATCAATTAATGACATGGTGGGAACAGAAGAGTCATTACTGCTCTGTAGAATGCATGACATTGTGGGAACAGAAGAGTAGTTACTGCTCTGGAGAATACTAAGTGCTGTTTAGCTAACTATTAAAGTTAATTGTGATTGTACCAAAATGAAAATAGATTTCTTTTTTAACCTGATGTCTGTTGAAAAGATTTTCCCAAAGAAGAGAAACTTTTTAAATATTTTTATATGTATTTTAAAGTTCTATTTTGCTAATTTGACTTCAGTCTTTTCAATATAATTTTCCAAAGTCAAGGAATGCCTAATAAAAGAAACAAAGAAAACTTAGACTTCTTGCTTTATAAAGCAGCCTGCCATTTACTTATATTTACCACAGGGATGTGACAGAAAATTGTGTTTTCATACCTCTAAACATAACTAGAAAAAGCAATACAGCTTTTATTAGCAATGCAAAATGTTTAGATAGCAATAGAAAATAATTTATTCTCCTGAGAATGCTGTATGAATTTAACTCTTTCTTCCCCTCAATCTATGTATGAAGTTGAAGCAAGGTATGAAGTTGAAGCAAGAAACAAATCACTTGTTCTTTAGGCTTCCCTGTGCATTTTACTTTCTGTGTTACTTGGTTTGGTTTGTGTGTGCTTTAGTGTGAAGTCTTTCAGTGTTTTGCTGTGTATCACCTAGTGTGAAGGCATATTTTTGCATTGCTTTTTTTAAAGTCTGAAAAAGAAGGGGCTTCCCTTAGACTAATATTGTTTAGTAGATCTTTCTGTTATGCAGGATAGGCTGGAGATTAAAAGCTAAGATAACTTTCTAAATATGATACCACTTTTTTCCCCCATTACTGAGGTGCACAAATGCAACAGCTGGCAAAAGGCAAAGATAAGAGAGCACCTGTTGGGAGCTATTAAGATTATGTTTGCATTGGAGATGACTTTAGGAATCCCCAGACACTGCAGTTTTAATACTCAAATGTATATAGAGGTCATGTTGAGAAAAATTTAGTGCCTTATGCCTCCTGTATTGTGATGAAAGATCATTTAGACATCCCTTTCTTTTGAAGTGGAACTTCTCTGGCAGAGAACAATACTGTGAGATGTCAAGACCTTCTTTTCTATTTTAACCTTTACATTTGTTTTTTTAAAAAAGATTCACCTTCAAAATATTCACTTTGGGTGCAGGTGAGACTGTCTTCTCCTTTCCTCCAGGAGAACCAGTTATGTTTAACGTTGATCTCCAGTCTGTACTACTATTCTTTTAAAAGTATACATTTTTAAAAAAATAAAATAAAAAAGAGTACTTGTTTAGGTTAAATTACATAGAAGAGATCAGATACCTTTATTAGTAGTATTAAGAAATACCCTGCAACAGTACTTAGGAGGTATAATCTTGCTCTGTGGGGAGAGAATTGGAAGGGTAAAAGTGAGAAAACTCGTGGGTTGAGATAAAGACAGTTTAGTAAGTTTTAAAAAAAAAACAACCAAACAACAAAACCAACAACCAAAAATCCCAAACAAACCCAAGAAAAACATGTGATGTGAAAAACCCTAACTGCTCAGCCAACAGATGCCCAGCCAGTCCCCGAGCAATGGCAGCCATAGCAAACTTCCATCCAGTTTTTATTGCTGAGCAAGACATAATATCACAGAAATCACAGAGTAGCCTTGCTTGGAAGAGACCTCTAAGGTCATCAGATCCAACCACTAACCTGACACTGCCAATCCACCACTAAACCATGTCCCTTAGCACCTGGAGTATCCCTTTGGTGAGCTTGGAGTCAGCTGTCCTGGCTGTGTCCCCTCCCAGCTTCTTGCCCACCCCCAGCCTACTCGCTGGTGGGGCAGTGTGAGAAGGTATGTCCCAACTGCTGGATTAGAAGCTAGTTTGCCGGAGTCTGTAAACACTGATTCCAGAAATACGTCTAGCAGCTAGAGCAAAGACTATGAGGCTGAGGTGCGTAAGGGATGGAAACCTGAAACACTAAGTCAGAAATATTAGAGCAGGAGTAGAGTTGGAGCATGCATCAGTAATGAAAATCAAGATCAGAAACTGGGATCTAAGTGATCTGCAACATCTTCAGTTCCCTGAGAGGAAAGCAGTTTGGTGTCTGCTAGTCTATTGCAGTTTGAACCTTTGGATGGGGCTGACTTCATGCTTACTTGGATCTGATGACTGGCTGCCCCAGGATCAATCATGCAATTAGAGAAAAGCATATTATAAAACACTGCAGTTGTGGGATGGGTAAGTGGTATGCGTGCAGCTGGGTTCAGTGGTCAAATAGTGATACCAGCCTCAGAAGTTTCTGATTCTGTTCTGGGAGTCTCATTTGTTTTTATCCAACAGTGCTTATGCCAGCACAGCTGTGCTGCCAGGCATTACACTTGAATTATTTAAGAGTTGCCTGCAGCTCAAAGCTGCACGTGGCTACCACATCATGATTTAAAGCTTTGAAAAAATCTAGAATGCTCAAATTATGTTTTGTAGGCTTTGAAGAAAAAGTCTATTTGATTAAAAAGTTCTCATCTAAATTTGCTAAAATCAATATTTTAAACATGCTGTAGAACAATGTATGGGGGGGGGTGTTAACTTTTTATCTTGTTCAGTGTACTTGATCTGAATTTCCAAGGTTAATGGAATGCTTTCCACCCACATTTCATTTGGTTTCTCTCAAAGTACATTTTAATTTCTCAAAATCATCCCATTTCCCCTTGACAAGAGCTTTTATCTTCTTGTTTTCATTTCAAAGAATTACCCACCTGGAGCTCTTTCTGCAAAATGTAGCTCTCCAAAAGCTGCTTCTGAGAGAGGGTAATGGCTTTCCCTTGAGGTTTCCCCCCCCGCAACACAGAACAGTCTTATTATCCTTTTTGAATGTATATTAGACTTACTTGTCTCTTGGATGTATCTTCATTGTTAATGAGCATTTGGAAGAACAGCAGTGGGCTCCCCCCCATCCACCCCAATCTGTAGGGAGTTTGAAGGGGAAAGCAGACTTGGCGAAATGTCAAGTTTATAGGGTTTCTTCCAACATCTGTTTTTACTTGGCTTGTTTAGGGTTCTGTTGGTGCAGGGTTGATCATGAAGTAGTACGATTCTTTCTTCTCTGGAAAACACTGATTTGTTCTCATTTTAATTTGGGAGTTTTTCCTCCTAGGACCAATTACTTGTGTAAATAAATTTATGTATGACTCAATAGTTGCAAGCATGTATGGACAATAAGCCAATTTAAAAAAAAAAAAAAAAGTTTAAGTGCAATTACCTGAGTATTTTTGGTGCTGTCTGCTAAACATTATAGCATTCTTGTTGCATGAGGAGGAACACCATCAGCTGGTATAGAATTAAACGTAAGCTGAAGACTCCAGCTGCTTTCTGCTGCAGCTAAAATTAAAACAATTGTTTTTTTTCCTAATTAGTGCATCATCTTTGTAAGGACACTGTAATTAAGTCATGTTTTTTCTGAAAGATATTAAGCACTTAAAGTAATGATCTGAAATAAAGAAAAAATCACTAAGTATGAGGTTCTACACTTAGGGTAATCAGTTGTAAAGACAGTATATTAAAGTCCTTGATGTACAGCATTTCTGCAGAAAAGGATCTGGATATGAAGATGGATTTTAAAACTGAAAATGGTTTAATGATATTGTACCACTGCAGAAGCTCTAAGGAGATAAGTGCATGCATAGAGGCATGTGTGTGCTTATTTCTATTTTATTATAGATATACACTATATATGTACGTTTACATATATAAAAATGTATACTTATATAAAGGTATTATGTACAGGATATTAAAAATAATATACTAATTCTGATGCTAAGACGTCCTCTGGAGTACTGTGTTCAGATTTGCTTCATATAGGTGCAAGCTGCAAAGGATTCAGAAAAGGATATCGAAGTTGACCAGGTATCTAGCTAATGTGAGTTCTGAGGAAAAAAAAATGTCAAATTTGGTGTTTCCTAGCTCAGAAAAGAGATTAGGGAAGCAATCCTTAAATAGAGAAAATATACTGATAGGGGAAAGAATGTTTCTTCTGTCTGCCGAGGGCCAGACATAATGGTCTTAAGCTGCCAAAGTCGCCTGAAGACTTTGATTAGACCCTAAGAGCTCTTTAATGACAGAGATGCTCTAGTGCTGGAATAAGTCACCTACAGCAGCTGTGAAATCCTTATCACTGTAGAATTTTAGCAACAAATTAAACCAGTTCTGAAGTGTACTGGCTTTGAGAAAGCTGATTCTGCATTGGAGCAGGGGAATAGAGTACATTAACTACTAGCCCTGATTTCTGCCATCAACTGAGCTTTCAGCTGTCATTTAAAAGATAAAGGCTATTTCCAAGTCAAAAAGTGAACATCCTAGTTTAAGTTGAATCTGCTTGCTGACCCTTGATGATGGTGTCATAACTGATGAGCAGGATTTAATGCAGTTAAACTATCTCTGTTAAAGGGTACCAAATTCCAACACAGTCATAATAAGCCTGTAGTAAGAAGACTACTTTGTGTTGCATAAATTTTAAGATGAAGGGGAACAGAGTGTTTTGTGTTTGTCAGGGGAAGTTCCAGGAACTATCCATGAAATACTCATGAAATATTTCATTCAATTTTTGTTGCTTCTGGCTGTTCTAAAGTTATCTTGCAGTACTGCACCTTGCATGTAGGGCAGGGACATTGACTTATGGCTGTTTCAGTTCAGTCACTAAACCATAGCATGTACTCCCACATGTACCTCCATATTTCATATTTGTCCGTGTGTTTCATCAAGGTCTTTTAAGACCTTAATACCTTATGGACATCAGTTCCCCCAGTTTTCAAATCATGTGCTGCTTTAGTAATCTTTGCAGACATTTATAACACCATGCTCACAGTATCTTCTGTAAGCCATGAGAAAAAAACCACTTTGCAGCAATCTTGAAGAATTCTGTGTAGCACATCAGCATAGCAACCCACGACTTTCAGCTTTGCACTTAATAAGACCGCCTGGCAATTGCTTGATACTTTCTTGCACTGCATTGTTTTTAGTGATACTTTTTGATAACCACTGGAAGACTTAAGGGAGTTTACAAGAAGTTATTCATGTTCTTAGCTTAGTCACTGATCATGTGATGTCAGTGCTCTGTGATTCACTTCTGATTCATTTCAAATTGTAACTAGGTGATAGAGTTGGAACCTGCTTATGAAATAAGGACAATGCTTATAAAATAAAGCCCTGTTAGACCTAGAAAAGCTAACTTTTCTTTCTTGCAAAATTCAGTTCAGTTAAGACGTCATTGGCATTCTTCCTGTTCCCGTATCATTGCACTCGTGAGTGGGAAGATCTCAGAACAACTCTTGTCTATTGAACATACTCTTTCTGTTAAGTATATTTGTCATAGGCTTGGTGGCCATCAGGACTTGGTAAAAAGCAGTCAGTTTGCTCTTAAAGCCTTTCTTATGGGCATTTCAGTACTTTGATTCTTTCAACTATTCCAGGAGTAAGTGGTACTTCAGTTATTTCTAAATCACGGATTACAGGGAGCCACCAATTGGATTGTGCAATAGAATGGCTGATGGGCCTAGATTAGGATGTTCTTACCCTGTGTATTCTGAGTGTCACATATGCAACGAAACTCCTGTAATCGTAGTTTTTAGTGGTTTTGTGTTACTACATAGACAATAAAATATTTAGCCCTAAATGTCTTTGTGCTTTCATTCATGTAGTTAAATACTGGAAAAGTATATTCAACTCCTGCTTCCCTGTTTGTTTCAGAGAATATTTATTAAAATGTCTTAGTACAATAAGGGCACTTACAGAAGAAAAAGCATCAAAGCAGTGGGTTATTTGTATTTTGCTGCAGTGAAACAAAGTTAAGGCTTATGCAGTATTTTGCAGCGTTCTTTAAGGTAAATTAAGCTGAAACACACCCATTCCACTTTATTTAGTGTTCACTTAGTGGTTTTTGCTCAGCAGGGTGTGTGGTTAGAAACAGGTATACAAACGGAAATGAAAATGAGTCTCAAAGTTTTAAAACAAACTGCTGGAGGCTCAAGAAAGAATACTGCAGAGGCATTCAGAGACACTCTTGCAACGCAGTCAGGAGAGCCCTCTTATTGGCTCCACCATTTGCACAGAGATCATTTACCATAACTTTTGTTACTTCCTTACACAGAGCTATGTTTAGCGGGTTAACTCTCTGAAAAGAAGTGACCTAGTGGTCAGAGATGCGAAAGACCCAATGATGGCTCTGAAACTGAGTTGGAGTCTTTTCTCACCTAAGGCCCATTTTTAACTCCATGGGCTTTTTTTTTTTTTAATTATTAATTTGTGAAATACAAATAGAAGTGGAATCGGAGTCAATATTTTCCTTTTTAGTAACATTTTCTCTGTCATGGTGTGTGCACTTGGAAAGTGCTCCTTTTAAAATTGGGCAGGAAGATGACACTAAATATTTGATACTGGATGTGTTTGTAAAATCGTGTGCTGCTACAGTTCCATGCAGGCTTGCTCTTCAGTGCTGAATTGTACTGGGAACCTTAAGATTTTTCACCACAGAGCATTTCTTTTGGTTTTTAAACCATCACTAATACAATATGGTTCTCTCTGGAGATGAGCCTTTTAGTTGGGTGAGAGAATGGATAGCACAAAACTTAGTACTGCTTTAATGTGTGCAAAATAATTGCATGTCGTCATAATGAAATCTGTCTCTATTGTGAGATAATTAGGTCTGGATGTTGTGAAGCATAAATGCACTTTCATTATGCAAGAAAATACTGTAAATGTGTTGACCTAATCACTAATAGTAGGCAGAACATACTGTTTTTCTCTGCATCTTTGTAAAATTGAAAAAGCAAAATGGAAAAGAGACCTTCTAGCAAACAGAAATTCAGTCTGGAACCTGGTGCCAAGTGGTACCTGTGTTATATCATGGCAGAGGATTTTGGAATATGTGCAGAGGAGAAACTGCTAGGAGAGTTATTTGCTGTCTTTGTCAGCTGGAGATGATCTATATTGAGCACTTCTGAAAAGCTGGTGATTTAATTACAGCTGTATATACTTAATAGCATGTATGCATATAACCATTTGTCTTCCAAGTTAAGCATATATTGAACAGCTTTTCTGATTAAACAAGAGCTGTTGGATGGAGGCTCTGGCACAACACCAAGTTTTATAAAATGGATGAAAACTGATACAGGTCTCTGTGTACAAGGCCTAAAATAATTTTACTCTTCCTGAAGACACTGGAAGAGTACAAAATGCCAGATACTGAAGGCCTGAATAAGTATTGATTCCTGATGTCCCAGCCTGACTTTGCAAATTTCCCTCTTCTCTGTCTGAATACTTTGCTGTTTTGCCCTCAGCACACCTGCTGTAATACCTAGGCAGTTTATATCAAGAAAGATTCTTTAGGTATTGAATGAAATGATCTGAGAACACGAGCAAGGAACACATAAACTTCGTTTCATGCTATAAAACTGAGAACTTGTAGTGTAAGTCAGAAAGCAGCTCAAGAACTTTTATCTACTTGAGGTCTGTGGTGCTCTCATTTATGGGGTGTAGGACAGGCAGACTTTCCCCTCACCCATCTCACTGTAGGTAGAATTGTTACTTCAATTTAAGTGCAGCGACAGAAGGTAGATTCAGAAAATGGACTCTCATGTTCAGTGAGATCACCTGATGCATAAAGTTCTCATTCTGGGCTTGACAGTGATGAGTGGGTTGCTGCATGTTCACATAGGCTCTGCCAGAGTTTACCGATCAGGATTTTTCTGCTTGTCTTGCCTGAGAAGCTGGCTGTAGTAAAATACTTAAAGACTGTTTGTTTATTGTATTGAGTTTCCTCCAAACTGACTATGCTTTTGCTAGAAGAATGAAGTTACCCACACCAGGTATATGATACCCAGTGTGTTCTCTGCTTTCAGGGCTTCAGTCAGCTAAAACAGTAACTTCACTTGTAAACTACGGATCCAGACCATTCTGAGTCACCTCCCTACTTCAGCACATCTACTTTGCATGAAATAGAGTCAGCCTGTCTGCCAGTTTAAACTAAATTTGATGGAAAGATAGGAATCTCAAAGAATTGCTTGTGTGGAAGAGAGACACGCAGATCGGTGCCTACCTTGGTGTAGGGGCAGCTGTGTGAGCCCAGCATTGGTTTGATTTGATTTGCTGTCTGGCCAGTCAGCCTGGATTCAGCCACAGCACATAATGCTTTTGTGGAGCCGATAGCTCTAAGCATTACCGTGGGGAAGAGAAGGAAAAGACTTTCTGGGGAGAGTTTAGTGATAAAAGGCATGAATAGAACTGTTGTGGACTGAAGAACAGAGGAGACAGCTCTAGAGGAAATGAGGCTTTATTAGTTCTACCAAAGATCCAATGGAAAGGCCTGGGCTCTGGGGTTTTCTCTTCACACTTGGTGCCTTGCTGTAGAAGGGCATGGGAACTCTTTCTTATGACTGACGTGGATTATATTGTTTTGCAGGTGGGCTAAGTTTAATGTTCCTTTTTGGTTGTGCAATTTAAAAATGTGGGGTTTTTTTCCCCTCTAGTAATAGATGCCAGAACAGATGCTGCAAATCTGCTGTTTCACCTACCTCTTCCATTATGCCTTATTGTGCATTGGTTTTGGATATCGTTTGTTATTGGCATTTTAAGTGACAGCTACATTTATCCTCATAGAGGACAATGTATTTAAAATTACTCAAGAAGCTGAATTTTCTTTTGAGTTTGAAAGAGTGTATAATTCCACTTCAAGCTACTTAGGTTCTCTCGTGACAGGCTGTAGAAAAACATCATCTGTTAATATTTACAAACACTTTCACTACTGTGTTTGTTACAGAAATGGAAACTTTTTAAAACATTCTGCTACATTTAATGCCCTTGATCTTTTCTGAATATGGGAAAACACCCACAAGACCCAGAAGACAGTCTAAAAAAAAGCCCACAAGACAGTCTAAAAATCTTCTTCAAGTGAAATGCTTGTAACACATAGTTCAATGTGTTAGGACATTTAGGTCCACCACTGGGAGCTTGCATAGGTTAACCTCTGGACTTCTGCATGTTATATCTCGTTCCATTTGCATCTAGGTATAGATCATAACCCGTGCATGTACTTTAGTGTTGCATATGTCAGCTGTATAAAAAGCCTTACAAACACTTAAAAATATCACCATTCTGTTTGATAAGTTCAGTCATGCCACTGACTGAGTGGTATGGATCAGTAACTGAATTCTTTTGCTCCCTAATTGGTCAATTTGTTACAAAGGTTATACCCATCAGCCTAAAGCTAAGCATTGAAGTGCCTTGATGGGCTGAGATCATTATGTATAATTATCTGGATATTTTGAGTGCTTTTGAGACACAGCCACTTCTTTTGGTGTGGTTTGTTGTTGTTTTTGTGGAGGTTTTTTTTGTAAGAGTTTTACAAATCCGGGTATTGAAATACAGTTGAATGATGCACTTTTGAAGCTAGTAAGTAACTGCTATCTTTGAAATAGTGTAGGTGAACAAGCCTGATGAGAATTAGTAGTCTGAAAAAGCCTCTTGCAAGTTGTTTACCAAGGTATACCAAGATTTCAATATGAATATTCCTTTTTTTTTTTTTTTTCTTTCAGATTTAGAAGGAAATGCATATCAAAACAACCAGCTGCTAAAGATAATTCTGGCCATGCATCAGTTTGTTATCTCCTCTGCAGACATGCTCCAGAAACTCATTGATCTATATCCTTTGTAATGTTCACCTGCTGCTAAGGTAATGTTAGATAACTTGACAACTTTGAAATGGGTAAGTAGAAGATATTTAATCTATGGGTGTGTTACTGTTCCGCTAATGAAACAAATTGATAACGATCTTGGGATATATATTGTATACACTTGTGCAAAACCCTAATCTGATATTATATGGCATCAGTAGAACGATTCCTATTGTTAACAGGTAGGGAGTTATCAGGCATGTTACATTTCATATCATATGTGAATGGATGTGGTTTTCCTTAACAGTTTTCTACCTATCTTAATGCTTTAGAAAATAAGTCTTCCATGCTGTGTGTAAAGATATGCTATTTTGTGAGGTAAGAATATTCTTGCTTGGTAGCTGTAACTCTGCAGCTATCCATACATATGCCATACATAAGAATATCTTTTGCGTATCTTAAGATGACATTAAAAAGAGAAATGGCTATACTGCTTCAGCTTTTGAAGGTTCACTTTAGCAGCTTTACACAAAAAGGCCCAACCGACTTTGTGCAGATCAATTGAAGTCAGTGCATGAGTTGTTGGGTCACATTTTTGAACTGAATCTGTGTGGATCTGCATCTGAAACATCAGTGAAAATTGACAGTGCTCCAGAACTGGTAGCATTGTGTCTAGTATTATTATATAGGTCTATTAAAAAAATGTAGTGGGATATTGCAGCTATTTTTATATCAAGCAAAACTGTATTGTGTTTGGTAGGTAATTCTCCTTACTAATTCTACTGAGTCACTTGCAGTGATGCTGGATCACATTTCTTTTTTTTAATTAAGTATGATAAAGTTTGATATCTCAATTTAGAGAAAATGGAAGAGAGGAAAAAAAGGTGCAACTCTGATAATAGATTGGCATATGATATCTCTTTTATACAACATGGGAAATAAGAAGTAACAGGAAATTAAAATTTATTTTAAATGGTGATTATTTCATTATCTCAAAGCAGATTATTGATTAGGTCAGAATGCTTTGCTATTGTATGTGATCTGGGAACATTTTTGCTTCTAGGCAAATTCATACGTACATGCATCCATAAAAATGTGCATTTCCTTTTTTCCATCAAGCACAGATTTTTACATGCATGGGTGTACTGGGTCTGGCTGGGATGGAGGTAACTTTCTTCACAGCAGTCTCTGTGATACTGTGCTTTGCATCTATGAGAAAAACAGACTGGATGTTTTAGCTATTGCTGAACAGTGATTGCATGGCATCAAGACTTTCTGTTTCCCACTCTCTCCCCCTAGAGTACAGGCTAGGACTGAGCTTGAGGGTGGGAGGGGACACAGCCAGGACAGCTGGCCGGAATTGACCAAAAGGTGTTCCATGCCATACAGTGTGATGCTCACCAATGAAAACTTGGGGGGTAGTCATTCCGAAGTAGCCATTGCTCAGATACTGGCTGGGCATTTTGTGGGAGTTGATGAGCGCCTTTGGACCACTTATTTGGTTTGTTGGTTGACATTTTTCTTTCATTCAGTTGTTAAACATGTCTTTATCTTGACTCACACATTTTTCTCGCTTTTGCCCTTCCTGGTCTCTCCCCCATTCTGCTGCGGGGGGGAGGAGTGAGCAAGCACCTGGACAGGTACTTAGTTGCTGGCCAGGGTCAACCCACCACAATGGGTCACAAGTCACACGTAGGAACTGAAATACAAAATACATGACTGAAACAATTTGAATACCCAACATAGAAAAGTGTAGTTCCCTGAATATGTTTTGTGCATGTGAGACTGAATAATCTGTAAACTATTAAATGTATTTAATTAGTAATTTGTTCTTCAGTTAATAGCTAAAATTCTGACTAGCATAGTGCATTTTTTTTGATGTCCAGACCAAATAATTTTAATTTTTAAAGGAATATGTAAAATTATCTAGAAGTTAATGAAGAAAAAAATCAGTAGGCATATTTTCTAGATTTAATGTGAAACTGGAAATTTTAATATTGAATTTATTGCAAGCATATATGTAGTATAGTTCTATGCAGCATTAAACTAGGTAGTTTCTAATTTGTTTTTAATATTGAAATTTTGAGTTTTGATAAAATTAAGGTAGCCTAGCAAAAGCATCTAAAAGCAAGATTTATCCCCTGAAGCTGGTCAAGAAGAAATATAACTCATAAAACAGGAGCAACTATCTAAATTTCAGCCTTACGGATATTAGAGCAAAACCTTTATTTTTGTGTTTCTGTATTTTCAATGTGCAATAGGTATTGGATTACAGAGTTCTGGGTTATGTTTAAAATGGACTCTAAACTATCCACAACTATGGAGGAATTTCAAGAACTGGTTAAAGCTAATGGTGAGGAGTTACACTGTCGTCTAATTGATACAACTCAAATGTGAGTGCCAAAGTCTCAATATGCTCAGAAAACAAAATTTTGCTCTGAATTTCCTTTATTCAAATATATTGTCTCTCCAGTATAGCAGGATAATTATGGGTTAATTTTAATAAGTCATATGTTATGTATCCTTAGAAGAGTTTATACGTCATTATAGGTGAAATATATATTGCATAGAGGAACAGAATGGCTTTCAAGAATGGCTTTGGTTGAATTTACCTGCTGTGTAGACTTTGTGCTGATTCTCTATGCTAGATAAATTTTACTGTATCCAGGGAACTTAGAAAATTTGTAGAGGCCTAATGATTTTGAAGGATAACTTGAAGTCAATGAGAAAGAATACATTTTGATTGGGGAACAGATGAGGTAAAAAAAGTGTGGTTATATTTTTAACATCAAAGATCAGTGAGAAGATGTAGTTTATTACATTGTCAAACTCTTGATACTGTTTTATGTGATTTTAGCTCTAAAATTACTTGTCCTGTCAAGAATAAATCCTACAGCTATATTTCACATAGCTCTTTCTTGGGAGGAGAACCTTCCTTGTTATAGGAGAGTAAGATAGTTCTGTGGGACTGTATAACATTGTCAATTCATACTTTGGTTGGAAATGCACAGGCAAAAGCAGAGCAGAATTTAGCATACATTTTATAACTGAAAGTTATATTTATAACTGAAATATTATATATTATATTTATATTTATAACTGAAAGTTATAAAATGAAAGAGGATATTTAGTTTTTCAAATCCAACTAAATTTGGATTTGGGCAAATAGCATAGGGGGACAGTTCATACTCAGAGGCTGGTCAAGGAAATCTGTAAGAAGTATTAAGTGGAGGAGCGCTGAATGTGTTCAGTGAAGACAAATTTACAGACAGCAATTCTAGAAGTGCAATATATAATCTCATGCTGTTTAGTAATATAGTTGTATTATACTTACATGCTACATCAAGATAATAAAGACTAACAATAATGTTTTGTCATATAATCTCTAATGCCTGAAAGAAGGCTGCTGTTTAGTAATTCACGTAATTCACTTTTTTTTTTTTGCAGTAAGGCATGAAAACTATGTTACTTTTGTATTAGGGAGAGAAGAAAAGTTTGCTTTTCAGAAAATAACTCAGGGTAATTGTGTTTTAAAATTTTTTTAAAAGAAATTCTAGGGATTGGTCTAGAAAGCTGACACAGCGTGTAAAGGCCAACACCAGTAAGAAACGGAAAGTCTCGCTTCTTTTTGATCACCTTGAGCCAGAGGAGCTGTCAGACCACCTTACCTATCTTGAATTTAAGTCTTTCAGAAGAATATCAGTAAGTGATTTATTTTTATTTATTTATTTATGTATTTATTTTAAACAGAGATGGGAAGGACATAGAAAAGATAGGAGAGGGGTAGTATTACAAGATTTACACTGCAGTGCAAGCTGTTGGACAAGCTGTCTGTGTCCAGACTGTTTTACTAGTGTTGAAGGTGGCCAGTGGTACTTATTCTGAGTAACTACCCTTTTGCTTCAGTAATTTGAGAGAGGGAGAGTGAACCTTTTAAGCAAGTGTGGAACAGAGTCAGGGAAAGGCCAGTTGGAAGGAAGAGGAGTAAACTATTTGATCTTCTTCCAAATAATCTTTTTTTTTTTTTTTTTTTTAAGAACAAATAGTGTCATTGGGCACAGGAACAGGCAGCCTCATTTGATTCAAATCAGTGATCAGACAGAAATGGGATGAAGGAAACTTGGAATAGTCTCCTAGAATTCTAACCTCCTGTTGCTGTAGGAAACAATGCAGCATTCTTGTGCAGTGACTAATGGACTGTCTGTGCAGATGATGTCCACTGGACACTGCTTGCCATTTTTGATTGTGCATAAAAAAATAAAGATAAGATATAAGAAAGCACTTGAGAAAATGCTGTTTTTTAATGCAAGGAGGGGTTTAAAATATTTTGTTAGATTAGCTTTCAGGTACACAATTCTTAAGGATTTATCTCATTTATGTTTTCTTTCATTTGATTTGTTTTCTCAACTATGTTGGTAGCTGATAAGATGCTAAATTCCCTAGGCACCTTGGCTTCACTTGCATCCTTGTGTGCTACAATATTACTTCTATTCAAACCTGATACAGTTCACACATGGAAAAGTGAACATTAGAGACCAAAATCTAAGATGGTTGAAAATTCAATATGATGAAAAAGCAAAGTGGGTTCTTTAGGATTTTTTGTTTGTTTTGGTAAAGTAGTGAGTTTTGGGTTTTTTTGAAACATTACAATTTGAAGTCTTGCAAGGAAAGGGGAAGATTTCACAGTCATGTGTTAGTGTACTTTATTTTGAGCTGACAGGACATGACTCTTCATGTTTTGTGTTAAATTAAAAAAAATGTAGAACCAAAGTCATGCACAGATTGCTGCCTGTAGGCAGTAATAATATGCAAAGCTTATATAACTCTTAACATTTTCAAGTTCTGTGCAGACATAAAGTAATTCATGATTGAGCATAATAAGTGTGATTGCAGTCAGCACGTCAGATGTGTCATAGAGTTCTAACAGTTACATACTTGTATACATTTTATATGCAGAGTCTCTGCTTATGTTTTAGTATAAATTGAGTTTACTGAGACCTCAGATCAGAAGATAATGTGTAGTTAATAAATAGCTATATTCATTAGCTCTTTGCAGAATGCGTTCATGATATGCGAAGTCATGCAATCCTTTTGTTATTCTAATGTGGTGGCATATACTGGGATAAAGGTTGCAAATGACCTACTGTGTTATCAGTCACTGGAATAAGTATTCATAGGTTTGGTCGTTTGAAAGTCAGAAAGCAATACTTAATCCCCTTGAACATACAGAGCACACAGCAAAATCTTCCACTAGATACCGTTTATCTTGCAGCAAAGGAAAATGTAGGGAGTGGTGTTCATAGAGTAATGTCTGCAGGTATGCTGGTGTTTGGAAACCATTTTAATGCATAGTTATAATATACAGAGAGGCTACACTCTTCTGTAAGAATCTGTATTCTGCTTTCCAGGTGAGGCTCATAAGTTAGTCATTGCAATACCAGACTCTTGCATTATTTAAGTATGTGGACTTCATTACCTTACCTGCCACTAACAGACTTGTTAGAGCTGACCTTGTTAATAAATTCTTTTCACCAAAATTATTTCAAAACTTTAAGTAATATGTTAGATGTACATTTGCTCAGTATTTTAAAAAAAATCTTTTCTGGAGAGAACTGCTGAGAACAAAATATAAACTAATCAAACTGATTCATAATTGTACTGAAACTGCTATGAAGTCCATAATTATGTAGTCAGATATCAAAAAATTATCTATCTGTATAGAGTAAGTTGCTTAAATTTCAAGACCCAGGCAAATCTGGCTGGGGTTCAAAATTCAAACAATAATTGTAAGTAAGTACTGTGTAATCTCAGAGACAGGTCTATTTATTACTGTTAATATTTCTTCAATTTTTAATTTAATAAGAGGACAAATTCAGAGATGTCTCCTGTCATATCTGATTTTTTAGTCTTAATAGTTCTTACTAAAAGGATGGATAAAAGTTAGGAAGTGGAGAGAAAGTGAGAGAGGGGGAGCAAGAAACGAACAGCACCCTGACAAACCTTTTCTTAAGGATATCAATGCCATTCAGCATATGCTTGTGTCCTGGAGAAAGGAGTATGTGTCTATTGCAGCTATGAATGTTTTGGGTAAGATGTTAGTATTAGTGGTCATAGGAGAGAATGGATGTAAAAATCCCATGTCACATTTTCTGATGATTGAAATTCTTTTGTACTCTTGTTAATCGATAAATTGAGAGAATGGATAAACATTGCATCAACAAAAACAAATTATTGCTTCTTTTTGATATTAAGAATGGCTTAAAAAAATTGATTTGTCACGTACAAGTGTCTGCTGAACAATTTTAGAACGCTTTGGTTAAATAAGAGACTCTCACAAGCTGTATTAATAATATTAAAGAATCTGTAGCCCTCATTCTTAATGGTCTTATCTCAGTTTTATATTAATGTCATTGAACTTGCATTTTGTATTAGTGTAGTTTAATTCAGAAATGTGCCCTAGCTACATAAACTGAATACTTAACTTCCTTAAACTTCCTTAAGCAATCACTGAATTACTAGATTACACTATAAATTCAATTTAACCTTTTCTGTAGAAGCCCAGATTCAATGAGTCTATAGAGCCACTGAGGCTGGGAGGAAAGCCCCAATTCTACCCATCCTAGGATTTGTAAGAGCCAAGGCTCCTGAGATATACATGATGCAAATAAAGTGATACAAATTATGGCATAAAGTTGCTTTCAGTTAGTTCAATTAGTTGAAGCCTTTCTGCTTTGAACAGAGCAAAGCTTTGGCAAAGGAGAGATTTCAGTCTTATGGATATTTAATGTGTAAAATACATCTTATATATTTCATCTGAAAAGCAGACCTGTATCTGCATACAGATAATGAGGTATATGCAACTGTAGATGAGTTTTCATTTACACTTTTTTTTGTTGTATTTTTTAAGTTCTCAGATTATCAGAACTACATTGTGAATAGTTGTGTGAAGGAGAATCCAACAATGGAAAGATCAATTGCTCTTTGCAATGGTATCTCTCAGTGGGTGCAGCTAATGGTTCTCAGCAGACCAACACCACAGCTTCGGGCTGAAGTGTTCATCAAGTTCATTCATGTTGCACAGGTCAGTTAAATTTTGACATGTGTGATGTTTATTTTGTCTTTCTCTGATACAGCCCTTTAGTTGCTCTTCCCAGGCTACTACTGTAGGGTCAGCTGGGAGCATTGGCACTGGTCTCCTGGTTCATACGTACAGCATGCATATTTGTGTAGGCTGTGGTTTCATACCAAGTATTCAGATATTGCAGTGTCATGGCACCATAACTTTCTTATATCCATTCTGAAGAAATTGTTTTAACTGAAAAACTAGACTTGTTTTTGAATCAGCTGGTGAGATTCCAAGCTGTGACTACGTAGCTTTCCAAAGCATGAACCACAGTTATGACTTTGGCCGTAATTGAAATGTTTGTCCCAGATATGCTTTACTGGATAGAAGTGGAGCTACAGTCCTGTTGCTATTTTCGCACACTAATTCAACTGCAGTCATAACCAAGATAATAGGCATTATTTCCCAGTTGTGGTAGACTGTGGAAAGAGGGAGAAGTACTGAGGAAGTACTTTGAAGACTTATTGTGTCTGCAGAATTAATATCTGATTTAATAATAGTAGAATAAATAAATAAAATCACAACTCATTACCAAAATGAATGAAGTCAAATGGATAGTGTCACAAAATGTGTAAGACTTTAGAGGAAGACAGTAGAGGAAATGTTCAATATGTACATTCAAATACTACAACTTGAACCTTTAAGTAATAAACACTGTTGGGGTTTTTTTGTATGCCAACACAGAAGCTCCACCAGCTGCAGAATTTCAATACATTAATGGCAGTGATAGGAGGTCTTTGTCACAGTTCCATTTCAAGACTCAAGGAAACAAGCTCGTGTGTTCCTCATGATGTAATTAAGGTTAGTATTGCTCCTCTAAGTTTTACAAATAAGATAGCCATTAACTTTTTCTGTCATTGCACACACACAAAGCAACCTTAATTCATTGGATAAGATGGAGAGAAAGACAGGAAAAAAGGAAAAGGAAGACTTCCTTGGATTTTGGAGGGGTTTTCTTTGTCATTTCATCTCTACGACACCAGTTACTCCTACACTTCCAAGCCTACTTTTCTTGAAGATTTGTATGGCTTCTCTAAAGTTTCTCTAAAGTTTCTCTGAGCATTAAATGCTCAGCTGTGACAAGCTGCATTTTCCTTTATATGCTGTAGTACAGAATAGCATTCAAACACGAAAGCAGAGAATTGGATCCTAGAATATTTGAGAACAAAACTATTGTCATCCTTAGCAACTTTGACCATCCAGAGTCTATGAAATGCTAGCATGGAGCTCTGCATTTTAAAACAGAAAGGACTGGTTTTGTTCGTCTGATCTTTCCCTATGACAGATTTTATCTAGTTCAGACTTGAGCAAACTTAGCCCTACTACACACACATTATAATACAGTGGAATGTTAGGAATCGGTTGTAATTTCCAATTAAATTCTTGTGAAATACAGATTAATATATTTTCTGCTGAGGTTCCAGCTACTAAAACTGTGAAGGAAAGCGTTTTTTTAAGCAATGAAATGGCTTCTTAAGAGACTCCTTCTTAAGGGACTAATATGCTTTAGTATTTTATCTTGTTTGGGGCATAAAAGATTTTGTATAGGTATCTAATGAACCTGTTTTGATCACAGCTTGAATGAACAGTGCATACCTGGAGTATAGACAGAAGTATGACCTCCCACTTCTAATGTTTGCAGCTCTCAGAAGCATGTTGTTTTACAAATTTTGTCAGTATGAGGAGTGGACTGCATATGTGTCCATCATTTGAATAACTTTTTGCATCAAGAAATAGTTCTAATAGAAAGCAGGTAAATAAAGGCTGGTAATTAGTGACTTGAGAACACACTTTAAAGTTTAACGAACAGTTTGTGAAGGTTAAAATCAAGGGGTTAGACAAGAACTTCCACAAGAAAACATTGTTCCATTGATTTTATAATGTTAAGAGTCAGCTCTGTACCTGTATGTTTTTAAATGAGGGAAATATTTATATTGCTAGACTTAAGATTCATTTGGCCTTTACAGCAAGTCCAATATATTGTTTGTTCTTCATTTTCATGGAAAAAAATGTTTTCTTAAAAGCACAGATGTACTGCCTTGAACTGTAGTAGGAGTTCTGTCACACTGTGATGGGACCATGGCACAGCGTAGGGTTTCTCTGCCAGGACTTTCCAATTCCATCAATTCCAGCAGGTGACCTAGAAGCCAGAGAAGTGCATTCCAAATTTTAAGGTGAAGATAGTTGTTTTTATGAAGGTCAGAGAGCTTGTGCTGTGCTTATGTGTTAACTGCATATACATCCTCTTGATTTGAGAGCATCCTATTTCTTTCATTGACTAAATGGGGATTGTAGGAAGGCTAGCATTATAGATTAGACTATAGATTAACTATCTATAATTACATATTATAGATAGTTAAATTAGCTGAGGTGAATACCTAGATTTCATTTGAAGCCTAAAGTTTTAAAATCCATTTCAAGAGTCATCGTGAGTAAACCCTTTAACAATAACATGGGAAATTCTTGTGCTGTATGACCAGAACAAAAACAGTAACCAATTTTGATTTTTTGTTTTCTTCTTTATTTTTAGGTGTTTAATGAAATGACGGAACTGCTTTCGTCTTACAGAAATTATGATAGTTACCGACGTGCCTATAACGAGTGCAGTAACTTTAAGATTCCAATCCTTGGGGTTCACCTGAAAGACTTGATATCTCTTCATGAGGGCATGCCAGACTACTTAGAGGACAAAAAAATTAACATATACAAACTATACTCTCTGTATAACCACATAAATGAGCTGATACAACTCCAGGAAATGCCACTTCCTCTGGAGGCTAATATGGACCTTGTTCATTTGCTTACAGTGAGTCTGTTAGATGAGATAAATACCTCCATTTTAAGAATCATTTCATGTACCTCTCAAACAACTAAGACAATTCCATTAATTATAAATATGTAATATTGTAAGTTGTTGGTTTTTTTTTCCTTAAGGAAATGTACAATAATAGTCTCCAAGAACCTAAAATTATTCACTATTGTGACTACAACAGTAATTCTTGCAGTTGTTCACTAGAAAGTTATTACATGTCTGCAACTTGAGTAAGGTTTTTTGTTGGATAAAATAGCATATTTTGATTTCCTAGTCAAGATCACAGCAGTCATACGTATATAAACTATCTGTAACAAGTTTATATTTTCCTTGGACTTGCCATAGATCGAGGCTTGTAACATATTTACGTTTGGCTTTTCTATTCAATCACATGTCTAATGTGAATATTTTCATGCAAATATTCAAAAAGTGTCAAGTTACCAGTCTTCAGTCTTAATTTGAAATTTGTTGCCAGTCAATAACATATTTGCTATACTATTTTCCAGGACACATGCAACAGCAAAGGTATAAATGTGATAACTTTTTCAAATTCCTTTATTTAACCACATGTAATGTTTACAACTTTACATAACTGCTGTTGACAGCTAAAGGTTCTCACTAAATACATGCAAGTCCATATTTTATCCTCATCATGTACTTCTTAGTTCAACATAGTCGCAGCTGGTTTGGATAAATATGACATGTTTAAACAAGAGTTTTCTGAGAATTTAAGCTAATGGACAGTTTCATTGAAATGGTACTTTTGTGCTTAGTTGCACAATAGACCACTTGAATATTATGGGAATAACAGGTTTTTTTCAGGTTACTTATTAACTGAGTGCTAATTATGCCTGTGGTCACTTTCTGTCTTAATGATTTTAGATGTGTAATGTTACAGATTTCCAGATAATAGCAGTAACAGTCTGGAATTTAGAAGAGTACCCATTTCAAATCACTGTAAACACCTGTGCAGCTCAAGTGCATTTATTCTAGGTGCAACCTAAATTAAAAATTAATCCACCAAAAAATGCTAATGCATGCCAGGAACAAATTTATCAAGTAGTAGTGACTGTTTTGGGATTAAACTAATGTTGTATTTATTTTCAGCTGTCCCTTGATCTTTACTACACAGAAGACGAAATTTATGAGCTTTCATATGCACGAGAGCCCCGAAGTCACCGAGCTGCCGTAAGGGCCTTTCCAGATTCTTAAAAAAAAAGATTTTTTTAACGAGTAATGTAACTTTTATTCCTTTATTTTATTTTATTTTATTTTATTTTATTTTATTTTATTTTATTTTATTTTATTTTTATTATTTTATTTTATGATAAATTAAAAAAAAAACAAAAACTTTCTAAGCTAAGCAAAATCTGGTAAAGCATAAATTGTTTCATTGATGATGAAGCCTAAGCTAGAATATATGGGAGAGCTGACATCATATCAGGTTTTATAATATGAATGCAAACACAAATGAAGTTACTTGTGTAGAGACACAACATCAGGCTCAATCTTGGCAATTGATACTGATTCTTTTAAATGAAGATTTCTTGTGGAGTACTGTGTTCAGCTCTGGGGCCCTCAACATAAGAAGCTGTTGGAGTGAGTCCAGAGGAAGCCATGAAGATGATCAGAGGGCTGGAGCACCTCTGCTATGAGGACAGGCTGAGGGAGTTGGGGTTGTTCAGCCTGGAGAAGAGAAGGCTCCGGGGAAACCTTAGAGCACCTTCCGGTACCTGAAGGGGCCGACAAGAAAGCTGAAGAGGAACTTTTTACAAGAGTGTGTAGTGATAGGACAAGGGGTAACAGTTTCAAACTGAAAGAGAGTAGATTTACATTAGATGGTAGGAAGAAATTCTTGACTGTGAGGGTGGTGAGACACTGGCACAGGTTGCTCAGGTAAGGCAGTATCACATAGTCCGTTGTCACAAATTGAAGAAATCTAATACTGGAAATCTTTCTGTGTGGTACTAATGAAGTTCCGTTAAATTTATTCTAGCCTTTGACACCTTCCAGACCACCAGTAGTTGCAGACTGGGCCTCAGGAGTAGCCCCAAAACCAGATCCAAAAACGATCAGCAAACACGTTCAGAGGATGGTAGATGTAAGTATGGTTGACCTATTTACCTTACATATCAGTTGTAGCCTTAGTCTCTAGGTATGAGAAGATACAAAGAAGGGAAAAAATCCTGGACACATTCAAAGCTGTGCTGAGTTTGTAAGCACTTCCATCCTCACAAATAGATGCTTCTGTCTGGTTGTAAATAGCAGCAGTGACCGTGAGGCATGGAAGAAAATTCCTTAAATGGCGAAGGAGCCAATGGGGAGTGTGAATGCTGCTTTGTATACTTCCAGAGTCATTCTTCCAAGAAGCCAGACAGTCCATTTCTATCAGAGACTCCAACATCATCTTATCGGTGGAGTCTGGAAATGGCCTCTCAATGGCTTTGTTACTAGCAGCCATTGCTTTTTTTCTCTTTTTGGGCCACCCACTTTCCTGGAAACCATCAAGTAAGCTCAGGTGATTGATTCCAAAACTGACACAGAGAGAGATGGTAAAGGGGCTCAAGATAGTTGGTCAACATTCAAGGACCACTTCTTGCAAGCTCAGGATCAGAGTGTCCCAATGGGTATGAAATCAAGTAAGGGAGCTAGGAGACCAGCGTGGTTAAACAAGGAACTGCTGGGCAAACTTAGGTGGAAAAAAAGAATTTATGGATCATGGAAAGAGGGGCTAGTCACTTGGGAGGAATATAGGACAGTTGTCAGAGGATGTAGAAAGGCAATTAGGAAAGCTAAGGCCTCCTTAGAACTTAACCTTGCAAGCCAGGTCAAGGACAATAGAAAGGGCTTTTTCAAATACATAGCTAATAAAACAAACACTAGAGGCAATATAGGCCCACTGATGAATGAGGGGGGTGCCCTAGAGACAGAGGATATAAAGAAGGCAGAGGTGCTGAATGCCTTCTTTGCCTCTGTCTTTACTCCTGCAGGCTTTCCCCAGGAGCCCCTGATCCCTGTAGCCCCGGAAGAAGTCAGGATAAAGGAGGAGTTTGCCTTGGTAGATGAGGATTGGGTTAGGGATCAGTTGAGCAATCTGGATATCCATAAATCAATGGGACCAGATGGAATGCACCCAAGGGTGCTGAGGGAGCTGGCAGAGGTCATTGCTAGGCCACTCTCCATCATCTTTGGTAAGTCATGGAGAACAGGAGAGGTGCCTGAGGACTGGAGGATAGCAAATGTCACTCCAATCTATAAGAAGGGCAAGAAGGAGGACCCGGGTAACTATAGACCGGTCAGCCTCACCTCCATCCCTGGAAAGGTGATGGAACAGCTTGTTCTTGGCATGATCTCGAGGCACATCAAGGATGAGGGGGTCATTAAGAGCAGTCAACATGGTTTTACTAAGGGTAAGTCATGTTTGACCAACCTTATTGCCTTCTATGAGGAAATAACTAGGTGGATAGATGATGGTAGAGCGGTAGATGTGGTTTATCTTGACTTCAGTAAAGCATTTGACACTGTCTCCCACAGCATCCTTGTAGATAAGCTGATAAAGTATGGGTTTAGTGATCAGGTAGTGAGGTGGATTATGAACTGGCTGAAGGGAAGAAGCCAGAGAGTTGTGGTTAATGGGACGGAGTCTAGTTGGAGGCCTGTGACTAGTGGAGTCCCTCAGGGGTCGGTACTGGGACCGGTGTTGTTTAATATCTTCATCAACGACTTGGATGAGGGTACAGAATGTATCCTCAGCAAGTTTGCTGATGACACCAAACTAGGAGGAATGGCTGACACACCAGAGGGTTGTGCTGCCATTCAACGAGACCTTGATAGGCTGGAGAGTTGGGCGGGGAGAAATTTAATGAAATATAATATGGGCAAGTGTAGAGTCTTGCATCTGGGGAAGAACAACCCCATGTACCAGTACAGGTTGGGAGCTGACCTGCTGGAGAGCAGTGTAGGGGAAAGGGACCTGGGGGTCCTGGTGGACAGCAGGATGACCATGAGCCAGCAATGTGCCCTTGTGGCCAAGAAGGCCAATGGCATCCTGGGGTGTATTAGAAAGGGAGTGGTTAGTAGGTCGAGAGAGGTTCTCCTTCCCCTCTATTCTGCCTTGGTGAGGCCACATCTGGAGTATTGTGTCCAGTTCTGGGCCCCCCAGTTCAAGAAGGACAGGGAACTGCTCGAGAGAGTCCAGCGTAGAGCCACAAAGATGATTAAGGGAGTGGAACATCTCCCTTATGAGGAAAGGCTGAGGGAGCTGGGTCTCTTTAGCTTGGAGAAGAGGAGACTGAGGGGTGACCTCATTAATGTTTATAAATATGTAAAGGGTGAGTGTCACGAGGATGGAGCCAGGCTCTTCTCAGTGACATCCAATGATAGGACAAGGGGCAATGGGTGTAAGCTGGAACATAGGAGGTTCCACATAAATGTGAGGAAGAATTTCTTCACAGTGAGGGTGACAGAACACTGGAACAGGCTGCCCAGAGAGGTTGTGGAGTCTCCTTCTCTGGAGACATTCAAAACCCGCCTGGACATGTTCCTGTGTGACCTGATCTAGGTATTCCTGCTCTGGCAGGGGGGTTGGACTAGATGATCTTTTAAGGTCCCTTCCAATCCCTAACATTCTGTGTGATTCTGTGAGAGGTAAAGAGTTTGTCGTTGCATCCCTGCTTCATCTCTTTTCCTTCCAAGCACTTCTAATATTGCTAGGTATCCTTTGACACACACTGTTTTGGAATATGTTTCTAAGTTTGGCCTAGTTGTGCTCCTTGCCTTGGGGCCGGAGACAAACAGTAATGTCATTCCACAAGTGGAAATAGGTGTCTACATGACAATTTTGGCATATAAACTACTTTTCACATAACACTGACCTGATGAAATAAATTGTAAACAAAGATATGTTTAATTTTCTGTATGCTTTTAAGAAAACGTATGTGCCTGAAACAACTTTTCTTGTATATTTTTAGGGAAGGTATGATTAGCAGGGATGAAATAATAGCTTACACTGAGGGCTAGCTCAGTCTATTCCAAATTAGGACTTGGCTTTGTTCACAACTTCCACTTAACTTAAGGCCTATGCTGACTTATCTACATTTTGCTACAAATCAAGAAATCATAATTCTTCTTTAGTCTCAAGCAAAAAACCAGTTAAGACTGTTGCACTGTTTAATAGATACTGTGAGAAAGTCAGAGAGGAAATCCATAAATATTTTGGAGACTTTCTAAAGTGGTAATTCGGCCCATCCTTGTTGTAAACTATTCTGCTGTTATCTTGCATAGTCTGTCTTCAAAAATTATGACCATGATCAGGATGGATACATTTCCCAGGAAGAATTTGAAAAGATAGCTGCCAGTTTTCCATTTTCATTTTGTGTAATGGCCAAGGACTGGTGAGTACTTATTTCTGCTTATCAACCTTTGTAGCATCTGGTTTTGGGAGGGGTTTGAGGGTTTGTGTTTGTAAATTTCATTTCTATCATTAGGGTGGTAAATTCATCCTCTTCACCCACAAATAGAAGTGAAAACATAACTGACAAAAGTATCTTCTAAATGTGTTGTGAATGACATCTTGGTGAACTTTCAGCAGTGGTAACCAAGCATATGTAGGAGGAAGAACAGATAATTGAAATTATTTTTTTTTTTATGATATTCAGTATGTACTACTGAAGAACTTTCCTAAGATGAACCTGTCCCTCAAAAACAGAGAATTGGGAAATGTATGTTTTGATCAAATTAAGAACATTTTTCTTAACACATTAAAACATGGAAAAATACAATAGTGATTATTCAGAGGTTCTCTGTGAAGTGGTTTTGAGGTTGCATCACATATGCAGATATTTAATTTATCCTTACAGCTGTGTTTTAAATGGGCAGATGAGCTTCTGGAGACTTTGGGAGCAGTTGACAAGATTACAAAATCACTGTAGTTTTTGGCCCATGGAACTGTTGCCATTATAAATTGTAAAGAAGGATATGTTTTATGCTTTTAAGAAAATTTATGTCTCTTAGACAACTTTTCTTGTTTATTTTCAGGGAAGGTCTGATTAGCAGAGATGAAATAACAGCTTACTTTATGAGGGCTAGCTCAATCTATTCCAAATTAGGACTTGGCTTTGCTCACAACTTCCAAGAGACCACTTACTTAAGGCCTACTTTCTGCGACAACTGTGCTGGATTTGTAAGCTTACTTTTTAGTAAATTATGTTAATTTTGTTTGGAATAATGTCTTTTTTCATCTTCTTATTACCATGTGTCATATACATAAATAGATCTATATAAAACCCAAGGTTCTGCCTATGTAGCTATTTAAGCTATTTAAGATACCCTGTACAGCCCTCTTGGCACTACTATTACCTGTTTAAACATGGCTCCTACGTTGTGGTGTTCGGTTGTCACCAGAGTGTCAGGCAAGACTTCCAAATCCAGAGCCTTCCACTCTGTGGGGCTGTTAGAACTTGTATCTTGATACAGACATGATATGCCCCCTGCCTGTGGCACAGAAAGATTTAGTAAAACTGACTGTCCTGCCAATCCCGTTTAGCTGGGATCAAACAAGGGTGCCGAGATAGAATTCTCCATCTACTCCAGCTCCACAACTTCTCTGGCGGCTGTCAGATCTGTTGATGTGTTCATTAGAGACTAGCTCAAGGTATTTTGTTTGTGATTGAGGAACACACCTCTTATGCTGAAGATGTAAAGAGTTCATATTTTGACCTTACCATTAAAAGGGTAGAAAAGCAAGATATTCTGGCAGGTGCTCAGATCTTAGAAATGAGTGGAGCTTTTAGTGGATTTTTGTATCTGGAGGTATATATCTGTAGAGAAATATGTTAATACGTAGTCTTTCTGTTTGTTTGAATTTCAGCTATGGGGAGTCATTAAACAAGGATACAGATGCAAAGGTAAAGTATTTTATACTTTGTAATTTTAATCTATAATTGATGGTGAATCTCAAAAAACACCTGATCATCCTGAGATCCATTGCTATGCCTATGGACCTATTTAATCTGACCTCTCGGGAAGAGAAGGCTGAGTCAAGAATAGAATCACAGAATCACAGAATGGTTTGGGTTGGAAAGGACCTCAAAGATCATCTAATGATCTAGACAGCATGACAGACAGATGGTCTAGAAGAAATGCAAAGATGAAGGAACTTCTAACTGATACCTCTAACCCTCTGCAAAACATCACTGAATTCAGACCATTCTATTCCAATGGGCCCAAGCATCAGCACTATGAACACTGTGCAGCATATTCACAACATTTATTTTGCAGTTTTCTTTCTCATAGTTACCTGCTTTCTCTGCAACCCCTAGAGTCAGAATGCTGTTGCAACTGAATGCTGCCATTTTCTATTTTCACAATTAAAAGGAGTTTTAGGCATATATAGCAAAGGGATGCCGTTTACCAGGTGTATGTTGTTACAGGTAATGCATGTAGAGAACACCAAAGAAGCTTTCTTCCTTCCTGGGGAGGCAACACTGTGAGAGCTGATCTTAGATGCTACAACAGAGCCACTGAATCATATAAAATTTTGTTTACAGACTGTGGAATGAACTGTCACAAGCAATGCAAAGACCTGGTTGTATTAGAGTGCAAGAGAAGACCCAAAACTTCAGGCGTAGACAGCAGCCCAGCATCTGCTCTTGCTTCAAGCCTCTGCCCAGTAGGACTCAAAGAGCAATTCCATGGTAAGAAAAGATCACATTAAAAAGATCAAAATAGATGATCTTTCCTTTGCTCCTTTTTCTTTTAAAGCTGAGTTGTATAGCATTGTTTTCAGTTTTGTTAGTTAACTGCAGCCTTTTATCAACATATAAACTACAGGTGTAAGTGAGCCTGTACCAAGTAACACCATTCCAGTTCTAGTCTGAATAAGTAAGGACTTCCTTTCTGGAAGATCTCTTGTCATGCTACACACTGTGCGGTGCACAGATTTCACAAAAACTGAGTAAATCTACTGCCAGACTCATGGGAACTAGATGCCATGAACTGAAGAGCTGACAGGTTCCCCTAACTCTCTCACCTTGTGACAAGCAGGTCTTGGTACACTCTAGTTTTTACCACTGTTGTCACATTAAGCAACTTCTGCAGTTACAATTCTGATTCAGATTTCAATGTGGAGTTTATCAAGTCAGTTTACTTACATATCTCTGCTCTAGGAAAACCGAGAGTGAATTGTGTTTATTTTTTACAGCTCCTCTTTGTCCATCCATCTTTCATTTAAGCAGAAATGAAAAATCTACACCTCTCTGTTCTTTTCTCCTTATATCAAACAAGCTGTATAAACTTTGTATATTGTATATTACCATGTAGGCCTCCAAAGGGTGAAGTGTGGTCCTTGAATAAGACCTCAGGCTATTTTTCTTCTGTTTTTCTTTTGATTTTGATGTTCCAACTCTCTCCATACTCACTTTCTTTGAATTTCTCTTCTGCTCTTTGCCTGTATATAATGTTCTTCAAATCTACTTTGATATTAATCTTTTGTGTTTTGTGTAAGATTCATATTGCTGGATTCCATCTTAGGCTTCTGTTAGCACTTATGTGGAGCACAGTGCAGTCAGTTTCTCTTGATAACTGACCATGTGCATCTCTGTGATTGCACCTGCAATCCTCCTCGTGGGATGTCATGCTGAGAGATTGAACTGTAGCGTATGGTCCTATTGTCACCCAGTGTGCCAGAATGTGGTACCTCTCAATGCTATGTCATGTTGAAGAATAAGAATTCAGGTCTAGGTAGAAGGCGTAAGCCTCATCTGTTCATCCATATCCTCATTTAATTCTCCAGAGCCTGCAGCAGCTCCTGGACTGACTTTGTCCTTTCCCCTTAAGTGTTTGAACATGCAGTCTCATTTTGTTTTCTTCCCAACAACAGAAATTACTTTTTCCAAAACAGGTCTTTTTAAAATCCTTTAATTGCATCTTTTGCCCACTGCTTCTAACATCGAATCATAGAATGGTTTGGGTTGGAAGGAACCTCAAAGCTCATCTAGTTCCAATCCCCTGCCATGGGCAGGGACACGTCCCACCAGACCAGGTTGCTCAAAGCCCCATCCAGCCTGGGCTTGACCACTGCCAGGGAGGGGGCAGCTGCAAGTTCCCTGGGCAACCTTGTGGTGGTTTCATTTTTTTTTAACTGCAAAAGTAAAAGTATTTTAAGATAACCTATACAAAAGCAATGTAAAATTTAAAATGTCATTATTTCACCTTTATAAAGTGGATGAGAAAGTTGTATCTTACAGCTGCAAGTTCTGATAACACTGAACTAACACCCAGGTTTAATCACTAAGATCAATGGTCTGTATAAAACCTCTTAGCCGTCTAGAAGTTTTTCTCTAGCTGACTTTGATGGTGCATCTGTTTTCCTATTACTGATCCATATTTATGTTACTGAGACAGGGCAAAGATTTGTTTCAAGAGACAGAGGACTGAGAAACTTCCAGTGACACCTATTTTGGAGAACAATGAACGTAAAATCAATAAAGAATAAGTGCTGTTTTATTTATTGAAATCATGTTTAATTACTGCACTTCCTGTTTTGCCTTTCCTGGGGTAAGATCTTGACTCAATATACCATACATATTCTACAGGACAAGAAGAAGGACCATTTACATTTCCTAATGGAGTAGTGGAACACAGTGAAGACAGCAAGGACCGAACCATTATGCTCATGGGTTCCTCAGCTCAGAAAATCTCAGTGAGACTGAAACCAGCTGTGGTTCATAAAGGTACACAGACTGATCCTGTGCTGCTGGTTCATGATGTATCTCATAGGCAGACAGAGAAGAAAGAACATAGGATGCCAGAGAATCCTTATCTCCAGGCAGTTCCACTGGCCCCACGTCCAAGCCCCATTCTAGGCCGCAAAAAGGCATATGTTAAATGGGAAAACAAGGACTCCAGCCAGAAAATGAAGGAGGAGCATCACAGCTGTAAACTCTCATACCAGGAACTTGAGCAGGTACATACATGATGTAAAAAATTGTTTTACACAACAGTACTGCAAAGTGGTTGGAGGGAGTGGGGTGGTGGGAAGGTGTCACTTTAACTCCACTATAATTAATTGCCACAACAATCTGTAAATGACATCATAAATCTTTAGCCACTTTTAACTCCAGCAATGCTTCACTTCAAGCATAAATTTTAGTACTAGTATAGGCATAGGGAATAAATTTTGAAGCCCTTGTTATGATTACACTGGTCCCTGTCAGTCTTAAAAGTGACAGGTGAGAATGTGAATATAATCCTATCACATAGGACAGGATGTTACTCTGTAAAATGAGTAACAAAGTCATGAATTTCTTCCTGCTCTTGGTGGCCTCTGCTCCCTTAAGTGACAGAATATGCGGGGCAGGGAGGGTGGGGTGCTCTGCTTTCGTTCAACTGACAGTGAACCCCTTCCTTTTTTTGATAACTTTTAAGTCACCAAGAACTTTTGCTGTGTGAACAGACATGATGCCTCTTGCTAGATTTCACCTGCATCAGCTCAGTTGTGGCTCACCTTACTCTACAAGTGTTCTGACCAAGTAGCTATTCATAAGACTGTGTCACCTCAGATTTGGCCCAAATTCAGGTTTGTAGAAACAACACTTTCCAGACAGATTAAATAGACCATCACAGTATCACCAATGCAACTGATGGATGGATCCAGATATGATTATGAGGAACAAAGGTGGACTTATTTTCATACTTCTCTCATTACTATCACTATTCTGAGATGGACCAACATGGAAACAGTCCAACAGCAGGACCACACCCTGATCTTGGAATGATCAGTAACTGAAGTATCCTTTGCTGTTGATAAAGCAAGCTCATCTTTTAAAACAGAGATTAAGATAATTAGCAAGAGTCTTCTAGTACAGACCACTTCTCTTTCAGTCAATAGTACATTCAATATAGACAAGGGTGTGAAGTATGGATGTACTTGTAAGAACTGGTTATCTAAAATGTCACAGTCACATGAGTCCCACAATTTACACTTGAACTTGCTCCCTCAGCAGATCCTGACCTCAATTACTGAACAGCAGCTGATGTTACAAATTAATGTCTTAGATTATTGTACATCAGCTTCTCCATTAATAGAGCAGTAAAGTGTGAGCTGTGTTCTTGTTTCCCCTAGATTACTGCTATTATGAGAGGAGCAGTGGAGGGTAGATAAATGCAGGTTGTGGGCATGACTCTTAGATACCACCTGCTGGAAAGTTTTAAGAGTATACACAAAGGATAGACCAGTGACTATAGAAACGTTCAAATAAGTTACTGGTTCTGTTCTACTGATAAAAGCCACATCAACTTACATTTATGCCAGTCAACCTAAACATACAGCCACAGTCCTGAAACAAATTCAAAATAAAATACCATTCTCTTTTTTTTTTTTTTTTTTTTTTTGTTTAGGAAAGAAATATTCTAAAGGCAGACAATGAAGGTTTAAAGATCCAACTGGAACAGGCACATAAAACAATTGAATCTCTCACAATCCAGAGAAGAAACCATGTAGTTGACAACCTACAAGACAGAGACTGCTCCTAGCAGACCAGAGAGAAAATCTCCTATAGAAAACTTAAGACTGAAGGAGGGTTATGATAAAGCTGCTTTACCAAATGAACTGGCAAGAGTCTGAAGGATGTTAACCAGAAATGTTCTCTTTATTCAACACATTCCCATATTAAACATACACTCCCAAATGTATAAATCCATTCCTTTGACTCTTTAAGGTAATTTAGCATTATCTGTGCAATGGAAATAGTATCTTCTGGGTTTGCTTTTAAAAGGAGTGACATTGTTGCAGAAGTTTCTGCTCAGGATGAAGACTATGTGGATTCTCCAGTGACATGGCTGCCAGCAGCACACCTCGCTCTACAAGCAGCTATTGATAAGACTGTCACCTCAGATTTGGCCCAAATTCAGGTTTGCAGAAACAAATATTTGATGAGTATTTAAGTAAAACCGTAGAAATATTCCATTAAGAGAAACAGTTACTTCTCATTGTAGTTGAAACCAGTTAAAATCATGAATTGTCATATTTATTTTCAAAGTTTAACAAGAATATCAAAATAAGTAGTTAAGCTAATGATATTTGATTATTTGATTGTTAGACTTTAAGATAAACTGACAATTTTTTTAAACCTCTTTTGGAGCTTTAGAAGTCCTGCTGCTCAAACACTTACCTTTGTAAGGTAAACCAGATGAAACTCTGTAGTTTACATAGAATACTGCTTCCATTTTTGTGTTCCATGCCACAGGTTGGAACACTGAGCCCTACTTATTTGGCTTAAGGGATAATTTGTTGTTCACATATGGTAGATATGGGACAAGTTTGATTTTTTCTCTCTCATGTCTAAGTGGATGCCATATTATGAGGGAAAACTGTGCAGTAATCCCAGTGCAACAATTACTGTATTCCAGAGCTCCTAGTATCTTCTGGTTCTAACCAAGGTTTCTGCATTTTCTCTCTCCTCTATTTCACATGCACTTTAGGTAAAAGAGTCAAGATGAGTGTGCTCTTATGTTTGTAAATTTTGTATAGTAAAAGGTGCTAGGGAGGTAACTTAGATTTCTTAAAGCTACCAAGTGTACATATTGTTAAGAGATAACAAAACAATCAAGTTACTGATAAATCTACTTGTCAGAATAGCCAATTTTAAAATTGCATTTGCATTCCAAGAGAATCTGTACACTTACAGTTGTATAAAACTTGCTTGCATTTATCAAACAGGGATTTGTCATCACACGTTTAAACATCAGAAACTTATGAACGATACATTTATCTATGAAGTCCACTTACTGCTCCTCAAAACTTCTAAGTTACAAGTCCATTTTAGATTGAAATTTAGTCAACCTATTAAAATAACATGCATGCTTTGTGTTCCCAGTGGTACAAATGTACGTTCTATCCACAGTTTACAGCCATTATCAAGTATGTGAATGCTTTATTTATAAAAAAAAGTCTATTTGAAACTACTTGCCAGCTTAGTGATTCTAAATTCTTGTTTTGAACTTGGATTGTGCTTGCATTTCCATGTAAAAGTAAAAAGAAATGGAAGGAAATAATAGCAGTAGCTCATTTTCTGTTACCTTACTGTAAATAACTGAAATACATAGGACAAAAACCAGCCGCTGTGAAGATTGTGCAACTTTTTTTCCTCATACACTAAACCTGAATGATTAACAATTAACATGGAATTGCACTTTGATCAATGAAGCAATCAGAATGGCTTTCAGGTCATGTCTGCAAACTTGTTTTGCCTTTTTTCTGTAAGCTTCTTGATTTTTTACTCTATTCAGGGAGCTACAGCAAGGCATATTTCTAATAGGCATTTAGCAAATAAAAGTCTGTTTCTGCAAAAATCAAAAGAAACAAAAGTTGAACATACATACTTTCATGTATTTTAAAGATACCCCAAAAGAGCAGCTAAGACTCATAAATCTTGTGCAGCTAACTGCTCACTTGTGGTCTAAACTCTGGATTCTAATAGAGTTTGTGCGTATGCATATAGTTTGTCTACACTGGGCGTGGAGATGATGAACAAACTGTTAAAAAGGAAATTCCCTAACATCAGCAACTGTTCCAAAGGTGACTCTGTTACTAGGCTTTCTTAATACTCAAAATTGAGTTATGACCATAGATTTGTAGTCTTGAAGGCTAACAATGTTTCTCTGTGTTGTCTTCTTGTTCCAACAAACAATCTGAATGATGTAAAAGGAACTGTTTGCAGCAATGAAGCACCACATACTTGTTCTGTAAAACAAGTATGCTGAAAACTTCTTGCTTCAAAGAAGTCAGCTGATACCTGGGGAATTTCAGAGCCCTCAAAGTACCTCCAGGCTCTCTATTTGCCCAAAGCCCCTTACACTTTTCTCTCTTTTTTTTTAACAGTGGTAGACCTCTCTTATTTCTTTTGGACTTCCTTTTAGCTGCATGAAAGGCTAATAGCAGAAACTGACTACAGGGATACTCCTAAAACTGACAAAGCTACTGAACAAAAATCACTCACATCTGTATTAATCTTCAAGCTGCTTCATGCTAAGAAAAATGATACAATTAAAAGTCACCTTAGCAAACATTGATACTGAAATTTATCTTGTCATAGCTAATTTAAATGAAAAGCACTCACCTTTATTCCTTCTCCAGTCTCAGCTGCGTTTCATGTATATCCAGGAAGGAACAAAAACAAGTGCCCACCCCAAATACCATTTATTTTTTAAGTGGGACTTCTGATTGTTTGAAGATAAAAGTAAATAGATTGAGTAATGTCACAATTAACAAGGCAGGGCTATTGTTCATATTCAGATTAAACACAATTGCCTGTAAAGTAGCTTATGTATGTTTCTGGAAATACGTTTTTGTCACAATAGCAATCTGTTATTTTGTTGTAAGTGATCTCTGTGGCAACTTGAAAAATTTCTGGTTTAATGCTGTTTGAGAAGATTGAAAAAGTGTACAGATTGTAAAGATTTTATATAAATTGTAAGATTTCAGTTTAATATTTATAATAGAAAAATATTAAAATTACACTTCATGCCTCTGAGTTTGCATCACAAAGAAATCTAAAGAACCTGTATTCATCTTTCTTGACTCTGTCATCTGAGACACTTCTGCAGGATTAACCTAGTACCTGAGTCCCCAGTCTAGCTTCACTTTCTGTGAGGCCTGGAAAAAGAGGAACCTGGGTAGTTGCTGATTATTCTTTCAGTATTTTAGTGGCTGACAGTACAGACACCGTTTTGCTACTTACTGTTCCAAGTATTACAAAGCACAGTTCTTCACTAGCACAGTCTCTCACTTTTGTTCACAGACTTCACAGCAGGACAGCCAAGTTTAAAGAAGGCTTCTGTAGTGTCTGCTAATGCTGGCTATGGCACAGGCAGCACTGTAGCACCCTAAAGACTTGCTATTCTTTACCTTGTCGTAAACATAAAAATACTTTATCCCAAATATGTTTTTATATGGGGTAATGAGCATTCATTGGGTTACCTTCAATCATCTGAGGGAGGTGAGGGAAGAAGACATGGCGTGCAGACTAACTCCTGAAAACACAGCTCCTATTTAAATGGGCAAATCTGCTATACAGTTTTGCACATACAAAACAAGTTGTATTTTACTTCATAATTATAGAAATTAACAAAAGGAAAGTTCAGAAGTAATTGAAGGATAGTTTACATAAAGACAAAAGTAATGATCATATCAATCCATGTCATTTTTTTTTTTTTTTTTTTACTAAGATAAAATTTAACAGATTCCTTAGTAATGCCAGACAACGTAATAGGGATATATTTGTGACATGCCCTGTCTATTGAAATTTTCCTATATTGTTATCTACAGCCATCTCCATTTTGGTCTAAATATATCTGTTATTTTTCATTATCATAAAAAGTAAGTTCCATCGCTATTGCAAAACACCAGCAGGAATTCTTCCTTACAAAAACAGGAGGAACATATAATAGTGGATCCAAATCACACTACAGAAGTGATGCAAATAACTTCAAATACAGTACTTTAATCCTCAGTGTTTACAGCTGTTAACAAAAGTGTCTCAAATCCTAAAAAACCCCAACCCAACCTATTTTTCAATTCTTGATCAAACAAAACAATCTTCACATAGATATTAACTAAGTATGAATAAACACAAAAAACGCTCAAACATCTATGTGAAAATCTTTTACTTACAACAGAATTTTTTAAAATACTTTTTCAAGACAAACATACAAAATTTGAGAAGAGGTTTAAATCAATTATTTTCATGGTATTATTGCATCTGTCGATAAATTAAAAGCATATGTTCTGACAACAGAGGACACAAAAGGGTACCTTTATGAAATGTGGTGGTGCTTACTTTAGTTTTCAACTACTGGCTTCACATTTTGGAACTATTTAGGAAAAAATGAAATGGCCAGATTAAAAAACAAAATCTCCAACCTAATTTAAATTTCCATCTTTTACATGGTCTACATAAATAATTGAAATATGACAGACGCAGAAATAATTTCACTGTTAGAATTACGTGAGGGCACAGAGCTAGTCCACTTGATGGTTTACTTCATTCCAAACTGTCCTGCCTGCTACAGTACAGGATAAATGATGAGCGTAAAAGCACCAAGGCGCACCCACATACACAGTTTCAACAGCTCAGCTAAAGCAGTGCAACTTCACATCCTAAAACTGATGAAATCTTTACGCATAGATAAGCCACTCAATTTTCCTAGCATATTTCCTTGGTAAAACTAAATGCTTGACTGCTGTTTAGAAATTGTAGCAAAACATAACACTGGGATAAGTCAACATAATTTTGTATTAAGGCTTTGGTTGTTAAAAACTACTCTCTTCATTCCTTTGCTGACCAACACTTCACCTCCAAGGCCATCAGTCTCATTTGGTACGTCATCAATTTGTGAGCTATTCCAGAACATTAGGCAAAAACCAAACTCAAACCCAAGAAAACTAGTATTATGCTTCCACCTGACCCATGAGGGTCTCTCCAAAAAAAAAAAAAAAAAAAAAAAGGCAAAAGAACTATACTGCTAGCAGCTGGATGAAGTTAAGCCATTATTTCAAGAGTTCACATCCAAGCTAACACGTTCAAGCAAGGAAAACTGCCTTTTTTGTGTTAGGCACCTGCCGCGACCCTGAAGAGAAAGGGTAAGGCTGTATCTTTCACATCACAAGAACCATTCTCAAGTAGACTATAATCAGAGAGGAAATAGCAGGAGAGAAACTTTTGAAGTTTATCTGGATTAAAATTTCAAATGAAAAGGTTGGCAATGGCTGACACAGGCTTTTGAAAGAGAGACTAACTCGATTTTGAACAGAGCTTTAGATTCATACATAAAGCTGCCTATGAAACAAAACATGATGCACGTGTTCTTGAAAGTCTTTAAAGCATATCAAATATGGACACCAGTAGGATATCTGAGCAGAAAGAACTCATAACTGAGGAACATAAAACCAAAATCAAATCCTAAAGTTCAACCTGCAGTTAAGCCTACAGCTACATACTTGAGTGACATGCTTCAAGGTTTCTGTGCTCTGCAACCAGCAGACACCCCCAGGTTTATCAGATGCCTTCCTGAGTCTCTCTGTAGTAACCTGATGCTTATAAATACTCTCATGAGTATAATCATCTCCCTGTTCCACCTCTGTACTCAGGAGTGGCCTCACAGCAGGGGAGGAAATCTAAAAGATGCTGGACAACATGAACTGTCTTCTTTAACTGACGGCTCTAAATTTAATTCTTGTCTATACGTATTTACAACTGTAACTGAATGAAAGCTAACTCCTTCTAGAGTAACACTGTCTGTGAAGAAGGCACCCATACCATATCAAGACAGAGTTTCTTTTAGGTTGTCAGTTAAAATGAAAATAGACACGGTCAAAACTCACCCTTATTCTGGGTTCTCATTACACGTTCTGACCTTCAAACAGTCTCTGATATATTTATGAACACACAAAACAACCTAATTTTATTAGTTTCTATAGAGTATTAATTCAGAATGTTACTTCCATGTGAAGTTCTAGAAGAATAAGAAACCTAATAGAATAATTTTGACCAAAGCCTTAAGGATTTTAACATTTGACACTATAATTTGTTTGTATGTCCCACCTGAAGACTAGATGAAGAAAAAAAGCCTGAAAGCAGCATTCTAGAATCTTATAAAAGCATTTCTATCAGGTTCTTAGGCCTATTTTGTTTTTTCTGCACAGCATTTTGGAGCCGAGGAGTGTATATGCAACATGCAATAAATAGAGAGGCCTGAACATTAAATAATATAATTTTTGTTTGCTTAGAAAGGGTTTTATTCAGTTTTCTGAGGCTTATTTTAAATAAAATGACATATTAGAAAACACCATATGAGCAGTACAAAAAACAAGGACTTTAGTCATCACATTTTAGTATAAAAGTTATGTCAATTAACTAAAAGAATTCAATGAAATCAAGTGGTCTAACGCAATGATTCATATGGTCATACTTAATTCTAACCTAAACCCAAGTTAACGTATCTAAATTCCTGATACCAGTAAACACCACCACTATATTTTGCCAGATGTTCTGTTAATATTTACAGTATTTTAGTATCTTCGGTATCCTCCCCCTCCTGTTCCACCATATGGATCACCATAACCTCCCCTGCCACCATAACCCCCTCTGCCACCATAACCCCCCCTGCCACCTTGGAAGCCACCTCCACCTCTTCCACCACCTCCAAAACCCCCACCTCCACCTCCTCCTCCTCTACCGCCTCCACCCCCCCAGTTGCCTCTTCCACCCCCACCTCCCCAGCCACCTCTTCCACCACCACCTCCCCAGCCACCTCTTCCACCACCATCTTGTCTTTTTTGCCAAGGAGGCATTTCAGGAGGAGGTGGTTCTATCTCTGTTGGTCTGCCTCCACGGTCAGGTACTCTCCCCATCAGAACCTATATGGAAAAACAGGTCAGTTTTAGTTTAAAAAAATAGCAATAATAGCTTCTAGGGAAACAGGGTTCTACTCCTAGGGACAAAGACATGCTGCCTGCTCTTTACAGAAAATATGGTCCCCTCGGTGTAGAGCTTGACAGCAGAATCCCTATTTCCTGTCCTTGTTAATTGCCACAATACAACAGAACTCTGAATGTGATCCCATTTCCCACTGTAAAATGGAAATAACTGCAGCTAGCTAGCATTACTTTTGTGAAATCCTTATGAAGAAAACTACATGCATGTGAAGTATTAGTATTACAAGAAGCAATATATAGATAATTCATCTATAATAGAAAATCTATAATAGAAAAGACTCCTTATGATGCGGCTCTTCTACTTAAAATCCAAAGTTCAAGTTCAAACCTAATCAGCTGGCAAAAAACACAACTGGCAAACTGATGTGCAACTCTAAAAGGAATGCCAGTTTGCCTTAGATTAGCAACTACTGACACTCAGCAGAGAGCTCGAGCAGATGAAATATGCAACATGCCGCAGTAACACTTTTAAAGAAAGAAAAAAAAAAGGGATCTTGACTTTGGTGGATATGACTTAGTGTAAAAAAAGGGAGGACAAAGGTACATAAAACATGAAGTTGAAGAACAAAGAAGTATCCAAGTGGTTCTTTTTGCTGTTGTTTCATATTTCCTAAACTCTCTGTGTGATGAATGTTAACATGCTCTAGTCAGTCCCAGACACCCCAATTAAAGTCCTCTCAAGAAAAAAAACCCTTTCTCTGAGATCCTATAATAATGAAGAAATTTTAGACTTTTTAAGATCAAAACATATTAAAGGGTATCTAAATAAGGCACAAAACTTTAGAAAAAACTGTAAATAAAGGAATAATAAAAACAGGCTTAGTCACCATTTCAATGGTGAAACTTCTGTCATTACTCACAAACTTCAGCTTTTTTCATACACCAGAAAGCAGTACAACATTGATTTATTACTCTAGCCAAACCAAATAATTTTACTTTGCAGGAAAATGACACTTCCACAGAAACTTTTGTGATTTAATATACTGATAAACTAAAGATCCTGGTTTATGAACTGAATAACATAATCGTGGCAACAAGTAGCCCAGGGACTGTTACCAGAAAGACTTAAACATATCCTTATCTTGCGGTGTGCAGTTCCACTGAACTCAAGAGGTCATTTACACACATACGTGTGCACGCACACATGCCACCCCCCTTCCCCCTGCTTCTCATCTAGACTACTGTTTCATCCTGTTGCACGACTGACTGTGCAATAAGATAAAAAAGAAGTTGCTGCAGTTTATAGGGATGCTGTAAACCTCCCTTTCTTAAAGCACCAGGTATCTTGCAAAAATAAATGAAAAAATATTAAGCAAAGAGTGTAACTCCAGAATTACTTTTCATAGGTCTGTAAACTCCCGTGTCTTTATCACATCCCAGAAAGAAAAAGCATACCTTGTTGATTGCACAGACTGTATTTTCCCTTGTTGATCCACTACTTGTTCTTATGATCTTTGATAAATCTTCTCGAGCAGCAAGAAGGTGAGCTAATGTAATAGTTGACTTTGGAGATAATGCGTAGCGCTTGGGCTGATAGATTCGTGCTATGTCATCTGTTTTTACCTAAATGATAAAATCAAACACAACTTACTTGCAAGGCATAAAACACTCCAACGTACTTGCTGTAAACCATGTATTTGGTCTCAGTAAGTTTCAATTTGAACATAAGGTGTAATATCTAAAATCTAAGCCATCTTACAAAATACAGTGCCAGTTGTTACTAATTCTCTTCATATCGATGGAGTTATTGTACAAAAAATGCTGCTGGTTATGTTTAACTGATGCTGAAACTTAGCGCCATTGCAAAAGAAACTCTCCTATCCACTAGCATCAAATAGATTGATGTTTTCTAACCTATCTAAAGACTAAAATTCAAGAGTCTAAACTGCTCTCTCAAAAGCTTTACATAGCCATATTCAACAGATCACTTCTAAATGTGATGAAAACAGAGCAGCTTCAAAGTAAGGTCAATTTGTGGAAAAAAAAATTAAAACATATCGATGCAGCAAAACACTTTGTGCAAGCTATGAAGTGAGACTGAGAACAGGAGAAAAGATTTTTTCCAAACACACTTTCGTGTTTCATTTGTTTAGTAAAAAAAGAAAAGTAAAAACACTTCCTGGGAACATCTAGAATGATCTTCAGAGTAAAAAAAAAATTGATCTTGTATGGACCAGACAGGTGCTGTTCTTTTACATGACTGTTCTGCTAGGCAATTACTACAGCATTTATGGATCCATTTCAGTCTGCAAACATACCCCTCTTGGGGACTGAACAAGTAAAAAAAAAAAAAGCTAACAAATTTTAAAAGGACAACAATTTGCCTCATGGCTTAAAAAAAAATTAAAAATATCTAAATCAGAACAATGCCAAAACATTTTCAAATCCCCAAAATCTTCTTGGAGAAGTAATAAACAAATCTTTCTACAAGAGAAATAAGGAAAAAAAAAGATTAAAAATTATATGTAATTTTGAATATGTAACCTGGTTATTTCTGTATCGGCATACTATTTCACTTCAACAGTCTTTATAAGACAAGAAAATGAATCATCTTACTACTTTATCATCATTTAAAATCTCTTTATTGTTCTGTTGTGAAAGTGTATTGTTTTTCACGTTGTTTGAATGGAATAATATCAAGTGACTTAAAATTTTAGTCTGCTAGTCATCAGTTAACATCAACTACATTTTAGAAGTATACTTTAAATTTGAAAATATATAGTTGCATTGGTACAGCTATAAGGAAATTACACACGTAGGGACATCTCCTGTCTTCTGTGAGCTAAATGCCCTCCTTTTCCTTTCTTGCAGCATGAAAGAATTCACAACCCCTGCAGAAATTAAATAGCAAGCCATGTGCTAAGAGAAGATTCCTTTGGAAGGAAAGTTGATCTTGCAGCTCATGAGGAGAAAAATCTGCCTCCAGCTTCCCACATGTATATTCATCAAATCACAAACTTTTTTTATCTTATCTCCTCACTCTCTTGGATAGAAACAATATATATTTCTAGCTCAGAAATATCAGACTGGTTAAATCACGACTTTTTTTAATATACAGAGTGCTAGGAAAGAGTACAAATGAAATGATCACAATTGAAATTATACCAGCAGAGAAAATTCAGAGGTGTGGTTTGGAATTTTTAGTCACCTGAAGGATTACAAGTAATTATGCGCTTTTCTCAAACAAGCTGCTATTCAAATAACCTGTTCATCTGACATCTGTTTATTTGGTAGCTTTGAATCCAAGGAAGGTAGCAGACACTTTAATCTCACAGATTTTATGGGCAGTCACTCTTGGCACCCAATCTATGTTAAGACCCAGTGCTTGTCTTCCTCTTGCATCAGCATGAGAAATGCTGAGGTCCCCCTTTAGTTTACTTGATTGGAGGGGGGTTGATAAAGGAAAGAAAAAGAGGAAATGTGAACTTATTAAAGGGAGAAACCCCAACAGAGGATGCTAGAATTTGTAACTGTGAAGCTATAAACAGTCACAAAGGATGGACTGTGCCACCTGGTCAAATCCTTCCCCTTCCTCAATATGAAGGACTTGGATGTTACAACCCGGGATGAGAAATTGGTTGGAAAGAAGAATGGAAGTGTATTTACATGGTATGTATATTTGGTAGAAAGACCTGGGGAATTGTAGCAGACTCCCACCTACAGGAAGCAAAAAATACAGCAAGTTTACCTTTGCTCTATCTGACCAGCCAAAAGACTGTACAGTCACATCTAGCCTCTTCATTAACATCCGTCGGCGACATTCGTACTCACTGCGAAGAGCATCGTTGATTTTTTCCAATCTTTCCTGCAGTGTTACAACAAAAAATCGAAACACTCAAATCAATAAAGTTACAGATGTCAACATAAAGTTAACCTCATTAAGCAACTAAGACATCTGTCCCCAGGTGACCACTATAAACTATATAAATTAAGGGTGCATCTGTGTAGTGCTACAGTAGTACATAGATACAAAATATTTTGGAAGTTAGTAAGTGGATGAATCAACACCAAGTCTGTTTTATAACATTAATTCTGGAAGTATCTGATTAGCATTGCTAACATTTAGCAACTGAATATTAGTATTAATATTTAGCAATAGAACAGTGACTGTAAAACAAAGTTAGATGAAGCCATATGCATTAATTCATTAACTTTGACCATCCTGTTAAATACAGAAAAGAAAGAGAAACTTTTTTTTACCGCTTGGTCAGCATTCAGAGGTTTTGTTAGCAGTGATTTCCCCAGATGGTTATTTTGAACTTTTGAGAGAATGTCCTTTATCTGAAACAAAACACATGCTTCTTCTCAGAACATAAATGATATTTACATTTATTTCAGCACAATTTGCTACAATCACTATATAGCACATTTGGTTTAGCAGACTCATAAAACCAGATACACATCTTCTGGCTTAGCATCCATTACAAAAAGATTTCTTGAATGCTTTCACTACATGACCAACCTACATACGAAAACATTTTATGGCACACCATTTCTCCTCCCAATTATAATAGACCAATATCTATATGGCAAATTTATCAAGTGCATATAGGCAGCAGGACTAGTTAAATTACTCATTTCACTTATTACTAAGTGTTGTAACTACAACTAAGAAAATGTAATAATTGGAAAGTAGGAGTTCTGTTGGCAAATTCCAGACTTGGCTACAAAAATCTGGTGACAGGTGCTAGTATGAAAGGCAGGAGATGTGATAGGTATGCAGTCATTCTCTCACTAAGTTCCTTCTAATCCTACAATTGTTTCCATTTAACATTATGTTTAAGACTTTTGCATTCACTCCAGATCAGCCTTGCTTATGCTTCCTTCCATTAGTTTTTTGCCCTCAATAAGCAGGAATGTATTATGCTCTCTCTTTTGTCTTCCAAACGCCACTGCATTCTCTTCTCTCATTACAAGAAACCTCCAACTCCTCTTCTTGAAGGAACACACCCAGACTACTGAATCTCCACTTTACTCCCTCACTCCCACCAGCAGGACTCTGAGGGCAAATCCTACAGCTATAATGGTGAAATAAGCTGAGCCGCCATACAGTTGTAGAATACATCATCCAGCCTTGACTGACAACAGGGATATGAGCACATGAGCTTTGACAAACACCTGTCTGCCACAGGACAAAAATGCAACCGATGTGAGAATCCAGGCCATGACCCACATTCCTAAACATGGCAGCTGCCCTCGATTAAGAAGGATAAGGAGTTTAAAAAACCCCACTCCCCGCCCCCCGCCCCCCCAAAATCCAGAAAGAAGTCTGTATGTGTGAGTGGGAACAATACCAAAAGCAGTGTCCAGATAAAAGAGCAGTGAAAACATACTCATAGACATGTAAACCAAATTGTAACAGCCAAATTATTCTCAAGTTCTCACACCGTCAGCTGTAAAAAGCAAAGATGGATATATATATTGCCTATTTGACATACTCTGTAGTCAACGACCTTGGTAACATTAAATATTTACAGGATTGCTTTGGAAGTTTAGGCACTCTCTAAAAATAGTTTAAAAACAAATCAGGTACTGAATTTGTTTGAGACAAAAATATTGACTTCAAAATCTGCTGTATAAAAATACAATTATTCCATTGTTACCAAACAAAGCATACCTTTATGTATTAAACATGACATTTCTCAGCTGTTTTAGAAGTCTATACTCCTTTAAAGAAATTTAGCTCACATTCCACTACCATGTTCCATATACTTATTGATTATCTTTGGAGCAATAATTTTTATGTTTACCACCATTTGCACGCATAAACTTCATATACGCATGCACCTCCAGGGTTTCTAAGACTTGGAAAAAACCTGACCTGGAGAGAGGTATCATTTTATTAATGTAAACTAAGCTATCAACACGTTAAGGAAGGTACATTGTCTTAATTAGTCATAAGGTGTACTGCACAATTGGAGAAAGATCACCTAAAAATCTTAATCACAAAATAGTTCTAACCCATCCTCTGCCTTGCTTCCATTTACCTGCAGATCATTTTAATTTCACCATTTACCTAACTTTAAAGACATTTTTGTTTGACCTTTACATCTGGTGAACAGGACAACTCTTTCCTTTTGTTCCCTGCAACTACACTGATACTTAATCTACAGGCACCATTATGACCATAAAAGTATTAAACACTAACAGTTAAAAGCAACACACTAACTTAAATATGAATAAATTTTAGGAAGTATTTCCAAATATTTTTAAAGATATTCTTCTCATACTTCACTTAAATGTTATTTTAGCTTAGTTTGGATTTAATTTCCTCAGTAACCCTTTGTAGCTCCTTTTCATTTTCTACTATTAGGGGACTAATAATGAGGGCAAAAAAAATTTAGAAGTCTTTTGAATAATATCGTATTAAGAAGTCTTTCAAATAAACAGTATTAGAATACCACCTTGTACTTAAGTGTGAAATTGACACTATCTTGACTGGAAAAAAAAGCCAGATGTGAGCATGAGTTACAAAGTACAAAACTGGCACAAACATTTCTGAATCTTTGATCAATATTCACTTAGAATTTATGGGGGTTTTGGTACTAAATTTCAGAATGCCTCCCAGAGTTACCCTTTGTAAATATACTTTACAAGGGAGCAGCATCTTCAAAAAACAACTAAAAATTTACTATTTTTCAGTGCTCTGGAATAAAATAAAATTTATTTAGTGGTGCTAGGAGCCTGCAATACTGTCAATTCATCTCTCACATTTTCTTATATATGTTGATAACCACTACCCCAGTTTATTACAGGAAATGCAAATTTAAAAGGTACTTCCTATGGTGGCATATTCAAAGTTTGAGCTACTATAAAACTCAGTTTGAATGAAGAAACAACCCTGATTTTATACTAGCCTTCTAAATAAACTGACAAATTATTAAAAACAATCAATGTTCTAACGTCCCATACCAAAACACAATGTGTGATCTGTCCCTTTGGTAGATTGCTGCTGCACAGCCAAACTATTCTCAGAACTATTCCCACAGCTACTGACAATGCTGAAGATGCTAGACAAAGAGTAGACATGTTGAAATGCTGCAGAGACATTTGCAAATTCAATAAAAATACTTGATTAGTATGCAAGTTTCTATTACAAGTGATAAAGTATGATACTAAAAATCAACAATGCAATTTTATTCAGAACCTAATAAAATCAGAAGCAACAAAGTATTTAGCAATAGAAATGAATCATGTTAAGTGATTTTTTGCGAAAATTTTTAAAAAAAACAACAAATGGCACTCTGAAAAATTTTTTTACTAAGCCAATGAATTCCTATTGGTGGTATCGCTATTCTAATGCAGCTATACCTACAGATGTAGTGTCTAACACTGTACTGTATCAAAACAACTCTGAACCCTTCCTATATTAAAGTAAGGGATGAAGGACAAAGAAACACATAGTAGAAACTCTACAACTTTACTTCCCCTGAGAGGCAGGAAAAAAATCCTTTGCTTGTAAAGGATGAAACATGCAGAGAACAAATGACACTATTAATTTGGAGTCACAGAAGATGAATGAACTAGTTTTGCCACCTTTCTACACTCTGGAGTTAGCACAAGTGGAACAACCACTGTGGAACTGACAGACCTGAAAGCCATTGCAAAATAGCCCAGACAGTATTATTAAAAATGAAACAAAACAAACCACACTTTAGATTCTGTCCATTTTTAGTACTTATGAAACTGCAACCGTTTACATAAATGGTAACAGTAACACCCTACACAGTGATCCAAGCCTATGAACCTTATCTGAAAGGAAATCTTGGACTCTGCAAAAGTTGGCAGATACCAGGAATCTAATAATTGAAATAAAACTTTCTAGCCCCTCTGTGTGTGTGTGTGAAGGAACTGGCCCGCCAGGTCTGGTCTTGCTGCCCTGCCATTGCAGAACTAGAGTCCTACCCCTTTAGCGTGGGATGACACTAAATCTGTACCCAAAAAGTGAAGCAAGGAAGTGAGCAAGGAAGGTCACTGCCCATGGCTGCAGCCTACAAACCCACACAGATGCAAACACAGCTAATACTGATCGAGGGGGATCAACAGCACTAGACAAGTTTCAATCAATTAGTTATTAGCTTAAACTCTGACATTTTAATCCTCAGAAAACAGTGCTAGAATTGTTTCTTCATCTTTTCAAAAATCTTTAATGGAAAGACTGGAAATAAAGACTTCATTGGAACTAAATACATCGAGCAGAGTTAATAGTGCAGGAATAAGCATTTTCAGTGTCACCTCGATGCTGCTTTTTATAAATTAATCTCTTAAAGGTTTTGTCTTGTCACACTAAAGATGTACAGGTGTAAGAAAACCATGCAAGTAACAGGCCCTCTGCCCAGAAGCTCTGAATGTTCAACTGCCCACTGACCAATGAGAATAGGAGGAAGGAAAAAAGAAGGATAATCATGTAAAATTATTAAACTCAAAGACTTAGCAGCAGAGGGAGATTTATTCCATGTATCTCTCATAATTTTTAATGAGGATTGGTCACCCACTCCCTCCCCAAATACTAGGGAGAAATAAAGAGCAAAACTTTTAGCTGCCTGACAGAAAAGCTAAATTCCAGCCCAAGACCCTATTTGCATTCTGCAGTGAGGAAGTCAGATTAAGGATCACATCAGTGAAACAAGCTAGAAACTAGTGGGACATGACTGAAAAAACTATCCTGTTGAATAAAGTCTAAGTTGGCTTATTCACCAGCTATTGGCAATTCAGGCATTTTCATCCTCTTCTGAAACGAAGGAAATGGCACTAACAAATCAATACTTGTAATTAAGAAATTCATAAACTAAAAAGGAAAAAATTAAGTTCTGGATATTAAATTTAAATACATCTCAGAAATGACCACAGGTACACGCATGCACAATCAGACAGCACCCAAAGTCTCCCGCTTGCTGCAGCACATTTGAACAGGAAAACTATGTTACTTCAACTCATACCTTAAATTTGCATCCTCAGGGAAATGCTGAAGTACTTCACCTCATAACTAAAACAGTTAAACACTAAGCTAGCTTTCAGAATAAAAATTCCTTTGAACTTGTGAAACAGGGCTTTTATGGATTAGACTGTTGTGCCCTTAACTCAAAGATGAACGCTTACAAGGATAATGCTTACAGTTTAACAATAGAGAGAACACATAAAAGCCCATACCTTTTGTTCCACATTGGTTAACAAGGGAGGAATATCAGAAGACGAGGAGTTTGGTAGGCCCAGTGCATCACAAATAGCTTGCACCTCCTGATAAATTTCACTGTGCTTTTCCAAATGAGAGCCTTTAATTTTCTTGCTGTGCAATATCTTTAAAGCCTGAAGTTCTGTACTTAGAAATACTAGAGAGAAAAGCATCATAATGGCAGATTTAGAGACACTTGAATATTTCTCCATCCACATTCTCTTACATAAATACAGTATATACATTTATAATAAGACCACAAAGAAAGGGAGACACTTTCTCAGTTCTCTCCTGGATCAGTTTCCCATTCTCTATCTGAACTAACTCTCACCTGACTTCCTACCTTCAGTCTACACATCGTATTTAACTGCTTAACCCACTTCTGCCATCAGACCCTTAGTTCCTTGGCTACTTTCATATTATCACACTGGTTCCTGCTGCTACTCCTTTGTCCAAGTCCAGCTTAAATCTAGACTTTGCCTCTCTCAATTCTGCTTTCAGCACCTTCAAATCAAGAAGCATTTTCTTTTAAGCTACCCAGAAACCTCTCAGAAGCACAGGAAGCAAGGTCTCCGTTTCAGCTGAGGTGCAACTGGATCAAGAGAGGGATCAGGAGGCCTCAGTAAGTTGAATTATACTTCACAAAGAAATTTTAATTTCTATGAAAACAGTTTTCTACTAGTTTGCCATTTTCCACTTCTGCACAAGTGAGCCAATGCATGCTCAGCTAGGTTTTAATGATGGTACACATAAATACACATAAAGAACTAACGTAAATTGTACAATAACGATAGAGCATGCATGTAAATTACTGTATTATAAATGGGTAAAATGGTTATAACTTACAGAGCAGTTTAAGACAATCTTCCTTCTCTCTTAATCTGTCCTTGATGTCTCCAGATATAAGTGATGAATATGGACAAGCCATTTCTCTCAGAAAGCCACTTATCTCAAGCTGGAAGCTCTCTATATCTTTATCACCTATGGGAATAAATAAGTGCAAAGCTAATGGCTTTTTACAGAAACATCAAACTGTAATCTAATTTTCTTAACTTATATATTTAAATTGCAGGTTTCAATAGCCCAGACAAAGATTTACTGCCTACCACCCTAGTACCATTTTCTTTCTTCTTCAAGTCCTGCACACAAGCAGACAAGCCTTTTAATAGCTACAGCAATATGGTACTCATGCTTTGAACGAGAAAGTGATGCTTCAGCAGTCTTTGAAGACATTAATGCAAATGAACATCCCTAGGCACCGAACAGCTTACGTCACAAAACAGCACAACAAGGTAATTTATTTTCTGATTAACAAGCTACAGGAGTCATAAGCCCACTATTTTCAACGGTTGCTTTTAGTTTTCCTACTTTTTTGTGAAAACATAAGCAACATAAAATCTCATCCAAGTGCCAGCACCCAACAGAAAGAATCAAGTAGTGCTAATGAGCAACTCATGTACCTACAGACAGTGCTGAACAGAACACTGCATTGCACCAACTAGCTGAAAATACCAGGCACTGGAATTTAAGCTATCAAAATATGATTACCCATAACAATCAATCACTCACAGGATGTATTAATGTACTTTTTATATGTAAAAAAACCCCAAAGCACTTTTTTTTTTTTTTTTTAAAAGAATCTTCACAAGACAAGACCTTAGTCTAAGAGCCACATACATGCAAATATCAGCTGCAGTTTGGCTACCTTTCAGCTATCTTCTAAACTTAAAAACTGTAATTGCACTATAAGCTGAACATCACGGGTCTAAACCCACTGAACAAACACTAAACTGCTTTAATAAATTAACATTCATATACCATCTGTTGAAGTGATGCTTTCTTCCATATTACAAAGTGACTTTATTTGGGAACCTAACCAAATGCAAAGCTCAAAAAATTCTGGTGAAGACAATCCATTTTCTGCTGCTTTGTTCAGGGCTTCCTCCTCCAACAGGGGACCTGTGTACCTGCACAGAGAGAGAAATATTAGTGATAGGAAGCAAGTTTAACACAAAATATAAACATTTTAGTCATTTTACAATATGGTCATTAGTAACCACACTGAAAGAAACTCATATTTGTAAGCTACTTTTGACAAGGACTGATTCAGACTTTCTTTTAACACATCAAGAAATGAGTGGTAATTTATAAACAGAATCATAGAATCACAGAACAGCCTTGGCTGGAAGACACCTCTAAGATCATCAAGTCCAACCATCAACCTAATGCTGCCAATTCCCCACTGCACCAGAACGGTTTGGTAGAATACAGGAGGCGGGCGTTTTCATACATCACATGTGCATGTGAAAACAAAGTTCCATGTCTCAATACATGCCAAGCAGACAAGAATTCAAGTACGAACTCAAGTGTTTAGTCAAGCAAATTTCCTTCCAACATTAACAGCTCACAGCCCTAGAGCACTGGCAAGAAGATAACTGAAAATCAAACTGAATTTTAATTGTTTCTGCTCTGCTGCACCTGAAGCAGGGAGGCAGGCAGGGAAGAACGACCTGGGCGGGCAGCCCGGCGGGCGGCAGACCCGGACGCCCCCGCAGAGGTGCTCCCCCAGAGCCGCTCCAGCATGACTAAACATCACCGCTTCTAAACCCTGCGGACCCCAAGGAACGGCCCCGCAGCCGACCTTCCTTCGTCTCCCCCCTCCATCACACCCAGGGCACGGCCAGTGCAGAGGCCCCGACCCCGCTGGGTCCCCCTCCGCCGCCCCCGGCCTCCCGCCCGCGGCGAAGCCACCCCTGTGCGCGCAGGCCGGGCAGCGCGGCGGCGGGCTTCCCCTCGGCCCCTCGCCCCGCGGAGGAGGAACCGCTGCTGCTCCCCCTTTACCCCAAGGCCTCCAGCGCGTCCAAGATGTCGCACTCCATCTCCAGGCCGGGCGCAGGCTCCCTCATGCCGGCACGGCAGCTCACCGCTGCCCGCCGCGCCGCGCTGTGCCCTCCTCAAAGCAGCCCTCCGCAACCTGCGCCCGCCGCTGCGTTCCGCCGCCGCCGCAGGCCCCGGGCCCGGCCTGAGGCCCTGGGTTGCCCTCGGCCCCGCGGCCGCAGGGTACCTCCGCCGCTCGGAGGGGCTGCAGGGCCGTGCGCTGCCCAGATGACCTTCCATGTGCGCCGGCCTGTCCTTCCTCCCTCACCGGGGAGCGTCCGAGCTCTCACCCTTCCCCGGCGGGCTCGTTTGCGGGCCCTGCGGCTGTCCCGCTGCCCTGCCCCGGGTCTGGCCCCGAGCACTGCCCGCTGCCGTCGGGAGAAGGACCCGGAGAGACCCGGGCCGCCCCTTCGGCCTCGGGACAGGGCAGCGTGTGGCTCTGTGGCCAGCGTGGGGTGACTCCTGCTTAAACAACGTTAAAGTCCGATTAATAGAGTGTCCAATGAATAGGGTGAGAAAACAAGATACGCAGAAATAGACAGAAATAGACAGAAATAGACAGTTTTCTCCCCCCCCCCCCCCTCTTTTTTTTTTCCCCCTAAAGCTGTATCTTCATGCTACTCACAGTGAATCATCACTGTACAGGTGTTCTGCGAAACCGAGTGGTTTTCGTGTCACCCAACATGCATGCCAAGAAAAAGAACTGGGAACAACTGGAAGGGAAACTAACATCACACAATCTATCAAAACTAGAAAGTAATCTGGTAATTTAAGAGGTACTATGTGGTACAAGCAGGTGGCAGCATTATTCCCTGGGTCTCTCTGTAAATTTTGCTACATAAATGTACTTTGCCATAAACATGCTTTGCTAATTTGTTACAGGACCGTACATAAACTAGAAATTTCTCCTACTGTCTTTTGATAATGGCATATATACGTGATAGCCAAGCACATGCATCAATCGCTGTTTTAATTCCGCACAATTGTTTTAAAAATAATCCTAACTTTTCTGTATAGCAGACATATTCCATGTATGAGGAAATACAAGTCTGAATTGCACAAATTGTGTCTTGAGACCCACAAGGGAAATACATTTTTGGTCGTGATCATCTACTTCGGTTGCCTAACACCTTCTTGCAACTTTGCCATTCATTCAGTCTACAGCTTTCTCCATGCTCATTCTCAAGTTTCCCATCCCCAGGGAAGGAAAAAAAAATGTGATAAAGCTGACTAAAAATTCTTTTGTAGCAGCCTACTCCCATGGGAGTGGACTTTGCCCATGCCTTTTGCAATATACAAACAACACCAAAAGAAGAGGTCTGAGCATACAGCCATTACTTTCACTTGAAAGGTGTATGTGGCTTCACCTAGTTCACCCTAGAGCTTTTTGCTTTTGTCAGGATTTCTTTTTCACTAGTCTGCCAGTTAGCCATCTCCCTCAGCAGTCAGGGAAGTCCCAGTGCTGGCACGAGGAAGGAGTAGAAATGAACAGCCAAGGTTAGAAAATGAAGATAGCACTGGATCAGTGCTGACTTGAATCAACTTGAACTGATATGAAATGGCATCTCAATTGAGCATGCAGCTGCAGCTGTCAGTACCTCTCTTAAATATGTTGGAAAGTACCCTGAGTTGAAAGCAAGGTGAAGATAGGAATTCAGGGGATAGGTCTTCTGCCAATTCATATTAAATCACTACAATTACTAGTTGCCTGTAATCTTACTAAAACCCAAAATATATGATTCAACTGTCTATTGATGTTAAATAAAGGTAAGTCTCGACCACTTACCAAACTACTCATATAGATACGACAAGTCAGATGTTGTTGTGCTGTTCAAAATTGCCCAGCTTGCAAACGGGCACCACGCATTCTCGTGCCTCCTCATGGCAAGGGTGGGGTGGAAGGGTCCTGCTTACTGCTGGGCTGCGCTGCCAACAGAGCAGGCTTCTGGTTGCACACGGTGTGTGCAATCTGTCTGCTCCTAGTAGGGAAAGTGAAACTGCCACAGATACACTAGCTGAATGCTTTGTAAGATTCAGTCGCTTTGTCTTTCTCATTTGCAGCACAGAAATTAAAAAAAAAAACCCAGATCTCTTGTATTTGAATAAGGATGAGACACAGTCTGTTTCAATGCAGAAGAGGTACAAATAATCTGTAGTACCAAGAAACAGTTAGCAATTACTGACCACTAGAGGGGATTATAGGAGTGGAGAAGGAACTGAATATACTACATAATAAACGCTTTCCTCTAACACAAGCTTGCCTACGAGCAATGTTGTACTGCATGTGCACAGATTAAAAATGATTGAGAAAAGAGAGCACTGTATTCATGCCTAAGTCAATATAAGAAGTTTATATTAATCGAGTTTAAACCAAATTGATAACAAGTTCCATCAGTGTAAAATAATACAGGCTAAACCTGTTCAACTTCCATCTATAAAAAACCACTAGCCATTCTTTTAACCTATTACAAAGAAAAGCACTGTTCTTTAGACTTGCTGACATTTAAACAAGTGTAGCTTGCTTGTTTAAAACAATGTGAAATTGCTTTTAATCCTTCTGTAAACTCCCTATCTTTAAGGATGATTTTGGAGCACCATCCCAGGCAGTATCAACTGAATTATATCATTATGGATATGTGGACTGTGAGTTAAATTGATCTATATATAAATTGCGTCAGTCTTGCAAATAAAGTAGGTGTGAATGATGGGTATACTAACTTCACTGAACCTGAAAGGATTTATACTAGCTACAAGAATCCTGCCCATCAATTTAAGGGCTACCTTACTGAAATTGAAGCTGGTGTCCCGTCATAAACATTTGATTTAGAAATCACCCTTCTAACATCTCCCAGATCAAACCAAGCCACCTGAAGTAGTGACACTGAAGATTTCAATCCAAAATGAATTTTCTGGAGAAATTATGCACGGTGATAAATTCTGCAGAATGAAAATTTCAATTTCTTGAAAATGGACTGCTCTTAAACTTTTCCCAGGGCACATGTCTCTGCACAGATGGTGGGGGAGAGATAAGAACTAGACAGTCATCAGCACTTTGCATAATGACTGCAACACACTACTCTTTTTCCAGTACTTGTCCAAGGAGACAGCGGCTCTTCCTTATCCTTGAGTTGGAATAAAATAAATAAGAGACGGTCTAGCTCTGTAGTGTTACAGACTTGCACATAGTTGAAGTTGCTCAGATTTTTGTCATTTACTTTAGAAGGAGTAGGTGTGGGGCCTAAATATTTCAGTGAGATGTACTCATACCTTTTAGCATCACAGATAAAAATAAATAATTCCTTGCAGACCAGGCATTTTCATTTATTTGCTTCCGTGTTTTTCTAATGGTGCGTTATAAGAGAAGTGTTATGACTATTGAAAGAACTTAGATTTCTTTTTGCTTAAGTGGAGTCTCACATGGAATATATTCATACACAATAACATAGCAAGAAAGGTGTTGACCATAAGCAGCTTTATGAAAGGGAAAGCTGAGCGACTCGTGGAATTGCCAGCACCTTTCACCTCTATCAAGGGACTCGATTTAATTGTCTTCTCACTACCGAGACAGTCATTACACCGTGAGGATTATTTACTCCTGAAGTTTCTAATGGATTTTTTAAAAGAGAAAGTGTCCAGATGATTTCGTCTATAGGTGAATGTTTGCTTGCAGAAGAGGTTGCTGAGTACTGGTCCTAATTTTGTGGACATTATTCCATTATGAATGAGACTGAAGCCTCAAACTAGTGCAACATATTAAGTGAGCAAAAAAAGACAGATCTGCAGTAAGTCTGGCCCCTGCTACAGCAAATGTTCAGCCTGGCAGGACAAAGCAATGAATATTCCAAGTTCATATTTCTCATTCTTTTAAAAATAAACTGTGCCCGTTTTGCTCTTCAGACCATATGGCATGAATCATTTCAGTGAAGCATTCATCACATCATGATTTACACTGACATTATTTCTTAGAAGTTAAGTGGTGGGGCTTCACTGTGAGGAGCTTTGTGTATTGCAGCCATTCTCTGTTCTCTTTCACATGTTTCACTGAAAGGTAATGTTATTCATCTTGACTCAAAACTAGAGTTAAAAGAGTGAAAAACCAAGCACAAAGTGTTCCTGATTTTAGGTGTTCTGGTTGAAAATTAATCTCCTCAGAAATGTATACAAACATTTATTTTAAGCTTTTATACTCATGTATGATGTAGTCATAGGTGGCTGTTTGATACTTACTCTGTTTTCAGTTTGAGAAAGTACAACAAAGTCTTATGATAGTTCTTATGCAAATACCAGTTTAATTAAAATATGCTGAATATTTAAATGGTGAAGAAGGTAAGTGAGCAGGTATGTGAGTTGCCTGAGAGGGATTCTCTGAGGTGTGAAACCTGCTACCGAGTCCACACAGCTTCTGTCAGTAACACTGGAAGGCTGCAGAGTTCTCCAGGAAAGCACGTGTGCGAGGGCATCACAGGCACTGTGCTGCCTCCATAGGGAAATCAGTCATGTGGATTTGCAAAAGCTCCCTCTTTTAGCTCACAACTCTTTTTGGTTTTAGAACTACCTGTTTCTTTATTCCATGGATTTGCCACAGTTAAGTGAAATTTCTGTGTTTTTTCCCCCTGTGAGCTTCTTTCTGATGCGGAGAACAGAAATTGGAGAAAGGAAGATCTTTTGCATATAGTAAGACAATATGATTTCTCTGCTAGTCCTGTAAACAATGTGACTTTGGGAAATCACTTAAAACTCTTTGTCCTTCAGGTGTAAAAAGCAGTGTTATCTGGGTAGTAAAGATGGTATACCAGAATAAATAAATATTTCTTAATAAATTTAGGAAATAATAATAACCATCATTGTCTCCTCAACTGATAAAATGTAAAGTATCAGAACATCTATCCTAGTTAGAATGAACAACAGGAAACATTGGATACTATTAAATGATGGGAATAGTTTACTTCTGGAAAAAAAAACCCAAATCAAAACACCATAAAGTGGCAAATGTTGGGTCTTGAATGTAAAGCTGAGACTTTCAAAGTATGAGCCATCCATTCCACTGGGGCTTGACTCACAAGTCATACTTCACAATTTGTAGCAAAACGGGATTCTTAACATATTGGAATAAAGATTTTTAACAAGCTTCCATCTGTTAAACCAGCAAGTTGGCTTGGTCTGATCATGCTTGCTGTTTTAATAAATAGCCAGCATCATTTTTCAAACTACAGCTTTCAAATTAGTTTGGAGGGTTTCAGCTTGCACTAGTTGTGGCCAGTCCTGAAAGGTTTACATTGCTTGTACATTTGGAGGAGCTTACACCACAAAGAGGGCCCAACCTCACGGCCCGGTGGCTCAGAAGAAAGGCGTAGCAGTGCCATTTAGGAAGGGTGGGCTGAGAAGTGACCTCAGGATAGCCACTTCCTTGACTAATGGTATTGCAAATGAGACGTAATTGGTCTCAAACAGGAAGGGAGTGAACCACTAAAGTCCGAAAGCAACTCCCTGTCTGGAAGGTGTGTTTGCCATAGGAAAAAAAGCTACTCTGTTAGCACGGGAAAATGAACTGAGGGCATATTTGTCTTTTTGTTGGGTCTTTTTTTTTTTCAACAGTACAAATGAAAATGTCAACAAAGAATTGTGCATGAAATGAAATTCTTGCTTTTCCCTCTCTAAAATAAGACACACTTCTAATTTAAAGGCTTCAGTAGTGCTACACAAGCAGTTTTCAGGGAGCCTGGTAATGGAAAGGCTTCAACAAGCAAGATTAGAACTCGATGGTTTGCATTCTCTGACAGAAATTCCCTTCTAGGTAGGGAATAAAGCTCCAAATTGAAGTGTGACCTCAATGTAAATCAGCATAGAATTGTGATGGTGAAACTATAAACAGGTTTCTCACCTCAGTGTATATTAACTTGAAAAATTATTAATGATGTGTCAATAATGGGTACTTATTGATAATCATATCAATAAAAAACAACAAACCTTCCCCCTAACTTACCTGGCTAACACACTTATCCCAACACTCACTTCTACCGAATTGCCTTTCTTTTCTATTCACTGTATGTGAGAATCGAGAAAATTAATTCAAAATCCTAAATGGTTTTCTCTGGAAAATAGACATCAAATTAATAACCTTCTGTACTTCTGCTCGTTAAAAAGGAAAACTGTCAGAGTTTGTGCATAACATGACTGAAAGAATCTCAAGAGGAGAGAGGCAACAGGAGACTGTGAGAGGGTAGGAGAAGGGACATTTAGGGTATATATATTTTTGATCATTTTATATATTAATATTAAAAGTTAAAGCAAAGCATCAGTAAAGTTAAGATGAATGCTTGTGGTCCAGAGTAAAGCATTCAAAAAGCCATCAGAGAGAAATCAAAATGGAGAGGTGATTAAAAAAATTACTGAATATTAACAGCTAAAAAGATACACTGCCTAGAAAGGCTGAGCATGATTACTTTATGCCCCATGACTCTCAAGTCCTGAGTGTGAGGAATATCCAAAATAGGAAGTGGTGAGGATTTAGATGCTGGCCTCCAACCCATATCATTAGAGGTTTTCTTATGAGAAAACAGAAAAAAATTAATTGTCCAGTCTGTTGTCTCTATCTTCTCTGCTTCTACTTCCAAACTCATCAGTTTCTCATGCATGCTTTCTTGGAGTGTTTGATCCAGACTTTTTCTCCTCTCTGTCTCAATCTTGTCCTTATCCCTGTTCCCCTCATGAATTTCAAGAGACTGCAAAGCACAGGAAGTGCTAAAGGTTCAGTGAAATGATTGCTTAAATAAACTAATCTATGTGAAGCATCTGAGCCGACATGGCTGAAGTAATAAAAAATTGAGTAAATTAGAGAAGCATAAAGTATTTGAGCCCAAATGATTGAAGTCTGACAATATTAGAAGCAATTAAAAATGTATGATGTGATTTTTAATGCATACAGTCTTCCTCTCATGGAAAATTTAATACAAACACACATATGTGCACACATACATACATATATGTACGTATATATAAAAGGAGGTCACTGACTTATATTTGAGGTTGGGGGTAGGTTTCGGTTCTTAGGCTCTCTCTTTCAAATGATTCACCCATGTACGGCTTTTGCAAAAAGTTCTTAACCTAATTCTATTGGATTCTCCTAGAAAAAGGAGATATTTTTAGAAAGGTTATTTTTCTTTGCCTTGAACTGCAGGCCTTTTTTTTAATAGTAACTCAGCCTTTTGGTTTTCTTTCACCCCTTTCACCCCCTCTGTTGCTATTCCTTGAGAACTGTGGGTGGCCGATGAAGCAGTGAACATCACATGATGTCACTTAGCAACCTGATGTTCATAAATAGCAACAATCATTTTTCTAATGGCTATTTTTCCCCATCAGGAAAAATGCTTAGACCCAGTCCATTCTGACAGTGCCAAATTCTTCCTCTGACCTCCCAGCATATTTATTGCTTATGTTTTCCTTTTTAGGGGTCCAATTCCAAATGATAACATCATGTCTGATGCTCTTAGAAGGCTTCTAATATATTTCTGAGCTTACTGGTAATGTCTAATGACGATAATTGTTAGCACCCTTGAAGCTCTTTAAGAATAGTCTCCTTTCCCTTTCCCCAAATGTCTGCATTGCATAAATCTCAGATGACCTCAGCATACTCTTGGTGAGATGAAATCAGAAGGGTCATCCACAAATGACTTTTTTTTTTTTTTTTTAAAATGCCTTTGGGGAATACTCAGGAAGCTCAGAAATTTTTCAGTTCTTTCAGAAAGAATCTGGCAGGATTTTTGTGCATCCTCTTAATATTAGTATAATCCTTTAAAATATTGGCTATGCTCTGAAGGACTGCCTTTGTTAAATGACAGATTTTTGCCAATAGTATACCTTCGCATGAATTATTAAGACAGAAACCAAAAAATAAGATTATAAACTAGGAAAAGTAGAATTGTGCAAGCCTTTGAAAAGGATCTTGCAAAAAATTGCTTAGGAAACATAGAAAAATTATGCAACCACCTAAGCCCAGCTTGTCCCCAAGGAGATCTCTGTCTGAGAGCACAGAAAAAACCCCAAATCCTGTCTGTGGAGCATCAGTTCCCCTCTCCCTAGCCATATGGCTGCTCCTCAAAGAGTTGGGGGCTCTGTAACTGAGAAGAGGGAGTAATGTGGGTGAAACCAAGACACTGTCATCATGCGTGACGGCTTCCACAAATCCTCCAGCTACTCTGTAAATACTCTTCTCCCTTTCACTATTTGCATTGCTAATTCATACACCAAGTAACTAGTGGCTAAACCTCACAGACAGGGAAAATTATCTGGAGTTCTTGCTCCCTTTATTGTGTTGGGTTTTTATTTATTTATTTGATTTTTAAAAATATTTAATATACTATGGAACAGAGAAATAAGAAAGACTTAACTTCCTTTTTATTTCCAAGACATATTTTGTCATTCATGTCTTCTTTCTGTGGACTGGAAAGGGGGTTTTCTATAAAACTGGGGAGAAAAAAATCTACATTAGAAACATTTAGCCCATAGAGCTCTATACAGCTCTCACATAGCTGTACTATCTCTTATCAGCAAAGTATTGTAATCTAAGCCACTTCAGGGATATGGGCTCATATCTGGAGGGTGACAGCAGTAAAACTGCTATGAGCAGTCTTAAAATTTCTACTTTAGTGTGTCTGATGGAAGCCAGAGGAATAGAAACTGTGAAATACACCACTTCCTATTGTTTGAGGGAAGTAAGGACAGCGGTACTTAATCAACAGCTTTCAAATAGTCTACTAAAACCTTTAAACTCAGCTTAACAGGAGAGGCAGATAGAGTGATCCCTGTAAAATATTCTTTTCTACTGTTTCTTCCCACAAGCAAGCAAAGTTAAGACTACTGTCATCCAAGATTAATTCATCCAAGATGGGATTTGTTGTAAATTATGCAGACTGAGAAAATGAATGAGAGATTATGGCCTCTGCAAATGCATTTTTACTCCCTGCCAATGCAAGATATTATTTTTTAAAAAACAAGCATTTTTATTATTATGTACATGATGTGATTACTCACAGAAATCATCACATTCAGGACATGTGCTGGCTGGAGACATAGGAAGAGCAAGTCCTTAGCCTGATTACTTCCCAACATATTTTTACCTCATAGTCCTTTTACAAATTATAGTGTAAATTAGAGCTGGAAGACATAGCTAAATGAAGGACAGATTGCAGGGTGTAACAAAACTAACATCATGAACAGCTATGAGCTGCAATGAAGATGATTTAAGAAGGAGGAATGTTTCACGCTGTTTCTATGTCAGTAGATGGTGCTCTGTATAATATCTACATACACAATGTATGTGCACAGAGTGGTTTTATAGACAGTGATTATTAGGTCATCTTCCTTTAGTGGAATGGAAAGGACTTCTGGGGAGAAAAAGTATATTAAATTTAAATTATTTAGAATTTTAGTTATGTTACCTTAAAAACATCCTTTTTGCACCTCATTTTTCTTCTAACTCCTCTCTCTGTTCAGGTGTGTTCTTAGAGGATTTTTGCTTCATGAGATCTTCTGGCTTCTGCATCAGCATATAAGATAGTAAATAAAAACAAACTAGTAAATAAATTTGCTTCACAACTTAACTGATTTGCTTTATAACCCCCATACACACAGCTACATGTAGCTCCATATGTAGATCCATTTAGCTCCTTATCTGAGAATGATATTCCTTAAGTCCTTCAAAAGCTCCATTTTAGTAATAAACTTAATTTTAATATATTTTATGTTAGCTCTTGATGCTGATCTTCACAAATGATCATTTCCCTTATTTGTTCCCATCACTAGGTGACACCTATACATGTTAGTATTGATTAAGAGTTCTCTTGTAGGAGGCTCATTCTTTTTATTTTTTACAATATAGACATCCATTCAGACACTAGACTACCCAGACATTTTCCAATCATAAATATGAATAAAATAATAAGTAGTGTTGAGACACAACTGAACCTTGAGGTATGCTGTGTCCTATTGGCTTTAATAAGACGAAGAGTTCAGCACCTTGCAAGACAGGAAGCTCTTTGGGAACCATTACAAATCACAGCATGTACAAAGTATACAAGTTGTCAGTGGCCCACTCTAGTCCCACGATGACAATGGAAGAGCTCCTTTAAGACAAATCGAGTACTCCGTGTAGGCACCCAAGGATCTTTCCACCACTCATTTCTCACACAGGGTTGGTGCTCCTTGCTGTCTTTCTAAGCATAAAGATAGAATAAAGGTAGTGAAAAATTATTTTCAGATGGAAAAAAATGGTTTTAGTTTGTTATTTCACTGAGACACTGCTGTGCTTCAAGAAGAAAAATATGGTGGACAGAAGGGAGTAATCGGGATAACATGCTGGAGCTGAGTTTCCAGGTCAGTTTTCAGCTCTGTCAGTCTTCTTGCACACAAACTAATAGAGGTGCTCAAATCTTCAGCTAGGTTTTGTGTGCTGCCAGCTGTAATGCATGCCCTAAGTGCCCAGCCTATACTCCATAAAGCACATAAAGACTTAGATTTCGAAGGGTGAAGTTCATCTCTTGGCATAGCAGATACATGTTTTATAGAAAGCAAACTCCACTAAAGAAATTTGTCAGGGCACTGGTGGATGGAGCCGTCACCCAGGAGCAATCACACCAGTGCTGATGGGGACCAAGCCTGGGACCCACAGCCCAAAGAGGTCACTCAGGCTGAGCCATTAGGACAACCCTGTATGCCCATCTTACTGGAGAATTTATACTCCAGATTTAGGTAGTAAATCAAGAATCATGGATAAAAAAGGATGAGGAACCTCTGTCTTGTGAATCCTGGCAGAGCTCCAGAGCTGCCTAGCAGCTAGCTGTTTGATATGGTTGCAACTTGATGCACCTGTATGTGTGTCCACCAAATAACATAACTTTACAAATGAAATACTAGGTATTGGTGACTTCAGGTGCCTTTCCATGTTGAGTAAATAAGGCAACTGAATGTGTCTTTAAGTGCCTTGAGACACTTGAGGAAAAAAATCCTTGCTCTGAATTTAGCCCACAATCCCTATGAGACATAGTTGGCTGTCCATGAAATGGGAATACTATCGCATCCTTACTTCCTGGAATTATTGCAGAGGAAACCACTTGGTGAGACTGAGAAGAGTAGAGGCAGGACAGCTGTACAGAAAGGGACGGAGGTTATTGTATTGGATAGAATAAGACACTTCCTTAGGAGATAGATGTCAGGAGAAAATATATTTTCAGTCATAAATGTTAAATAAGTTTCTTCCTAGATACTACAACTGTAGTAAACATTTATAAAGAAATGACCAACTCTAGAATTAAAAGGAAGATTAACAGCTTTAGTTTTATATGCTAGCAGCCAAATTCTTCTCTCACTTTGTGGAATTCATCCAGGCTTCTAGTCTCTAACTTTAGTGAGTTACTCCAGATTTAAACCAGTGTAAGCAAGGGCAAGTTAAAAATACTTGTGCCACAATTGGCCTTGGAAAATACATTTCTCCATGATAGACGTTAAACTGACTGCTGAGGCAGACAGCATGTCTTGCCCATAATCATTTTTGTATTTGCTTCTTTTCCTCAGTCCTTAAAATGAGTTCATGACTTCATGACTCTAAGAGTAAATACATTATATAATGAATACACTTTTTATTCAGTATTTGGAGGAAATTAAAGCAAATGTTGTATGTAATAATACTGCATGGAAAAAGCAATGATAATTATCTGATGAGAGAGTTAATATGAAGGGCACTCAGTTAATCCTGTGGTCTGAGGTAAATGGCAGACAATCAAGTAAATCTAATTAACATCATAAAACAAAGACAAACAGCATTAGCCCACCAGCTTTTGGCAAATCTATTATTTTCTTCAGAATACCATTGCATGAGAAGGTTAGGGTGTATATACTCAAATAAACCCAATTCCATAAATGAATTGTCACGTTGTACTGCTGAAAAACATATCAGTAAAGACCTTTTGTTCCATTTATAGAATGTTGCTTATATGGATTTCCTTTTCATTTAGAATAAGAAAGGTGTTTTTTTTGTTTTGAATGAGTCTATCATGCTTTAGCCAAATTTGACCCAGACTTTCAATCTGCACTCTTGCAAGCAAGTCCTTACTCATGCAGACAGTCCTTTGGAAATGAGTCTTGCCTAATGGTATTTCCTCCCCATTATTCTCGTAGATGAGCATTGCACAGGGAGAGGGGGATTAGTGAGAAAAAGAGTGAAACCACAGAACCATTGCAATAATAATGATATCATATTTCAGTGCAGACAGTTAAATGAGAGCAACTTTGCTGCTTTAGGTGGACTTCACAATTTGCATCAGTAATCATTGAAGGTGAAGCACCTGGGAAAAGCTCCTGAAAACAAGTATATTTTATGTGGATTATATTTTTGGCTGGGGTGAAGGATATGTGAAATTTCCTTTGGGGTTTTATAAAGCAAATATACATAATATACAGTTAAATTTGAGTTCTTGTCATCCTGTTGTTTCCTTCTGTTGTTCATTAAAACCTGTAGAACTGTATATCACATGTAGATAGTCTTTCCATGAATGTAGCACTGTGGATAAACATTATGAGATGTACTTTGGACATGACAAAGATCGTTTTTTCATGCAGTTACACTCAGAGACATGGAATATCAGAGGATGGACAATACAAAACCTTTTGAAAACTGCCTATTTTTCCAAATTTACATAGGATAAGTGAATGGGACTCAAAAGGGTTTTTTGAAAAGTGAGTATTTCTTTCCCTCTCCACAAGCCATCTGAGGTGAACAGAGTTTCATCTCTCAGATGAGGACTACCAGATACAAATAGCTACCAGCACGGTGAACATGTTAGCTTGTTTTTCCTAGGCAAAAAGGATAATAGAGTATTTTGACAGTACATATATGCTCCTTAAGAATAAGAGTTCAGTTATTTCATTATGTTGATAATTAAAGGGTAAAAGGAGTAAAATAGGGTACCCTGAATCCTTGTCCCTCTGCAGTCCTAACCTGGCAGGTGGCCTTTCCCAGGGAGAGTCAGTAGGGATTTTACCATATATACGATGAGTGACTGGGAAGGCACGTAGAGTAACAACTGTCCATCTCTGGGAATCTCTGTTACATTGTCCTGTAAACGTGCTCAATTTTGCCTTCAGTTCTTCATGTAAAAAAGTAAGAGGGAGATAGGAGGAGACTGGAACAGAGAACAGGTTTTCTGCTTTAAACTTTGGATTTGTGCAAAATATTGGGTGCTTTGACCATGATTTATGAAATTCCATGAGCATTAAACTTCAGAATTTTGTTTTGTTTTGCATAGATGTGACTATGATGAACTTTGATTAACCTTGTGTTGTCATGTTTTGTTAACTGTATTGCCCTTTTCCTGTTAATCCTTCATGTTTTGTTGTGGTTTTTATCCTAATGACACAGCATTGTCTAGTTAGATTTATACAAAATTTATCCAACTATTAGTCTTTATTGTGAACAAATAGAGTAGAAAACTCACTATTAAGAAATAAAGCAAGTTAAGAGGGATATGTGCACATAGTAAAGAGGTGGCATGGAATGACAGGAAAAGGGCAGCAGCTTTAAATTAAGAAAGGAAAATGATGTAATAATGATTAAACCACAAAACAGAACTCCAACACAGTGAATGAGCAATGAAAATAAGGTAATAAAAAGGAGTACTGAACTAGCTCATGAGACATGTTATTACAGTGAACATTATGCTAGCACTGTTTATTTTGCTTAGCATTATGGCCACCTTCAAGGTTGCTATGACAAATGTGTGTGAGCGTTTAACGGAAAGTGAACATTTTTTTTTAGCTAAGAAGGCATCCACCAGCTCTCTGCCTACTCAATTTCCTAAATTACATGCCACATAAATTTAAGTTTATTGGCACTAGACAAATGTTAACATTAACCACTTATGGATTAAAACAATTTTGGAAATATTCAGTGTTTCTCTGTTGACACTCATCAATCCTTACATTGAAATCCATGCAGTTTATGCAGTTTTGCTTGAAAAACGTATTGACTCAAAACGTGTAGCACAATAACAGCACCTAAATGAGAACTTCTACTAGTTAAAGGGCTGATCTAGAGATAAAATGAATATATACAGTTTCTACTGGCTTTAAGGGAAATTGAAGTTGTTTTCATAACTGGCCTTTCAATGACATTTTTTTTTCATGGCACTGAAAGAGTCTTATTCATGAGTGACTAAGTGACACTAAAATTTATGCAAGCTTCTTACAGCAGAGGGAGTAAAGGAGGAAAAGCACAACAGGGTTTCTCCATGCAACTTACAAAAACATTATCAATGTGGTTCATTCATTGAGCAATGACAAACTCGAGGGCCTATTACCAGCTGGAATGGATGTACTGGACCAAATAAAGAGAAGTGGAACTGGGACAACCACAGTCTGAAAGTGAAGTGAAAATAGAGCACCACAAGGCCATTGGAACACAACACACAGAAGGGTCACACATTGACAGTGCTGCTTCCTAGGCTCTTATGTAGTGATCCAATTTATAAAGATTAAATAGGTATTTGGGAGCTTTGGTGGCATAGGAAGCAGGCGAGGGCTTCCCACCTGGCTTGTCAGGACATGCAAGGGGGGTGGCAGAAGGCTAGATGAGCCTTGCAGCATTTGAAGCTGTGCAGGTAGTGCTTAAAAATGTACTTAATGAAAACACTAAATGGCAGGAGTGGGATCACAATGGAAGTTCTGAGGCACAAAGAAAAGCAAGTGTGAAAAAAGAACATGAGGTCAGGGAGCCCACCTAATCAGACCTCAAAATTTCAAAAGAAATGGTTCAATTTCCTCTGCTGGGACCTCAAGCTGAAGGTACACTGCCATCTGACCTGATAACTAAAGAATTTTGTGATATTATTGTTAGAAACCTTGATACATGCTTTCTCTTTCCTGAAATAATGCTTAGGAGAAGGTTTTTTTTGCAAGTTTTTTCTTTGTTCCTAGAGGATGATCAATAGAAAACTCTGTCATGGTCTGTACATCTTAGCACAAGATTGCAATTTCATTGTTCATTGAAATGTAACTCTGTCACTGCTAGACTAAGAAAAAACATCAGGAAGCTTCAGGTCACACCACGGGAACCTGTAAGACTAGAAGCGATATCGATCATGTTCTTGTTGGATGTTTGTTCCCAAGATTCAAGCTCGTAACAGATCTCCTAAAGAGCTGGCCATGACCCTGTCAAAAGCAGCATGCAAACAGAGGAGACACTTCTACAGGTGTTCCTAAAGTTGATGTCCTTCTAATGCTACAGGTGGCAAATAGTATAAGAGCCTAATCATGTACATATGCTGCCCTAGGAACACTGTATGCTAGCAAACAAGTGACTGACAACAAGAAAAAAAACAAACCCCGCTTTTCTGGGCTGTAGAAAAGCAGAATCACCTGGCTGTGGAGATTTTGCTTGAGATACCACGTTCTGTTTCAATATGGGAGTGGATGTTTTTGCCATTCCTGGGGACATGCTCTGCTCCACTGAAAAGAAACTTTTAATGCCATGTCCCTGCAGAGTGCTGTGGGAGATATTTGTGTCGGTAGAAGAGCTGGAATGGCTGTGATCGAGTTGAACGCCAGAGCAGAACTAATGCAGGGGTTAAGCAAGGTTGAATACCAAACTGCCAAGGTAAACACCATCTCAGCTTTCTCATTCTAGTTCATTAACGGCTTGAAAAAATGGAAGTGACCTTATACAGTAGATGTTTAGAATCAGCCCTCAATAACTCATCAGAAGATACTTCACCTGAAGCCAACTGTTAATAAGCCATTTTAAGACATTGTCTACAGTGTGATCTAGCTGGCTGATAAAATGCTGCTTGCTCATTGACATAGCTATGGGATGTAAAAGTCTTCAGCAAGCTAAAGTTTTTGGAAGAAACCAAGACTGTGCACTCAGCGATTCCTTGCGTTCACCACATTGTATTTGAGCCCAGATAACTTTTAAAGCAATTTTAAATCCTAAATGCCTAGTAACTATGACTGCTCTAAATTGCTATACTCCAGCATATAAGGCACTTGAAGGATGCTACCAAGAAAAAAACCATTTGGGAAGAAGCTTTGCTTCAGTCCTGATTTGCCATCACAAATTACTGTCACCTGTCATCTAACAGTGAGTATGACAAAAAGAGAAAGGTAAGACACTAATTTTTCAGGTATTGTGATACACGATGACATGGCACAGATGTCAAAGTTCCACCAAGTCCTGGCAGCGTGTTGACCAAATGCTCTGACAGCCAAGACTTTCATCTCAAGTGATGTTGTGGTAGTATGTCAGTCACTCTGTTTTTGCAGACATGAATCACTCATGATGTCAACCTTTCCTAAATGACCTTTGCAGCACATGGAAGCAGTTTCATTTAAATGTGCTTACATCCAGTTACCACACACATAGTTTTGAACTGGGCATGCTTAAAGATCTTTTCTACAATATAATCATTAATTACAGAGTGAGACTTTTCACACATGCAAAATTTTCAGAAGGCACATAATCCCACAAGAGGTTCACACACATTGCAGGATACAGTTTGACCATTTACAAAATCTGTATCACTTCGATATCTTGCAAAGGACAGTTCTTTAACCAACAGCCTGATAAGGAAGCTTACATTTGTTAAAGGTTAATGGTAGTAAGACAAACCATCACTGATTTAGTACAAGCTACTTGTGAATTGAAGAGCAAGCCTATATGGTGTTCTGTCCAGGTCTACAAAAAGACTCCATTGTATTACCTAAAGGTTGCCTGCTCCATAAAGGGGAGAACCTCAGAAGATTAAAGGTAGATTTTTCAGGTGCAGGTGCTTAGGAAGATAGTGAAAAAATACACATCAAGGGATCAGGGACTTGAAAAAAGCAGTTGCCAAGTGCAGGTAGCTTTGCACTTGGGCTGTAACTGAAGCCTAAACCCTAGGGGTATGTTAGAGGTAATTTCTAGATCACACTTCAGCAGATATATAACCAATTAGAAATACCTGCACCGGACAAAGCACATGGTAAAGGTTAGTTTGGAAGATCTGAAACTACTCTAAGTCCTCTAGAAATATAAAGCTGAACTGGTTGAGCCTGTTCTCTAAATTCTTCTAAATAACAGTAACTGTCCTAACATAGTGTTACAACACATCTGCTAGAATTCTCACCCTACTTTTCCCTCTAAATGTAAATGTATATGTTAAAGAAATTGAAAGGCAGAAACACAGAAGCTGAAGAGAGAATGGAGATAATGGTTGCAGTGAAGGAGTTTCAGTAGATGTGTAATGGGCCACATGTTCAGGGTGTGAAGTCAGAGCGAGTCTCACAGCTCCAGTGGCTGACAATCATAACTCTGGTGCCTGTGTGACCTTACCTTCTGCCCAAAGGTGTATTGCTGCAAGACTGGGGAGTGATAGCATGGAAAAGTACAACCAACATACCTGCTCCCATCTTCCCTAAGTTTACTTCCCACCTTGCTGGAAGGAGAGTCCAAATTGCTTTACTTTTTTTTTTTTTTTTGTTTTTGATCTTGAGGCAAAAACCTTCTACTTACACTACTGTAAGGCCTGAAGGCAGTGCTTACCAAGAAATGAGATCTGCAATTAATAAATATAGGAACACAATACTGTCAGTGATCAGAACTGCCACCACACTCATGAATGTTTGAATCAGTTCAGAGATATCAGGCTGAACAAAAAAGGACAGAGAGGAAAGCAAAGAGGGGACAGGTCTAAAGGGAAGAGAGGCTTCAAGAAATGATTAAGCCATTTTTTGGAAAGACTGGTAGATCAATGGAGAAAAAAAGCTACAGAGAGCATGATGTCATCAAGGATAGCGCAGGAAGGACTTGAGTCATGATCAGCATGTTACTGAGTAAGCTGACGAGCCAGAGTTACCTCTTCAGAACTGGCTGGAGGTAAGCTAGCAGGCATCCATAGACAACAAGATCCCTGACAAGCAAACGATGCCGTTCAGGTACTTTCGGATTTTTTAGGAACAAAAAAAAGGCCAAGGTTTTTAGAATATTTCTAAATTATTCTAAACTTTGCAAGAAAGAAACAGGACTAAGAAATGTGAACTGGCAATTACATAGTTAAAATTTATTCTAGTAACCACTTGAGACAAATGTCTGTCTAAAACCGGGATGGATGTTTGTGTGCAGTAACACTACTTTGATTTTTTAGGAGAGGCATGAAGGGGAATGACTCAAACTTCTCAACTCCCCACCCAGCCTTTGGCTCTGGCTACTGAGCACAGTATAAATTTGGTAGCAGGTACAGGGTCCCAGTGCCACAGCCATTGCTAGCTGCTAGCTCTGCGTGCCTTAGGATGCCCATGTCCAGTCTCACCCTGCTGCTGATGCTTCAGTCTGACTATGTGCGTGTGCCTTCAAAGTACAATCTGCTCAGGCATTTTTGCCTGGCTTCACTCAGGCAACTTGCATCAGATTCCAGCCAGGTTTTAGAGATGCTGAAAATCTGGAAAAGGTTTGGAGGGCCTGATTTCTTCTTCTTCTTTTTTTTTTTTTTACTAAACTATCTTAAAGTTAGTTAGCAACGCTGAGAAAACATTTTCTGTGCCAAAAGAGCATGTGAAGCAGCTGTTCAGTACTTATGCAAACACCTGTGCATATTTTTAAGCTTACTAACAGTTGGAATAGCTTTCCCCCTCACCTCAATACTATGCTAATACCTATTAGTTATATTGAAGCCTTTGTTCATGAAATATATTCATATTTTAATAATTCTGTCAGTAAAAAATATTGAGGTATAATGATGACATGACTAAAATGACAGTCTTTCTATGGTACTTGAAATATTCAAGCATTAATAGTAGGATTTGCCTCCAAATCAGAGACCAGATTTAGCAGGCACAAAATCGCATCACTTTTCTGAGACTGCTCTCTTGCTTCTCCAAAATCTCCATTTTCTTGAAAAACAAACCACAGAATTACTGATGCTGTGACTTCTGGAGATCACCTAGTCCAACTCCACCTGCTCAAAGCAGGGTTGGTTTGAGCAGATTGCTCAGGTACAGGCCTAGGTGTGTTCTGTATGTCTCCAAGGATGGAGACTCATCCACCCCTCTGAGCACCCAGCTCCGAATGCACTAAAGCCTTCTGGACACCCCTTCAGAACCATGACTTTAGAAATATAAGTTTATTTTACTAACATGGCTAACACAGAGATGTCTATGCAAGTCTGCCACAAGCTAAAATTATTCAGAAGTCTGAATGCCACCACCACCACGTTAGAACAGGGTGTTAATTGAAATGTCTAGAGAGCAGTCAACCTCCAATATCAATCAATTAGCTATTCATCTGTGCAAATCCCAGACAAGCACTATTTACCAAGAGAAGTGTTCTGTACTGTGACTTGGTGGATTTCAGAGACAGTGCCTATTATGGAAGAGCCAGGACTTGGACTGTAACAGACTTCACGTGTTTACAATGAGGTTCAAAGGCCTTGGGGAAGTCAGAAGCTGCACAGCTGTATTCAGAAACTTTGAAACCTCTTGTGAATACTGTATCATTTGTCAAGTCATCCTGAAGCAGTTAACTTCGTGAGCAGGGCTCAGATGATGCTCCTCTTCCTCTGCTCTCCCTGTCCATCCCTATTATTCCACACACACAAAATTTAACCTGCGTCCCACACCATACCTCTTCAGCTCAGCGATCACCATTCTCACATCTCATGCCTCCATCAACTTCCAGGCGTCTAAGAATCCATTGAAGACCATCAAGACCAAGGAAGAAGGAATAGTCATTTGATCATTCTCATGACAGAAGCAGCCCTGAAAGAAAAAGATCTCTCTCCTTCATAAGCAGCATTTTTAACACACAGCTGTAATCTTAAGGAAAACAAGAACAGTGGATGCTGCACAGCTGGTGGCTCAACAGCATTTCTCGTCCTGTTGAAGGCCAACAGTGACAACCTTCCCAAACGAATTTGTTCCACCATGTCGGTTTCAACATACTTTCAACAACTGTTAAAATTATTTAACTGTATGACTGATGTCATTGTTAGGGCAAGAGGGCAAACCGAGAGTTGTTCAGAGCTTCAGGGTTTGTTTTCCCTGCTCCCCTTGGAAAGTGTTGCCCAATAACATACGGGAGAGTTCATCCCGTTACCTATCTTATAGACAGTTATATGCAAACAGGTAAGAGACAAATGAAAATTTAGGTAAAACCATATCAGACTCAGAAACCAATTCTTTGGATTGGTCAGCCTGTGGCCCACATAGCAGAGAAAACATCTCAGCATTACCATATTCAAGAGAGATGCAATATTTCATACTTTTTTGGCCCTTGCGATACAACTTTTAAATACTATTTATAATAGGCATTCAGTAATCAGCAGCTATAGTCATCAGATGTACACACAGCCTGGAAAAACTCTATATGCTTGCAGAGAAAGCTGAAGAAGACTTCAGACAACATAAAAGGAAAAAGGAACAAGTCATGAAAAAGAACTTAGGAAAGATCAAGTCACTGTAACCCTTCCCTCATAGGCGATATAAAGCAACAAGAGAAATGCATCTCGGCACATTGGCAGGTACGAAGGGATGGCTAGCTCTGGCAAAGTGACAATGATAGCTGCTGACAGCTGTAATATTTACTTCAGAAATAATGAAAATAGTCTCATATCCTCAGTTTGAAAGAAATAGTTCACTACCCTACTTGCTGTTTATATGGGATACAAAATGGCATTACCTGCAGTGGGGGCTAGGAGATCTTTAATATATGTAAATGAGTTTGTTTCCTACAACTGTAGGAGTGGAAGGAGAGAGCTCATACAGGAATGGTTTGGCAGATTGCAGTCTTGGAGTAGGGGAGATTAGACCATAATTCAAGTTTTGCATGCAACAGGAAGGTTAATCATCTTAACAGGCTTTCTTACAGCTGATTCTATCATTGACTGAAGAAATAGACTTGATCGATCAATACTGGATCTATATTTGAAAGGATAATTCCTTCTCTCTCAAATATTTATTGTGATCCCACTAAGTATGGCTCTACCATCACAAACATTGTTAAAAAACTCATTAATATCTGCACATTGTCCTTCGTGGTGAAATCAGAACTCTTAGAAAGGCTGATCATTATCATGGAAACGAGCTAAATCTGTCTATAAAGTCTCAATTTTTAGACAGTGGGCCATACTGCAACAGCTTTAATTTAGGAGTTATTTCATACTCTACCATGTAGGCCTGGGTAGGAACTAACAAGAAAACTGGTCATGGCTTTTATTCTCTCTCCATTCATCCTCCCACCAAACACAGCCTCTCTTATCCTGATACATATTACTCAAAATCAGAATGCAGAAGAGTTTGTTTGTTGGCGGTTTAAAAAAAAAAAAAAAAAAATTAAAAAAAGCAGTAAATGCTAAACATGAAATAATTATTCCTGTGCATTACTTCAAACTGACATAAATAACCGTACATTGCTAAAAACGCATCGGATATAATTTGGTGGGCACTGAGATGTGCTTGGAGCCTGCCAAGTCACCACTTAGCTGAAATCACAGTTCACCGGAGAAGCTTGTTCTGTCAGTGAAACTCATTATCTTAAATATTCCCGAATTTCTCAAGTCAGGGCATAGGTATCTAGAGCCACAAGCTGCTTGAAGAACTGACTTATTTTTCTTCCTTCTAGTTAAACACAAATATGGCTAGCCATTCACATTATCCAGTACTCAAAACATAATTTAGTCAGATCCCATTGCGTGTGCATGCACACACTCTCCAACCTCTAGTTAAAGGTATGAAATATGGGATTATTTTTTATTCTTACCCATTTACTTGTTATGTCTGTTTCCAAGCTATTGAGTTACATTACATAGCGCAGTGTTCCCAAATGATGGAAGTGATGATATAACCCTGCAGACCAAAGTCTTTCTGTTCTGGCACACGTGTGCACAGTGATCCATGACAGCAAGGCAAAAGGGTCAAGAAACAGTGATACAAAATACTGAGTATTAATTGCTATATGGCAAGGACTAATTGGGATTTTTTATGAACTCGCTTTAGAAACTGGCCACTAGATCTGTGCTCTACAGACTATAGTCTGAGGATTAAATTCAGATTTTAATTTAATTTATAAACCCCAGCAGTTAAGATTGACTTGATTGTTAAAAAAAAAAAAGAAAAAAAAGACAAAGAGCCCCTTACCTAACCTTTTTTTTCTTCTTCAAAACCAGAAGACTGTACATTATCTATGACATTAATGTGGATTTTGTCTGAGATCTAACACTAGGTTTTTAATTTTTATGAAGCATGTATAATGCTGAGTCACTCATACGTGGTCTTCACGAAGTCCTATAATATTCTCTATTAATCCTTCACCTTGTTAGTCACTTAAATCATTTGTCTGTTTCCTTTCTCTGGTAGAACTGCATTTTCAAATCATCAGTTAAAAGCTCAAGCATCAACAGTTAATAGTCCATGTAATGATTACACTTGGCAATAATAAAATTCTTCAACTTAGAAACTGATCAGATGAACAGCAAGAATTACTTTATTGGTTGTAACCAATAAGAAAACATTTGGAAAAGCTAGAGGCAGATACAATTCAATTTAGAATAACCCATCCTAAACCCTGACCACTGAGCTTTCAAATTATAGTCTCAGATTTCTATGTGCTAATCTCCGTTTTTCTTCATGGACCGAATTAGTTTTTTTTCCTTTTCTGCTCTGTCTTATTCTTTAACCTGCACAAAGCTTAGAATTACATTCAGAGATACACATTTTTGTGGTGGAGTGGAGTGGGAAGTCAAAAACCCATGATTTATATGAAGGAATCTTGACCTCCATAGCATGATGTCAAGGACAAGTACTGCTGTAGATAAAAAGCAAGCTGGTACAGGCACATTTTTGTTTAATACAACACAGCAACTCTTAAAAATGGTTCTTATGATGAAAGATGCGGGAGCTTGAAGGTCATATAATGTTTGTTTGATCAGTCTTAAAATCATGAAATGATCTGATTAACATTTTGTTTAACCAGTAAGCAGAATACTAAGGCAAAATTATTACCTGTATTTACATCTTTTTATTCTGTTCTTGAGCTGCAACATTTCATGTGCACTGTTCTGAGTAATCCCAACACAGAATGGAAAAACATGTCAGTTGTTTCATTTCAAGAGAGTTTTAATCAGATAATTACAGGAAAAAAAACATTCAAACCATTTTTATGGTGTTATCCGCTATGTCAACTTACAAGGATAAGATGTAACAAATCAGTTACAAACTGAAAGCCATATTTACATTATATACTCAAATTAGCTAGCTATATTCATATTCATAAAGGAAACACCTATGGGATGAGTTAACTAAATTATACATCATTTAGTAGAAAGAAAGAGCAGTTGAGGTTTAATGGAAACAATATACACGTGAGGCACTTTGAGTTCATTAGGATGGAAAGCAAATGGCACCAAGCGAAAGGAAGAAAACTATGTACAGCTTATACTGCAGCTTTCAACATGAAGGCTTCTTCTTCACTGAATGATTTTATTTCTTAAATGAACCACAACTTTTGCAATTAAGAAAGAGAAGCTTTCAGGAAAAAGAACCAAAACCAAACCCAAACAACCCCCCAAACCCTCCTTGTATTTATCAGTGCACCGAAGGAAATGGAAGTTTTATCCATGCAGCTGCTGGACTAAGGGTACCATAAGGCATCTTTAAAAAGTTATTATTTTGTTGCCAACCACCACCCTTGATCTTCATTTTATTAATATGAATGTATCATTGCACTGGCTGCATACTGTGCTATAAGCTCTGAAAAGATTTAAAGTCTAATTTAAACCTGTGCATTATTTACATGGGAGTTCAACATTATCCTCCAGGTACACATGAACCAATCATTCTGAAGAGGACACATCTGAAATGGGAATGTTATGTTCCAACATGCAAAATTAAGACATTTTTCAAAATACCATTGTTTCTCTAGAAGAAGCTGCATTGGTTATGACTGTTTGGAACATCCCTTACATAAGCTCTGGAAAGGCATCCGAGTTTTATGCCATCGTTTGCTGCTGTTTCCTAAACAGTTACCATAGCAATTGTAGATTATCAGAATATTGCTTTAATCTTGCACACAGTTGTAGGCATACCCTTCACAACTGCCAAATCACACATGCAAGTGCACAGACCCACCCGTGCGTACTCAAAACTTGATTCGTATCTCAAACCAAAAGGTCAGATTCCCTCTGCATGAGCATCAAACCTCCACCACTTTGCTGTGGGAAAGAACTTCAAGGGGAAGAATAAATAAATAAATAAATAATTCTTATGAAACCATTATCAAAATGAAAAGAATTTTAATTTCATTCCTGATTTTTATGCTCTTCTGTAGCAGGCCATCGTAACTGTTTTTAATCTAACAAAATAGATGGTTAAAGCAGTTTTACTTTCAATCAATATTAATAATGAAACTTAAGAAGCATGATGAGATAAATAATCACAGTAAGTGTCCAAATTATGAATTTGCAAATTCATAACTAAAGCTTAACGTATTTTTGTAGCTTAAGTAGTGCACCGATAGCCAGTTAAATCACTACGTAATCGTATCTCATGCCCGAGTGCAGCTGCATGTTTTTCCCCCAGTAGATGGTGCACGAGTGCTGCTGTCCTTTAATTACTTTCCCCACTTTCAAGGGGAAATACATAATTTTCACGGTAACTGAGACTTTCAACAAGTGAAGGACTTAAGATTCAATGATGGTTTCCCAAGGCTCAGGTCTCCTCTCCAAGCAACACAAAGCTCTGCTACTACATGCCTGACAAGCCACAGTTCTGATGCTAAGGGCGAGGGGAGGAGTAAGGATTAGGGAAGAAATTTCTCTTTTCCCAAATGCTTAAGAAAGTTATTTCAGAAGAGACAGCATAAATATTATGTACTTTCAAAGCCAAAAGATGCACGGATGTAACAGCCAGCTCTGGAATGGGCTTGCTGTACATCCACCTTCCACTACTCATCCCCTAAGTGCAGCAGTGGGGAAGATCCCCAACACCAGAAGAATTAGGTGTGCAGCTACTAAGACCAATCCCTACGTAACCAGTTATCTTTACAGTTCTTTTAGTTGCTCTCAAACTGGGCATACAGGAAAGCAAAAGGTGAAAACATTTTAGCAGCAAAGTGGTTAAATGCAAGGTGAAAATATTAATGCACACATTCAATAAAAATATTAAAGCATATATGTTTCATATAAAATACAGTACAGGACCAGGAGTTTTACTAAGTTGTATAGTGCTCAGAGGAAACTGTTAAACTCATTTCTTTCTGAAGTATATACACAATATGATTCTATAGCATTTTCCTATACAGCCAGCAAGTTCTTTTCTTAGGTTGTTCATACCTCTTCTTCACCTTGAATTACACTTAGAAATATTAAATTCCTTTCCTTCACTAGAAAAACATCACCATTTTTTAATCAAAGTTGTTTTTAGAGTTAACAGTCTATTCTAGGCAACCAAGTTTAGGTGAAAATGTGTGAAGCATGAAAATCAACCAGAGTAGCAGCTTTCAAATACATAAACAGTAAAAACCAAGACTGCTGCTACCATGTCATATTCTTGGACTTATTTCATCCAATCGACTCTTAATACAAAACTAGAAGCTCTTCCGTAACTTCTACAGTTACCAATATATTGATCTTCTTTTCAATGTGAAATAATACTTTGAGATGATCTATGTACACAAGGTGGCCAGTTCAAGCTGTAGTATAAATATAAATGTTTTCTTTTAAAAAGTAATTTACAGACAGATAATGTTATATACATTTGCTCATTTTACTTCTGGGCTACAGAGGAAAATTAAGGGCACTGATACATGCAGAAAGAAAAATTACACAAAAGATATTGAAGAAATGCATAGGAAGTGAGAAAAGTAAGTTGTGCATCCTTTAAAATCAATTAGATTTTTTGTTTAGTAACAAGGGTATACCAAGGACAGGCTGTCCCATTCCAGCCAGGGTATGAAATAGGCACCTTCGCTAATGATTATGACTGGTTTTAGTGTTTTACATATCTATAATGAGAAATAAATGTTTCTTACTTTATGACAAAGCAAAGCATGTAATGTTTTTGAAAATTCTCCATGGGTTAATTGGTCAATTCTTATCTGGAAGTTAAACGCTTAGTAAGTACAAAGCCATAACAAATATCATACACAATATACCACCGTGCATACACATACACACACTCTCTCTCACTCGTTCCCTCCCCCACCCTCCCTCCAAATTTCCTCAATTAAGAAGTTCACTCCAATTTTGCCTGGGCTGTAATTTATTTCTCAAGCTAAGTCTTTTGTTGTCGTTTCTGAACAAAACACACAGCACTTTTGTTCTTGCCCGTTCAAATGAGAAAAAGTTGCAGTTCAAAATAATGAAAACAATTTTACTTTTGTTATTAATCTTTTGTTTTAATCATAGTACTTGATAAACAGCTGAACAGGATCCTAGTTTAACAGAAGGATAAACAAGAACACTGATGACAATTTGTTACAACTGCCTTAATGTACCTTTTGCTTAATGAACATTTGAGTATGCAATAAAGTGTTTTTGGAGGACACCCCAAAAGAAAACAACTTGCTGGTTGAGCAACAGAAACAACTTCCTTCTTGCTATTATGTTGAAATCAAAGTCATTTATATATAAAAATAAATGTTATGTTCTAACAAGAACATTTTAGACAATTACATCTGTGCTTAACAAAAAAATATTGGTCACTCAAGACTAGAATAATTAATATTTTAAAGGTTTTTAGATTATCAGAATGTATGGATACAACTCAACACAAACTGTAGCTGAAGGGAAACAGGACTGAAAATATCAATTTGTCCATCTGGAGTAAAAATGCGACTAAATTAACTAATTAAATATTTAAAATACTACCATGGAATGTGACAGTAGATATGGTCCATACCTACTATATCAGAGGGAAGGAAAGTTTAACATGTAATAATTCGTACCTTACACATTTAGTTAAATATAAACATTTGTTATTTATACATAAAGTCGCTTCCAAAAAACTATTAATAAGTGATTTAGTTGCACTTAAAATCAGTTTCATTTCTCATTTGCCGAGTATTAACTTTTCTTAATCTTAAATCAACTGTCACTAGTGCACTTTTAGTTAAAATTTCCCCTCAGGTAAGTTTTAATCCTTTTAAAAGAGCCCCCTCACCTAAACCATGAATGTACAAAGTGGCAAAAGTTAATCCCTTTTAGTATAATCATAGTTTATATACTCATTTTATAGCCAATAATAAGAATAGGCTTTCCTTTGCAAAATCTCCTTCACAACTTGCAACAAATGCCACGCGCTCAAAGGAAATAGGCATGGCTAGCACTTGTAAAATGCCAAGGTCTGACAAGTCTTGTTGCTTCCTCCACATCAAGCATCTCTTACATGAAAGAAGATTCCCTTCGGCTTGCCAAAAAGCTTCCACAAATCCAAGTTAGATGCTTCCTGGAAAGAAAGATTTTTCAGCTCTGTTTGGCACAGGACTGATTCATCCCGCAGCTTTATGCTTCCCTCCACAGCACCCACACACCTCACCGCAGTGATGGCATGCTCTCAAGGGGAGGTAGCAGCACATACATGGAGCAATGAACGAGAGTGCCACGAGCGCTAACCAGCGTAAGCAGAACTTGTCATCACTAGTGTCACACGAGCAAGGATCAGAGAAATCTCCTTCAGAGTCTGACATGCAGTGATACAGCATGCTCTCTGCGCAAAGCATGCAACTAACTTGGTAGATACATCTTTTAATAGGATCTGGCGCATCTTGACATTTTCCTCTGCCATTATCTTCATGATTAAACCTTTCCTGGCAGTATATACAGCGGGAACGCTCACCATCCTCTTTTCTTCTTTTTGAGTTTTTAAATTTTGATGAGGAAGGTTGAGTTTTAAATACCACAGAACTCTTTGAGTCTTTCAGGGAATTCAACTTAGTTCCATCCCCACATGGGTATAAATAGTCAGATTTTTTACTGTCTGATTTAGAAAATGGTATATTTGAGTCTGCGTCATCCCTCTCCAGGTCGTTCTTCCACATGTCGGGATGCCTGTAGTCTGCATAACGACGTATCAAAATGTCACGAGGGTTTATTCTAACGATTTCATCTTCATCCTGAAAACTAACGTGTCTGATTGACTTCAGTGAGACCTGAAATGGCAAAGCAAGGTAAGTTTACCATAGCAAAGTCCCAAATCTGTGTCCACCTACAATGTAAAACTTAGATTAGAAAATTAAAAACCAGGTTATTTTTTCCTTGAAGATAAAAATATCTGTATTTTCTTACTAGTACAATTTACAGACTTCCCCACAATAATGAGCCTTTTGCATGATATCACGACCATGAGCTTCAGCATTATTTCCTGACTTTTTAGTATCTCCTAAGAGCTCCACATAAAACTTGATACTGTTCTTTGAATTATGCTCAAATTCAGATTTTAACATCTTACAGTGGTGACTAATTCCACAGATCAATTATGCCTTACATGAATTTGCTGATTTCATGTCAGCAATGATCCAGTGCTTTAGGATTAACTCCCTGACACACTCACTTTGAGTTACTCGTGTTGGCTAGGAGAAGCTTTCCTTCATTCCTGCTCTAAGCTTTCAAACTCCCTCCACTTTTGCAACAAGAGTATTGAATAGTGGTTACTTATTCTCAAACCTGTGTTCTAGATAAGGATTTTACCATATAATATTCAGTAGCATGATCAATAACAATGGCTTCTAAATGCAATTCCCCTTAGCTAATAACCAGTACTTAAATTGATTAGTTTAGGACACCAGCAGGCAAACACTTAAGTATTTTTTAAATTCTCAAGTTGTAATGAACTAACCATAATTCAAGACCTTTTACCTCAGAAGTGGGAAGGAACATGCTAAACACATACAAACCAAACAGCAGAGAGATAAGACAGAGTTCTTGTTTATTCTGTCTTATGATGAATGGGCATGGGGGCATGAACAAGTTGTTGAAGGTGTCAAATCTGAATAATCCGACTGAAATATTGCAGACCTTAGATGTAAGTGTAGGATAGTGGACTGCCACAAAACGTTACTGAAATCACATTACAAGTGACTGTCAAGAAAAGGTGCAAATAATGACAGGATAAAAGTTTGGCATGTGTATGGAAGTTGATCCCCAAAAGAGCAGATGCAAACTTTAAGCCTTTTTATCCTGTCAAGTGCACAGCCTGCAAACCATCTCACAGAAAAGACTGAAAAATAAATACAAATAATCACTCCCTAACCCCTTAGCCTTACAAATTATTCCAGAATCATTAATTATTTGGCATCAGTATCATTGCCTTCAGAGCATTTACCTTATTAGTACAGATCAAATGAATGAGAATTAATGTGACACCAGTCCATAGTCTAACTGAACTGCACATTCCTAATCTGTTACAGCACATAACAACAAACTACTGAAGGTGATGTTGTAACACACTTCTATTTCACTTTGCACACGTCTATGCTCCTGCTACACTGAAGTCTGCATGCCCTGGCTTTGGGGTAGGAGGGAGAGGAGGGAAGAGGGAAGGCAGCTGGGAAAGAGGAAGAAATAGCTTCTTAAAACACGTCAGCTTCTGATTATGTAAGAATATCTGTAGCCTGATCTAACCATCGCTTCCCTGCTTGATAATCCTTGTGTGATATATTTTAAGTACAGAAGTGTAATTAGAGCTGCTTTGCCCTGGGAGTTTCAGCTGGAGTATGCTAACAAGAATAATTTTTTTTTTTTGGCTCCAAGCCACATAGTTGGACTTCCACAAGGTCTCGAGGATACAGGGTGAAGAAAGGTTACATCCTATTCAGCTAACATCACTGCTCTTCCATACTTCCCCAGGCTCCAATGCAAGCAGTTAGGCCTCTTCTTTGCTTATAAAAGCAGAGTGCTTCTCAACTATATTCTGTTTTCAAACTAGAGAAAGAGCCTATTGTTTTAGCATCAATAACTACTTATGACTAATTGGCTTTTTTGAACAGTTAGCAGAACAAATTTATTTAAGCGAAAAAGCATCAAAAATGTTGGTACAATTCTGTATGTTACAGGCATGACGGATCCTTACCCCACTGTCCACACATAATATTACGCATGCATTTAAGACATTAAATAAAAATCATTGTTTAAAAGAAAAAACCCTTAAAACCTCAGACAAAAAAACCCCACCCTCAACCTCCTGTTCCCTAGACAGCTAATAGCCATTAAAGGTCACTACAAATACTAACAACTGTAAAATCTCATCTCTCCTCAGTCTTTGAAGGCTTTTTATTTGAGTAGAACACACCAAATACATAGAACTCAAGTTCCCAGCCAAACACCTACTAAAATGCTTGAGCTCTGACATATTACAAACAAGGCAGCATTACTTTAGGCAACTCATATTAAGAAATCATTTTTTAAGAAAGCAAGTGGGAAATGCTGAAAAACAAGCAATTGGGAGAAATGTTGGAAAAGCTTTATTTATGAAGGGCTTAGATACTGGCTGTTTAATGGCACCTATATGAAAGCATAAGGTACATGAAACCTGAAGAATACACAATCCATATTTGGTTAGGTACAAATACCAACAAAATTCAATGAGAATACTGCACACAGTCCTCTAGCCATTCAAAATTATAACTTGGTACAAGTGCCACCTCTGCATAACAGCTGAAGCAGGAAGGGAGGAAGAATATTACAGCAAACTGAAATTCCACAGAGAATCTCTTTATGAACATAATTAACCAACTGGAAATTAGGCAGAAAATTTTTGTTGACACAACTGAACCCATTAGTATTACACCTTACTTGAAGGGGTGCACCTTTAAATAAGGCATGGACACTTGCTTGGCACTGTATCCTCCACTGTCTCTCCTCAAACAGACATGTCTGACTTTTCTCAGCTTGCAGCTCCACAATATGAGGACACTGGCAGCTGAATATATCATCACAAAGTACTAAATTTAAGTTGAACACACATCAGTGTATCAGAAGCTGAAGAGCTGGGGGACTCAGCTGGGTATTTTTTAGTAACAAAGTGTTAAAGATCTGAACGGTCATTAATCACTTCTTTAGTTTAAGCATGTACTGCTTGAGCTATTCAACTTACAAGCACAGTACAAATGTTCAAACACTTATACAAAATAGAAACAAAACAGGTATTTACCTCAAGAACTGCTGTGCCACATGGTCACACGCATGGAGTTCAGCAGAGACAGTGCAGTGTGTGCACACACCGAATGTGAGATTTTGTTGACTTGTCTACGTTCTAAATTTCTGCACCACAGGACCATGCAAAAAACATGGAGTGTTGGATGCACGTGGTGCTACAATATGAGAAAAATATTTTGAAGAGTATCTACTTAAATTTCCATGGAATCTCCCATAACTTCAGTCTACAAGAGGAGAATTCTAGCATTGTAATTTCAAAGAAATTACTATTTAATTTCTATTTGACAGACAGTACCCAGTATAGCACTGCTTAAATTATCATTTTATCTGTAGCCAATTCTATATGTGCTCTTAAAACATACAGGTATTTTAGGCTACTGCACTTTGCAGCTCAATGAAGACTAACAGTACGTACAGCACTGGTTACTGTAGCTGTTTAATGTTTCTTGCAATAACCTAATCACCCATCTATTCTATTCTAAAAAATTTTTAAATTCTCTTTGCAATAAATGGAAAGAGAAAAAACTATGTACCTCCTGGTGAACAGAACAAACAAAAATATGAGGTGACTTATACAAAGGGATAACTGGAGCAGATCAATAATTAAAAATCAGAAGTTCATAATTTCAGGCTCCTTAGTTCTCCAGGTACAAACACTGTTTGCTTCTTTTGCCCAATAAAGCAGTTAGAAAGCAGCTGATACAAGACTATAATACATTCCTATCTTTTTTTGCAAGAATGACCGAGGGTATTAAAAAGCTTCCTTTCAAAGAGCAGAAATATTTTCTGATGAAGTGTTCACAACTACTTGAACTTCTATTCTGCTTTGACTTCTGTTATTAAGCTTATTCTGAAAAGCTTCCCATGTGTTTGCTTCTAGGCACAGACCCTCAAATTACTTATTATACAACTCACTATTATGTCTGCTTCTACAGTCTACAAAAAATATCAGTTCTTTGAGGCTTAGAAAAAAGCAAAATGTATAGTTAAAGGAAAAGCTGTAACATTTCCTTTTCAATCTAATGTTGTATAAATATGAGCTCTTCTGAAACAACATCTGTACATCAGCCTTCCTCACCTTAGTGGGTTTTTTTCCATTTTAAGAACCTGTTTACCAATACCTTAATACTTTTCATACATAATTGACGTACTGTTTTCCTTTCTGTATCTAAATGAACATTGTTGTTTAAATAGGCAGTTAGAAAGCATAAACAAAGTTTCACTAGAAATATTTAGCAAAAGTGCCCCACTGTGAAATGCATCCAAGACACCAATTTTAAAGACACTTTTCAATATTCCTAATCAAAACAATATTCGTACACATGTAACCGAGATTGAGCTCGTGGCCAATTAACATATTCTGAACAAATGTAAATAGCTTTTCAAGGCTGCAGATACAGATGTCTGTAATACAGAGATCTGACTTTAAATCACTTTCTTTATTCATGTTGTCTGCTGCACTACAAGCACAGGTAAATACCTTCACAAAGTTTTACCTTTACCGTAATACTTCTGCTGTAATATTTCAGCTGAAAAGCTTATATTGATCATTTCAAGAAGCTGAGAGTATAATACTACATATAGGGACTTAGAATAAAAGCACTGTCTTGTTAGAAGCTACCTACTGTTCCATTAACGCAGCAAGCAAAGTGAGAACCACTTCTTTTGTTGGTAGCCTTACCTGGTTAGGTTGGCTAGGCAAACAGGCTTTCCTGGTGTTGAAATCCTCAAATGATGAAGGCCTTAAATTTGCACTGTTGTAAGGTTCACTGGTTACTACAGTTTCGTGTTGGAAAAGGTGATCTTTCATTAACGAACCCGATGTATTTTCTTGAGTAGTCTAGAATACATAAGAACTCCCTTGAAATGATTTTGCATTTATACAAAAACCACACCAAACCCACCAAGTTCATACATAAACACATGAATATTCTACATAACGTGGTAGAGGCATCTATAAACACAAGTATTTTTAAATACACATTTTTCAAGTACTTATAAATAGGCAAGTATGTTCTTTACTATGAGCCAGCCTTGGAAAATAAGAGTTCCTTCTCTGCAGAGCATACACAACTTAAGCATTAGAGACACATGCCTTTGTAGCTCAGCTGCCAAATCAGACTGAGGAACTTCTTTAAGGCAGGAGACATCAGCCTGGCCTCTGAGATTATGCTTTCTCCAACTACCCACGAGGCTGACAGTATTTACAAATACACAATTGGGCAAAAAAAATTCTGAGACTAATAAGGCAAAAGCTAGTCAGACTTTTTAATAAATTAAAAGCAAGATCAGCTGGAAAGGAACAGAAAGTTAGTTTTAATATATATTGGCTCAATTAAAATATCTGATTATAGCAAGTGTGTATTAAACAACTAATGACTGTCTTTCTGAAATTAAGGTCATATTAGGCAATTTAATACAAAAATAAGACCATGTGGCAAGATATAATGGGATATCTGCAGGATGTGTGCTACTCAGAATAAGGAAGAGGAAGTATGTTTGGGTGGAATATTGGCTTGTGAAGTGATCCAATTTCTGAAAAGAATAGGAAAACAGTTCCCATTCTTTAAGCTTAACTGACTACGATATACTTGGGATACAGTAGAGCATATTGATACAAATCCCATTGGGCTGCCAAAAAAAGTACTGTACAATGATGTTTTCTTTGTATTGAAAGACACTGTAAGGTTAACTGGCTGTCATCATCAGATAGCACTGAGAAAATTCTGGCATCATCCAACTTCCAGCAATGAGAATGTTTCAGCTTTATCATAAGCATTTGTACACATCAAGAAAACATTAAGGTGGAACAATAAAAATAAGGCAGAAAACTACTGAGGCAGAGGCGAACCTGAAGTTTTGACAGGTTAAGTACTAATACTGAATCATTAGTTTTAATTTATCAAAATACTTAAGGAACTTATTCTGGGATTACATTAGCACGTCGTGTACATAAAAACCTAGTGTATCAAGTACTAAGACATTTAGAAAAGTGGAAATAGCTGTTCTGTAGCTGATCTCTAGGACAAAGAAAATCATCACATCACTAAGAATTTATATATTGTTCAGAAGCACTCTGAGTGGAAAAACTTTAAAATTATTAATTAATTAATGATCAACTTTAATTAATACTAGAGAGCATACACCCCATGAAAGACAATAGCTCAATCAGGTTAAAGTTCCACTGATAAATTCTGAAGACAAGCAAAACTCCAGAAGTACTTTTTGCAGATCCTTGAGCATGACAATACCACTAAAGCAATCGACCCTGTTGCTGTCAAAATTAAATTTTCCAGTCAAACTCTGTTGGGAAAGGATTACAAAAGAAATGTTGAAGTGACTGGCAATGCCCTATGCACATTTCATGGATATATACTTATTTTAAGAGCAAAAAGCATGAAATATTAGTGCAATATCAAACATCTTCCTAGCAGGAGGTACTCCTGGCAGATACATTGCCCAATGACATAAAAAGCTTCCAAAACATTGGTTCAAACCACAGGAGAGCTGCATTCAGAATGAGGAAGAAATGCCTATAACTATTTTTGGTTTGAGCAATGTTATAAATGTTTACAAGCAGAAACTATTTAAGCTAAGAACACACTCAACTGCTAGAAGCCATTTTACAGAAACCACAGCGATAAGCATTACCCGACCCCCTTGTCCCCCCCCAGCTATTATCAGTTTGAGTGGTCTAGGGAGAAGGATGAGAGCTGCAAAAACTACTACTCTTTCCTTCCCAGGGAAAAAAACCCAAACAAACCACATACTACCCACAAACCAGCCTTTATCCCTGGGTGAGATTTGCAATGGCCTGCATTATTTTCTGTCCTTGCAGGTGATTCACACTTTTTTTTTCTTCAGAAATAAACTAGCTACACTATAGAGCAAAAAGGACACACGTACATGCTCACACAGACACACGCGCTCCCCTTGGCAGTCAAGAAAGGCTCCATCTAATAAAGGATACAGGCACTGATCATCTGTTACATTGCTGACTAGCAGTGCCAGACACCAATGTATGAAATACAAACCTTAATCTTAAAGCAAGCCTTTGTGCCCTATACACAGCAATTATAAAGGAATGCTTTTATGAAATTCCAACACAGACACCACAACTCAAGCTAATTGACTTCAAGGACAAATTTGGGGGTGGCAGGAGACAGAGACAGGCATCTGACCTTTGTAAGGCAAGAACTCGGGAGACAGCTGTTCAAAAAGCACAACACTCAGCCTACCAACCTAGGCACTACAGGTAAGAGGACACAGTCTAACTTCTGGTATTTATGAAAAATGAAAAGCCATCAGGTCATTTATGATCTTATTTAGCCTATACATATTTGCTACGTGGAACTACAGAAATGCCAGATGAATATCCTGAACTCTATTTTTAAGTAAACTGATAGTTTACATACAGCCAAGCCACGTTTATTGGTATCAAAAAAGGCTTTCTTTGGACAAGACTTCCTGCTCCAATGTGATGTTTTATGGCAAGGTCATAAACACCTGAAAACCCACATTTACAATGGAAACACTGACAACCTGAAGGGAGAGGCCCTAGAAACAAAAATGCTATTGTATTGAAAATGGATCTAAGTAAAAAGCAAACATGAAAAGTTTTGCACAAGAACTAAGCTTGGTATATTAAATATAGAGAGTATTACACACAAACACAGATGCACACATTCCCCTTTTCTACTGTTCAAAGCAATTACACCGCCCACATTCAATATCCTTTAACCACAGCCTGCAAAGTACAGTACTGGCATAGGTTATTCAGTATCATCTGTAAAGTAACCTACGCCAGTTTTTAATGCACAACGGAAATCTGGTTTGCTCCCAGCTGCTGGTATAATAATTACTGTCCTATGGTTGCTAAGAGATACTCTGATTTTTTTTCCAAGACTACTAAAACATTTCTGTGTGCGCAGGCAAAAGGATGCTGGGTAAAGCAATAAAATGACTCCAGCTGTAGCTCTCCAGCAGAATTCAAAGCCAGATGACAGCTGTAGAGAAAATGAAAACCAGACTGAGCTTCTCTTCTTCAAATTTTCTCTCCTTACTTCTCCCAGTTTGCCAGAGTTAAGTCTGGGAGAGAATTCAACATTGTTCTGCAAACATTGTTTAAAATGTTCTGCTCTAAGTAAGTTTAATGATTACACAGAAGGATGGATGAGAGACCACATTTCCGTTGAATCCCAGTTCTTGTATTTACTTCCCATGAGGCCTGAAAATCTGCTGTTTGATGCTAACCAACACAAGAAGCATTTAAATGTTTTTTTCCTTAATTTTAAAATTGTGAATAAATGATACAGGTTTCAAAAAACTTCCTTCTGCTTTAGCTATTTCTAAGATTAATGGATCAACTATTTTCATATTTGGCAAAGAAACTCTATTATAATCAAGTATGTATTTCTGACATGGACTGAAATATTACCTAGGTTACTCTGAATGCTTTGTACAGTTTAAAGTAAAAAATAAGGCATTTAACATGCCTCTTTCTTCCAAGGCTGTTCTACCTGAATATATAAAGAACACGAGAAGGTTTTAGGGATTCCAAGGAAGGAACTAATAAATTAAAACACAAAGCATAACTCTGAGGAAATAAGAGAGATATGGAGATGTAAATTTTACCACAATATATGATTAGATTTGTTTTAAATGGATAAATCAGTATTATTTTTAGTTCTAAGAACTACACCTAGCCAGTTTAAGTGCACTAGATATTGCTAATCTGTAATGTTTTACCATGTAGCATTTTATTTTCCGTAAAAACAATACAATGTCAACGGTAAATTATTTCACATTTCCTTACAAGTCATAGCGTCAAGGTATTTTTGCAAAATAAAACTTCTGTGAACTTTTTGTTATAGACAAAATAAATTGAATGGTCACTAAACAGTGCATTTACAAAGAGGTCACTAAATAGTGTATCTGCAGAGAGGCACATAAACCATTTATGTCCTCCTCACCTGCACCAAAACCACTTAAGATGCATGTGAGTTGCGGGCCTTTTTCCCTTCATATTGACAAAAAGCCCAATGTACCTATTTCTGAAAGAACAAGCCAAACTTTTTTCCCTGCATATAATTTATCAGACTACAGTTTTCTTCTGCCAGTAGTAAGAAATTCAAAAGCATAAGTGCTCCATCTCTTATTACTTCAAAACTGTTAAAACGTGTTGGTAGCCTATAAATAACACCAGCATGGCTGAGTCCACAAAACCTGAAAGAAATTAAGACTCAACTGCTCTGTTTTTCAGTTCACAAAAGCAAGACTTACGCATTTCACTATCCAAAACCCACATAAAAATACTTTTAAATGCATGAGCACTAGATTTCAGCTAGATTTACTTCTAAGAAAAAAGAAATATCCAATTTTTACATTTTTTCAGTTAAGCTAGATGAGTTTTAGAGCAAGATGTTTATATTTGGTAGAGGAAAAGAATCTGAGCCAATCTCTGAACAAACAAGCAAACTGACTTAAACAAGCAGCTTGTCTACTGCATTCAAAATGCCTGGTTTTATACCAAAAAAATCCAAACCTCCTACCAAAACAAATTCCCAGTGTATATTTCCATATAAGTATATATACATTCCAAGAATCCATTTACAAACATTACAGGAAGTCAGACAGCTCTGCGTTAAGTCACTTGTGCATTTCTATTTGAAATTAATCTAGTAAGACTAAGTCTTGTTTAATTATATAAACAATTTACATATAATACGTTCATTAAACAACTAATAGCAATTGTAATCATTTAAGCAACCTTTACAAGCAAGCATGAATACCCTTAAGTGATGGTATTTTTTTAATACTATGATTTTAACATTATTTGTGAACAAGACATCTAAAGAAGCTATAATGAAGCTATGTCTTCTTAAAATGGTAAATTTGATCTTCAGCAAGAAGAACGTTTTCTCTGTAAGACTTTATTTAAAGAATGTAAAAAAAAAAAAAAATCTAGTGACCTAAGATACAATATAGTGAGCAAAATGCTAACCTAGAAAGCTCAACGTTAAGAGTTCAGTTTTTAGATTTGTATTTAAGAGTTGCACATACAAGTTCTGGACAACCCCTGTTTCTACTTGCTACACTTATAAAATGTGGTAATACTTATTATAAGTAGGCATTGAGGTTTAACAGCAGTGCCACTGACTACATCAGAAGGCTGTGTTTTGATCATTTTATTTGCCCACTGTAGCACTGAATATAACCAGCCAGTAAAATAACTTATGAAGCATGTTTTGTTTTCTTCATCACCAACATCTTCATTTTTAAAAAAACACTGTTAATGAAACTTATGTACAAAGTACATACTATATTCATACTGTAAGTATGCACTAAATATAGGATTCCTGCTGTGTTAGATGACTAGAACAGCATAGGCAAAACAACTTAAGAGCAGATGATGTAACTGACAAAGATCTATTAAAATTAATAATTTCAAATGTACCTTGGTGACATCGTGGGGACTTTACCTGCCATACTAACTAACAAAGAAAGAAATTAAAATGAAGAATATCAATACAAATGATAGTTACTACTACAGGGTATAGACAAAAATATAAGTGCATTAACAAACATGCTATGAAAAGTAAGTGTGAAATAACTGTTTTCTCCTTCTGATATTCTGATATTTTAGAAACAACTTATGACTAGTTAATATTTTTAATTACACGGAGGAGCTCTAAGGCTTGATCTTTTGTACTCCATTCCCTCGTGCTTACAAATTACAATTCTGGAAGATTGTTCTGGTGAAACAACAAACATCTCATTGCCCTCATATCCAAGTGTCAATCTGCTCTTTAACATTCTATCCACACTCTAAAATGCCCTTACATAGATATACTCCAAAACTTACTCAAAAACACTATTAGAGACTTGGGAAAACAGCTTATAAAATAAACGAGGCAAAAAACCCAAGAAGATTATACCTTTTAAACTCTAGTGGGGTGGGAAGAAGGTGGGACAAGTCAACATGATTCTTCAAATACATAATACGTTATTTGTAATTAAAATGATCTTAGTAGTCTTTCAAGCCCAAAAAAACCCCGGAGTAACAAGTTCCACTTACAACAGTATCAATCTTGGAAGGGGGAAGGAATTAACCATTTGGAGGAGAACGTACAGTGTTTTTTATTTCCAAGATACTCTTGATGACTAGACCTGATGCCTACAACTAAATTGCTGTAAACCCTTCTACACTGACATTCATAACCCTGCAATTACAACTTTGTTACTGATACATAAACCTGATTTAGACGAAGCACAGCTAAACCAGGGGGGGTTCCACCTTGCCTGCATTTCTTCCCACCCCCCTTTCTGGTACCGTTATCGATAGGCAATTCTGGGATCATTTATTTTACTTTGGTATGCAGAGATGTGCTAACAGAAACTACCTAGCTTTTTTGCCTCTAGAAAACAGGTGATTCTTGCCATCTATCCACAGCACAAATCCACAGTTAAGCAATGTGCATTGTGGTGAAGTCACAAAATATATTTTTCCTGTCTGGAATGAAACAGGTAATTCTAGCAGCCGCTTGCACCATATAGGATTGTTTGCATCTGTAAGTTATATAGAGAGAATTTTCAAAAATATATCTGTTGTTTTGTTGTGTTTTTTTCTTTTTTTAAATATATAAAGTAAATCTATATAATCTATTTATATATCTAAATATACCTATATTTATACTTATATAGAATAGATTATGTAAATATACTTTTTTCCACTTTCCCAATAACAAACTTTGTAAAAATAAAGAATCACAGATATTTGCTTCAATTTTGGCATCCTTATACAGAAATGTAATAACTAGGCATCATAATCAAGAGGTAATTAGCTTCTTCTAATCTCATTAGGTCTGTAGAAACTGCTCAATCATTAATCCTTGCAACAAAGTGTATTTAAACAAGTCTTTTAAAAACTGATTAAGGATTGCATTAACTTTGGCACACATTTCCTCCACCCTGACAAAATATCATTCCTATTTTAAATCCAAAATATCTAATATTTAGAGCAATTTTACTTTAAAGTGCCTTAAAATAAAGCACTGCAAATAAAGAACAACAGGTGTTTGCACAGCCAACACTTACACAAAGAGACACATTTCTTCTACCATAAAATGGAAAGAAAACAGGATGCTCTTCTGCATTGCCACTGCATTGCAGTATCCTTTCTAAATACTTGACTCTTGGTCTCCTATCATAATTTGATTCTTACCCCTATCTTCAAAGTAGGCTGCTAATTTTCTTGATTTTGTGTTGCAGAGGTTCTACTCTGCACCTATCTACACCGATACAGAATTTAATATTGCGTAAGTGACAAAACTCTTCCCCTTAAGAAACCACATAGGAATACTATCAGTTTTCCACATAGTCACTAAGACCCCTGAGTCAACTTGTTTCTGTATCAACTTTTTATTAATTTAAATATCCGCACTCAGAAAACTGAAAGTACACGTGAATAAAGCCAAGACTTCCCCTGAAACTGTAAATAGGAAAGAAGAGATGACAAACACGCATAGACACAAGTAGGTTTTTACTCTGTTATATTACAGCTATTTACTGCATATATGTATCCATAATATTTGTTTATACTGTTTTTTTAATTACATGGATTCTTGGATATTACCAGGTAATGCTACACATCGTTAGAGCACTTGATATGGTATTTCTGAAAAGCACTATAACTCTGAAGCATAGTAAGAGAAGTTTTTACCTCTTATGCCATTTTGACCTATAGAAATTGAATGGTTCAAATAAGGATCAATAAAAATTTGAATCTCAACAAGTGACTGGTCTATCTTCAGAATGTTTTTAAATTTATCTGAACTTTTGCCCTTGTTTGGTCTAGATTCTTTTAACTGTTAGCTCAGCATCTTCTCAGCTCCAACCATACAATGTTAGAAGTGTCTACTATTGCAGAGTGAAATCTAGGAAAACAAATAGGAACTGCATATATAAGAAGGTGATTCCTGAGGGCCCCCCCCCCTTTTTTTTTCCCCCAAAAAGCATATTTCACATTCCCATGACTTCAAAGAGGACGCATAACCTAGAACAGACATTGTAAACTTAAAAATTAAGCTCAGGATGGTTAATCATCCTGTTTAAATATTGACTACTTCGTTTAGGACAGACAATATTGTAAGTCTTCTAGATAACTGTTCTGGAACTTATTTCATTAAACTGAATTTTGCTATTGCTCTATTTTGCTTATTCTTACTAATGAAAAGAAAAATTGTTCAATTAATTTCTTCAAAAAATAACTGCAAAATTCATTTTAAAATGTAAATACTCACTTGAAAGCAGTCTTCTGCCACTTCAACATCATTTTGGGAGGGTGGATAACCTACAGAAGTAGTAAAAAAAAAAAGAAAGCTTATTTTCTTTTTGTTTACAGTCTACTGCTTCCAGTAGGCCACACCATCCTTCAATGTCCACCTATGATGTTAAAAATAAGCTTGTTTACTTTTTTAAGCAGTAGATCACTGTATTTCAAGTTGATTTTAGTAAGTACCATTTCTACATTCTGTATTTTATCTACTGAGTACTCCTAGCCACACTCCTCTCTCTTGTTCACACCTTTCTTGTAAAAGCATTTTCAAAGTGTCATCAGAAGTCAGAAGCAAGGGATTATATTCTTTTTCATGTAGCATGTTGAAAACTAAAGGCAGATACATTTGGTTGGCATGAATGCACACTGTGCATTTTGCTATAAATTAGCAGAAATTGGAACTGTGAGACCCTAAGAGAGAAAGGGACTCATATGTTCTCTACCTATTTCTCTTGCAGGGATACGGATGATACCAGCACAATTCAAAAGAAGACATTCTAGTATGTCAAAAAGCATTTCCCTTCAGAAACATGTTTCTCCCTTTGCTAATATGGTAACACATTAAATCCCTACATTTATAGCACATGACAGCACAGAATATTTGGATAGATTTCTCACTTTGAGTTATTTTTTGCAAGCTTGAAAGAAATGTCTTTTCCATTCAATAGACACCTGTTCTCTTCCCTCCCTCCCTCTCCCCATTCAGCAATACATTTATCAGATTGTCAGCTCACAATCGAGGCTTGATGATCTTCAGGTTCCTCACTAGTTTCCACGAGGTCAGTGAAGCTCTGGAACCAGTTAGCCATATTACTAGTTACAGTAAATTCTTCTATGGTCCCATACAAACCTGTCCTCAGAACTACTATTAACTGAAAGTACGTGCAGATACAAAGAGAAACTCAACAGGTCTCAAATCATTCAGCTTCATAGCTTAACCTCTAAGAAGACGGAAGCTGTAATAAGCTTTGGAGAAGATGATCCAAGTAACACTATAACACTACCTTCCTCCATTTCTTCATCTCTTAAAAAAAAGAGGCAATGCTTTATTATGTAGGGATGTTTTAGGGAATTACCTTATTAGTGTTTGCGAAACAATTTGAGACACTTGGATCAATGGCACTTTAGAAATGCCAAAAGTACTACTTAAAAACTGTTAAAATCTCAATATGCTAGCCATATCAATTAACATCCTTAAATACTGCCAGCATTAATGTTACGCAAAGTGCTTTGACATATCTCATTCACTAAACACTCAACACACCCCATTCCCTTCACCTGAAATACGTACCTTGAGAAATATCCTCTACTGCTCTCCGAATACCTCTGTCAAATGCTCTTGCATCAGCAGGACTCTGAAATGTGAGGCCAAACTTTTTGTCATCAATCTTCCAGTGGTAAAAAGTAGGAGTAACTTTGTTGTAAACGAGGTCCTTCTTTAATGTGCATTCCAAGACCACCTTCCAGAAAGAAAACAGGAGGAAAAGATATCACTGAATAATATATCAATTTGAGAACAAAATTTAGTCTTCATGAATTACCTAGAAACATACATCATAAGAGCAGACAAAAGTCTTTGTTTAAATTTCTTCCTGTTATAAGGATAACTTCATTTCCATTATGGCCAAATTATTCACTAACAGTTGCTGACAGGTGGTATGGATCAAGGCCACTATTTGCATACTGAAGAATCTTCTCAGCCTCAAAAGTGTCTCGTACCCAGAGCAGGCACTTCTGCCTGTACGGACTTGCTACATGTTCAGCCAATGAGATAGGTCATACACTGAAAAAACATTACTGTGCTGGTATCAAGTATTACTGTACTACTAGGAGTCTTATTTGTGTAATTATTCTATAAAATTTTTGAGCACTGGACTAACTTTATGCTGCTTTCAGGCCTTATCAGTTTTCTCCCAGAAAGGCTACTAGACTAGAGAAAATAATAGAGGAGAAATGATTTTAAAAAAATCAAAATTAATCAAAACTAAAATATTTTTGAATCTATTACTGGCTGCAACAAATACATTTATGGCTCATGTTCAACTATAATGAAAACGGTAATTAGGTATAATTAACAGAATTATTTGGCTGCAAAACCATTACAGGTATACATACACATTCAGTTACGAAGCAAAGCCACAGTCTTCACATCAATTCCCCACTTTAAATTGGCTAGTTTTTAAAATTTATTTGCAGATTTAATTTACCTGCAAAAATTATTTTATGCAACTTTGTTACACTGAATGTTTCTTGATTATAAAAAAAAAATCCAAGGTGAACAAGAAAGTATGGAGGGACCTACACTGATCTGCTCCTGAAACACTGGGTATAATAAAATGCAGAGCAAGACAATCTGTGTCTCTGTATTACTACTAGATTCAGAAATCTTACACTGAGAGGTGAATGAGGAATTTTAATGTTCTATCATTTCAACATTAATGTATTTTCAGAATTTTAAATTTTGATTTTGTTACATATGCAGTTTCTGGAGAGAAAAGTACAAAATTTCTTAGAGTATGTGAGGCTAATTATAACAGAAAAAAAATCTCCAAATTTAAAAAAAGTATCTCTGTACTTACATTATTCTTACATATCCTTTGTGTTCTTCCTCTCCTTTCCTTGTCTAATTATGACATAGGCAAATGGGGTTTTTTCCTCCTGCTCTTCAGTATTTATTCCCCCTACCCTGCACCCCACCGTTAAACACCTCCTCTCAAGTTTTACTGCCTTTTAGATCTGTCTCTAGAAGGATGACATTCTTTCTGCACATATAAACTCTTTTAGCATTAAAATAATTAAACCCAAACCAAAAAACATACCAATCATCCCCCAAAGCATTTGTTTTCTCCCCAAAACACTTCTATGCTTTGCAGCACAATGTATTTTTTCCCTGTTAAGTATAATGCTGTCAAAGGCTTCTTCATGCTGAAGCATGCAAACTGTCACTGGGGCTGGGGAGGAAGTATCCCAGTACATGTATCTCCAAAGCTTGGAAATGGAAGCTTTTAACAATACAGATTTTTTTTTTCCCAAGTCTTCAAACATCCAAAACTTAAAATTATTTTTTTACTGCATTTTGCTATAGTTCAGAACTATCCACATCAGATGGGAAGATGGTATCATACTCTCCAGCACAGTTACTAAAAATCTGCTTTCCCAAACCTTTTTAGGCAGACCTTCCCTAAAATCTACAAAAACCTGCAAAACTGTACATTAAATTACTATAGCTTCACAAAATTGCATTTTTTAATAAACATGGGTTCTTTTTCTGAAGGTTTTCTTCATTTGGAAGGTTAGACTTCCATGCCAATATGAAGCAGCTACCCTAGCATGTAACGGTAAATGTTGCGGAGTTATCAGACTCAAGACAGAAGAGCTCCAGATGCACACAATCAAGATCTAAATTCTCAGACCATAAATAGGGTTTGTAGGTCTACTAACTACTATTTAATGAAAAAATAGTTTTAATATCCAGATGTCACTAAGGGCAACACTAATGAGTTCATAGCTACTCATAAAAATACTTGCTTACTACATGTTTCTTTCCTCACATCTACAATCTACATTCTTCAAAGATATTAGAAACTATGTGGCTTGCATAGACAACACGAATTTCTGAAAGGAGAAATTTTAAACTACAAGACTTCAAACCCAACTATTTTTTTCAAAAAATGACTGTTCTATATATTAACATCATTATCTAGAGCTTGTTTCAGAAACGAATATGGAAAGAAAAACCCTTATTGCATTTGACATGAGTTTCTATTTTGATAACAGACCCATAATTGAACATTTCTAGATACTGGATACTAATTTACTGGTTTCTAGCTGTACTTTCAACAGCTTACAACATTACATGTAGAGAGGCAGTTTCACAATTTCTCATTCCAAGCCCAAACCTACAAACACAAAAGCATATAGTTTTTGATGAAAAACTTTTGAATGCTTTTTCTGCTAAACAGAATCAAAGGCTTTTCTCTAGTCTTGGGACCAAGCAGCCTGACCCGAGTATATTCATGCTGCAGAGCACATGGCCCCAGTGCCACTGTGACTCTGACATTATTATTCTGTGCATGCTTTTCTTTTTTTTTCTCCAATTCAAAAAGATGATGTAAGGACTGTACTACAGCCCATCACAATCAATTTTTTTCTCAAACTTTGAAGCCAATTTAAAAATAAATGACAAATTAAGTGTTTGAACAGCAGATTTTTAGAACAGTATTTATATTCAGTTTCAGCTTTCTATCCCTCCCTTTACACAACTACCTGTTCTCCAACAGAAAGATTTTAAGCTTTGATTTGTCACTCCTGACTCATGATCCAAAAGATACTAGTCACTTTTTTATTTCCTCCTTCAGTAAAAAGTTGCACGGCAAAAGACTGAAGGAGAAAAAAAAACAGAAAAGAGAAGTCTAATAGACTCTTCATTCAAGAATGTAAAATTCACCAAAGCCTAAAAACCTGTAAGCTTGAAGTGTATGTTTGACACTGGTTGCTATTAAGATAGAAGAGAGCTACTGTAAACACAGTAAAAGAGAGCAGCAGACCTGAGTAGGGTGGGAGGGAGTACAATTGTTCCAAGCAGACTGGCTGGAGCCAGATCTAGGAAGGTGAGTATAATAAAGGAGGAAACGTGTAATTATGTCAAAGTCTTCACAAAATACCCTTATGTTCCTGCACAGATCTAAACAACCTGAGCCAGCAATGTGCCCTTGTGGCCAAGAAGGCCAATGGCATCCTGGGGTGTATTAGAAAGGGAGTGGTTAGTAGGTCAAGAGAGGTTCTCCTTCCCCTCTATTCTGCCTTGGTGAGGCCGCATCTGGAGTATTGTGTCCGGTTCTGGGCCCCCCAGTTCAATAAGGACAGGGAACTGCTTGAGAGAGTCCAGTGTAGAGCCACAAAGATGATTAAGGGAGTGGAACATCTCCCTTATGAGGAAAGGCTGAGGGAGCTGGGTCTCTTTAGCTTGGAGAAGAGAAGACTGAGGGGTGACCTCATTAATGTTTATAAATATGTCAAGGGTGAGTGTCATGAGGATGGAGCCAGGCTCTTCTCAGTGACATCCAATGATAGGACAAGGGGCAATGGGTGTAAGCTGGAACATAGGAGGTTCCACATAAATGTGAGGAAGAATTTCTTCACAGTGAGGGTAACAGAACACTGGAACAGACTGCCCAGAGAGGTTGTGGAGTCTCCTTCTCTGGAGACATTCAAAACCCGCCTGGACATGTTCCTGTGTGACCTGATTTAGGTGTTCCTGCTCTGGCAGGGGGATTGGACTAGATGATCTTTTGAGGTCCCTTCCAATCCCTAACATTCTGTGATTCTGTGATTCTGTGAAAGTAGTGGGGAATATTCCCTCTCCTAAATTAATTCAGTGGTGCCACCACTTTGATTTTTTTCTCAGATAACTAGGATGCTTTTTATGAACCCCATGAGATGTTTTAAATAGCTTAGTACTGCACAAACATTTTGGAGGTTCTACATGCAGCCTGAAGCTGTTTTTTAAAAGGGCTGATAGCAACCTAACTCAGGTACATAAAGAAATTACAAGAAACACTCCCAACAAGGAACTTCAATATTTTGATGTTCAGTCCCAAAATATTTAATTTATACAGCTGACTTACAGACTGAGATCTATGGTCTTAAATACATGTCCACATATCCCATAAAATCTATGGAGAGATCTGGAACACTGGAATGGAACTGCAGTGCAGCGTCAGCAGCAGTACTTGGAGAGGCAGCAACTAAAGCTAGTTTACAGGAAACAATAAGAGAAGAGATAAAAGATCTCTTTCTTTTTTGAGTATGACCATTTAAGAAGGAAGACACCTCCTTCAAATACCTCATCTCTGCATTTCAAGTTGCTTTGGAATAAATTCCACCTTTCTACTGACGCATAGATTGAACAGTCATACTGGTATTATGATTCCCACATAACTTAGGTAAAAGCCACAGATGTGAATTCCATTTGCTCCCTAACCTGGTATTTCAATACCCATGCTTCCCTGTGCCCCTGAAAAGCACTCCAAGTTCCACGCTATATGTTTTCCAGGATAAGGGAATTTCTGCACCTTTTCTGGAAGCTAAGTCAGTTCACAAAAGAAAGACTTACTGGCCAGAGGAAATCAAAATACAATGTAGTTACAAAGGTATTTTAACAGTGTGTAATGTGACTTGAGGTGCAGGAAAAGATTCCAATTGTAAAGATCACTTTCTTTTTCAGTCCGTATAAGTATTTTCAGAAATGGCTGTGTGTACCTTGCAAAAAAGTGAATGAACTGCAAATTGTGGTCCAGCTGACCGAGCTGTAATGACTTCTAGATACCACCACAGATTAAACATTCCTGAAGACACACGTGTTCAAAGTCTGAATAACTGAAATGTTCAAAAGGGTTTAGAAAGCTTTTTTTAAAACAATATTGCTACTTTCTCTTTGCAAATACAATGGCAGAACAATCAACTAAACAGCATATGACTAACTTCAAAGATTATTCAGGTATACAGATTTATACACCGGGGCCATTCTAAAATGAGATTAGAGTGATGCTGGAGACAGAAACAGTAGATTCAGTATAACTCTTACTCAAAATTAGAAGATGATCAAAATATTTGGTCCCTCCTCAATACCAAATGTGATGAACCCATAACATCTACCACTTTTACTTTATTTCTAAATAAAAAGTAAAAAATAGCATTTTATGCCACTGAAGTAATCTTCCAACAGTCCTTTTCAGGGTTGCCTCTTTGAGAACACAGCCTTCTCTCCACTCTTTCAGTTGGAACAGGCAACTACATTTCAACTTCTCAGTGTTGTTTTTCTTGGTATTTTCTTTGCATTATTAAATATAATAGCCACCTGTCAATTCTATTTGGACTAAAAAAAATTGTTTGGCTTCTTTAAAGAAAAGGTTAAAAATTGTGCTTGAATAATGAATCCACAGGAATATACAAAGAACAATGTAAACCCACTAACTATACGGAAAGTCTAAGGATCAGAACAGTTTTAGAATCAGTGACTGGATCCCTGTCCAACATAATTTCTCTTCTAGTCCCTGCTGTGGTCTTTCTGAAAAAGTATCATGATCTAACAATGTCCTCACATACCTTGGTGCAGGATCTTGTTTATTTTATGCCAACAGGGGTCTTGTTGCACACTGTGCAACTTTGTTGTTAATTCATAACACATTAGCTGTTGCTTAGAAGTGTGTTATTTGAAATCTGAGGAAATACACACATACATAGCTTCCTTTTACTCCATTCATTACCAAAGCATCGCTGGCTCTACAGTATTGTTCCCCACAGTCTAAATCTGTATTTGTTAGTTCCTTGAGCTTTATTCAATATACACTGGATAAATGTTCTTCCCCTCTGCATTTCTTCCATCTTTTATCCTGTGCTTTTGAGGGGCTGCCTTCCAACAGCAACTTCCTAAAACTGCAGTAAGATCAAAATCTGCCCTGACAGCACATCACATTTGGGGGCAGAAGGTGGTGGTGGGGAACAAGACAGACAGACACAGGATGGGACACATGAAAAAACGCCCAAAAAAACCCCAAATCAAACCCAAAAAAAACCCTGTTCAGGACAATAAGGGTTTGGAAAACATTCATACTAACATACGCTTGATTTTAGACAGGAAGAGGAGCAGAGACATATAAAGCCTTCTACCAGAAGTGGAAACGAAACAAGTCTTGCCCAGGGGAAGCAGGAGAGAGAGCACAAACACATCAGGATGCTGGTGGCTGCAACATTTTCATACACATGCAGGAGAAACACTAAGCCAGCCTTCAGTTCTGAGCATTTTTAATACCCTCAGATTCTGAAGGCAAGCTGTGAATGTTGAAAGTATTAAGAGAAAATTGCCAAGTATCTCTAAATGCAATTAAGCTCCTCAAAAACGGCCTCTATAAGGCTAAAAAAAGTTCTAAAGGGAACTACTGCAAAGTGAGGAAGGAACTGCAGGTGCACATAGCTGTGCGGGAACATAGGGTACTCTGCTAATAGCACTACGCCTCGCTGAAACAACTGAGTCAGCAAAATTTCTATTTATATGCTCTCTTCCTACAACAGTCACAGTCAAGGCAGAAAACTCAGCAGTCCTGCCTCAAGGGAGAAGCTGGTACGCTTGGGAAAGAATCAGCAGTATGGCATAAGAAGCAATTCTACCTTTTAAGCTTACACAGGAGTCATAAATTATTGGCAGAAAAGAGTAAGGTCTTGATAGAAGCCATTAAGATGGAGATTTTGTGCTTTCCCCACTTCTCTTTGTTTCCACAGTAAGACATCCCTCCTGCAGAAACCTATTTGGCACACAAGTAACCAAGCAAGCCTTAGTAAGCCAATTTTGTCTTCCATAGGTCTGCGTGTAGAAATGGATGAGATTCAACATCAGTTTTCCTTTTGTGAGGCTGACTTTCATGATGCTATTTAAGACAAGATTATTGCTGGTATTTCATACAATGTAGCTGATAAATGAATACTGTCTATGTGTTCATCGAACCAGACCAATTCTTAGACCTGTCAGCTTCATGCTTTCTTCCAATATAAAAGTTGTTTTCATGTAAAATGGCTACTTTTCATTACAGCCAAGTTCCACAACTAACTGAATCATTACTGAGGAATTCCTTCAAATTTTGTGTTTTTAACAAATTATCTCATTTTCCAACACCCCTATTAAACACGGTATCATTGGTGTATAAACAGGTTAACAAGATTTAACCCTCCATTGGAAAAAAAACCTGAATAGCAAAATGTTTCCCCAAATGAATGGAAATCTGCAATGAAAAAAAAAAGTTTTAAAGTTTCTAAAAGATCAGCATGCTTAATTCTAGAAATGTGTGGTATTACACCTAAAACAAATAGTTGGCTCTTTAGGTATATAAGCATTGATATGGATAAAAGCTCAGCAACAGTGTTAGACTGAGACTAAAAATTTATTTTCTAGTGTGTCAAGCAAAAATAAGCAAATATCTATTCTTAAGTCCTATGTAATTTTAACAGGAACATTGAACGGACATAAATTGTTACCGTTTTATCCCTGAGTCGTTCTCCATGGATAAGAAAATCAGCACAGCTATTCTCTTCCTGGGGAATGACTTTGAAGACTGTGACACAGCTTAGTCCACCCCCTCCAAGTGGTAACCATCCACCACTTGAGTCATCCCGGGTCATCACCACAGCTCGCACTCGTGCATAACTATTACTGGAAGAGATGCAAAAGAAGAAATTAGTTGTCCATAAATGCAAACCAGCTAAGTCTACTTAAAAAAAAAAACAAACAATGAAACCCAAAAAACCCCAAAATAAAACAAAGACCCCACAACCAAGATCACAATAATTAACATTGTGGAGGCTCAGGGCTTCCATATCAGTCATCTAGAAGAAACCAGTCTAAGACAACCCTTTAAAAAAAAAGTGCCTCTGTACTTTTATGCCTTCATTGGAGCTTACATGTGATTTCTTGTAAAGAAACTTAACCAGACAATACAGTTCCTCAGAGTCAAAGCTGATATTCTTCCAAAAACTTTACAGTCAGTGATCTAGCTAGAGAGGGCCAGGGGCGGGAAGAGAATAAGCATCAACTCTCCATTTATTTTAGACTAATCATGAAGCCAGTCAGCCACCATGAAATTGCACAGAAAAGAGAACAAGAAAGCAGAAAGAGGTCAGGCCTTCTGCCACTGAAATCTAAACAAGAACAGGCTTCTAGCCAGAAACCCTGCTTCCCTTCGTCTCTCCTTCCCTCCTCCCCATGCGCATAACCAGTCCTTTGCAGGGGTAGGTCAGGACACACACGCTGTGGGGTTCAACAGCAGAACCAGTTACAGCTACTTAAAACCTAATATTTGCAGTATCTACTAGCTACTTCTCTCCTGCATTCACAGTGTGTGGAAAATTACTTGCATTTTATTATTTAACAGCTTTTTCCATCAGTTAGCATTTTTACAAAATAAGCAAATGGTTATCACTTCATTACCTAAAAGCCAAATCCTTTTTTCAGTCTCAGAAAAAGAGGTTTTGGTGGTGAACTCTCTCTCTCAGCCTTTATTTATTTATTTTAAATTAAATGACACATTTTTGTTTCAGTTATGAATTTGCCACTACGTCAGTTGGAAAACCCCATGCTTTACCAAGGATGTCATAAGATCCTACATTTGAAGTATGGTTTACTGCATGAACGTAACAGTCCATGAATGAACATTCCAACACTTTAAAAGAAACAAGCATCATGATATCTTTCGGAACATATTTCTGATTGAGGGTTTAAGTATTTATGCCAGTTAGCATTAGCGATGTCGAATTTAAGGACTGAACAGCAAATATCAGAAGAGGACAAAGTTGTTCCTTCTGTACAGAATTATTTGTGATATAATAATTCATCAAACTGATGTATTTTAAAATAATCACTGCTTTATTCCCCCCCCCCAAAATCCCAAAATAACTGAAAGTAGGCTTTTTTGCGTAATTAATATATTAAATTCTCACACATACGATTCACACATATGATTCATATATATATATAAAAGGATTTTGCTGCAAGCATCTGAAGCTTAAATACATGATGGTTTGCAAAAGGGGAAACAGAACAAGACTATCCAATTTTAGCTTATAGGCAAGGGAATTTGTTTATAGAGACTTCATTTGCCCCCTCCAAGCAAAAAACCAGCCTCCTCCTCACCCGAAACCTCAGTTAAAATGACAGTTCAGCCAATGTTTCTCGCCTTTTCTATACCAACATCTTTTAGTAACTCCTCCCACACAGCAGACAAATATAATCAAGAAAAATCCAATCCTTCATTGTATGCATTTATCAACTCTAGTATCTGCAAATAAAAATGGCTATATTTTGATGCTTAATAATATTACTGAAAGTTGAATCAATCATTGGTCTCTATCACTGTATTTCACTCAGAAGTAAATTGAGATTGTAGTTATACACTTCAGACACAGGTAGTCTTTTGTCTATTTCTCTCAGGTGAAGAGCCTTTTCTGACAGAAACTGGGACTGGACAGACACTGGGACTTTCCTCTGAAGCAGTAAGAAACAGGATGCACCAACTGATTAAACCTACACACTCTCTTTGCTATTCTCCATTGAAGTGAACCACAAATTTGGCTTTAGTTATATTCAGATTTACAATCAAATTTATAGAATGAATTAGAACTTTCTTTTGTATACCAACAGACTGCAGCAAGAGTTTCTATTAAGCATCATTTAGGGATACACAGAACTTCACTTAGGCTATAAGTAAGAGAAAACTTGAACTACAAAACATTTTGATTATTTTTTTTAAAAAATGGAAGTTTACACTTCACATCCATTTTCTTTTCAAGAATAGCTAAGGAGAAGCAAAGATGGAGGATACATATAATACCTCAACGGCTTAGCTATTTCCATTTGCCAGAAATTTTCTGGCAGTGTTGGGTTTTTCCCCCCGCTTCCCTATACTGAGATGCCTGGTCTTGTCTAGTTAGCAATCTTGTGTTTTGCTTCCATATTTTCTAACCTGTTTTAAACATTTATCCTTTCAAATATTTTAGAAACTACTGTCAAATCCACTGCATTAGTGCAAGAGCCAAAAGAAAATTCCCCAACAGGTAATATTTAATGAATAACCTTTTAAATTGAAATAAACAGTTTGCCAGACAACCTCCCTGTAAATTAACCAGACAAGTTGATTACTGTACTTGCAACAATGCCAAAGACTATGAAGAGATTGCTTAGCCTTGTGGTTTTTTGTTGGTGGTTGTTTTTTAATATTATTTATATTTTAAAGGAATTCACAATTGGTAACGATAGCTATTTTTAGTAACAACACAAGCTGGTTTGCAACTAGCCACAAAGCAGCAGGACTTAAGAGTGATTTCCATTTCCAGAATCCTCTGCAAACAAAACAGCATCTGCCTGTCACAGTACTGGTGCTACCGAAACCATCCAGATGTCTCGTATCTCTAAGCATTACAGCCCCATCTACTTGCGAGAATTTCCGAACAAATTACTAAACTGCTGGAGTAGCTTAGGTGTGGGAAAAAAGGGCAGACAAGGCCCAGTGTTTTCCGTCACCACACCTACAGCCTAACATTTTTACCTCCTCTTGCACATTTAGCAGCTCTATCAGGAATAACTAAACAAAATAAAACAAACAAACAGGGCAATCAGTTGAGCACTGCTCTTATGAAACCTTTTACTAGAGCTACCACAAGCATGTGAAATGTAGCATGAAGAACAGCACTGCAACAGCAGGCCCAAACCTATTGTATCATATCCAACCTTTCCTGAGACCTCCCCAGTTTTGGTCGTGGCCGCTAGAAACTCTTGAGGCAGCGCAAGGTTTACAGGAAAAGCCAAATGGGATTCTGTTCATAGGGGCATGCTGCTTCCCAACAGTCAGAGCTGAGCACACTGGAACCAAAGATCAACTCCTAACAAGTATGGAAACAGATCTCTCTAACAGTTGAGTGCCTCAGGTAAGGAGAGCACAGTATTCTCATGTGATTACAGTGAGTTATAAATTGTGATGAAGGAGGGGAAAACCAAAACAATACAACCACCAAAACGTTATCTACAGTGTTATTTCCCTAGTAGTTAACAGCTACTGAAGAGCAGAAGCCATCTGAATGGGTTACCTGTTAAACTTGAAATGAAATAATTTTAAGATAGCATAGAATATTGTGTAAAGTTTCATCCCAAAAAACATTAGCAAATGAAGATGATTTTTGTACCAAAATTACAAGCTGGAGTGAACTAAGGAAACTGAGAAGGCATTAGGGGGCAGAAACAAAGGGCTACAAAACATAAGCAGACAGGAAGGATATAAGACTTTGAGTCCTTGCCTGCCATCAACTTTATTTTAAGAGCATCAAGCATTAATATCTGACCACAGGTTTTAAAGGCTCTCTCCTCCCTCCAAAAGCTGTGTGTTTAGAGCGTTGCAATGCTCTTGGGCCCAAACTGACTTATGACCTGGATGACCAAATTGGTGTTCAACCCCAGGAAGTGCTTCACTGACCACAACAGGCTGGGACCTTCAGCTCAGCAGCTCATGAACAATCCTGCTCTTGGTGGCTGGGGGGCAAGAAGAGAACTGTAATTTCATCATGATGTCTTTTTTTTTGGTAAAAAAAAATTATTTTGATAATTTTGGATATTTCTTATCTGTAATATCAAGCCAATCAAAGATACCAAATGCTATTACAACATTTGTCCTTTCTTCCATTAGCGATCCAAAAGAGAATGAAGGTTAAGAATTTTCTGCCAAAATATTTTTCCCAAAGGGGGAAGACATGTTGTAGGAGAAAAAAAAAAAAAAAAAAAAAGCAGCAATCTTGTTGCATTACATTTATTTTAACCCAGTTTCAACAGTATGCAAATCTTCCCTTTCCTAGATTCATATTAAGTATTACCATGCTTTTATTTGTATTGCATCTTGTACATTTCTATTTTAAGACAGGACTGAAAAATAGTAACAGTGATCTCAGAAATGTTTGTTAAGACAATTGAACTGCAATTGCAAATTGATTTTTAGTACTATAAAGCTATGATTACCATCAAGAAACCTGGATCTTCAAGTGGATTTATAAACTGAACCATATGAGAAACTGACCCTCTTAACTTCAGTGAAAATATTTAGCATTATGGTTTCTTTCAAAGCTAGCAAGCAGATTTGCAGAAAAGGACCTCAGGTTTCAGGTGGACACCAAGCTGAACAAAAGTCAGCAATGTGTCCTTGAGACAAAGAAGGCCAATGGCCTGCATTAGGAGAAGCGTTGCCAGCAGGTCAAGGGAACTAATCCTTCCCCTCCACTCAGCACTAGTGAGGGTATACCTGGAGTGCTGGGTGGACCAGATGACCACCAGAGGTCCCTTCCAACCTCAATTATTCTGTGATTATTTCTTTTTCATATTTCATATCATATTTCAAAGCACAGCGACTTCAATAAAATACGACTTTATAACTAATATGGGTTAATTTATGAGAATTCATGATACATTGAAGTACAAGTTGTCACTGTGCACCACTGCTATTTAAACACTTCTGACAAGGCTAAGGAAAAAAAAAAGCATTCTGAAAAATCGTGACACACTCTGCTATGAAATTACACTATCTTTGCTGGCACGCAAGTAACAGCTCCAGGCTGATCTCCGAATGTGAACTGGTCATGGATCAAGGCTCTTTACCTTTGACTGGCACTTTACACACGCACTTTAACCCCTCCAACTTCTGGTGCAATATACTTATGTGTTTGTAGCCTCACCCAAAGAGCATACATGAACCACACTTGGCTTTTTATGGTTCTTATTATCCAAACAGCTTAGCAGAAGATTTTATGATAACCAGCTAGAAAAGCGCTCATGAGTACGTGCATGCCCAGAGTACCAAAAAGTAATATAAACCCACTGAGCTAAAGTCCATTTTACTTGCAGAGAACATTTTGTTGAGTACTGACTCAATTTAGAAAAAAATAATTAATTTCACTATTATCACACGAACATATCGGTATACTGCTGATGATATAAAGCCCTTTGTTACTAAAGGTTTAGAGAATGACTGCCACTGGCACAAAAAATTAATGACTTACCTGCAACAGAAGGAGATGCAAATATAGCATGAGGACTAAAGAAGACAAAATTTACATCAAGAAAACCTATGACAGCATATCCTATTATTTTTATTTAAAAGAAACTGTTGTATATAATTTTTTTGCCGTAACGACAACTACTATACGAGGCTATGCCTAACATGACTGTTATCTTTCCCCTCTCAAAATTGTATCAGCAAATCAGAATATACACCAAACTATTATGATGGTAGAAGGCAAAACTTTGCAGATTTTGTCCTTTAAGAGAGAGGCAAAAGGCACTGTTCAGAGAAAAGACAAGTGATACAGCAATCATGCATGGCTACTATGCCTAGGAAATTTATTTTTGTGAGGAGCTTAGCAAGAAAAGACATGGATATCCATGAGGAACTATAGACAAATCCTGTTACATTTAGGATACTGGTACCCACACTGATTTACTGAAGAGCTTTGGACTTTGCCAAAAAAACTGAATGGGACATTCCTGCTTGAACAACAACAAAAATATCTACTTACAGAAACTTGAACTACCAAGCAAAATGGCTTGAACCCAAAATGGCAGAAGGAAAAAGCTATAAGGGAAACTACTGTGTAAGGAGGCGATAACCGGTATCCTGAAAAAGCCAAAAATACTTGATTACACAATTATTACTTAGCTGGAAAGGCTTGTAAAACGAGGTGTTTGGCAGTGCACCTACAATTCAAAAGGGAAAATGAGACACAAATGAACAAGTGTCCACAATAGGAAACTGTCAAAACAGTATATTGCTGTTACGATGTGTTCTCCTGAACACACCAGAAAAAAAAATAAAATTAAAAGATAGCAGCAGTAGAACCACATTCCTATTTAAATACAGACAACTTAAAATCTGTGACAGTGTAAAGTAACCAGTGCTGCAAGGAAGAATGGCTACTACTGCAAGAGCACAAGAGCACATGAAGAACAGAGAAACCGCTAAAAAGATTTGAAAACCACAAAAATTACACACAAAGTAGATATTTAACACTTCTGTGAATAATATTTTATCCCTGCTCCTCAGCATATCCTCTTGTTTAGTAATTGCAGCTAGTTTCTATTACTTCTGTATGTCATCCATGAGGATTGGTTAAATGAAGTAATATTTTAGGAGATAGAAGGAGATCACAACCCATACTTGGGTTCCACCTCTTTTAAAGAAACTGCCTCTGGATGCTTAAGTTTTCATAATAATATGGATTCTGTAACACTGTCTGGTGACTGCATATTAGTTAGAAAATTGCATCTGATATCAAATACACAAGCAAATAAAGAACCCAAACTTATCTGTTTTTCTCCCTACCCTTACCCACAGAAGTTAAAAAGAACCAAAGTAACATTCAAAGATGGGTCCAGAGGTTTTGGACAAGCGTAGCAGAAGTAAAAGAATAGTATATATTATGGAGTTCCCCTTTGTAAGAGTAGGTGAGATGAGCAGGACATGCAAGATGCTTTTAATGACTTCCACAGCTGCCTGCTTCACAACAGAGGACTGCTGGTACCAGGGACCGCTGGATTAAATTCCATCCAATTTTAGGCAGATGGGATAACAGAATTTGAGTGGTCAGATACTGCTACTCACACACCCCCCAAGTTTAATAGGCTTCCTTCAGAAAACCCTAAATTTGCCTCATTTTTACAAGCTGACAGACAGGAATTCCAGAAATATCCACTCTTCATCCCAGCCTGGCTTCTCCCCTCTCTCTATATTCTCATAGTTTTTCCTTCCTCCTTACCCTAGAATTTCTGAAGATCCAGAGGAATCTCTTCACTCTATTTATAGCACAGAACCACCTGTACCTCTTCTAATTTTGTGAAATCACTAGTAGTTTCTTATCAAGTAGCAATCAAGCTATTGGCTACTGATGCCATGTATTAATTGTGACTTGCTTACCATGAAAACATGTAGATAAAGATGAAAAAGCCCACAATAAAACAAGAGAAAGAGTTAAATTTTTTAGATAAGAAAAGTTAACATTTCTTGCCAACCCTGCAAAAACAAAGGAACATCTAAAGAAACAATAGATGACAAGCATTTAATTTTCTCCAGCACTTCAGCAAACTTAGGACAAGCACAAGTTTGTAACCTAAGGCACATTCTACTAAAACTAAGACAACCTGACACTTCCAGTAAATGTCGTCAGACAACATCCATCCAGTCTAGAAGGAGGTTTTTTAATTTTTTTTTTTTTTTTTTAAATGAAGCTTACCGATTCAGTTGTGCCTTTTATCTTCCTTGGATTAGCAATTATTACTACAGTCTATGATACATAATTGAAGGAAAGTTTTTCAGGTAATAGCTATATCTGAACAAGTCAGAATTTTCTCTCAGGCCATTTTCCTCCAGTCTTGCATACTCATGAAGTCCCTGAGCTTCACTCAAGTATGCAAGTACAATTATGTCACACTCACAGTCAGTGCTATTAGTCATCAAGTCATCAAGATTCAGGATGGTAGGGCTCTGGAGACCCTGTTAACAGAAGATGTGAGTGCATTAATCAACAAGTCACTTTGTAATAAAGCTCTTGACCACCAAAATAAGATGAAGGTAACCAATACATTGAAAGACCACCACAGTAAAATTCCTTATGAACGATTTCAGCTACTCTAAGAAGGTGTGACAGGCTGTACTGAATAAGTTATTTTCAAACAAGCACCTGCGTATTTATTCTAATGCATCTAAGAACTTATTTAGCAAAAATAAAGGACAAATCAAGTAGACCTTGCTATACTTTAACACACCAGAAAACATTATCTCAAATTTTGTTTACTGTGTCTGAATTTCTTTCAGCTTGTTCTGGACTATACTCTCCTTGGGACAGGGACCATTTGTAATAAGCGTAATTCAATAAAGACCTGAGTGAATGTCGGTATACAGTATACAGATCTTAGCTGCTACATACTCTTAATCCTTGCCAATACATTTATGGAAGAAAAAAAGTATCAGTCCCACTGAGTTTACCCACCTCAAGCAACACTGGTATTAGGTAGGCAACCACAAAATTTAAATTTTAACCCTGTCACATTAAACCAAATTTATAAAATGCCCAGATCATTCCTGGCACACATTTTCCACTCAGCCTGCATAGAAAAGGAACAAAATCTGAAACCAAATAAAGCATATCCACACTTATAAAAATAATTCTCTTCCTTTAAATGTCTTGCTGAGCTGTGAGATAGCTAATGAATGCTGTATAAGAAGTAGTGTTTTAAAACTATGTGAATTAAAACTGTAGTATCATTTGTTTATATTATTATATCTAAAGCTTGTCTCAACATTTACATTGACATGGCTTTTCAAGGAATTTAACCTGCCCATGTGAAAGTGATCTTGCAAAGTAAATTATATTCTAGGAAAGAGCTAAATTGCTCTTTTTAACATAACAAGAAAACAGCAAACATCCAAAAGGATATTCCAAACACACACAAAGAGACAAATCATAAATGTCCACACTAGAGAAAGACTACAAGTCAAACTGCAAAATGCTTAACTAATAGCACCAAAATCAGAGTGAAAATGAAAACCTGAACGAGCCTTAAAGAAGATAGCTTGTGAACTAACAGGTCTACTTTAAATGTCTGTGTTCAGCTACCATTCCCTTGCTATGCAGCACCACATTTTGTGGTTTGAATCAGTCTTTTTGTAGTTTTAACAAACCGTGAATATTTGGAATAGAGGAAAAACTGAGACAGACAAGTGAAAGACAAATGCAAAGACTTCTATTACAACAATCCATCAAAGGAGAAGAAACAAAACATTAACAGGATTATACTAAGTGTTTTAATGGTAAGCCCTTCATATTTGCAATATGCGAGCACAAACAATGTGATTTACATAGCCAATACACAACTGTATGGTCTATGTTTGATAATCTCAATAACAATCAGCATCCTGGTCAGCTGTCTCAATCATAGAAACAAGTGATTCATAAGTCCTAAGGTCAGAGAACATAGGAATGCTAATAGTGCCTCAAAAAAGTGTAATTAAGCCTCATGTAACTATATTCCTCGCTCCAACTACTGCTAAAGCAATACTTTTCACAAGTTTCTACAAAAAGCTGTATGTAATGAATACAGGGGTCATGTGTGAACGTAACACAGAGCAAAACAGCACGCTAAAAGGCCTCTCGGTTCAAAAGGAAGATTATTTAAGTCGTAGTATTTGGTGCTGTTCCAAAAGAAAAGGTTAGAAACTTGTAACCAACTGCACAGAAAAAGAATACAAAGTATACATGCATTCACCCCTCTAAATATATGTAACAAACCAAAGTAAGAATACATTCACACTTCATAAATAATCACTGAATCTCTCAGTGTACTCAGCAACCGAAAAGGTATCCACCAGCTCCATTTTCCTGCTTTTGGCAACAACAAAGTCCTAAACAAAGGGTTACAACATTGAGATCATGAGATGATTTAGTGTTATGATTACAGCTTGTTGCTTCCTCTTTGGACTCTTCAAAACCATTAATACTATTAGAAGTTACGGGTCTGGGGTGTTATCAAAAAAGCAAGTGCAACATGACACAATGCACACTCAAAACAGTTTTCGGACGGTAGAATCCAAGCAAGAAGTAAAAGTAAGGTCTTTCTGCTCTACTCAATCTATGAGACAAAAATGTCATGTTGGAAGGACTAGGCAGGTATTTTTTTTTTGTGCAGTCTTGACATCTATGTTGCACAGTTTTACTAGACAAAACCAGCTTGCTATCCACCCTAAAGATGTTTTAAGTGGCTATTTGCAACTTCTATTACACAAAATATGGTAAAATAAATTAGTTTATAAAAATGTAGCATAAAGTACAAAATGGAAAAATCTTACTAAGTCAATGAGATATACATTAAGCCATTCCATAAATCTTTATGCTCTTATATTTAACAGCACTGAAAATGAATCCTGACTGTGAAACTGAAGAAATACAAACACAAAATTAAATATCTCTGCTTAGAGAGACCAAAGACAACATTATACATTCAGTAAATATAAGTAAAAATAAAACTGCTGGAATGGACAAATAGGTGTAGATGGTGAATATCAAACTCAAGAAACAGGAATCTAAATTTGGCCATTCTATTTCTACACGTGTGTTCTGTTATGGACTTTTGCTCTTACTCCAGCAACAGAAGGACCTTCTCTATTCATATCCCAAGCACAGGGTCTATTATTATAACAGTAAGAATTACAAGTATTTTTCCCTTATTGCAAATAACAATGAATTTTGAGTACTTTTATCTGCAATGAGACTGTCCAAATAATTCCAATAAACCAGAAGTCATTATCTGCTTTAGTAGACAAAGAAAAGTGATCAGTATTATGCATCCTGAAAAGTGATGTCAAAAGACCAATAACACACTACAAGTAACTTCTTTTGTGATGCTAACAGTCTCTAGTTTTTGAGCTGAAATTTTCACTGTTTAGGAATTTAAGCCTAAAGTACTGGCTGTATCATATAACTTCCTTGTCACTTTGTCCACAACCCAACATTGGGAATGCATTCATCACGTATGAGCTTTACATACAGGATGTACAATAGTGTTTTTGAGGGCTCTGCTTCTTGACTCTGGTTGCTCAAACATCAAAAAGTTATTGTGTTTGAAGGGAAGAAAGAATATTCCCTAGTCAGGCAGTAACTCGTAGACAGAATTCATTTGCCTGTAATTTTTACCCATTCCTCCCAGTGTTATTAAAGATTTCTTTATTATTATTTTTAAAACCTTATTGACTACAAGAAAAATCAAGACAGAAGTGATTGTTTGAGTCAAATGATTCTAAAACCATCACTCTGCAATTTTAACTACTTGATAACTAAAGTAGCTCATCCTTGTTTTCTTCACCCATATGTTGACTGGGACGTGTTGTGACACTGGCACACAACACAACCATCTATTTGAGGCATTTCCACAAAAGACTGAGTGAAAAACCGATATTGACTATTCCACATAAAAAGCTGATGTTTAAAGAAAAACAGCTGACATCGTTGTTTCTTTAGGAAGCACAAAAAAGAAAAGATTGCCTAAGAGTTATTTAAGGGGAAGAAAGGGGAGCTAAAAATGCCAGAAACTCAAGCAACAAAAATGAAGTAAATAGAAGTTTCAAAAGTTAGTGACATGAAAGACTGGAGGGGGCGGGGGTGAAGGGAAGAATACAGCTTGCATAAATTATTTCCTACCAAGTAAATAACATTTAAAAAAAAAAAAAAAAAAAGTGGAGATGAGAGAAATAGGGGGGAGAGAGAGAAAACACCATCTCCTTTTCCCAAACAAGAAGCAGGCACATGAGAAAAACCTGGGTGTCCATCTTCAATGCATGCAGCACAAACACAAAGTATTTGCTTTTAAATGTATAAGAGAAGCATAATCACAGAGTATGTCACTGTTCAACATGCAATTCTTATGCTGTGCCTTTCTGTAATACACTGATTTTCTTCTGCATTGAAAGGGAAGCATGAAATCTTGTAGCTAAACCTAAGCTAGTAAAAACGTGGTTAGACTGGGTCCAATAAAAAACATAGTAACATATGGAAATTTTTCATTTTTAACTGTATATGGATTAAGTAATTTCCAGCAAATACAAGCTATTGTATTATAATCTATATCATAATAATAGTTTTAAGTAGGACGGGTGGAAAACTGCTAGGGATCATGAAGGAGTGGAAAGAAAGGTTCTAAGAAGCATTGGCACAGTGAGTAATTAGAGACAGATGAAAATGCACAGCAAACAGATTTCTTTTTGTCTTTCCTGCAACCACTTTCTGCAGCCTGATTTCAGGAGGTCCTTTAAGAGACTTGGTGAGAGAATCTTCCACTAACAAGTCCAAGGCAACTTTCATACCTGCACTACCATTACTGTTATAAACACTTTAAAGTAATACAATTTGTCATTGTTGCCAGAAGCATTCGCCATCCTTCTCTTGTCCCGATCACTTCTTCCTGCTTTCACTTTCTCCACTGCTTCTGCAACTTTGCGGTGTTTGCTGATGTGAATCAAAAGTAATCCAGAAGAACAGTTAACTTCAATCCAGAACAATTATCCAACCTCAATCAGTAAATCCAACCTTAACCAGTAAATGACTGACTTTGGGCACAAGGCTATCTCATAACTGCTCAAAGTGGTTCTGTAGTTCTGATACTTCAACACAAGTTCCAGAGCAGCATCTTAACATGTGCATAAGTGTTTGCTGCATCCTCAGCAACTGTTGCTGACATCTCACTCACGTAAATCCGTATGGATCAAGGGAAGAGGTCAGTCATATTACAGCTCAGTTGGAGCTTGACTTTCTCTATATTATATATGTATTTTGAGATTAAGGCACAACTAGCAATACAAGCACCTAGGATTTGAGTAAAAAAGTTTGCACACCTGATCTCTTTCTGTAGCATTAATATAACTTAAGTCTTAAATTTTCCTTTTTTTTATTTGGCTTCATGTGTGTGGAATGATAAGTATCAAACATGTAACAAAGTTATGAATAGTTTTCTTCCTCCCAAGAAACACATATATATTTTCTTTCTCTAAATTCTTAACGTGAAAGGCTTTGGCTGTCTTTGTATTTAGTAAAGCCCAGTTCACATGCTAACAAAACAAACTGAATTTCCTTTATGTAATGACTGAATACACAAAGGGAAAGCCCTTTTGATTCCAGAAGATGCAAGGGGATTAACTCTGGTAGCACAGAAAACAGATATTCTGAACATTGCTAAACGTTTATCCCACAATGTGGTGAAAACTGAGATGGAGGGAAACCACAATTTGTAAGAAACTGAAAACAGATCACAGTATGAGACTCAACTATAAGCACATGTAACCTGCATATAGCTTTCAATTCTGATATCATTAATCCATGTAAAACCTATTATTTTCAACACAGAGACAAAAGAAATGAGCGCTATCTTGCTGCAGATTAAAACATTGATAGAGCATATCTGGCCAAACTGTTATACTCATAAACCAATAATTTTACAATAAAGTAACACTAAAGATTGTAGTCTGCCTGTATGACCTTACAAGTCTGAATGCAAATACTAATAAGACTCAGCAAGAGTTAAGAGTACTCAGCCTGAATATTTTTATTGGAAAGGATTTATAGCAACTTCTATTTGCAAGAAGTTTAATATATAACACGCAAACGTGATTTGTCTGAAGTGATTCATCATCTCATTTTCATTGATGCACAGTCACCAATATTCAAAGAAATACTAGCCCAAAAAAATATTTTAAAATAGAAAAGTAGCCTTTAAGAACAACTTAGAAAAATTCATTTGACAACTGGACCTTTTCTGCTAGAAAACATTTATTCATTTTAAGGAATAACAAAAATCAGTGAAGTGACTATACTGTTAACTATCTACTTGTAATAGAGGCTCTTTAAACTTTAATTGAGACTCGTCAATTTACTGGTACAACACATTTTCCAAACTGCAGTACTATTGGCATCATGAATCACTGTTTCTTGTGACTTTTTTTTTTTTTTTTTTTTTTCCCAGTTTGTGCTCCTGCATTATTATGCCAAGCACATAGGGGAGAGGAAATACAAATCTCCTCTCTTCAAAAGAGGAAGAAGAAGAGAAAAAAATACATGAAAACCCTTCAAGTTTTGCAGCTATTCATCCTTTAATAAGGATCATTATTTACAGAGGGTTATTGAGAATGCAAGGAAATACAAAATCCAAGAATTTCAAGCTTTAAATACTGGGTTCCTGTACACTGGCACTCACAAGAAAAACAGCTTCCAGATTACACTCATGCAAGCATTTTGACACACACAGAGTATGCATCTCCACAAGACAAATTAAAGGGCAATGCTCCATTGAACAATTATACAATAGGAGTACAGTATACTGTGCATAGCACACAAATGCTACATAGATCTCTCATTTTGTGAGCTCCTGATTAATTGCGAGGTTTTATTCATAGAAGATGTCTAAACAGTCATACCTGTAGAGTTCTACCAGTGATTCAGCATCTGCAAGTCTGCAGTAAAAATTATTCAGTTTAGTGGGATAATGGTAAGGCAACTAAAGCTACTCACCCAGATCCAGCCCGAATCCCTACCCCTTTCTTCTCCAAACTTGGGGGCACAATTCTGCTACTTCCTTAGTGTTAACTCAAACCAGTATGCAACTGTGATGTGAGCTGGTTGTGCAACTGAAACAGAAAATCCATCATCCCAAAAAGACTGTTCTGACAATCAGTGCCCGAAATCACCTGCAGTCACATGCCCCTTAGACCTAAGGCCAAGGCTCTGTAGATGGAATGCAAACTATCTCTTTCAGTGGCAGCCCCAAATTATACTTCATCATTAGAAATACAGATTCAGACAATTATTTTAGGACTTACCTAAACTATTTATTAGGGAGGGGATTTATATATAAATTCATCTTTAATCCAGAGCAAAGCCATAAGAGTTGTTTTCTACTCCATACAAAAATTTTAATTCTAAGTAGTTTGCTTTTTTGGTTTTTTTTGTTTGTTTGTTTTTTTACTGCTTTAACTCTGGTTTAAGTCAGTCTGAAACTGATGACCAATAACGTAGCGATCTGTCCAACATAAAAATCCATTTATTCCTCCTGTATAGTATGGGAACAAACAGACAAAATGACCCCTTTGCTCTAAGGGACCCAGACACAAAGAAAATTTTTCTGTTGCCATTGAAATATTTCAATCACTGTACATCTATTATACACACATTTCTACCAGGGGTGAATCTTAGGAAAGACTCATTCAGTCAGGATACTGCTACAATAGTGTTTTCCAGATATAGTCAGTAGTGCTTACACTCAGTTGTACATGAAGTTTGAAAAAAAATAGCAATTAAAAACAAAAAAAATCAAGCCACGATTAACTTCACACAATCAGAGGCTGACAGCATCTCAGCCTTGTTTCAGATATGAAATAAATACTTTTATAGTTTTGATTTGGAATTAGCCCTCTAAGTCTATTTATGCATTTACTCTTGATCCTTCTGTTCCAGCTTCCCAAGCAGCAGTTATATGGTTAAAACCTGATGTCTATTAGAATAAACTTCTGGTGGGAAGTGCTAAGAATTCACCCCGCTGCCTACCAATCTATCCAGAAATCTGTTCTCACTCCTACTTCCTCCTGTCTGTTCCTTTCTGAAACAGCAGTAGGGGGGTTGGGAGTTTGCCTTTCCTCTCCTGGATCACAGTTGTGTACATGAACTATACCGGACCATATGGCAATCTCCTTTCATTCGTAAAAGGCAAAACAAGCTCCCTACCAACCCAATTCGAAGAGATCCAGGTAAAAGAGAAAGCCTACAGTCACCAGCGTTCACATCTCCGTGTTCACAAAGACCTGTTAATAAATTCTGCCAATATATTAAAGTAACAAGTAGGAACTATAGAAATGTTACTTTGCGGATAAGAGCAGCCCTGCCCATACTCACACCAGCACTGACAGCGTGCTCCAGCCTCCCTCTACACCACACACAAAACTAGCCAGATGCCAACATGCAACTTTTGAGTAGTCTGGAGGAAAACCAAAGACTCAGATGCATTATTCAGCATGCAGGAGGCTCTGACAAAGAAAATTACTGTATTGAAGGAAAAACAGTGCCTGTTTAATGAGCGATGCATGCAGAGGATGAGCCTACTCACAGGAGAATGAAACTGAAGAGGAGAAAGGTTGAAAGCTAAAAAGAAACCTCCATAGCTGCCTGGAAGCTGCCAGGCACAGGCAGGACAACCAGAAACGTAGTGGAGATGGATTTTCCTTTTGTGAGCGGAAAGCATTAAAGTTTTACTGAACACCAAAGTGCAAAAATCCAACAGGAAAACAACCCCCAGAGAGAGCACCTCAGGAGAAATTCCACTGCTCAAGTCTCAGCAAAGAGCGGATAAGTTTCTCACGAGGGCCCAACCTTTGGACACATGAAGTTGTGTTCAGCTCTTCAGTAAAACTAGGATTGTCTAATCAAATACACTGGAATAGGGTCTGGCCCATTTCCTTTGCTAGAAAGTTAAAACAGATTTTTTTCAGAAACTTTATTTTCAATCTTACAAAATAATCATTGCATTTTACAACAGCTTTTAGCCCAGCAACGAAATTCTTGTGTAAAACAGTACAAAATTTTGCCTACAGTTCCATACTAAGTTTTAGGGAACATGACTTACAAGAATATGCAAGGAATTGAATTGACAGAAAATCAGACTGGAGCTGCACAATTTTTACTTTTAGCTTAATTCAACAAGTAGAGTCATTAAGTATCTAACTAAACTATATTTGTATAACACCACAGCAATCTAAATTTTCTTATTTTAACTTTACTGTTCACTACTATGTTCTGAAGTTCTTTATTTTAGACAACTGCCAACTAGCTGGAGATATAGCCAGAATCTGCCCATATTAAAACATAGCTACAATAAAAATCAAAGCTAGACTCCAGTTTGCCATTGCATCATTTCTTCAATATTGTACATTGAGACAGACATGGACCATACCAGATAAGACTGAATAATATTCTGCCTTACATTTATAGGTGTTAACGCACCTGTAATCTGCAGTCACAGATCCATGACATCTGATATACTAATACCAGAAGTGTTATGGTAAAGAACCATTCACTCCTCATGTTAAGGTTAAATATTCATCCCTTTCAATTTAAGAGATATGAACTTTTCTCTGTCCACAATCCATTAAAAAAAAAAAAAAAAGGGACATAAACAATTAAATAAGTGTGGAATGAGGTGGCCAAGAGATTTTAACAAAATCTCTAAGCACTAAAGAGGAAGCCTGACCAGATCTGTATTTGCCCTAAAGAGCAAAAAGTCATTGTTCACTGAAATACTGTTACAGAATTGACTAAAAATTGCCACTTTGTTATTGCCAGAATAAGAAAGAAAAAGAATTTTCTTTTCATTGATAAGCAGCTATGAAAAGAAGGCACCTTTGTATATTCTTGGTTCTGCTTTACATCACAATTGCATGTTAAAAAAGATTAAACATCCAAAACCTTAAGGGTTCAAATGTTAGCATGAAAAAGTTGAAGGGTTATAACTCTCCCTCACTTAAACCTTACAATGAACACTAGCAAGAGGTTGTTAAGATGCAGCTCTACCACATTTTCAACCTTCAGAAGACAGCTGTAAAACAAACAAACAAACAAACATACATCACAAAAACCCAAACAAACCCACCTTTGAAAAAAACTTCAAAATCCACATTTAACAATGAGTTAAAATACTAAATAGTCTAAAAGTTAAAATACAAAATCTTAGAAGCCCTACAGGGTGACACAGATTTCAGAAAGCTCATGGAACCTCTTTAGGAACAAGATTCTCTAATTCACGCAACAATAATTTAAGGTTCAGTTAGTGTCAAGCACCATTATTTCTTAAGGGCTTTTCTCAGACAGATTATATGTCAAATAGATTTAACCCCAGAGATGTAACATGATCTTATAACAGTTATGACTAAATTACAAGTTTTAAAGTAGACAGCCATCAAAGTATGGAGAACAAGCAATCGTGGATTCAGGAAATGTACATTCCCCCATAGTCAGCTAATGGCAACTTTAATAGGATGTGATAGATTTTTCTCCACCAGGAGAAAATACTGCCTGCATTTCTGCTTCAACAACCCACGCCAGCTGACTAATGGAGTTATATTTTTGTCTCGGATGAGGATAGTTACTTGCCCATCCTCTAGCAGTTCCAGAATGAAACATTAACAGCAGCTGTGGGGCAAACAGAAAAGCTGCTCTATTTGGTAGCCAAGATCCAAAGTACTGGCCTTTCCCCTTTAACACTGGAGCTCATTTTCTGTCACAGGGTGACAAAAAGACACAGCACAGAACAGGGCCACTTTTAGGGCTTAAAGTAGCTAACTGAAGATACTTTTAAGGAGTAATAAATCTTCAGGGGGAGGTAAAAGATTCACAGAAATTAAAAATAGTGTTCTTGGACAGATAAGAGCCCTTGGGAGTTTAGAAGAAGCTGTTTGTAAGAAATACTGGTGGATCAAAACAGGTTTCTGAAAACAACTCTTATCAAATACTATTAAATGTAAAAACTCTTTACCTTGGCATAATAACAATCCTAATCGTAACAGACCAATCCCAAAGAAACACTTCTGCTGTGCTACTGAATAATCAGCATATGCCTGCAACTAGAAACATCTTTTTATGCAAGCACTTGGGCTTCGGTCCTGCAAAAATTTAAATATATCACTCTGAGTAGACCTACAGATCTCTGCGGAAGTCTGTAGAGTTTATCACACACATAAAAGCTAACACATATTTATAAGTCTTGCAGGATAATTGCTTTTGGCAGAATATAAATAACATTGCTCTAATGTGTTTCAGCATCATGGTCTCCTGCCTTAAGAACCAGGCATTCTGGTGAAGCCTGTCATTCTTCATATAAAGAATGGCAGCTGCATAGCCCACAGAGACATTTAAACTTCTCTTTGCATTTTCTTTAAAGTTTCAGAACAGTGTTGGGGCATTCTTTAAAAGTAGCAAGAAAGCTAACAAGTGAAGCCGATAAAAATCGCCTAGAAATGCTTTCTTACTAGTGCCATGGATACCACTGGTAGGACTGGAAGCAATTCTCAGACAAACTATCTATAGCTTCCAACACTTCCAAACAGTACATCAATTAGGCTGTGCAGTTTACTAAGTATTTTTCCAGAACCCAATGCACTGTGTGACAGGGCAATAACTCAATGTAAGAAGCAGTCTTAATAAAGGACTCTAATGTTCACCGTACTATGCTTCAATGAAAAAGCTTAAAAATCTGCTACAAGAGCTTTCAAATAGCAAGACAGGAATCTGAAATAATTTTAGAAACTTAATGCCAGTAGTTTGCCTAATTGACTTTCAAATACATACCTAAAACTAGGCCTTAGCTTTCTCTCCTTGTCAGTTGTCTTTATCTTTTCAGCATTGTCTTACTGTCTCTATTGCCTTTCATTTTAACTTCTAGCAAGGATAAACTTGAGCAAAGAAAGGGAACTTTGGTAACTGTCAATGACATTGAGAATTTAAAAAATGGTATCTATCACCTCCTGCAGCCACTACTGCTTCTGCAAGCCCCAGCTGGAACAGCAGACCCGTCTTGGCAGAAGGCCCAACTCTAATAAGGGGAAAGGAATTAATATATTTTGTAGGCATAGGTAGCTCTTACAGGAGGTTTACTTTTGCCCTTTCATTCCTGCCCCCGCCCTTGTTTTCATTTGATACTTTCATCTCTCTAATCCCACCTCGAAAAAACAAGACAATTTCACTGATGATACATTATCAAGATTTTACAGCTGAGAAAGCATTGCATGCAACAGGAACAGCCCCGATGTAATTTAATTCTAAGAAATTGTCTACAAGAAGTCCAACAACACTAACAGCAACGAGGAGGAAAAGGTAATTTAAAATACTCAGCAGCTCGCTCAAACCTGTACGATTTCACGTTTACAGTTTGTACTGCTGTGACCCAAGTAACCAGTTAGAAATTCCTTGCATTCACTTGATTTCTATTAAGCATATTTTGTTTTGTGTAAAAAAAAAAAAAAAAAAAAAAAAGACAGGTAAATGGAACATAGGTAAATACTTCAAGATTTATGTAACTTTTAATTAAGAAATCCTTTGTTTGCACCTCAGATGTATCTAGTGTAAAGTAACAACTTTTTTGAAAAAAGCAGTTTGCAAGTTCTAATGACCCAGCCCTGACTGAAGGGAGCCTGAAGGAAGGTGACACAGGCAATTCCCTCCCCACTTCATCTGGCCCTTGTTCAAGGCCAAAGCCCAAGAGCACCAGCACCTCCCAGTTCCCCTTCTCCTTCTGCTAAAACACTACTTTAGCATCAGAGAGCAAGGAGTTGACAATGACATGACCATAAATTCAATGCATTTCCTAACAAAACTGAATTCCTAAGCTTTTCCCCTAGAACATCATGCTTACCATTTTGTCTCATCACCTCATTCACATGGTTCTTGTGACACAAACCACTTCAAGAAAAGAAATACCCATGCAGTACACAGTGCTCTAAAATACTCTGTTTAGATAATAATTTCAAGTTGTAACATTCAAACACGAACAGCAAACTACACCACAAGATTAAAACTGAATAATCTCAGTTCACTTCAACTTCTGAATGCCTGAAAACACACTTGTATTAAGAACAGAGAAGCCATCCAAAATCAAATTGTTGATGAAGCAAAATGAATTCCTACCAAATCACCACGTGGTAGTTTTCCACCAAAGAGTCAAGCAACAAATAATATCTATCAGCTCAAACTTCCCGATGAGGCAACAAATGCATATGGAATTTACCCAAGCATAGCAAGTGGAAAAGTCAGGAAAAGGATGTCAACAAGAATTTTTGCCAGATCTTTTATGGCAGTTATGTTTTTATGTAAAGCATTAATATCTTAAGGTAATAGCAGCATTGACATCTTAAGATAATAAAATATAGTACTAAATCATTATCAATTTGTGATGTCCTTGAAACACTTTGTACAAATATTAATTGCATCTCTGAAGATCTTCAGTATCTCAGTTACCAAGTTTCTTGAACATTTTCAAAGGGAAATTTCCACTCTCCCAGAAAGGAGAAACTGTAGCTGACTCCTTTGCAGTTTTTAAGTATTTCTGAACCATCACCTGCCTTGTCACCAGAACTTCCCCAAACCATTTCAAAGCATAGATCTGCTTTACCATTAAAAAGCAAACAAGTGAGCAGTCAAATTCAGTGGATTTTAAGTAAATCTGCTCTCACTCTCCCTCATTAACTGATCTCAACTGTAAATTTGCTTTAGATGCTTTAAGAGGTGGCTATTAACTACACAGTTATTTTGTGTGTCAAAATGACAGCACCAGTGCTATTTATTCAGTGAAACTGGGTTTGTCAGTGTTGGTAAAATGCAGGACATTAATGGATTATTTTTTTTTTAATTTCTATTTTAAACGGCCTGTGTACTTCTGCAACTTTAGCTTATTCTGAAATACTTCACAGGTTCACAGAAGGGATCTGAAAAAAAACCCCAACCAACACTCAAACTTGTTCTTAAGAGTTAAGTATTTCAAATTATGTAAATAGTCTATCAAAAACCTTTAAAACAAACCCACCCATAGCACATATCAGTTATACCACTACAAAACTTCATACCATTTGGGGGAAGAGGCATTGAAAAAGAAGTTTGGATTTACACCTCTTAAAATCACCCACAGAATTATAAAGATTTGCTTGCAAACACCTTTTTCTGCATAGTTTTACAAAGGAGCATCAACTTCCAGACCTTTGGAACTGCAGAGAGATAATTTAATGCAAACCCAAAATAGTATTATTAATAGTGAATTCAACTTAATTCCTGTGGATCTTGGAACCTCAGTTGGTAGCAACCTCAACTACCAGATTTGGGAACTGTTGTTGCAAGGCTATGTATTGAAATGAATGAACCACATGAAAAACATTTTCCTTTGTGAAAGAAATGGTATATAATGGAGCTCAAGAGACTGAAGATGAATGAACAGAAGTTCTATCATTAGGAAAAAACAAACCTTAAAAAAAAAATGAAAAGACAGAGGTAATACATAATCCTCCCTACTTCTGCTGTCAGACATTAAAGCAATTTCTGATCATGGGCTCTATGGCAGTTAAAGGCACACAAATACTATCTGGCTGTTTAAAACTTGAGAAGTATCAATCTGAGCTTCTTGTGATCAACAGGAATAATGTTCAAAGAAAGTGTTAGACAAGGAGAACTTTCTACTTTTTGACTAGCATTATTGTTGCCAAAGGACATATCCCAAAGTCAAACAGAAGCAATTCCTAACAAAATTACTTGCTGAGCTATGATAAGAACTCATTTCAGACAAAGGCAAAAAAAAATCCTTTGGAGAACATAATTTTCCAGCATAAGACAACAGAAGTTGCATCCTACTGAAAACACGATATAACCAAACTGATTTTCTTGGTTAATGATAAAAGCTGGAACAGCATCTTTCAATTTAACTGTTAAGACTGCATTTCTCAGGAATCAAATACACCATTTTATTAGATAGACAAAATAAGGGAATATTTGTCTCAGCCAAGTTATATCAAAACTGCAAAAAGTCCCCTCTCAAATATACCCTAAATCACAGATACTAACACTGTAACTGGGAAATGACAGTTACATGTTTTCCACTGTAAAATACCTAAGTTAGACAAGAAACAAAAAATATAGAAAGCGGATCCTTTCTACTGTAGGATGATTTATGCACTATCCGATTGTAATTGTCTTGGAAACAAACTGTGAAGCAACGTCAGAAAAGCTGGACAAAATCGCTCTTGCCCTTGAGAAGTGACACTTGTTCCTTCCTTTGACATGTGAAACTTCATTAGGTTATCTCTTGCAACTTCTCTACTGAAATGGTCTTTTCCTGAAGCACATGGCAGAGATTTGGATCATCATGTTTTATTTGGGATGATACACTGATTATTTGCAAGCTCATTGTTTGCACCCTCCAACGAGAAGGAGCATGAGGACCTTAAAGCTTATTTAAAGGTTCTACTTCATCCATTGAGCTTCAGTTGTGGGAATCAAGCTCACGCAGCACAGATTTACCAAAAGATAGAAAAGCCAATCCTATACCTCCCAGTAGCTGCTCAGGCCTGAAAAAAACAGCTGAAATGACAGATTTAGTAAACTTATTTCCAGTTATTCCTCAAGTCTAATCCATATATTTTGTTCAGAAAAAGAAACTATACATATATTTGTAGTTCAGGAAGATTTGTTCACAAACGACAAAAAAAGTTGGATTTTCTGTAGTGGAAAAGTCACTCAACACTGATTTTCAACACTTCTGTAATGTTTTCTCCTTTCACTGCTGGAAGGAGGATGAACTTGTAGCCTGTGGGAAGCATTTTGTCTTTCTGCAGCAAAGGAAGCACGTTTTTATTCGTGTTATGTTTTTGTTGTCCCAGCGTGGCATAAATCAGGCTCCTTGCAATCACTGCTCAAGGGTAAAACCCCAGTATTAAGACCTGTAAGGGTGCCCAGTGAGCCAGTCAAAATGTCTCAAAGAGACACTAACCAGTGTCTTATTTTCCAGAGAAGCTTTTCAGGATAAGCTGTAGGAGAACACTAATACAGAGAAATTCTCAGAAAAATGCTTCCTGAAATGCTAAGAACACACATACTTCAAAACACAGAAAGATAAGCCACTTCCAGAAGGAAAAAAAAAAAAAAAAAAAAAAAAAATTCAAGCAACAAAATAACTAGTGTAAGAAAGCTGCAGTTTTTAAAAAAGTAAGGGAAGAACCTGAAAAGCTCCTCTAATTAGACAACTAAGCGTATCAGTTTTCCCCTAGTTAACCACGACTTACTCCAGAAAAAGGAGAATAAAAAATCCCCACAGAAAAACACCCTATATTAAACTATGGCACTAAATTCATGTCTTGTTCTGGAATAGGTTCCTTGAGTAGACTTGTTCTTCATCTAGAATTCAACTAATAGATGAAGAAGAGCTCATGTTTTCTACCTTACTTCATGGGAATGAACGTGGACATACTCTCCCTTTGCAGGATTTGCAGGCAGCCATAACAGAGAAGCATCTAATCCCACAACAAGATTCCCTCAACCTGCCTGCAGCCGGGAGGCTGGGGTGGAGGTATGGTCATGGACTCAATTTTCAGTGCCCCAGGCAAATGCTTAACTGATTTCTGCAAATCCTCCATTACCTAATGCAGGGTTGTTAACATGCACGATTCTCTTCCATCACCATAGTAACAAAGCACGTACATTTTAAGGTGCATATGGGGGCTCTTCTAGAGGATATGTCAAGTTGAATACAGCTAAGACAATATAAGATATTTTAAGCTAGACCCGTTCAGTACAAATACAGAAAGTATGAAAGTACTGTGCTAGAGATCATCACGGGACTGTTTAAGCAGGGGTTACACATCCATTTATAAGTTTTCTGGAGGCTGAAAGAAGTAGAAGATGAAAGAAGTCAGGACATTTATGGGCCTTAATACATTAAAACAGCTGTGTAACAACCGCTTGATTTTAGACACTCTTAACTTCTTCAGGAACCACAGAGCAGAACATAAAAAAATTTAAGAACAATACAGTTCACCTACCCATTGCAAAAAAAAAAAAAAAAAAAAAAAAGGTAGGAAGAAAACCTAACTGGGATTTTCGTTTCCATGAGAGCTGCAAGTACTTCGCACTTACATGCCTGAAGTATGACATTCTTCCTGTAGGATACACGAGTGACACCATAGAAACCCAGACTTAATGGCAGTACGTATGTTAGAAGCCTCTACAGCAAATATGCCCATACACGCGAACAGCCCAACCAGCACTCTGCAACTAGCACACTAGATGCACATATCCCATAGTGGCATGAGTTCTCATAACAGATGTCATTATCGCCTTCGAAGAACCAAACCAAAAACAAGTTCAACATAACAAATGTATTATTCCCTGAAGTAATTTCTCATACTACACTAGAGAGAGCTTCCAAATCGAGGGAAAAAACATGACACCAACACCCCAACATTCAGATAAGGATTAAGAAAATCACACTAGCAGTAAGAATATAAGAAACAGCAAGCGACAAGTCTGGATAGAATTACAGCAGTATTACCAACATCTGCAATATGCATATGCAATACTCATAATGTAGTGCTCTACTGAAATAGTCCAAGTAGGTTTTAGAGGCTCCATAGGTTGTCAACACTGGCGCTGGCTGACAACAGGATGCAGAAGAAACATTCACAATTCAGCCGAAATCTGAAGATTAAAGGCCAAAACCAGACTAAACTGCAGAAACAAGCAAAAAACTCCCTAACAAACTTGTTACAACATTGCTTTACATTCCAGTATTAGTATTTATAGAATTTTAATGCCTATGAAGATGCAATCTTCAATTACGGGGCACCAGCGGCGCGTGATCAGAAGGCGTAGCCACCCTCTCTGGCACAGGATGAACGGCAAATGAGGCAAGGGGCTGAGAAAAAGAAAATGGACGTTTCCTAGTATTGAAGGTTTGAGAGCAGAACCCAGGCAATTTGATTATATTTCTGGCTCTGTCTCAGTATCAAAATCATCAAAATTCATACCCCCTGGCCACTTGGATTATATCTGCACAATCTCAGTTCTCAAGTCTGAAAATTCTCAAGCATTTCATTTTACAACTCTGCACTCCCTTGGCACACTCACTATGCACCACTGGTACCAGCAATCATAATTTCTTCTGTAGGGTTTGTGGTTGTTTTTTTTTTTTCCATAAAATCTTGCAAAATTAAAGTAAGAGAACAGCAACCCCAGAATTTTTTTGCACATCAGTAGCACAGATCAGCATTTGAACTACAAGTGTAACTTTGTAATGAGATAGATAATTGTCCCCTAAAGAGGGCACAAAAATACCTATCGTAAGTCTACCCTACTGGGAAACTTCCAGTCCATTCTTGGTCCTAAAGGGAGACCAATGATTAGCAACAGTAACCAGTGCTTAAAAACATACAGGTTTGGTACACAAGGTCAGTCACTTACGCAGACAAAAAAAACCCCTACAAAACCAACAGGATTTCCCATTTTAAATGTATAGGCTCTAAATCCTAAATTAGCTTCTTTACACCTTTCAAAAATGTGCTCCTGTTCAAGGCTCAGTATATATTGGCCTCAATCACAGGCTTCACATTAAGGTAGGCTGTACTGGGACCCAGAGTAAGCATTCCATGCACAAAAAGAAATACCTAGGGCACAGAGTACTTCATCACATCTGAGAGGCTGAAAAGTTTCTAGGAAGCTACGTACAAGTTCCTAAATCAGAGCAGGCTTTGTGCTCCCACCTTTCACTACCCTTACTTAATCTTTCCAAAAGGTTAAAGAGAGAGAAATCACTTCTGCCCTCAAGGTTTATACCACTTCACCAAAACAGTTCTGCACAATTTCTGAAAGAAAAAAATCCCAGGCAGGAATCCTCACCGAGAGTTGTAATGTATGATTCTGGGTTTGTTGAGGGAAGGCAGTCGGTCTCAGTAACAATTTTTAGTAAACCTGACACTAGTTTTCAGTAATGACTTGTTTTATTAATGAAACTCTTCATACTCCTTGTTGCTATGCTTGTTTATTCACAACATTAGACATTACTAAAACGGAAACAAATCAGTTTCGTTTTTGCTTTGACAAACTTCAGTTAGTGGCGCAACTCCTCCATATAAGTCAAAGAAAAAGGGTAATTATCAACAGTTGTCAGATCATCTTGGGGAAGACCTATTTGTTTGGTGCTGCTTTTCTAGAGTTTCTTTTATTTTTTTAAAAAAAGGACAACTCTTCCGTACACTTTAGTGATGCCTGCTCTCACAAACCATTTAAGTCAAACACTGGCTCACAGAATTTCTTTAGGGATGTTGCACAGGTGTTTGACTCGCAGAAGTATAGATAGATTGCAAGACTGCCTCACCTAAATAAATATCACAAACAGCAGCAGTAAAAATTTTCAAACACAAGAATGAATACATGAGGTGAGGGAGAGGGAAAGAAGGAAAAAAAAAAAAAAAGTCTTTACCACCTCGTTTTTAAGATGCTTTAGATGTTTCAGCAGTATGCACTTGGGGAATTCCTGCGTAGCACACATGTGAAAAATATTTTCTTCTGAATGGAAGTCTGGTATCAGGCAGCAACGCAGAATGGAACACAGCAACTGCTGAAGATTCTGTGGCCTATTTTCCCTGTTAGAATTGAAGTATTTACTGTCATATGACAGTGAGTTCTTCGAGAAAAAATGCTTGTGATCTCCTTGCACATATACATGCATTTATCATCACTATTTTGGGACTTTAAAAATTATTATTATTATTTATTTTCCCTACCTTATTTGGAGCATTGGGAATTAGGGCCTAGAACTGTGTGTGGCAAGTCAGTTATTATTTAATCAGAGCCACATTTATAAACAATTTTAGTACTTAAAGCACTAAAATACACATTTTCTCTCCCTTAGCATATCTAAAGATTTGTGGGTAGTTTGCCTTTTTTAAAAAAATTCTTTTCTTGTCATACATAGGAGAAAAACAGTGAATATAAAGCACTGAATATAAATAAATATATATTCTTTTAACAAACTGATATCACAAATATCAGCATGAACATTTTATAAAAGATAAGCTTGATAAGATGTAAAAACACATGCACTTAAAATGTCTGCTTACTTCCTACAAGTAAGTGCTGTTCAATACCACCAAAATCTTAGGAGACTGACTCCTATTACAGATATTTTTCAAGTAGAAGGGATACCATGTTTACCCTGGTACCATATACCATAAAATGTTACCATATACAACACAGTGCCACCTCATGCATGAGAAAAACCACAAGGAGTAGTGCCAGCCAACAGATTTTACTAGATCATAGCCTAAGCACTAGCAAAATAAAAGATTCTCTTACACAGTACAGAAAAAGTAAGGGCAACAAAAGTATGTATTGCTATTGTCTTAAATCTAGAAATATATGTTAATACAGCGTACCAAAAGAGCACCCAGTCTCCCTCCTTCCCTCAAAAAACAAGCACTGCTGAAGATTATTTCTGCTGAATACCAAGACCGGTGAGAAGACACACCTAACAAAGAAAGTACAAAAAATGTTGCAAATATGTTTACATCTTATTGAATTTTAATTTGAAATATTTGTACCATATTAGGTGCCAATAATTAAATAAATACTGCACCACCGGAAGTGCTTTCAGAAAGAATGAATATTGTCAAGGGAGAGAAAGGAAGAACAAATTCTGTATTTTTGATGACCATTTAATTTTTGTTTACAACCAACTCCAGCCATCCATAACGGTGCTAGTTAAAATTTACTTGCTTAAATTTTGTTGCACATTAAAACAGAAGGGAGAAAGACAGAAATAATTTCCTTTTTAATATATCCATAAAGAAACTGGTATCCTCAACAACATGGAAACTCTCAGCCATCTTTCAAACTCCTCTAAGGAAACTGTAACATATTCCAATCGAGAAAGAAGAGTAAGAGAGAGGAAGCAGACATTTAAACATTAGAACGCCATTTAAGACAACATACATTGTATGCAGTATCACAGCTGCTTTTTTTTTTTTGAATCGTGGGAGTAAAAACCAAAACAGACAAAAGTATTTCCTTTGTCTCCTTTTAAAACTTGTGTCAATATTCTGAAAAGTGGTTTTTGTTTCTGATGTTTGTCATATCCCATCAAGTCATCACCAATGCATACAATCTCTCCAGATACACACAAGAATGGGTAAATAACAAACAAAAATGCCAGTGTTTAGCCTAAAAACCACCAAGAATGCCCTCAGCTTTCATCCTGTGAGTTCTGATCCTGTCAAGATACATTGCTTTCAAGAAATGTCTCTACTGCTGAAACATATGCTGACGTCCTCGCTGCCACTTCAACACTTCAAAAACATTAAATTTTAAATGAACAAGGGAAACACTTGTCCTTTTTAGATTCAAATATTATCACTGTGATGCTGAAACATTCAGAAAGCATTTTTCTGCAATACCACAGCAATCAAGAAATGTTGCTAAGGTGAATCTTTCTCTTTTTTTAAAAAAAAAAAAAAACAAAAAAACCAAAAAAAACCCAAAAAAACCCTGACTCTCAGATTATATAACATGCAAATTCAGTTTCACCTTCAAAATAGCGTCACGTAACATAAAGCCAAAGCGACAGCAGAAGCAGTTCAAGAGACTGGAAAAGCTTCCCCGGGACTCTATAAAGAACCACTGCCCCAAAAGCAAATATATCAGAATTGCAATGACTTAATATAATCAATTGGTTTAGAGGATGCTTTCCTTAAAAAAAAATATTTCTTACTTCTTTTTACAAATTCCTTATGTTAAGGGATGAAGAATTCCAAAGTCTATATATGCCCTGAACAGCAGAAAGAAAATTAGCAGAAAGAAAATTAGCCTGCTGAAAAATGTTAAAATCCTCCCAGAACTAATAAAACCAAACTAGTTGGCTCTACTTTCTGTGATCTGATCTTATGTTCATTTTTCAGTATTTGGGCTTGTAATACAAGGAGTTCTGAAGTACAAATGAAGTATAAACAGTATTTTCATAAACACTGAAGGAAGACAGGAATATATCAAGTATTTTATTTTAAAAATTTGGTTCAGCTTTACTTTTTCAAATCAATACGTGAGGATGTTTATAACATCATAATCTAGAGGCTGTTAAGCACATAGTATTAGTATACATGCTGTGTTTCTTTAATTTATAATCTCTTGAATTAAATTATCTAAGAAAATGAGTATAAGATTACCTATAATCACGTAGCAACACAATTAGCATATGACAGTCTGAATCTGTAAAAATACAGTACGTAAAAGCAACTCCGAATATAATTCAGGAGCACAAGCATTCCCTGAAACAGAAAGAAGACACCTGCAATACAGAGGAAAGTAAACAAGCCACTAAAGCAGTGCTCCTACTTTTCAACAGCAGCAACTCAGACTCCATCTTAAGCCTGTCATCATCCATCCCTACTGAATGGGGCCTAAATAACGTAACAATTCTTCTGTTTTACTTAATGCTGAAATTCAGTAGCATTTCTAGACAGCGATAAAATCTGCCACCAAAACAGGAATTCGGTACAGTGCTTGCTGACCTGCCTGCTTTGACATTATGATGTTAAGTTGCATGAACAGCGAATCAGCCCACGAGTCCACAAATCCCACTAATACTATCAGTTTTTAAATGAAGGAATTTGTGAACACCACATTGTGTTTATGCTGACCACATTGTCTGCAAAACACCACTGAGGGAAGAAAAAATTATTAACTGGAGGTACAGAAATACTCTAATTTCACTAATACCTAACTGACACATACAACACTACCATCCTGACACAACAGCAATGTAAAAAAATCATCAATGAAGATTCATCTGTGGCAATCGGAATTTTATAAGGCTGCCTTCCAAATGTTCGTGACTGACAAGAAACCTAGTAGTCCTTAATGCAGCTTTTTAATTAATCTTTCCCACCACCACTGAGAATTTAACATTATTAACTGAGGTCAAGCTCCAGACACCACAAATATTTATATCTTAAATCCATAGAATGAAGTTCTATAAACAAAGAATAATGCTCAATTACCAGAATATTCCCAGTAGCCACAATGACACAAAATGCATTGCAAAGTACCCGTATTCATCCTTACATGCCCAGGGATCTGTTAATGAATTCAAGGCCATTGATGTCACCAATTTTACTGATAAAATTAAACACAGTGAACTTTTAATAAATGATGAATTTCAATTTGCAGATCTGCTCTATTTTCACAAACTGTTTATTTGGAGTTTCAATCATATTTCCCAATCATTTTAAGTGACGTGCTTGTGCTATGTGCAAAAGCAATAAGGAACGACGACACTGGCCCCGCTAAAAATGCCATCAAAATAAGCAAACATAACCGAGAAAAGAAATATTTTTCTTATTTTTCTTCTCACGTTCTAATAGCAAAAGTAAAAGAATCTGTTATTTGAGAAAAAGCACTGCTTACAGTGCTTTGTAAGGTTATACACATTAGGTCTCTAAGAACACTGAATTAACTCCAACCAAACACTGTATGTGAGCTTTCCTTTCTCATTTTAAGTAAAGATTAGTAATATTCCAGGTATTCTCTAAGGTTGCCCTAACAATAAAGCCTACTCCACTCCACAAATGTGTAATTAAGGATCACCTTAGTGTAATTTGTTAAGGTAATGAAATAGCGTATTCATGAGCAGTGAACATCACCATTTTAACACTGGCAACCACAAAACAGTTACATCAGACAAATACACTGTCTGCTTCAGTGATCCTTTGTCACTAAGTTTCATTCGATTTTATTTCTTGAAAGATTTCAAAATATTTAAAATCAAAGTTAATTCATTGACCTCAAAACAGTTTATGCCATATTAAAAACATTTCTCTGTTATTCTGCTATTTCAGAGGTCTCTTCAGCCACGGCATAGGTTAAGGAGAAATGACGATAGCTAATCTGCCATAAAATTCTCAAAGTAATCAGACAAAGATGAACTGCATTGCTGATTTTTATCAATTTAGTTATCTTCACCGTTACCTGTATTTTATAACAGGCAACATTTTCAGAGGTCTCATTAGATACGACTGACTTCCTTCTACACTATGTTGCTATCTTGCAGATGTAAGACAGTATCCTTCAATAAAATGCAAATTACCCGAAATGGATTAACGCACTGTCTTGAAAACATGCTCTTCATAATGAATTTGATTTTCAGTGTTTCATTTTTGAGTCGATGTTTCAGAAGGGGAAAATACTTCAACGTTTTTTCTGAATAAAGCTCTCCCCTGCTTAGATACTCAGACGGCAGAGCGAGGAAGCACTTCTGAACGGATGCTCCTTTATGGGAAAAGGACAAACACAAACCATAAAACCCCCACCCCCCCATCTCTACAGTGCCTTCCCAGGCTGGCAGCCATGAGCCCTCTTTCTGCTGCCCTCTCCGACAGACCCGCCGGCCTGGCTGCCGCTGCCTCCCATGCAGCTCTGATCCGAGAGGCTGCTGAATGCAGACACTGTACTGCACTGTGAATGGACAGCCAGGTATTTTATGAATGGAGCGGATCACGTGCTCCCAGCACCTCCCCGAGCTGATATTTCTCACATAACTGTGTCAACAACCAGCCAACAGCACATATTAATACAGCGGGTCCCGCCGCCCCCCCCGCCAGCCGAGGGCTGCAGCCCGGCCCTTGGCGCAGCAGCGGCAGCCTGGGGCACTCCGCAGGGCAGGTTTTGCCGCAGGTCAGCGGCCGCCACAGCAATTTTTTTTTTTGAGGGGGGGTGTTATTATTTTTTTTTTATGAATGGAGATTGTGGTATGCAAATGAGAGCGATTCACAAAAAAGGAAACATGGCGGCGGCCCCGGCTCCCGGCCTCGGTTCGCTCCGCGGCCGGCAGCGCCCAGCTCCCCGCGGGGCTCCGCTCCCCAGGCTCCGCTCCCCGCGGGGCTCCGCTCCCCAGGCTCCGCTCCCCTCTGCAGCTCCCCGGGGATCACAGCGCCGTATTTCGGGGAGGCTGCGCCCAGAGGAAGGCAGTGAACGGGGAAACCCGTCTTTCCTGCCGGAGGAGCCCCGTCCGCAGCCTGTCAGCCGGGCTGCCGCTCGTCCGCCCGCTGCTACCTGCCAATACAATGGGCGCACGGCCCCTCGCCCCCTCCCCGCACCGCCATGGCCGCGGCCGGCTCCGCATCATTCATAAAATCAGCCTGAGCCGACGCCGACATGGCAACTCGGAACGCTGCGGCTCGGGGACCATCAACCCCACGCTGCCCGGGAACAGGAAAAGTTTCAGAATGCTCAATATTGGTTTTTCAACGCCATAAAGAACTCGGATGTTTGCTGACAAATATTTATCCCCTCCGAACCGAAAATGTATCTCACAGAGAGGGTACGTGCGGGGGGATACAGCCGCGCACACGCATTCTCCCCCGGATTCCCTCCCAACCACTCACATCAAAAACATTAAAGAGATCCTTGAGCTGTCCCCTTCCTCTTAAAAAAAAACCCAAAAAACAAAAACCAACCCCAAGTGCTCATGAAAAGGAAAAAAAAAAAAAGGGGGGGGGGGCGGAAAAAAAGGCTTTAGGGTAGGTTTAAGCTGTATTTACACTGACTGACTCATCCAATTAAAATTCAGGAGCAGTTTCCTGCAGGATGAAGCTCCCACACACGAGTTTCCATGCGAAATGCCCACAAGTAACAGGGTACGATCCGGGCCGGTACGTGCCGGTGTCCCCCCCCCCGGGCACCCGGAGCCCACCTCCCCCTCCCCGGCACCACCGCTACCTGCGCCGGGCTCTGCCGGGCCCGAGGCGAAGCAGCCCCCCCCAGCCCCGCTCCTCCACAAAGGGGGAGCTTCTGGGCTGCCATGGACGCGAGCACAACTGCGCAGTGGGCGCGGGGGGGACACACAGGACACGGCCGCGGAGCGCCATCCCCGACCCCCATCCCCAGCCCGGGCGGGGGGCTCACGGCCGCTTACTCGTTGTTAGAAGTCGCCGTCTCTTCGCTCATTTTCTCCTCAGCGCGGTCCGAGCGGGAGACGGAGCAGCACCGCCGCAGCCAGGGCGCAGCCAGAACTCACCAGAAACTTCACCATTGTTACCCCCCCGGCCTGCCCCCCCGGCCAGGGCACGGGCAGCGCGGGCACCCGGGGCACAGCGCGGGCGAGAAGAGGGGAGAGCGATCTTTATCCTGGAAAGACGAAATCCCGTTGTCCGGCGCTGGAGCGTATCTCCCCCTGTCTGCGGAGACGGTGATGGTGATGATGATGATGATGAAGGCAGCGGTGGGAACAGCAGCAACAACCACGGCTCTTCTGCTCCGGAGTTGCCCCCCCGTCACAGGAGGAGGGAGCGCTGGGGACGAGGGAGCGCTCCCCGCCGCACCGTCCTCCCGCTGCAGCTCATCTCCCGCTGCAGCCGCCTTCGCTGCTGCCCTCCTCTTCCTCCTCCTCCTCCTGCCGCTGTTCGGCCGCCTCCCGCGCCCCGCCGGGGCAGGCGACGGCAGCAGAAATTCCTCCAGACACCGGAGCCTCCGCGAGCCGGGGCGGGGAGGGGTGCGGGGGAAGGGGGAGAAGGGGGAGAAGGGGCAGAGCGGCTCGGTGGGGCTCTCCCACCCCCTCCGGAGCGGGGCCGAGCACTGCGGAGGGAGGACAAGCCGGCCCCGAGGAGAAGGCTGGTGACGGGGGGAGGGAGGCGTTTTAAACCAGCCCGGGGGTGGGAAGTGGGGGGGACGGAGGAGAGCGAGGATGCGTCACGGCTGTTTGTGTGAGGAGAGCAGAGCGGCGGGGCGGGAGGGGGAGAGGCGCTGCCAGGGCGAGAGCGGAGCCCCGGGCCGGAGGGCGAGGGGACAGGCTGGAGAAGGCCGGCGGGGAAGTTCAGCGGCAGCGCTCCCTCCCCGGCAGCAACTCCATTAGCGGCCGCCGCCTCGGCTCCTCACACCGCCCCCGCCGCCTCCGCACAGGAAAACTGGGCGGAAGCGTTGACTTCAGGCTCCTTCCGCCGCCACAGCTTGATCCAAAATAACCGCGGGGGAAGGGAGGAGGGGGACGGGGGAAGAGCGAGGGGAAGGCAGCGCTCCCCTCGGCCCTGCGCCGCCGCCCTCCCCGCGGCTCCCGGCGGCCGCCCCACGCCAGAGCTCCCTGAAAGTAGTCCCCTCCCCCAGCGCTGCCTCACGCGCTCCCCGAGGAGCGGCCGCCGCGCACACGCACGCACGGCGCCGCGGAGGGATACGCGCGCTGCTCTGGCGGCGCCCTCCTTCCTCCTCCGGGGGCGCGGGAGGGAGCTGGCGGCAGCCGCGGCCCCGCCGGACCGCAGCCCGAGGCGGCGGCCGCTGCCGGGTGCGGGGCTTCGTAGACTCCCGTGGGCCGGGGCGGGCGGCCCGGGGTGTGGCGGGAGCGGGGCGCGGGCGGAGAGGGGCCCTGCAGCGGCCGGGGGCTCGGGCGGGCGCGGCTGAGGGTGCCGCCGCCTGCGGGACGGGCTCCCGTTCCTCTCCATGGGGCCGGAGCGAATGTCGCCGCGAAGCGCGCGGCAGGCTGGCGCAGCGAGAACCCCGCTGTCCGCCTCCGTGCTGAGCAGAAACGCTCCGGCAGAGGGGACGGCCCGGCGAGCCGAGGACTGCCGTCACGTCAGCCTGGATCTGCGGTGTGCAGGTGGTGCCACGCGAGGCCGTCGGCGGTGCGTGGCCGCGGAAGCCGTGGTCCCCACCGGCAGGGGAGCCCCTCGAGCCTGTCCGTCTGGGAGCGGTGTACGCGGTGGTGGCACGGAGGGGTGACCTGGCCTCCCCCGGCGCACACCGGCATGGAAGCGGTTGTAGTTGGCCCGGGCGAGCGGTGACACCGAGGAGCAGCAGCCGAACCCAGGTCCCCTGTCAGGACCTTGCGAGTTCAGCGTGCTGCTGGGTCCGATGGCAAAGCGGAGCAGTGCTGCAAACCCCGAGGACTCAAAACTCTTGAGTCAGACCATCGAGTAAATTAGATTATAATAAAAGGTTATGTTGTGGTTTTGTCTGCCGGTTGGATTTTGATTTGTTCCTGCCTGGTCTGTGTGTGCGTGCTTGCCAACCGATACATCTCATTGTCCAGAATTTATGGAGTGACACACCACGGTACTGCTGCGAGAAACAGCACTGCCCCGGTGCACGTCCGTTATCCCGGCTGCTCCCGTGCGTCCTCGCTTTGCACGGCTGCTCTCCAAAGAGCCTTCTCTGTAAACTCTGATCCCATTTCAGCTTTTCCTGTAACTGTGGGATTTCTTCCCAACTCTGGTGGTGTCACAGGAGCAGCGATGAGCTGTTCTCTCTTCCTGTTAGAAAGCGATGGGGCGAGCTCCCTTGGCAATAGCAACGTGTCCGATTCCCACACTGCTGTTGGTTGGCTGCTTTTCCCAAGGAAGGGAGAGATGGGAACATGGGAAACTGGGAGAAGGAGTTTCCGCCATTTCGGGGGAACCTGGAGCGCCTCGTGTCATTGTAGGCCAGACTACAAACTTGCATCATCCATCTGAACGCACAGAAGCAGGGCTGTATTCAATTTATCGAGGGTATTTGTTAAGGAGATTCTTCCTTTTCACCTAAGGTTCAAAGTACAGTTTGTTTATGGGTCTTAATGACTTTCGAAGATTTTTCTCTCAGACTTTCTCTTTTTCTATGTGATTGAAAACTATAAGAAAATGTTGCAGTGAGGGAAAAGCATATACAGTGGCAGTCAGGTTTTTATTTTGAGTGGTGGCTAGTTAAAGCATTTTAAACATTTTTATCTTCTATAGCAGGCAAGAAAAGGTACGTTTTGGTTTTAGATAGTTTACACTTGTTGCAGTATTCCTATGGATCAAGATTCCATAAAAGGGTTCTACCATAAATGTAAAGGAACAATTGTAGTAAACAGCTATCACACTGTCTCTGATAAAGGCCCTGTAACATGTTGCAAGCTGCACACCTGCAGTAGTAAAGCTTGCTTCCTTACCTGGGAGGTGCTTGGAGGAAAATTTCTGATTGTGTTTACAAAACAGGGGTTTTTTTGTTCTAAAAGGGTACACTCAAAAATGGATCAGTTATTCATGGCACAACCTCATCCAAATACTAAAAATACATTACTAATCCATTTTTGTACAATTTTACAATTCACATGAATCAAATTATTTGGTAGGACCCCCCTCGGCTGCAGGGACATAGCATTATTCCACTTAGCAATGAGAATCCTTTCAGGGAACTTCCTGTCTTGTGACTGGCAGATAATCTGACTTCCTGCTCATTTAATTCTTATTTTCTGCTGGCTTCAATGTTGAAATATGTAACATTCTATAAGCTAATGTTTTTAAGATAACGTGATTAATATGATCCTGTACAAGAATGCTCAAGAATCAGTTGAGTTTGTCAGATGGTGGTATAGCTCTGTTCACTGCACCTGAAGGAAGATGCATGACCGTGACAAGAAATGATTAATCAGTTGTAGGGTTTTTTAAAATTCCTTAAATATTTTTAATGCAAAAATTATTTTCGTCATGGCAATTCAATAAAATTAACTGTTTTGTAATATACTACAAATAATTTCAGTTCATTTCAGTCTCCTTAAGGTTTTCATGGGTGTCTTTACTAAGAATAAAACATGAATTGTCAACTGAAAATGTGAGACTCATCCTGCCACTTCTCTCTGTGTGGAAGAGGTAAGGGGAGAAGGTTCCACTGCTTTGTCACCTGTGGTGGCTCTTCAACTTCAGTAAGCAGTCTCATGCTGCAGTCTGTGTAGTAGAGGTCTTACAAGCAGGCACTCTCCCTTCACCTGAATATCATAAAGAGGATGGAAAATCTGCACTGGTCTGTGTCTTGTCATAGGTTTGTTTACCTGCACCCAGGTTGGAAAGATCAGAGACCACAGTCCTGGAGTAATGATATCCTTTTGTTGAGCAGCAGTTGGTTTCAGTGCTTCCCAGGCTTGTTTCTTGGAGCAGAAATAAGTAATCAGATGGTTTCAATGCAAATAGTTTATTTCAGAAGTATGTGTGAGCCCTGCCTGTGCAGACAAGGCAGAAGTGAGCTGGGCGTGCGTGTTGCCGTTTGCAAACCTCAGCCAAATGACAACTTCATGTCTGAAGCACCACGTGTTCTGTGGTCTTGTCTTTCTTTGTATATTCTGTGCATCTTTGCTGTCTGTTGTTACAGACTTTATAATTTAAGTATCCTCAGTTGAAATCTGGCCTTCATCTTTTATCACCTGGAAAGGATACCTCTAAAAAAGGAAAGCTTGTAGTACTTTTCACTAGAGCGGCTGAGGTGTACTCACTTTTTGGTTCAGGTACTGTGATGACTCCTTAGCAAGGAACGAGATATGCCCAGTACTGAATGGGGCACATGTGGTTAAAAATCGTGAATTTTTACATTGCTTTTGATGTTTTCCTACATCCAATGCCTACTTACTTTAGTTGCACTTAACAAAACCTTAGTTATACATTAATACCATTGCTCTGCTGTAACGTTTTGATAGCTGTAGACCTCTAATCTTGCTTTCAAGGACCCTTTAAAATGAGAAATAGGGAGGGAATAGTTACTGCTAAAGGAAAATGAAGGCAATGTATACAATTAGGAAGCCATGTAACATACAAGAAGAAATCTCTGTGAGCAAAATAATCTGTACTGTGAATTTCTGTGGTTTTGTAATTTTCACACATGTATGCATCCAAAACTCATCAGCGATTGTCCTTCTGTGACTAACACTAACCTTAGAGATGCTCAGTTAACCAGGAGCAATCACGATGAGGCAGCAGTCTGTTCTGTTACAGAATATATTTACCTGACTAAGCAGGACCAGAGCATTTCTCATATACTACTACTGGCTGTAGAGCCAGCGTACATTTGGCCCAATACGCTTATTTACCATGCCTTGAAATGGTTCCACGTGTGTCTGTGAATGTCTCTGATGAAAGAGCTGGTCAGGAATGGCTGTGGCGTGTAGCAGGACTCTGCGCCTGTGGCAGAAGAATTAGATATAGGAGGTGTGTTAGGGGGTTAGGTTGCACAATTCTGATAAGCATGGCATATACATCTTAAAATCCACGGTGGGTTCAGTGGAAGCTGGGTAACGCCATCCAGATTAGTCGGTCACTGCAGAACTTAAGTGACAAATTCTTAGTTGGCGTTTTAACTCCTAAATATAAAAGTTTTGAACTCTGCCTCCACAAAACACAGTGATGCTTGTATTCGTATCCAGATGCTAATGATAAATTTACAAAAAATGGAGGTCAGATGGGCATTCTGGCATTTTGAGGAAAGTTACTAGAGATCATTTGGGAATTTCTTTTGTAATAGCTGTCATTCAGAATCCTAGTGCAAGTTCAACACTAGGTGGTCATTACACACATCTTAGTAAGGATTTAGCTAAGCTGAGCCGATTAAATCTATATTATTATTTCAGCAAAGAGAGATTTTGTTAAGTTCTAACCAGGAATCCTGTTATCGCACGTAGGATAAAAAAAATTTTTTTCTTCTACTGATGCTACTGTCTCAAAAAGTGTTTTCCAGCAAGATACAAAATGATGAAAGAGTCAAATCCATATCAAGTCCAGTGTATTTGAGGTGGACCTAACTCATCAGAATATCAGAGTTTCAGAAGTTATTCCACTTACTGATTTGGAATAACTTAGAACTATTTGTACTAGCATCTACGTTTAGCCTGTATCTGAGGCTAAACTGTAACAGTTGCTCTACCACTCCATGACCCCTCCCCAGCTGAGAAGGAGAATCGGGGAAAAAAGGGAGAAGCCCCACAGATTGAAATTTAAATGGATTTAGTAAAATAACAAAACTGATACAAACACCAACATAAAGCATACAAGGTTATACTCAGCCTCATCCTTGGGAGCAGCAGACCAAGAAGAAGGAGCCCCATGAAGATGAACTCCCCATCCTCACTGAACTCCCTTCTTTTATAATGAGCTTGATGTCAGTGCTATGGGACACACCTGTGAGTCAGCTTGGGGCAGCTGCCCTGGCTGAAACTCCCAGCTGACTTGAGGCTACTCATGGCCTGCTGCCATGGCTGGGCTGGGGGCCTGCTCCTGGGAAACCAGGACACCATTCCACCCCTTATCCCATCCCAGTCTGTATTCACAATTTGTGGTGAGGATGCTGATGTTGGCAAAATCATTGGGTGCTGGAAGCTGAGGTTCGTTTTTCGTATAGAGGGCTCACAATCTGACTGCAGTCCAGGATATCCGTTTGCCAGAAACCCACAATGCCCAAGAAAACTTGTGTCTCCTTTTTATTAGTTGTTGGAGACATCACTGTTATTTTGTTAATTACATCTATTGGGATCTGGTGACACCCATGTAGAAGAATGCTAGCAATTGCTGCTACGTGTTTGAAAACACAGAGGCCCAGGTGGGAGGCTGAGGGGTCCTTCTTGTGTGTTTTCAGGTCTATCAGCTGTTGTACCCTTGATGTGGCTGATGTGCACCGCAATTGCAGTGGTGATCTGTGGTATTAGTTGTTTGGTAACTTTATTCTATCCTTTTTAAGCATGCTCACAGGATGTTTGGGATAAGCATTAAAACTGATTAGTCTTTCAGTATTTCCAGTTAACCATACAACCAGAGAAACACCCATGCTCGCCCATGAATGGATAATGTAGAAGGGGGAGCAATAAAATGGCAGCACAAAACTGCTTTTTATGGGGGCAGTGCTGATTTGTGCCTACCTAAAGTGCAGCTTGGTAAACTGCTGCAAAAATTGAGTAAATTAAAGGAAGAGAGGAAATCTGAGTACGCCAAAGATTACTGCAATCTCATCTGTTTGCTAATGGTTATGTTAAAACATAAATATGCTGTGAAGAACATGCAAAAGTCGTATTTAGAATCTCATTCTAAATTTAACACAATCTTTCATATGTTTCTTTTTTTTTGACCTTTTGGCCTGTTATTATCAATAGTCACCTAAGAAAATCAGGCCCTAGGATCCTCCCAAGGGAAAGTCCCAAATATATTCAGAAATTACAGTGGTGCCTGCTGGCCAGCAACTGGGGACAGATTCATTGCAGTCATTTCAGTGTGTATAAAACAGGAACCGGAGACACATTTCTGTTCCATATGCAGAAACGTGCTGCCCAGGAGAAACTGTGGCCTAGTGCGCCGAACACAGAATGACCCGTCAGCAGTTCTGGTTCTGCTCCCAACCCTGCCACTCCCATGTTGTACGATCCTTGGCGATTCATTTAAATATTGGCGGGGTATGGCCTGGTTGAACAAGAGCTCGCAATGTAGTTGAGATTTCAGCTGAGACACTGCGGTCAATTTTATGCAGACCTTTGATTCATATCAGGGCACAGCTGGGAGATTAGTTTCAACCTACCGCTGCAGGGAGTTAAAGCAAACCTGTTTCTTTTGCATTAAAATGAACAAGGAGCATTTACACAACCACTTAATATGTCCAGCCATGAGGAAGTAGGTTCCTACATCACTCGGCTTCCATTGGAGGACAATTCTTACTCCACCCTAATTTCTCTCACTTCTAGAAATGAGAATAGAAATACCCACTATGTTTTTAAAGGTACCTCAGAGATTCAAACAGGTACTTAACTCTCTCAAGCTTTTCCATTCCAATAGAAGCAGAAAGGAATCAGAAATGGATATGCAAGATCTGAATGAAGTGTTAGCTCAACCGCAAATGAATGTTACACATAATCTTCGCTTTAGAAAATAGACGGCACGGTACCAGGATTGCAAAGAGAGAACTTGCCTTGCACCACTTCAGGCGCCTAGTTACTCCAATGTCTTCTTCCACCATGCTTATCATTGGCATTTTATTGAAATTGTTTAATTTAGAAGGATGTTAAAATCTCAGACTTTCTGTGTTGTGCTTGTTTCTTTTCCTATAAACGGGCTTGTGCCGCAAACCAGTGTGACAACTACGCTGTATGTGCCATTATTTCTAGGACCCACATAGAGTTGTGCTAAATTGACTAATGGCATGATTATACCATACATCAAATTCAATTAAATTGTTATATATGCATGCTGCCTCTTGTAGAAACGCTGTAACTTAGGGAAGGAGAGTAACAATTTAAAGCAGCAAAATAAACTGGCTTAAAAATCAAGCATCCAGTCTCAAAGGGTTTCTGGTATTTATACTGGGTGTTTCCATTCCTCCTTCTTTACTACAAAGGAAATTCATCCATTTATTTAAAGAAACAATGTCTTTCTTCTTAAATAATAGAGATTATGAATATTGTTTTTGAATTGTAGTGTGCTTCAGATCTGGGCTATTCTTAATTCCAATTGCCTAAGATATTTCTCTTTTGGCCAAGAAGGTCTTAAAGGAAACAGTCCTCTTGCTTACTTCCCCAATTCAAGCTCATTATTTGTAACCCTAGAAACTCACTGCTTCTAGTTATAAGCACTCAGACTAGGATGGATCTCTGGTTTAGTGACTAGTTTAGACCAGACACCCAACTTTTAGGTGGCTAAATGAACCCTACTTACGAGTGCTTTCTATACTTTAAAAAAAAGATCAATCTAGCAAATTGGCGTAACGCTCTAGGGTCTCTCAGATCCTGAATTGCTCTGCTGTCTCTCAGCTGAGAAATAGAACAAGGTCCTGATTAGCAGTGTTTATTAAAAGCCCTGTAGCACTTTTTGCCCGAGCTGACTATAGATGGGTAATCACAGCCATGGTTACATAACGAAGATAAACATTTCACGGCATTATAAACTCTCCTGCTGTGAAGCATAACCCACCCACCAACTGCCTGATTTTAGGAAGAACCCTCTCTATTACATAAGTGTTCAGTATGGGGGTTTCTTGCACCTGCCTCTGAAGCATCTGGTACTTGTCACCTTCAAAAGCAGGATTTGAGACTCGATGGACAACTAATCTGAGCCAATCTGGCAACTTTTATGTAACCGAAGGCTCTTTGTGACAGGAGGACGTGTCATGGTGCTCGCTGATGTATCTGCTGAGTTCTCAAGGCTATTTAAAATGTGTATTGTATGTTCTTCCTTAAAAGTTCATTTTTAAGCTGCTCAATACAAGGTAATATTGTAGGAATCACTGTACAAATGTGCAAACGAGTGGGACTATATTCATATGTGTGATTGTGGGTGACTTTTAAGTACATTGCTGTTCATGAAGAAGCAATGAATTGCTAGCAGAGAAAGTGGGAGTACTATTACATAAGTCAGAACTATCCAGGATATCTTTAACTCGTTCTCATAGGCTTTGTGCCTTTTTCCTTTCTTGGCAGAAAGGGCAGGCCAGGTGTAACTATTTAATGTCAGCCGTATCTCACCCTAGATTCGACCCCTCCCTGTAGTGTTTAGCTAGTGTGGATTCCTGATTGCTCGCACAAGCAGATCACACAAATGCTACCAAAATGCTTGTGAAAGAATTTACACCAGGGATCTGTATATCAGATCTGTATATCTGTATATCAGGGGATTTTGTCATTTATAGAAAGAAAAATTTTAGATACTTTCTATTGAAGTAGCGTCTTTGATTGCAAAGCATTCTTCAAATCCTAGACAGGAAACCTGTTATTTTGCATGAGAATGTATTAAGCTCTGGGATGGTAAATGGTCATGTTTGAATCAAAGTATTTTCTGCCTAACCCATATTTAAATCTCACTGATGTTTCTGAGAATTAAGCACATGAATGAAGCTAAGCGTGTTCTTGACTGCTTTGCGGCTTTAGGATAACTTGCTGCCTTTATTAAAACACGTCTAAGCATTTCCTAAACAAAAGTCTCGTAGTGCACAGCAACACAGTGAAATGTTTTATTGTGAGACATTAACAATACCATATCTAATTGAAACTTAATGCTCTTTAAATAAAAAATTGGCAGCACTAGATGCCATATACATGTTCCTTGCTAATGATCTTTAATATTTTAAACCTCAGATTAATCTGAAGCTCTCCAACCAATAGACTTCGTGAAAAGCTCTCCAAACATTTTCATCCATTGCTGTGGCTTCCAAATGTATCGGCTCTTTGTCTTTTCCCTGGTTGCACTGATTGCAACTGTCACTGAGTCACACAGCTTGCTTTGGGCCCGCAGCCAACTTGATTACAACAACAACTTGTGAACCATAAAAAGGTAGTCTCAGATCTCAAAGAGGGCTCAATTATAAAGAAAAAGCACACACTAAATCCATCTGAAAAAGAGTGAACTCAAAAAGTATTTTTGAATCGTTCTCACTGCTTTCTCATGAAATAAATTAGTTATCAATAGTGAAATTAGTTCTTTTGAGACATCACAGGCAGCTACAAATGAAAAAGATGTTGAAGGTGTCTGTAGTCTATCAGGTGCGAAGGCAGTACCTGCTTGTGCAAAGATCGCAGACACACAGGTTTAGGGGCAAATGTGCCAAAATGATTTCTTAGTTGCTTTCAGTGTATTTCAGTGATATTTATTTCTCAGTAAAACAACTGCTCACCAGCTGTCTAGGAATATTTGACATCTCCAGGGTATAAACAATAAAACTAACAAATTTCTTTATACAGTGACATTTACACAGATGATCTTTAATGGATCGTAAACATACCAAGTAGGAAAGAACTAAGCTGTTGTCTTTTGAGGGGCCCTGGAAAGCACTGTTATCAAAAATAATATCACAGCCTTTCTGGACAACTGACGAAGAAATTTTCTCCCTATCTTCCACACCACAGTATGACTTACATAAATAATTTTGAGGAAAAATATTTGAGTTCCCAATGTTTTAATCCATATATTTTAATTGCATGAATTCAAAGTGAGTTTACTATATAGATAATTTTTAAAGGTTTCAGTCCAGTTGATGAAACACCACTTCAATTTAAAAAAATAAGTGTTGTATTAGATAAGCTACAAGTATTCTATAAAGTAATAAGGAGAAAGACATTAATTTGATGTATGTGGCTTGGCTGACATGAGCTCATATGAATAAATTATTTCTTTAGTGACCAAACTTCATGTTGGAACAACCCAACTTGTTTCCCCTTCATACTCACAGTGGGAAGCTGACCTCCATCTTCCTTCCCTAACTGGGAGAAAACATCCTAATTTCCAACTTGAATTTAGTCAGGATCAGATTATACCCATGTGTTCTTGTGACAACAATGTCTGCTAGCTTAAATAATTGTTTTCCTCCTGGATCTATTTATAGTCCATCATGATACCAGTCTCTTTACTCTAGATGAACCAGACCATGATCTTTCACTTTCTTCTCATGTGCCAGGCTCTCCATTTGAACAGCCCATCTCTGCAATGGCTTTAGCTTGAATTTATCCTTCTTGAACATGAAACACAGGAACGGTGCAGAATATTTCATATGAGGTATTGCCAGGGCTCTGCACTAATGGTGTTAATCCTTCCATGTCTCTGTCAGGGCCAATGAATGTATTTCTCTTTTTCTTTGGTTACAGCAGATCGGCAGATCAAATAGTTTTGATTCCAGTTAATGTATATATGTCATTCTCCTCCTGAGTTGCCACTAGCTGGGGAGCTCAGATTTTGTAGTAAAACTTTTGTTCTTAGTCTTTAAACGCTTGATTTTGGCCTTTGAATTTCACTTCATTTCTGTTAACTCCAGTCCTCAAAGTTATCAGTTTTTTCTGGTGTGATATCCTCCTCTGTTATGATCACTATGCTTTGTCAGCCCATCTCATAACCACAGATGTTTTCTGTGACATCTACATCCGCCCAGATGCAAATAAGACTGATCCCAAGAGCAGTGCTTGAGGAACTCCTGTAACTGCCTCTCTCTAGCTTGATACTTTGCTTTCAACATTTGATGACAAACATCTGCACTTTGTAAGGTGACATGTAGACCACTGCTCCTGCATGTATTTTTAAATGAGATTTTAAAATGCATATTTTAAACAGAAGTAGTAGAGACAGGATAACTGATTTTTTATTTTTTTTTTAAGACAGGATAACTGATTTTTTTTGTGGCCTCATTCAAGGCCGTAAAGCCATTTCAGTCCTTCAGAGTTCTCCCTGACCCCCCAGGACTGCTACCATTTGCAGGCAGTTCACTCATTTATATGAGAGCATTTTAATGACTTCAGAACAATTAAGGACAAATAAACAATATTAATATTCAGATTCCGTATAAAGAAGTATAATCTAATTCTGATGCTTAATTTGATTTAGAATTCAGATTAGAAGACATCAGAAAACCTACAGCTTGTCTCCCCTTTCATCCAAGTTTGAATCAAAACTGTGAAAGCAAAACTAAAAGCCTTTGCAGGGAAGAAGGTCATCAGGTTCATTCAGATCCAGAAATTCAAATACATGGTGGAACAGTAAGGCAGAAACCATACTTACTGTTTCAGTTTAATCTGCAAATCACAAAGCTGCATCAGAACTAGCAACAATTTATATAATTCTTTACAGTTTCAATATACAAGGCAAGACATAAAGACTAAACTAACACCTACTATCTGCTTTCTCTCATTTCTTAGATTGTAAACTGTTTGAGGTAGGGCTAGTTTTAAGATTATTCTGTTTCCATAGTGCTTAGAAAAATAGGCTCTTATTCTTAGTTGGCACTATTGTAGGAAACACCATTTCTGAAGAAGTATGGACAAAACCTGCCCTGTTGTCAATGAATCATGGATAATAGTAATGTTTTACATATTTCTTCTTAGCCTCCACATTCTGTGAAGATTTTTTTAAAAAAATCCTCCAGTGTAAATAACAAAGTAGATATATTTGCTGTACAAAGAGCAACGTTCAGTTAATGTAATGACTAAATCTAATTCACAAATATACAAAATAAAATAGTCAGGTTTTAGAAACTGTTTTTAATTCTTTCCATCATACACACAAGCTGCAACATGTATGATATGACATTCCTCCTTCTCTGATCTGTATAAGAGGAGAAGGGGATTTTAAACCCTATTCTTGATTTTCTGAGACTGATTAAAATGCTTCAGCACAGCTGAATCGTGCAGGTGTAAATTGTCTGTGTGTGGGAGGAAGAGACAGAATTGCTTCTCTTCAGCCTGATCTGACTTACACTACAGCAAACCGCCTTTTCTCCTTCACAAAATGTGTGGTAGTTAAGAAGCATCCTGCTCCTCTTGTGATCTGGGGTACTGACAGAATGTTTCCCGTTATTCCTTCTAGATGGGAAATGCAGACAAGTACAATGCAGAACACATGGTTGGAAATGTGCTCTGGGTTTTTGGTGGAATTCTTCCATCGCTAAATCAATCTTCTCCTAAATTTCCATGCCTTTGTTTTTAAGCTGTCTTTCATACACACACACACTTATTCACAGATGCACTTGCACATATAGCCATGCACACATACACGTGTGTGTGCACAGGTATGTATACATATGCATGAACACATTTCTCAATTGTTCCTGAAAAGTGAAGCATTTATAAATTAATAAACCTTTTCAGCTATTTTTCTTCCATGATATTATACCTACTTGGCAGGCTTTGATGCTGCTGGTGTCGCATTGTCTACAGGGCTTCATTGTGCTAGCCATTGAATATGCACAAAGAGAAGAATAATCCAGTAAAGAGTGGAAGTCCAATAGTGTTTGCAGACAGAAGTGGGAGGCACCTACAACTATTATCTGTCCATTGCCTGGAGATGGATAGGGAGATTAGACTGTAACTGAGGCACCTAGACCATATGCCTGAAGATATGTGTTGTATATTTTTTCCTGCTTTAATTTACCCAAAGTTGTACTGAGTCTCTGTGGTAAGAGCATGAATTGATTGCAGATCTCCTGATTTCAGTCTAATATGTTAACCACACATTAATCTCCTACTGTTACTAGAAAATATATACCTGAAAATGCTGTGTATCTGAGATTGCTGGGAAATGTTATTTGGCTTGACTGGCTATGAATCAATTTAGAACAATAAAAGTGAGGATATAAAAGTGGATTGGTAAAGTGTTTTGGGAAATTAAGAAATTTTAAAAGCCCCAAGAGAGAATCAAAGAGCAAAACTTTCTTGGAAGTCAATGGAGAGAGCAGCTGATTGACATATATTTTATAGAGAACCCAAGTCCAAGAGCAATTGTTAAAGCAAATAACCTATGTTTTTTCAGTCACTTGACTAGAAAGAAACTTGTTGTTCACAGGACACAGACTACATGGGGAACTACAATGGGTTATCCAGTGAAAAATATCCAGTGAACTGGCAGACCATTCCTATCTCCTGTGTTGGCCGTGACCATATTTCACTGCTTATATATATGCTACTTGCTGTATAGTGATTACTTATATTAAATGAAACACATGGAAGAAGCTTTGCCAGCATCTTAATGAATCTTCTGACACTGATTCTTTTGTGGTTCAGCTGCCCTGCTGTAGATTCCAGATCTTTAATTTTCAAATCTACCACATAGTTTTCCACAGACTTCTGTCATTTGCTCACAGATAAGGCGAAGAGATGCGAAGTCCAAGAGCTGGTGCATGCTGTTGCTTTCCAAATCCTACAAAGATTCTTCGAACACTGTAGACCACAGCAAATTTCTTAGGCAAGTTAAGCTACTGTAAATGAAAAAAGTCAGATGCCCAAAATGCTGATATAAAATTATATACATTTGTCATTAAAATGCTCTCATGGGATACAGAAACACATAGTATATACTGTTCTCAAATTCCTCATGGGAGTGCTAAACAAGTCACCCTGTTATTCTTAGAAACAGTTCCGAGAACATTTCTTTTGCTGTATGATCTCAAATAAATCTTCATCTCAAAACCCACAGAGACTCAGGAGCCCTTTCTGTGCCACCTCTGGATTGATTAGGATACCCCATTTGGATGAATCACTGAATCTTTTTGGGCAAGATTGTTACTATCACATAACTACCACCCTGATAATAGAAATTATGCTAACTCTTATTGCTGACTGAATAATCACCAACTGGAAAAAGCACTAGCTGGTATCAGGCAATACACAAAACCCAGGAGAGTCAATATTCATCAGCCAATGTGATGACAAACTTAGCTGGAGTATTTTTCTCTAGTTTCAAATAATTCTGTTTATTTTTAATATTACATTTTTAACACGAGACTGAATAAGTGCATAGTTATTCATGTGAAGGCTCTTTACATAAGCCATGGTTCTCAGGCTGCACCTTACAAAGTGTGATCAGCATTTAAAGTAAAATCCCTTTCCTGATCACCCTGTCTGCAACAAATATTGTAAGGAGAGATCCCCTATACAGGATATGACTTCTACTCCTGTTTGTATCTGCTTGAAAGCTTTCTTTCTAAATTTCAAAACTGACTCTGACCTGGATTCACACTTTTCTGATTTCATATTCTGTTCTTCCCATCCATTTCCCAGTTTTTGATTTTTCCCTCTTCTTTTTCTGCCCTTTTCTTCTGTGAATCATTCTTCCATGTGTACTACACATCCTCTCTTCCAAACAACTGTGGTCAGTAACTCTTATGTGGAAACTAGAATCGGTAAAAATTGGAGTAATGCTTCTGAAAAAGCTACAAAATTTTGACGTTTTCATAACGGCTTCACTGAAGATCTTAATTTCTACTTTAGACACACTTCCTCTGCAATATATCAGTGATCCAGTATATTATGGTATATAAATATTTCAGGTTCTGTAATACAAAAATACATGAATAAAAAAGTTCCTAACAATCAGAAAGAGGAATTATGTCTTCACAAAGAACAGAAATGTCCACTAAGAGTGACACAGTCCCTCAGACTTCCATCAGACTATTTGCATGAGAAAACGGTCTCCAGTAAAGCCATGCAATCATACAGTGCAGAATATTCCTATGAGACATCTGCTTGGGGTTTATTTTACCACTTCCATATTGTGCTATTTTGGCATGACCATCATTAGGCTTTTGAGGTCTGTAACAACCCTACAATAAAATGCTATTTTTTAATGCAGTTATAAAACACTCACAGCATGAAGTCCATCACTCCCTCCTCATTCACCACAAGTTAGGAAATGGTGTGGGATCACATTTGCCTGTTGCTATTTTCTTAATGTAATTTATATTTTTTTTTCATTTACAATCCTTGTGTTTTCCATAGAGGAGGGTGATCTACCAGAAACCAATATACAAAAAGCTATTCAAGATATATGAAAAAGAGGAAAAAAAGAGAGAAGTCTGAGGAGAACAGTGCTATGTTTTGTGAGAAATCAGCAGTGAAGCACACTGATAAAAACTAATGTGTGCCCATTCTTCTCCCTCTTGTTTGAAAAGCAGTATTAGATGCTATCTGAGATTAGAAAACACACAAATCCAAATCTACATATGCAACTAATTTAATCAAAGGGATGGGAGGGGTGACTAGAACAGATCAAATGCCAAAACCATACTCTGCCACAAGAAAAAGTGTGGAGCTGGGAGTGGAGAGGGTAAAACAATTTAGTCCATATGGTCTAATTATTGATGTTCAATGCCTTTGTCATCTGCCAAGCACAGGGAGATGCAACTGGAAGTATGTTGTCCTGACTGAACTTTCTGGTGGTTGCTTTCCCCGTATTTCTGTTTAAAGAGTGCTAAATCACCAAGGACTACTGCATAACAACATTTTTTTCTTACTCAAGGAAAGGCCTTTTCACTTTCAAATAGTGCTTAAATGTTTGATACCATTGCATTTAGTTATCATGACCTTCAACTTTAGCTTAGGGATCATGCAGCACGGAGAAATTGCTTACGGTCTTTTCCTTAGGATTCAGTTTGGCACAGGAGTGCAGGATGGAGAATGGAAGGGCTGTGGGACCTGACCAGCTGGTAGCACAGCACAGGTCAGCTGCACTGTGAACATGGTGTTCATCCTCCAGGTTGTCTCATTGTTCTTCTGGTGCTTTATCATATCTGCGTGGGATGTGAAATAAATTTAACTCGCAGTACTCTTATTACTCAAATGGAGTGAGGCATACATGTTTAATATCTGTGCTGGCATTTTTTGAAAGCTCTGTAGATTGTTTCCTGCTGTGTTCAGAATTCTCATCTGCTCAATAAAACAGTTTCTACCCCTGTCTCCCTCCCACCCCCACCGCAGGCAAGCACAATTGCCAATTCTCAAATCATAATACTTCAGCTCTTTTGAGGTTCTTCCTCTTAAAAAAGACCTATCTAATGCCAGGACTGAGGAGATTTAGTGCCAAGCTTCTGCTTGGTTCAGTCACACATTTTAATCAAACTTTCAGAATTGAGTAAAGCATTAAGAACCCTTCTTCCACTATTCATTTTTTACTGAATTATTCAGTAGGTATAAAGCAATAGTTGGCTACTGTATCTCATGACAGATAGCCTCCCCCTCCCCTAAGCCACAAGTATGAATATTGAAGGCGCCATCTAATTCAGACTCTGGTTGTTAATGTATTGTACAGGATTTTTCTCAGGTGAGCCAGTAGCTGACATCTCCAATTGCGGAAAGAACTTTTTAATCCACAAAAGGATTAAACATCCAACTGATTTTTACATGCATCTTACCAGCAAATTCAACAAAATCAAGATTAGCTCTCAAAAAACCATTGGAAATCTAAGCAAATGCACTTTCCCTACCCAGATTTTTATCACTTCTCTGTTATTGGTTGCAAATAAGTTCAAGTTCAAGGGCAAGTATCTGTCATTTAGCCCTGTAAGAAAGGTGCTTGTATACAAGCTGCAATTTGAACCTCCTTATTTCAGTAAAACCAATATGAATAGCTCTGATCAGTGCAAGGAGCTATATTGTGCTCTAGAGCAGGCTAAACAATTGCAAGCTTTTATCAAAGTTGTTTATTAGACACTCAAGAACAAATCTATATGCATGCAAAAGTCTAATTTTTAAAGGAACTCAGACAACTTAGAAACAGCTCTTCTTACTAGGAAAATAAGCAAACCTCAAGCCATGAAAACCTGAACTAACAAATGTGTTCCTGGACTGAAAGTATTCTAAGTTTGTAGGGAAGTTTAAATATTGTCTGTAATTTCATTGAAAGTGTTTAAAGTATTACCTTTATAGTTCCAAATGTTTGCCCTTCCTCTGCATGAGTGTAATGACAGTCAGACCTACACTGATCAGAATAATTAATTCATTTGGTGATAATACACCGAATAAACATTACAGAGAAAATAATATAATTTCTTTCATTAATTCTGCATGGCATATTCTCTGGCTAAGTATAAGAATGTCAATGAAATGCATAACACCTTATCATGCAAATATTACACATGTTAAATGAACTGAAACCTGATCATTTCATTAACAATTATCTTGCTGTATAAAAGACTTAAACTACATTTAAGTATATTAAAATATACTATAATGATTTCCTAAGTTTTAAATCTAAATTTTGTATAATAAGCAAGGAATAACTCTGCTTGTGTGCCATATTATCCTGGAACTTGTGCTTCCTCACAATGATCAGTCAGATTGGTTGTACTTTTAAGACTGAAGAGTTACAGATGTGGGGAGCCATTTCTGGACTGGATATCTGTGCATGTGTACCAGTCTTAATCTTAATGAATGTGTACACTTGGGTACAGTAAAAGATGGAGAGGAGTGTTGTAACTTGTAAATAAGTAACTTGATAGAACTCGTGCATACGAGGAGATTACCTTAAGGACAATGCAAAAGCTTTATCTGTAGCTTTGCCATAGTGGAGGAAGCTGTGTCGACTGTCTGTTTTTCACAACAGGGATAGGAATGTTTAAATAACTCCCCTTAAGGCACATTTAGACAAACTCATTGAAGGAGCTTGTGTGCTGTTCAGTTTTTGTGCGCACAGTTAACCTGAATTGCCGTATTTTTAGTGCTGAGGAGAAAAGAATCAATGTAATTGTATCATGTAACTTTGGAACAGCAGGTTCCCCACTTAGACACAGGGAAAAAAGCGCTGAAGGTAGCGTAGTTACCAAGGGTTTCAAAAAGTGCTTAGTTTTGGTTAAAGGTTGGGAAATAGGTTAACTGATTTTATTCATGAATGAAAAAAAATCAGGCCGGTAATATATTATAAAAAAACGAAAGCCATTTCAGAGTTTTGGCGTACAGTCATATTTTATAACTGAACACAAATATATTGTCAGCTCGTTGCCTGACCAATTGTATATTCCTGAAATGGAGCTTTACAAACAATCATGTTGCCCCACAAGAAAAGAAATACAGAAAGAAATGTTTTTCTTACTCTGATACCTGCCAGTGTCTCCAGCTTAGTCACTTTTCTTTCCTAGAGAGCAGCATCTGGCTGCTAATGTCTTAGTGCTTATCTTAAAAACATTATTTTTAAGAGTTCAGGAAATACATCCTACAAAAACTGCTGCTGGTAACAGGCTTAGTTCTAAACAGAAACCTGCAAAGGTACTTTCCTCCAAGACAAGTCAAAGAACCAAGTGAGGTTTTGGTAATTCTGTAACCACAGTAACCTATGCACTTCCACACTGGTGTAAGTCAGTAAGGGTTAGTTTTTCTCAGGAAACCCAACTTTTCTTAGGTCTGGGACCATGAACATTTGGGTATTCTTGGTACTCAGAAACTAACTGGTATTTTGCACACGAAAGAAAGAATAATAAACAAAAAAAAATGTATGGACAAATGCAAAACATGCATCATTGATCTTGAATCCAGCCAAGCTGGACTCAGCATCTTCCTTGATGTTTTCCTTATTGACTTCCAGATACAAGGCACTCTTCAAATGATTTTCTTCTCAGTTCTGTGTGTTTTGGTGACAACAATGAGCGCTGAACCTAGTATCTCCTAGTGCTCTTTCTGTACCCCTGAACCCGTGCTGTTATCAGTATTTCATGTTAGGGTTGTAAGACTTAATTTAGAATATTTGTACAATCCCTTAGAATTCCCCAGAAGTTTTTATGCAAAAGGCAGAGTGGAGATAGGAGTTACTTTCAATAATGAAACTTTTGATGATCCTTTGATACTGTGAAACATGATTTCCTTCTGCCTATTTTGTAAGTTGATTAAGAAGAAGAAACTAAGTTCTGGCTTGTGTACTGACTACCAGGAGCACTTACAACTCAGAGATGATGCTACCAACCAAAAATTAATGAAGCAAATGTTCACTTTTTTTTCAAAACAGGATCTTTCTAAAGCTAAGTTAGCAATAGTAACTGATTTCAGATTATTTCATTTTTTTTTTTGGTTAACATGAAATTATTTCTATATCCTAATTGAGTCTTTGGCCCAAAGCAATGTGACAGATAATGAAGCAGTAAAAAAAAGAACAGTAAAAAATCCTTTGTTTGTATGTGAATTTGCACATATTTTCTCCCACAGAGCATGTAATATAAGCAGAATAATACTTGCCCTGACTTTTCTTCTTGAAGTTCCTGTTCTCCATTGCTCTTTGTCTTCAGTAATGATTTACACTTGAGCTAACTGAGTGCAGAGAGTGTAAAATAGCATCTCCACATTTAGGAGCATTTTATACTCAGTTTAGGCTGGCATTTATGCAATTGCAATGCAAGAAGAACAATGAGTGAAGCCCTTCTACTGTAAAAATGAATGATTCAGCAAGCTGTTGCTTATATGAGTCAGTCTTACTCTGCTGAGCAGATTTTTTAGGTTTTAATGACTCTCTAGACCATCCTGAGAAAGTGTCCTGAATCTGTAAGGAAAGTAACTCCCACCCGTTGCACCCCTACTTTGTAGGCAAAGAGTACATATTACCTACAGTCAGCTTGTCTGGATCTAGCTGTCAGATTACAAACTGGGCATGTTCAAATCCAGATTTGTTTTGCTACACCAAAATCCATAATTTCAGGTTTGTTGTCCACATACATAAACGCAGAATTGGCAAGTAAATCTGCAGCACAGAATGTTTTTATTTAGCAAATCACTAATTTATCAGTGGGACAAAGCCCATTCCTACCAACCAATTTGAGCAGTTAGGCTGGTGAACTTGTCTTTGCACAGAAATCCTAGGTGAAGGACTTCTTATCTGTCTCATATAGCACGAAAGGACAGGAAAGCCAAAAGAAAAAGTTCAGAAAATGTTCAAAATGCTTTTTACGGCCAGATTTAATAGCTGACCCCTGACAATTTAACTCTTCAGTTACAGAAAAGCATTCTATAATTCTCCTATTTGTAAAATTCTTTCTGGAATGACCTCCACGTAAATTGAATTCCAAAATCAATTGTTGCCTCTGTATGAGCAAAACTCATCAGTTGAAATTGTGGCTTTTATTCTCAAATAGAAGTTTTCTATGCAGGTCATAAAAAGTTCAGTCCTAAATGAGAAACTTTTTGAAGTTTGTGTCCGATTCCAAACCAGTAATTTAGGTCAGCATGACTGTGTGGCCAATTTGTAAGGCAAGATGATGCAAGGAGTCGGTAACTGAGTTCATGGCAAAAATGGTATTTTTTTAAAAGTAAGCCTAATTTTCCAAAGTTGGTTATTTCTATATTTATCGAGTTATTTATCCTAGTAAAGAACACTGCCCAGTCTAAGATTCTTTGTTTTCTTATCTACCCTATTTACATAATTGGCAATGACCTGCATGTGCAAAGCAGTAAAGGATTCATTCACTGTCCTGTGTTTAGAGGCATCTGCCAGAACTGCATGTTACCTTTTAAAGTGGAAGTACTTTTTGATTAAAAAATGCTTTACTTGACAAATTCCAGTCTTAATCCTACAAACATACATACCAAACCTTATGGAAGCCTTTTAAATCCTCTGACGTTTCATTTATATGTCATGCCACAGACTAAAGGTGAACAAGGGTTTCCATTTTGCTGGAACTCATCAGATAGACTACTCCTCCTTGCTGTACATCAGCTAGCAAGTATGTCTGTCACTCATGAATGGGTAATTACTGGGAGGGCAACAAATGCGGTCCAGCCAGTTTTGACACCCACAAAAATGCTTTATTTTTGTGCCTATGATGAATGGCACATCAAAAAAGTTTCTTCTCTTTTTATATGGTTGGCATCCTACTTCTTACCTTGATGAGTAAATATTGTACACAGCTCAAGCTTACAAAATATCCATCTTTAAAAATCCATTGCCTTGCTACCTAAATAATAGTTTGGAATAGTCATTAGGCTAAGTCCAGAACAGGTTGTTTTTTTAAACCAACATCTCTGAACAAAAGTCTTTTGCTTATATTCAGTGCAATCTTTAGGGTAATATATTTTCAAAATCAAGTATTGATCACATTCACTATAACAAAACTTGGGTACTATAGAAAAATTTCACTGGTGTATTTCATAATACTTTACAAAGAAGTAAAGTTTAACACCATTTTAGAGCTGGACAATTTGAGTGTGTGAAAGATAAAGTGACAAAAATGAGGCTGTGAAAACAGCTAAGCAGAGACAGAAAACAATCCAAGCTGTCTATGTTGCAGTACGTTAGCCACATTCATGAGGGATTTATATCATTTTGGATGGAAGAGATTCAAACATTGGGTTCTGCTCTGAGTTTTGGAATTTCGAGTTGTGATCTCAGCTGAGATTAGTCTTTAACTGATTTATGGTTATTTAATACTAGGCTATTTTTGGAAGAATGAAAATATACATATTGTGTCTCATATATTGGCTAATAGTGAAACATGCTTTAAATCACAAGGAAGAGAAGGTAGCTTAAGAGAGATGAATACAGCTAAAAAAAAGTCTTTGTCTTTGCTGAAGTCTTTACTAAATTTTGTGGCTAGAATACAACCCAGTCCCACCAGAAGGTGACAGGTCACATTCTCCTTCAAATGAAGTGATTCTGGAAAAGAACAAAGAGTGGACAAAGAAAAACTTCTTATTCAGAGAAGCTAAAGGACCACTACTTAAATACCCCATTTCAGGCAGAGATGAGTCTGACAGGACCATAGCCACTTTCTCCCAGAGCGGTATTTATGCCAAGTCTTTGGAAAAGGGAAAGCTGAAGATGTTGTAGCCACTGAAGCTCCTCTCTGACCACTGGGGAATTCTCTTTATATAAAGCCTATCAACAGTTAAAACTGTTTTGTCTCACTGGAGTAGTGCAGAGCTGCTAAGCTGGCCTGAGGGTCAGTGTCTTCATATTACAGAGGAGAAATTCAGACTACTCAAAGCATAACATCAAGTAAAGAAACCTGATTTGTGGCTTTCATAAATCCAGTCTTCTATTTAAAGAAGAAAAAGGCTTTTGGATTGATTAACCCTGCCAAGGAGGGATTTGGAAATACCAGAGTAGAAACCTCTAGCATTGCTCTAGTTCAAAAAGATAATTGTTAAGTAAACAGAACTTTCAAAGCAAGAGCTTTGCTCTACATAGCAAATAAGCACTTAATCAGGCATGTAAATGGAAGAGAGGCATCTCAGGTATTTTCCGAAGGTAATTTAGGGGCACTTAGGACTGCTGTTATGCGCTCAAGTTGGTACCCCTAGTAGATTTATAGAAGTGGTCAAAAGAGATTTTGAGAAACTAGATAAAGGCTCTTCAGAGCTACACAGAAGACTGAAGATCATCCTGGAAATGCAAAAATTGCTGGGAAGTACTTCAGATTTATTTTTCCTTCTTTTTTCTGGAAAAAAAGGCTCTGATTAGTCCCATGTTTGAGGAACATGGAAAGATGTTTAGCACTTTAGCAAGTGCTAAAGCAGTAAAAGGATAGTAGGAAAAATCACAGAATAAGCTGTGTAATAAATAATTGAATTATGCATGCATATATTTGATGTTCTATATTCAGAAAGAAAAGATGGCAATGAGGAACATGAGGAAGTACTGGGAAGAGGATGCAAATGTTCTTGAGGGGAATTACTGTTGCTCATTTCTCTTTCTCAGCTGGTTGGTCTGCTTTCGGGTGAATTACTGAGAAGATGCGTCACAAGTTATGTCTCTGTTGCTGCAGGGATTCTGCTTAAAGGTGAACTTCACACATGTAATTTGCTCAGGTCTGTTGCTAGTATAGGGATGGTTAGGAAAGACAGGGTCCTAGCTGAGCAGGAGCTGTAGCAACACAAGAACTGGCAATGCCCTGTGTCAAAGTAGCACTGAAATTTCTGCCCTCAAACCCTTCCTCTTCCACACCGCATCGCTGCCTGTGAGTCCACACTCTTAGCCAGCTGACATGGGGCCGCCTTCACAACTGAGGCTCCATCAGTTTTTGGGTAGTTACTGGAGAAGGAAGCAATGTGGGTGTTCCCCATGGAAAGGATTAAATGCACTTGTTGTGTCGTAGTTCTCTAGTCAAAACACAACATAAATTCACTTGGGCAGCTGAAGTATGACTCCTGGAAGCCACTTTGTCATGTTCTGTCCCCTACCATCCATTTTCTGTTTGACAGTGGTCACCACCAGTTGCCATGAATACTTAACAGGATGCACTTTAGATATTTTTTCCACTGAACATATTTAGAATAATCACATTAATGATTTTCCTCACCTTTTTTTTTTCAAGTATTGGGAAGGAAAGTGATCGCACCTCCAGAATTGGACAAAATTTGTCCAACTTAATTTTTTTTTCAAATTTTGACTTATGCATCCATAAAAGAAATTAATTGCAAAACTAACAGAATTTTCTGGTTAACTTTTCACATTTCCAAATGGAAATAAACAGTTTTTAGAAACTGCCTCCCAAGTAAATAAGGCTAAATTCAGTGAATAAGTTGAATGACATTTTACTCGTCTCTTCAAACAAAAATATGTTTTGTGGGAAAAAAAAAAGGAATAAAAAATATAAAAAAGAGCGCTTAGAGTAGACCAAACATTTAAAGCCAGGCTGAGACTTCAGCCCGTACAATAAAAGACATGTACTACCAATGTAGGATAATTCAGTGGTTTTTAAAATTACAATCTATTATAGTATGTCAATCATTTTCTAAATCTGACATCAAAACCACATACCTCACTAAGAGACCTTTTTTTTTTTTTAAAGGCAGCAAACCTGTTATTTTCATGACTTAAAGCCATGTGGTCTCTCAGACTTTCCTCTGCAGCACAAATAATTCACTTGTAATATTGAGATTAATTCTTTATTCAGTAAATGCTTGTGAATCACACCTTTGCCCATCTGCCATCCTGTGTCAAAGAAGTGGCACTCCTATATCTACAAACATTTAATTCACCTTGGTTTTCTAAGTGCTGCTCTCAGACTACATTTTCCACATATTTTATTTTTATAATGGGTGAAGACCAGGCTGCTGACCTGATTCAAGGCAGATTTTCTGAGAATAGGCCAAATGATCCCACTTTGATAGACATTTGTGATCTCACAAATTGTCCCTCACAGAAGTTCTTTGCATTGCCATTAAGCGGTTTTGTTTGTAAATACTGCTTTATATTGGGTAATTAACTTTATTCTGACAAAAATTGATTTTTTGTTCACATGATAAATAATGTCCTCAGCTTGTTTGCAAAATAGTTTATAGAAGACAATTCTTTGTTAAATTTTGGCTATTTTTAAAGCATATTTTGGAAGTGGTTAGTACATTACTGTTTCCAGTCTCACACTGAGCGAAATAGGTAAGGTTGCTCTTTAAGGAGGAGACATTCCTTTTCTCTGTGTGTGTATGTACATATACACAGCCTTCCATAGTCCTTGGTGATGCCAGTCCTTTGCTGAAGCTCACAAAGCCACTGTGTAATGAGAATAATATGATACTGGGAGGAGAATGAAGAACATAAATCAACAGTGTTTTAGGTTCCTGATGGCTTGTAGTTTTTAATAGATGCAGGTTGAAACTTAGTTGGCACCACACTTAAAATATCCCGAGACCGGTTCTTGTTCCTGTTTTCAGAAGTCTTCCCACTGTTATGATAGAAGTAGAAACTACTGGCTTTACTTCCCATGCTTTTTCTTCCCCCCACCCCGCCCCTATGTAAAAGGCTGATGACATTTCAAATTATAAATCTAGTTTCCTCCAGTTCTCAAAAGAGGAAGCCCGACTTCAGTGAACATGTGAATCAGATGCTGCTGCCAAATGGAAATGGTGTCTTTTTGGGCTAAAGCTTCAAAGAAGGGATCCTGTACTAGCAGCACTGACTCTACTGAGTATCTCAAACACAAAGCCAGATAATGACCTTCAAATCTGAATATGCAGAAGGTACCTTTACTAGCAGGTCTCCCAACTCCCAAAAGGGGGTTTGGCAGCTGAACTAAGGAAGTTCTGCAATCACTCCTGTGTCCATTAGACAATGAATAGCTGCACAGAGGTAAAAAAGAGCAATTTATGTGGGTGGTAAGGTGGGATGAATATTATTTTTACCTGTCCTTTCAAGCATTGAGAGGAATCATTGGATAGATTAATTAAGTCACAAGCCACAAGGATCATTTGCTGACTCTTTCTACTTTGTTAAAGCAGGGAATCAGGAGTTCTGTGTGTTTATGAATTTTTAGACATAAGGCCACCCATTAGTTTCACCAACAAAGCCTCTTGGTATCTGAAGTGGGAAAAATTCCCTTTTCCTAGTGAAAAAGCGTGCACTGTTTCTCTCTCATTTCTCTCTACAGGGTTGTCTTTCACAAGCTTTACTATGATTTGGATGCAAATTAAAAGACAGTGTGAGGAAACATAAATTATGACCTATGGCAGAGAAGTTTAAAGCAGAGAAAAATTTAAATACAAGTGTAAATAAAAACAAGGCAGTATAAATAAAAGTAGAGATCACATCTACTCAGCACAGTCACTTTTGTTTTTATTGTGGGAGTGACAAGGGATTTCAGCAGAAGCACAGATTCCCACTGTGTTCACTGCTGCTCAAAGACAGAGTGTAACAGGTATCTCTGCCACCAAGAGCTTCTAAGTACAGCCTAATTTTATTCAGCATCTGTACAGAAGAATGTGTTCTAAAAGAAAGTCATGTTTCTTTGAAAGAGGGAATACACTGTAGAATATTACGTACTGTCACAAAAGAAATTGTGTCAGAAATGCTTTCACTGATTCCACAGCAAAGAGAAAAATTTATATTTTTATCTTTTTCACATAGATCACTTTAGAGATCATGTTATTTGAGGAAAGTACAGCCTTTTCCAACCCCCTTTGGAGAAAACCGTGTATAATTATGGAACAGCACTGAGTGGCCTGAAAGCTAAAGTGTCCAGTGTGTTCTGAAAAAAACTATGTGATGTCTAGGGCACTATATGAATCATCTTTATTATCACAAAAGGAAGCATCCAATTGGAAACAGACATCTGAAATTTTGAGTGGGGGCATGGGAGACCACAGAGATTGGTAAAGTGAGGAAAAAGCGTAATAACATGCTTGTGTTAGGCTGGTATACTATTTAGTACCAGAGCCACTGTGGATCAGAAAAATGTTACTTGCCAAATAATGTTTTTGCTTTAGTGGCATGGATACAGTTACAAAGTAACTGTGAATGACAATCTTGGCTTATAAATGGTTAGCAGATATGACAATCTTGGCATATAAATGGTTAGGAGATATTAACTCCAGAATTTAGGCAGCTGTCTGGTGCAATTTGATATATTTTGTAAGTAGTTTTCCATATAAAATGTCTCACAGAAGGCTTTGCAGCTAATCATCCTTTGTATATGCATACACAAGAGAATACCAGTTGCAATATATTCCATATTTGGCATATAGAGACATAGTATAGACAGAGGCCAATGAATTAGGATCTACTGTAAAAGCAGACACTCATAAACAGCAGCTAATTAAGAGTTTATCAGCATGTCACTATGCACAACAAACCTTAATATTTCAGTAAAGCATAATAGTGTGTGCAAGCTCAGCTGTCACATTTTATCAGATTGGAGGCTTATGTGAGGTGAGGTGAGGACATGACACTGCACCCAGCACCGTGCTGTATGTGGGAGTAGCAGGGTAGAGTATGACAGGATGGTTCTGCTGTAAATCCTCATCACTGCTTACATTTTTCAGAATTAGAACCTTACAAAAATGCCTACTCTATATAAACTTTTACCTTTAGTAAGGTAAGACATTGGGCTCTTTTTCCTAAAAAGAAGAAAGCAAGAACTAAGTGTATTAACATGAGAAAGCATCCTATGTTATCAGAAGACAGCTGCTTTCACACCACCAGAGAAGCAGCTGAACGAAGGAACGATGTCATTAACCACTGCTGGACATTCAACAATATGCGTATGACGTGACTGTATGAAGTATGTGATCACAGCGTTCTTTCAGTGGGAGAAGCATGGCAGATCTAAAGTGGTACTTATTATGCCAATATGAAGAATAATCTTGTTTCCTTCCATTTTCTGTTACTCCTACAGAACTCCAATTTTCCTCACCACAAGGTAGCAAAGATTGCACAGCAATGATATGAAACAGGTATTTCCTACTTAATGCTTTAACTTGTGATCCCTTCATCGTGATCACTAATTGTGCAGTTTATGGCTCATACAAAGTCGCACAGCTTTGCTATATTGCTGAGGGGACAGAGTCAAAGTGTCCGGAATGGTCAGGCTTCAGTTTGGTGGCAGTGTCTCTAACTGTCTGATATCAGTATCATTACAAAAAGTCTTATTTCTAAGTCTTCCAGATCTGTTTTCTCAGGATCGGAAGAAGATTCATTACCCATGCTTGAAATCTTTCAAGTGGACAGCCTGGCTGCTGGATGGCCAGGGGCATTAGACAGAAAGCACTGCTGAAATCCAGAAACTCTGAGGGAATGGGAAGAGCCTTTAATCTGGAAAATCTTAAAAGAAAAGAAAGAGACCGTCATTTCTGTCAATGCAGAAAGTAGACCTGATGGAGCTATTTTCTTTTTGAAAAGGAGAAATGTGATTCTGAGCTACATCAGAATCCAACTGACTGTAATTTTAATCCTTCCAACATTTATTAACAAGGACCAACTGTTTACAGTGTCTACCAAATGCAAGAAGTGGCCATCAAAGAAAGATGTTTGCAGCCAAGTTCAAAGCAGAATGGGTAGTAGACCTGTGGAATGTGTTACCAAAGGACACTAGATGCATAAAGTTCATGGGATTTCAGGGAAATGTTGGCTATCTGGGAGAGATCTGTTGGTGGATTACTGAGCAAATGGTGTCAGGCTTAGGAAGTCTTCCAATATGAAAGAATCAAGAGGCTGGGAGAGTGCTAGAGAGTATATATTTGATATGTTTTTACAGGGGTTTATGCATCTAGTTATGGACATTGTTGGAGACAGAATATGGGGCTGGACAAACCCTGGGCTCTTCTGTTCTTATGTAAAGAAATTTCTGAATTAAAAACTGCTGGTTATCAGGGTCTTCCAAATAGCAGGGAATGTTGACAGTATACTCATGCTGTTGTTATATTCTTCTCTAGGTCCCTGCTGTTGACCAGTGCTGGAGACAGGATGTGGGGCTACATAGACCTTCGGATCTGGTATAGCTGTTCTCATGCTCAAGAACAGCAATCTAATTCAGGATACTTCTCATCCAGTCACCTTATTTATCAAGACTGTTCAGAGGCATCTTCTGGCAATTCCTACTGCTTTTCATCTGTCAAGTAATCTCTGTGGGTAATTCCAGAAAAAGGAAGTAAAAACAGAGTACTTAGGAGAATGACTGTGATTGTGGCTTGGTTCCACAGCTGCAAAGCTTTGAAACCCCCCACTATTCACAGTCTCACAGAATATAAGACCATTACAATTGGTCTCAAAACTTTTAAGAACAGTTGTTTATATAAACAACTCTTTTATCTTCAAACAGTGTCTTTTGGTCTAAATACTGTACCTATGATCACAAATTTCTGCTTATGATGTGGCTTAAAATAAATAAACAAAGGACAATAGAAAAACTGCAGTAGACCTTTTTGCTTGATTTCCTGAAAATACAGAAGTGGCTTCTTGGTGGGACTTTCCAGACGTATGTACTCAAGTCAGTTTTCTCTGAAACCACAAAAATGTCTCAAAGTTTATGCCTGTTTGTAATTGTACATTTTAGAACATTTCTGATTCTCTGTTAGTCAGAACTTGATGAAATATTACAGAAATGTTTGTTTCATTTTTTTTTTTAATGCTAAAGCTAACAAAGAATGATTTTCAAGAAAATATCCAAGTCAAGCATCTAAGCTGTTTTTCAAAAGTGACTTTTCCATTCAGAAGCCTAAGTTCCAATGAAAATTAAAGTCATGTATTCATGAGATGTTTGATCAAGGAAATAAATGTTTTAAGTAATTAACTAGGACTGTTTTCACACTGAAATGTAAAGTGTCATCTAAGGTCACCAACTAAACTCGTAGGAAAGGCTTTTTTCTATCCAGATTAGTACCGCATGCAAAATATATGGAAAAATATATGGAAATTACCACAATGGGAATTTAAAATATAATTTTAATAATGTCAGAACAGAAAGACTTGTTTTTTCACCATCTTCTACAATATGAAATTTATTAACATCCATGCTTAAAAACACAGTGAGTGGGAGTGAAGGTCTTCAAAGATCCATGGTGACTTTTAATGACCATAAGCAACAAAGTAGCAAATGTTCAATTTCAGCATCCTCTACATATCAGTGCTTTCTTTTTCACTGATCCAATGAGGTCTCTGTATTTTACAAGCTGTCCATGAACATGTTGCAAGTAAGCTGGCGTCGCATTTTTCTGGTTTCAAGTCAGACACTGTAAATCTAAAATGTGTTAAACTTTGTCCTCAACATGTAAAAAGCCAGTTCTGTACGCTCAAAAAAGCAAGTATTCTGCAATGTAACTGTTTCTATTAGTCATATGCATTTATTATTTCCTTGAAGATATGTAAAGATTTTGCAAGAAGGCACAATGAATGTAGTTTTAGTGAAGAGGCTGCTAAAGTAAGTGGCAAGGATTTATTTTACTAAACATCATTCTTCACTAGCTTGCTTCTGTAGTTTGAGCACGTGATTTCTAGAAGTTTTCTTCATATTGACCCACTGAAAGGAGTTCCTGGATTCCTTTAATGAAAATGTATTAGGCGTTAAAAATGAGTTAAATGTGAAAGGAGAGTGTAGGTAAAACTTCAGAACCACGTGGCTCTCCTGTGGAAGCACTTAACAAGTGACACTACTAGGGAGCATTAAAATCCTTTAAGTGATTCTGCATCTGATTTTATGCATAAATAATACAAAGACTGAGTTTCTAGTTTTCAAGAGGATCACGCAGAAGATAATTTCTCAGTAAGGACAGGAAGAAAGGAAGGAACTATGAGCCAGGAAGGAAAACCATTAATGGCTTTTTTTTTCTCAAAATAGCACAAGGGAAATGGCAGCTGAGAGAAGGAATTCAGTCTAAGAAGCTTTTGGGACTTTGCATGGGAATTGATCAGTTGTGAATTGAATTTACTTGTCAATTTTTGGTACAATTTAATGGAGGAAGATGTAAAAGCACGGTTGTTTATAACTCTGATAATGTAGGAGTGCTTACATTCATTTTGTTGTTTTAGCTCTTGCTAGCTACCTCCAATTGCTGATAAAATTCCAAGTAAAACCTGAATAGAACGTCAGGTCTCAGACCAGAAAACTTGAGCCATTTTTGTAGATTACAGTTTCAGTCCTATTTTTAAGCACCTTGGAACATATGGCTCAGATTTTTGGCTATTTTACAAATATCTTGAGGGTATCTGGAACAGAAATGGTCTAGTTCATCTGTGAGATGAAAAATAAAAGAGTTTACTCTGAAATCCAATATATCTTACAGTCCTAGCCATAGAATAAGCATCTGAAGTAATTAAGAAACAGATAATCTGCCTCCAGAAGAATATACTGCTAGTTGGTCTCTTCTAAAATGAGAAAGGACTAATTTTCCTAAATTTGCAAGAGAACAATTATCCAAGTCTACACATTTTTCATGGGCAACTTGACAGAAAACTGTTCACAACTGTTGATACTAGATTTTGGGCTGTACATGCTCACTTAAACTGGAAAACAAGTAGACTGATGAATGCATTTGTATTTGAAAAGCTAAGACAGAGGTGATTCTTAAATACAAACTTTGAAAATATTAAAACCAGATCTTCTTAAGGAAGTGTTGGGAAAATTCTGCAGTACTGTTACGTATGTAACACACCGCAAGAATTTCCAGGAACCAGAATTGTGTGGCTCCTATATGTCCTTCATAGAAAAAGTATTTCTGTGACTTAGCTTTTAGTCACATATGTTTACCACTTCATTGAAGAATTCTGAAAATTTTACAAGAAATCACAAACAGGATGTTGTCTGTACAGGTAACATCCAGGAATTTGTTTCTCCACATAGAAGCCTACCCTAATATTTTTGATAATGTTTACCAATGGCTAGACAGAGCACTACAGAATATGCCAGTAAATATGAAAGTCTTACCAACAATATCTTGCATGCTCAGTCTTGAGGTGCTACAATCAAGATTTTATTTTTCTGTTGTGTAAAGTGTGGCCATTTATCCCTATTTAAGATAAATATGAATTGCTACCAAACCAGACTTTCTCTGTGATCGCTGAACACAGAAACCCATAATGAATCTTTGCTCCATCTTATTGTTAGGTTAAATTTCCCTATTGGAAATTATCCCTATTGGGAAGTAATTATTCAGGGAGGGATAGAAGGGAAGGCTCTGGAGCCAAACTAAGGCAGCTTCTAATAAATAGTTCATACAGATGACTCCATGAATTTGTAGCCATCCAGCCCTGTATATTGTGCAAACAAAGTGAAAGAAACCCTCAATCTGTGAAGACAAAACTTTTGTGTGCATTTTCATCCATCTTTACCACCATGCTGCTGAGTCTTCTTGGTAGCAGCTGCAGAGGTAGCTTCAAGGAATATTATGCTTCTGCTCTGTGTTATCCTCCTATTAGTTGTTTTTTTACAGAAATCCAGAGAGGATTGTGATTCAGAGAACAGCTGCTTCTTTGATTCGCCTCTTCCTGTTCTCACTCAAAGGCTGTGTACGTAAGCAGAAGGGCATCGGTGGGGTCCCAGGCAGGGAGGGGTGGGAACCATGCCCAGAAATAAGTACTGCTTTCCTCAAAACAGGCAAAGGGGCACTTAAAGAAGATACCTGTCTCTTTTTGTATTCAGTTCAAAGAGGAATTTGGCTTGAATGCAGCATAAAGGTTTTCGGACACTGAGTAATATCCCAATTCCAAAGTAAGACAGTAAGAGGAAATAGTGTCGTTATATTTAATGACTCCTACATTTTAAAATATCTGTGAAAATTCTTGACACAGTTAGTAAGGAAACATACAGTAATTGTTCAGAATTAGAAATTGTCTAAATAACTTCATGAAAATCTGGGTTAGAGTTTATATCCCACTCAAAAAATGATTTCCCCATGCTTCCCCAACACCTGGAATCTGGTATGTATTTGACTACCTGTGGTAGGCAGAATAGTTTAATTTAGCTTTCTATATACAGCCTGTAGGTTAGGAACAGCAGACAGTACTCTGCAATTTTAGTGATTGTTGTCTGTTTACCATAATTACAGAGATATTTTAAACTTCCACATTTTGTTGTAGGCATAATATTAGGTAGGGAATAGCAGCAGAACATTTTGAGTAATCTGTTATTGTGGACACATCTTGAAGACTAGCTGGTGCTATATTTAGTCACTATGTGGTTGACTGTGACTAGACTGAGGATGTTATTTTTTATTTTGTGTTTGAAGTTGCAAACATTGATTTTTGCAGTCTGAAATTGCTCAATTAAAGAAATAATAATCTCAGTTTTAATTCAAAGCTATGCATGTACACACACGTACAGAGATTTTTCCTTTTACTTTCTGGTGACTAGTTTATATTGCTATAGCTCAGTGTAATTCAGTTAAGTTTATCTTGAAGGAAACTAGCTGAACTATATAAAAATATAAATTCATAGCTAACTCCAATATAACCTTCATTAAGGGTATAATCTTAATATATTCTTACACATATGTATACAGGTCCAGATCCAGTATCCTGATCTTGTTCCTACTAAATAGAATCTAATAGAGAACACTGTAAAGGAACAGAAGTTTAAGAAAAACATACACAAAAGTTGTTCAGCAGGTACATTTAAAATGATGTCTAAAAAAGACCTATACAGGTTAAAAAAAAAAAACAAAACCTTTTAAAATTGGTAGTAGTCTTAGCTGCAAAGATTGCATTGAGCATTTTGTGTTAAGCTGTGACTGCCATAACCTTCTCTTAGTTTTGTGGCTACTCTAAGTACCAGCAGCAATTGAAGCCTCTGTTTGAGGAAGTTCAGGAATTCCTTTTCTACAGGATCAGGAGCCCAGAGACACGGAGCGATAGGGAAGGAAGCAGAATCATGCTGTTTCCTCTGCACGGGCCAATACCGTTAGTAAATTGTAGGCACTATTTGAAAAAGCATAGGTGAACTGTGAAACAATTTAAATTGATTTGGGGCTAAGGCTAAAGTTCTGTTTTTATCAAAGACTCCATTTATTGCACTGAAGCCACAAAGGTACCCTGAAATTTTGTGACTAAGGTTTACTGAGCTGTGCAATTAATAAGTGTTTATATAATTTTGTAATATGTCTGGAGCCTATGCTCATATAATGTTTTATTTGTTTCTGCTGTATTCTTTTTTTTATTTTTGATAAACAGTATAGTTGCTCCTAGTAAGATGCATGGCATGCACCTTTCTTAAGACACAAAGGATGACCCACGAAAACTCTGGCCTTCAAAAGCAGAATTCAATATCAGAAAACTTAGAGAAATATTAATTTTGCAGCCATCAGTCAGTGCTTCCAGATATTATTTTTCCCATGTTTGTCATGACCTCTCTGCAAGAAGTTCCCCTTGCTGCTTCTCTACCAGTAGAATAGTTCACAGGGATGCTTCCCAATCCACATCAGGCAAAACCAGGAGGTAAATTCAACTGTTAGGCAAAGTAGTCTGCCTGTTTTTAACACTGAGTAAGGGAGTGCTCCAAGGAACGTCTCTGCTGACAAGCAGTGAAGACCAGCAACCTGAAAAACAAGGGAGGTGATGCCGCTGGAAATACAAAATCTACCTAACAGCATAAGAATTGCGAATTGCTCATGCCCTTTCCAAAAGAGTACATGTCTGCTTGTTAAGTCACCTAGGTACTCCTGAAAATTTTACCTTTTGTTGGTAGGAAAAGATCCATGTTTCCAGGAGATCCAGACACGTTAATTATGGGAAGATCCTAGGCATTTCAGGAGCACACTCGGTGTTTTCCAGCTTATAGTATGTACTCTACTGAAAGGAGCAGTCTAGAGATAGTCTGAAACAGTATTCCACACAGTATTTCAAATCCTCAATACCAATTGTTTTATTCTGCTCCTTTTGGGCCTCCTCACTTACTGGTAGCAACTTTAGCTCTGAACAAATCAGAATTGCTTTGTCAGCTTTTTTTTTTCAAAAATCCTCTTTCAAAATGCAATTTAGACAGCTGCTCCACTGCATTTGTTTCAGATTTATGCCATAACCTTTTCTTCCTCATCTATATGCCTCTAGTCTCTTTCAGCTACTCATGAACCCTGTGATCTTTGGATATCTAACTCTGCGCCTAATCAAAACAGTCAATGGTTCAGCAAGGACTATGGGGCATGCTCACAGAAGTTAGAGATACACAGGGCTGCTCTTCCTCAATCACCTACATTACTTAGAGAGAGAAGGCCTCAGGAGTGAGGACTAAGGATGATAAAGCAACTGGAATTGCCAGCTGTGGAATGTCAAAATGTCTAATGTCAACCCCATACTACTTACAGATGAGAAAATCCTGCCTTCTGTAACATCCATAAACCTTTCCACATGCCTGAGTAAAGAGTGCTCTCTTTTGTGTATTTTCAAACAAACCTGCAGTAATCATCCTAAACTGCTTCATGAAGTACAGGTAGCTAGTATTATCCTCATAGTACAACTTGGGTCAACCAAGGCACAGAAAGATTTAATGATTATTTGAAGATATGAAGCATGTCAGCACCAGAAAACATGGGTAGTTGACTTCTCTGTATCATTTGACCCCCTTACAATGCATACCTTCTCAAGGCAAAAACTGTGTTACGGTAGGTAAAACAAGAATACAGTATTAGCTAAAAACATTATCTAGCAAAGAGTCAGTATCAGTCACAATTAATACTGCACCACATTTCAATCTAAGATAAACAAAATCTTCCTATATTATGTGTTGGCCATACCCATATGACCTTGTAATGATCCTCTGTACTGTGCAGTGGCTTATATACACCTTAGCAGAGTCTCATAGAATCACAGAACGGTTGAGGTGGGAAGAGACCTCCGGAGATCATCCAGTCCAACCTCCTGCTCAAGCAGGGTCAATTACAGCAACAATTACAGTTGATCAGGGCTTTGTCAAGGTGAGTTTTAAGTATCTCCAAGGATGAAGACTCCATGACCTCTCCATGCAACCTGCTCCACGGTGAAAACATTTTTTCTTATGTGTAAATGGAATTTCCTGTATTTCAATTCCTGTCCATTCACTATTGTCCTTTCACTGAGCACTGCTGAGAAGAAACTGGCTCTGTCTTCTTTACTGCCCCTCACACCCAAGTATTTATATACATTGATAAGATGCTCTCTGAGCCTTCTCTTCTGCAGGCTGAAAAATCCTAGTTCTCTCACCTCCTCTGTGTATGGCAGATGCTCCAGTCCCTTAATTGTTATCATGGCCTTTTGTTGGACCAGCTCTACTTAGTCCATGTCTCTTGTACTGAGGGGCCCAGAACTGGACCTAGCACTCCAAATGTGGCTTCAGCAACACCTAATAGCAGGAAAGGATCACCTCACTTGGCCTTTTGGCAGTGATCTTCCTAGTGAAGCTCAGGATGTTGGTCGTTGGCCTTCTTTGCTGCAAGGGCACCTTGCTGGCTTGTCTTCAACTTCTTGTCCACCATTTTTCTCAGGTGGCTTTCTACTTAACTGCTTTCCAACTTGTTGGTCCCCAGCTTCTGCTGGTGTATGGGGTTATTTCTCCCCAGGTGCAGGAGTTTGCACTTCCCTTTGTTGAACTTTATGAGATTCCTATCAGTCTGTCGAGATCTCTCTTAATGGCAGCACAACCATCTGGTGTATCATCTGCAAAGTTTCTGACGGTACGTTCTGCACCATCGTAGAGATCATTAATGAAGATGTTAAACAATATGGGGCATTAGCACTAATTTGTATGACCACACTAGGAAAAAGATTAGGCTGGAAGTGCGGTGGATTATAACAATCTGCTCCTGTTTGTGGTGAAAAACATGATTTTATAATTGCTTCCTAACAAGAAGAGATGTTATAATTTTTCTACACCATCCCCCCCTTTTCTCCTTTTCCTTCCTGATAGGAAAACTTAATACAGTCCTATTCCTATCTGAGTGTCCTTCTTAATTTTTTCTTGTAGTTGTTCTTTTTCATGGTCCATCTCATTCATTGCAGTTGGCCAGCATGCCAGTGTCTACCAGCTGCCAGCTGTTTAAAGAAAATAAAGAGAAGCAGCATCCATACTAAACCATTCCTCTGTCATTCATGAAAACCGTTTGCATTCTGCACAAAAAATTCATTCGTGGTGTAAGGGAATTGACGTCAGTACTGTTACACCCAGGATGATTTTGGCCCTGCATATCTGTTATGCAATACTTTCAGATGCATGATTCTGTGATGAACAAATGACTGCCAGATGTGAGAGTAGTATTTTCTCCTTTTTTTTGATCTCCATGAAGAAATTCTCATGCGTGGATTGTAAACTTCCTCAGTGTATGTATATATTTTAAGAATGATTCTATAGAAAATATTTAAAATAGCAACATAAGAGAGAATAACAAAAGAAACCCTACATTTATTCTTCTTAATAAAATAAAGCTCTTATAACTTCTTTTCATACATGTGAGACAGGATCCTCCTTCCTCCCTGCCAGGCAGAAACTGACAACTTCTACCAAAATACTGACCACATCCAGCTTTGGAAGAGAAGCCTCTGGAAGGAAGAAAAGATAGAATTGGAATATTGGCCTTCTCCTGAAGACATGATGGAATGTATAAAAAGACCTGTAGTTAAAGATGATAAACGTCACAAGATGTGTAGAAGAATCCAGTGGCATGAAGCTGTCCATCGGCTTTCCAAGTATATTCACGATGTTTTTCAATGAAATATAGTAAAAAACCATGATGTTTTCAAAGCTGTATTTAAGCATCTAAGTAAAGACCTAAAAATCCTGCATATTCATTGTTGCTATGGTTTTAATCTTGATTTCAGGAGAGTAGGTCACTGCAATGACATGCTTTGCAAGGATACTTCACCAAATACTGTTTTCTTTCCCTTAGGTTGATTTCTGCCCTTTATGACAAACATCTTGGATTGCTGGTTTTTCTTGAAAAGATCTTCCTGCCTAAACAGCTCACTCTATATCTGCATCTTTTGCCTACTGTCTAGGATCCTAATGCTACTGATACCGCCTCTAGCAGTTTACTGCAGAAAATAAACAGCTCAAGTGAGGAAAAAATTTCCTTCCAGATTATGTTTTCACTGCATTTTATTGAAATCTCATCTTCTATAAATGTGGGTGATAAGTAGAAAACATTTCTTGCTTTATCCTTTCCTCTGTTTTAATTTGTTCTCTGTGCTAACCCTTCCCCTGAGTGCCAAACACATTGGACTCCCAGTATTTATGGCTGGGACTGAAGTATCACATATGGAGCTAATTCCCATTCTGAAGAAACTGCATGCAAAAGTCAACACATTATTATATGACTTAGGTTCTGTTTGCAGTACATTTGGCACTTGAAGCTGAGTCAGTCTCCTGCACAGACTAGTTGTACTCTAAACGATAACAGCTTAAGCTGACTATCAGTACAGCCCAGTGTTAGCAATGAAGTCTCCATCCATGCACTAGCCCATTCCTACTGCCCCCACTGTTTACTACATGTGTTGTAAAGCCAGACTAAGGGAAAAGAGGGTTTTTACAAGTAGCACTATTCATAAATACTGTATTCAGCAAGCGGTGAATACATCAGCAGCATGAATCAGTAGCAAACATCTGATTTTAATCCTTTCTCAGAGTTATCAATAGTCACTTTTGGCCAAAATACTGGGACCACCAACGTTAACCAGGCATCCCAGGTATGTACTTCCCATGTCTGCTTTGCAGATATTAAATGTTTTTTGAAATTCAAGAGAATTAGCAAAAGCAATGTTTTGCCACTGAATAGCAGTAGGACGAGAAATAGTATGACTTTTCAGTTTCTCATCCTACTTTGCTTGTTTCCTGTATCTTTCATCAACAATACAATGTTTATGTTTTCAGTTTTGGTAAAATACTTCTGTAAATTTACCTGAAGCTTTGAAATGATGTATACCATATGGCTGAAGTAGCCTTGTATTTCCAAACACAGGAACTTCTGGAGGTATCTGGTCTCAGGTAGACTAAAGATTACAATATTATTTAGAAGACTGTTGCTTTGAAATAAGCTGTATAACATTTCCTAACCTTTAGGACACAGGCTGAAATTGTGCCAAGCTTTACTTCTATACAGTCTTGTCCTGAAGTACTTTTAGTTTTTAACCAAACCTGGAGAGTTGGACCTGGCTTGTGTTATATACAAAACGCAAATGTAACCAAGAACTTCAGGATTGTGATAAAGCTGCACTGAGCGATCCTATGAACAAGAAAGTGGGGGGGGGCTTGGCACAGATCCCACCTTTTTGGTTTAACAACCAGGTAAGAGAACACCTGAAAATAAGCCTATGTAGTTCTTGATCTTTGTGAATGGTGGGCCTTCTTTAGGATTATGTCAGATTTCCATCTCCAGTCTCCATTAAAGCTAGGAAAAATTGTAGAAGCTCATAGGAAATAATTAAAATAATTAAAACTTTAAAGGACCACTTCAGATGGATGGCTCAGGCACAGAGACATTTACGTCTGCTGTAGGAAGTCACAATTGCTGGTGTGTGTATATTTTCAGCCACAAAATATCTTAAATAAAACACGCTTTCCTTGTGAATCAGGATTAACTGTTTCTCTGCTTTTTGGCTGAAGAGAGAATTACATTATTTTTGTGACAGACAGGAGGCATGGTTCTGCATGAAGAAATACTCATCTCCTAGTTATGCCCAAACGTATACTTATATGGGGATAGTGTGGGGGGGAAAGACTTCTGGAGGGCAACAAAATCCTCTCCCTGGCAATAAGGGAACTTACCTTGGGAGATCCAAAGAAGCAAAGTCAACTGGAAGGAAGGGTGCATAAAACAGAACTACAGTAGCAGAAACAGTCCTCAGGTGAGAATTACTTTAGGGTGGCTCAGCCCATTTTGTTTTTCACCTTACAAACACAGAGGACTGGAAAGCATAGAAATACAGAAAGACTCAGACAAAAGAAGGTCAACATAGCTAAAGTGGAAACAATCTTGAGATCTATTTCTAGTCAGCACTCCACATCTGTATGCATAACAAAAGCACTACCCAGTTCATCACAGAATTAACAGCCGAGAGCTATTCATGAGCGATCCAAAACAAGAGCAGCAGAGGAATTGTGGATGAAGGCAGAGCACTAGCGCTGGGGGAGCTAGGGAGTTGTGTAACACCTGCTTGCAATACTGTTGGCCCTAGCTACCACTCTGAAACTGCTGCTTTCCAAGTTTTCTAAAAAAGTGCAATATAAAAATCTTAAGACAAAAGGAGTGGTATTTCTGCAGAATTCCCTTTTCTCATTCCCAGCCATCATATACTAACTGATTTCCGAGATGATGTATTCAGTATCCTATGGAACTCTAATGAATTCAGTGAAGTTATTTAGGGTATAAATCAGAGTCAGTTTTGCTCTGTGTCCTTTAGATTTCATATGCTTATTACCCTCAAAACTAGCTGGTCCCTCCTCCTTTTATTTCTGCAACTCATTTTCCACAGCTGTAGTATTTATTCAAAATCCTTGGCTGATTGTTTCGCCTCTTTCTGCTGCCTGAATAATTTGATCCTCTGGAGTATACTACTTTAAAACTGTGTTTTACACACCAGATGAGGGATATTTTTGCACCTCTTTTCCAAGGCTAGATTAGAAATGAAATTATTTGTGTTTAGATAGCTAAATCCTGTTCTCCAACTTTTTTCTTTTTTTTTTTTTCCCTGAGTGTGTGTCTATCTTTTTCAGTACATACATTGAAACACAGTCTCTGACATCATTATTTAGGCCACAAGCAGAGAGTTGAATGGAAGCCAGAGTATTACTTATCAAGACATTCTGGGCAGTCAACGAGGTAAAAGCAAGTAATTTATTTTGTATATCAGGCCCCTTGATGTTATTTTTGTTTGTCATGCTAATGTCCTAGATCTCTACTGTGTCTACTGCAGTAGTCAAAAGTGGTATGTCCTTGACAAAAAGTACATTTAGAAACAATAAAAAAAATAATTACTTTGAAGATGCAGTAAGAGCAGTAATTGTTAACTTCTGACATCCTTGTGGAGATAACGTTTTTAGAACCACTAACACTGAAACAAAATGACCTAACAACAGTTTCTCATTGTGTCTACTTGTTTAAATTCTGGAAGGAAAATGTTCACGATTCATGATGTGGACAAGACTGCCTTTCAAATAGTAATATAATATAAACACAGATATTTAGCTCTAAATGTAAGGATTGAAATTTCAGTCCTCTCTTCATGCTGACATCTTTTTAACAACTCTTCATCAAAACATTCCTGCATGTAGGATAACTTTTGATCTGTTTCCTCTGAACATATTATTTTTATGTATTGATGGCTCTAATAATACAGCTAGTGCTTCAGGTCTGTCACAGTTCTGGATTAAAGTTCAAATTGGTGTTTTCTTTTAATTAGTTTGGTCTGACATCTGTTAGCCTTGATTCTGACAATATGTTTCAGCTAAATAATGATCTATAGCAGCAGGCCCAGAACTAGGACTTGGAATGTAGTTTGCCGTAGATAAGAGCTGGAGACCACACATATCAGCTCAAATAGGTGATTAAAAGTGTTTTCACCAATGTTTATAAGAGCCTCAGATAATTCGTGGAGTTTTTGTCCATACTCACATTCGTTTATGTATATGGATTCACCTATATTTTATATATATTTATATTGAAATATTTTACACAGAAACATATGTGTGTATATATGTATATATACAAACACACATATACATATAACAGGCGTTTATATTTTGTTACTACTCTTAACTATTGCTTGGCATTGCAGAGATCTGGCTTAGTCAAGAACAGAAAAGACTGTGGCAGCTGCCTGCTCTGCTTCTAGGAAGATTCACACTTTCTCTTGACAGATATTAAAATGTTCCATCAATTTGACCCTTTCTGTGGTGCCTGGTGAAATCTGACAGACCTCCCCCTGCTTTACAAGTTGGACTATTTTATAAGGTAGCAAACCTCCTCTCTAGTTGTATTGTTTTACTCTGCTTTTCCCCAGAAGTAGTTGTGAAACAATGCTATGCATTTCTCTACCCAGTTTCCAGTTTTCATTAGTCAGTGTATTTAGGGCCAAATTATCTCTTCAGTCTTCCGGGGGACAAATGCAAAGTGGTAACAATAGGCACCTGATTCCTCAAGGCTGTTAAAAAAACAGCATTAGTTTTATAGCGACAGGGTGATCCAGTGATGGCTTTGGACACTCAGCAATCAATTGCTGCTAGTTACTGGCCAATGCACAGTTTTTAAGCTGTAGCAGGGGTGTAAGTTGCCTTAGGGAATGCTTTGATTTCATGCGCTTCCGCAAAAATGGAACATGAGGCAGCACAAACAATAAAGATTTCCCCTTTAATTTGCTAAAGAGCATCTTTTAAATTTGGAGCAAAGTTTTACATTAAATGTTTCTCGTTACCATTGTCAATACAAAGCTAATGTTTAAGACAATGGTTAACACATTAATCATCCAGAGAGTGGAGGAAATGTCCTAGCTGAACTGACTAAGCGGAGGCATTCTGGAGAATGTTTGCTCTAGGAGTTAGTCACCCTTCCACAGTCACAGAGCTGGCTTCCACTTACAGAGAGGTAGCTTGCTGTGGGCTTGACTATTTTTAGTATGAATACATAAAGATGACTAACACTGCATCATGCCTTGGAGTGAACACGTAGCATTTGTCAGAAATACATGTTCAACAGAATTTAAGAAATATCATAAGTGACTGTATCTGTGTCTAACAAATTTACCACAGAGAGGAAGTGACTGAGCACACAAGGCAGCATCTAGGTATGAAGAAATAATGAGTTCTGTGAGCAGAGAGGAAGAAATGTGTCTCTCTTAAAATGGTCATCAAGGAATAGAAAGTAATGAAATAAGTCAGGAAGGTCATCCTATTACAAATCTATCTATGATAATGCTAGTGAAAAAGAAGTCCAGTGGAAGTGGGTGGATGTAGGAGATAGACCAAATGTCAGCAGGGAGGGCGGGATCTGAGAACAAAAAATGAAGTGTGCACTTTGTTTGAAGTATATAAAAGGTGTAAAACATGTAAAGCTGTAAGATGACGGAGATATGAAAAATATCTCTTTGTGCTACTATACTTTTTATCATAAAGAAGGAATACTATTGTGACAACAATCAGTGGATGCATGGAAAAAAAGGAACAGAAAACCAGTATAAATAGTGAGGAAGCCCATAAATTACCCCTTCTCCATACATACACACAATATATCTTTTAAACAGTCAAAAGTGGAGTTGAAGTTCAGCTTCTAGTGCTCAAAGAAATATAGCAAGTACGCAATCCACTTGCATAAGTATCAGAATAAACCATGGTAAAATGTTCAGCCAACTTGTATGACAGCATGAAGAGAAAAAAACCGAGGAATAAAAGGAGTGAGCTAGTTCAGAGCAAACAGACAGTAGGCTGTCATGCAAATGGAAGTATTTATGTTTCACATGCAAATCACCTGCAGATTTTTTCTACTGTTGCACTGTGTTCATCTATTTCTAACTTTTATCATTTGAGGAGGAATGATGTTTTATCTCCAGCAAGTAGTATCTACATAAAGTAGGGGCTTGTTCTCCACACCCTGGTATACTGCACTGAATAGTGAACAGTACACAAGAATCCATGGTGTCATTTTGACCTGAGGACCTTTACAGCTTCTGGCTTGGCAGAATTGCTTGAAACAGACCTGGCTGAGCTACTGCTGAAATAATACAGTATAAGCATCAGACAACAAAGACTCATGGATACACAACATCTGTGTGTAGCCTGCATGTAGCAAGGGCTCTGCTTAGGAACTGAAGCTGGCTAAATAAAGTTTGGTGAAAGGACTGGACAGAAGTTCTGTCTCGGGTTTCATTCCATGCAATTCAGTGACTTTTGTACCCTGGTAAAAGTAGATACTGGAGAGAATGTAGTCTGTAAAATCCACAGTGCAATCATGACAGTTTTGATGCTTTCCACGTACTGTGAAGGGTCCTGAAAGATTTCTTTTCTTTGAAAATTCCTCTTTTTTTTTTTTTTTTTCACCAGATATCTTCTCTGTATGCAAGAATATAGTTATTTATATAAAATGAAGGATGGTTCTGTTTGAAATTATTTTTTTTTAAAAAAAGATGAGATACAGACTGTCAGAGGTGTGATTGGATGATGAAGGTCTTCAGGTCTCATTAGGGGGCCTGAGTGCTGCATAGGAAACACTGTATAGTGTATTGTAGGGTTGCACCCAATGAGAAGTTTCCTGCCATCTCTATTTTGAAGACTGTACGTGGAAGAGCACACAGTCCACAAAATTTTGTTGTAAGTTTTCCATCTTTTTGACAGAGGTCTGAAGGTGTCCAGTGTGTGAGATACATTTTACAATTGCTTCACCTTTGCAGCTGGGATTGTTTCAGCTACAGCACATGAAGTGGGGCTTTGGAGACCAGACTTGCCACCCTTCCCACATGGGAGAAAGATGACCAAGCACAGCACAGACTGAAAATATAGTTCAGGCAGTGAGTCACTCGTTTGTGACATTCTCTGCTATGGTATGAGAAGAAACTTCAGTATATTCTTTTCCTGTAATGTTCACCCACAGAGCTAGTTTCAAATGAAGCCACACACATATCTGACACACCCAAACCCATACTTCATTATGAGGGACATCCCATGTTTTAGACCCAAATTTACATCAGGCATGTAAGGACACAGTGTTCTCATTTCAATTATAGTAAATTACTTGCATGAGAAACACTGAATCATAAAGCTCAGGTTAAGAGCCTTCCTGTTTAATTTTAACCCCCTTGCACTCTTTGCTTGTATGTTCAGTTTAGGGTCTGGGCTATGTCTTCAGGCTTGACTACAAAACCTCCCAAATCCTTACAGAATTAATTGGGAATAACTCTTTTATTTATAGAAATCAAATCAGTAAATAACCAGGGGTTTTGGTTGATGAGAAGCTTGGCATGAGTCGTCAGTGTGCGCCTGCAGCCCAGAAAGCCAACTGTATCCTGAGCTGCATCAAAACAAGCATGGCCAGCAGGTCGAGGGAGGTGATTCTCCCCCTCTACTCTGCTCAGGTGAGACCCCACCTGGAATACTGTGTTCAGCTCTGGGACCCTCAACATAAGAAGGACATGGACCTGTTGGAGTGGGTCCAGAGGAGGCCACGAAGATGGTCAGAGGGCTGGAACACCTCTGCTATGAAGACAGGCTGAGGGAGTTGGGAGTGTTCAGCTTGGAGGAGAGAAGGCTCCAGCAAGACCTTCCTGAAGGGGCCTACAAGAAAGCTGGAGAGGTTCTTTTTACAAGGGCTTGTAGTGATAGGACAAGGGGTAATGGTTTTAAACTGAAAGAGGGTAGATTTAGATTAGACATTAGCAATAAATTACTGACTGTGAGGGTGGTGAGATACTGGCCCAGGTTACCCAGGGAAGTTGTGGATGCAATGTTCAAGGCCAGGTTGGATGGCGCTTTGAGCAACCTGTTCTGGTGGGAGGTGTCCCTGCCATGGCAGGGGGATTGAAACTGGATGATCTTTGAGGCCCCTTCCAACCCAAACCATTCTAGGATTCTATGAAATTATCTTGTGCATAAACCTTGCCTCAGAAAATACATTTTTTATCCTTGGTAATCAGTATGAAGTAATGGCATTAGAGCTCAGTAGTGATTTACCTACTTATCCAATTATCAAAGAAATTTCTACAAAAATCAGGAAAGCATTTTTGAAAGAAACATTCTAGGGCACAGTATTCTACCTTTGAAGAAAAATAAATCAATTGACTTTGTGCTATTTACTTCTGTCTTTTTGACAGCAAGTTCTCTTAAACAGCATTTGTTCTGAACATTTTCTTTAAAAATACATTATTCATTGTATTAATGTTTATATTCTCTTTTGGAAGGACTCAGATACTTCACAACCAAAACTTATATATCTGTCACTGTAGTACAGCCATCTCTGAGTTGAAATACAGAAGCTACTCTGGTAGCAAAAACATTCAGTATGGAAGTAAATAACAACTCCTTTATTATTGCTTCTGCCTTAACCATGTATTTGTTATCTAGGTGATTGTATTCTGAGAAATATCAATTAGCATTATGTTCCAGTAAACCAAAGTCTGTAAAAGTAGCTGGCCTCATCTTGCTATAAATACTTTTTGTTTGTCAAATTTAAGTCAGCTTTTCAGAAAACTCTGAATGTCCAGCTTATAAAGAGATCACTGTAAACTCAAACAGTTATGATTTCCTAAGAAATGGATGAACCAGAGAACATAGAAGAAAAGAGATTGTTTTCCCAAGCTGTGCAAATCCTTAATACACATATATAATTTTTAGTCCTGCTGCTCACTTCCTTTTGTATTAATCCAGTCTACGTTCCTGTTTCTGACACTGAAGCTACGCCAGATGTAAGGAGTGGGACCAAGCTGACAAATTCAGATACTATCATCTCTCAGGATTCTTAGTGACTCAGAAAGATACAGTAAAACAGGTATTGTACTACACTGCCTGATAACTACCCTTTAACCTCATTAGAAAAAAATGAAGCGTATAACACTGGACCAAAGAGATGAACTGGAAAAGCAGAAACGAGTTTGATTGTCATGCTCTTGCTGTCTTTAACAGTAAATGTTTGAATGATGTAGATTCAATTCATTTGCTATCATCCTTTATCTCTGTCCTGGTTTGGCTAAAACAGAACCAATTTTCCTTTCAGTGATTGTACTTTTCAGTTAGGTCTCTTCTAAGACTGCACTTTCTGAAGACAACAACATATTTTTCAGACACTATCTGCTCCTAGAAGTGATAATGCTTGATGTTCATAGTACTGAGCTCACAGTATGATGATACACAGAAAGACTCTTGCTTACACTTAAGAAACCAAGGTCACTGCCAAATTCCCTTGGTGCTGCCTTGCGGACCCCGTTAGTGTAAGGGTGCAAAAGGGTTGCACCTGTGGGGAGGAGCGGACAGGACATGTAACCCAAACCGACCAACGAAGTATTCCATCCCATACACATCAAGCTCAGTATAAAGCTGAGAGATCACAGAGGGCAAAGACCCTTTTCCTCTTCTCTCTTGTTTCTTCCGGCCCTCGCTCGTCTTCTATGGCCAGCGTTCTGGGAAGACTCTATCCATAATCTGCGCGTTCCTGAATCCACCTCCCGCTGTGTCCAGGAGCACAGCCTGGGATCTTCCCAGAGCTGCTCTGTAGAACCAGTGGTGATGTGGGCATTACCAGGGGGAGCGTGTGATTCGGGGGGAGAAGCTCAATACTGGTTTTGTATATATTTGTAAATATTTCAGTATTTTCTTCTTGTTATTGTATTTCTCTTTTTATTGTTATATTAAAAGCTGCTTTAGTTTTATTTCCAACTTGTAAGTCTCTCTCTCTTTTCTTCTTTCCTTTCCCCTGACCGGGAAGGGAGAGGGGTTAACAGAGAGCATCTGTTTAGTGGCCGGCCCAGCCTCAAACTGTGACAATCTCAGTGAATAATAGAGAGTCGTGCAGAATTTAAGTATACTGTGAAATCAAAGAAAGAGCATCAGCTGAAATGTAATCATATTTCTGCCTTAAACACATATGCTTGACAACACTGAACGTAACAAATCACTGAGTCATAGGGAATGGGAAAACGCATACATTTTTCTTTATATTTTAAATATGTTTACATTAGATTTGACAGCATTTTTGGTTCTTCTTCTGTAGCGTCTGTCCCCCCTGTTGCTTTGTGGATCTTTTAAACAGCACAAGGGATCTTAAGGGGAGAACCAGGATTCTGAGTCATACTCCAGTACTTGAATTCTCTTTAAATACATTTTTTTTTTAAGAGATGAGATTTCTATAACTGTGATATTTTACATAATAGCTAGCAAGTGTATATGCACATACACTACTAGAATTATACATTGTGCCTGGCTTTTGCCTATTCTCATTCTACTAAAATGTCAACCACTTTTCATATTCAAAGCCTTATATAAACATTTATTTATTCATCTTGAATGCTCACCTGTGACATTAGTCAGTATTCCCATTTCTTTCTCCCACCATAGGAAAACAAGAGTCAAGAAGTATCTTATCTTAACCAAAGCTACAATAGATTTCATTAAATTCTCAGACTTAGGAAAATTCTCTGGATTTTAGGCCTGCAAGTGGATTACACTATTGAACTTCTTACAGATTCCTTGCTTCATTCATTTTTTTTTCCTCATGTAAATGCTTTGGAGTTTCTAGACTTTCTTCCATTCTCCCCTCCCGAGAATGACCTGGCCAGGATATAGCCTACTACAGAGATCAGGCATATTTTAAATACCAGTTTCCTTCAAGAATGCTTTTAACTACAGAGAAGCAATCAAGTACCAATTAAACTGACCTACTAGTTGCCTGGAAAAAAACCCAGAATTTGATGTTCAGTTCTTGAAGTAATTATGTGCCTCTAACAGGCAGGACTTGGACTGAATCTTGCCTCAGGCAGGCTTTTCTAACACCACAATTAGCACAAAGGAAAAAAAACCCACAACACAACACCAAAAAAGCAACAGATACAAAGAGGGAAGCTGGAACTTTAGTAGAAAGGAAAGAGTGCTCAGGAATTTTCTGTCTCAACTAGATTAATTTTTCCGTGTCACCCTGCGTACAGCAACAGTGCTGTGTGCCACAAACAGATTGGCAGTGACACTCACATAAGCCTTGAACTTTTAATTTGATTCTTTTTCCTATATAGAACTTAACTGAATTAATGGAAGTAAGGATCTGTTTACGTGAAGCTAAATACAAAATCCCAGCCGCCATAAAAGATGTCGATATGTATTATTTTCAATACAAACAAAAAGAGGAAAAAAATTGCCTTCAAATCATCAACATCAGATGGAAAAAGAGGAAGAAACTTTGGGCAAGGACAGTCTTCATTTTATGTGTGTGCAATACTGAGGACAGTGGAGCACGGATCTCTAACTGGTGCCTGAAGGTGTTGCAATGATTCAAATAATATTGATAAAAAATAGCTGTAACTGACCTTTTTTTTTTTTTTTTTACTGTGGAAGGACCAAGGTCACAAAGCTCTTTGGTGCAGCTGCCTCCAAGCATATGACTAGTTGAGAGATTTTGATTTTTTATTATTGTACTTCTCTGCTTGTAAGTTTTAAAGACATGTAAGGCCAGTAACATCATGATCTTGCACCTATGAAGACATAATTTCATGCGAGGGTGAAATTCCTGTGTACAGAAGCTAGTCAAAACTCAATAAAACCATAGTGCCTGTGAATAATATCAGATTTGTTTGTGAACCTGAGTTGAAAGGGGCTAGTATTTTCTAACTGCATGGATTTGTTACAGTTTCTAATTTGTAATTTCACTTTGTTATAAAATTCATAGTAGTCCATAGGCAGTCATGTTGATTTCTTACTCAGACCAATGTAGCTGAACACTGGTATTCCCCTAAAATTAAGGACGGTATAACTGCTTCAAAACATCAAAATCCTTTGGGTACTCCATTTGCTGGACTCCATGAGGGTACAGGAAGAATTAGGACAACTTTGCAGTGCTACATCATATTTCCCAGGCCACTACAGCAGCAAGTATTGGTTGACTGACTAGGCAAACTCTAATTTATGTATTAATTAAGTATTGTAATGCACTTTTAGACATTAAGCTAAAATTTGGACTATTGCCATCCTTTCATAGTCCTGTACCTATGGCAGAGGCAGAACTAGCAAGGATTACTAAAGAAGGGTAAGGCACTCGGGCAGAAGTGGTATTCTAGAATGTAAAATCCGATTAAAAATAATGGGTGAGATTTTGAACACAAGAACTCTCTAGAGATGAAACTAACTGCAGGACCATTCTGTGGTGTGAAGAAAGACACACCAGTTCTGCAGTCAGAAGAGCTTGACTTCTAACACTGTCACCATAGCAGCATAAACTTGGAAAAGTGATTTGTCAGCTTTTCCATTTATAACTGAGCATGATAATATTGTTCTAATTTTGTAACTACAAGGAGACAATTAATTTCTAAGTTTTTATAAAATACTTTGACCATACAACTACCATGGCTGATTGGAAACTAATGCTAGACATTTCTTAGTGCAACAAAATACTTAAACAATTACCTATGTTTAAACATGGTATTATGCTGATGAAGGTTTCGGATCTTCATGTCTAATATACAAAGCTGCTAGATGCTTCAGATGTCTAAATAATTTTTTTTTTTCTGAGAATTATGTGGACAGATATTTATTTTAAACTGGTTTTATTGCATTGCCACAACAGTCACAAAATGACTTTTAGTTATGTCTGTGTACTTATAAATCAAGCTAATTCAGCTAATTCAATGCTGTAAAATAACTTGAGTTTTACATTGTGAGAGTAGAGCTACATTTTCCTATCTGGTAGCTCTATGGTAATTCAATTATCACCACATCTCACTCAGTATGGTTTTTCAGGGAATGATTATAGAACTGCCACAGAGAAGAGGGAGAGGTAGATTTAAAAACCCTCAGGCTGAGAAAAACATTAGTCCTCCATCTTCTATGTTCTAAATAATGTCACTAACCATTATCACAAACATAACCCACAGCGAGTCAGCTTGTTTTCTGTGTAAGAACAAGTATAGGATCATCTCTCTTAGAGAAAGCTCATGTTTTTGAAGTGTTAATGGACAGAAACTGAATTTTAAGTCTTCCTGCAAATCCTACAGATGGACAAGGTTTCTGGAACCAGAGTCAATATCATGGGAAAACACTGAGAGTGTGGCAGTCTGAGCACTAAGATTTGTAGTTTGTCTTAACTCTGCTGTGCATAGCAAGAAATAAAACTTATAGAAATATTCACAAATCCCTGCATAGCAAAAGCATCAAGTGTCACCTGGCCTAAAGCTGCTGAAGGAATTCAGGGGACCTGCAGATCATTAGCCAGTTGAATCCAAGTCCATGGCTAGCATTTGCTGCTGTATTTAGTTTTAATAAGGCACAGACAAGAAGAATATATTACCCTTTTTCCTTTCTGTTTTATTTTTCTTTTTGTTAGGCAGAAAAGACAGCATTCCCTGTGTAGTTTCAGCATTCACAAATGCCACAGTCTTGTCAACATGTCACATTGCTTTAAGCTACCTAACAGCTGGTTTTGCTGTTCCTCCAATCACTTCAAATCTTCTCAAAATTGTACACCTTTTAGTAGGCTGTCCTTCATGATTGATTCCTGTAGACTTCCATTTCCTTTTCTAGGTATCTTTTAAAACTGTTTCTAAGTAGAATGTGGGAAAAATATTGTAGGAATTATTTCCTTGATTAGGTCATTAGACTCTACAAAGCAAACTGTCCTTCATGAAATCCAGCAAAAGACAGGCAGAATAGTAACAGAATTCTTGTCTAAATTCTTTTAGGTGAAAGTATTGCCCTTTTTTTTTGCTAACTACGTTGCCATGGGGCACATGATTACAATTATTTTGAAGTCATCCATCCATCTAGATACATAATCAACTCAATGGAACCAGCTAAATCAAGTCACACATGTAAGCTTTATGAAATGAGAAAACATCTGTTACACTGATGCACCAGCCCCTTACTTATTTGAAATGATAAAAAAAATGTGAGCTTTATATAACACGATTACAAATTAAAATGACAAAAGCTGGAAATCTTTAAAGTTTAAAAAAATTGTGCAGGTAGCAAGTGTTTTCTGAAAAATCCCACCTGATGCTGTCAATTTAAGGAATTGTAAATTACTTCAACTTGTAACAGCAACTTGTTAAATTAATTGGGCAGCTAAAAGAGCCTCTGAAATTTGATCCTTAATTAAATGCCAAGATTAACAATTCTGACAGTCTTAGGGTACCTGTCACAGATAGGTTGGTTTTGAACTATGTTACATGTCACTACAACTGCAAATACTTTTTCTGCACAGAGGTTATGGTAAACTGTTAATGGTGTATATATACATGGCTGCCAAAAGCAGCAAGTGAAACACATAAAGGCTTTAATTCCTTATAAAGTGTCACTTTTACAGTCTAAATGGACATGCAAACTGTAGACAAACACTAAGTTAAAGGAAATGCTGATCTGATATTTTCATTGTGATGAATAAATACAGGTACTTGCACTGGACAAGTGCAGCGTTTGTTGTTATCAAAATGAATGCTAACGATATTCTTCAGTAAGTGCAGGGCCTGTAATAACACCAGAGTTTTTCCCTTTAGTAAATGTAGCTTTAACGGGGTTTCAGATGCTTCTGTAATTCATCCCATGTAATCTCATAACTGCCAACAAAGAACAGGTGACAAACCAAGTGGCATGGCAACTTCACAGCTAACGGGCAACAATGCGTAATGGTAGTAATGCAGCACTGAAAACCAGGTTTCCAGCTGAGTTCTCCCTTATTGGTTTGTGCTTGTTGTGCAGCCTCCTTGCTTGCCATGCAGTCTGACACAAGTCTTCCCAGCCAAAGGGAATCTGAATATATTGATTGAGTACCAACTGACAGACATAAATGAGGGAAGATGCACTCCCGACGATGTTGAGGAAGCAAGGTAACTGCCATCACTTTTCTCTGCGTTGAAATTATCACTAGACAAGTGCAGTCATGTTCTATGTTGTGTCAGCTGAGGACAAGAATTGAGATGATTACCTGACATACCTTTTCTTTTGTTTCCTCAAGACTTATTTTAGTGGTACAGGGACTAACTTCTCCTGGAAACAACTGCAGCTTCAATTGGGATGGTTTAGCCTACAAACTACAGAACTGCAGTTTCTGTCCTGAAACTGGGGACTCAGCAGGCTCATCCTGAGAAGCTTTACGTAATATGAAGTTGATTCCATTAGACTCAGACTTCTGTCTTCTCATGGATTAGCAAAAGATATTTTATACTGGAATATGTAACTTTGAAACCAAGAGAAAAAATGTCTCCCATAATGACAAATACTCATGGAAATGTGTGTGGAAAAAGATGAAGACTCTAAAAATAAGTATGAAATCAATGACTTAAGAGCTTTGGAATTATCTTAGTCATTGTTTGTTTTGGTTTCTCGGGGGTTTTTTCCTTACAAGTGTCAGTAAACAGGTATAAAGAGAAAATCATTGTTAACAATATTATCTAGGTTTCATTTGACACTACACGGTAATGAAGTCAAACAGTGTAACCCAGTTAGTCAAAAAAGCCAGAATAAAAAAGAAAACCAGGACAGTGTAGAATGGATTGTAAAATAGCTTCACTAGCCCAAAACTGATAGGAACCTTTTTTTACCAGTTATCCAAATTACATACAGGATGCTCATAGAACAGTGTAGCTGAAGTCAACCCGGGGTCAAAGATTTTGTGTGTATATGTGCATGTGGGGGGTTAAGCAGAGTTCAGTAAGAGATGTTTTGGTCTGACATAATTACAGAAATATAAGAAAATGGATATATTATTGTGTTGATCTTATTTTTAATGTGGTGGGTATCCTCCTTTTATATGGTTACTGACATGGTTTTCTGTTTCTGCTCCCAAGGTTCCCTGAAGAAAACAGAAGTGTCTGTTCTAAGTCATGTAGACTACCTAAAAGCATCCTACCAAATGAGAAAAAATTAAGGCTGCTGTTCTTGATTTTATTTTTCAGTTACAATATTAGTCTTCAGAATTCAGCTGGTCAGAAATTCAGTTATTTGGTGCTACAAAAGAATGAAAGATGGCATTTCGCTGCTGTGGAATGGCAATAATGATATGCACAATGGAATTTCAAGTCCACTTCTTGGAAAAGTTTTGCCTCAGGACAACTTGAAAATTACTTTACAAGAATAAATAATGGTAAACATGAAGTGCTTTTCAGTGAAGTTGGCAATTCTTTGAAATAAATCTTTCCTGATAGACGAAAGAAAGGGAACACATGAAAATTTCAATCCACTACTAAGAAGTTCAATGAGAGCAGTTTTCAATACTAGCACCAGTTGCTTAGACAATCTTCACAAAGTTCATGATAGTTATTTTTTCCTGGGAATGATTGCAGACCTTTTCTGAAAAGAAAAAATAATGGGAAGAAGAAAACTATATGTGGAATGCACTAAGTCCCAAATATTTAAAGCTGGAAACGTTACATAAGATGCAAACTAAGAAGAATGAAGGTTTTATACATTTTTATATACAAGTCTGTGATTTCCATGTGGAGGTTTAGAAAAATCTTTAGTCTTCTGGAGTTTGAATTAATGTACTTTACTTAATTTGGCTTGGGTGAGGAGTTAGAGCCTTCCTCAGAATGCAAAGATATTCCAGCAGTCTTGTCGAGGTATTAGAGCCCATGTTTCAGCATGTCTAAAACTAGACTGAATGCATAATAAACAGAGAATCATAGAATCATAGAATGGTTTGGTTGGAAGGGACCTCAAAGATCATCCAGTTCCAACCCCCCTGCCAGAGGCAAGGACACCTCCTACTTGACCAGGTTGCTCAAAGCCCCGTCTAGCCTGGCCTTAAACACTTCCAGGGAGGAGGCAGCCACAACTTCCCTGGGCAACCTGTGCCAGTGTCTCACCACCCTCACAGTCCAGAATATCTTCAGAATAATAAATAATCTTCATAATAAATAAATATAATTTGGTAATGAAATTTAGAAGTAAATATAATTTTTCTGAATTTGAAAGGGTCCAGACTAAGTGACTATTAGGATTTTTCCCCAGGTGGAATTTGTATTTTTTTGTGAGTGCAAAAATATGAATGAATGAGTTAAGTCTCATCATCTTGTCTTGATTTTAAAATAGAGTCCATGGTAAAAAAATGGAATCAGATTTCAGACCTTGAACAAGGCAGAGACACATGCCTTACTACTGCCGTCTTACTTGAGCTTTCATCATTCATCTTCCAGCGTTTTGTAAGAACATTGAGCATTTCCTGGGGAGTGCTGAGCACCTAGACTGCCCCCAAATCAGGACCCATAGTATCATAGGACAGCAGTTTCTTGCTAGAAGTGCTCAGGACTATCAAGATCAGGGCCTACTTTGCACTTCTGAAAGGGCATAGTGCTAAAAACTAGATTCCAACTTGAGGAAGAAAAAGGAATATGGTAGTAAGGAAGAAAATATTTCAAACTTGGTTGATAAAGGTTAATAACATAGCTAGAACAGTCTTAAACTTTTACAAGCATTCAACTAAATACTGGGGAAAAAAAAAATCAAACAGTAACAGATTAATTAAGGAAGGAACTGCAATTAATGAAGCCTGGTTTTCCGTGGATTTATACATTGACAGATACTGTTAGCTCAATACCTCAGGCTCCTCCCTACATCTTACATCATATCACTGCTCACAGCATTTTCTGTAGCCTATAGAGATGTTCCATTAGTGTATTTCCTATGTCTCTGCTTCTGTCCTGGATATCTTCTGGCTATTTTTTCCTAAAAGCTACACCTTAGTTCAAACAAGAATTTGTTCAGTCAGAGAAGTTCTCTGTCCTGCATTGTTAACAAAGTCAGACTAGATGATCATAATAGACCATCTGAATCTTATAAATTTCTGAATCAATAACTTTGGCCACTCAAATATGTCATTCTTTCAGTGAGATCAATTGTAACTGCCAAAGAAACGAAAAGTGATTAGTAAGAAACTAGAAATATTTAAGAGAAGGAAATTATATTTTAATTAAAAAAAAAAATATATATTTTACTCACACCTACTATAGAATAATATAAAACTATGCTGTAGAAACTGTAAGGAAATACTGAATCCTAAAATGTCTGAAAAAACATTTGCAAATGTAAAATCCCCAGAAAGAACAATTTCCTAAGGAAGGAAGTTAGGAAGAATGAACACAGAGGAGACGTACAAGTAAACACAAATATAGAAAGTATTATTTTCAGATACTCATGAAAAAAAATAAACCAACAAATGAGACACATCTCATTTTAAAACATGATAGCTCAATGTGAACAAAATTACTCCCACACTTGAAAAAGAGAAATTAAACATAATTATAGAAACCCTACCATTTCTTACCCTGATATATTTTGAGGAGAAGAAATAGTGGTTTTATGTAGATATAAATTCAGATGCTAAGAAAAAAGATATTAAACTAGTAAAAGCCAGTAAAGAAAGCACTTTTCCAGAAAATGCCTCAAAGGAAATCAGTCACTGAATTTATTACTCTGCCATGCCATATATGATCAATAGTTACTTAAAATAAAATAAAATATAAAATAACATAAATTATATATAAGAAGTATTAATGGATGTTTACTAATGCCCTGCTTTCTAATTTCATAGTGTGACAGAAAACCACAAAACAATCAGTGAAAAGTAGGCAGATTATCGAGGTATTCTCTGCTGAGAGACAACTACTAAGAATACACTTTATACTGATTAAAAGATTCAGAGGATAAAACCCTGAATGCACTGAAGTTGGTGGCAGGTTGCTATTGATTTCAATGGAGCAAGGACTGATAGTTTGTTTTAAAGTCTTCATGGCACCAGAAACATTAAGTTTAACATTAAATTAAATGTTTTGCATAACACAGCCATGGAATTCAAACATAGAGAAAACCTTAAAACTGCAGAGAAAGATAGACTGCTTCCCTCTGACAGCTTATAGCCCTCTTTTTGATGAAATGGGAAATGAAAGAAAGAAAAAACAGGGGAAATAAAGACAATAATAATAAATCCATCTGTATTTTTATGGCAGTGTGCATAGCTTCAGGCTTGTATCCTTGTATCCTCTAAATCAATTAAAACATATATAAAAATAAATAACAATTCCACAAATACACAAGCCATATATTTACGAAAAAATACTTCCTTAAGAAACATTAAAGAATGAAGAAAGATTGGGTGTTCCAAATTTAGAGTCATTGTAGATTATACTGATGACACAGGTGACATGGAAAGGGAGAGCAAAGAACAGTCTGTAGCACCTGCCAGCTTGCACTGTCAGTTCCACCACTTGCTTTTTTGGTGTGGCCTTCTGCAAATGGTCTCCATATTTTTAACCACTAAAGAGTCTATTAGCACCTGATTTGTTGCTTTTGGTATGTGGAAATAAAAATTAAATTCTTCAGCTGAAGTTACAAGATAAATATATGAAAAGCTTTTTTCCCCACCCCCCCGATTGTTCCCTGCCCCGCACTCTGTGTAAATCCACAGTCAAAATTAAAGGATGACATAAGCAAACCTGAGACCCACACAAAAGTGAAGGGCTGCTACTGAAGTTGCAGGCTTCTGGCTACCAACAACTCTTTGATGAATCCCAAAGTCATTCACATACTCTGACAACTGAGAGCAGGATGTGTGTAAAATGTTCTATTCATTAATATGTAATACAATGGTAAATGAAAAATTATCCCTCTCCCACCAGAAAAATATAGATTTATGGAAAATAGATTTCAATAGCTGAAATATATACTGAAAAAAGTATGATAGAATGTGGATACAAAATAGTGTCTTTTGATCAAAACACGATACTTGGTAATACCTGATGTAATAATACATGACACATGATGCACTGGAATGTTCTTTGTAGTAGTCAATCAGTGCAAAAAACGTTCATTATTTCTCTCTTTTGCAGAGACTTGAAAGCATTTTTAAAAATAAACAAATAAAAATATGTTGGGATTTTTTTTTAAGATGTTGAAAGCTCTCTACATTATTTCTACAGCATAACATCTTATTTTTGTTTGGTTAGCGATTTTTGAATTAAGCTAATGAAGATGATCTTCATAATTTGGAATGAACCACAGTGCTTCTTAGTAGGGCCAGTGGTATTTTGTTTGAATATCATAGTGTATTGCCAAAAGCCATTGGAAGCTAAATTCAGATCTTGTGAAATGTTATGTACAATTCATTCAGCATGCAGGCAAAGAATATTTTCCTAGACATCAAGTAACTTAAAGAGGTGTTTTCACTAGGGACAGCTACATGCTACAAAACTGAATGTCCAAAAAGCTCTTTATTCCCTTCTTTGTTACTATTGGAACAAGAGGTTCTGCTGAGTCAGGTAGTATCTTTAAAGAACAAGTGATATTCTTCTATGTAAGCAAAGAACACTAGTAACTTTCGAAGTTATAAAAATGGTTTTGAAGAGAAATCGTATCATTTTATTCAACTAAAACAAAGACCTGTACTTTCTATAATGACTCAGAAATGGGCTAAAATAAAAAGTATCACCATAAAATTAGAGGATTCAATGTCTGATCATTTTCCTTAATGCAAAAATAATTCCACGCACTTTACTGAACTAAACTACTTTTTTTACCATGCAGTTTCATTTCATCCCTAGGAAGCTGAAGGACTTCATGTAAATGCCTTGATCCCCTTATGATGAATTTCTGGTTCTGTTTGCTCTAAAATACTTGGTAGTTCCCAGTCAGTGATGAAGGAGAGAGAAACAAATGCACAAAGAAACAAAACAAATGGATCTTACACAGTTTGTTCCAGGCAAATGGCTCAGGCAGAAAAATAATTGCAAGTCTTCTTACAACAACAAATGATAAAATGCCTAAGCAGACCCCTAAAACTGTTTCTTACACAGAAACTATTCTGAATAAAAAGCAAAATCAACCCAACATCAGTTCATGGAGGTACTTTTTGTGATCGATGAACATTCTATATTTTGTTTTACTTAACACCTCACCCAAGATGGTTAAAGAGCAGCCTTGCAGATTCTGTTTCTCTGCCTTTGCAGAAGCAGTTCAGAAGATAGATTAAACCCTAAAATAAGCCAGGTTTCTACTGGTCTATTCCTTCTCTGTATCAAGCCATGTTAGCAAGCAACTCTAATTACAAGTAAAAGTACTTCCACTTTAAAAGGTTTTTTCTGTTATAACTGTGGCTAACTCTCAATTCTATTAAAAAGTGGCTATTTATAATGCATGTAAGCAAAAATGTACATCAGGATGTGGGTTACTGGGAGATAACCACATGCCCAGTGGCTTTCCTTTTATACCCGTATATATTCATTTAGGATCGTCCTTTCTCATTGAAGTCGGTGACAAAACTCCCACTCATTTCAGTGGGAGCAGACTCAGGCCTTAGTGCACGAAACACATAAGCTGCTATCTTCTTCTGCTTATGGAAACCTCATGGAAGCCTATGGGATTCGTAAGAAAACTCAGGACCAAAGTACACAGATTGAAGTGATTTAGTTTGTACTAATAGGATGGGAAGTTCTTTCAAATCATGCGTGAGCTGAATGAAAATCAGAGCATCATCTGTTTGAGACTAATAATATTGCAATACATTATTTTATCTCAGAGTGAAACAAAATCTGAAATTCCTAATTATTGTGTTGAACAGAATATTTTGAAAAAATCCAGTGCAGAAATAAGGAAATACTTAATTTCAGCATTTTCACAACTGAAATATTTTCATATGGCCAAAGTGAAGTGTTTTGCTTAACACAGTTCATGCGTCTTTGATGAAACACCATCCATCTCATTTGAAAAAAGAAAATTTGGCCAAGAAACACTAGCCTGCAAGAGGGATCATGGGTATGAGACATATATAGCAAAGCAGCTGCAGAGGAATATGCATTTCAGTATGTGCTGACTTAAAATGAAACATTTCAGATTAGTTCAGCAAACCAGAATATTTGGTTTCATACACAGCCAACTGGAAAGAATGCATTTCTTTTCTTGGTTTTCCTGGTGGGAAAATGGAGAGAATCTGCACAAAAGTTTTCTCTTGTGGAAAAAAACTCAGAAGATAGTGTAACACTATATTTTCTTTTAGGAGAAGAAAAAAGCACAAAACACTTTGGTTTGCAACCAGCTCTAAGGTATATGAAACCCCATGACAGTTGTGCAAACCAGATCTATTCGTAATAGCACCCAAAAGAAGTTGCTTCTTGACTGCTACTTAGAAGTTTTTACCAGGCTAATGAAGATATAAGGTTGTTTATATTTCACAGCTTTTTTTTTTTTTTTTTTTTTTCACAAAAGTAAGATGAAATATACAAAGAACTTCTTTTTAATGGCCAAGAACTTTGATGCAATAAAAATCTACAAAAGCTGTAATTAATTAGCATTTTATTTAGACAGTCAGTCACTGACTTGAAGTCCTTTCTATGGTAAAAGATATTAGGGTAATTTTTTTCAAGTAATTAGGAGATAATATAGCAAAAGCTTGCATTTCCATGACACCTGCTTTGATTCATTTATCTGAACAATGGCTAACAAAAGATATCGTGCCCCAAGGATTGTAAATCTACTGGTAACAACTAGCATTAAACATACTTATAGATAATCTGAAAGGTCAGAAGAGAGGAAAATAGAGTAGATTGACTTTTCATTTGGGTATGCTCTATATCTTGGTGGAACAGAGAAGACTAATTCCCTGCCCCTTTGCAGCTCTTTAGGCCAGATAAGGATTCTTTACTACAGTAGTATCACACTGGCTACATCAATTGTTTTCTTAAACGCTATCTATATTTTTTCTCTATCTCTATTTTTTCTTAATCAAGCTCTCTCCTCCTTCCTATACCACTTCATTACAAACACCTAAAAATAATTCATTTGATAATTTGAAAGTATGGGGAAGAAGGAAAAAAACTGAAACAATTAGACAGCTTTGCAGCCACCAAAATTTGCAGGCACTTGTATAGCTGGACAGCACTGCTGCTATTAAATTTCATTAGAATTCACTGACGGTGTCCATGCATCCTCCAAGTGAGGCTGCCACATCACTGGGGCTTTCTTTAGCAAAAAGTGCTATATATGAATTTTGCTTGGATGCCTCTGTAAGAGATCGCTGCTTAACAGCCGTGTAGATGTGTGCCTTTCAAGTGCAGTCTGCAGAACATGAATTTCAGGAATAAAAGTTCAAATACACGTGTGTATGTGTTTATGTCTACATACAGGACAGGAGTATGGAATTGAAATAATAAAGGATAAATCAAACATCCATAGGTTGTTTTCTTCAACTGCTTATTTGCAATTTATCTTCACTCTTCCAGAGGCTGGTTCTGAAGGGTATAAAAGTTGCTTACTCAAACAAGTTTATGCAAATGATTGACCCATTTCAATTATGGATGAAGATCCTTTATAGGAACATGAGAAGTATAATAGGAATAAATCAAAAGTTAGAAGTTTTAGGCAATATCACTGTTAAAGATTATGCTCCAATCTTGACTTGGAATGCTGATGCAATTGTTTCAAAAATCCTTATTCATACAACTAGAGGATTTCCTAATATAGGACAATGTTGCCAGGTAAGGAGTAATGGGATTCTGCCTCTTATTTGCTGCAGTATACATGATTCAGTCAGTAGCAGCAGTCTTAATAAATCTAGCTATGCCACTTAGTCTAAGGATAAGTGCACTACAACTTAGAGCTAGGTTAAAAAGTGCAGAAAAAAAACCCTGTCAACAGTTCAGTAATCTTTCTATGTAATTATGTGCCAGCTAGTTTTTGCACTGCATTCAAATTGCTTTGTTCTTTGGAAAATGCTACTGGACAAATTATGGTTGGCCAGTAAAGAAACTAAGGAATCTATTGTGTGGAAATAGCTATATCAGTCTACCTAGAATAAAATTAACATGAAATTCAAACCAACAGGGAGCAAATCTAATCTCTTAAAAATGTTTTGTAAGCTATTACAAAGTTATTTCTCATGCCTCGGCACTTCTCTGTTTCAGCCAGAACTGAAATCGGAAATGCCAAAATACTGTGAGAAAGGCTGTTCTTGCACTACAGCTGACCTGAATGAAACAAGGAAGTACTGCAAAATCACAAGACAGACTGTTTTTAGGAGATTGCCATCTAATTTCCAGACTGGAGAAGTATGGATGAGATCAGGTAAACTCTGGAAACTGCTAAACTTCTGGATGTGCACCTGAACTGAACCACCAAATCTTTGTGATTCATCCTTTTACAATGTCCACATTTTGTGGAGATGAGTATAAATAAAATACTTTTACTTTGGGAAAGAAAGGAAGAAACACAACATACTAAACAAATCAGAGGTTTGCTTGCATTATCCTTCAAATTACAACTGTACTATACATCCAATTGCACTGGTCATAGTGATTTAAATAAAGAGTATGTCCCTGAGGTCACTGGAGCTAAACTGGTTCAGCTGGGGGATTTCTGCCATATCTGTTCGTGACATATAGTTAAACTGCAGATATCCTGGGCCTTATTCATCCATGATATAAACTTCCTTTGCTTCAATGATATTTCATTAGGAATAAAGTTGATCCACTAATCCTAGCTTGACTCATCTTTCTCTTTAATTGCTGGCTTCTGATGTTGTACTGGCGCAGTTCATAATGGTGACTCTGTTGAAATGGTGTTTATGGTCATGGTGGCTTAGCCTCTGTCAGCCATATCTGTTGTTTATCTACAAAGCAAAGTCTGACTTCCAAATCTAATATGGGTACTATGTAATTTAGAGCTTGAAAATGAACGTTGTGACCTGGATTTGCTCATTAAAAAAACAGATGTGTTGAAGGCTGGCATGAGTTCTCACTAAGAAGTGTTAGGCATTTTACGAAGCTTTAACAGCTTTTGTATATTTTTCATCATCTTGAAGTCTGAAAATGAACTTACACTAGAATAAGGTGTTCATCTTTAAACAGTTTATAACTTTATCCTATTTCGATTATTGTGTGACCAGCAGGTTGAGGGAGGTGATTCTACCCCTCTACTCTGCCCTCGTGAGACCCCACCTGGAATACTGTGTCCTGCTCTGGGACCCTCAACACAAGAAACATATGGAGCTGTTGGAGCGAGTCCAGAGGAGGGCTACCAAGATGGTCAGAGGGCTGGACACCTCTCCTATGAGGACAGGCTGAGAGAGTCAGGCTTGTTCAGCTTGGAAAAGAGAAGGCTCTGGGGACACCTCATAGCAGCCTTTCAGTACCTGAATGGGGCCTACATGAAAGCTGGGGAGGGACTTTTTACAAGGGCCTGTAATGATAGGACGAGGGGTAATGGGTGGAAGCTGAGAAAGGGTACATTTAGACTACATATAAGGAAGAAGTTCTTTACCCTGATGGTGGTGAGGCACTGGAACAGGTTGCCCCCTCCCTGTCAGTGTTCAAGGCGAGGTTGAATGGAGCCTTGAGCAACCTGATCTAGTGGGAGGTGTCCCTGCCATGGCAGGGGGTTGGAATGAGATGATCTTTGAGGCCCCTTCCAACCCAAACCATTCTATAATTCTATGAATTATTTAAATCAGCAAATGTCTACATTAATTTTCTTAAGCAAAATCGTGAACTAAATTCTTTTATGTGCTTAACCTAGGAAATAGATATGGAATATGGGAAAATACCTCATTTATATACGTAGGCTACGAAGTCACAGGGGGTGGGAACTTTCAAAGGACTGGTCCAAAACAACACAAAAGTCAGGAAATGACCCCTGCAATGGGATTTCAGGGGCAGTAGATTAGAAACAATGTCTTCTTACAAGTCCTGTATCTTTGGAACATACCATCCCAGAAGGCAGTTGGGGTAGTGGAACCAGCCACCTGAGCCCTAATGAGCAATAGTTTTGTTAAGTATGATCCCAAAGAACACATGTCTGTACGTAAAGAGCAGTGAAACAAAAGCGAGTCACAGCTGACTCTCTGCACTCAGGCCAGTGCTGAAAAGGAAGTCTTCATCCCACTGGACTAATTCAGGACGCCGAACGGGCGTCCTTGGGGAGTTTTGTTCAGGCAGTGAATCCCGTGTCGGTCAGATAGCGTGCTCCAGCCAGCATCGCCGTGGCCAGAGAGCGGTGCGGAAGGGAAACTGCTCTCCATGCTGAATGGTGTCTTTGTTTGCCCTGCCGCAGCAGTTACATTCTGCAGGCCCTGCAGATACAACAGCGGCTGTATGAGAGCGGAATGGAAATGAGATGCTGGCTCCCCCAAAAAAGTTCTGCTTCTTTCCATTAAAACTGCAAAGGAATTCTGGCAACTGAAAAATAACCCTTCCTCTCAAGCAATATTTTCCTGCCTCTAAAAGCCGAAGGAGCCAAAAGCACAAAGTGAAGCTAAAACACAGCGTAGATGGGCATACGTGAACATTTTATAGGTTGGTTACGTTGCAAAACAGAACCAAGACCTGCTGATAAATTAAAAGTAAAAATCAAACAGTGTCTGCAAACTACCTGCAAAAGTGTAAATTCACCTAAGCCCTAAATAACAGAGGAATTGCAATGCACCCAGGACTGATCTGTTTGCTAAACAAATTCTTCAGTATGTTCCAGTTACAAAGATAAACAGTTTAGCCCTTGATCTGTACACCTTTTTCAATCTCTTTCTGGGCCAAAATCCCTGCCTGCTAATAAAGAAGGCTATCATAAAATGACCATAGGTTGAGTTCTTTCAAGTTGGGGTAGACTGCCAGCAAGCTATAGGGTGTCATATTATCTTCTAGCTAGAGGCAAGGAGTCTCCTTTTCCTGCTTCTGTTTAGTGGGAATTAGCCTATTAATAAAGAACCTTCTCCTTTGTTTTCATAATTCATTTTAGAAAGACAATATTGAAAGCTCTTTTTCATAATTCTCTTCTTCCACACAGACCTTACTCATCTTCATAGTGACATAAAATATCAACACTGATTTAAGAGTGAGGCTTTGGGATAGTCTTGTTGGAGAAACCAGAACTGTACGGCAAATATGAAGCAGGAACTATATCATATATTGTAACTGAATTGTGTGACTCCTTGTGGACTGCTTTGCTTTTCTATCTTATTTTATGTAACACAAGGGCAGTTTGTTTGCATTAGCAGAGCTATTTGCTATTATCATCATTGGTTTGCTCACCGCATAGCTGTGATTTGCTTGATTCCAATGTGTGTATTCTAGTTGTAATATTCTAAATATTCTAAATATTTCAGTATAGAGTACTCATGAAAAAAACCCCTTGCAGTCACATGGACAACCTTACAATTTGGTTTGGAAATGCTTATGTTACCAGCCCTTACTCAAACAAGAAGTCCCACTGGGGTAAATAAATACAGGATATAGTATAGATAGAACTCTCGCTTTGTGACAGTTCACTCATAAGCCCCAGCTGTGTGTTTGCTCAGGAAAATAAAGGCGAAATAAGAACTCACATTCCCCTGTATGGCCTAAGTATTTTGCTAGAGCCAGCACAACTACAGCAGCAGTACTACTTTGCAGTCTTTAAGTAGCCATCAACTTGTTGAACAGAGCAAAGGCATTCATCACTTTCAAGGTGGGGCTCAGCTGCCCAACAGATCAGGTCGTAAAATATTTAACTGTTCATGAACACAAAATAACCAAAACCAGACTATTATGTACCTACAGGAAATACCATTACAGTGAATGCTCTTAGTTAGAGGTGGATGGAGTACTTGAGAGGTAATTTTTCTGCCCAATAGAAAACAGCATTTTCAGTGAATGTGAATGCAGAATTTGAACCTGAGATGGCAGAATTTCCACTGGGGTTTCTGTGAAACTTTAAAGCTATAATCAAAAAGAGAACTTGTCAAAGGTAACTAGCATGTTAGATGCTGAGCCTCGAGAATCTGGAACATAGCAAACACAAAAGTACATTGAACCAAGTTCACTGAGGTAGCTATTGAGAGACTGCAACTCAAACACATATGTTCATATCCATCCCTGGTAATTATTAATGTCCTAAGCTACATGAAAATTGTGGCTATACATGGACAGAAGTTGAACTGAAACACAAAAATAAGCAAATGGTAAATATCCATTTTTAAAAGTATATATAGTCATTCTTTCAACTTAAGAATGGATGCTAAACATTTGTAACTTGATGCTAAATGTTTGTAGCTCTTAAAGACATATAAAGATAAAATAGAACCTGAAAGAATAAAGCAAAACATTCTTCATAAACTGGTGCAATCAGTAAGATATTCATGATAACATCTGCTACAGTAACACAGATAATTTTTTAAAAGTTAAAAGCTTTATTTGCTTATTAACTCGTGGGTACTTTTCTACACTTGTTATTTACCTAGAGGCTAGAAAAGTAGAACAAAGCCAAGCCTTTATTTGCTTAGCAAACTATCAAGCAATTGCACAGAATTATTTTTAAGTAGTTCCAATGGCAGCTCTTTTGAGTTCCGTGTCAAGTTTTAGTTTACCTTGCTGTTACAGCAATAATGGCAAGGTGGGGTCTTATTCACTCAGTAGGTAGGACCCTAAAATTCTGAATGCTTTTCTGTTTACCAAGTCACCAGACACATGAGTGCTGGGCTGGACCATGTTTACCCAAATCCTGGTCCACTGACAACTAGGTGCGGCTTTATTGGACTGTTACTCATACAACTTTGACAGAGAAGCTCAACTTCTTAGCTGCAGTGCTTTAAGGAAATTAGAGAGACGTGCAGGGATGAACTAATACTTATTTATGGCAATATGTATTAATTGAGAATGTTTTGCTTATGGGAACTATATTTGGATGCAATGACCAGAGGCTGGAAATTAACAGACTGTGACAAAGAAAAAAATTCCATTTGTGCTAACTTTGCGGGCAGCAGTTAAATAAAGGGAACATCTGTTTATCAAAGGCAATGTGCTGCTTCTAATTAAACCATCATCTTGCTTCATGCTAAATTAGTAACTAGGGATGCAGATCACACCCTTAAACAGACAAACTTTAAGACTTCTCTCCCCAGTCTGCTATACTGTCAGAGAAAAAAAAAATAAATTCCCATTTCATATTTTGAATAGGTGTTGTCTCGTAATTGTAGCTGCAAGACCGAGAGAGACATCATGTAATACAGTTCTTGCCACAATGTATGTTTAAAGTTACATCTTAATAACTTAAGGGAAAATTTAACTGAGTAGGAGTTTGGCTCCTGTGACCTTTAACCAAGGAAAGTTGTCATATTGTTTACGATTACAAGAATTTTCAAATACTTTGAAGAATGATGAACAGTTTGAAGTACTCTAAGTATTAGTTATGATGGTAAGGTCTCAGTCCTGGAAGTAAGTTATTACAGCTCTGAATGTCTCATGTCCTTCAGCTAAAATAGGTTTGTGGCATGGCTGATCTATTCCAAAGCAATTATGACATTTCCAAGAAAAAAAAGAAAATGTTTTTTTACTAGTCATCATCTAAAGTAGTAAATGATGACAGATTTTTTCTCTTTTTAATTCCCAGTATGCTTATTCATACAGCAGAAAAAAAGTTATGGAATCTGTGTTCTGTTCTCTAGCAGTATTTGGCAGGCAGGTGTGATGTTTGAAAAGATTTTAGAAGGTCTCTGTTTTGGCAAAGCTGACACAAAGTGGCTACAGAACACAGTAAACAATCCTCTTTTCCCCTTCCCTCACCACGAGAAATACCCTGCATAGCCAAATCTACAATAACAGAGAAGGTCATAACACAGAACATATCTTAAGGGCACTACATATGCAAGAATATAGTTTTCAAGATGGTGAAGTTAGTAATTTTAGCAGTATGATGTCCTGATCTGCAGCTATTTCAGCCTGTTTTGGAGACTGCCTGCTTCAAATTCTACCCAAGCAACATCAAACTTCTCCCCTCCTGTGCCTCCGATTTTTAAAAGAACATGTGTCTCAAAGCAACAGCCATATACAAACCTATGATTGTCTTTTGTGATGCTGCTGCTGTTTGTAATGACAGTATCCAACCAATACACACAACTCTTCCTTCAGTAGGGTCAGCCCTTGGGATCCCAAGCAATTATTAGGTTTTCTTTGTCTTAAAAGTGTCCATAGCCATGGTGATCAAGATACCCATTTTCCACCCATGCTGCCAGCCTTGGATTTATTTTCTGTTAAAACAATGAACTTGTGTAGTTTCGACTTTTTGTTGTTGTTGGGTTTTTTTGTTTGTTTGTTTCAAGAAACAATAATCTGATACCTTTAAGGAACAGCTCAGTGTTAAGAGATCCTTTTAAAACTGTCTGGAGGGGATGGAAATATACTGCACAACTACCAGGTATGAATAATCTTAACTACTCCATAAACCTTTTCTCAGTAGCTGCTGTGGTCGTCACAGTCCATGCTTCATCAAACCTTATAGGCTTACTTAAAATCAGATTTTTTACTAGACTGTTTCTCTGCTTATATTTGTCAAATACTCCAGAACAGCTACCCAGAATCATAAAATCTCTCCCATCTTTGTATTAAATTTACAAATCACAACTCTTTTATTTATTTATCTTTAAAGTTTAAAAAGAATCTGCTTTCTTGAACACAGTTTACAATTCAGTAATTGAGTTCACATTCTTCTCCTATAAATACACCCTCCTCCTGTAAATGAAAGAGGAAAAGTAATAATAAGGTGAAACTTTCCATGGTCAATGATTAAGGCCAAAGTCATCATCTTCTCTGTGATTATACTGACAATTAATTATCATTAATGCCTGTGATGCATAAAGTACTGGCCTCCACTTCTGATAAAAGAAAGGCACTATAGCCTGAATTTCAAGTGTCCATGGACAATTTAGTTTTGAACTATCCAGTACATTAGCATTACCTTATTGCCTCTTTGAGTGCTTCAAGACAGCATTTTTGTTACGACTAACTCTCCATATCTGATGAACATCTTTGCATACTAATACTCCCAGGTTGCTAGTTTGATTACTTTGATTAGACACATCTTTTCTCTTTACAGTTCATCACCCCAAGAAATCTGTTTCCTTGTGATGTTAGGTTTTTTTAGCTGGTCTGCTGTTGCATTCAGAACACCGTTTTAGTTCTGGTACTACGTGCTGTTCAGAAATTACTCAGAGCCAAGGAACTGAAGGATGCCTGCTTCATTAACCATCTCAGTTCTTGCTAATATACATTGCATAATTTAAGTCTCTGTACAATACAACAATCCATTCTCACGGAACCTTTGTAAAGGTGCTGTTCCTCATAGGATGAGAATACATATATTTACTGAATATCTTGGAATGGAGAATTCAAAGGATGCAAACATGAGATTTAGAATACAAACTTATGTCATTTAGTTATTCCGAGAAGTACATGATGGTGGCTCAGAATTGATAAATACCTGCCTAGTCTCTTTTTTCATCAAAGGAAATTTTACCTTTGTTCCATTGATCAGCAAATGTCCTTTGGAAAGTGAGATTTAGATGAAGTGAAAGGTGAGAAAATATACTAGAACACTGAACTTCTAAATGTCACATGGTCCTGGGACTAGGCAGGTGATTGGTAGCATAGGAAATGGTAAAGTTTGAGGTGGACAGGGTTAACAGCATAGTTTAGGGGAGTCTTTCTATATGTAAAAGCCTGTCTACATATTTTCCAAGGTGTAAATTGGTCACTTGATTCCCTAATATACATTTGCTAGCATGCTTGCTATTACTTCTCTTAATGGTGGGCTCTTTTTTTTTGTACAGTATAAAATACATGTCATTTGTGCCACACCTATTCAGCTGAACATCGAAGACAGGGCTAGCAGACACATGATCATAGAAGATATAAAATTCATGACTCAGTTCCCAAGTGTGAGTTCAACAACAATAACACTAACTTCCTCTTTCCCCTTCCTCCATACTTTGGTTTCCTTGGACTGGAAATACAGGTGTATAGGCTAGAAACCACAACACATTCCAGGCTCTGATCTGAATAGCTGCAGGATCAGGATTACTGGGTAAGCTATGGAGCATACTTCAGGCTAGACACAGACAAAGAAAGGCTCCAACCAGCTGAACAGCAACTGACATGAAATGTTTCTTCTGGCAGGAAGGGACAAAGGATTCATGGAAAGATAGTTAAGCACAGTACACTGTGCAAATGCACAAGTACAAAAAGCTGTGCCAAAGCAATTGATGGCTGGATCCTCATTAAGATTTTGTACCCCAAGATGAAGAGAATAAAAGTAACACAGGACAAGACAGTGAATATTCTCAATAGACAGACAGTACTGCGTATCATGAACTGTTTGCACGAACCAAAAAACCCCATTATTGTTAATCTATAAGTAATAGTGTTGACTTAGTTCATAGAAAGACATGCTGCATGTAAGGTACCACATAAAACTCAGTAGATAAAATTTCTGAACAAAAAGTATTCACTGCAAGCTGAAATCTGAATTTAAAGGAGCACTTAGTGTTGCTGGTGTCACAGGGAAACACATACTGAAACACATACAGAAACATATACTGGAAAATGTGTTGATGGATAAGCATTCCATAGATACTTTTTCACAGCATTAAAGACAGAGCTGAAAAAAGCCAAATCAAAAGCAACAGATGGCCAAAAAATACCATGTGAGGAAAGGAAACAGCATATTCAAAGTAGACAGGAGTTTACCTGAAAACATGATAATCACTGTTCAAAGCTCAGACTCGGACATTAGAGAATTACTGGCATGCACTACCAATCCTCTGCCTGACTCTAGAAATGTATGGATGACTACAAGAAGTAACCAAGGCAAGCAGAAGTAGAGAAAGAGTAGAACAGCTCCACGGAAACTCTCCCTATGCTATTTGTATTCTTGATGGAGTCAGTCTGGTTCAAGAGTGTTCATAATACATCTGGAGAACATGAAGCATTTGTTTAGCATTTAGTACTATGTAAAGGTACAGAAAGCCATGGAACTTAGGCTGTGTTTGATATTTACTGGAAAAAGAGATGTAAGACCTAACATCAGATTTGCTTCAGGAACGTAGCAGCAGATCAAAAAACCCAACAGCGGAGAGAAGCCTCAACCAAATAATTATTTAAAGAATGAAAAAAGTTTATAAACACAGAGTACATGACAGTTCCGTCCACAGGAAGCAAGCTTCTACGTAACATGCTTCAAGCTAACGAAAGACAGCTCTGAGGGATACAAGAACCTCATGCATGAGATTTTCCTGTCTACTGCTGCACATATTCCCATGCTTGAAATGAAAAATTAGTCACACTTAGTGGTAAAGACAGAGACATCCTTGTGTGCTGCTTTGGGTTTAACAATGAAAGGTCTTACCCAGTCTATGAGAAAGAGTTGGGCAAGACACACACAGAAACCAGTACCGTCTCGGGAGTCAGAGCACTGACTAGACTGCATGGCCTTTTTGTTCTGGCTTGGTGATTTTTGTCAGGGTTGTTTCTTCTTGTTTTGTTTTCTTCAGGCTTTGAACTATAAATTTTCCAGATCTTTTGTAGGCCATAGAATTGTTTATGCACAGGGAGCAGAGTCCATACTTTAGCGTTTGGGTAGAAGGAGCTCTTAACACATCTCTTTTAGAAATGGCAGGCATGGACATGACTTCAGCATGTCTGCAGAGGTCTGACAACTGATCCAAAGCATACTATTATCAGATGTGAAACTGATTCTACATAATTTAAGCAAAGACTGTCTATTTTACAATGCACTTATGAAAAGCTCAAGCAGGAGTTTGGAGACAATCTCTGCAGTGATATACACAAGATAACTCAAGCAAAAATGAATTTCAGCAGTGTGGTAGGTGACTACATTTTCAGTACCCAAAGTAAACTTGAAGTTTAGAAATGCAACTGTGTCAATTCCTTTCAAAGCAATATGTTTCTATGCATTAGTAATGGACTGAAATGTACAGAAAAGTATGAGCTTAAAATTGTACCATCCAACATATCAGTGATGAAAATGCAAATGCTCATACATTCAGCAAAATAATTGCAGTCATCTGTCCTCTAGTGTATTGAATATGCTTTTATGATGGGATAATATTGTGTTATGTATTTACAGCTTTTGAAAAAGTTAAACAATGACAACATTTTAGTTCTTTATTTCTTATAATGCAAAAACATTTTTAGCATGATAGGTGGTGGTTGTTGTTGATGTCAAAATTACCACTCGGCAACCACTCAGCCCAAGTTATTACAACTAAGAAATCCTGCAAGCAGACATCCTCAAGATTCACCACCAGATTTTGTACCTCAGGTGGATGCATCTGCTAATTTTTTTAACCTTGATTTGTTGACTAACACAGTGATATGTAGTAGGTGAAGATTTTCAGAAATGTCAGTACTTTCATCTTTTACAGCTAGTATGTGTTTAAAATAAATCTGCAAAGAAATAAAAGTTTAAAATGTACTTGGCTGTACTGAGTTCTGTTTCTCAAAAGCAAAAATGAAGATAAGGTAAACCTCAACTCAATTATCCATCACTCTTTGTCCCTCAAATAATTCTAATGCATTCAACAAAGCACTGTACATTTCTTCTGTCAACACTGACACTTAAATATTAACCATGCGTTGTCTGAAACCTTAGGTTGTATCTCTTCAGGTTTATCTCTTCTTCAGTATCTACTACAAATGAATCTAAGAAAGATTAATGACAGTATTTTTAAAAAGTACACTCAAAAATGCAAGTAATTTCCACTACTTTCAGCTGTGAAGATGCATGTAAGTAATCAACCAGCTGTCTCTGCTCATGGTAGGGGCAGGGAAAGAGAAAAATGGCAGTTCATTCCATCTATGCTAGACACTTTTCTTTGGATGGGATGAATCACACTTTGGGAGTCTCTACCTCTCTTCATTTACTACAGAGGTACAGATGACTAGCTTAGACTCAATGCCTAAATTGTTACAATTACATGGGATGCATTCCATTTTCATTCAGTCATTTAATTAATCCAGTTAAAAGAATGCTCTATTAGTTGTACTGGAAAAAAAGTGGTGCAATTTTGTTGAAAGCTGTGATAATACTGTCCTGCCTTGAACAGTCTGGAGTTTAAGTAATGTGTGGGTGAAATGAAGTATCATCACCATTTTACACACAGGGAATTCAGGATGCGGAAAGACTATGTGAATCATGTTAACTTACACAAAAATTTGTGTCAGAGTAAAAAGACAGTGATAGCCTGTTAGGCAGCACAGAAAACACTAGTCAGTTCTTCAAGAGAGCCCCTGTATTTCATTTCACAAATAGATATAATGCATGATGCAAAAGTTCCGTTCTGTTATAAACATACTTTCAATGGCTTGTACCAGAGCTATCTAAACAATCACTAATCTCTCAGCATTTGTTAAAGTAGTTACAGTCAGCCTAAGGTTTTGAGCCCCCACTTGAATGCTAGGAGCCTGATGACACCAGGAAATCCACTGTGTTGTGTTTACAGAACCAAAAACTGCTGCACAGACTAACCTGTGTTTATTCTAAAGCTACCAGTGGCAAAAAATAAGCTTTTAACATTTTCATGGTTTTGGACACGTGGTATTATGCTTCCAGATTTGAAAAAAGGGTTATCTTACTATGTTTTACATTTAACCTTTGGCAATTGATAGATGCTATTAAACACACATATTTAACATTAAGAAAATGGCTTTCTGAGTGTTATTCACTACCCCTTGAGAATGTGTCTGGTAAATTCATAACGTAATGAAGTCTTATAAAACAAGGCTACAGCTATTAAAGCAATAACGTTTATTGGAATACTATTTGGAAATAGTTGAAATTGCCCTATTTTTAAAAGTATTTGGTGCTTATTAGGATCTTTGTTCCAGTTGTTAATACGGAAGAATGTTAAGGTAACAAATTAAATAAAGATTTTGATATCAAACATACTAAGGGCTTTTGGGTTAAATGGGAGATTTGTGACAAATCTTAAGAGCACTGCACTGCCACAGTCCCACTCCAGAATGATTATAATTTATAAACCCTGTCCTATTTCTCCATCTGTTCACATATGTGTATATGAGTTTGTGTGATTTTTGTATGTAAATGTACATACTTGTGTATATAAGTGCATGAGCTTTATGCAAACTATATATGTCAATTCCAAGATCAATTAACTCCAGTAAGCACAAGGAAGTTTCATTCCTTTCAGGAGATGAGAGAGGAATGCCAAACACTTTCCTTCTATTTTTCCTTATATTTGCTTAAATCAAGTTTAGTAACAAAATGACAGTGGCACGGTGTATATTGCCAGTCTGAATATTTTCTTTGTATTGTCTATGAATATCCAAATATTCAGAATGTATAGATAGAAGAGCTGCCTTATGGCAGACAGCTTGGGTAAATCACTGGGTCATTTGCAGAGTGGCATTAAAACATATTTACAATGGAGCCACAGGCAATCTTTCATCAAATCTAATACATGCCGCTAAAAGCACTATCTTGAAGACCATCTGATAACAATTAACTTGGTCGATAAGGCTTACTTTTACTCAAAAACTGGTTAGATCACATGTACTACAGTGACAGTTGGCTGTAGTCACAATAGGCCTGTATTTGTGCCTTGTCACACTAGTGGTCCTTATCCTTACTTGGCATTTATTCTTTGCTCTGCTACATAGGCAATCTAGCTAATGATACTCTTGTTCAAGCCAGACATGAAGGTGTAGGATCTTTTGGTGTTCCTTCTACCCCTCTGAGGCTTATCTTAGGTTGAATACATTACTTCATCTTTTTTTTTTTTTATAATTTTGATAGCTTAGTGTATAACATTGTGCAGTTGAATAAAATATTCTCATGTGTTTGATCCCAATATTCTCACAATGTGGTAGCAATTTTACATTTCAGAATACACCATCTGTTTCTCCCCTTTTGCTTGGAGAGTCCAGTTTATGCAGTCACACATATCAAAACTGCAAATCCATCTTTGTATCAATAAGACCTTGATACCCTGATAGACTCTGAGATGTACTGTTTGTCAATTTGTCCTTGCTTTCACTAACACTGAACATACAGTAAGTAATATCTCTTAGATGCCAGTAAAATGTTTATCTTTTCAAATGTTACCAGCAGAACTATTTCAGATCATCCATCAAAAGCAATTCATATATGTGTAAAACATGGGTGGCTTCAGTGAGAGTGAAAGATCCTCGATAAACTCTTCATTTTAGATGAAAGCAGTCTGCAAAGCCACCAGTTACTGATGACACTATTATGGTTAATAAATTCCACAGTAAAGATGGGGAGATATTTACAAAGTACCAGTACTGGAAGAAATTTAACCACTGGTGATCAAGTAAGTGAAGATATGGTGAATTTCCAACAGAACAGTTATGTAAGACGAACAGAAAAAATACAAACTCTTTCATATTGTCTCTTTTCATTGTATTAGAGCAGTATTGGTTCAGTTTTGGCAGACCTTAATGTTCTGGGATCTACATAGTTTACTTAGGAACCTGGATCGCAGAAACGCCCTATGCCCTTACCATGAGCACACAGGTAAATGTTCCACTCCAAGTTAACAATCCCTTTTGGACTAGTATCTGCAGTGAAAATACTGCAATACCAAGTTGACTGTGCTATCTAGGGAATTATACAGCTACTGCAGTAAGCTTTAAGTTTTACTGATAGATCTTGGTTCATTTTTCCCTATCTACAATGGCTACCTTAATGCCATTTTTCTCAAAGTTTTGAACTACAGGAGGACCAACTGCAGCATTTTCTTCCAAAAGATGCTTTTAAAAGAAAAAACGACTCCCTTAGTGCTGAGACTCCTGAAATCATAAATATGTATACTAATGTTATAATCCATCTTTCTTATGCTCTACATGTAATTCTTACTCGTTCATTGGTGAGCCTCTTTGGGCCACATTTGATTGCTCTATTTGCCCATGCATAATATACTGTGGGATGCATCTTTTCAAACTGGAAAGGGTACAGAGTAAAATCCATGAAAAATTAACTGAGGGGTAAGAAATATGACTGACAGTAATATATTTAATCTATCAATCTATTTAGGTGATCAGAAACAAGTTGGAGAGATGACTATGATGTGTAAAAAAACTACATTCATAGACAATACTAACTATAAACGGTTATTTAATCTGATAAAGATAATTACTAGATTAAAATACAGTGGACTATAAAACATGAAACTTAGTTCTTGTAGATCTTTTTTAAAAAAAATATAAATATTAGGGGAAAAATACATGAAAATTAAGCCTTATGATGTCTTGGTGGTAAGAGGTCAAACTTGATGATGTAATGGCAGTGTCAAATTTTCATACCATTGAAAACAACTGTAGGTCCTGTTGTATTATGTGGATGTCAAAGAAAATCCATACCATCCCCCATTAATGATGCATTACTCACCTTCCTCATTGCTAACTGCAATTGTAGGTTATATAACTTGAGTCTTAATGGCAATGGGTTGCTGTGACATCAGGTCAGATCTGATCTTCTAAAACTGTAAAGCTCTGTTTTGGCCTCTACTTCAGGTATAGAGACATTTGGAGGGGATCACAATCCACCAAAAATCTAAAATAGTGTTTCCACTCTCCATATCCCCCTTAAAACAAGCTTTCAGTTTGGCTTAAGATGAATTTTCATTTGAGATCTTTAGTGCCTATCAACACTCCTAAGCAAGGAGTCATTTTCCTTACTTAGTGTCAACAACACACACACACACACACACACACACGTGATCTGCACCCTAATCCCTCCCCTCCACCCACAACAGCTGTACTGGTTATAGAGTGACTGAAGCCATAAGGGCAACTTTGCCAGTCATACTTTACATATCATGTTGTTGTGTATGCACTTTGATTGGAGTTACCTGTAATATTGAAAAAAGGGATTAGTCCATTGCTATATTTGGGGGAAATAACATGGAAATATTACAAGACTAGTGTATCAAAATATATTCACAGACTGGTCTAATATCACTGTATAGTGAATATGGTACACATCTCATCTTTGTCATATTTTTACAATAAATTGGAATAACAGCAAAACCAAATGCAGTTAAACTAATACACTTTAAACATAGTTTGGGCATAGCTCTGACCACATTTACAGTAAAGAAAAAAAAAAAGATCTCACTTCATCACAAGATTTATTTTAATTTACTTAATCTAATTTTTATCACATCATTTTTATCCCTTTTTAATCTCTTTTCAAACTTATTAGAATAATTGTAAATGACAGTGAGGGCATCATAAGGTAGCCAAGCAACTTGAATTAATTTGCTGGGATAACCAAAAAATGTAGATGATTTTTCAGATAGAGGCTCTTTAGTATAAATGCTATTTTGTATAAGTGCTCCTCAGATGAGAGGATTCCTGCAGCGTGAGAGCTCCCTGATAAATAGACTGTATGTGCATCACGTGCCATATGATCTTCTGGTAAAAGCAAAAGACTAGCAGGCAGAAGCTTCCTTGGTTGAAACCCCAAGCAAGTTAATCACTTATATGTACACTAGGGCACATCAAGTCATTTTTCTTGTGCTTTTAGTCAATGCTGGTGAAAACTATCTGAATAGGAGAACAGAAAGACTTTCTGATAAACATTATATTTAAGTTTCTAGAAATTGTCTGACTTCGGAGAATACATTTGAGAATTAGTTAACACTGCCAAACCTTAAAGTTTTGGTAAGCACTTGAGACCATATTGGAAAAAATCCTTATACTCAGTAATGAGTATGCATGCTGTGTTTCATTGACAGAAAAGATAAAAAAACTTCAGTTAGCATTTCAAGAATGCTAAGAAACATTTTTGAAACATGAAAAGTTTGTTCCAGATTTCCATATGAAGGAAGATACACAATGGTTCCTCCAATCTTTTGTTATTAATTAAAATCTTTTTAGAAATATCCCACAATATCTTTACATTCATTCTTGTAGATTTAAGTTTTCCCTAAAATTTTTTACTAAAGTGTTCTCATCGAGAAAAATGATGACACTGACTTCTCCTGTCATTGTAATAAGGACATTAAAATGATTAATAGATGTGTCCTTTATGTTTAAGGCATTTGTCCTTTCTACTAAATCCTGCTCACAACTTTTCTGACTTAGCAATGACCTAGACTACTGGTTCTCTTCCTGAAACACCCAAACCAGCTATTATTTTCTGCCAAGTCGTCTACCCACAATTCATTAAAGGTTGCTATGCCTAAAATTGTGGAGCTTGGTAATTTCTGGGCATGATTTCATTTGTTTATATATTTTCAAAATCTACCATTTGAAAATATTTTACAAGAAAGAGGGGAATGTGAAGGAAATACGACAGCTAAACATGAGCTGGGCTTCTGAGTCATAGACAAAAGGAAGCTATAATCATCTTTTCCACTCAGTCCTGCACTCAGTTCTAGGGAAGACAGTGCATAAAGAAGATGGAAGAGCAGTTCAAAAGCAACTGACTATAACCCATGCCTCTCTGTCACAATGCTTGCCAGATCCATATTAACTGTAAGAAATGCCTTTGCCAAATCACGTCCTGTTGGTGCAAGACGTGACTAACAAGTGCAAAGTTTTCCTAGTATAAATATGTTAACAGCATAAATGATGGCAAGTGCAGTATGTATTTTGGGTAGCTCTGACACAGAAACGGGCCAAGAGAATGATGTGAGCATTTTGATTTTTGCACTTTTCTGGAAAAAAAAATTACTCTAGACTGCCCCATAATCCCAGATAAATACATAAAAAATGATAATGGATTTTCTGTATTTACAATCCTTAAAACATAAGTCTTTAATGTGTCATAACATAAGATATTATGCTTAAATCCACCTGGAAGGAAGTGCTGAAATTATTCTTATTCCTCAGAAATGCAACCTCATTAGCAAGAATTTATGTAAACCATAAACACATATACAGATATGCATACATTCAGTCTCTGATTTTCTTAGTTTGTAGATGAGTTGAAACTTTAAATAGCATTCATCACTTGAAATTCTGCTCAGTTTTATGAATAGTTGGTGATCTATCGTTCATATGTAGCTCATTGAGAGTATGCAATATTTTATATTCAAAATGATTGATTCTACAGATTATAGGATAGTCATTTGTATAAGCTGGAGAGTTTTCATTTGTTTTAGAATCAGATCTTGCAAATATAAATTCAAAATTTAATTTAATACATCAACTTTTAACAGTGTGATTTCATAATCATAGCAACATGAATACTGATCAGAACATGTATAGAATATACAAAAAAAGCTCAGAAAAAAAATCTAAACATTAGTTTTCCTCCTGGAACATAGAAAGCATGTAATTATCACCAGAAAAGGGCTCTTCCCATTGTATTTAGCTTGGTCAGGTCTGCTGCTCTATGCATGTCGAGATACCAGCATAACAGGAAGCTAAACTTCCTCTGCAGTCTTGCAATTTCAAATATGCAGAACACAGATATAACGACAAAACAAAATCGATGCTTCTCCCTTTGATTTCTCAGGACAAAATCTATTTCCTAAGCCACTTCTTGAAAACTCTCCAGTTTTCACGTTTATATTTATGGCACATAATGCCCCACAAGGAGATGGAATTATGCTTGAGAAAAATTTTCCTTGTATAAAAATATATTACCACAGCTATTTATTTATATTGCTGACACATGTAAGGGCCCAAGTCTAAGACCATGTCCCAGTTGTGCTTGATGCTGTTCAAACACAAACCCAAACCAGTATCTTTTCCCAGCTTACAATGTAAAGATGAAATAAGAGATAACAGAAGTATAAGTGAAACAATGAGATGGTATTCTTCAGAAAGACAGATGGTAGTTTCAGCCACTGACCCACATCTCACCTTTTCTAGTTTTGAAAGATAATAATATATTAGCATATATGACCATTTTTGGATGGCTGTGAGGACTTCCTCTCAAGCATGAGAAACACAAATATGCGAGTATGTTAAAAACTGTTTCTGAGTCAAATGGAGGCTAATGTCATGGACAAGTTAAAGGCAGGATCCCATATCCTCAAGTTGTGAGGCAGAGCTTATGAAGAGCTTGAAAACTGCATGCAAATTACTTGAGTTGGTACAGAAGCTTAGGTATGGTCAAGTACTGAACTAGGGAATTTATTTTGCAGAAATATTCTGTGTAGGCGCTCAGCTGTAAAAACCTGCATAGGGGAAAGCATGAGAGAAGGCTGAAAGCAAAAAAAATGACTACAACATGATGGAAATAGGGGCAAGAGTTTGCTGTGTGAATGAACAGAATTATGTTAACCATACAGAAAGAATTAATAAAACCTAAGAACTGAACTAATATGAAAACTTACAGAGAGGTCAGAATTTAAAAAAAATGCTCAGGTTAACAGCTTGAGCTGGCAGGATGTGATATTGTTCAGAATGAATGACAAAGGAAGTAGTGAGGAAGGCTGTGGGGAAGGAATAATAAATTCTGGTTTGATCATGTTGAGCTTGAGCTGAACCTCCATGGATACATCAAGGTGAAATTTTAGTTTGGATAAAAAATAATTGTGTAGTAAGCAAAAGGCAGGTAATCAGTGTGAAACATCAGTGAAGCAACTGAATTTGTGCTTATGCGTTAGACTGCTATTAGTTAAGATGTAAAGCAAGAAGAGAAATTGAATTCTGATAAGACTGTTGGTAAAGGCATGTGAACAACGTCTTGAGAGTATGCAGTTCAAAGTAACTCTCATTATACCTGTCTCAAAAAAGCAGAGGACAGTATTTCAAGAGGCACAAGGGTGATATTGTCAGAAATGGATGCCAAGTCATAGAGAATTAAGTTGTAATATTAATCTTGAGTTTTAGCTAGGAAGATGTAAGTATAGGCTTACCTGGGAATGCTTTAACCAGAGTGCCACAGCAAGAAACTAGAGAACAAAAACTAGCAAAGATGAAAGAACAGTGAAATGAGAGAAAGTCTGGGTAGTAAGGCAGAGGTATTAGGGCTTCAGCTTGGAGCTACTGAGGGTCTTTGTCAAATCTTAAAGCCTTTCAGTTGCTGCTAAAGTGTTGGTTTACAAAAAGTCTCAGAACAGGGAAGAGACTGCAAAAGACACAAGAAAGGAAGGTCTCACCTTTGTCTGTGTGACTTTGTCTGCATACAAAGTATATACAAACATAGCTCAATTAAAAACTGAGGACCAAGACTAAAGGGAACAGCTGCCTCCACCAGCCTCCTAGGAGGACCTGTGCCGCATGCACTGCTATGTTATCACAAATTCCTGCTCCCTCAGAGAGATATCTTCATATTTTTGTTCAGACACTTCTTCAACATATCTAATAAGTGACTGTATTTGCAACATGAATAAAATGCATCAACTGCCATTTACTAACTGAACAATAAATGTTTGCATACTTAACTGTGGAGTGCTGAGAGCTATATTCCCAAATTTAGTGACCAGCATTCTAGTACAGGTATATTTGTACCTGATTCAAATCAATGTGCTACATATTCAAGCAATTCAGGCATGCACTTGGAAACAAAGTACATTAAGATTCTTACAACAGATTCAAGAAAAAACAGAACCTCAGCTGCTGAATTAAGTTTATCACTGTGACAACTTAACTTCTCTTCCCTTATGTTAAGCACATACACTTACCCACTTCTGTGGTCAAACATTAAGGCTATCTAACCTTTCTGGAGGTGGATGGGCAAAATGCTGAAAGCAGAAGCGGAAAAACTCATGGACTTGTAAATAAAGAAGTGCTTGAAATACATTTCAGTTAATTTATAAATCAGTATCTGTAAGCGTGCACTTCATAATCTGCATTAATTCTGCTGTCCAAACTACAGTCAGGACTAGTCTCAGGAAAATCTACCCTATCTAAACATAATTTATTGTGCCTAAATCTTACTGTATGTACTATTCTCGGGCTTGTATAATGGATCAGCTACTTTAATAGCTTCTAAACTAACTTTTAAAGTAATTGTTCTTTTTTAAAGTGGTAGAGTTTTAGGCACTCAAATATATTGATGCCTTTGACTTTTTACAAACAAAATGTTTCCTGAAAGCAAAGATATTTATTCCTTAAAAAGGGTGAACATCTACTACTTAATTATTCTATACACACTGTACCAGGCCCTGTAAAAATTAAAAGCAGCCCTCACACTGATATCATATTAGAGAGTACAGAAAGATGAGAGTCCAGGTCACAAGTCCAATCTTGAGAACACTGTCCTCCAGGGGCTTTTGATGCCAAAGGAAATCCTGTGTATAAGTACAACATATGACAAAGGTACAAAATCACACAGTAGGCCTCCTTTGTTATGCAAAATTTACATTGTTTTAACTAGTAAATTGCAGAAATTAGATACGGTGAAGTTCGCTCTGCAATGACACTAACTTTTGTAAAAGTTTCAAAAATGCGTGTGCAGAAAAGAACATGTGCACTTAGATGCTTCAAGAATAGACTGAATTCTAGTTCACTTGGGATAAAATTTATAAAAGTTCTGCAGAGCGTATACCTTACTCTACTAAGCAAGCAGCAGTTCTTACTCTCCAATTGAAATAATGGTTGACAGGACAAAGGGAGTGGTCAAAGATTATAAAAGAACACTGAGAATTAATTTATCTGTTGCCAGATCAGCAGAGCTTCTTCCCCAGAGATAGGCACTATCTAGTTTTGCCTTGATCCATTGCAAATCGTTGCCTGGTAACTTATGCTACTTCCCTTTCAGGACAGTTTTCATTAGCTGAAAACCTTTTAATTACAAGCTTGACTGCGGCAATGTTTAGGTTTTTATGTACAAATATATGACCCCACATGCTTACAAATACAGCGTGCAATTCTAAGCACTGCTTTCCCACTACTACCTCTACACCTCTTTACTGTCAGGATTTCCCCTAACTGAATAGTTCAATCTTTTTTAGGCTAAAGTAGCAGCTTTGGAACAGATAGCTAAGCATTCTTGCCTTCTTCTGAGAAGTTTTTCTGATCATCTCCCTGTTCATGGGATGCTTTCTGCTCTGTGCCAATTGGGCTTCTGCCCTTTGCATTGAATGTGTTTCTTATTCTGGAACCTGCCTGGAGAAGTCTTCCATGGGAATAGCGTGTAGCCAGGACATTCTGGGTTAAAGTCCTAATCTTATCCCTGAACATTATGTTGGCAAGCAGCATAGGGGAAAGGGACCTGGGGGTCCTGGTGGACTGCAGGATGACCATGAGCCAGCAATGTGCCCTTGTGGCCAAGAAGGCCAATGGCATCCTGGGGTGTATTAGAAGGGGTGTGGTTAGTAGTTTGAGAGAGGTTCTCCTCCCCCTCCACTCTGCCCTGGTGAGGAATATTGTGTCCACTACTGGGCCCTCCAGTTCAAGGAGGACAGGGAACTGCTTGAGAGAGTCCAGTGCAGAGCCACAAAGATGATTAAGGGAGTGGAACATCTCCCTTATGAGGAAAGGCTGAGGGAGCTGGGTCTCTTTAGCTTGGAGGAGACTGAGGGGTGACCTCATTAATGCTTATAAATATGTAAAGGGTGAGTGTCATGAGGATGGAGCCAGACTCTTCTCAGTGACATCCAATGATAGGATAAGGGGCAATGGGTGCAAGCTGGAACATAGGAGGTTCCGCATAAATATGAGGAACAACTTCACACAGAGTAATAGAGCACTGGAACAGGCTGCCCAGAGAGGTTGTGGAGTCTCCTTCTCTGGAGTCATTCAAAACCTGCCTGGATGCATTCCTGTGTGACCTGATTTAGGTGTTCCTGCTCTGGCAGGGGGATTGGACTAGATGATCTTTTGAGGTCCCTTCCAATCCCTAACATTCTGTGATTATTTACTGCCCTAAATATAAACGTTGTTTTTCTTGAATGTTACCCTTATCTTTCCAGTAATATTAAAAGATCAGAAAACTCAACCTACCTGGAAGAAACACAAATTAAGTGCTCTGATTAGGTCTTGCTAGCCAACATTTAGTTCAAGATTCTATATGCCACATTTTTCAGACAGTGAAGCTCATACTATGAACAGAGCACAGAAAAGAAATTTCCTACTAGGAAAGGAGATCTACGTGCCCTACTGAGTCTTGCAATAATCAGGGGAGATTTCCTGATTCCCTAGTGAGGTCAAGTTGTTACCACAACAAAGATCTCCGCTAGCATGAGGCAGCTCCTCCTCCACTCCATGTGGCACCGGAAGAGTAAATGTCACGCTACCATATGTGCGGCTGCATATTTCCAAGAGCTTTCTGAACTGGCGCAGCTTGCAACATAAAGGAAATATTTATTTTTTTTTACTGCACATTATATGTACTAGGACATAAGGCCTGTTTGTGTCGACTTGGTGAAGCCCCAGCTGTGTGCCACTGGGTGTTGATGCATATCTATCAGTCTATCAAGCATATGAGAGTACTGATTCGTGTGATTAATGTTCACAGCCCAACAATAATATAAAATAGCATTCTTTTACTGGCACTGCCATGTTTGCTTGGCAATCAGTCTGCTTTTCTGGTAGAGCAGTAAAAGAGCCAAACATGGACCAACTTACTACACAAATTACATTACAGGCCCACATGTGGAAAGTCTTTATTCTTTTCCCTTTGATCATTATCCAACTTCAGTCACAGCAAACATGACTCAATATGTAAAAAACTGCTTCTAATAGGATTTATAACATACAACAGATTATACAATCAAATTTACCTCAAATGGTTTAGAAGTTGCCTAGCTACAGGATTGGAAAGGTTGAAGAACTCCCTGCAGAAGTGACAGGAAATTAAGATGATGAGCACTTGAAGCTTCAAGCTCCACCTAGTGACAAAACTTTACCACTGCCTTTATAGATAGTCCCAGGGAAAGCCCAGGATGTCGTGAAACGTTTCTAAAACGCTGATGCAGCCTTGCCAGGGAATGAGAACCACAGCCGAAAGAAGGACATTGTTTTAAGAAAATACAAATACAACTGAAAAAAATCAACACAAGAGGCAGTAACTGGCAATGGACTGCTCAATAAAAGCAACACCCCCCCTACACTAATGAAAAATGTGTCTCAGGCTAGCGTTACATAGAACAATGGGGTCATAACAATAATAATTTGTGAAATTGCTCCCCTCCTTGGGAAAGAGATTTTTGTGTGAATAAAGACAAGAGACGGTGCTCTAGTCACTATTAATATTTTTCTCCATAACAAGAGTATCTTGCACTTTACACCACCAGTTCCCTGGTGGGATAGTAGTGAGATTTTGTTCACCAGCTACAACAGCAAGTCCAATATTGTTCAACAAAAAAATATTGTGAAATGCTTATTCCAGGCATAGTCATTTTATTTTATGAATATGCCAATATAGATGCTCCCTCATATCAAACAAAAGAGTTTGAAGGTTCTCTGAACTGCCCAATTATACATAAGACTGTGTAGGGCAAGCATGATTTGTCAGAGAAGTTACTGCTAGCTTTATACAAGAAAGATACATTATGGTGTATTCTTCATATTTATTTTACCTGTATAAGATGATATTCCAGGCTGTCTTGATGATCTGAAAATAAAAATTACACTAGAATACCTTGATGGTTATAAATGTACTATAAATTCTGTCAGTACCAATGCTCTAGTACTTCCTCAAATAATTTTGTTATACCAAAATAAAAAATATACTTTTTTTTTTCCCCCTAAGAATAAGATTTAGTAAGCATCTAATGTTTTGATCTTTATCTTATCTTCTATTGAATATCTGTATATTTGTGGTCTTCAAAAGTAAGAAAAAATTTCCTTGAAGAAGAAAGCCTTATGATCAATATGAGTCTGAGGATGTGGACTGAATTGCTGCCTTGTTCACCGATCACTATGTCACCTTAGGTTCAATGATGAGAATAGTAATACTTGGATATCTCAAAAAGTTAATAAGGATTATTTCATTCATGAAGTGCTTTGACATGGAGATAGCTCTCTGGAATATATTACTTTTTTTCTGGAAGTTCCACTTCTGGTTTTGATTGCAATCAGCAAATCTAGTGTAAAAGGAAACACTTACATTGATAAGACTTCTTCAAAGAAGAACCTGTTTGGATTTAGATGAGGAGAGGCATCAATCTTGTTTTATTCTGCCTACCCTCACCAGAGTTCTGCAGAAGTAAATGACAATAAACTGACATGATGGAGCCTGAGACACACTTATATTGGGAAAAGTGATATTAAACTGCGTTTGGAAAACATGTAATTCAAAAGAAATGCTGACAAAATTTCCTGTATATGTAGTATCTTGAAGCCATTTACCACACTGTTGTCACATTCCTGAGTCTCGACTAAGGAAAAGGCTGTATGAGCACGTATTTACACGACAGAATAGAAGAGAAGCACTTACTGGAATAGTGTTTACTGTTAAATACTGCCAAAGTTTCTTTTAATTTGTGGTGGTTTAATTCTATTTAGGGTGGCGCCTGCTAGTGGAATCTGGCACTGAGCTACTGTACTTATGCTGTTCATTAAGGAACGCACTGTGTTACGGATTGCAATGCAAAGTATGGATAATTGAGAACTGATCTGTTACCATGTTGGAAAAATATGCAATGCAGGTTTCAGCAACAGACTTCTACTGATATGCTAGCCTAAACTGTTTACTAGCCTGATTCTGTATGTCTAAAAGGATATAATATGTTAGAAGTCTCTGTAGCAATTTGGCTACTCTCAAAGGTGCCTGTATCTATGTGGATGAAGGTATTGCCATAATTCCTCTTTGTGCAGATATAATTTATATCAATGAAACATGATTTTGCAGTTTCATATTGCCAGTGAGAGCAAAATAAGCTATGAGGATGGCAAAAAGCACATTAATGTTGTACAACTGTAACTACACTAGGGATTTTTCTTGAATAAAGTCCTGCCAGGAAAACATACCGAAAAACACTACTGAGATCTAGCTTTACGGTAAATAGCCAGGGCATGTACTTAGGCAGAAATAGGTTAAATTAAGCAGAATGGCTATTCATTCAGACCATAACAGGAAGAGAAAGGAGCTAACACAGGAGGATCTGCCAAATGTCCCCAGTGCGTCGCATGCCAGTTCTCCCTCCGCCACAGCCGAGCTGCAGAGGGATGTGCTGAATCCCAATGGCTTCTCCCTGGACCCGCTCTGACATCCATACTGTCACCTTACAGAGCTGGCCTTCCTCTCATGGAGGTCCGTCATTGTCTCAGAGCCCCCAGGGGCTCACACAGCAGAGTCTTTCATGTTCAGGAGGATTTTCTTTTTAGTTTTTGAAAAACCTAAACACAGAGCCCAGGTTCTGCAGCACGGTGCTGTAACCTGCAAAGCCCTGAATTTTAATGCACATATTTTCTTCTCCCGCTTTCCTTGCTGTGTTCCTCAGGCAGTGACCATATGATTTGGGCCTAGTGCACAGCTTGTCTCAAAGTGAAGCATGCACCTAAGTGTTTTGCTGGACGCAGGCCAGAAGTGGCATTTCACAATTGAAGGGCCAAAGTCCGTACGCATCCATGCAGTGGTGTGCTGGTGCTAGGAGGGAATCTCACCAACTGGAGTGAGCCCAAGGGCAAGCAGGAGCAGTCTAAATTAATAACTTTTTTTTTCCCCCACTGAGGATACCAGAAAAAGGTCAAAGGATCTATTACAATTCACTACTACAATTAATTCATGGGTACTAGTAAGCCTACAGGTCTGAGGCCAGCTCTGACTGATGGAGGCTGAGTGGGCCAGAGCCTTCCCTGATGTCCCCAGGAAGGTTTGCTGTGTCATGGGGCTTTCCTTGCCACAGCCTGTCCTCAGGGGAAACTGCGGCATCACTGGAGAAAGGGACCTGGCAGTGTCCCTGTGCCGCCAGCAGGGTGGGCACCGTGGGCCAAAGGCTGGCCCAGTCATTCATCAGAGGCAGTTTCTGATGCTGGAAATGGTTGTGCAGTGATTTTTAGTAAAACTGCAATCGCTTCAATTGCTGGTAAATTTCTCTATGAGACTAGACTGAAAACAAAAGGCAACAATCCTTACATACAAAGATTAATACAAACGTGGAAAGAGATTAAAATGTGAATGGTTAGCAAGAGCACTGTTTTTTGTCAAAATGTTAATTTAGAGCAACATCAAGACATAAAAAAGCAACAAAAATATCATGAACTATGAACTACACATAATATATCACAGAATCATCTAGGTTGGAAAAGATCTGGAAGATTGAGTCCAACCATCTTAGTTGTGTATTCATTCGAAGGGTAAGCAGGCTTTTTAAAGCCCTCCTAACTATATATACGCTGTTACAATTAGCAGAACTGCAGATTTAGTTTATAATATTATCATTGATGATTCATATAACACAGCTTATCCACACTTAGCACTTAGACAAATATGATTATTTTCATATACAGAGATAGTTTAAGACAAGAATGTCTTTGTGACTTTTCTAGGAAAATACAGCAGCTCATTTCCTGTTGCCAGGGGCAAGTGCACTAAGGAATGATGAAGAAATGCCTTAGGGTAGTAGGCACATCTATGTAGTACAACCCAGCTGAGTCCAGTCAAGGTCTGTCAGCTCAGGTGGGGCACCAGGCTGATGCAACTAGCCCCCAGCTAGGCTGGGCTAGTTCGTGCCTCACATTTCTGGTTTCTTGTGCTGCAGTGAACTCAAGCCTGGCTGTACCTAGCAAAATACACCCAAATCTGACTTCAATTCCTGACAGTGAAAGCACCATGGTGGCTTTCACTTGTTCATGTGCAAAATGAATCAGCGGAATTACCGAGCATGGCTGACTATGGGACTCACCCATTTTGACTCAAGGGCCCACTACAGTCAATGCCACTTTGCAGAGACTCCAAATGCTCTGTTTCCTTTTCAGTTTAGAGTTTAAATCAACTCAACATTCAAAGCAAATCACTGCAAAAAGCATTGAATGTCACATGGTTTCATGTGGTTTTTATGAAACTCTCTAAACAGGACCAGGCTCACTCAAAACTTACACCAGGATTTGCTTTAAGGGTTTCCTAACAGCAGCTGAGTTTTGCATTTCTGACTAATCCAAGGCCAACCTAGTTTCACAGGTGCTTAAAGTCTGTGAAAAAATTTTCTGAAGCTGTACTTCCAATCACTGTTAACTTATTATAAGAAAAGTGACAAGGACAACTGTGGCAATGGTGAAGTGCTGATAAAGTGTCAATACAGAGGAGGTGACCATTTTGCAGAATCTGCTGTTGGTCCAAAACATCAAAAGTGCACTTTCAGTCCCAGTTTGCAACTTAGCATATGCTTCCTTTCTTTTCTGTCCTAATTCTGCCTGCGCAGAAGTGTGCTGACACTGATGAGTTCTCCCTACGTGCTGAGCTGGATAGCTCTGACGGGTTTGTGCAGCCATGGGTGGACATACTGCTTTAATTAATAAGCCAACTTTCTCATGAGAACAACAGCTAGTTCACTGCTGATCCGCTCTGAGCTCAGGTCAGTCTGTACCTACATGTGCATGCAAAGTTTTAGTCTCTGTGCCTGCTTTCTGTCACTATCTCTCTCCTTTACATGCCAAGTCTAAGGCTAATCTGGACTTTTAGTAAAAATCTGGTTTTCAAACCCCAATGCTGGAGTATGATTTAAACTTTGTTATAAAGCAGTTATGCTTAGGAATGAGCTGTAGTGCTGTTTAGCAAGGGAGGGTAGAGGACAGCTCAGAACAGACTACAGAGGGTGGCATTAAAGGACTAAAGGGATTGCTTTTCCCTCCTACCTTGAGGAAGAAATGACAATGGGAGCTGTAAGTGCCCTGTTTGACAGTACTGTTTAATTATATTTCTTTTAGTCTTTCAGTTATAACTCTTCCCCTTCCCTCCTTCCCTGTCCCAAACCTACTCCAAACTGCCCAGCAAGGAATTAACACTTGTAGAAAGCTTTTCTCTGGCAAGAGTCAGCTGAGATCCCATGACAGATATGCACCATTAGGTGTACTCCCTCCACCCTCCTAAAGAGTCATCCTGTGCTGCTGATGGTGGGCTCTTGAAGTTGAAGTGGGATCTTGCCTCAGAGCAAACAGAAGTGAAGGTGAGCTTGCACGACTGTCATTGTCATCAACAGTGACTGGTCTGCCAGAGAGCCACTGTAAAAGTCCATGTCCGCCATTAAGCTAGTCTTAAAAATGAAAGAGATTTTGTTTTTGTTCCTTATTTTTGTTTTAATCATGACCGGATGCTGTGAGCAGAATTTTATGCTTACATAGCTCTTGCCCTACACTTAGATTTCAAAATAGTAAACAGACAAACCCAACTTTTTCACTGCTGCTTGCTCCTGCCCTGGGAAAGAAAGATGTGCTACTGCCTGACAGAGAACAAGAACCCTAAACATTGTTCATAGAGGCTTTAAAGCTCTTTAAATAAGAAGCAAAACCAGTTTGCATGTTTCTTTTAAGTTTTCTTAAGCTGTATCTGATTTTCCCTAAAATTCTCAAGAACATGATGAGCTTGCTGCAATACTTTTAAGATTTGGCACTTGAATTGTTTTAAATTGTTTTTAGTGTGTTCCATTTACAGTATCAACACATCAATTTTCTTAGAAGTTAGATAGATTTGTTAGGTAGCCGTATTTTGTAGATTTTTTTTCCACTTAGAAAATCTCATCACATTTGGGAAAGAATTACAAATATGGAAGAAAATTGAAATAAGAACAGAAGATTTTTCTTCCTACATATGTAGTACATTTGATTCTGACCTATGGGTGAAGTCAGGAGTATATGACTTTTCCTGATTCTTTCCAATCCTTTGCTGATACTGGGATTTGGATGTCGCTAGTAGGCCTAAAGAATATTTTATTCTCAGTGTCATTGCTGAGCATGGGAATTTGGGAGGAACATTAAGCCCAGTGCTGCCCAGCATGGAGACTGGAAGATTTCTTCCCTAGAATTGCAATTAAAAGTCATTAATCATTGGAAAAATTCAAGACAGATTCAGACACCTTGAGATTAAAATAATTATTATGTCACTCAGAAGCAGATAAATAAACAGATTTTTCTCATTTAGCTTCTCTGGTTATTTTGTTTTGAAGTTTTCTTTGTAGCCATGCAGGCTCAGAATGCCTGGTTTTCAAAAGGAAGCCAAGATTCTCACTTAAGAGATTTAAATCCAGAAGGTATAGGTTTAGTATAAACACCAGATATTATGTAACTTTACTGTAAAGTGATGAGTCAGTGACATCATTCACATTTTTTAAAAATAGCAACCAAATCACAGAAAATGAGCTACTGAAGATTATAATCACTTTGCCATCTTCTTGAGGTTTTAAAAATCTGGGGTTTTCTTAGCATCTTGTGTTCCCCTTTGACTTACTACAGCCAGAGAAATGTCATTTGATATATCTGTGTATGTATTACAAGACTAGGCAGCAACTATATTTTCTCATGGTTAGTGGGGAGGATAAACAAAGAGGCCAGCTACACTTCGGGTGCGTGTAGCACTGTAATTGAAACATTTTTCAATTCTGATGATGTGAGTAGTGAAAGCAGACTTTTAAAATACTGTAGGCCACAATTGATGTCAAGTAGCTACTTCAGAAGTGTGTGGAGCTGTCCAGATTCACCTCATCATAAAACTGCTATTTTTCTTCAGTGCTTTTGCCATTTTCAGTTAATCTAGAAATCTTTTTTGATTGATAAAGAGGCATTGTGATAGGTTTTGTGGTAAGCAGAATGATGGACATGAGATGATTGAGAACTTAAGTCATATTCTGTGGAAAATTCAGGTGTATATGGTACTCCTGTTTAGATGGAAGGAACTAGATTTGAGAGAAGAATTCAAAGAAAGGCAAATGGGACATAGGAGAATAAGGTAGATCTCTTTGAAACAGAAGTGGTTAGAAGGCAATTGCTATGGGTTTCACAGTACACCAGGATGCCTGCGAAGCTTATGTAGGTGATAGGGCAAATTATCTCATGTGTGGGTAAGACAATCTGTCAAGAACTGAGAAAAACTGACCAAGTTCACTGTCCTTCAAGTTGGACTTCCTACATCATGTTTAATCTACTGAAAGAGACAAAGAGCTACAGACTTTTTCATTAATTAAATAAGTCTCTCTTATTAGCAGCTCTGTGAGTAGCTATTCATATGTTATGGAAAGTATGTTCTGAAATCGAACTTGAATTTTCTCTTAAGAAATATCCAAAGCCTTCCCACTTTGACAGAAAGGACTGCACTGACCTTCTGAATCCAAGTTTGCTGACAAGTCAGGTGAAAACCCTGATGTACCATCATGAACTTTTCAATAACACTTTTATCTATCAAAGATTAATGCTGCAGCCAGCATCAGCTTACCCATTTCAAGTTAATAAGATTAAGAATCCCAGGAAATATTTAGGACTACATGTAAACAAAACAGGACCCACAGAGAAGAGCAGATAGCAGATGAAAAGCTTTATCGCAAATAGGAACTCTTGTTCAGAGACAGTGTGCTCGGAAGATGTGCCTTGTCCAGGATGCCAGAGGTCTGCTAGCCATGAAAATGGTGTTTCTAGTCCTGCTATTCAAGCCTGATATCTTCTGGCTGAATGAAACACAATGAGGATCCGAGATTAAAACAAAGATGCATATTAAAGCACATTGTTTTTGTTCTTTGTATTTCTTTCTGGATCTAGAGATTAGCTTTTTGTCAAATCTTTCCTGGCATTGAAAGTAATTTCCTGGCAAATACAAGGTGCTTTTCTCCAAAGGGGAAAAGTAATTACAAAATATTAAATCATTCTCAATTATGTACTCCACACAGGTTTAAAAGTTCTCAGGAGGCTGCAGTCTTCACTAAGATGCAGTGGCCTAGTTGTAAGCGCATAATACAAAATACAAATTTAAAAAAAAAAATCCCTTAAGATAAATGTTAACCAGAGCCTCTGTAAGTGGGCAGGAAGTCCAGGACTCAGGTTTCACTCCAGACATGTCACTCAGAGCCTCATTACTTATTTTCTGCCTAGAATCCTCAAAAACAAATAGCATTTCTGTGCTGATGGGATACTGAGAAACTACTAGTAGAAAGAAACCACCAAAGGGCTGCATCCTAAAAATAAAGCATAGGTAAACAAGGCTGAAAAACTGTAGTGGAATAGTGGTTGGTAACAGCATGTGAATCTTTTCAGAATACAAAGTTCATATTACCTCTGAGTATTTCAATCATAAACATTTAGAATAAAAGTTCAGTAGGGTTTTCTCATTCCTTACTAATCTGAGCAAATTACTATTTTGTTGGAGGCAAAAACCTGTCTGGAGAAGATTTCAGAGCAGTGGATGCTACATGGCACTAGAAGCAGAGGAATACTTTATCCAGACCCCCTTCCTCATTCAAGCCTTACCTGGGACTCTTATATCCCGTATCTGTGACAGCTCTAAAGGAGTGCTGATAGAAGAAGGGAAATAGAGCATGACCAACCTTCGCTTTCTTTCTCTCTCACTCAGAATAGTAAAACCACAGTGGTAACACAGAGGATCTCTAAAGGCGACAGAAAGAGTGCAAAAGCAGAAGCGCACCAGGGTGCAGAGTAGATTTAGCATAGGGAGAACAGCAAAGGGGATGGTACAAAGTGAATACCATAGCTAACTCCAGAAATAACAGCATCAGAAATTACACCTAATATGGTGTGGTATAATACACTTCCAGAATCACAGAACAGGGTGTCTTATGGGTGTACAATCCATCCCTGTGCTTGGCGCAAGGGTGGCTATTCCAATTGTATAGGGACCCATCAGTAGCCAAAGACTACACTACGACAAGCAAGTGTGCTTAAGCTGCATGAGAATTCAAGGAGCTCTACGTTCATGCTGAAATTCACCTGATAAGTGTTCTAGCTTCCTTAAGTCAAGCAAAAATGGAAATAGAGTTGTAAAACATATTTTGGAAGGCTTTTTGTCCAGTACTGATACTTAGTAACCATGGGCCATGTGTATACAGCAGCTCTGCAGTAACTTTTCTCATATCCAAATTTATACACTTCCTCAAAAAAATGGAGAAATGACTACTGGACAAAGTCAGCCAAAGTTTAAAATGCAGAAATATTTTCAGGTTCAGAACTAGTTTATGGCCAGACTTAACAAATATGAAGCTTGTAATTTCTTTACACTGTCTGCATTAGCAGGTGCAGAGGCAGTCAGAAGAAATGGAAGATTTTTTAGAATCAGGGACAATCTAGCAAAAAATACTATTCAAAATGTTGTAATCCAGTCATATTGTTTTAATTGGGCAACATGGCATTGTGATAACAGATGGCAACTCCATTTGAACAGATTCAGCCAGACTGATAGCATTCTGCCCTGGCTCATCTGAATGAAAAGCTATGCGCTTCCAGTTTATATTGCAATAGCTTCATTCAGATTTCACACTTGGAGAGACAGTGTGCCATTATGAAACAAAATACCATTTAAGGCTCTATGTATTAGTGTATGGAGATTTCATGGTAGTTTCCATTACTAAAGTGTCAAGTTAGTTGGAGCTGTATTAGTTGAGCTGCTTTAGAGTCAAGACATATCTGTTAGTAGCTGTCTACCCCACCCCCAGCCAAAAGTTACAGTTCCTGGATTGAAGTTAACAGAAATAACATGCCTATATCATAACTACTTGATCTAGATGGTGGCAGCTGACATCCATCTTCCACAGTGGTTTATCCTTGGACACCAGGCTTTTTCAGCAAAGTGCTACACATGGTCCCCTCTGCTGACTCTATGGTAACTCCTGGCAGAGTAGTGGGATGGAGAGCTGGAGGCAGAAACATCTTTAATTTCAGAAGAAGGATTCGCCAAAACTTGCTTCTCAAAACTCTAAATGTTAATAGCTTCCTTCTACAGAGATAAAAGCAGTTTCTAAGCCAGTGGATAGCTAACGTAATGTTGCCACTTTGGAGAGGAAAATTGTTAATGGGGCACTATATCAAAACATGCAGGAACACCAGCTACAATGTTCTCCATAACCCTCTTCATATCTGTGCACTCCACAAAGCAGCACAGTGCAGGAGGGGTGGAACACAAACTAGCCATCTTAGCCTACCCCAAGGGCTATACACCCCTTGGGCTAAGAGAGCCTCAGCTGTTTACTGCCTCCTAAAAGTAATGATTTGGAAGGGGGAGGACAGGGAAGGGATAAGAAACCAAATGTGAACAGAGTCTGGCTGCCTCCTGTGCTCTGTGTGCTTTCTCACTCCCTTGCTGACCCTCTCAAGAACAATTGTAATCCAGCTGAAGTTTTTCCTGGCTCTTGCCCGATTTAACAGATGTTTAATAATAGTTCTGGATCACTACTTACATGCTGAACAGTTTTCTGTTAATCTAAAAAATTTCTAGAGAAATAAAGACTATGTAGGGGGGCAGTGAAAAAAAAAAAAAGACACACAAAACAAACAAGCAAAACCCCCAAAACATAAAAAAGCTTTTAATTCTCAGGATGTATCTGGTCAGCAACAATTTAGCTGCTTCCGGAGTGACTTTCTTAATGTCTTAGTACTTGAAATGCTTTTGTAGTATACTTGGCAGACACCACTGCAGAAGATCATGATGTACAAAACCACATAATTCCAAATGGCAGGATTTATCTATCTCAGCTGGCCCTTATATGGCCCTCCACACTATAGTAGCTAAGCTCCTCATAATCTTTTGGGTATTTATCCTCAATGCTTTAGTGAAATATAGAAGTGCTATACTGCGCAGTGTTCTTTAAGAATGTTCTCAAGCATGGCTATGAACATGACACTCTTATCACATCTTCACAGCTATCTTGTAAAGCTATAAAGCTTCAGGCAGCTGCTGACCATAACAAGCCACAGAATAAAAGCTGTTTGTTAGGTGATACACTATGTAGTTTAAAGGTGACTGTCCAGATGTTTCAAGGGCCACACATTCAGACCTGCTGCCTACAGCCTCTCATCCAGCTTCAGGTCACTAGAGTGGAGACTGAGGCTCCTTACTAGTCAATGGAGAGTAATAGACAATTTTAGGGCATGAATCATCTGCTTACAGATGAATCACACTCTTCACTGCCCATTTCTGTTCATTGGCTGGAGAAAGCCTAGACAAGAATTTGGATACATCTGATCAGTCTCATGCTCTAGAGCCTGGTCATGAAAACTGCCATTGAAAGACAAGATAGGCATATGCAGACTAAAAGCAAGATCCCCAGAGGCTGGCAGTCACCTGAAACAAACTGCAGTCAGTAGGTACACCTAGGTAACTTTGAAGATATTTGTGTCAAAGTGATTTGTTTGAGGTATCAGTACAGACACAAAGTCTGCATCTCACAAGCCTCAGGTCAAAATGTTGTCTATTGATCTGTCTTCCCTACCAGTCTGGTGGAAATGAATAAACATTATAATTGCCACAAATTCAGACTCTGCATATAGGTCTTTTTGTTAAATAAAAAAGTCTTAATGATTAATAACAGAAAGGAAGTGAAATCATGGATGCCTGTGTCCTATGGAGCAGCTGAATGAGGGGTTGAAGCTTTTGTTGTCTTTCACTGTTCTACAAAAACATCTTCAAAGCACCTTCCTTAAAGATTACTCTCACGATGAGAGGAGGCCATAGGTAGGCTACCGCACATAAATGTAGGTTTTACTCTGCTTCTCATTTTGAGTAGATTACACTGTGTTTGAAATGAGGATTTTGTTGTGTTGCTATGTGACTTCCCAGCTGTCTTCCCTATTCAACACAGCCTTTCCGCTTGACACTGTAAACTACATGACCTCCTTTTTTTTTTTTTTGCTTGCAAAGGCAGACAGAAAGGCACGTGCCTAAGAAACAAGGGGCAAAATACTTGTATGAGATTAGGAAAAAGCCATATTTTTAACTGCTACTTAGACACTCAGCTTTCACCTAAAGAAAATAACCCTCCAAAAGTTATGGTCTAAATGAAGATGATCAAAATGTGAAAGGAGTATAACAGATGCATACGTGCCTGAATTTGCTTAAAGCCTGGAACTACAGCTCTAAGATTAACTGTCACCACATACTGAAGATGTTTTTTGAAGGACAACACATTGTTATTTCACTGTTTATTGGAGTAACAAAGAAAAGAAAAGGATTAATTGGTTATTGTGGTGACTTGTCAGAAATATTTCTGCATATCAAGAATGGGAAAGAGGGAGAGACAGGACAGAAACAGAGAACAAAGACATTGACAGAGGTGGATGTGAGGATGTTCCTACTTAGGAGAGATTAACATATTGCAGATTAAAAAGCTATCAAAAAGAAAATCAAAAGAAAATCAGTTTAGTTCCTACTTCACAGTCTGTAATTTTGTTCAGCTAATTTTCCATTGTGTTCTGCTAAACAGCTTTTCCACCAGTTCAGCTCAGAAGAAGCTTCCCCTGGGCTTTGACACTTTTGTCACAAATGGGGAGTGCCAGGTAGGTGCAGGTGGGTACAAACTCATAAGCAGCACCATATCTGCTACACAGAAGTGGCAACCAACCTGTTATCTATCAGCTCTAACAGCCCAGCCAACTAAAAGTAAAAATAAAGCCAATACCAAAACATGCCAAGGTTGGGAAGATAACTTTTTCACCCTTTATTGAAGTTTGTCTCTAAAAGCTTACAGACAGCAACTACCAGCTGGCAGAGAACAGATAAATTTTTTACTTGCACTAAGCATGAGAAGTAGCCAGACTCAAATACCTGAAGCAGTCTCAGGTACCCCAGGTGGGAGCCTGGCATTTAGAACACCAGGTCCCTTGAGCATACTTTTTGCACCTAAACTGTTCTGAGAATATGCCTTTTTTGTAATGGGAGAAAGGAGATGCATTTTCTTACATACCACATCCAGTAGTCCCTATCATTTACATGTGCACTTTCACTGACAAGGTAGATATAGAATAAAATACAGATACTTTGTAAGCTTTTGTTGGTATTACTGTTCAGTTGGTAAAATTTTCCTCAGACAAAAAAAAAAGGCCCCCCTGTCTTTCTGTGCTGGTGACTAGAAAAGGAAAATATTAATGAATTTTATTCCAGATTTATCCCAATGAAAGGAGAATCAAGACATGTATTAGGCACCTGATAACCAATGAGATTACATAAAACTGATTTGAAACTTATTTTTTGTTGTTTTAATTCCACTGACTCCAGAAAATATTTATGCAGGTAAAAGGGAATAGGATCAGTCTTCTACTCAAAAGGTGAAAAAATGACTGTGCTGAAATTTAGTTCACACTATTTAAAATTAACCATAAACAATTATATATTTTTTGGTAAAAGATTCAAGAAAGAACAAGTTTAGATCCTCTGTTGTAAAAAATGACATTCAGTTCATTTTCCATCCTTCTCTTTAGAAAGAAAATATTAAAGGTCCACGGAAAAAATGAACAGGCATTTGGCAAAACTTGGCTTCTGACAAACTGGCAGCACTCATTGCATTACTGAAACACATTCATAAATGCTGGCTGCTGCTTCTATGGAGGAATGCCAGTAAAGTACCCACCCTGGCATCTCCCTTTCCAGATGCACCAATTCCACACTCTGAGGTCTTGCTAGTTAAATTAGTTTTGAAGTAGGCCTTTTGTGCCATCCTAACTAACCCTAAATCAAGATAAATATGGACCACATCAGTCCATCTAGGTCCTATCTGTGGCTTCAGATATTGGACAGGTATATTCTGAACTTCAGCTATGTTTACAGCATACAAAGTGTATGAAGCAGTAAAACACAGTAAAAACTAGTATATCCCTAATGCCTGCCATCCGAGGAGCTCAGAAATTCTTTATAATCAGAAGAAACCTGTGTTCCTTAGCCTGTTAATTTTACTTCAGTGCATTCATGGTATTCCAATAATATTCTCATGTAAATAAGTGGAAAGCTAAAGCTTTTTGTACAATCAGTTTCCGTAAGTCTAATTGCAATCCTTTTTAATACTGAAGTGTATCAGTAAACATGGACAGCTGTTGGTACATATAGACTCATTCCACCCACACTCTGACCAAGACAGATGTAGAACAGCTTCCATTTGGGAGTTCAAGCTAATAGACCCAATGCTTAAGTTAAGACTTTGCTTGTTCTGGCACATGTGCACTCCTAACCACCATGTCCTGATGTGTTATCCATCCCCACATGTCTGAACAGGACAAGCAGGAGATTGTGTGGTGTAAGACTTTCATGGAGGTTTGCACTCTTCCCAAATATCCTTTCTGCCATGCAGAACGATCATTGTTGTTATTTTAGTTATTAGCTGTGATATTTGCTCAGTGGACGCAGTAAGAATCATGACTAGGATGGTCTAGGCACTGTAGATAACAAAATACTAACACAAATACTTGGCTTCATCTTATAAACTAGGCTATGTACACTAGAATTCTTAGCATGCATTGACATCTTGTGGACAAAAGAAATATAACACATCAGTACCTGATGCCAGTATACATTATGGCAATATAAACACAGTATTTGAGGATGTACAGAAACTAAGTTCAAACCACCTAGCTTGATGCTGAAAGGTTTATACAGAGTATTATGGATGTCTTCTGAAGGAAAACATTTAAATATTTATCCAGTTCATTTAAATACTTTTGCAGTCTGCAATGATTTCTTTGCTGCTGCAGCTAGACTTCTACTGTGGGTAAACAAAGTTGGACACTACAATAAAAGACAGTTCCAGCAGCAATGGCAGTATACTGGTGCTCAGTGTGTAGGAGCCTAAGAAGATGCACAGTTGTGACATCTTCATGATGGAATAGCCAGCTAAGGCAAAGACCTCAGTTCATTCACTGTGGAAGGGCAGACTAGCATTATTTGTTGCAAATAAGTAATTTTATTTACAGGAGTTAGTTTTCCCATCATTATTATTTCCTTCCTCTCATGCATTCATTCCTTCACTCTCTGTGGAGGGTATCTTCAGAAAACAAAAGGGAACAGAGCAAAGCAGATTCCAGTTGCTCCACATCAGCTGCTTTCACAGGCCTTCACTTTAAGCAATCATTTTTAATGGGCTCTTTTGCACCAGTGTGACTTATCTGATCTCATGACAAATAAGCCAGCCTTGAGTCAGCATATGGAGACAGTGGAGCTCCTGGAGCTTCTGCCATGACACAACCTAGAGCAAGATTTTTTTTTTTGTTTTTCAAATGAGTGGTTGACAAGCTATGGTCCTGAGAGAGACTGAACAGCAGCCTGCTGAAAAGTTACACAGTGTTGGCTCTTTAGCTTTGCTTCTCACTGCATCTCTATATTAAAAATATCTAAAATACAGTTTAATACTTTCTTAACAAATCTGTCTACGGAATTAATTACTGGAGTTTTGATAAACAAATAGGTGGGAAAAGCAGGTTGCTGACTCAGAGCCACAACAGAAACAGTTTTACCATAAGATGGACACCAAGATTGGATGCACTGAATTGTTTGTATAATAAATAGAAAAACTTAGGTCTTGCATGCTGCTTTCATTGGCAGAAAAATACCTATCTCAAAGCATTTTTATCCACAGAATTTTATCAGGGTTGTTACTGAGGCCATCCTTGTTTCACAGATGTCAAGACTAAACATGGCAACATGGTGATTTTCGCAGAATCATCCAGAACACTAGTGTCAAAGAGAAACAGCATCCATAGCACCTCATTTCTCAGTGCTCTTTTATACTCACTATTGCTCTTCCAATGCCATGCCTTTCACAGGAAACATTCATGCCTTCTTTTGGCCCCCACTTAATGCTTCACAACCATTGCACTTGCATTTCACATATATACAGCATATCTCTGTTAGCCTGTGTTCTCATAGGTCAAGCACAAATAACCTATTCAGAATCCTGGATCTGCTGAAGAGTGGTATTGTAGTTGGGGAATAAGTAATTTCCTAGCATCTCCATCAAGCTTTTACTTGTCATATAATCTGAAAGACCAGAACCATATTTATCCAAGTTCATAACTCCCTCATAGCCTCCCTGTCCTGTGACGTGATGCTGTCACACCATACAGTCAAGATGCCACTATCACAACAGGTTTGTGTTCAGTCACTTTCTGAACTGTTTAAGGTTTTGCAAACTTTGCATGGCTTTTGCCGAGAAACCACTTTTAGTGCTGTTCTCTTTGAGCCACTGAGTTCAATCAGACATTAAAATCAAAGGAAAGTTTGAGATTGATTAATCAAGCAAGTTACAGAGGTTTCCTGCAAAAAAAAAAAAAATTCAGAATATCCAACTCTGGTAGAAAACCTGAGGGAAAAAGGAAACTAAAACCTGGACAAACTCATTTTTTAGCGTTCAAAGTAGAAATCATGTTTCTGGTCACTGCTAGTTACCATCACTTTGCCCGTACAATCAAACCCAACTGAAATACTTTAGTAAAGAAGGTTGCAGTATAACAGGACAGCTGTTCACCTTAAAAACAAGTGCCTGATGTTCTCATCTTGTGGGGCTTTGTCTGTATTCCCCATGATTGTGACTGCACCCAAAGCTGTTTGTTTGGCAAGTAGCTTAGCTTTCTAAAGAAATGAGGCTGATATGACAGCACACTGCATCCACCTGCAAGGTTTCCTTCTTCTCCCAGCAACTTTGGAAAGGCATGACACATTCATGAATATGAATAGAGCACTAGAGGGGAGCGACCAAAACGGTGCTCCTACTGAGAGGAAGGCAGGAAGAATTCAGCCCATTGTAGCCGTTTACAGTGTCAACAGCTAACCACCATACACACTTACAGGAAGCTTTGAATCAACCTTAATGGATATGGCCATTAGAGTCCCTCAGAAAGAACTGGAAGAGTTGGGCACAGGACAGAATTGTCATGAGAAGTGGAAGTAGCTGAGAAGGGGGTGGACTGCATATGGGTGGTACAGACCAGGAAGAAGCATGGCTTCTTTAGCTCCCTTAATCACTGAATAACTGGTTTTGCTCCCAGTCCATATAAATGATATGAGTTTCGTGGCCTGTGCTACTGCAGGAGGTGAGAGCTGACAAGGGTTCTTCCTCCTGTTAAAAGCCCATGAATTGTGGCTGTTTGTTCTTTTGCAGTTGCATAGGAGACAAAGCAAAACTAGATGATTTTGTATTAGACTAATCTTTGCTCTTACTTCTACAGCAGTGAGGGATGTTAGGTCAGAGCAAGTGTTTTACAGTCACTGCTTTTTCAGTTGCTCTAGAAGGCCTCACGTAGTGTACCTTAGCGACAGCATTCTTCGCTAAGGAAAGGCAATGCTAACACCATGATGTTAACCTTACTGGGGCTGACAGGCATGCCAGTTAGCAGCATATGTGATTTTGAGAGGAAGACAGCTGTTATCACTGGGAGGTGTATTGAGATTACCAAGATCTCCCCCAAACAGCCATCAGCCCATAAAGACTGTTGGCAGTCAAGCTTGAGTAGACAACTGAGTATTTGATACAGTAAGACAGACATAATAGATAAGGAATAATAAACCCTTAATTTAAAATACCACACAAACTACTTTTTTTCACTTTCAATTTTCCAGCTTTTTGTCTCACAACCAATCATGTTAATTATTAAAAATTGTGATATTTTAAGTAAAACTTCCCAGAACTACTAGCTGATAGGCAATATTAGGCACTGTTAATGGCTGCAAGTCTGTATACGTCCAGTCTGTGCCAAATGTAAATAAATTCAACTGATCCAAGTTGCAAATGTGAACATACATACTCTGACAAAGGAGAAACTTACAGAAAATCAGTATCTAGGATTTAAGAATTAGCCCCCCATACCTTTTAGAAAGTCTGTGCCAAGCTTAGCTGGATGTAGTTCCTCTGTCCACTGCCTTGCAATGTGTCTACAAATAAGATGTTCCCAGAAGGTAACTCAGCTCTTCATCAAATAAATAAGACTACAACCCTGCATCATGATTTGTGTTTCTGAAGGTTAAGGTTGGCTAACTGCATTGTCTTGCCAAATTTCTGGGCTGGCCTCAAGTCTCTGGAAGGAAAATTGCACTGCTGCTAAAGAAAAAGGCAAAGCAGTTCAGCATTAGGGTTTATTCCTGGCATTAACACAAACTCAAATCAAGTATTTCTTTCTTTGTGCCTCAACTTCCCTGCCTGTGAAAATTAAGCTAGTAGCTCCTTACCCATTCTCAAAGTGCTTAGAGAATTAATTTACATCTGAAGTGCTTTGAGCTTCTATGACAGGAATCATTACAGAAATATGAAATGTTCTTGTTATTTTTCCAGGGAAATAAAAGTATCCAGTCACTCAGCCAACTGGCAAGACACTTCAGATGTTTTTGACTGTGAATATCTCTGTTTTCCAGGCTTCAGAAGAGTATGTTCAACACCTGATAGCTAGGTTTGGTTTCCCTTCTCTAAAATGAATGATAGCTGTGTTTTTAAACTGAGATAAGGGGAAAGGGACAGTAAAGGATAATGGCAGCAGTTTGGGCTGTCTCTTTTGGCTTGGCCTCAGCCCTCTTATCTCACCTAATAGCAGAGTGAGTGCCAATGTTTATTTGGCCATTCTCATTCACCAGCTGCTCCTGTACCATGGTGTTTTTCTTCCCAGATGGCAGCACGATGTTCCATGATAAAGTTGACACAAAAAACAATGCAAAATTTGTCTAGGAGAGGTTCAGCAAGCATGAGAAAAACAGCTGATATCTTTCAGAGCTAGCCAAGTTGCCTGACCTTGATGCCAGGGTAATTATGGTCTGATTTGAACAGAGGGTAAGAAAAGAAAAGCCACTGCCAGATTAATCAGGTATGTTTCTGGAAGAGGAAAAAAAAAATATTAAAACTCCCCTGCACTTTTTGGCTCTGTGACAAAATCAATTGCTGCAATCTGAAAAAGCTCCCCAAAGTCCCATATATTAGCAGGTCTTGAGAACTATTACATGCTGGGTAATTAATGCCCTTCTAGATACATATTTTATTCAATTATACCGTGATCTCATTCAAAGGAACACAGAGATATAAACAGCTATATTTTTCCCGGGTTTTATATTTCATTTGTCAATATTTAGAAGCATTAAATAGAGATTTAATATTTAAATAATATTTGTTATTTTAAAAAATAAGTGTTCTCTCCATACTCCTAGTTAAATTATTACAGAAGAGATGTAATGAAATGGTTTGTTTTATTAATCTAATATCTCTGAAAGCAAGATATTTTTTCCCTACCAGACAGCACACACATGCATACAATACTTTTTGTCCTGCCTTAAGATCTAATGACTAAAATCCAATTACTTTAGTATTACACCTTTTTAATGATCCTTAAAAAAACAACCAAAAATACTACTTCACTTACATGCTGAACCCTACCAAAAAACTCCCTTTTACATCTTGCAATGGCAATACTTGCCAATATTTTTCTTTCTTGTGGATTTCCTATTTTCTTGTGTCCTATGTTCTGGACTTAAGTGATGTAATCATGTTGAATTCTGAATATCTATGTACATGTGAGGATCCAGCTGCAAGACTAGAATCTTCGATAATAGGTTCTGCAGGTAAGAAACAGCTGCTTCAGGCCAAATACTGAGCTTTCTTACCCACTCCATGGATCTCCTACTCACCAGCTGCTCCAGTTTGATGCTCACTAGCAAACAGGCACATGCACTCACGTGCCCTTCTGACAGGCACCCTGCACTAGTGGGTCACCCTGAATACCAACACTGTTGGATACCCCTGCCCAAACCCTGGGGCCCCTACTTGCTGGTTCCCTGCCAAGTTTGCTATGAAATTACACATGTGCACCCCGACATGTACCAAGTTTGGGGAAGACTCAAACACTTCTCCCTGCCTCCCTGGTGGCACTAGGCACATGGATTGTGACTCCAGCCACCAATGCTAAGAACCTTACTTAACTCATACTGGTTTCGCCAGTAGCTGGCACTCAGGACACACTGTTCTCATCCCAGTAGCTGGCAGTGAGGTTCCCCACTTGTTCTAGTTGCTGGCACCACAGGTGAGGGGCACCTACATCCCCAGTCTGACTCCAGCTGCTGGCAGCAAATCCACTTGAAGCCTGTTCCCCAAGAAGCTGCCCCTTGGCCCTTACAGCACACATACACTCATGAGGAACAGACTGAGATTACACAGAGATAGTTAAGAAAATATTTAACAGGAGAGGACATACTGCAGTGATTAGGTCCAGGGCTCAGTCAGACAAGTCTATGAGCAGCAATGATTCACATGTGGCAGGCCTCTTTCATACTCCTTTTGGTCTATTTCATCCTTTGCTCTTCCTCAGCTCCCTTTCTCTAAACATTACTACACAAATTCTGCAGTCCCATGGGAGCCTTCAAATATCCCACACCATCATGTTCAACTTGTTTCCTCCTCAGTTACAAGTTCCAGCTTGTCTCATTCAAATGTAATTCCTGAGAGATTCTTAATAGCTCGTCAATTAGTGACTGGAGAATTTTGGTTTTTGGTACTGCCTTGTTATCCCCTGCCTACAAGGTCTGTGTCTAAGTTATACCTTTTTGCATTGAAAGGTCCTTGACTGAATAACTAATCAAGCAGCTGCTCTCACCTTCCAAACACCCTTATGACAGCGACTTGCTTTCTTTTAAAGACAGACAGAATTTCCTACATGCTGCTTCAGTCTTCTTGAAACAGAGCCATTAATAGCTGCCCTGCTCTGTTTTTACGGGAATAAGAACCAAAAAAATTGGAACTACTAAAGCCAGAAAAATAAAATTAATGTTTTACTTAAATACTATGCAATTAAATCCAATTATTCTAATGATAATTCAGAGATCCTCACCAAATTTTCATATATTTTGGCCCAAATCCCTCAAATTCATGCTGTTAACCTCTTACACTTCACCTACAAGTCAATACTGAGGAATCCTGAAGAGGACTGGAGCAACAGGAAGCCTGCAGAAGGAGACAGCCCATGCTCTGCCAATCACTCCATGGGTGCTTTTCAGACAGCAGTGGAACAGTGCAGTGTTTCAGTTTCTGCTTGTGGCAGACTGCAGTTTAGTGGCTATAGACAGCACAGCTAAATGTGACAGTGCTCATGTTTGGTTCACATGTGGCACCTGAGCTAGGCATCTCTACGTGAAAAAATGTGACTTTCTCATTTGAGTTAAATAGACAGAATTTGTGTTGTGGAAATGATAGCAGTTACACAACTTCATCTGTAGCCTAGCCTTTATGAGAATGACAGAGAAACTTAGGCTGTGAGTACCTGTTTGCTTCTAGCTTCACCTCTGCCAGACAAAAAAATGGCAGTTCCCACCTGATTATCACTGCTGTCCCCTGATTACCCCTGTCTTCCTCAGATCTGCCAACTGAGCAGTCCTGTGCCAGAGCACTTCCCATTTCCATTAGAACAAGTCAGCCAATAGAGCTGTCCTGGTATATGATGGAGTCCTCATGCCAGTAATTTAGGCAATAGATCTGAGACAGGTAACATGCAATAAGAGATAATAATGAAGAGAGTGTAGAAATAGCACTCTTTGGCTGACACTGGGAAAAGATTGATTGCATCAGTGTAGATTACAGGAAGAGTTCATTTACCATGATGGCAAAGAGGATGACGTTATCTCAGTTGTGCTAAGGCTTTCAGCCTTGTATGGCTCAGAGGTAGGTATCGAAGTTATTGAGGCATTAGAAAGTTTCCAAAAGGTGCTTGGACAATAGTTCCCGATTCCTGACTTTCCAATTTACAGATTGCTTCCCAGGCTAGAAGTAATTATGTGGGAAAACTTCATGCTGTTTCTTTCGGTTTTCTCCAGTAACTTTCTTTGCAGTAATTGCCAACCAAAATGTAAAAATTACCCCATAAACCTCTAACATCCCCATACTGAGTTTTTGTGAAGATGACCAGCACAGATAGGTCACCGCAGAAATCACCATTCCTGGAATGTGACTTCTCTATCAGAAAAAAAAAGTTATTCCCTTTTCAGACACTTTCCTTACAACATTTGTATCATTAACTTTTACTTACAAGTTCTCTCATAAGAATCTGCAAAGCCATCTATGTAGGACCTGACTGGCCTAAATTTGAGACTGCCACCCAGTTACATACCACAATTACATACTACTTCAATTGCTAACACCTAAGTAAAATGATATGGATAGAAAACACTGAATATTTGCAGAAATCTGTGATTCTAGTACAGAGGTAGTCAATTAAAATACTGAAATCCTTGGATTATCACTAAAATCTGTGTATCTCCTTATACAATAAACAATGCACTGGTGAGAAAAAAAAGGCTAAATTCATCAGGTAGATTATGTTTTTTCTGTTCCATTCTGTTGTACAGCTTTTTGTTTGTGACATACAAGATATCAGATGCTTGACCAAAAAAAATCTCCCTTACACATTCTCTAGCCGCACTATTTCAGTTTAATGGTGATATAAGCCAACATTAACTTTTTTGCCACCTGAATATTTTAGCCAGACACTGTAAGCTTTTAATCTTGCATATCTTTATCAGTGGAAAAAAAAATAAAACAATAAAAGGTCAGTAGAGTAACTGAAGTGCAGTTTCAGACCATTTGACATATGACAGCCTTTCCTGGCTTGCTGGCCTCAAGGAGTGGTGTTTTACCACATGATAAAATGTACATCAGCTCCCTCTCTAAAAGCACATTCTTCTTTGGAGGGCTGACAAAGGCCACTTATCTTGTGCTATAATTCTGTCTGTGTCAGATTCATAAATGAAGTGGTATTTCACTCTAGACTGAGAGAGTTAGATGTACTTTCCTGGAGGAAAATCAAATATCCTAAGGCAATGAAAGAGTTAAGGTCATAGGATCTGCCAAGCATCATGATGTAATTCTTTGAGTCTACTAGTCTCAAAATGACTTAAGACTCTGGACAATGTCCTTTTTCTTGAGATTCCAACAAGATCAGAGGACTGTCTCTAAAGAAGATTAAGCAGTAGCTGACTTAATGAAAACTTGGTGCTAATTCAGGAAGTTATTCTAAGTTACTGTGGATTTCCTAGTTTCTCAATTCCTTACAATACAAATGACAATCTTCTAACTAATATTATAGCTTAGACCACATTTATACTTAAAAAACCCCACCATGTAAGAACAACTCTGTACTCAATTGGTCTATTCATCGGAGTGCCAAAAAAGTTTATTGCTTTTTCAAGGAATATTGTGCCTCACACATCATCAGAATTGTCAAGCAGGAACTAAAGGTAACTGGTGTGTTAAAATTCACCTAGTGAAATAACCTTTAAAGCCACATATAAAGCAAAGGCTTCAGTTTCTAGGCTGACACACATTTGTTTCACATGCACATTAAAAATTATTTTTTTTATCATACTCAAATTAATCACTGTTCTATTAAGTTCAGATATGTAACAAAGGCAATTCCCTTCTAAACAATATTTTGTTTTCCCTTTTCCTAGAAGACCCTTCCCAACTAGTATTGCATTAGTGCAATTTCTCATAAGATGTGCTAAGGAACAGAGTTCATATATAGAAATAATTACTTGTTTGTTATGTTTTTAAACTTTTTCTTTCATCCATAAATGCTCACTGTAAACTTAATATCTGATCTCACGTTTTGAAAGTAAAATCATTGATTATGCAAGCAGAAAGTTATTGTAAAGACAATTACAGATCCAGAAATATCTTCGGTATTTCTCTCAGCACCACATGGTGATTTTCTTTGTCCTAATTTTTATATCATCTCCACTTTGATTCTATGCAAAATGGCTTGCTTACCTTCTTTTTATTTCACATGAAACACCTAACTGGTCAGAGCTGCAAGTAATCTTTGACCCCTGTAGAAATCTCAAAAGTCTTGAAAGGTTCTCTTAGGCCAGCTCCTGAACATGTAACTCTCAACTCCTGGATGTTCCACAGCACAGAGTATATGCTCACAGAAACTTAATTCAGTTGTCAGAGATCAGGATTTCCAAGTTTTGGTAGTAATTACCTTTCTGAGCCCATACAGCAAAGTGAATGAGACATAACATCTGTTTTCTGGTTTCTTAAGTAAACTTGTATCGAGCGAATTCAATCATTGATTAACTGTTCAAATCAATGAGACATCACATTTTTCAAAGTCAGAAATTATTACAATTTCCATTGAGCCTATGATCTGATTAGAGCTGAGTGGAAAACAATTTTCTCAGACTGTTAAAATGTTTGAGATTTCAAGAATTTCCCCCAAACCAAGGAAATGTGTAACAGCCTCCCCAGGGGCTGGAACCCCCAATCTGCTGTATGGAATTTCAAACCCCTCCTACCCTTAATTCAAATCAAAGAATGTGGGTTTCCCACATCTTATTGATATCCAAACCACTAGGAGGTTAGCTATGACTCTGCTAGTTTTGATCTGAAATGGCATAGTGATGAGGATGGGTCATGACTGATGTGGGATCTGGAAAGCAGGATTGATTGAGGTTTTGGGGTGGAACAATACTAATTATTGGACAAGGAAATTCAAATCACTGTGCTCAATTAGTCCTTTCTCATCTCCCTACAGTAAAGTTGATTAAATCTTTGTGGAAAAGAAGGATTTGTGACAAGCCCATAATTTCTGAGCTATCTCTATTTTCTAGGAATTGTTCTTTCCCATCTTGAATGAAGTTTTCTGGAGATCGCTTTCTGATAAGTACACCTCATGTCTGGCTTTGGGAAACTCCTGCAATAAACACGTTCTGCTTCTGCAGGATGGTGCTGCATCTCCTTGATTTTGACGAGAGTAGATTAGAGAGGCAGAGCTGGGAGAATGGGGAAGGTTTACAAGTTGGATTGGAGGCTCAGGAATCCATAGATAGAAGAGTCTAGTGTGGAAAGACCAGGGACTAAGAGAGACATGGGATGTATAAAAGAATATTGTGAAGGATGTAGGGTAGGTTGGTAAAGGAGTGGGAGCAGTTTGGCATCAGAAAAACTTTGGAATCATTGCTTTGGCTGAGCATGTGAGATCTAAATTGGTGACACTGAGATGATACTAGGAAATACTGAGGATCTCTGGAGTCGTGATCCAGGATGGTTGGAGTTAAACGAGTGCTATTGTATTTGAATACCATCAGTCCTGATTTGAGACAAGGATGTATGAGATGTGATGATGCCTTCTCACTTTCATTTCATATCTGACACTGGAGACTATTAAGAATTTTCTATCCTCTGAAATATAAAAGGAAGCCTTTCTAGTTCATCAGGCTTTAACTTGTCAATTCTAGATTATTCCTCATTTCAGGGAAACAATTTCTAGACAGATACAGATTCGTCTGAAAAACTTCATGCTCCTCTTCACAGGAACATAGATCTTTGAAAAAGGCTAATGAGAAATGTGATTATAATTCTGATTGACCAAATTAAAAAAAATCACAGCAAGGGCATGTATGTTTAATAATTTTTCATTTTATGTTAGAACAAAACTTGTGACCAATTTTTTTCCTTTTTTCTTTTCATAGTTAGTTGCTGAAACACAACTCTTGGTCTCCAAGCAAGCAGTCCTATTATTCCCAGCTTTAAGGGCTGAACTGTTTGTTGGGAACACAGATCCACTAGTAATCACCACAGTCCAGAAAATCTTGCTAACCTCTGAACTTCAACCTTTCTAGAGTGTTCTTCAGTTCTGAAAAAGTATTTTTAAAATGCTAGTGTACTCATAAATAAGTATCTAGGTAGGCATCAGTAAATTCTCTTTATCAGAACTACCCCTTTTATTCTTTATTAGTTTCTGCTTTGCTCAAGGAACATTTAACTCTCCATCACATCCCCGACAGCATCATTATTTGTCTTTGCAGCTATTGTCCATACTATGGAATGGTCATGTTCAATATTTTCTGGTTTTACCTACCACAGGGCAACACTGACATATAATAGTCATCTCATTCTCTGCCTCATTAGCATGCAAAGCCAAGAAATATTTTCAAAATTGCCACAATACTAGCTACTTGGAAATGGTATGGTAAAAATCTTATAAATAATTTTTGTTTTAAAAAAGTGCTGCTGCACAGGCATAAAAGGTATTCAAGTTGCTTAATATAATTAAAATAACACTTCTTGCTTAGCCAACAATGATTTGTGACTATTACAAATTACTTCTGTCTCCTACCTACTTACAAAACTCTGCCTTTTTTGCTCCGTACTATCTGGCTTTTCATCACATTATGAATAATACATTTCATCCCACGTTATAGGAAATGTATTTACAAATGGAGTCTAACTCCATCATCAGATGTGCAGTTTGTAACTTCGCATTTTAGAATGAGCTAAATGATTGAGAACACTTGAAAGCAACTTTCATTATTGATGTTAGTCAGCCTGAATTTGCCTATCCTCTAAATCTGTCGACTTGAGCCAAGTACCAGGCTTTACTGTACTATTGACTTTTAAACAGTACTGACCATTGATTTAATTGGAGATTCCTGATTAAAAATTGATGTGACAGTGTGCCCTATTGCCCTCAGCCTCCACATAAACTGAGTACTGATGTTACATCTGCAAAGTTAGCCATTCATATTCAACCACTGCTCAGCTAGTTGTAGTCAACGTTGCAGTTCATGCTTTTAGAGAACACCAACAGCAATGAGCAGATACAAAGGCCATTCCTTTTATGATGAAGGGCTGGAAACCTGTTGTGAGCCATGTTCCCTTCCTAGTGAAATCTTCATACCTTTACCTGTTTGAAAAACATTGGTTCAAACATCCCTCACAGGAACAGAAATTGAAACTCAACAGGACTACCTGGTAAGGAAAAGCTGAATCATTTATCTCTTGAGCAGTGCTGATATGATCAAAGAAACAGAGGTTGACTTGTGTAGAAGGATAGATATTCTTCACAGATGTTCTTATAAAGACCAGTACAAAACTTGTAAAGGACTCCCTTGTAGTTTCTTGCTGTATTTGTTGAGCATGTACTTTCAGTACATCTTGTCTTTCTTGCAGTGACAATGTTCCATTCAATGGCAAAATTTAAAGAAAAAACCCACTGTCCTACTGATGCCTCCTAAATCAACAATTTCCATTGATTTTCTTAATGTACTTGGCAGAAAACACTTAAAAATGGCATTAACTACATCTGAGATTCACTCTCACACAGCACAAATTTGGAGTTTACTAGCAATAACTATGAATATATTTTAAAATATCATAATAGCATATATTACTGAGGAAGAAATGAGAAGTTAGACTCTTTGGTGTTTATAAGACAGGCTAAGGACTCAAAATAAAACCAAAAAAGGAACTGGCAGAAGGTTACACAGATCAGAGCGTTGCTCTAGAGAGACAGAAACATGAATAGAAATATTCTAGATATAGCCAGGTTGCACTACAAAGGTATCAGGTAAACTTACACAATCTCTACATTTGTACCTGTATATTCATAAAATAAATTATTCTGACCTTTTACTGTGTTGTAGATGTTGGAAACAGAACTTAGCTACAGTGTTGATACGCGAGTCCTCATGCTACAGAAAGCCATAGAGACAGCATGGCATAACTATAACGTTCAATTCAGCAGATATTCTGTGAATTAAAATTCTGCTTTCATTACACATATGCATTCCAGGTATATTGTCTTTAAGCATGTACACTTCTTGAAGCATCACAATCAAAACCAAATACAATGCAATGGCAAAGCATGAACTGATTGTACATACGAGATTAATACTGCATTTCACATGAAGTCTTATTAGATGGTGTACTTCAATGTTTCTTCTGTGGGCAAATTCCATTTATATAACATTCATCATAGGGTTCCTCTAATTTGGAGATTTGTGCTTCCCCAAAATGTCGTTTTAAAAAACAAAGCCTGTCTGCAATTCCTGCGGTATTCCAAAAGAGGGCACCTAAAGCTTTCAGGATAAAGTCCGGGGAAATCTGCCAGAACTTGGATTACTTTCCAGCGATATTTTATAAATCTTCTCCCACTTTACAGCAAACTAAGCAGAAATACAAAGTCTGTCACTAGACAATGAGATATAACATGCAAAAAGTATATAGTAACTTTTAAGAGAAAATGACATTTCAATACATTTGCATATCCACATTATTCATAGCATATGCAGCCAGGGAAACTGATCGCCCAGTTAGATTTCCTAGTCATGTCCTTTTCGAATGAGATTTGTTTTAGAAGAATATCCTACCTTAACATTAGAATTGCCAATGTTTACAGACTAAACAATGCATTTAAATAATTTCAGTGACTTTACCTTCATTATTGAAAAGACATCTAAAATGCCTAACTCATTTTTTGTGTCAAGTTCTTACTGTTGGGTAGCCCTGTTACCTTTCAAGTATTGGCTCCTGTTATTGATTGTTGATAATTAAATCAAAATCAAGCCCACAATAAGGTTGAACTTCTTTAAAGCAATATCTGGCTTGGCCTAGTGTATCTAGTACCTGAAAAGAACAAAGAGTGTATCTTCCTTTTGTTGCTTCATTATTTGCCTATAGTTGAACCTTAGATATAGTGCTTCAATTGACTTGTTTACAAGATGGAACTTGTTTTAGAAATTCTTTGGAACCCCTAAGCAGAAAGCCTTTATGAGAGAACACCAAACATACAAAATTGTTTGTTGCTTTGTATCTTCTGAATTGCTGTCTTTTGCAAAGTCTCACTGGAAAGTCATGCTACCATTTAGGTATTCTTGGGAGGGTTATAAACTATTTTCCTTTTCCAGAAGGGAAAAACATTACTAATAAAACAAGAAGATTCTGTTCATATGTCCACCATAACCCTGGCATTTGTTTAAGTGCCTATATCTACACTTTTGAACCGCAGAAATGCCTCATCCTTTCTTAAATCTCTAGTTCACTTAAAAGTTGAGCTCCAGGCCTTGAATTCCAGTCTTCTACAATATCTTGACAAGCAAGCAAAGCCAGAGGCTTACTCACTCCATGTTGTGTCATAAGGATAACAAAAGAGCATCAAGAGTCAAACCCTAAACAGGAGCATTTCCTAGTCAGGCTGTGTGTATGCATGAGCAGTTCAGGAATCCGAACTTCAGACCCTATTTCACTGGCCACCTCATATCCAAATGCCCCAGTCTTATAAGTAAGATCCACATTCCTGTCTTCCCTTTGCAGACATCAGCCAGAGTTTGACTGATTACTTTTGATTTTCTTACATCTAACTTTATACCTATTCACAGCTACTTTCTTGTCTGCTTGTTCAAAACCAAATACAAATCATGAAATGGGCTTTTATGAACAGATTCTAAAAAATGCTGGTGGCAAATAGCTTTGTGTATTCTCCCAACCTGGCATGTAAATCAGCAAAGCCAACCACTTACTGCCCTTACAAACACCCTCCTGTGTCCATTTAGGAACATCAGTATCTCCACCTCACAACTTACCTATGTTAATACAATACAGAAAGTGTAAAGCATGGAATAAGAAGTACAAGCAAATACGCACTTTATGAAAATGATAAAATTCACCAGAAGTAATTGGTGGCAGGAGACAGAAAAGATGACTGAGCACCATAGCTGTGCATTCTTCTTCCTAGCAGAGAGGAGTGGACTGCCTGGAGTCAGCACAGCACCATGCACATGTATAGCTATGTAATTGCAGTTATCACTACTGTGGAGTCAGGCTTAAACATGACAGGCTGTGTGATGTGCCCACAAGTTTTAGCTTGCTAACAGAAAGTAAATTGTAGAGCTGTATATCTTGCCCTTGCACAGAGACAGCAAAGGGCTTGCTTCAGAGGAGGAATTAGGTACAGGCTCTTGAAAACAGACCTTTCTTGAGTCAGATTCCAAACTTTGATAAGATTCAATAATTGCCTTGTGAAAGTCCTGCCTTTGATGAGTTTCAGCAATTATTTTGTTATCTGCCTGTCTGCACTACATATTTTCCTATTATATAAGAACAAGAACACTTGAATCATAGATTACTTTAAGCCACGTAGAAAACTTGTTTGAAGTGCAACAGTTTCATTTTCAGCAATGTATGTTAGAATAGCAAACATTTGCAATACGTAAGTTCTTTATATTGATACAGCCATTAACTACAATAATTTGCATTTAGCAGAAAACCTCAGTTGTAAGTAGCTTTTCACTAACTGCTCTACCTGGAGAGTGGAAAGGTATTTCAAATGGTTACCCTTCCCAGACATGTTTATTTCAGATGCAAAAGTGCAGAACATCCGAATCCCAGGTAAAAAAATGAAACCAAGAAAAAGACTTTCTTTTCCACTTGTCTTTAATACATATATGTGTATATATTAGAAAACAAGTGCAAAGTAAATATTCAACTGTAGCTTTAGCATAGCTTTTTAAATCTCTCACCACTCACTTCTTAAATTGACTTCCCATGCCTGCCTTATGAGTAACAGAAAATAGACTTCCAACTGTAAAGATGTGAAATTTAATCCCCCATTTTTAATCCCTCTGTTCTTTAGACTGTGATTAGTGCTAACATACTGCATGATGGGGAATGCAAGAAAGAAAATATTTTTCACCCTCTTAAATAATATCCTTCACTGAACCAGACTTTGTCCCCTAAGTATCAAGCAAGAACTGCAAAAGGACAGAGCAGAGTGGTCTGGAACACATGCAATTAGAAAAGGGGAATGAAAGTCCAATTACTTTTGACATATATAATTTCACATTTCTTGAGCATTTTTACTGTTATTTTTCTGCATCTTAAGGGTTTGTCTGCTGGATACTGCTATGGGTTTTGATTTATTTTTTTAAAGTCATTCAAGAATCTCTGAAGGTATTTCCTAAAGTTGCAACAATAATTTTGCTTAGTTAACCTTAACATCTTATGTGGATTATACAGTTGCATTCAGTAAAGAAGCTTTGAGTGAAAGAAAATGTGGAAATAGATATTAAGAATAAAATATTCTGTTACTACTGCTCCTAGATACATTCAGAGAAAAAAATCTCCTTATTACTGCCTATATAACTCCTGGTTTACATGCTATCATTTTTTGTTTCCTTTCAGTGCCAGTGTCTTTTGCAGGTAACCGAATACTGCATGCCCTGGGAATTCACACACTGAAATCTGGGCTACTGCACAGGCTCCAGTCTTGACCATCTCATTTTTCAGATACTGGAATAAAAAGAATTTTTTCATTTGGGTTACCTGAAATCTAGATTATGTGCACAGACCTAAATGGAGCAGAACAGAGGGAGGAGCGTAGGAGGGTTGCAGGGAATGTATGCCTTTCAACAGTGCCAGGGAGTGCATATATAGTGGTGCAACATGCTCAAACATATGGGCCTACATTTGGGTGCATCTGTTTTGGGTGCCCAAGCTGAGAGACCCAGAAAGCTGAAACTTCAGCAGACCTTGGGAACTAGCCTCTGAAAAATCAGACCTTTTTATGCTGTCTCAACTTCTGCTTATAAAAGTAGACATCAATAATCACCAGTCAGGTTTCAAAATATACACTGGAGAATATTCTCCACTCTGGACTTTGAAAAATAAGTTAGTGGAAAATCAGAGGTTAGAGTTCTAGGTTTTATTTGCAGCTGACCCAAAACCTGAAAAGAAATCCTTGCTAACTGGAACAGCTGAATCTCAAAGGTTAACCTGGCTTTGCTTTGTACACTGCAGAGGACTGTCCTACACATCAAGGGACAGATCTAGAGGAATGTTTAATGTTTTCTTTGCTAGTTTTGATTACCTCTAAAAAAATGCTCAAGATAAAAACTTTCTCCCTTGCAAGCCTTCACATATGTTAATGAAACTAGTGTATAAATCACAATAAAATAAACTAGAATACAACTCTAAAAAAAATATGCATGATCCTGAGTAACTGTCCGAATAACTTGCAAATACAGCCACATACAACAGCTCAAGTACTATAAAAGTGTTCTAGATTTTTCCTCAGTGATGTGTATTCAATATAAATTAGTTTGATATGAAAAATAAAATGACAGCTTTAGCTAGATTCAGGATTTCTTTTCCACAAGTTCAGTTCTTTGATCAAAAACTACAGTAGATTGAAGTTTTGCTATTGTCAACATATTGTACATACACAGCATGTTTATTTTTGTGCACTTTTAATGTATTTAACCTTAATGTCTGCTTCTTTAAAGCAAAGAAACTGTGGCTCAGCATCTTGAATTGTCAAAGCAACCTATTGCAGATTTCTTTTTATAGATGAAAAGAAGCGTCCAGATGATGAATGTTATTCACAAGGTGATTTCTGTGGCAGTCACATCATGTCTCAAAGTACACATGCTTGAATAAATAGAAACTACTAAACTTGTGCTGACATGTAAAACTTTTTCCATGGCATATGAACCTTTGTGTCACCTAAGGAGATTCAGATGGAGCTCTTCCTAAAAATGCAACTTTTTATTTGCTTTTAAAATTGTTTTTTAATATCACTTTGCTGAATAGGCCAAAAGTGAGATATTCCTCTCCCCCATGAGACCCTGAAGTTTAACATTAGAAGTAGTTTTGTGACAGTCTAGTAAACCTTTAATGAGATTTCTTTTTGTGACAGACAGATGTAAATGTATCCCTCTAATCCTATCCTTTCAGGTCTTTGTCTGCAGATGAATGTTAATAATTAGTAGTTGCGTTCCCCCCCTCCTTCCGTCATAAAATTGTATTCTTCATAAATTCATCGTCTTTTTTTTGTTTTCTCAAAGTACCAGCAGCCCTGACAGCCTCCCTTTGTTCTTATGTTTATAAATAATTTATAATGTAGAAATATCTCTTCTTAGTCTTAAAAAATAAACTAATGGTTGAACATAACATACTGCCAGGAGCAGATCTACCACTAGCTTTAGAAAGAAAAAAAAGAGGGAAAAAGCTTTATGCTTAACAAAGAGAAGGAAGGAACATCACATGGAAATCCATTTATCCAAGTGAACACTGATTTTTGTTTGCAGATGCTAAATGCATCTGAGCTACCCTCATCTTCTGCTTCTTTTCCAGACTATGCACTTCAATTCACTCCATAAAAACACAGCTTCTTTTAAATGTTCTGAACATACAAAGGGCTACAGTATGGACTAAGTTATCAGCATAAATGTGTTTCTGCTGGTGTAGGTAATTCCCTCGAGGAGTATGCTAGGCCTTATGCTGAGACTTCATTGATGATTACTGTACATGTTGTAGACATACTGCTAGAGAAAATCAAGCATCTAGCCAAGACATTCAGTCTATAGTAAACTACATACAGCCCAGTTGCTGGTGTTGGGATTTTCACAAGAATTCTGAACACTGTACTACAGTGGCAGATACTTTGTTATGAACAGTTGCACATGCAATCTCAAACTACAAAGAACAAGCACTTAAATTAGCACTGAGGTACACTGAGTTTCAATGCCTACTGAACACCAAGGAGCGATCCCATTTCCAAATGTTTTTGTGGCTCTGTTATTGTTTTATGCAGTCACAGCAGGAACAGCATCCACATAAAAGACTGGAATTATTGTTAAGGTAAATATAACTCAATTTGATATTATGCTATCTAGCTAAGTTCTACAGAGAAATCTTTATTTTGCTGTAGCTTAGCATATGTCAAAGGAGATGGCTTAAAAGTCACTACATGATATACTGAAAATATATTCAAGTCTTTATAAATAACAGTCCTAACATGCAATTTAGATAGGGATCTCAGCATTACCTCACATCAACTGCTAGGATCTTTTAAAAAAAGACAAAGTACTATTATCTCCTGCCTCTGAATGCTCCCTATCACAGTGACAGTAGTCAGTCAATGGTTTACTACCAAACTGCTACATGGCAGCATCCCTGTATGCAGGGGAACTCCAATGAAGACTCCATAATTACACACAAGCAAGTAATTTGGATGCTACTTTGTTTTAAAGGAAGTGAGTGTAGCTCTATTTTAACATACTCTTTTAAATTCCCCACCAGGCACTAATTCCAGTGTCCTCTGCACACAACATACGATATCACCTACTCTTCAAGCATATTATGACAAGTAACTATGATTGAATCAACAGCACTATGTAATTTAGGGATAGGAAGTGAGTGGAAAAGAATACCTTACCCAAGCCACATACCATAGAAGATGGGGAATTTAGGCAGATATGCAACACAGATGTAGGAATAGTTTTGACCTAAAGGGCTCAGCTTTGGATCTAGTAATTTAAAGGAGGGTTGGAGCCAAGATTTTAGTTTGATTTTGCAAGAACCAGACCAGCTGCCCTTTGTAAATTATTTATTCTTGCTTTTGGCTCGTTTCTGACTTCAGAGGGTGGAATGAGTTTTGGCCAGAAAGAACACTCATGCAAAATCTTTTGAAATAACTAGCTCAGGAGCTTTCTGAATAAAAGACATCACTCCCAGGAGCTCAGACATGAATCTGCTTGCACAAAAATAGCTTGGAAAGAGCAAGTTTATATCTCTATCAGGTACCCAAAATCATTCTGGACCCCCTTTTTAGGAGTTTGATCTTCTAATCCTCTACCTTTTCTCATCTCTTGCCTTTAACACCACATAACAGGATTCTGAGCTTCTGCTAAAATACATTGTGATAGTCCGTAAATCTCTGCTGAGATTGCTGCTGCCTTCAGATCTTACAGGGTGTGATGCAGGGATTCAATGTTTTTCAGGAACTGTACAATTCAGAATGGAATACTGCTTGAAAATCCCTGGGTGTACACGTTGTAAAGAAAGCAGGAACACAGATCTAAAACAGAGCATACATCAAGACCAGAATTTCATCCAAAGGTAGCATGCTTATGAAGAGACATTTGAAAGCTCAGTGCAATCTTTTAAAGGAAACCTTTCAGGTTCCTGAGGGTTGCTCACGAGTAAGAGAAACTAGTGTCATGGGAAGGGAGGATGAGGTTGAAGGCAATGAAACATTTGATTGGAAAGAAGAGGAAAACAGAAGCAGGGAGGAGTACGAGAGACAGGTATAAAAGCATCTCAGACAGCCATTTGACAATGGTACCTTCATATTTTCAATGTTGTGTTGCTAGCACAGAAGTTAACCCTTAAATGCTTTTGCATTTTTCTGAAAGCAATCTTCAACCTATCGCATCTTCACAGTGAAACATTTGTCTAATGATGCTGACGTGTTACCTTTCACATTTTAACTCATCTTTCATGACTATATAAGACATCATAGCTACAACACTACTTTTTCTTGATTAAATCATTCGCCTGTTCTGCTGTTACACCAGTAAAAACATTTCCAAATGTATTCATAAACTATTCCACTCTGTTCTGTTCCACTCCAAAGTTTAGCACGAATAAACACTCCAAAACCCTAATGCCTGGCAAAGAGATCAGAACCCAAACATGTAGCCAGATCTCTTTTTTTTTGGTAAGATTATAAAATGGGCTAATCAAAACTTTGGCTGTAACACACCTGATTTTTGTTGGTTTCAATACCTTATCAAAAATTTTTCAACTGAGACCCTCGGCCACCTATAACAATGTATCTTTATAGCACAGAAACTGTCTGGTTCCCTGGTGTTAAGAAAATACAGTGTACAAAAGCTTTAAGCTTTAAACCTTGCGTGATTATTATGATAGCAGGAGGTGTCAGGTGGAGACAAAGACACACAGATAGAATTGATTTGAGGCACATGATCAGAAAATAACGGTGATGTGATCACATTACTTATAGCGTATGCAGCAGCTGTACAATTCTGCATGGCAGCCTCCATCACACCCTTCACAAAAAAAAAGATTCCAAGTAAATGATGGGTGAATACAGAATAAATTGTATGACAAGACACTTTCTTTTTTTGTTAAATATATAAATCAGGAGCAGTTATGAATTGATATTAATTAAAATAATGTATTTGCTTTCTTTCAACAGTTATGTCAGCCTCATTAAAAACCGAGTGCTAAATCTTCATTAGATTTTTCAATATTAAAATACTTCCATGAAATATAAATTAACATTTAACTTGTTGCTGGTCAAAGTAAGAAAAGGGAGGGGGGGGAACCATTGGGATGAAATCCTGACCCAGTTAAATCAATGAGACTTTTGTTTCAGTCAGTGGGGCCAAATAAATCCCTCCCTGTTGGCAACAAGAGGCAATAGCTTTAAATCTGACACAGAAGCAAGTCTCAGGAAGTATTCTGTTTCAGTCTATATTCCTGACTCGCATGACAATGGTTAAAATTTTCAAAGTATCCTTGGTGACATGGATGGAATCTATGTCCCAACCAGAATAAAAAAGTTTAGATTCCTGGGTAGCTTCAGCAAGGTTTTAGGAAACCTTACCATGTGCCTTGAATTTGAACAATTCTACCTTGTGAAAAGACACAGTGGCATTCTCCCTAGTACAATGTAAAATCTACTTTTCAGTAGATGAAACCTGCAAAGCAACCAAGTAGTTCTTATGTGAATGCTGTAATTTATATCAGACAGCAGGCTGTCACTGTTACGCATCTGGAGAGACAAACCCTGTCTGATGAACACCACAGAGCACTGAGAAGTGAACAACTGTGCCTCAGAGCTCTGTGTCGTGAATCTTCCCAGGTCTCAGCTCACTACGCAGCTTGTGCAAGATTTCCCAGTGGACATGAAGTTTAGGAAAATGGATCAGAAAGGGAGAGAAGCTGAACAGCTTCAATCTAGTTGAAGGAAACTACCATAATGTGCATATTCAGTCACAGCTGTGATCAGTGACCCCCTTACTTCTGCAATAGCTGCAGTCTTGAATGAGATCAAACCTACCTGGAATGGCTGGAAAACTAACCGAGAATCCTTTGAAATGGCTTAGATGCCTTTCAGATGTATTCTGCTAGCTGAGGCAGCTTGTAAGATGTTTGTGTTTCAAAGAGAAAGGAGATCTTACAATTATGCTTTATCTGACTGTAGCTTGTTTGGAAATGGGAAGAGCTGCTGCTCTCCTCTCTGGGCTTCTGCATCACCAAGCCACAAGGTGGTGGTATGGTGTCACTTTTTTTTTTTAAACAACAACAAAAAGAGGTTTTGTTTAATGAGCTTGAACTCACAAGCCTGCTCATCTAGTGAACTGTGACTTTTCAAATACCAACCTATTAATGTCAAAGGCAATACTGGAGGGAACAGTTCTGTTTGATTTAAAAAATACAGACAATGTGAAGTCCACTATGCTCCAATATCTATCACCTATGGGGCTCCATTCATGCCTAATGCTTTATTCAAGCTAAGACCTAGTTTTTATATATCAGATTAATACGTATCTACAGCTTTGCACCTTTCTATTTTGATTTTTTTATTATCAGGGCTCGCCGGGGCCATTTTCATTCCCTTACTATAGCATCTGCAAGCAGGTGGATTAGAGATAACTCTCATTGTGCTTTGTTTTCTCCTGACACTGTCATTAATCATTCCTTAAGCCACACTTCAACTTATAGTAATCAGGACTGGCTGTTCCCGAGCTGCTCAAGAATTGCCTTTCACAATGTAATGTGAAATTGGAAGCGAATGGCTGAAGCCAGACGCTTCTTCTGCATTCCCCATCTATCTCATCATTTAGGTATTTATCCATCTCAGGCTTGTACAGGGAGCATCTCTCTCCTTCCCATGAGGACACAGATTGCAACAGAGGATCAGATTTGTTACCCAGGCTTTGGGCTTTGATTGTCCTCTTATAAGTTTGGGATTAAAGTGAAATTTCCCACAGGGCTATGCAGGATTTGCTAGCATTTAACTGTTTAACCTGGCTGTTTGTGAATGAGAATCCTGTGGTCAACTATTCCATAGAGAATATTATGGTAAGCCAGCTCTGAATGGCAGACATTTCGGTAAATTCCTGTAAAGACTGCTACAGTTGATTCCAATTAAGTTCATACCTGATAACAATTGTTTTCTTGTACATGATGAACGGTAATCTTTTGATAAAAAACAATTGTCTAGTCTCTTGTGAAATACTCATGTCAGCTGCAGAATAAATGCAGACCTTCAAAAAGTTGCAGTTGTCTGTCTGTGCTTTTAGAATCACCATGCATTAATTTGTCTTGAACTAGGTCATATCTCTCACTACATAGAAGAGCTGTATTCCCTTCTATCTTATCCAATTTTAGTAATAAGTATAAGCTAATAATATCTGCAGTAGCATGGCAGTGGAATGGACAAACATTTTAAACAAACCACACTTGATGTATTAATAAAGACAAATTGATGGTTCTGGAAAGCATACTGTTAAATATGTAGCCAAAACAGATGTATTTTTCCTGGCATTTGATGTGATTCTTGCACAAAGGAAAGTACCTATAATGTGCTATTCTCTACAAAACTGAAAGCAAGGGGGAAAATTTTCAGTCCACATTATCTATCTTTTAGTCTTAGCTTTAGAGCCATTTAAGGAAAAAGATTTTAAAACAAGTCAAAATCATTTTGTTATCTAGTTTAAAAAGACTGTATGCTCAACCACTGTATATATATTCTATTTAATGTGGATGTGTTTTTAAAATGCCTAGGAGGATAGTGCTCATTTCATGTGCTTCTCCAAGAGAGACATAACACCCAAGCAACTGAAGTACGTAATTTAACAAAACATTTTAGCTTGCAGTGAAATCAGTTCCCTTGGAGGGAATGGACTGAATCATTAAACTCAATTTTAACCCCACTCCCTGAGAAATTTTTATATCTTATCCAAAATTTTGCTTTTCGTTTTTTTCTTTGTTGGCTAAAAATGTACTAAATTTCCAAAATAAGCTTTCATGGGGTTTAGTTTGGGGGGAAAAAAAAAACCACAGAAAAATTTTTATCCTTTTAAAAATAGAGTAACTCAGAGACCTCAAGGGAAAGGCTCACAGATATTATCAATTACAAACTGATAAATTCTAATGCAGGCTGGAATTAACAAATATCAAAGACAACATATTCATTTTTTTCTTCACCATTCAACTATTCTGCGTTATGAACCTGCAGTTATGACATTGATCTTGTACTAACCAGTGTCTCAGTGGAAAGGAACAGTGTTTGGTTGCATAATGGTACCTGTAAAATCCTCGCTGGCTCAGTGCAAATCACTAAATATCTTTGCTATCATTTAGTGTTTCTCTCATAGCATTAAATGATTACTGAAAAGGTGTAAGCAATCCCTTCTATTTATTTGAAATATCCTCTAGATTCACATGAGTAATTTTCAGCTGTGTATAATGCTCCCAAAGTAACCTCTTCATTTCCATTGTTTTAGTGTGAAATCATTTCCTCAGGAGATAATTAGAGTTGCTCCATTTATTACATTAAATGATTAGCATGCACTTGATTCAGTATATTTTCCTTTATTGCTGATGACTCTTAAATATGGGCCTACATTTTTAAAGGATAAATTAAGATTATCTTGACATTCTGTGGCTGCCTGAGCAGCAAAACAAGAGAGACTTTCTTTTCCAGATACACACAGGTGTATGTTGAACAATGCACATTAGCTGAGGGGCTCCTGTTCACCTGAACATCCCACCTGACTCAACTTAAAGACCAGTAACAATGTTTGGAGGCAAAATGAGACTCTAAGTGTACCAAAACTAATATTGCTTTTTTTGCATATCTAGTGTCATGGGATCAGAATCCCAGCATCTCAGTTGAAGCACCTATTTTCTGAGCAACCAGCATTTTCTTCCAAATCTATATAAAATTATTTCTTATGGTGGCAGACTTGCACTTTTATATTATATGAGTTAATCTAAATGAAGAACAAAAGAGCTTTACTATATGCTAACAAGTAAGTTATCATCCACTGGTTTATGAAAATAAATTGCCCTAGAACTGGTGAAAATATATCACAATTAATAGTCCCTATTAAAACCAAGTAAGACTTAATGTGAAGTTAGAGCTACTGCTTCAAGACTTCCTTTTAAGAATCAAAGAGCCTCTGGATGCAAAGCACATCAGCTGGAGGTCTGAGTTGTGACCAGATATTTGCATAACTAACATCATGACAAGGTGTCCCACAGCAGATGCCAAGACTGACCTGGAAGTGGTGGATACCGACTGTGACAGAAGTCAGCAGAATAAAAAGGGCTCCATTTTCACAAGAGCATGCCATGTCATTCCCAAAAGAACACCAAGGAGATATTTTACTGGGTTTGAAAGCTTGGTCCATTGGAGTTAAATAACCAACAGCACTCCAACTACATTAGTGGACATGGAACTGATGTCATTATTACCAGATACATTCCCTTGTGATGGGATACATTCACCTGTTCCCCATTTCTCAAATTTCACTATAGCCCAAAGACTCCTTACTCACTCAGGCAATTTAAATTCAAGTGTTTAGTATCTCTAAAATGTAATTTATTAGAGGTTTTAATGGCAATGATTCTTTTTATTCCCTCAGTGAGCTTTTATTCAAGTATTTACCTTTTGAAGAGGATACTTATTGGTGAGCCCAGAGAATGCATCTCATGTTTTAGCTGGAAAGCTAGCTTGTTTATGGTTTTAGTGAGGAAATTCATACACAGGCAAAAGAATACGCAAACCATGACTGTATATAATATGAAAGAGTAGATATAATGCAAAACTTCAGAAAAGCCACACAGTATTATAAACACTCCATAAGTGTGTAATGCAGTATTAAAAAAAAAATCATAAAACCATATCTTACATCAGAAAATAATACTCTAAATGAAGTGCCCATTACTAGAAAGACACAATGTATATTTTTTTATCTTATTCACTAGTAAAACATACAAATCTAATCATTCTACTGGCCTATTTTCATCCAAAACACCCCACTTGAGAATATTTCTGGCATTTAGAACAAATTACTCTAAGTAAAAGAAATATCTCTCCATCAGTTCCTAAGCAGTGGTCACATGGCATGAACAGGAAGCAGACATATTTAGGACACTAGATTTCACCAAATGCAATAAATAGCACCCTAATATGCAGTGCTACTATAATTTCATATAGCACTTATCTACATTTAGCCTGTATCTGGGGCTAAACTGCAGCAGTTGCTCTACCACCCAATGACCCCTCCCCAGCTGAGAAGGGGAACGGGGGGGAAAAATGGAGAAGCCCCATGGATTGAAATAGATTTAATGAAATAACAAAACTAATACAATCACAAAGAAAGTATACAAGCTTATACTCACTCAGGTCCTTGGGATCAGCAGAAGGAGAAGGAGACCAAAACAGAAGACCCCCAGAAAAGAAAGCTGTTAGTAAACTCCCTCCTTTTATAATGAGCATGATATAGTGGTATGGGATACACGTGTGAGTCAGTTTGGGGCAGCTGCCTTGATTGGATCTCCCATCTGACTCAGGGCTACTCATGGCCTGCCTGCATGGCTGGGCTGGGGGGCTGCTCCTGGGAAACTGGGACAGCACTGCTGCATGGAAACAGCAATGGATCACAGCGTTTTGTATCATTGCTCCATATATTTAGAAAGAAAAATATTTCCTCATTTTGTTTCTTTGCTGATCCTCATTTAGGCCAGATTCTTACCAGTATTTAAGCAGCACCTTGGCTGCAGTGTGGTCACATGGCACTGCAGGCAGACTTCCTAAATTTAACTTTAAAAATCTAGGACAACACATAATATGATTGTTTGTTGGGCAAAGGCAAGAAGAGTGTGGACACCAGCTAGAATTAAGCCCAAACAGAGAACAGACCTCTGTCCCTAAGTGAAAATTGAGCAAACTCAGCCTCTTTCAGCCAAACGCTTACAACACATGAGTGTGCCCCAGTAAAAAGCCCCAGACATAAACAGGAGGTTAGATGAACTGGAACTTAGAGATTGCTTATGCTCTTATTAAAGTTATAAATGTCACACTTTCTTCTCCTTCAGTGATACTGGATCAGGACCATCATAACTAACAATGAAAGACTGCTCACCTTATCAACAGCAAGTAATCCCATTTACTAGCCCCAGGTCTAGTATATGATGTAGGCACATTTATCCTTAAAAACTTACTTGAGCAATATAAAAGCACACCATTAAATAATAGCACTACTATAGGCATATTATACTAAAAGTGCCATAATGTTGTTTGTATATGACAGGCATTTTCAGTATAAGAATGCTGAAATTCCACACTGATGTCATTAAAGCATAAATGACACACTACCAAAAGATGGAGATACTAATGTATGGTGGTTAAAACTACACTTCTTTCTAAGTTTTAGAGTATTTTTAATAGCTTTAAAGCAGATTTTTCCTAGATGAAGTTATAACAATACCAACAGCAGTGGCGTGAAAGGTTACAATGGATGAACACCATCTCTCTCAAACATTTATTCCATTTAAGTAAAAATACCTGATAGAGAGCATTTCTATTATTCACGAGAAATCATGAAATATAATGGTTCCTAGCACTCTTTTGTAATAGCTTATTTAAATACTTGGGGCTGCAATTCAGATTCCCACTTTGTTCAGACTTCACAGAAATACTTCTTACAATTGATCACATTTTTATTCTTTATTGTATTCTAAATAGCCTCTGATTTTTCAGAACCTAAGACTAAAAATTAGGTTTGCAGAAGTGAAAAGTACAGTCTTGAAAAAAAAACCAACCACCCTATACACTTTTCATAACTGAGGAACAGCAACTACAAAATTGAACAAAAAATCTATGCTATGAATCATTTTGTTTACAGAACTCCTTTAAGGAATTACTACTGAAGTCTAAATGGAGCTTGATGGGGCTTTTCTAAACCCCTAAAATCTGAAATGACCTGAAGATATAAAGAATGCTTGACTTTGGATTTGTTTGTTTGTAGCATTTTCTTCAGTGCTTCGAGCTCAGACTATAGTAGTTTACACAAAATTAAGAAACCCAGTCTGATAAGGAGTTACTAAAATTCTATCCATCATCTGAAGTTTATTTATTGTCAAAAAAAGGAATTTAAATGAGGAAGTAGGAGAAGATCTTTGTTTATGATGACATTTGATATCAATGGTTTATAGATGCTATGTTCCAACTTTTCTCAAATTATTTAAGAACTTCTAATGTATTTATTATGAGTCCAGGGTAATCTCTCAGCTGATGTAAAATAGTACAAAGTCAACAGAGCTGTTGACTTACATTAGCTGAGGATAAAGCCATTTTTTTCAGAATAAAATGCTGGTAGTTATTTTCATTTCAGGAGAACTAAACTTTTATCTAAAGTGCAAATAGAAAGGATAATATATAAACAAAGAAGCAAAATTATATTTGAACTAAATCCCTGTAAATTTACATTCAAATGGTAAGACTGTGGAAGATATGATGACTTATGTTGGATGTGCTATCTTTTCTCCACCACATTTTGCCACGGTAAAATGGCATACTTAGGTAGCATTCCTTACTTATTTTAAGAAAAAAACTAAAATAAATGGCACTATGCTATGATGACGGACTATTAATAGCTTCTGTTCTGAAATAAACCACTAAATTATATAAATTCATACAAAGTTGTGAGTTTCTTACAAGGCTTGTTCTTTACCTGAGTATAAGAATCTTTGGAGTATTACAATATGCAAATGAGGGCATACACATTTTTTAAAGTATATATTAGCTAAATGATAAACATAAGCACGTATCTCAGGAGCATATAAACTCAAAAAAAATACCCCATCTCCTAACTTTCAGCTCATTCCAAAATGGTTTAATATGATAAACTTCATACGGCAAAAGTATTATCAGGCTACAGCACGGGACTCTCAGAGCAGTCAACAGTGCTCTTTTTAATATCGTTCCCATTTGCATTTTAAATAACCAAATGGTTTTCAGGCATTTAATAGAAAAACATTTTTTTAAATTAATACCAAGAGACATTTGTAAACAGCAGCACAAATTGCTCCTGGGCTATAAACCTGAGTGCCAAGTTTCACTCCAGCATGAATACAGACAAGTGTTAAAAGTCTGAAAAATGGATTCCTTAATGGATATACTGGCAGACCTGTAAGTGTAATAGAGCTAGCATGTGCCACTTTAATAAAGATATCATATTTCATGTCCTAGATTACACATAGCTTTTCTATTCTAAATAAAAAGAGTAGAACTAGAAATATTTTCCCTGCATATCATATTTAAAAATGTACAAGGGGATGTCATCCAACAATTTGTAAGCATTGAAATTATTTCCTTGAAAACAACAAAATGTAATCCCTAAAGATATGGTAAATATACAGTTCCTTTATTGAACAAACAAAAATAGATTATGCATTGCTTTTTCAAAACCAAATACATTTGCTTTGACTGAGGCAAGGAGACACATCTGGGGGCTTGAATCTTACCACAGTCTGTGACTCTCTACATTGTCAGTGCATCAGTAACCCTGTATTTAAGCAGATTATTTACAGTCAGACCCTGTAAGATCACACCCATTGCTGCTGGTGTGAGGGAGGGAAGGAGACCTCTGAAACTGAATACAAATGTGGTATTTATTGTTACATTTATTAGGCTATAACTGTATATCAAATGTGCTAAATTCACAGAGATAAAATAATACAATCACATCAAGGCTGAAAATTTAATACTAAACAGGCACCCACAAGTTCCCTTCCATCCCAGCTGGCTTTGTAGCTCATCTGAATAAACACTGCCCTGGAATTCACTGGACATTTCCTGTGTGCTTGTTATTAAATGTAAGAGCTATTTCCTTCTGAAAGTTCTGCTAACTGCATGTAAATCTACTTGTACACCTAATTTGTAAAACAAAACATCTGTTATAGGACTTCACTTGCTTTTGCTAGAAAAAAAAATAAAATTAAAAATTAAAAGCTCTCCATAGATATCTGAATTTAACAGTAGGAGGGTGGCAGGTCTAAGCATTCCTATTAATATGAAAAAGCAGACTGGTCTTTGGAAGCATTTTGAAGGTGGGGGTAAATTAGTTTAGATTTCACCTGACTATATTATCCCCAGTTGCTATGCTAAAAATGCAGCTGGAATGTAATGCATATTGGCAGTGTCAGACTTGAGATCCTGACACTGGTGTGGTCTCGGTGTTCAGGCTTTTCTTTTCACAAGCACTACTTTCAGCATGAGAGAAAGGGTTCAAGAAGTCACTGCATCTATAGATCCATTTTAGCAGAAAACAGGACAATGTGTTTGGGAAGTGGAGCACGAGTTCCGTAGATTACACCATATTTCCTTTTGGTTAACCAAATAACAGCAAGCTCCAAGTAGAGAAGCAGCCTTCAGCTTGTGCCTTGCTTTCTTAGACTGAACAAAATGATCCACTTCAGCGTATATGTTTTCTAATATACTTTAACTACTTCTTCTGTATATACCCATATAACATGATTATGTTTCTGTCAAGACCTAAGTGGTGTGGATCGACAGCTATAGCAACCTGCTGGAACAAAACTAATGAAGCTAAATTCACCCCCGTGTCACTCATTGATGCCAGTGGGTGAAACAGGCCCTCGTGACTGACAAATACAGCAGGAATACTCCACACTCTTTTAAAATTAACAAATAAAGATCAAGGTGGATAGGAGAAAGAAAGGCTTAGTTTGTTTTCGAATACCTTCCTTATCTTCTCTAAGGAAGATACTAAAAACATAAGTTGGATACAAGAGAGGTATTCATTAATCTATTGGAGTGATTTTCAAATGCTCAGGGGAAGATGTGGGTCTTCCTTCTTCCAAACTGATGTAAATTTGAACAGGTTCCTTTGGCGGCAGTGGAATGACACCAGCTTTACATTCATGTAATGGGCAGCAGACTTTAACGTTTGGTGTACAGGACTGAAGTTTATCCTAAATGGAGAAGTAAGGCTGCTCTTCTTTCCAATAGCACAACTCAAATGAATTTTTAATAACTTAATAACTTTTTTTTTTTTTTTTAAGATTGGCAGTAGCTGAGTTTTGAGCTTTATGAGTATATTAAGTACTTTCATGGGACAAAAAGAAAGGTAAGCAACAACAGCATAGAACGAGATGATTCCTCTTCAGCAGGAGAGATTGTGGTTGCTTTTTCTGACAGCTGTGATTGCAGAATCTGCAAAATGATTTTGAGAAAGATTTTTAGAGATTTTTCTCCCAATTATCTTTCCTTATAAAGAATACTTTCATAATACTTAAAAGTGGTATCCTCTATTACAACCCTTATTACAGTAAAATCGGTGGAAGCCTGAGTGGTGGGTGTATTGTTGTGACACTTAAAGTATTTGTAAATATTGCTCAGAGATTTCTTAGCATATTTTAGCAAGGCAACATTTCAGCAAAGTATAATTTATCACACATGATACATGCTGTATGCTTCAAAGACAATCACAGTGGAAAACAGACTCATGAAAAACAAGCCATAAGTGTATCTCACTCTCCACTAAAAGCATTTTGTCACCCTCTGGGTTTGGAGGATTACTCTGCAATCACAAAATCCACAAGTGGTGGGCAGGAGGCCACTTCTGCTTTGCTTTCGGTACCCAGTCCTAAACAACAAGTGCCTTGGTTGATGAGATTTCTCTTGGTTGTGCACCTTACCCTTCCTTCTTCTTATGCGTTATACTCAAGCAAGCTCCTCTGACTGCAAGATTGGAGCCACAACACCAGCATGCTTTCATTACCTTCTCATCCCAGATATGAAGAGAATACACCGTTTTACAGTAATACTACATTCAGCAAGGGTTTTGTTTAGAGTCATTTAAAATTCTTCTAAGAGCCCATGTAAGAGGTGCTTTAAAAATGTAAGAGAAAACTCAGTGATACCAGTCTGTATCAACTAGCTTGTAAAAAAGAAGATACCCCCTGCCACAGTTTCTGAAAACTAAAATGTACTAGCTGTCAGCCCTAATGCTAATAAACAACAACAATAACAAAAATATTTATACTGCCCCGTTCTCTTTTATAATCATCTCCAATTTATAGTATGTGAAAGATGTTTTATGCATTTTACATTTAAGAGCAAGATTGTAGAGCGATCTGTACTTAATAGCAAACAGGGAGTTTGACCACTAGCTGACTGATCAGTAAAGCCTTAACTGTTACAGCAAGTAATCCCCAGACACTGATCATATATCATGTATAACGAAGCCTTTACATTCTTATTACAGCAATAAATGATGATTTTGCAAAGTTGGCTGCCAAAGTAGGTTGACCATAGCACAGGTAAATGTTACATGTTTCCATTGACATTATGCTGATGCAGAAAATACATCATGACTCTAGTTCTCAAACTCCCATACATTTTGTGGCTGTTCCAAAAGTTGATCCAATATGGACTTCCTTAATCACCCTTTCGGAGGGAGGTCAATTTTTGAGTTATTTATTTCAAGCAAAATAACTGACTGGAATGGTGGAGATTTTCACCAAAAGGTGGATTGGACTATTTTACCCACTATTAATAATTGGAAGATTTTACCCACTGGCTTTGTATTCTCGTCTTCTACTTTTGTAAATCTATGCATACTTTCTTTTTTTACGAAAAACTTTGGTTATCAGGGAATAGAATGTTTTAGAAATAATAATGTGACTCTGCAGAAAAGTTTAGATTAGTGACTCTCGGAAGAAAAAACAGAAGCATCTGAAATGAGCATAGAGATGCAAGTGGGTGAGAAGAATTTAGCTCAGCACATTATGATGTTAAATTAAGGCCATGCCTTGCTCTCCCTGAAGTCAATTAAGTTGTAATCTTTCATCATCATATCATTTTATAATCACAAAACAGTCTGCATTTCTTCCCACTTTAAAAAATAGATCTTGGATCATTATAATTATATGGACACATTACACAAGGTATTGCAATCCCTTTTCAAAATAAAACCTTCCACTTTGACAGTGCTCTGGGTTGACAGGCACTTTGCTACATACAGCAAATGCTAAACAAAACCTGTGTGCAGAAGACTGCATGTGCCTCATACAGCATGTGTGTTAAATTAGGCGACAGTATGGAAGAGGATAACTGAAGTAACTTCTCTCCACAGGACCCCTATCCATACTCATTCTGGAGCAGTCAGTCCAGGGTGTTCTGATAGGCTGCTACACTACATTTCAAAGTAGTGATTAATAAATGTACTATAAATAAATAAACTACGTATTTTAATTCTCATTGAATATTCTAGTTGATTCCAGCAAATTAGTTACAGTGTGTGAAAACTCCCACCAGGAAAAGATGTTTAACTGGTTTTTTTATTGCAGTTTACTAAATCCAGACACGTTTCTCACACTGATGATTTACCAGAACTTCAATTTACCTCTGAATTTTATACATACAAACCAAAAGGGACAGCAGGGTTCTACTTTTAGAATTTTAGCACCATTAAATACCAACTAAAATTACTACGCTTGCAGAAAAGGAGGATAAAAACAGAGCAAACTCCTGCTTTTAAATATTGCTATGCCGTCAGAAAAGTAAATAAATACACTTTAAAATGTGGAAGTGTTTCCAATTAAAAAATAATATTTACACTCAGAATGTAATCACATTTTCTCTCCAGTGAAATAAGGAAACTTGAAGAGACACTAGACATAGTACAAACATGCTTAAAAAACCTCACCTACATCAGAAAACATGGATTTCTATAAAACAAATTAATATGTGTTCCACACCTTAATATTTGTGATTCTGAGTGAGAAAGCTGTAAGCTAGTAAATGAGAAACTCTGAAGATTTTATGTTACGAATTTTATTTTTATTTATAAGTTTTAGTTTTATTTTGACATGCATGAAAAGAATATTATGAACACGAGACATATTTTTATAAAGTACAAATGAAAACTGTGTGCTGTCTTAATTTTCAGCTTAAATTTACAGACATACTACATGGCAACAGTATTAAAGCAGAAAGGAGGGATACATTCTCCTATTCAATAAAAAGCCATGGAAGTTGCATGGGGTAGAGTCTCTAGGAAATCCACTCTTTCTTTGAAAAAATGTCATTGGTGAGATAGGAGATTGGCACCACAATGAGCAAAATATAGTGAGGGCTGATACGGACTGTCAGCTAGAATTTGGTTTAAGACACTGACTTTTGTCTGCATGGTGTCTACCTTCCAAAGAAGATGGAAGATGCAAAACTGTGAGTTTCCTCTCTCTGGTTAATGTGGTCTATACAAGTGAATAATGTATAAGAAGATGTTCCCTTGATAATGTCACAATTATTCATTGTATAGCCATAAACTCAAATATTCACATTAACAGCTAGGTATTATTTTTCTTCTCTGAAATTAAGTGAGTGGCATCAGTGCTCATAAATGAGAGCATTCATCAAAGGCGTAGGCCATGGCAGAGGATTAAGTGAATGCTGATGAAGTGTCCAGATTCCCATAACTTGGAATGGGCTGCATTCAGCATTCCTTTATTATCCATCTGCCACATAACAAAAAGTCTCATATATTTAATGCAGGTTTGCCCTCGGCCACGTAATAGGATTAGGAATAATTTCTACAAATTTACAAAAACAAATCACATGGGAAGGCTTAGAATTTGCTAATAATTTCTCCATAGCTGGGAGATCAAAGGGATGTAAGAGTCCAGAGCCAGGCGGTAGTTTGACCCTGGCCAAGCTTTTTTAATGAAAGGGTTAATCTTCTCAGAGGTGACCATAGAGGAGCAAATAGTGTGACCAAAGGCAGATTCAGGCCTCCAAAAATAGGAAGAAAATCGTCTGCAAAGTATGACAGCAAGAAAACATTTACAGAATAACAGTGCATTTTCTGGCTGGAAAAAAAAAATAAAACAGCAAACGACAATGAATTGTTTTTAAGCAAAGTGTGACTGGCAATGGGGAGGGAGGAGCACCGTGCTGAGAAGAAGCTCGCAGGGTGGACCAGAAATATTACTGTTTCTTTCTGAATTACAGAAAATAGGCTGAATGCCTTCACTCTAAAAACACTCTCTGTTGTCCTCAGGGGAAAACTGTCTTCTCCAAATGTGTGTCAAAGATTTGGATGGTCGGTTGTTTTTTCCATATGATGGATTGGGGTTTTTTGTTTTGTTTTGTTTTTGGAGGAAACACATGCTGCTTCATAGGTGAACAAGTTGCCCAGTGAAGCTTTTTCGGAAATGTTCTCGGCTTGCTGCAACTCATTATTAGAAACTTTGGCTGCTTTATACTCTGACAGCAATTCCATCTCTCAAATCAAATCAAGGAGTCGTACAAGGAAAGATGAGGGGAAAAAAAAAAAAGAAAAAAAAGGGAAATTAAGGGATCGGGGTGTGTGGGTGCATATATGTGTATTTTTTGGACTTTTTCTCCCTTAGCAATTGCTAAGCCTGTCTAAAAATTTTCACCTTCCTGGATTTCCTTTCCCACTCAGTAAACTGCAAAGGAAGTGAGTTAACATCAGCTAGATGGAGGTGACAGCTATTTTAGTTTTGTATCGTAAGTGGGCTTAATGACATTTGGAAAGTACAGCACAATGGAGTGCTAGTTTTTTCAATTTATTAGAAATCATGTGATTGTTCTTATTTTTGGTCCCTGACCTGTTGTAACAAGTTGGAATGCAATGCTCCATCTCTGTGGTTTTCTCTACCTGCTGGGCTAGCCGTCAAATAGCAGATCAAATAGTCTGATTATAAGCAAATTAATGAATAATTTATTACAGCTGCACAAAAGTTGATGCAGACTTCTGAACCTAAGAGAATTTTAGGCCAAAAGTTTACTTCAACCTCAAGATTAACTGCACATGAACCTGTATGTCCCACTACACTCTTTCATTAAGTAAGAAAGGAGGAGTAGTGATGACAGGGAAATAATGAAAAAATAATTCCCAGGAAAGAAGGAAGCATTCCCAGCCAGACCATCTATGTTTGAACAAGGGGCCTGACATGTACTCAGCATACAAGAAAAAACCTGAAAGCTGAGTAGCTTTGAAAAGGGTCAGACTGATATTCCTGGGGAAAGAAAAGTTATGTACTGTGTTGCCTTTATCTTTCACACACACTATCAAGATGGCTAGAAATGGAGGAAGCACTTTCAGGTCCAGCTCTTTCCAGGCCTGTGCCATAAGGAGATTTCCAAGAAGGATGCTAATGAGTACCTAAAATTGGTATGAGTTCCATCAAAAAGGAACATTGCCAGTGTAAATTGGACGGAGATCACCATATTTATTTCACACATCTTACCAGGAAGACAACAGTTTATAATAAGTTGATATTGCTATAGACTGAACTTAAATGTGCTGTAGAGATAAGAGAGTTTAAATTCTCTTCTCTAATTATCTCCATATCTCTGTTTATTTTATATAGATGATGGTTCATTCCACCTCTCACACATTTTGAGTTATTTCATTTAGAGGTTGATATCCAAACCAATTTTTTTCTTTCATGTACAGAATTGCAACTCAACCTTCTGATAAAAATTGGTTTTTGAGACTTCCTCTGTGTAGAGGTGTAAGTATCTTGTAAATGACTTTCAGGCAGGGCTTGAGGTTAATATTTTGTGCACCACAGTCTCAAGCTGTGATGGTCATAACAAAAAAATTGCAACTACTATCATCCATCACAGGTCAGAAACAGCAAATGCTCAACAATTCCTGTTTTGTCAGTGACAGCACAGATCTATGGACTCCTGTGTGTATCAGAGAGGTAAAAATTTTAAAAGTTTGTCCCACTTCAGATTATCAAGTAGAGATGTTATGACAATGCCCTTTGCCAATGAAAGGCATAAATGTAAGAATGTCCCTATTCTACTCCACAAACACATTACCCGTGAATATTCTGGTAATTTTTGGTCATAAATTTGTTTTGCTATGGTTTTATGAAAACAACAGAGCAACTAGAAATTGAACAATATTATATTCTTTTGTTGCATTTTCACAATATAGGAAATGGATTCATAAGATAAATTTGGATCTGATACAATTTTCAGATCCCTATCACTTTTATAACCATTTTAACATAGAACTGTATTTTTAATACCGTGCAGTATTAACCTCATAAGCTGTTTGGAGCAGAAACACAGGCATATGATTCCTAGCTCAAACCACACTCTTGAGATTCAGCATCTGATTAAGACCCTGTGCTTCCTAGACATCAGGAATGTTTGGAGTTCTTGGTTCCAGCCTTTTCCCAGCTGCATCTGGAAACCAGTTTTGCCTTTCACCATCTTAAATAGCTGCTCGTTTAATGGTCACTAAGGCTGACCTTTCTGTGTCACAGTGCCACTCAGTAGGATAAAGAACGAGATGTCTTTTTAGGAAATCATACTGTGTGTTTACAAGCAGCTTCTTGACCTTAACCAAATGAGTTGGGGAGCAGTAGATAGCAATCTATTGTGTGAATTCTACTGTTCTTCATGCCAGACCTTCGAGTGCTACACTGCCCTCAAATGTGAGGTCATATCTCTGCCCTACACCTAAGGAACAAAAGCGATTTTCATGGATGTTCAGAAATACATGGTGCCTCTGTTACAATCAGGACTGTATCCTGCCCCTCTATGCTGGCCAGACAAACCCAAGGGAGAAAACTGCATTCACACCAGGAGTTCATGTAAAGCAGAGAAAACAGGTGAGACAAATTCCTCCAAATTGTATTTGTTCTGAGGCTCTCCTAAAAACAAAGGCAATTTTTAAGAAGCCCTCTTATGCACAGGGAAGAAATAGTTTTGTTAGCTTCCTTCTCATGAGTTCATGTGCCACCTGGCAATACTTTCTTCTTGCTCCTTTGAACTGACAAATGGCTTTACCTGCATTTCTTATTAACTGCTTTGAGGAAGGGAAAAGGGTCCCAACACTGCATGGGAACTAAAGGTCGATCAGTTGAAAACTCTGTATTTTCATTGCATGTTGGAAATGAACATGAGGAATAAAACCAAATTCCTCAATACAATTTAGTTACAAAGCTAAGTGAGTTGAAGATACGAAAACCAAGAAATGCCCTTCAACATCAGTGTCCAAAAGCACAGCAGACCAGTCCTTTTTTTCTTTAGTACTTTTTCTCCATGTATTTCCCTGTGAAGACTGCTGAGATATCTATTTAATAACTTTAGAACTATCACTGCCATCTGCCACATCACCACCAGAGCCCTGAGACATTTTTACTTAACTCCTGGATATCACACATGCATGGGAAATAAATAAGGGTAAAAAAAATCAATTTGGAAAAAATGTTTAGAAACATCTTTCAAGGAAATTTGTGTGAGCACCAGCCAAATTTATAACTGATAGGTAGACAGTTTTGAGACATGTAATTTGTATAATGAGGATGAAAACAAGCAAGAAGATTTAAACATAATTTCATTACCATTTTATCACAATGACATTCACAGAGCCTCAGCACCGCATGCAATAGCAACAGGTTTACAACACAGAAAATCTAGATGTTATAGAGTACTGTTAATGGGAGGAACAAATTTCTCATCTTTAGATTACTAATTCAAATCCAGGCTCAAGCTCCTCTGAGGTCATTAAGATCTGGCAGTTGTCTCAGCCTATGGGATACAGAACAACAATTTACATAACAAAAAGCCCTGCCAGAACTTAGAGGAAAATGGGGTAGTCTTCCAAGTATTCTCTGAACAGAGAGCTACAGTTACTTCATATTTCAATCATCAGTCAAAAACATTTTTCTAAAATTAAAAATAAAAATCAAGTAATTTCAAAGATAAACCTTGTTCAATTTGGACACTTAACTCTAAAACATAATGAGACTTCCAATACCATTTAATACTATCCATTGGTCTAAGAAATAATACTACATCTCTCTACAAACTCTACCTCTCTTATCATCTAAGATAGCTTATTCTGCTTTAGGGTACAAGTAGAAATGAAGATACAAAACTAGTACAAGCTTAACAGGACAAGTAACTGGGACTAGAAACTAGTAATCAATGACATTACCCTCAGGCCATTTATGGCAAGGGATTAGGATTCATCTCGCCCCAATGTTAGTATACCAGTGCTTTTCATAAAGCCACTAACCTTGCAATCATGCCAAATAGCAATAAAATTAATACTGCATTGAATGCAGTTTATTGCTCACAATTCCCTTCTGCTAGCTTTACCCAGTAAAGTGCTGAAAGCATTTTTTCCTGTTAGTAATAGTTCACATTTTCAACATGTCCAGTTTTGAATTCTCAATTTAATCCTATTAGTCCAATTTAATCTACTCAAAATCAACCCCTTTTTAACAGTTTTCAGACTGAATAATAAAAACGGAGGTATCCAAAGCAGTATTTTGTAACATCCTGTCTTATGCTAGTTAGACAAGAACTACAAAACAGAAGCTTTTCTCTACTGGAGAAGTTTAACACTGAAGCGATCATTGCCTAATACTGTTGTGAGCTTTACTACCCCTATTTTGCCACGACACTTTAAATTTTACATAAAGTGAAAACCATCCACATCTCACAAACATGGTGCAATATACTACTTCATTAATTGCACCAACTACAGCCGCACAGTGTTTCACCTCACAAGGCTATGCTTTCTAGTCATCTGCTTGAGGAGGCTGAGAGCACACACCAGATAGAAAAATACAAGCAATGCATAAAATGCTGCCTATCCAGTAGCTCTAGGTCACCTTCTGGAAACTTGGATGCCTTAAATTAAAGTAGCCAGTGGGCGTGCCTTAAGTGAATATGAGTAACTCCCACATGAGTCCAGTCACCGTTTTACTGGTGAATGGAGCAACTCTAATATATGCATGTGCCACATTCTAATTGTTAATGAGTCAGTTAAAGCTATTATAAACTCACCCTGTACTGTCTTGGGTGTTTTTGCCCAGTGCTCCTAGGTACGGAATGTGGTGAAAAGCAATGCAGGCTGGATATCCATGCTTTAGCTCGCTTCCAAGAGGGGGAGGATTCACTAGTTTTATCCCTCTGTAGTACAAGAACAGCCATATGACTTCTAGTGACAAGCTGTCCCTGGAAGTATTACAGAGTTTTTCACATAGTATCACACCTAATCTAATAAACTCTTGTGAACTAGGTTGTGTCTGCAATTCTAACACTATCTGCAAAGATGATCCCACTACTGTTAATTAAGAGTGCATAATACTGAAAGCCTCTAAGAGGATGATTACACTTATGCTGGATTTTAAAACTGCCAAAATGCCTTAGGAACAGAAGCCTCACTGATCATTCAGTGCCCTGTTTTTGTAGCAGTTTTTGACTAGTATGTGCGGGCGTATCAGATCAAACCCCCACTGTTATGTCAGAAAAGAAAGCACTAACTGACATCAGCGGAGGCACAAGGAGAATATCACAGCAGAGATGAGTGTACTGCTTCTCCTCTTACATCAAACTTTCACTGGCTTCATACTGACTACACTGAAGCTCTTCCAGTTGCACACCAATATGAGTAATACAATGACCTGCAGCCACACAAATGATGCAAATTAAGAGAAAAAAAATAACATGAGGAAAAAATGCAATTTTGAGACAACACTAGACCCTGCATTTTTATCTCACGAGTGGCTTAAGTATGGCTGGTCATCTATTTCTTTGATAGCTAGTTACTTAGGTCCTCTCATAGCTGGCAGCTGCACTGCAGCTTTTGCACAGACTCTGAAACCTTTGTGATATTTCAGCCATTCCAGCAAATTCACATTTTCAATAATAAATAATGTACCCCTATAAAGTCACCTGAACACCCTGAGAGAATTATAGCCTTTATTATGTACAATTGGGGGTATATTAATCCTTACATTGAAAGATTTTTTTAGTGACCTGTCGGAAAGTTAGATAAATTATCAGAAATAGCAAAGTAAAATTACTCTAAATGTCCTTTAGTGGAACCACTGAAATGCCCTCTGCAAAATATGGGATTGTTTAGTTAGAGGAAGAGAATCCAGGGACAGACATGATCATTTTTTGTAGCATAGCTGTGAGGCTGATTACTTAAGTCAAGTGACCCATCTGGGAACTGTGAACCTCTGGACAGTCATTCTCTTGCTATTACTAGTGGCTGTTTTAACCTACTCACCTATTAATCTACCATGCATTTTCACTTGATTTATGGAACCTTCTGTATAAGTAACATTTGGTAGAATAGTACCTTTACTCATTTGAAATAAGTCAGTCCTTTGCCTAAATCCGTCTGAACACATGGGAAATGGCTTCCGAGTAACAGAAATAAAAGGGGAGGAGGGGAGGGAGAAAGCTCGTTTAACACAAATATTGCAATATAATTGAAATTATATTAAAAAAAATAAATTACTTCTTGTGAACTTGTTTAAAAGGGTCAGAAATGTGTTTGAGATGTACAAGATTAACCTTTACTCGTTTGGGAAAATGCAGACTTCAACAGCAATCCTCTGCAGTGGTTGCACTTGCTAAAAGTTTAAAACAGTAATTTTTTCCCAAGAAAGGTCATCTTGAGCTAAAATGTCAAATAAATTATTTAGATTACTGAATTAGAAAAGTGAGGATCTGACAGGCTGAATTTTTTATGCACATTAGCCACAGTCAGGGTCTCTATGTGCTCTTTCTATTAAGTGCACCCCCTCTTCCCTTATTAAAAATCTCTCCATTTATTCCAATATATTTTCCTTAAGATGTATCTTAGCATCTAAATAGCTAGTCCAATTTGCTTCTTACTTGTACAAAACAGGAAGCACTTCATTTGACTGTAGCTCAGCATTTTTCCAGTACAAAACTGATGTAAGAAAGAGAATCTTACCACTCATTTATAGGGGAAATTAAGTGACCAAAAGTTCATCTTTAAAGCCTGCATGTAGTTATTAAATCCTAGATTCTAGCAGAAGAAATATTTTTAAGGAGAAGGAATATTTTGAAGGATGTAAAATTAAAAGGATTGAAATGGAAAGGGAATAATTTTTAAGTAGGTGCTACTCTCATGGTTATGTCCTAGATTTTTTACAGGGCAAAATATAGCTATAAGTAATTACTAGAAAAACGAAGAAAGTCATCCTCATATGTAGCTGCTTACACACGAGTTTTACCCCACAGGTTCACATCTGCATTTCCCATTTTTCCTCACATTCATAAATACTACTGATAGTTGTTTGAGGCAGCACAAGAGACTCTGTCCAAACATGACGCCATATGATTCAGTCAAATGACAACAGTAGTAAAACTTCCCACTTCATTTTCCAAAACCAATATTTGCTCAGCACTGGAGGGGTCATTCTATCAAAGAATTCTACATCAATAATGAACCCCTCCTATTTTGACTTTTAGTGTGATTTTGTTGCCCACAGACTATGTACATTGTGGAGCAAATCAAGTTCTCAGCCTGAGCAGCCAATCCAAATGCTGGAGGTGTAAGGCATGACAAAATGGGAAATACTTTCAACTTACCAGCAAAAACAGCCTCAAAGTCCAACACAGAAGATGCCTAACCTCAGCCCTCACTTTGGTAATATCCTCAGTAGTATAGTGTCATGGCAGGTTTCCTCGTAAGCCTTATAGTGCATGCAGGTAAGGTCTGTAACTGTGTTAATGTAGAGGCGGTGCAGTTGTATGGGAGCCCACGAGGCAATGAGCCTTGGCAGCGATCTTCTAAGGGGTCTTATTGCTTTCCTAGGACCCAGGACCACCTTGCATCACTGCATAATGAAGAATATGAGCAAAGCACAACTGTGTGTCCTGGAGAGAACTGAAAGAACAACATTCATGCTACCATACATCAGAAGTACCAGCCATACAACTGTGTGTGTGCGAGTAATTTTGTTGTGTACAATCGCACATAGTCAGACCCCCTTAAACGAGATGGCAGCAAGGAAGAGCTGCCCTCATGCACTTATTCCTTATGTACTTTTTTTTTTCAAACACCTGAGACTTTTGTGTTTCTTTCGCATATAAAACATCTGGCAATTGCAGGACAAACTTCCTATTACCCTAACCTGAGACTGACCTGTTTTAACTTTCTGTCTTGCAGTGGCACCAAAAGTACTTAGTCATTTGTGCATCACTGAGAAGAGGGATTTAGTGACTAAGACAACCATAGACCTTACTCCTTGGCGATTCCTTCTTTGACAGGGTAAATCCCACAGAAAAACAGTGTTAATAGAGCATGACGATGTGAAGAATAGAGCCCTAACTGTTGACATTTCTGTTGTCAAGTCAGGTATTATGCTACGATAAAGAAAAAGAAATATTAAAAGAACAGTGGAAAGCTCTCTGGAATTAAGTTTCTTGATGCTGCCTTACTGTAAAGGCCATTAGTACTTCTCTCATTCAGTGGTCTTTCATCTTTCCTGCTATAAATTCTCCTTTTCTGGAGCTGATCATAATTTACCTTTGTCAGGTCAACAAAGTAGAAGCTGTAATTTGTTATATTGTGAAAATACTCAAGGGTCTTTTTAAGGTCTAAATTTAGGCAGGAACAATTTTTTTTTGAAAATGTTTGTACACTCTACTTACCTCTTATTGCAGTATTTGCAATGTGAGGTAAGACACACTGGGGAAAAGTGGGAAGAATATATTGACTCTTAATTCAATTTGCATGTTAACAAACAGAGGAATGTTCTTTAAAAGTTCTTAAAAAAGGTAGAGAACATTGGAAAATTGAATCTTGAAAATATGAGGCAGGCCAGTAAATAACCTCCTCAATGGTTTTCACAAGCAGCTTGGACAGATCTTGGTATCATAGCTTTTGATCATCTTTGCTGTGTGAAATACTCATGATTTGTACAGTTTAATTTATTAGCTGTTTCATAAGGTAAAATGCTTTAATGGCAAAGTGTTCATCATATATGATACAAATGTTTTTGGACCATGACCACTGAAGCAATCAAAACAAAGATACTGTTTTTTTTCAGATTTTGTTATTGTTGTTTTTTGTTTCGATTTGTTTTTTTTTTGTCATTCATAAAATGATTGTGAATATGCTCTGATCTAAAATATTTGAGAACATTATTTCCCTTCCTCCTTTCAATGATTTATGACCTTTTTTATGCTAACATTGTTGGACTAAATTGATTCTGCAGACTTTGAGAGGTCATACTGACAGAAGTCCTGTGATAGAAATGTATTTTCCCCTATATCACAGTGCAGTGCAACACTGGCAAAGCAGTTCACTAGTTATTTTCAGGAGAAGGTTTTTGTCCAAAATGTGTCTCAATTTTGTCTGTGTAACAAGGCTGTTTCCACAGAGACTGCATAGACCAAACTGCAACCTGGTTTATTGACTCTTACCAAGACAGTCATTTTTGCTCTAAGGAAAAATCTGCCTAACAGAACTGTCTCAATAGATTGCTATTTTATTTCGGTTCAACAATTTAAATTAAACTAGTACCAAAGTTCTGTGTGTCAATCCTCTGAATTCCTTTTCAAATTAACACTGAAAAGAAAATCCATCCATCCATATATATGTAAATATGCAAAGCCAGCTGCCAAACAGTGACATTATCCACGGGTTTCTGTGGGCTTGCCATAGAAACGAAAGGGAAACACTTCTAATATTGCCAGGCTTGTATGATATTTCTGAAATAGGTGAGAGAAAGCAGCATCATTCCAGGAAAAAAAGGAAGAGCATTTACCAATTGGAACATAGGCAGATGTCATTGATAGCAGATGGTTTTAAAACTTCCATTTTAAGACAGCAGCTGCCTGACTGTGTTATATTTAAAAGGGCTACCCTTGATTGGAATAGTGGACGAAAAGCTTTTGTAAGAGGGCAGCTTTAACTATGAAAAGAACAAAAAAGACTGGACAGATACAAAAGCAGATATTGCTTCTATTGCATCCCTTCTAAAGATCTATTAGAGAAAATATGAAAAAGATAGAAAGACTATTTGTAGAAAGAGGAGAGATGTACTTGCTCTCAATATTTTTAGGTGTTAAAACCATATGGCTTCATGATGTTATCTTAATTCAACAATAATCTAGGACTGCTTAAAGAAAAAAGGTGGGAAGATTAAGGAGGAAGTCCTCACTGAAGCCTTTCCCAGTCACATAAAGAAGAAGACAAACGCAAAATCCTTCCTGGGATAGAATAATCCCATCCAACAGTATAGGCTGTGGACTGAGTGGCAACACAGCAGGTCTGCAGTTTAGGGGCTCTGGTGGACAACTACCTGGACATGAAACCAGGATGTGCCACTGAGGTAATACTATTAGCCATCAACAGGTTTTCTTTGGCAAGAATGTAGCCAGTGGGCCAAAGCAAATGATAACTCCCTAATGCCTGGCACCCATGAGTCTGCACCTGGAGTGCAATGTCCTGTTTTGTTCCACTGAGAGTGAGAAACTGGAAAGAGTCCAGCAGAAAGCCATCAAGATGAGTATGGGACTGGACTACATGATATACACACATATATATGATTTATATAGATATATATAGAAGCTGAGGGAACTGGGTTTGTTCACCTTGCAGGTCAGAAGGATGGGGATCTGTTTACAGTCTTTTGTACCTAAAGGGGGGTTACGAAGGAGAGAGAGCAAAACTCTTCTCAGAGGTATGCATAGAAAAATGAACTGCAACAGCTGAAAGCAGCACCAAAAGGAATTCAGATTGGATGTCAGGAGGAAAAAAAATACCAACAAACTCTCAATGAGAGAAATTAAGAACTGAACCAGGTTGTATAGAGAGGCTCAGCAACCTCCATCCTCGGGTACGTTCAAAACTGACCACAAAAGGCCCTGAACAATCTCATCTAACTTTGAAGTTAGCCCCCATTTGAGCAGGAGGTTAGACAAGGTGACTTCCAGAAATCCCTTCCAGCCAGGTTTAAAAAGACTGAGAAATATAATCTCTGCTGACCTAATGATTAGAGGTATAAGCCTAGTGACTACAGTAGGCTGGGAGAATTGTAAAAGTTATAATTCATCAAAACCAAAACTCCTTTTCATAGTCTCAGTATGGAATTGCCTTTCCAGATCAGAAGGACCTACCATTAGAAAAGTCATATTAAAATCCTTGGGTCTTCAGTGTACCAGGTGATGATTTTAACCTCTAGCTGGCCCTTCTGTGTCTTACCTGCCTTCTGTCCTTGTCTAATTTTTTTCCTCTTTCCTCTTTTCAAAAAAAATTATTCTAAAAAAAATTTAGATCACAAAATAGAATTCCTACATACTTGACTTTGACATTTGATTATCATAAACTATGTTTAATGAACATAATAAATCTTCAATTCAGAGAGCTTTGGGTATCCAAAGCAAATCTTCTGCACAGCTCCAGCAAGACCCCTTTGCAAAGTATGCAGAAAAAAAATGCATCCAGAGTTTCTGAACCATCAGAAGTGGAAATGACTGTTTAAGCATAACTGAAATAAATTCAACACGTGCTTCAGTGTTGTCCTACAAAGCAATGATGTTTCAACGAAAAAACAGTAGTGAATAGGTTCTCCTATTGTGATTGATAACATTTTCCTCATCTCAATGCTTGCACTCTATTGTATTTTCAAAATGAAATTTCAGAGTTTTTTGAAATCTATACTCAAAACCCTAAAATTCTGTAAGCTTAGCTACATATGTCAGAATTCTTTACATTGTATTCTGTGTGGTTGGATTATTCAAACACCTGTAGATAAACAAGGAAAATTTGTGCCTGTTCAGCTTGTGATGTCAACATTTTAATGCCTAAAAATGCGTGTCATTTAGCCAAAGAAAAAAGCGTTTTTATGGATATTTGCTTGATGTCCTCATAGACTACTAACAAAAATTAAAATACATGAAAGTATCCAGCTTTGGTTTCCTAGGATCTGGCATGGTGTATCAGTCAACAACTTGGTCTGTGATTTGTATTTTTTTGCAGAGAATGGACCTTATTTTAAGAGCATCATAACCGTATTTTGGTAAAATACTCATATGCATTGATGCAGGCATATTTAACATATGATGCAGACACATGTTATCTCTAAAAAAATCCCTATAGTCCTTTAGAACTTTGCTCTGGAGATAAGAATTTGGCCTCTGTTTTTGTCTGTTTCTCGGTTACAATCATAATCATAATTAAATTGCTACCTAGATAGATACTCTGCAAGTGAACATATCCCTTACATTTTTCTATTAAATGGTTAGTACATTTCTGAGCACAGACATGAGTCCCTAATGTCCAGTTAGCTGTATAAACCTCTTACACAGCTTGGCTGGCATATGACTCAAACAATGGATTTTGAATTCTACATAATTTTTTTTTCTTTTTTTTCCAAAGGCTAATTAAAATCAATTCCATGGCATTTCTCTGCTGTTAGAAAAGATGCCACGGGTAGACATTTCAATCATTAGCAATATGGTGCTGCTGGATTAAAAACAAATTTCCAAATAACATAGCAATGACAGTCTATGATAATCCACGCAACTGTTAAAGAACAAAACCCTTTCTGCCTCCATACCTGAATATTTGTTGATGACATCTGAAAATGGAGATGTGAAACAGCAGTATTTTTGTTACACTTTAAAACTCATAGAGGACCTAGTCCTTATAAATACGGGCTTTCATAATTATTATGCATATAAAATATTTCAGAATTTAGTTCTAGAGGTAAAATACTCTCATTCACTCTGGTTACATCTGGAGTCACTCAACCTTTGTTTAGATATAGCTCCCATGTTTAGCCCTTAAATTTTTTAAGTTAGACTGACTGATCCAAATTCTGCTCTTTACACAATGTAAGCCTTGAAAGCTTACAGAGTCAAATTTAAAATCATTGGACCCAACGGAGCTGAAATCCTTTCTTCATTGAAGGTCAATGAGTTTTGTCACTGATAAAGCTGAAGTGAGGATTTTACTTCAGAAGTTTGGAGAAACAGTGATGTAAATGACAAGAGAGTAAGAGAGATTTTAGTAAGTATTTTTGAGAGTAGAAGCATGATCAGAAGAAATGAGTATTTGTAATTGAATAAGAGTCAGTGCAGCAGAGACATCATAGCCTAATCTCTTTTTCCCTTTGTGTCTTTTTTCACAGTAGGGTTGCTGTTCGCCTTGCCTTTGAGAAGGGGCTATCATTACCTTTCATGTGAAATTATTGTAGTTAGAAGAACACAGCTGAAACAGGATCTTATTATTTCTGAGTTAAACAACTGTAAATGTAATTGATGTACACCACATAGGAGTAAAAGTCCTTGTTCTGCCAGATTTGGCACAAGAACTTATACCTGAGTCCCTTACTTCTCACATTACTTCCCCCTTTTTCTTTTTTTTTCCTGGCTATTAAGTCCTGTAGTATATATATTACTGAATAGCGTGAAAAAAAAACAAAGCTTTTCATAATTTTTTTTTTTTTAAAGAAAAATTGAAAAAAAAAATTATCAAATTATTTAGGTACATGTAATATCTCAGTGATGACATATCTGAGAGAAACCCATGGATTTCATTGTCTTCCTTTCTTAAATGATTGCTACCACTCTCTCTTGTCCGATAGACATGGTTCTTATAGACTAGGATCCATTTCATAGTGTAATTTCCTAAATGAATTATAGGAGACTGTGTCAAATACATTGGTATAATGAAGTCAGATGACAACCACTGCTCTGCCCTCATCCACAGAGCAAGTTGCTTCATAGCAGTTGGCAGTTGTACTTCTGATTGCTGCTCACATGCTTATGCTTTTCTTGTTATTCCTGGCATCTTTTGCCAGTTTGAGCTCCAGCTGAGCTTTTGCCTCTGCACTTCCAAGCAATATTTCTATGTTCATCTATGGGAGCCTGTCCGAGAGTTCCTGCTCAATACCTCATACTGGTATCCAGAATTGATATGTCTTTGATTCCTCACATTTTCAAAAATGTTAATAATGAGTAAAATTCGCAGCAACAGTCTCAATAAGCAAAATTCAAAACAGCAACAAGTGAGTTATCACCGCATCACCTGATCTGCTAGTTTCTCTCCTCAGCACTTGCAAAACTGTTTATGAGTTATTTTGACATTGTCAGTGAAGTTAAAAGGGAATGCCTTGTATCATAGAGGTGTGCTTTGAAGTTTTACATAGAAAATTTTATCATCGTGGTTAATCAAGCTGCTATCGCACAAGATTGCATTTGTAGATAACGAATGCTACAAGGACTTTGTGTGCTTGTGTGTAGAAAATGACTACATCTATGTATAGCACAGGTTATGGGCATAATGTAAGGAGAGAATTTTTATATAGGCATCTTTGAAGAGACAGTATGAGAAAAAGTGAACAGAGGCATTTGATGTGGACTGGCAAGGAACGCAGGAAACTGCTCTGTGAAATGTGCACATGCACATGGAAAGCATTCATTTGTTAGGGACAAAAGTGCATATGCCTGAAGACATTAATAGAGAAGAGTATTTGTATAGTGTGTGCACCTGCGTGAGGGAATTTGGGCATGGAGTTATAAGCCTATTTATGTATAGATAAAAGGGGAATATTTGGATTTGTCTGGTACATTGTGTATAAGCTATGGCAGTGGATATAAATGAGGTGGTTCATTCCACATACATATTTACCATGTATGGACCTCAAATTTTAATAGGAAGGATGTATCAGTAAGAAGCCTTGATTGGTGGGAAAGTGGGAAAACAAAGTAGAAAGAAGGGAAAGGAAATGAAAAATAAAAATAATAAACTACACACTAAGATATAATCAGCAATTCCTCATGTTATCTTGTTAAAAAAATTTATGCTTTCAGTGTATCACCTGGAAAAAGCATTATTATTTTCCCTATTGATACTTACTAGGTATACTCAGTATTTATGGGCCCAGCAGGGAAAAAAACATAGCAGATATGTTATTTTTTCTGTTGTTTATTTTAAATACTTTTAAACAGTAGCCCCATTTTGCCAAACAATTTTTTTCCAAAGATTTCCCAGGCCCTAGGAAATTTTGCAGAGCTGGAAAGGTGGGTATATTTTTCTTTTTGTGTATTTCCTTGTAAAAAGCGTTCTCAGTAATAGACCTGTACTATTAAATAGCTTGCTGCACTGATTGATTACTACTTCTGCTTTGAGTGGCACTTCCCACCCCACCAATCATTATCAAAACAGACTTTGCTGCTAATTTCCTGGAAGATTCAAATACTCCTATTCCAAGGTCATCTCAAAGGATGGTTTAAAGAGCTTTTTCTGTAAAATATGTATATTTACAAGAGCACGCATAAATGGTCACCAGGGAAGATAAGCTATCAGAGAGTAAAGAGATGTCTTTCCTTATACAGTTCACACACCAGTGAAGCAGATAAAATTGGTTTTGTACCCAGCCTACGAATACACTGTTAGGAACTCTGTCCTGAAAACTGATCTATAATACTGAGATAAAATTCAATGCATCTCTTTTCATAAATATCTAACTGTGGCATCAAAATTCTACTGCCGTTGCCTGAATAACCATCTACTGTAGTTCCACAGGTAGTGGAGTGACTTCACTCGTGTGCTCAAGAGACACAGGAACAGGCTGCATCCGTAGGTAATTAGAGCATTAGCTTTAGCGCACAAAGATGTGAGTCCAAGTTTACAGTTATTAAAGTCAGACGCATGACTGACTACGAAATGTTAAGATTAAATCCGTGTTTATTTTTAATAATGAAGGCATCCAATATTCATTAACTTGTCTTTTTTCAAGTCCCTCTATGCAGCTTTGTACTCCTGGTCTTGTTTTCCCTGTCTTTAGTACATAATATTGGCACACTACTCTGCTTGAGAAACAAGAAGGACTGTAACATTACTGAGGCTCGCTTTTGCTCTTAGTTTACTCTTTGGCCATGATCTACCTGCAGAAGCTTAACTTCAGTGTTGTATGAAATTTTTGTATGGGTATAAGGGTGCATATGGGCTTTAGAGTTCTTACAATGTGTGGTCAGCTCAGTAACACACAAAATCAGTTGTGGGCATGAGCAAGCACATAAGGATTATTCACAGCTGAAAAGTGCTCAGAACCTTATTAACTAGCACACAGTTAGCAGCAATTTTAAGGTATTATTGGAAAAAATGAAATCATGTTGCAGTGGCTCTCACGTGGCAGCTCCTACAATTTTCCCTTAGAGCTACCATTCATTTCTCTTCACATTACACTTCATGCAATACATAAACTCCCAAAGTAAAAAACAAATATGTGGGAAACTGGAAAATATATTGGGTTTAATCCACTTGCTGCTAGAGTCAATAGCTAAAAGTCCTGCTGACTTCAACAGGAAATGAATCCAGGCCCTTTATTTCACAAGAAAGCACACTTAGATGTGATCTATGAGATGAAGGCAGCAAAAAATCTCCATGTACATGTAGCCTATTATCCTATAAGCAGCCAAGGTGCAACATGTTCATTTAGAAGAAACCCTATTTCACCTTTATTTTTTACAGTGTGTCACAATAAAAAGAGAAATTAAAAAATATTTTAAATTCTATTTTATTTTTAGCTAGCGGACATCTGTTGGCAAAACACAAGTGAAAGTGACTGAGTTCTAGCTTTCCCATGCCTATGGGAAGTATAACTCTGTTTTCAGTTTTCACCCTCAGTCTTTTGTTTTGATATTTGCAATTAATGAAAGCCAATGGTTGATATGGAGTCTTATTTATGTTGATACAAAACATCCTCAAACACACTTTGCATGTGGATATATTCTGCTTTCTTCATCTTATGGCAAGGAATTATTCCACTTCCTTCACTACTATATCGATTAAAATTTCTGCCTAAGTTCAACAGAGCTCAAAATATGGAACTTTGTTATATCATGCTTAAAAAATAAGTATTTGGAAAGTGCAGTCCATAATCCTGATGAAAATGCATGGTAGTCATGGAGCTTTTTTCAAAGGGTGATTTGTCTGTTAATAAGACGTGGAAAACACCTATTATGACTATCATCTCATTCTCACTATGAAACATCTCAGTGTCAACTTTCAAAATATCATTCCTTCATTTGACTGATTTTGAAAGACAATTCCTTTACAATGCTGATTTTGGCTTCTAAATTACTTGCATGTATTACTATTTCATTTAAAGGTATGCATTAAAGGCCACTCTCTTTTCAAGAGGTCAATTCAAAAGTATGACAGAATCAGATTCTTACTTAGCACATGCATAGAAATATTTGTATCCTGGTGTAAGCAAAAGAGAAATCAATCCTTGAAAGAGTAGATATTTTTCTCTTTGATAGTGTTTCAATGTTATTTGAAATGCTTATTGGGAAGGAGATCAAAAATACAGATTTTTTTAATCCCAATAATTATATTAATTTTAGTACCTTTTAAAACCACTTGCCTCCTTGTGAGAAATTGTTTAGACATTTCCATTTGGTGCGTTGTTGAACACAGGTATTGTAAAACAATTTATGGCCAATTCCTCTTGTGTGTTGCTGATTCACTTCAGCGTAGGAAGGAATTTAAAAGGGATGCAAGCAATTGGGCTACAGAAGGGGAAGGCAGATGGAGAAGAAACCTTAACTATCTCATCTCATTTAGATATCCGCTAACTCTTTTATCTAGATTCACTTACTCAAACCTAAGGCCTGTGGTCTTGTTTAATATCAGCCAGTAATAAAGAGCTCTTCAGCTAAATACAGCTATATTCCACTATTAACTGCAGCTCTTGAAGCAGTCATTGTGGAAAGGGGAGTCTAAACCCTTCAACGTCAAGGCATTTAGAGGCACTCTAGCATCAATCAAGGTCTACGTCCAGTAAGTGCCTGCTTACATTTACATGAAATATTCATACAGCACTCCGTTTTGCTTTTCTCTCTCCTAATCATCACTTTTAGGAAGAAGCTACAATCATCACAGTTAAGGGAGGGCGTTATGGGATGTGCGGTACTTTTCAATGTCAGGCTTCCTGCAGAAAGCTAGCTCTGTAATGAGGCAGCACACTGTATAGACCACCAAAGGTCTTCCTCACATAGCCTAGCCTTGTTATCATGCACTATGCATCTTCAAGTATACAACTTAAAGCAAATGAAAGTAATTAATTAACCATAACAGATCTGTCAGAAAAAGATTTCAAATCTTGAAAATTATTTAACATCACCTTTAAATGAACAAGGTTTCCCCCCCACATGCATGTATTCTCCAAAAATAGCATTCAGGCCTTCCGCTACATTCTTTTAATTGTAGAAGCACACAGGATCCTTTTAGACTGAGAGTGATTTATTCTTTTCATATTTTTCTGATGCTTTTCATATGACTACACAGAGCTTTGAAATTTCACAGACTGTGAACTATTATTATCTAGTGTTGGCTAGAGACCATCACTAGTCTTTTTCCCCTCCTGAATATAACATCAACAAGTCTGTGTAGTAATTTATCTACTATCCTTGACAGTTCAGAATACATTAACCTCAGTGCTTTTTTTTTTTTTTTAGCAAAATAATAACATTTTCAGGGAGTTACTTAGGAGTTTGGGCCAAATAGAAACATTGCACAGTGCCTTCTGAATGAAGTATAAAGAGCATTTCTCATCATCCTATATTTAGCTTTAGAGAAAATTCACTTACTCTACCACTGGTAGTAGCAGCATCTATAATCTTCTTTAGTATAAGATTATTAATATCAGAAAATTAAGTTTTAAAAAATTACTAACAAAAAATAGCTTTTGTTATTGTGATTTTGCTGCAGAAATAGCAACAGTTCATGACAATACTCATAACAGCAGAAAAATATAAGAGGATACCTAATGCAGCTGATGCCAGAATTAAACATGCAAAATGATATTCAACCATTTAACTTTTTGTGCACAATCCTATTTTTTAAAAAAATAGGATTTTAGACATCATATAGTTTTATATGTATTAAAAAATCTGAGATTCTCAAGAAGAATATGAAGAGCAAAGTTTGTACAGTTAGCACATAACCTACTGAAGTATTCTCTTATTTTTTTCAGTAGCATCTTCCTCTTCCCTCCCTTTAAACATTCATACAGCAAAGTAACAGCAATTGCATTATACTCTCATGTTGAGCCTGCTGACATCATCAGTTTTTATTTTTCTCGAAGGAATCCGGGTTCTCTAATAAATTACTATGCCAAAACTGAAGCTGATTGCCTAAAAATTGAATATAAATGGCAAAGTACTGAAACCTAGGAAGACATCCAAAAATGTCAAAGTATTTGTTATTTTTAAAAAGCTCAACATATTTGTTTACTTTTAAAACAGTTAAAATTGAAGCCATCTTCTCTTATTATATTCCCTAAGTAATAATAAAAATAGAGCACCATGATCACATTGTACATGTGGGAAAAGGAAAAGGCAGTTCTGAGTATCTGTTCATCTAAGGATTAGAGCATAGGTAATAAAAAAAAATTTGAAACAATTTGGGCCAATAATATTCAGTTACTTAAAATAAAGACAGTCATACTTAAAAACAAAGAATACAACTCTACCGTTGAATGTAAAGAGACTTACTATACAAACCCAGAAAACATCCTTGTTCATTCCCCTGCATCTCTGCTTGGGAGAAATCATATTATAAGAACAAACTAGTCCTTGAAAAAACAGGTGTTCTTTCATTTTCCCCTGATTTTGAATTAAATATACTTCAATTTGTGTTCATGTTTTTAAAAAGAGGACAGAACCTAGTGACATGACGCTGTGAAGGCAGGATACATTTGAAGCTAATTTATAACAGTGAGTAAAGATTGCACAGTATCTGACTTAGAACAGCAATGGAAAAATCTTCCCTGAGGAGGCCTCCCTGAGTTTTAAGAAGTCATGGAAGGCTTATAGAAGATATTGTGCAGCAGTAGAAGCAGTCATCCTTTATAAGACACTTTCTTAACTTCTTACAACATTTCTGGCTTAGGATCAGATGCTGTGGGGTGCAGAGCTCTTTTTGGGAGTCACCAAGTGCCCTTGATTACTATCAAATTCAGTGAAATCAAAGGTACTTGTCACATTGCCAGATTCAAGCTGCTAATCTATGAAGCATTCTTTTTCACATATTTTCTTATCAGCATTGCAATTTATTAGTTATGATAGGAATATAAACTGTATTCTTTTATGTCCATTATTACAATAAAATCTCATCATTAACTGCGGCATTTTGTGCTTTCTAATTCTGCCTTGTGTCAATAGTATTTCCAAATGTTCAAGACCTTGTTAGATAAAATCCTAAAAGATATGTCTATGTTGAGTGTTATAAATAGAACATAGACAAATGAAAATTATCCAGAGGCTATTTGGGATTCAAACAACTTTTAAACAGAATTTAGTGTTAAATTGTGATTTCTAGTACTTTTTTTAAAAATTAAAAAAACCCAACAAACCAAACCCCTGAATTTAATATAAGTTTTTTACAAACCCAGTCGTAATCATGTCTAGTACCACCCATCCTGAATATATCAAATCCTCAGGATAGAAATGCAGTATTTCTTTAAGCCTGACTTATAAAGTAGCATAATCCATGCATGTAAGCTAGGGTAGATGTTCAAAGTTGACTTCTGTTTTTTTGGTCTGACGTTATCTATCAAATTTGTATTTGAACATTTGAAAATGACTAACATAAAATAGACCAGTGCTGCTTTTGGGATTTTTTTTTGGCTTCTTTGAGGCAATTTCAGAATGCCATGCAATCAGTTGTGGTTTAGCTCATATTTCAAGCTATGCTGAAACCTGCTGAAATTTGAAGAGTTTGAATCAGTTGTAACCCATCATACCTGTGGGATATCTTTAATCCCACAAGTTGTGGGAACTTATGTATACTGTTAGCTTTTGATCTTACTACAATGATTCTGAATATAACTGGCAAAAGCAATGCTAGTCAGACATAAAAGAATTGACTCTCCCTTGTTCTGCTTCCTAAAGTGTTCTCAGAGCACTGAATAACATTAGGCTTTGCTTTGTGTGCGTGTGCAATACAATGATTTCTGCTGCAGACTTCCACCACATTCAGCATACAGAATGGCTACCAAACATAGAATCCTTTTGAACAGTTACCTCAACAACAAACATGATTTTTTGAAAATGTAAATATTATTTATTAGCAATATTTTGTCTGTGCTGTATTTACTCTTAAAACTAGTACATACCCTTATGCATGAGCATAGGACACACAGCTGAAACATATATATATATTATCAAATTATTTTAATTTTAAATATTTCTTTTAATAACCTTTTTTTAAATAAAATTAAATTTCTTTTAATAATCTTGGAATTTTGTACTGTCAATACTTGTGTGAAGAATATCCCAGATCCAGCTTTGTGCTGTGTGTTACTTGAAGATGCCTTGAATGTCCTTTAGAAGGCTATCTGACTTCATCAATGACTATTTGTCTATGTGATGTTGCAGGTGTCAATGACATATAAGCACAAAGCTGGAAGTCCAGCTTGATAGGTATGTGCAGCCTATGTATTATTAAAAATGGATAACAGAAATTCAAATGTGTTTTTAATGTCATGTCAAATTTATTTTTAACCTTTTTTTTTTTTTTTCGCCTTGCAGTATAATCCAGTATGATCCACATTACTGTATTTTAAAATGATGGATAGGTTATCATCCAAATTATTTGTAAGACATAAATGACCATTGTACATCTCTTTGAAGTCAGAGCATGTATTCTGTATGACTCAATCATTAAATCATCTTACAAATGTCTAACAAAGCACCTGCATTTAACCATACTTCCTATATTTACATTTTTGGCCTCTTTCTAAGATCAGGCATAAATCCATCAGGCCACTTTAGAACTTCAGAACTTCCTTCTTTTACATATCTTCTGCTCATTATCCAGAAGTTATTCTGTCCCCTGTGTTAAATTACTTTATGCTGCAGCTTAAACGAACATGTCTTGCTTTCATCTAGCATTTCAAATAGGGCAAAGACTGCTGTACAATTTCCAAACACAACTGTGCTAACAGAGATGAATTACTACAGTTTATATAATTTATATTAGGAATTCATAGACCTAGCAAAAGGGATTAGTACATTTTATTTCAGGGTAGGAGATGATCCTGTCATTAATGGTCGATACTTTCATCATCTTTTAAACCTGAGGAATTTCCTGGGTGACAAGATTGTAAGGACATATCAGGGATTCACAGCTGTGAGCTTTATCTGGCCGTGTACTGCTTTACTCTCAGTATGTGGACTACGTTCCATCGAAACTGGATTAGACTGTCAATCATGTCCTGCAATGTATATTGTATTATGATTTTTTGAAAATGTCACTGAGATCAGAGTAATTTCTTGGCTAATTGCATCTCGTCTCTTCTTAATACTGTGCATTTAATGGTTTCATTACCTTACATGACAATCACAGAGTCTAGTCCAGCATTAAGGGCAGTTTTACTTTTCTTGAAAAAAAAAAAAGGGAAAAAAGAGAAAATCTAAGGAATCCTCAATCCTTTTAATAACATGGAAAAAATATTTAAGATACTTTTATATTTGATTAAACGAAATAAAAATGTGTTTGTGCCGTGCATATTGTTCCCTGTGGTCTGAGATATACATACTAGCGGAGATTGTTTCTCTAATCCCAAAAGCACACCTTATGCTTAGCACAGTATTTTCTTCTCTTCTCCTGTTATGGAAATAGATTAAAGAAAATATTAACCTTTAAGAAACTGTCACTCATTACTCACACAGCTTCCATTTTATGTATGCTTGTCTTGAGGGAAACTCTCCCAAACACAAAAATATTTGTGCTTCAATATTACCCATTTAGGCATAAGAGATTCATTTAGATGAATGTTATAGTATGTTTCCCAATGTTTCATTAAATGATAGTTTGCCAATAGCAAAAGGTTCTGATGATATGTGTCAAAAGTAGCAAAATTGTTGGAGTGTTTACAAAAGTACTGCAGTCAAACTTGTTTTGGTTGAAAATAAGGATCCTCTCAGAACCCAAACAATTATAGGAAAATGTATCAGCTATTAAGGCAGTCATACATACCATCAGAATCCCATGACTATAAAAACAGTGACAGGCCTAATTTAGACGTTGCTCTCTAAGCTGTTATAACGACTACTTCAAGTAGGAAAAAAATGCTGCCTAACCAGAAGGGCTGCATGAAGTGCAAAGTGGTATTGGTGAAGGTGGAGGTTCAGGACGAGACTGACAAAAAATGTATTTGCAATCATTGTACTATTACCTCTGTCACACCAAAATACAAGCTGTTACTCATCACTGTTACATAATTATATACCTAAAGCTGAACATTCGCACCCTCTCCTGGATTTTTTTTGTTGTTGTTCCTTTAAGCAAGGGAAGGCATGTCTCCATTTTTGACATCCAGCTTGCCTCTCAAGACCTTCGTATTTGGCCAGGTGAGGGAAAGTATCAGCACTTCTATCATTCTGCAGTCCTTCCTTTTCTACTCTATCAACTAATTGCATGCTACAGGGCAGAGAATACATAGAAAAGATAGGCATATATTGCCAAGGATTCCTGGTTAGGGGTGTTTGTGATGAAGGACACTCTTGGTTTTGGATCTGACAGCAGTTGGAATACCTGGTTCAAATTTGCTGTGGTAGGTAGGAAGAGTGTGAATGTTAAAATGTCCAAGGCATTTGTAAATATTCTAACTTGCTAGCCATTTGCATCCAGTTTGAGTGGATCGCTCCTATCACTAGCATAAATATAAGCTGACATCTTTTTAAATGCAGTTCCACCAATGATTTGGTTCTGAATGCCTTTTCTTTAAACATTGCAACATATTTCATTGATATGCTTGCAGAACAGGAATAATGATTAAACACTGCATAAAACTACAGTGTGTTTCATTGGAGAAAATGGATTGATCTTATCAGCAGATGCACAATATGCATCCACAAATCGCTTAACTCCTGGTAAGTTTAAAAATTAACAAAAAGATCATTAGTCTCCCACAAAGGAATTACTTATACTGTTCTGAAACAGCACTGACAATTCTGGTAAGGTGGGGACAGGAGAGAGAAGGAGAAAGCATGACAAAACCAGGACTTCATTAAGCTAACAATGAAACACAGTCCTGGCATCCTGTTTTTAATTTCATTTTCTATTACTACAATATTTGGTCTCCATATATTCCTAAGAATGAACTGAGCTAGTGATGTTATTAAGATAGGCAAGTCATTGCTTAAAAACATATGTACATTAAAATGTTATGTCTAAGGACACTAGCCAAGCCTAGCAGCAAGAATGAATTTAACAAGTACTGGATGTGTAAGGGAAGCTGGCCTTTCTCCTACAAAAGAGAAGGAGTGGGGAGAGGGAGAAAAAAGGGGAGTTTTACATTCCCAATAGTTGCTAAAAATAACTGATTTACATGCTATCTAAAATACATGGAAAGAGAAACAACTAGTTTCTACCAAATAAAGGGAATCCCTGTGCATGATTTTTGTCATGTGTATCTGACAAACAGTATGCTTTGCTACAAATCCGTTCATAGGAAAGCAAGATGGAGAAATTTTCATAAGAATTTCTTGATACTTCCTTTTCTTTGAAAGCACAGCACACGTCAGAAAACTGTTCCTTAGGTTAGTACCTTTGTCTGCAAGGCACCCATAGAATAATGTTCTGTGAATCTGGTTCACAGCACAGGCTGTGTGATGTCCTGTTGCTCACTTCCCCTAACAACTCAGCTGAATACAAAACAAACAAATTAAACTTTGTTTCTCAAAGCACAATTTATTCATAGTAGAATATTCCAGTATTTTATTTAGCATGTTTTATCTGGTGGTGACAGTAACTGTGACCTTTCTTAACACGTTTGTAAGAGGGCCACTATTGCCAAAGAGACAGGACATTGCCATTCTGTTTGAATGGAAATATCTTGAGGGTTCCTGTGATCCACCTGAATATGATTAATTCTACTTTCCACTACAGGGCCTAAATTAAAGTCTGGTAGCACTGTGACCACACCAGCAGAGAAGTGTGTTTGCTGTGAAGTAAAATAGCCCTTTGACAAGATTCTACATGTGTGAAAACAGCTCTTGACTTAGAAATCACACACTATCCATAAAAAAGAATCAATGACACATTTCAGAAGTAAATGGCTTCTTCTGTCTACTGTGGTAAATTCATCCAAATAAGCAGGAATATTGCAAGAATTGAAGTAAATAAAAATATCCCAGATGATGAATTAAGGTCCTCTGTCAGATGAGTATATGTTCTTTACAGATTTTCAGAGACCACCTGAGAAAGAATCATGCAGATGGGGTCATTTCTAAACTTGGTAATATTGTCAAAAAATCCCTTGATCATAATTTACTCAAGTAGCCACCCTTGGACAAATGGGGAAATTCAATTAAGAACAGGTGGAAGAGAGGATGCTTAACTATTCTTTCACCTGCAGCTAGTTGAATCATCAAGGAATCTGGGGAGAGATGGGTGAGAAGATGCTGAGAATTACAGCAATACTTTCAGCTATGATACTTCAAACTGCTTAACATATTTTCATGATCAGTGAAGAACTTTACTAATATATTTAGAATTTATGGTTATTTTGATAATGATGTGGGATAGGAACACTCCCACTCCTCCCAAAAAAGTAATAAACAACATGACTAACAGCGTTCCTGTTCAGTGCACTATCCCTTGTCTGTGGACAAGCTAAACCTTTTATTGTCTTTCCTTGTGCCACACTAATTATGTAGACAAAAAAAATATATATCTGAAAAATAATAACAGTCTCTACAGCACCAGTCACTTTGAACTAGTGAAGAAAAATCACTATGATCTATAATGTGAAAGAGATTTCAGTGAAGATCCTTAGGAAGCCTCAAAACAGAGGACCTGGACTTTGGGTCAATGAGTCTTCATAAATTTCACATAAAGTTTAATCTACATTGATCTTAGGTCTCTTCACACTCTTGTGGTTGCAAGTACTTGAATAACTTCTGTTTTATTGAAATACAGAAATTTAAGTGGAAGCTCAATAAAATGACTGGAAGCTAGAAAATGCAGTCTGCTTTGAAATTAAACATAGAAAACCCTCCAGGCTCCCTTTTTCTCTAATCCTCATCCCAAATTCTAGAAAGCTATGGATTTGACATCATCATCAGTCAGAGGCTTGGCTTAATAATTCCTTTTTTTTCCCTAATGTCTACTAAGGTTGTTTTGATGATATTTGATGATATTCAAGATGGGCTTGAAGAAGGTAAGTGGCTGCTTCTACTCCCTCTCTTTTTCAGAGTGGGGGGAAAAGAATCCTATACTATATGCTATCAAAGTATTTTCACTCTACTCTCCAGGGCTAAAACTACCACCAGCACACTCATTATATATGGACTACTTGTTGCTTGAAGGGCAGAATCCACTCAACCTTTTTCTTATTCCACTCATCCTTTTATTTCCAGGAAATATCTGGAAATATCACCCTTCTCTTTAGAATAGGAAAAACCCTGAGTAGAACATGAAATAAAAAATGTGAAACCAATGTGTTTTATAAAAACTAAAATTTGCATGGGTTTGCATCCTAAATAAGACTCATTATTTCAAATAAGGCCTTCAAACCATAACTCTATGCAGTCTAGCGTATTGTGAAAAACATTTTGGATAGAAAAGGTAAATCAAAAGAATGACTGCTAAAAAGCACATTTGGAAAGTATCTGTTAAAAATCCTGCATAACTTCTGTTCCAAAATCCTACAAGCACTCTATTCAGGTCTGGTGCTCCATCACTGTGAACAAATTAACAGAAAAAAGTTACAAATGGCTAACTGGTTATACGGTCAGAATTTTTATTTTTATTTCGTGATGTTTTCAGCTTAACCAGTTTCAGTTTTTATTTTTGATCAATCCTCTGGGGAAAATAAAAAAGATTTTACAGTTTGATGTGGTTCCTTTTGGAGTCACACTGTGTAAGTACAGATTCATGCCTCTCTCCCTTCTTTAATTCACTGGCCAGTCTGGATATTTGCAAACATGTTTATTAGGAGGAAATACTTTATAATGTTTTAAAACAACTTCACGGTATTTCACATACATAATAATTCATGTTAAAATGTGCTAAACATCGGAGGTTACAGACATGATTGCTAATACACAGCACTTACCCAAATATTCATAAATAATGTTATGTCCTCACAAATCATAACCACGTGAATATAGTAATTTTGCTTGCAGAACTGCTCATTGGCTGTCCCTAAAGCATTTCCTAAATCTCAGATGGACTCAAGCAGCAAAATAGAGAGATGAAATGTGGTAGAATTCCTCCTCCCCTATCCACATGACACACACACAATCATCAGATTTCCGGATTTAGATTGAGTGAATTAAGAATGTAGATTGCATTTATGAATTCTGTCTTGGATGCAGATACTGCTTATACCCTGAAACGCTTAGAATGGGATTTAGCTTTGTGCTTGCCTGTAGAAAATCTCTTCATTTGCCATTCTAGTAGTAATATTTAGCTTTTATTTATTCAGTCTAAGATGTGACTTTTCTTGCTGCTAAGCAGCTGGATATTGTTTTCCCAGTGAAGGGCTAGCCTGTTTAGATGAAAGCACAGACTTAGAAAAATAGAAGAGATTCTCCTTGCAGCAGTGATTCTGTGGCACTGCCCAGTGGCAGTACCATGGTGTCACAACAATTTATCATACGCAGAACAAGGCAGTATGAATCTGACTTGTTTAAGTGTTTCAGTGGCCTTATTTCACAGACAGAATGTGGGACAGGGCACAACAACTGCAAAGGGCCCTACAAACCCCTGGTTACACAATTCGCCGAACACATTTTCTGAAGTTCCTCAATGGACATGAGAAGAGACACAGAAAAATGGGGCTCTGACTACAACACCTCTCCAGTGGGAACTGGGCAAATTTCTTCCTCTTCTTGAGGCATATTTGAGCTTGTCTCCTTCAAACCTCTATTTGTACACTTCCTTATCTAAAATGAGAAATGGAGCACTGATTCAAGGCCCAATCATTTATCTAAATAGCATGAACCAAAATTTACATTTTAATTAAATATTAATTGTCCTCAAGCAAACAATATTAAAATATTATATTATTTTGGTCTCCTATGTCCAGCTGAAGAATTGTTCCATTATTTAATGGACTTGGTTGGTTTTTGTGGGTTTATTTCTTTGTTTTTGTGAACCTGCTGTTCCATTGTGGAATATTCATAATGTAATTCTTATTTTGGTCTTCCCACAAAATACAACAATACTGTCAAAGTACAATTTTATACAAGAAATGCATATTCCTTTTTTTTTTTTTTTTTTTAAACATTCTGCAGTCCTAAAGCCTTTTTTTTAATCTTAGGATCTTGAAGTGTTGCAAAAGCATCAAGAGCTAGGATGTGACACTGGGAATTACTATACTGCTTTTACATCAAGTGCATTACAGTAGTGCCTCTAAGGCCTGGGATCGTTTGTGGTTAGGTACAGTGAAAACACTGAATAGTCTGTGACTTGAAGAGTTTATGGTTTAACACCATAGACCAAATTTAAACAATCATTTGCGGCTCCCTAAGAGAGAGGACCAATGCAAGACCCAGAGAAGCAGTGACAGTCATAAGATTTATGGCAGTACAGGGAAAACTATCTTTCCATACAGCTGAAAAGCACACCTCCTTTGTAAATGCACCCATCATCCCACAGTCTGAGGGAGTGATGACACCATTTTACATGTCCTTGCTATTCTTCAAGTAGGAACAAATGCACTGCCATGAAGTATAAATGCCTTTGCATACTGCTCCCATTCCCCATCCCAGGGCTGGGGAGTGGGGAGAGTTTCTTCCCACTGACGTTGTCTCTGGGGAAGAACCATAATAGATCTACAATCTAGGTTTTATGACTCTAACCCCAGGCAGCATTGAATGGCCAGAAATTATACAATCGCAAAGTATATTTTACATCTGTAGAAAAGAAGATAATTTCATTTCCCAGGAAAGTGTGAGGGACCAGTGCTTGGCTTTCCATAGGAGGTAAGCACAGCTATAGCTTTTCCACAACAGCTGAAAAAGCTGCACTGGGCAATGTAAAACTGGTTGAATCCCCTTCTTAGGACTTATTTTCTTTCATTTTTATCCTCGCTTGTAATTAAATATAGTAAACCAAAATTTTTCTTTTGCATTTCTAAGCCTCAGAAAAGGAGGGGGAAATATGTGAATATAGCTCATCCATGCCAAACATCTTCTCCCTTTAAAGCATAAAAGAAAAAAAGGAGAAAAAAAGACAGTATTTTTGAAACAGCCTTAGAGCACCATAAAGAACAATTTTGCTCATCATGTGTAGAGGAGACAGCGATGGTGGATGATTACCTTTGTAACAGACCTGATAACCACTCTGCATATGTGCTATGGCTGCATTATGTGTACAGAGATGAGGAGAGAAAGGAAAGTGCACACTGGGAAATAAATGCCTGTAGGATTAGGTTTTCTTTAACTTTACTCAGGTGAAGTCACCCTGTTGATATCAAAAGCACAAACCAGATGAGTAAAGTTCAGCACGTGTGCTAGCGTTTGAGAATTACAGTCTTCATTTGCGATTCAAAGCCCAAGCCTGCTGCCACTGAATCAATAAAAGAGTTTTTCCATCAGCTACAGTGTTGCAGGACTTGGCCTCTACTCCTGATTTCTGAATATACTTTACTGACATTAAAAAGCACTTAGTTTTGTAGCACAGGCACTGTGAAGAGAAGGGACAACATTTGTTCCCTAGCTTTTGGATGAGTTTATAGTTCTACTGTAAGCAAGAATTGTCTAAAGCTGTTATCATGCCTAAATGAATTAGGTTTCTAGGGAAATTCTACACGTAAGATTTATATATTGTCTGACAGAAATGTATAGCAAAACCCAGCATTTAATTGCCATACCTCTAGAGCCAATTAGAACTCATTAAAGAGTTCATAGCAAGAGCATGTGTTTTAAAAATTGCTACTTCGATCTCTGAAGGTATCTTAAAATGTACTTTCATCATGTGCACGACATCTACAAATTCTGATTGGCATTTCCTCCTTCCCTGAAAAGGGAGTCTGGCTCAGTTTGCAGCAAATATGACAATAGGCTGTGCAAATGTACATCTGAAACACAGCCCTTTTGGGGTTAAGCATTCAAGCTTATATGAGAGATCATCAGTTTCGGGTCAAAGTGCTGTTCTTAAATGATCAGTGCAGAACAGAAAAAAAAGGCATTGAAGTGACCTTGCTGAGGGTCTAAAACTGTGCTAAAGCCTTTTCTGCATGATTAAGTGAGCAGAATCTTAGATTAGCTAAAAGCAGTGCAGAAACATAATGAGTTCACTTATTTTGGAGCATTTAATAACAGTTATAGACAGTTATGTGATCAGGCGGAGTTATGACTTATTCATTCTTTCATTGCTATTAAAATTACTGCATTTGAGGTTTTTAAAGTCATTGAAATAAAAAAGTCTGATTTATGTTAGGAGAATTTAGCTTGCCCTTTGGTCTCTCCGTTTTTAAATGATATAATTAGACTTTTTAAAGACCATTCTAAAAGCATTATTAGCATTTTCTATAGCTGAAAGTAAATGCATGTTTTGTGGGTAGCTTAATTTTAAAAAGGATAATAACGATACTTGATTCAGACAGTGATAGATTGTTACAAAAAGAAGTATTGCATAAAATTGTCTTAAAGGTGACTCTGTGTGTTTGTATGTATCTATACATACTGAGATACACAAACACATGCATAAATGTGAGCACACATTTAGCGTACGTATGAACAGGAGTTCCACATACACAGAAAAATAAAGCTATTCCCTTCATCCATTTGGGAAATGAAGGCAAGAAGAGCAAGTTCCATAGGACATATTACCTCATGACCTTTAACATATTACCTCACAAATTACAAAGCCATCCATCAGTCTCAAGGGAGAAAACGTGCTTTGATCAAAACAAAGGGACTTGCAGGTGTTTTGAATTAACAGTAAGCAATAATCATTAAAAATCACTGGGATGAGTATGTTAGTGTCATGAATGTATGCACATTTTAACATACACTCAATTCCTAAATCTTAGCATGCACATTACTTTCAAATTATATTTGTATATTAGTTATTAGTCACTATAAGCATGCACAGTGTTTTCAGTAGCAAGAATACACATTTTATACATCTGTTTTTAAGCTTGTGCACAACATTCACGATACACAGACACAGAGCTGAATACTTTCACACAAGACTCTACATATCTTGCTGCAAAGGCCAAACAGGTAAACCAAAACACTTTCCTTTCACATTTAAATAACAGGGTTTTCCTACATTGTTTTGGCTTAGAAAATAAAATTTCCCATAAGATTAAGAAATTCTGCTTTCAGTTGGGTCCCAAGGGAACATATCTTTGCTTACAAAAATCACACTTACAACAGCTTCCTTAACTGAAAGCTCTTTTTATGTATGTGCCTTGTATGTTTATTCAGTAGGCAGTTTGAGTTGTTCATTTCGCTGCTCAGGATGCAGTGGGCTTTTCTATTAAACCATATTATTAGAACTAAATCAGAAAGAAGCTTATTTAATAGTCATTTCATGCACATGACTGATGGGAAGACATAAATTATCAGACTAATATCTGATTAAAACTTGATTAACATGCTAATAAATTATGCTAGAAATGTTGGGTTTTTTTTTAATTTCCCCACTTTTGCTTAAACTTCCTAATTGACACTTCAATTATTTTGTTCTCTGAAATTTTGCCTTCCTTATGAATAACAGCTGAGATAAATTATTTCTCTGCCTGAACTTGATATGAAAAATGATCAATTGTAATTATTAAAGCTCCCTAGTAATCTGTTAATTATGAAAAAAAGTCATCTCATTTTTGTTTGTTAAAAGGAGACCTTTATATTTATTGTTGATCAAAGGCTGTAAGGTGTTCTGGAAGCCTGTGCCCATAATCAGTGCACGGTGTGGACACAGCACAGAGGGCTGCAGGCTGGAACATCCTCATGCTTTCCTCAGGGTGACACTAACTTTGGTCTGTCAGCCTCACTGCTTAGGGAGGTGATAGAGTACTCTGTATCAGCCTCACATGCTGCTACTGCCTGTATGGAAAAATACATCCATGAATCTTGTAATACAGACTCCTGCCCACTAGAGACTGATCTCAGCCCAATAAAGCGTGTAACCCAGGACCCTCACAGTTTAGACTTGAACTATGGTCAGAAAGGTGAGAGGCCAAGGCTTCATCCACTAAGCCATTTACCCTTTTCCTTTGTAAGGAAGATTGATTTTAAAAAAGCTATTAACCTTCAGCGATTTATCTCATCAGATCATCTTCATTTTGTTCTGCCTATAATAAGGCTGTATTATATAGTTTAATTCTTCACTTAATTCAGCTACACTATCTAAAAAGAAATACATGAGTGGGGAAAAAAAAAAAAAACAAAAGAGTGAGAAAAATGATCAGAAAACTTTGCAATGAAAATATTATCAGGAAAACAAAAGAAACTGAACATGTTATCAGGTGTCTTGGAGACACAACAATGAAAGACATAAGTGTGTACACAGATATCCTGGTTGGACATAAACTTCCAATATTTCTCAATATTTCACAATGAAGGGATGATATGCCATGCTCACAATAAGCCTATTCAAGAGACAAAATGAGAGTCAAGCCATATTCATTCATTTGTGTATAGTCAAATAAAGATGCTCCCTCAGCAGAAAAGTGCAGCTCCAAAGAAATCTGGTCTTGAAATTTAACGTTCTGCTCTTTTTTGGGGAAATGCCTCAGAGAAGTACGCAAAACGGTAGACTGTTTTGGCAACAGTGTATATAACACTAATATTCTTTGAGATGTAGCAAGTAGGTGGTTGCTTGCTAGAAACTAAATTATTCCTGGTTTAAAGACTGATTTGGGGAAGGAAAAAAATTCCTGTTTTATGAATAATGTGTTTGCATTAATGACTTTAATTCATCTGGCTGAACTTTGTGGCAGGTACCAATTTAAATTTTGCTGGAACATGCAACGATAAAAGCAGTCTTAAGCATTTCAGGTGGAATTGGATAGTGAGTTCACACATATTAAAGGTTCAAAATTATTCAGAAACTTGGGTCCCACTGACTTTCAGTGAGACTTTGATTTTTAAGTCCGTTAGGTTCATCTGTAAAAACATGCCTGTCTTTTTGTGTGTTTATAAAATGCAGGGTATGGATCAAATCCTCAAAATAAATTAAAAAAAACCTATTTCTGCTATCTTAATGGGCTTTGGATCTGAACAAAATGTTTTACTCCTTTTTCAAGCAGCTCTGAATGACTTCAATGGCTGTTTTCCCAGGGCGAGGACTGCAGGGTAAGTCCAGAAGTGATCTAAAAACCAGCAGAGCATACCTCCTGATTGCTTGCTCTCCTTCTTCACAAACACATTAGTAAGTATATGTATCTTATAGCATCTGCTCCTTTTCTTCTGGTACTTGGATGTTTAGACAGTAAACTGAAGTGAATGTTTACAACACCTCAGTGTATGATCAAACCATGTAACTATAGAAGTCTGTCTTAGTTTTGCCCCTGCTTCTTTAACACTCCTGACCTAGAAGCTCTTTTGTTTCAAGATCATATGAGTAAGCTGGCATTTGGGCAGTTGAAAAAAACTTGAAAAGGGCGATACTAAAAGTTACTGTAGTACTGTAGAGCCCTATTGAGATCCTCAGAGGGTCAATAAACTACTTCTCAGCAGATCCCTAGCAAGTGATTCTTTGGCAACAGAAGACAGGGTACAGGTAAGCAAACTGGAAACAAAACACAGGGAAAAAGTCTGCTGCAAAACAGTTAAACTTTTTTTCTTTACAAATGAAACCGATGATAAAGTAACTCTTCAGAAACTGGTTATAAATCCTCTTCATGCATATTTAACAGTATACAGTGAATAGGATTAGCAATACCTTTTGTCTAATTTGTCAATCCAGTTCTTAGTTCCCCACAGTGCCTCAGTCAAATACAAAGACAGTCTCAGTTACTTGTCCATAGATTAAGTAGCTCTTGAATTGATATTTGCTGTATGGTTTGGGATTTTGACTGGTAAACACTGTGACTGATTCTGAAGGCCAAAAAAAAGGCTGCAATAAGGAATTAAAGCAATAGACTTTTGGTTGACTTGAAGGGCAAGTCCTCTCTACCCATTTTGCTGTAAAAGCAGAACCATTCTCTTAACAGAAAAGGTACCTAAAGGTATTAGTATAACAATTGATTATTGCTTTAATGTCATATTTCTTTTCATTGGCCTAATTTATTTTCATGTGTAAAGCTGAATTTTGTGGCATCTCAAAACAGGAAAATACAAAGGTCAGCCTAGCTGTGCCCCTTCATGTTGCTTCTGAGCCCCCTTTAAAGTCAGTTCCAGGGGCATGAACTGTGGAATTAATTGACAGTATGTTTTATCCCATGTAGCTGGAGAAGACTGCCACAATGATGGTGCTGCCGTCTAGTCTGTCTAGGTCATTTTGAACCATGAATTTCAAGCATATTCTTCAGAATCAGCAGAGAACTTGTTTACAGCTGCAGCGACACAGACATATAGACACATACCATATAGACAGGTATACTAACTAGTACGTAGTCCATCACCAGTCTGGGTGGACTAGCAGAACATTTCAGAGCTCATATGCAATATTGTTCCTGCCTGGACCTCTGCAACTGCAAGCTCTTCCTCTTTGTCATTGTTCTATTGATGAGCCACTGTGTAAGCAAATATGCCCATTTGCCTTACACTGATGATAACAAAGGTACATGAATAACCCACAGAATAATGTGAAACTTATTGGAAGAAAGAAAAAAAATGTGTTTTTGAAAATTATTGGATTGCAACGTAATACCAAAGTCATTGTTCCAGACATATCAGTAACAATTATTTTTTTGTAATCCCATTTTAGCTCCTTCTTTTGTTTTAGCATGAGAATGCAGCTGCAGAAAGAAGGATAGATCAAAAATATAAGGACTATTTTGAGACTTCATAATATTTAACTACCTAGCTGTTCAAACTAACTGCCTCTGTTCACTGGCCTGCCCTCCAGTGGTTGTTATATCAGTTGACTGATTCGACCTGGTAGCTGTTAAAGCTAGTTGTCACTAGATTTGACTTGCTACATTATTTTGGGGATAGCCTCATATTCACATTCACATTCATGTTAGGATAGTCAAACACATTCATTGTTAGCAAGTGATTATTGGACTATTTGTGGAAGCTTGTGAACACCTAGGAATGTAGGAAAATATCTACTGTCTTGTATTATACCTGTGTCCTTTTCATTGACTTGGAAAAAATTTTTTAGAGAAAGACTTTTTATGCTTTGTTCTGGTCTGAGATCCAAGACTATGGCAGCAGCTGCATGACAAGGGAATGCTCAGTAAGCACACAGAAAGAACTTGGAAAGAACGATAGGACACTAGAGACATATTTCTTGTGTTAAAGCTACAGGTCATAAAACTTGAAAAGCTACAACAGAAGCAAAAAGGGGGAAAAAAAAAAAGGTCAAAAAAAATACTCAGCATTTTCTAACTTATTTCCTAGTTTTACATACTTGGCCTCATTCAACTGTCATTAAAGGCAATTAAAAAACTCACTAGAAATTAAATGAAATCAATCATGGAAGATCTAGCCCTTTATAACCTTTTCTGTTCAGCATATTTATTCCAAAGAGTCATATTTCAAACTGTTAATATAACATGACCATGCTCGTGTCTAAAAATACCCTTACCTGTTCTTAGCACAGGTGTAATATAGAGACAGGTGCAAGTGTCTCTACCTGAAGATGAAAGACAAAGCTTGCTTTATCCATTCTAATGGGACAACATTTGCAATTCAGGATTATGGATACAGTTGTATTTATGTTCTGCCTTAGAACATTGCACACACATCTCAATTCCCAGTTTAGTAATGGGTCTCCCATAAAGTCTTGTACTGAGATTAAATCTTTTCAAATGCATGTAGACTCATTCTGCCTTAAGCTACTGCATACTGCAGAGAGATGGGGCCTGGCAGGTTTGTGTACATACTAGTAACATATCCAAACATGCATGTAACACACACCATTTACTCAAAGCTGTGCAGGTCTGATCCTGAACTCACAAATCCAACTTAGTCAGCCCTAGTGAGCTAACTGGCCTGAATGCAGTGTCAGGCTAATGCTGCCAGGCTTTACCTGGAATTGAACTGGCACATCCTCACAGCATTGCACTGTTCAGAGCTGAATTACTCACCCTGGTGGTGGTTAATGATGTGCCACACTCCATTTCCGAGTGCAGCCATTTCCTCATCACCTGACACCATCGTTCATATGAAGACAGTGCTGCTGCCCCTTGGTAAATACACAGGGAAGAGAGCTACACACAGTCATTTGGCAGCATAAGCAATCCTGCACGTTGAACAAAAGAAATGAGCCAAACAGCCATTTGGTATTTGAACAAAGAACTGCTTGTTATCTGGTGGTTTTGGACAGTGAATACCAAATTGTCCCTAAAATATTTTAATGAGTCAAATCTGGTGCCAAGCAACTTTAAGAGTTAATAGGCAAAAGTCAGTCGGTACCTAAACCCTTATGTACATAAGTTTTACCCACGTTTTATTTATGGAAATCCTGATTACAATGAGAAAATCCTTATTTTTATACAAAAAACCCCAGGCATGTGGTAGCCTGCATATAAAAAAATCTATGCCTGAATGTTTGACTCAAAAAAAACGGCTAAAGGATAAAGTAAGAGAAAAGATTTGGTAAAATTTTGAAGTCATATGCAGCAGGTAAACTCCCAAAGAACATCAAAAACTCCTTGCAATAGAAACCAAGGAAAAGATAGCATTAAAACTACTTAACCTGCAGCAATATTGTCAGGGATGTCACCCACAAGTACTGATTAGGCAGTGACAAACAAGGTTGTCTTCACATTCTGCTACCAACAATGTCTATTCGCTTTAACTGTGGAGAGGCAGACACCCTTCCTCATGACAGGGCTATAATACTTCTCGTAATTTAACATGCCTGAAGACAAATCTTCAGGCTATCACTAACTTTTGGTACCTTTAAAGCAACTACACCTTCACTGACTATAAATAAGTGGGAAAAAGGCCTATTTGCAATTGTATTTATTACAAGGCAAAACAAAATAAGCACAAGTTTAAAAAAAAACCCCACACCATAAATAGCAACACCATTCTCAGCCCTAACTCTGGGAGCTAACAGTGAGGACAGAAAACCTTTAGGGTATTTCTACCAGAGAAAGAGAAATAAACGTGACGCCCAGCAGGTACTTAGTGGTGACTTGACTCTGTAGCTGTTTTCCTGCTCTCCAATCTCCCGATTTCATGGGGTGCAAAAACAGTCTGAAAGCCTTCATTTTCTCTTTCTGACGTATTTTTTCTCCTTTTCTTTTAGCAGCAAAAAAAATCCATTCTGGCTTCTTGATTTTATGGGAGCACTTTAACTGAGCCTAAGAGATGTGATTGTTCCACCGAAGCATGGTAAGATTTAGCAAATGATCAGTAAATACTTACATATCTACACAGGGTTCGCAACAATGTACTGCTTTTTCAGTCTGAACTTAAACCTCTTTTCCAATCTCTAAAGATGGACTACATAACAGAGGATCCAGGAAAACCTCTCTTTCAATCCTTTTTAGTATGACAAATCCTTTAAAGAATGAGTTCCTTCTTGAACCAGCGGGGATTCGCAGATGCTTCTCTCCCTTCCCAGGCTTCAGTCTTTCTGACCTAACCTATGATTTTCACCAATTTTTGGTGTTTGAAACAAATCTTTAGCAATCCCAGTCTGGAGAAGGGGGAGGGAAAAGGAAAAGCCTAGGAAAGAGTATCTCTTAATTTCTTATCTGACTGATTTTGCAATTAGTCCAAACCAGTTACAAGACTTCTGAAGAGACAAGTGCTAATTTCCTTCACAGGCCAGCAGCAAGGCCTACTTATTCCATTATATCATTAAGGTTGCATGTAAAAGGACAGGTATGGGTAAAACAGGGAAGTTGATTTGTAATCCACAGAAAAACTCAGGAATAATTAGAGTGTTTTGTACTCTAATTCCCTAAAAAAAATCTAATTCTGTTCAGAATGTGTACAAAACATCTCCTGTGGCCAAAGTTTGGTAATTATTTAAATGTCTTGGGACACATCTTCGTGACTCTACACTGCAAGTGAACAAGACTCATGAGATTGTTTTGAGCAACCTAGTATATTGGATATCGCAGTGCACCACTACATAGCACCAACAGCCCAGCTCCCAAAACCAAAATGACAGCTTTAATCATAGAATGGTTTGGGTTGGAAGGGACCTTAAAGATCATGTCACTCTTCACCAACAGGCTCAACTTCCTCTATCACTCCTAAGAGAACATGTTGTCTAGGCCCCTGACCATCTTGGTGCTACCAAAAAACTAGTTTCCCAGTCCAGAGGGACCGTGGAGGTTATCCCGATTCACTAGACAAAGACATGGTTTACCCAATTTATTGCTGCCATCAACCCCACTTTCAGTGAGAGTTTTGACCAAATGACTTCTCAACAACCCTTCCATAAGCATATGGCTCACAGTACATCCAATAATTTACCAATGCAAGCCAAAATGACTTCCTAGCTTTTTAAAGAAAGCTAGTCAATTATGTAGGTATAGTAAGAAAACCAGATGTCCACTGTGTGTATAGATCGCATAAACATTTGGGTAAAGAGCAGCAAGGATTTCTGTCTTTAGTCCTGGTAGAAAAATTTGTGGGAGAGCAATTGTAAGCAGATTTAGTTGATACTTGAGTATTATCAAACCTCTGAAACTTCTATCTTTTAACAACAAATAATGTATTTATTAATGAAAAGCCAAACATGTGCCTTGCATCTCTTCAAAACATTGCTTTTAATTTAATCTGAAGTTGAACCATATAAAGCTATTTTAATTGATTTTAAGAGCATGAAAATATCTTACACATTTCTCTCATTAGTTTAAGCAATGGTACCATGTATTATGCAAAAGCACATGATTATATCATGCGTCTTCCTTACTGGGAGACAAAAAAAAAAAAAAGACAAGTTTTCCCCCAATTGTTCTCGCTGCTGAAACTTTGATCACAAAAATATTATTCAAAATGGACAATAAAAGAAACAGAATTTACTAATACTTTCGGTAACTTGATGAATATTAAATACCAATACATACTAAATTTTTCTGAAGGTTGCTTATACTTAACTAATGAACCATATTCTCACAGAAGCAACACTCGCATATCTAGAGTTCAGGCTATGCCAGTATATTTACTGTAAATACTATATTAGATGTTATATTATTTTACATAACTATTTATAGAAGTACACTAATCAAGTGAAAATCTCTTTTAGGTCAAAACCTTAGGAAATTGTACTTAAACCCCATAAAGGATTTTAATTTCTGTATAAAATGTTTACAGATTTACAATAAAATATTCATGTAAATAAAACTTCATTTGCGGTTTAGGAATATTTCTTCTGTAAGCTTCTAAATAAATAAATAAATAAACAGTTGGCTTTAAGCCAAAGATCCAGTTACAACAGTAGCTTGAAAAAAGGTGGTTCTGAATACTGATTTAGATCTGTAAGTGCTATTTCAGTACCAAAAAACCTGTCATATTTAACTGTATTGTGTCAACATCCCACAGAGTAATAATAGGGGACTGAAGGGGTGAAACAGAGGACAGAAAGCTTGTGAGCAGGGAGTCCCTAACAGGTGAGAAAAATCAGAAACTGTGAAGAAGGATGGAAGACTTGAGGAAGTTACATAGTGGAGATGCAGAAATGGCAAGTCACAAGCAAGATCATCTGAAGACAAAAGTAAGGAGGATCACAATGGCTGGCTTAGATTAAAACATATCTACAGTGAAAGAGGTTTTCTCCTCAGTGCCTGATAGGGAAGGAAAGATAGGCTCTATGACTGGAGTGAAGAGGAGATGCTGATGAGCAGACACAGGTCCTTTCTTAACCTTAAAGTCTATAGAAAAGCATGAAGGCATGGAAAAAACAGCTGACAACTTGTTGCTTTTCTTTTGAAGTTCCGGCAGGATCACTTGCTTTGAGATGGATGGAGACTGCCATCAAAACCACACCTTTTCACAAACAGGTTTTTTGCTTTTTCACATTACCTCATTAAAAATATGTGGCCATTAGATAATTCACAAATATACTAAACACGAAATAGTGATGAATAACACATTGAAGTCCTCCTTTTCCTGACCAGAAGAAAGATGAAGCATGAACTTTCCTGAAAAAAACTGAAATCAATAATGAAATAAAACTTACATAATGTTTAGATTTCAAAGCACGTACGAGTGTTGCCCTTTAATAACGTAGAAGAAGATCCTTGAAAACACTAAGACTCCTTTTAGAGGGGCACGGTGTGACCCTTTCTTCAAAATGTGACCAGGTCCTTGTGTAAATAATCCTAATGAGGTCAAAAGAACTAAAAATTAATTTGTCTTTTTATCAGTATCTTTAGAGGGTTTAGGGACCCATGGTACAGCACCACAACTTTACGTAGAAAAACAAATGAGAGACCAGATCGTACATTGTAAATTCTTACTGAATACTAAAGCATACATTTGTTTAATTTAGAATGAAAATATTACATAAAGGTTGCTAAACGCTTATTCAATCCAAGTGCAGAAACATGGTACATGCCTGTGTGAATAGTGACAATTTCAAATGAATACCTTTTCATAATACTAAACTATTCAGAGAAAATACCCTAATTGAAAAAAAAAGTCATAATGCATTATTAGTTCTGCTTTATCTGCTAATTTGCAGAGATGCTGTTTTTCTAATTTCATACATTTCTTCTCTAGTGCCCAAAGATACAAACATCTTGCTTCACACACCACACTTTTTTTTTTCTTGATATATATGCAAAGCTCAAGGACCATCCAATAAAGAGTATCCTTTGATGGTCTTTATCAAGGGTAATAAAGGCCATGAAAGGCTCTCCTTTACACAGACTGCATCTGAATTTTTTCTAGAATATTAAGGCACATATCAATATAAGCTGTCATTCAACCTTGAGGTGCAGTTAAAATTGAAAAATGATGAGAGGTACTTAGCTACTTATTTTACTAAACTGGTCTGTTTAAAACAGAGCATTGAGTTTCAGTGCAATTAAGGGTCATGTGGCGAAGTGGTATCTCAAACTCCTTCAGACTACACACTGTGAATACAAGTTTTATTTTAATTTCTCATAGCACAGGTATCTTGTGGTTGTAGACTTAGGATAAAAGGACTCTACTGAAAGAACAGAATTTCAGCAGCAATAATCTCTCTGTTAGGAATCACTGCTTACAGATATTCAAAGGTTTTGCACATTATTTTGGTATGTGTATCACTTGGAAACTGACACAGAAAAAACTGACCAAATTATACAAACCCTACTTGGCCAGGTAAAACTCTTAAGTCTATGCAAGTAATATTATTGTTTGGGTCCAGTGAAGTTGTAATAGGAACATCTGGAAGTGCCACACGATTAAACAAGGCAGATAAAGGTATTTCTTCACTTTAACTAAAATGCAGTCAACATTCATAACTGCCAGAGTCAGTTGCTTCCTGAAAAGCACTTGTCATGGTCTGTACAGTGCTTTAGAAATGGGACAGATCTGATGTGAACTAATAGATCTACAAAACCACTGTTCAGCCACTGTTTTGCCCCCAAATCTCAAGCACTGCATACAGACCAGACTGGTTCCCTATAGATCTAGGCTCTATACAGCCTAAAGCTGGGTTCAAAACTCTGAAGATCTGAAGATCAGATTTACCTATTAACAAGCTGTCAGTGGACACCAGCATAATTTTACCAGGAATCTTAGAACAGTCAGTAGATTTCATCCTCTCCATGCCTGAAACTTTACCACCCTGACCATAGTCTTAGGATCAAAAATCAGTGAAATGTGAGTTGCACAATGATGATACCTGGATGACCCTCTTTTTGAGCATATCAGTAGGTAATGATTGCTCAGAAGAGGGTTTTCACTTCCACTGTCTTATCAGCAAGGACTCATCTAGCAGATGACTTGATCACCTTCCCTTTCTTCAACAAAAAGAGCAGCACCTTTATGCCACACAACTAAATGATGTAAACGTTTTTTCAAATCAGGGAGCATTGCAGTTAGCTCTTATCTCTGTACAATGCTTTCATCAAAGGCAGGACAGTGAATGTTATTTGCATTGTTGAAGATATGACCCATGAGAAACCTCTCAGCATCCTATACTATGATCATGTTCTTCAGTTGGATATGAAGTAGACTTTTGTTTACTTTATGATTTTTTTTACAGTCAAATTTTCATTCAGTTGATTAGTAGGTGGTGCAGTCTGACCCCAGGAGTCAGAAATGTCCAAGTTCTCCTTTTTGCCTTGAAACACTTACTGTAAATACATCTATTTCTCTGTATTCTTATCTCCCTTGAATGACTGTTGTGAAAGGTAATTATAATTTGTAATGTACCTTACAAATACGAACATGGAAAGAAAACAATCTAGTGAATTTTGGCTCTAAACACTCAAGCAGCATTTTTTCAGCAGGGGGACTTGCTTTTCACTAAACATGCTGAATTAATCATTTCATATTAATCTTGACTCTCTCCTTCCTGCTATTTTTTTAGCTAATAAAGGCTGCAATGGCTCTCACTATTCATTCCTCCATCTTTCCAAGCAGTGTATTTTCTCCAGCAGTAGAGATCCCCTGTCCCTGATCCCAAGGCAAGCACAGCTGAGGTGTGGGCAGGGCTAGCAGGTGTGAAGCTAGTGTTCTTACTATGTCCAGAAAAAGCACAAAGAAGATATTCTTATTAACCTACGAAAGAAGACTCTTCTCATTATCCTTTCTATAAACTTCTCTATATCCACAGAATAGCTGAACTTCCCCACTCACCCCTTTAAATGATAAGTTCTCTTATCTAGTCTTTATAACAGACTTTTGTAGGCTGTTTAATGACTGCTTAGTGAGTGTGCTGCATTTCAGCAGCACCTTTGGTGGTTTCTGGTCTAAGCTTAAGAACTTCAAAGGAACACAGTTGCAAGCAGGACTGATGTGTATATCACTGTCATGATTCCCTCAAAGCCCTGCTAACCGAAAGGTCCACAGTATCACAGACATTGTCGTTAGGATCCTAAAATCATGACCTGGGTGCCAGATTCACATCTGCACATTCAGGCAGTTTTGAATCATAATGTTTTTATTCATGCAAGCCCAGCTCAGATCCAGAAATTACTGCTTTGACCAAGCTTCCCAAAGGATTTTATTCCATAAGTTTTCTTACAGTTTGACTTAGCCTGACTTGCTTTTACACATCTGATTTTCTTAATATATGCACAATAAAGAAGGCAGCAACGCCTCATTTTTAGATCTTGGTGGCCGGAGGCTGGGAAGTAGGAGACCTAGATTTCATTCCCTCTTCTCATGGAGAATGGGATGAACGCTTTTCCCTGGGAAGAGACCTGGATTCTGATCACTCTCAAAGGACTCATGTTTTTGACATGAAATACTAATTAGATGGAATACATTTACTGATTTGAAATTTGTAAAAGTATGGGAACTGCAGGCACTTAGTACCTCTTCAAATAAAACAGTAGAAGATTTACAGAAATTCTCTCTAATTTTTCATGTCCGGTTTCAAAAATCAGGATTTGTGTTCAATCATACCAACTGCCTACCAGTTTCTAATAACCTTGAGCTGAACTGGATAAATGCCTGTAAAAAAAATTAGGTAGAGGATATCTCTGTTTAGACATTTTTTCAACTTGATATCCAAACTTATAGGCTATGTTTGAAAATATCATCCTTCACTTTTCCTCAATTTCTCTGTGTTCTGAGAATGAAATAAAATGTTTTCAACTCATAAGAAAGACTGTCAGATCTCCCAAAACATGAAACGAGAACAAAACTAATAAACACAAAAGCCAAAAGCTAGCAGCATCTTACAAGCTAATAGAAAGGAAAATACAACAAGTAGCACAAAGACTAAAAATAGCCACCACAGGGCTCCAGTTCCTTGGTTTTGTGGAATTTAAATGTCCAGGCTCCTGAATACAAGCAGGGGAAAACAATTAGGGGGGAAGACAGATGCAGCCTTCAATACGATAAAAAACCTTCCCGATCTGAAGGAAGGCTATGTTTCTTTAAATTATATGCAGCCAGGATATCTCAGCACCATAAAAACTGAATGTTAGAAACATATTCATTCAAATGTTAGAATAGTCTGTTGTTAAAGTTTTGAGGACTTTGATGTATCATTTTTTCTTAACACATTGCCTTAGTATGTGCATATGGTCCCAAGCTTCCATGCTGAATGCAGTACTTGGAAAACTAATTTGATTGTACTCTACTTTTCCTGCTTAGTTTTGTCCTTCATTCATATTGTAATATTTATTGCTAAGCCATACACTGAAATATTGTAGAAATCTTACTATTGTTATTAGGTAGGGCTCCCTGAGAAGGAAATGTACAAAAAATATATCATAGATTATTGACTCATGTTTAAATTATATTTTCACTTACTAATAATTAATGTAACAGAGTGAACAGTTGAGTAAAAGGTTATATCTATAAAATTATTAAAAAGGATTAAATTATGCCTAGCAGCTACTAGTGAAAATGCACCCAGCCATAGCTATCTCTAGTGCAGTTGCACTGGCTCAGGTGGAAATGGCATATTAATGTGGCCCATTTACTTTATGCTATAGACTTCTCTGAAGGAACAGTGAGGAGACTAAGATAAAATACTAATGGAACACAATAAAACATGGATGTTGACACTGCCAAACAATTTTGTACTTCTGATTCTGTAAGTGCACTATTATTAATTACTACTAATTTTTATTTATTCAATTTAGTAAAGCTGAACAGTTTGTGCCCCAAAGAGAAAAGGTAAAATGACATTGCACTTAGTAAACACATCCTTAACACTAAAAATATTTAAAATCTATAATCTTTCAACTCTTTTTGCCTTTCTATAACTCTACTTAATACTCTTTTTGTTGTATATTGTATATCTTATCAAAGCATCTACAGACCTGCTGGAGCACAGAGGCAACAGTTCCAATATTCAAAACTACATATTAAAAGGTAATAGTTTATACATATGATTCTTAATCAAATTTGAGTATCTCTTTTCTGATTAATGACTTTCACTACTGACTGACTCTTAAATCTTTGCTGAAGAGCAGAATAGAAGTGTACTTATTCCAGAGCTTGCTTCAGGGCTGCAGCATACATGGTAATAACAATGGAAATATTTAAAAATAATCTATCATCTTGTGCAGGCACTTTCCAACAAAACTTTTCTTTGTTCTTAATATAGAAACACACAGAAATTTAACAACTAAAACCACAAGATGTAATTCAAGAATTGCCTGCAATTCTTTCAATTTTCACACTTCCCTTCCTCATTCCTTATCATTCCAAAGCTTTATCCATACAGTAATTAAGAAAGATTTTCCCCACTCTGTTGACAAGTCTTCAATTTCGGTATGACAACTCTTGTTTTATAATGAGGTGAAAGGATATTACTGGTAAAGAAAAATGGACTTCTCTGCTTGCTAACGACTGTCAAATATTATACTCCTCTGAACATACTATCTTGTTGGGAAGAAAAGAATCATATGGGGTCCCAAACGTGTGCTGGCATGTTTATTTTTGTAATACAAAACCCCATGAATTTAAGGTGACTTTCTCCAAAATTAAAAAGAGAAAAGACCCCTTGTCCTAATGCTAGCTATTTCTTTCACTCAATTTGTGGTTTATAAGGAGTTGTGATAAAAAAATCAGAAACATGAAATTATCTTTTTGACATCTTTTCTACCCAGTTAAGAAAGAGAGGATAAGGTCTGATGAAGGTTATGTCCTGTGTTTTGAAGGCTAAACCTCTAGACTGGAGGTTAAGTATCCATCTGTGTCATTTACAAAATACATATGTAAAATTTAGATTGCTTGTTTTAAACAGTATTTTCTTGGCTCTAACTAATGTTAATTTTCTGTGTCTTCCTTCTCTGTTTGGTATGTAAAACCAGCACAACTGTCATCTCACACCAGAAACCCCTTTAGATGACCTGGCTTTTTTTCAGCAATATATATAGAACAGTCTTTCACAAAAGTTTTTGTGGCATCTCTAGGTGGCTTAAAAATATTTTAGGTGGTTTTTAAAGTAAAAGGATAAAGGCCAGTTTACAGAATTGCTGTGCTACCCAACCTTCTTACTGATACCTTCCACTATGGAATGACTTTCCATCCTCTGGCCTTTGGAAATGCATAGCTTTAGATGCCAATTCACTTCCTGCAGCTCTTTAAACACCGCCAGTTGTGTGCTGCTGTCCCTGAATTCTGTAAGGGGGGAAAAGTCCTGTTGTGTTGCTTGGTTGTGGGGTTTTTTTTAGGGGTGTAAATTTCTCCCCGAGTAAAAACAAGTCCTTGTGAAAAAAGCTTCTGTAAATGACTGATAAGGAGTAGAAAAGGAAGTAGAGACTCAAAGCATCTAGCTTTTCAGCCAGTTAAATCCCTCCAAGTCCAGGGCATCAAAGAATCCAAAGTCTAGATATAAGAACAAGGGGAAATTAAATGTATCCTTTACATAGTTTCATAAGGAAAAAAAATGTTCTTATAAGGAACATCAGAGATTATCTGATTCTGTGAGGCTTAATTTACCAGCTGTTTCATAGCCACAGAATATACAGTGACAATGACAGCAATAAAAGAAAAATCCAAGAGCTTTGAGACCTTGTTTCTCTATTTGCTTTCAATAATAATTCAGGCTTCATGTCAAAATAATGATAAGTATTCCCACAAAGATGAACTATTAGCAATGGGCCTTTGTTTCTTAGTTTCTTATCACATCAAAAAGGAAAAGTCTTTAATTGTTTTATTAAATATTCATTTTGGTGACTGTGAAAATATTAGAAACAAAAATATATTACATAAATTGGTTTATATTTTACTCTGTCTCAAAGCAAATCCAGCCATAAACCACATTCCCTCCTGATTAATATCTCAGTAGCATTTACTACTCTTCAACTGCTACTACAGTGTTTATTCTGTTCATTATACTGTTTCCTGTATCACTGTGGTGTTTATTGTTCTTCTGTGTATTTTTGACCTCTAATGTTTTATCTACAGTTCTGCTATAAAACTCACTCTTTTGTTAAATATGGATTCTATCCTGCTTGTATATTGCTGAAGTTTTCAAAGCTTCAGCATAAAACTATCCAAATGTTGATTGGCAGCATGAAGTCAGAAGAGCTAAGGAGTCTTGGAAACCACCTTTTCTCTCTAGCTACAGGGACTTACTTGGACAAACTGTTTCTGCTGCCAGCTTTTCCAAACTATTCTGCTGTCTCAGAACAGGAGTATGACTCAGCTCTTGGTGGCAAAATTAATCTTTTCTTGTTTCTTTTCTTGGAGTATATGTACTTCTTTTACCCAGGTAAAATGTATGCTGACTCTAGAAAGACCCAGTTACAGATCTTTATAATCCATACAGTGATTTGGAAAGAGTTCGTTAAAGGGATATGCTATATGGCAAATGCTCTCATTTTCTCTGATAAAGCAGCCCTATAAAAGCATTATGAAGATGAAGTTAGCTCTTGGGCTGAAATACTCCCTGCTGTTTCTTCTGGAGCTGTTCTTTGGCCTGGGGCAGAAAACTCTTCTATGTCTCTGTTGAGCATCCCAGAAATGGCAAAGTCCCCAAATAAGTAATGTATGAACTTACAGTATGTTCAATGTAAACAAGCCACACCAACAGGGTGTAGAAAGAGTCTCTTGAAGATCACCAAAGAGAAGTCCACTGCTTAGACCCAACTTGATCAAAGAGTGTAGGATATCTCAAAATACAGACTGAATCTTTTGGAGACCTATACTAGTACTCATCAGTTAAACAGATCACTGATGCAGAGAGACATGGAAAAAGAAACAGGGAATATGACATGTTTTCAAATGTAGTGAGAATAATTCATGTGCAAACCTGGTATACTAGCATATTAGTCATAAAGGGAGTAACTATACTTTCTAACTTCAGATGGTACCTAAATAAGCAACCTCTTTAGTTTAACATCTTAGCAAGCTCAGGCATGGAAATTACACATCTATGACACTTAAGGTTAAATGGCAATTCTTCCACATGAGTGATAAAATTAGAATAAAAAAAATAGTATCAGGAAAGAAGAAATGGAAGCAAACAAGATTTTTGTGTGCAAGTCAAGAATTATATCCACATTGTAGGAACCTACACATGTGTCTACATTTAGCCTGGACCCAGGCCTAAACTGCAGCAGTTGCTCTACCACCCAATGACCCCTCCCCAGCTGAGAAGGGGAACTGAGGAAAAAAGGGAGAAGCCCCATGGGTTAAAGTAGAAATAGATTAAATGAAATAATAAACCTAATACAAACACCAACATAAAGTGTACAAGCTTATACTCAAAAAGAGCAGGAGGCCACTAAACTACCTCCTGCCAGGGAGGAGGCACTAAACTGCCTCCTTTTATTATGAGCTCGATGTCAGTGGTATGGGATACACCTGTGGTCAGCTTGGGGCAGCTGCCCTGACTGAAACTCCCAGCTTACCTGGGGCTGCTCATGGCCTGCCTGCCGTGGCTGGACCATGGTTCTGTTCCTGGGAAACTAGGACAATGAGCTACCTTATTTCATCTCCTTTCAAATAATTCAGAACTTGCCAGAAGTAGCCAGAAAAAAAACCCAAGCACAAAACCCAACAAACCATGAAAAGCAGGACTTCAGATTTGTAGGATATTTCCTATTTGTTTTAAACCTATCTAAACCAAGTTATTAAATTTCTTATAAACCTGTAAGTTACTGTATTGCACCAAAATTTGTATTGCAATAAGTATTGCACCAAATTGCTTGCTAATGACTAAACAGCCTGCTCCAGATCTGAGCGGGATTCCCAGGAATCCACACAAACTCCACTGAAGCCCTTCCTTGGGTTCAGCGGTACTGTGTTGAACCCAAGACATTTCACATGAAACAAACCAGATTTTGCTGATCAACTCTGTTCCTAAATGAGTAAAATCAATACAACTGCATTTTGGCTTCCATACCTATCCCTTTCAGTTCAGCACAGGCATTTTTTTGTAGCTTATGATTTTAAATATAACTTTTAAAATACATTTTAGGTAGTACTATTTTATACTGTTTTCACCTACTTATCTCTCTGTTGTAAATACATGTTTAGGTGATAACTGGTAAAGATTCAAACATACGTTTATCCAGATTGGATTTCAACTTCTCTCTCAGTTGCTAACACCTTTTTACTAGTGACCTCTTCCAGCAGATGTCATTATGTTGTAAGCAGCAAACAGAAAGCAGGCAAAGCCTGTATTGCAAAACAGGAGCACCAGAAAATGTTTAGTGCTCTTACTAATTGAATCTGTGCGTAGGGAGAGAGTTGCATAGTAAACAAAAACATTGTGTAATCTCTTATTTTTCACACCCTTTCTCAAAATGTATTCAAACCACATTTTCAAACCTTGCAAGAACAAAATGAAGAGTCTTAAAATTCAAATCTACCTCTACATTAATAGTGTGTGTTTGAACTCCCATTAGGTATCTCATTATTTCCTTATGTTATCCATACAGGGTTGTCTTCAGTATTACTAAAATTTGACGCAGCTGAGATGGAGCACAACTTATGCTTTCTAATAAACAGAAACCTATTAAACTTTTTGTTTATAACTGTCTTTCTGTTTGGAAAGACAATATATCCCAAATTTCAGGACTATGGGAATTACTCAGATTCAGATAGAACAGCAATGTTGATAAATTCTGTTATTTCTGAAGTATGCTAGGACACTCATCAAGTGCAAGTAGTGTGGGCCATATCGCCAGGCACTGTAGCACCAGCAAACCAATGGTCCAAGTTCTCATGTATTCAATGTGTGAGGCTGTTCTAATCCACAGACATGTCCGTATTCAGGAGTGGAAATAGTTTATCCTGTAAATTTTCCTGCCCCTCTGTTAGCAGATCTCAGAGACGAATATATTATTTCACCTCAGAGATAACTATATGCTTTCTATAACACTCAGCACCCACTGACCATCCACAATTGCCAAACAAATCCCAGGATATTTAGGTGTCCCAATTCAGGACAACCGTGATGTGAGCAGATGAGCTGTCTTTCACAGTGGAGGCAGGAACATCTAAGAGAGAAGCAACAGCAACATGAGGGAATGGGAAATACCACCGTCATCCTAAATTAAGCCATTGTTGCTTGTGAATGTACAGTCAGACACTGCCTAACCATTACTAACAGTTGTTATGTTCTAGTGGCACTCTTGGATGCCAGTCAGAGATTAGGATCCCCATGGACAAAGTGTACGAAAAGAGAACTTGGAGGAAGCTGCAGTCCAAGTGAGTAGACACTGCACGAAATACTGATTTTGCAGAATGCTGCAGGCTTCCCCCACAGCAGTTCTCAGCTCTCCAAACCCCAGAATAAAGAGGGTTATTACAGCCACTTAAACAATCACAAAAAATTTCTCCACGTCACAGGCACACGCAACACTCTTTGCGTATCATAGCACAACCCATGGAAGTACTGACACCATTTTCTGCAGTACTCTTGGACATGTTATTGTAAAGATCGGAAAATTCATTTTATCCTCAAAAGCTAGATTCTGTGATCTTAAGAATATACAATATTCTTTGATCCCCTTCTCAAGTGAAAAATGGCATACACCATTAATTATGCACCCTTGTCTTATGATGGCCTTTTTGTTTCCTTATCCTCTATTTTGGAGATTTGTTGGCTTTTAATGCCAGCAGGATATATATATGTCAGGACCTTTTTTATATTCTCATTGTAAAATATCAAAAAGCCTTAAAAGAGCTATATCTACACACTTAATTGCAGCAATGTTCAATCTGTCCTAGAAATGCCCCTGGGAATCACCTGAACATCAAACACTAATGCATAGTAGGGGTTGAGCTGAGTGAGAGATAAGTAACACAACAGAATGAAGAATGTGGACTCTGCCCTTGACTTTCACCATCTGCGACATGATACCTGAATCTCAGTACTTCTTGTCCTTTCCCATGTGAAGACAAACAAGTTAGCTTAAACCACACTTTGTGATTCAGCAATGGGTTAAAGTAACCTGCTTGGCTTCTGCTGAAACAGCCTAGCAGCACTCATGTAAGCAGATTGACTGTGATACCTAACAGCTGAGAAAGAGCGGATTCTTGAAAATTCCTCCCAGTTATAAATGAACTAGATCTAGTCAGAGAGATTAAAAATGGCAATAACAGGCTATACACAAATCAGGAGGTGCAGGGACAGAACCAGCATGTGCTAACATACCTGGTGAGAACACAGTAATGACATGTTGGTCAGCATACTGGACTGAAGAACAGATCTCGTCTGACAAAGACACAGCCACACAACACTTTCTTTTAGCTTTTGTAAGATTTAGGAGGATGACGCATCATATGATCATTCCACACCCCTATTACTAAAAACTTGTTATCAGACATACTTTGTAAGTAGAGAATAAAAAAGCTCTTCATAAGCAGATGATTCTTCTGGTGTTAAGGTGGAAGTGTTAGATCTCTTTCTCTATGAGAAGGGAAGGTTGGAAACAATTACCAATATAAGGACTCAACTGCAACCAAGTTATATTCAAACAACTAGCAGTTTTTAGAGCAGAAAATACTAGCAAATAAAGATTACTAAAATTCACTAGAGGTTTAGAAACCTTTTCTTATGGAAAGGAAATTGTTTATATGCAATTAAGATCTTCAGACACATGAGCAGAGCTGTAAAATTTTGTTCCAGAAGGTCAGCAACACCATGAATTCAATTAATCCTCTCAAACTATTCCTTCATTATTAGAAAGCTATTCTTGACAATGAGGAAAGTGTGATACTGTCAGTCAATGATAGCAAATATTAGCTTTCTGGTGAGTTTTCTTCGTTTCTATATAATATAAAAAATTTCTAAATTTTTTTTTTCTGTAGCCTTGAAATTATTGCTCTGAAGTCCTTCCACTTCCAGTTTAAGCTAAGGTATATATTTTAAAGTACTTACACTTCCCAATATTAAATTTCACTAAAATGCATCTGTCCAGTCTTTTTTCTTGCAGTTTTCTTTCAAGGTATGGCTTTGGACTTGCTATATCATTAGCAAACGAAAATGACTAACAGAACATGCATTAACTCACTTAACCTTAGGTGACTGAATTTATTGTACTCGTAAAGAATCTGCACTGGAGCAGTTTCAGCTTTGAGTTCATTGGGTTGCTTGCTGCTAGTGTGTATATTTCACCCACACACCTTGAACATTCTTCCCCCACTAAGAGAAATCACCCACCACACTTCATAGCCAGCAGATAAAGGAGAACTCAGAATAACATAACTGTAATTTCACAGGGTAGATTTTAAGCCTCATTTGAAATGGAAGCAGTGCACACTTAATAATCCCAGACAGTTATAACACAGTGTCTCTCAAAATATCCTCCGCTCTCTTAGTTTTTAGCTGGCATGCATTAGTAAATAAGTCAGAATGCTTGTGCCTTTTCTTCGCAGAAATGCATGCAAAATGCATACTCTGCCTGCCAATATTATAAAGTGATTTTCATTGTGTGTTTTATGGAACTGTTAGATACGTTGGATGAAATCGTGGTCTCCTTTGAAGTTAAGGAGAGCATTACTGTTGACTTAATGAGACCAAGATTTCTTTTATGTTCAAAGTTAGGCAATGTTTTTCACTTTCTTTTTTATTAAAACATACCTCAGAAAGTTGAAAAGTAAATCAGTACTTTCAGTGTTGTATCCACAACATCTAAAAGCCTAAAAATGTCAGTAATTCAAAAATCCCTATAAATGGCTTTGAATCTCAGACACAAAGTTAGATAGAACTTCTATGAAGTCAGAAATATATTAAACAAAGTGCTTCTTATTGGCACCAAGTCTGAGTTGGATTAACAAACCCTTATAAAAAAGTTCTGCAGAATTTATTTAAAATTACAATCTATCTTTTTATAACCTGCTTAGTCCCATGAAATAAAAAATGAAACAGGATTTGTGATAAAATATTATGCCAAAGGATTAAAAAAAAAGAAATAGACAAAAAGGTCTAGTTCTTTACTGAAGACTATTAGCTTTTAGATTAATTTCTAAGGAAGTCAGTTCAATGTCTGCAGACTCCTATTGGCTGCATCTCTGTTATTTATTCTGTACGCCATTTCCATAGGGTATATGAGATCATATATATGAGCTACAAGAAATATCCCATACTGAGCTATAGCTGTTGAGAACTAGGATTTATAAATACCTCTCATATAAAGGTAGCATTTTTGAAGGCATTACTTCACATTTCAGAATATTTTAGTGGGTCTTTGTGCTATGAACATGTTTAGACACGCTCAGAGGTCATTCTTCAACAGCTGTTTGCTTGAATAGAAGTTGAAAAGCATTTCTTTAAGTACAATTTTATCTATTTTTAAGAGATAGGAGTATGTGGATACTGTCAATTCAGACCCAGATCCTAAAGAAACATTGATTAAGCATTTTTTGACAGAAAACCTGGATTAAGTAGGTTAATGTCCTTTTCATTTCTTATTGTCTTTTAGTGTCTGGAAGATAAGGTCATAGCTGATGTTAAAGTAATTACACAAGGCTGGAAGATGGTAGAACAAATATTTGACACTTCAATACAATGTTTTTCCTCATTATTAAACAGGTATTACAAAAGCACGTAGAAATCCAGAAATCTGATGCTCAGGAAGAAAACTCTACAATGGCTAATCTGAGATCCCCAAATGCTTAGAATGTCTACTGACATCTAGCAAACACATCACTACAGTAAAATGGACAACCTTCACGATGCCTTGGCCACTTGTTTCCCCAGAGGCAGACTTTCCCAAGAGTATGGCTGCTTGCAATCAGATGATAACCAGCCATTACTAGGATGAAGAATTTGTGCTTGAGTGCTTTTGGAGCTCTTTCTGTCAGATATTCCACATTCAAAGGATCAACCAGTATAGATTAATTTTAGATAAAACATAATAAACAAGGAATGTCCCCAAGAAAAAGGAGAAATGTGAGTCTAAATCCCTCAAGTCTCCATCTTGTATTGCCTCAGAGCACTAAAGACAAAAAACTATTTAAGTTCTTGTGTTATCTAAAAATCAAAATGCTAAAAAGATTGAGATTACATTATATTATAAATACAAAAAAAAAAAGAATTTTAATTGTTAATTAAATGTGCACCAAAGCCAGATAGTCAGACTTTGCTTTTATTCTACATCACATCACTTTCCCCATTTTCAACCTGTTTTGTCAATTTACACTGCGAATTACACAGAACAGAAATGCAGAAATGCTGACCTATATATATGTAATATATAATCAAGACAAATCTCACTTATGGAAAGAGAATTAAATGGAATCCTACACTCAGCTCAGAGATACAGCTTACGACTTTAGAGTTGCAGCTATGGATAAGTGAAAAAAAGGAGTGATGGAGTTCTTCAGCGTTCCTTCCACATAGATTCTGGCACCCATGACTAATGCCTGCCAACAATGATCTCTACTACAGGCCTGTATAAGGTTTCCAATATATGGCCACTCCATTGAGTTAAAGAATTCTACTTCATTTCTTTTTGGACCTTGCAAACCAATACATATATTTTCTTCCTTTTTTTCTTTTCCTTTTCCTTCCCCCAAACCAATTCTTTCTAGTTTAATTTTTTTGAGTCATCTCATCAATTTTGTTTCCGTATTTAAAATAAGAATTGAACATTTTTGACAGTTTGTTTTCTTAAACAAGATTCTATGAGAACCCTGGAGCCATGTACTGTATTATAGGTAACCAGAATAATAACATAATGACTTCCAAACAGCATTCAAGTTGCTTTACTTATTCCAGTAAGAAAGAACAAAAGATTTTTAAAAGCAGAATATGTCTGACATTATCAAGGTCCCTTACATGGAACTACAGAGAATGGGAATAGGTACAATCAATTTATCATGAAAGAATCTCTCTCTGCAGTATACAGAGTATGGAGAATTTGTTCAGTATGCAGCAGTATAATGAAGCAGTGAGAGACAGAGATTATGCTTTCAGTTTTATTCATATTATGCATAAGAATTCAGAATTCGTTCTTTGGAGGATAAGCATTCTAAATCACCTGTAAAACATTTGCCTTATCTTTCAACATTAAAGCAGTAGTAGAAGTACTGCTGAGTTCTAAGAAAAAATTAACAAGCTTAGGAAATCAGTTTAACGTGCTGCAAGTCTTCCAGTGAAATGTTAACTTTTTATACAGAGAAGTGCTTGTGAGCACTTAGGCCTAGAAAAGCAAACCCACCTCCCCCTCCTTACACCAAATTTTATTTTTTTTTATTTTTTTGAACTGAGTAGAAAATATGTAGAAGAAAATGCAACTATATATACTTCTGACAGCTCAAATGATACATAAATATAAGGGCTGACAAGGGTTGGTTTGTCATTGTAGTTCACTTCGATCAACTCTACATGGTTCTGTAGGACAATGAAATTCAATGCACTTATAATTTCCAAAAAAGTGAGCTCAGATTCTTTTAAAAGCATTTCTATGTGAAAACGGATCATTTACATGCCAAAAGCACTTTTAATGTGACATATTTAGCACATGTATTATTGAGAACGAAAGCTGCTTGAACTTAGTGAATTTTAAAGTCTATAAAATGGCACCCTGCTGAGCAGAAAGGTAGCTGTTCTGTGAATTTCCCAGTTATGTGATTATTTTGAATAATAGACTTGTACATAACTTTTTATGAAATTAAAGGTATGACATTTGCTTTAGTTCAGTCCTGTAAATTGCACTTTAGAACATAAAGAATGGGCTGATGTATGAATTTGTTGTTCCTCCAAGCAATTTTGCTGATTTTTAAAAGAACAGTTTTATGTTTCATCTATTGAGTAACACATCAAACAGTTATCTTAGTAGATTTAATGAGCATTCATGTATAACTTAACACATATGAGGAACAGTCAGGAACCTCAAAAATAAAAGTACTGTGTATCATCTTGGATGTCTGGACTCACCCAGGCCCTGATGCAAGATGATGACTAGTTTGATGAAAAGTCCTAACACTTACAAAGCTTAATTAAGAGAAGCATCTGGAACTATAGAGACATAGCAAGTTCATCTAATTTGGCTCAAGTTCTCTTTGACTTGTTTAAATATACCATACACTTCACTGTCACGGAATTACGCAGTGTTACCTGCTCCCAGACAAAGAGGAACCAGCTGGAGAATAAGTCATATTCTGGATTTTTAATATTTTTAATATTTTTTTGCTATCAGAAAAAACATAAAGCACTTGAAAATATAAAATACACAACCAAAAGCCTCCATGTGTGATACATATATAAATAAGCAGTATTTTTTTCTGATTAGGCTTTGGATAAAGGACAAAGGTTGCAAATTTTGTACATGAGCTACCTTCAATTGAAAAACACTCTCCATAACAATGGTGCTGTATCTGCTCGCATAGCGGTCATGTTGGCCACTGATAAGAATACACCTGGAACCAATGAGGTATGTTACTTCTGTCCCCAGAGTCCAAAAAGGTTCATCATGTCTACCTGTAGCATGGTGCAACACATAGCCCCAGTTAAAGCAGAGTGAACAGACCATTTGCAGTTAAGCGTAGGCTGAAGCACTTTGTGAAATTCGGGTCTATGGAACAGAAATCAGAGGATGAAATAAGCATTTGGGAAAGACATTTAGGACACTTTCTAATTGTAATTTGTTTGTTCACACTATGTATATAGCAATCCATAAATAAGGTGCTTGCAAAAAGTACAAGATAATCCTTTCTTTCAGGGATCACTATTCTTTTAACCTAAACACCAATACCAAACAAATACATATCATAAATTGATTGTACTTGGAAAGATCAAGGCAGAGAGCAAGTCTTCTGTGATTTGTAAAAACCCCTGCCCTCAATATCAAAAAATCAGCCCTACTAACACTAACACAATATGCAAATATTTCTAGCACTTCTAAACAGCTCGTTTAAAATGAAAAGGAAAATGAAGTATTCTGAAAGAGTATCCTGAAAAAGAACATTCAGTCATGTCCCCCCACCCCTTTTTTACTAAATGGGATGCTTTCAGAAAAGATATTCAAAGGTATAAGATCAAAATGACAGCATTTTATATTATACATGACACATGATCCTTAACTTGCTCACTTCCTGCTCTTCTATGATTCATTCCCTTATTGATGGGACTGAGGAATTATATTTTCTTTTGACTTCAAATCTAATGTAAAACCAGAATGCTATGACAAACACAACAGAAAACTAGAAGTGAAGATTCAGGGGCCAACAAAACTCTCTGCTAGGTATGGAAACTGCCTGAAAATTTGAGGGAATTCAGGGCTCCTGGCAACAGTCTGCAGTCTGTTGGTTGATGTGCCCCTGGAAAGCGCAAAGGGCTTAAACAGTGGATGGGATAGGTCACTTCCTGAATATGTATCCACAGGAGTGTAGGTGCTTTGTCAGATGTATGTATATTTTCCCTTTAGTTCATAGCCTGGAATGATGCATTACAAATTAAATAAAACAAGTATATTAACTGCAAAAAATATTGTTTCCTTGAGTTATTTTCAAATGTTTCATTTAAAAAAACAGTAGATTGTCAAAATGCAGTAAATGTGGAAGTCAAACAAAAGTAAGAGCTTAAAACTGTTCCCTGTTCACTTCTGAAACGTAATGTTTTGAAGGCTCGCTCAGATCACTCCCTATTCTTCATATCCTGTAGTAATCCAACAGTTACTAATCTAGCCAAATGTATGTTAGTGGGGGGAAAAAAGGTTGCTTTTAGCAGACATGTGGCAAGGTTTTAATTTGTAGCTGATAATTTGCTACTGGAAGCTTACCCTGATTAGTCTTCTTATGGCACTCACAGTTTTTGAGGTAGTGTGAATTACCTACTGTGTATGTTTTTACCACCCATTCAGGGATGAAAATGAGTTACAACCTAGGCCTCAATTAAAGCTTGAAATAAGAAAACCTAAAACTTCTTTTATGTCCTCACTTCTAAAGAATAGAATTAGTTGCTTCTGATATTATTGGAATTGTAATTCACACTCCTGGAAATCCAGCAATGGATCTTTCAACCCTTTTCAGTGAAGCACATTTCAGCTGTTACCCAATTATGCTGCCTTTGCTCCAAGTCAAATCATCATCCAACAGCTGAGAATTGAAACAGACTCCATTTGTGAAAATGAATGGTGTATTTATCTGGTAATGCAGAATGTTTTTAAGTGTTACTCTAGCTGTCGTGTAGAAATTAGGATGTTATTGCTTGTTCTATTAATTCTCATTTCTGGGAAACTGATTTGTAGGTTGGTTTCATCAGAGCGATACGGTAGGCTTTTCTGTCAACATTATATGCAAACCATGCCATAGGCATTACAATGAGCAATGTATTGCTCATAATCTAAGCATCTGGCTTAAAATAAAGAACTCATCATGGGAATCATTATTTCTCAAAGGGGAATCCATATTACCCTTTTTCTACACTGGTGCTTAATAGTCCACTAATCTTAACTGATTACCTTCCCACAGAATGATGGAAACTATATGGAACTAATAAATATAAATAACAGAAAATAATATTCCTCTTACCCAGGTTTCCCTGTTTTCTCTTAATGATGTGCAAATATTGTTAAGATATTGTTTGGGGCATATTGTAATAAATAGCCAGATGCAAAGCATCCTTCACTACTACGCAGCAACCTAATACGGCAATTTTCTCAGTTTGCCACAAGTGCGTGGAATCTTATTTTAGGTTTCATCAATAATATTTTTAAGGAAGGGAAATGTGAGAGAAATTATAATGGTAAATATCATTATAATTATTTTATTCTGTCACTATTCACAGGTTCCCATAGATGATGCAAGACAGTGTAACGATAAACAATAACACAACTGGAAGGTGTTGAGGATAGCAGCTAGGAGACAGAACATTCTTCATTAAAAAGGAAATAAAAAAGTGACAATCAAGGGGTGCAGGAGTCACGGGGAACATTCTGGCAGACCAAAAATACAACATATTTATTTAGGTGGCTAGTCTATGAAATGAGGTGCAGACACTGCTTCTTAGCTAACATCAGCCGCTCCAGTGAGATTAAATCTAGCAGACAAAGCCTGTCTGTACTGAAATAAGTTCTCCTACCACTTCCGTGAATATACTGCTAACAGTAGGAGAAGAGAAGCAACATGCAAGCAAAGCAAAGCTACTTGTGCTGATGAGTGGCGATTGTCAATTTATGTGCTCTGTGTTAAGGTGTTCTTTTCCCCCTACAATAGTTTTAAAGAACCCTACACAGATTACATAGAAACCTATTGAGTTTAATCCCTGTTAAATCAAGTAAGTCCTTCCCAAGCAGAAAAGACTGTGCAATATAGAGTTTTCTCTCTCCTTTATGTACGTTATCATTTCTGCTTATTCTTCTCTGGTTTCATAGTAAAAAAAATTATTTAGGCTTCCTTTGTCTTTTACCCCTCGTTACCCTTTCATAGCAGGTTTTGTCATGCAGTCACCCTCAAGTTGTTTTTTTTATTGTAAAAGTAACATTTAGAATAATGAACTTCATCTAATTCCATTTTTATCATACAAAGGGACAGATTCTTAGCTACTATAAACTTGTGTATCCCCTCTGAAGGCAGAACATTTGATTTGTGCAACTTGAGTTTGACTTTAAGAAAGCCTACCAGGTGCAGTTTTTCCAAAATGTTTAAATTCTATGGGGAATTTTGTCCTTGATTCATCAGACCTCACTTTGGGAACCTAATGTAAGCACACATATGTCCTCTGTTTCCTCTAGCAGCTAGTCATCACTCTGTGGGGACTCTCTCTTCCTCAGCTGAAAGCAATGATGCATCCAGCATGGAGGGAACCTCCATGAATTGTCCAACACCAGGAATAAATTTACACCTTTCTCTTTGTTTTTCAAAGTTAAGGTCATAGCATTGTAGCCACCAAGCTTCTCCAAGAGGGTATGGTGTTAAAAAATCCCAACTAGCTAGTAAGAGTGCTGCCTTTGTCAGCTCGTTGCTTCAGAAATAGTACGATAACACATCATCACCACTCATCACATGACAGAGCTGCCTTATGAAATTGCCTGGACCAGAAAGCATGAAAGGGGTGTAAAAGTGAGACTTGGTTGAACTATTCACTGTGTATAATCAGTGCAACATAGACCTTTATACCAGCCCTAAATAAGAAGCTCGTTTCTGCTACCCACTTTCTCATCTGTAGCTATTTGTTAATTTAAATGAATATCTAGTTACAGATTATTTGCAGTACATTAATTTTGACTCTTTGCAGTGCGTTCTTCAGTGTGACTGTTCATCTAAGTCACCTTTTTTCTTATTGTGCAGCTCCATTTGATAACTCAAATGCTTTGGACATAAGACTAGCAATTTATGAACAGCGAACACTCCAACAACAAGTATGCTTGTTCACACCTGCATTTTCCCCATACAAATGGAGTTGTTAATGACATTCTCTCCCATTCTGTGTTTCCTGTTACACTGTATTCACCACAGTAGTCCCTGAATGTGTACTAAATGGTCTCTTCTACTGTGTATTAAAACACATGACTAACATTTGTTCCTTGGGTTTTTTGCACTGCTTACAAGTGAGGAAAATCAAGTACTTTTTTTAGCAATAAAGTGTTTTCCAAATTTTTCCATTTACCAAAAATTGCAAATAAGAGGCACTAGTACAAATGAATTTAACATTTTCATAAGTTATAGACTTTAATTGCATCTTCAGATGCATTCAATATTCAGCCTGGTCTAATAAAAATATAAAAATAATGATGATGTATATACAGTCCAACAGCAACAAAACCTGGAAGGTTCAAAAATAATTTTCTATTATACAAGTAGACCTTTTTTTTTTCTTTCTATTAGGGTATAGGTAGATTTTTTTCTATAGACTTGGAAATAGAAAGTGTTGGAGAATACATCTGAAAGGAAAGAACCTGTTTCTTGTGTTAAAAATTATATTCCCAGGGTTGATTAAAAAGTATAGATCTGCTTGAGAAGAAACCACTGCTAGAATAAAGAAAATTATAGAATATTTCTTTTAGAAAGTCCTACTAACAGAAAACCAGAATGCCTCAGTTCATGATGCCCGTTTGCAAGACAATACGGAATTTACCTGCACCACGTACCTTACACCTCACACTCAAGAGATTGCCAGGCTAAGTCTATAAATTTATCTAAGTACTGCACATTGGGTCCTGCCACACATAAACTTGGTAAGTACAATAATAAGCAACTATTTTGTGCAACACAAAATCCAGTTTGTACAGTGCTTTGAAACATCAAGACATTTCAAGGTAATTTACCAGACATATACAATAATTGAATAATACAGTCTGCAGCTCCAAGCTAATGACAGTAAGCAAAGCGAAAACAAGTGAGTCTTCTCTACTACCAAGGTAGGGAATCTTTCTGTTCCTTAATCTTTTCCTCTCCTGGGGCTGTCAATTGTGCAAAATGGCTTGAAATTATGGATTTTTTTTTTCTCATGGACTACAATTTGCTCAGGGACTATTCAAGTAAACAAAGTCATTCAATTTATAATCTAGTTGTCTCTTTCCCTACTATATTTACAATGCATTTTCTGTAATTGTTACAATATTGATCAAGGAGTGTTTTGTAAATATTCTATAGAGTGGTGGTGTGGACTATGTGTGGAAAAAGTCAGATGATGTCAGTCCATATTTATTTACACACAAAAAGATCTGTGCAACATTGTTACTTGGATCAAATAATAGTTTTGATCCATTTTGCATATTCTACCAAAAAAAAAACCCAACAAAGCCTACAATCTGACAAATATCACAAGCTAAATAAAACTGAAATTGTGGCTCTATTGAAGCCAATGAGACATTTACTATTCACTTCAGTGCTGCAAGCATTGTACTTTGAAAGTTATAATGTACCTAGTTCCCAAACAGTATAACAACAATTTCTGTTGAAATAGAAGCTAAACCAAAGCAGACTCCTTTAAAGGCCATGTTATGTTCTACATATTAACATAGAAAAAAAGGGCAAAAAGGAGTGAAAATCAGTACCCAGTAAACATGACGTTTGCTTTATGCATATAGTACTCTGTAGGTTATCTATGATGGATATGATTTTCTCTCTTCATTTTCCTTGATATTCCCCACCAAAACTCTCCACTGCAGCTATCCCAGTTAAAAACACTGTTAATTCCTCCATGTCTCTTCTAGTCACTTACCTAGCAGTCCTGAAGAGAAGAACATTTAAATTACAGCATAGCTTCCTCAATAGACATGTTAGCATTTGGAAGAGGTCCTCAAAGCAGCATGGTGGGGTGAGCATTCTGTCATCTACTGTTATAGTTCGAGGTCTGCCTGCAGGTTTAGGGGCTTCACATGTGTTTCATTACTGCCCTAGGCAACATGACAAGCACGCAGAGTTGTATTAACTAGGGCTTTATTGCACCTGCTCAGAAGCCTGTCCTCAGTGCTGTGGCTCTGCAGCCTGTCCTTCAGCAGCAGACTCATCACTTTGTGTTCCCTGTTCAGTCCTGCCTTCTCTTGAAATGTAAGGCTTTCACTCCATTGCGGCTAGTTATTCTGCAGTGGTGTTTTGGAAGCTGCATAACTATGGCTTCCCACAGCCCAGAAGTAGGCTTTTCACCTTCCTAACCTGCCAAGGCATGAGAACCCATGTCATGTGTGCGGTAAATATGAACCGCAGCCACAATGAGGAGGGACGTAAGGGATGCACCCCATCCATTCTTGCAATTGTAGAAGAGCTACTACATAAAACTATATGGGGGACAGTGGCTCCTAATGCTGCTTCAGCCCAGGGCATGACTAAGAAACACAGCCCCTGGATAAAACACTGGCCTTTTGCTCTCTCCTGTCCAGGTACATGAAGCAGGCAGAGATTCTGGAGTCCTGTTTATAGCCTGTGCAATATGAGATGAAGAACAAAGCGTGAAGGAGAGAGATTAAGACCTGGCATATCCAGTAGTAACCATCTAGTAGAGTGTATGACATACTGGTGTGTCAGCGTTTGGCAGGTCATTGGACTTTACACATCCTTACGTATGGAATAATAGGGTGCAGACTGAGCAGTGAAGGATGAGGATTTTGTTCATTGATTGACTCCATTAACCACAAAGTACGTACGGCACAACCATTGTGTAATGCTCACCATTCTCCTCCTGCTTTACAACTGCAATGCACAGAATGAGAATTGATGGTTACACATAATAATCAGGAAAAATATTTTATATTTTTTAACACGTGCAATGTCTATGCATTGACAGATCTGTCAGTGTGGAAGGTTGCACATCCAGCCTCAAATCTGAGAGGGGGGAAATGGACAAGCTTGAATTAACGGTATTTACTCCGTCTCTGCCCTGTCACTGACCTCAACTTCAATCAGGGCACACCACACTTAAAACAAGGAGCAACAGGGGTGAAGTGAAAGCAGTTCAGCTCCTCTGCAGCTCCAGGTCAAGTCTGAGCAAAAGTCTTTTGAGGAAAGACTGCCAATTTAGGTGAATTATGTATGGTGGCTTTGTGATGTAGATTCCTGTCCATGAGGGACTAGGTTGAAAACACTGAACTCATTGTGTATGCACATATAGATTATGTGATAAAGTTAACTATAAATTAAGAGATCTATACTGTCATAAAAACTGTCTCAATAAGACCAGTAAAACAGTATAGTAGCTGCATTTTAGATTACTGGACTCTGGGTTTGAGTTTGTAGTTCTTTCTTAAACTGAAACACTGAATTCTATTTCTGACTCTTACAGTGTTTTGTAGATACAGTCAGAAACTAAGAAACAGTGCTGTACTCTAAAATGAAGCAGAGTTTTCGTTTCCTTTTAGCCAGCTGGGTCTCTTTAGCTAAGATTATTCATCGATTGTTAATCCATTTTTTTTCTTTAAATATCAGGAGAAAAGTCTCAAATACGAGAGAAGGAATCTGCCTAGGTGGTTAGTTGAGAGAAACTGAATTGAATTTGAACACCTTTAAATATTTCTAGGTTCTCTCAATTTCTGGCACTTCATTCCATTTAGATATTACATGATAGTTTCTTATCATAAAAGTAAGATAATGCTGAAAAATGCAGAACCAATGTTGAAAATAATCCCTCCAAATTTCATGGACATATTTTCAAAACAAAACTAAAAAAAAAAAAGACTCACTGGAAAAGTTACAATAAAACTAGACTCCACTACTGTGTCCTGTGCCCTTGATTGGTCTTGTGCTCAATCAGCCTTCAGCAATTTAAAAAGTTGTTTTAAAATACTCTGCAGTATGCATCTTATGTCCAGTCCAAATAGGAAGACCACAGAGTAAGAGCTAAAATGAGTAATTTTATTGACAACATAGATATTCACACAGGCTAGTGCAGGCATTTCAAAAGTTATATAACCCTTCCTTTTTGTCTCCTGTAACAGATCATATGTTGTGCTCTGTGGGGCTTCCTCAGTACTTGTCCTCACTTTTTCAGGGGACAGATGAGAAGGCTCCCCTGCATCAACACTATCTAATGGAAAGTTCAGTTGCCAGATGAAAATTCAGAAAGACAGAGAAACAGCAACAAGGCCAGGATGCAATGGATCTTTGTACACTTCACACATGATCCAAGCTAAGGTAAGGAAAAACCTGCTTTGTAATTTCACATTTACTTTAAACAGTTCTTGTAGAAACAAACAGCAACTTAAAGAATCAAAACATCTAAATAACTAAACACCTTCTCCCAAGCACCTTAAGACACCGTAAAAAGAACCAGGTAGATAAATAAGCTCTGCAGTTCCTCCTTTAGTCTGCCTGGTTTATGTGCAACAAATTTTTCTGCCTATTCTGAAATCTGCAGTTTCTTCTTAGTATTTCTGTCTTTATAGCTCTCGGGCTTATACTGCACTACAGAAGCATCCTACTTGCAACCACAAGAAGATGCAAACTGTATTAGCAGAATGTGGCTATGTTTGCTACAGATAAGATTCTCCCCTTGTCTATGGATCCACCCGTGTCTTTGCCAAAAAATCTGTCAAGTCTGTCAAGTGTGGGCCAAGTGTAGGCAAACTGTCTGTGCTTCCCAGATTGGTTTGAAAAGATTCTTCTGCAGAACCCTACATTCCCATATCAACATTTGCTTCACCCTCTCTCTGGGGCATTCCAATGAATAATTTATAGGATGTCTTTATTTTTGTATTTGTGAATAGTGGTAAAAATCCCTACAATCTATTCATCATCTGAAATGACGAAACTCCCTTTTCCATGGATTTCTCAAGTGTTGACTGCTATCAAAGAAAGTGCAAACCCCAACTGCACTGGGACCGCTGTCTAAGTATCTCTCCCAGATGGGTTTTCTGGTGTCTTTTAAGGTGTGAATGATCAGAACAGACTTCTCCTTCACTTGGGACCTCAAATACATTTTTTACTTTATTCGGTATCCTATGCAAAATGTCCAGTCTATGAAATCCATTGGAAATCAGTAACTGGTTTCACAAGTGATTATCAGAGGACACAGACAGAAAGACAGACAAATGGAGACAAGTATACCTGTTTTCAAAAGGAAACCAGGCTTGAGAAGTTTTCACAATCATTACAAACCTGAAGAACAGATATTAGACCACTGACATATACATAGTAATCCAAATAAGTTTTGTCCAGTAAAGTTGGTTTAGGGCAGGGTAAGCGATGCAGTGAAGCGGACTAAGAATTGACCAGCTGACAGGTTCCACAGGCAGTTTTCAGTGAAGAATTACCAACAAATGAGGGTGTTTCTATTGTATGAAATTGGCATTGGGCTTGACCCTATTCAAAATCTGCATCCGCCATATGGCAGTAAATAAACAATCAAGGCTGATAAAATTGGCAGGTAACACAGAGGTCAGGTAAGCCTCGGTTAGCAGTCAAGATGGCACAGTATGCAGGGTCCCTTCATGCAAAATATCAGCATAACTAAATGCAAAGCTATACACTGAAGAACAAGAAATGAATATTAAGAAGAAACTGACTGCAGGCTGGAAAACAGTGTCTGAACAGGACTGGAGGTTACAACAGAAAAGTATCTTAATGTGAGCTTCCTGGGTATGTGGAAGGTTTCCAAAGTGAGAGGCTGGCCAGTTCCTTAGCACTCACAGGGACACAAATTCAACAGGTCGTATCACCACATGTGATGGTGGAGTATGTGTTGTACCTGGAATGGTTTGGGCTCTCAGCTCAACTCAGCCACCTACACTGAAGATGATCAAGGAAATGGAACCATAATTGCATTTCTATACATTATTTTACATGAGAGAATGAGCAAGGGGACTTAGTGGCAGAATAAATTAGTACGGTATCTATTCATTGTTTTAAGAAATACTGCAATACAAATCCTTGCTCAGGTCACATTGAAATTGAGTTTTGATGTCTCCTCTTAGTTCTTATTTTTCCATATGAAAGGCCCAGGATATGAACAGCAGTGGTATCAGGTCACAAGCAACATACTTTTCAGGGACCCATCTTCTTGCAATGCCTGTCTATAACCAATCCTACAGTTTTCATAAACAGCACATTGAGATGTAGTATTTTTTAAACAACAATGAAGAAAACTCTGAAGAGCTAAACCTAAGGGAAATATATCATATTACTGGCAAGCATATTTTTTGTCACTCCATCAAACAAAAACCTTTAAAAAAAAAAAATACTTTTAAAAATTTATTTTCTTCCTCAGATAATATAAAGGCTATAACATGACGCTGTACCAATGTGCAAACTAAGCATTTTCTTGAGAAACCAGGGTCAGCTCTAGAGCCAAGCAGCACACTGTCTCACAGGACCTTCTGTCCATGCCTAGCAACTCCTAGTCAGAAGCATCTGGCATCAGGCTGCATGACTAAAGAAAGGCATTTTAAGGACACACATGAACAGACAACAGTAAGATCAACTCTGGTCTACAGAAACTCCTCAAAAAGTGTTTTGCTATGTTTGAAGTATTTTAGAGGTCTGCAGGGGTTAGGAGCACAGTAACCACTACTGAGTGCTGTCCACCATGGTGCTGAGTAGATAGCTCAGGAGTGGGAGTATTAGACTGGATGTAAAATAAATGAAATGAGTGCATTGACTAGGAAAACAGAAAGGTAAGTCTGCCTGTTGCCCAGGGAACCATAGAGGTGACACAGAGATGTCTGGCAATTTTTTCTAGTTGGCATTAAAATCTGAAAGGTCTTCCACCAAGTCCACAGACCAAGCCTTGTCACATCTTTGGATGGTGATGTAAAACATACAGTGAATCACATTCCCTACTGAACAGTGCTTGAACAGATGCAGGACCAAGTCTACTCAAATAAAAACCTGTACAAGTAAGAAAGTTGATAAATGTATGATTTTAATTTTTTTTTTTACATGCAAGCATAAGCACCCATCTATTTCATGCATTCTTTAAAGTTAACAGAAACATAGCCAAAATTATGTAGTGTTTTCTTCTGCCATACACCTGTGCTATAGTCATGCCCAGCAGGTTCCCTGAAGTAACTGTTATTTTTACAGTAGCGGTATTAGTGTATTTTAACTGTGAAAGTCTTTTATATTAAAGAAATGTTTGTTATGTTGTGATATTTCCTTTTAGATTTAGACATTTGCATTGGATATTCAACGTACACAGTATTCAAAAAGGAGCTAAGGCTGTGTTTTGTAATAAAGCTAAGAAGGGAAAGAGGAAATACAATAAACCAGAAACTTGCAACATGCTTCTCTGAGAGGGAAATTGGTTTTATGTATTAAGACAGGCTTATAAACATGATAAAATTAAATTTAGCATAAACATGTATCATTTATCCAAAATACTGTAACATAAATCTAAAAATATTTTTAAAAAAATGTAAATAAATCAACTTAACTGTCTCTCTTTATAGGTTAATATTAATGACTTAAAGCACACAAATATGAAATTTATACAACAATCACCACATCTCCTTATCTGTTCTTTCAAAGGCAATTTGATTTTTAGATGTAATTGATTTAAACGGGTTTTATAGCAGCACAACCACAGACTACTGCCACTCATGTGATGGAGACACACCTCTTGCACAGCTGTCTGAACCATAGGGCCAAAGCCATGTGACTGTTGTAATTTCTGAGTAGCAGGCCAGGCATACGCTTTTATATAATCGAAGTGTGAGGGGTTCTGTGTGATCTGAGACAATGCCAGGTTATTGGAAATGGTACCTAAAAGCTTGGAGATACTTAACACAGAAATACATTGTGTTAGAGATTTGGAAAAGTGTATCTGTACATAATTTTTTGGCTATTTTTCTCCTGACAGTAACAGCAACTACACGCCTGTTGCAAATAAAAATGAACAATGAAAGAATACAGAATCTGCGTGTCCGCTTGCTTTCCTCAAGACAAGAAGTTATATCATAAGAGAGCAGTGTGGCCTGCAAAAGAAGGGAAATAGTTCAAAGGCTAAACTCAGCTGAAACAGAGGCTAAAGGTCTGTGTGCAATTGCTCCCTGACATTTCTCCATGTAATTACCGTCTGTTTTACAGACACCTATCTCACTGGTTTTGCATTCAGTCACTCCATTTGCATGCACACTTACGGTAATTGCAAGTGTAAATATAGTGGGGAAATTGACCTCAGGCCTGGATTATTTTTTTTTAAATGTAGTCCACATTTGTAAGAGCACAGTTAGATTTACGACTCCAAAATTCTGCTCATCTAAATATCAGTATATATCAGGGTTATTATTTGGTTTCCAAATATTCAGAAGTGATGGAGAAGGGGAGAACAGCTGTAAGTAAGAATAAAGACATGTTTGAAGGAGCAGGCAGAGCTTAGGATAAGAAATATAGTGACAATATTGTGATTTACAGATCAAACATTCCAGCCAGAAGCCATGTAGGAAAGCAAGATACAGAACTGTTCCAAATAACAGGATAGCTCTTCAGCTGATGCAATTCAGCAAAGCTTCACTGGAAACAATGAAGCTACACTGATTTACACTGGCTTGAGATCTTGCTCAATATGTTTATAGCTTAATGGCTCAATATTAATCTAAAAATCAGAAAAATAACAACTTGTCATTTATTTAACCCCAGCATGATGGAAGGTTAAACTAAATACAGAAAGCCCATAACAAATAGCAGGGACATTCTAAGGTCACCAAATGAAGGCTGTCGTTTTTGTATTCAGGCCAATGATAAAAGAGTTTTCAAATGTTTGGACATTCAATCTATGTAGTGCCACAACCTGAACATACCCCTTTGCCAAATACAGGCTCACTAAATCCTCTTGGAATGTTGTTTACCTCTGAATAAATCAAATTTGACAGAGTAGGTTAACTTTACAGATTCATTTTTCAATCACCATTGATTGATATTTTTTACAGAAAGCAAGCTACAAAATTCTTACTGCATTACTGACTATTGGAAGTCATATTGTTCTTGGGTGTCATATGGAAATCCAAGCCATTTTTCAAGTACCTTGTTTCACAGTCATTCACCCTCTCTGTGAGAACACAGCAGTGAGTGTACCTCAAATGAAGATCACCCAGCAGAGATAGTTTATCAATTATTTTAAGCTGGTGTCTGTCTCCCAGAGGCTGAACATGCTGTACTGTGCATTTTTCAGCACTGGTCCAGTGCTAAAATCCTAAAGGCATTATCTAGGCTTATGTCACACAACAATAAAGAACAGGCTACTGAAAGAAATTGAATGCAAGCTGAGATACAGGAAGGTTTATTGGTAGTTGATGAAAACCAAATCATAACACAAAATAGGAAGGGAAGTTAGAAGCAATTTCTGTCATTTGATTAAAAAAATCTTTTGTGGAAAGCCCAGAAATAAAATAAAAAAACCCAACCAACCCTCACTTTAAAAGTTGCATTTCTTATTACCCTAATTAAAAAAAAAATATACATCTAAATCTGATGCCCATAACAGTATTCATACATTGCATTACTTGTTTGTCCAACTGTATATGCTATTTTGGTTAGTATCTGTTTAATTATTGTATGTAATACTGCTTGAGGCTCTCTGATGTGGGTGTCTATGGAAAAATGATCGTAATTCACTTTTATTATTCTAATGACCTTGGTCTGTGACAGGACTGAATTAAATATCAGTGAGAATTTACACAAGACATTGTGCTCAGGTTTATGCCACTTAACATTCAGTGTTTAACTGGAGCACCTAAGTTAGGTGGACGGATTTAGATGCACATTTGTCCTGAGGCTCTCTATCCTGTCAATGAAGACAGATAGGCACCGCCAAAAGACAATTCAGACCTCAGATGAATGGAATTACCCCTTGGGGTGCCTGCTGCCTCCATTTGCCATAGAGGGAGTCTAGGGTAAGGGTGCTTCTACACTCACTGCTTCAACTGAGTGTTTAACGGTTATCTTGGGGTGTGTATTATACACACATTCTGGAGAAACACATGTTCTCCATTTGTTAATATTTAATATTATGTTAGAAAACTACTATTTCCTGACTACGAAGTCAACAACTAGTTGACAAAAAAACCCCAAACAAATAATTTTCCTATTCATATACTACAAACAGGCTATTAAGCATCTTATTTTGGAGATCTGCTTTGGGGGGAGTGGGCAGGATTGGTAAATATAGAGCACTCAAAAGTTTTTCTTCAGTAAGTGCGGCTAGGGTGTGCATTTGTTTCCTTAGATTCTAGGTGTAAATCCCACTAATATCAACTGAAGTATCCCCCCTGACTTGCTGAGTAACCCTCCCTCCTTGAGTAACCTTTTGGTTGTTGGTTAAACAGTTTCACATTAAGAAACTGAGCTAAGACATTCACCCCACCGCCCCACATGCATGTTGTAACCACTGCACTACTACATTAGGAAGTGCCTTCTCCTCCATTCTTGCCATTTTTAAAGGAAAAATAATCTCCATTTATTTCCTTGAAAGTGGAAGCCTGAGCACCTTGCTACAGGAGGGGGTGAAGGAGGTCTCAAGTGAAGGAAGTGCCACTCCTAGCCTTAGAAAGGCAGTCTGAGGAGTGTGACTTCAGCCTAGCCCCAGCCACTGCTGGACTGAGTATGCTTGCTCAAGGTTTTTGTCCATTCTGGCTGCACATTTTTTTTTTGAGACTCTGATCTGAGATCCCTTGCAGCACCTCTTAGGCACCTCGATTCCACAGTCTTCTAGGTTAAGCACTTGAACCAATAACTTAAGTTTGGTATCACAGCTTCCAAATTCCTTTATTTTGTACTGAGTGTGAATGAGACTATCAGGATCAGGATTAGAAAATCAGTGGGACATTGACTTCTGGTGGCTGGGAGAGCACATCACAGAAGCACCGCTATGTTCACCTTTCTCTTAGCATCCCCTCTGGACACCTCTGCCACCAGCTACCGACAGAGAAAAGGTAGCAGACTCAGTGCCTGTGCCTGCGTTAGCAAGTACAGTGAGCAAGTAAGAATGGATCTGTGGAGTGGAACAATCTGTGTCAAGGACCCACTGTATACACTAAACATGTATCAGGTAAGTTTACATCAGCTGTCTCTAGCCTGCTCCCTCGGACTTAACGCTCATTAGTAATCCAAGTGCACTGTAAGCACTTAGGGAGAACATCCTTTTTAGCATTCACCTTAGAAGAGTCCAGCTGGCACACTCAGAAACCACACCAAGATGAGAGCCAAAGCATGATAAGTAAAAACAACTGGGATATTCACATGGTACTTATCCCAAGCAAAACGCTAATTTAGATGCAGCCAATGTGACCACTTCAGTTTTCCGAAAGGCTGGTGTCCTACAACATACAGATAATTTTACCTTTTTACTTCTAATATTGGAATTGCTGTTGTACTAGAAGATTACCAATTAATGTAGTTTTCACAGATGAAATACAAAGTTTACAAGATCTGACAATATCCAGGATGGGGTTTTTTTAATACTTGTAGAAAATAAGAAAAATAAAGAGAATCTTCTTGTGAGAGCTTTTTTTTTTTAAAAAAAACCCCACCTGTTATGGTTATTGCTTTACGCAGTAAATTTATGAAACTATAGTTCAGTAGCCCTCTATCCATTTCAAACACCGTATACATTCCTGTATCCTCATGACACAGAAAGACTATTTGGTACTCTCTTGCTTTTCCAAAAAGATTGCCTGTAGAGTTCTCTCTGAGGAATGGCCTGAAAGGAGGAGGTAGGGACAGGGAGTATAAAATGCAAACAGAGAAAGACATTTTAAACACAGTATATATATTTAGCAATAAAAGAAATACAAATAACTATCAAAATTCTTTTTCAACTTTGGAATCCAAACTGGACAATCTGTATTATAATTAAATCAGTGCTACAAAACCAAATTAATTCCAGCACACAGTGAATTTTAATGGCCAAGCAAAGAAGCTTTGAAAAACGGGCAGTTTCCAATGAGACCACCTTAACCAAAGCATAAAGGACATTGCTCCTGAACAGATATTGGGCCTCAAACAGGAATTTTGTTCCATTTAACCCCGACATGTCCTACAACAGCAGGCTTACCACAAACAGAGAAGAATGCAACTCCAAAACCACCAGATATTATTTCAAAATTTAGATTTAAAAATCTGCCATGAAATCCTTTAGGGCACACAATTCACATCTGACACTTTGGAGGTCAGTTCTGGCTAACCACAGCTATTTTCATCTTGAACATCCAGTTAGGATTTTCAGCACTCCTGTTGTAGACACATTAAGACACATTAATCCAGTGTTCAACCAAGACTGAAAAGAAAAGCCTTCTTTGTGATTTTATTTTTATGGAAGGGTAAGGCAACAAATATGCAAGAAGAGCACAACCGCCCCCATGGTTCTTAACTGGATATATAGTTGGAGAGTTGGATAGACATTTTTTCTGATTTCAACAGTTCTCCCCACTAGTACACTACAGGAAGAATCCAATACTTTCCAAGGATTTTCATGGAAAGAAAGACAAAAATGAAAGTAAGGAGGAAAATACCACCAAACACCATTAAGACAGTATCCTTTACATCCATGTAGGATATGAGAGTTGCTGCTTCAAGCTCTCAATTAACCTTAGGCTCCCATTTTCTAGATGAGTTCTTTAACTGCCCAGCTGTATACCTGAGTAGGATGAAGCACTCCCAATTTGCTCAATTTTGTAAAAAATTAAAGATTCATTATACTGTTGCACCTACATAGAATGTAGGTGACCTAGTCAGACTAATTAAGAAGAAGGTCTTTAATTTAGATCTTCCATCTACCAGCGATACCACACAACAAGCAGTCAAGTGTTTGCTACATTGTGAGTTGTTCTAACCTTGCACTTTTTTTTTTTTTTAAGTCTACAGTAAGGCTCTAATATTAGCAGCTATCAGCTTCTATCTAGTAGCCTCACTTTCCTCATAGAATGTTTTTAATAAAAGTTGCCATCATCTATTAACTCCCTTAATTTATTAGCCAGAGCTTTAATGTGCAAGTAACTGCAGAAATTACTATACTTCATAGAAATCTCCCTCATTCTGAGATGACTTCAGTGTAGAGGTGCTGGAGAAAATGATTACATTTAACAACTGGAGTTACTAATGATCAGAAGAGTTAGCTGGTCTAACTCATCCATGAATAAACAGTAAATAGGAGCCTTTAGTGCAGAGTTCAGAGTTTAATAAATGCACAGTCATTAAGTCCAGCCTGCTCTGACTTCTTCCTAGCACAGGCCATTCAACAACATCTAGTAATTCATACAACACCTGGTAAGGAATCCACTCTTCTTTTTGCTCAAGACAACCAACATGTATATTTAACCGTTATCCATCTATTCATCCAGCTTTTTCCCTATTTAATGGTAACTTTATTTCTCACTGTCTCCCCTTCTCTCACCCTAAACAGCTGCAGTATGTAACGTACACTATCATTTGACCATAATTTTTTTCCTACAAATTATCTTAATGAAAATACTGTTATCTATTTTATCTTCTATTTACAATAATCATACGAAATAATGATTGCCTTTTGCTCTACTGGAAGAACTTTAAATATTTGGACACATTCAAAATTTAATCTAGAGTCACAATATCCTCATTCCTGTGAGGAAGTCAGATGTTGTTGAGCAAATGATAAGCAGGACTGATCTGGTGATACAAAGCTTTTCAGCCCTGCTGAAGCCTTGGTAACAGTCTCATAACCCTCAATGTCAATGTAGCCAGCATTTCACCCCTGTTGTTAATCTGAAATTTTCTTCAATAGTTGAATCACTGATTGTGAAACAAAAATGAATTCATAATGAAGTGACATGTCTTGTAAGGTTTCCCATACTTCCGGTTTCTAGATAACAAGCAAACACAAATAAAACAAAAGATAATGACAAAAGACAACAACTGAGTGGTGCCCAGTGAAAGGACCAGAGTCAATGGGCACAAACTGAAACACAGGAGGTTCCTCTTGACTATCAGGAAATGTTTTTTTACTGTCAGGATGACTGAGCACTGGCATAGGTTGCCCAGGGAGGTTGTGAATGTATGTCCATCCTTGGCGATATTCAAAAGCCTTCTGGACATAGTCCTGGGTAACCAGCTCCAGGTGGTTCAGCTTGAGCAGGGGGTTTGACCAAATGACCTCCAGAGGTCCCTTCCAACCTCAAGCACTCTGTGATTCTGCAACACTCACGCAACAGATTTAGACCACTTGGAGCAAGCCAATGCTATCATTACTTTCTTACCAAATACTATCAACCAAATTTTTACCTTGACCTTGCAAAGAAAAGGTGCCTGAAATACCTCTGCAGAAGTAGATTAATAAAGCAGGGTAATCACGGCCCCCTGCAGTGTCTCCTCAGATGTCAGCCAGCCATGGCTATTGCCCTCCAATCCAATTCATAAAAGAATATTTTCAAAAGATATCATAATTCCATGCATTTTCACAAGTTTCCTGCAGGACTGATTTCCGGTGACCTTAGTCACAGGCTGTAATTATTCATTACATAAAGGCCCCTTTTCAGTGCTCAAGAAAGTGAGGAGCAGCTTCGTAACATCTAGATGCCAGTTCAACATGAGCAATATTAACTTTAAATAGCAAATTAATCTTTTTATAGACCATGCTTAATCCTTGGGCAGAACCTTATAGTTATTAGTACCACCTGGTGCAATATGCATAAAATTCACTGCCACTGTTGAGACAGACGGAAGTTTATGCTAATTTCAATTCCACTTAAGGTTTAAAATCAGGATTTAAATGGGATTTTGGGATGAGGAGTGAAAGGGGTGGCTAAGCTAGTCATTTGCCAGGGTGGTGCACTTGCTGTGAACTCATTGTGTGTGGTTTCTAGACCTAAATATGCAAAGTAATAGAATATGCCTTTTATTAATTAGATAAATAAAATCTGTCTGTACATATAATTTTAAATATAACTTTAATGTAGATGATAAAAGATCTTAAAAAACAGTAAAAAGAATATTGTCTTATCGGGTCATCTGTCTTATATGCCTTTTCTGAATCACATGAAACTCAGCTAAAAATACTTAAACATTTTTTGCCAGACACTACAATGATGAGAATTAAAAAAAAAAATACAAAGCTTTTTCTGAATGATTTTTCCAGACCTGAGACCCCCACAAACACGCAAAACTGAAAAAAAAAAGAGATTTTTTCTCATTGATTTGGTCAGTTGGTAAAAAGGGTATGACAGTAAGGGGAATGTACAGTACCTGTGTTTTGATCTTTCTTAAGGTTGTAATAGAGAGGTTATACATTTCATCTGAGCTGACAGCAGTTTGAAATGTTATAGATAGGCTTCCTGAGCATAACCATTATTTACTGTTTGACTGTAATGTCAGTCTTTTTCTGCTTTTTCAATATTGTTTGCACTTTGCCTTTGTGAAAAGGGTCTTGATTGAACCATACAAGGGGAGATATTTCTATCTTTCTATGGGATCAATGAAGATGTGTTTACAGGTCCAGGACACAGTGTACACACCACAATAATGGATTTTAGTCTGTTTGTTGACTGAAAGCTCCTTTTCTTTGTAACTTGTCAATCTTGCATCTATTACTTGATTGCAACATAAAAGGCTATTTGGACAAGCTCTGAAACAACAACTGTATCAATCTAACTGAAGTGGTTACCTGCACTAAGTATGCAGCCTTTAGCAAGATAAATCACTTAAAACTTGAAAACATGCAGGACTTTATTTGCCTTTCCATCTGTCATCTCTACTGTGTGCACAGTTTTCTTTATAGTATTTTTATTGAAATGGTACTAATCAACATGTGATTGCAATGAAATAATGAAAATTAAGAACCCACACAGTTAACTTTCATAATTCTGAACATAAGCAGAAACTGTATGAACAAATCAGTACTCCAGTATGTGTCTTTTCCATCACTGATCTCCTGTACCCTGCAATGACCAATGTATATTTAGCCAAGAGTGACTAACCTTAGCTTCTAGTTCTCAAATTTTTAATGTTGTCCATCAGAGGAACATACTCCTTCCTTACCCCTCTAATGTATGCTCTGAAGCATCTCATCTCATTATGCCTAGTGAGTCTTGAAAAATACATGTACTCATAATCCAAATAAAAGTATTCCTCCCCTAAGACAAAACGCAATTAAACTGTTTGATTCAATGACCTCCAAGAGTAAGCAAACACCACAGGGTGACAGCATGCAGCATAAACTCTGTCAGAGAACTAATACTCTGGCACAGAAGAAAATATAACAAAAGACTCTAGTTTATGAATGTTATAATGAGTCCTCAAAGAGTGACATCTCAGGGAGTGCTTGCCAACAGGGGAAGTTTGCCCTAGACTCCCACAGAGGTAACTGTGCTGAGCCAGAAAGGTTGCGGGGGCAAACACTGTAATCAAAGCAGCAGGGACAGCAGAGACAGGAACTGAAGTCCAGCAATAGTTGTAATCAGCGCTGAATTTTCTTGGTTTTCTTATCTCTGCTTTGTGCTAACTAGGGCCAGCAGTGGGAGCACCTGATCCTCCTAACTCAACAGCTCTCCAGTTCCAAAGGTCCACGTGTATATAGCCCACCTGTCACACACAGCAGAACAGCAGAGAAGAAAAGCTGTCGCTTTCATTTCACATTTGACTTCTAAGACACACATCAACTTTGGTTCCAACGCACTCCTAGCAGACCACTGCAACTCTACAGAACTGAATATGCTTTGCTAGAAAGCCAAACACAACACCAAAAGAAGCACCAAATGAGTCATGGTTCTAAAAGCTTGTGCTTTTAGAAAGACCATGGCAATGAGTTCAAAAAGAACTGCGGGAGATCAGCACATAACAAATTCAGAAATACTGTTTTTACACATTTTGTATGCTGGTTCTGAGATTCTTGACTGGCTGAGCTGGGGCGGAAGGGCGGGGAAGCCAGCAGGTGTGGTTGTGACACGCTCTGGCGCCTGTGACATCGCAGAGGACGTGTCACATAGGGGGGATATCTGGGGCGCCCACAGGTAGCGCTCCCCAGTTCAACCTGAGTCAGCGGTGAGTGTGCAGGTGTGGGATGCTGGGCTGGACGAGGGCCGGGGCAGGAACGTGGCCCCCAGGAGTGGCTTCTCACCCTGTGTCGAGGGCCCAGCCGCTCATGGGAATGCCCTGGGCAGGGCTCGCTGCTGCTCTCAGTGGGGCTGGGCGCAGGTCTGTCAGCCTCCCAGCTGGTTTGCCCCCTCTCCTGCCTGCCCCCAGCTCACCGCATTTCCCGACCTGCTCCACTCACTGCCAGCTCCTTCCCTCCCTCCTTCCTTCCCTCCCAGCCACACTGAACCCCTTCTCTCCCTTCTCCTGCAGGCCACGGCTGAAATACTGTCCAGGCTTGTCCAAAGCCTCACACCTAGAGTGAAGGGTGTTGTTGATGAGCTGGATGAGGCAATGCACGAGCACATGCAGCAGTTTGCGGAGCACCTGAACTGGCTGCTACAGGAGCTGGAGCAGAGAAAACAGGAGCTGAGCGGCGCTCTCTGGGGAGCCCTGCTCTCTGCTGGCTTGCAGAAGTGGCAATACTGGGTTACTGCTGGAGTCCTGGTCCTGCTCTCCAGGTCCTGCTGGCGGCTCAAAGAAAGGAGACATCAACCAGATAAGAGCAGCAAGATCAGTTCCAGAAAGGAGGCAGATGAGGAGCAGGAAGAAAACCGCAGTTTTCTACCTCATGTCAGCCAAATTTCAGCCGAGCGCCGCCTGGAACTGCCAAAGTCATTAAACTGGCTTGACAGACTCATGGATGAACTTCTGCGTACCTGCCGAAAAATTGCCAGGAAGAATTTAATGCCACTAGTGGAGCCAGCCATCTGGATGGGCAGCGTCTTACAAGGTGGGAGTCCCCGTAAGGGTGATGCTGCCTACTGCTTGCTTGTGGCCCTGAAGCCACCCTGTGGGCACAACTTCCACCTGGAGCCTAGCCCCATGGAGAGGATGTCAGTGAGGAAATGCAGCCTCCACGTGGAGCTGGAGTGTACCTGCAGGGGGGAGCCTCCGGTGGAGAACATGCTGTGCTTCCGCCACCACCCTCAGGAGGAGCTGAGGAAAAATCAGAGCCCCAGCCTCCTAGACACCCTCTGCACCGGCCCCTACCTAGACATGGAGAAAACCATGCTCTGGTTCCAAATATTGGTAAGAGCAGCCTGGGTGTTTTTGCCTCAGTCAAGACGCTGCCAGCTGATAGTGTTGCCCTCCAGGCACTCCTGCAAGCTCCAGCTGATCAATGCTTCCAACAGGTCCCTCGTGATTGAGATGGTGTTTGGGGTGTAAGCAACTTTGGTTCCAGCACACTCCTAGCAGACCACTGCAACTCTACAGAACTGAATATGCTTTGCTAGAAAGCCAAACACAACACCAAAAGAAGCACCAATACGAAAGCTGATGCAGCTCTGAAAAACACCCAGTAAAAATTATGTCCTCTTAACACGGTTCAGTCGTTTGAAATATATTCACAAACTGCAGAATACCGATCATGACACTGATGTATCATTCTATAAGGAATCAAGAGAAACCTCTAGATCCGTCACCCTATGTCATCCTCATGGATGACTTCAACTTCCCAGCTGCTGGCTGGGACTGTCATAGAGCTGACATGAACAGGCCCAGAAAATTCCTTAAGACCATGCTGAAGAGAACTTTTTGATACAGGGTCTAAGGGAGCTGACTAGGAAAGGGAAAAATTTTTCCCTTTAAAGCTGCAGTGTGCACTCCAGTCAAGTCAATGGAAGCTACCCTGATTTTTGTCTTAGCCTGACTTCCACTTGACAGCCACATGTCAATCCCAGCCAAGCTTTTTTTATGTAAGCCACAAGCAGAAATAAAAGAAAAAACGTCCGCATATGTTCTTTTCAAAGCTTGATACAGAGACTAATTTTGTAGTTAGCACGCTAACACTCAAGCCCTAGCTGGATAACTTCTACTAATCCACCCGATCATATCAGATCACCAAGCCTTGATTTAGCTTACTTCGTGTTGTTATATGTACGCGTGAGAACAAAACCAACATTTTTCTGTATCGCTGCACGTGTATTTGTGTCATAAACTGCTAAGACTGCTTAAGCAAATCCCTGGCCAAAAGAATGACTTTACTGTCTAACTGGTCACAGTAAAGTTTAAGTACACATAGAAAGCACAAGCAAAACAGTGATTGAATTACAGTGGCAGAAATAATGTTTATGAATCTAGTTAGTTTTCATCAGAAAGAAATGTTTTCACAAGAAATCCTGGTGTATCAAATCACACAGGGTTTCCAATTTTTCCACCAAAAATGAAGACTTGTCCTTAAAATTTTCCAAAACCTTTACAATGTAACTTCAAGTGTGTTTGTGTGATAGCCCTCTAAGTTAGTACAATGTGGAAAAAATAATTTTGCTTGTCAACTAATTCATACAATCTTAAGAAAATCTGATTTGGGAATCAAGTCTGATCTTCCCTCAAGTTGCATAAAGACAGAAGAAAATGGTTTAAAAGTCAGATCTGATCAGTAGGTTCAGAGTAACCTTCAGTACAAACTGGATGGCAATCTCTTTTGGAACTTAGTTTTGTTATTTTTTAGCAGTTGCAAAGATAGACAGGTGCTTCTCAACATTGCTGGTTAAAAATGAAAACGCCACATTGTTACTGAATTTCTGCCACATTTTAAAGGAAACGTGAAATGCTTTGAATTCCTTGATACGATTTGCTTTCAACACAACTGGTAACCCCCAACTAGTATTACCAGGCTTCACAGGCAACATACCCATCCAATCTCTCTTCTTGGGGTGGGGGGGTGGGGGGGAAGCCTGCTCCATTTCTATAAACCAGAGTGTACAATTCTACCTTCAGGAACAGATCTTCAGCTTTTGGTTCACAAAAAGCATCTATCTTCAGGCCTGATTATGTCCTGGAAAGACATGATACCTAAAATATTTTCTGGTTTTAGGGTTTATTCCATGCATTTCAGATCCTACTTTGTGAAATCTAACTTTCCGTATTAATTGTATTACTTAGCTCTGTATTAATTATACTAATTAACTCTGTCAGCCTTCACATCTAACGCTGTTCTGCTTTTTACTTAAGATCAAGGTGCCCAAGGTTTAGCTGTTGCAAACTGAGAATTGCCGTGCCTAATGACTTCTCTGGTTTCTCATTTTACCTGGGAGAGGATACATAGCAAAAACAATTCTCCATGCAAAATAAGAAAGTTTCTGATGTAATGCTTTACAATACCATGTAACAGAGAGCTGATTGACTTCCGCAAGTGGTCTTATAATTTATGAAGTTAGTAACTTTGACCAAAATAATATTTCTTGGAAATATCTTCTTGATCAAGGATTTTTCAAACATCATAATTTTATGCTAAAATGCTGGACTATCTTACATGTTTATAGGTACTGTAGGCATTTGTAAAATCAGCTCATACACTTATGTGATTTAAATGTCTGCATAAATAAACATACTTACTTAAGCATTATCTTAGTGGGAAGCCATAATGAAATACTACAGCTGATAAAGTCAACCAGTTAAATTCTCCCTACAGATATAGAAGGAGGTACTGCAAGTACTTCCCCGATTTCCTTTTCCTGAAAAGTTGGTTATCTTGTTAATTCAGGAAGGTATTAACTATCCAATAAATTCAGCATATCCCTAGTTGTAAGCTGTCAGGATGTGACATAACATCCTATAACATGATGCTACACGATACATAATGCCTTAAATTAAAAAGAAAAAGAAAGCAAGACATTTCTTTCAGAGAAATAGTAGGTAGCTAATCTGAATATTTGGGGTAATTGGCTCTAGGAAGAGAGAGAGGGATCATTATTTCAGGTTCCCTAGTGAGTGTTAATTAGTCATATTGCTTCATTGTTTGACAAAGAGAACATTGCTCGTACTGCTAAATCTATAATGACACGTAGGCTTTTGCAGCATAGGTATTTTAAACTACCTTGACTGACTGACAGGTGGGTATTTCTATTCATAGTTGAGTGTGCTCAGAGTCAAAGTTGTGTTGTCTCAGAGGCATGAAAGTTTTCTCATCCTGATTATGAGAAGCTGTATTTTTAAACAGCAGAGAACAAATTGCACTCTGACCATTAAAACAGGAGTCCTCTATTTGTAAGCATAAAGGGTACATGCTTTCCTTTAAGAACGTGGCTGCAACACTACACTTAGTCAGCAGTCAACAGCTGTAAGTAAGTTACAAGTACTTTGCTGTCATGTTAGGCACCCAAGTCCCACTGAGGTGCAAGAGTGGCAGTATCACACCTGTCAAACTTTTGTTGTCTGCTTTTGACAGCCAGATCTTTAGTACTAAAAACTTCAGTAAGTGAGAAATAGCATCACAAAGATAGCTGTATTGCTCTCTACATTTTTGACATGACTACATTGTCCAAAAAGAGAGAACAGAAATATGGCTCTATTGTCTACATGAATCTCAGATTAAGGTTCTTATTCCAAATAACATTAATTTATTAAAGTCAAACAGTTCAATAGAAAGAACTTAGAGAAAACAACTAGAAAATTATGTGATGCTCTGACATTCTCAAACATGTGAGATGTTTTCAAATTGTTCTTCTGCATCTTCGAATCTGCAGTCTTTTCCCTCCTAATGGGATTACTGATTGCAACGAGACATGTGGGAATTGTGTGTGTGAGTGATTATTGGATTTTTCCCCCCCATTTTTAAAATGAGAATCGGACGACCTAGCTCAAGCACTCAACATACCTGCTAAGTACTAGACAACACTCAGAAGATCTACTTTCTTTTTAGGTAGAACTTCTGACCTCTGTTATATCATCTACCTCACAAATATAATGGAGATTCATCTTCATAAAACATAATGAGGCCTACAGTACTGTATAATTGCTAAGAATTAACCTGACCACCATTACTCAGCATGAAAATGTATGCGTCTCGTAACAATGAGATTCTGTCAATGTCTACAACAGGAGCACCTTTTATCAGAGGTGATTACACCATATATGACATTGAAGGGTACAAAAACTCCATCCATAGTGTGAGGACACACAGCAATGAAAAAAAGTTATTACTGATTCATAATGACATTTTAAACAGGCATTAGGTATGGTAATTGATATAATATGATAATAGTCATCTGTATCCAATCTTGTCCACTTAAACTTCAAAATTTGTCATAAGAACTTTAAATAGCAAGACTTCAGATGTCCTGTGACTAAATTTTCAGGTCATACATCCATGACAAGAGAATTGGTCCCACAGTGTTTAAGCCCCTATGTATTATTCCCCTCTTGAATGAGAACTCCCTATTGTCAACAGAGGTAAGTATACAAATCGAGAAAAGAAGATCTCTAAAGTGGTCTTTTTAAACCATTCTAATGATACCTTGCTTTGCAGCTTGTGGCATTTAACATTTTCAAGGCACCACACAGACATTAACTAATGAATCCTGACAACATCCCTGTGAGGTAAGTGTCTATAATCATCACCATTTGCAGGTGGTGAAGCTGACACAGAAGGCCAACTTCATACATGAGCTACAGTAGAGATACATTTAGCCAGATTAGTTAAGTGTCATAAAGAATTTTAAACATGTTCTTTCTGCATGCTCACAGCAGAGTTAGAACGGGAACCTGGGGTTTCCTCTCGTCAGTCCTCAGACCCAGCACACCAATGTGTTGCCTGATGATTTTAAGCAATTCTGGTTCACATCTTCAGCTGCCATCAGCAGCTGCAATTTTTCTGAATCCGGCACAGTTGTAACTGCTTACACCAACACTGAACTTAGTCCAAAGGCATTCTGAACAGTTTCACACAAAAACTCTTTATGCCTGATTAAAAAGAAATGAAATGCCTTTTTTTGGCAGCACCTGGTCTCTTCAGGAACACATGTTTACATTTTGCTGAATTACACAAATACACTATGCTTTTTGGATAGCTGCAGACATATTAATATTGAACTGCAGACAACCACATGTTGGTAATGAGCCCATTTTGTGTCTTGGCTCATGGAAAATAATGTGGAAATACCTTGTTCTGTGGTATTTTTCCTCTGACAGTACTGATACAGTGCCGCAGGCACTCTGAAAATAATAGCATAAGGTTAACTGACAATTGCATGTGTATTTACACCGATAGCCTGATATTATCATATTGTTAAAGACAGAAAAAATCTGGGGCCAGAATATGCAACTAAATAAATTTCTAGCTGGTGAAAGCAAGTGAAGCTAGAAGAGACATTACACTCAAACTGCTCACATAGCTCACGCATTCTGTATACACGCCTTTTCAGAAACCTCTGAGAATCCTAGAGGAGGGGCAAACACACAAGGAAAGCTTTAAAAGCAGTAAAGCACCAGCCCAGCAGTACTTGCATACCTGCTGCTCCCCTGGAAGTTAATAGAAATTTCAAGCTTTTCATAAATGCACTATCAGGACACACAGAGTAAGCAAATTAAGCAAAGAATTCATCTAAAAATGGAGTGGTTTTGAGAGCTGGAATTAACTACAAAGTTTTCTTCAAAACAATTAGACACTTTTTTCAGGAACTAGAAGACAGTCTGCAGGCCCTAAGTTGCAAGGTTTCAAGGAATTGTATTCGTGGGACAATTAAAAATTAGTGTCATTATGTAAGACAGATGTATTTTTTATGTAGCACTGCCCACAAAATGAGACATCCTAACTGAAGCTATCCTGCTGGCTTCTTGAAGGCTCCCAGCCTTACATTCTGTACTCAGCAGAGAGATGTTGCATTCCATGCATAGAGTCTGAATAAACAGACTCTCTATGCCTCTCACTTGTGCCATGCCTTGCAAATCAACTCCTCTCCCACTGTATCACCTGTGCTCCTTTTATGTCTCTTCCTACTCACACATGTTCCCACTAAGCTGTACAATTTACCCTAAAACCACTGCTCCATAGCTTAACACTTTTCATACCTACAGAGTTAAACCAAGTCCCTTAACTGTGCTTAGAAAACACATTTTTTTGTTTGTTTGTTTTGAGTAAGGCTTTTCTAAGAGTATTATTCCAGGTGTTTATGAAGTTACAATTATGTCTCTGTAAGGCCAGCATATACTACCTTTACTAAGTACACTTTTTCTGTTTAACTTTGCTGACCTGCCATATAAAATGCCTTGCATTTTACCTGTAAATTAATTACCACGTGGTCTTTCATTTTGCTTTAGCTTCAAAGGACATAAACAAGTTTCACGTATGTCATTTTAATTCAGTAAGAAGATTTATTTATTGGTTTCTCTTCTGTAAAACCAAAATTGAGTCTCTTAAAGCATACATTCTGTAGCTAGAGACAATTACCTGGAAGTTTAGGTAGTATCATGGTTTAATGTTGATCACTGAAGAATTTAAGGGGCGATTTCTGGGAAAGCACACTACACCTAACCTTTTCACCAGTTGTCTCACTGCCTGACTTTAAATATATTTTTTACTCAATCAATAATTTCTTAGCTGACAAAAACAATTTTCTAAAAGCTGTGGTAGTATGTAGAATTTGTTATACAGCAGTAATTCAACTTGTCATGTTGTCCAATAGAAATATTACCAGAAGGCAATCCAGCAGTTTCAGTCACTGTCACCAGAGTTTAAACAACACGGCATTTGAGAAACAGCGGTTTGCTATAAAATCTACATCAGCTAGTGGTGGCAACTTTCCATAGCGTGTCACCTTAGGTAGTGTACTCAGTCAATACCTTTTGAATTGTTTCTTACTCAAAGAAACTGTGCAATGCAGAGGACTGAAAAAACTTCTATACCACTGAGCTGGCATGTTAAACATGATGCAGTATTGCTACCAGAATATCAGAGCAATGCCCTTAAAAATTATGAGAGTCCTTAAAATTATTAGAGCAGAGCCCTTAACAAATAGGTAGACGTTTCCACTGAGACAACTTTGCAAGGAGAGGGAAAATAATAGGGAACACAAGAAGCTCAGATCCTCTCCTTGCCTCCCTCCCAATTTGTGAGGTGATCCCCAGTGTCCCCAGCACCTGGGAACAAAGGGCAGGAGAAAACACGAAGCAGGGCTACAGAAGCACAGCAGTGTGCCCGTGGAGCTGTTCCATGTTCCCGAAGGGATTGGGCAGGGGCTGGCACAGCTCCTCTGCCACTACTGAGAAGCCAGCACTGTCTTCCACTATAAGCAACTGTCTGGTCTGTGCCATGGGTCAATCCAGCTCACCCTCAGCTAAGACACTGGATGTGACTTCCAAGTCTTCTTTGGGGGGGTCAAGTCCAAAAGCTAATACAGCTAACAAGATAGATTTTTAACACAAAATGTTGTGTGATACTAACACTGAAAACGAAAACCAATATAAAAGAAACCAGAGTTTAAGAAAAGTGGCTTGAAAAGCAGATTTGTTTCTTCTGTCCCTACAGCAGCACCAATTTGTTTGTCTGCTTTGCATGACAACAGCCTCCCAGTCCCAAAACCACGACTTCTTAACATTTACATGTTCATTCTGATCTTATAGTATCTAGCACTGGTGAAAGAAGTTGTGTAATGCGGATGCAATCCTCAAAATAGCACCTTAGTAGCTAAAAGCTAGGGAACAGATTTTTACTAATTCCTGCTATATTTAGCATTGTGCTGCCTTACAGTTTCCCCAATAAGCTTCTATTAAGTTAAATGCCACATGCCTAACTCAAACATGCCACAGATCCAAGAGTAGTGAAAGAAAATATCCCAACAGCAAGGTCACTTGATTCATAAATCATCATAACTGATGTCAAATTTTCACAGGAACTCTAAATCCAGGGTGTGAACAGCAAGACGTAAGACTTGCAAACAGAGAGAATTCATCCTCTTTGTTTGCCTGGAAATACAGTTTATCACACTCAAATCTATAGTACAGAATCTCTAAACAAAAATTAAGTTTCAGAGACTTTTCAAGAAACTCTTTTATGTATTAAAACTAAATAGAATTAATTCCTTTTGTGTATGCTCAGTCAATTGTGTTTTTTCCCATGTTGTTCTCTTTAGGAGCTGGTTCTTGATAAACTTTCCATAAAGCCCAACCTGTATTTGCAGAGACTAGAAAATAACTGAACTGTCGAGCAGGGCTGAGTATTACAGTACTAGTCATGTTAGTAGCTCATGTTAGTCTAAATATATGAGACAAGAAGCAGCACAGATAATCCTCACCATTATTTTCCAAAGATTGTGCATTGCCTTGTAATCTATTAAAATCGTATCACCAGCCTTTTGTAAGCAGTGCTACAACAGAAGTCAGGCAACTTCAAAATGAGATTTTTTGCCTCTCCTGCCATAAAGATTAGCTTTATCCTTTATAGTCAAGTAATTTTTTTAAGAAATAAAAACCCAAGTCTCTTTGAATTTTTACCACTTTTTTTCCCAGGCGGGGATTATTATTTTTTTGAATTTTCAGGATTTTAGAATTTTATGAAATTACACTAATTTGTGAATAGCAGTAGCCAGCTTAAATCTGCACTTCCAAGCAATTCGAATATGCTACTGAAAAATTGAGCCTAGTTCTACACGTATCTTCTTGGTTTGGCAGTTGTGGCAGGGATTCAGGCAGGGTCTGCTGCGGCAGGCGAGGCGGCAGCTCGGGTGCTGGCTGCCCTGACTGGCACTGCTGCCTGTTGCGCAGAGGAGCAGCACGCCTGCTCTCCTGACTGGCTGCCGGCTGCTGATACAGAAGAGACAACCCAGAGAGAGCGAATGGTGCTGTCAAACTCAAAATAGCAGTACGCTCCGTTAGGATGGCTCTACCTCCTGCATTGGTGGGACATCTGGAGGGGAGCTCAGGCACAGGATTTTTTTCTTATTACCCATACAAAAATTTTCTCTGCTTTGTCCTTTCATATATCTGAACTGGATGCAACTGTTTCTTGCCTTACAATGGCAATCATGCTTGTTTTTCTCTTTTATCTCGTTCTTGACCACATGAATAAACAGTGGATGACACTGGCAAAATTTCAATCCTTATCATAACATCTATTGATATAGCTAAGCAAAACGTAATGGTGTGCATGTGCCATGCAGGGTTTGATTAGCAAAGTTCTTAAGACCCATCTTATGGTCATAACGTCAATTTCTTTTAGAGGAAGGAATACAGAGACTTATATGCAACCAAAAGTACAATATCACTAAGCATTTTTCATAGAGGAGCCCTGTGTATAAATAAATACCTTAGTACCAGCGATTTCTCTGAAACATTCTATCCTAGCTCCTTGCTCATCAACCCTTCTCTTCAGCTACAGTTTCTCTATGAAATTCCTAAGGAACTTCAAATTTTCACTTCTATTTCAAACGGACATACTTGGATCACTTACATTTTCTTTATATTGCACACTGTCTCCACAAACCCATAAAACCGAGAGTAATCCTACCTTCTTAGTATCGGTCAAGTTCCACACACCATCAAAGGCAAGCGATTTTTTTTTCTTTTTAACAAATAAACAAAATTTTTCTTAAACAGAAAATATTTTCAGGAAAATAAAGATTCCCTAATATTGAAGATATTGAAACATTAGACATACTTCCCCACTCACTTTAAATTTGAAGAATCACAGAATCACAGAATAGTTTCAGCTGGAAGAGACCTTCAAGGTCACCAAGTCCAACCTGACTCCTAGCCCTATCAACACCACTAAACCATGTCCCTATGCACATCTACCCGTCTCTTAAACACTTCCAGGGATGGTGACTCCACCACCTCCCTGGGCAGGCTGTTCCAACGCCTGACTACCCTTTCAGTAAAGAAATTCTTCCTAATATCCAGCCTGAACCTCCCCTGGTTCAACTTCAGGCCATTTCCTCTTGTTCTATCGCTTGCCACTAGGGAAAACAGACCAACTCCTGCCTTGCTACAACTTCCCTTCAGGTAGTTGTAGAGAGCAATAAGGTCTCCCCTCAGCCTTCTTTTCTCAAGGCTAAACAGCGCCAGATCCTTCAGCCTTCCCTCATATAAGACATGCTCCAAATCCTTTACTAGCTTGGTAGCCCGCCTCTGTACCCTCTCCAGCACCTCAACGTCCTTCTTGTAGAGAGGGGCCCAAAACTGGACACAGTATTCGAGGTGTGGCCTCACCAAAGCAGAATACAGGGGAATGATCGCCTCCCTGCTCCTACTGACTACACTACTCCTGATACAGGCCAGGATGCTGTTGGCCTTCTTGGCCACCTGGGCACACTGCTGGCTCATGTTCAGACAGCTGTCAATCAACACTCCCAGGTCCTTCTCTGCTCAGCAGCTCTCCAGCCACTCCTCCCCAAGCCTGTAGTGCTGCTGAGGGTTGTTGTGGCCGAAGTGTAGGACCCAAAAAATACGGAACGCTTAATGAATTTGCATGTCATCCTTGTGCAGGGGCCATGCTAATCTTCTCTGTATAGTTCCAATTTTAGTATATGTGCTGCTGAAGCAAGCACCAAGAATTTCTTTGTGCTTTTCCCCCTCACAGTTTCTACTCATTTACCTAAACTCACCATTCACTCTTGATTAAATATTTGCTCTACTGATCTCTCTTTGATTTCACAATCCAAAACACCAAATTGTTAGGACATGTTTAAGACACAACATTTTTCAGATAACATAACAGTGTGGATTTTAAAGTGGCTGAAAGCTGCTGAAGAGCTTCAAATCTAATGAGGCATCATTTATAGGGAGAGGTAATTTCTTCTATCAGACTCACTGAAGATAGCCATAGAAAGCAAATGAACCTTCAGCTACACAAGCCATTCTTCAGATTCTTCTCCGTCCACCTTAAAGCTCTTTTTTCCAACTATGTTTATTAAATGTTTTACTTTTCTCTATAATTTTTATGCTCCTCTTTGTAACATTATGGCTACACCAATACTACTGATTGTAGCTAAGATAACTGAAATTGCTATGATGGAAATGCAATACTTGGAAACTGCATTCCAGATTTTTCAGATACTGTATGCATATCCTTATTGTTCCAGTCCTTGGGGTGTTGCTGGTTGTTATACATAAGGAATATGATAGTTAATAACTTAGTATTGGAGATGAATTACTAATTGGAAAAGACATATTAGACCCTAGTCTTCTTCCATATTGAAGAAGGTGTTCAGAGCATAAAGTGATGATAACCTTGGTTTTTGAGCATACACACTTCAGATTCTTTTGGCATTGTGGCTTACTGTCTCCCATTTTGCTGGGATACACCGCTTGGGAAAACTATTATACACTAAAAAAGCAGCATTTATTTACCTGTCCCCCTAGGCGCTGGCAATTTCCATGGCAGCTCTGACAGCACAGCATCATACCTGCTGGGATGAGGTGGAATGTTGTCATACAGCTGAAAGAGAACTGGCAACTAGTAACAGCTAGGTAGACCAAATAAATATATTTTAACGTTAAACTGAGAATGCTTTGCCAGTTAGTACATTTTAGAAACAAACTTTATGTTATTCTTTCAAGAATCTACAGGTCAGTTTCATTGGTTATCTGTAGGCTGGCACAAATTTCAGTAATCTTGCTAACAATTTGTCTCTTATTAAATTTGCTTTGTTTTAAAAAGAGAGATAACCGCCAGCTGCAACATTTGGTTGTCACCTCGTGAATAAACCATGAGCAACGCTTCAATCAAGGCTTTCGATCTGGGCCCTTACAAAGCAAGGGAAAATGCAATTTATTTCATTCCCTGGTTCAGTTTCTGAATCTGATCCTCAGCAAAGTGCAGCAACACATGAAACAAAGGTTTCACATTAAACTGATTTTTCATCGTTATTTTTGGAGGTTAGAAAATTATTCGTTTTTTCTGGAAGTGGTGATACTTGATCATACAGTCCTCTAAGCCTGTAAATTCTAACAGCCCACTGGTGCAACCCATCAGTACCTAGCCACTCTACAGAGGCGCATGGAGACACTGGACTAACATGAAAAAAAAAAATTAAAATCGATAATAAGATTTTCCCACCAAAGTGAAAATTACATTTTGAGTAAGAAGTGTCTGCCTAACTCACAAGCGAAGGGCAAAAGCCCTGAGAGCCGTCGAAGAGCGTTCAGGCGGCCAGGCACCTCCCCTGGGGGCAGGGGCCCCCGGCGGGACAGGCCCCGCTCCTCCTCCCGCCCGGCGGCGTCACGCCGCCGCCTGTCTCTCCGCCACGCTGCCCCGCTTAAAGTCTGCTGCTGTCGCTTGATACCGCCCACGGGCCGCGCCGAGCAAACCCACCCGACGTGGGCAGGCATGCACGGAAGCCAAAGGGAAGCCAGGCTCCGCTGCCTTTCGGATCTCCTCAGACTCCCCACACGCTCCCCGTCTCCTCGCGCGCGGCGGGGCGCAGCGGCCCGGAGGGGAGCGCGGGCCGGCAGGGGCCGCTGCAGCGCCGGGCAGCGTCCTGAGGGGCGAGGGCGGGCGGCGCCCGCGCTGCTTCGGCTCGCCTTAAAAGACGAAGTGGTGTTGGCGCCTCGGTGGGGTGGGAGATGTGAGCTTGAAAGGCACCTGGTGACCCCTGAGGAGCTCCCGGCTCGCAGGAGGCCGAGGCATGGGGTTCTGCCATGGACGGGTTTCACCAGCCTTCCTTCATTTACCTGCTGGCCACCAGCTGGGAAAATGGTCTGGAAACTGTGAGCCTGATGACGTTGTGTGTGTCCAAAACACATTGGTATGAAAGACTTGAGAGGAACTTGCACAGCATCGTGGTTGGGGGCTGACCTACATGTGAGAAAAGGGGGCAATTCGAAGAATAAAGGCAATGGTGCTCCTACATCTAAGGACTGCACATGTACCACCCTGGCTGTGGACAGTGACGGGACTGCTGCCCTCCGAGTGTGTCCCAGAAGAAGTTTTTTGTATCCAAACACATTCTGTGAATACAAGCTAAATGTGCTGTGGAACTGCGTTTCTAAGTAAATAAATCGCCCCTCAGATAAACTGCCTTCAGCTGTGCCTGAGAGTAGGGTAACCGTTTTGAAATCAAGACTACACTCTGCTGGCTTGGCAGATACCAGGGCTGCTCTTACTGTTCTGAAAACGCCGCTTCCTTAGTCTTGTGCTCCAGGATTAACTGCTCAGTGCCAGAAATGACTGTTTATTGGTGCTGAACAGATACTCCAACTGATCAGTAGCATAGTAGATAAAATGATGGAAAGGGTATACATCAGCTTGATGCCCTCTTCGTTAATCAATCCTTGGGATGCCTTTCAGGGTCAGACTGCTCTAGGCTAGATACATTGCCTTTTTCCCTCTTTGACACCGTTTACATACTTTTTCCTTAATTAACTGAGTTATGCATGTGCATTTTCCCCATGGGGCAGGTGTGCTGGCTAGATGTCATTTATCTGAAAAAGCATTCAAAATGCTTGTGTATAAACTAACACCTGGGCAGGTTTTCACTGACCACATATTTGAGGAAGGATTTTTAAACAAGGACTGATAAAGTTTCCCTTTTCATTTTTCTCTACCATGTAATAGAATAGCACATCTTAAGTAACTGAATACCTTTTACTATGTTCAGCAAAGAGCAGTTGGCGTCACTTTACAGGAAATGGAGAAAGTGGCTGGTTTAATAGCATAGTCTTGGAGAATTACTTCAACATCATTTCATCTAGTTCCTTTGCTTTAAAAATTGCTGCATTAAATCGTCTGCTAAAGATGCTGTGGTTCAAAAGGACCATTCCTACACAAGAACCAAACACAAAATTATTGTTGTGCAGTCACACAGTGTTATGGGAGGGAGTGTGAATTTAAAAGATAGTTACCTCTAGTAGTTTTAACTGCTATGTATGGAGACTCTCTCAAAAGAAACTTAAATTTATAACTTCAGGCTTATGTTTATCATGCTTTTCTTAATTTATAAAAAGGGCACTTGCACACTTATACATAGGCATTCAAGTTTGTATTCTTAAAAACGCACAAAAATTGTAAAAGTACAGTGTATATTGGTATAAATGAGGTCCTCAACTTTTCCATCAGCTACATACTCATGCTTTTACCCAAGGAGGGTTTTTTTTGGTGATATAATGTGATCCAGAATGTGACAACTCATCCCAGCTCATTAAGATGTGCAACTGCCTACAATGTAAACTGTGAAAGTGAATGAAGTTCTGTTTCTTTTTTGTAATCTTCCATACAATAGATGAAATCATGTTCCTGATAACAGCTTTCACATTGCTTCATGAGTAAAGGATATACATTAAGCAGACAGTACTTGGAAGGCTGCTTATCTGATAAGTCTAAAGCAACCAGGACAATATTTGCAGTTGCACATAAAAGACAGCGGGTGAGCTTCTGACTTTTCAGGTTTTTTCTTTGAGTGGTAATGTATTGTCTGCATGACATGAATTGTTTCAATTTAGAAAAAAAAAAAAAAGTTCTCTAGTTCTCTTATTCCTTCCAAGAGCAATATTGTGGTTTTTAGATCTGAATGTGGATAACAATTAGAAGCTTGAGTAAGTTGCTGTGTGGGAAGAGGTGCAGCACTAAACTTACACCCCAGGGAAACAGGATTAAAGTTGTGGTAAAATACTTGTGTTCTCTGTTTTTTTTGTTGGCTTTAGAAGCTGAATGGTTTAGCTATAAGAGCTTTTCACCAGCTGCCTGGGGAAGTAACACTGTACAGAATCCTCTACTAAAGCTTCACACCTTCCCACCTTGTTATATACTTTGTTTCCTGGGCCTTGGCCATCATATGCCCATGCTCCAGAAGCTCTTGAAAAGGTAGTCTGTAGGAATGTCCTTTAATATCTTCAGCAAAAATAATAGTAAGAGGTCTTTATACTCCCTTTCTGCATTTTTGCTCTCTGCATGTAATCGGTCCTATCCATTATCTGTGAAAGGATTTTATAAGAGCAGATGTTTGACTCATATACCAGAAAAATGTTTAATAACCCACTGAGGGAAAACTCCAATATAATCACTTAAAAGCTAACCAATATTAAAAATATTTAGCAACAGAGGACAATAAAAATCCATAAAATAAAAAATGCTTCTGTTTCACTGAACTCACTATTTAGAGAAAAATAGCTACAGAATATAACTTCAAAAATATTTTACAATCTTTATAGGACATTTCTTTTAAGTCCATGATTTGTTTGTTAAATTTCAGATGCCACTTCGGTTTAATTATAACAACAGAAAGATACTTCAGTGAAGTTGCAGGAAGACAGCAATTTTCATTGTCTATGATTTTTTAAGCTACCATGCTCCTGCCATGTCAATCAATAGGATGTGATGTCTGGTTATTTGAAGTTCATCATATATCATTTAGCACTGACTGTCATACTTGCCCCTCAACAGGGCAATGTATTACAGGTGAATTCAGTCATATGGCTAGGAAAATGGATAGAAACCTATTCCTTCAGACTGCCATATGCTTATAATTAATAGCATAACAAATAATTAGAATAAAAATATACTGCACCCATACATTTTCCTATAATTGTGTCATTTTCTTCACTCATTTAGAAAACAGCTCATTTTTTTCAATTGTCACAAGTGAGTTACTGCCAATAAACAAAGATAAAGTGTGAATCTTTCTAGTATTAATGGATACATCTTTGTTTCCTGCTCTAAGTTTTCAAAGCTAGCACCATAATGCTACTGAGACAATGCCACATATCTTTTGCAGGCAAATCTAAGAGGAACAATAGCCAAGTAAGGATATGGACCTACCATTCTTTTAAATTCAATTTCTGTCACATTTTGATAGGAGACACTATGTTAGAGTGAAATGTCTGGAAAATAGGGGTGTACATTGAGGAAATACCACAATATGCTTGCACTTGTCTCATACTCTCTCCCAAATTAATCACTGGGGAAGATGTGTTGTTTCCAATGATGAAAGCTGTTAGCTCAAGAACCAAACAGGGTACTGCATTGTTCCAAATTAGCAGGTCTGAGTGCCCACTCCCTTGACACACTAGAGTTCACATTGTACTTACTTCCCACAACATGAGAACTGTGAATGCAAAGGTTCTCAAGCTGGGGACGTACCACCCGTGAAATGTATCTCTAAGGGCACCTGAAAGTAATGCATACATTCAGAAGAAGCTAACTTGGTTAAAAAGGCAAAGAAAGCAACAGCTCTGAGAAGGCTTCAGCTTGTTAGAAGAGAAAACAGGGTAAGAGAGAGCCCTTGCTAACTGGCAGCCATACTGTCTTCCTCTTGGATAGGCACCAGGTTGAAAGACGGTCACAATGCTGAGAGACTTTTTATGATATTTTCTGACTCACTCAAATCCTGCTGTCTGCCCAACAGACTGACACCTTTTTATTGCTGCTCCATCCTCCCTGCCATCTCTTACTATTTACATACATTGAATCATTCCCAGCAGCTTCCGCACTTAGCTGTTTCCTTCTTCCCTCATGTCCTTTTCCCCATGATGCAGTCTTCATCACCAGGGAAGGCATACCCTTTCAGTTTTTGCTAATCTAATTTGCCTCAAAGGTGGCAAATCAGGAAGGGAAAAAAGCAGCTGAAAGCAAGGGTGTGTAATTTTTGCAAGAATTTAAATAGAAATGTTGAATAGTTTTATGCCATGTTCATATCAAGTTGACAGATCATATGGAGTTTCTGCCCTCCTGTAAGGACCATTATGAGGATCTCTGTCTTGTTTAATATAGAGTCAGTAGCTCGGCAGTTATGGGTACCTGGGATAATATCCCAGGGATGCTAGATATTGAATTCTTATGTGAAACAGTTACTTTTCTCAATGAAAGTGCAGTTTCCAGATCCGTTTTACTAGCCTTATATGAAGGCATAGATTCTGACACGCTGTCTCATTCAGCAGCCCTAGTTTGCTGACCACGTGGGAAAGAGTAAGCATTTGAGAGTCCATGGTGTTAGAACATGCAACTTTGGAGGCTAGACAAGGCAGAGCCCTTTCAGCATTTCACCTTCCCTGGACTAATACTGAGGCAGAAGAACCCAGAACAGTCTGAAACGAGGAAAAAACACTATGGAGTCTCTGGCTTATTATCTGTAACTTTCTGGTCTGCTGCCAAGCGGTGAGTAACAATGAAGTGACTGGGTCAGAAACATTAGCTTGCTGTGCTGAATTGAAAGCATAAGATTCTCCGAGGTCTCCAGCCTAATGCCTCTAAAAGTGGTAGACTTTGTCATGCATCCTTGAAGTCCCTAGCTCATCAGTATATTGAATAGCGCAGCGATGTCAAAGCACAGGCCTCTCTGGAGAACTGACTCAGGCCTTCTGTCTTGCTGGACTGGTGTCAAAACTTCTGTAGGATCAAGCTGGATGAAAGCCAAAGAATAGGCTCTTGTAGAATTACTGGCACATCCCCTTGAATTTTCTGGGTTTATGTCAAGATACTGACAAGGCCATTCTGTTTCCCTTAGCTTCTGTGAAGGAAAGTGTGTAGTGGAGTATCCATTTTATTATACAGAATTGAAATACTGCAAGCAAAAGATTCTTACTCTTTTTCTCCTCTCCAGAGGATCTCACACAAGGCAGAAATGGAACAGGCACTAGATTTTCAGTATTGACCTGGGTAACTCCCCTTATATCCAGGACTGATCTGTTACTTCTGTTAGCATGGAAGGAGAGGGAGATGAGGATGCCTACGTCCCCAGTATTTTAGACCTTCTCTAATTGCCTCTTCAACCTGATGACTTTCTCATTTCCACTGCTTGAAATGAAATGGTAGGAAATAACTGCAGTTACACTCAAGAATAAGGCAACAATGCCCCACCCAAGGTATTAAAATAAGATGGAGATAATTATTCTTCTCAGAGTTATAATGAGAAATCTATCCCTGTCTAACATATACCCTATGAAAATTTTGTTTAATATAAATTCCATGTCCTGTGAAATCTGTAGGTTGTAATTAAGAAAACACAATGTTCATATCATATCACATCGTTATGAGATGGAAAGAGAAGACTATTATAAGCTTTTTATGCAACAGAAGAGTATTCTGAGTTCTTCTGAGCTTTAGAGAAGATTATTATTTTAGGCTATGAAAGACTCTATATTACAAAAAATCATTCGAAGTGATGCAACAATGCCAGTTTCCTGACAGCAAGGAGTCCAACATAAAATTATATTGAGGAATAAAAAAATCATAGTCCCTTTGATGAGAGTTCTTAAAGAAGCTGAGAACAGTGCAAAGTGGCACTTGAGTCAAAAGGCTGGTTGCTACTGGGACTAGGGCCGATATTTCAGAAGTTCTCAGAAGTGACCTGAGACTCTGTGTGCCATTGTCTGAAGTGACAACAGAGAGTGACAGAAGCCTCACTGAGATGCACTTACCTATATTATAGCTCTTTAAAAGCATTTAAGCACATATGATGAAGGACTTATGTGCTTCATACTTTTAAAAATCCAGTTCTAAGTCACTTCTGAAATTAGAACATAGGTTCCTAAGTGGTTTGGATGCTTTTGAAAAATTTTCCTTTGATATTCCCTATAGGTTAAACACATAATTGGCACAGTGTAATATATTTTTAAGTACTCTGTGGTGTCTTTTCCCAATTTCAGTTGAAAGGAATTAAAATTTGTAACGCAGATGAATTTATTGTGGTTTAGTTTTTAGCTAAATAGGATGCTTGATTTATATTGTTTGAAATCAAATTTAAAAGGATAACAGCTTAACTATATTTAGAAAAATACAGTGCAGGGTTAACAAAGATAGCCTCTAGAGTTGATACTTCAGCAGCCTGACATATCACTATTAATTTGAATGTGAAAATTTCAGGAAATAAATATCCTATTAATAGATTTTTTTTAACGTGTTCATGTTTTATCCATCAATTGTTTTAAACACCCATTTTTGAGCAGGGCATTTAATAGCTCTTCTTCTGTTTACTGGAGCCATCTAAAGAAGTTTAGCTTGTCTGAGCATAAAATAGGAAAGGATCAGTCTCATCTTTGATTCTGTAGTTTTGTTGCCAACCTTATCGTATTTAAAATGCTACTTTTATGAGTTGTAAACCGTATTTCCTAATAATTACTATAGATAGAAACATAATTTAGTGTCTTTTTACAGACTTAGTACATTTTGTTCTATTGTAAACCATATTTCCTGATAATTACTATAGATAGACAAATAATTTAGTATATTTTTATAGGGTTAGTACATTTTTATAGTATGGTAAACCATATTTCCTTATAATTACCAGAGAGAGAAAAATAATTTATATTTTTATAGGTTAGTACATTTTTATTACAGTACAATTTCTGCAGATTAAGTACTTTGTACTTTTTCTTTTTAAAGCAGTCACATTTCCTCAGTAACCGCTTTTTTATTATTTATATAATTTACAGATGATGGCTTCTTAAACTTGTTTTCCCTATTTTGCATTTCGAAGTTTCTATATTAACGTATGTGCTACTAATTTTGAAGGAAGAACAAAGCGTCTGTGAGACACTGTAGAAGTTAATGACATTGACATTGTTAAAATGATGATAGATTGCTTTAATGGTAGATATGCACTTAATTGGAGGAAGTATAACAAAATGTGCTATTTCATACTACTAAAAAGAGTCAGTCAGGAGCCATCACCCATTTACAGTCTTGTCTTCACCCAAATCACAATGCATGTACAGTATGATAACTGATAGACATTGCTAGGCATGTATTCATGTACTGTACATTCATTCCGACAACCCATTAAATTGTGTTTGTTAACCTTTAATTCAGATGTCTGCAATAAGATAATACAATGTAAAACACAAGTCAATGGAGGGTCGTAAAGCTGTTTCTGCTACAGTTTTTATTAGCCTGTTATTCGGTGCTGAATGCAGCTACACCCTGAAGCAAGTCTTGTATAAAAGTACAATGTCAATATATTATGATACAAACTCAACCTATAAAATCAATGGCAAGTATTATGTCTGTTGCTATCAACTACTAAAATATAGATACTGTTTTTAACGGGTGCAATAGTGCTAGACTCAACATCATTGTGCTATTAAGCTTAACCCCTTAGGCATGAAGCACACTTAAGGGCTCCTGGACAGGGACTACTCATTGTAGGGTGCTGGGACAATCAAGACAGTATAGCTAGCCACAGAATATGGAAGTGTTAAATCCCTTTCAAAAGGATGTTAAATCAAAATAGAATTCTGATCTACACCATTGTGTGAGTCTCCATTGCATTCCACTTAAAAGGTTAATGTGTAGAAAAAGGGGACCACCTCTCCCATTATCCAAGTGTGTGTGTTTAGGTTAACAACCTAGGTGACTGAATGGAAAGTTTACTTGTAAAATTTGAAAATGACATTGAGCCAAGGAGGATGTTGAGTATTCTGGAGAACATGGTTAGAATTTAGAGATCTTGATAAATTACAAGAAGGATCTGAAATAATTCAGTACAAATAACTGCAAAGTACTAAGGGGAAATCGTCCCCCTACCTCTACCTGACTGCATTAATAAAAATGGGGAGAAAACTAGAAGCAATAATGAAACTGAATCAATAATGAAACTGAATCCAAGTTGAAAAAACAAATAATGCTGTTGGGGAAAAAAAAAAAAAAAAAAAGACAAATGTCATCCTGTAATGTACCAGTAAGATTGTTGCATGTAAGACTCAAGGTAATTATTACTCTCTGATAAACACTGGAGAGTTTGCAACTGGAATTCTGTGTCCAGTTTCGAGTAGCACAGGGTTAAGGATAGGGAACAAAGTTAAAAGTGGGGTAGAAACTCTAGAAAACAGCAAGAAAACTCATGGGACAACTTGTGAAATATAATGCCTGCAAAGACAGATTGCACGAGGGGAAAAAAAGAGCTAATCTGCAACTGCAGAGTTTGAGGGTAAATATGTAAGGAAACCCATTTTGACATAAAGGATAATTTAATTAGGATAGGTCAGCTAGAAATTTTGGAAAATAACGTAGACAAACATTTGTATTCATAGACTTGCGCACAGTAGTGGAAAGGCTTAGATGTTGCTAAAGGTCTGTGTCAACTCAGCATTTCTGTGGTTCTGTGAAAACATCCCTAAATTGCTTCTAACTCAGAGCTGTTAAACAAAAACACTTGTAGGGCAAAAGGGATCAGAGCTCTGTAAAAGTAGTTTTGCCAACTGATCTTCTATTAAACGACTATTTACTGTATCTAAAGCAATGAAATAACTGCTAGCAGTATAAAATTTAGAAGGATTTGATTCAGAAGAGGCAAATACTTCTAGAATCTAGTGCTATTGCACGCTGTACCTTTTTGACTTGTCGTGTTCCTGTATCATACACTACGCAGGACTTGTGTTGTTGCAAGAAAGTGTGTCATTTCTCACAATGATGTAACTATTGGCAGTGCATTCACAGATGTCACAGCTGCTGACTGCTCTGCTGTTTCAATTTCATTTTCATATTGAGTTGATGGCAGGGTTGTTTGCTATACGCTCTCTTGAATGGTGTGGAAAGTCCATATCATTATCACACGATATGAGAATAGTTCTGCAATAATTGATGGATGAAGTAATTCATTATGAATATGATGTAATGGAATAGGCACCATGATTTAATCAACAGAAGAGGGGGTCTGTGGAGCCCACACAAAGGTACCAAAGTCATTCCCATGATAAATAGTATGTGATAAGCTGTTTAGAAAACAATAATGCAAGCCACAGAAAAATGTACAAAAGGGAGGAATACAAATTGCGGAAAGCAATCGACTCCTAAAAATCAAAGAAGAGGTAGTCTGATAAGGAGGAACAGAAACAGCAATGTCTGTGGATCCATCACTCTTGAAAATAATCTTACTTCATAGGCATATTTGTTCGGATTAAAATTTATTTGCTTGACCATTGTTCACAAAGCATTTCATATGCTATTTACTGGGGACTTGAGCCTAAGAAAATGCTTTCAGGATGGTTTAGACTGTCGTGTCTCTTTTTTGTTTTTTTTTGGCATTTCCTTGCATAGAGAATTTTTCTCAAGATTTTTTTTTTTTTAATGAGTTTTACTTTTTCCAAGGAAGGAATTACACCTTAATTTCAGCTGCAATGTCTTCTCCTAGCAGAGGCATTATGATCCTAGATGTTCTGTTTTTGTTGAATATGGGAGAGATCCTTAGTGCAAATCAAAATTCTGTATATGCAATGTATAATGTGAAAGATAACTGAAAAATTAGTACAGGGAGGGGAATGGTACTTCTTGCTTTGTAATGGACTTGTCACAGGTCACTGCTACTGTGTCACTAGTTATCAAACACCAGCACTGCTACTATTACTCCTCCAGGTCTTTGCATGCCATCAAGCAAGAGGTGAACAACTGGGACTGAATGAAGACAAAGTGACTAGGCTATCTTGATGTAAGAGGTTTCAATAAGAAAATCACCAGAGATTTCCAGAAACAATTTAAATATTACCAAAGTCATCAGTGAGACTAGCGAAGAGTAAAACTGTTTGCTCTTGATCTGCTGCCATGTTTCATTGCAGAGAATATTGTCATCCAAAGGAGAAGAGTCAATCCTTTCTAAGCAGAAAATATGTTCCCAGTGTTCTTTTCAGATTTCATTTACAGTACCCGCTGATCAATGTTAATTCTGCTCTCAGAGAAACAGTGTGGGAAGCATAGTATCCACTCCAAAATATGAAAATTCAAATTGCTTCATTTGATTTTCCTGTAATACCCTGAGGTGGTCCACAAGCACTGATAGTTAATGTTACCAGTTCTAGTGTACCTTTTATCCTGCTGCCACAAACCCTATCACAAAACAAAGTCTGCCTGTCTGTGCCAGAATTGTGACAGGAAATTATGACAATTCAAATATCTTAATTACCCAAAAATGCCCATCAATGAGCAGTCAACATCCACAGGATCTCGTAAACTCTTTGTTGGGAAAGGGAGAGAAACATGATATATACTGAGATAGATGCTGCTCACTGTGCACCATTGTTTCACCCAGTGCCTAGATATGAGTACTGTTTGCTTTTCTGCGTGTATTTTCAGGACCTTGTTAAACACACAGCATAAAGTTTGTACTCATGTGAAGAAAAAATAGCCACATAAGATTCTTTTCCCCTGAATCTGATAGTATAAATAAAAGAGCTCATTTTGAAAATTCTGTCCCAATGGCATCATCTCCTGGACCTCTGTTCAGGTCTGGGGTTGCTATAGAGGGAGTGACTGATGTCAGGAGCTATAAGGCACTATTCTTGATGTACTAGGCTTGTCAGCCAGGTCTGTGAAAGGGAGAGAGAGAGATATCAGTACTCCAGAGGACACATGGAGCTCCACCTGGCAAGGTGCAGACATATGGTGTCAGAGGATATGGATGCTCAATGTATTCCTATAGAGCAGCCAGGCATCATTTGCTCCAGATAATCAAATGCATTCTTCATTGGGAAACTGCAAGGCTAGAGCTTACAGCTCCAAAAGATGAAAAGGGGAAGAGAGATTGTTTGGGTGGCAAGTATAAAAGCTTTTTCTTGTTCTGTCACTGAAGTGTTCAGGTCCAGGAGGCAACTCGGCTGCCTCCTGTAAGAAAAATTGCTACATTTACAATTCAGATAGACACATAAACTCTGAATAAACACATACATTTGGGGGACTCAGCTAAAGCAGACAAGAACCACAACATCTTTTGAAGTAGGCCCATCACTGATAATTACGAATGTGAGATTAGCTACTGTCATTTATTCTTGTAAATAGTGTCATCTCTTCCAATTAAGATCAACTACTTGTATCTCCTCAATTGCTTTATTAGCATTGTTGTCAAGTTCTGCAGAAGCCTTAATTAAATAGTCATCATAATTATGGCTAGTTTCCCAAATGATCGAAGTAAATAATTTATATATGGGTTATAAGGAAGAGTTTTAACTTACTGAAATAAGGTATTTCAAAAACTTTCCAAGTGCCTAATTACAAAATATTTAAAATCCATCCTTTAAACAAGTTATGCATTACAAAATAACTGCTAAAACTGAACTAACTGAAATTTTATTGCTTCAAGCATTGATATTTCTCCAAGTGCCATGTAAAGTAAAATTAAAAACTGAATGCAGAAAATTTCATAACTGCTCATTGAGAGAGCAGTTAAGCATTTAATACAAACTGAATTATTAAAAATATTTTTTATAATTTTAATCTTATTAATTAGTTATATTAATGAATACTGGATCATACAAAGATGAAAAATAATAATTGTGAAATCCAAAATACTGGGAGTAAATATGTTCTAACAATACAGCTGTACCAATGAGCAGCATACTGAGATATCTTTTACTTTATAAAAGTAATTTTACCAAGGAGAAATAGCTGTAAAGCTCTTTTCTAGCACTAATTTGTGGGCTAAGTGTACCTTTTCCTATCCTACCTTCTCACTACTTTAAAATGGTTCACAGATTATTTTTTTTTCACGTATGTTAAAAAGTGGTATTGCAAAAAGTTCTCAAAATGACCTAGTTCATTTAAATTGAGGCTATAATCCTTAATAATTGGCATTATCACTAACAAATATTTTAATGATATTTTACATTTTCCTCTTCCTAGAGACAAGTCATTCCCCTTGCCCTTAATTGTTGTTATAGATGCTCTTTGAGAGAATAGGCCCTTTAGCTATAAGTTCTAAATTTTGAAATTAAAAAGTTATAACCTTTTTGTGTTTCTGGTTGAGGTAACTGCAACCTAATTTCATTTAACTGTTGTGGCAGATCAGAATCAGAACATGGAATGAGAAGCATTGGAATTATGAAGGTTGATCAATTTTTAAACACTATAACTCAACACTGAACTAAAATAAACATTATTAATGGTGTTATGCTGGGGTATGTTTTTTTCCTGTCTCTATGTCCCTTATATTAAGTATCTGTCTTTTTTGGAATGTCCTCGTGCACCCTGCCGAAGGACGCTTGCCTTGCTGGTGTACATACATTTGTAATGTTTCTCAGGTTATGGGTGATATCTGTTGAATTTAGTGGAGGCCAATGGTATGCACCTATTTACATTTAGTGTATCTATTTATATAGCACAATAATTTGAATGTTGTGCCTCTTATGAAATTTTATGAAAGCGTTCCAATTCCCATCTTCCAATTCTCATTAGAAGCTTGGCCTATGCAATTTAAGAAGACTTCCAAGTTATTTCTTCTTATAGTGTAAATTTTTAAATTTAGATTTTATTTTATTTTATTTTTTACAGGATTAGTTTCCTTTGAAGGGCGGGGACCTGAGCATGTGTGTGCATATGTACTTCAAATTTGTTCCATAGGAATTTCTGGCAGTATTGCAGAATAAAGGGAGTGAAAAAGATATTCTGAAATTACAAATTTAAATATTTTATTTTTTGCACTCGACTGCCTAGTCAATGTTGCCAAACCAAAAGCAGGGCTGGAAATTCCTTTTATTGAGAAGTTTCTGACCGATTATCTATGAGACTATAATTTTAGCAAATTTTGTATACAAATTTCTGTTTTTTTGAGCCTTTGCCCAGTTATTATCCTTGCATCCTTTTCTGTTGCTATATAACAGAACATAGGCATCGAAGAATATTCTGAGGCACATAATGCCTAGGGCATGAGTACACAGAAGCTGACCTTGTTTCATAAGAATTGTTTTCAGTCAAAATTTACAATCTGACATTGTAAAATAGGGTTGTCCAGGACTGTGGAGGAAACTGCATTCTCATCATGAAAAATAAGGAAAGATATTGTCAAAAAGAACTCCCAGCTATAGAAGAGGGAAACCAAGATCATAATCTGGGGGAAAATGCTATTCCAGCTTGAAAGCAATAAAGTGACTTGTGCATGTTATGTTAGATATTGCAGGAATCTTTCTGCTGAACAGGTTAATTAGCAGGACAGCTGAGAGTAAAACAAGTAGTTTTCTGCAAGATGGATGCTTAATTTTCTCTCTACCGAGCATACCTAGAAAGTTTTCAGAGCAACAATACAAACAAATATTGTAACGGACTCTTTTTTGTATTTCTCTCATAGGGATCATACTACTTCAATTAAAATGTACATTTTTAAACACTAGATATATAGAAAGCAGTGTATGTAGAGGCAATCTGATTACTTTTAATCTCAGACTTCTCTGAAAAGTTTTCCTGAAATGAAATTTTCTAGCTAGTACTGAAAGAAGTTCAGTCAAGCCAATAATGGAGTGACCGCCTGTGCATTAATCTGGGAGTACAAGAATTCATGTGCTGACCCTAAAATGGATGATGTCAAAGAAAAAACTCATCAAAGCTAGAAAATCAGAAAAGCATCTGCACTATTTCCCCACACACCTAATTTCCTACTCAAAAGGCTAAAATATGCAAGTACATTAAACATTGCCTAGTGCAACTGATCATATTTCTGAGAAGTGTTTATATGTGATTACAAAAAACTAAGATTCAGCATTGCCCTCCTGCTCTTTGTGCCAGATATAGCTGGCCAAAAGGGTCATAGTGTAGGTATAATGTCTTCCATGTGTCTCAGTGACTCTTCACTGTTACATGCCTTCTGGAACTGTGGCAGGGAATAAGAAGCAGATATTATGGCAGTTCCCAGAGCTGCCCTAATGTGTCCCAGGGACTTGACTCTCCTAAGGAGTCTAAGAATAAGAGAGGCACAAAATGATTCCTGTGTGATTCCAACTTAATCATCTGGAAGCCATTAATGCAGTGATATTTCAAGTAGAGCTAGGCAAACATTTGTGATCATATATTGTGTTCAATAAATTAAAAAAAAAAAAAAAAGTCAGTAGAAATGCTGGTTAAAATAATGCCAAATTTGGTGAAGAGTCTCAGCCAGCAACAAAACGGAAAGAAATAGAACAAAATGCTCTTAATTTAAAGCTTCTTTAAAGAAATATTTTTCATTTTCATTTAAGTTAGTATTCATAAGTTTAAAATAAAGCGCACAGCATGAAAATGAAATAACAATTTTATGTGACCAGAAGTAGGGGTTTTTTTCCTGATTGTTCTGTGGGTAAGAAGAACCAAAACCAGACAATCGTTCCTAGTCAATCTAAAATGATCATTCCCTCCCCCACTTCCAGTTTTTCAGTCATGTCAGTGAACCAAAACATCCAATTATTTGCTCAGCTCTAATTTCAAATATCTACCAGCTGGTACCAGTGATAATAATAGGAGAATGAAGATATAATGGATCAGGATCAACACTACAAAAAATCTATTTATATCATGGTGCTAGTGGAATACCATCTTAAACATTTTGAGCAGATAATTTTTCTTTTACATGTAGGCTTGGTTGAAACAAATCTTCCTGGTATGTGTTCAGTTTGGTTTCAGGCAATTCTGAGAATTTGTAGAAATATTTCTTTAGTTGTGAGGATCTTTGTACGTTTGGGTTTAGTCTGAATTTCTAATCTGTTTTATTTACTCTCTCTAGTTTTTACAAAATTAGTAAGATCAGTGAACGTATACTTAAACAAAAACGTCAAAGACAACCTTTTTGGTGTTTCTGATTTCCTGCATACCAGTTTGATCTTCATTGATTTACTGTGGTGTGGTAGATTGTGGCAGTTTAATATAATCTGTGGACATTTGGTTTCTTGCTGACTTGTTGCTGAATGACTGCATCTTGCCACTAAACTTCACTATCACAGTCTCATTGCAACTATAAATGTAGTTTAGAAAAGCTTTTTGTTTCCTTATCAGAATCTGTAGATTTTCAGACAGCAGCACAATGTAATCCCAAAGTGCAGTGGAAGATGCACGGAGTAACTAGTGCTACATATACCCACCAGTTACATGAACTCTCTGAGCTCCACACTATCCTACCTGTAGTACCAGGGATGTATGACCACCTTATGGCACAGCAGAAAATATATTGATAAAATAATCCTACATGTCACGTGTTCAGAACAAAAATGGCCGTATTTAATAGCTTATTATCCCTAATTAAGACATCAAAAATTTTTTCTAAACAATTTCAATGCAACATTTCATGAATGCTATAGAAGAGTCATCAGACTGGATCAGACAGATTAGAATATTTGTCCCATCTAGCCTAATAAATGAGCAGAAAAAGATAAAGGAAGAGTGAAAGTAAGAATAAGTATACAGAATAAGTATAAAGTTTATCTTCTGGGAATGTACCTTCCAAGCATCTGGCTGTTACTGGAGCAGGGAGGCTTCCAAGTCAAAGATGGACATTTCATCTATATTCAGTAGCCAGCAATAGACTTTGGACTAGTATAATCTCTTCTTCTATCCTGTTTTCCTTTGACCTGCACATTATTCACTGGAAACGAGTTAAGAAGAGGAAGTGAAGCTGGTGACAAAAGAGACTTCCTTTACTTTGTTCCCTGTCAGTTGTTGTCTTATATTATTGTCTTATTGTTTTGGCTTGTTACTTTCCATTCAATAGAATCTCTTGGTTCTTTAAAACCATCACTTGTATCTTTCTTCACTGGTCTTCATCACACACACATGATGATCTGAACTGCAGGTTTTTGCATTCTTTTTTTTTTTTTTCTTTTTGTTTTTTTTTTTTACAGGATTCTTACAAGGCAGGCTAGCATCTTCAGGAGTCTTTAAAACAGTGGCTGTTCACCATTTAAGAAGATGTAAAATCAATGTGACTGCTACACATGTAGGGAGAAGCTGAAAATTGTAATAAAGGAAGTCATGTTAAGGGAATCATTGCTCTCAAAGTAAATAGGAATAATAAAAGAATGCCAGGGACACCTATGCTATGAAAAACATTATGGTTACCTGAATAATGCTCATTTTTATTTAATTTAATAACAAAACACAAAAGGAAAAAATAAATTTTGACCATACTTGAGGCAGGATGGACATCCTGGTCTCCTGTGATGTTTGTGAAGTAGTCAGGTCACTCTGTAAACTCATCCTTCCTGTGAAATTAACAAGCTTGTTTTTAACACATTTACCTCTCAGTTTATGAAAAAAAAGGTAAATGTCTATGCCTTTTTTGTTCTCTGTAAATGTTAAGTGCTAACTCTAGTGCTGTGTCAATCCTGGTAAATATCAAATATCTGAAATGAGGAAAGAGTGTGCACTATGATTCCTCTCTCCTGCGTATTTAAATGAATAGCAGGTTACTAAAAGCAAAAAAAAAATAAATCTGTCCACCTCATGCTTAAGTCAGCCCTTTGTTATAGGTAGCACTAAGCATCTGATGTAGTTCTGAAGAATATCTTTGTATGTTCTGCACTCAGAACTATTAGTAGAACTCATAACCAGAAAAACTGGCTGAGTTGCAGATCACGCACCTCATGCAAATTTTTCAGAGGAAAGTTTTCCCGAATAAGGAGTGAAGGACTGAGAATCCAAACCACTTCTTTGCCCCAAATGAATATGCTCTTTAGAAATTGAACATAAAAGGTGAATATATGCAATTCTGCTAAATGCAAGAAAAAAAATAAATTACTTAAAAATACCTAACATAATTCTTTTAAAATTTCCTAAATCTGTTCTCTAGGAATACACATATTTCTGTAGCCAAAGTGCATTTTGTTACATCAGATTATCTCTCCATCTTATTTCTTCAACATAAGGTAATCAAAATAAGTTTTTATGCAAAAAGACAGACTTTCATTATAGGAGTGTTACACACAGCCTATAGAGTGGGTCTTATAACTGAGAAAAAATGAGTTCCCATTTTTTGTATAGTATATCAAAAAAGTTTATAAACAAGGAGCACATATATTGTGATCGTGGTTTACGTTTTGTGTTAAGAGAACTGCAATCTACCTAGGATGGCTGCAAGTTATAGCCAAATTTAATCTTCTTAAAATATCACTATCAAGCAAATATGCTAAGATATAAAAACATCATTCATCTCTGTGTTGAAATGATATGATTATTCAATGAGTTGATGCTCAGAAAAACATAGCTGAATCTTAAGAGCACGCTGGAAAGAGTAAATGAAATGGCAGCAGTAGGTTTACTTTTACAACTGAAAAAAAATATCACATGTATTAATGTCAACAACTGGAATTTTACCTCATTAGGCAATTTCTGATCTAAGGCTCTGATGATTATTCTAAGCAGAAAAAATATGCTAATTATCCACTCTGAATGTAGAAGGAAAAAAGGTGTAAAATCTTCCTTTAGCCGTGTGACCATGTACTAATTGCATGTCATGTGTCAAAATAATGCAACCCACTTTGCCTAAAGCAATTAGACATACAGAACTCTATTAATGAAGCACTATCTGTCACTAAAAATGTTTTCAGAGCTATAGTTGAAGATTAAAATATTAACTTCTCAAATATTTATGATAGTTACTGACAGCATTTCAAAATGTTACTTTTAACAAAAGTATTTTATTGAGCTCCAGTTTTTAATTTGGATTTTATATTCAAAGACGTTATTAACATATGGGAGTCGTGAAAATTCTATGATCTCCACTGAGATTTCTTTACAGAAGGTACATCAGCTCCTTGAAGTTTACAGCACCTTTTTCTATTGTAATATAAACTCCTTCAGAACAAAAAAAAAACACTTTAAAACTTGTCTTTTCTTCAAAAGTAATTGAAAATAAAAGAAAGAGAAGGAGGAGGCTGTTATTGCGCTCTACGTATTTTCTGTATGTGGAAGAAAATGGCCCTTCATGTCAATATATCATTTGGTGCTCTCCTTCCTTTTAGGGTCATTGGTCATCTATGTTCATGAGCACAGGGATTCTCCTTTCACATACCTTTATGCAGTAGGAAGGCAAGGCTATATGTTGCCAAGCTGTTTATCGAATCTCTCAGACATGCTGAGGAGGAGCAGACTATTACATTAAAAAATGTAATGCCTGCTCTGTATTACCACAGCTCACCAAGCTGCTTGGGAAAGGATTTTGCACAGTTCCTTCCTGAGCAATACAAATATGCAGCATTCTGAGTACGGGAGAGGACTGTAGAGCATAACTGATGTCCTTCTCCTTTTTCCTCTAGTTTAAAGGATATTGAATGCTGCTTAAATTACTGTTACATTACAATTTGTGGTACCGTTTTGAAAGTTAGCTGGGTTTTTTGGCTTTTATTCTGTATCTGTAATTTACAAGGGAAAAAAACCCCAAACCCCACAACTTATTCATGCACTTGCCCCAGTAAACTGTACAGGAATATTTGTATGCACAGAAGTTGAATGGACAAGCCCTTAATTTACATTCCATGTAGAGGCTGAGATGACTACTGTGATACTTGAGGATTTATAGCTTTACCAGGACTATGCAGGAATGATACTACTGTAATACCATGGAATTATTGCCCTTCTATTGTGCCAAAAAATCAGCAAATAAAAAAGTCACGTTGTTAGCACTGCATCATTTTCTAGTACCATGGTGGTAAAAACTGACTGCTATTATGTATTAGTCCTGCCACTGCTTTTATGTTTGGTAAGGGTATTGCCTTGGTTTTGGAGCTATTACAGTCTATGGGAATCAATTATATGTACTTGAACTAAGAAGGATTTACTTGGTAACTGTAATGGCTCTGAAAGAGCCATTATGATCTGTCATGTCAAAAATGCACGTGTCTACAGTAGATTCAAACAGAGCTGGGCAAAAAGTTTCATATATAAAGCAAGCCATTTTTGTTAGCTTCCCTGACAAAACAAAACAAGCATTTGCTGCTTAAGTACTTTCACAACTTTTCATAATAAATGAAAAGGAGTTCCTGCCATTCCTCTGCCTTGTGCTTTGCTAAAGGAAAGCCTGTGTGTGGCATGAGAGGGAATCAGGGGAGACGTTACTGAAGAGCAAAGCTCAGTGAATCACAATGTTTTGGGGACAGATGAAACCAGTTAGAAGGAAAAAAAAGTGAAATAAATGGAAGGCAAGACTTTTTCAAGTATCGTTATATACATCTATGAAAGGGATATGATAGCTCTTTGGTAAGAATGAGCAAACAGGTTACACCCTGACAGCTTTAGTCATGATAAAGATGTATGTACAGAACATCAGAACATCTTGGAGTCAGACTGAAGTGTAGCTGTGGCCAATGAGAATGAGGTTTCCTGTGTCTATGCTGCAGGATAGATGCAGTCCACAGTCTTAGTTTACTCATCGAGACTGGTGGGCTTTACTGCAGAGCATTGCAGCTCCCTCTGTACGTGTCTATCTGGGTGCCCACCAAAAGGAGACAAGAACACTGCATTTCTATTGCATTTCTCTTTCTGACCTGGAATCAGGATGCAGCCAGTAAGCTAAAAACATGTGGCCCACCCCAAGCATATCTGCCCAGTAGGGCAGACATGGACACTATGAGGTTTGGGATGCAGTCATGCTGCAGTGAAGGCCAAGAATGTGGTAGGGAGCAACATGCAGCCCAGCAGGAACCAAGCCAGTGTTCAGTTTGTACGCAAGACACTTACAGCAGGGGATGAGATGCAAGTGCAGCAATCACCCGTACAACTGAAAGAAAAGCTCAGGTAACAACTGGATCAAGGAGAGCGAGGTCTTGTGATAGAAGCTTTTTGTCACACAGTGCTCACTAAACTGTTTCTAGGCACATTATTAATTTCTATCTGTAAAATTTCCTGCATTGTCAAAAGAGAAGATGGCTGTGTAATGATGTTCAGATTGTAGGCTGGGAGGCAGTGGCGGTAAGAGGGGAATGATCATCTGTAATGATTTTTTAGTGATGACTGTCTTTAAAGACATGTTTAGATGATCAGATCTTATAAATTAATACAGATAATGCCAATTTCTTGCAGTAAAGTGTGGACATTGTTAGTGTGTTTTCTGTTAAATAAAACAACAAGGCGGTAAAAACCAGTCTATAATTCATAATGCCCACAAACATACTGCTATTATTTTCTAATACAGAACTTCATTATGTAGTTTTATTCTTGGTTTTACATATCTGGGTTTTTTACATATGTAAATTGCTTTTAATAATTATGACAAAGTTGATTGCAGCACTTTCCCCAAAATACTATTTGTCAGGTACAGGGTGAAGAATGATCTACAGCGGTATAGCTGTGTGGTTTGGAAGTTGCTTGTTTGTTTATTGGTGTAATTTTCAGTAATGGAGGAATGCTATTTAGAATGTAGCAAAAACCTTTCAATCCCAAACGAGCATGTCCAAAAAAAGAAACAGAGATTTTACTTTTAGCTCATCTTCAGATTCACAAGGGACAATAAGGGAGATTCATTAGGCCATTTGTTACTGTCATCTGCCATGATTCAAAATGAAATACTAAATGTTTCATGGACGCAGAAAAAGAGCAGTATTTGTCTTTGTGTTGGCTATGCAAAGACTGTATGGCTTTCAGCCTCCATACAAGAGGTCTGATGGATGAAAGGGGGAAGGGTGGTGCCATCTGAATGATGATGGGCTAATATCATCATCCTCTTGTCAGCTGTAATAGGCTTTTCCTCACAGAAATAATTCATAAAACCGCTACATTATATTCTATCCCTGACAGGCCCTATCTATCCTGCAACCCAGCAGGCTCACAACTAATAAGAAAATATGTGGTTCAGGAACCCTGAAAAATTAAACAGGTAGTTTATGAACAATTTGTTTCATGGGGATGTTTATTATGTTTATTAAATATTGAGCCTTTAATGTTTTCCCAGTACAGATGATATCATAAAAATGCTGACTTAAGCCTCAGTTGTATTCTTAGAAAGTGGAATTTTATAGCTCCTGTAGTACCCAGTAAATAACTAAATTGCAGTGGTTTATATGTGTACACAGAATAGAATTTATAGGAAGCGAGTATATTTTTATTGTGCATATGCAGTGTATTTAATATATTCATAATAGACAAGTGCAAACTACCAAAGTATTGATCATGTTCTTTGGTTTAAAGAAGACCAGTATTTCAGAGCCTTAGTAGGGAAGGTCAGGTATTTGTTTTATTGCTTGTACTAAAGGAGAAACACTGAGCTTGGTGTTTGAACTGTCAAGGCACAAACTCTACAGACTCTAACGATAAATTTAACGAGGAATGCTGGTTTGCAAGTATAATTTTTATAGAAATTCTTTAGGCAGGTTCTTATTATAGAAAAACCAGGATAAAATTGCTCAGGCTAAAGCAAATATGCTACTATGCTTTTCCATGAAACAAGTGAGGGGTGCCAAAGCTTGGTTTTCTTACACAGGGCAAATTTTCCATTGCTGGGCAGAGTGCAGGATTAGGTTCTGGAGAAGACCTGGAGTGCACAGAGAAAGCCTAAAACACAACCACATTCTTTCCATGTCCATACCTTTTCATTCCAACTTACTCCTCCAGAATTTATTGAATAATTAATAATTCTGCAGCACGGTATGAAAGCTGGCAATAGAAAACTCCCGTTCTTAATGAATTTGTAATAATAAATAATGCTTATGATATTAAAAAGCTGTATTCCACAGACATATTACAAAGAGCATGTGCATGACATGATCTACAGAAAAATTGTACAGATCTTTCATTAAGCCTTTCAGAAATCATGATCTGTTCTCACATCCTTCTATTCCTGGTAAGAGGGTAGACTGTAATAGAGAGTAAGATCACTGAATACATGATAGAAACTGTCTAGAATCAGCATGATTTCTACAATAGGAAATTCTGTGCCTTTAACCTGCTGGAGTCCTGTGAAGGTTTCAGTAAGCATATGGATTAAGAGGTTACAGAGGACATAATATGTTTGGATTTTCCAAAAAGCCTTTGACAGGGCTAATAAAGAAACCCAGTTACCACAGGTGTTTAGAAAATGTCTTTTATGGATTGCAAACTGGTTAAAGGATAGAAAGCAAAGGGTAGACCTCTTTGGTTGTTTTACAGGATGGATAGATTATTTTCAGCAGAGGGATAGACACTGACACTGGTTTTATTAAATATTTTCATCAATGACCTGGAGAAGAGAGTGCCCAGTGAAATCTCCAAGTTTGAGGATGATATCAAGCTATTCTGTGTGTTCAAATGTTATTGCCAACTGGCTGAAGGAACTTCAGAGCTGAGAAGAAAGGTGGCAAAACTGAGCAGAGGAGGAAGAAGGCAAATGAGATTCAGTGTAGGTAAATTTAAAGTAATATATCAGGGAAGAATAATCTGAGCCATGCCTCATGATGCTGAACTCAGAATGTCCGTTCAGAACTCAGGAAAGGCATCTTGGAGTCATCCTGGGAAATTCTCTGAGGTCATGAGTTCAGTGTGCAGTAGCAGTCAAAACCAGCAAAATGCAGAATGTCATCAGAAAAGGTTTTTAGAGCAAGACAGAAGATATAATTTTGCTGTTATATAAAAATGTGGGTGTGCCCACATTTTTAGTACTGTGTGTGGTTCTGGTCTCTGTGGCTCAAGAGAGATGCCATGAAATTGGAGGAGTAACAGAGGGGGCAATTAAAATAATCAAGAAGATGGATCAACTGCATATGGAGAGGCTAAGAAGTCTGAGACTGAAAAAATGTCTGAGGACAATTGCAGTCAAGGTTTATCACCAAGTGGATAATCTGAATGTGGAACTGTTCGGCAAGCAAACACCACTCACTAAAACCTATAAGATGCCATCTAAAAACAAATAAAAGAAAGTACTTCTTTGTGCAGAGAGTAGATAACTTCAGAAACTTACTTCCACAGAAGGCTGTAGAGGACAGACAGGTAAAAAAAAGTGAAGAAAGGAATTAGGAAAGCCACAGGTCCACGAATGGCTCTTACAAAGACTAGCCAGGGATGTACCTTCTAATATCCCTAATGCAGCAGTTCTGGATACTAGGGGAGTATGAGGGGAATTGACTGTAGAAAGTTGTGGGCTTGTGTGTTGTCCCTAATGGTGTTTCCCACACTACTGTCAGAGACAGAATACTGGGCTACGCTGAAAATAGACCTGAACCAGCAGGGTTCTTCTAATGTTCTTAATGTGTCTTAATTTTGCTGCACATACCTCATTTTCTTCTCATTTACTCCAGTTTTACATATGTGCAGTTTCAAATACTTCTGTGTTTTCTCTCCTACTTCATATAGGTGTATATAAAAGGTGGATTGGGTCTCCTCTCTTTCATATACATACTGTTTTAAAAGTTGTACTCATATCCATACATACAGAGCACAAAACCTGAAAATCCAAATAAAGAAAAACATGTCAGAATAAAGAGACTAAAAGCTTTAACTCGATGGCTGAAGCCTGAAAAAAACAATGTACCTTTCTAAAAACTCTTGCAATTTCTTTCATATTTCACTGAAAAATGTTTGTTTATTCTTTGCTTTTACAAAGGTTTGGCACATGCACTATTTCTTTTGAACTTCAAGAGTAAACAATAAAAGCTGTTTCCGTAGCTGTTTGCTGCTCCCTGCCCCCCTAACTCAAACATCTTTCATTTTTTCCCCTAATGGAACTGGAAAAAACCTCTTGTTACACAAAATCTTTATAATGAATTTTTCAAACAGAAAAAGAGAGACAAAAAGTCATTTATTATTAACTATGAGCCACATGGCTACCTTACTGTCTCTGGATCACAGAAACTAATTTCTATAACAACCCAGACCAGACACAATCCAGTTACAGAAGTAGGCTCTCAGGCTGTATGTCCTTTTCTGAAAGAAAATAATTTACCTTATCCATTGAGGGGGCAAGAGTTCGATAAAGCACATTTGGGACACTAATTGCAGTCTCTGTTTTGCAGTTCACTGCACTTTTTATGGAACCGCAACTACTGCTAAAAGTTGGTAAGACCTGTGTTGGTCTTTCTCTGATGACAAGTCACTTTTCTGAAGCAATAGCTCCTTGCTTATGGAAGGCACCATGGAAGAATGCTGTATGTCTTACCTGCAAACCATGACACCTACTGTCCATCTCTGTGGGACGCCCTATAGGTGGTCTGTGTGCTGAGCCCCCATGGTGTCAATGGTCATTCCACAGCTAAAGCAAGCCCAGCTCTAGGGCAGAAACCACAGAGGTGCTGCTCTGCAGCCATATGTGCAAAAACATGTGCCTTGTAGTGTGTCATACATGTTACATGATCTGATGTGCCCTGAAGTACTTAGAGGCTCGTGTTGTGCAGTGTCACTGATTTAAAGAAATACCACTTTCATTGGCAGGCAGTTGGAAGCAATTAATTACCCATGGATGGCATGTACAGCTGTTGCTAATGTATGGAAACAGAAGAGAAATTAGATTTAATTGGTTTAACATAGTGAAGAAAGTGGCATTTATTTTATTATAGCTTCTGTAAACTGAGCCACTTGATTTTCATTTTTATCATTTTTTTTTAAATAGTTGGGGAAAAGTCTCTTGACAGATTAAAAAATCCCAGAGGAACAAAAGCTGAGGATGTTCAATTGCCTTGTTAGAAATTTGTAGGATCTGAGGAGGAACAGATATATTACACTAATGAATGATTAAATTAAATATTTTGCTATGTATGACTATTGCTGAAATTTGGGCTAACTTCCAAATAAGCATCATACAGCAGCTGTATATCTTTTTTGGAAGAAATTCAAAGTCCAGATTTCAACAGGAAAAACTGGTGTAAGTTATTAAATCACTATGAATAGATATTTGTGGTGTTGACTATATTAGACTTACTGAAACAAATTGATAGTGAAGAGAAAAACAATTATACCTGCATGTAAAATTAAACATATTCTGTAAGTACAAATCAAATTCTATTGCAACATATTTACAAAGAACTGATATCAAACAGCTCATGTTTGACTGGATTCTGCTCCCAATTTTCCTGCAGTAACTATGAGGTTAAGTACATTTATTTCATTAGCTCAGGCCAGCATAAGAAAGAGAAAAATTTAGTTGCATGTGTCCCTAGCATTTAGCTCATTAATATTTTTGAAAATACTCCTTCTTTAGAGGTGTTGCCCATGTACAAAGTATCAGTATGGTGTTGTGGCTATTAAGCCTTATAAATAAACATTGTTCTACATTGCTATCAATTTAATGTTCACGTTCTAATTATTTAATGTGAATAAATGCAATATAACCTGCATTCATGCAGTGCTCTTTTTGAAGTCATGTTCTGTTGCCCTGTAAAAATTACTGCAAAATAATGTTTGTGATGTAATGCTAAGTTTATTTTTCACGTTCACAATTAAGGAAAAAAAATCTAGGTGCATATTCTGTAGCTGCATGCTGTGCTGCATGCAGGGAGACTGATGTTAAAACACTGGGAGAAAAATAGTTTTAAATTATTCTGAATACAAATATTTCCCAACTGATTAAATAGACCAGTTCTATTTTACCTTCATATTACAACCCCCTTCAGAAAGTTAAATATTTAGAATTTTTTTATTATTTTTTTTTAAGAACAGCACCTTATACATCGTTATAATGAGAGCTCATGGAACTGTCAGGCTGAATGGAGCAATCTACAAATGTTTAATAGAAACATTAAAAAATCTAGAATGCCAATGAGCTCAGCTGAGAGCACCTTCCAATTTAGTCTTCTACAAAAGAGAATGAAGCATTTTGTTAAATAACAGCCATAATCATTACATTCAATCCTTATAAGGAAGGAAGAGAGGAAGAAAGAAAGGAAGCAAGCAAGCAAACAAGCAAGCAAGCAAGGAGTTTCAGACTTTGGGTTTGTTCTGAGTTTTTTTTTAATTAAGGTTTTTTTAAAAATTTCCACCTGACATTTTTCATAGACAAGGCCAAAACCACTCCTCTGAATTCAGGGAAAAAAAAAAACAAAACCACATCTAGATACAAAGTTCAGTTATTTCCTCTCTCTCAAAACCAGCCCTGGAACAGAAACTCTGAACTTCTGGAAAAGACCAGAACTGGACTGTTCTTTTGACCTAGGCTAAAATTGTTCTTGTAGTTCACTCCACTACTCAGTGAGACAGAGAAATGTCAGCTGCTGTATGTACCAATATAGTAGTCAAAGGGGTGTAAAGTGTAGAGCAAATATTTTACAGTGCAAAACTGTTTCAGGAAGATGCTGTAAATGATTTACTAAATTAGAAAGAAGTGCAATTTTAATAAAAGCCTGAGTTTTGCACACATAGATCCAGTATTTGATCAGTTGATTTTGGCAGTGTTTTGAAATTACTTCTATTGAGGGATGAGAATACTGTGTAAAGTAAAATGACCTCTAGATGATAAATAGTATGTTGTACAGAAAGTTTGTGTAAACACAATTAATGTAGGATTGCTTATTGAAACCATAAACCGATGACAGATATTTTCATTGCAAGCATTTCTGTATATCAGAGTGTTGTGAAAAAACCATACCATCTAATGCTACTAATTTGCTTTATTTACCTTTTTTAAAAAAATGTCAGACACACTTAGTAAAAGCAGCGTGTACCTGTCTGTCAGCAGAGCAGCCTTTAGCGTTTATTCACCTCCTATTCTGCAGAACACATGACTGGAGCAGCTGGCAGACACATTCAGAGAAACAACTGGTCCCTGTCAACACCACCCAACCTTCTGAGGCCAAGCAGGCACTTAGAAAGTCACAAATAAAGACCAGTGTTTTGTTTTGCCAATAGCCTGGTGTGTTTTCCCCTCCTCTTTTGTTCAGAATGTGAAACACCATTAAAGGGACCTGATTAGAACAAAGGAACAGGGATCACTGTAACAATTATGATAGAAATGAAAATGCATAATAAAAAACAAACCCCAAAATCAGGAAAATAATGCCAGGTGAATAAGAATACACATCCGCTGGGAACAATTACATAGCAGATGCATCCAAAAATTCATTATCAACGTATAATTTGACATGTTCCTAGTAATGTTATTCATTGCATTTACAAATAATTCATCACAGGTGTTGTGAACTAAAATGGCATACAAGATCCTTGTTATTCACTGGGACAAGAGGAAATGTCCACTTTGTAAACACACATTGCATCCAATTTTATAAAATGGTTTTGTCTTTTGTTGTGTAAATCCTTCTGCCATGCCGGATAAATCAGATATAGGGAAACTGCTTTCCTTTCAAAGCATATTTATTCTCATTAAAGGAGTGGTAAGTATTCTATTATTTTAGTTCCCTTTTCTATTTTCCCTGTTTTTCTCAAATTTTTTTTGCAAGCTCTTGTTTACATTGTTCGTTACACTGATTTCAGTTACTTCTGATGTACTTCTAATGCTGTGGATCTTGTTTTAATAATCAGATCCGCTGGAAGGGGCAAGTCCTGTTCATTCAAGTATAGCACCATTATTTTAAATAGAAATATATATGCCTGAATAAATGGAGCAGGGGTTGATGCAGGATATTTTTTCTATAATCCAGCTCAAGGCAAAACTCTTATTTAAATGTTTTGTTTATTGGTTCAGGGTTAATTCTGCAATGAAGTTATGGGGAATTTTACTTGTGTAAGTAGTACAAAATCCAGTCATCAGCAGAAACTAACAAAAGGCAACATTTCATTCCAGGTCAGATTTCATAAATAATGACAAAACAAATACACCTACGTTTCTCTTGTAGTCTGAAATTCATCAAGCATATTCACAGTCTTTATTATAAAGCTTTATTGCAATAGTATAGCAGTAGTTGATTAGCCCCTGATACTAGCAAGGGGCCCAGCAGCACTATGTTTTTAATCCTAGTATGCTGTGTCAAATAGATCCTTCAAGCACATATATAAAGATGAACACACCATTGAAAAAGAATTAATTAATAATTTGTCCTCACTTGGGTAATATGCATTCCAATCACAGAATCATTTTTTGCCAGGAATTTCAGATCACTGGTGTATACACCATTGAAGTTTTTTTAGGTATTTTTTGAGTTAGAGACTGGTTGCTTCATATTGAGCCAAAGACGACTTCTCAGTATGTCTGACCACTACACCATGTGCAGGGCTACAGCGATGCAATAGCACTGCACAGTTGTGCACCTGACCTGTTCATAGCCCACCTGGATCCACAGAGGCACACAGCTAGCTGAAGAAGATGACTCTCAGTACCTTTTTTAGTGTGGTGAATTGCAGTTGGTATGAACTACTAGTCAGGCCAGAAAGAGACAATATGAAAGCAAACAAAGCTAACACACTAGTTGGATGCTTCCACTGAGGAAACCAGTCAAACTAATTAGCAAAAGAACTGAATTCCCGTCTCCTCACTGACAGGTGCATGTTAAAATCACAAGGCTAAAGAATGACATTCAGTCTCTGGGTGAGAAGTATTGCCTGAAAAGTGGAGAAGATTCAGCTCAACTGAAATTCCCACCTCCTTTCAGAAGAATATATGGTTTCAGGCATAAGACACCTGTCTCAGTGATGGTGCACTGAAAACAGTTGTCTACGCTGGATGACTGCAGAAATTATCAAACTATTGTTTTGGTAGAAGTGAGATGTCATTGACATTTCCTCAGATGAGTGTTTTGATTGTGGGGAATGATTTCCCTTCACCTCCTACCTTTACTCTTCTAAAGAAAGGGGTTATAAATCTACTTTGAGGTACATATTTCAAGCTAAGACCCTTTAGTGGGAGAAAATAGGTACTTCCTTGTAAGGCACCAAAATATTGATCAAAAAAGGGCTGATTTTCAGACAAATTACCCTCAGTGATGAGGCATATGTATTGGCATAAAACAGGCAAGAAAGCCCAAGTGTCTGCTTCCAGCTTGTGGATTCTGCTAATATGTAGCTGTACAATGTTGTATAACATCCTGGTAGTAGGTTCTTCGGGTGAGAACTTGAAAAAAATGGTGAAAGAACAGGTGACAGTTGAAAATTTTCTTCAGAATTTCTCCTTTCTTCTCTGGGACTGCTGATCACCGGTTTTTGTTTCTCAACTAAATAACATTCAGCTGCTGAAACTACTAACCCTACTTCCTGTTATGATTAGGCAGGGTATGACACCACCTCCTTGTGGTGGTGTCACCAATTTTCTACAGCTGATGGGAGGAGACAGTGACTTGAAATTAACAGTGCTGGCTTTCCAGTAGCCTGATGACTCATCAATCATGAAGATGTTGAGAGAAGCTTTAGAATTTTTCTACCTGTCTTAGGGAACAGAGTGGTGCTACTATATGATGCTTGTTTTTTTTCAAAGGAGGAATGGTTGCTGTCTTCAAACATCTCTTCTTTAAAGTCTTAGTTTTAAAAGAGAACCATCAGACAGTAGGAGCATGTTAATATAAACAATTTTATAGACAGAACACTATAAATTAATACATTGATGCTGCAAGTATGGACCCAGCGGAAGTAAAATAAGATTTTTAAAAAAGATGCAGTGGTTAACCAAAACCTTGTAAATAGTACAGTTCAGTAAAGAGGAAAAACAAAACTTTGGTCATGAAACCTCTGACAGATTTCCTTCTTCTGTAGGATATTCTTCTCTAACATAGCAAGCTACTCTCCTGAAATTAGACTCTGTAAACAGCCAGTATTTTTACCCACTGAAATCAGCCAGGATCCAGAAACATACTGTCTGACTGCAGGACCAAGATCCGGTTATAAGATATTAAATCATGAAGGAAATTTATGTAAGTCTTCCTCTCTACTGAAATCTGTCATGAAACAAAGGGAGCACCCTATCTCTTCTAGGAACTGTACAGTGTCTTTCCATCTTGTCTATTTTTAGGGGAAACAAAGAACAGCCTGTGCCAGGGCACAATGCAAGATAGCTACAGCCTAATTTAAGGAAAGGAAAATGGAAAAAGGAAAAAGGCAGGGAGAGTAGGGCAGGGTAGGGCAGAAAAAAAAAGTGATGAGCAGAAGCTGGACCAGATTTCTCTTTGTGAACATACTTGCATTCACAGTCTCCCTTTGCATTACTTGTCTATTTCCTCTTCAGTTTATGTATGCAATGATTTTTTTATATGAAGATATGCAGAGTGACAATACACCAAAGTTTCACAATAGCAAAGGTTTTTTGCTATTGACTATCCACTATCTAGTGTAGACAATTTTTTTATTTGTTTGTTACAAATGTTTTAGTAAATGAAATAAACTCCAGTGTTTTAATGTGGACAATTGATGAAGATTGTCTGAAAACTAGTTTTGTGATTTGTTTGCGAATACTTGCAGACATGGACATTTAGAGAAGTCATGTTTGGTTCAAGAACATTGAAAAAGATGAAATATGATGGATAATGTATCTGTAAGGAATAATTTGGCCAGTTCCAGTGGTATGTCAAAGAACTCCATTAGGGTTTGCACAAAAACTTTTTTATTCTGTGTGTTGTGCTCTATCAGAATGTAACTCAGCAAATTATGCACATTGCCATTCCATATACTTGTCTGGAAGCAGAAGAAAACATTCATTAAAATTCTCATCTAGCTTTCACTATTTTTCTTTGGTATATTTCAAATAAATAAATTAATGAATTGGAGGGAGAAATAGGGAATAAACTAACATTATGATTTTGTTATAGGCATTGCAATTATTACAAAACTCTTTTATCCCTCTAACTCATCATCTATAACAAAGCTATCATTACATTTGCATGTTTTACACTGTAACTACTTGAGGGCAATATGTCAGTAAGCATCAGTTTCTAAATGACTAGAGTTAAAATCATTCTCAATAAATCTTCCATTGAATCTTTTAACAGCAGTGCTAATAATGCTGTGTAATGTGTCATCTTTTATACTTTTTAAAAAAACTAATCAACTCATAATTAAAGATTTGGTGAACTTACACCACCATTTAGAATAAAAGAATAAAGCAAAAGGACAGTGGCATTTATGCTCACATTTTCCTAAATAATATTAATAAAGAAGAAGGTAAAAATAAAGTGACTGTTTATACAAATGGCTGAAGTGTATGAAGACAATTCATTTGGTTTATGTTTTTACCATTCTTGCATGGAAAAGAGTTCATTTTTCAGGTATGGAAGAAGTTAGAAAAGAAAGAGAATGAAGGAAATCAAACAAAACTAAGGGACTTCCTATTTACACAACTTTTTCCCACTCTAATTTGCCCGAATTATATCTGACTTCAATCCCACATAAACATCCTGTCAGCACTTCCCCCACAGGTAGAGTGACCTCCTCCTGGATGTGAAGAATGACATCATCTACATGTGCCGTACCATTTGGTTTAAGTCCTTTTAATTTTGCAATTGTGGACAGTAACATAATCTGTCAGTTCTTATGCCAGAAGACTTCTCCTTTTTTCAGTCCTTGTACAATAGCACAAAACTTGTTGGCAAACTCCCCAATGTTTATAAGTGCTTCCTCAAATTTATTTGTTATTATTTTTGATAACCTTCTACTCTTATTTAAAACTGCAAACAAAGGGTAGATAAATCATTCCTGGCAATCATTTTTGGATTACAATGCAGTAAGCATTTTTATTGGGTCAGATATCTACAGCAAAACAAGTATGGTTTGTTCATAAATGGAAAAGAAGTCAGCACTCTATTTTATGCTTCATGATACCAAATAACCACATATATATTAGAATCTACTTCTACCAGGCTAGTTTTAGCAGAGCTGTTTTAGGTGGTATATCATGCAATACTGCTAATAGGTCTCACCTGTGAGTTTCCTGTTGTTTTGCCGGAGGAGCTGTCCTAATTCAGTTTTATGTTTTTTCTCCTGGTGTAGATGATATGAGTAAATGAGTTTCTTGGGTCACATTTCTGTATCCTTTTAGCTGTGGCCACTAGAATATTTAGTGCCAGTTCAATGTAAGTATTATAGCCTAAGAATTTCCTCTTTCTCTAGAAAAGGACGTGTCTGGGCCTTATGAATTTCTTTTTCCATATAGCCTGGGTTCACAGGAACAGAACCATGGGCCAGCCATGGCAGCAGGCCATGAGTAGCCCCGAGTCAGCTGGGAGTTTCAGTCAGGGCAGCTGCCCCAAGCTGACTCACAGGTGTGCCCCATAGCACTGACATCAAGCTCATTATAATTGGAGGGAGTTTACTGAAGGTGGTGAGTTCCTCTTGGTCTTATCTCTCTTGGTCTACTTCTCCTTCTGCTGCTCCCAAGGACCTCGCTGAGTAAAGCTTATTGTATACTTTTTGTTGGTATTTATGTTAGTTTTGTTATTTCTTTAAATTTGTTTCTATTTCAACCCATGGGGCCCTCTCCCTTTTTTTTCCCTAATTGTCCTTGTCAGCTGAGGAAGGGATATCAGGTAGTAGAGCAACTCCTACAGTTTAACCCTAGATACAGGCTAAATGTAGACACAATATTAGAAAACTTACTGTCGTTATAAAAAAGACAGAGGCTGCCTAAGCCAATGGATATGTGCGAATACTAAGCATCTGACTGAGCTCTGAGGGTATGAAAAGCTCTTCTTATCTTGTTATTTTGTTTCGTCCCTTTCTTTTTCCTCCACCTGAATGTTTCAAATGTAGAAAGAAGTACAAATAACAATTTTCAATATAAACAAAAGAGCTCAGGCTTGAATTTTTCTTCTTCAGTCTCAACTTTATGCATGTGGTGTCACGTCTGATGCACCATTACCTCCATTCACTGCTTTTTTTTTGTTGTCAGCCTTGTAAATAATCTAGTATTCCACAATCTTTAGCAAGCTGATGATACAAATACAGCAGTCTGCCTTGTTTTTTCCAGTAGTGTCTCTTATAAAGGTGTTCAGTGTTAAAGGCCTTGAGCTAAGAGGTTCATGGAGGAATGAATGTGACTTGGTATAAAAGGGGATAAGGGGGGATCTATAAGAGGAAAGATGCAGTATAGGGTGGTGGCTATTAAAGTTAGCAAGACAGAAGGCAGCTGCAAGGGGAATCTCCTTGTAAGGTCTAGTGAAGAACCAAAGTGTGGGGATGACATATCCCAGAGGGATTAAAGCAAATGAAATCCCAACTAAACACCATGTGCAAGCAAAATGTTTTTATCTCCAGTAAGATTAAATTTGGAAAGTTGATGGTGCTGGATTTTTTGGAGTTTAACTCATTATTTGGAACATAAGTTTGTAGTAAAGAGTTATTGAAAACCTCATATGACATTTTATAATGCTGAAAATGTTGTAAACACATAGTTGACTGGGGTATGACTTTGTTTATATTATCTGGAGGATGCTGGTCTTGAAATAGTCCATAAAAATGGTGTATTAGCATAGATTGTTTGAAAAGTTCTTGTTAAAAAGTTATGAAATATAGTATACAAAGCCTCCTTTTATATTCTCTTTTTTCCACCCTCGTTGCCATTACACCTTCAAGCAAGAAAGTACAGATTTTACATCAATAAAAGGACAAAACATTGTCTTCACCTAGAAGTTAACTGGCTTTATAGTCATTAATCTCTATTTGAGATATCCATAATATCTATTATCTGGAGAATTGTCTAGGACATCAATGAATTTCTTCTTGAGCTTAGTAGAGTTTCTAACAAAGGCTATAGGAATTTACGCAAGTGCTCTAATCTAACACGTTCCTATACTAAAGAATTAGAGTGGTTTCAAGAAGCGGAATTCCTCCTGATCTACTTCTCTACTTAGAGAACTTTACAGTTGCCATACATGGTCACAATGGTATAAAGAGCATATGGCAGTGGGAATAATGTCTTCCTAAATGTCATTGCCTGCTCTGGTCATGCCCTGACTAAAGAGCGGTTTCTATACTTCCTGTGACCTGACAGAATGGTACTGAGGTATTATGTACATCAGTTATGCCAATTAAACACAGAATTCTGTGGATGCAAGAAGTTAGGCTCCAAATTCAATTTGACAAGTATCTAAACTCTTTATTTACTTCTCACAACTACTCTTACAAGATATTCTTTGTTTCAGAATGCTTATGGGTGTGCGAACACCTTCGCACATGTGCTTTACCTCATCTAGGTTTTCTAGTCCTCTTCCTCATGAATATTTCAACCTTGCAGACAGAGGGAAAAAATACCATGTTATTCAAGTAACCAGTAGCATCAAGTGAATAACAATAGGCAGAAATAATCAAAACTGTAGTCACAGTAGGCAATTCATGACAAATCGTAAGACTTAAATTGTTTGCATAAAAAGAGAAAAATCTTGGAATGAAAAACACTTCAAAACCACAAAAATCCCTATTTGTATAAAATCTGAGAAGGGGCTAAATTTGTTAAAAAATTTAAATTTGTTAAAAAAAAAAATACAACCACAAAGCTGCTGCAGGCAGTTTACATAGATGAAGTAATTCAACAAGCTCTAATAATGATGCAAACAACTTTCAGTATCCAGAACTTTAACAGTATTCAGAGAAGATCCAGTATATCTTCCCTGTTGATATTTGTCTAGTACAAAAGAGATATTCCTAAAATATACATTAAACTAGAATGAAATCACTTGTAAGCAAAGCAGCTCAAACCCCAGCAAATAGTATTCTCAATGTTCCTGTATTCTTTTTTAGTCACTGCACCATAGCACAAGTAATTTTGAAACTGTAACATTCCATTTATGGTACAATTATATTATTTTCCTGTTGCCACAAAGCTGCCATGAAAACATACTCCATATATGCCTAAGCGGTTTACCTTGTATGAATATTTGCATTAAATAAATGAAAATTCGCCTCTTTCTAAAGATATCATGCCGAGACACAGAAGTGTTCCCTGCTATTACGAATGTACTTGTACAGATCTAAAAATTGTAAATGAATTTGTAGACGGTTGGTTGCATTTAAGTAAAATAGGCTGAGCATAGATCTTTATGAAAATGTGTTTACTTAACCAGGAAACACAAATATTTCTATTAAATATGCTTTCAAGTTTAACTCCAAATTCCTCATTTCTTGTGGATGTATGATTTTATGGAGCTATGATTAAAAACAGTATTCCAATGGCAGTCTGTAGTCTTTCTCCAACAACACTTTAGTGTACAGGAAAAGCTTCAGAAGTCTAGTGGACAGTTTAGATGAATCCACAGTATAGCATCTAGGGCTGAGTTCTATCAATTTACTTCCCCAATACTGCGCTACCTAAATCATTGATTTACTTATAATGGGGAGCTTAGAGCTTACATTGTAATTATGCCTACTATTGTGAATTGAAAAAGTCAAGCTGGCTGTATATGACTTCTACTAAATGCAAAGTACACAATATTGCACTTTATTTTTATTTAAAATTGCATTACTTTTCTGAATGGTTAATGAAGAAAAAAAAAAGACTGACAGTGTGTATATATGTGTAATATACAATACCTAGGGTTTTGAAAATGGAATTAAACACCAATAGGGAAAAAAAACACATAAGAAGAAATGAAGCTTCAGAACAAATGTATTTTTGTGATACTGTCTGTAATTCATGCTAGATAATCATGAACCCAGCAGTTAATGACCTCTAGTCTGATACATTAAGTCCAACCAAAGATAATGGTGTCCTGCGTAAATTAACAAACCCAGTGGTAAACTTGCCTCTAGTTCAGCAGGAGACAGTGTGCAAATTAGCATTGGTTCTTAATAAGATCAGTGTCCTGCAATCTACAGTTCTGTAGTGTTCATAATGCTGTTTCTTTTCAGGTGAAAATTTTTTCTCTAGAGGACACTTGCACAATACATTCTTCTGACAGAGAATCATCCTTACCCTAATCAGTTCCTTCCTTGAAAACTTTCCCTATTTCTTACACTTTCACGCTGTGAGTGCTGCTGTGAGTTGTTGGGAATGATTATTCATTTGTAAGCTTCTTTAATAACATTTCCTTTAGATGTTGAGGTACCCAACAGAGCAAACCAGGATTTGATTTTATAATTATAACTATTCAGCAAAGGTAATGGTCACTCTATTGACAATCTTTGCCTAATTTGTTCCTCATAGTTTATTATCTTTTGATAATTTCAAATAAACAATTATCTGTTACGTAATTCAAAGGTAAACTATCATCAAGGACCTAATTCTAGGAATTACACTCCGTATTGCCCTTGTGTAGTTTGAGTCAGACTCTATCCATCCAGTTCTGAAATCAGATTGCTCGACAGCTGCCCTGAGGTGTCCTCCACCATTTGGGAACCAGCCCCAGTACCTGGCTCTCCTCACCACAGATCAGAGCCTGCACAAAGCTACAGAAATTTGACATTTTCTGCTAAAGAACAATGACGAATTGGATATTTAGCAACATCATCCATGTGTTTTAAAATAATTTGTTGGAGTTTCCCTTTCTAGGCTATAAAATCACAATTAATTATTTGAAATCCAGATATTTAGAGGTTTTTTTAAATACCTTCTAAAACTGTTAATTGGGATTATAGTGAGAACCTCTGGACTAATATTCATGAGTTTATTATTTGATTAATTTTTTCTATCACTTGATCAGACCATATGTGCCAAATAAATAAGTTATGTATGTTGTCCAACAGTAGATGAATACTTTTTCTATGAACAAAATTTTTACAATATTAGATGAGGTCTAATGAGGACATTTCATCTATAATTTATGGACTGAAAAAAGAGGACATTCTCTAATTTGTCTGCATATAGTGATGCATGATTATGAACTGGGGGGAAGGGGGATGTTCCAGCACATACCTGAGAGAGACATGAGAATGTGGTGTATTCCTCATACACTTCTAATGGGAGTTTTGTAAGAAAAAGTTTAATACACAGCTCTTGTCTGAACAAACCTCTCACTGTAAAATGTTTACCTTTAATGACATGTACTATTATTTCATGATTATTTTAAAATACACTTAAAGAGTTTTACATGTTAACCAGCTACTAAGAATGCCTTAATAGAGAACTAATTTTTGTTAGAGGTGTCTCGACAATTTAAATTTTATATGCATGCATTATGTTTTCTTAAAATGGGGAAATTATGCATCTGAAGGAATCTGTCTAGAATAATGGGGTTCTATAGAGGTTACTTTAATCACGTTCACCAGCAGTTATAGCTGTTTTACATCTTATTTGCAACAAAAGGGAACTCTAATTATCTTCAAAAAGAGCATAAAATGGTGTGCTTTGCTGCTGATGTAATGTTGATTCGTGAATGCTGCTGATAGGAACTGACAACTAAATACATGTCACACTTTTAAGAAATCAGTGGTGGTGACAGGATAACCCTCTTTTGTGACCTGGGGACCAGGAGATGGGGTATATATTTGCTTGCTAAGTAGAAACAATTTATAGTTTTCACTTTAAAATAAAAATAAAAATGCTGTTATAGATGGGTTATCGATTATTTTTAACAATGCACCACTTCCGTTATGACTTACAAGCTGCCTTCTGTAAATTAGATCTAGTGCTTACAATTCCCAATAAAATAGTAAGACTTTTTGCATCTTGATATAATATTTTTATAAATTACTGACTCTTATCTCCCTATGTATTTATATAAAATACCTATAACAGATACATGTTCACTGCGCTTATAATAAAGGGCAATAAAGAATTTTGGTGTCTTTCAGCATGATTTCAAATGCTTGCTTTTCAAGCTCACATTTATAACTGCAAATGAGAAACATGCAGGCCACCAAACTGTGCAAAACTCATCAAACAGAATTCAACTGTATGCCAGCACCAATGCCACCCATGCATAGGAAACAACTGGCTTATACTCCATTTCAAATATGGGATTAATCAACAAAGATCTAAAAACATCAGGCATAACCAATATCTGCTATATGACACTTAAAGATTCACAGTAGAAAGTTACTACTTTATAACTCACGCCTGAATGCTCTGTGTTTAAACTAAATATTGAGATACCTTCCCTATAGGAAAGTTTAACTCACAGCCTTTGTTTATTTAAACTAAGGACAGTAATTCAAATGCTTACATAGGCTGAATTTAGCCATATTTTATGACTATGAATTTCCATCAGCATTAATGGATTTTAAAACCTTGGTAGATCAAACTCTGACTGTAAAGGGTTAAAATAGCCTATATTTATTATTATATACCTCTTCTATGGTACTTGCTGAGTAATAAATATTTGTACAATATTTTCAATATTTTTCATAAATTTGTCAGCTCTGCATGTCAATGGTATTTGCATGTGTGACTGTGTATTAGTATGCAGTCAATCATTTGTGCATGGTTAAATACAGCCAAAAGTTTTCCTCAATTGAAAAAAAAAAAAAAAAAGAAAAATATGGTTCACTTTTGATTTTATTCTACCCAGACAGTCTATGGCTTAGAGATGATTAAAGTTAAATATGTGTTTTATCAGGTGTCATTCTGATAGTAATCTCTCCTTCTGTGTACTTTCTCTATCCCTTTGTTGCAATCATTTACTCACATAACTAAAGCCACATCAGCAATATGTGTACCATTATTTTGCCAGTGCATTCACTTATAGGTGTTGTCTTATAATTTATTTTACGTTCATTTTACAACATCCAGTAATATGTTAATATTAGATTTGATCCAAAAGGTCCTACAAGTAGCTCCAGCAAACTGCTGATTTTAGATCACAAGTAGTCACATGTCTGACTAGAGTTTGGTTTGGAGAGAGGAGGAATGATCTAAAAAGGTTTTCTATCTAGGTTCCTGGAGATTTTAGGTAACACTTTCATTAGATGTGGTTTATTTGCTCTAACATGTTTTGTGTACTTTCATTTGAGCAATACTCTTGTACACAATCTTTAAATGGACAAGAATGGTTCTCTCCTGCCAAATACCGGGGGAATGTTTTTATTTTATGGTCTATTTTTTTCTGCTTGCTATCCAGGCATATTTTGATGTAAATGTCAGTACATTACTCAGATGGAAAGAAAATGCAATTTTATGAATTACTGAATGGTACCTTTCTGTTTAAAAAGCAACAAATAAGGTACAAAAAAAAATGCAAAGTTGATTAGGTTTTTATTCCCTTATTTCAATAAAAAAAAATTTCCTCTATTTTCATCACAGCAAGTTAGAAACTCTGCAAATGTGGGACAGAAGCAGTTATTTTTGAATATTTAAGAAGATGAAAAATCTTTGTTTGTCTTATGTATATAGCACAAATCCACAGTGGTATTTTTCACCTCCACTTTTCCATTAGAAATAAGAAACATTTCACCTATAAATGAGACTATGTAAGGTGATTTCACATATTTTAGCATTTGAAGGTAAGCTCTCTTCATGAAATTCAATATCCTCAATAAAATGCTTTGTACTGCTTTAATTTGTTGTCTGGGCTGGAATAAATATTAGTTTCTGAAAGAATACTTGTCTGTAACAAAAAAAAAAAAAGAGGCTGAAGATCAGTTATGAGATGACAGGATTCATCTACTGATGTCCTTTTGACATTTTTCAGCAATTTTTAAAGGACTTCTCTGAGACCTATGGTTGTCCTGTAGTATGGATGGCTTCACGTGTAGATTTCTTTTAGTACCATTTCTGTCTTGATCTAAATAGCATTTCCAGGATGGTGGGAGGGTCTGGTCAGTTTTGTCTAGCAGCTGCTGTGATGCTCCTTCCTCTTGTACTCCTCAGAAGGCTGCTTTACACTGAGTGAGCGTTCCTGGTCTGAAAATGGCTCAACCTACACCTTTTTTTGAGTCAGAACAATTATTACATTTAAAAATAATAAATATACGGAAGTATAAATATACAGAAACATAACTGTAAAAAACAGTGAATCTTTGTATTTTTCTCAGAAACAAAAGGCTACATTAAGGACAACTCCAAGAGATCTTCTGGGCCTTGATATTCCTTCTCAGAAAACAGGAAAATGGTACTTTGATGTTGTTATACGTCGTTTAAAATAGTAAAAATAAAAGTATTGAGGATTTTGACCTGCGTTTCCTTTTCCAAGTTCCCTCTTTCTGGATTTTATTCATGTAAGGGAGAAACATGGAAAATGAGTGATGTGACTTTTTGACACTGCATGATCTCTCATTTTATCTACTGCTGAGCTCATCAGCAAATAATTCCATTTTGTCAGCTCCCTCAACCCTGCACAAACCCGGTCCCCTCCTCCACCAGCCTAGTCCCTCTTGCACCCCCATGGGCTCCGTACTCAGCCAGATAGACCACCAGGTCTCATCTTAAGCTCCATCCCCAGTTCACATTTCTCAAGTTCTCTCTCAATCCTGTGTTCCCAACCTCCTGCCAATTCTTGCCAGCACACCAGGCCTATTTTGCTCTTTGTAGACTCCTTTTTTTTCCATTTCTTTTATCAGCTCTTGTGGAATAGGCATGAGCACTGCAGAATCATCCTTTGTTTTCTTTTTCCCCAGCAAGTAGACGTAGCAAGAAGCAACCAACCTGTCTCACTTCATGTGGAAAGTGGGGAAAGAAGTGAACTGACCTTATCACAATATGCTTCTTTCAGCTTTCTTCTTTCTTCTGAGAAGTGTCAGGTTGCTAAGAGAAGAGAAAGCCCTCCCACAGCAGGCTTCACTTTCCTCAGGAAGCGTGCGAGCTCAGGAGGCAGGCAATATGAAAGGCTTTCCTCGTGACAGAGCCAGAATTTTTTGGAGGCCGGGAGGTTCCCATGTCATCATGTAATCTCAGCCAAAAGCTTGTTACTCATCAGTAATTCATGGGAGCTGGCATTACTACGTGTTACTCATTAGCTTTGTAACAACTGTGGGTGGGAGCTCAAAGTAGACATGTTGCTCTCCAGGCCTGGTGTACACAAGCTGGCCCCTTGTGCAAGAAGTATTATTTTTAAATGTCAACTATGTATTAAGTGATGACTCAAGGGACTAGCAAATCAAAGCTCAACACAGAGGCACTCATCTGTCTAATAAACGTGGAGTTATATGGTAATATATCTCATTTAACTACCAAGAATCTTCTGAACTTAGCAGCCAGTCTGATAACCAGCTGTTTGATTACCCTGACTAGTATCTGAATGTCATATGCAATATCCTTAAACCCAGACCTTCCACAGGTAGCAGAGCCAGGTGTGGGAAGCTGCAACAAAATCTAACTTCAGGTGTCAAGAAAACTCTTGACACCTGAAGAGCAACACAAAGGAAAAGAACACTGTTCATTGATAAGTTGTTTCTTTTCTTATTACTTAAGAATCCAGGGCCCACAATATATGACTATAAGACCTGATCAAAGCCCATTAATTTCCACAGGAGTCTTGGCATTGACTTTGATAGGCTGTGAATCAAGCCCATCCCCAAGCAGAACGTACGGGTCTCCTGCACAGCCTATTTCTATTCATATTTTGCATCTTTTTTTTTTATCTATTTCATACATTATTCACAGTTTGTGATGGCAGAAAGACAGTTTATATCCTTGACACAAAGAAAACAAAGAAAGAAATACAGCATATGTGTTGTCATTATTATGAAAACTAAGGCATATTGGGCACAATGCATTTCATTTTCATTATATTACAGGATTCTAATAAGCAGCATTGATAGCAAAGTCACTTGTCCTTAGCACGAGTAAAGAATAAAGAAATGAAAACTTTTCAGGTTGTTTTTGAAAATCTTGTATACTGTCTAGGCATTTTAGGCACAAATTTAATTTCACTTCAACATCACAAGTTCCTTTGATGACAAAGTCACGTATCTTTAGTCCCAAACACAAAAGTAAATAAGACATTTAGATAGTTTTCTTTTACTTTGAAGGCAGTTTTATATTGGAAAATGAGAGTGCATAAATCAGGTGTGTTGAATCTTCTAGTTTAGTCCAGCTCTGAGCTTAGTGAGGGCAATTATCTAGCACCAGATAAAACAGAATCGTGTCTATCTGAAGGTCTGCAGAAACGTATGAAATCTTTAAGTAAATATAGATCAGGTTGGAAAGGCAGGACTGAACCACCTCTCATGACCAGGACTCTGGGCCCAGCCCTATGTAATGTGTACAGTTGTAGCCAAGCTCTTATATTCATTTAATCTAAGTTGTTACTTGGGGTCTCAGAAGACCCTGGGAATGTTGAGGTTTCACCATAATTTTGTTTATCTGAATTCTAATGTAATGCAACTACTTACATAATATGATTTTTTAGTCCCAAGTATTTCCCTCACACACTGCCTGCATTTGCTCTCCACTTAGATCTGTTTTTGTGCAGATTACAAATTAATGTCTGATTGCCAGGAGGAAAGAGTGATTATGAAATCCACAGTTATCAATATTTTAAACAAATAAATAAAAACAGCTGGGAAAAGTCAACAGGATCTCTAAGTCAATAGTACAATGTCTCTTGAAAAGTATGGGCAGAATGCTTTCCCATTGAGATGTGGTAATGGTATTTATATCAACACTCAGCAACTAGGAAGGAGAACACTAAATGAAAATAGTCTTTTATGGTGATTTTCTTTTGGCAGGAAGAAAATGAATGAGTATGACTTTTCTTGTGAGTCAGTGATGAATGTTTTCCATGTATGCCACTGCTGAGCTTCCTGTAGGTCATAACAGATACAAGTGGGAGGAAAGGATAGTTATCTGGGAGAAGATCACAGTACTGAAAAAAAAAATCCTCAATTCCATTTCATCATTTCAGCGAACCAAGAGAATTCTATTTAAAACTTAAAGATACTTTCTGAGATTTTCACACTGAACTGCTATTCACCCCCCACCAGAGCAATTAGGTCATATTTGTATGCATTTTATTTTGCAGAAAAATGCTCATTCATCAGCTCTGTCCCTGAGTTCTATTAATCTGCATGCATATGCTCTTTAATAGATTAAAAAAATAATTCTTATGAAAATGATTAGACAGAGTGCTCCTATATACACAGCTTTCCACTTAATAATACATTTGTAGAGATCTGCTGCAGCCGTAACCATTTAAACAGTTTAGATCACTGGCCATATGGACATGTTATTAAGTGGTTAAGGTTTTTAAAAGCTTATGATTTACTGAGTTGTCACATCATAGTTTAAAAGAGCCAATCAGGAAACTCTCTTCCGTAGCTGAGAATTATTTTTCTTTTGCTTCCCCTTTCTGCTCTAGTTAGGGCTAATTTTAGTTCTATGCAAAATAAGCAGTGCCCTGGCCTCTTGGAATAGCAAACAAATTCTGTTAACAGGTGCCCATAGAACTGATGACCACTTGGCCAGTGCTTGAGTAGTGTGCACTGCCAAACAGTTTATACCCACTTTATTTCTCAACAACTGGACACAGACAGCCTTGCAAGGGAACAGCAGTGGTGGATGAGGTTATAGGTCTTGATAAAGGAAGGAGTGGTTCGTACCGTTGTCAGAACTCAGCCTGCTCTTGAGCCTCACCTTGTGCCAGACTCGTCTAGGCATTCTCCTCCCTTGCCCAGGTCTCCTTCCTCCCACTTTCTTCTGCCTCCCTCCCTCCCTCTTGTTTGGGCACACAGCAGTGGAAGGACACAATAGGGAAGGACTACTGGGAATGGAAGGAAGGTGGGCACACACTGATGCAGGAAGCATGTGGTCTTTCCATCTCCCTCTCATTTCCAACAGCCCTCCAAAATCTTCCTCATCTTCCAAGACCAATTCTCTCCTCACTTGACTTTCCCCCAAAACATCTTTGTTGATTCTCAGTCCTTACTCCTAAGCAGCTGGGAACATCTCTTTTGCTGCAGCAATTTTGACTTTTCTGATTCCAAGAATGAGAATCATGCAAACCATTTTGTCCTCATCCTCAGAAAAAACAAATTTACACTGTCTCTTCTACTGAGGACCCTGAGCCTGCCCTGATTAAGAAAAAGTGAAGTTTTCAAAGTTTTTCTAAATGAGAAAAAAAGAGAAGCAAAGAATGTGTCAATGAGATGAAACAATGGTCAGAGGAATATGGGAAAGCAACACTCAAGTTTCTGGAGTCGATTTCTTTCTAGCTGTGACCCAAAAATCCATCTCAGGTTTTGACACTCTTACAATATGAAGTTTTGAGTGAACAGATATTACTTAGATAAATGTTCTATTTCTAGTAAACCTGAAAGGAAATTTCAATATACTCCAAGTGGAGTGTAACTGTAGAGATTCTACCTAGCTTTCAAATGAATGTTTTACTTTTCTTTGCTTTTTAAGAGCAGCCAGTCTATGCTATATGCTCTTTCAACTATATTTCAAATATCATTTTTTATTAATGTCACTGTGATGACTTGCTTTCCTGACTCTATGTAGGAAATAGGATTTTTTAAATCTCCTTTCTCTCCAAGCCTGCTTGTCATCCTGAGTTCCAACTAGAAAGAAAAAAAATCTTAATCTGGCTAGTTGTCTGATAGTATTTGGCTTCTTCTAGATTAGGGTGGGGTTTGTGTCTTTAATAAAAGGAAGATATTTTAAGAGTAACTCAATGCTGACTACCAATATGAAAAAACTTCTAATGTTGCTGACTATTATTTCAGATAAGACATATTTTGATCCACTCAGCAATGTAAAAACATATTTGTGGCAAAGAAATATTTAACCCAACTAACACCAGCAGAGAGAAGAAAATTCAAGAACTCAAAAACCTAGGAAAAAATCTTCAAAGTATATAGGCATTTCTCTTATAGTCTGAAACCAATATATAAGCAAAAATTTTCACTTTGAACAGCTGTAGAGGTACAGATGAGACTAATTTTCATTCAACAGCTTTCATCTGTTAATAGTATAGAGGAAATTTTAAACATTGTCACATTGAGAACTGGATTCTTAGTTTTATTTTCTTTTTAATCACATTTTGCTTGACTCAGACTCCTGAAACTCATAATTCTGGTTTACATGTTCAAAGGGGGAAAGGAATAGGTGCTACAATTTGAAAAGAGAACCTGAAAACTGAAAATGAAATTTCAAAAACTGTACTATATTAGGAACTGGAAGGAAAGCATCAGTTTAAAAGCCATATAATGAAATGACTGAATGTATCTACAAGACAAATATAAAACTGAAATTTAAAAGTACTTCTTCTTTAACACAGTGTCTGTATGCCTCAGTCGTAAACTGGGGCATTGGGATTAGCATGAAACACTAACCAAACACAGGAGATACTTCATATATCAAAGATATGACAAATATTCCAGCAAGAGGGAGTTTCTTTGTTAGGAACATCTTCTAAGTGCATAGGCAGGAACAGGTTTGTTGAAAAAAAGAAAGGTATAATAATGCATTAGCTCAAATAGGACAGTCAGAGAATGTAAACCTTTTCAGTCGTGCAAGTCCTTCTTCAGGTCACACAATTTGAAGTACCATAGATATTTCATTATTATGTCAAAGACAGTTTTGCAAATATTTAGAATCAAAGTAAATGAGGTCAGTATTTTGTGGAAAAGACCAGTCAATTATCCTATAATTAAAGCCTGCATAATAATGCATTACACCATAGAATGTAATTCACATTCAGTGTGCAGCTGTACAACTGGTATTTCCTAACACTAGAATAATAGAGACTGCAATCTCAGTAATTGTAGCACTGACTTGAAAATCTTGAAGATACAGAAGATGTAAAAGGCTTTCTCCCCAGAAAGGGTTGTTGGTTTGTTTTTTCTTTGATAAGCATAATGACATTATGTTTCTCATCTTCATTCAAAACCATGGTAAGCAATTCAGTTTTGTACCTTGAATTGTTAAAAGTTTTGCAAGACTGCCATACATGGATAAGACTAATATAGACACACCTTTTAAACTCATACTCTTCTTGTTTCTCCTGGCCTGCAACTTCTTACTTTATTGCGTCTACCGTGCATTCTGCCCCAAGGAGGAAGTATGCTCACACCCTGCATTAATTACCTTTGCAGAGCAGAAAAACACATGCCCATAAAAGAGTAAACTGGCCCTCTCTGAACTACAGAAACAGATTGTGGATGATTGATTTATCAACCAACCAAGTATTTACATGCCTTCAGCTGTATCTTGCATACAGGTGAGTATGGTTCATTTGCTACAGTGTCTTGGCATCAGCAAGATACTGATATAGATGGCAGTATTATTCATGCTTAAATCCTTCTATTTGATGAAAGCAGAAGTTGCTAGTTATATTCTACTTTAAAAGCTTCAAAAGGTAGTAAATTATCTAAAATATCAGGCAAGAAGTCAGCTGGTTTACATACATATATAATGACAGTCTTTTAGAAAATCTCTATGTTTAAAATATTAAAACACGGTTTTAACCAGACCCTGTTCCACATGACCAGCAAAATCAAAAGATTTCAAATGTGTCCCAAAAGATGACACTGGCTAGTGAAATATCCAAGTCAGCAGAAAACCCAAGTTTTCTGGGTGCTTCTTGTAATTTCAGTGGTGTGTCCTTAAGATTTCTTCCAGTGAAAAAGGGAATTATTAAATAATGTAACATTATCCTATGATTAATAAATAGAGGTAATGGCCTTAATTCAGTTTCAGCTGTACACCAGAGGCACTTACCCACATCAATGTTTCTCAATATAAAGTATTGCTAACTGGAGAGGTGAGTAAATCAATTATTGCTTATGACTGTGGTTTTATGAGGCTACAAACAGTGGATCTGAGTCAATCAAACTCAGATTTGTAATCAAAGGAATAAACTGTTTATGCCATTAGGCATGAATTGTTGCTTCATTAATTATTAGCTAGCCTCTATGTCCAAGAATGGTGACAGAAGAATATCCCATGCACATATCTTCATGCAACTTACACCAAAGCTGGAGTATTTTCATTAAAATAACATTTGTTGTCATTCATTAGGGCTTTTTTCCAAGTTCCATTTGTACTTATATACTCATCGTGCCTCTTCTTGTTTTTGTAACTCAGCAATGCACAGTGATTTCTAAATACTGATTGCTTTTTTGAGGCCTGGATTGTTGGCTCCTTCCCTTACAGTGCTCTGAGCAAAATCAACATTTTTCTCATTCATTCTACTTCTTTGCTTTTCAGGGGCAGAGCTATCACTGAAGATGATTTGCAGTTTTGGTAGCACATCTAACCACAAGATAGATCAACACAGCTCTGCAAGCAAAAGCTGTCTTGCATGAATTTTAAGCATACAGCTTGAGGAAAGCAACCACACTTCTGTGCATGTAAAGTTTATAGGTAGTCATCTGCATTGCCTTAGAAACTGAGCAATGTTTTGTGCCAAAGGTACAAGACTGTGCATTTGCTAAATAAACATTTGTTGGATTTAGAAAAAGTAGGTGTGTATTTTTCAGTTCAAATAGAGGCATGTAAAAAAAAGAGCTATGTGTAGTTACATTTAAATCGTCTGGCATTGTAAGATACGAAATTGTAGCAGAAAACACCTGGATGCTTTGTGTAATTGTTCTCTATCTTCATAAACAGAATCTTCATTTGGAATTGTATTGCATATCATTTCTCTAAGCATATTGGGGCTTGTTATTGCAGGTTTTAAGTTGTATGGATACAACAAGCAAACTTGCAATAGAAAACAAGAATGAGATGTGGATTTCTCTCCCTTCTTGTAACAGCTCTATCATGACAGTAGAAGAAATGACACTGGAAGCTCATTTGGGCACTCTTAAAATATCGCCAAGAATTCATCAGTTATGATGTTCTGTTGATATTCTATTAGTTCCTTATGATTGTCCCTTGCAAATGTGCTTTCATGCAACTGACATTTTTTAAAAAGACATGAAATATTTACATACCTTTACCTTCAAGCAGCTCTGAAGACTGGCTTACCTTCATGATCTTACCCTCAAGAAACTTAGTTTCTGGGCAAGGGCCTCTTCAAATCTCTGTGCCAAAATATGAGATCATAAATTTATGATCAACCTGATTTATCAAAGTAATAATAATAGCTTCCAACTGGAATCAATAAGAGCCATGAGTTACTATAATGTTTTGAGACACCCCAAAAGTTAAATCTAGGTAGCTGACCAACTACTAACCCAGGTTTTCTAGAAATCTCAAAAATCCCAGAATGACAATGGTTGAGGTTGGAAAGAACGACTGGAGGTCATCTGGTCCAACCCCTTCCTGCTCAAGGATGGTCACCTAGAGCAGGTTTCCCAGGACTATGACCAGTTGTGTTTTGAATATCTTCAAGGATGGAGACTACACAGCTCATCATCTGTGCCAGTTCCCAGTTACCTTCACAGTAAAAAATGTTTTTCCTTTAAGAAAAATAGGAACAATTAGCAAGTGGTGATGAGGAGAAGTGGCAGCTAGGAGTGATAGCCCTCAGGTTCTCTGTGATCCCTTCTTAACAATTGCCATAGTGAGACACTGTAAAGTTTAGTTTTCATTTTTATGGCAATAGAAGTGTGTCAAGTCCTGGAGCAATGTAAAAGTAATGAAAAAAATAATAGTGGAATAACAGGAAACCCATTGCCTGAAGTCACAAACACCTGATGAATGACTCAATGACAACATGTGCACGAATACTGTTTGTTCCTGTTCTAAATGTCGGAAGCCACATCCCTATCAAACCTTAGCCATGGAAACTCTGCTGCTGCTTCCTAATGTAAGGGGTTTTATCATATATGTGACACTGGAAAAGTGATTACAGAGAGGGCAAAAAAGGCAATAGGAATGATAGTAAAAGATACCATCCTCAAAATGTTTGACCTTCAGGGTACTTCATCCCAACCAGGAAAACATTGAACCTGATGGAGAATGGTAAGGCCAGTTGTGGTTGCTAGAGAAGTTTCCAGTGGTTTCTTTTGTCAAGGCAATTTGTTTTATTCCCACTCTCAGAAATCTTTTCCCATATGTTTATCTAACACATCACATCCAACAAACATATTTTCATTCCTATAGAAACTCTCAGTTTGGCTTTCCAATACAGCTAGTGGAAAAGTAAACAAGCAGACATTCCTTTCGCCTAGTCCTGTCTGCAGTGGCAATGGCCAAATCTTTTGTGACTGAAGGTTTGTCTTGCCTCCCAGTCTGAACCAACAATTACCACTGATCATACCAAAAAAGGACAACAGACTAGGCTGACTTTTACCTTTGTCCTCTTATCATCTACAATGGTTGACAACTTAATTTGGGTTTGCCATAAGTAAAAAGAGCTAACTATTGGCAAGTGTCCTGAGATGACTCCACCAGCTCCACAGCTTCATAAATTTGTCAGTTCAGTTTCAGTTATTTATTTGTGGAGCTTCAATGAAGATCAACCACAGAATGTACATGTCAGCTTTTTCAGGTGTGGAGGTGTCCTCTCGTGGTAAGTAGCTTTTAAGTTTATTACATTTAAGGTAATAATATCATTACTATGGTAATGATACAATATGTGTCACTTTTGGGAATAAGAAATTACACATAATTTCTATTTGCTTCAGTCCTGTTTCTATAGTAACAAGACTAGTAATTCTCATTAATGACTAGGTTGTTAGCATTGTTATTTTTGGTAATTCCAGGTTATTAATGTCTTTAGTTTTTCTGCATTTTATTGATGACTTAATCTGAGTGGCTGCTAAATGAAGAAATAGGTCCACTTTACTAAAACTATCTTTCACAAAAATCAGAGAGCATCCTTTGAAGCTAGTTTTAAAATTAGTGCAGAGAGAATAAAACCATTAAATTGTTTAGACCAGAGGCAAAATTCAGACTGGCTGGTAAACACAATTATTAACACAAACAACACAACTCTGATGAAAGTGCTGACATTATCATTTAACGTTTCACTTTGCCAAGTTCATCTTTCCACTAGAAAAGATATTTTCCCCCCTAGACTAACATTGCTATAAGCACAGCAAAGCAGTTTCAGGCAGAGTGGTTATCATGAGCTCATTTACCATTGGGATTCAAGGTTAAAGGTTGTGCCTAGATGCCACAAGGTCATTATTATCTCATGTTGGTATCTATATTGAGCTATATTCTGTTACATTTTATTGACCTCAAGGAAAAACAGCAGGCTAAATGCCCATGTGCTAAATAATTACAAATATAATCTTCTAATTATATTTCATGCATGCATGCCCATACCTTTACCCACTGACTGTTCATTTGCGTAGTCACATGCTAGAGTGTCTGCAGAACCCGGCATAGTTTATCTTGCTTGTTCTAACTCAGTTTCTTTAAGAAGGCCTTACAAATAGAATGTCTTGAAAATGCTTTGATAGTACAGTTTATAATGTCTTTTATGAGGTGCTATTAAAATACATAGTGACATTTCGCAATCATTTGGTAAATATTAATAAAGCATTTATAGCCTACTTCAATCTAGAATGCTACCATTACCTTCTTAGCCAATACTAACCAGTAGAAGTCAGTGATCTACTTCTGCAGTTGGTGATTAATTTATTATGAGTTTTGGATTTAAAAACCCGCATTACAGCTGGACTTTGGGAGAAAGACAGGTGACTTTGAAGAAAATGAAAGAACAAGTGATTATTCTGTTATTATTCCTAATCTTAAGAAATTTACCTGGACTGGATCTGTGACCAAGATATACAAAATGTTAGACTGTATTTTACATCTGTGAAGATGAAAACTGGTTAATTCTCCTGCAATGACGCAGGCAAAAACCACAGTGTGCACCATGTGAATTTTCTTTCAAGGTGCTTCTGTAACTGGGTTATATAGCATATCGTACTTTTGCTCATACTCTTTAGTACCAGAGCTGCAACGTACACTTTTGTGCAAACTTTTGATAATATCTGCCGGTTCTGATATTTATATTTACATACACAAGGAAAAAAAATCTTCTCTCAATACCTACTACATGAAGAAATCCACTTAATTGCTTCCATACATTACAAATCAACTAAGAGCTTATTTTTACTGCAGGCTACTGTACCAAATTTATGGGGCTGAAAAGGATAATTCATCTCAATTAATCATTTCCTATTCTAAATATTATTCATGTTAAACATCTTTTCTTCTTGTATTAAAATATATGTTTTAATATTTAAAATTACTATTTAAAATAATGCTTTAAACTCCTGTGAATGGATTCTTAGGCCTTCTGTCCTTCTTTTGGACAGTGAGGACAAACTAGTCAACTCACCCTACTAGTCAACTCACCCTACCTAGAAAGAGGGGCTGTTGGAGACAGAAAAGATTGTGGCAGAATGCACAATGCCAGTTGCCAAATGGCACTGTGGGTCAACAGCCATCTAGCATATATTAAAGCAGTGTGTAGGCTGCTGCAGTCTATGCCAAGACCAATGAATAACTCTTGCTTGGATGAGGATGCCTGTCTCATTTGCAGCAATTTTCAACCTCCTGTGCTTATGGCTTCCTATCAAAGAATGTAGTAGGTATTCAGGCTCTTTACCGTAAAAAGATGATCAGCTTCAAGGAATCATTTAAGAGATGGATCTGTGAAAACTGAAATTAAACCAAAGATCAGTATTACTTTTATCAGCTATAAATTTTTACATACAAAATCAGATAATATAAGGCTAATGAAAAATATTCTTTTGCTTGGAAATACCTAATGTTTTAGTGGAAAATTCCTTCAGATACATTTTTTCCTGTAGTATATAAGAAATTTCAAATCTCATTTTGGCAAATTTTAAGCATCCAATGCTGAAGAATATGATGGGAATATTCAGCACTAGCAGCTTCCCTTTCATTTAGCTGAGGAAATGAACATTAGTGCTAGTCAGACATTTTCCGACAAGACAGATTCTAACCAGGTTTTGTCAAAACTGAGACTTTTGGTAGGAGGCTTTGCAGCAAGATGGAAGTTCTGATCAAAACTGGAGACAGAGTCTGATCTTAAAAGAGGCCACTGATTACAGAGGTTTAAGGAAAATTCACCTTCTTTATTAGCACCACCAAATGCACTGTACTTGTTTGAAATTTTCAGGAGATGGACAACTTGGTGAGAGCGGTAGCTCAAAGTGACTTTTTGATTTCTCTAAACAAATGACTAGTACAAATTTAACAATTTAACTGTACCTCACATAAACAGGATTGGAACCTGTTTCTGATATTTTGGACACTGGACACATTCTGTGTGATACATGCAGCCTCACATTTGCCCAGATTTACTGACATGATCATGAAAAGAGGTGCTATAGTATGCAACCCCCTTGACTGCCTTTACGTTCAGCTGTACCTGTCACTCTAGTGCAGTCACTTACTCCATCCTTAGAACATTTAATGGTGGTGCATAAACAGACACTCATGTTCCTGTCCTGTCGTATTTTGAAATTGAACCCCTTCTGATGGGAACAATATAACCAACAGACTGTCTGATATTCTGTGCCAAATCTGATTAATCTTAAATTTTTAGTTCCTCTGCAGGGTAAGAACCCCTTCCTCTAAAAATAATAGTTTGCCCAAAGATGGAATCAAGTAGAAATTCTTGAAATTTTTTATTTAATTAAAAAAATACTTTATTGCCATCTTCAGTTCTGATTTTTTATCTTATCTGTATTAGTATATAAAATTGAAAATCTTCCGAGTTAGCAAGAGCAACTCAAATAGTGGGAAGAACAATTTTATTTTATTTTTATTCTTTCTCTACAGGTTTTTCTTTAATTGCAATCACCATTACATTCAGTAGTAAAACCTCAAAAACCTCAGCAGTTGCCCTAACAGAAAAAGACATATGCAGATAATATATTATTTTAGTAAATACTGTATATCCTGTATAATTTTCTGGAGTTTTCAGTTGTGTCCTCTGGGGTTTTTTTGATCTTTCAATTAATTTTGCAGTTTAAAATAAAAGGTGGAAAACCTTTCTGTCAAAATATTTTCCATGATAATCTGTTCCTGCCTTACTTCACCAAACACTGTCTTAACACTTTAACCATCTTCCCAGATTCCCTTCAGATATCACAGTATTTTAAATATATCCATATATATATATATGCATTGGCAAAGCAACTAATAGGAATAGACACACGCTACACTATCTACATTTTTGCCCTTCCAATATTTTCTGTGGGGTTTGGATTATGTACTGTTCAAATAATTTCAGTAGCAGTATTACAGCTTTGCAGTGGCTGCTAACTTTAATCTTTGTACTACTGATGTTAAAACATGCTTCATTTTGAATCTAGCCTTTTGTGCTGTGGTTTGAATATTTTAGGGAGGACACTCGGGTATATTTTATGAATACTTGCCAGTATTGTTAGTTTGGTTGCTGTGCCTGATTTCTACACACTCATGTGGATAAAAAGATATATTTAGGACTTTTTTTTATTGGTTAAAAAAAGTGCGAGTGGGGGAGGTATTACGTTCCTTCAAGATGAGCACAGCATTTGCTAATTTTTGGCACACAACATTCATCTCCTAGCATTATGTCACTTGTCAAGCCTTGAGATCTTCCATGGCCAGAACTGACATAATATGTCAAACATTTACAAAACTTCATTTTCCAAGTGCTTATAGAATGAATGATATAGCACCATTCATGTAGTAACAGCAGATAACCTGAAATATCCTACACAGATATGTTTTCCAAACTGTAGGAGCTATTGGAAATCTGTCATGGTAAGTAAATTTTAAAAATGGACTTTCAGTAAATATTCATATTACTTTTCAAAGTTTCTACTGATTTTGGTTTCATAAAGGGATAGAAAAGAATCATAGAATGCTTTGGGTTGGAAAAGACTCTTAGAGGTCATCTAGTCCAACCCCCCTGCAGTGAGCAGGGGCAACTTTAAGAGATCAGGTTGCTCAGAGCACTAATATTGATGGAAAGTGCTGTCCTCTGTTCTTTTTTTTTTTTTTTTCCCCCTCAGTGAACTAGCTATTAGATTTCTGTGTCTATAAGAAACACAATACTGAACATTAGTTGTTTTCATGTGTAGTCAGGTTATATTAGCTACTGACATTGCATCCTATTGCTCTCCTACCTGTACTTGTCTCTATTTTTTTCCTCTTATACAGTGCTGTACCTGATGTGCTTAGCATCTATCTTTCATACTGCACTGTGAAGTCCTGCCAATGCTTGTAGTTAAGTACCATAGTAAGAGAAATTGAGGATAAATTTTGGAATGCTATTTCTGATGTTACGATCTCCTACTATGCATGTAGTTTTATCAGTAAAAAGATTTTAATACATTTCTCCATTTTTTAAATGATTGTTTCTATTTTCTTAAGTATTTTACTATGTATAGAAATAGTAGACTACACAGCGTGAGACAATGTAATTTTTTAATCACATTAATTCTTTTTCTAGTAAGTAATCAGTATTGTAGTAGCTTCATAACGGACAATTTACTTTAAAGCTTGAACCAAGAACTATGCGATTTCATAGCAAAAGCTGTTCTCAGGAAACACAGGGTGTCTGAGTCGGTTTTGTAGAAGGCTGTCTCCAGTCCCTATTTATTGGATACTCTGTTCTTTTTCTATAATGTATTCTTTGTAAAATATAAAGCATTTCAAACTATGGATCTTCTGAATATTTTATTTTATTTCCAAGTGACTTATGAATTGTACTTCATCACCAACTGGTCTTTGACACTAAACACACAACAAGCTGGTTTGTTTCCCTGTCCTGGTTTCCCAAGGAACAGACCCATGGGCCAGCCATGCAGGCAGGCCATGAGTAGCCCTGAGTCAGCTGGGAGATCCAATCAAGGCAGCTGACTCACAGGTGTATCCCATACCACTTAATCATGCTCATTATAAAAGGAGGGAGTTCACTGAGGGTGGAGTTCTTCCTGGGGCTTCTCCCTCTTGGGTTTCTGCTCCTGCTGTTGACCTCAAGGACCAGGCTGAGTAGAACCTTGTACGCTTTATGTCAGTGACTGTATCTGCTTTGCTATTTTCTTAAATCTGTTTCTACTTCAACCCACAGGGTTTCTCCCTTTTCCATGATTCCCCTTCTCAGCTGGAGGGGTGTCGTTGGGTGGTAGAATAACTGCTACAGTTTAGCCCTGAGTGCTGGCCAAATATACACATTCCCATATTCTGGAATATCGCACTATGTTGTGTTCTGTAAATAGATTCTGATCGTGCACTAAATGATATTTATTTCTTTTTATCTACTGACCATATTTTAAAATCACAGGATGAAAGTAAAGTAGGGCCTGAACAGACTTTAAGAAGCCATCTAGTTCACCCACTGTGTAAAACAAGATCAAATATACCTGTGTTATGTCTAACAGTTGTTTGTTGAACCCATTCTTCATGATTTTAAACCTTTTACTACTTATCCTTTTTACAAAGGACATTGTGAACAGATAGTTCTACTCCTGCAGTAACCTTCCAGGTGCTTGTAGCTGGTTTCCTTCCTGAGTGAAGAAATCCCATTCCTTCAATCATGGCCATGTTCCCATGACTTACAGGCATTACTCTTTTTGTTCTCTAGATTGTCTCCAGCAGTGTGAATCTTCAGGTGCTGTCCTTAGCTCTCTGAGGCCATGTTAGTGCTGAGCAGACATATTTTTTTTAAGAAGTCCAAGAGCTCTTATCATTTCGCCTTTTATGTAGATGAACTCCTGGAAGAGAGACTGGCAAGCTAAAAGGAGATTCCAAAATGTGGAGACCTAAGCAGGTACTCTGAGATACCAGTTCTGCACTTAGGATTGGGCTCTGGAACAGATCTGGCATGTCCAGCTGATCTGTGACTAAATCAACTCATCTGCCACTACCCCACACCAGCATGCAGTGCACTAGTTTGAACAAGTGGCTGTAGCATCAGTGTAGTGGAGCTGACTTTGGGCTGCACTGCACAGAGGGGAGGGTTCTTCCAGCTCTAATTCTCATATAGTGTTTCCCCGTGCAGCTGTGTGTCCTAGGGTTTGGCTCCCAAAGAGTACAGTAAAGCATAAATAGCTGACTAGCTTCTTCAGGTGCTAGCTCTTCAGAATTATGCAAAAATAAAATATGATTCATCAGATCACTTACATGGAAAAAGTCAACATGCTGTACTCCACAGTTTTCAATCTGTTCAGGTGAAAACGCAGAGGTAGTGCTATTTACCACTAGGTCAGACAGCTGTAAAAACTCAAATTTAATACTGTGTTAGTGAAAAGATAGTTTAAATTAAGCCTTCACAGAAATAGAAGACCTACTGGGCAAATTCCTGACCCTATTGAGGTCCACAGCGAATCTTGCATGGTGCCGAAATTGCTCATTGATTTGTTATACATTACGCACTTGAGCTGTGCCTATCTACATTGGCACATAAAGATGAATTCATATTCGAGATCACATGGTTAGGTAATATATACCTTTCACATGGAGCATTCGGTGAATATCTGACTGAATGACTTAAGTAATTTTTTCAGAGGACTGTATTCTGCTCTTACAAATGCATCTATTTATAACATTTTTCTTATCATTAATTTCTTACTAGCAGAACATACCCTGTTTGTAAGTTATATTACTGTTGTTGATCTGTTCTTGGTCCCTCCTAAAGTCTTATCGTGCTGAAAAGACAGTAAGTGTGGGCTGTTTGCATAACAGAGGCTGAGGCATTCATTGAGATGTGCTCTGCGTGTATTCTTTTTGTTACTGAACGTGATAATAGAAGTAGAGTGTGTTAAGGAGCCAGTTCTTTCATACAAGACAACCTGTCATACAGAGTGTCCATCTTCAGTGTATGATATTACAACTAATCAAGTGATTAGGCTTCCTGTAATGCTTTGCTTTTTGCCCACAGGTAATTTTGTGCAGCTAGCAATGAGACCACATTGCCTGATATGAAAACATTCTTAAGAACATCTCAGGGACAGAATTCATTACACATCACCAAGACTCTTAGAGCAAATTATAGGTATTTTATGTAGTCCAGGTTACCATGGTAAATATTCTCTTCTTTAATAGACAATAAAAAGAAATAGAGAAACAAATACATGCAAAACTTCTTTTTAAGGAAAGCAGCACTATGTTAAGCAACACTATCTTAAGCTATGAAGTGTGTCAGTGTTTCAAAGTTTTTCAGTAAATAAAACTCAAAACTTAATTCCATTAAAACAAAACAAAATCCTATAGACTTCCTTAAGTATACAAATTCCTCAAGTGCAATGTAGTTGAAATGGCCAAAAGACAGCTATGCTAGGAGCATAGAAGAAAGCATATAATACATTGTACAAGCACTAGCTTGATTCAGCTAACACAGAGGCCAGAAGTTCAGTGTTCACCCTTTAAAATGAAAATTACTGAGTTCCATACTATGGAAGCATGTGGTTCCATACTTTTCCTTTCAATATTGACATTTGCAACTCTTACAATTGACATTTGCTGTCAGGCTAGGAACTCAACAAAGGATCTGAGCATCCTCATTTTGTTTCTTGCAGATGTGTTGCTACTGGCATGAATGAATCTATAAGTCAGCATCTGCCTCACTATGGCACCTGAAGGTAGTGCCACAAACTTGACACAAATGCAATCTCAGAACTGGATATTAATCTTGCAGTTCAGACTGAACATATTACAGATCCAGAAAAAAAAGTGAAAGCAACACTAAAACTTTTCTTTAAAAAAGAGTTACTCTGCTTCAGCCCACACTGACGTGGATCTGTTTCTCAGCCCAAAGTTTGAAAGGATTGACTGGCATACTGGAAGGTGGAACTTTTTTTCTCTCTCTTTTCTGTGCAGAATAAGAGATAAATGCTGCCGACCTTATTCATTTCCAGTAAAGCAAGGAGCTTAAATATGTGCAAAAAGAAACCATTCCATGTGCGCCTTTCTCTACTGCCCAGATGTACAATGGGGCTGTTCCTTACCATTTTGTTGAAGACAATGTCCTTGGAGACATTACTGGAGTAGAGGGTAGCCTGCAATCCAAACATGCTCATTACTGCACAAGGTTCTTGCCAACACAATCTCTCTTGATCAGTGAGGTAACAGGAAGCGTCTTCCAAATAAAAGTATGTTTTCAGAGCATAGCATCTAAATGTTTCAGGAAATAGCACCAGCTACTAAGGATTTTGCACTAGTATTAGCCAGTATTACCAGCTTCTGGTACAGGCAAGCACAGCACACTTCAGGGATAGCATTAATTGCATTCACTTCAGGAAAGCATCACTTTTTTTTGTGTCAGTATTTGCTATCTTTGAGTAAAATGCAGAACAAAAGCCCCTATTGTGGTTTCCTACAATCCATCACTCAAATATGCCTGGAAATTTTTCATGTTTATTACATTGCTTACATAAGTGTCTAATTTGTGTATTTTTATTATGAATCCACTTAAGGCTTCTTCTGTAATTGCATATGACTAATAATCTTTTTTTTTTTTTTTTTTTTTTCCCTGTTAAGTGCTCTGGAGAGCTGTTTTGTAGTGCTGGCAGAAACAATTCTTAGTCCATGAACATAGTTGGACTTCAGCAGTGGATATAGCAATACCATTAGAGTTTGCAAAAACAGTGCCTTATTTTGGTTTTGTGTCCTTTTAGTTGGAAAATGTAAATTGACTATCCTCATTACGATTGTATTCAAGTCTATGTTAATGAGGTGCTAATGTCTCTGGTTGGTAAGAACATTCCAGAGAGTGTATTTTCATGTATTTGATGGAAACAAGGAAAAGCTATTGCTGTGATTTTTATTACATTGTATGATCTAAAAATATTTTTTAATTTGTCATCTTCAAGCAAGACATTTTTGATCTTAATCAGTTTACTTTCACTGCATTCCCTGGGTTTAAAAAAAAAGGAGGGGTTATCAGCCAATCCAGAGAATATCATGAATTGTTGCAGTCTCTTAAGTCTTTCACAGTAAACTTAAAGTCTAAACAATAAAAACAGATAAATAGAGGAAATGTCAAACTGAATTCTGGGTAATGATCAGATCAGCATGCTTTTATACAATTTCCATCACTTTGAATTTTAAATCACCTTTTAAAGGGCACTAAAGCATTCTTGCAAATTAGTCTGCACTCCAATTAATGCACCCAACATGACAATAAGACCAGTTTCAGCTTGGCTAAGCAGACCAGTCAACCAGGAGGATGTGACTTGAGGACTTGGAGAGCCTATGCCTCCACCTTTTTTTCCTCTCTCTTCACAGCAGCTTAGGTCCAATTAGGCCAGTTAATCTGCCTAAAACCATTGGAAAGGAAGGATTTCTCTAATAAAGATGAAGCATAGTCTGAGAGGACATACAAATTAAGTCTACTCTTTTTACAAGACTGAAAATTCCAAGATTTCCCTCAGCCATATATCTTAAAGAGGTACTACTTCTGGTTGAGACCAACTATTTTTCTCCACGGGGATTTTAGCTATAAGAGATCTTTCTATGACATTTGTTAACATGTAAAGGATATCTCTTTTGTCTATTTATTTTTCATACTGTGCTCATTTTTGACATCCATTAAATTTTATAAGACTAGACTGCAAGCAGTAGTGATGAGAAATGCCAGGTCGTGTTACAAGAAAATGTTCATAAATAGAAATGACTTGGTGTTTTTCAATCAAGAAGTAAATAATACTTGTATGAATATATAGGTATCTGAGTAGCCTAATCTGCAGTTTTGGAAAAGAAAATTGAAGTGGCCTGAAAAACAAATTATAAATATGTACTCATATATGAAACACATTTTAACAAGTTGAAACATACAATTCTTGCAGAATGCATAAACCATTTTACACAATATTTAGCTTGCTCACTTCAAAAAAAAGAAAAAGTAAACAGTCTCAGTTCTCTTTATCCTTATCACTGGTGCATGGGAACTACATTGTATACTCACAGCACACTTTGAGAACTTTCTCATTTCTATTCTGCTTCACTTATGTTATTTGACTCAATTTTCTATGTAAAAATCTAAGATGTTTTATTTCAACAAGAAAACATTGCAAACGAGAAACATTCAGTCAGATGCAAAAGAATAAATATTGGTTTTGGAATTGCTTCTATTTCCCCTTAGAGAACTCATGCTTCTCTTGACTGCTTCTGATTTTTAATATCTTGAACCAGGATTTGGGGAGTGGGGGAGAAGATTTAGTGCCTCTAGTTCACCAATAGCATTTGATACATTGAAGCCAAAGATACTAATTTGAGTTCCTGTGGCAAAATGTTAGACTGCTCAGACATGATTGGCAGGATTACAAAAGAAAAAATATAGAAAAGGCCAGAAACTTTTTTGAAAATTAAAAAAGTGATACAGAAATTTAATGATACTGAAGATAACTTTGTTCTCTACAACTAGAGTAAAAATTTTCCTATTTACTGTGGCAACAAATGGTTTTGCTGCTTTTTCACAAGCCCTTTTGGTTAAGAAATTTCTAATCACTTTCCTTGATCTTCTTGGCTCTGACATAAATTTTGTTCAGAAACCTGAAAAAATTTCTTATTTTTCATTGTCAACACTCTAAGGAAAAAATTATGTTCAAAATAAACCTGCAGATTTTCCTACTCTTTCATTTGTCTGAGCACGTTAGCATTTTAACAAATACGTCGGTTGGCTGATCAGTTGGCCAGCCAATGTCTTCACCACAGTTCAGCCACAGCCCTACTCCTGTGTTGAGAAGCCAGTTTCTCCAGGTACTGTCTGAAGCTAGTGGTATACTCAGTTGCCCCAAAACAGGTTCTCTCATTTGGATCTAAGCCTAGTATAAATACTTTAACTGAAGGGGTAGATCAATGACATCGGTAAACTATTTTTTATCAAGCAAGCTGCACTTTGGCAACAGCTTCCTTCATCTGAGGTAGCCTCAGTACCGCTGATAAGAGAGGTTAGTGTAGTCCTGTTGATTTACATAATGCTTTATACCTGAAGAAACTAAATTCTAAAAAAATGCCAAGACAGACCAGACCCTATAATATTCCACATACCTCGATGTACCAAAGGGCACTGACTGTTTTTCCTGGTTTGAACTAGAACAGAACCAATTTTCCTTTCAGTAATTTTACTTTTCATTTAAGCCTCTTATAAGTGACTGCACTTTCTGAAGATAACGTGACATTGCTAAGCCCTGGGATTCCCCATCCCTGTGTGCCAGCTATGCCAGTTTTGTTTCTTCATTCACTGATTCGAGTGTGCTCCCATTTTTTTTACTCTACTTTTGTTTCATACCTTATTCAACTAACATCTTGCTTTGAAATAATGGCTGAGCAGCCACAAAGAGGCATGAAGGTTGCACATGAGAGAAGTATTGACTAAGTGGGACCAATCAGTAGTTTTAATTTGATTTTGTCATTTAAATGACATTTAAATAAATGCCTTTTATCTAGGCATTCAAATATGCTTTAATTTGCCACACCTTTTGCAATCTGCAAGAGAGATCAATAGTATTCTCCAGCTGGGGAGAAAGGATGATAAGTATGAACAGGAGTGTGATATTATAGAATAAACTCTCAATTCAACAAAAAATATTTCAGTAGCCGTTTGAAGCTCAGTAATCTTTTATGCTTTGCAGAAAGTATTTCTACGTTCTTAGTAATGCCCTGTATGTCATTAATCCCTAGACTGCCAAAACATTATTTTTCAGTTTTTCACTTCCTCCTTCTTTAAGCAATTCTACTTCTACAGGACCTCATGAGAAGTAGCATGCTACTCATTAGGGTAGGAACGTTACAGTTTAAACCTAAGAGTTAATCTTCAAATTATCTATTGTTTGTTTGTCTTGCATTCTCTAACAATTCTTCTATAAAAACTGATCTTCCTTCCTCAGGTTTTATATAAAAAGGGGGAAAAAAAAAAGTGAAAAGGATGATATAGCTGGCACTATATTATTGCTATCAGTTATCAGTTACACTGGTCTTTGTTTCCTTATTCAGAGTCAGAGATATAACAATGTTGAATAAAATCATGCATTAGTCTATCACAAACAGGAAAGGAATAATTAAAATAAGCAAAGGCCAAGTTGCCAGAACACTTCATGGATGATTGGGGAAATGAGATATACATGCGCAGTTCCAGAATCTGAGCAAAGCACCTACTGTACAACACATGATGGTGTACCAGAAAATTTGCTTTACAAATGAATGGAAGGACATGAAAGAAAAACTTAGCAACTGCCACACATATACCTAATTACAAATAGGAACTATTGCATGAAATGAAATTAAACTTTTGAATAGATCAAAGCATTCTTCTGCAATAAAAAGGAAATATTCTACTGTGCATTTAAATAGCATAACTGAATTGCACTAGGGAATAGCATGCATATTGTAAGACAAAATTGAAATAATACAAGAGGTGTTATAAGGTTTGCCTTGTGCATCAGCTAACACAAGCATGATGCACAAATGCAATTATCCAGCTCAACTAATAAAGAAAATAAACTGCATGACAAAAAAGTGCCAAATATCTAAAAACTTGAAGTAATAACGGACGTCTAATATTTTGCATATGTGCTAAGTTCTGTGTACATTTATGAATAAAATTACTGCCATCAAGTGCCAGTTCCCACTCAGGAAGAGGCTGCTACATTTTCCTGAGCATTCTTTCTGCAGCGTTTCGTGTTAGAGAGCTCAGTGGTCTGGGCACAAGACTCCGAGCTGGGAGATGACTCCTTCTAGTTCAGGCTAAGCTACTGGTTTGCTCAGCACTGTAGACAAACCATATGGCCTCTCTGTTTTTCAGTTGGTCATGGTGGAAAATTTTGGAAAGCAAGAGAACAAATCAGCTCAGAGCTCCAGTTAAAAATCAAAGGTAACAGTTGAACAAAGAGTTGCTGAATATGTCTATTTTATCTTTATTTAAAAGAAGATAATACTGTTAAAGAGTACTTTCTTTGAAAACATCTCACAGATTTTGATAAAATAGCATTTAGTATAGTAATTTATGAAGTGCAGGAGTGCCAGATGCAAAGAAGACAGGATGACACAAGTTACATGCTTACAGAACTGCTCTGAACATTCATTGTGCTGATTCAAACTGATAGGGGGAAAAATCCTAAAAGTCTGAGAAAACCCACACCAGAAAGGCTTGTATTACAGCCTATGGGAAGGTTTAAAAGAAAGAACTGTGCAAAAGTCAAATCTATAAGCAAGAGAGTGATAACATAATACACATTTAAGCTGGAAGAGAATGTTGATGTGTTTGCATGTAAATAAAAAGGGTTTATACTGTTGACATTCTATCATATGTATATTCGTTAAATTACATGCTCCTGTAGATTTATAAAGTGATGAAATTCTGAATAACCCACTACAAACAGATTAGTAATGTTTGAAAAAAAATCCCACTCTAAACAGCGTTTTTCATTTTTAACCCAAATAAACTTACATTTCAGGTGGCCACATCAGTACTGAAAGAGTATTTGGTTATGAGATTAGGAAATTACAGTAACTGCTATATCATAATGGAGTGAGATAAAATAATAAATAATTTTGGTTTAAAGTGAAAAATACTTTGCAAGTAATTATTCTCAGCTTGTAAATGGTGTCTCTCTATAACCAACCAAGCATATAACAAGAAGATGAGGACAAGGCTTATTTTCACTTCATTTCACTTCTTTGTAATTGACAAGCTCTCACTGGGTGTCAACTTTAAAAGATGACAAATCCTAAATCTTATAGGACTCAATTCAACAGTTCACCTCTCTAAACTGTTTGCAAATTAATCTACATTTTCAAATGAATCAGGCATGAAATATAAGATGACATCTATATTACAAAAATATTAATTTTCCTGTCTTTTTTTCAGCATCCAAAGTAGCTTTAACGTATTCAGTTTGTTAAGGAAATGCATAGAAATATATAAATGCACAATATTTCTTATTTCACAAGTTTACCCTTTTGTTTTCCTGTTTTATTTCAGTATGCATTAGTTTCCTTATTCAAAAATATACCTATTTTGTATTTGATATAGTGTGGTATTTACACTTCAACTTCTTCAAATGACATAAACCAAAACACATGAAAGATGTCATGATGAAAAGGCAAAACAAACAAACAAACAAACAAACATTTGGAGTTACATTTTCCTGTTCTCCCAAAATGTTTGTCTATTTCCCATCATGACCCTTATTCAAATTTGATATTGGAACTGCTCCAAACGTGGGCTGATTCTGAGAAAAACAAAAGCATTAAACAAGTGAGAATAAGAACATAGCCCTCTCTTTTCTAGCTGTGTTCTTTCTGTGGCACATTTGGCCTCTTAAACCATTGTCACGGCACAACATTGTCTCTTAACTAACAGAAAACCCAAAAATGAAAACTTCTCCTTAAGAGTAGAGTAGTTTTTGTTTCTACTTATAAAAGTTAAATGCAAATAAGGATTTTCAGTCAAGATGGAGTGCAGTTGCAGAGCTGCTTAGGACTAGACGATATCCAAATTATGCATCTCTGCAAGTAGATCAAAAATTAGCTCAGGCCTCTCTTGGAGAGTTGATACACCACCATTGTGCATCTGACCTTCACAAGTGCTTCTGCATTCTTGATCCACTGCATTTCTGTTCAAAACAGGAACTGTGCCTGTTGTATTGTTTCTTCAGTTGCAAAGGACAGGACTGTTTCTGTTTCTTACTTAGGGATCACCTTTCTGAACAGTATTCTCTGCCTCTGTTTACTGAACTAAGTGATAAAAATCAGACCACCATTTTGAGCTAGAACATAAGCTTTTAAATTATAAAACCAATAAAATGAATTAATTCATTTAAAGGATATGTTGCGAAACCTTTTTTTTGTTTTTGTTCTTAAATTTTAAAACAGGACGGGAAACAAATTTTGTAAAAGAATTTTGAAAACTATTCCAAAATGCCTATCAAAAAAAACCCAAAATAGCTTATCAGTTAAGATTTTGGTCTTCTCATTAGATGCTTTTCTTTTTTTCCCCCATGGCTATTCCACACCAGAAATCTATGCTTCCACTTTTCACAAAGGAATATTTTTGTCTATGCACTTATCATCTAAAAACTAAAAGGCATATTGCAACTTCATACAGCATTCTGGAAAGGAAGAATATATGATTGAATTGAAAGATCCCATAATGTATATTGTTTGATTATTAACTCAGGTTTTCCACATTTATCCGCTCCAACTACAAATTGTGTCTCAAAAATAGCTTCACTAACTTTTTTGCATCTGAGACGTGTTATAATTGTTACCTGTTTTATAAATACTCTAGCTGCTTCCCTTAGTAAATGGAAAGTGATGAAAGGCAAACATTGATATGCGAAATAGAATGTGAACGCATCTAGAGAAATGACTGTACAGAAAGATGAAGTCGAGTGTCCTTTACACATCTATTTCTATTCTCTATTAAGCAGAACAAGAAGGTATCGAGCACGGGACTGCTTAATATTTAATAATTAAATCTGATTTAGGCAGGAATAAACCCTCAATTGTGTCCTTTACCACAAAAATGTCTTAGGAGCTTTGTTCCCAGCTGAGATCCATGTCTTAAAATCATCTGTTCCTTCCAGCAACCACTTCCTGTCTGTAACAAAGTTAAGGGCAGATATAGACAGATAAGAGTGATATGTCAGGTGTCTCTGTGCTCATCTTTTCTATGGTGATCTTCCATAAACTAGTCTTCATAGCTTTTTCTCTTTCAAAATATAGGAACAGGTCACTTCTTTTACTCTCCCACTCCACTGCTTTTTCTGTCTCCCCCCTTCACAATCTTTCTGATTCATTCATCCTCTTTCCTAGTGTGAAAAATCCCTACCAAATTCATTTATATCTATCACTTTTGTACATCTTCTCACATGTTTTGCTGTGGTCTGTCAGCAGGATTGAGCCTAAGAGATTTTAGACACATTCTATCAGTCACTTTATCATCGGATGTTTAGTAACCCTGTATCTGGTCTTCTGTGTACCAGTATCAAAAGCCATCTTGATGTCCAAGCAGATTATGTTTGTTGCTTCACCCCTGTCAGCTCTCATTGTCACCTCCTCAAACAAGTTAATAGCATTTGACAAGCATGGCTTCCCCTCTATAAATGTCCTGGTTGTCTTTGACCAGCCTGCACCTGTCCAAGTGTTCTCCTATTTTGTCCCTAATCAATGACCCTAGAATTTCTCCCAGTTCCCTTTAGTGTTTATACACTGAAATGTTTAGTTCACTCAGTCTCCAGCTTGAGAATCTTCCTCTGAAAAATCAGGAAACATTATTTCCTCTGAGTATAGCTTCTCTAATATGTGTGTGCATATGTATTTATAGCAATCATTGCCATAACATTCCACAATACAAAAAGTGCTTATTTCATGTGAAAGGGAGAAATATTATACACCAGCTTTCCAGAGAAGGAAGAGAGCACCTCTATAAAGGAGAGAGTGAATCAAATCTTTTATGTCCAAATCACTGAGCTATCCTGTCACTGTAAATCCTTGTCATTTGGATGGAGCGGGGAAAGACAACTTTGAAGATGGTTTCTAATTCCTGGTGCAATAGGTAGTGGATAACTTCTAGCAAGCCAAATTAGCTATTTCATGTCAAAAATGCAACTATTTTAAAATAGTGTCTAATAATGCTGAATTTATTTGTGTTTTTAATTTGTCAAGCTTTGGCAGATCTTGCAGAAATGTATTTTATTGTGTGTTAAAAAATTCAGGTTCCCCATCTTTCCTGAGGGCTATAGCAGTATATGAAATTAATCTTTTAGGTGAACAATGAACTTTAGAACAACTGTCTGAACTTCAGTATGTAGGTGGAGGATAAACCATAGTGAAGAAATTCTACAAGTCTAATTTTCAGTATTAGCAGTGCCAGTGTCATTCCCACACTGTTACAACTCATATGAACACAAACCCACTGATAAATATTAAAATGTTCACCTTATTTCACTGGTAACAAGCAGTTGCTGTCCCCTTTTTCAGTTGCACTGTATTTCTTGTTATACAAGTAAACTTTCTGGCAAAATGACATTCAAATGGTATTTGTGCCAGTTTTAAATGATCAAATAACTCCTTCATTGTTGCTACTTTTAATCTCAGCCAAAATTTCTTGCCAGTCACTCTGGAAAAAATAAATTGGAGATGAATTCAGATATGTCTTTGATGCAATGTACAGAGAATACAAAAAGTTATATTTCTGTTCCGTGCCTCTTCAGGCAGCACTGAGATTTTTCCCTATTATGACATACCTTAAACAAAAGGTCACAGCCATTAACATTTTGGAATGTCCTTTTTCTCTGTATTTCCTCTAGCCTTGTGTCTTCTTCTCCATGATCCAGGAAGACCTCAAGATGTTTTTTTAAATAGGCTCTACAGGATTTGCACCCAGTGACTCTTGATATGGTATAAAGCTGTCATACTGAGAAAGAGAAAGGAAGAAAGCAGCAGTGCTCATTTGAAATAGCCTCCCAGAAAACAACTACTTTCCATCCCCTTTTTTAAAGAGGACCAGTTCTCTTTCAGGTCCTGCACACTGGCTAGGAAGTAGCCTCTTAGACCTACAAGACCAGTTTGACCATATGTTATTCTCATGCTAGACTCTCTTAATGTTATTTAGTAAGATCCATTACCACCTCTTTAGGTTATTGTAGAACTTCCTAGAAGAATGTAAATGACTCCTCAAAGGCTATACTAGACCGCATCTGTGAGTGGGTAGCTTACTCCTTTCTCAGTGTAATAATTCATCTTCCTTTTATGTACAGCAGTGAATACAGTGTGGTGTGCTTTGCGAAGGAAAAAGATGCTCATTCTTCTGGGCCATTTTGATTGTCTTCTGTTTCTGTCACTAATCTTTTGTTTCTAACAAGAAAAATTATATTTCAGTCATATCTGAAAGATTCAAAATTAACTGCCATGGTCAGAAGGTATAAAAAACTTCACACAGAGACTAAAAGCTCAGGTCTTCAAGAACCAGCTTAGGCAGTAAAATCTGTCTATGCAGGTTTTGGTCAGGTTTAGCACTGCCAGGAAAGGCCACAAATCTTGCAGAAGAAGGACCTCCTATGTCAGTTCCTTATAATTTCTCTGCTATGAGCACCAGCCTGGATACCAACTTCATTGTCAGATTCTGTTCAAGCCAATGACCAGCTGAGAAGGACGCCTTAAAGTGAGGTCACCAAAATCATGTGACAAGTATTTTTTGTAAAACAAGGCATTCTGGTGGCCTATCGTTCCTCTACAGGAGGGGAGGGTATTTTCTTCTTTATGACATGAGCCCTTCATTACATAATTTAATAAACAGCCCAAATGAGCAGCTGATCTTACTCTACAGTGCAAAAAACAGTAAAAGACAAGATGATAACCAGAAACTTGTCACAGGTCACCTGTAGTAAGTTTTCCATACAGCGTGCGAAGGAATGTTTTTGTCCATAGGATAAAATCATATTCGATTAGATCTTCTCTTGTTCTCTGATACTATATGACAATGTATCCTCTTATTTCTGAATATTTTTAAGTGTTCAAAATCTCCATAAGATCTACTTAACCTTTATTCAGGAATGCTAAAGTAAATATGCTTTATGTTCTTGGCAATGTATAGACTGAATGCATAGTGATGTAACAGGTTATTATGTTCTAAACAATTTAGAGGGTCTCAAAAAATAAATTAGTTCAAAATGAGGCATACAAGTTTTATAGTACTAAAGATCACATTTTCAAAGGAATTTTTTAAATCTCACATTCTGCTGTATTTCTTCTTGTATATTGTAATCTCTTATTTGTGATTTGAAGCTGCAGAGTATATGTAGCAATGTGACACTTTCACTTCAACGAACATTTTTTTACTCCCATTTTTTTGACCAATTGCCCTTGGTAGTATTACTATTCCAGCAACAATTCCCTTTCCGAATAATCAGTACAGAAATAAAGCAGAGTAGCTTTAGTCTCAATTTCCTTGACAGTTCTCTGTCTTTCCTTTAAACTCCTGAATACTTTAAATCACATCAGTAAACATTAAAAAACAAATACTGATTTTTTAAAAGTGATATTGCTTATGTACGGAGGAATTCTGTTTAGAGATACATTTTTCCTCCTTTTTGGGTGATATGGAAATCTAATGGCTCATTTTTGCCATGAATGATTATTAAGTACCTCTCAATGAAAGAACAGCACTGCTCTAAATTTTTAAGTGCTTATTCCAAAGAGCGAGAGAATTAGACCTGCTCAATGAAACAGCTACACAAATCATTTAACACTGATGAAACAAAAGCAAATGTTTAATCCAGTGTCATCTGTGAAGCATTTTTAATTTTTTTCCTGTAAATATTTAACTGAATTAGTCAAGTAAAAAAAAAAAATATATACCGCCTCCTAATGTCAATTAGAAGCAGTTTGCAAAATTATTTTCTCTTTGAAGATTAGGTTGACTACATGTAGTAATGTTCAAGAAACACACACATCCTCAAAGACCCAGTCATAGTCATCTAAACAAATCTGAAAAATGTTAACTTTATTCTAACAATTGGTGAAAATCAGAATTGATTGTAAGTCAACAGAATTAAGAAAGAAAAATAAAACTAGTATAAGAATATCAGGCTTTTATGTGATCTTAACAACTACAGGTAAAGCACCAAGGAACTATATAAGATCAGCTGAGGGAGTTGGGGTTGTTCAACCTGGAGGAGAAAGCTCCAGGGAGACCTGATAGCAGCATTCCAGTACCTTAAGGGGGCCTACAAGAAAGCTGGAGAGGGACTTTTTACAAGAGCATGTAGTGATAGGACAAGGGGTAATGGCTTTAAGCTGGATGAGGGTAGATTTAGACTAGATATTAGGAAGAAATTTTTTCCTGTGAGGGTGGTGAGACATTGGCACAGGTTCCCAGAGAAGCTGTGTCTGCCCCCTCCCCGTTAGTGTTCAAGGCCAGGTTTGATGAGGCTTTGAGCAACCTGGGCTGGTGGGAGGTGTCCCTGCCCATGGCAGGGTGGTTGGAACTAGATGATCTTTGAGGTTGCTTCCAACCCAAACCATTCTGTGAATCTATGATCAGTAACTATGCAAGACAAGACCTATGCCAGCCCAATGTGCCAATGGAGTTTACTGGGCTTTGTATATATTACAGTGCAATTACATAAAACCTATTTTCACACAAAAAATTTATTACAATTGCAGTGGTGAAACAACAGAGGAAGAAATGGATATTGCCTAATGGCTTGAATTTCAAAGTTTGAATTTTGGAGTTTAAATTTAGATCCTTCATGTGTAAACAGGAATGTATGTAATAACACATAATACTAAAAGACGAACCATTGTAACTTTTTCCTACTATTTCATCACAAAATGTAGAGTATACAACTAATACCCACCAAGGAAAAGAAAAATACTTGCAAGATATCCAATCCAGTAACTTAAAACACAACACTAATATTCACAGTAACACGTGAAATACCTAAAATGAATTTTTTGTTCTTAGATGAACATGGCTGATAAATAATCATCTGTATTGTCAATAATTTGAATCTTTTTTTTATTTTTCTCTTTACAGGAATTAATGGGGGCATACTGTACATAATACGATTAATGGGACAGTGTTGAAACATTCTTTATCCAGGACTTTCCTATTCTATAAACTCAGTTCATAAGAAGAGCTTCCAGATATTGTTCAAAGCCAATTAAAACCACCCAGGCTTTGTGTGGGATCAAGGACCAGATAACATTTTTGCAGACTCAGAATCTAAGCACTCCTAGACTCCCAGTGAATTTGATGAATGTTACGTTGGACTTTTACATGGAGGGTAGTAAAGGTTGGGAGGAGAGGCAGGGATATGTACCCTTTTTGTTTCAGTGTAGATAATGTCTTTTTTCTTAATGTTTGATTGCCCTTCACAAACAGGTATTATTTAATACTATAAAAGACAATCAAAACAGCTTTACTGGATGAGTAACATTATGATAGTTTCTGTGATAGTCAGTTTCTAGCAGGGTTTTACAAATGCCAATTTAAAACATGGGCTTTTCTTTCTACTGTTCCTGTAGGTGATTTCTGCAGAACATCTACTGATTTTCTTTCAAAATGTTATTGAACCACCAGGGTTATTTGTTATGTTTTCATTTACTGTAGTGTCATTTTATTTCAGTGTTGTCATGTGAATAATAGGCAATCAGGACTGAAACTTTTCAAAATTGCAGCCCTCTAGATGTTACAATTAAATCAATTACAAACCCAGAATAAACAGTTTTTAATCACATCAAACATTTCTGCTACATTATACTATTCAGTTCTGTTATGATGGAAATCTAAAGTCCATAGAGTACTTCAAGAAAAAAATGCTACCATTTGTACAAAACTCCCGCTTAGCCTGATTAATAAACTGAAGCTCAGAAAATGATGTGCGTGAAAACAGCTGTTCTTGCCAATAATGTCATTTTATTTTCAAGTTTAGTGCTAACACTGTGTCAATCTAAACAATACTTAAGTACATTATGTAAGTATAACAACAGTGACACGACATAAAACAAAACGTATCACATTCAGGAAGAATCAAAAGTAAACAGTGCTGAGAGGAAGGCAATTGTCACTGTGCAGCAGCTGAGGATGAACCATTGCCATCACAAAGAGGAATGTGAGGCACAGCAAAAGAGTGCTACCTAATTATGCCATGCAGATGCACTGAAAAGCAAAAGAAAATTGAATATAATCCAATGACACGGTTTTCACGGTGACAGTATTTTACACATGGGCAGACACAGTCAGCAGAACTGCTTTGTGGGAAAAAGATAAATTTGACAAAGCCCCATTCATTGTCTACAACATGACATTCTAACAGGTTCACCTTATCAATATAGGTAACTGTGTATATGAATCACTGAGTTACACTGGTCGTTTTCAAAAACATAGCTCCAGAGATGTAATGTTTAAGATTACATATTGCTCTTTTTTAAAAAAAAGAAAAAAAAATTACCTGCTTAAATAGGCTTTTGAGTTTTAAATATGTGGATCAGTGCTTTGGGGTTTTGTGTTGTGGGGTTTTTTTTCCCTTGGGTATCATGTATTTTTATAAGGGGACATCACAATTTTCATTTACCACCTTGTGCTGTTCTTATTTAGGTATATGCAGAGAACAGCTTAATCTGTGATCTGTAATAGTAACACCAATGACAGGCACTTATACTAGGCAGCAGTGAAATTGTCAAAATAATTCCTTATTTTATTTAAGGATCGTGGTGAACACTGAGATTTCCAGTTTGGGAAATATTCCAAAACATATTGGCAAACTGAAACACTTCATGTATATATAATGGAAGTTGTCCTTCCTTTTTCACTTCTTATAAATGTGCATGTGTGAGCAGAATTCAGGCAAACTGAACAGGATATTTTCCTGTATCCTTTGAGTCCAAAAGCTACAAAGATTTAAGAGACATTGGTAACTGTTAGAGACAAAGATAGATTCATGTCAGTGGGGAATATGTAAAAGGTGAATTCAGTTGCACACTTGTCAAACCTAAGAACAATCCCAGTAGCAGAGTTGACCACTTGCAAACGCACGGAACAGAGATCATTAAGGCTCGAGGAAGGAGCAGTAAACTGTGGTTATACATCCAAATAATCTGTTCGGACTGTGCTAAGACAAAATAGAAAGCTAGATATACACAAAGTATCCAATTGGAAAAAAACGTTGCTACAGTTTACCCTCTAATTGACTATGCTATGACTCAAGATATAATCTCAATTTACCTAAACTGAAAAATATGAATTAATAAATATTACTTTAATATACCCCTTCACATCCTCAGACACTGAAAAGACAGGGATAGCTGAGAACCTGTTCAGCTCACAAGATGAAAAAAATTATGACAATGATGTATACAAGACCGCTGAAGTTTTCTAAGATTCTAGATATTAACACTTGAATGTTAAAACAAGGAAAAGAAAAGTAATTCTGAGCCTTCTTAAACTGCACTGATTTCTTTACCAGGAAACTGTGTGAATAGATGCTGATGCAGTTTACCAAAAGAAGTGTAGCCCATTATTGTACCATCAAGGCAGGAATACTAAAATTTACATAGCACTTAAGCACTACACTGGGAGCAAACCTGCTTCTCTATGTCTAACTCTTCCACCCATATTCATCTTCTCATGTGTATATGTCATGAGGTGTATCAACAACTGGTTCCCTCATTTGTCTCCACCATTTGTAGGGCTGTCAATTTGTAGGGCTGTCCCAGTTGACACCTCCTCCAGAGTGACTACCAGTGTCTACATATAAACTACTGTAGCTGGCACTTATTACTTGCCAACTTCAGCCAGTAAATCTTCTGATAGATATCTATGGTTCAGGCACCAGTACTAACACTTGCTGAGCAATGGCACCTTCCTCTCAGATGGACTTCATGTCAATAAATATTTTAAAGTATAAAATATTTCACGTCCGAGATTAAATAACTTACTTGTATATTTGTGAGAAAGACACCAATGGACTGGGGAACCAACGTTTTCATAAGCTGTTTCTTGCGGGTGTCACTTACCCTCTGTTACAGGCTATAGTTCTCTTTAGGTGTGTTTTGGACTTGTAGTAACACACTTTGTGTAATTTTTCCTACTTGATATCTGGGCAGAGATTACTTCTTACTAGATTTTTTTGGGCCTATTTTATTGTGTGTGTGGTTTTTTAACCTATGTACTCTTTTAAAATCTTGAATTAGGAATATTTTTTCAAGAACTTTCTGGCATTTTTTTCTCTACTGAAGTTTCCAGAAAGATACAGAAAACTATTCCTCAGTATCTAAATTACCGGTTGCCTTACACTTTAGTTGGAAAAAATAAAACCAAACAAAATAACCTCTTTAATTATTTCATTGATTTTTAAAATTATTTCATTCCACATTGTTACCCAAAGAGATTTCTGGAGGTAATTATGACATGTCTTAGATGGACTTTCATATACCATATTGACAAGTCAAAGAACTAGAATATTATAGAGGAGAATGTGGAACATAAAACTGTAGATATGAATTACAGACATTACTTCATCATCTAAGGGAAGGTGACTGCACTGTAACTGTTAAACCGTAGAGACATACTTAGTCCATACTTCCTTAAAAAGAGAGAGGGCTGAGACTGAAATATTACCATGTTGTTTCCAGGACAAATGGATAAACTGATCCTACTGTATATAAGAGGTATTTAAACTTACCAATTATATTGCTCTCTGAAAAAAACCTTCTCTTCCAAGGGAAAAAAGCATTTCCAGCACTGTCATTTTCTACGTTGCCCTTGACGAAAAAATTTATTCTATTTAACAATGCCCTGTAGCTTAATATGTTTGTTCTTGCCAGGATGCCACTCTTCCCAATGAAATATACTTTCTAAAAGCTCTTTTGGCTACCTTAATCCCCTATTCTCTTATTCTTCCTATTAAAAGCAAAAGCGTAAGAACAAGTGTGCCCGTGGTTTTAGGAGCTCTTTGGAATTTGCAGCCATCAAAATGTGGCAGGTCCTTTTTCCTTGCTTTCTACACTTATCATCCAACCACAACCACTACAGTAAAAAGAAAAGGAAGAATGCAGTAACTATTTTCAGTGACACATAGCTAGTGTTAAAAATCCCAATGACTTATACATTTATTTTGAAAGACACAAAGGCAACTTTGGCATTTACAGAGGTGCATTATCTGGAAAAAATGATAACTTTAAAAGCATTTCTAGTTATAGCAGCAAGACTGAAATGAAACACAACTGCCAAATAACTGCTGGGTTTTGAATGGAAAAAGGTCTTGTACAATAGTGATAAAATAAAAATACTCCTAAACTAAATTTTCCCCTTAGATACTGTAAATCTTGTACAAAATCCAATGGGAATGGGACATGTATATGTGAGTAAAGATTTTACCCCCTGTGCTTGTATAATAGAAAATTAAGATGGTTAAAAATGGCACCCAAAATATGAATGAATTTCCAAGGAAATAAATTAGGTTTGAAATTACTATTGGAACATATGCATTATACAAAAGATCATGAAATCCATTTCATCTGACATATTGTACAATGAGCTACAAGAACATTTGCAACTGATAGAAGCATGTAAGATCTCATGTATTATTCTTACAATAAAGATTACAACATGGAAGCCAGCTATTATACTTCCTATTGTGCTCTACCAACCTGAAGGTCATGAACCAGGGATATGACTTGGTCAAGATTTTGAGTTATAGGGCATATCACAGGAGTTAAGAGTCTATTTCATATCCTATGCACATTTACTTACCTGCAGCAACTTTGTCATACAAAGTATAATGAAGAAAAGGAATTAGAACACACATTTGCAACAACTGAGAGAGAAAAATATATCGTATAAGGCAGAAGTCTTCTTCTACAGGAATTTTATGGCTGCAGGGATAAAATAGCCCAGATTTAAATGACTGTATGTTTTCTTAAAGATTCCAAAGGAAAGCAACATATGGATGCTCTATGTTTAACATAATGAAAAACAAACGTTCAAACCCCACAAAATTCCATTTAAAAAAGCTGAAAACTGCACTCAGAATCAAATGCAATATGTCCAAGAAAATACAGATCTGTCACGATCATGCTCTTCTACCCAGAATTACTAAATCTACATGATGAAACCAACCTTTAGAACACATTTTTCAAGTGCAAGGAAAAAATATTATATATACGTTTTCCCCATTTTTTCAGGAAACATGAGCTTGAAAAGGCTAATTTGCATTTTGGTCAGAAAGATAAAATGCAGATGAAAACAAGAGGAAGGTTGTGTGGGGTATAACCTCACAATCTCTGCAATCTCTTTGTACAATACACATTATTAGTTCGAATTCAGGACAGAGCGACAGCTGCCCTGTATGGTTTTCTTTGGTAGCAGTCAATCAGAAGCCTGTAACGGTAGAAACAGACAGTTTCTTCGAACATGGTGAAGGCTGGAGGTATGATTTTTGAATACAGTTGAGCAGACACAAAGCCAAAGAGCCCAAGGAATGGGCCATTCCTGATGGTGACTGTGCAGCCGTCCCAGCAGAGCAGCCTTGGTGCTTCCAATTGACACACTAGAGCCACCACCACTTTTCCCAGCCTGGAATTTCAAATAATTGTGTCCAATTTGCTTAGCTCTTAGGAGTCAGCATTTCTGTCAAACTAAATCATAAAACAGCTAAAAGTAACAAGGCTCAGAAAATGTTTGGAAATATATATCTATCACCTCAGGAAAACATCAAACTTACGTTTGGATCCATTTTTATTCAAAACAAAATTGATTCAATGGGATTTAGGGGTATGTTTAAAGTTAAATATGAAATGAGTACAGAATGTACAAAAGATAAATATGAAATGAATACCAAGTACAAAAGTACTCTGTAAAACTCATATTGCTGTTTTGGGACCCTGGCTCCTGATGGGCTTTCCTATAGCTTAAAGCAGGTGTGAGTATAGCCACTCTATGAGTAACGATGTACATACAGTCTTTTATGCAGAAAGTCTCCACAGTGCAGTTGGGGATTTGTACTTGAGAGCTGCCTTTAGGGCCAGAACCTGCATCAGAAACTGTATCGATCCTTTACAAAGCTGCAGAACTACTGACATGTATCTACAATTTCTTCACATTCATAAAGGAAAGACTAGAAAATATTTTTACAAGTACTCAGTTATTCTAGTGGAGCAGAGAATGCATTCAAAATGTCTTTGCAGCCTCCTCTGAACCAGGCATATGCAGTTGGGAAAGAAACCTCATTTCTCACTATTGAATGTCTTTGTAGGGTAAAGACAGATGGACCTTACTATTTAGAAAAAAATCTCACAGTCCTCTGATATTAGCACATTGCTGTGGTAAAATCATAAGAAGCATGGATGTCACACTGTCTGATTTTGGTAATATATTAATGTGAAATAATTTTTCCAATTAAAAAAAAGTATGATTACATTTATTATGTGATATTAGTGTAAAACCAGATTCTCAGGCACCATCATGGTGAGGATTTTATAAATACCATAAGAAGAAACATAATGTGATATTAAAAAGGCAAATTGAGTACTAAAATATTATTTTTGTACACTGTGCCTATGCTAAAAAAAATATATTTGTTCAGAATTCATATTGCAGACAGACTGCACAAAGTTCTCTGTTCAATAGAGCTGAATAAGGCAATCAAAGTGTGAAATGGCCATGCATTCTGTAAATGGGGAGCAGAGGTGCAAAACGTATTGAGAGAGAATGGGGACATTTCAGTGACTACTTTTCACAGAAATTTCCTGTTTGTAGGAAGAGATAAGTAAATTTATATAAATATGAAAAAAAGTGTTGGTGGTCTCAGTGCCTGATGGACACTTCAGTGGAAACAGCAGCTTTTCCATTCTCAGAGTACCAACAGCAACAGTGGTTTCCTTCAGCACCCAGTCCTTACAGCAGAATTGCAGTCATCCATTCAAGGGATGAGAAGTCGGTTCTCATTGCTGGCTTTACATACTCACATATAATATGTTTAAAGTACGTCTCCATTAGGAGGTGGACTAGCATATACATTTTGCACAGAACCGGCTACCGAACATCATCAGCTGGTGATGCCTCTCAGCACCAGCTCCAGTCAGATCTGAGTATGGAAGCTGGAAGTAAAACGTTGCATATCAACAGTACCAACACTGGGTTACTCTAACACTCTTACATAATAAATCTTATATCAGCAACATGCACAATTTATTGGAAACAAATAAGGGATTTCACATGCTGTTCAGAAAGAACACTGCCCATAAATAAGATTGTTTGGAAAACATTTACTGCTGTCACACTGATAATGCATTTTAAATCCTGGGGTTATCAAAAAAGTAGATTTTTTTTTCTTCATATTGTTTGACAGCTGAAATTAAACAAATCCTATTGAAGTACAAAGCTAATAGACGGTTTACTATGTGTGTCATTAGCACCATCCATATAAGGAAACAGAAAATATGAGGTGAGGATTTTAAAAATATGATAAAATGAGAGCACCGTCAGATGCATATGAAGGTGTGACTTCAGGCCAGGCATTTTCTTATTAGAATCAAAGTGACTCTATCTTACATTAGTAAATAATCACTGTTGTGTGATTCAAGTTGACATCTTTCAAATTATTTTATCATGCCAAAAATATATATTGCATTTGAAATATGTTTTAACTGTTATACCATCTTAATAAAATATATGGCATAAAATGATTACCTTACCATATGCTGCTAAACTTCTTTATGTTCAGGCATTGTGGACCTTAAGTGATCAATTTAATTTATAAGTTGGCATATTTTTTAGCCCTTGCTTTAATTTAACATTCTATTATTTATATGGATAATCTCAAAGTTCAACACAAACATTCCACTATATTTCATTTTGCTTTCCTTTTAAAAGAAAATAAAGTGAAATTGAGTTAAATCAAAGAGATTTAGCTGTTTCTGCTCCAAAACCACAAGAAACCATAAATTCCACGATTTCTGTATAAAGCTCAGATGACTGTGTTTTGAAAACTTAATATAATATAATTGTCAAAGATGATTATTAAGGCAATTAGATGAACATACTATAATTTTAATCAGAAATCAGAAACTTAGAAAGTGACAAAAGGTTTTGGTGTTCTGTTATGCAGCACACACATACTTTTAAGACTGCTGGCTTTGAAAAGAAAGTATATTTAGAGTGCTTGCTTTGGAATAATAGTGCTAACTTCAAATTAATACTTAAATGTGACAAATTGTTAAGATTATTATGTTAGCAAAGTTGTGGAAAAAATCATGGACACATACACAAATTCAACATAAATGCAATACTGTATTTTCTAAAGACTGAAGCATGAAGGCCAGCTTAGGACATGGACAAATTTAACCCATATTTTAAGGTGCCTTCTTTTTAATAATCCCCTACAATTAGTGTATTTTTTCAAGTTTTTCCAGAATTTATTGTATGTGCTTTAATATATGCCTTTCTGCAATACACATTACTGTTCCCCTGTGCTTCTTGTCAGTTTATATCACTTTATCTTAGGTTGACTTTTTCCCGTGTTTCACCCATGATTATCTTCCATTTGATAGTTTTTGTTAGAGAGCTGCCAGGCCAGAAATACTTCTCATCTACATAAAGGGAATTTTAAAATGCTTATTTCTTATGGCTAAACTCCCTCACATCTCCAACTTCTCTTTCTGTGTTTCTGAGAAGCAAATGCTCAAGGCAGGATATGCATGCTGCTTGTGCTGATGCAACCTTTATGAAAAAAGTGCAAATATTTTATAACTAGCTAGCTTGACAGATGTATTCACATGTGTAATTCTCCAGCCCATTCTCGAATCCACTTACTTCAACAGCCTTCAAGCAGGAACATTAAATGTTTAAATTTGGCTTTTAATATTTTTTTTTCTTAAAGCAATACAACTCTATAGTGTATTAAGACACCAAAAAAGGTTACTTGCAGTACAGGTATAAGCTACATACGTGCTTTTAAGAGAAGAAATCTTTATTTGGTTGAGTTTTCCACACGGAAAACAACTAACTTCCCTCACAGAAAATATAGATCCTTCAAAATTCAGAAAGCTACAAGAGAAAGAAACTTTTAGCAAAGTAAAACTATCTGGAAGCTTTGGGGAGAACTGAATGATGTGATTGGCAACCTGCATTCTGTTACTTTCTTTTATGTTTATGTACAATTCTATGCCTGCAGCACATAAATACTGTTTGTTAAACTTCTGTTGTTATGGCAAGTGGAAGTCACTGCAAGAAAATATAAGCATGACAGGCAGTATCTGAGTAAAAGTAGCCACACATAATTTTCAAAACAATTCTTTAGAAAGTGGTCGACATCTCTACTGATCAGTCATATTTTTCAAAGATGCTCTATCTTTCTCCTTGAACTACATTTCTCTAAAGTAAATTATATCAACTGAAAACTTCTGTGAAGTTAGGCCCATTGCACAAGAAAACAAACAAAAAAACCCAGTTGGTTTCACTTTTGATCAAGCAAAAATACTGCTAATATTTTTCTGTGAAGAAAATTCTGAAATAAATATAGAAGCAAATGCTTATCTCTTATAAAATGGAAAGAAATTCTTCACAAACTGTAAAAATAAAAAAAAATAAAAATCCCAGGTGGTGTCAAAGCATTTCTAATACTGTTTGTAAGTAAGCGCTGGTAGCTAAGAACAGACACATAGGGTCAAACCATAGGTTCCTCTACCTATTCAGTATCCTGCTTCTGACAGTGGCCTAAAAGAGATGTCAAAGAAATAGCACAAGAAAATACCTAACAGGCACATTTCCCTAAAAAACTACCCCAGATATCAACTGTTTCTGTCTCAGAGACTTTCTAAGCAAGCATTGCATGCCCAGTTCTGTCCTGACTCCAGATAAACTTCTCGCACTCGCAAAGGCCCGTACTGAGGAGCAGAGCTGCAGTATGCACGGGACAACAGTTCCCTTGTGCCCATTCTGAATCTACCTCCTGCTAGATTCACTTGCTGCCCGTATTTCTTGTACTGAGATAGTACAGTGACTCCCATTCGCCCCTCCCATGCTGCTCTATATCTTACTTCTGTTCAATCTATGTCACACATCAACCTATAAATTTTCTTTCTTCCATACTGAAGAGTCCCAGTCTACTGAGATGTTGGGCGTAGGGAAGCCATTCCACACCCTTGACCATCCTCCCAGCTCTTGCTTTACTCTTTTTCAATTGTGCTTTATACACTGCTATGAGGTGGAAAGGACGACAGCTGCCTATGGGATACAGATGCAAAAATGGATTTACACCGGTTTATTATACATTTCCTTCCTATTCATTCCTAATATGATGCTTGACTCCTGAGCACAGAGGTGATTGCAGTCTTTGGGTTATAACTATCTATTATAGCCTTGAGATCTTGCTCTTGAGTGGCAATGGTCAGACAATGATCATCAATCCTATTTGTGAAGTTAGGATTGTTTTTCCCCCAGGTACATCATTCTACATTTACTGACACTGGATTTCATCTGCCATTTTATTAACCAGTCACTCAGTCTTAGGAACTTCTTTGCAGTTCTTCAATCAGCACTAATATTAACTACTAATGACCTAGTATCATCAGGAAAAATGCCACCACATTATTCATCCCCTTTCCCAAATCATCTATATTGAGCAGAACAGGTTTCAGATTCCAGTGGAACTCCAGTATAACTCCCCATTTACATTTTCATCTTTTTGTTATGTTTTTAAAGCGGAAAACATTTAATGAAGCCATTTCTGCTTAGAATTAAGGAGACTTGCTTTCTAAAAGCAACTAAATATTCAACAGTTTATGTATTCAAATGCCAGTGGTTTTCTTCCTCAAAAATCTCTGGAGTCCATTTCTGGTTTAGTGCAATAATTTCAGGTGTATCATTCCCAATTATTCCCACGTTACTTACATTACTTTCAGACACTTCGTAAAAAATTTTGGTCTAAACAGTAAAGGAACTAAGTGTCAGGCTAGAACAGTGTCACACTCTCAGTTAAGGATTTGCATGGAACTAATACAATTTTCTTAAAGAGCTGGAAGTAAAGCTACAGCATTGCTAATACAAGCATATGCATAATTTCTCTAAAAATGCACTTTCAACTGATGACATCAGCCAGCTACCTGACCAGCTCTGTCAACAGATGGGCATTGTCACAAAATCTCTGTCACTGAAAAAACGTCGTGTGTGTCTAAGCTTAAACAGGTGAGTAATTGTTGGGACTACTGCTCTACCAAAGTACCTACCAAATGCCATGGTTTATTATTTAGCATTCAAACCATACTGTGTAAATTCAGCATACAGACGTCCTATGCATTACAGCAGCTGTGACTTGAACTGGGAGTATTGTGGCCAGTATACAGCAGCCACGTTAGGTGTCTCAAAACACAGTGAGCAGCCTTTCTGGCTGTGCCTGTAGCATCCTATCATGGATAACATCTCCCTTGAAATCTTATATGAAGGGAAAACAAATTATAGAATGGGGCCAGTCAAGAGAGATTGTGGGTTTTTTTTAATTTCTGCCACATTTCTGCCATTATACTTCAAAACATTTTAGAAATGCCACAGGTTTCTGCTAAATGATGCTTTTATGTTCTATTTGTCTTTCTTTTAAAGTGGAATACAGAGTATAGCATGTATATAACTTCCAAACAGGGAGATAATACTAGCATTATGTATAAAATAATGGTGTATACATAACACAAGCTAATATGTATGACATAGCATCTAATTTCTTGACCAATACAACAATGAAAATCTGAACAAGCAATGCTGATATGTCAGAAGAAAATGGTGGCTTTTCCAGTTCAAACTCTTGAAGATTAAAAAAAAATAAAAAGAAGAAAGAAAATAATTTATTATGAAGCAACTAGATATGAGTAAAGAAAAAGTTTAATTACAACTAAGCATATTTGCAGTGATTCATGATGGCTATTTACATCAAATGATTTTTTAAATATTAAATATTAAGTCCATTTAAATGTAATAACTTGTATGGCAAATTTTCATCTTTATTTCAGAGCCCTGCTATTTTAAAATTTGTCATTAGAGCTAATAAGAAATGATATTGAAACTACTCCATACATTTAAATGAAGCATAAATCAATTATTGAAGCAAGGAATTTTTTCATCATTGTAATGATTATTGGAATAAATTTAATCTTGATATGTTTCATAATGAAATCTGCAATAGTAAAAAAAATTACATGGACTTAAATTTACTATGTGCTATTTAAAAGTGTTTCTCATTGGGGAAACATTTAAGGGAATACACAAAAAGCCACAGAGTTTCCTAGATAATAAAATACAAAACCTAGGCCAACTTGCCCTAACATGCTGGAATTCCACACCTGATTTTTCATTGGACAATAGTATTGATTACTTCTTTTACTTTTTTCTCTATCCTGCAGTCTTCAGAAAGAACTGCAGAGAACCAAAGAGGCTCTAATCAGGTTTCTGATATTAACAGATAAAAGTGCATGAAGCTTGGGAAATGTAAATGTGTGAAACACTTAGACTTATCTACATCTAATTTAGTAGAAAACATGAATAGCTGTGATATGACAGCAACAATGTCTAACCAGTGTGTTGCTGTGAGAAGGGCAATACAGTGGATGCAAATGAGGTGTCCAGTGACCATTTCATTATTCCCAGTTCTTTCTAACCAGCTGGGAGGAGCTGTTTGGTCAGAAGAGTTAATGGCTGCACTTTGACAAACAATGAGGACAGGGCCAGTCACTGACAAAAATGTCCCCAGGTGTGCTGAGGAGGTTATTACGGCATCATCCCTCATCTCCTCTGCTCCACGAACAATGCTGGTGTCATTTGCCTCTCACCAAAATCACAGAATCACAGAATCATAGAATAGCCTTCGTTGGAAGAGACCTCTAAGATCATCAAGTCCAACCATTAACCTAATACTGCCAATTCCCCACTACACCATGTCCCTCAGCACCTCATCTACACGTTTCTTAAGTCCCTCCAGGGATGGGGACTCCACCACTGCCCTTGGCAGCCTGTTCCAATGCCTGACAACCCTTTCAGAGAAGAACTTGTTCCTAACATCCAATCTAAACCTCCCCTGGTGCAACTTGAGGCCATTACCCCTCGTCCTATCACTGTTACCCACAAGAAGAGACTGACCCCTGCCTCACTACTCCCTCCTTTCAGGGAGCTGTAGAGAGCAATGAGGTCTCCCCTCAGCCTCCTCTTCTCCAGACTGAACACCCCCAGTTCCCACAGCCTCTCCTCATCAGACCTGTGCTCCAGACCCTTCAACAGCTTTGTTGCCCTTCTTTGGACAAGCTCCAGCAGCTCAATGTCCCTCACCTTCTTCCCCTTAGGCACAGAGCACTCTTTCCTAAACTGCTCTGAAAATCCACTGCCTTCTTGTCTTCCAGATCGCTTCTAAGGCTCATCTCTGTCATAGTACCTCTGTGGAATCTGATGGCTGCTAACAGAGATGGTTCAGAGGAAGATGGGAGTAGCTGATAGGTACTTTGTCCATTTCTGATAGGTATGCACATACATATTTAAGAATCTGACTGTAGAATCCCAAGCACTTCAGATTATTACTTGCCTTGGAATCATTCAGCTGTGCTCTGTGAATTTGCATTGCACCTGTTCCTCATTCAAAGTCTGCGGTCCTTTTTCCAAAAAGCTAGTGCCAAATGGTTGCTTTTCTATGAACTTTCAAACTGGACTGTCATAGGCATTAAAAGTAGGATTGACTATGAATGACGCTGCACATCTTGCGCCTGTAGAGGTGACATCATTCTGAATCATCTTTCTACCCTACAGTGACTTTTCCACCACAAAGACTTCCTTTGCAAGGATGAGATTGGACTAATCGTCTACTGGTTAACAGCACAATGAATAATTATCATCCACATATGCCATGTGAAAAGCTTAACAGCAACTTTAATAACTGGAGGGCTTTTCTGGTTTTTGTTTTCTTCTTTTTTTTTTCTTCTATAACTGTAGTTAAACCGTTAATAAGACCATCTGACTTCCTGCAAGCTGATTGGTTTTAGGGGTTTTTTTTTGGTTGAGTAAAATATTTGTTACTGCATATAACCATGTGTGCATGTAAGAACATTAAAATATATATGTTCAGGATATTGCATGTTTATTTAATGGTAAATGCTAAAACACAGTCACTTGTCCTCTATAAATAGAATTCTGTAGAACAATATTTCTTTATGTTAGTGATTTTTTTTGTAAATACATCATTCTTCACTGTATTGTCAATATGTTTTGTAAATAAGCATATACATCTATAGTAGAAAGACACAAACAAAGTGCAAATGAATATTCATAGCCACCTTCGCTCTACTGTTCACAAGAAGTTCAGAAAAGCCCAAAGATGCAGTCAGGAAACTGAAATACTTTCTGTTAAACACAAATACAATGTGGGTGTTAGACTTCTGGAGACCAACTTTCTGCTCTTGACACAGGAGAAACTTCTGAGTTTAGTAGGGATGGTTTTCTTGGAGAAAATTTAGAGGAATAAGGTCTAGGTTATAGTAATACTAAAAATATAAACCAAAATTTCCCTAAGCATCTGTGGAACAAGCATTTAACTACTGCAATCTCATGTTTCTCATTTTCTTCTATCTCATAAACGGAAGTAGTTTGTAACTTTAGAGTTTTAATCTTGTTTCCTTTAGAAATAATGATGATCTGATTAACCTCTGTACCAATGTGTGTTTCTAACCATGTATGATTTTTAACTTAGTTTGACCAAATTTTAACCAAAATTGACAGATGTCGTGTAAATACTTAGCCAGGTAAAGTGCATTGCCTAAGGAAACCTAAAATGGTGTCCTGGTTCCCCAGGCACAGACCCATGGGCCAGCCATGCAGGCAGGCCATGAGTAGTCCTGAGACAGCTGGGGGATCCAATCAAGGCAGCTGACTCACAAGTGTAGCCCATACCACTTCATCATGTTCATTATAAAAGGAGGGAGTTCAGTGAGGGGGGAGTTCCTCTTCCTGGGGTTTCTCCGTCTTGGCTTTCTGTTCCTGCTGCTAACCCCAAGGACAAGGTGAGTAGAATCTTGCAAACATTAAGTTGATGTTTATGTTAGTTTTGTTATTTCATTCAGTCTGTTTCTACTTCAGCCCATGGGGCTTCTCCCTTTTTTCCCCGATTCCCCTTCTCAGCTGGCAGGGGGGGTATCAGGTGATAGAACAACTGCTACAGTTTAGCCCCAGGTACAGGCTAAACATAGACACCTACTTACTCTTGACAGGTGCAGGAAACAGAAGATGAAGCCACTGCAAACCAGTTTCATTATTTTTCTGCCATCAGAATTACATGGGTTTTGAAAGGTATAGGTCTATTAGACTGAGCAGTGCTAGGGAATTGTTAAGACTTGATTTCAAAGTTTTTCTTTAACCATTTGATTTATGATGAAAGAAACTTCTGTACTTTGCATTTGTTTTCATTCATTTGAATTAAAATGTAAAAAGGTGGTTGTACCTAGACATCTGGTCCCTTCTTTCTGTTGGTGTTTGTTCTGATTCCCAACCTTAAAAAAAGTTGTGTATGTGGATTCACCCTTTTAGTTTATTCAGTCTACCCCCTACTAATGCTAGGTTACTTCAGACAAAATAATCACAAGGACCGTGTATTACATTATATTATTTTGAACACTCTGAGCAATGGTGTCCCTGATTTTTCTCTTTACAGCACTATTGTAAAACCCTGTTTTAATCTTACTAACACTATGCTAAAGGAAATAAAAGGCTAAGTACATATAACCCTTTTAAACAGTCCTCTGTGCACTGGTAAAATAAAAATTTACTTTTAACAGGTGCACAAGAGTCAGGGCACTGAATTCCAACAAGTATCTTCTAGTTCTTTTTTAATTCCTTGTTTAAAGACAGAATGCTTTTTTTCCTCCCCCATGGGGAAAATGTCTTCTCGAAGACAACAGAACAAACCTGGAGGATAACGTTGCCAACAGCATGTCAGAGATGATTACTGCAAAAGAAAAGAGAACCTCCTGTTTTGACATTGGGCAGCCAGTAAAGGAGAGCGGCAAGAAGCTACAAAAAATTGTTTTTATCTATATAACTCAGATCCAAATTGTATAACTGTTAGCCAGTATTCTTCTCTGTGAAAGCATGCTCAAGAAAAAGAAAAAAAATCACTCCTCTTTTGACTAGATCTTGTCCAGTGTAAGACAGAGTGGTATGTCAACATGACAAATGGAAAGACGGCTACAAATGGCTAAGCCAAAATTGTCTTTGGTGTATATAAGCTATCCAATCAAAAAAGATGAAGTTGCATGTCTGATGGTCCTGGATCATTGTCACTGGCCAAGCATTTGTTTACAGCTAAGATTTAAAATTAATAGACTGCATATTAATAAAAAGTCATAATTTACATATTATGCCTTGAAAGACATCCTTGGCCTAAAAGGGGAGAGAAAAAATGAGAAAGCGAATAGGAAATCTTCTATTAAATTATTAAAATCCAAATGAAAAAGAAAAATCTTTTTATTCTACATAAATTTACCACATCTATGAATTTCTTACTTCAATTTGCCATGCAGTTACCATGGAATTCCCTCAAAAAGATTAAAGAGGGCATCTTCACAGCAATACTTCCCTACATAACAATGATTTTACCTTTTTATTTACAAATATCTTTCTAGCACACAGCTAGCAAATTCTAAACCCGATCTGTGTTACAGAAACTGGGATTAATTAGCCGATAAGCGAACTACTGGACAGTTGTGATAGAGAAAAGTTGCATTCAATGTTTTTATAATTACTTAACTTCTGCTACTTTAACATTAGAAGTAGCTGCATGGCTAGATTGCTCAACAAAGTTCTAACTGTTCCTAATTTGATTAGATTGAGAGGGATAAATTAGTCTTTTTTAATGTGAGCTATTTACATCTTGTTTATGTCTATTGAAGTTCCTATTTTCAAATCTCTGCTATTTTGTTAGTAGCAATGGTCAATCCTAACTCCAGCTGCTTCCACTGGGATGGCTTATGAGGTTGTTGTAGGCAACTCCAGTTGCTTAGCAAGTGTGTAGAAGCAGAGTCGTTCATCTACAAATACATTAGACTTCAGGGAATTTAATTAAATGTTCCCTGCTCATGCCCTCCTAATCTATATGGTTCAGATTAATTTGAAGGAGCATTCCCATAAATTGTTTAGAAATATTTTTCCAAATCTTTGCTGCTAGGTTTTGCAACACTTCTGCTGCTCCATGAAAGACACATTTGGGAGCTGTCACTGTCTCCTGTAAAAAGGAAGCATTTCTGTGCAACTTTTCAGGAAGCAAAGTAATTGATGTGGCTATCTTACAACCTGTACTAGCTATTCTATGAAATTTATGGAAACAAGAATTCATAATAATTTAAAGAGGCTGATGGAAAATGTATTAATTATAAGAGGTGAAAAAAGAGATTGTAGAAACACTAATCAGATTTGCTGTCCTTACTGAAATAGAGCAGTCAGTGGAGTAAAAAGGAGCTTTATCTCATTAAGGAAAGCAAAACTCCAAACTGGATATCTGCATTGCTGTATCATGTAACCAGTTTATAAAGTTATGTGAACCAACTATCTCATTACTGTAAGTTGCAAAACACTTAATTTATTCGTACAAAATTGAGTGTTCTATTTTACAATGTGTTAATCCAGAGGGATCAGAAAATGATTCTAATAGTGAAACATTTTTAAGTATTAAGTACTGTATATTATTGATTTACATGACAGGTGAAAATATATCTCAGTTATAAGGCTGTCAGAATAAAAGAACCTCCCACAACCTCAACCTAATATACATTTGAGGGTGGAGAGATTGATATTCATGCAAAGAAGAACAGTTTAACCTTTGAACATCACATTTTGTCTAACTTTCAGAGATTGTTTCACTGATGAATCTCTATCTCTATGAAAACTAGAAAAGGACTTTCATTGAGTAAAAAGGGCAGGTAAAACTCACATTGGAGTCAAGCCTGGACCCATTTTTTTTTTTTTTTTTTTGCAACCCCCTACAAGAGCAGCTAGAACTACAATTTACTTCATATCTTCTGTTCCAGCAGAAAATTATCTAATGGACCCATTCCAGTCATTGGTACTAAACCAAGGTCCTAGCTAGTCTCTTTCCATGAGAGCTGATTCTGAATCCCTTCCAACATCAGCCATTCTGTGATTCTGTGAAAGCTACTTCAACTGACAGTTCTTCAAGTCTAGAGCCAAAATACTAACACAAAGCACCTGATCCCAAATGATGAGCGTGATTTCATTGCCTTCATTAGGCTCTGGATTACAGTGAGATGCACTTAATTATGATGCAATGTATTTATGGTAATGTAACGATACTCTTCATTGCTGGAATCAGGGGAATACTATTCTCATAGCCTTTGCACAAGAGCAAATAAGTTAGACAAAGATCTGACATTAGGTCATTTGTGTATGTAAGTTTGCACTGATTATGAAGAAGCGTTCATTTAAAATGTGGTATCTTTCCAAAATGTTACAATGCTCTCTAAGCTTTTACTCATGTATTCTAAAATATACAAAGTGTAAAATGCTTCCTATGTTGTTGACCTAACTCTAAATGGGGCAAAGTGCTCAAAGTCTTTAAAGCATTTTCTTAGAAGACAGTGCTGTGTCCTTCCCCATCCCCCCAGGTCTGGGATGGGCACCCGTTTGCTTAATTCAGACACCATAATGCAGTAAAAGTGGATGGCCTCATAGTGGAAGTAACAAATCAGAAATGTACAGAGCATGCACCACTCAAACTGTTTTGTGAACAATTGCAAATCAGAAACAAAATCAAATCCCTTGATGAACAATCCAGACATTAAAAAAAAAAAAAAAAGAGCCTGAAATTCATCAGCTAAAGTTTTTTTTCATACAAGCAGTTCACACAGCTCTATTTAAAGCTGGTGAAGAACTCTTAGAAGAAAGCCATTAAGCACTTCAAGAGTGTTGTTTTTGCTCTGGGCTCAGAGTCTTTTTCTGTGTCACTGCACTGGTCCCGCTCAGATGAAACAAGCAAATATAGAAATATTGGCAGCTTTCATACTCGCTTTTTGTCCCAAGCCCAGCGGGTGAACAGCACTGAATTTTCTTGTTTGTAAGCTTTTCCAAATGAGCCTAAAGGGTCTTGCTCATCAAGGTTGAAATATCTGGCAAATAGTAACAACTCTAGATTGTAGCTTATAATTAGAATTGTTCAAGCCAGTTCAAAACCAGCAAATCGAGCCAGAATCTACTCCATTGACAAATCCCTCCATTTCAAATAAGGCTCCTTCTCATAACGAGATCTCACATTTAAAAGTTCATAAACAGGAAAACATTGTTAAACAGAATATTTTTTCAAATTATAAGACCTAGGCTCCAGACACGGATTACAGTTCATTTTGGGACATATGTGAAAGAGGCAGCTTTTCTGGAGAGTGAAGATGTAGTCATCCTCAGCTTACAGACCTCAACACTGTGTATCTAAGATGTCGCAGAGGAAATTTGGCTTGGGCAGAATAAAAACAGGATTAATGTAAAAAGAGGAATAACATGATAAACTTGGATCCACTGAACCTGAATCAAGAAAATCAGTGGGGGAGGACTGCATTCAGAATTAAAAAAAAAACAAAACAAAACAAACAGGTTTGGGAATATTAATTAAACTGAGGGACAGGAGGAGGAGATGTTGAGATTTGAGAATGTAAGCAGGAATCTAGCAAAAAAGCCACTGAAAAAGATTTTATTTTATTTGTATTGTAACATTATTTTTGACTATGGATCTCTAAGAAGCAAAACTTCTATACAGCAGTGAAGTTTACAATCTTCTCCCGTATGGTCATCCAGTTTCAGTTTAGTGCAACTAAATTTAGTTAAAACATTGTAATTTTAATACATTTTAGCTATGAAAATTTTCTGAGTTTGTTCCACCAAAAGAAAAATTACATAAGTGTATATATTACCTTTCACCTTTGCTTTTACATCAACACAAATGATTACTAGCTCTGGGGGTAAAAACATTTCATTATCCAAACAGAGCTAAACAGAGAAATTGTGCAACTCAGCTGTAACTATCCTCATATGCCTTATGAGGATCAAACACTAGGACAAGTATGAAACCCATTGACACAGAGGTAACAAACGTCCCTAGGTTTGGAAGACTTCTCTGATTTGTCTAATTTCTTGAGACTGGAAAATTCATAAGGTTTTGTGTGATTTCTTGTAACGTACTCCTTTCAGCTGAACTGGAAATATATTTTTTTACTACTGTTTGTCCTATTTCCTTTACAGCATGATCTAGGAAGTATAAATAAATGAAAAAGGATAGATAACAAAAAATATAGAATGAAATTACCATTTCAGGCTCCAAAACCAAGATCTCTCCTAGTCACCTTTAGTTTCATTGAAACATCTTCATTTATTGCTATAGAACTTGAGGTTGGATTCTAGAATACATGAATATGCAAAGGTTCATTGAAGGCAGACTACTTAGTCACATTATCAAGGTCAGAAATCATTTACCTTTTTGTTACCTAGTCTTCATAAAATGCCTGGGGTAGTCCTAAATACTGTCCTATTTGCTTGTGGATCTGTGAAAGAGAAAACATAGATTCCCGTTTACACTTTTGGAACCATCTTATAATTGTAATGCTTTGTATACTTTTTGCTAATAGATACAGTCAACATACAAATATTTACAGTGATTATATATTTTTCTTGTTTAATCTGTATTATTCACTATTTTCAAATCATGAGGGGAAAAAAAGTTCCAAGAAGCAACACTGCCACAACTAGCCATGGAGTTCATGGTATCTAGAGTAAAATCCATTTATATTGAATATCTGAAGCTATCAAAGCACACAAAGACAGTGGAAGTAATTTTTTAGAACTGATTCTGTATATTCTATTTATATTCTCATGACTTCTTTCCCCTATAAGATGCTTTGTGAATTCACACAACTTTAGGCTCAGCTAGGCTTGTTTCCTGAGATGTGTTTGTAATAATCTCTAGTTTTCTCAGAAGACAGTGTAGGCTCTGAAGGACTACATCCAATTTGACGACATGCCTTTTGCTTTGTTTATGGCAATAGTTGTTAGCAAACTGCCACGCATGCACTTGGGGAACTGGATAGCTCCGTGTGCTTGTAATGCAGGTGGGAAGCACCACAGGGAATGAGGAGGGAATAGATTTCCTCTTCTCAGCAACACGTATGGTAGTGCTAATACTAAAAGTTGAAATGATCTTAGAAGCTCAGTGGCACATCAAACTGTATTTCCTACAAAACATTTCCCCCGAATGTCTGATGGTCTGATCATCATTCTACTTTTAAAAATTAGCCATGAAAGAGCCTAAATCTCTCCCTGAAAAAGAGTAAAAGCTAAGGGAGTGGGGTTTTAAAACCCTTGCATTATCTTCTGAAAACATTGCTGTTGCCTAAGAATCAAGAAAAAGTTTATTGTGAAAACCAACTATCAGAGCCGCAACACTTCAAACAGGTTCCTTGGTAGGAATGTAGGAAGATCAAGTCATGAACGTAGCTGAAAAGCTGGACAACTTTTCAATTATCACAGGTGACAACACCTTTGTCCAAGAAATAACAGTGCTACCACTAGCAATGGTGTTAAGGATTGGGGCTGGGTGGGCCACTAAGTGGATGACAGAGGCTCTCTGTTAAACCCTCTCCCTTCCTGGACAGGGGAAGGGAAAGAAGAAAAGGGGGAGACTTACAGGATGGAAAAAAACCCCTAAACCAGCTTTAGTGAAACAATAACAATAAAAAGAAAATAATAAGAATAATTATATATACAAAAAATACATATTAATATATACAAAACCAATATTGAGCTTCCTCACCCAGTTGCACACTTAACCCCAATGACGCTCCTCCCCCCCCCCCCCCCCGTGATCCCTCATCTTTGTACGAAGCTTGATGTGTATGGGGTGGAATACTTTGGTCAGTTTGGATCACCTTTCCCGTCTGCTCCTCCCTGCAGGTGTGACACTTCTATGCCCTTACACTAATGGGTGCCCCAAGATGGCACTGAGAGAATTAGGCAGTGACCTTGGTTTCTGTAAGATTAAGTATAAGCAAGAGCCTTTCTGCACACCATTGTGCTGAGAGTTCAGTACTAACTATAAACATCAAACGTTATCACTTCTAGGGGCAGGCACTGTCTGAAAAACATGCTGTTAACTTCAGAAAGTGCAGTCTTAGAAGAGACTTAACTGAAAAGTGAAATCACAGAAAGGAAAAAAAGAAATGATTCTGTTAAACCAGGACAAATAGTGATAGCATTGTGGGGGAACAATGAAGAGAATTTGTGTGTCACTTATGGTCAAGTACCTCTCTTTTAAGCTAGCAATTTTCTGGATGGTTTATACTCTTGGATATAGAGTAAACAAAACAACCCCCAGTCCCTCAGACTGAAACCTCTTATTTGTGGATATTGTCTTCTCCGATCTGTTCTCAGGTGCTCAGAGAAGAAATATTCAGTTCCTCTTCCTGAATGGAGAGTTGCATTTCATGTTAGCTGTATAATATGAGATCTCTAAATTTTATTTGTCTGCAAATTCATGCTCACCTTTCTGCCGTTCCAGATAGTATTTAAGCACAGTAAGACTTTCACCGAGTTGAAACCTTTTATTACATTTGAGCTATAAAATGAACCTATAGCTCATTGGACTTATTCTTCTAATGTTCTATTGGAAAATACCTGACCATAACAATGTCTGAATGGCAACAATTTGTATGTCCCACTCAAAGAAGTCCAGCAGTGTATATAGTTAGAATGGAATTAATAAATACAATCAAATTTTGACAGTTCTCAGAGTACAGCATATTATACTTGCTACTGTTGGTGGCACACACAATGAAATGTTGGAAACAAAATTTAAGATGTATAGAGTGAGAAGCTACTTGCTGTTATGTATCTCCCATAATACATTAGGTAACATGAGCTTTTCAAAACCTCTAAATGATTTTTAAAAAGATTGCTTTGGTTTTTGGTAATGTGTAATAGTAAAACTAATAGTATTACTTATCACGACATGCAAGGATCTCAAAGTGCTTTACAAAAGAAAATAAGTACCATTATTCTCATGTTGCATAGAGAAACTGAGGTATGGACAGGACGTGTTAATATCCTATGGCAATAAATAAGTCAGTAGCACAAGAATGTAACTTGTGCCTCTTGAGCTTTATGCCCATTTTCTTGCTGAATAACATGGACTCCAACATTTTCCAAGGAATCCATGGTTTTTAATATGTTACTTGGCACTCTGAGTGTTTGCAAAATACTGTTTGACCACTGTCCAGTCACTTGCTATTTGCAGCGTCTGTCCTAATCCCCATGTAATCCCTTCAACCATGACTCCCTCATCCAACATATCATATTCACAAGCTACTGAAAATAATATCATAGAAGCACAGACCTGTAAAAGACATCATACTGTGAATCTGCTATTACCATGAAATCACAGAACTTTTCACATGAAACAAAAGCTCATGATCATTCCTACAGTTAGTAGAGTGTTTTCTCATTGACAGTGTTGAATGAGAAGGACATCTGAGGTGGCACAGGCACAGAGGGATAATTTATACAGGAGCAATGCAGAAACTCTCATAACACAATCACAGTGATTAGCTTTTTCAAACATAATTTTAAGAACTAAATTATACAGAGAAATGCTTTGTTAACACCTCTGTAGAACAGGAAAGAATTAAAATTACATCTGGAAAACATTTTCATCCGCTTAAACTTCAATACTCCTTTTCTGGAAAGCTTAGGTAAATAGCAATGCTCCTGTCACTGACAATACCATAAATAGAGACATGAGAGTCATTTCACTGTGTGATAATTAAGAGATAAACATTCTGGCTTGTGGTCTTCTGGATTTTAAATTTTACTGAGAAATAATATCCACAGTCTTTATAACGTAGTAGATAAATTCTCCTCTGATTCAGATAGGAAATGTCTGTGCACATTTATACAGAGTTTTAACACCACTTTGAAAAGATAATAAGAAACAATATTCTATCAGATTCATGGCCAGAGAAATGACTAGAGCTGCCATTTCAAATCATAAAGGAGTCAGGTGTGTTTTTAAAGTTGGAGTTCTTAGTAGCTATCCCTAGCTATTTTTTTGAACATTCTGATTAGAACTAGAGCATGTCAGATTTCAAATTGCAAATACCACTTCACGCATCTTTTAATTAAAGTTCACATTTAAATGGTTTAATCAGTAAACATATCAACTTGCAGGTAGAAGAGAGCTTACAAAAGAACTTGTCTTTCAGGTAGTTTGACAATATTACTAACTGTGCAAAATTAAGCATCTTAGATAATTTTATAATTAATCTAACAGCCTACTTCCCCTCTTTCAAATATGGGCCATTACAGCCATCAGATAATCATAGCATCATGCAAATTATTTCATCATTACATATGGAATGAGCCCTTTCTGATAGTTGTCAAATGAAGAGCCTGGGCAGCAAAGCCTGAAAGAGGAATATTCTAGGAACAGATCACTGTATGCTTATCCTGTTTGTGTACTCTGCCACACATTTACTCTCAGCCACTGCCTTATACAGGATATTAGGATGGACAGACCTTTGATATGATCTGACACTGCTGTTCTTATAAGAGAACATTATAATAGAGAGAGCAGATTCTTAAGCAACATCAATACTGGTCTTTCTGTTGACAATACCAAGAACTGAACAGATGAGAACTGAACTGCTAAAAGTTTGTTCTCTCTATATATGGCTTGAAACATACTGGGAGGAGAGGTAGCTAACATATGCTCTACCATTATCAACACTTTTCTTGTCCTGTGAAAAAATCAAGCTTTCAAACTGTTGTTTTTGCAAGAACATCAAATACATGCACTTTCACACTGAAGAGAGAAATTTCAGCAGAAGTACTCGGAAATAGTTCTTTCTGTCATGAGATTTTTTGCGTGCATATACAGTAACTATAGTTTTGTAATGCTATAAACACCTGGCATAATATAAAGTAATAAACATTCCTTAAACAGAGGCATCAATCTATCTTCAAACCAACCCCCCACAAAAAAGTTAACTAGACAGGCTGGCAATGCACCCAAAACCCAATAATGTCAGTCTCTGTTCTACTGGGTTTTTTTTAAAAAAAAAAAAAAAAAAAAAAATCAGAGGTAGGTGTAGAATACCCCTCATCAGCCCTGCATCTGCAAAAGCAAAGACAATTAGCTCCAACAAATCAAATGCCATCTGCGTTCACCCTTAAGGCTGAGAAAAGTTAGTTCCTACTTGAGAAAGACCCAGGGCTGGAGCTACAATAACGTTCTGAGCTGGAGCACAGGTCCAGCAGTGATGCTGTGAGGAACATATGCAGAATCTTCTGTCATCACTCCAGGAAATGACAAGGTTTTGGCATCATAATTTAACATTGCAATGTGGTCTCAATCATTTTATATAACATTGTTTTACCATTGTCTTGACATAGTAAAGTGGTCTCCATAGACTTACATTGGCATAATTTTGCCATCGTCTTGACACTGTAATACAGTCTCTATAGACTTGAATTGAATTTTTGTCATTGCCTTGAAATTGTAATGTCCTCTCCCCAGAATTGTCTTCATAAGCACATCCTCACCATGTGCTTGTATTATCTCATCTTCATTCTGAAACCACTGGGCACTTTTATTTCCCATTAAGCTTTAAAAAAACACACTGTTTGAAAGCTAGTCCTTGCATGTAATCAGTGACTATTTTAAAACTCCTGCCTATCATTGTTTTACAGGATGTGAAAGAATTCCTCAAATCAGAAGTTATTCCTAGAAAATCCAAACACTGGTGAAATGCTGAAAGTACATGCAAATACACTAGGAATGTGTATCTTTCATGTTCAATTTTATCTGGCTTTTAAGAACATTTTAGGTTAAGCCAAATCATAATGCTTTTGATTCTGTATTGTCTACTCTGTAGGACTGCTTAGAACACTTGATAAAATTGCATAAATTGGTTAACCTAAGTATGCTTCAGGAAAACACTGAGTCTTTGCAGCTCAAAATCACTTCAGTCCTCTGTTTAGTACGAATGAGTCACCAAGCACTTTCTTACGTTGGATAAACTTGTTCAGGAACTTTCTGTTTGGGAACTGCTGCTGTTGGCCCCTCTATAAAAAAATACAGAACATACATAGCCATTCAGCTCTACTTCATCTAGAAAGAAGCCCAAATCTAAAATATTTTCCTTCTTTCATGAAGAGGACAGCAACATTTCACACTTAAATAGTTGCTGATTTTTTCCTCATTTTAACAAATTCCATTCGCATCTTGTTTCTTGAAGTATCAGACATAGAGTAAAATAATACGTTAAAGAAGAACTAGGACTCAACACTTGCAGAATATTTACAGATAAGTGATGCTGATTACTAAATTAGGAAATTCTTGGCTTATTTGGATGACATAAGGTATGATTTCTAAAGGAACTGGGCATTTTCCTTACACTGCTTATAGAACATAAGGCAAGCTGAGATATACATTAGGCAGTCTATAGAAACTCATTTGCAATCTATTAGCCAGCCTGTTAGTCAACATACTAGTATGAACCCCTTCCTCACTGTGCCCTAAAACCTGTCCTAACAGAAGTGTAGGGATCTTTTCACTGGACTCCAACTGAAAGAAGCATCTTTAACATCATAAAGTATAACATTTTTTAGGAACATTAAGCTCAGTGCAATATTTATACAACATTTTCCTTCAGAGATGTGGATGAAATTGCTCTTGTTTTACTAGTAACAAACTGCAGGTATAGAAAAAGAGTGAAGCTAATTTTAATAATGTATCAAATGATTAATGAAATCAGAAATAAAGAGACTATGCCTGAAAATTTGGAATGCAGAAATAATACAACAGAATACTGAAATTCACTAGTTGACAGTATATCTTAATTAGAATTGGTAGGTAATAAGGTGGCACTCTTGTCTTACAGTAGGTGAGATTCAGACACCTAAACATAGGTCCTGACTGTCAGCCAGAGATGCTTGGGTGCCCTGCGTGTTCTACACACTCCAGAAAGGTGCAGACTTCCTGCAGGTATTATCTTCCATCTGCCAGCTCTTTCAGATGCCTTGTAATATCCCAGGGCACTTCAAATGGCCCCAGATACCTACGTTTCTGCATCTAAATCACATCCTGGAATCTAAATTAAATTTAGAACTTATTTGGGCTTTCACTGACTTCTGTCAGTGAAGTGAAAACAGCAGGTGTAATGTTAATGGGCTTTTGATAACACGTAAATGCTGCTTATGGCAAGCACGGTTTATGTAATTTGCCTACTAAGGGTGGTGCCAGATTTTTTTAACAGAACTTTGGAATAAAGGATAATAAAAGAAAATAGTGGGAAATGATAAAAGAGAATGCATGTCAGAACTTACAGCAAAAGCAGTCAGGACAACTTTAATAATAATTTTCTTGTTCTTTTAAAAACCTCAATGGCACAGCAATAATCTGACCTAAAAACTCCTCTTTCTCCCAGAATTTAACATTTACTTTCCTTTGTATCAAAATAGTATTTGTCATAATGAGATGCAAAGTAACTGAATGCTATGTAACACAACATGACACAATACAGTTAACAGAACACATTTAAAGAACAGCACTCTTATTCTCAAATCAGATAGGCACCGACATTTCAGAGAACAGGTATCTAATTATAAGTATGTGTGTGGACTCACACAGAGCAGACAATGAGATGTCTTGGCTACTTGCAAACCAGCAGATACTGTGGTTCACTGAGTATCCAGATTATTTGAGGGCAGTTTGTCACATCTCTAGATATTTCTTTAATGAGTTCTTTTTGCATTTACCAAGCTCCATGTTCGTTGTTTTGTAAAAATTCTATTTATTCAATCCTAGTCTAATATGGTTGAGTTTTTCCAAGCAAAATTAGCTATCTTCTGGGGAAAAAATATATATAAACTTAGCTTTGCAAAGATTTTCTATGGACAAATTAAACCAATAACAGTAAATTTATGATGTTGAATTGATACATCATAACAAGAAAGATGACCGGAATTATCCACTTAGTTCAAGTAGTGGCAAAATAGGACACCAGAGAGAAATTTATGGTAGTTTCTACAATACCTATTATCCTATTTAGGCCCTGATCCTATAATTGGGTTTGCCCAAGTGGATCTGATTGCAGGACAAGGGCTATATATCGTATGCTCTTCAGGGTACAGGAAATCGGGATTTTTCTTTGCTGTTTGGGGTTTATTTTGCATTATAGGTGAGGCCTAGAGCAATGTACGTGCTACAGCAAAAACAGATAAAATATTGAAATAGGTCAATAAAAAGGTTTTCCTCTTTTCACTGTGTAATGAAGGTCTGTAGATATATTGCATCAGCACAGACTATGAAAATAAGATGACATTGAAAGATAGTGTATCCAAAGAGTTTGGGACTTTATTTCAGTCCATGGTAGAAATAGAGAGGGATTCTTGCCTTCTTAATAATAACCACGTTTTAATACTGATTTATCAAAGCATCTCTCTGAAATTTCAACAGGGGCAGGCCAGAATCTCTGACTGTAAATAGTAATATTTAATATCTCTCACTTCTATAAAACTTTCCAACCAAGGATGTTAAACTGCTTTACAAATATTAATTAAGGCTTAATTAAGCAATTAATCAACTGTGTCATATTACTTTATAATTATGATTTATATTGCTCCCAGTGTGTGGTAGGCAATTTACAGATATATGAATGAGTCTTGTCCTGAAATGTAGAAATTTAGATAATGTGGTCTTTCCTTGTTAATCATGACCCACAGATATCAAATACTTCTCTCTCGTCTTCATCTTCGAACTCTGTACTATCACCATCATAAATCAAGAGCAAGCATCTAGCTACATCTGGATGGGGCAAGGTCCTAGCCATGAAGTTTTTCGTGGTGGGTTCCTTTCAACCAGGAGAAAACCACGGGTGTTTCCTGTATTTTTTCTTTCCCTCTCTCCGAGTTTGTATCTTGTACAGACGTCTGAAGCTGGAGTGGGTTGCAGTACCTGTGGCTATGCAATCCAGGCTTTTACAGCTTTTCTGGGATCTCTTTGTTCTGTGAAACCTTGGGAAATACAATCCAGGGACTGCTCTACACCACAGGCATAATGTAAAAACACTTCCAAGACAAGTGGGTTAACAGTGTTGCAGTGTGACTCGCTCTGCCCAATAACATATCTACCATTCAGCAGTGTAAACTCCCTATCTCTGCAAAGGACTAACAACCTAGTTTAACAGCACTGTGGAAATAGCTAATTTTTTCCAAGGAACGCTTCATAAGAAATGCACTTGCACAGCTTCCCTGTTCAGCAGACACTGAGAAATACCTGTGGCTCCATTTTTGTAAACTGGGGAGTCTATTGCACAAAAGTTAACAGAAAACACTGCTTAAATACTATTGATTCTTTCTATATCCAAATAGATAATACAAATCAAAGCACATTCACATGAATACACTGCCTGGGATTAAAGAACAGGAGTTAACTTTATGTAATATTCACAATAAATGATTCGGTTAGTTCTATTCAAAGACTGTATTTTTTTAAAAGATAATACAGAAACATTTTTATCCTGATCTATATAAGCACCACGTGACTCTGACTGCTCAGTGTCCTAGAAATGCCCAGTTCACAGTGCACATACCCAGAGGTGCAATGCATGAGTGGGGTCACTGCCATGTCAGTAACACCACAGCAGTCCTTCCATGCATGCCTGAAAAGTGCCTCCCATTACTGAAGGTTGAGAGGTGTATTTCTCATTACTTGTTTGCGTTGGATCACAACTGTTCTTCAGATAGTGTTAATCCAATAAAAGAGGTCTTCTCCAAGCTATGAAGAGTTGCTTAATGGAGACAGAATTAAACTGGGACCAGGAAGAAATGTTCACTTCCTTAGCAGGCTTAGCTTTCCACAATCGTTAGCCTGCTATTGCTTAATATTTGTCAAATATTAAACTTTTGCTTTTATTTATCAAATATTATTATTTATTAAATATTCAGCTTTTGCTTAATATTTAGCAAAGCACAGCCCTACAAGCCACTGCCAGGATGTTGTGAAAATAGAATCCATTTGTGATTGTGAAGCTTTCTCCTATTACCATAGTGTTGAAGGTCACATGAGTGAAAAAAATTAAAAGGTCATTTCAGTATGCATCTTTACCACTTCCCATTAACAGTTTTTTCTTTAAAAAAAAAAACAAACCCAAACCTGGTATGTTTACTATTTTACTTAATTGTCATGTAAAAAACCTTGGTACTTTAAGAGCAGTTAATTATATTACACAGAATAGATTTGGATGTGGTCAAGTCACAATCTGCTAAAGCTTTAATTTTCAGCAAGCCTGAAAACACATGAACAAAAAAAAAATCAAAAAATCCTAAATATGCATTAGAAATTGTAATGCTATCAGCCAGCAAATAAAGGGAGTCTGCATTTGTGTCTTGATTATATTTTGAAACTGTGGGGTCTAATCTATTATTAAAATAATAAATAGAATATAGTTTTTCAAAATGTTCTTTAGTGATTCTTCTGGATATTTACAGCCACCAGTGCTTGCACTGGGAGGTTTATATGCACATTTGAAGAAACAAACAAACTGACTGGTTTTAATGGATTTGAACAGAATCCTGAGGAAGCAGAAATAGAAGCACCTTTACTGGTGCTCATAGGAGGAAAAAATAATATTAGCAAAGCTGGTTGCAAAGCTCAACTCATATTCTATTTTAAAGCTAAAAATAATCCTGCAGATACTGGACTCTACCTGATAGATGACATGCATGAACTAGGTCATTTGCTACTATGTATGCTATCTCTACAAACTTCCTTAGGCACTCTTACCCCTCCTCTTTTTATAAAGAGTAAAATACTGCAGAGATCAAGACATGAAACAGAGGATTTGAAACAATGCACTTGAAATTCCATGGTTTACATTTTAGGGATAAAGATGATTAACTGAATGAACAGAGAATTAATACGTTCAGGATTTCTAGGAAAATTCATGCATATATAATTTTATATGTAATACATTATTTTT